>OY728131.1:1755551619-1760551619 GCA_963277665.1 Viscum album
TCAGATCATATATTACTATATATACAGTTTTTTATCTCAGATTATATTTTTTTAATATTTATAGTTTTAAACTGAGACCTTATAATATTGTATAAGGAATATGGGGCACAAATTATATAGATGAAGCTAGACACTATATGGTAATGTGGTCTTATATGGTGTTTCCATGTCGCATGAGGATTGGATTTATTTTCCTTTAATGAGGAGGTGATTTTAATTTGTAGGAAAAAGATCGTATTCTACTATATAACGATAGAACAGATGTACCTCCAATCTTATTCAAGGTCCATAAAAGATTTGTGGGGGTAATATTACTTAAGGATGATATATTATTTATTCCACATCTACCCATATTTTTGTGATCTGGATTATATAAGTCATAACCCAATAGTTTGAGTAAATTATTATGGGATGGGAAATATGTTCCCAGAATGAACCACAACACCCTAAGGTTCTTGGATATACACATGATTAATTGGGCTCACAAAGAATGGGGTTCTTTCTTTTAATGAAGAGTTACTAATAATTTAGAAGTAAAATCCCTTATTCAATGACATCAATGAAAAAATGGGTTTCCCAACACATTTCATATAGACGTGATATATTTGTGATGAACCATGAAGCAAGAAGATGAAGATGGGTATAGAGGGAAAGCAATCCAGAAAGGGCTCTGACACCATAAGGTAGTTTATCTCTTAAATTATGAATCTAGGAAACTACACCTTATGATTTATTGTTATGAGATACATTCTATCAATGGTTAGATTATAGTGTGTCTCATATATTAATTGAGAAATGGTTCAAAATATGGTGATGTATGGTTACAAATGTTATAACTTCCTAAAATGTCTAGTATGGGGACTATAAATCATGGTCCATATCGATTAGGTCATGAAGATTAAGTTGGGATATCATTCTAGGAATAGCTCATAACATTTTGTGGTACAAAGTTCATCCATGGTGATGACAAGGCTCACAAGGGTATGAAATCCCATTTGGGAGAATGAAACATTTTGATGATGAAAATAGTCTCATAATCAAGATCAATAAATGGACTTGTATTGTAAAAAATGATCCCATCATACCATGGTTCCTTTTCAAACTTCCATGGAAGATTTATAGAGATTTGAGGTACCCTAATTTTAATTCATGATTTGTGGAATTTGTAATATCAAAGAAGGGTTGGAGAACCCGAAGTGTTAATTTTGTGCCTATAGATAATATTTTCCCATCAATGGAATGAGAAAGAAATACTCTAACTTTTTCTTTTACCTGGGGATCTAGGGAGCATGTCTTTTCATTTACTATGGATATAATGTTGTTTTTGGAGACACTCATGTGTAGATTTTTCCCACAATGATGTCAGGATAACATGGTTTAAAATTTCATCAATACATATCAATGATATATCGGATTGGTAGGTTGAAGCCCTTATGCATTGATAACATGGTTAGGAAGAGAGATTTTTTTCCATTCCCGAGATAATGAATGTATTGCATCAATTCAAAGATATCATGTAATTATGTGTGATTTATTAATTTAGGTGATTAACTTTTGAAGGAAGCACCACGTCCCCTTGATGACCAATGTAAGGCACTTTTGGTCCATTGAAATGGAATTATAATGGATGATTTAATGCACATTTTAATGTCAGGTAGTAGGGGTGTATTTTTCAGTATTTTTAACAAAATATGACTAGGATATATTCTTTTCATATAACTTTCATGTGCTAGGGATGATTTTGGTTCTATAAAGCATAACATACTGTGGTAAGGACATGGAAACCAAGATGAAAACTTTTTGAAAGTATATTACAGAAAAAATTTATACATACATATATCTGACTCATATGTTGGAATTAAAATATCATATTACTCAGAATATATTAAATTAAGGTGAATTTATTCATTATTTTTTATATTTTATCCCATGATTGGTAATTTGAGAGTCTATATGTATCTTGCAATGGATATGAATCAAATATCATGTTGTTCTTGATGAACTATGCAGTTTGATATCATGTTAAAAGGAAATTGAATGTGTGACTTGAAAAGTGAATATTTTACCTTAAGTAGAGTCATAAGATATGGGTGTCACTACGTACCCCAAGGTAATAATAATCAAGGCATACATAGTTCTTAAGAAAGGGATCCCTCCACAAGTAAGACCCATATGAAATGTGTGGTAAATTTTTTTGTTTCATTATAGTGACATGCCTAGGGTTGGGGATATGGATGACACCACATCTTCTATGAGGATATAAATCATGTCACACATAGTTCCTCAATGGGAAAAAATCTATGCACGTTTGAACTATTCATAGAGTAGGCCATTGTTTCAGTTCAATAATTTAGTTGGGCATAATATTGGATATCTTAATATCATGATATATTTTATGATGTCAGTAATCAGGAAACAAATAGTTTTGTAAAGGAACATGTGGTGTGATTCCATCACCAACAATAGCGGCCCTCTTAGGAATGGTCCATAAGGATGTAAAACTTTATATCATGAAAAAGACATCAACCGAAATGATTAAAATCATGCAGTGTATAATCATGGTGTTCCATTTAATGTTATTCATTCATATCCATTATGAACCTACTATAAACTATTATTCTTTTTTCATGTGGGGATTTCCTTACTAGAATTCCTAACTCACGTGAGCTATGCACTTTGTGAAAAAAATGGTATTGAAAGGTTACACTCATCACACATTGGTGATTAAGGAGTATGATAGGTTAATTTTGTATCACATTGTTGCTAGAAAAAAATTGAACATATTATCCCTATGTATTACATTGTGATATAAATCGAGATAAACATTGTTCTAGAAACACGTGAAGTTTAATGTGGTGTTGGAATGACTTCATCCGTGAAATATAACATCTTATAAAAAGGATGTGGTTGACTTAAAATGATATATGAGGTATGATAATGTTGGATCAAATAATGGATTTTTAGGTGAAATTACATATCCATTGATGACATAAATCACACCATGCATAATTTTTATGAAACATTCAATTTAATGGCATACAGAGAGGACATTAGTTGTGAAATTTAACAACATATGGTAAGGATGAGTGTCACTCAACATGAATAAATATATTCATTGGAAAAAAATATAGTTTCATGTCATATTTTGAGGACATCATTTCTGAAGTTAAACATTATGTAGTTAGGATGATAGTCACCTGACATGGGAGAATGGGAATATTGTAGGTAGGCCCAAGACTAGGGGATCAGATGTCAGTACGTATCTTACGATTGAAATAATCAAGTCACATGTATTTCGTTGACTAAATGATTCCCTGTATAGATCAAAATCTTTCATGGGGATGGTAATTTCATATTTCTTTGGAATAGAATATTATTATGCGGGATGAATCTTTGAGGAGGAGATGATTCCTTTACAATTTAACATCTTTTTTTGGGATATATAACATATTGTTTTTTAATTTTAGGTGTTCAAGATGATATCTATACATTTTAATTTCACGTGGTCAGGATGTAAGATGCTATAATGATTATTGTACAATTTTTAGACATATGTTTTACTGTTTAACATCATATTATTATGAAGATATTCATATAGTTTAACATTAGGTGGCTAGTATGTGAGATTCTATTCAGTGAAAGTCATGCTTCTTAGATTATTTTCTAACATTTCAACATCATACGATCATGAAAAGGGATATTTTCTATTGTATCATATTATAGAGTATATGAGTATTGTATGGTTTAACGCCATGTTATCAGAACATAGGATGTTATGGATTTTATTTTCCAACATCCCAAGTGAGTTCTGTATTGTTTAACAAAAGGTGGTCAAGACATATGATGTTGATCAGTTTATCATATTTAATCTAGTATATGTTCTATATATTCTAACATCATGTTTATAGAATGTATAATGTTACACAGTTTATCATATAGGTTTTTGGATGACATTAGTGTAGTTTAAAATTATGTGGTCAAGAAGTTGAATAATTTACAGTTTTCATCTTCCATCATTGATGTGTTCCATAATTATTAGAGTCATGTTGTACATATGTATTATTTCTTGCAATTTGTTGTCATGCATCCATTAAGAATGGAACATGATGAAAAATATGAAAAATATATCTAGATAATCATTGAAATGGTGGGTGTGTAAAACATTCCCAATCCGTTGTGGAAAATAAGATACCGACATTATGGTAGAACTCATGTATAAAAGAAGTCCATTCTTATTTGGGTTCTTTGATTAGAGGTTTTCTTCACTATAATAAATTTCATTCGGAGAGACAACACTAGTTCTCCATGGAGGAATAAATGGTGCCAAAAAAATTTATTAAATATATGTTTTATCCAATTTTCATAGAAATAATGGTTCTGTAATGTATTCAAGCTATTATCATCAAGAGAATCCTTATCATACACTTATTTCTAATATATATCATCATCCATGGGTTGTATGTGTTTGGATATTCAAATACACAAAATCTATAATTATATTACACATGATGCCTCAGTTAAATACTCCATTGAGTATAGTTTTACATATGTTATAGTACGTCTGGTGGTACTGAATGTCCATAATGAATGGAGTATATTTCCCATTCATGACTTCTTTTATACCTTCAAAATCATTTGGATTATGTTTTAAAAGTTTTATTGAATGATCTGTGTAACTATTTTTTGGGAATGATTTTGGTATGAGATATTGGATATGATGTTTTACTCCTGGTAGAATTTTGTCAATTGTTTATAATATAATATTGTTTCATTTTCCATAAATATTGTGTGAGGGAACTCTAAACTAGATATGATATGGTACATTATCAAGAAAATGATATTCATTGTCGATATATCCATGGAGGATATTTTCTTATCCCATTTATATATGATTTCATATGCATTAATGATTTAAATGAACTAATTAGAAGTGGATGGGGGTATATTCTGACAACATACATTCCCCATATGAAAATATTGGAAGTAATTAACATCATGTTGAAATTCTAGTGGTTGATGGATGATGTTTCTATGGATCATGAATGCATTAAATTCCTATTGAATTTCACATAGTCATGTTCCATGGATTCTTCATTATAACCCCATGACCTGAGTTGGTTGGAGATCATTGTACACTAAAGGTGAGAGCTATAGGAGCCTTCATGGACATCCTCCATGATGGTGGGAATCACTCATTATACTATGAGACTTGCGGATATTCTTTCGTAGTTTCACATTTATATGGATTTTTATCACATTTTTACTATCTCGTATAGTATAGTTCATTTCATAGTGATGAATCATTTCACATATGGATTATTGTTTCAAGAGAGTCTCGTTAGAGTGATAAAAAATTATGGGCTCCATCCATATAGGGGTCCCAATTGGTTCATCAAGCTCTATGGTAGTACTGACTTGATTTTTTTCTTGAATAGCATAGAGAATGAACGATGAGACCATTCTTTGGTAAGTGATGTAAAAGACTGCTTCCTCGTGGCTAGGGTCGTCCTTAACTATAGATGATTAGTCAACACATCATCCTGATAATTATTTGATGAGGGAATAAGATACAAGATGGGATAAAATGGAAATAATTCCATTAGTCCATAGTTGTATCCAGTGATAAGATCCAATTCACCCTCTTTAATGGAGTATTATTAATTTCTCTTCATTATCACTAGTTTTGAATTCCCATTGATAATTTGGTATACTATTTGTAGTATTCAAGTGAGTTATATCCAACTGATTAGGGCTTGGTATTCAACCCCATTATTGGTGTAGTCATCTAATAGGGAGAAATATTAGTGAAAAAATACTATGTCATGAAAAAAAATACAATCACAAAGAAAATAATAAGGATCATTTGATATTTAATCATTTTATTAATTGGATATAAAGAGGTACCATCAAAATACATCTCCCATTTCTAGTGAGTGTAATGGGAATAGAAAATAACATCATGTTTGTGTATTGTGTAAAACTATCTACATTCTATAGAGAGATACACCATGATGAAATCATCCACGGATTCCATTTCAAATCATTAGATGACATGTTCTAGATTTAATATTATTATAGATGATCCTCCATTGGTATAGACTCCCAATCATAATGGGATGTCCAAGGATGTACTTTACGAAATCAATTTAAGTGAGTAGGTGGACTTTGTGGTGGTGAATGTAATTCCTCAGCTTATGCAATGAAAATTTGTCTGCGATGTTGTCCTTCACAATATTATAGAATCTATTATTAGTACCTATCATCATTCATATAATTTTGTGAGAACTATTCTCACTCCATGTATATTTCTTCTTTGAGTGAAGGTAATCATGTGACTGTTCCATGGGGGACCCATATAAGATTAGTGGCTTTCCATCCACTGGTGGCATCAAGACTACTGGGGGATTCATATACTACTTGATAAGTTCCATGGATTCATGGAATTACCCATCCCATTGATTGTTGATTTCCATGTTCATACGCCTGGTGACTATTAGATAATTTCATGTCATCTTTTTTATGAATTGAAGAATGCAGGTGAGGTTCCCTTGGACCCCCTTAGTACAATGATATTTTTTGTGGGTGACATTACTAAACTAGTATTAGTGTTTTGTTTGTCATCCTTGATGCCACGATGGTATACGAAAAAGAAAATGAACTTTCATAATGTTACTCAGAATGATAATTTCACTAGATTAATAATAAAAATGTTATGTCGCAACTTGATGAAGACCATTAATGATTCGTGAAGTGTAATTTTACTACCCTGATTTGACAATTAGGCCATTAACACTATATTATGGCCTCTATAATTTTAATGTTTTAAATATTTGATGAATTTTGTGTTGAAAAGTTGCACCAAAATACTTTAATCAAAATGGAATGACAAGATATAAGAAGATCCCTTGGAGAGAACAGATGGTTATAGATTCATCATGTTTGGGGATAAATTCATCATATTTTATGACGAATATAGATCAATGAAGTAAATTGATTGGAAGCTAGTAGTTCCATTATAAAATACACTCATTATATAAAACGGATAAATATTCCTTCAAGAAATGTTGATGGTATTATCTAAAATCATTGAAAATCTTATTATCTCTATTGTTTTTCTTGATGGCGATGACTTTGGAAATCCATTAGGGTGGTTTCACTTCATTGAAAATGTTTTCATTGATAAATATGTCACTTTATGACTTCAAATTTGTAACAAGATAGGGTTTTATCATACTAAATTCATATATGAACCATCAATGGGCATTGGGTAAGCCGAGCTAGCAGATTCATTCAGAGAATTTTCATATAATTTTATGAGAACATATAATAAAGTTTTATTATAAATGTAATGTAAATATATTACTCTTAGACGATCATGGTGTAACAATTATGTGTAGAACATGAGTATTCTTCTATTCTAATATTTTCATGCCTAATCTCATCAATGTTTGTGCTGATGACTTCCTAGAATGTTGGAGGAAAATTATGAATATGAACCTATTATTCCACCAAATCTATGTATATAGATGAATTTTAAGATATATTAAATAATATGGGGGATACTATTTCACAATATAGGTGATATGGTACTTGAGAAAATAAATTATCATCCCATAATTTTAGAGTTGATTTATATAGATACTAGAGAAGATGGTTTTTTTACACATTCCTAGGGGACATAAGGTGTTTAGACATTTTGGAACCAAGTTTATTTCCACAACTAGATTTATGGAGAAAACATAGTGACATTTTAACATACATCATGTATTCATAAGAGTAGTTCCACTGAAATTGGTGGTTGCAACCTATATATCATAATCTGCCATTGGTTTTTTACATTCCTTTTTTTATATTCCTCATCATATGTGGCTTCAAAAGTTTGAAAGAGGGGATTTTCACCATGTAGATTGTCAAGATATCCATTGAAGGGTAATTTCAAGCATCGATGGAATTTTGAAGTTAAATTAATGTGGCTATGGTGCCAGGGCCATCATAGAAGAACATTGAATGTGTTGACATCATGGATAACCATAAACATATAATTATATGTGAGATCCCAAAACTAAGCATTGATCATGATCATCTCAAGAAGAATTTTTTAATTCTTATCGTGCCCATGAATGGGAAATATTTTTGGACATAGTCTTCCATCACTAAATCATAAAAATATAGTGTAAGAATTTGGATGAGCTCAACCATATAACCATTTTCAATCAGAACCCATCAAAGGAATATGTTATTGAGTCAACGAGAAATATATAGGGGTCTAATGTGTCCCAGTATTCCCTCTTACTTATCCATCTCTATGAATGAGATTAAAATATATGATTTTGTTGTAATGGTCTCCACTAAATTGAAATTATCTATAGAGATATATTCCTTCACCTCTTATGGGATATGGACAACTTCATTGAGTTCTCCCAATAATCTTTTGAAATATGATGGAATAATTGATTGAGAGATTGGTTGGGACAACTACCACATGTTTTATAACTTCATACATTTTATTAATTAATTTTAGCTTCCTGTGGTGGGGTTGTTTCATAATATATGGATTAGGATTTGACATGTTTTAGGTGGACTGAACAGTTTATTTTGCAATGGTTTGGGAGAGTCAGCTACTAGTGGTGTAGGTCATTATAGCCTTCCCCATAGTATATAATGGTAATGTAATCATTTCCCTATGATGTGGTCCTAAAGAAAACTAGGTGGGATAAAAATTGGATGTTTTGGAAACACCTACATGACTCTAATTGGATTGCTATAGTGTTTTACTATAGGTCTCGAAGGCATATGTTTCCTCTATGGGTATGATTGCAAAATATTAGTTCTGACCATGTCTATTTTTTCCCTAATATTGTCGATTACCGTACAAACAGCCTCCGGATCCGGGGTTAGGTGTGGGTTACTCACACTCAGAGGCATATTAAATATCTAATAAGGGAGATTCTATACCTTTCATGTTATAAGAACCATCAATGAGCTCTTTTCTTATAAGGGCTTTATTTAGTGGAGTGGTTCAAGTGAACATGTATTATATGGATTAAATCTACAACAATCAAAGATTGCATTGTTTTTTGAATATAAGTATTCATATTGCATCTCTTCGAGTATCTTCCAGTCATGTTCATATTTGGGGGACATTTTAAATGACACTTATATTAGTGGTGGATCTATGATAGTCCATTTTTGTTATGTTCTCATTAATGTTTGAGACTAGATAATTATATTTTAAGTCATCGTTTTTTTGAACCTATGTTCATGCATTATCTAAAAATTATTCCAATTTCTCACATGTTCTTTCTGGTAAACAGCTATGCATGGCACCTAATCCGAGGTGCTCTCTAACACCTCCTCTCTGGAATCGAACATCCCATGATCGAAGTCTTCCAAGAGGATCCAATAATACAAATTATGACTGATCCTTCTCTGGAATGTGTAGTAATTTGGACGATTGGTGGGGTATAACTCATTGTTCTTTTTGTGATTTCATTACTTGAGTATTGTATTTCCTATTTCACTATTAAAACAACTAAATCATTGTTTATTCCAAATTGACTGTGCATTATTAATTCAGTCCTAATATATAAGAGGTTTTTATCTTTTTTTAGAACGGTTAGAGAATTTTTTTTCACTGCAGAAAAGTTGGTGCTAGGTGGTTTGGTACCGTACTTTGTGAATTAATTGGAATGACTATTGGTGTAACACCCCGAGTTTCCACGATACGCTTCTCTTTCAATAATGCAATAGATTGCATTGTACGCAAGTTTGAGTTCTAACACACCGCGACTAATCAAAGTAGCCGTTATGAATAGTAATACCCACTTTTTAAAATTATAGAAATTTTATATTTTAAAATGGACTTCATTTTTGTATTCGTAATATCGAAATTATCCTAAGTTGAATTTTTTTTAACTTTCTGAGAACATCCAATTTTTTATCAATAGTGAAAAATACTTAAAAGAAATTTTTAATCAAAATTATTTATTGTGATAAATGATAATATTTAGTGGTTTTAAAGTATAATTAGAATATATTTTTACCATTTTATCCAATGGTGGTGATTATAATTAATTTAACATTGAAATTGGACATGAACAATTGTCAATCTTTTGATATATATTGTTTATTAAAAACACGCTATTTATTGTGACAGCGGGAATTAATTATAAAATTAATTAATGCAACTTATATGTTTGGAATTTTTTAAAATAGACATTATTTTTGAATTTGGAATATCAATTATAACTTAGGGTGAAATTTTGGCATTATTCTGAAAAACTTCAATTTTTGATTAATAGCGAAACCACTAAGTGGTAGTTAAAAAACTGATTTTTCATTTAAATGAAACATTACCACTTCTGTGATTTGATTTTCAAAAATCCGACATACATGGTTGTCATTAGGAAGTAAAATTTGGTTCAATGGTATTAAAATAATTTTTTGGTGAATAGTAACTTTTAAGTTTAATTAATCGCGATTAAAGGTAATTAGTGAAATTTAAGGTAAAAATGATATTATAAAAATATTAAAATACCTTTACACTTGTCCTACTCCTATTGTATGTGTCATGGGAGACCAAGACAATCCATGGGTCAACTTGGCGACCCCATGGAGCCACATTGGTAGGAAAATGACATAAAAAACTTTTTATTTAATGTTAAAATAAAAATGTCACAAACATAAGTTGTTTTACTAAAACAATTTTTAAATGGGGTTATACAAGTCATATTTTTGACTATAAATATTCAATATAAATATAAAAAGATTTAATTCATCATGATATTTTTTTATAATTTTTAGACATTAAATATATTAAATTATTTATGACACCCTGATGATGCAGCGATTACCTCATTAATTAACGATTTTAATAAAATGGAAGGATAATGTAAAATCTAAGAATTACACTTGTACAAAGACTATTCGATGAGAATAGTTCGAACTCTTATCACCTTATCCTCGAATTATATAAGTGTGGGACCTTTAGAATCCGAAAAGCAATGTATAATAAAGTAACATTTCATTACTTTCCGAAAGTGCCCCTCCTCTCCTCTTATAAAAGGCCCCCACCACTACCACCTCACTCACACTTTCAAAGCCTTTTTGCTCGGCCAACCTATACCCAAATACTCTCCCAACTTCCCTCACTTACTCCTAGAATCCTCACTTTGGGCAGAATTCTTCCCAAGGAAGCCTTTGGCTCAAATCAAAAGAGTTACCCGATTTTAAGGTAATGTCTTCGCTTAAGTTATTTTGTTTTATTTTGCTTATCCAACCCCATAAAATCTTTTTATTCATTACTTTTGTAACAACACAAGTATCCTCAATATACTAGGATGTTGTTATAATAATTATTCGAACTACACTTACAGACATCTACATCTAATGGTTAAAAAACATACTGTTTCTGTGGATGACAAATTTCTGCCTCACGAAACGATGATTGTTCAACACTCATATAACACCTTTAAAGGTGGCCATTAAGATGTCACTATATTTATATATGATATATAATATGTTTATGTTTTACTTAAGGTTCTGTATTTTTCATTTATGGCATACCTTTATTCTTTCCATTATGGGTAAACGCGATATTTTCATTTTAGGAAGTGCGGACTACCGCCCCCTCAAAGTGATTTGAATCGTTAATTCCATATGTGGGATGTATAAAGGATGGATTAAATGGTATTATAAATTATATTATACTGGAATTATATTATACCTTTATATAATTATATCTTCATTCCATTAAATACGAAATAGAAATGAAAGTAGGGTTCATGCGTACGTACGGCTTACCGTCTCCGTGAACGGTGCATTTCATTTCTTACCTCTAAGTGTTATGTAATATTATAAATGAATGTATATACTGGATATATATTACTTATATGATATATACATCATGAATATAATTAGGGATATAATGGATATATTAACACATGAACAAAGTGTAATTATAAGAAGTTTATTTTTGACTCAAGTACCTAAGATGGTCAAAACGACCGTTATTAACATAAATAATTACATAATGTTAATAACATGGTAATAAGTGATATAAAATGAATAATAAACTTGAAAAATGTTATTATGAAATTATAAATTAACTCTAGTTTATTATTCATGAGATCAAAGAACGGTCGAGTGAATTCGGACATGAGGTAAGGGAACTTCTTAACCCAATTTCCATTGTTTGGGTTAATCTTCTACTTTCAAATTATGTCATGATATTATTATATCCTATCTTGTATTTTTAATTTAATTATGTTTACTTATATTGAATACACATAATATATCTATTTTATTTAAAAAAATGATTTTTGTAAGGTACTTTGTCTCAATCTCCATTCATTGAGGCATATTTTGTTTTATACACAAATTTCTTTTATATGGTGTATAAACCCCTTTGACTTTTATGTTTATTCAAAGGGAATATTTTTATACAAAGCTTTTTACTAAACAACAAAAAGGAATGTTTTTCTTATCGTACGTATGCGGCGACAACGACTTCTCCGCCGCCGTAACCATTATTTGAGTTTCGGCTTCCTCAACAAGCCATAACTTTTTTTTAAATGAAAAATAAATACCACGTTTTAATTTTCTTTTATTTTGGTATTGAAAATGGTTTTGATAAGGTTTTTATTATATCACTTTGTTGTATTGATATCTTGTGATTGAAATGTGTAAATGTTATGTTTCCTTTATGCATGTTTTATGTGATACGATTATGTTAGGGTTTATGATATGTTTAAACCTGTTCATATGAGGAATGCATTGGACTTAATAAGTGATGGGTGGAGCCCGGTCTAGCTCCTCGATGCATCGGTAGGTCTGATGAGACAAACTAGTGTCTTGGCACGAGGCCTTGACAAAATCTTATTTGTGGTCTTGGGACGAGGCCTTGGCTACATGGTTATGATAGTCTAGAATTATGCATTCCATCATTATTAAAGTGGTTATTGATATTGCATGTGATTATTTGACTAGTAGAATATCCATGTGAGTAAGTAAATGGCATTATTTAATTTTATTTTTGCCATATTATTCTGATGTTCAAGTTTAAAAAGGCTTTTCTTTTAGTTATACATTAACTTAAATGTTAATGTTTATTTATGAAAGATTCCGCAATATTGTTATCCTTACTGAGCATCTGAGCTCACCCCATTCAGTGTTTTAATATTTCCCAGGATGTGAAGAAGTATTTTATTAATGACCTGCAGGGATAGTCAGAAGAGGATATGAGTGTGGACTATGGAGACTTTGTTATTGTAGTTTTTCACCTTATGATGTAATGTAACATTAATGAATGTATCTAGTGTTTCCAAGGCTAATAAACTAATCGGTCCTTCGAGACTTGATCTTTTGTGATCATGCCAATGTTACGAAGTAATGCACCGACTCTGGGTAGCTGGGGTCGGGGCGTTACATTTGGTATCAGAGGCAGTTTAGTACTAACCTTGGAAGCTAGATTTAGATAAACTCTGATTAGAGCACATACCCCAAAGATAGACATTGAGGATTAGTATAGAATAACTTCTTAGAATTTTGGTATTATAGAGATTTTGTGAGTTTTATGAGAAATACATCCCAGTCTGGATATGATCAGGTAGAGGTGGATCTGGCACAGATGTACCTAGGGGTAAAACCTAAAAACACCGCTTTGAGCTAAACTCAAAAGGGAACTGGTGCACGACAACGGGCCTTGCTGCACTCTTGGTTACGACACTCCCGGGGGATATCCTTAGGATAATTCTCATTTTCATTAAAAAAAACTATGAAGGGTTATGAGTATATACTACCTCAAAGAAAACTTTTTTTATGATTATTTATTATATCCATAAATAGTTCAATTAGTGTTAAGTGTTTTACATGTATGGAATTATGTATTTTGATTCATAAACTAATCTAGTTTATGCCATTGTTTAGAAATGGCGCCTAGTGGAAGGAATGGAAATTGTATCAATGTGTGCACTCTGTGTAGGGATTTCCCTCCTGCTCAAGATAATTATTGTGGAGCTGGAGATACAGCTGGTGCTGATCAACTTATTACCATACTGGGACAACTCACTCTGGTTATGAATAATAACCTTACTCGTATGGAGCACCCTGATCCGCAATGTGGAGGATCAATGTTATACCACTTCATGAGGCAACAACCGCCAACATTTGATGGGGGTACAAATCCATTAGTAGCTGAGCAATGGATAAACTCATTATAGAAAATATTACATGCCTTGGGGAGTAGCGAAAGGGAGAAGGTTATCATGGCATTTTACCGCCTCACTGGAGATGCCGATCAATGGTGGTCATTGATTCAAAATAAAAAGGAAGATGAAGAAGTATCAAGTATGGAATGGAGGGATTTTAAGGAAATTTTCTTAGAAAAATACTTTCCACATGACCATCGAGCAGATATGGAAAGGCAATTTCTGAGTCTGAGGAAGAAGGAGGATGAGAATGTCACAAAGTATGAGTCTAACTTTACACGGTTAGAGAGGCATGAATCAGATTATATACGTAACCTAAGAATTAATATTGATAATTTTTTTGATGGGTTAAAACCGTTTCTCCGTCAAGCCTTAGTCTCACAATCCTTCTCTTCATACGAAGATATTGTCTCATGTGCTATCAAGACAGAAAAGGAATTCTCTAAATCTTATGACAATAATGTAAAGAAAGAGAAGAAGAGAATGGTGGAACAAGAGACAGATAAAGGGAAAAAGGGAAAAGAATGATTTTCCATTATGCGATAATTGTGGGAAGAATCACCCTGGTACTTGCCTAAAAGGAATGGGAGTTTGTTATAAATGTGGGGAAAAAGGTCACCAGGCGCGTGATTGCAAGGGAAAGAAAGAGGTTATCAATGTTGAATGCTACAATTGTATGGAAATGGGGCATTATGCAAATGAATGTCATAAGCGTCTGGGAAATTTACCTCAGAAAAGGCCAAGGGATCAAGGACAATCTTATGCTGTTACTACAGTTGAAGCAGAATAATTAATGTATTGGTGCTTTTGGACTCATGGATTATATTCTGGTTATTAGAATAATGTGATATATATATATAAGGATGGTACTACATTACTTTCTGATTTCATTAAGGTTTTAATATGATGAAGGTAATCATATTTTTTTATGTGACAATAAGAGAAACTTTACCTTGTTTGAGGAATCTGATGATACAATTGATTTTGGAATTTAGAGACCTTTTAGAGAAATTCTGGATGGAGGTATTTTGGATAACTATAAAGGTTGGAATAGATTAAGTTGAACTATGGATTGTATTGTTTAAGGTTAAAACATTTATGAATATTATTTTTGGAATATTATAATACTATAGTTTTAGGAAAAGGACAACCTGCAGGGTGGGGCATAACCTGTCACATCGGACAAAGCTGCAGGAATCGAACCCACAACCATAGTGCGACAGGACTTTATTACCTACCACTAGCCTACAGGAAGTCCCTGGTTATTACAAAATAGTTTTACTAATCTAAATGGTATATGTTAATATTTAGAACCTTATACAATTAGGATAAATAAAATATTTTTGAGTTCTATTACCTTTTAGAGTGAAAGATGGGTTTGTGGTAAAAATTTATTAAAGAATGAAAGTCTACATAACAAGTATGTATATTCCCTTACGTTCTTAGTAAATCTCCTAAATAAATTCCTCAACTTTATAAAAGGTAACTTAAAACAAAAACGTTGCCGGTTAACTTTTCCAACTGGGGATTCAATGACCGTTTGACCAATCACAATTTTGTGATTTTCTTATGGTTAACTTTCTCCTAATCTAGTGTTCTACAACTCTCCATCAGAACATGATGGTTTTTTCATCCATATCTATATTTTCATAGAATCCTAGTATGGGCTATCTCGGATGACCTTTGTACTTCTCTTTCCTTCCTTTAATGTTATATTCTTATTAACCCTATCTCCGATGTGGGTTTTCTACAAAGGTATTTTTTATTTTCAACCTTTTATTTTCAAAGAAAAGTTTAAAATTGCGAGGACATAATTTATTGAAGGAGGGGAGAATGTAACACCCCGAGCATCCATGATACGCTTCTCTTTCAATAATGATATATCTTGCATTGTACGCAAGTTCGAGTTCTAACACACCGCGACTAATCAAAGTAGCCGTTATGAATAGTAATACCCACTTTTTAAAATTATAAAAAATTTATATTTTAAAATGGACTTCATTTTAGTATTCGTAATATCGAAATTATCCTAAGTGGAAGTTTTTGTAACTTTCTGAGAACTTCCAATTTTTTATGAATAGTGAAAATACTTAAAACAACTTTTTTAATCAAAATTATTTATAGTGATAAATTATAATATTTAGTGGTTTTAAATTATAATTATAATATATTTTTACCATTTTATCCAATGGTGGTCATTAGAATAAATTTAACATTGAAATTGGACATGAACAATTGACAATCTTTTGATATATATTTTTTATTAAAAACACGTTATTTGTTGTAACAGCGGGAATTAATTATAAAATTAATTAATGCAACTTATATGTTTGTAATTTTTTAAAATAGACATCATTTTTTAATTTGGAATATCAATTATAGCGTGGGTGAAATTTTGGCATTGTTCTGAAAAACATCAATTTTTGATGAATAGTGAAACCACTAAGTGGTAATTAAAAAACTGATTTTTCATTTAAATGAAACATTACCACTTCTGTGATTTGATATTCAAAAATCCGACATACATGGTTCTCATTAGGAAGAAAAATGTGGTTCAATGGGATTAAAATAATTTTTTTTTGAATAGTAACTTTTAAGTTTAATTAATCGCGATTAAAGGTAATTAGTGAAATTTAAGGTAAAAATGATATTATAAAAATATGAAAATGCTTTTACACTTGTCCTAACCCTATTTAATCTATCATTTCCGACCAAGAAAATCCATGGGTCAACTTGGGGACCCCATGGAGCCACTTTGGTAGGAAAATGACATAAATAACTTTTTATTTAATGTTTAAATAAAAATGTCACAAACATAAGTTGTTTTACTAAAACAATTTATAAATGGGGTTATACAAGTCATATTTTTTACTATAAATATTAAATAGAAATATAAAAAGATTTAATACATCATGATATTTTTTTTATAATTTTTAGACATTAAATAGATTGAATTATTTATGACACCCTTATGATGCAGCGATTAACTCATTAATTAACGATTTTAATAAAATGGAAGGATAATGTAAACTCTAAGCATTACCCTTGTCTAAAGACTATTGGATGAGAATATTTCTATCCCTTATCACTTTATCCTCGAATTATATATGTGTGGGACTTTTAGAATCCGAAAATCATTGTATAATAAAGTAACATTTCATTACTTTCCAAGAGTTCCCCTCCTCTCCTCTTATAAAAGACCCCCACCACTACCACCTTACTCACACTTTCAAAGCCTTTTGGCTCGGCCAACTTCTGCCCAAATACTCTCCCAACATCCCTCACTTACTCTTAGAAGCCTCACTTTGTGCATAATTCTTCCCAAGGAAGCCATTGGCTCAAATCAAATGAGTTACCCGATTTTAAGGTAATGTCTTCGCTTATGTTATTTTGTTTTATTTTGCTTATCCAGCCCCCTAAACTCTTTTTATTCATTACTTTTGTAACAACACCAGTATCCTCAATATACTAGGATGTTTTTATAATAATTATTCGAGCTACACTTACACACACCTACATATAATCGTTAAAGAACATATTGTTTCTGTGGATGGCGAATTTCTGCCTCACGAAACGATGATTGTTCAACACTCATATAACACCTTAAAAGGTGGATATTAAGATGTAACTATATTTATATATGATATATAATATGTTTATGTTTTACTTAAGGTTCTTCATTTTTCATTTATGGAATACCTTTATTGTTTCCATTATGGGTAAACGCGATATTTTCATTTTAGGAAGTGCGGACTACCGCCCCTCAAAGTGATTTGAATCGTTAATGCCATATGTGGGATGTATAAAGGATGGAGTAAATGGTATTATACAATATGTTATACTGGAATTATATTATACCTTTATATAATTATAACTTCATTCCATTAAATAAAAAATATAAATGAAAGTAGCGTTCATGCGTACGTACGGCTTACCGTCTCCATGAACGGTGCATTTCATTTCTTAACTCAAAGTGTTATGTAATATTATAAATTAATGTATATACTGGATATATATTATGTATATGATATATACATAATGAATATAATTATGGATATAATGGATATATTAACACATGAACAAAGTGTAATTATAAGAAGTTTATTTTTGACTCAAGTACCTAAAATCGTCAAAACGACCGTTATTAACATAAATAATTACATAATGTTCATAACATGGTAATAAGTGATATAAAATGAATAATAAACATGAAAATGGTTATTAAGAAATTACAAATTAACTCTAGTTTATTATTCAGGAGATCAAATAACGGTCGAGTGAAGTCGGACACGGGGTAAGGGAACTTCTTAACCCAATTTCCATTCTTTGGGTTAATCTCCTACTTTCAAATTATGTCATGATATTATTATATCCTATCTTGTATTTGAAATTTCATTATGTTTACTTATAGTGAATACACATAATATATCTATTTTATTTAAAAAAAATGATCTTTTTAAGGTACTTTGTCTCAATCTCCATTCATTGAGGCATATTTTGTTTTATACACAAATTTCTTTTATACAGTGTATAAACCCCTTCGACTTTTACATTTATTCAAAAGGAATCTTTTTATACGAAGCGTTTTACTAAAGGACAGAAAGGAATGTTTTTCTTGTCGTACTTATGCGGCGAAAACGACTTCTCCGCTGCTATAACCATTATTTGAGTTTCGGCTTCCTCTACAAGCCATAACTTTTTTTAAATGAAAAATAAATACCAAGATTTAATTTTCTTTTATTTTGGTATTTAAAATGGTTTTGATAAGGTTTTTATTATATCAATATGTTGTATTGATGTCTTGTGATTGAAATGTGGAAATGTTATGTTTCCTTTATGCACGTTTTATGTGATACAATTATGTTATGGTTTATGATATGTTTAAACATGTACATATGAGGAATGCATTGGACTTAATAAGTGACGGGTGGAGCCCGCTATAGCTCCTCGATGCATCAGTAGGTCTCATGAGACAAACTAGTGTCTTGGCATGAGGCCTTGATAAAATCTTATTTGTGGTCTTGGCACGAGGCCTTGGCTACGTGGTTATGATAGTCTGGCATTATGCATTCCATCATTATAAAAGTGGTTATTGATATTGCATGTGATTATTCGACTAGTAGAATATCCATGTGAGTAAGTAAATGTAATTATTTGATTTTATTTTTGCCATATTATGCTGAAGTTCAAGTTTAAAAAGTCTTTTGTTTTAGTTATACATTGCCTTAAATGTTAATGTTTATTTATGAAAGCTTCCGCAATATTGTTATCCTTACTGAGAATCTGAGCTCACCCCGTTCAATGTTTTAATATTTTCCAGGATGTGAAGAAGTATGTTATGAATGACCTATAGGGATAGTCAGAAGAGTATATGAGTGTGGACTATAGAGACTTTTTATTGTAGTTTTTCACTTTATGATGTAATTTCACATTTTTGAATGTATCTTTTGTTTCTAAGTCTATTAAACTAATCGGTCTTTCGAGACTTGATCTTTTGTGATCATGCCAATGTTACAAAGTAATGAACCGACTCTGGGTAGATGGGGTTGGGGCGTTACAATTGGAATGAGGGTAATATTGGTAGCTTCTTACTTATCAAGAATTTAACATTATTATGAATGCATGATGAGATTTTTAGTTCAGTGTCAATAAACTATGAATTTCAAATGTGGTAATGTTTGTAAGAACTCCTTGAACATGCCAGGATACATCATTGGTATCCAAGGTGTTTCTAACTCATCCAAGATATTTTTATCACAGAGCAATAGAAAATTATACCATGGTATGGGGAAAATGATTTAATATGTTATAATCTTCCATTTAGTTATGAAGTCATACACCCTCTCATTTAATCTTTCCATACGTAACTTTATGTTGACATTTTTCGTTTTCCTCAGCATGGTTCTGAACCTGTCAAGGAATTAAAAATAATGTTTTACCAATACTAAAATGGAACTTTCTGGAAGGATTCTATATAAAATAGTGTATGGAAATATCAAATTTAAATAAAACCATAGCTTGGACACCTCCTTCTTATCTTTAGGGCCCATCCTCAGACTAAATTTTCAGATGATTTGAGTGAGATTTTAATGTGTATCTTACACAGTCAATGATAAAAAAATGTATGATTTTTGAAAATCATTTGCGGAAAATGTGTCTTCAACCCATTAATAATATGTCATATTATAAGGATACGTAGTTGAAAATCTCCCTTCTATCGATTCCATTTTAGTTTCCATGGAATCAAGGGAACTTATAAATTTTGTAGTCCCTAATAATTGAGAAACCTCACTTCTATAGGGAGAAGGGGGGATGATGTGTCCTTTTTTTCATCTCCCAGTAGTTATCAATTCATGTTAATATATAATTATTTTATGGTGACAGAGATGTTTTCACTATAATGGATGGAATTTGTGATCATTATTAACTTTGATATTTATGTAGATTTGTTTCATATATGTGATGATATAATGACACATTGATCCCTCTTTTATAGAATGATCATCTATTTCCAAATTTATCAGATGAGTGAAAAATTACCCTTTCTAATGTTGATACCCATTTAAAATTTTTTCAATGAGTAACACCTCATTGATTCATTGGATATTTTGTATCTCATTATCATATTTTTTTCATTCTCTCATCCATGTGAGGAACATCAACGCATTGAGATTGTGAGAAGAAATCATCCACACCACCCCCTTTATCATTGGTAGTTTTCTCCTAAGGTATTGGATAGTAAATATTTCGATGTGCTAGATTATTGAGCCTACTCCAATTTAGAGTGAATGTAGACTCAATTGGAGAATAAAACTCACCTTTATATTATGGTATATTTTTATTTTTTTTATCCCTATGAATCTATATCACGATCAAATTTTTTTGTTTTTTTATTATGAATACATTAAAATATTTGTATCAAGAAATGATTTTGGTCCCATTACATTCAGAACAACATGATGATTTTATATAGCCTTCATTATGGTCATTTTTCAAACCATTGTACATATTTGGTCATTTTTTCTAGAAATCATAGATGGGTCTGATTAACGTACCCATAAACTCCCCAAATATGTGATTGTGAATAATTATAATTAAATATTTTATAGTTATGATACTCAAATTATATATTTTTTTCTTGTGGTGTGAGGAACAGATGTGATTCCAATAGTAAATTTGTAATTTATTATTATTATTTTAATGGATCTAGTCTCTCAGATCTAATATTTGATGATTCACGAGATGATAATTTTGAAATCAATGTCCAAACATAAGTGGGAGGGGTTTTTCGTGAAAGGTCATTGATATTCATTGGATACAAATAGGGTATGAAGAAACTGGTGATGATGGTTGACATATAAATTCACCTTTATAGTCTGATAGGTTATTTCTATAGCGATTTCTTACATTCCCAAAAACCTCTTTAGAATTGATGATTGTGTGGGTGGTGGTAGTGGTAGATATTCACTCAAACCAGAGGGATGGATCCATTCTTGGATGGCTACTATGAAATCTTATACTATTGTATATTTGACATTGATTAGTTATTCTCATTGAGGACCTAGGTGTAATAGAAGCCCTTTAAGGGAGTACATTTCTATTGGATATCATTTGGTTGATTGAATACATTGATTTTGTGTCTGATATTCACTCTCATTAATTTTAGGGTCATAGTTGAAAGGATTGTTGTGTATCCACTTCCTCTATTCGTGACATCATGTAATCCTTGAAGTTGGATTGTTGTTTTTTACTAACAAATTGGCATTAAGTTTACCCATCATTTAGTCTTAACTGGATGCATGGACATTTAAGGGCTCAATATTTGAGGGGTTCTGGTATTCCAATTGTGTGGTGAAGTATAAATCCCCAAACAATCCCCATCCTAGAATACAGATACATGAAGTGGATTTTTCTATCAACTACCAAATATATGTGATCCTTTTCAAGATTGAATGATATAGATTTGTGTTGTGCTTTTCCATTTTTACATCCAAATTCAAATTGATAATCGTGATGACTTACTAACAAACAAATATCTGAATGTTCTGAAGGTGACCATTATATCCTTGATAAGGGGGATGTATAGCCATCAATTACTAATGAGATTTGAATATATTTTGTAATAGATAAGGTATAGAATCCTTCTATAGGTTTTTTGTGAACTCATTATCAGAAGTAGAGATGAGCCAGAATAAGGTGGGGAGGATATTTATGGGAAAATCTATACATATTAAAATATTGGACTCCACATAATTAGAAATACATGTCCTTATATGATCAGACTGATAAAATTCATCTCTGAGTAGCATTATGATGGTATTGGAGTGTTTCACGAATATTATGGGGAACTTTATAGGGTAGATCTTTATTTTTTGATCGACTATATATAATAATGAATCTATTTTTTAACAACTCTAAATTTGATGGTTTCCATGAAAGGGAAGTATTTATATACTTATGGGAGATATCACCAAGGGGGGGTGACCATAATTGATGCCATATGTAGAGTCCCTAAAATCCATCTCCACACTAATATGAGGTGGAAAATCATTGTATTGATCTTCATCTAATTTGGTTGATGTGTTTGGGGACCCTTTGGTTATAGGGAATGTGTCACGAACCAGCTCATGGACAATGGAATTTAGTAGATTATGGATATTAGCCTCATTCATTGTCATTTACAGAATACGCTGAACATCCTTCTATAATTTCAAAGGGATATTATTATATTGTATGATGTTTTATGGACCTTGTTTATAATCATATGGTGTAGAAGGTGTATTATCCTGATACTAATAATCTACAGAAATATTCCACTAAGGTTCATCATTACTGAAAATAATTTGGGCGTATCCGGAGGAATTATGTATTCCTATTTGAATATCCTCAGTCAAAATGGGAGTATGAGCCTGATCTTGATAACTTACAATATTTTACTGTTCTTTTGAGATAGGGATATGATATTTTCATGAGGAATGTGCTACTCTCACATGGTGATCCCTAGTTGGTCTGAAAATATGATCCCAACCCAAATATATATTCCCCATCATAATATGACATTGGACCTTTGAAATGAATGAATTAATATGTGAAACCTCATATAGAAACATGGAAGGAAGATGATGTGGGTTTTCATCAGTGGAATTAGATATATGAGCCTAGCTACCAAGATCTACTAGAATGTTCATGGTAGATTCTCTAACCAGAATATGAAACTATCCTAATGTATGTTTCATTCTTTCATAGTGAGACCTATATATGAATTGGATAAGAACAAACCATGTTCCATTATAGAATGTATATACTATTATTTTACATGAATATTAGCATGTCTTGAAGCATGTTCAATTATCAATTGGTGGTCCCTGACTAGGAAGAGTGTATCATTTCAATCATAGGACTTTGGAATGTAGAATTCGGATTTTTTGACTGGGATATTAGACTATCCAATGGAATATTATAGTCTCATATGATGATCACTAGTTGCAATGGGAATACAATATCAGTCAATTGCCACATCCTTGACCAAAATAAACTGTTAATCCTCATGGATGAGATCATAAATATATATTTACTCTAATGCAACCAGTTTCTTTTTTGATTAGAGTGTTGAGATACCGTGGTTGTAGTGATAGGTGTATTTTATAGCCCCTATGCCTATAAGAGTTCTTGAATATTCCTCACGATATCTTTAGTTGTTTCTAAGATGTAATGACATTATAAAAAGAGTGTTCATGAATATTATCTTGAAATTATTCTATATCCACTATATATCAGAAGATATTGTCGATTATTTCTAGTAAATAATCCTACCTATATATTCAATGTTCTAATAGAATTTACTAATTTGGATCACACATGAGGGTGAGGATATGATCCTCCTCATACCTACTATAGAAATATTCCCACAAACATGTTCTGAATGAGTAGGTATATGAGCCTTCTCACTATCTACATATGTAATATGATTATATACATTATTTTCATGTGTAGAGAAGCAGTACCCCTGAAAATCTTCCCATCACATTCATTCTTAATGTTCTTTCCTTTGTTTGCGTGCATGGTTTTCGGGCATGGAAATGTGTCAGCTGATACCTGAGTAGGTGACTTATGTTCACCGAATGGATAGAACTAGTGAACGTGGATGACAAGGTCACACCTTTGAGGAAGTTGAAATGGAAGGTTGACTTACATGGTTCCTTGATCCACCTTAATGATATACAGATTGTGTTGACTTTGAAGATCTGAAGATAAGTGCTTGATTTAGTTGGATGATTAAAAGAGGGCCAATAGCTATGCTACAACATTCCCAGGATGAGGTAGACCTATCAGTTTCTATACTCGATGAACCTTATTGAATGTTTGAATAGTTAGGATCAGATCATTTAAATATAATTCTCAGAACATTTAATTTTCTTCCCAGTTGTGAATATTTTGGCTGCATGATGTCATTCATAGTCACATAGGGGATGTAATTTTAGATTATTTTCCATAAGGTTCATAGGATGAAGACTTTCCAAATCATCATGTTGTTTGCAAGTGTAGTATATATAGTCATGAATACAACATGTATTAAGGTCACAAATTTGTGCACCATTGAAGGAATAAAATATTTTAAATCAAATATAAATGGTTAAATAAATATCCCTTTTATTCTTGCTCCATGAATTCGACACAAGTGGTCTTATCAAAGTGAGGATGGAGTTATTTCTTGAGAACCTGACAACATAGGATAATCCATAAGAAGCTTTATAGGATCCTCAACATTATGTGTTGTTAGGATTTAAAAATGAATGGATCATACACATGGTTAAATGATTCTATTTATATTTAAAACATTAATATTGGGTTCACCATTGTTTACCATAGGAATTTAGAATCAAATTTTCAAACCTATAATAGCCTCATCATTTTTATTTTTGAGAGTTTCACCTCAAGGATTACCATTTTTTCAGGTAGATTCTTATGGATATGGAACTGACCATATAATAAGAAATAAATTGTCCCATGAGGAATATGTACTCTTTCCATTTTATCATGTGAAAGAGATATTGTAGTTAATGATTTCTCATGTAGCTCAGATCATTTATTTTATCATAAATATGTGATTATCCTGACCCAAAGACTTGATTTTATTGGTTGTTCAATGTCTCTGTAAAATAATTTATGTCAATATTAACATTATTTTTATCCATAACAAATACAACCAACAACTCCTTTATCCAATATTTGGTGAAAACCTTCGTTCCCCATGATGGTGGTAAATTGATATTTCAGACCCAACAAATCTTTTGAGCTCACATCAGTTGAGCGGATGGAAGGTCAGGCTCAACACACCCTTTGGGGGTGGAATTTTTTCCTACTATGAGAAACTCATATTTATAAAATATATGTTTCAGAATATCTTCTTAATCATGATATAGGCCTAGTTTTTCTAAACAATGATCATATGTTATGCCCTCTAATATGAAAATGGGGGATCTGATTATTGAATCTATATGTATGAATATGAGTTTCTCCATAAATATACAATTTGTGGGTAGGCTCTTATATATTAAAGTCATATAATCGTAAACATCAGTGATTGGTTTCATAAAGAGATTTGGTAAATATTTTTAGGATGGTATTGAGTCATTATGAGATTTCATACATATCCTATTTTATAATAGGACTGCAAAACCAACATATTACATTAAACCAGTGTAGTTTAATGTCATATGGAAAGGAAATCTATTTTTAAGCTAGGGAACTAGTTATTAAGATTAGACATTAAGGAGGAATCATGTGTATTATGTTTATTTTAGAAATAAGATTTATTGTAGTTCAATCATGAAATTTTGACTTTCCCATAAGGTAGAAACCATTGTATGGTGGGTAGTTATATCATTCTACCGATTTAGTATTACTCATTTAGGTTTATCAATATTTCCATGATTCATGATTTCAATGTGGTTATTATAACATACTAATCACACATGAGATACTATAAATTTTAGTTACTAGGGATTTCATGCATTCATCCACATAGAATATGGATATGGGTCTTACGTGCTGGGAAAACCCATTGGAATGTTACTATAGATCTTAGGACATAAGAAGGTGTCCAATGTAACATGGTTAACACATTAATTAGCATCATAATTGTTATGTGACTTCATAACACATTTCTTGATGTGTTTGTATGATCATATAATGGAATATATTAGGTATTGAAGGTTGGACTGTTGGATATATGTTGTGGCTTAAACTAATGAGGCTCTTTATTTGAGCTCAGGCCATATAATTCCATTATACATATTTGGGTTATAGAAGGAATCAGAGTTCTCATAGTTCAGTTAATCATGTCTTACACAAAATGATTTCCCTATCATGATAATGGATTATGTTTACAATGATATTATTATTTAAACTCTACATCAATGTATATGCACATTGTGAGGAATATGGGGTAATTAGTTACCAAAATCGCTATTTATGAATGAGGTACTTATATTATGAGATATCCCTTTTGAGGATTGATAAATAACTCAGGACCTGGAATGATTTCCTATGTATATGGGATATACAAGGAATCAGAGTTGTTGTAGTTCAATATAATCGGAGAATACACACATAGGCTTCCCTTATGTGTGGAACATATTGTATTCTCTCTATATCCATATATTACACAAAGTGGTTTCACATATATGAGAGTTATAATATATTATCCCATTTCTATGAATTACACTCTAGGGATTCAATTATATTTGGAGAATATAATAATATGGCCCAAGTTATGGAATACACAATGGGGAGACCATTATATTTTTCTATGGAAAAGGACACCATTTTGAGAGATGTTTGACTGATATGGCATGAATGTGTTATTGACATATTCAATTGTCTTCCAAAAAATTCCTGATGCATTCCTAAAAAGTTTTAATTACATGTTCATTATCTAGGATGACATGTATATATGAGGATTCAAGATGTGGATGAAGATCTCCGGAGACGATCATTTGACAATACATTACATTTTTTTGGGAGTGTCTAATGACCTAGTTGACGATCCTGAAGGAGGTCACATAATCTATATTTTCAAACATAGAGGACATCACATTATCCACAATGACTTTTTCGATGTACATCACAAGACCAATATTAAATTTCATTGTTTTTTCAAGAGATCCTAGTGGGGACCCCATAGGGATTCATGAGACTCGATTGACATGTTTATGGGTTATCCTAGACATTGTTTAACATTCTTAGGGGATGTAAGTGTATCTAACAGATAACCATATTGGGTTTCATGAGACCTAGTTAGCATGTATTGGTTTTAACATATATATTGGGCTACATATCTATAGGACATCACAAGACCTGGGTGGAGGGCATGAAGGGCTTCATGATACATGGATAAAATTCATGAACGACACCACAAGACATTACATGGAATATCCTGATGACATCACCTGATCTAAATGTTATGTCAAGGGGATGTCACATTTCATGAGTGATACTCCCTTTTTATGTCTCATGGTATCAATGTTTCATAATTCGAACACGAAGATCAATTCATATATCTTCATGTAAGTCTCTTATATTTTTCCATTTTACCTTCTATTATTTCATTTGTTCAATAGTTTTTTAGGGATAACATGTTAACATATCATGTGATCCAACATATATGTGAGTTGTTTATCTCATATCCTTCTAGGGGTTTATTTAGTGATGTCTTGTAATTAAGAAAATATACCATTCATTCTCCATGATCATTTATGTTACACCTCTGGTTATTGCAAATGGAAAACAATTGTGATCTTGATATTATATTCTCTGAGAAATCCTATCTGATCATTTATATGTGAGGAATTATCAATCTATTTTTTATTTAGATGAGGAGGGTGGGTTATAGATCTCACATCCCATGTATATGCTACCTTTTTTGGCCCATCTCTCATAGATTTGGGCTGGTGTCAGTAGAGGGATTTGATATCCCGTTATTTTGTGAAATTATATATTAAGTGTTTCATGACATGAAATGATCACAAGATCATCCATTCAATGCCTTATTTATTGTATTTGTCTATTAAATGGGGTATTTTATGTAACACCCCAAGATTTCATAGTGTATTATTTCTTCAAAATAATTTAATAACTGTCACTACACACAACATCGGGTTCAAGCGCACCATGACTTACCAATCAAGCCGTTCAAAAGAGTTTATGAATAGTATTAACTAAATTTTAAACTTTATATAATCCTTATAATTTTTGAATCCATATTATCAGTTTCTTAGACTTAATGTAAGAACAAATTCATTTTCAGTATTGCACTTTTACCAACTTTTAATAGTGAACCCTTTTTAAATACAATATTTTAAACTTTTTGACTAAATGGGGACATCAAAAATTTAAAATGAAACATCTCAAGCTTCCACGATATGCTTTCCTTTGAATAATACAGTAGCATGTGTTGTACGCAACTTCGAGTTTTAACACACACCACAACCGATCAAACTAGCCGTTATGAATAGTAATACCTACTTTTTGAAATTTTATCTCTCAAAATTGACATCATTTTTGGATTCGGAATATCGAATTTAGCCTAAGGTGAAATTTTGGTACTTTTTGGATAACTTTAATATTTTGATGAATAGTGAAAATTACTAAATTTTAATTAAAAACAACTTTTTTAATCAAAATAATTTATAGTGATAAATTATATTATTGATTAGTTTTAAAGTATAATTAGAATATATTATTACCATTTTATCCAATGGTGTTCATTAGAATTAATTTCACTTTGAAATTGGACATAAACAATTATCAATCTTTTGATATATATTGTTTCTTAAAAACACGCTATTTGTTGTGACAGCGGGAATTAATTATAAAATTAATTAATGAAACTTATATGTATGGAATTTTATAAAATTGACATCATTTTTGAATTCGGAATATCAATTATAGCTTAGGGTGAAATTTTCGCATTGTTCTGAAAAACTTCAATTTTTGATGAATAGTGAAACTACTAAGTGGTAGTTAAAAAACTGAATTTTTCACAAAACTTAATTTTACCGCTTTTGTGAATGGAATTTCAAAAATCTGATAGACATGGTTAATATCAAGAAGTAAAATGTGGTTCAATGAGATGAAAATAATTGTTGGTGAATAGTAACTTTTTACTTTTATTTACCACGGTTAAAAGTAAATAGGGTAATTAAGGGTAAACATGATATTAATATTACCCAAACACATGTCCTAATTCTATTGGAAGCTTTTATCTCGACCAAAAAAGCCTTAGGAATAAAATATTTTCATTTAGGTCCACTTGGATTAGATTAGGACATTTATTATGATTTAATTCAAAGAAGAGTTAAAAGAGTTAAATTCAAAGTTTATTTACTAAAACATTTTTAATATAGGGTTATACATAAGATAAATTCGGTTTTAAATATTCAATAGAAATATAAAAAGATTTCCTACATAAGGATATTTTATTTATAATTTTTAGACTTTAAATAATTTAATTTACTTATGACACAATGATGATGCAGTATTTACCATAATAGTGAAAAATTAGAATAATTGATATTATAAATACAAAAATAAATATAATTTGAGACTTTTTAGGAATTACACTAATTTTCTAGGTTAATATGACATGTTAAAATTGATTCAATTAACGTTTTTCTAAGTAATAATTCTGTTAAGATTTTTTCAAAAATAAATTATTGAATAGTGTCAAAATTGACATAAAAGAGTTTTTAAAACAAATATTATATTATTAATCTATATTAAATTCCTAAAAGTCTAAGGTTCGGCCAAGAGACTTATATCATGATAGGTTCATCATTAATGGATCACTTGGGGGTCGCTTTTATGTATATGGTACGTTTATTAACCATATAATATAAAAATACAAAGAGACATTGTAAAAGTGAAACTAATTAGCTTAGAGTTAATACTTAATGATAAGGTTAATATAATGCCCCAAACCAGTCTAAATTCTATTGGTTGAGTGTTTTTAGACCTATACCCAACTTAAAATTTAAATAATCAACTTTGGAGCCATTAGAAACCGAATATTAATTTATTATAAATTAATATTTCTAGCTTTTCCAAAGGTGCCCCTCACCCCTCTTATAAAAGGGCACTCCTCCTTCTCATTTCTTCACACCTTCAAAGCCTTTTGGTTCGGCAAAAATCTTCCCAAATACTCTCCCAACTTCCCTAACTACAACATAGAGGCCTTAGTTTGACCAGAAAGCCAACATAAGGAGCCCTTTTGATCAAATCAAAAGGAAGAACCCGAAGAAGAGGTAATGTATTCACCACCCCTTTTCAAGTTCCATTCTTCTTCCACTTCTTCTCTCTTTGTTATTACCATTCTAAAATAATAAGTCCAGTATCTTATATATACTGTGATGTTATTATAAATATGGTACAACCATATTCAGTATTCTATCCACCCTTTGAATAACATGTCAACATACGTGCGTACGTACGGATTACCGTCTCCACGTCATGGTGTAATTGTTATTCAATATATTATTATTTGGATGGGTATAATAATGATGTGTAACTCATGAAAATAATAAATATAACATGTTAATGATTCTGTATATATGATATACCATCCATTTATATATTATTTTAATATCAAGAGAATGATATTGTCGCTCGTGCGTACGTACGGACTACCGTCTCCACGAACGCGATGAGATTCTTTCTCCATCGAATACATTCAAGTATAATTATCATTTGATGATTTAAAAATGATTTTTAAGGACTTGATATCATTTTGGATATGAATAAGATACAACCTATCTATAACAAACACGTTTTATGTAACAAAACATATAAAATAAAACGAGTAAGTTAACACCCGAAACGACGATAATTCTAAGATATTATTAACAAATCAATGTTAAAAGATCATATATGATATCATATTAATATATATTATTCTTTTACAATTTAATAACAATTATTTCACCATTATAAATGAGGTTAACCTACCCCAACCAAGGAAAAGTACGAGGTAAGGGTTATTTCACAATCTCTTCATTATCCGAGGTTGTTTATACGTAATAATCTACTGGGATCTCTTTATCATCCACATCCATGTTTCTTAAAAATGTATTTCAAAACATTTTTTCTATTTACAAGAATATGGGTTAGAGTCATTTATACCCTTGTTTGACTTTTTATCAAAGTTTTATAAAGGAATATTTCCGTCGTTTTCCAAACAAGGTTCTTTTTAACCTTTTCGACAAAATTAAGGTAAGAATGTTTTTTTAACTTATACAGCGGGTGCGGCTATTTTCCGCCATTATAAAATTGTTGAAGATTCCCTTACAAGCTTAATAGAATATTTTCAAAGAAAATGTTTTATTTTATAAATATATGACTCTTAAATGATTTCAAAATAGAAAGAGATATTTCTCTAAAAAGAGTTTTGATTTCATTTATGTCAACATCCTTTGATGGATTTTACACTTATTTAAAGTTGATTTATTATGATACAAAACTTCTATATTGTAATGAAGGTTTTGTGATATGTTTGACTGTGGATGTTCTATTTTTATACCATTCATGGTTTATGGTGAATGTATTGTCATTTCGTATTCCAGTTTTAATACGAATGTTTATGTTATGTTTAAATCTTTTCATTGGGAATGCATTGGACTTAATATGTGACGGGTGGAGCCCGCTATAGCTCCTCGATTCATCGGTAGGTCTAATGAGACAAACTAGTGTCTTGGCACAAGGCCTTGGAAAAATCTTATTTGTAGTCTTGGCACGAGGCCTTGGCTATGTGGTTATGATAGTCCGGCATTATGCATTCCATCATTATGAAAGTGGTTATTGATATTGCATGTGATTATTCGATTAGTAGAATATCCATGTGAATAAGTAAATGGCATTATTTCATTTTACTTTTGCCATACTATGTTGAAGTTCAAGTTTTAAAGGCTTTTGTTTTAGTTATACATTTCCTTAAATGTTTATGCTTATTTTTGAAAGTTTCCGCTATATTGTTATCCTTACTGGGCATTTGAGCTCACCCCTTTTCTATGTTTTATTTTTCCCATGATATGAAGAAGTAAGTTATAAATGAACTGCAAGGATAGTATGTGGGGATATTAATGTGTAATATGGAGACTATGTTGTTTTAGTATTTTTCCACTTTCTGATGTAATACTTTATGAATATATCTAGTGTTTCTAAGGCTACTAAACCAATCGGTCTTTCGTTATTTGATCTTTCTTGTGATCATGCCAATGTAATGTAATAATGCACCGACTCTGGGTAACTGGGGTGGGGGCGTTACAGTTGGTATCAGACGAAGTTTAGTACAAACCTTGGAAGCTAGATTTAGATAAACTCTGATTAGAGCACATAGACCTAAGATTAACTTTGAGGATTAGTATAGAAGAACTTCCTAGAATTTTGGTATTGTAGAGATTTTATAAGTTTTCCGATAAATACAGCCCTGTCTGGATACGAGCAGGTAGAGGCAGATCTGGCACAGATGTACCTAGGGGTAAAACCCGAAAACACCGCTTTGAGCTAGACTTGAACGGGAACTGGTGCACGACAACGGGCCTTGCTGCACTCTTGGTTACGACACTCCCGGGGGATATTCTTAGGAAAACTCTCATTTTCTTTACAAACCATTATGAAGGGTTTATGAGTATATACTTCCTCAAAGGATACATTTTTATGATTATGGATTATATCCATAAACTATTTAATTTATGTTATGTGTTTTACAAGTTTGGGATTAGGTATTGTTATTCATAAACTAATCTAATGTATGCCATTGTTTAGAAATGGCGCCCAGTAGAAGGAATGAGAACTCTAGCAATGCACATGATACAAAGAGAAAGAAGGATCATATATTTCATGGTCTTAAGACAGAATTTATAAGAGAAATAGTTTCGCATGTATTATCATCATATGAAGAAATAATATCATGTGTTGATAAGATAAGTAATGAGTTTACTGAGTCCTATGTCTTTGAAGGGAAGCAAGAGAAGAAAAGTATGGAAGAGAGAAAGATGGATAAAGGGAAGAGGGAAAAGAAGAATTTTCCCATATGTGATAACTGTGGAAAGAAACACCCTGGAACTTTCCTGAAAGGATTGGGAGTTTTTTATAAGTGTGGAGGAAAAGGGCACAAAGTAAATGACTGCAAGGGTAAGAAAATGGTTTCAAATATACAAGGCTTCATTTCCAAAGAGTTTGGACACTACGCAAACCTATGTCCCAGTCATCAGACTATGCCGCAAATGATGCTATTGGATAATAATCATGTTATGATACTACCACAGATGAGGAGGAATGATTAGAGTTCTTATGTTGATTATGTCATTTGAGTGTTGTATCAACAATGTAATTGTTATGATAATTATGGAGTATATAAGGATTGTACTGCAGTACTATTTCATTAAGGACTTGAGATTGTATGGAACAAAGAAAAATGACTCAATAGAAGGTTAAATTTTTGTAAAATATATGGTTGAGAGAAAGATAAACCATAATATGGTTCTGATACCGAGGTAGTGATTTTAGAATAATACATGATTTATTTGGATAAATTATATAGGATATTCTTGACTACCTTGAAGCTGATTAATGATTTGTATATTCCATCATTGTTGGGGTTTAAAACATTTTTGGATTGATGAAGCATATCCAACATTCTATATAGAATAAGGGAGCATGAATGTAATCAATAAGAATTATGGTAATTCAGGATGTTTCAGTGTTTTAAAATAATACATGATAAAGGTATTAATATGCTATTACGGGGTAAAAACGATCTACATTATGTTTACTTTCCTTATAAATGTTGGACTATGAGTTTGGACAGAAGTATTTTGGATAAATTCTAGTTTGAGATTAATTTTGGATTTCCATAAAAGGACAACCCGGAGGTCGAGCACCAACCCGTCGCGACCGGCAAGGCCGCAAGACTTGAACCTGCAACCGAAGGGCGACAAGGGTGTATCACCTACCACTGGCCCACGAGATGTCCTGCATTAAATAATTTAGTTTTTTTAAGATCTGGTAGATGAATTATAAATTCATTTATTTTGGAACCCTGTACTAATAGTATAAATATAATTTTTTTACGTTCTATTATATATTAGAGTGAAAGATGAGTTTGTGGTAGAAACTTATTAATGGATAAAACTCTAATTATAAAGTAAGTATATCTCCTTATGATCTTAGCCAATCTCATAAATAAATTCCTCAACATTAAGAAAAGGAACTTTTAACAAAAATGTTGTCCTAGATGGTACCTTAGATCATCACTAATTTATGGCTTTGGGATTGTTGGCCTTTTCATATCTATGTTCTCTACCACTCTCCATCAGATAATTGATGGTTAGATTTCTCTTCCATATCCATATTTTCCAACATAGAACCCTAGTATGTGTTATTTTCGGTAATCTTCATACTTTCCACTCTTTATTTTAAATAGAGGCCTCATTAATTCATTTTTCGATGTGGGATTTCAACTAAGATATTTTGAAACGTCAAAAATGTTTTATCCTAATACCCTATGTTTTTTTGAACCGAAGGTATTTCAAATCATCATAGATTGATGAATTTAAGGACCTCAATTTTGCACTTGTTTGTGATTGATGACCTCAATCACTACGTATAAATATTTACGTTTTCCCTCCAATTATATGTCTCTAACTGCTATCAATGTTCTTCTAATCGAGATCATAATTTGTTGGTTACCCTTTCATTTCTCTTTTCCTCATATTAAGACTAAATTTTAGTAACTCAATTTCTTATGTGGTTTTTCCCACAAATATATTTTCTGTTTTCAACCTTTTATTTTCGAATAAAAATTTCAAATTGTGAGGACGCAATTTATTGAAGGAGGGGAGAATGTAACACCCCAAGATTTCATAGTGTGTTATTTCTCCAAAATAATTTAATAACTGGCACTACACGCAACATCGGGTTCAAGCGCACCATGACTTACCAAACAAGCCGTTCAAAAGAGGTTATGAATAATATTAGCTAAATTTTAAACTTTATATAATCCTTATAATTTTAGAATCCATATTATCAGTTTCTTAGACATAATGTAAGAACAAATTCATTTTCAGTATTGCACTTTTACCAACATTTAATAGTGAACCCTTTTAAATACAATATTTTAAACTTTTTGACTAAATGGGGACATCAAAAATTTAAAACGAAACATCTCAAGCTTCTACGGTACGCTTTCCTTTGAATAATACAGTAGCATGTGTTGTACACAACTTCGTGTTTTAACACACACCACAACAGATCAAACTAGCCGTTATGAATAGTAATACCTACTTTTTGAAAATTTATCTCTCAAAATGGACTTCATTTTTGGATTCGGAATATCGAATTTAGCCTAAGGTGAAATTTTGGTACTTTTCAAATAACTTTAATATTTTGATGAATAGTGAAAATTACTAAATTTTAATTAAAAACATATTTTTTAATCAAAATAATTTATAGTGATAAATTATATTATTGAGTAGTTTTAAAGTATAATTAGAATATATTTTTACCATTTTATCCAATGGTGTTCATTAGAATTAATTTCACTTTGAAATTGGACATAAACAATTATCAATCTTTTGATATATATTGTTTCTTAAAAACACGCTATTTGTTGTGACAGCGGGAATTAATTATAAAATTAATTAATGCAACTTATATGTTTGGAATTTTTTAAAATAGACATCATTTTTGAATTCGGAATATCAATTATAGCTTAGGGTTAAATTTTGGCACTGTTCTGAAAAACTTCAATTTTTGATGAATAGTTAATCTACTAAGTGGTAGTTAAAAACTGAATTTTTCATAAAACATAATTTTACCGCTTCTGTGAATGAAATTTCGAAAATCCAAGAGACACGGTTAATATCAAGAAGTAAAATGTGGTTCAATGAGATGAAAATAATTTTTGGTGAATAGTAACTTTTTACTTTTATTTACCACGGTTAAAAGTAAATAGGGTAATTAAGGGTAAAAATGATATTAATATTACCCTAACACATGTCCTAATTATATTGAACAAGTGTATCTCGACCATAACAGCCTTAGGAATAAAATATTATCATTTAGGTCCACTTAGATTAGATTAGGACATTTATTATTATTTAATTCAAAGAAGAGTTAAAAGAGTTAAAATCAAAGTTTATTTACTAAAACATTTTTAATATAGGGTTATACATAAGATAAATTAGATTGTAAATATTAATTAGAAAGCTAAACAGATTTCCTACATAAGGATATTTTATTTATTGTTTTTAGACTTTATATAATTTAATTTACTTATGGCACAATGATGATGCATTAATTACCATGATAGTGAAAAATTAAAATAATTGATATTATAAATACAAAAATAAATATAATTTGAGACTTTTTAGGAATTACACTAATTTTATAGGTTAATATTACATGTTAGGATTGATTCAATTAACTGTTTTCGAAGTAATCATTCTGTTATGATTTTTACAAAAATCAATTATTGAATAGTTTCAAAATTTGCATAAAAGAGTTTTTTAAAAGAATATTATATTATTGATTGATATTAAATTCCTAAAAATCTAAGGTTCGGCCAAGAGACTTATATCATGATAGGTTAATCATTATTGGAATACTTGGGGGTCTCTTGGATATATATGGTATGTTTATTAACCATATAATATAAAAATACAAAGAGACATTGTAAAAGTGAAACTAATTAACTTAGAGTTAATACTTAATGATAAGGTTAATATAATGGCCCAAACCCGTCTAAATTCTATTGGTTTAGGGTTTTTAGACCTATACCCAACTTAACTTTTAAATAATCTACTTTGGAACTATTAGAAACCGAATATGAATTTAGTATAAATTAATATTTCTAGCTTTTCCAAAGGTGCCCCTCACCCCTCTTATAAATGGGTACTCCTCCTTCTCATTTCTTCACACCTTCAAAGCCTTTTTGTTCGGCCAAACTCTGCCCAAATACTCTCCCAACTTCCCTCACTACAACCTAGAGGCCATAGTTTGATCAGAAATCCAACCTAAGAATCCCTTTTGATCAAATCAAAAGGAAGAACCCGAAGAAGAGGTAATGTTTTCACCACCCCTTTTCAAGTTCCTTTCTTCTTCCACTTCTTCTTTCTTTGTTATTACCATTCTAAAATAATAACTCCAGTATCTTATATATACTGTGATGTTATTATAAATATGGTAAAACAATATTCATTATTCTATCCACCCTTTGAATAACATGTCAACATACGTGCGTACGTACGGATTACCGTCTCCACGTCGCGGTGTAATTGTTATTCAATATATTATTATTTGGATGGGTATAATAATGATGTGTAACTCATGAAAATAATAAATATAACTTGTTAATGAATCTGTATATATGATATACCATCCATTTATATATTATTTTAATATCAGAAGAATGATATTGTCGCTCGTGCGTACGTACGGACTACCGTCTCCACGAACGCGATGAGATTTATTCTCCATCGTATCCATTCAAGTATAATTATCATTTGATGATTTAAAAATGATGTTTAAGGACTTGATATCATTCTGGATATGAATAAGATACAACCTATCCATAACAAACACGGCTTATGTAACAAAACACATAAAAGAAAACGAGTAAGTTAACACCCGAAACGACGATGATTCTAAGATATTATTAACAAATCAATGTTAAAAGATCATATATGATATCATATTAATATATATGATTCTTGTATAATTTAATAACAATTATTTCACCATTATACAGAAGGTTAACCTACCCCAACCAAGGAAAAGTATGAGGTAAGGTTTATTTCACAATCTCTTCATTATCCGAGGTTGTTTATACGTAATAATCTACTGGGATCTCTTTATCATCCATATCCATGTTTCTTAAAAATGTATTTAAAAACATTTTTACTATTTACAATAATATGGGTTAAAGTAATTTATACCCTTGTTTGACTTTTTATAAGAGGTTTATAAAGGAATCTTTCCGCCGTTTTCCAAACTAGGTACTTTTTAATCTTTTCGACAAAATTAAGGTAAGAATGTTTTTTTTAACTTATACGGCGGGTGCGGCTATTTTCCGCTATTATAAAATTGTTGAAGCTTCCCTTACAATATTATAAAAGTATTTTCAAAGAAAATGTTTTATTTTATAAATATATGACTCCTAAATGATTTCAAAATAGAAGGATATATTTCCCTAAAAAGAGTTTTGATTTCATTTATGTCAACATCCTTTGATGGATTTTACGCTTATTTGAAGTTGATTTATTATGATACAAAACTTCTATATTGTATTGAAGGTTTTGTGATATGTTTGACTGTGGATGTGCTATTTTTATACCATTCATGGTTTATGGTGAAAGTATTGACATTTTGTATGCTAGTTTTAATACGAATGCTTATGTTATGTTTAAACCTTTTCATATGGGAATGCATTGGACTTAATATGTGACGGGTGGAGCCCGCTATACTCCTCGATGCATCGGTAGGTCTCATGAGACAAACTAGTGTCTTGGCACAAGGCCTTGGAAAAATCTTATTTGTAGTCTTGGCATGAGGCCTTGTCTATGTGGTTATGATAGTCTGGCATTATGCATTCCATCATTATGAAAGTGGTTATTGATATTGCATGTGATTATTCGATTAGTAGAATATCCATGTGAATAAGTAAATGGAATTATTTCATTTTACTTTTTCCATACTATGTTGAAGTTCAAGTTTAAAAGGCTTTTTTTAGATATACATTGCCTTAAATGTTTATGCTTATTTTTGAAAGTTTCCGCTATATTGTTATCCTTACTGGGCATTTGAGCTCACCCCTTTTCTATGTTTTATTTTGTCTAGGATGTGAAGAAGTAAGTTATGAATGACCTGTAGGGATAGTATGTGGGGTTATGAGTGTGGAATATGGAGACTATGTTGTTGTAGTATTTTTCCACTTTATGATGTAATACTTTATGAATATATCTAGTGTTTCCAAGGCTACTAAACCAATCAGTCTTTCGAGATTTGATCTTTCTTGTGATCATGCCAATGTAATGTAATAATGCACCGACTCTGGGTAACTGGGGTCGGGGCGTTACATTTTAAAACTATGTAAACTTTTTATAGGAATTTAACAATTTAAGGTCGACATGTAAATTTGATTTTCCATGATTGGTAATCCTTTTAAATAAACATTTTGTGATCTAATATGATTTGATATGGGTATTACACAACAAAAATGTGACTTCCCCAGGGTATTCATGAGATTGATCTAGCCTGTCGGGTGTGTCTTCATGTGAACATAGTTGTTTATCCATGTCGTATGAACCCATTCTCATATTATTATTTTATATCTCACTTGAAAGAATCTCTCATAATTTTCTTTTTTATTTCATTATTATTTTAAAAGGATTTGTGATCTCAGGAGTCTATATGAGTGTTGTCAAAATAAAAGTCTCTTCGCATCGATGACATGTTTCGTGGACAAAAAGGTATCATGTTATAGTGCATGAACATTCTCATGAGAAACCCTTATGCTTTTCATTGGCTCTATAGGGGGAGCACAAGGCTACCTATACTTGTTAGTGGCCTTTCGCATTATTGGGATCACATGCAAGTGGTATCCTACGCATCCAGGAGGACATGCCACTGGGAATTATCTGATGTCTTTCATGCTACTTGGGTTTATCACCTGAGTTTTATGCACAAAATATTCTCTAGTATTTTTTATATTTTCCCACATTTCCAATTATTTTTTGGATAGACCGTCATGAGTATGACGACTAACATATCATGTGATCTGAAAAAACTATTATGAATTCTTAAATAAGACCAGTGATTATATGGGATGACTATACATGAAAAGGAGATTTAATGTATATTTTATTAGTTCATGAGATTTAACCTATTCTCATGAAGCTTTTATGGGTGTCTAATCATGTTTTCATTAGACAGTAACATGGTTCATGATTTCTAGCCACATATTCCATACATTTCATTATAGGGAAAATAATTCCTATATTTAGGAATTTCTTCATTTTTGGATTTTATGATTCTCATCTAAAAGAAAAAACAACGGATCAGTGTGGTTTAATGAGGTGAATGAAAGGGGATCCCTTTTATAATTGATTTATGGGTCACTATTGGAGTCTTTTAATTAATGAAATTAATATAAATATTTTTTTTTCAAATATGATCAAAATTGAAATCATTCAAACTAAATATTTTTAGATGATTAAAAAATATCATCAAATAAATATTTGGAATGTTTTTCAAATTTTACTACCCTTTTCACTAAGTCTTGATCCCCATTAACCCTTTTTACAATTACCAATATATTACTGTTTTTATTACCCATTACTTTGTATTATATTACTATAAAATGATAAAAAAATATAAATGGATCATGGAAAATGGTAAAAAAATATAATATTAATTTTTAAAATTAAGAGAGTTTTATATATTTCACGTCATTTAATAAATTATTATTTAGTATAATATATCATTAATATTATTATTAAAACAATTATATTAATTTAATAGATATTTATAATGTAAAAAAAATCTAATCTATTACATTTGGACCTCCATATTGTTTCTTATATTTCAAGATAATTTTTAGGAAAATATTAAATTATTCCAGTTATATTTCTTATAATATTTTTTATTTCAGTAATTTTATTTTTCTATTAATTTAAAAAAAATTATATTAGTATTAGAGTTGATTTTATTATAATTATTTTATAATTAGAAATAATAAATAGATTACTATCGTGTAAAAAAATTTGTAATGAAAAAAATTTCATTCTTTATTTCATTATTACATAGTGTTTTCTTGAATCTGAACACATTAGTGATATTTTAAACAATGAGAGTTCCATTTTATATGTTTCACTGTTTAAAATATTAAATAAGTAATTTTTCTGAAAAAAATGTCCAATAAATATTTCAACATCATCCCTTGGGTAACAATTGCAATATTACATTCCTCAAATTAAATCTAGGATGGATTTTTTGACGTTATCACTTAGTTTATACCAATATTAACTGCTGTTATAGATTATAATGAGTTTATATTTCATCACAATTAATATTCGTATTAATTATAATAGAGTCAAGAATTCCCAAATTGGACCTTCTCAATTAAATCATTAAATATATTTTTATGATTCATTTTCTTTAAGTGTAATTAGTTGAGTTAAAATGTATAATGAAAAATTTAATGAAATGATATTTGTCCATAAATCATTTTTATATATAAAAATTGTTTATTATCAAATACACTCATAAAAATTATTCTAATGAGCTTAATGGAACTATTAATAAAATAATAAAACTACATTTTGTTAAAATTTATTTAAAAAACAATCATTGGAGATCCTTGAAAAAAAATTTAAGAAAAAGCATGTATTTTTTATTATTCTCTGATAAATCAATATTTTTAGAAAAAATTGAAAATTTTAAGGATGATAAAGTTGATATTCATATTTGAAATTTTTTTATGAAATATAATTTATATATTTTTTTAACCAGAATATAGATTTTTCTCTTAACAAGAAAAGATATTTAGTTTTGACGAATACATGTTTCTTAAAAATAAATAACATTAGAAAAGTTAGAGTACTTCTCACCGTATAATAAATAATAAATTTTAATTATTTGGTACTTCATATATCGTTTGATGTTTATTTAACAAATTCTATATCATAAAATCGACATAATGGGGATACTTGTTATGTAAATGATAACATTATAATAATATATTATGTTCCATTTATACAAAGTGTTGATTCTTGTGTATCGTATAAATAATAATATTCTATTATTATATTATGATGTTATATTATCCAACACATAATTAAATTTAATCAATAAAATTTGAACGTGCACATTATATTCATTATTTTTCTTGGAAAATTCCTTTATTGGCAACCCATATTTTAAAAAGGTTTAATAAAATAGTTAATTTATAGTGTGAAAGGGGAAGATGTTGGTTATCATGGAACAAGGTGAAAAAATAAGACAAAATTAGTGGGATGTTAAATTTTGGACATGGAATTGAAAACATAATCCCAAGGATTAATAAATAGTAAAAGAGAAGATTGGTTTGATAAATTTAACCATCACAAAACCAAGAATTTGTGATTTGTTAAAATACCATTGATATCTTGGTAATAAATGTAAATCGATATCATTTTTATTTGGTGGACCTTTTCCATAATATTGAGAGATTTTTTAATAATATTGATAATGAACTCAATAAATAAAACATAGATAATTTCATTATATATCAGAAGTATAATAATTTTTTTTCTATGATCAATTTCCAATTCATCTCTTATGATAGGAAATACATATTAAAGATGAACATTTTATTCCATACACACTATAAATATACATTATGTTTTATTAAAAATCATAATAAAATCAAAAATAATTTCTCATGTCACTTGATGTTATAAATATTTAAAAACATCAGATGTTTTCTAACAAAACATTAAATACTATAACCTCAATGTAACCCCCAATATTCAACATAATTCATTTAATAAAAATATTATCTGATGAATAGTGTAATATATTTTTGGAAAAAATCATAATTAATATATATTTAATATAGTATTTATCACATAATTATGACATACCAAATATGTGAATAATATCATCACATATACTGACGAAATAAGGTAATTACCATAAATCCTAAAATAAAAGATACACACTTATGGAAATTATATAAACCACCACCACTTAAATAAAATCTCATATAATAATGTATATTTGAAAAAGACATAAATTTTGTGAAATATATCTTCAGTTATATATTAATAAAAATAATATCTATTTTTAATTACAATGACACTTTTTTATTTACTCATTAAATATCTATATTATATTCCTTAAAATAAAAGATTATATATTAAAAATAATGAACATATTAAGGGTTATATTTCCCATATTTAGGTAGTTTGGGAAATAATTTCTTAGGTCTAAACAACTTTTATTTATTATTAGTACCATTAGATATATTATTTCAAATTTTTAATGAAAAACTGTTTAATATAAATCCTAATACATTTAATGATTCTCATAAGTAAACTATCATTGATATTATTCTAAAATACAAATTCCCAAACACATTAATTAGTCTATATTGGATATTGTAATAGAATAAGGTTGACTATGATCCCTTTGATTGTTTTAAGGAATAATATCTTGATTCTTGGGGGGGTTTAATATTACCTCATTTCCATACATTTGAAACAATGATCATTTGAGATTTAATTCTAAACCCTACATTCACATTACTGATGGACATTATCTCCACACATGATGAAGACACACATTCCCATCACGAAATTACAGGGGTGTTTCATTCTAAAAAAATCATTTGGGGAAATAAAAATTATCCCCTTTATTCTTTTTCTTATATAATTTCTTATTAATCTCTTTATCTCATTCATAAACATAAAAAATGTTGAATTAATTATCTATCCTGATAGAACACAACACAATATTCTCATATTGAGGGAATTATTGACTGCCTACTTCCCATTAAAGGATTATCATTAACACATAAATTAAATATTAAATATTAATCATTGGATTTTTTTACATTTAATCATAAATAATTAATATAATTTTATTAATGGGTTCATAATTTGGAAAATTTTCCACATCCTTCTACATTAGAATCATAAATTGTAACTCAAAAACAACATATTTTTTTAAAAGAAATTTTTTATATAAAGCTTTATAAATATTCATGAGTTCAATTTTTTTTATTTTTTTTCATCCATTTTGTATTTAATAAATGTCTAAAATTGATCTGTATCTCATTAGACGAAATAAATTTCCATCCCAAAAATACACATTTCATAACATCCCAATATGTGAAATTTCATCTCTAGGAAGCTTAAACATTTCTTACCAAAAAATGAAATTATAGTCTCATTTAAAGATTTAGGTTTATGGAGAATGACTAAATATAACATGGTTACACTAAATTATATATCCATAGGGTTATCAATATGGGGTGGTTATTGGTTGTAACATATGTAAGATGCACAAATACTTTACTGATTTTATTTGTTCCAATACAAAATATATTGGGGTTTCTATAAGGTAATTATCAACGTTGACAAAAAGTTTAGATTATATTTATTTCAATATTGACTATTACTAAATAATGGAATACATTATAATATCTCATATTTATTAACAATATTTATATTTATTATATAAAAATTTATTAAGGAAAATGTTCTAAAATACTATACTATATTACTATAATTATCATTTTAGCTATGTTTATTAAAATATTATTCCATTAATTTTCTAAGACATTTATATTTAATCTATAAGAACCCTAACTATAGTAACCATGTATTAGTGAATTCATTATTTATTTCTCAAAATATACATATAATCATATCCAAAATGACTAAATAGTGTAGTAGTCTAGAAGAACCAGATACATAATATATATCTCTACCAAATTGAAAATTAAAAATACATAGAATAAATAATTCAATTATGCTAAATATTATTCATAATAAAATTTCTCATATCCTAGGTAAATGAAAAATGGAAATGGTTGATCATACATATATAGTAATAATTATATACAGTGAAAACAATCAGGATTAAAAAATTCATTATTAATAAAGATTGAAAAATATGTAGATCACATGTCAATAAATAAATAATATGAGATCCACTGAATATAATGATGATACAAATTTTGAAATGTCACGGATGATAATATATCAATTATAAATGAATAAAATTCTTATTATTACAAGGCAAGATATCATCTATCATTTTATTTGTACCATTAGGTCCCTGTGCCAAAACTATTTAAAACAATTGGTAGGGATACACCAAAAACCTATTTAATTAGAGATTATATATTTGAAACATCAGACCTATAAATTCATCAAGGGTTTATCCAATTCCATGCCCCACCCATTATTACATTTTCAATTCATTTCTCATAAAATTAAATGATCGTGTTTACTCATTAAAAATGTGTCGAGTCAGGGAATTTATTTATTGAGAATAGAAAATGGATTATCATAAATTCACTAGTAAATAAAATAAATATCATATAAAATATTGTATGTTTAAATGTTATATAATTTAAAAAATAAAAATATCAATGACCCATATAATATAGATGTTTGTGGAGAAATTAATGTTCAATGATCACAAAAAAGATAATTCTTCAATATAAGGCTTTAATCTAAAATTACTAATCAATGGATGTGAGATATCCTTCATTAGTGGATAGATAAAATAAAAGTAAAACATATAAAATAATGATCCTAATATATTATTAGTTTTATAACCATTCAAATCCTATTGAATAAATTAATGTGTTTAGAATGGTTTTGGAATATGAAAGGTCTACTAACATCCTATAAGCTAAATAGAATATTCATAATAGATATTTTTTGATAAACACGTTTGTTGTATAAAATTCAAATAATATCTTAATAATATTTAAAAATTAAAAGTTAATAAAAAATATACATTATATATCTTTTCTATAAATAAAAATAATTTTCTTGAGTTTTTAAAAAAAATACTAATATAGAAGTAATATATTCCCAATCAAGAAGTGAGATAAGATCATATTTAAAAAAATAATCATAAAACAGTAAATTTAGTTAAATAATTAATCATAATGATGAAGTTTAATATAATTATATATACTATTAATTTTATGTATATACACTTCATAATGATAAATAAGTTAATAATATAAAATATGTCTTAATGGAGTGGTTAATGAGACGAAATCACTTACCACATGTTAATCATTAGTAATAATTCTTCTAATATCCTGTATAATAAAATTGAATTTATTATCATAATATAACATAGCAATATTAATATCTATAATTTCTTATATGATCCATTAACAACATTTTTTCAGTTTTATCTTACTAATATTTTATTATTATCATTATTTATGATGTTTACTTATTTTTTTTCGAACGGTTGTCTTAGTACTTTTATATTTATTATGGTTTCATCAACATAAAATTGATAATAATTGTATAAATATATTATGATTTCATTATTAATACATATATATATATATATTCATGATATATAGTCATAAATGAATTACACCAATAATAGATATGGTGTGTCGTACCCACATATAACCGTTTTTATAATTTTTTGATGTAAGGACTGAAATAAATATTAATAATAAATAAAATATCAATAATTATTATTATTTAATAATATATATATATATATATATTGAATTAATCCTTATAACCATTCATGTAAGTCAAAAATGAAAATCAAATCACGTCACTTTGTGGAAGTGGTAGTCCACACATCTTTACACGTGATGTTATTGATTTCTTAAAAATCAAAAGGTATTAAGGTATATATTATAATAAAATTAGTAAAAAATATTTTGTTAATAACTATCATTAAAATTTATAATTTTATTATATATTTCCAAACATGAAATTTTTGTAATAATGAATAATTACATCTCATTGTGGAGATAGTTAGTTGTACATTCTCATGAGCGATGATATCACTATTCATTATATCAAAAAAAATATGTAATATGGTTTTCCTATATTAATAATAATACATTGGTATATTTCTTATAATATAGATATTATATCAGAATGTGTAAAATGGGTTAAGAGGTTGTAGATGAAGATATAAATTTGGAATACTCAGTAAAGACAATTGAATCTTCTTCGATAGACATCAATTGGATATTTTTTAATGGCCTAGGGTATGAATTTCAAATGAAACATAAACCACATATATTAGATACTTATTTTGAGAAGTGTAATGGGTAGTTCTTGGTCAATGTAGATATGTTAAATTGTTATAAATATGTTATGAAAGGGTTTCTCTTTTATAGTTGATGGATATGGTATTCATGGAATTTGATAATGTATTAAATAAATATAAATTAATTTTCATGCCCAAATGGATAAAAATTGATAAATTTAGAATCTATGATAACAATAATTCTATAATATCAAATATAATTACATATTTTCAGGTTTTCCTTTCATTTTTACCATAACATTTTAGTACTAACCACCTACTATCCCTTTTACAAATTACAATAATAATAAAGGTTTGAGTCATTCATCTGATAATGTTAAATCTATAAAATAAAAAATGAATATAAAATGGAACATGAATGAATTTTGAAACCATATACCATTCATTTAAATGAATATATTAATTTTATATCATTTAATAAATTAATGTTTTATTGTAAAATAAAATTATTATTCTTTTTTATAATTTTAATTTAATATAACATTGAATATATCATGCCAATGGAGAAATTCAAATATAAATTTTCAATACATCATTGTTAGGTATTTTAAATATATAAAAATTTTATATACATTAAATCATTTAAATTATATCACATTTAATATATTTTAAATTCATGTATTTTTTATGTTAATTGAATAAATAATTCTTTAGTCTTTCTAATGTATTTAATTAAATTATTTAATGAATGAAATTTATAAATAAATTAAAATTATGAATATAATGTAATTACGAAAAATTACCATCAATATACACTAAAAACAAGATTACGTCCTTATGTGAACACATATGATATATTTAAAACTGAGAGAGTGGAATCTTCAAACATTCATTGATTTAAATGTTAAATAGGCACTTTTAATGGAAAAAATCCAATAAATTAATCACATTGTAAAAATGTTTAAGAGGTTTTGATTTAATATCATGAAAAAATAAAATTAATAGTATTTTTACCAAATCACATAGTTTTTACCAAAATATATTTTATTAACCCTTAAATGATGTGATAACCTTTACCCTAGTTACTGTTTATTTTTACTATAAATATATAGTACTTTTTTAAAAATATTAAAATAATGATTTCTAAATCTGAATTTAATTTAGGAGATCCAATTTTTATATGTTTAATTGACTAATTACAATAAAAAATACAAAAGATCCTTTCCAAAAATACATTTTTTGTATTATTTTCTATACCTATTTCAATAAAAAAAATTATTAAAATGGATGTAATTAAATTATTAATTTTATATGTGGTATTATTTTAAATTTAAATAATCTTAAAACAATATCGATATTTATAAATAAATGAAACAAAAACATAGGTTTTAATAAAAATATGAATTTTCACTTTTAAATAAAAATTCTATATTTTTGTAAAAACATGAAAATTTCCAAAACCGAGAATTATTCTATTTGGATTGAAAAAATTAAATTACTTCAAAAATTTAATTTTTTTATTTCTTAGATAAATTAATTATAATATTTTCTCTAAAAAATTATTAAAATTCATATTTCAATAAAATTTATTTATGAAGTAAATAATAAGCTTAATAAAAATTGGGTACTAATCTTTTTAAGCACTAATATTGGAATTTTTATTTAGTATTTAATATATATATATATATATATATATATCTATGTAATATTTTTCTTCAAATTATTCATATCCACCAATTAAATATCTATGAGTTAATAGTTATAATAGATAAAAATATTTTTATAGTATATTATTGTTTATCTAGACTCGTTATTATTTGTGGTGCATGAAATCATATATAATGTTATTTGAGAATATTGGGGTGTTAGGAATAGTTTAAAGGTTCATCATATACACAATATAAATGAAATTATTTTTATAACAATAAAATATTCCTCAGTGAAGGTAAATTTTAATTAAATCTTTTACTATGAGTTGTACATATCTTGTTTGTCCATTATCTATAAGAATACTATAATTATTTATATTATTTAAGTGATTAATAAAACATTTCTTGATAATTATTCAAATTAATTAGTTTATTACCTAATATTATTTAACTAATCAATTTATTAATTTCATGTCAGATGTTTTAAAAATACGTAGTTCATAAGTCCAAAATGAAATTGGTCAGTAAATTATGGTAAAAAAGGTAAATGTTCCATCCTCTACACAATAATAATCATGATATAATTAGAATTTTATAAATTATTATTCTTTTTAAAAAAATATGTATTTTTTTATTAAAAGATTACATTTTTTAAATCTTAGAGGTACAATGTTGTATAAAATAATGAGTAAAATATAAATTAAACACTGATTTTGATAGAAATACTGAAAATTTATATTATGAATCGATGATGATCAATAAATAAAATATATTAAATTTATTTTTAAACATAATAATATATACCATCCATGTGATTCACTGATGAAAAGTGATTCACATAATTTCTAGGATATGGTAATCCATGTACAAGAACAAGTGACATTACCATCATTCAGTGATTGGATAATAAATAAAATATATGATATATTATTTTCATAGAAGGATAAATATATCATGAATCTGTTATACATTCATATAATTTATCACCATAAACATTCAATGTTTGTAGATGGTGGAAAACAAATTATATTGGTTCATGTTGTAGTGGACCATCGTACACATGAATCACGGGTTGAATTAAAATATTTTGGAAGTGGAGATAATATTTTTTAAATTAATAAATTAATGTCTCATTATATGGGGGAATCTGTGTATATTATATTATCCAAGTTGAATAGAATTTTATGGAGGTGGAAGAATCAATTAAACAAAATCCATTGGTTTCTAATAATTAGTATATTTCATGAATCCTCATTAGGTTCACCCCTAATTCATTCATAGGATGGGTTTAGAATCTAAAAAGGCATATAAGTCATGGATGATGATGTATGTACGAGAATTGGGGTATGTATTTTCCTATCCAAACATGAATTTATATGTGAAGAAATCAATATAGGAGGATCTATTTTATATGATTAGGGTGTGGAACCATCAGAATTTCATTAAATATAAAAATATATATATTATAAGTGTCATTTTATTGTCAATACAGTAGGATATAATTTAAAAATATTATTTTTTTAAATTTGAAATAATATTTGGAAAATTATTGATTATGTTTTTACCCTTATCCCTATATTTTTACCAATGCAATAAATTTTTGATAATTTATTTGATAATAACATTTCTACTCTATAAGTGTAATTATTGTTACTATATAAATATAATTGGAAATTAATGGCACTATATGTTATATTTATAAAGAGATAACAATTAATTCGAATAATGTGGGATAATTATAAATTTTAAAAAATTTAATAAATTTTTATTTATTATAAAATCAGAAAAGTCATTTTTACACTATTTATTAAAATTGACATTAAAAAGATAAAAAAGGTGAAATTATAATATTTACATTTAAAAATTAAATAATATAATATATTCATCAATTAAAATATAAGAAAAATATTACACATACAAATTATAGAACATTTATAGTCATCAAAATAGTTAAATTTTTTTCTTTCAAATTTTAATGATATATATTATCTGTGTTTTGAAAAAATGTTATATTATTAATTATTCATTAAAAAATGGATATAAAATTATTCAATTTAAAGAATTTCATTATTTTAATATTAATAATTCATATTCATTTCTATCTTCTTTTCCCAACCTGAATAGAAAAGCGATACATAAAAGTTAAATGTATAATTTTTTATTCTTTATTACATAAAATAATATATATGAATGTATCTTCGAAAACCTTTCCATAATCAATTTATCAATATCATATGGTAGCAATGTATTAAATTTATTCTTCCTATAATATTATATAAAAAAATAGTTCACCTATCACTTATTTTGGTCTATGATTAAACAGATTGACACATTTACCATGGTGACAAATGTTTCCTTCTTTTAAAATTCATTATGACTAAAATGTGAATTCAAAATATTAAATAATATATAATAAGTATATTCAAACAAAATAATCCATTTTATCAAATTTAATCTCTTTATTTTCTCAATATTAATTTTATACATTTCCTGCAAAATAGAAAAAAAATCTATTTGGCATAAATATACTTTTCTATATGAAAAAATTACATTAAAGGCATGTATTCTGTTGAGAAATTTAACGCCCCGAACCTCGATACATAGAGTTAGTGCATTATTACATAACATTTTCATGATCAAAATGGATAAAATCCTAAAAGTCCGATCAGTTTATTAGTATTTGATGTACTAGATAAATACATTGGTTTAACATTACATTATGAAATGAAAAACAACAACATTGTGTCTAATTTGAACACACTAATTTCCCTTAGCATATCCTTGAAAAGCAGTCATAATATACTTCTTCACATCTAGAAAATAATAAATTATAGAAAGGGTTGATCTCATATGCTCAGTAAGGATTACAATATATAAGAAACCTTCATAAATAAGAATAAAAAATTAAAAAAATGTATAAGAATAAAATAGAAGACATTTAAACATAAAAATCTGTATAATTTAGAAAATATAAATCAACTATTTCCATTTAATTATTCAAATGGGTTTTCTACTAGTCAAATAATCACATCGTATATAAATAAATAAATTTATATTGATGGAATGCATAATGTTGGACATCATAAACACATAGCCAAGGCCTTATGCCAATACTACAAATATTATTATGTCCAGGCCTAGTGCCAAACGCTATTTTGTCTCATGAAACCTACTGATGCATCGAGGGGCTATATCAGGCCCCACCCATCACTTACTAATTATTATTCGTTCCTTATATGAAAATATTGAAAAATAATATAAAAATCGTTTTTAAAACTAGCATACGAAATGTCAATACTTGAACCAAAAATCATGAATGGTATAAAAATTGAACTTCAATAGTCAAAGATTTCATAAAACCTTCAATACAATATGGAATATTGTATCAAAATAAATCAACTGTGAATTAACGTAAAATCTAATGAAAGATGTTGGAAAAGATAAAATCAATCCAAAAACTATTTAAGTAAAATATCAATATCTATTTTGAAGTTATTTAAAAGTAAAGAAAACTATTATTTAAAAAATATTCTTATAAACCTGTAAGGGAAGCATCGAAGGTGTCATAACGGTGGAAAATATCATCACCTGCAGTATAAGTTAAAAAACATTCTTTCATTATTTTTTCATAAAGGCCATAAAGTACATTATTTTGAAAATGATAGAATGATTCCTTAATTTTTTTCTAAAAATGAAAACAAGGGTATAAATGAATTTAACCCATATTCTAGGAAATATTAAAAAAATTGATGTACATTTTTATGAAACACAATTGGGGATGATAAAGATATCCTAGTAGTTACATTTGTAAAAACAACCTTAGATAAAAGAGAATGTAAAATAAACCCTTACCATTTACTATTCCTTAGTATAGGGCACATTAACCTCTTCTATAATGGTTAAATCATTGTTATTAAAATATATATGAACCACATACATATATATGATATCATATATGATCTCTTAATATTGCTTTGTTAATGATATTTCTGTAGTATCATTTTTTTGTGTGTTAACTGATTTGTTTTCCATTATATATTTTGTTACGTAAGTCATGCTTGTTATGGATAGTATGTATTTAATTCATATCCATAATTATATTAAGTTCTTAGAAATTATTTTTAATAATCAAATGAAAATTATTCTTGAATGGTTATGATGGAAAATGGAATCTCATCACGTCTTGGAGATGGTAAGTCATACATATGAACGAGCAACAATAACATTATATTATTGGTGAAAAAATATTTTATTGGATGATATATTATATATACAGAATCAATAAGATGTTATTTTTACTATATATATTATTTATACTCATTATTATATGAATCCAAATAATGAGGTGTTGAATAACAAACTACAACATGACATTGAGATGGTAAGCCACACGTATGCACATATGGGGACATTGTCTATCATAGTCGGGATAGAATAATGTATAAGGTTGTACAATATTTATAACAACATCTAAGAATTTATAAGTTTTTGGAGGTATTATTTTAGTATGGACACTTCAATTAATGAGAAAGTGGAAGATGTAATGAACTTTGAATGAGATGATGAAGTAATTACCTCTTCATCGGGTCCTTCCTTTGATTTGAACATAAGGGCTCCATAAGTTGAATTTATGATCAATTAAATTCCTCGAGGATGAATTGAGGATATTTGAAAGGATATATGAGTAGGTTTTGGTCGATCCAAAAGGAATCGTAAGTAGGAAATTTGTATAAGGGTTAATACCATTTTATAAGAGATGTAAGGGTCACTTTAAAACATGCTTGAAATATTATTTAATTATAAAATAATTTTTAGTTTCTAATGGATCCAAGTAGAATTATATAAATTATAAGGTGGGGATTGGTCTAAAACCACTCAACCAATAGGTTTTAGACAATTTTAGGTCAGCATTTTAACATTATCTTTTCTCTTTAACTCTTAGTTAAATAGTTTAACTTTTACCATGTCTTGTGGTATAATTAGAATACATTTTTAATAAACATACTATAAAATTACAAGAAAACGGAAGTGGTTCACTAATGAAATATATATAATTATAGAAGTCCTTTGGTCGAACGATATATTTGTAGTACTATTATATATTTTAATAAATTAATTTTTTTTAAACTCATTTATTTCAATTTTGACAATATTTTGTATTTGGTATTTGTGTAATTAATAACAACGTTATTACTAAGAAAAAAAATATATTGGATCAAGTCTAATATTTAATATTTACCTATAAAATTATTGTATAGAATTTCAATTTTTTAATTATATTTATATTAATATTTATTATATGAATTATTTGATTCACACATTAATAAAGAAATTACTGCATTATTATTATGTCATAATTAAATATATTAATTTTATGTCTAAAAACTATAAATAAAATACCATGTTATAGGAAATATTTTTATATTTATAATGACTACTTATTGTCTAAAATATAAACAATACAAACTATAATAATTTTTTTAATTAAAGATATATGATTATGTTACATTTTCGAAAACATTAAATTAATTTTTATAAAGTGTATTATTCACTTACACATGGCTCCATGGGTTCAAAAAATCGACCCAATTATACCAATGGTAGGAAATGTATCATACAATAGGGTTAAGATACATTTCAGGGTAATTTGATATTATTATATTATTATTTTTTACCCTTATTTATTGGATTTACCCATTAACTATAGTAAATAAAATATTTACAGAAGTTATTATTTCTAATTTCAAAAAAAGTAAACAATTTTCAAAATTTGGACCTTCTGATTCCAAATATGGAATCAATTTTTCCATATTCAAACCAACTAATATTCATAAATTAATTTAAAAATAATTATTGTTTCCAAAATAAAAAAGTAAGTTTTTATGATGTATAAACTATCAAAAGATCAACATGTGTTTATGTACAATTAAAATGTGAAATTACATCCAATGAAAAAATTATATTAAAATTCTAAAAAATATAATCTAATTATAATATAAAACTAATAAAATTTATAATTTAACTTCATAAATAATTTCAATTTAAAAAGTTGTCTATATTTACATTTAGTAGTTTTAACTATTCCTCAAAATATAAAGGTTATCATAAAAATACAAAAAATTGACCCTAATATATTTTTTATGTTCCAAATCAAAAATTCTTGTCCAATATGAAAAATAAATTTTTTAAAATTTCAAAAGGTGGGTATTACAATTCATAACATCTTTTAAAATGGCTAGTTTGATAGGTCACAATGCGCTTGAACTCGGTGTTACTCACATCGCACACTATCATATTATTCAATAAGATAAGCATCATGGATTCTTTGGGAGTTACATGAAAATTTTAATTATTTAATTTTTTTAAATTTAATGGATATTTATTTAATTTTGGTATCAAATTTAAAATAATATGGGGACTTATCAATGTAAATAAAAAAACTTTTTTAAAAGATTTAATTTTTTAAATGACTAAAAAATAAATATTTTTGAAAAATACCAAAAAATTAGTGAATATAAATTTATTATATTTATTTAAAAAACTAAGTTAATTTTTTAAAATTAAATTTCTATAATTGGATGAAATTAATTATTTTAATCTATCAAAATAATAATTCAAAACATTTATGATGGAAAATGATATGATCCAAACCTTTTAGGGAGTTATGACAGGCTAGAATGCATGTACACTATTGTTAAATTTTGAGTACATTTTATTTATAATAATACATGGGATGTTTTGGGATAAAGATGGGAAAATTGAAAGAAAATGGGGTTATGAATGGTTGGCACACATTTAGAGAAAACCATTCATCCCAACCTAGAAAACAATACAACCATAGATAGTGGGGCGATCCCATTTTTGGGAAAAAGGATGATAAGTCATGTTACTTGAAAAAGAAAACAATGCACATAAAATATAACCATTTTATGGATGGTGCACATTTATGGAAAACCACGAGACTCATCCTAGGAAAACGTGAAAGGGAGTTAAATTTTCATAAATGATAATTTATAATTTCTTGTAACCCCCAGGTCTCTCAAATTTAAACCTCTATTTGACCGTGGGATCTCATCAATGTTCTTGGAGCTCCCTGGACTAATTACTAGCCATCTAAATATCATTTCTTTTCCATATAATGTCCTAATAGATGATGTACTCCTCTCCCTGTATGTGGATTATTCCCCCTTGATTATCTCATTCATCATCCATTCTTCCATTTGACTTTGGGTGGATGTTATTCAATGTTTTTATAGAAATATATGTAGATGTGGTGAATATAGATTTATTATTATTGAACAAGATAAATAATTGAATATATATTGGTTTGTGATTTGTGGTTTAGGGTTATATATCTGTATTTGATTTACATCGTTGTTCTAAAAAATTTCTTAGGATTTCTATTTGGTGTTTATTCTACAATCAATGGAGTTGTGCTCTATAATATTCAACTACCATAGTTGTTTTGTTGATATGTATATGAATATTTTAGTATTTTCATAGAAATTTAATAATTATATCACTATATTGATTTAGTTATTATAGGAAACTGAATGATTTAGTTATTATGGGTTTAGATGATTAATCTGGGAGTTAGGCATGAGATTAAGGGTATTTACATTATGAAAATTAAATTGGGGAATTAATTATGAGGTTTTTTGGAATACCATTTAGAAAATTAATTTGGTGATTAATTATGAGATTTATGAATTTTATATTTTGATAATCAATATGAGGATTAATTATGAGATGTTGAGATAATTAGATAGATATAAGTAATTGATGATTTATTTATGGAATAACAAGATATTTGTGCTTTGATAATTAATAGAAGATTAATTATGGGATATTTATGTCATGAGTTGTGATAATAAATGAAATATTAATTATACTACATTTGGGTTATTGTTTAGATGTAATTAATTATATAATTAATTTGGTGATATTTAAATGATTGACATTAGATTATTAATTGAGGAGTTAGGTAATGTCCCTAACATACATAATAATTTTGAGAATTAACTAATTGTATTTTTTTGATAAAAAATTTGTGGAATTATTAAGGAAATTGATGAAGAATAATTAATTTATGAATTTATTATGTGTCATTATATTGGAACATGGAAATTCTAATGTGACGAGTAATAATAGAAACATTGTCATTCACATATGAGTATTTTAATGGATACATGTTCATTATTTAGAGAAGTATACATGGTAACATGGACATTTTAGTTTTTTGTAAGGTAATGGTTACATGGTCACTCTATTGATATCTGGGAATGGTGACATGGTCATCTTACATATGAAATCTAATACTAGTAATGTTTTAAATTATGTGTGAATTGAATAATGGTAAAAAGGTTACTCTGATATGTTATCTCACAAGAGAATTATTTGAGTTATGGTGTGAGTTGAATCCAGTAATGAGATATTATACCACTTTTGAATATATAGATCTCGATCCTGAGTCAAAGAAGGTATTAAGATATGATATTACCTAGGGAACACTTCTGGATTCGGCATTAGTCGAATCTTATATTGAGGTATGAATATTCTTTCGAAACCTATAGTAAAAATGGATAAATAAATACTAAAATATAATTTGACATATGTTTATTTATTCATTGTAAATTTTTAATAGAACTTCATATAGTATTATTTGACTATAGATTCTTTTAGACATCGTTGGTAGTGGCCTACTGATTCTTACTCACACCCTACTCTGGATTCCCAGTCGATGCCCGAAGAGACTATTAAAATAAGCCACATTAAGGGGAATAGAAATGTGTTATGTGGATGATTAGGGATAAAGCAAGGATCATTGAACAATACCTAGTTACGGACCCTCTTAGTGTGGTGGATTTGTTTATTTTCATATTTAATTATTGACACTGGACATTTAGTTTAGTATGGAATGTCTTCTATTTCAGTTGGATATGTATTTCATGATTTATATATCTTATGGAATTGGTATTATATATGGTTATTTAAGATTTCAACATTGCATATTATTTATTCTATTGACTACTCTATTAAAAATAGTTTCTAGTCTCTCCATGATTGTCATATTAGACTGTCGCTACAGTTTTTCAACCTATTGTGCGTGAGGAGGTGTTCCTGATGTCTTGTGATTTACCGGCTCCAAGAACCGATATGTGGCATCTGATCTAGGATTTTACAGAGTATTATCAATGGTCTAGATTTATTTTATTCATCATTTTTATAAATTTTTGTGAAAGTTAGAAATGTGAATAAGACGATTCATGCGTTGGTTAGAAGATCATTCATGGTAGCTGCAAACCCATATTTTAGGGAAACCCTGTGTACTCACGTCGAGATTATTATTTTTATGATTTTCTATTATAATTGAATATTATTAACCCATGGATGATTCACATTTTTTGTGATGTGAATATAGTTTTTGAGATTATCTTAGAATTGACTAGTGTCCCAAAAAGCACGATAATTTAATGTGCATCAATTATTTTTGGAACCCATGATTATTTTTTGACATGCATCATTTAGGTATGCACATGGAAAATTAGTTTTGGGAAGGTTTTTGAAATTAAATTATTTTCATTTTTTGTGAAAATAAATTGAAAATTGTTTCTAACATGAACATAAGAAAGGTAAAATGATACAAAATGTTAATAACTGGTTTTATAAATGATAAAAATTACATGAGAATGGGAATAACCTTAATAACCAGAAAATAGTTTTGTGATGGATAAGGGCACTATTCGAAAATTAGTTTTGGCCATGTAGATAGACTTGGGGAAAAGGATTATTGTGACCAGTTATGGTTTATAATATTACATAATGTGTTATTGTTTTTAAATATTTTTCATATGTTTCATGAATGTAATTATTCAGGATATGCCTCCAAGATAACGCATGTTGAGAGGATGATATGGGGCATGGTTCGGAATGATCCTCCATTGGTGGAACTAATGGCACCAATCGTGATTGGTGAGGACGTAGGATATAAATTTCAAGGAAACATATCACATTTTATTCTACAGATGGAATGAGACCCAGATCAGGTTGAGAAGGGAATTTTTATCATGAGGATAGAGTTTCAGTTACAACAACCTCTGAAATTTACTTGAAAGGGAGGATTTGGTGAAGATGAGTAATGGTTTCATTTTATTAATGAAGCACATTAAAAATTGGGTACTGCTATTGTGTGGAGGGTCGAGTTGAAAGATTTAATGATGTGTGGCACAGCATAGTGCTAGTGGGAAAATATAGAAACAGATTGATAGACAGATGCTATGTTGAGAAAGGAAATCATTGATAGTTTCTTGGATCACAACTACCTAGATATATTGAGACAGTTTAAACCGTTGGGGTTCTTCAAGATAACTCATGGAAACATGTCTATGATGGACTATGTTGGATGCTTTATAAATCTTTAGTGCATTGAAACCACATTGACTGGAGAAGAGCCAATAATGGAAGGATACATTCCTGTTGAACATAATTTCAAGATTAAATTTTAATTCATCCTCTATTGATTATAAAGATTTGTCAAGGTGTTGGGTCAAGATCTCGTGTTTTAATGAATCATAAAAGATAATTTCAGTTCTGGATAGATATTTTCTACTAAACAATCTAGAGGCACATCATTAGAAATAAGGACAAAAAATTATAATAATATCATTCCTGGAAGTGGGATGACGGGTGGTCAGTGAGGAGGCTCAGTTTCACCAGACCTTACTGGTGTTTTTTTCCATCAGTGTGGTAGGTCAGTCCAATATCATCGATAGTCCCCCAAAAAACTAGTGGAGTAACTATATTGGGGAAATATGGGAAATCAACAGATGTTCTATATGAAAAAAATGATATATGTTCATTGATTGAGGATCTAGACAGAGACAACGTGTGGGAATGGGATCTTCTACCCCTAACTAGATAAGAAGAATAAGTTCTAATGGACGAGGTGGAAGAGTTAGTTGACATGGTTCTTTTGGGAAAGAGGTCCCATATAAAGAAATCAGTGCAACTCAAGGGAGTTAGATGAAATTATACTGAATAGTGGTAGGACAGGTGTATGTGGTGTAGCCTACACATGTCACCAGTGAGGATGGACAATCAATAGTGACATTTTATATTCATGTAGAGTACAAATTATATATTTCCTTATCTAGTATTGGTGCATCTCATTCCATTAAATCTCTAAGTGTTGTTAATGGTTTTTTACGTGGTGGTGATGTTTTTGAGAAGTGTAATTTTTGTCGATATACTATTGGTCATAGAGTCTAGTGGCTTCTATATATGCGTGAGCTATTCAATTGAGGTCAATGAGTATTATTTATATAATGGGGCCTTTATATCATTATCATTTCAGGATTCAACATAATAATGGGTATGGAAATGATAGTCACATATAAGACTGCATAGATTATTACCATTGGATAGTTACATTTATATATAATAAGGGTGACAAGTACATTCCCTATGGGAAGTGGGATATCCTGGTTGGTCGATCTTGGTCAATTTCATAGAAAATGTGAGATCACATAGCATAGGTTTATATACATTCCCTATAATATGATTGTGTAAATAATTATATCATTCCCCTATATTAGAATAATTTGAAGATGTGTTTACCAATGACTTCTCTAGTATTCCACCTAATAGAGATGGGGAATTCACTATTGATCTCATCTCACATGATGAACTATTATCTATTACACCATAATAAATAACACCAATAAGGATTCAAGAGCTCATGACTCAACTATAGGAGTTGGAGGATAAATGGTTTAGCCATATGAGTATGTTTACTTAGGGTTCAACTTTTTCCGGAAATAAGTAAGACATCACTCAACATTTCTCTTATGATTACTAAATGTTGAACAAGATAATTCAAAAGAACTGATATCTATTTCCATATATAGATGATACTTTTCACTAATTATATAGAGATTGTGTGTTCGCGAAGATAGACTTGATGTCTAGGTATCATCATTTGAGCGTATGGACTTCTGATATTCTGTGTACTGCATTCAGATATTAGTATTAACTATATGAGTACATCATAATTCTTTTTGGGTTGAATAATTCTCTTGTAGTGTATATTGCCTTAATGAATAGAATCATCCACGTGTAGCTAGATCAGTTCTTCATAGTATTCGTGGATGAAATATTGGTGAACTCCAACACTGATGACTATCCTGATCAACATATACACATTTTCTTAATTACCCTAAGAGAGAATCAGATATACTCCATGAAATCATAGTGTCACTTTTTGATCGATTTGGTACAATTATTAGAACACATCATCTCAGAAGAAGGTGTGTCAGTATATTCATAGAAGGTTCACGTAGTCATTTATGAGTCAATCCGATGAATATATTTGATACCTACAGATTTCTATGGATAGATGGATTTTATCTAAGATTCATTCATGATATTTCTCATCTAGAAGTATTTATTTTATGCTTGATAAAGAAAGGGATAAAGTTACAATGTTTGGAACCATGTGATAATTCATTCTAGGAGAAGAAGAAGTGTTTGATTCAGAATCGGTCTTGATCATACCCAAGTGAGGTGAGGATTACATTGTGTATTTAGATGCTTCTAGGATTTAACATGGAGTAGGGGTGATTCTAGGAAATCCATTTGTGCCATATAGGACTCTGACATTGGGGCCTGATGAATAGAACTACTTAATGCATGATATTTAGGAGAAGGTAGTGGTTTATTATTTGAAGTTCTGGATCAATATCTAATATGGTATAATTATAAAATCTTTATAGATCAGAATATATTAATTTATATATTATCGAAAGAATATTTGAATCATCAGAAATTGATATGGGCTGAGTAAATGTAGGCCTTTTACATGGAGTTTTTATTAATTCCTAGGAAGAAAATTTTAAGTTTGATTCTTTGAGCAGAAAAACAATGGCATAGGTAATTCTAGAATCTAGTGCTGAGTGGAAGATGATAACATTACTAATTAAAGTTCATGGGGGTAGTTCAGGAGAGTGCGGAGCATATGAATCTCTTCTCAATCTTATAAGATTCATCCTTTTTGAGATATATCTTTGATAAGATGTATTGGGTTTCAATGTGTTTGACCTTGAGGGAAATCTATAGTGAAGAGGAGTCATTATCCAATTGGAGAATATATTAGGATGATATCATCTACATTAGAAATCAGGTTATTGTGCCTATGATCATGTGGGAAGATATAATGTGGGAATTTAATGCACTTAAATGGTAGTTACATTCATGTGTTAAAAAAATGAACAATTACCTATGATCATAGTTTTGGTGTCCATTCATGAAGGAATAGATAGTAGAGTTCATGTCACGATGCTTCAACTATCTTCAGGTGAAGGTAGAGAATAAAAAACATGGAAGTATTATATATCCATTACCCATTATAGATTTTTTGTGGGATGATGTGACCATGGATATTATGGTGGATCTCTAAATGAAACCCAATAAGAATGATTATATCTAGGTTATTTGGTATTGTGTAATGAAAGTGTAAAATTTATGGCCGATATGAGAAACCTTCAAAGTAGATCATTTGGGATACCTATATGTTTGGGAGACAGTCTGTCTGCATGGGGTTCCATAGACTATAGTTCGTGATGATTACTCGTGATTCACTTCACACTTCTGGTAGAGTATACCAAAGGTTCTTTGGGTGAAGTTATTACTGAGAAAGGATTTCAAATTGGTAGTTATCGAATACTATACATGTAATGGAGTATATGATATGGGTTTCGGTTCATTAATGTAGTGGATCATGGTTGAATAACATGGAAGTTGGGTAGTTTTACAAGAAATGTATTTATTATGAAACTATATAGATGACAGCATGTGAGGATCTTTATGGTAGACCAATAAGATCACCACTATATAAGACTGTGTTAGGTGAATCAGATATACTTGAATTGAGTTCTGTAGAAGAGACATAAACATTGTTTAGCTAATTCGAAAACATATTGATATGGCTTAGTGTTTGAAAAGGTCAAATAATAATAAAATATAACCCCTTGAGTTTGAAATAGTTGATCATTTATTCCTTTGTTTTTTTCTTAGGTTGGGTCATCATATGATATATAGTTAAGTCACTTTGGCACTTAGTATTATCAGTCCATTCAAGATCAATGAGAGATCTGAGCCATTGGCCTATTGATTGGTTCTTCCACAAAAATAAAATTCTATGAATGATGTTTTCTGTGTATTAGAAAAATCGAAGTATCAGCATGTACATTCTCATGTGGTAGTTGTGGATGGTTTTGATCATGATATAGACATATCTTTTGATTAGTTTTTGACATATGTGTTGGATTACAATGAAAATATGTTGCAGGAAATATGTTATGATAGTTTTTGTGTTATGGAATCTTGAGCACATGAATTAGGAAACAATGTAAATGGAATTATATTTGAAGGCTCATGATCCCAATAATTTTGGATCTAATTCTCATAGAAGCATTGGAGTGCTTCTTGAGGATGATTTGTTATAAGGTGGGGAGATTTTTTTATACTGAAAATATCATGAGTTATATATGGAATGATTTTTGGTACACATTTTTTATATTTTGAGTAATTTATGGGTAATAACAAGGGGTGTGGTTTGGTGAAATTTGAGTGAAATTTATGAATAAGGTGATGTGTATGGTCTGCTTACAGTTAGGGAAATATGTGCATCCCATCCCAAAAACCTGTGAAACCTCAGAGAGTGGGAAATTGCATAGTTAGATAATAGTTTGTTAAACTATGTGCCAAATAAAAACTGAGAACCATAAATATAACTAGCACACATCTAGTGCATAGGTAGGTTAAAACATTCACCTCAGCCCCAGAATCTTTATAGAGAAATTAAATTAGCACTAAAATTATTTTAAAAATTCTCATAACCCAAGGACTCACTATTTTCGACTCCCACATCACCCTTGGACCACATTCATGGTTCTTGAACACTAAAAATATATTAAAATACATCATGACATTCGTTCTTAATGATCCAATTCCACAATTGATGATCTCCTCCTCTCCCTATAAGTGGATTTATCCCAGGGATTATCTTGTTTATCCTCCCTAATTCCTCCATTTATTGGTAGAATTTATTCTATAATTTCCAGTTCTTTATCTTGATTTGGTGATTATATATATATGACTATGGAAGTAGATATATAAATAAATAGATCGTGGATTGGGAATCTTGGATTAGGATTATAAATCTAGATCGGATTTACATCATTATGCTACATAATTTCTAAGGATTTTCATTGGGCATTTCATCCTCAATGGTTTTAGATAGGTGTATTAATATGTAATTTCAATTTTTTTAATTTTTATACGTATACGTATGATTGAGGATTTATATTTTTTTATAAATTTGAACCCTAAATTTATTTATTTACTATGTCCAATTGATTAATTCATTTATTATCGAATTATATGATTAATCAGGGAGTAAATCATGGGATTTTGGGGATTTCCCTTTTGATAAATGATTTGGGAATAAATTATAATTTTTAGGGGATTCCCATTAAAATATTAATTGGATTATTAATAATGAAATTTAGGGTTTTTCAATTTATAAAATTTTCAGGGATTAATTGGGAGATGCTGATATATTTGGTTAGTGAATATTAATTCCTAAATTCATTATGGAATTCCAAGATATATTTTTTGATATAATTAATGGTAGATTAGTTATGAATTATTTTTTCATGATTTGTGATAATTAATGATACATTAATTATTGAACATTATGTTTATTTCAATGATATAATTAATTGGAAAATAAATTATGTGATATAAAATGGTTGAGTTGAGATAATTAATTGAATAAATAATCAATGGTATTGATATGATTCATTAGTTATGGAATTAATTAATGTTAATTTTTTTATAATATAATAGATCTATTAGTAATGAAATTTATGGTGAATAATTATATTATTAATTTATTAATTTTAAATGAATGATAACATGGTCATTCTAATGTGACATATATGGATGTAAATGTAGTCATTAAAATGTTAGTAATGGAATGGTATCATGGTCAATCAATTTTAGAATTATTTGTGGGGACATAAACATTATACATATGAGTATAGTAATGGGAACATGGTAATTATATGGATAAGTTTGAATGGTAACATGGTTTTATTAATTATAATATCCATTGACGGTAATGTGGGAAATTCATTATGAATAGAGAATGGTAATAAAGGTACTCTTAGATGTGGCATCACAAGAGAATACATTGATCACTGACATGAGTCAAATGAGGCATAGTGATATGATATGAAATATGAATACATAAAGCTCCAGAATGAGCTGTAGTAGGTATTAAGATATGATATCACCTTGGAAACACAGTGGGCTTAGTCATGAGTCAATGATAGTATTAAGGTATGAGTGTCCTGAGAAACCCTGAAGGTAATGTGGTCAAATCATCAATAAATTATAATGTGATGAAATTTATATGCATTGAAATTATTTTTTTATATAGTTTTATCGAATATTATCTGACATGATACTATTTTAAACACATTGGGTGGTGTCTTATTGAGTCGTAATCACACCAAACAAGCGCTGTCAGATAAGCAACCGAATAGACTATACTTTTACAGGACAAGTTATGGGAAAATGCAATGTGTTAGGTGGCTTTTTGGGTATGGATCATGGAAGAGGGAATCAGACATGGTTCAATACCCTCTTAGGTGTCGTTGGGGTCTTTATATTTAGTTTTGATTTTAGACATTGGACATTTACATTAGTATATTGTGTTCACTATTAGATTTGGATATTGTATTTACTACCAAGTTTATATTTAGATATTGGTATGGTCTGTGGCAATTTATTCATACACTATTGTATATTATTTCTAATGGTGTTTAATGTGATAAAAAAGTGGTATATTCTATCTATGGTTGATTGATTAGACCCCCACTACTAGTCTGATGCCTCTAACATATCTGGCGGGGCACCTGAGGTAATGTTAGTGATCGGCTCGGGGGGACATCAGATGAGACGTTTCAAAAATAGATTTTTAAAGCCTATAAAGGATTTAGTACAAACTTATTACATATTTACCATGTTCTTATCTTTATCTAACATATTTTACACAATTTTTAACACGTATTTATTCATATTTATACCTCCAATTTTATTTGTTATGTGATTACAGTAACATATAATTTTTTTAGTATTTAGAGGTTAATTTAAAATAAGTTTCTCATGCAGCATAAAATATATGAGAAACAAAATCTATTTAACAAGAATAATATTTTAAAATCTAGTTATAAAAAAATTAATTTCAATGAAGGGTTAAATCATAATTAACATAAATTTCATAACATATGAATTATTAAATTTAATATATTTTATCCATGTTATATTTATTAACATAATATTTGAGTGACATTTTTTCAATTCATGATTATTCATAAGGATAATATGAATTTTCAATTGTTTTTCCATTAATTGTGTCAAACTATGTGTGTATTAAGGCCACTTTTCTATGTACTTTGTAATATTTTAGTTAATAAATAATAATCCCTTGGGAAATTACACCTTGGTACACATTTTCTTAAGAAACATCCACTTGAAGTATCTAGACTAGTATTTTGTCCCAATAAAACCATTTAATTTCAACTTGACAAATATTTAGGGATTTTTTACTATGTTTAAGCTTTTACCTATAGATTTCACTACTATTTTTTTGATCATAATCCAAAAAATTGAAATTTAATTGATAAAAAAATGAAACCCAATATATTTTAGAAGCATCATATTATAACTTATTACCTAAAAACACATGTGATATAATCCCAAATGACAGAAATTAATATTGATGTTATATAATTAGAAACATAAAACTAAAACTTCAAACATCGATAAAACAAAATTATATAAAAATACCACAACATGATCTTAATTTCCTTTCACCATCTAAAATTTCCATAGTTATCCACATTATACAGAGATGAATGTGGTGAGGCATGAATCATTATAAGATAATAATATAATAACATAATAATATTAATATATTTTAGTCAATCGTAATATAAATGTTACATAAATTTAATTTCAGTTATATTCATGGCAATTAAAGAATAATATATAAATATAATATTAGGGAAATATATAATTTGGGAATAAAAATAAAACCTATAATAATAAGAATAATTCATGGTAACACATTGATATATTATAATATTTTTTTTGTTGGATATACTATAATTCTCTATACATATTATCTCTGTAGATAGAAACATTACACAATGCACTATAGAGATATATAAATCGAGGCCCACCGATCAAATTCATAACATGTACTTGAATTAGTATTCCACATAAATCATAAAACATAAGAACTCATTTCAAAATATTTAATAACATATGTAACGATTGTGGGTTCAAAAAACATATAACCCCAATCTTGAAATTATTGATACAAATGGGAAAATACCCTTGAATATAAATGATAGTGGGTATTCACTACAGAAATATTTGCCACCGAAAATCATGGGAAAATTTTGACAAAATTACAACTGATTAAAACGATTTAAATGTGGGGATAATGTAATAGAAATTTGTTCTCTTATTAATTGTAAATAACATAGATAGTAAAAAAGACATTTAAAACACATTCCAAATTATAATTTTATATTTCCTATTGCATAATTAAAATATATTAATTAATTATTACTGAGTATGATAAAATACTCTTACCATGGGTGGGAACATTTAAAATATATGGAAGATGTTATTAATATACTGAAAAAATGTTATGTATTAATAGATACAACTATTATCATCAGGTTTGAGTGATGATGAGTGGGAGTTTGGGTTGAAATTTGTTGAAAATTAACTAGGAATAGTATAATAAATTATAAACTTGGGATATTGAATATATATGATAATTTAATCTAAACTACTATCATTTCAACAGGTTTCCCATGGATTATGATAAATAGTAATAGTTTTTGATATTTTATATTCCATGAATCCAAAATAATAATATAACACCACTGGTAATGGAGGTGCATGTCATGTTCCTATAAAATGTATTCAAAATGTTTAAAATAAATTGTATGTTTTAGAGAATTCAATTTTTTTATAAAATTGATCATATAAAATTGAAAAAACAATTTTAATGAATGTATATATATTTGGTATTTTATTCTACTTTCATTATTTTAACATCAATTTTTGGCTTTTGGGATGTCACAAATAGATCGTATGATGATTCCGTATTTAATTATTACCAATTTTTTATCTATGTAATTTATGTATTTGATAATTTGACCTCATATTCCAATAAATAATATATAAACTATAAAAAATAATTCTCTGAATTCGATAATTTAAAAAATAAAATAAAAATCATTATTAACAGGAAAATTATTTATTCTACAATAATAAATTTTTCAACCCTATAATGTGTTTATTGAGCTGTAATAAATTATATTACAATTTCTAAATAAATAAAAATTGTAGGATATTATAATTTAGTAAAAAATTTATTCATTTAAAAATTCTTGAATTTACCAAAATGTGTTTTATAAAAATATATTTTCTAAAAATTTCAATTTTGGTTTCTTTATATTATTATATAATTTCCATCATCTCTAAATTGTAATTATAATGAAATAATGAAATGCGATACAAATAATCATTATTTATTACAAATAAGTGATACTAATTCCTACTACTGTAGTCTCCTTATTATAGCAGTTGACACCCTAATGGTATTGTGGGTGAAAGTCACATATTCTGGTGTAGTTTGGGAAATTTTGATTATAACATTGTCAAGATATGAATGAAAACCTCCAATAAAAAGATTCATTTCTATCTGAGTTTTCATATTTTGTATTGTTATTGGTCATGGGAAAATAAAAATTACCCTATATACTTTATAAGATATAATAATTAGGCTTCATAGGGTACAAAATACTAGTAATGTTCATTTCATAATCTATCTGTGTCAATTAAAAAATATTATAAAAAATAATATATTTTATTTTGGACAATAAATATGGAAAAAAATTGTTATTATGATTCTTAATGTTCTCTTAAATTAGACTAGACATTTTTTACAACATCCTTAAATAAAAAAATTAGAATATATGTTTTTTATCAATCCATTACATAATAGGGTATTTATAAATCAAAAAAGTAATTTCATTTAGAATAATTCATATTGTTATTTTATTTTAAATTTTTATCCCCTTTACCAAATTCCTTATTACTTTGATAGTTTTATATTTTACAAAGGAAAATAGTCCTTTTAACAGAAGAAACATTTTATTTTTTGTTTCCATCGCCCGGTTCACCCCCAAATAACATAGCATTGTGTTTTTGGGAACAAAGGTGTACCTTTCTATATACCAATTTAAACTTAATTGTGATGAGGGTTTAATGATAATGAATAAAAATTTATACCCTAAGCGTATATTAATAATTATAGTTTACATAATATAAATAATCAAACTATAAATGAATAAGAAAATAGGGAAAATAAAAATTTTCAAATAATAAGAGGTCCCATGTGATGACATGGTGAATGTAACAATGAATTAGTGAACAAAATAGAAGTGAAATACTAAATGTACTCAATAAACAACAACATAAAAATCCACTCATGAACCCTATTATATAAATTTCTCTATGCTCCAACCAATCTAAAATGTAATAACTCAGTGTAGTGCAAGTTGGCCATGGTATAGACCAGAATCCCTGAAGACTATATATGTTCGAATGGATGACCCAAATTGGGTGTGAGTACACTCAATAAGTCAATAAAAAAGGTTTCTCAATAATCATGTATAGATTTGTATCAAGTGAAATAATATGATACACATGGGTATTAATAAATAATTTTTTTTATAATATGGTATGACCCTAATAACACATGAACACTAGGTTGACACCAAGGTGAACCAAACCTTCTTTGACTACATGTCAAAAATTGGTTTCTTATAATGCATCATCTTATATTTAATATACCACTTAAACCATTTTCATATTATCCTACACTCCTATGAAATTTGAGTATTATTTCTCATGTGACCTAGTAAAATTGGGCACTTAGACACATAACCATGAGTGAGTCGCTTAAATAATCCTAGGGTGTGATACCATTCCATGGTGAATGTAACCATATCATTCTAGACTCTATATAATTACAGCGGATCATACTATTTTAAATTATACTATTATAAATCAATGTAAAAACTTAATTTTATGACGTATCATACATCACTTTAAACAATGCTAGGCACACTTACATGATCTCTTAGAACACTTCCAGTATAAATGAAAAATCATATATATTGTAATAGTGGGTTTTCATGTGTCCTGAATAATCAATGATAACACCTTTCATGATACAATATACAATTATTATGGAAACATGTCAACAATATCATGTATAATAAATCCAAATTCAAATTAAATCAATGGATGGATTCCTATGCACCATGTATAATCACTAAATATATATATCTATTAACTATGCATCAGTAGGTTACTAAGTCATCCTTATTCATGATTGTTAATTAATCAAATTAAAAATTTATAATAAATTTATTATCAACATATAGACTCACCTATGTTAGTATTTATAAAAAATGAACCAATATTTCAGGTTACCATTTTTCAGAAATCATATATTATATGAAATTAAATTTTTGTAAACATCCATTTCAACATATATTATCTGATATTATCAACAATTAGGTTAACATATGATTAGATTTAATAATAATGAATCCAATAGAATCTAATGGGATTAATTACCTTATAAAATTAATTATATAGTGGATTTATCATTAGGTAGGTTTCATGAATGAGAGTTTGTAAAATAATTCTTAGTCATCTTATAAGATAAATTGAAGAGACATTAGAGAGTTGTTCTTACCATCAACCTCAATAATAGATAGCTCATATTATAATCCATTACATCCTAGGTCACAGTCTTATTAATAATCTTTTCCTTCAATCTACAGTTATATAATAGGTCTTCCAATATAGATTGGTGTCTGACTATATAATGAATTCTCAGAGATATATGATAGAATGAATGCAAATAAGAGAAAGTATGCACATTATGAGAAAATATGATACCATTGTTTAAAACTATGTGGTGTCATAAATAAATGACATTGATATGTTATTTATATTTTTAATCCATTTAATTTTATTTAAACTTATTAAATCATTGTCAATTCTTAAAAAATTAAAAGGCTAATTCATATCCTGAGTACATATTAGGTAATGAGATTTTGATTCACAAACAATCAATGCACATATAGGCCATGATTTTTTTCATGCGGAATTCAAGGATTGAATAAAAAATTTTCTAGATTTCAACACTTCCACCAAAATTAATCCTTTCGTGAATTAACAATTAATGATGCAAGTTTATTATATAGAAATATTTTAGGTACTCAACTACTTCCTCCAAAAACCAACCCCACATAGCAATGGAATTGATCACCATGATTCAAATGAACATAATAAATACATGAAGATTTAATCAAAAAAAATGTGTAACATACATTCAAAACAAGGGATCCTATACTCTCACCACTATATTTTAGATCATACCTGAGCAGTAAAACAAGAAGTCTCATTGGGATTGATAAAAAAGTTATGTGCACTATGTACTTATATCAAATTTAATCTTTCATGTATATTCATTAACACTCCCATGATTATGCAGAATTTTTTATAGAGTTTTGATCATCCAATTATGGTTATTCTAACTTTGACCAATGACATTATACTAATTAATCTCAAATGATGTGTTAAAATATTGATGTGGATAGAAAATTATGAACAAGTAATAAAGGTTTGTCTGATATCCCTAATTGTATGACACATAGGAAAATTCAATCATTGAAATTTTATACAATGTACAGGCTAAACTGTATGCCACCAGATAGATCCTTTAAACTATTTCAAATGGACCAAAACAAAATGTGACCTAGACTACCATAATTATAAATATTGAACTATCCTAACATAATTAGTTTTTGAAGAAACCATAATTTCAGAAATCATACTCTAAATGTTTTTTACAATGGCCACCATTTTATATTTCCCATATCCGCATGGTCACAATGAACTTACAAATCATCCCAGCCAACTTTGAAATATATTCAACACGTATGATTTTTATGAGTGTTAAATAACCAAACAATAAATATATATGAGTTTAATGACATGATTTTTCTTTAAAATCATCAAATTCACCCTTTTTGATCCATTCTACAAAGCTATTATTATAAGATAACATCATTATTTGTCAATCGTACTCTTAAGAAGAACTGAAAAAATACAGAGGCCCATAACATATCCTCTAGAATTGGAATCTATCACCGTGATTGGTTATCATTTTATGGATTATATGATATTCTAATATAATCATGTGATCTGAAACCCTTTTAAGTACCCTTAAAAACCCTATATGAGAAAAAATAATCAGGATCATAAATGGTGTTAGTCAGAAAATATTATGACCAAACTATTTATGGAACACAAACCTACGTAGATTATTTAAAAAGAATGTATATATAATAAAAATGATGTGAAATACCTTCATTTTTTCATTGATGATACCCCTTTTTCTTCACTCATGGAAGGTTTCCTCTATATTCATTTCATGAAGACAATGGTTAGAACATACCACTTTTATTTTGTAATTATAATAGTCTATAAGATCTTATAAGGCCTATGGTTCTCAATATTATCCAATCGACAGTTGAAACATCTCTCTAAAAGGTTAAAATCTATGTTTTATTTAGTATAATCAAGTTCAATGTATGGATAATAGTAAATTGTTTTCAGGATGGGATATAAATGTAATCTAGAATAATTAAACAACCTCATTAGCACATCATGTAATCCAACACAAACCAATAAATTACCATGGATACGATGAACATTTTCCATTTTAAGAATACACCATGATTGGGGTTGAAAGATATATATGTTTCAAAATAATGGATCAAATTTATTATCCCTGTAGTTTTATAAATAATATGCTTGAATTTTTTTGATTTCAATGATTATTTTAAATGATACTTCTAATCTTTTAAATGATTATTCACAAAGACTTTAATATGATTCCACTAATCAAACACTCCAATAATGATGTTTTCTACATAGTTCAACTCATGTAATCCACCAAAATGTACATATTTCATAGTGTGTAAACCAACTCTATGTTGAAGGAAAACCGATACATTACCCACCTATTTTTTCAATTGTTTAGGACTCACATGAAAAATATTCACTTGAGTGGATTGTGTTTTGTGTACTATAAATTACAATAATCAAATATATGTTTTCACTGAATATAAGGGTTATTAATAAAAAAACATTCATCATATCATCAATAGGATTATATCTCTCATATAGCTTTAGATATATAGTTCATAAGAAATGATTTAAACCCCTTCAATGTAACTACTCTGATTCCATCTCTTGATGACCACATAACATCATAAAGTCTTTAGACATCATAATTAGGATGAGGAATAATGTTAGGTTATTCATCATTATCAAATCATGTAACTCAATCTTAGAAGAATTCGACCAATGTAACATCACATGTTTTATAGTCATCATTGACATCAGTGCTACTAAATGGGAGAGGTCCTAGGAGATAAATTATTAATATCATTCAATACCTAGAAATAATAGAATCTGAAAGTAATTTTTTTGTACACTCCAATGATACCACAACTACAACAATATTTGGCTCCACTAATACATTATTCAATAAGAATATATTTCACATAATTTTCACACTATCAATCTAAAAAAGGAATTTGAATAGAATTATTTAATGATGATTCTCTCTCAGTATACTGATGATTATGCCAACATGTTAGGAATGATTATGTACAAGTGGAGAGAACAATATTATTTACTTAACAAAGAATAAAAAATAACTTATTTTTAAATGGGTGGATTATATAATTAATACTATTAATTAATGCCATTGATCCTTTATTTCGACTAAAGTACATCACGATGTACTCATAAAATTAAAAATATTTCCAAAACAAATTCAAGGTTACGTTCCGTAGCCTTATTCTCGCTGATGGTAACCTGATATAGAATAGATTTTTGGGAATATTTGGGAAGACGTAGCTGATTGAAGGAATTATTAATGTGTGGAAGGAGATATTAATTCCTAGACCATCATATACTATAGAATTTGATAATTAACATATAATCGCAAAATGTCATATTATTTTTTTAAAACACATCATAGCTAAACCCCATAGTGATATACTAAGAAATATGAATCTATTTGCATATAAATATTCCTATTGAAAATTTAAGTGACAAATTTGTACCTGTGAAACCGTGTTAGGAGAGACAAAAACATGATAAGCTATAGGATGTAACCAATTTATGAACTCAATATCTTTATTATGTTGTAAAATAATATATTAATTAATAAACATTTCCTAGAAATGGGAATTCATATAAGGAATAGTTTTAATTTCTACTACTCTATCATCAATTAAGAGGATTTCTATTTCATCCATGAGGAAATACAATATAAAATGATTTGGTCCTTCAAGACCACCCTAAAGAACTAACTCAGCGTCATTTGTGACAACACCGAACCCAGTTGCCTAGAGTCGGTGTCATACATTATTACATTTGAATTGATAAAAGGAATCACATCCTAATGGACTAAATAGTTATTTATTTTTGGAGAACAAGATCTATACATTACACCCATTTTACATTAGGTAATTAAACATAATACATTACATAAAGCTAATAAATTTCATCCTAGAAATCTCATTTATTGATCATGTCTTCATAATCTAATGAAAGGAAACCAAAAAATAATGAGATAAAATTTTTAGTCTGTGTTATTTACAGTGGAAGTTATCTTGAATCAATGCTTATAATCAGTATTGTAAGGTATATAATTGAACACACATTACATTTAACCAATAAACTGATAATTAAATTAATCCATTGATTTTATTATAAACAGATATTGGGTATAATAATTAATGAATGAAAACTAAAGGAAATGGTTTATTATTCTACTTCACATGTCTAGCACATGAATAACTACAATCGAGGCCTTTCACAAGGATATTTAATCTATATAAAACCATATTTATTTCCATTAAAAAAATCATTTAATGACATTATTGATGTATTGAGGGGCTATCTATTCTAAGACCCCACCCAGATATACCAACTCAACAAATGCCTATATATCAAATGATCAATATAATTTAACAACAATATTCCATATCATCATATATCATTATTGAGTAATTGATACCGATTTAAAATATGTTCCTCGTTTTATTAAACAACATTTAAAGTAAATATCATTTGTAGAAAAGATGTGTGACATAGATTATACTCATAAAATTGATATACAAATAATTGTTATTTACGATAAATGAATTTTTCAATGAATAATGATCATAATTATATTAATGGAGAGAATATAAAAAATAGGAAATTAATTTGTCATATTAAAAAAAAAATGTTCTTTAATGAAGTGTACTTGAAACAAATTCCATTACAAATGACATATCATTAAAAAAATAAATTATTATCTATATCAAATTTCAATCCTTATAAAACAAGTTTAAATACAATATATTATAAATAAAATTCATTTCACACATAATATTATCCTAACATAATCAAAAATGTATAAGTTTTAACCGAATGAATTGAAATTGAGTTAGGAAATCCCATACCACAACTTATTGAGTGGAATCATATGCCAAAAAAATTAATAATCACAAATTAAAATATTGAAGGACACCATAATAAATATATTAAATATGTGATATGTCCGGTGGGAATTATATATACCACAAAAAAATATGTTGTTAATAAGGAATTTATCTCACATATGTAAAAGTGGGATGATAAACCCTTATATATCACTTCATTTTGGTCAAATATTATTTAACCGCGTGTATAATGGGTTAAATAATGTTTTTTAAATTATAAATTAAATCCATATTAATATTTATAATATCCTATTTAATATTATTATAATATCTTTTCACTGGTCTATTAATAATATTTCATTATTTCCCATGTTTCGCATGTTACCTCTTTAATTTCCTATAGTACTTTGGTCATGTAAGTCCATGTTTTTAGCATATGATATTGTTATATCTATACATAAATATATTATGGTCATACATACTATATTTATTCATTATAGACATATTATAGCATTTTCCTAATTATGAAAATCGAAAATTAATTTCATCCCTTCGTGGAGAGGGTAGGTTATACGCCCGAACCAATGATAGTGTCAATCCATTAATAGTCAAAGGGTAATGATGTGTATGGTATATTAATTTTTCAAGAATCAATATCATTTCCTAATTATGATGTATATTAATTATCTTCTTCAATATTCATGACTTAGTAAAGTGGTGATGGATGACAAATTACACTACAAGATGGAGAGAGTATTTCATATGTACACATGTGTGAAGTATTCATTTTTAATATGATAGATAAAATGGTGTAACATGTTTTCAAACTAATTTTAATAAAAAAAATTGAATATATAGGATAGTAGATTTATTATGTTATGAGGGAAAGAAAACACGATGAGGAAGTCGAAGAAGAAAAACATTTAATGGGTCGATAAATATGATTACCAATTATTTGAAATATTTCATTCAATAACTTATTATTGGATATAGGGTAGGTATTTTGGAAAGAGAAAAAAATATATAAAATAAATATGATTATTATAAGATAAATGGGCATGTTTTTTCTATGATATATGGATCAATGTGTTCTGAATCAGTGAGTAAGTAGGTTCCCTTTTATAATTGAGGTGAGAGGCACTTTTTGGAAACTCGCAAAATATTTAATTAAAATAACTATATTGAATCCAAAACTGTTTTATTTAGATCATATAATTATGTTCGTTCTAATTACTCTCATTTAATTATTTTTATTCACGTAACTGTCACATTATTACCGTTATATTTTGGTTTTAAATATGTTTAATCTCATTAAATCATAACATTTAATTAGAGTTTTTAACTCAAGGGAAGTTAATATATTTAATATAACATTTTAAACGACCCATAGATTGATAATTTATGACATTTTAATCCTTTTACCAATAATTTTGAAAAAACAATGATTTATAATAATTGTATATCATTTATTGAAATATTAATTATTTAAAAATATCATTAATGTTAATTTTGAAATTATTCATCACATAGAATACAAAAAAAATTCAAAAATGATGGATATCTTCAAAAAAAATTACTTTAATAAATCACTTTGATTTCATGTTAATCTATAAAATTCATTGATTAGATTTATTATTCGAGATTTTATATATTTTAATAGTTTTTTTTTCAATTAATTTTAATTTAAATTGGTAAAATAAATACGAAATAACTGTTGTAAAATAAATTAACATAATTATTTCTCCATTAAAATTTAAAATTAATTTAATAATGTGAGTAAAATTAATTTTTTATTTCAAAATAAAATTAATATTAATACATTAATCGTGGATAAAACCATATCAAAATTTTTATTTGTAATGTCCCAGATTTCTAGGGGAAATTAATTTGTGAAATTCTTTTGAATGTGGTGTTCTTGAGGGTCACATTGGTTTGTTTTAGGTGTTTTCCGAAAATCTGATTAATCCAAAATGATGGCACCATAATGGTCACAAAGAAATATAGTGGCACTATAACAACGACACAATGAAACTGCATCACTGTAAATGTGGCACTGTATTGGTCACACACTAAAACAGTGGCACCGTAATTGTTGCACACTAATACTGTGACACTATAACGGTGGAACTGTTATGTTGTCACACTGAAACCATGTCTCACCCATTTCCAAATTACTATTTTCTCAAGTTTTTTCAGTTTTTTTTCACATGAATTTTATTTCACATAAACTTTTTTTAAACCTTGTTTGGGCATTTTAATTCTATTTCAAATGATATTAAGTATATTTTTAATATCATAATTCTCTCGGGATATTAATATATTCAAATGGAATGATCATGACCACAACCACCCAATAATGAATTTTGAAACCATTATTCTTTTAATATAGGATGTTGGTCTTCAAATCCAGGATTTTCCCTGCCCATTGTGTTTTCTATTCCCACTTTTTTCTCCTAGAGCCTTCCCCCTAGAAAAGATGTGTGCATATTCTTGAGCCCCCTATTGCACATTTTTCATAATGTTTCCTGCTGCTCGAGCAATACCCTATTCTTGGTGAAAAGTGGATCCTTGGTGTCCTGTTATATCAAGAAGGGAATATTCTTCCTGTAGATTTTTTAATCATACAGTGTCTATGTATAAATGTTTTTTCATTAATAAAGGATGAATCCCTTTCTTAAAAATTAATAATGATGGCATGTGAATAATAATAAATGATAACATGGTTAATGAAATAATGGGATGGGAGTGGTTGATGTTGATCACCTTTTTTAGTTACTACATTCAATTATTTTTATGGTTTTTTTTGGCTGTATGCATTTTGAAAATCCTAGCCATAGGTGGAATTTTCTTGTAAACCGATAATGTTCTAAATTTTTATAATGGTTGATAAATGGATATCAAATGAAATATTCTGAATCACATATACTTGGATAATTAAATTGGATGCCCCATGATTAAAAAAACATTTTTGATCACCTATGTGTATCAAAATGGTCTTAAAGAAAAATGGTTAAAGAATCAGAATATGTCATGATAGACACGTGTCATTGAATATTGTTTTCTTTTTGGTTTTGTAACAGTGTCAGTTTTTATGGCGCCTCTATTGGGAGCGCTATTAAAGTCCAAGGGTGGATGAAGGTGTTGTAATTATGAGAAGGGTGTGGGATGTGTTTTTAATGGGGTTGTGGTTCAATGGTAGTTTTTTTGGCCTTTGTGTGTGATTATATATGGTTGTTGTGTTGTAATCTTAGGTTGAGATACTGGTTGACTATAGAATGGATGGAATTTTTGGTAGTTGGACTACTTTGGTTTGTGTTGTGGAACTTCAGATATGTTGGGAAGTGGGACCACAATGTCGTTGTGGACTTATTATGCAGTGGAACTACATCTAGGTAATGTTTGGTCAGTGAGGATGCAAGTTAGATTTGTGTCATGACTTTAGTTTTATGGGTTTGCTGGGTATTGTGTTGTTCTGTAGTGGGGCTTCAGGATAGGTTGTTAGGGCAGGATTGTGCGGTATAACATTGAAGAACGACAATTGGTAGTGGTTGAATGGGTGTCCATGAAGATGGTGGTGTGGAGTTGGATTGTAGATTTATTTTTTATTTTAGTTTTTTAATAATGATTGTAAAAATGGAAAAGATTTAACTTGTCCCCCCATCCCTTCTTCAATACTGGCTGTACGATGTTGGTTTGTTGTTTTGTGTTTAGTTAATATTTTTATTCACAATCAAAAAACTATAGAAAATTTTTTTCATTGATTTTTCCATGGGTAACATGGGAATAAATTAAAGTAAACCTCATAAGTATTTAATGTCTAGTGGGTGATTTAAAATGAGGGTTGTTTTATGCTTTGGTAGTGGATGTTTGTGTTGTTGTGCATATAAGGGCATCGACAAATGCAGTTCTATGTCAGTAGGTTTTTCATTTGAAACCATTGGTTGGTTCAACTATTTTCTTACCAATATATATATAAATTCTGGTTTCTTGTGATTTATATTCACAATTTAACCTTTTGAGAACCTTGTGTTTAACACCCCCATTTCATGGGGGTGTCTTGCCTAATATCCTTATGGGAATATGGATGGATAGTTATTGACATTATTCATCACACCCTCTGTTATGTTATCACCGCTCAAGCGTATATGCGTATAATTTAATGGATTGATACTTACCATAGTCCTAGATTCATCGGGATGCTTTTTTGTTGATGATGGATGTAGGTGTTTTCAGCCTAGAATTGTTTTCCCAAGTGTTTTCCGAATGAGGTCCATGTGGCTTCAGGCGAGAGGTGTGGGTTTTATGTCCTCGTCATCCTTAGGTGATATGTGTGGTGTTTTTGTGGATCAGGTGTGTGCAGGCATGGTGTTTTGTGTGGGTTGAGGCCTAGATATGTGTTGGAAGGTTTTGGTAGGAGAACTATGCTTTTTTAAGAGTGGTTTCATCAAGACGATAGTTGTTAGGAGTGAATAGTAAACCATTGAGAAAGTGGTGTGGGTACCCGAATGTTGATGTGTTATACTACTAGTTCACTTTATGATCATTGTTTGGTGATTTTTTCATATTGATTTTGGGATATTCAGTACTCCTTGGTAGGTGCTCTGAGGATCTACTATTCTGTAACATGAAAATTAGTATGTTCCCCCACTTCTAGACCTAGAGCTTTAATTATCCTACTTGGTATACTTGTATTCTAACCCTATATTTGTAAAACAGTTTTCAAGTATCCAAGATGAATTTGAGGACATTTCTGGACTATATTATCTCAGTCGTTGGGATAGTTGACGTGTTGCGACTTAGGTTCTTTCCTTATGTACATATTTTGTTCATTTGGTTGTACTTTTTTGTATTTTAGGTTTTAATCATGTATGTGTTTGATTTTTCTTTACATTACATAAATTGTTTGGTGTTGCTTTAAATTTTTACCATCTTATCTTGTGATCCTTCTTCCATTAAAAAGAGAAATGAATTCCATTTTTTGTGAGATTCTGTACACTTGGTTCATGTATCTACATCGGGGTCTATTGATGGTGGGACTCATAGGTCATTCTATCTCTTTCATCTTGAATAAGGTAGGGTGTGGAAAAAAATTTCCCATCCCTAATCATGAAGAATTCAGGTCATGATAGAATGGTATCAGGGGTAATTGTTGAGGTAGATGATGGATTTCCTAGTTAGGCACAATAAGAATTGAATGGGATGCTTGGGAAACAATGATATACAATCATGCTTTGTGAAATAGTCTAAGGAATATATGATATGTCACAAGATTTTAGGGCCCTTCATGATCAGATTTAAGGACATTTATCCAACCGAACGACCAAGTGAGGCTACACAGATTGTAGGGAAGAAACCATAGGAAAGGTGTATGCATTATAACAACTTATGTTCTTGTGTTTATTGGGTGTTTTGTTAATTTAAAATAAATGAAGGGATAAAATAAATTTTAAAATAAAAGTTCAATGATACACGAGCATAGGGGATCATTGATTACCCTAGCCAGCTACGACACTAAGATATCACCCGTGTGTGGTATAAGACATTTAGGCCCAATAGCCTAAATTGATTGATCAATGAAAGGATGGTAAATATGAGGATAATTACATTTGGTAAAATAACCTTAATTCTTTCTAGTGGAAGTCCATATAGAACATTGAAGGGATAATTTCATACTTAGAGATGTATGGTTGGATTGAGAGGTTGACAGCCACATTTACCTTCATCCATGCTTTGAAGGAGTACTAGGTTCATCTAGAAGTGAGGAAGATGTGAAGAGAGGCACATTATTGGTGGACACTTTACCTTGGGGAGAGGATGTAGACCAATGTATCATGGACTAACATTTAGAAAGAGTTTGGATAATTGTTTCTTTCCTCAACAATTTTGGCCAATTAGAGGTAGGACCTACTCTCCCTCTAACAAGGGAGTATGATAGTGAGGTAAATGGGGATCATGTCCGTGGATCTCTAATGCTTTGATGTGGATATCTTTTAGGATGAGGAGTCATGGGAAAACAAAATTAGAGGAGTCACTCCAAACGTCTCTTTAGTATTTCATCACTCCTTTTACCCTATATACAATAATAGGTGTTCAGGAGACGAATGGATTATTTTAGAGGATAAACTCATTAGGAGGTGTACCATGAGATGGGATCTCACAAAGTATGTTGAAGAAAAAAATTCAATACTAGATCTTTGAGGTCATGGCCTTCGAGGTCTCAGCCAGCCGAATGTAGGCCTTAGCAGTTCATATTCTGATCTCCTGGTCCTATACCTTTCCCCATGGTCCCAGAATTGATGTGATTTTTCTATGGATGTTGTGGTCATCTTTAGAACCAGTTCCTAATTCGAGAGCAGTAATGTGGTGGGTACCTTTACCACCTTAGATGTTGTAGATTTCTATCAGATCTTCACAACAGCATGGGCAGAAAGCTCCCACTCTACTAAGGGAAGACAGTGATAGGGGAGGTCATCCTTTGGGTGACCATCAGAGACCCCATCTATGGTGTGTTTGGGGAGGCACTCAAAAATAGAGTGGTAGGGGAGTTGGGAATGGGTATTTTCCTGGCACCGAGGCTGCAGTTCTTGTGGGGATGGAGGTTGTTTGAGGTATGATCATTATATTTATCACTCTTTCATTAACTTTTTTAGATTTAGGAGCCTCTTACTCCTTTTTTTCACCCAATCTAGCCCATTCCTTGGGACTAAATGTAGAGAGATATTATGTTCAACTAGTGCTGAATCTACTAATTGGAGGTCAAACTAGTTTTTTTATGTTTTCTAGGGATGTACAATGACTTTTGGGACCCATCAGTCAATTAGGTATCTTCTTATGCTACATATGTGACCATACAATGTCATCCTAGGGATCAAATGATTTTAGTCTATGTACGCTTTTATCAACTACTTATGTAGAAGAGTCTTTTTTTTCATATATGGATAGCCAGGGTGTAGTTTTCGATGGAGAGTCATAATTTTATGAGGGAAGTTGGTGTGTGGGGACTTTTCTCTCCATGACAGTCAAGCTGTTAGTGGGATCAGTAGACACATATATGGAGGAGGATCTAGGATTTTTCTGTGATTTCTTGGATTTTTTCCCAGAAGATGTTTTGACACTACCCCCTCAATGCGACGTTGAGTTTAGTATAGAGTTGCACCTTGATGACCAACTTATTTTTATGGATCCATATAATATGGGCCTTCTATATTTTGGTAGTTACAGATTCAATTTGACGACCTCCTAAAAAGAGGTTTTATTCCGCCGAGTGTGTTTCAGTGGGGTGCTATAGTATTATTCCTAATGAATAAAGATAATCGAATGATGTTGTGAATAGACTAAGAGATAGTGAAGTAGGAACTATCAAGAACCATTGATCCCTTGTAAAGATATATTATCTATTCAACCAATTTATTGGAGTAGGTTGGTTCTCTTAGACAACTATATGGTCTTGATATCACCAGTTAAGGGAAAAAGAGTCTAACATCCATAATAATGTTTCAAGTACAAGCATGGTATCTTCATGTTCTTGGTCATTCCCTTTGATGTTATGAATGAATCATTCATGTTTATGGGACTCATGAACACTGTTTTATGTGAATTCCGGGGCTTTTATGTCTTCGTGTTCATTGACGACATCCTTAGGTTTTCAAGGCCTGACGGGGTGGATAGTCTTAGAGGTCCTCCTGCACCACCAACTCTTTGGTAAGTTGTCCATGTGCATAATCTAGACAATATAGGTTCCCTTCCTTGGACATATGTAGTATCAACATGAGATATTACTGTACCAATCACTGGTCGAGGTAATTTTTTCTTTGGATGCACACAAAAATGTGGAATAAGATCACAACTTCCATGTTCCTATGATCTATTACCATAGGTTCATGCCTGAAATTTCTATAGTTTCATGTCCATTGATAGATTTGACATGAATAGACCAATCCTTCTGGTGGATCGAGTGATTCCAATCTTTTTTCAGTTACTTTAAGTGGATGTTTTTTTAGTGCTTATCTTTCTAGAGGAAGGGGTGTTGTTGGAGGTGTTTGGGATTATTTTGGTCTAGGATTGGAATGTTCGTTGATACAGAATCATAGATTGATCTCTTATGTGTCTAGAAAGGTACGTCCACATTAACATACCTATTTCACCAATGATCTGGATCTTACTGTGATCGTGTTTGTGCTATGGTTTTGGCAACATTATCTCGCCAGGGAGATCATTGTGGTCTTCATGGATCAAAAAAACATGATTTATATCTTACACTTACAAGACATCATCATGTGGCAATGAAGGTTGATGGAGTTTCTCTAGAGACTATGACTTAGAGATATCTAACATCTCTGAAAATGGGAATGTGGTGGAAGATTCTTTAAGAAGGAAGTCACGGAAGTAGGTAGTTTTGGAATCCACGGATGCTTGGATGTAAATAGAGGAGTTGCCTTCATTGTTTCTAGATTAAAGAGTGGGTGGTTATAGAGGTTTTCTATTTTAGATGACAACATAGACATCCTTCATGTGGTAGGTGGATGAGTCTCTATGGGGAGACTCAAAGACTGAAGTTATGTGTGATCGTTTTGTTCAGGGTGATGCTCTTGAGGGATAGCAAGAGGTTAGTTAGAATTATAAATTATTCCATAAGAATCTATTTTTTCTAGTGGAGATGTGTGATGGAGTTCATTATGACTTCCATATCTCACCGTTGTATGTGTATCAATAATTCTACTAGATTCAATGAGGCTTGATGGAACTATTATGGTGGCCCAGGTTGAAGAAGGTAGTGGTATAGTTTGTGGTATGTTTTCTAGTGTGTTAGTAGGTGAAGGTTGAGAATAATGTTTCCTATGGACGGTTGCATCATTTAGACATAACTGAATTGAACTAGGATGACATCTTGATGTATTTCATCACAGGATTACCCATGAATCAATGAGGTTGTGATGTTATTAGGGTAATATTTGATCGTTTAACGAAATTAGATCACTTCTTAGTGATCATTGAGTCGAGAACATTAGATGTCTCAAAAAAAAGTTATGTGGATGAGGAGGTGCACCTACGTGGATTAACAAGATCCATTTTCATGTATTTTTATACATTTTTTATGGCAGATTTTTGGAGGGGATTGAATCATTCCCTTGGCACTCAGTTATACATCATCACTTTTTTCCACCCTCATATGGAGGAGCAGATAGAATGGAAAATTCAGACATTCGAGGACATGCTACAATATTGTGTTCTGGACATTAGTGGCTCTTGGGTGTGACATTTTACCTTTGTAGTGTTTTTTACAATAATAGGTAAACTCTTCCATTGGTATTGATCCCTTAGAATCCCAATTCAGGCGGTTGTGGAATTCACCCTTGAGCTAGACGGATGTTGGGGATGCAACTATACTTTGTACGGATGTGGCACATAGTATGAATGAGAATGTGGATCTTGTCCATGATAGGGTGAAGGTATCACAAGATCAAAAAAAAAGTGGTATGCCAATCATAGGTGGAGGAAATTAGTGTTTTATGTTGGGTACCATGTCATCATGATAGTTTCTACTCAACGGGTGAAGCTGAGGTTTGGTGAAGGAAGTAAGATTTCTCTCTAGTTAATCGATCATTTTGAATGGTTGGTAAGAGTCAACAAGGTGGCATATCAACTGGAATTGACAACATGTTTGGATAGGTCCATGACATATTCAAGGTCTCTCACCTCCATCGGTATCTACTAGATGACTCCCACATTATTTATTGGGTTTAATGGTATATCGAGGATGACATGACATTTGTGGTGTGATGGGTACAGATTGAGGATCATGGTGACAAGGTGCTTCTTGGATAGTTCATTCTGTTGGTTCATGTGTTAAGGTGGCATGGTGACCTCGAAGAGAATACTTGTGGGCACGAGTCATAGATGAAAACCTAGTACCTTGAGATATTATGAGTTATCTCATGTTTTTCATTGATCCTTGCTTATGAGGAAATTGTTTATCTTATTTGCTGTAAGTTGAGTAGTATTCTTATTCAATGAATTATTGTGAAAATTCATTACTGTGGTGACAAGAGGACCTAATCCTTAATAAATATGCATTAATGATGATGAGATTAAACCTGTGTAGGTGAGTCTGTGCTGTCTGTAGAATCTAGTATCATGACATGGAAAAAACGATGCCTAATCCAATATTATGGACAATGTGAGATTTGGTGTTTTTGTGGATTTTATGGGAATATTGGGGCTTAGTGTTTGAACAGTTGTTCAGGATACAGATGTGATGGTGGTGTTCTTGGATGTTGGGGTTTTCTCTCCTATTTTTGGTCAACATGGTGTGTTTTTTCCCTAAGAGGTATCTTACGTGGTGGTTGTTCGGACCCCTCTTTTCTATGTTAGGTTTTAAATTACCAAGGATGAGAATATTTTGTGAGGTATCTAATGTAATAACCCAAATTTACTGATTCCATTCCTTTCTAAAAATGTTGTTCTCATGGTGGACATGAGGGTCACAGTGTTTTGATTCATGAGTTTTCCCAAAATACAATTGCACCGAAATGGAGGCACACTGAAACAGTGTCTCTGTAATGGTCACTCACCAAAACGGTGGCACATTAATTGTGTCACACCAAAACGATGGATCTGTAATGGTAGAAACGTGACATTGTCACACCGAAATGTTGTCTCAACCATTTCCAAATTTCTTGTTTCCCAATTTTTTTTGTTTCACCCCTCTTACATTTTATTTGATGTAAACTGAGTTTAAAAAATTGTATATAAATTTTTAAATATGTTTCAATAGATATTAAGTATAAATTTAAAATCATATTGATCTGGGGACTTTTATATTTTCAAATTAAATAATCTTGAACACGATCCAATGATAATTAATACTGAAACAATTATTACATTAATATTGGATATGGCATTTCAAAGCTAGGATCTTCATTTACAAGTGTGTTTTATGTTCCCTCTTAGTTCACATAGACCCTTCTACCCTAGAGTAGTTGTGAACATATTCTATATCCCTCTATTAAATACTTTCCTTGGTGTTTTATTCTATTTGTGTAATCCCATTTTCTTGGTGAAAAGCTGATCCTTGGTTGTATTTAATTTCATGTAGAAATTCTTATGCCTTTCCATTTGTGTGTCATGTGGGGTGGATGTACTAATGGATATTCATGAAGAAATAATGTATCATTTTCATAAAAATTAATAAATGAGGGGAAGTGAATATTTTAAAAAGATAACAGGGTCAAAAAAAATATCGCTTTGGGAGTGGATTGATGTTGATCAACTATGTTAAATGATATATTTGATTATTTTCATGGTTTTTAGGGATATATGCCTTCAAAAAATCATGTTCATTGATGGTATTTTCTTATGAACCAATAATGTTCTATTTTTTCATGATTCTTGATAAATTGATGTAACATGAAATCTACTTAATCATGTATACGTGGATAATTGATGTGGATTATCCATGATTAAAACCCTTTTATAATCATGATGTTTATCAATGTTGACAGAAAGAAAAATGTTTAAAAAATGAATATGTTCTATTTGAGAGGTGTGGCTAAGTGTTGTGTTTTTTTGTCTTTGACACTATGTGAGTTTTGTGTTGCTACTATTGGGAGAACGATTATGGGTACATGGGTGGATAGGGGAGTTCATTTTGTGGGAAAGGTATGGGTTGTGTGTATAGTGGTGTTTTGGTTCAATGATAGTATTTGTGGGATTTTTGTGTGGTTTTTTACGTGTGGTGTTTTGGAATATCATGTTCCGAGAATGATTGATTCTGTAATGGATGGAATTTTAGGCAATATGACTACCATTGTTTGTGTTGTGATTGTATTGTGATGTTGTGTTGTGGGACCGCAATGTGGTTATGGACTAGTTTTGTAGTGGGACTGCATCTGGGAAATGTATTTTTAGTGGGGTTGTAGGTCTGGTTTGTGTCATTTCTTCATGATTTTGGTTTTGTTGGCTGGGGTGTTCTCGTGCTGTGGGGCTTCTAGATTGGTTGTGAGGGTAGGGTTGTGCAGTATATATTTGAAGAATGATAGCTAGAGGTGTTTGAAATGGTTTCTAGGGAAAATTGGTTGTGACATGGGCCTTCATGTTGGTTGTTACTTGTATTTTTAGGAATGGGTATAAAAATGGAAATTATTTACCTTTGTCTCCATTAGCTTATTTAATTTTGGTAGTACTGAAGAATTAAGTTTGTTGGTTGCTATGTGTTTAACTAATCTAGCTCTTCACTATCTAAGAGTTGTTGCAGATGTTGTTATCAGAAGTTTCACTGAGTATTTCTAGATTAAATTAATGTGAATCCTTTAATTAATGTATGTATGGTGGATTAATTAAAATGGTGTTGGGTTTTTTCTTTGGTAGTGGTAGTTTGTGTGGTTGAGCATATATGGGTAGCGAAAAATTTGGTTTTGTGTGGGAAGGTTATTCATTTGAAAACATAGGATGGGGAGACTGTTTGATTACCTATAAATATATATTTATATATTATAGTTCCTTGTGATTTATATATTCACCCCACCATTTTTAGTACTTTGTTCCGAACAACCCCATTTCATAGGGGAGGTTTTCCACCCCAAAATCATAATGGGAGGATGGATGGTTGGTTAAAAACATTCCTCTTTGCACACTCTTCTATTTTCATACCACTTGATCGTGTTCAGACATGTTGTAATGGCATGATATTCACCATAGTCCAAGATCCATTTCACATGTTTGTTGTTGACAAGGGGACTAAGTGTTTTGGGGACATGATTTTCTTCCCATGTTTCTTTGGGATGAGGAATTGGTGTCTTTGGAAGAGACGTGTGGTTGTTGTGGACTAGGTGTCTGCAGGCGATATGTGTGGTGTGGTTGTGGCCTAAATGTAGGACGAAGTTATTTTGTGTGTGGTTTTAGGCGTAGGTATGTGAAGGATGGTTTTGGAAGTAGGGATATGTTTTATAAGAGTGGTATCATCAAGAATTAGCCATTATGAATGAGTAGTTAACTAGTGGGGACGTAGTTAAAGGTACATAAATTTTGATGTGTTGTACGACTACTTTACATTAATTGAATTTTTCTGTGAGTTTGCATTTGGGAGGCTGGTCTGGTTAACACTCCTAGGTAGGTGCTTCTAGGTTATATTGTTCTCTCACTGGGGCATTATTATGTCCCCCCACATGTTCTTGGGAATCCTTAGTTTTCCTACTAGGTATACTTGTATACTCACCCGACCTTTGCAAAACTATTTTCATGTATCCTGGAGGACATTGAAGACCGTACTGGACATTACATGCTCGTGCGTCAGAGTATTTGTTGTGCTACGGCTTAGCCTCTCTATTTTGGTATTTTCTTTGGTGATTTGGATATACTATTGTCACAGTTTATGTTTAAATCATGCAAGGGATTTATTTTACTTTCATTTAGATACATTCTTCGTTTTGATGGAATTTTTTTGCCTTATATCCTTATAATATTTTTATTAAAAATCGTGATGCCTTTTTTTGAGATTCTATATCCTTGGTGATAGTAGCCACCATGTTTCCTATTGAATGTGGAATTAGAAGATTATTATATCTCTTACATCATGAAGAAGTAATGGTTTGGCACTTTTTTATCGCTACCCTCATCTTGAAGATCGTGGTTTGTAAAATTATATTTATTAAAAATATTAATGTGACATCTATGAATTCTCATCAAATAAAATATTATTAACATCAAAATATCATCCCAATATCTATATAACTATTTTTAAGTGATTATGTAATTAATGGATCATTATATGAACATGATGTAACTATTAGTGTCATTTTAGAGTCCTTATCATTTAATTGTTAATTAGAATAACCCAAATTACCCTTTACGGTGTTAATTTTTTCCCACAATTACTTTTCATATTGGTGAAAAATAAAAGGGAAGAAATGTTAAATTTGGACCTTATGAATGAAAATATGGAAATTAATTTAAAAAATAAAAACAGAGATGATGCATAATTAAATTTAAATGTAATCACGCAAAATGTAATGAAGAACAATTTTATTGATAAATGAAATATTATGCAGAAAATGTACTGATTCAAAAATAAGAAATAATAATGACTAAAATAAAGTTAATTATATAATATATAACTAAAGATTATATAATGAAAACTAATATCAAATTGAATTCATAGTGATAATTTTAATATAATGAAATTTATAATTTTAAGAAATTAATATTTTTCACTATTCACTAGAAAATCAATTTTTTCAGAATAATTCCAAAAATACACCCTAAGATAAAAATTTTATTCATTTTTATGAAATGATTTTTTTATATATAATTTATAACGGTAAAAATATAGCTTTTAAAAATATTAACTATTAAATGGAGACAACACTTCCACTAAAAAATTATATTTTTCTGTATAAAATTGAATTTACCCTTCTCTTATGCATATCAAATATATTAGATGAATGTAGAAACATATTATTGAATATATAACATATAAATTTCATAATTATTTTAACATTAGTAATTTTATCCAAATTAATGGATACATTATAATAATCACATCAAAATATTCGATATTTCATTTAAGCTATGTATTGGGTGAAACATAAAATATAATGAAATTAAATTAAATTTATTTAAAAATATTCATGCTATAAAGTATTGGGGCGTTACATTCTCTTTTACTCAAATAAATTCATTTCTTTTGATTAAAAGTCCACTTATATAATAAAATGTTTATATTTGAGAATTACCTTATTGAAAACACTCATCATAAATAGGGTAATTAGAACTCTCACTTGATAAAAGATAAAAGAACGTACAAAAAACCATAAGAGATAAAAAAAACCATATCTCAATGTAGGAATATATTGATGTGGATTTGAAATTTTTTTATAATCTTCTAATGGACTGTAGTAGAGAATTTTTTCATTATATATTCATCCATCCAAATACCATAAATCAATAATATGTTAAAAGACCATTGATTTCTCAAAATGAAAATTAAAAGGATAACAATTTTGTTTCAAATTAACTTTTCCAACAGTTAAGGTATTGTTTAACTATTATGATAAGAACATGAAGAAATAACCATATATGATTACAATACATGGCATAAGCTTTATCTCATCATTTTTTTGTTCTTAAATATCTTCATATTTTATCCTTTAGACTCAAAATTTAATTATTGACCAACTTGTTTTAATGATCAAAAAATTATTATCATACTGACATTAACGTGTTTTATGTTTTGTTTATGTATTATTTTGTATTATATGTGTGATAAAGTTTCTTAAGTATAAGTCACCAATGAATTTCGAAACACCACTAAAGATGATTCACCACGAAGACTGACTCGCCATCAAGGCAACACACCACTAGAAATATGTCACTATGAACATGGAAAAATGGAAATTTCCTAAAATAATACATTGAAATATGAGACTCTGCCTGCCTGATCCCGCATTAGAGGAGTCTCTACAAGAATGATGACTCTCTACCAGATGATGCGGAACAATCATCATTTTTTTTATGTAACAAATTACCATACTGACAGTATGAGATATCTCCAGACTTGTAGACACTGCTTGAATGAGATACTTTCATCATAATACATCTCTATAATAACACACTTCCATACTACTAGTAACTATTTCATGACTCGCCTCCACAATTTCATTAAGTTTTCATTCTAAATTAATTTCCACAATGGATTGATTATTGAATTAAATTAAAAATATTTTAATTACTATATCATAAATGATAGATATATTTCATTGATGAAAGTGTAATATATAAAGAATGATAAAGTATATTGTATCTATATATTCATGCTGCTACAAATAAAAGACAAGCAGACTCCCACGTGCAAAAGAGAAGGTCTAAAGATCAGGCACAGAAAGTCATTCCCCATATATGATAGAGATAACACATATTTCAAGATTATGAAGATATTTCATGATACATCCAACTTACATGAAGGAGAAAAATTAATAAAATACACATCTATCACCTTAAAACATTCAGGAAATTCTACTCACGAATCTATATATTAATGATTTTTTTAAAAGAACCTGAGTAGAGCACCCATGAAAATAAAAATCAAGAATCATGAGATTCACTACATAGAAAACCGAAAATCATAATCACTTCATATTATTATTTCTCAATTTTTTAATTATTTTTTCATTATGAGCAGTATTTGTTATACTCTGTTTATATATGACCAATGTATCCTATGTTAAATTGGAAGATATTTAATATCTTTTCAAATCATTTATTATCATTTATACTCTAATGTATAACTATGGTAGAGGTCATTTGTTACATTTTTTCTATTTTAATTCCTTGTATAATTGCAGAAGTGGTCGTGTCTGACATTGAAAATTTTAAAATATTAGAAAAATTGATCAATGTTTGGGATCAAACTCATTATTATATATAAACTGATTGATTGATTTCGATAACTAAGTGTAGAGGAATAAGTCTCTGGTTGAGATTAAAACTATGCTATCCAATATTCAAATGATTTTTTGATTTTATTTTACATTGAATTTATTCTTCAAAATGGAATTTTATGATTGAACACTAAAAAATTTACACTTTTATTATTACCTATAATGATTATTTTCATAAGATCCTTGTTATGTGAATTGATTTCAAAGGATTAATTTTATTTTATATTATTTTATTTGACTTATGAACAATTTTATAGGAATTTATTTTAATGAATATAATTTATGATGATCTGTTATTTTTTGTAGCTATTACATTATAAAAATTATAATTGTAAGGAAATGAAATTTTGGATACTTCATCAATTTCTTATGAGAGAAAACCTAATGATATGGAAATGGGACATAACAAATACAATATTAAGTATGATAAAATTATAATGAAGCTCGATAAATATATTTTCGGCACGTGCCTCAGATTCAATGAGTTTATAAATAAAATGAGAACACTTAGGAATCATATTTTAAACAATGATCAAATCATACAGTAGTTTATATTTCTACCTGAAATATGGAGAGTCACATCTATATCCATATGATATTCATGTTAAATTTGCAAGGACCATGTCAATGATTTTTTGGGTAAAATTATGATGCATGAAGGTGCGTTAAATTTCAATCGAGTATATGATCAATATCCAAAAGTAAAATTTATATTCATTAAGAGTACTAAATATAAATAATCAATAAGTAGAAATATCTGGAAGTAATTTCATGTGACACTGATTCTCCCACATATAATGATGATGATATGGATCAAAAAAATAGATAGTTTAAAAAAATTAATAAGAATATACATTTCAATACTCCCATCTATGTATGAAATTATGATGATAAATTAAATTGAAAAAATCACTGTAAGAAGGATAAAAATGAAGTCACCTTCTATAACTAAATAATGAAAGGGCATGATAATGATGTCTGACCAAAGTAAAAGTAAAAAATAATAATATTAACATGACCGAATCTATAAGAGTGAAATGAAATCTACATGGATCACATATAATGATAGAAAGACTTATTTGGATTCATCACATGTAGAGAAATATGAAAAATTCCAAATATACCATATGACAAAATGAAATGAGGTATATAAAATTTATAATATTTTACAGGTTCATAATGAGGATGTTTAATGATAATATAAAGAATAAACAATATAATGATGATATAACTAATTATGAAATGTTTGAATATTTTAGTACTGTGGTAGATACATTAAGTGAATATATGGATAACTATAATGTTATTAAAATACATCATGTTTTTTCTGCCAATTTTTAATTTGATCTTTCTACAGAAAAGGAAATGAATTCGCAATGGTTGAAAGAGAATAATGAACATAGACATTAAAATGAGAATTTAAATAAATACATTATAAAATTTCCAAATTTTAGAGAAACCCGCACTCATATTTTTGGAACGTATGTTTCACCTAAATATGTTACCGGTTTTGGATATCAATATGAAAAAATGTGAATCATAAAAATAATGCTTCTTCGAAAATTCAAACAAGAAATTTATTAAAAAAAATAATTTTATAAAGGACCTAATAATGTATTTATTTTAAAAATTTATCAATATTTTTCTAGAAATCCCAACATGTAACTGCGGGTTCCAAAATCATTAATTACTAATATCTCTGGACCCAAGAAAATTTTGGTATAAATAATATTTATTGCATAAATTTTGTTTTATAAGTAAACTACATGATGAATTCTAATAATAGTTTATTGTACATAGTAAAATGTTGTTCATGATATATGATAAAATGTTATTCATGCATCAATAAACTTATTATGTTTAGTTGTGGTCATATCATCTTTTGGTGACAATAAAAAAGGGAAAATCACCCTCATCATTCTTATTGGTAACAGTAATTGTATTTTAATTTCTATATTATTATTTATTGATGGTTTTAAATATAACTTGTTTAGTATTTATCAAATATGTAATGATAGATTTCATCAAATATTTTAAACTTTTCATTATATGTTTATTATTAAAAAAAATAGATTATATATTACAGGTTTAAGAAATGATAATGATTATTCTATTTTTTTAAATTCCTTAATTTCTAAAAATTATTCCATCATGAGTGATTTTCATGAAGAATCATGGATTTGAAATACGATGATAAGGAAGTTCAATATACACTCACTTATAGGGATTACTATTAAATGTATATTCAAGGAACTACCAAAACTATGGTTCCCAAATGATAATATTTCTTTCTCTATAAAAAATGGAAAAATGATTCTTTTTTATTAAATAATGAAATCACGACATCTAATCCTATTAGAATGGTTCATATGGAATTATTTAGACCATCAATAAATTATTTTTTAAATGGGAGTCATTATGTATATGTTCTAGTTGATTAATTTTCTATGTATGGTATGGTGTTATTTTTATCTTGAAAAAGTGACTCTTGTTCTTATTTCACCATGAATTATAGATATGTAGAAATCCTAAGTAGACATAGAATTTGGATCATCACCTAAGACCATTTCTATGAGTTTTAAAATCAAAATTTCGGATCATTTTGTTTACAAAATGGTGGTACTTAAAAATTATCGATTCATAGGACCCATAATAGAATGGATTTAATGAAAGGAGAAATACAACATTATGAAAGATAGCTCTGACTATGATAAATGAGTATGACATTTTTTTCTATTTTTGGAAACTATCCACAAAAATAGCCTATTAAATCATAAATAAATTTGTAATTAGTCCAATTTTTATGAATACACCTTTATGAGAATTGGAATATAAGAAATCATATGGTTAATTACTGTATACCTTTTCATTGCGATGTAATTAATATTAACACTAAGGAAAATATTGAAATTTTTTGTCAAAAATTGATGGATGAATATTATTTAGTTATTCAACCTCTATTAAAGCATATTGTTTTTTAAATAAGAAGGAATTTTTTTTAAATAATTGTTCCTTGTCAAATTTGAGGAGACTGATCTACGTGAGCCTATACCTCCCAATAAAATTATAAGAATTATTTTCCAACTATGAACTTATAAATTAATAATTTTTATTATGTTTTTAAAAAATATGAATAATCCTCTAGTTTTGAAGAAATTACAAAACATCCTCAAACCAAACATGTAGAAAATCCTAAATTGAAAAGCCCAACATTTTATGGAGCTATTAAATATCACTCAATATATTATGTTGTTGGAAATCTATATATAAATACACCAACAAATGATTCTCAAGAGATATGGTTGAAGATAAAGAATTATTATCTCAGTAAGAACCTTAGAACATCAATGAAGTTATTAATGATGTATTCTTGGTGATAGGAATGCAATAAGAATTAAATAAATTTGATTGAAACAATATGTGCGAACATTCAAATATACCTATGGACATTATTCCTATTTGCACTAAATGGGTGTTTAAAAACATTTCTAATAAGGTATGTACAATTTTTAAAAATATGTAAATACTTTTTTCACAATTTCGTAGTCAATAAGAAATAATATAATATGAGTAAACCTTATCACTAGTTTCCAGTCATTAATTGATTAGAATAATTCTATCCCATGTAGCACATTTATATTTCATGATTTATCAAATCAATGGAAATATTATGTGCATGAATTGTTTTATAGTTGACAGTGATTTTGTTGAACAACCAATGGTTTTCGAAATCTACAATTTCCAAATAACTTTTTTAAATTATTTAATTATTTATAGGGTTTGAAACAATATCCTAGAGCAGGGTTTGATATGGACAATAATATTGATTTTTCAAATAGTTTTTAAAATTCTATATCTGATAATACTATTATTATAAAATGAATTTTTAAAGATTTTTTATATATAAAAATCTATTTTGAGGTTTGATTCTTGGATAATTAATAAATTCACATTTTACGAGCATTTCTAAAATTATGAAAAATGGGTTTGAAAAGAATATAATGGGAGATCTTAAATTATTTCATGGATTTATGTTTTTTCAAAATAAAGAAGGAATTATTCTAAATCATATAAAATATAAAAAAAAGATCATTTAAAATGTTTTATCATGTACTTGAATAAATCTAGTAATAATCATATGATTTTCTATTTTAAATTTTAACTTAATGAAGTTATGAGACTAGTGGATCAAACTAGTAATAGAAGTATGATATAAAGTCTCATCTACATGACTAATTAGAGACCTAATATAATGTTTAATGTGTGTATGTGTGCTTCCATTCATGAAAATCCAAAAGAGTCACACAAAAATTATTTTAAAATAATTTTGGTATACATCATGTATACAAAAAATATATAATAGTTTTACCCTATAGGTTAAACTTTTATTTAGTTAGTTATTTTGATGTCTATTTTGGTGGATGTAATTGATATAGAAATAGTCTCTACTAAAAATATATATTTTCACTCATGTTTTTAGTTTCTTGAGGTAGTATGATGAAAAAATATATTTCTTTATCTAATGTGAACACAAAATAAATAGATCCATGTAGATTCAATGAAAAAATTTCTTGGATGAAACATACTTTAGAAGAATTTAAAATCAATCCCAACATTAAACAAATAATTTTGAAAATAATATTGCAATTTACATTTGTAAGAATATTGTGTCACATTCTAGATCCAAACATAATGATGCAATACATCACTTTTAAAATGATCAATTAAAAAATGGTGATATCACTCTTGAATAAATTGGTAGAGGACATTAGTTGGATTATATCATTATAAATCATTGTAATTACAAGATAAATAATTGCATCCCATATGATCTAGGTATTATTAATTTTTATTGTGTTTTATTTCATGATGACATGAAATTGATAACAACACACCGTTTGGGGACACAACATTGATTTCATGACTTTTTAAACAACTTTTTTCTAAAATGCTGAACCTGGTGTAGTTTGAGTTTTAAGTTTTTTCATTTTATTTTATTTTAAAATCATGATAGGAATATTTTTCGATACTTGATTTCAATCCCATTTTTAGAATTTTTAAATACCTAAATCCCAAATGTATTTACATAATAGTTTTTTATTTCCAAAAAACATTTGTTCATGGACCCATCTATTCAGTTGATCCCAATGCAACCCATCTTCTCAGGAACATCAAATCCACCAACCTATCCCATAGACATCGAACAATATTTCTAGACAAATAAGCATGTCCATAAGGATATATATTTCTAAATATTCACTATCTATGTCTCAATAATCTAAAAATTAGAAATGTGATTAGAGTTTTCCTAATGCGGTTGTACTGGTGAAACCAAGACATTCAAAATTGATCATTGTACATTAAAAAGTATTCGAAGAAAGGTGGGTACTATCAAGTTAGTATCATGTGCGAGAATTCTTAAAGAATCAAGATTGGATAGATTTCATTTCCTCAAATTAGAGACCTTTCTACCATAGGTTAGTGCAAAACATTTATCTCTATGTTGAGTTTTTCATTGATGAAAATGAACCAAACAAGATGAAAATGTGAAAAAATAGTCATAAAGTTATATTTTCCACTAAGAATTAGGTTGAATTAATGATTTTTACTCATGAAAGAGTTTTTTATTATTATCATTGATTCATTCATGAGAATAATGATTTTCTTAAATATGATGAATCTTTTACATAACATACTAGATATGGAATAAATAGAATACCATTTATATCAGAAATGAATAGAGTGTTCCTATTTAACATCATGTTTATTCAGAAAATTTTATGTCTAATGGGAGGTTAATTTTCTTTATTAAGATACCAATATATATATATATATATATATTAATAAAATTATGAATTAAGGAAAAGGATGAAATTTTTAAGATATCGTGTGGTACTTCTTTTAAATATGAAAACAACTAATTTGTGATATAACTCGTTGGTCTATAATATTAATATTTCTTCTATTTTAAAATAATAAGTAAAAGTTTTAGTTGATTAGAAAATAGATGATAATTTTGGGGAGGTTTTTATTTCAAACTAAATATTCTGATGAATGTGGATCATTTTGATCCACTATATAGAACAATGATTAGGTGATAATAATAAATTGTATATTGGATTTAATCTGGTGGAAAATCTAAAAATAACAACATATATTATTGATCATAATCTATATCCACATAAAATAATGAATTATTTGAATGAGGATGATGATGATGGATGCATCCGTAAAATAAAAATAAAAATAATAATATCATTTTGATAATGGGATTGACCCTGATTCTGTCTCCCAAATATCCACCTATCACCTATGGAGCTCCAAGACTACATTTGAGACTTCCAAAATGAGGAATGTTTGTGAAGAGTTATGAAGAATAAACTACTGTTTCTTAAGAAGAAAAACCTAAATGTTCTCCTGAGACTAATGACGATGAGAATAGTTATGAAAATCAGAATATTGATGAAGATGAGGAGGAATATAGAAAAAATATTATTAGAAAATGATATGAACTATATGATGATGACGATGATATTGATGAAAATTATTCAGATACTAATTATTTAGTTTGTAGAACCATAAATATATATATTGAGAGTTTGTCAAGTCTTCTTTATCCTAGTTTATAAAGAGAGAGTCCATAATTTCATGAATTAGTGGATCAAGTTTTCTAAGAGAAACATAATTTTATTGACGGGTATATATCCCAATATTTGGATTTTTATCATAAAATTCTTAATATTGAAGTTAATATTTCTCTTTCGGGTTAGACTATTTCCTAATCTTTTCAGCTTGAGAATATGTTTTTATTAGATGTTGTTTAGTAGCTTGTATCTAAATAGATAAAAAAGGAACATGTTGCTGAAATATATGAAAACAATCATCTTGATTAGCCTCCTATTAAAATTTATGTACAATATGAAACAAATGTCAATAAATAAGATGATCAGTTGGATACATAGTCTCTTGTTGATATATAGGTTGTTGTTAAATAGAATAAGAACTATCCTAATTTTCTGTTTACTAGAGTTAAACCTTTATCCCATGTACCTTTTCTGCTAATATTTTTCTGATATGGATAGTATCTATGAAAGAACGAGGGTGAATGATCCCAAGTAATGTAATTAGTCAACTGAAAGATTATGGACACGAAATTTGGGATAATGGAGTCCCTGAGGTACATATGGTCAATCAAAATGATGTAGTTTTAATAGTTTAAAACATTACCTCTATTAGAGAACCAACACCATTACCCCATACTGTTCTTCAAATTTTCCTTATTAATGTCGTAAAAATAAGGGATGTTGATTCTATTGTGTGAAATATAATTCATATTTAAATCATCTATCATGACCTGCCCTCGGGGCCCGTGTCGTGACTACCCCAAGCCGCCTTCCATATGACAGGGGATGGCGACTGGCACCAAAGGCGTAAATCCCGATAACTGTGAAGGCATTGCCGTTATAAAAGTAAACAAACACCACAGAGTACATATGGAAGTAAAACACTAAGTTAAACTGAAACAAGTTGTGCTGAAAGTAAAGGGTCCGGAAATACAAGCTCAACTGTAATGTACATGGAAAAAGATAAAACAGCCAGAAGGTGACAAGCAGCTCCTGGATCGTCCAACAAGGATCATACCTGAAGGGTAGGTATAGATAGTGCAGCTCCTGGATCATCCACCACGGATACAACCTGAATGGTAGGTACAAATAGCCTCCACAACACTCTCACCCGTCAACCTCCTCCGAGTGTCGCCTCGTCGTGAAGTCCACCACCGGATACTGTCTTGTCGTGAGGTCCACCTCCGGGTACCGTCCAGTCCTCGAACACTCGGCCTCTGTCTGCGCTGCCCGTCGTCTGCAACCAACACAACGAGGTGCGGGCATAGCCCGTGCAGGGTTGAGTATAAAAATACTCAGTAGGGACCCCGAGACCCACAAGGTCTCACTAAATCCAACATGGATAACCACAAAGAAGATCTCAACAGATAACCTCTACTTAGGTATATGCCCATACATATACCCATGTTATCAAGTAACCCATCTCAATCAGGAGGAGACACAAAGATTATGAAATAAATGGATAACCACTACCCAGGTATATAACCATACATATATCTAAGTTATCATGTGACCTATCTCAATCATGAGGTAAACACAAAGGTCATAGACTCATCTCAACCAGGATTTTATTCATGATGTCGAAACCATGACTTCTGGAGAACTCCTTCTTTGTCGAGTACAGTGGGCATGCCGCTACAACCAAGTGCGCCCCACTAACCTTGGACTGTTGTAGTACTCCACATGTCGAGTACTGTGGGCCTCCTGCTACAACCAAGCGCTTCCCACCATGGTTCTACTGCTACAACCAAGCGCTCCCTCTCATAGCCTCCAGAGGTACTCCTTCTGTAGAGTACCTCGGGTCTACCGCTACAACCAAACGCTCCTCCGTCGTGGGTCTGCCTCTACAACCAAGCGCTCACCCACATAGCCTCCAGAGGTACTACTTCTATTGAGTACCGCAGATTTGATTATATAACCAAGTGCTCCTCCGCCGTGGGTCTACTGCTACAACCAAGCTCTCCCCACTGGGCTATCCGAAACACACCGAGTTGATAGATCAGCAGTTGTCAAGTCTCAGCTAGCTACTTGGTCTCTACAATCTGCTAGCTCGTCACCGGGAGGGTCCTCTCCACGAGCTACTGTTCGATAATACAAGTATCACAAAGTTCCACGAAGAAGTATCTCAAGGGACAGCCTCGTTATAGGGGTCTCAACGCAGCAGACGACACGTCAATCGGACGTCCGGTCTGTGAGTTACTAGCTTTTCGTCCCAGGGGCCTGGTTGGTTTCGTGTGCGAACCAACCCGTTCGTATCTCAACTGTACCCCGAACCCTCATAGGTTATCCTTATAGGGACCTTTTCTCAACGTGACCACCAACGCCGCTGACGGTTCATCAAATGGACGTCCGGTCTGAAAGTTATCAGCTTTTCAGTTCTAGGGTCCCGGGTGGATTTCTGGTACAATCCATCCCAATCATACTCCAACTACGTCCAAATCTTTGGCGAGGAATGCCAAACGTTCCGTCTCATCAAGAGGAATTCAACCAAGTCGAAGGCACGTCAATCAGACGTCTGGAGCTCATGTTATAAGTGTTTCCGCTTCGAGGGCCTGATTGGTTTTGTGTTCGAACCAACCCGGCCATACCCAATGTTCATCTAAACCTTGACTGTAATATACCTAAACGACCGTCTCAATCCAAGTATCACATCACAACTGACGGTGCATCGATCGGAGGTTGGTATCCCATATTATGGGCATTTGTACAAAAATAGTCTGAAATGGGGGGTCTGGACCTAGCCCGGCCCGGCCCAACCCCCCCTGGGTCGGCCCGAACCAGGTCGACCCGACCCGGGTCCAGGTTCCGACCACTTGAGCGCGGCCCGGCCCGGCTGGCGTGGCCCAGCCCGGCCTAGGCGCGCTGGAAGTCAGGGGGTGGGGGCGCTGCCCCCTGTCTCAAATAACGTGTCCCCCACGTAGGGCCGCTCCTGCCTCCAGCCGGGGGTTTCGAACCCCCAGTTCTCCCCCTGACCAGTCGGCCCGCTCTGGCCGGCCGACAGCTGCACCACGGGACCTGCGCCGGCCGGTCCCCCTGCTCCGACGCCGGCGGCCGGAAATTGGTCGCTGGTCCCTGCTCCGCCGTGGCCTATACCGCGGGCTTGGTCCGACCGGCACGGCGCGACGGCACCGCACCCCTCCACCGTGGCCCTGCTCCGAAAGCGGTGTTTTCGTGATTCGTAATCACGGCGCGACGGCGCCGCGACCTTGTCTGACTTCATCAGCATGGCGTGACGGCGCCGCGCATCCTTTCCCATTTCCGTTGTTTCTGTGCAGTGCAATGGCACCGCTCCACCTTTTCATGTGCCTCAATAAAATCAACAAACAGGGGGGAGGAGGGTCGGCCATGTTCGTGCGGTCTGACCTCCTCCCGTTATTGCGGAAACAGGTGGCCCAATTCGAAACGAGGAAATGATGACTAAAGTATTCACGAACAAACAAATAAATCCCCTACCTCGAGCATAGTTGAACGGAGGTTCGTCGTGGAATTTCACGTCACGGAAGAAGGCGTCATGGAAGGAAGAACGTCACGTCGCGGAGAAAAGATTCATCGGCGTCGCGTCGTCAATCTCCGAGGATCCGGCGTTCTTGTCGACCTTCGTCGGAGGTCGGCGTTCTTCACATTTTTCGTCGAGGAAGAAGAACTTCAAAACTTCTCTTTTTCTCCCAAAGACTCAACACAACAAGCCCAACCATAATAAAATTATCCACCACTTATTTTATTACACAAGTCTTAAGTTTTAAAATTCAAAAATTGAATTTAAACCACTTAATTAAAAGTTTTCATTAAAAGGGAGGTTAAGGAGTTAAGGTATATGAGAGGTCACCCAATTAAATGAGAGTTAGAATAGGTTAAGGAATTTGAAGGGGTGGGGTTAGTGTGGGACCCACCTCACATTTAACCTCACTTTGGTTGTTAGGTTTACCCAACCTCCATCCTTAGGTTTTAACCACTTTAAAGAAATAAAATTAGTTGTACAAATTTTATTTCTCAGAAGTCTTTATCCACAAAACTAAACAACTCTTCCCGAGCTAACGCAACTCTGGAAAAGGTCTTTTTAAGAAATTACCGTCGATGTGGTACCATTGGTGCCCTTAGATTTTGATTCTGAGCACCGGTTCAAAAGATTGAAAAACTCGCTCGTTCGCTCACTGAACGTACCCGAGCTAAACTTTGGAAATTGATTTCGGGCACACCAGGCCTCGGAATCAGGCACCGTTAGAAACCACGTTCTTGTAAAATTCCAAATAAATTAAGAAAAAAAATTACTTGAAATTTCCATGTCTTTACATTACTCCCACATCAGGGATTTACGTCCCCGTAAAGCTTTAACACAAACTAGGGATACTAAAGTGGTACTGAGCACGCATCTGAGCCTTTCACTCCCATGTTCCCACCTGGAGGTTCTCGTACTGCCAATGAAAGTGCACCTGAGGAATCGACCATCCTTGTAGGATTCGCTCCTAATGATCCTAGATCCCCACTGGAACCTCCGTGAAATTCACCTCATCGCCAACGTCCAACTCCTCATGGTCGATGATATGCGAAGGGTCATGCATGTATCTCCTCAGCTGAGATACGTGGAAGTCGCCATACACATTGTGCAACTGAGGTGGATGGGTCAAGAGTTAAATCAACTCACATACCCTGCTAAGGACCTAGAATGGTCCATTGAACCTCGGAGATAACTTGTCACCTCGGCCACATCTCCGTAAACCTCGTCGAGGTGAGACCCGTATAAGGACATGATCGTCATCCTCGAACTCTAGAGGTCTCCAATTCCTATTTGGAACTGAAACTCAAAACTCCTGGTACCACAAGGGTAAGGTTGGACGACTCAAGAGTGATCTTCCAATCCCTCCTACACATGAGTTTATCCTGTGCTTCCTGGGGTTTCCTTTTCGCTGACCAAGGAAAACACATCCCTATGTTTTCCTAATATCGTTAATTTGTGTATGAACTGTGGATCTAATCCATACTCAGACCAATGTCGTAAGGCCTCAACGATGCCACCAAGAGATTCCAACCGAAACTGTTTCTTCGTGGGTCAGATCACACTGTCGGCATAAGTGTGATTATCGAGTCTCCTCCAAAGTTATCTCCAGACGTGAGGGTCAAGTCTACGGCTTACTGGAAACTCTAGGTCTGGGACAAGATTCGTGGAATGAAGGAATGATTCATATCTTTGTTTGTTACTGTGGAAGCTATTAGTGGACACAGACTGTCCCTAGAATCATTCTTAGAGTCATTGGGTCACACTCCTTGACCGCATGTAGCAACTCTCTTCCCCTGCCCTCCATCTCCCTGAGCATAGCGGGGTCTACAAAGGCGGGTGATTGTAACATCTCGAAAAGTACACCACCCCATGCTGCTCTCCTAGCTCTGCTTCCACGCCTGCTACTCTGCAGATTCATCCTTCCATGACACTTCCTCTTCTTGAAACATTTTACATGTCCAAGTCTCTGGGACTGACGCCAGTTCTCATCTTCCCACTGCTAACATTCACTGGCTATAACCGATCAGCCAAAGAACATTCAACCACAAAGGTTCTCTCTAGCACCCTAACATAAGTAGGAATTCATAGAGGAAGGATTACTTACTCTTATATTCCTTAAACACACCTCACTCTGAGGTCTGAGCTCTAAATCACTAATCATATTGAAGTCATCAAGTACCAAGAATGATTGGTACGCCCCGATGAATTCTCAGCTACCGACATGTCGTTATGCCGAAGCTATATAAGCTCTAGAAAACTCTCATCCACTTCCTCAAGATAGTCCTCAGCCGCCTGTGAGTTGGGCTCGCCTCGTAACATGATGGTATCTGATGTGGGAACACGTGTAAGGCAGTATGTCTACATGTGTCACCTACCGGTACCGCCGGTTGTAATTGCAGACCAATAGGTAGTGATTTATAGCTGACACACTACCTGAAGGCACTGCCTTAGCCATCAGTCCACGTACCAAATCCTCATCGCTATGCGGACCATCCTCATGTTCACCCACTATAAAACACTAGAATCCAAGTCCACCATCCACTCTACTGATGTCTCAGCTAGGCAGAAAACTCTAGCAATCGCCTACAGCCAGTCCTCTGCTGTCTGGGAATCGCCTCGTAACCTCGGAGGCCGCTGCTGCTAGAACTCATGCAACGCGTTCTACCAGCGTGCACAATTCGCTAGTAAGGCTGGTGGAATCTGTTTCTCAACAGGTTGTGGTGCAGCTGGTACACCACCCGAGGGTGCCAACATTGTAAAAAGGGCCCCACACCGGAGCCTCATCGCTCGGTGGGCCGTCATCGTGTACTATCTCAGAACTCCAACTGACTGTCTGCATGGAGGCATCCTGAACAGATGTGACACGGTCAACGATTTATACCTGGTGAGATGACCTAGTTTGAGAGGAATTTAAAAATTTGGAAACACACACGCAATCAGTATTTTCGTGTACAAAGTCAGAAATCAGTTGTCAGGGTCCTGGTGTACGGATACGTCGGCCGCCCCACCAACACTGGACTCCCTGAACTGAAGACCACACTCGTTACCCTTAACACTATTGCTTCACATAGAAAAAGATCATAGTCCTTAGTTCTACGGTAGAACCAAACTCCTCTGATACCAATTTGTCACGACCCGTCATATGGGCCCGTGTCGTGACTACCCCAAGCCCGCCTTCCATAGTCCAGGGGCTGGCGACTAGCACCAAAGGCGTAAATCCAGATAAATGGGAAGGTATTGCCTTTATAAAAGTAAAAAAACACCACAGAGTACAAGCTGAAGTAAAACACTAAGTAAAACTAAAAAAAGCAGTGCTGAAAGTAAAGGTGCTGGAAATACAAGCACAACTGTAAAGTATAGGGAAAAATATAAAACAGACGGAAGGTGACAAGCAGCTCTTGGATCGCCCCCCAAGGATCCTACCTGAAGGGTAGGTACAGATAGCGCAGCTCCTAGATCGTCCACCACGGATCCTACCTGAAGGGTAGGTACAGATAGCCTCCACAACACTCTCACTCGTCAACCTCCTCCGAGTGTCGCCTCGTCGTGAAGTCCACCACCAGATATTGTCTCGACGTGAGGTCCACCTATGGGTACTGTCCAGTCCTCGAACACTCGGCCTCTGTCTGCGCTACCTATCATATGCAACCAACACAACGAGGTGCGGTCCTAGCCCGTGGAGGGGTGAGTATAACAATACTCAGTAGGGACCCCGAGACCCTCAAGGTATCACTAAATCCAACAAGGATAACCACAAATAATATCTCAACAGATAACCTCTAATTAGGTATATTCCCATACATATACCCAAGTTATCAAGTAACCCATCTCAATCATGAGGAAACACAAAGATTATGAAATCAACTGATAACCACTACCCAGGTATATGCCCATACATATACCTAAGTAATCATGTGACCCATCTCAATCATGAGGTAAACACAAAGGACATAGACTCAGCTCAACCAGGATTTTATTCATGATGTCGAAACCACGGCTGCTGGAGAACTCCTCCTATGTCGAGTACAGTGGGCCTACCGCTACAACCACGTGCGCCCCACTATCATTGGACTGCTGTAGTACTCCACCTATCGAGCACTGTGGGACTACTTCTACAACCATTCACTTACCACCATGGGTATGCCTCTACAACCAAGCACTCCCCCTCATAGCCTCTAGAGTTACTCCTTCTGTTAAGTACCGCGGGTTTGCCGCTACAATCTAGCGCTCCTCCGCCGTGGGTCTGCTGCTACAACCAAGCGCTCCCCCTCATAGCCTCTAGAGGTACTCCTTATGTTGAGTACTGTGGGTCTACCACTGCAACCAAGCACTCCTCCGCTGTGGGTCTGCCGCTACAACCAAGCGCTCCCCACAGGGCTATCTGAAACACACCGAGTCGATAGATCAGCAGTCGTCAAGTCTCAGCCGGCTACTAGGTCTCTACACTCTACTAGCTCGTCACCGGGAGGGTTCGCTCCACAAGCTACTGGTCGATACTACAAGTATCAAAAAGTTCCATGAAAAAGTATCTCAAGGGACCGCGTCGTCATAGGGGTCTCAACACAGCAGACGACACGTCAATCGGACGTCCGGTCTGTGAGTTACTAGCCTTTTCGTCCTAGGGGCCCGGTTGGTTTTTTGTGTGAACCAACCCAGCCATATCTGAACTGTACCCTGAACACTCATAGGGTATGCTCAAAGGGACCGTTTCTCAACGTGATCACCAACGCCGCTGACGGTTCATCAAACGGACGTCTGGTCTGAAAGTTATCAGCTTTTCCGTTCGAGGGGCCTGGTTGGATTTCGGGTACAATACAACCCATCCATACTCTAACTACGTCCAAATCATAGGTGAAGTATGCCAAAATTTCTGTCTCATCAAGAGGAATTCAACCAAGTTGACGTCATGTCAATCGGACGTCCGAAACTCAAGTTATAAGCATTTCCGCTCCGAGGGCCCGATTGGATTCGTTTTCGAACCAACCCGGACATACGCAATGTTCTTCTAAACCGTGAGTGTAATATACCTAAACGACCATATCGATCCAAGTATCACATCGCAACTGACGGTGCATCGATCGGAGGTCTGTAGCCCACGTTATGGGTGTTTGAACGAAAACAGTCTGAAATGGGGGGTCTGGGCCCGGCCCGGCCCAGCCCAACCCCCCCTGGGTTAGCCCAAACCGGGTGGAACTGGCCTGGATCAGCCTGGCCATGGCCCAGCCCGGCCTGGGGGCTGCCCGGCCCGGCGCACCGGCGCGCAGGGCACGCTGGCTGTGCGCTGGCCAGCTCGGTTACACCGAGCTGGCGGTCAAGGGGGGGGGGGGGGCTGCCACCCTATCTCAACTAACGCGGCCCCCACGTGGGGCCGCTCCTGCCTCGAGCCGGGGGTTTCAAACCCCTGGTTCTCCCCCTGACTGGCCGGCCCGCTCCGGCCGTCCGGCTGCTGCACCACGGGACCGGCACCGGCCGGTCCCCCTACTCCGACGTCGGCGGCCAGAAATTGGCCTCCGGTCCCTGCTCCGTCGCGGCCGAAGCCGCTGGCTTGGTCTGACCGGCATGGCGTGATGGTTCTGCACCCCTCTTCCACGGCCCCACTTCAGCTGCGGTGTTTTCTTGATTCTCCGGCGCGGCGCGACGGCGCCACGACCTTGTCCGACTTCATCGGCAGGGCGCGATGGCACTGTGCATCCTTGCCCATTTATGTTGTTTATGCGTGGTGCAATGACACCGCACCACCATTTCATGTGCCGCAATAAAATCCAAAAACAAGGTTGAGGAGGGTCGTCCATGTTCGTGCGGTCTGACCTCCTCCAGTTTTTGCGGAAATAGGTGTCCCAATTCGAAATGAGGAAATGGCGACTAAATTATTCACAGAGAAACAAACAAATCCCCTACCTTTAGTGTAGTTGAACGGAGGTTCGTCGCGGAATTACACATCTCGGAAGAAGGCGTCGCGGAGGGAGGATCTTCACGTCGCGGATAAAAGATTCGTCGGCGTCGCGTCGTCGATCTTTGAGGATTCGGCGTTCTTGGCGACCTTCGTCGGAGGTCGGCGTTCTTCGCATTCTTCGCGTTCTTCGTTGAGGAAGAAGAACTTCATGACTTCCCTTTTTCTCCCAAAGACTCAACACAACAAGCCCAACCATAATATAATAATCCACCACTTATTTTATTACACATGTCTTATGTTTTAAAATTCAAAAATTGAATTTAAACCACTTAATTAAAAGTTGTCATTAAAAGGGAGGTTAAGGAGTTAAGGAGTATGAGAGGTTACCCACTTAATGGGGAGTTAGAGTAGGTTAAGGAATTTTAAGGGGTGGGGTTCGTGTGTAACCCACCTCACATTTAACCTCACTTAGGTCGGTAGGTTCACCCAACCTCCATCCATAGGTTTTAACCACTTTAAAGAAATAAAATTAGTAGTACAAATTTTATCTCTCGGAAATCTTTATCCACAAAACTAAAAAAATCTTCCCGAGAAAATGCAATTATGGAAAAGGTCTTTTAAGAAATTATCGGTGCTATGGTTCCATCGGTGCCCTCATATTTTGATTCTGATCACTAGTTCAAAAGATAGAAAAACCCACTCGTTCCCTCACTGAACGTACCCGAGCTAAACTTCGAAAATTGATTCCGGGCGCACTGGGCCTCGGAATCGGGCGCCGTTAGGAACTGCGTTCTCGTAAAATTCCAAAGAAATTAAGAAAAAAATTTCCTTGAAATTTCTAGGTCTTTACATCATGTTATTAATATTTAAGACCATTTCTCAAAAATCATAGTTCAAAAGATTCCCAATATCTTTTTAAACTGGTAATTCAACACATTCAACTAAAAATCATGCATCAAAACCATGAGATTGATATTGAACATAAAAGGATAAGTGGAGGGCTATGATATGTAAATTTTATTCTTGATGACCTAAGCTAATCTTTTACTATCTATATGGAAGGTATTATGAATAGTCTTGAGAATGTATAGATAGATACTTCTACCTAACATGCTTCTACATTGGTTGTTTTTAATCAGCTCAAATCATTGGTTATATAATATGTTGCAACTGTGTAAAGTGCACTTACTAGTAGAGAACATATCATTTCATTAAAAAAATTAAGTACATTTGAGCTGAATACTAATAATGATCACATATTTATATGTTGTTATTCCAACAATATGAATTCATATTTATTGACAATTACCATGTCCATAAATTTTATAACTCAAGAAATTCTTCCTAGAATTCAATGGATAGTACCATTATGTTTTTGGCTGATAATTTAAGGATTAACCATGAATCTAAAGAATTTAAGTATAATGATTGATATCAGAGTGAAATGACTCTATTTCATAATCATTTTATGAATTAAAAATAGATTTCATTAGTTCTATGGAAATAGGTGTCCAGATTATAATGGACAACAGCAATCCATTGAAGCCATTTCTTCATCTGCATTGTATGGAAGTTGTTTCTCTGGATGATATCCATATTACTATTAAAGTATATTTCATACCTAGAGTTTCAAAGGATCCAAATACCTCCCTTACATCTTTATTCCATCCATTCCCTCTTCATCTTTCTTATGCTATTGAAAAACTCAGGCAGCCAATTATTATAGAATATTGGCCTCAATCTATAGTTGGAATCCTAGATAGTGTTTCACCTTCATTTCCTAGAGCTCCTTCATACCCCGATTCACCAAATTCATTCTTTCAATATACTACCATGGACAAAGGAATGTTACATATAGACCCTTATTGTCAACTCTGAGGATGTTGTTGGGGTAGACATTCTACATTGATATGAAACAATTTTTTTTAATAAATATTTATTGAGTTTTATTGGATAAACATTGACTATCGTTATTGATGGTTTATTATTCTTGTCTTTATATTTAATTAAAAGTAATTTATTGTTTTATTATTCAAATGTTTACATTTTATAATCCCAAATTGTAGAGAATTTCTACAATTTTTTTCTTTTAGAGAACATTCTACGTTTTATTTTATTCTATTTTGTCATTATAATGACTTGGGATTTTATCAATGGATATTCCCTTCATATAATTATTCCATAAAAAATAAATCACATAATGTCACATTAATAACACAAAACAAACCTTAGAAAAATATAATTAATTATAAAAGAGGTATTTCAATAAGGTAAGTAACCTATACCAATGGAATAATAAATCGACCTTTCATATTTTAAGGCCACAAATATGAATCGTAATTTGGCCAATAGAATAGTAAAATGACTTATGAAAGTATCAATAATTTTTTTTCATACTAATGAAAATACGATATGTATAAATATGTTGGAATAAATAAATAAATTTTTTAAAATTGAAAAATTATGTGTTAGAATTTCAATAAGTCATAAATATATTATTAAAATTTTAGGAATTATTTAATAATTTATACAATATCAATTTTCAAAAAATATTAAGTTAAATTAAAAAAAAAATAGCTTTTGAATTTATGATAATTTTATTACTCCTAAATTAATTTCTAATATTTTTTTAAACTTAGTTATGATTTTAAAATTATTGTTTTCCATGAAAATGATGATTTTAAATAAAAATTACATTTTTAATACATATAAAATTAATTTCATAAAATGGAGCTCATTTTAAATTTGAAACCTTAATGAATGGATGAGGGAATTTTTTTATTTTCCCTAATATAGTTTAATTTTTAGTGATTAGTGAAATACAATAATTTAATCTTTTGGATAATTTATTTAATTATTGAGACAAGGATGGTCTGTTCATGATTCAATGTTATCATCTAGAACTACAAGAAATGAATTTTATATAATTGGTGTCAATTATCAATCTATTCATAGTCTTGATGGAAAATAATAAACTACTGACTAAAATAACGAGAAAAACCCAATGTAATCCCCAATAAATACAAACCCTTCCCACCTCTTCACCTCAAACTAGTTAAGCATTTAATATTTCAAAATTTACACCCAATAATATACCTAACCTCTCCACCCAATTCCAAGAGCCTATGGTCTCTAAAAATGACCAAACACTTTATACAAAAGTGGTTCTCAAGGAGAAGAAGTTCAAGAGGTAAAACCCTCTTCTATATTATGTAATTTATTTTCATATTCTTTTCCCTTTTTTTCTAATACTCAACTCCAACTTTTTTGGTGGAATTATCACTCCAATATTATATATATATATTGAAATTATATGATATTAATAGAAGTTCCATAAAAAACACTACCCCTGTCTCTTTTATTCTATAAATTAAAACATCATTAGTGATGTGCCAATTTAATGACATCATGGATGATGCATTTTGATTTTCCATTACTGCATATACGGATTGTAATAAAACCATTTTTTTGTTAAAATAAATTATAATATATGTATTACAGAAATTATATGTTTTAAAACTATAATATATTCATAATATTAAAAAATCAAGCAAATCTAGCTTATGGTGATCAAAAACAACTAAAATAATTCCATCGACAATAAGTAAAGATTTATCTAATGATTCATCCAAATAATGTCTATAAAATTTCTATAAATAAACATGTAATATTATGGAAGATCAAAAATTATATATATATCTTTAATTCTGGAAAACTATTCTCATTGTTCATGATCATTAATACAAAAATAGAGATGAACAAATCAACAAATCTATGGAAATAGACCCTCCTGCAAAATAAATATATTTCTTATAGTTCATCAAAAATTCTATAAATAAACATAACAAAATAAAAAAAATAATATACATGTAGAAATGGAAATTAATTAATTAATTAAGGGAATTAATTTTATTATATGTGAGATTATGTATAAGTGAATAACATTTTTAGACATAAGGTATAGTGTTTTACCCGAACCTCCATTTCTCATTTAGGTTACTCTTTCATTTTTTCTGCAGCCTAATGATTTTTTAACTTTTATGTAATTATACTAAATATGTATATATGACCCAATATCATGTATCCAAATTAAATCTTCCTTCAGTGATGGGGAAATACATGTTTGAAAAAGGTTCCCTTCTCAATTCTTCCCAATAAGAATGCCTCATTAATGGAAACATCATGAATTATTACCCATATTTAGGTTTACTCTATAATCAATTTAATTCCACCACTATGATTTATAAAATAACTCATATTAACATGAATAAATATTTTGGTTAGATTCTAGTTTAATATTAATTATTATTATTTTCCCTCTTAAAATACATTTTAAAATTTTTCATGGACAAAACTAAAATGTTTTATTTCTAATGTTTCTGAAACACAAATTTTCATGTGTTTAGTGCAGTTTAAAATAATATTTAAATATATCTGAATAACTTCCAATATGAATGTACATGTATGATTTTAATCCATTATTTCATGGAATCCATTATGATATTCCATTTTTAATTTCTTTTGACAAGGTTAGGAAACCTAATTCATTCCTTAGGTAACCCTTATGTTTATATTTGATTTTGTATGTATGAATTTCATGAGAGAAACATATTAATAAACATGATTTGATTGGTGTGCCAAGATTGTAATCCAATGTTTTGGTTAATTTTTAGTCTCATGAGACAACTGGGCATGCATAGTCTTGACAAGACACTATAAATCTTATTGATTTTGATACTTACAAATACCCTTGTTTGTTCTACTGATGATATTACATTGTGTTAATTTTAGTAAATTAATATTTATTGAAATATGTAATTTAGATTTGTAGTCAAGGTTTTAATATACATTGAAAATTAGTCCATGAATTTTGAATTAATTTTAATATTTTCTATAAACACCATTCATACACTACATTGATAAATGTACTATATGAATTGAATCTTATATTGTTAAAAATAACATGAGTAATTCACCCTACATTTGTAAGTGTAGAAAAAGAAAATAACCCAATGTTCCAAATATATTGTATGGATCATAAATCCTATGTATTAATGGAACATTATGTTTTCATGAAGGTAATGTATGGTTATGGAACCCTATGTATGTAAGGAATCATGTGTTTTAGAAATCTAAAATATGGCACACGAACAATATGTTTATGATCATCCATATATAATCACACTTATGTTCATAAATTAAACTCTTTGCAGTTGAACCGTATATTTTTAATTTTTTCATTTTATGAAGGAACTTTGTGTTTGAAGTTTCAAAAATGGATATTTAAATATGAAATTTTATCTGATAGTTATGTAATGATCTTAATAGAAATATAAGTAAATTTATAACCCTCTCTTAACAAATCCAAAGCATGTTTTCAATTGATTATATATCAAATTTTCATCAAAAAATCCAATTATAAAGGTAAACTAAAACTCCCCTGGTCTATTGAATTTTTAAAATATATGATTTATCATGTGACTTTTGTGTATCTAGAATAATGGAGAACTATATATTCTCTATATACATTCTTACAAATTTTGTTTGGAAATCTATATGAAAGTATACCTACGAATAATTTTGAATAAAAATATAATTTAAATAATTATTTGAACTATTATTTATGAATGGGGATACACTTTAAAGACATACTTTTGAAACCTCATACTATTGTGAAACAACTGCTTGATTGGTGTTACTTTTATTGAAGATCATTTGTAACTATAATCACATCAGGGTTATTATTTATTGAATACCATCATTTCAAAAGAAGATGATCTGTATTCTGCCTATTTCTATTGAAACTATAATGGTCATCAAATATCCTCATAAAATCAACATGTTGTGATTTATTAGACTTTGGGAATCATAGAATCAGTCATGGTGGGTTTTTAGATTCTTGATCTCACCTGTGATTTTTTTATTCCATAACAAAGAACATGAGTTTTTTATTTATCCATGATTTAATGGATTCAATTTCATTCATTTAGTTTTTCATTTAATGGTCTTGTGATCATATTAACTTTCTTGTGAACATCACCATTCTCTTATAGGGAGCATTTTTGGGGTGGACTTGGGGATCTTTGTGCCATGCGCCACTATAAAAATATTGTGTTCATTCCATCACATCATACACAAATCAAATTACATGAATAAAAATGTATATATCAACATAAATTGAAAATAGTGTCAATATCTAGAATCATCGATAATTATTGAAAATACCCAATTCACCCCCTCTTGTGTTTATTTGATTTCCTCCATCATAGTAATTGGTATCAATTAGAATTATTTTACAACGGTACAAAATTTTTATGATAATATGGTCTATTAAAATGTATATGGAAATGGATGTTACAAAATATGATATTTCCATGATTCAAGATCCATATTATAATGGAAAAAACTATGGATGTTGTCATTACCAAATGATTATTTATCTAAATAATCTCAGATTCAATGATTATTTAAACATCACCACTCCTTTTGATTTTCCTAAGAAACTAAAAAAATGGGTGGATGAAACAAAATATTAATTTGAAAAAAAAACAAAGGAAATGAATGTTATCATAAGAGGAAATGATAATAATTAATTTATTCATGTATCAAAATACATTAATAACTATAGAACTTTGAATACAATAGTTTTCTTATCATCATGACTAGATAACATCATACAGATGCTGTATTATACTAAGAATATAAAGTATGACAAATTTATAATGTTCAATCGTGATATCATCACACAAATGAATATACGATAAACATGGATTTTCAATAATATTACGTCCTCATGAGATCCCATTAGTAATTAGATCATCCATTGAATGTACATAGAGTAAATATTTTTAAATGGAATTGCATATCTATAGTTATTTGACTATAATCATGTAACGACCCGAATCGTTGGTAAAGGTATGGATCGTTAGTTTTGCTTTAAAATATTTCCATAAATCTTTTGTAATGTGTGTAAAATCCTAAAAATGTTCAGGGAGTGTACGGGGTTTTTTTGGAGACCGGAAGTTTGAGAAATGGACTCACAGACAGTGGCGCAGAGCCTATACACGGCCTGCGCACGGTTTGGGATAAACCGTGTGGCTGCAAACAGGGGCACCTGCCGGGGTGCACGACCGTGCGGACCAGGCCGCATGGCCCTGGAGATTTTGTCTGGGAGGCAGTGAGGTGCGCACAGATTGCAAATAGTTTGGGTAAATCGTGCACCTAAACCGTGCGACCCTATTCTGGGTGAATTTACCATTTTTCCCTTAAATATCTTTTAATGCCTTAAGCCTTTATTTTTCCATCATCCAGTGGGAAGAACCAGGGGATCGCTCTTTTGAACTCCAAAACCCTCCTCCCTCTAATTTCTAGGTGGATTATTCATTCGGAATATGATCCTCGATCTGTCGAAGGAATTGGACCACCCTCGGTAAGGCTTACCTCACGCACCTTTCTTTCCACGATGAATCATGATATCCATTTTGTTATTTTACCACATGCTCATATGCCCTATTTTTAGGGCATTGTAATGGAACTCAGATCTCTTCCAACCTACTCTGAATCGGAGGTTGATATCAAGCGGGCCTAGGCCTATAGCTCTAAGGTAGGTGGTCACATGGTTCCAATTTTGGTTTTTCATCATTTTGAGTTTATATCATCATGTTGTGGTTTTTCTTTCACCAAAACCCTTATTTATAATGGCTGATTTATGTCTAAATGACCTGTGTGGTATGATATTGATGAAACTAACCTTGTTAGGGTGTTTAGATGTGGTATGGACTGGGTGTGGTCATCCATAGGTGATATTCCTTGAGATTTGTCCTTTTCTCACCTTTGGACCTTAATGATATGTCTTGAACAGGATTTTCCATGTTAGGAGAATTATATGGTTTGGTTAGAGGTTTTCTAGGATGAGATAGCCTGAACCTTTTAATTAATTGAGATGTATGTTTTCCTTATATTGTGATGGGGAAATGTCATGCTTTGTTAATGTGATATGATTTACGATGGAATGCCTTATATAATTTTATGTGAATGGTTATTCCTTGCTCTGTGGACATGCTTGTGAGAACCCCTGTGTGGGAGGGAGGCATTTTTACCCCGTTCCAGATGAATCTCCATGTGTGAGTGGGAGTCATTCTTACCCCTCACCAGATAAACCTCTGTGTAATAGGACGAGAGGCATTTATACCTCGTGCCTATATAAACATAATGGGTGGGAGGCATTCTCCCCAACACCGGCTATAGTTCTTTTGGAAGATAGGCATTTTTACCTCATGACAGGGATAACCTATATCTATGTACTCATACCTCTGCTGATTGTTCATATTACCATCCATGAGATGAAGTAGGTAGACCCACCAGGTGTCGTTTTGGAACCTGAGCGAGAGGTTTTTTATTACTTTTCTTTACTTACTTGATGTTTAATACACACTGTTTATCTTACGGCACCTATTTGGATTACACGTAGACACCATTATTGGTGGCCTACTGTGACTTGTCTCACACCCTACCCGGGCAGCCGTTGGCACCCATGTAGACTTTGTTACCGCATGTACTAGTAGGGGAAAGGGACCTGATTCAGGTTTTTGATACAAATATGTTCTTGATAGAGTTCTAGATTAGAGGACTGAGATTGGATAAAGATGATCATGGACTACTATTGTTCTTTGTTCATTTTTGTAGTACTATATAAAATGTTTTCCATCTATTCCCATTGTATTGGCATTCCATGCATTCATTTTTTATGAGACACTACCTCTGTGTCTTTTGTATATTTATTAGGGTTTTCCTTACTTATGTTGTTTGTTTCGAATGTTTCCCATTTTCTCTTGATTATACATTGGTTGTGCTTTCACTATTTCATCACTTTCTGCCATAACAATGTGTAATTTTACATTGGGGTATAGTCTCCCCACTAACTTACCATTACACCCCCACTGATAGTCGTCATCCCCTGGCATATGCGTGGACGAGCCAGGGGTCTTGTGGCCAACCGGTCTCGGGGCTCGGGTTGAGGGGAAGTCGGGTCCGGGACATCAGAAAGTGGTATCAAAGGAGGTTTTTCATTCTTTCTTTACTATTTTGAAATGATAGACTTGGAGAATGGGAATTCATAGGGACTTAGTTATAAACCATTCTTGGGCGTTGCGAACATATGTACGGGGAAAAGAACAAGTTGCCTAAAATATAGTGTTATTGATTTTTCTAATTACGGTAGATATTGTTTTACCGTTGGGTTCTTTACATGATTTGTGATATTAATGACATTTGTGAGGTTGAAATTTGTATTTCATGGTTCGACCCGATGAAATAAGGGTTATCCATTAGAACATGCATCATGATAGGCACAATATGATTAGTCCAGGAATCTTCCCATGCCACATTTAAATTTTCAGTAAGAATTGCTTGTTGTGTATTTCCATTCCTTGTTAATATGTGTGAAACTATGATGACCCTTCATGCAGGTTGGGAATTTAGGAATGATGTGGTTTTGGTGGGTGACACTCTTTGGATCATAAGGTGTATGGTCCCTTATGGATCAAAAAATGACATTCCATCTAAACCAATAATTTTCTTTAAAGTAAATTTAAATACTTAATTAGTGCAATTAAATGTTAAATGACATCCAAGTGTCTTTCATATTTCAGTTCATGAAGAGTTTAGACCCTTATGGGCAGAGAAATTCCATGTCAATGTATTAAGTTAAATTTGAACCGTTCCAGGTATTACCAATAATTCCTATGGGTGTGGATCGATGATCATTGAGGTAGGAAGGATTAGTACATGTCCTAGCTTCTAGTGTTCAACCTTTAATTTATTGGTTTCTTCTTTTGAGGCATCCATTTGGGATTTTAGCACTATGCCTCCGAGACATCCACGAGTCGCACATACTGAAGGCAGCGACGATCATGTTCTTGAGTTGGTGGGCCTTGATCCACCAATTGATCTTCCTGTCGAGCCACCCGTGGTTCCTCTTTCTATTTCTGAGATGGGCGTTGATGCCCAGTTCTATGAGGGCTTATTGCATATGATGCAGAGTATGAAAGGTGGAGTGAGAACTACCCTGAGTATGGCAGAGTTGTCCCGTGAGTTTATGTCGTAGCATAATCCTACATTTATGGGAGATGGCGGACCACTTGTTGTAGAGTCATGGTTGGAAGCTGTTCTGACCATCTTCGAGCACATTAAGACGCCACCAGGGCAGAGGGTCAAGCTCGCAGCTTATATGCTATGTTGTTTATCTAGGAGGTGGTGGGATGTCATCACCCAGTCGGTACAGCAGAGAGATATCATCTGGACTGATTTCTAGACTATCTTCTTTGATTATTTCTTTCGACAGACATTGAGGGCTGACAGAGCTAGGGAGTTTATGAATCTGTAACAAGGGACCATGACAGTCATGGAATATTCGTCCCATTTTACTGAGTTACAACTTTTTTATCCTACACTAGATGCTGATGATCTCACGACCACTAGGAATTATGAGGATGGGCTTTGTTACGCCATTCGGTTGCAGGTTAATGTGTTCATGTTGATGACTGTTCTAAAAATTTTCAATCAGGATTTGATTACAAAGAGAAATTTGAGAGATTCAGATAGTGAGAACCTGGGCAGTTCAGCACCTAAGGTATCTAGTGGATATGCTTCAGGGAAGAAATAGTGTTTTGAGGACTCTCATGGTGTTAGCGGTGGTCAGACCCTTTTCTGAGGTACTAATCTAATCATTCACTAATTTGAGGTGTCAGGACATATAAGGAGGCAGTGTACGCGAAATCTAGTGGAGTGGAGAGGTTGTGGTAGGTTGGTTCATCTCCACCGTTTCTGCAGGACATTCCCCCAGGGCCTAGTGAGCAAAGATCTATACCTACTCCATGATCTGGTGTTGGATCGACAGGATCAGGACAGTCAGGTAGCTGTAGTACCGCCGGCCGATCAGGCCATGGTGGCAGTCGAGGCATAGGTAATCAGGTGTATGATTCTTAGTGCTAGCAGGGCGGGTCTGCTCCGGGTAGCTAGGCTTTGACTCAGGGCCATGGTACCACCCATTTGTATGAAGATGAGCCTATGCCACATGAGCATCACACCAGACCATATACTGTATTAGGTATGATTCTAGTTACCTCTACGTTAGTATCTATTTTGTTTGACACAGGCGCTTCTCACTATTTTATATCGGAGGAGATTATTGGTGGTTTGGGCCTCGACATTGAGTCATATTGGGTTATGATCACGTTAGATACCCCTTTAGGTATCCATTCAGAGGTTGTTCAATGATGTATTTCCTGATGATTTCTTTGGTCTACCTCAAGTGTGAGAGGTGGAATTTACTATAGAGCTTATACGAGGAGGAACACTAGTGACCATTCCTCCTTATAATATGGCACCTAAGGAGCTTCTAGAGCTCAAGAATCAGCTGGAGGACCTGGAAGCAAAAAGATTTATACGTCTCAGTACTTCTCCTTGGGGATCACCGGTTCTCCTTGCCAAGAAGGCATACGGTACCCTTCATCTATGCATGGATTATCGTAAGTTAAATTAGAAGACTATTAAGAATCATTATCCTTTACCTTGATTTGATGACCTCTTAGATCATCTTTAAGGAGCGAAGGTGTTTTCAAAGATATATTTGAGGTCGGGATATCACTAGGTGCGTGTTAGGACTTCCAACATACCTCGCACGAAGTTCATGAGAAGGTATGGTCTCTATGATTACCTATTCATGTTGTTTGGGCTTAAGAATGCACATGCAGTGTTTATGGATCCTATGAATCAGATTTTTCACCCTTACCTTGATTGTTTTTTGGTTGTATTTGTGGATGATATCCCAGTCTATTCATGCTCGAGACACGACAATGCGTGTACGTTCCTGGCCCCGAGTGCCACTCAACGGGTGCCCCGAACCCGGTTCACCACGTGACCTCAAGCAAATTTCCCCAAACTCCAGAGGCTATCGACTAGAAGCGAGGGCCCAAGTCTGATAGTGGGGAAAATATTCCCTCATTTGTCAAAGTGTAGTGCAGCAGAATGAAATAAAAAGAATCCATCAATAGTGGAAGCAAATAACCATACATAACTGAAATAAACAACTGCAGTAGATATAACCAACCAGTATATAAATAATGATTCAACATACCTTAATTCTATGAGAACATCCAGAACATGTTACACAATCAATACAATAAAACTGAAGTACAAGTACATAATGAAAAACAGAACAGCCCATGGCATTGCGAGCCAATGCTCAGTCCCATGCTCTCCTACACCCCAGCAGCAATCATGTACCTGTATAAGGACCCCTTCCGTTATCTACACCTGCAGAAACATAATCTGTTTGGGCCGAAAAGCATGACCCAAACAGGGTGTGAGAAATAAATCCTAGTAGGAACCCACCAAATGCATGTGCTCAGCTGTGTGTAAACATGCAGCAACAATGTAAAAAAGTAAAATGCAATAAACTAATCATTACTCAAAAGTAACCAACTTACTAGTTATATTGCCAATTTATTATTTTATTAATCATTTAATATTAACAAATCACTACAGTGAATTTTTAAGTAATCAGACAGTGTCCTCAGACAAACAAAATCTCACCCTGAGGTAATCAGAATCTCGCCCTCAGGAATTTTCCTCAGGCGTAACGAAAATTGCCCACAAGAATAGGATGTTTCTCACTCAGGAATAGAAGTCAATCCCTCAGGTGCGAAAGGTTTCCCTTAGGAAAAAATAGAACGTCGCCCTAAGGATAATACATTCCCGCCCTCATGCTATAATAAAACACCACCCTCATGCATAAGTAACCGGGCCGTGCCCAACATATAAACATGAAATTTAAATACAATTCCTCTCAAGGAAAAAGTAATGCATAATTTTAACATGGCATACCCCCGAGTATCCTATCAAAACAGCTAAATAGAGGAACGCACCCCCAGGGTGGTCCTGGATCCAAGAACTAATCCCAAAATGAATTTTAATATCACATTTATTTACCTACACAATTATAGGTATTTAAAATATCCAAGACCTCATCCACACGACACCCCAAATATAGTTTCGTAGCTCAAAACACACAAAATGCACAATAGTTAGAAAAAAACACCAAGCCACCTACATTTAACACCAACGAACATTATACGCAAATGTCGACCCACGAATCAACCAAGAAGAATGAATATATGAGGTGAAAGAAAACCTCACTCAAACTTAAATAACTCCCACTAGGGAAATAATTGGCAGGAGACACACCAGGAGAAGGAATCTCTTACCTGTGTCGTTCCAATGAGATCGACGGAGGTGGAATCTGATTCCCGGTTCGTGATTGACGGATCTCCAATGCTTCGGCCTCCTCTCCCGAGCTCCCTCTTCCCTTTCTAAGCCTTACCTATGAACAGGGGAGTCCAATTCCCATTTTAAGTGAAAAAAACAAAGTACACGGCATGTATTTTCATGTACACGACGTTTACTTCCCATTTTTGAACTATTCCCCTAAGGGCTTTCCGCCAGCGTGGCACTGTTCACCTGCCTACATAACTACATGGCGTTTCTTCATGAGTACACGGCGTGTGTTGTCGTACAGGTGGCCATCGCCTTACTATTCGCCTGCTGACTTACTACACGGCGTGTAAAGGACCACTACATGACATGTAGTTGGTTCCTACACCCTTCATCACCGACATGGCCACACGCCCCGTGTACTCATTCCACACGGACAAAAGTACATGGAGTGTGGAAACGTACATGGCATGTACTTCCAAAATTTAGGATTTTTACCATTTTTCTTACTTTATCAAAAACACTTAAGGAAAATAGAAAAGAAAAAACCCATACCTCAAAAATAACAAACAGGTTCTTACAAATATCCCCCATTAAAGAAATTCGTCCCTGAATTTTGCTTCCAATGGTGGTGAAGATATAGCCGTGAACAACTCCGGCCATTGAGCATGTACATCAGTCTCCCGCTCCCAGGTTTTGTCCTGCACTCGGCCATGATGCCATAGCACCCGTACGAGAGGAACTGACTGGCCTCGGAGAACCTTTGTGCTCCTTTCAATAATACGAATCAGATACTCCTCAAAGGATGCATCCATCTGAAGCTCAACCTCCTTGGGCTGAAGGATGTGAGACGGGTCTGAATGATAGCGGTGCAAATGAGATACATGGAAGACGTCATGCATGGCTCGGTACCGCTATGATAACTGTAACCAGTAAGAAACCAGCCCGACTCTCTCCATAATCTCGAATGGCCCCACATACCTCGGTGAATGTTTACACTGTCTCCTAATCCACCTATGTCCCATCCTCAGCTAAACACGCAAGGAAACCTAATCCCCGACCATGAACCCCAAAGGTCATCTGTGGACATCTGCATAAGATCTATGTCAAGACAGCGTGGTAGCCATCTGCTTCTGAATCAACTGGATTTGCTCAGTAGTTTTCTGCACGAGACGCGGTCCCAGTAAATTTGCCTCACCTGCCTCTAACCTGCACAAAGGTGATCAGCATGGCCTACCATATAAAGCCTCATAAGGTGCCATCTCAATTGATTCCTGAAAACTGTTATTATTGGAAAACTCAACTAAGGGTATATGCCTCTCCGAAGAGCCCCCAAAGTCTAGGACGCATGCACGCAGCATGTCCTCAAGCACATGTATCGTACGCTCTGACTGGACATCGGTCTGAGGGTAGTAAGCTGTGCTCAGAAGCACCTGTGTACCCAGTGCCCTCTGAAACCTTTTCCAGAATTGAGACATAAAACGAGCTTCCCTATCTGAAACGATAGAACGAGGGACCCCATGAAGACGTATGATCTCTCGGATATACAACTTCCTGAGCTTGTCAACTCTGAAGGAATCCTTGATTGGAAAAAAATGAGCTACCTTCATTATTCTATCCACAACAACCCACACGGCATCATTGCCTCTAGGTGACCTCAAAAACCCAGTCACGAAAAACATCGCGACATCATCTCATTTCTACTGCGGAATGGGTATCTACTATAATAGCCCAGCTGGTCTCTGATGATCTACCTTCACCTCCTAATAGGTGGAGCACCTCGTAACAAAACCAGCTACATCAGTCTTCATACCTGGCCACCAGTACTGACGTCTCAAGTCATGGTACATCTTGGTAACCCTATGATGAACTTCCCATGCTGAAGCATGAAACTCTCGCATCATATCCTCGCGTATATCCCCTAAAACCCACACTCGTCCATGGAAATGTAGAATTTCATCATCGCCTATCACCCAACCAGGAGCAGGGTCCTCACTTGGCACCAACTCCTGTAGAACTAGGCCTTCTGAATCAGATAATTGTCTCATCCTCACTCTATCCAGGAGGGTAGAAGTCACAGCTAAAGATGAAAGATAAGTTTGCCCCGGACTATTGTTCACCTCCAAATGCATCTTAGAGAACGAATCCATAAGCTGCCACTCATCACTGGCCTCCTGCACAGCCTCTATCTAAGTCTTCTTACTCAGTGCATCAGCTACAGCATTACCTTTACCAGGTGTATAGGCAACCTCAAAATCAAAGGACTGTAGGAACTCGACCCACCTTCTCTGCCTCAGATTCAAGTCACACTGAGTAAAAATATACTTGAGACTCTTGTGGTTAGTGAAAACAACAAAACGTTCTCCCAATAGATAATGTCTCCAACAGCGCAATGCTTGCACAACTGCAGCTAACTCAAGATCATGCGTCGGGTAATTCTTCTCATGTGGCCTCAACTGCCGAGACTCGTACGCAACTACTCAATCGCCCTGCATCAACACTTCTCCCAGTCAAATACCTGATGCATCACAGTAAACTGTATAGCACTTCCCCTACTTGGGAAGTATCAGGACTTGTGTTGATGTCACTCTTCCTTTCAGATCCTGAAAGGCTGTCTCGCAATCTTCTGACCAAACAAACATAACACACTTATTAGTCAAACCCGTAAATGGTGCTGCTAAGTAGGAGAAAACCTGTATGAAGCGTCTGTAGTAACCATCCAGCCCTAAGAAACTCTGTATCTCAAACACATTCATGGGATGCTCCAAGGAAACTACTACTCTCACCTTCTCTGGGTCAACTGCAACTCCTGCCTCTTAGATAATGTGACCCATGAAGTGAATCTGGTACATCCAAAAGTGGCACATTGATAGCTTAGCATATAGCCGATGCTCTCTCAATGTACTCAATACGATCTCAAGAAGTGTGGCATGGTCGTGTTAAGTGGGAGAGTAGACCAAGATGTTGTCCATGGATACTAGCAAAAAAAATTACAGATAAGGATGGATCACATGATTCATCAGAGCCATGAAAACTACTAGCTCATTCGGGAGTCCGAACGGCATAACCAAGTACTCGTACAGACCATATATGCACCGAAAAGCTGTAAGCGGTATATCTGATGGTCGGACGTGTATCTGATGATATCCAGACCCCAATTTAATCTTCGTGAACACTTGTGATCCACGAAGTTGATCAAAAAGATCATCAATCCTCGGTAAGGGATATCGGTTCTTAACCTTCAACTGGTTCAGCTTCCGATAATCCACATAGAATTTGAGGGTACCGTCCGCCTTTTTCACAAAAAGAACCGGAGAACCCCAAGGAGAAGTACTGGGTCGGATAAAACCTGTCACTTATAACTCCTCTAACTGCCTCTTGAGCTCCTGTAGCTCAGGTGTAGCCATCCTATAAGGAGTAATGGACACCGGTGCAACCCCTGGGACAAGCTCAATAGAGAAATCCACCTCTCGCTCCAGAGGTAGACCTGAAAATTCATCCGGGAAGACATCCCTGAAACGATAAACCACTAGAGGGAAATCCATATGACAATTCCCCTGATCATCCAGATATAAGCTCGCAATCTGGGTTGTGACTCCACCTCGCCCATGATGCTCTGGTCGAGCTCAACTCGCCTGAACATCTCATTCGCCATTATATAGAGACTCTCTGCCCTCTGGTGACGTGAAACACACCCTGTGATGATAGTAGTCTAAAATGGCTCGTAAGGGAACCAACCAGTCCATCTCGAGAATGAAATCATATCTCATAATCTCTAAGACATAGAGGTCCCAAAGAATGTGAAACCCACCAACCTCAAGGGGGAACTCCTTACACGGACGCACACCAGCCGTTCTAGTCCCCAATGGAGTGTCTAGAGTCATGTCAACAGAAGAAGTAGGAACACAGAGCCCAAGGCTCTCCACCACAAGTATAGATATGAAACTATGTGTAGAACCCGTATCGAAAAGTACTGAAGATAAGACAAAAGCTACTAGAATAGTACCTATGACTATAGAAGGTCTTGGATCCTACACCTGCTCGGTATGTTGCACTGCATATGCCTGCCCAGTTCCGCGGCCCTACGACACAGTCTGGCTACCCTGAGATATCCTGCCCTACTGCCTTTGAGATCCTGGTGTCTGGATACCATGGTCACAACCACCATCTCGGCCTAGACGCCCTGGCGTATTCCAGTTCCCTGACTGGTAAGAAGCTGCTGGTTCTGATCCCACTTGCGGAGTCTATACAGAACCCCTCCCACTAGCCACTGGTAGAAATTCCCTGAAAAAGAGATGTAGATGAACCATATTGCCGCAAGCTCGGCACTCCACTAGGTCTTGTGGACACTGTGGCCTCTTGTTCCCCTCTCTACCACACTGGTAGCACCTGATCAGGCCACCTGAAGAAACTGCTTGGCTGGTACTACCACCCTGAGAGAAGTCCATCTTTCTCCTCCTCTTGTCTATATAAATAGTACAAGTAACTGGTGTTGAACCTCCCTGGCCCACACCACTTGCTTCCCGCAGGTTCCTCTCTATAATCAGCACCTGGTTCACAATAGCATATATTGAAGGCAACCTGAAAACATTCACCAGCGATCGGATTTCATACCGAAGACCATCCTCTAAGCGTCTAGCCCTGAACATCTCATCACCCACCAGTAAAGGTGAAAAACATTGATGCTCGGTGAAATGAGCAGAATAGTCCATGACCAACATAGCGCCCTGCTGCAGATTCATGAACTCTCGAGCTCTATCGCCCTCAGCATCTCTGGAAAGAAGAAGTCATAGAAGACTTCCTGAAAATCTTCCCATGCCATGTCCCTGTGATGCTCTGACTGGGATGTAACATTCCACCACCTATTGGAAAAATCACGCAGCATATACGTCGCGATCTTGACCCTCCGACCTGGAGGCGTCTCAAGATTATCGAAAATAGTATGCATCGACCCCAACCTAGACTCTGCACCCTATGGTCCACCATCCCCTGAAAACGTAGGAGGATGCTTCTGATAGAAGATACGAGTAAGATCATCCATAGATGTATCATCCGGTGGTGCTCCCTGAAAGGTTGGCATGAACCATATAAAGCCTTCACGGAACTGTGCCTCCGTGCCTGTGTCCGGTATTACAGCTGGCGCCACATCTGGCTCTACTGGAGGTTCCACCGGTAGCCCATGGCCCACCATTTCTGGTGTACAGTCATCACCGCTCTCCTGGTGAACAATGTGCGGTCGTCTCGACGGCATAACATTACATGGTTAAATGCGCACCTTAGAACAAGATTATTAAAGACTGAAAAATAAATAAACCCAAAAGGGAACAAGAGGAAGCATGAATTCAAAATTTGAAAAACAACACTACATGGTGTGTATACTGACTAAACGGTGTGTACTTGACTTCCCTTCCCCAGCCCGGGTCCTTCTGCATGGCGAAGCCACAAGGCTCCTGTTCAATAAAACAACACAGCGTGTATAATATCTACACGGCGTGTATAGTGAAATTTTCCAACTGTCTGTGTCGTTTGTGACACGTTAGACTACTTGGCTTGACACTACACAGCATGTTACACCCACACACGACATGTACACCACCCCGTTCTCCAGCCACACCGCTAAATGCACATGGTCTGTCCTTGGACAAGACTACACGGCGTGTCCCATGGGTACACGACGTGTACTAGATGAGCTTCACCGACTCGTGTTGTTCGTTGCACGGCCAGAAAAATGTCTCACACTACACATCGTGTTCTATAGACACATGGCATGTATCCAAATGGATTACACCGACCCATGTTGTTAGTTACATGGACGGGTCCCCAGGTCAGACTACACGGCGTGTTCCATAGTGGACATGGAGTGTATGTCTCAAGGTCTCCTCTTTCCAAGTTGTCAGTTACACGGGCGGACTCTTGGTCAACACTACACAGCATGTACATCCTGTACACGGCGTGTGTTCCCCAACATTTTTCTTACCCGTGTCTCTGCCCACGTGGTTTGTGACACGGGAAGAGACTACATGGTGTGTACTTAAGTTACACGGCGTGTACTCAAAATGATTATTTTTCTTCCCAAACAGAAGAACATACAAGGCATGTTTAAGGTACTACACGGCGTGTATACTGGGCTTTCGAACAGTATGCCTTAGAAACTTCTCTGGAACCAAGAAAAAACTGAAAAATAAAGTTTCAAATTCCAGTTCGTGAGGGCCCATACTCCCCATGAAAGAAAGTTTGACATCTAATCTGTGTTATAACAACTAACTAGTCAATGATCCATCAAATTCCTGTAAATGGGGGCCCATACTCCCCAAAAACCAATGTTTGGTGTCAATTCAATAAACAGGCTCACACAAAATACCCTATCACATAGCAGGTATTTATCAACCAGCTATCACAACACCATGATTTTATTCGCACAATAACTATCACAACAACATGCAATTTCTAATTCACCTACATGGAATGGAACTATGCATGGCATGTGATTTTTGGCATGTGCTTAAATGATGCATCAGATGGAATACCCTCATCTCATCATTTTGCAACTAAATATAACCCATGGATAAAATATAATATCACAATCACAAGTGTGTCACTCATTAGTGAAATCCAATCAACTGTAAAATTTGAAAAATCAAAATAATTGCAAAAATACGAGGTAGACTGGATTTTCCCTGTACACGGGGTAGCTACGCCCGGGCACTGTTATTACCAACTACCATTTGTCCTATCCCTAACTATGAGTCCAAATAGTAATTCAAAGAAATGAAACCTCCTTTGATACCACTTTGTAACATCCCGGCCCTGGGTGCCACTCAACAGGTGCCCCGAACCCGGTTTGACATGTGACCTCAAGCACATTTCCGCAAACGCCAAAGGCTTCCGACTAGCAGCGAGGGCCTAGCTCTGATAGTGGGGAAAGTATTCCCTCATTTTTCAAAGTGTAGTGTAGTGGAATGAAATAAAAAACATCCAACAATAGCCGAAGAAAATAACCATACATAACTAAAATAAACAACTGTAGTAGATATAACCAACCAGTATATAAACAACAATGCAACATGCCTTAATTCTATGAAAATAGCCAGAACATGTTACACAATCAATATAATAAAACTGAAGTACAAGTAAAGAAAGAAAAATTGGACAGCCCGCGGTATCGTGAGACAATGCTCGATCCCATGCTCTCTTAAACCCCAACAGCAATCATGTACGTATATAAGGACCTTTTCCCTTATCTACACCTGCAAAAACGTAATCTTATTGCGCCGAAAAGCATGAACCAAACAGGGTGTGAGAAATAAATACTAGTAGGCACCCACTAAAGGCCCATGGTCAACTTTGTGTAAACATGAAACACCAGTGTGAAAACGTAAAATGCAATAAACTAAGCAGTACTCAAAAGTAACCAACTTACCAGTTGTATTGCCAATTTATTATTCCTTTATTCATTTAATATTAAGAAATCACCACAGTGCATTTCAATGTAAAGAGACAGCATCCTAAGACAAACAAAATCTCACCCTCAGGTAATCAGAATCTCGCCCTCAGGCATTTCCCACAGGCGTAACAGAAAATTCCCTCAAGTGTAGGAAGTGTCACCCTCAGGCACAGAATTCAAGCCCTTAGGCACGAAAGGTTTCCCTATTGCGAAAATAGAATGTATCCATCAGGCTAATATAGTCACACCCTCAGGATATAATAAAACATCTCCCTCAGGCATAAATAACCAGGTCATGCCCAACATATAAACATGCAATTTAAATACAATTCCTCTCAAGGAAAAAGTAATGCATAATTTAAACATGGCATACACTCAGGTATCCTAGCCAAACGGCTAAACAAAGGAACACACCCCCAGGGTGGTCCTGAATCCAAACACCGATCCCAAACTTCATTTTAATATCACATTTAATTACCTACACTGTAACAGCCCGAGATTTTATGAAAAATATTCTTTTTTATTTCACTAAAGTCTTGTGTTGTATGCTACACCAAAAGGAGCTTGCACAACACGCATCCTTGACTTGCCTTGCATTACACGCAATCGCGACCTTCCTCGATAGCTTGCGTCGTACGCAATACCGAGTTTCACTAAACAACGATATGCTGTTAAAATATTATTAAAACTAGCCGTTATGAATAATAATAACCACTTTTTGAAATTTTATAAATTTTATTTTTCAAAATGGACTTCATTTTTGGATTCGGAATACCGAAATTAGCCTAGGGTGAAATTTTAGTATTTTTCTGAAAACTTTCAATTTTTGATGAATAGTGAAACCACTAAGTGGTAGGTTAAAAACTGAATTTCTGCATAAAACATAACATTACCGCTTCTGTGAATGGAATTTTGAAAATCTGACAGACACGGTTGATATTAGTAAGTAAAATGTAGTTCAATAAGATAAAAATAATTTTTTGGTGAATAGTAACTTTTTACTTTTTTTTACCGCGGTTAATAGTAAATGGGGTAACTAAGGGTATATATGATATTACTATTACCCTAACACATGTCATAATTCTATTGGATAAGTGTAATTCGACCAAAAACAACCTTATGAATATAATATGACCATTTAGGTCCACTTGGATTAGATTATGACATTTAATATTATTTAATGAATAGTCAAAATAGTTAAAATCAAAGTTTAATAACTAAAACATTTTTAATATGGGGTTATACATAAGATAAATTCGACTATAAATATTCATTAGAAAAATAAAAAGATTTCCTACATAATGATATTTTATTTATAATTTTTAGACTTTAAATAAATTAATTTATTTATGACAGAACGATGATGCAGTAATTACCCTTTTAAGGAAATATTAACATAATTGATGTTATAAATGCTCAAATGAATGTAATTTGATACTTTTTATGAATTCCACTAATTTTATAGGTTCCTATGATATATTAGTGTTGATTTAATCAACTTGGTTCGAATATATAATTCTTTTATGACTTTCACAAAAATCATATATCAAATAGTGTCAAAATTGACACAAAATAGTTTTTAAATCAAATATTATATTATTAATTGTTATTTTATTCCTAAAAATATATGGTTCGGCCAAATGACTTAGATAAGGATATATATATTAATAATAAACAATTTGGGGTACGTTTGGCATGTTATAGTAAGTGTATTAACCATATAGTGAAAGAAAACAAAAAGACACGGTAAAAGTTAAATTATTTAACTTAGAGTTAAATATAATTGATAAGGTTAACATAATACCCTAAACTTGTCTAAATCCTATTGGATGATAGTATTTAGACCCATACCCACTTTAGCTTCGAAATAAGACCCTTTGGAACCATTATAAACCGATTTTGACATTAATATAAAATAATATTTTGAGGTATTCCTAAGGTGCCCCTCTCCTCCCTTATAAAAGGACATCTCCTCCCCCTCCTCCTCACACAAATTTGAGCACTCAAGCTCGGCCAACCCCTGCCAAAATCTCTTCTACACTTCCCTATCAACATCCTAGAGGTTCTGGTCTTCCTCAAAGACCAATTTTAGTGCCCTAAGTGGAGGTCTCAAAGAGGCGCTTCAAAGAAGAGGTAATTACCGTTACCAATTCTTTCATCTTTATTTCTTCTTCCACTTCTTCTTCTTAGGTTGTTTCATAATGAAGTAATAACATCAGTATCACTCATATACTGATATGTTATTATAAGTATGAAACAACCCTATTTCACCATCTATCCATCCTATGGAAAAAGAAATCACCGCGCGTGCGTACGTACGGAATACCGTCTCCACGCCGTGGTGTAATCTATTTTCCACCACCACCTTACATGGATGGGTATAATGGTGTAAAGAATAACTATACATAGTTATTACAACATCATATTCTGATATATTGTATAATCCACTCCAATTCAACTCAATATTTATGGAAATGATATCATCGCTCGTGCGTACGTACGAACTACCGTCTCCACGACGCGATGAGATTCATTCTCCATGTTAACCATTTAAGAATGATTATAAAGTATATATAAGAAATAATAATGAAATATATGACATTATAAAGCTACTGGATTTATGTATATATATATATGTATGTCATCTACTTACTTCCATTCAAGACAATAAGGAAAGGAAAACAGCGTTCATGCGTACGTACGGACTACCGTCTCCATGAACGGTGTTTTTCATTTCATTTATCTATCTTATATATATATATATATACTGAATATATATGATATATAAATCATATTTTATATTCTGGAAGTAAGTAAATCATGATATAAGTAATAATAATGTCAAGAACAACAAGTCAAAACACCTACGATAAAATGAAACGATTTTACCCAAAACGCTTCTTTAACATGGAATTTACAAAAGAACGGGTAATATAATGTCATAAGTGAACCATATATGATATCATAACAATGAATATGATTCTGGAATAAGTCAATAACATTATTTAAACAATTATACAGGAGCTTCGGACACGTACAAAGCAAATCGGACCTAAGGTAAGGGAAATATCACAATCTCATTTTTATCCGAGATTGTTTATTCATAAGTATTTAATGGGGTGTATTTTATCATCCAAATCCATGTTTCCTCAATAATTAATATTATTTCCATTCACCTAAAATTGTTTAAAACCTATTTTACCCATCGGTGAGTTTTTAGTAAAAGATATGAAAGGAATCTTTTGTCGTTTTTTCGTACGAGGTACTTTTTGACTTTTCCGACAAAAGTACGAAGAATATTTTTTTTTAACTTATACGGAATGAGTGGATTTTTAAAACATTATTTCCAAGAATCTTCCTTTACATGTTTTCAAGTTTATTTTTAATCAACTTCTTTTAGTTTAAAGTTGTATGAAATTTTAAGAAAGGAAAAATGTTTTTGAAGAAGAAAGGATATTTTCCTCAAGAATGGAGTTCAAGTGTTTTATCAAAATTATTTTCCATCTAAGATAATAAAGGGTTCTGTTTTTATCCCTATTATTACATTGATTTGATCATGTTGTGATGGAATTATTTTTATGAATTCCTGTATCTAATATGAATTGTTTTATGATGTCATGTTGTTTAAGAATCCCATTTTTATTACATGGGTTATGCAATGATGTATGATTTATGATTTTGTGGCACACATAAGAATGGTATCATTATGAGATGGGTGGGACCTATATCTCCCTCCAATGCATTGGGTAAAGATTTTATATCTCATGAGATAGACATGGCTGAAATGGTAGGTTATACCGGTTCAGTGAAACAGGACTGAAACGAGGGCTACTCGATTCAGAAAGGGACTTTGTCCACTAAGATAGTCTTGGCAATGAGTCTTGACTAACAAGAAATGATTCTCTATGATTATGTGTGTATGCCACAAAGTTTCATGTTTTAAGTTATGATTATTGGGATTACATTTCACTTCTATGATTTATCCCATGTTATGATATTATGAGCTCTTTTGCAGGTTAAGATTTCCAAAAGCTATGTTCTTATGTATATGATGTGATTGATATTTCTTTTGTTTACCCTTACTGAGAATTTCAACTCACCATTTTATGTTTTCCTTTCCCCAGGATATAAAGAAAGGTTTTAGGTAAAAAAAAAGGGAAGATCTTTATGGGAGATATTGAAGATCTTTCACCACGATTAGAAGATTACGTTCTGAGTTTCCAAAGACACTAAACTATTACGATCCTTGTGTGTGTTTTTTTGTTATGTACTAAGTATTCCGCAAAAGTAATGTAATTTCCATGTACGTCAAGCTTCGGGTCTCTACAGTTGGTATCAGAGGAAAGGTTTAGTCAACCCTTGGAAACTAGGATGCGAAAACGTTAGTGAGATCCCTAGAGATATTTCTAAGGTATGTCTAGGGATGTCCCTAAGGTTAAGTATACGTATAGGTTATAGTACTAGAATTATGCTAACGATCATAGAATTTAACCTAAGATGTTAGATATTAAGGGTACTCCCCCTTTACTATGATGTTTTCCCTAGCATGATTTTTTCCTCTCACACTATTCTTTTTGGGTTTTAGACGATGGCTGGAACCCGGAGGAACCGTGTTGATCAATGCAATGGACAATGCAATGATTTTCCTCCTGAACAAACAAATGTTATGGGAGATGGAGTGCAAAATCTTATTGCTATACTTACACAAGCTATGAATCATTCTGGACTTCCAAATGAGCAAAGAAGGGAACAATATTCTATTGAGTCCTTCATGAGGCAACGTCCACCTTCTTTCAGTGGGTCTTCTGATCCACTTGTTGCTGAACAATGGATCAGTACCACTGAAAAGATATTTTCAGTTCTTCAATGTTCTGAACATGATAAAGTCATCTTAGCAGTATATCGTTTGGAAGGTGAAGCTGATCAATGGTGGAATCTTATCAAGAATACAAGGCAAAGATATGAAATTGAGTCCATGGAATGGGATGAGTTCAAGAACTTGTTTTTCAGTAAGTACTTCCCTCATATTCTTCGAACAAAGATGGAGAAGGAGTTTCTTGAACTAAAGCAAAAGGATGATGAATCTGTTGGTATATACGAAGCGAATTTTACAAGACTTGCAAGGTATGCATCTGGCATTATCATCCAACCTGAAAGTAAAGTTGATCGATTTTTCAGTGGCTTAAAACCAAGTCTTCGAAGGGCATTAGCTATAAGAGACTTCAGTATCTATGAAGAAATTGTTCATTGTGCTATCAAGGTAGAAATGGAAGTTGGTGTTACATATCCATCTCATGGTTTTGATAAGAAACGAAAGATGGAGTTCAAGGAGAAATCTCAGAATAATGGTGAAAAGAAGATGAATGTTTCCTTATGCACAAAGTGTGGAAAGAAGCATGGTGAAGATTGTCTTAAAGGGACTAGAAAATGTTTTAAGTGTGGAAAAGAAGGTCATCGAGCAGCTGAGTGTCGAAGTAATGGAAAAAGGGTTTCTAATGATGTGAATAAAGAAAACACTGCAGAGAACGCACCACCAACACTTCAATGCTTCAAGTGCAAGGAAATGGGGCATTATGCTAATAAATTCCCTAATCCAAGGGTTAGTGATGATCAACATGAGAAACCACGGAAGGCAAAGGAAAAAGGGAAGTCACATGCGATCACTATTGGAAATGTTGAATATGACAACGATGTGGAGGAATGATTAAGTGTTTATGTAATGGGATTCCAAAATAATGTTGTATCATTGAGTATTGAAATATTTATTGATGTGGTATTCAAAGTGATTGAGATATTTTTTGGAAATAAGATGATATGCGCATAATGAAGGGAAAACGAGAAAATGAAATGTTTAATAGTATTCATGAGCTCATGATTGATATAAGGACTAAGTGATATCATGGTTTGAGTATATAGAATTTTGACGATTTTGGTATGTGGAAAGTGTTAACTTTAAACTGCATTCATGTTTTCACTAAGGTATTCAAGAGAATACATGATTAAGGACTTTGAATGTTTAGAATGTGACCAACAAGACATATCTTATGGAGATCAACGATGGTGTTAAATCTCTGGTAATCGTTTTCACTATGTTATGAGAGTGGACTGCAGTATTATGGATAAGCCTAAAGATTGAAATGGATTATGTTGGACATAAGTGAGTATTGTTTAAGGATAGAAGTTTTTTTTCGATATTATTGATGGGATGTTATAGTAATGTAGTTTTAGAAAAAGGACAACCTGCAGGACGGGCGACAGCCCATCGCGTCGGACAAGGCCGTAGGAATCGAACCCACAACCGAAGTGCGACTGGCCTTTATCGCCTACCACTGACCTACAGGAAGTCCCTGTTTAGTAGAAACTAGTTTTATTATATTAAGAAGTATGATATGTGAAGTATAAGTCCATTTTAGGATCCATATTTGATTAATCTCACTATAGATCGACTATGTATATAATTTTTGCTAACCTTTTGTTTGAGACAGATGGAATGACCTGTCATTCTATCACATGATCTGCTAACACTTCACGAATAACAAATTCAACTTCATTTATTTAAGAGATGAAGTGGAAATTGTTCAAGACATGAACAACAGTGAGATTGTACCAAAATAAAGAAAGTATTTATTCTAATTCAAATTTTCAACTTTAGGGAAATGATCTTGAAAACAAAAAATGTTGTCCTAGAGATCTTATACCTGATGAATCAGATGGTACCTTAGATCGTCACAAATTTATGGATTTGTGATTAATGGATTTTCCATAGCCATGTTCTCTACCACTCTCCATCAGAACATGATGGTTAGATTTCTCTTCTATATCCATATTTTCACCTATGTGGAAACCCAGTGATTAGTTTATTTGGGTAATCGTTACATTTCATACTTTAGTTTTTAAAGACAAGTTTTGGTATTCCTTTTTACGATGTGGGTTTCTATTAAAGAAACTTTCGAATAGTAAACCATTTATAACCCCGACGAATTTCGAGGGCGAAATTCCTTTTAAGGGGGGTAGAATGTAACAGCCCGAGATTTTATGAAAAATATTCTTTTTTATTTCACTAATGTCTTGTGTTGTATGCTACACCAAAAGGATCTTGCACAACACGCATCCTTGACTTGCCTTGCATTACACGCAATCACGACCTTCCTCGATAGCTTGCGTCGTACGCAATACCGAGTTTCACTAAACAATGATATGCTATTAAAATATTATTAAAACTAGCCGTTATGAATAATAATAACCACTTTTTTAAATTTTATAAATTTTATTTTTCAAAATGGACTTCATTTTTGGATTCGGAATACCGAAATTATCCTAGGGTGAAATTTTGGTATTTTTATGAAAACTTTCAATTTTTGATGAATAGTGAAACCACTAAGTGGTAGGTTAAAAACTGAATTTCTGCATAAAACATAATTTTACCGCTTCTGTGAATGGAATTTCAAAAATCTGACAGACACGGTTGATATAAGTAAGTAAAATGTAGTTCAATAAGATAAAAATAATTTTTTGGTGAATAGTAACATTTTACTTTTTTTTACCGCGGTTAATAGTAAATGGGGTAACTAAGGGTAAATATGATATTACTATTACCCTAACACATATCTTAATTCTATTGGATTAGTGTAATTCGACCAAAAACAACCTTATGAATATAATATGACCATTTAGGTCCACTTGGATTAGATTATGACATTTAATATTATTTAATGAATAGTTAAAATAGTTAAAATCAAAGTTTAATAACTAAAACATTTTTAATATGGGGTTATACATAAGATAAATTCGACTATAAATATTCATTAGAAAGCTAAAAAGATTTCCTACATAATGATATTTTATTTATAATTTTTAGACTTTAAATAAATTAATTTATTTATGACACAACCATGATGCAGTAATTACCCTTTTAAGGAAATATTAACATAATTGATGTTATAAATGCTCAAATGAATGTAATTTGAGACTTTTTATGAATTACACTAATTTTATAGGTTACTATGATATATTAGTGTTGATTTAATCAACTTGGTTCGAATATATAATTCTGTTATGACTTTCACAAAAATCATATATCAAATAGTGTCAAAATTGACACAAAATAGTTTTTAAATCAAATATTATATTATTAATATTTATTTTATTCCTAAAAATATAAGGTTCGGCCAAATGACTTAGATAAGGATATATATATTAATAATAAACAATTTGGGGTACGTTTGGCATGTTATAGTAAGTGTATTAACCATATAGTGAAAGAAAACAAAAAGACACGGTAAAAGTTAAATTATTTAACTTAGAGTTAAATCTAATTGATAAGGTTAAAATAATACCCTAAACTTGTCTAAATCCTATTGGATGATAGGATTTCGACCCATCCCCACTTTAGCTTCGAAATAAGACCCTTTTGAACCATTATAAACCGATTTTGACATTAATATAAAATAATATTTTGAGGTATTCCTAAGGTGCCCCTCTCCTCCCTTATAAAAGGACACCTCCTCCCCCTCCTCCTCACACCAATTTGAGCACTCAAGCTCGGCCTACCCCTGCCAAAATCTCTTCTACACTTCCCTAGCAAAATCCTAGAGGTTCTGGTCTTCCTCAAAGACCAATTTTAGTGCCCTAAGTGGAGGTCTCAAAGAGGCGCTTCAAAGAAGAGGTAATTACCGTTACCAATTATTTCATCTTTATTTCTTCTTCCACTTCTTCTTCTTAGGTTGTTTCATTATGAAGTAATAAAATCAGTATCACTCATATACTGATATGTTATTATAATTATGAAACAACCATATTTCACCATCTGTCCATCCTATGGAAAAAGAAATCACCGCGCGTGCGTACGTACGGAATACCGTCTCCACGCCGTGGTGTAATCTATTTTCCACCACCACCTTACATGGATGGGTATAATGGTGTAAAGAATAACTATACATAGTTATTACAACATCATATTCTGATATATTGTATAATCCACTCCAATTCAACTCAATATTTATGGAAATGATATCATCGCTCGTGCGTACGTACGGACTACCGTCTCCACGACGCGATGAGATTCATTCTCCATGTTAACCATTTAAGAATGATTATAAAGTATATATAAGAAATAATAATGAAATATATGAAATTATAAAGCTACTGGATTTATGTATATATATATATATATGTATGTCATCTACTTACTTCCATTCAAGACAATAAGGAAAGGAAAACAACGTTCATGCGTACGTACGGACTACCGTCTCCATGAACGGTGTTTTTCATTTCATTTATCTATCTTATATATATATATATACTGAATATATATGATATATAAATCATATTTTATATTCTGGAAGTATGTAAATCATGATATAAGTAATAATAATGTCAAGAACAACAAGTCAAAACACCTACGATAAAATGAAACGATTTTACCCAAAACGCTTCTTTAACATGGAATTTACAAAAGAACGGGTAATATAATGTCATAAGTGAACCATATATGATATCATAACAATTAATATGATTCTGGAATAAGTCAATAACATTATTTAAACAATTATACAGGAGCTTCGGACACGTACAAAGCAAATCGGACCTAAGGTAAGGGAAATATCACAATCTCATTTTTATCCGAGATTGTTTATTCATAAGTATTTAATGGGGTGTATTTTATCATCCAAATCCATGTTTCCTCAATAATTAATATTATTTCCATTCACCTAAAATTGTTTAAAACCTATTTTACCCATCGGTGAGTTTTTAGTAAAAGATATGAAAGGAATCTTTTGTCGTTTTTTCGTACGAGGTACTTTTTGACTTTTCCGACAAAAGTACGAAGAATATTTTTTTTTAACTTATACGGAATGAGTGGATTTTTAAAACATTATTTCCAAGAATCTTCCTTTACATGTTTTCAAGTTTATTTTTAATCAACTTCTTTTAGTTTAAAGTTGTATGAAATTTTAAGAAAGGAAAAATGTTTTTGAAGAAGAAAGGATATTTTCCTCAAGAATGGAGTTGAAGTGTTTTATCAAAATTATTTTCCATCTAAGATAATAAAGGGTTCTGTTTTTATCCCTATTATTACATTGATTTGATCATGTTGTGATGGAATTATTTTTATGAATTCCTGTATCTAATATGAATTGTTTTATGATGTCATGTTGTTTAAGAATCCCATTTTTATTACATGGGTTATGCAATGATGTATGATTTATGATTTTGTGGCACACATAAGAATGGTATCATTATGAGATGGGTGGGACCTATATCTCCCTCCAATGCATTGGGTAAAGATTTTATATCTCATGAGATAGACATGGCTGAAATGGTAGGTTATACCGGTTCAGTGAAACAGGACTGAAACGAGGGCTACTCGATTCAGAAAGGGACTTTGTCCACTAAGATAGTCTTGGCAATGAATCTTGACTAACAAGAAATGATTCTCTATGATTATGTGTGTATTCCACAAAGTTTCATGTTTTAAGTTATGATTATTGGGATTACATTTCACTTCTATGATTTATCCCATGTTATGATATTATGAGCTCTTTTGCAGGTTAAGATTTCCAAAAGCTATGTTCTTATGTATATGATGTGATTGATATTTCTTTTGTTTACCCTTACTGAGAATTTCAGCTCACCATTTTATGTTTTCCTTTCCCCAGGATATAAAGAAAGGTTTTAGGTAAAAAAAAAGGGAAGATCTTTATGGGAGATATTGAAGATCTTTCACCACGATTAGAAGATTACGTTCCGAGTTTCCAAAGACACTAAACTATTACGATCCTTGTGTGTGTTTTTTTGTTATGTACTAAGTATTCCGCAAAAGTAATGTAATTTCCATGTACGTCAAGCTTCGGGTCTCTACATACACAATTCTAGGTATTTAAAATATCCACGACCTCAGCCACACGACACCCCAAATATGGGTTCGTAGCTCAAAACACACAAAACGCACAACTGTGGGAAAATAAACACCAAGCCACATACCTTTAACGCCAACGAACGTTATACGCGAACATCGACCCACAAATCGCCCAGGAACAATAAAGATCTGAGGTGAAAGGAAACCTCATTCAAACATAAATAACTACCGCTAGGGAAATAATTGGTAGGAGACACACAAGGAGAAGGAAGCTCTTACCCGTGCGGTTCCAATGAGATCGACGAAGGCGGAATCGGATTCCCGGTTCATGATCGACAGATCTCCAAAGCTTCAGCCTCCTCTCCAGAGCTCCCTCTTCCTGTTCTAAGACTTCCCTATGAACAGGGGAGGCTACTGCCCATTCTAAACGAAAAATAGTACACGGTGTGTATTTCCAAGTACACGGCATGTACTTTCCATTTTTAAACTGTTCCCCTGGAGGCTTCCCGCCAGCGTGGCACTGTTCACCTGCCGACATGACTACATGGCGTGTCTTCATGAGTACACAGCGTGTGTTGTTGAACAGCTAGCCACCACCTTACTATTCGCCTACCGACTTACTACACGGCGTGTAAAGGACCACTAAATGGAGTGTAGTCAGTTCCTACACCCTTCATCGCCGATATGGACACATGCCCCGTGTACTCATTACACACGGCCTGAAGTACACGGCGTGTGGAAAAGTACATGACGTGTACTTCCAAAATTTAGGATTTTTCCCATTTTCCTTACTTTCTCAAAAACACTTAAGGAAAAGAGAAAAATAAGAAACACGTACCTCAAAAATAAGAACCAAGTTCTTACAATGAAACCCATCTTGAGATCGTGCTGAATACACTAAGATGGCATCTATATTATGAAAATATCAGTAAATTTCACTTTTGGATAAATAAGGTTCACTTCCTTGGTCAAATGTTTTCTGAGTCTAGTGTTCAGTTGACCCTGAGAAGGTGAGTGCTGTAATTTCTTGGGAGCAGCCCAATAACGTCGTTTATATCAAGAGCTTCTTGGAGTTTTCGGGATATTATTGGCATTTCATTCAAGACATTTCATGCCTAGAAGCTCCACTTACAGCTTTGACATAAAAGAGGGTGAGATTCGATTGGTCAGAACCATGTGAAGTAGCTTTTCAGGAACTGGATGGCAGACTAACATCAACACCGATACTGATCTTTCTAGATCCAGGCAGAGCATATATGGTCTATCGTGATGCGTCAGGTATCGAGCTTGGAGTAGTCTTGATGTAGGATGAGAAAGTCATTGCGTATGGTTCCTGTCAGTTAAAGCCTCATGAATAGAATTATATGATGCACGACCTCGAGCTCGCAGCGGTTGTACATGCCTTATGTTGTTGGAGACACTATTTTTTTGGGAGAGCATTTTGTGGTATTCACTGAACACAAAATCCTCAAATATATCTTCACTCAGTGGGATCTAAATCTCAGGTAACACAGGTGGGTCGCGTACCTACAATTCATTGACTTCGAACTGGCCTACACTCCTGGGAAAAAAAATCAGTAGTCGATGCCCTAAGTTGGAAAACTCAGTCGCAAGTGGTTCGGGAATCAAATGAGGGGTGGGATATGATGGACCTATTTTCGGAGATGCATGATGGGGTTCATGAGGGATAGGGTCAGACTATTCTCTCAGCCTTAGCAGTTACATCTACTCTTTTGGAACAGGTCTGGGAAAGATAGTTATCAGATCCGGAATTCCTTGTTCTACGAGAAAGTGTCGTTGATGATGCCTTTACAGATTGGACTGTGGATGAAGGTGATACTTTATTGTTCTGTGGGCGTGTATGGGTCCCATCAGACATTAGAGAGGAGCTTATGAGGGATTTCCATGCATCAGCATTGGCAGTTCACCCAAGAATCACCAAAATTTACAGTGATTTGTGACGACAGTACTGGTGGCCTAACATGAAGCAGGAGATGGCTGGTTTTATCAAGCGTTGTTCCACCTGCCTGTAGGTGAAGGTGGAACATCAGTGTCTCGCAGGGATTTTGTAGCCGTTGTCCATTCTGGAGTGGAAATGGGATGATGTTTCTATGGACTTTGTAACCAGTATACCCAGGTCACCTCGTGGAAATGATGGAGTATGGGTTATCGTTGACCATCTGACAAAGGTCGTGAATCTCTTACCTTTGCGGGAGACCTTCACGGTTGATGACTTGTGAAGACTGTATGTCAAGTAAATAGTTTACCTTCATGGAGAACCTCTTTCTATTGTCTCGTACAGAGATCCTCATTTTACATCCTGGTTCTGGCAGGTTTTACAAAAGTCCTTGGGTATGCAGGTACTTTTGAGCATGGCCTATCACCCGCAGACTGACGGACAGACCGAGCAGACTATACATGTACTAGGGAATATGTTACGTGCATGTGTTCTCTATTTTTGAGTTTTATGGGAGAAACACATTTCTCTTGTTGAGTTCATTTATAACAATATCTTCCAAGATACCATTGATATGGCTCCCTTTGAAGCCTTATATGGTAGGCATTGTTGCTCTCCTTTGTGTTGTCTTGAATTAGGGGAGGTATCTGTTCTAGGACCACGTCTTGTGCAGGAGACTACAGAGCAAAAACAGCTTATTAGGAAGCTTATGCAGACATCTCAGTCTAGACAACATTCCTGTTCTAACAATCACCGACAACTTCTTGAGTTCATGGTTGGGAATCAGGTTTTTTTAAGGTCTCGCACATGTTGGGGCAATGACGTATAAGGATGTAGGGTAAGCTTTCACCGAGGTTCGTAGGACCCATTGAGGGGATGAATCGGATCGGACCAGTAGCTTACCAGCTTGCTCTTCGGCAGAGATATCAGACCATGGATGATGTTTTTCATGTATCTCAGCTATGCCGGTACTTTTTAGATCTGACTCAGGTTTTTCAGCATGATGAGGATGAACTGGATATGGATGCTTCCTTCGAGGAGTATCTGATGTGAATTGTTGACCAGAACATGAATACACTCTGTGGAAGGTCTTTTCCTCTTGTATGGGTTCTATGGCAGCACGACCGGGTACAAGACGAGACCTAGGAGCGGGAGGCTGATATATGTTCTCAATGGAGAGAGCTTTTTGTTGATGACACCTATGTACACTCTAAAGGCCAACTCGGGGATGATTTTCATTAAAGAGGGGAGGTTATATCAACCTGAATCATTGGTAAAGGTACAGATTGTTAGTTTTACTTTCAAATCGGTTTTTAAAGCTTTTTTAATGTGTGTGATATCTTAATGAAGGTCCAGGGAGTGTACGGGATTTGTTGGGAGGCCGAGAGTTTGAGAAATGGACTTGTTGATAGTGGTGCATATCCTTCTCACTGTCTGTGCATGGTTTGGGATAAACTAGGCGGCTGCAGACAGGGGCACCTGCAGGGGTGCACAGCCATGCAGACGAAGTTGCATGACCATGCAACTTTTGTCTAGGAGGAAATGAGGTTCACACGGTTTGCGCATGGTATGGGTAAACCGGGCACCTAAACCATGCGACCCTATTCTGGGTGAATTTACCATTTTCCCTTAAATATCTTATAAGGCCTTAAGACATTATTTTTCCTTCTTCTAGTGGAAAGAACCATGGGATCCCTCTTTTGAACTCCAAAACCCTCCTCCCTATAATTTCTTGGTGAATTCTTCATCCATAATCTGATCATCAATCCATCAAAGGCATTGGACCACCCTCGGTAAGGCTTACCTCATGCATCCTTCTTTCCTCAGTGAATCAAGGTATCCGTTTTGTTAATTTACCACAGGATTATATGCCCTATTTCAGGGCATTAGACTGTAAATCATATCTCTTCCAACCTACTGCGAATCTGAGGTAGACATCAAGTGAACCTTTGCCTACATCTCTAAGGTAGGTGGTTAGGTGGTTTCCATTTTGGGTTTTTGTCGTTTTGAGTTTATATCATCGTGATGTGGTTTGTCTTTCGGCAAACCCCTTATTTATAAAGGATGCTTCATGCCTAAATGAAAAGTGTGGTATGAGATTGATCAGTCAAACCTCTTTAGGGTGTTTAGATGAGGTATGAACTGGGTGTGGTCAACCATAGGTGATATGCCTTGAAATTTTGCCTTTTCTCACCTTTGGACCTTAATTCTAAGTCTTGAATGGGATTTTCCATGTTAGTAAAATGATATGGTTTGGTTAGAGGTTGGCTAGGATTAGATAGACTGAACCCTTTTATTAATTGAGATGTATTTTTTCCATATAGTGTGATTGGGAAATTTCATGCTTGGTTAATGTGATAGTATAAAAGATGGAATGACTTATATAATGTGATGTGAATTGTTATGCCTTGCTGTGTGGACAAGCTTCTGATAACCCATGTGTGTCTGGGAGGCATTCTCACCTCATGCCAGATGAATCTTCATGTGTGGGTGGGAGGCACTCTTACTCCATTCCAGAAGAACCTCTGTGTAATATGACAAGAGGCATTTATATCTCGTGCCTATATAACAATTATGGGTGGGAGACGTTCTTCCCCATGCCATCTATAGTTCTTATGGATGATAGGCATGTTTACCTGGTGCCAATGATAACCTATATCTATATACACATACCTCTGGTGATTGTTCAGATTACCAGCCACGAGCTGATGCAGGTAGACCCGCTAGGTGTCCTTCCAGAACCTGAGCGGGAGGGTTGGTATTACATTTCTTTACATACTTGCAGTTTACTGCACACTGTTTATCTTACGGTACCTATTTGGATTACACGTAGACACTGTTGGTGGTGTCCTACTGAGACTTTTCTAACACCCTACCCAGGCGGCTGTTGGCACCCGCGTAGACTTTGCTGCTGTAGGTACTAGTTGGGGCAAGGGGCCTGCTTCATGTTGTTGATACACATATGTTCTAGCTGGAGTTCTAGAGCCGAGGACCGAGTATGGCTAGAGATTCTCATGGACTACTTTTGTTCTTTTTTCCTTTTTTAGTACTATATAGCATGTTTTTCATCTATTCACATTATATTGGAATTCTATGCATCCATTTTGAATCAAACACAGCCTATGTGGATTTTGTATATTTATCAGGGTTTTCCTTACTTCTGTTGTTTGGTTCATATGATTCCCTTTTTCTCCTATTTATACATTGGTTTTTCTTTCTCTATTTAATCACTTGCTGTTATACGTTTGTGTACTTTGACATGGGGGTATAGTCTCCTCACTGAATTACCATTAAACCCTTTCTTCTCGTCGGCAGCCCCTGGAAAATGGGGGGACGAGCTAGGGGACATGTGGCCTACCAGGCTTGGGTTGAGGGGCAGCCGGGTCCGGGATGTCACAAATCACATATCATGAATTTTACTATGATGGTGAAGATGGGAACATTGAGGGTGTAAAAATAATAAATGAAAGATGATACAAAATATCGAAAGATAGTTTCGAAAATGGGTAACATTTCCCTTAACGAAACAACATTGTATTAAGATAGAAAATTAAAACAATGAGCCAATACAAGAAAAAATTTAGATTCCACATACTCTGATATCGAGCATACTTAGCTCACCTGAATGTTTAAAAAATTATACAAGACCAAAAAATACATTATAAAATCCGTAAAGAATGAATGGAGAGATCCAAAAAATGTATGACTTTCCAATTGTAAAAATTTGGGTCACATCTGACCTAAATGTACCCAATTAAAATATGAATGAAGGAATGCATTAATGAAAAAAAAGAAGAATCCATATTATGATCATAAATGGAAAGGAGCTACTAAATCTATGTGTATTGTATATTAGGACTCCATCAAATCTTCAAAATTTTATTATAAAAAAGAGACACAAACTATCAAATACATTATGTACATTTTGGATACGAAAGAAGTGAAAAAAGTCCACGTGAATATAATATCAAAATGGTTTAGGTACAGTGCCTAATCTAGACCAAATATTGGATACTCATCAAATATCAATATGTTTGGATAAATGGATAGGGGACTAGTAATTTTTTGTGACAACATAAAGTAATGAATATTGGTGTAGTATTTATTGGATATCTAATGATGATTTAAATCAAAAATAATTTCATGTACAAGGGTTAAATAATCACCTAATAAGTATTTATGAACATTGTGAGGTTGTTTATTGTGTTTTTTTATCAATTCTTTCTTAGTGTTAAAAGTTAAATTCCTTAAATTTAGATCACCTTGAAAAAGGATTAATTATACATTGGATCATAATTCTTTGTGTAAAAAAATTGAATTATTTAACTACTAAGATAAATTAGTCATGTAACTGGAATAGAAGACATAGATATTTTTATATATATTCATTACATAAATTATCTATGATATAGTTATTTTTGGAATTTACATATATTAAGTTGGAAAATTATTGATTTTATGAGGGATGGAAGAGTGGAAAAAAACATAAATCACATTTCAAATCAATTAACAAAATTTTTACATCATAACAATTAGAACATATCCATATAGATTTGTTTTTACCATCAAGTGTTTCATGTTAAGCTATTGAATTAATTTTTTATGTTTTTGTTGATGATTATTCTTGACATTATTGGGTATATTTTCTAAAACAAAAAATTTAGTTATTCACTATTTTATGAATGAATTTAAAAAAATCAAATTGAAAATGATTTTAAAATAATTTCAATGAGAACATTTTATTGTGGAGATGTTGAAAATCAAGAACATAATTATTTATTCTCAAACATGGGTATTGAAATCATCATCAATACACCATGAAAACCTTATAAAACATTAATTGTGGAATGGTGAATCAAAACTATTCACGAAATATAAAATAGTATGTTGTATGAATACATTATTTTATATATTTATGGTCCAAGGCCATGAAAAACCCCTACAATACCATGAATATAGTGTTTATATGACAAATAATTAAAAATAGAATCTAAAAAATCTGGAATAACAGAAATAATAAATACATTATTGTTATTGGATGAATGGTATATATCATGAATACCGTGAAAACCTTTAGTAAATTTGATCCAAAGTACGAGAAAGTAATATTTTGTTATTATTCTACTACTTCAAAAACCTATTGTGTGTTTAATAATGTGGTGAAGATTTTTGAAGAATCAGTTCATGCGATGTTTGAAAAAACTATCCATTTTATTAAAAAGGAAGATCAAACAATTGATATTTACTGACTCTATAGACAACATGAGATGTGACTCTCAGATACCTAATTTTGAAAATGACATAAATGAAATTTAGTCCAGTTCAGAGAAACCTGAAACTATCACACCGAGAATTTATAGAATCATGAAGAACCAATCATTGGAAACTATTATAAAATAACTAGATACAATTATTATATCATTAATAAATATAACAAACAAATTTAAATTTTCCTCCTTTATATCTCAGTTAGAACCTACATCCATTGAAGAATATTTAGAAGATGAGAGTTGGTTGTTAGCTATAGAAGAAGAACTAAACCAATTTAGATGAAATGATGTATAAAATATAGTTTAAAGACTATTAGGTTATCCCTAAAAAGAAACTAAATGGATATTTATAAATAATAAGGATGATCAAGGGATCATGACTAGGTACAATGTTTGATTTGTAAGTAAAGGTTAAAATCAGGGAGATGGAATAGATTGTGATGAATCTTTTTAACCTCCACCTATATTAGAAATAAATAGAATCACTTTAGTTAATTAATATCAAATTAATTTTAATTTATATTGGACTGATGTTAAAACACCCTTTTTAAATTAATATTTAATGTCGGATGTTCTTGTTGAATAGAAACTAGGTTTTGAAAACCCACCTAAAAAAATTCATTTTTTAAACATACTAAAGCTCTATATACCCTTAAAAATAAATAAAGAGCATCATATGATTGATTATATAAATTTTATTAGAAAATGGAATTTCTTGTGGGACTAGTATATCATACTCATTATTGGAATATAGTTTTCTTTATTGTTTTATTAGTAAAAATTTATGTTGATCATGAATTTTTTTTGTTAAAAAATAAATTGAAGTTTAATAATTATTCAAATATAATGAAAAAGTTCCTAAATTTCATATAATGGGATAACAAAATTTAATTTTAGGACATCATATTTTTAAAAAGTATTTTTGATAGGTTTTCTATATGTTAACATGATATATTTTGGTAAAATAAAAATGTGACCCATCTTAATTTCGTTAAAATAATTTTTTGAAAGTTAAAAGGAACGATTTGTCAATATCTTCATTACCCCAGGAAGTCTGATATTAATTTAATTTAACACATGGATTCTAATTTTTGAGGATTTATATTGGATAGAAATAAAACCTCATGATCCTTTCAATTTTTTGGAAATTATTTAGAATAATGATCAAGTATATAACAACACTCAATTTCCCTATCCTAAGAGGAGGCGGAATATAGATCTTCTAAAATTTAATGTGTGAATATATTGTGGTTAAAAACTCTCTACTGAATTTTGAAATTAATTTTAATAATATTCCTATTTGTGTTACAAAAATATATCTATCAATATTTCCAAAAATTCTATAAGTCATTTTAGGGATAGTAATTTTGACATAAGGAATCATTTTCCAATGGATTATTTTTTTATAAAAGATATATCTTTAGATTTTCAAAATACCAAATATCAATGCCCTTATATTTTCAATAATCCTATTCTCAATATATGTTTTAATTTTAAAGGTGGACGTTTGAATATATAATTTAAAATAAATATCGGTTATTTTTTATTTTTTTAATTTAATTGATTTTTTTATATATATTTTAATTCACTTTTTTGAAATAATTGCATTTTTTTTGTTTTAAGCAACATGTTATAAAAAAATAAATGATTTCCCTTCATAATCGACATGACAATAGAGGCCATGTCACCATCCATCATAAAAATATTCATATTTCCGGACCATTTATTTTTCAAATCATTTTATCTTTCAAATCCCTCATCATTCACCCCAAACATAGAATATAATTAAATTCAACCTTTAGAACCATTTGATATTTGGAGAAAAGGGAAAATATGAATGTGAATTATGTGATCGAAAGTGTCAACATATCCCTTTCTAGATGATTATTCGTGGAAAAGTCGTATAATTGAACGGTTGTATGAGACGAATCATCTTCTCATCAAATATATTTCATTTCATGGATGGGAATTTCAATTAAATGGGTAAAATTCATATTTTATAATAGTTATAAATGAGGAACTTTTCCAAGAATGTTTAGTTTAGATTTTGGGAAATATAGGATATAATATATTCTAAAATAGATGATAAGTATTTTTTTCTCAATAGTATTGAAATAACTCGGATTTTAAAATTACAACATGACAGAGAATTCCAATTTGATATTTTGTCAATTTGAGATAGGAATCAAATGATAGATGAAATAATTTCATTTCATTTTATTTTAACAAATATCAACAAATGTATTGTAATTGACATCCTGGATGATAAAATGTTTTGGTAAAGTTTATTCAGACTGCTATAATTCCATGGGTCTATAAGATGGAAAAGATTTTGTATCCCGAAATTTATATTATGTTTATATTTATCAGTGAATTTAAGTTAAAAGTTATCAAAAATTTTAAATTATAAATTAGTTAATATTTTCATTCGGAGGAAACGTTGACATTTTATCCCTATGGCCAGATCTTTTCTCTTCTACTGCATAGAATGAATTTTATTTGACATTTTTATTCTAAAACCAAATTTCTTCATAGAATTGTTTTTAATAATGGTAAAATATAAAAAATATTTTTATATTAGAGTAAAATTAATGGAATATTTCTTTAGGATGGTGTTGATGACCAATGAGAATCAGGTCTTGTTGCTGAGGAGTGCACAGAAATCTCATTTATTATGGTTGAATTCATTTTACAAATAGTTAAATTATAGAATCCAGAATAGCATGTGTCACTCATCCTACCAAAAGAATGATCTAATAATATGAAATATATATTTATGAATATGGTTAAGAAATTTTTTTTGGAGGAAGTCATCTTAAGACGAATGATGGGGGAAGAACCTCATCATGATGAACTAGAGTTAGGATATAGAATGTGTCTCGTTCAGTGCATTTGGATGAAAAACTCATGTTGTAAGATAATAGAATGAAATTTAAATTCATGAATAGAATTTTTCAAATATACATGAACATAAAAGAAAATCATCTCAAGAAGAGTATCATGCTGAAATATTTGTAAATGAAACTATTGAAATTTTTTATCTTCATACTTCTTATAACATTGTTCAATCCATGAAAAAACACAAATCTATTTTGGGGGAAGGGACAGTGGTATTAGATGTAATTTAATTTTCATATAAAGATATTTATAATGATAATTTTTTCATTATGGACGTTTATAATCAATATGTTAATACATATGATGGGGAATTTGATTCTCTAAATGATTATATTTAATATGTAGTTGTAATGTTCAATAAGGTATTTTGGTTGAACTCATATCTTCAATAAGAAATGAAATATCTAATAAAATCTTATGATAAAATAAGAAACTCACCTATTCCAATGATGGAATTAGATTCTACTCAGACTCGACATCAATATTTGGGAGAACATTTTGTTTCAAAAAGTGATTTTGATGCATTCAAGATAGATTTGTCGGATTATTTTGGAAAACTGAAATCAAAAACACTTTCCACTAATTATTTTTAAAATTTAAAATTTTAATTGGGAATGCATATTTAATAAACAAATAGAAGTAAAAATTTGTCAAGAACATCAACCTATAAACATCCAACATCTAGAGATATGCTAAAATAATTTAAAGATATCAAATGAATATTCGATGATATGAATGAGAGACTTCAATATCTTCAGTGTAACAGTACACATTTGTCAGTTATTTTGGACAATTAGAAATATATTATTAAGAAATTAACTTTATGTTATCCTGCAATCAGGATGATGATTATAAAATTATAGGATATTCACTATCATTTTTTGAAAAAAATAGTATAATTATAATGAATTTATTAAATAAAACTTGATTTAAAATATTAAATTTTTTCAATATTCTATAATTTTGATAAGGTAGATGGCAGTCAATATTTTAGAATCGATAAATGGTATAATTGAAGAATTGATAGTATTTTCTCAGACAACTCAGTCTTCTCTAGGTCTATAAATCACTCTTGATCAAAACATTTCACCATATACCACACCTATTGTTTAAACCTCTTCAACAATCAATAACAACTCGTGCATTTGTACAATTTTTTATAATAAAATATCTAATGTTTTTTTGTTATATTGTACATTATTTATATAATTTATTTTATTTTTACATCTACTTCTATAATATATATCTCATTTTATTAAATCCATTACACTATAACATAAATTTGTTGTTTTATTATAAATTGAGTGTGTTTTGAATACATTTTTTGATATAATATATTTTTTATAACCCAAAAAGAATGAATTTTTTTTTGTTAACAACATTATCATTTTAAATGTTTTCTTTTAGAATTTATAATATGAAATCAATATAATTAATTTCTATTTTTATAAAAAAATTACCAATTCTTTTGTGTTTAGAAATTCATAAATTTTCTATAAATTATTTTCTGGGATTTATAATCATATAAAATGGGAATATTTTTGGCTATGTATTGCCTAAAAAATAATATATAAATATTATTTAGTTTGATTCTCACAAATATACATGTTTTTCTTACATATTATATTGCTTTAATTTTATTTATGGAAAATAAAAATCATTGCTATATTTATTCTAGAATTATAATAATGTTTTTAATCCACATGGAATGATATTAAAATTGTTCATATCATGTGCTTATGAATTATTGAAACATAAGGAATAAATCCTAAATTGGTAAATGCATCATATATAATTAAAGATATGTTGGTAAGAATATCATGTGGAATTAATCCTATGTATAGAAAACATGTATGGATCATCAACCCTACATTTGGATGAAACACTGCATTTTGCAGAATAGAATGTATGGATACAGAACACAATGTATGTATGGAACCCTATGTTTGAAAATATAAAAGTATGGTACATAAACCCCACATTAATGATCATATCTATGTTTTCAACCTTTTGTTTGGAAATTAAACTCTACAAATTTGGACCATATGTTTGCTATTTTTTATTTTTATAAGTAAACCTTATGTGTTACTTATCAATGATGGAGATTTAAATTTATGATTATATCCTTGATTTATGAACCCGTATTGACAGAAATAATGTTCGCTGAAATTCCCAATATCAACCAATTAAAAACTCATTTTTGATTGGTTCAATGTCTAATTTTCACCAAATAAAATCACTCATGTTTTTAAAGGAATTTACGAATCACCTAGTTGATTAGTTTTTTGAAAATCCATGATATGTTAGGTGACATTCTTGGAACTATAATACCAAACAACATAGTTTGATCTATATATATTCTATCACAATTTCTTTATTAACATATATGACAATATACCTATGAATATTTCTTTAATGAGGATCTACTATATAGAATGATTGCCTCTATTATTTATGAATGAGGATACCCATTGGAGGTATACTTTTTGATCCACATTCTACTGTGAAACTAGTTAATGATTTTTTATTCTATTATTGAATATCATTTGAAACTAGGATCAAATAAGAGTTATTATTTCATAAAGACCTTAATTTCTAAAGAAGAAGATCCAACATTTGTCTATTGTTGCTGTAACTTTGATGGTCAACTTGTACCATCATCAAATCAAACCATTTTGATTTATTTAAGATCTAGTAGCTTGGACGTAGTTATGGTGGAGTTTAATCTTCTATAACAATGATATGAATTTTTTTATTCCTTGTAAAAGAATCATAAGTTGTGGTTTAGACTTGTTTTAATTGTTTCAACTTCTCTCACTCAGTTGTGGATTTTAAGGTCTTATGATTAGAGAAACTATTTAGTGAAATTCATAAAGCTAACAGAGCAAGCCTAGGTGGAGTGGTCTCAGTGATCATTGTGCCTTGAAACATTATAATTTTGTTGTGTTCATTATTTTTTATCCTCATATCGTATTAAAAATATAAGAAAACACTTTTTATCATTATAAATCACATTGTGATTCAAAACCCAGAATCTATGATGATTATTGAAAAGAGAAAATTCACCCCCCCCCCCCCACACTTGTGTATATTTGTATTATTTTTACCTAACCAAGAATCACTGTAAAATTTTCTTGGTTGAAAACATTGAATAATGATCCATGTTAAACTAAAATGGTTGTAAGCCTTGACCCATGCTCTATTTTCCATGGTCTTGGTAGAAAACCTTGAATCATCCACCACCACATTAAATATGACTTGACTCTTTCTTATGTGTTATTGTATGTGGTTTCGACATCACCTATGAAATCATGATTATATATGTTATGATTCTTTATGTCTATTCATTCCTTTTTATTCTATAATTTTATTCCCTATATCCCATATTATATTCACTATTCATATTATTATTCCCTTATGGAAATTTTTTCATCTTCTCTTTTTTCATGTATTCCACATGTTATCAAATGTAGATGTAAGGTCTCAAAAAGAGTTAGTAGATCATTGTGCAGTGTTAATAAAATATTATTGTGTCCCATTTTATCAGTTTTATGTACCAACTATTTCAAAGATGTTATACTCCATGATCCATGGTCTTATTTTATGTTTAATATCATGTACTGAAATGTGTAAATGGATATGGTTGTTCCTGTTGGAATATGGGAACAATCATGTTATTTTTAAAGATTTGGACTATAACATTTTAGTATGACCTCTAGGGATAATTCTATCATTATGGATAACCTAGATTGTAACATATTGTATCAGAAGATGGGATAATCATCCCATTCTAAAGTTTATCATAATTTGTTCAATGTTTCCATTTTTATACCAATTTGATAAGTATTAAATACACCAAACTATACATTATTTTCCATAAATAATGTTTGCAAATAGAATAAACCATGCTAATAATCAATGTGATAAGAAATTTGATGATTTCACTAATGAAATGTAAATATTATGTGAATGGTTGCTCAAAACATCATGAAAATACTTTATCACCACACTCCTTATAAGAATAATAACTTCAATCCTGTGTGAAAATCTCCTTCTCCGAAGAAATAGAAAGTTTTGGTCGAATACTTTAGGAAGAAAAGGCCAAACATGTTTAGTGGGTATTATTATACCATCCTCATAGAAAAATGGATTCAATCCATTGATATGATATTCTATATTCTCTCATGCTCAGAATAAGAAAATGTTGTGTTGGAAGTATATCATTTTTATGGGATACTGATTGTTGGAGAACATTGATGAACAAAATAAATCCATTGAATAAAATGATTCCATGGAATGGTAAGATTAAATGAAAATATATTTCAATATTTATTTTCACCAATCCCTAAATCTTAAGTTAAAAAGGGAGTTCCTCGATCTTAAGTAAAATGAAGATAAGTGTATTGAGGTGTATGATTAATAAATTAATAGGATTGCATTATATTCCCCCAGAATTTCCATAAGAACCAAAATCAAGGTGGATATCTTCATTAAATGAATAAAGATGAGTCTATAAAAAGATTCGGAAATTGGAGAGTTTGAAATAAATGAGTATATTGAGTGTTGATTCTTTATGGATGAAATCGACATCAAATAATCTTAGTTTTATCATGGTCCACAAGACAAAATGTAAAATATTGTGTTTATTATGGGAGGATCACTAGATAAATCCCATTATTTAATGAAACCCCAACATCCAATATTTTAAAAATGATGGAAGAAGAATACTAGGTACTCTATAATGGGAAACAATAAATATTTCAATTGTCTAAGAATGGGGAATACAGTTATTAACTGCAGAAGGGATATGCAGAATCCCACTAATGTCGAATATGTGAGGAAGGTTAAAATCAACATTCAGCCGAATCTGTAGTGTTTGAACATAAAGGAACATGAAAATTATGTTAACCATTTACACAATCCTAGTTTTTTATAGTGAATCAACAACAACAAAATTAATTGAATCATGTATGGGAATATGCATTCATTAATATTGAGGTTGAGTATGATAATGATGATATGGAGGTATGATAGTAATTCAATCTTGAAAGGAGAACACACTATTTGATTGTGGTTCTATTGATTCTTTTATATCTTCACATTTATGGAAGCTATTAAAACACCAAAAAATATGGTGGTTGAATTATCTATGAGAAAAACAAATCAGAACTTATTAAATTCAAAAGTTATTACTTTTCCCTAGTTAATTTTTTTTGACTAATGATCCCAACCAATGTCATATAAATTCCTTTAGTAGAGTATGATTATATATTGAGAATGTATTAAATATATTGATTGGAATCAAACATCGACTACTGTGGAAGGGATATCAATATTCATATCCTGAAGCATCCTCCATTTTGTAAAACTATATGGAGGTGGATGAATCAGCATTATAATCATCATCTCATGAGTGGATATTACTCCCTTATGAGAAACCATATCATGATCAAATGATTGGGAGTCTTGAGCTTTGGAACGAGGTCGGTGGTGGAGCCCTAATGGCGATGGTGTATGCGCCAACCCCTCCCTCCCCGGAGGGGGGAGGGGTAATCATCTGGAACATTCTCCCCTTCACCAACCCCACACTCCTTCCTCCTTTCCGAATGATTTCATTGTGCCCTAGGGTCCCTTACCTTCATAAGTGATCTCTACAGACCGCGCTTCCCATAAAAGAATCCAACGGCGCTTCAGTTCTCTTCAGGATGATTCTGGTCACTCATTTTAGGGGTTTCCATCCTTAGGTGGATGCCTTTGACAGATTCGTGTTTGAGGCTTCATGGATTCAAGACCGCACAATGGTCAGGTTGCTGGACTAGCGTCAGTTGATGGTTCGTTTTTCCTAAGAGAGTGATTTTATTGTGGCATGGTCCAACGCCCCCTGATCCCTCAATGGATGTGGATTTTACCTCCTTCTATAGTCCTTTGAATCCATCATGAATCGTGATGAACCAACGACGACAGTGTGGGTAAGCTTCCTAGATTCCCCGCTTTCTTTTCATATTCCGTCAATAATAACCATGTAAGGGAACATGGTTGGTAGATTTATATGTTTAGCTAGTAGTACTATTGTGGTTCGTCACCCTATCAACACGTGTGTTTGTGTTGAGGCCGATGTTTCGAGGCCTCATACATAGTGGCTATGGATTTTGGTTGGTGAAGAATTCAGATGGAAACATCGTGTGGTCTTCGAGTCTTGGACAACATATTTTTATGGTTGTTATCGTATAGGAAATTTGGTCCTTGGATGTCGTTGCGGTCAAAGGGATCAATAACTGTTGAATCCCCAACTACAAGAGACTCAGGCGTAGGTCACCCCCATTGTGATACAACAATCAGATAGAGCAGGAATCGTCAGGCCTGTCCAGGCGCGCGGGGTTGTCCAAGGGGAACGGGATCCAGGAAGGGTTAATTTCGATCTAGGTGAGGAATTGAGGTTGGAACCAGAATGTAGTTACAGGGAGGGTCTACTCTTGTAGTGGCCTTATCCGGTGGTTCCTGGAGTAGTGAATGATGTGGAGGCCAGTATCTCGTTGACATAGGTCATGGATGTCCTAGCACGGTTAAGGCAGGATTTGGGGATTATCTCCTTATAGGTGAATGGAGTAGAGGCAATACATGTGGAAGGAAAGGATAAAGAGCTCTCCTTTTATGTGGATGTGGTGGAGCATCTAGTCTCAGACAGAATTGTTGATAATGGTGTGGCGAAGGCAGTAAGAAAGGTTCATGGCTCTAGGGGCCCTCAAGGACAGGAATTAGAATAATCTAACCAGCATTATAAATTCATGGGTCAATGATATGAGCAGCCCATATGACTGATTATGAGTAGTGAGGTCACTGAGGGTGAATTTGGAAAGGAGGTCCAACCATCTGTTAAGTCATTACAGGGGAATTCCTTCTTGCATACAGCTAAAATCTCTCTTCAAAATCAAGGAAGGAAAGATGTGGTTTGCATATTAGGACCTCTTGATCCAAACATGCTCCTTCCAATTTCCTACTTTCAGATGACCGGGATCATTGGTAAGAACAAGAATTATTGGCGATTAAAGCAAACAAGTTGGATTCTTTAGGTAGGCTAAGGAATCTAAAAAAGAAGGCATGAGGGTTAAAGTGAAAACCAGGTTTGATGGCCTAGCAACTCATGAACAATCATTGTCATAATACGATGAGGATTCAGGTGATGATAGTTTCATTTAACTCTTAGTTGATGGGCTGGACCAGTTCTAAGGTAAAGTTCCCCACAACCCAAGAAGGAAGAAGGAGAAAAAAGGAATGCGTGACTCGGGGAAATGCATAGTGGTCCTAGGGGAAAACCCCCAAGGGGCGCAAAGATTAGTCTCACCTGCCGAAACTAATGGAAACCAGGTTGGATAAGAAATGTGGAAGCAAGGAAAGAAAAGGCCTTCAAGATGGGGAAAGTGGGGACCAATGTAGAGAACCAAGAGTAATAGGGGAAGAGGGTGTGTAGTGTATGAGGCTTATCTTCCACTCTAAGGAAGAGATTCTTGAAAAAGGCCATCGGCCAAATGACTCAAATGAAGAGATTTTAAGGGTTTATGAAAGAAATTTGTAGACTGAGGCCATAGAGGAGCATGAAGCATGGACAAAAAAGAATGACTGAATCATAGCCCGAGGCTTCAACAAAGGTAGAATCACCTTGGAGGAATTCACCAGATAATGGATAGAATGGTTTCTCAACTTGAATAACTTATTAGGGAGGATCCAGACACCCATGTTAGTACTCTACATAAGGAATTATATAGAGCATCTGAATCTAATAACCATATTCTTGTGTATAACAATTATGTGAGCTCTTTTAGCATGTAGTTTTCCTTGTGTGTGTACTTTGGTTTCCCACATTTCCTTAAAGTGGCTTAATAAAAAAATTTAGTTGGGTAAATAATTGTGACAATGGAAAAAATCAGGCCCGAATTGTAACAACCCAAAGTTTTTTAATAGAAAATCCCTTCTTATTATTATGTCATAAAATCACATGAAAACACAACATAATGATCTACTAAGTGCTATGTGCCCTCTAAACATATATTTTTGACTTCTATATTTGGAATTTTGAAAATCTGACATACACAATTGTGTTCAAGATAATTTTTGGATTCTGATAAAACAAAAATAAATCTTGGTGAATAGTAACCTACCCTTATGAATAGTAACATACTATTATGAATAGTAATACAACCTTTATGAATATTAAACCATTCAACATAAGAGTAACCATACCCATGAATAATTAAATAAAATTTAGACATCTTAGAAAGTGACAATTTGACCTTAGAAAATGTTTTGGTATTTTGTAAGTCATAAATAATTAATTATAATTAATTAATAAATTTAAAGGAAAATGTATTTTCTAAAAATGTGTTCATTAATTACCAAATAATTGTCTTATAGTTTTTAGACAATTTTATAAGACCCTGCGTGATTTTAGAAAGCACTGTAAAATTAGTTTTAATTTCAAAAAATGTTTTTTAAGTAAATTATGATTTTAATTAATTATTAAATTAATAATATTTAGAACATTATTTTTGAAAAATGGAATTCATTTTTTGATTCTAAATGTAGAAAATTGGTTGGGGTATATTTTTTGGAATTTTCTGAGATATTTGAATTTCTTATGAATATTGAAATACCATAATTTACAAAATAAGCTAAATAAGCAATTTATAGAGTCATGTGTGATGTTCTGCTGATGTTAGTCCACTTGGTTTGGGATCATATGATAAAATTACTATTATTTTTCATTGAAGACTCACTATTTCTTTTATTAGTGTAAATTATTAAACTAATGAATTTTATATTAAAGAAACCCCACCCCCCTCCACTATAAAAACCACCCTTCACACCCTTATTTCCTCACAGCTCTCAAGATCCATGACTTCTATAAACTCTACAAAAACATCCCCCCTAGAACCTCTCCCACGTTCAAGATCTACTAGTCTCATCAAAATACCAATCCAAGCTTCCTTAAGGAGGATCTCAATATGATGATTTAAGAGGACATTAAAGAGAAGGAAGCATTCGAATACAAGTTAAGGAGAAATTCTTGAACCCAACTTTCATCCTTTGGGTTCTCCCTCTCCATTTTTTTTGATATGGTTACTCATTAAAGATCATTTGTTCTTAATTGTCTTTTATTTTCTAGGATATACATGTTTTTCAATGGATTTTATGTCAAACAAAATGTTTTTCAAAGGAATCTTCTTTTATGAATACACATTTTACTTCTCTCTCAAAGTGGAGAGTTTTTGAAACATGTATGTTATACCCTCTTTATTTTGGGAACCCAATGTTTATGAATGTGTTCTTATGATATGTAACCCAATCCATTACTTGGGTTATTTATGTTCACTTTTGATATATCTTCCATGTGGCAAGCATGATAATGATAATGTTATGATGTGATGGGTGCTCCTGGAATTATATAGCACAATATGAATGTTTGAATGTGATGGGTGCACCCAGAATTATATAGCGCTCTAATGCATTAGGTAATGTGATTAATCTACATAATAAATGTGAAATGATGTGTGATAAAGATTCTAGATTTTCTCATAAGTATGTGTGGTAGTTAACCACTAAGACGTGATGTTTCATTTTTATGCATTGCCAAACGTCAAGTCTTTTATTTATAATTCCTCTCATGTTCATGATCTTTTTCCCATGTCATAATTATTCTCACCACATGCTATATTGGTCTTACCTTTCCTCTTACTGGGCTTTTACCTCACCTCTTTTGATGTAAATTCTCGGGTGGCTACATGTACTAAGGAGATGTCAAGTGCCAATAAGAAGCCATAGAATATGAAAACCCATTAATGATTATGCTTGATGGTGTAATTGTTATTTATGGTCCTAGTTTTCCCGAGACACTAAACCTTTGGATACTCTATTTGTAATATTATAATTTTTTTATCTTATAAAAATGTAATAGTAATGTCAGAAAAGGAAGGGTCTCTATACAAATACATTGCCATTGTAGGGGACTACAGTAAAGCTTTCCACAAATAATTTCCTAGTATGCATCCTGATTGAGAGGATGAGTTCTCAATTGAACATATTCTTGGATATCTAGATATATCGAATAAAAATCATTGAATTGACACCATTGATTTGGAATAGCTGAAGAAGTAGTTAATGTGGAATATAGAAAAGTGTTTTTTATTCTCGAGTGCTTAACCATGGTACGCATCCATCATATTTGTAATGAATATTGATGGATGAATTGGCCTCTTCATCAATTATAGTTAGCTTAATAAAATAACAATATAGACCAATTATCCAATCCATTGGATATATGAATTGTTTGATCAACTATGTAGGGGACAAGTATTTATTTATGATGGAATTCCAATTGGGATATAACCAATTTAAGGGGAAGAAGGAATATATTCCCCTGAAAGCCTTTTGAATAATCTATGGACACTATGAATTCCTAGTGGTTCACTTTCAGACTCAAAATGCTCCAGAAATTTTAAGGGACATAATGAATACTTTTTTGAGAGATTACCCTGAAATTTGTTTTGGTAGCCTTTATCAATGATATTATGATATACTCCCATAGGTAGGAGGAGCATTAAGGACATTTTAATACTATGATGAATACTTTGTAATGGGATAATATCTATGAATGGTACAGTAACTGTGTCTTATGGATATAATATGTATCAGTATTGGGTCATTTATTCACTAGGAAGGGAATATATGTAACACCCCGAAAATTTAAAAAGAGTAACGTGTATTAAATTTAATGTTTGGAACACGGAACTAAGAGCACAAGGGAATATAATATCCCAAGTACATATAATATATTTACTACCATATTAAAATTTAATGTAACATATAACATTAATTTAATATGATACTCTCTTAGCATGAAACCTAAGTAATAATGGGTCTCTTAAATGTCTCCTACTACATGAAAAACATAGTTTGGATAAACAATACTATATTATCAAAATATTATTATTTAATAAATAATGATAATAAATTTCCCAGGTTAAAATAAGGTGTTTAATATTGAAAATATGTTTCCATGATTACGAAATACTATGAATGATATAATAGATACTCCTAAGACAAAATTATGATATATGTGGAAATAAATGGGTGAAGTATCGATAAATTGCTGTTGTGTTGAAAAACATTTTTAAAATTTTATTTAGTGATTAAAAAAATTTCAAGGATATCCATCATCTTAGTTTATTCAAATTATATTTACATAGTTTTAGAAAAGGATAACCTTTATGTCGGGAAACAAAAAATCGATTCTAACAAGGTTATGGATCTTTTACGCATGATCAAAGAATGATAAGGGTTTGATGCCAACTAGTAACCTACTCAATGTAATAGTTAATAATTCATTTTTTAGTTTAAAATTACTAAGAATATATACAAATTATTATCCATTAGTGTTAAATTTTTAGGTTTAGGGATTAATTTCCTTACCATATTAGTTATAGAGAATAGTTAGAGATAGATTGTTGGAATTCACCCTCTTTTATAGGATTTGACATCTTTCATAAATTCATTTTAGTGCTTTTGGAATAAAAATTAATTTTTTAATTAGAAAAAATCTAGGAGAAAAAAATGTTGAAATTATGATTATAGGAATATATTAAGTGAATAAATTTATTTATATTCAAAGGTTGTAAAATTAATACTCTTAAATAAAAAATTAACAAAAAAAAGTTTTCTAAAAAACATAATTTTTGTTCACCATGTGGCCTTAATAATCGTTACATACTTATGGATTTGAGGACCATAAAATTCTATAGACCATTCACTTGATTCTGGTTAATGAGAAAAAATGATCCCAATAAATATTTACTTCATTCTTCCAATTATTTATCTGTACTATCTGCTAATAATCTCATACATAGAGACATTATTATATTTTAATCCATGAGACAATTGTAATTCTTATTATCTCTTTTTTAAGGATGTTTTACAAACAATACTCATGATGTGGGATTATAGACATGTAATTTATGGAACTATCTCTCTCCATGATTAAAATTAAATTGCAACTGAATAAATTATTTATGGTGGGGAGAATATAACACCCTGAAAATTCAAAAAGAGTATCTTGTATTCGATATCTTGTTTGAAATGTGGCACCAAGCACATAAAAAAACATAATATTTGGAGTATTTATAATATATTTAATACTTGAAATAAATTCTATAAAATTTATATATTTAAATTCACATGATACTGAGTTATCATGCAACATATTACACAATTTGTATCATTAATGGCTTGATCTACTCACAACACTGAGTTTTACCGAACAATATTATTTTATCAAAATTTTAATATTCAATAAGATATTAACTAGAAATTATGAATATTATAAAATTACATATTAAAATATATGGTTAAACAAATAATTCTTTTGTTACAAATAAAATAAAAAATAATATAATAACCAATAGGATATGAAAGGTATGTTTTTATTGAAAGCTATTTTTATGCTCAGAAGTCTATTTTATCATAAGAAATACAATTAATTAAAATTTTAATGTGATATTAATTATATATATATTATATTAAAAATATTTATTTTCATATTAATCCTATATCTTTGAAAAGTATATTACTATTAAAAAACACAATTTTATTCATAAAATACTATATTACGATCAATATATTTTTATCGCATTTTATGAAAAATATATTTTAAATTAAATTTTATAAACTTTTATAGATTCCATATGTAAAAAATAAATTTATTCATTTAAATTTAATCATTAAAATTATGTTATGGTGAATAATTGATATTTTTTTTCTGAAGATTCATTTTTTAAAAATAATGAAAATTATAAAATTTTATTTCAAAACAAAATATTGATTTTATTTAATTATAATTATCAATCATATTTTAAATTGTTTTTAATTATATATTAGAAAATATTTTTTTCAATTATTCCAATTTAGTTCATTTTAATAAATTTCACTTTGAAATTGACTATAAAAATCAAGAAAAAGTTTCGACATTTTTAGCTTAAAACCCTGCATTGTTTTCCCGTCCATGGGAGTAAATTTAAATTATCGTAAAAAACTATTTATATAAAATTGGAAAAATTAATACATTTTTTAAATGAAAATAAATTTTAATTTCTATTTTATTCAACTTTTTTTTATCAAAAATATTAGTGACTGTATTTTAAAAAAATTTAAATTTTAATATAAATCAATATTCAATAAGGGACTAAACCTTTTTCTTATGGGACCAAATGTCCTAGAAACATATCCAAAAGATATTTAATGAACATATTTATTCCCCATTCCCATTTGGATCAAAATTGGGCTATTATGGGATCCATATTTTGTGTGAAAAATATATATGGAATTCCATTGTCAAAATATTACAGGTCTGCCACCCCTCCTCCACTATAAAACGCCCCATAACCTCCCACTTCCTTGGACCTATAAAGACACATTGTAATAACCATGATAATAAACAAAATATCCTTATCATACCTCCCCTCATATAATAATAATTTAATAGGTATGAATGAAATCAAAAGAATCATTTGATTCAAACCAAAAGGTGTTACCCAATTTAGAGGTAACAAATTTCATTAAGATTCTTGGTTTTATTTCCATTATTCACTCTCAATACTATGAATATTCAATTATTATTGAACATAATCGGCATAAAAAATATAATATTATGATTATATGTTAATATTTATTTCAAAAATTATAAAAACATCCTTCTAATGGGTAACAAATATACTAATTATGTGTACGACGAACAACCACATCACAAAATGATGATTATTAATTTTTCATTTACAATCATTAATGGATAGAAATTATTACAGAAGATATATTAATAAATGATATATATTATTATTTTATGTATTTAATATTCATAATTTAGTTTACAACACTTACCTTTATACATTTTATTTTTTTCTAAATACGATAACATCATTTGTCGAACTGTGGACTAGAACCTCATAAAAAGTGATGTGATTGTTTCACATGATACATAGAATGTATCAAGGATGAATATAATTAAACATACATGAAACGAAAAATATGATATTAATTAAATAACTAAATTTATAGAAATAAAATATATATAATTTTTTTATTATACCTTTCTCATACTTAAAAATATATAATTTCATTCATGGACATGTGGATTTCCGCCTCCTTGACATGATGTGATTCAATTTAGATCATGGAAATTATATATATAATTCTTTATGATTAAATAACATGTTAATACAGATATAATGGTCTTTTTGTAAATATAGGTTGTTACTTACCTTATACCTGTAATGAACATTAAAAAATTGGAACGTTATTCATGCATATGTACGATCGACCATCTAAATGATTGTAATGATGATCAATCATTCATAATAATATTTAATGATTATTTTTAAATGTATAATTAATTTATAAATAGTATAATTATTCCATGATTTGTATTCTATATATGTTATATAATTTTCTTTCGAGCATTGTTTACCAACCAATGATGATTTTGACACATAAGCCGAATTTGGTCAAAACCGTGGAAATGTTAAAATTGTTGTATACAACATAGTAATAAGTGTAATAAATGTTATCATTAACATGATAAATGTTATAAATAATTTAAATAATTAACATATGTTTTTTATTCAGGAATATAAATACCCTCAAAAAATGAGGTGCAACGTAAGGGATTTCTTCATAATTTACATTATATTGAGACTTATGTGTTCTTATGCACCTAGTTTCATTTGTATGGCTTAATAACTGATATTTGAATTTTTATGTTATGAAAATATTTATTATAATTATATTATATGTTTTACATAATGTTATTTCTTCATAGAGAATATGATTCAAATGTTTTAGTGTGGAATAGGACAGTTTGAAATGTCTAATTGTTATCCTCCCAATGAATGTTTTTAATGATTATTCTTGAAATATCTCTTCCTTTTGTGATTTTTATCTTTCTCATGAAAAAATAAAATTATTTATCTGAACATACTTTCTTATATGTTGTGTACATACATCCATTTTTAAAATAATATAATGATTCATTCATTTGGCAGATATTTTTTGTTTCAATTTGAATAATTTCGTCCAATGGTATTTGAGTTAAAAGTAACCAATTGGAAAAGATTTTTCACAACATAATTCCATTTTCAATGGGTTTTAATCCTTCTTCATTTATATTAATATTCTGTGATTATATGTATAATGGATTTTATTGTCTATAGATATATTTAAACTTACATATGTCTATTTATAGATGATACACATAATCTATTCGTTGATTTTTTCTCAATTGAACTTGATAATATTTTCATGTGTTTACATTAAAATCTCATTTTTTTGATTATTTGAACACAAATTTCTATAAGAGGAAATTATTTTACCATTGTCTAATGAAACCTTATATTTTATTTTCCTCCACATATTCATGACCATTATTATGTAGTAGTTCAATTTTATACTCTTTGGTACTAAGAATATTGTTGAAAATATTTTTAAGAATGTCTAAAATTATTTAACTCTTTAGTTAGAGAACATATTTCCTTCTAAAAACCATGCTTTATTATAAAATTATAAAAATTTTATTTAAAATGATTTTTTAAATACAATTTTACCATTCTTTTTCTCTTCCCAAATTTTTCATAAGAATATACTTGTCATTTTATGAACACGCCATTTTTTGGCCATTTTACCATAGAAAATGAGTTTTTTACCCCATAAAGAATGTTTAATTTTATTTTAATTCACTAAGTTAGTATTTATATTTCATGTTGAAAAGGTTACATTTATTAAATATTATATTAAAATTGATTTTCGAAGAATTTATTTTTATAAAGGTTTTTCAAAAAAAGGATAATTTCCTCAGAGGGTTCTTAATATAACCTTATATGTCAATTCATAAATATAAATAGACCCTTTTATTTTACTCCACAGGGATAAATTTTATTGATACCATCCTTATACATCCTAAGGATGGTTATGTGACCTCTATCCCACCTCCCTGTAACCCCCCAATATTTCATAGTACGTTTTTTCTTCAAAGTAATTTAATAACTTGCACTTCACACAACATCCAGTTCAAGCACACCATGACATACTAAACCAGCCGTTAAAAAATAGTTATGAATATTATTAACTAAATTTTAAACTTTATATAATAATTATAATTTTATAATCCATATTATTAGTTTCTTAGACATAATGTAAGAACAAATTCATTTTATTCAGATAAAAAAAATATTTTTAAAAAAATGCAATTTATCGCCTTTTAATGGTGAAACCTTTTTGAATCCAATGTTTTAATCTTTTATATATTCAATTTGACAAAATAAAATTTTTCATTAGAATCGGGGAATGAGAATTTAGTTTCAATAAATTTTTGATTTTTTTCTGATAACTTTCATATTTGGGTGAATAGTAAAAAATACTATATTTTAACTGAAAACAACTTTTATTATCAAAATAATTTATAGTGTTAAATTATACATTTTAATGGTTTGTAATTATAAATATATTAATTTTTTACCATTTAATCCAATACTTGACATTGTAAGTAATTTCACATTAAAATTGGACATAAACACATGTCAATATTTTGATAGTTTTTACTTTTTTTTAAAACACACTTTTTGGTTTTGACAACGAGAATTAAATTTAAATTATTAAATGAAAATTATATGTTTTTAATTTGGTAAAATAGAATATTTTTTTAATTCATAAAATCAATATTAGCTTAGTGTAAAATTTTGGATTTTTTCTATAAACATTAAAATTTTGATGAACTCTGAAAAACACTGAGTTGTTGTTTAAAACAAACATTTTATTTAAATTATTATTTATTTTATTTAAATTTATTTTTTGTCAAAATAGATACATAATACCTATATATGGTCAATATAATTTATTGGATTCATTTTATAATATGTTTAGATATATAAATATTTTATTGAAATTTTACAGTATTTTACCCACCTCCTAGGAGAATTTCCAAATTAAAATAAAACAGAATTTTACTACTTCTGTGAATTTAATTTCAAAAATCGGAGAGGAACAGTTGATGTCAGTAAGTATAATGATTTCAATAAGTTAAAAATAATTTTTGGTGGATAGTATCTTTTGACTTTTATTTACCACTATTAAAAGTAAATACGACAAATAATGGTAAACTGATATTATTATAACCCTAACACATGTTCTAATTATATTAGATAAGTGTAATTCGAACAACAATAACATTATTAATAAAATATGATTCTTTAGGTCCACTTAGATTAGATTAGGACATTTATTATTAATTAATTCAAAGAAGAGTAAAAAGTGTTAAATTCAATGTTTAATAACTAAACAATTTTTAATATAGGGTTACACATAAGATAAACTCGACATTAAATACTAATTAGAAAGATAATAATATTTTCTACATAATTGTATTTAATTTATATTTTTTAGACCTTAAATAGTTTAATTTATTTATGACACAATAATGATCCAATAGTTACCTTATTAATGAAATATTAAAATAATTGATAAAATAAATATCCAAATAAATGTAATTTGAGACTTTTTATGAATTACACAAATTTTCTATGATAATATGACATTATAGGGTTGATTAAATGAATTTTTTTGAAGTAATAATGTTGTTATAAATTTAGAAAAAACAAAATACCAAATATTGTCAAAATTGGCATAAAATAGTTTTTGAAACATATATTATATTATTAATTAGTATTCTATTCCTAGTATTCTAAGGATCAAAAAAAGGGCTTAAATAATATTATATATGTCATTAATTAACCACTTGGTGTTCTCTTGGAAGTTTATAGTATGTTTATTAACAATATAATATAAAAATACAAAGAGACATGGTAAATGTCAAACTATTTAACTAAGAGTTAAATTTAAAATATAATGTTAATATAGTGACCCAAACCCGTCAAAAACATATTGGTTGAGTAGTTTTCGAACCATATGCACCATATAATTGAAATAATTTATTTTATAGCCATTAATAAACCGAAAATAATTTTATTATAAAATAGTATTTTAAGTTTTTCCAAAGGTTCCCATCACCCCTCTTATCAAAAGGCACTTCCCCTTCTCTCACATTCATAACTCTGAAGCCATTTGGAAAGACCAGAACCTTCACAAATATCCTCCAACCTATCCTACCTTTGTCCTAGAAGCATTCCATTGGTCATAAAGCCATCCAATTGTGCCCTTTTGATCAAATCAAAAGGAATAACACGAATAAGATGTAATGATTTCACCACCCTCTTTCATGTTTTTTCTTCTACCACTTACACATTCTTTGTTATTACCATACCAAAATAAAATCACCAATACCTTATATATACTATGTTGTTATTATATATATGGATCAACCATATTCATTTTATATCTATCTTATTAATGATAATGTTACCATGCGTGCGTACGTACAGCTTACCGTCTCCACGCCGTGGTGTAAATTGTTATTCCGCACTATGTTATTTGGATGGATATAAAGATGAGTAATATGTATATAAATAATTAAAATAACATTTTAATGTCTCTGTAAAATAAATATACCATTCAATTCCAAACCATTAAGTAAATTATTTTATCGCTCGTGCGTACGTACGGAATACAGTCTCCACAACGTGATGAAATTCATCTCCACGTTCTCCATTCATCGACAATTATAAAATTATATATTACTAATAAGTATGTAATATATGAAATAATAATGATACATGAAATATATATATATATATATATATGTTTTTATTTATGTACTTACATATATCTTATTCACTTACATCCGTTCAATACGATATAAAAACAAAAATAGTGTTTTTGTGAACGTACAGCATACTGTCTCCATAGATGGTGTTTTCCATTTAATATATCTATCTATTATAAATATTTATATTCTAAATATATAAGATATATAAATTAAGGATAATATTTTGGATGTATCTAAATCATTATCTAAATGATACGATCAAGAATAACAAGTAAAATATGTATGAAAAAGAAAGCAATTATTACCTGAAGTGTTAACTTAACATGAAAATCATAATTAAAAGGGTAGTATAAAGGTATAAATGAATCATGTATGATATAATAAGTATGAATATGGTTCTGGTATAACCTAATAACAAACAATGATCATTATACAATAGGTTAAATGTACCTTCGACTAAAATAAAGTACAAGGTAAGGGATAACTTCACAATCAATTTATTATCTGAGATTGTTTTTCCGTAAGTATCTACTGGGACATATTTATTATCCATGTCCATGTTTCATGAAATATATTTCAAATGGATTCTTTTTAAGGGACTTCTTTTTACTAAAAAAAACATTTTAAATGTTTTAAATATTTATTCTTCTAAATTATTCTCATTAATTTCCATGTTTTCAAAATGGTTATTAAAGATTTATTTAGATGGATATGAATGTTATTTAAATGTTAATTACATTCAAATGTTTCCAAGTGGTATGAGACAAATTGACTCAAAAATTTCTTTAAATGTCTTCCTTTCTAAATTTTGTGACTTTTAAATGTTTTTATGAAAAATTGATATTTCTCACAACGATTTTTACAACTCATTTTCATCTATATGAACATCATTTGATGGATTTTAAAAATTTTTTGAAGCTGATTTAATATGATACAATTATTCCATATTGTATTGAAGGTTTTGTGATATTTTAGACTATGTATGTTTTATTTTTATACCATTCATTGTTTATGGATAAAGTATTGACATTTCGTATGCAAGTTTTAATATGAATGTTTATGTTATGTTTAATCCTTTTTATATGATGAATGCATTGAAGTTAGTAAGTTATGGGTGGAGCCCACTATAGCTCTTCGATTCATCAGTTGGTCTCATGAGAAAAACTAGTGTCTTGGCATAAGTCATTGAAAAAATATTATTTCTAGTCTTGGAACAAGGCTTTGACTATGTGGTTATTAAATCTGGTATTATGTATTCTATCATTATGAAAGTGGCTATTGATATTTCGTGTGATTATTTGACTAGTAGAATATCCATGCGAATAAGTAAATGTCATTATATGATTTTATATTTTCAATATTATGCTGAAGTTTAATTTTAAAAGGCTTTTTTTAGTATGATAAGTTTCTTTAAATTTTTATGCTTATTTATGAAAGATTCCACTATATTGTTATCTTTACTGAGCATCTGATCTCACCCCTTTCTGTGTTTTATTTTTCTCAGAATTCTAAGAAGTGTATTGTGATTGAGATGGGGGGTTATACTAAAAGAATAATGGCATTCATAAATGATTATTTATGTTTTTTTGTATGTTATAATGTGTTATTTAACAGTCATGTATGTAATCTATTTTCCAAGACTGCTAAACTAATCGGTCCTTCGGGGGTTGATTCTTATAATCATGCCAATGTATTAAAATAATGCACTGACTCTGGATAACTAGGGTCGGGCATTACAGTTAGTATCAAAGGATGTTTACTAATAACCTTGTAAAATATATTTATATTAACTCTGATTAGAGCACATTACCCTAAGATAGAGTTTGACGATTAGTATAGAAGAACTTCCTAGAATTTTGGTAATATTGAGGTATTGTGAGTTTACTAAGAAAATACATCAATTTCTAGATATGATCAGGTAGAGGCAGCTCTAGCACAGATGTACCTAGGGGTAAAACCAGAAAACACCACATTGAGCTATACTCTAATGGGAACTGGTGCACGACAATGGGCCATGCTGCACTCTTGGTTACGACACTCCCTGGTGATATGCCTAGGATAATTCTAATTTTCTTTACAAATAATTATGAAAGATTTACAATTATATACCTACTTAAAGAAAGTATTTTTATGATTATGGATTATATCCACAAACTATTCAATTTATATTGGGTGTTTAACAGGTTTGGAATTATTAATTTCAATTCATAAAATTACCTAGTGTATGACATTGTATAGAAATGGTGCCCAGTAGAAGGAATGTGAACTCTAGCAATACATATAATCCAAAGAAGAATAAGGGACATATATTTCATTGAATTAATCCAACATTTAAAAGTTAAGTAGTCTCTCATGTATTCTTAACATATGAATAAATAGTATCATGTGTTAATAAGATAAGGAAAATATTCTCGGAGTCCTATGGCCTTGAAGGAAAGCAAGAGAATCAAAGGATAGATGAGAGAAAGATGGATAAATGGAAGAGGGAAAAGAAGGATTTTCCAATATTTTATAATTGTGGAAAGAATCACCTTGGTAAATTCTTGAAGGGAATGATAGTTTGTTATGAGTGTGGAGAAAAAGGACACCATGTACGTGGTTGCAAGGATAAGAAAAAGGTTTCATGTGTTCAATGCTTCATGTGCAAAGAGTTGGATCACTACGCGAATCGAAGTCTAAATCATCCGAGTATACCCCAAATGATGTTATTGGATAATAATAAAGTAATTATACTACCACAGATGAAGAGGAATGACTACTGCTCTTATGTTGTTGTTAAAAGATTATGTAATTTTAGTATTGTGTCAATGATATACCAGTTATATGAATTATGGAAATAAATAAGGATTGTACTACAATACTATTTCATTGATGATTTTTGATTATATGGTTTTATGAAGAGTGACTCAACAAAAAGATAATTTTTTTTGGAAAAAACATGGTTGGAGGAAAGATAAACCATAATATGGTCTTGATACTGAGGTAGTAATTTTGGAATAAGAGAAGGTTGATTTGGATAAATTATATTGGATATTTTTGACTATCATCGAACTGATTAATTGTTTGTTTATTTCATCATTGTTGGAATATTCCAAATATTTGGATATAAGGAATATATCTAGTATTATATAAAGGATAAGGGGGCGCGAATATAATCAATATGGTTTATGGTAATTCAGGGTGGTACCAGGTTTTAAAATAATATACGATGAAGGTGTTCACATGTTATTACAAGGAAAAAAGGATCCTCATTCTGTTTAACTTCCTTATAAATTTTTGACTGTGAGTTTGGATAGAATTATTATGGATAAGTATAAAGGCTGGAATGGATTAATTTTGAAATTTGATATTATTGTTAAGGTTATTTTTGGATTGTTATAAAAAGGACAACACATAGTCCGTTTGACAATTCGTCGCTTCATACAATGGTGCAGGAATCAAACCCACTACCAAAGTGCGACAAGGCTATATGACCTAGCACTATCCTACAATAAGTCCCTAGTTATTATAAATTAGTTTTATTCCTGGTATATGTATGTAACCTTATAATATTAGGGTAAATATATTATTTTTGAGTTATATTATCTATTAGAGTGAAAGATGGGTTTGTGGTAGAAATTAGTTAAAGGATGGAACTGTACTTGTTAAGTATATATATATATATATATATATATATTATTCTATTAATTAATTAATTCTTATACTTTAGGTAAGGAATATTAAAACCAAAAATGTGTTATCCTTATACCTTAGGTTTTTATTTAACTGATGATATTCTATATCATCATAGATTGATGAATTTGAAGCCCTCAATTTTACACTTGTTTGTGATTGATGACCTCAATCACTCCCTATAAATATTTGTGTTTTTCCTATAATTATTTGTCTCTAATTGTTACCAATGTTCTCTTAATAAAGATCATAATTTGGTGGTGACCATTTCATTTCCCTTTTCCTCTTATTTAGATTTATTTTATTAACCCAATTTCCGATGTGGGTTTTCCCACAAAAGTATTTTCTATTTTCAACATTTTATTTTCAAAAAACATTTTCAAATTGCGAGGAAACAGTTTATTTAAGGAGGTAATAATTTAACACCCCAATATTTCATAGTATGTTATTTTTTCAATGTAATTCAATAACATGCACTACACGCAACACCAAGTTCAAATGCACAACAACTTACCGAACAAGCCGTTCAAAAGCAGTTATGAATTCTACTAACTGAATTTTGAAGTTTATATAATCCTTATAATTTTAGAATCCATATTATAAGTTTCTTATACATTAAGTATTAAAAAAATTATTATTTTTAGATAAATGAAGTATTATTCAAAAAATGAAATTTTATAGCCTTTTAAAAGAGAACCCTTTTTAAATCCAATATTTGAAACTTTTATATATTCAATATAATGAAATAAACTTCTTCATTATAATTGGGACATTATAATTTTGTTTCGATAAATTTTTATTGTTTACTTGATAACTTTCATATATGGGTGAATAATGAAAAATACTATATTTTAACTGAAATTAACTTTTTAAATCAAAATAATTTATAGTGTGAAATTATACATTGTAATTGTTTTTAAGTATAAATAGATTATATTTTTACCATTTAATCAAATTCGGGTCACTCTATGTAATTTCAATTGAAAATTGGACATAAACAAATTTCAATCTTTTGATATTTTTTTCTTTTTAAAAAAAAACACTTTTTTGTTTTGACTACAGGAATTACATTTAAATTAATAAATGAAACTTCTATGATTTTAATTTTTTAAAATGGACCTCATTATTGAATTCGGAATATCAAAATTAGCTTAGGGTATATTTTTGGTATTCCTTAAAAACATTCAATTTTTTTTGAATAGTGAAAACAACTGAGTTATTATTTAAAACAAAATTTTTATTTAAATAATTATTTATTTTATTTAAATTTACTTTTTTTCAAAATAGATACATAATACCTATGTCATTTCATTATAATTGATTGGAGTCAATTTATAATAAGTTTAAAATTACGATAATTTTATTGAAATTTTACAGTCTTTTACCCACCTCTTAAGAGCATTTCCAAATCTGTATAAAACATAATTTTTCTGCTTCTGTGAATTGAATTTCAAAAATCTGAGAGACATGGTTGATATCAGTAAGTAAAATGTGGTTCAGTAAGATAAAAATAATTTTTGGTGAATAGTAACTTTTGACTTTTATTTACTACGGTTAAAAGTAAATAGCATAATTAAATGTAAACTGATATTATTGTTACCCTAAAACATGTCCTAAATCTATTGGATATGTTAAATTCAACCAAAAACTACCATATGAATAAAATATTATCCTTTAGATCCACTTGGATTAGATTAGGACGTTTATTATTATTTAATTCAAATAAGAGTTAAAAGTGTTAAATTCAATGTTTAATAACTAAACAATTTTTAATATCCAGTTACACATAAGATAAATTAGTCTACAAATATTCATTAGAAATATAAAAATATTTCCTACATAATGGAATTTTACTTATAATTTTTAGACATTAAATAATTTAATTTATTTATGACACAATGATGATCCACTAATTACCTTATTAATGAAATATTAAAATAATTGATATTATAAGTACCCAAATAAAAATAATTTTAGACTTATTATGAATTACACTTATATTATAGGTTAATATGACATATTAGGGTTGATTAAATGAATTTTATTCTAAGTAATAATGTTGTTAATAATTTTGAAAAAACAAAATAACAAATAGTGTCAAAATTGACATAAAAGAGTTATTAAAACCAACATTATATTATGAATTAGTATTATATTTATAAAAATCTAAGGTTCAGAAAAAAGGTATTAAGTAATATTATATATTTCATTAGTGATCCAATTGGGGTTCTCTTGGATGTTTATAGTATGTTTATTAACAATATAATATAAAAATACCAAGAGACATGGTAAATGTAAAACTATTTAACAAAGAGTTAAATCTATAAGATATGGTTAATATAGTGACCTAAAACTATCTAAAACCTTTTGGTTGAGTGTTTTTTGACCCATATTAACCTTAGACTTTAAATAATTCATTTTATAGCCATTTGAAACCGAAATGGATTTTATTATAAAATAATATTTTCTATTTTTCATTAAGGTGCCCCACACCTCTCTTATAAAAGGGAACTTCCCCTTCCCTCAAATTCACACATACAAAGCAATTTGAATCAGACATAACCTTCTCAAATATCCTCCCAACTATCCTAACTTACACCAAGAGGCATTTCTTTGGTCATAAAGCTATCCTATAGAGCCCTATTGATCAAATCAAAAGGAAGAACCCGAAAAAGAGATAATGATTTCACCACCCACTTTCAAGTTCTTTTCTTCTTCCACAAACTGTTTCTTTGTTAATACCATACCAAAATAACAAATCCTGTACTTGATATATACTATGATTTTATTATAAATATTTCACAACCATATTCATTATTTTATCCATCCTATCAATGATAATGTCACCATATGTGCGTACATACGGCTTACCGTCTCCACGCCTTTATTTAATTTGTTATTCAACACAATGTTATTTGGTTGTATATAATGATGAGTAATATGTATATAAATAATTAAAATAACATGATAATTTTTATGTAAAATTAATATACCATTCAATTCCACACCTTTATGGAAATGATAATTTCTCTCATGCTTACGTATAGATTACGGTCTCCACAACGCGGTGAGATTCATTTCCACGTTCACCATTAATCAGAGATTATAAAAATATATATTACTAATAAGTATGTAATATATGACATAATAATGATAGTGTAGATATATTTATTTATATATATATATGTATTTATTTACTTACATATATGTTCTTCACTTACTTCCGTTCAATACGATATGAAAACAGAAACATTGTTTATGCGTAACTACGACCTACCAACTCCATAAATGGTGTTTTCCATTTCATATATCTATATATTATAAAGATTTATATTCTAAATATATATGATATATGAATCAAGGTTTATATTCTGGATGTCTTTAAATCAGGATCTAAATGATATGATCATGAATAACAAGTTAAAATATATACGATACAGAAAGCAATTATTACCCAAAATGTTAATTTAACATGAAAATCATTATTAAATGGGTAGTATAAAGTAATAAATGAATGATATATGATATAATAAATATGAATCTGGTTATGTTATAATCTAATAAAATAAAATGGTCATTATACAGGATGTTAAACGTACCCACAACGAATGTAATTTACAAGGGAAGGGTTGATTTCATAATCACTTTATTATCCAATGTTGTTTTTATGTATGTATCTACTGGGGCATATTTATTATCCATGTCCATGTCTCATAAAAGATTTTTCAAAGGGATTAATTTTAAGGTAATTTTTTTACTAAAACATTATTTTAAATTTTTAAATAATTTATTCTTCTAAATCATTCTCTTTAATGTCCATGTTTTCGAAATTTTTTTAAGGATTTATTTATATAGACATGAATTTTTTTTAAATGTTAATTAATTTCAAAAGTTTCAAAGTGGAATGGGATACTTTGATTCAAAAATTTCATTAAATTAAATCACTTATAAATTTTATTACTTTTAAATGTTTATGAAAAAGGAACATTTCTCATAAGGAGTTTTACAAATCATTTTCATCTATATAAAAATCTTTTGATAGATTTTATTCTTGTTTGAAGTTGATCTATTATGATACTAATCTTCCATATTTTATTGAAGGTTCTGTGATATGTTTGACTGTGGATGTGTTATTTTTATACCATTCTTGGTTTATGGATAATTTATTTACATATTGTATGTTATTTTTAATAAAAATGTTTATGTTATGATTAATTCTTTTCATATGAAGAATGAATTGGACTTAGTAAGTTAGGGTCAGATCCCGCTATAGCACCTTGATGTATCGGTAGGTCTCATGAAACAATATAGTGTCTTGACAGAAGGATTTGAAAAAATCTTATTTGAAGTCTTATCACAAGGCCATGACTATATGGTTATGATGTCTGGAATTATGCATTCCATCATTATGAAAGTGGATATTTATATTTCATGTGATTATTAGACGAGTATAATATACATGTTAATATGTAAATGGAATTATTTGATTTTATATTTTCCATATTATTCGGAGGTTTAATTTTAAAAGGCTTTTTTTTAGTATTATAAATTTCCTTAAATTTTTATGCTTACTTATGAAACATTCCGCTATATTGTTATCCTTATTGAGCATATGATCTCACCCATTTCTATGTTTTAATTTTCTCAGGATTCCATGAATGTTATTGTGATTGATATGCGGAGTTAAACTAATTGATTAATGGCATTCATAGAGGATTATTTATGTTTTTTTATGTTAATAAGTGTAATGTAACATTCATGTATGTAATTTATTTTCCAAGACTGCTAAACTGATCGGTACTTCTTGACTTGATTCCTTGTAATCATGGAAATGTATTAAAATAATGCACTAACTCTTGGTAACTGGGGTTGGGGTTTTACACTCCGCATATGCTAGAGGTTGATTAATATTAGAATAGGGGAAAGGAATATATTGGGGATAAATCTCCCTATGCTATAAGGAATCAATAAAAATGATAATAATATATATAATAAATTACGAACATAATAAAGTGATGGAAGAAGAAAACAATCCAAATAATTATTGGCACCATATTCTGACATGTTAAATGTATGTAAGTGAAGAAAAAAAGTCAAATAATAAAAAGGGTAAATAGACCTGAAAAAATCCTCCCTAAAACCCATGTCATACTGTTCTTCAATATATAACCCATCTAGAAAGAAATCACTTGGTGAAGCACACCATTCCCTTGTTTAGAACAAAATTCATGTAAACTACAGAGCTACCAAATTGAAACCCAAAAAGGGTGGTAGTACACCCAAGTAGGATGACACCCATGGTTCATAAACAATCATATAGAAATATAGTGGACAATAAATAATATGATTAATGTTCATATTAATTAATAAACAATTTTGACACATTAAATGGCCATGTTGACCCTCAACATATGGGATGACACCCAGCTTCCACCAACCATCCCATAACTCAATGATGAATAAATCAACCATGTGGTGGATCCTCTTACATCATGTCTAATAAGTAATAAATTTGTTAGAATATAATAAATTTAAGTGAAATTCTAATATCATTTTTCACATTGTCAAGTTACACATTGATTCATATGAACTAATCATGTTAGAGTTTCATATGTTTTCCCAGGGAACAAGACCATTCCAAGGGATAATGAAGTATATCATAGTGGACTCTAAACCATAGTAAATCCACTTATGTGTCACTATGGTACTAATCCAATCATTGATAAAATCCAAAATTCATTTATATCAAACTGAACTGTAAACCATTATAGATCAACACTAGTGTTTTATAAGTTAAAAAATCGAAACCAAAGGCACAATCATAGAGATATTACCAGTGGACTCTCCTATATTGGGATAAATCATTGGTACCATGGAAAATGAGAAATTGGATCAATATTGTCTTATAATTCTAGTTATATCTAGTACATGTTACCCATATTCATATATACTAAATTTGTGGACTCCCCACCATTAGGAAGAATCACCATTGTCATGAATCAGATAATAAAACATATGTATGTTATCAAGACAACATAAGACATGTCTTAAAATTACTCCTTCTAAAAATATATAATCTATTTATTTTAAACCTTTAGATATTATTGTTACTAGATAAATCACCAATGTAATAGAATTTAGGGGTTCTATTTATGTGAAATCATAATTTATACAAATTTATAATTCTAAATACATATAGTACTTCACAAGTTTATATTTAGTATCACCACTTTAGTGGACATATGTTCATTCTCAATTCCAATGTATATGATGATATAAAATTAGTTGTATGATAATTTAAAACTTTTAACATCTTGATATTATAAAATAACACAATTTTATATACTATATTAAACATCCAGCACAGAGTTTAAATAAAAACATTATGTAACCAAAATAAAAATATTTAAAAATGATAATTTTAAAATAGCCAATAAAGTCATGTGTTTGTATTTTATTAATTACTATATAGAATTTTTATAATAGACTAACTAAAAATAAATTCAGTTAAAAATTATAATTAATTATTTTCTAAATTTCAACCATTTACATTTTATTCATCGAAAATATATTTTATTAAAAAATGATTCACAATACTTTTTATGATAAAATAATATAAATTTTTTAGACTTTTAGATAATTAATATGATAATATGAAAATCAATATTGAAATCACCATATCTATATAAATATAATATTCTATTTTTTGGATATTTGTTTAAAAGATTTCTTTTAATTGTGAATAATAAAAAATACCAATGTTTCTATATTTTTCATTTATTTTCAAAAATTAATTAATTTAACAGTAAAATTATTAATTTATAATAAATTAAAATTAATTAAATTTTAAATTATATATATGAAAAAAAAATATTTTATATTTATATATCTTCTTGAAATGGGATTTTAGTATAATATTATTCTTAGGCTTAAAAACACATATTTTCTAAATACAATTTTAATGTTCATAATACATAAATATTTAAATTAATTTAAATAAACCATAATGAAGAATGACATAATTGAAATATATATATTATGTATCCATAAATAATAATCCATATTCCATTATTTATTATTACTTATCAAATATTTATTAAAAGATCAAATTAGTATTTAAAAAAATATATTTCTTGAGAAAGCGTTTTTTTAAATGTTAGTGTAATTAATTTTAATTTTAATTACAACTCATGTATAAGAAGATTTTTTGAATATAACTTTTATATACATTTAAATATAATAATTTTTTATATATTCAATTTTATTAACAAGTTTTGACCATATTTTATATTGAAAAATGAAAATTATTAGTTGTGGTTAAGGTAAAATAGGGTTTACTAGGGAGTTAAAATTTTGATATGGGTTAAAAATTTCACAATTAAATGTAAAATTAATATTTTTGGATCATATTTTGACATTCTATCTTCTATTATTCAGACATATTACATTTTCGAACATCCGGGCTTGTGGTAATTTTGGTGTAACTCTTTTAAAAAGAGTGTAAATGTAACCTCCCCCAAATTATAAAATGAAAACCCCATCTCCTCATGTATCTTCATTTCTAAAAAAACATGGGTTCAAAAAATCCTTTCCAAAATAACTATCTTATATCCCTCATCCCAAATTATAATTTAAGTGTCATAATATAATGTGAATTTATGATGGATTTTTGGGAAATATGGTGAATTTGTTCGAAGAAGAGGGGAAATTCTTAACAAAGTGTTTTATATTATTTCCACTTCCTAAAAATACAAATATATTTAAAATATTATTAAAGAATCATCTCAACATCATTTATATAATAAAATGTTTTTATTACATGCGAATGTCCTACAACCTTTCCCTCCACCCTCAAATGGGAAAAAACAATTAATTGTGTGGATAGAGGACTACTCCCCCATGAACCAATGTATTCTAATATACTTAATCCCTTATATTTTATATATATAATAATTTATTTAAATTATATTTATTATATTTATTCTATAATTTTAATTCATTAATAATTATATCACATAATTTTAATTATATTCCATTTCATAGAAAATACTATAAAGTAACTTGTGTGTAGGGCAGTCTATCGACTTGTGAATCGATGTGATTATTTTATCACTATGGTTTTATATGGATGGTAATAAAGATTAAATAAATGATTATATATGTCACTAGTGACATGATAATTATTTTTTATATCATGTTTATCATATTCATTCTTATATTACCATCCATTGAATAAATGATTAGATCATTCATCTGTACAGAATATTAATCCCTTGAAAAGCGATGTGATTCATATTTATTATTATATCACATTGATGTTACATTTATGGTTATATAAAAAATTATATTTATGATATAATTATCAATCAATAATTTTACAATCACACTGACTACCTTCACATCATGTTCATTGATAAATGGAAACATTAATTACGCATATGTATGGCTCAACATCTCAATAATTGATACAAACAAAATTTTTCAAAAAAATATATCCAGATATTAGATAACACTATAATATATATAAATATGTATTATAATTATGAAATTACGTCCATTCTAGAGATGATAATATAATAATCACTTTGACCATATTCAACTAACCAATGTGATATCAGACATATGAGTTGATTATCATTATAACATCCTCTGTGAAATTAACTGGTTTGGTAGTTTAATTTGACATGGTAAAGAATAAAAAAGGAAAAGTAAAAATATAAAATTTCAGTTTGAAAATATATAATTAACATAAGAATATCATTTAGTAATTTAAGTTACATAAATGACAATTCGGTCTAGAGGTAAGGGTTTTCCTAAAAACTTAGTTATTTGAGACACTTTTTATTTTGTGAATTAATTTTGTTATATAGTTTAAAAGATTTCTATATATATTTAATTTCTTTAATTCCACACACTTCAATTTGTTTCATCTTAAAATTCATCTACTTAATTCATGGGATTTTATGTTTGAAATATTACCAAATCATTTAGGGTTTATATTTTATTCTCATCTACTATAAATTTTTTTCCATGTATTTCATTTAAATGAATGTTTTTTAAAATTATATAATAAAAGAATAATGATTATCAATCCTTTTATAGTTCTAATAATTTAATGAAATTTTAACATCTATCAATTATAAGAATTTAATTTGATTTTTAACTTTTCCGCACAAAAATATGACAATATTTATATATTTTGATAATAATATATTTCCACCAAATTAATTACTTTTAAAAATTGATTCATAATTTTTTTAATATAAATTAATTAATTTTTATTATCATTCTTCCTATTTCATCAATTTTATTTTGTATAAGAATAATATTCCCATCATTTTACAAATATTTTACATTGGTATTTTTAGAATATAAAAAGAAATGAATATTTTAATTAACATACTCTTTATGTAATGTTTTACCCACAATCGTGAACTCTCAAATCATTCATGATTGCATTATATTTTTTAATGCATATATATGATGAATTTTTTTTATTAAATAGTTTTTAAAGATTTCATTTCTGAAAAGGAATTTTCAAAAACGATAATTTGTTTTACTCATAAACATTTTCAGTATATTATAAATTCATTATAAAAAATGACTATTTATTTTATGGATTTATTATGAATTCATTATACATGCCAGTCTCATATATACAAAACTCAATATAATTTAATTATATGGGGTAATGAGTACCTTATATGCATTTCAAAAATTCCATTATTATGAATTTTTATTCATTATGATATGAGATATTATAATGAAACTTATTTTCCTTCCTTGGGTAATTAATTTTTTTATTCCGTATGATTTATTTCCTTTATATGGAACACATAAATCATCATTATGTTGTGGTGGATGAACAAATATAGTGATTAAAAAGATTGGGATGTGTTTTTAATCTCCTCATGTGGGATTTATAGTCTTAGGGATTAACCCCAATAAATTATGGTACCTTTTAAAAAATGTTATATTTTATTAGAATATAATTATTACTCAATATTAGGTCATGTTACATACTTCTACAAAATTATTATGATGATATTTTATTATGATAACTTTTTATTTATGTTATAATTCTGTTTAATTACACATATTACTCATCTTTTATTATATCATGTTATACCTTGTACTCACATGTTATTATTTATTATCAAATTTATTTCTTAAATTGATTTTTATATGACTTTTTTCCTTCATGTATTCCCTATGTGGTTCTATGCTGCTTTAGGATTACAAATGAATTTAGGATCTTAGTAATAATATTAAAATAATGTTGTTTTATTCTAGTTTTTTTGGTACCTATTCCTCAAATGGTACAAGGAATGTTTATTAATAGTTTTCAATTGAATAATGATTATGTTAAAAATCATACAATAATATATGTAGAAGTATCGACAAAGTATTGTTAGTATCATAGGATATGATTTTTAGACATTTTCATCTTGAATGAGAAACCTTTACAAAAAAATATAGGATATGTATAAGGGTAATACTAAGTAATAAAATATAGATGTATCATGGTGAAGTATATAGAGAGTGGATTCAATGATATTTTATCGTTATCTCGATACTACGTGTGAACATGGTTTTATATTAGATGCATCAGGGGTAATGCCTCTAAAAAATATTTGTTGGGCATGAAAAAAATTAACATGTACATGAAAAAATTCATTACTATAGACCTACTTTAACATTCCTTTGGGATGTGTTCTAGATATTCCCAAACTACTTATAAAATCTTCTGAAGGGATATAATGAATTGCTAGGTCAAAAAATCTATTAAGAATCATTACCACGGATAATTTAGACTAAAAATTAGAGACACATCATTTATGACATACTTATGATTTATAGGATATTATCTTTAGGTTCATATGTTTTCCACTGGTTTGTTAATGAGTCTTATTTTTTTTTTCTTTTAATATTTTTTTGTTAATGAAGGTAAATATGAGAATGATTGTTGAATACCAATGTAATGGGAAATGTAATGATTTATCTAATGCAATAACTAAAATATTTTTAAGGATAGTTATGGATGTTTTTATCATGAAAAATAAAAAATATCCAATTTCTATAAATGAATAGAACATAGTTTAATTTCTAATAACTCCAAGTAAGATAACGATCTAGTCTCATAGAAATTCAAGTGTTAAATATGAAATTTAATATAAAATATTGTCTCTGTTATTTCATTATTATGTTTTCGATAATGTAGAGAATAATTAAATTGGGAGGGGAATATTTTTTCTATGAATAAATGAATGACATAGTGTAATGAACATCCATGTACTTTGATGTATTTTTATGTGTAACTAGTTAATTATATGAGTAAATAACAAATAATAAGGGTTAGACTATAGATAAAGAAAGGAATTATGTTATACCAATCATTGAGTTGATGTATATATGTATGGGAATACTATATTTAGTATGTCAAATAATATTTATCAAATTTATATTGGATAAAATAATCATGAATCTTCTTTTGAATAATTTAGTAGTATTTTTTATTTAAAAAATTCAAAGAATATTTAGAGTGAAAGTAAGCACTAAGAATTTTATAGTTAACAAAAAATTGATAATATTGTAATATAATATAATTGAAGTATATGTAATCATTTATATTTATTTTCTATATAATTATATTCAATTAAGATTAATTAATTTTCTACAAAGGAATGAGATATATGGAAAACCATTATGGTCAAAAAAAAATTATTTGATTACTAATTTAATTTTAAGATGTTCTGTATATTCTTGAGTATGTTATATAATCATTCATAATTATTCATACTATTATCAATTATTATTTTATATAGTTTTATTAAAATTATCACCTAATATACTAGGTGAAAACCCACCACATCCAATACCCCCACATGGAATAATCACACAATAGAATAAAGATAAAGGTTAAATTCAAACAATTGGCCTATGAGATGTACTAAAAAGTAAATATTATATTACTTATATGATTTATGGATATATATTATTCTTTTTTGTAAACACATTAAACGGTAAAATATTATTTAATATTTACGAATTTTAAGGGATAATTGATATTTTTGGGAAATGATTAATTTGTTATGATATATATATATATATATAATGTAGGTCTATGGTAAAGAATTATTAGAGATGAATGATATCACATTGTTTGAGATTTATATTGAAATTTTAATTGATAACCATTATAGATTAAATTTTTTTATCATGATGATAATATTAATGTTATTTAGTATATATGGAAATTTATTTAAGGAAGGATGTATAATAAACCACTAGTTTCATTGTTGAATTTTGAGGATTAATACATTCATAATAATTTTTTGTATAATATTACTTAGTCAAAAATATATTGTTTTTAATAAATATTGGAGGAATAGCTTGTTGCTCATGTATTGAAATTATGATATGATAAATGATAATATCAGTTCTTTAAAAAAATATATACTTGATATTTATATCATATACTATGATAGGTTGGGATATATTTACAAAAAACCTCCAAAGGATAAAATTGTGTTTATAAAAAATATATGAGGTATGAATTTTTTATATTATAATATATAATTATCTTAATAGAATCCCTCAAATAAATTGTAATGTTTTTTTATCAATATGACGTAATATCATATAAACCATTTGTATCATAATTCCCCATATAGTTCTGGTTTTTTGGATGTTGACTTTATTATGAACGTTTTCATTATTATAACAAATAATCATTACCACTCCCCTTATTTATTTATTGATTTCTTAAATGAAAAAATATTGCCTTTATAAAAATGATATCTTATTTGGAAACCAATTTATTTGATGAATTTTTTATTTTGATTCCCTCTATTTAAGAGAATGTCTATCAACCATTTTTTTGATGTGGTGTTTTATCACAAAACAAATTTAAATTATACCCCTTAATTGTTGAACATAATTTAAAATATAGGGGTTAAAATTTGTATATTGGATGTAAAATTTAACTCCATGATATTTGAAAATAAACTATGTTCGATTACATACTAAACATGTAACATTCATTTTAAACAAACATTGATATATTATTGAAATATAATTACATTAGTACGATCAATTTAAACTGTAATTTAAATTCATGGGTCTGAATAATTTCATCAACATTCGAAAATATATATAAATTTATTTTTAAAATCCATTTAACTGGTCACTCAATTTTAAGAAATGTCAAATTTGTGTCGAAAAAATAATTTCTTTAAAAAAATAATTTCTACTTCTATCTTTGAGAAAAATAATTATTTAGTTTAAATATAAAAAATTATATATGATAAAATTAAATAAGATCTTGATATTATAATAAGGATAATAAATTTCGGCCATTTTTTTGTTTTTTCTTTTTAAAACATAATAATTTTTTTATGAATAGTGAAAATACCTATATTTAGAAAAGTACCATTTCTTCTTAAAATATTTAATTATTTAAATGTAAAATTATTACATCAATTAATATAATAACTTTATAATAAATATATATTTATATTTAAAATAATTTAATACATTTTATTCATATTTATAATATATTTTAATATATATTTATAATTAGTATTAAAAATTCATTTCTTTGTAAACTATTTTCATGTGAATAATATTTTATCATTTTAAAAAATAAATAGACTGTAATTAGGAATGATTTAAAAATATTTAACTTCATATAACTATAAATATGAATTTAAATTTTATTAATTATAGTTTCTTTTCATATAGCTATTATAAGATAATATTATTATTGAGAAAAAAAATTATCGAGAAAAAGTTTTTTATATAAATTGGGATATTTAATTTTAAATTAAATTTAAAAAAACAATTTAAGATTGAATTTAAAAAAATTATTCAAAATTTTCAATCAGCTTAATTTAAATTATCTATTATGGTGGAATAAATTTTTTACTATTAAGAAAAGTGAAAATAGTAAATGATATTTGTCACTATAAAGGTAAAAACTCTTTATATTGGGTGAAATTAATAAATGAGGGTTAAAATGACACAAAACATATATAATTAATATTTTTGTGTACTATTGAGACCTTATAAATTATAATAAATATATATAAGACATTTTTTGTTAATTTTAAAAAAGGAAATCAAGGTTATAAGTCTTTCTTTTAAAAAATTCCACATTTGTCTTCTCCCCGACATATTATAGGAAACCACCTCTCCCCCACTATATGAACCTAAAAAATAAATTTTATTAGACAATTAAAAAAATAATTAATTCCTTAAATCCATATCTGTATTCATAAATTAATTTATTTATCATAAAAAATGTTAGGAAGGATTTCCGTGAAAATATAAATAAGTTTTATGAAGAAGAGGTTACATCCATAACAAAGTGTCATATTTAATCCTTAATTTCCCCCCAAAAAATATTATAATATATGGGTATAAAATTAACATTTTATATAAAATATGCAAATATTCTGTAATATTGTTGGACTGACATACACCCACCACCTGTTAACTCATATAGGAAGTGAAACCATTGAACGTGTGTACTACAGACTACACAATTGAAATTGACATAATTCATTATAAAAATCACATATAATGGATTGATATAATGTTGTATCAAATATTTATATATTTAATTTCTTATATAATTATACATATATAATTAAAACATCACATACTCATACATACTATATATTCCATATCAAATAATATAACGTCTCACATGTGTACAACAAACTATCTCATCATAAAACAATCTGATTTTTTCACATACTACAAGCATGGAAGGTAATAAAGATTAATCTTATTTAAATATTATAAATTAATGTCCTATTTATCATTACAAATGAATAATATACAATACACATTATTACATTACCATCCATTGAATAAATTATAACATCATTCATGTGTTTGACCAATAATCACCTTGTGCAGCGATCTGAGTCATTATGTTACCATGTCATTTGGATAATTAATATAGGGTCAATTAAAATAAAAATATGAAAATTATGAAATGATGATCATTTGGAAATGTTAAAATAACATTGTTATTGTTTAAACCATAATATCCAAAAATGTCTAACGTTCCACATGCATATTTAAAACCTACTATCTATATGATTGTAATATAGGTAATTTTTCAGAACTATATTTCATGGATGGTTTCGAAATGTATAATTTAGTTATAAAAGATATACTTTTTAAATTATCTTAAATTGGTATATGTTTATAAAATAATATCTGTTACGTTATCAAACTTACCTAATTTATTATTGGATGAATGAGACTTTTTTCGTTAAACCATCTGATGTGAAATAAATTGTTAATGTATTTGGATATTACGTTGTAAAAAATAAATGTAATAATATATTTAAAAAATAATTGTAATAAATAAATTAATCATCATATTATTAATATTTATGATGATAAGTAAAAAACATAACTATTGATGCTCGAGAAAACAATTTCATCTCAAAAAATTGTTCTTTGATACACAACTTCATTTATCTACCAAATTTCATTTATATTTTGTGTAAACTAACCATTTAAAATATAAATATTTAATTAATTTAACCTCATTGTTGTTTGATTTACCATCAATAATCTTCATTCAATGATTTTGTTTTATAATTTATCTAATGTGATAAAGGGTTGTATTTTATTCTCATATTAATCAATATTTTTTATCATTAATTTCCATAGTATTTAGTTTAGATAATTGGGTAATAAATACCTATAATTTTATAATATTGAATTAATTCATAATGTTTTCAATAAATAGTAACATTTCAAACTATTGGGTTTTCAATGTAATTGATTTTTTTGTATAAATTATGACTACATTTATATTTTTTGTTCTAAATCCATTTCATCCAAATCTAGGATTTCTAATAATATTTTCAATTTTTATTAATTTTATACAATTATTTTAAATATATTTTATACTCATTTTTTTAATTTTAAAAAATTATTACACTGAAATCTATTTATAATTTTACAAAAAGGATAATATAACTATTCAAATCAAAAATTGAAAGGATTATTTTAATTTAATATACTAGGAATGTATAAAATTACCATACATCATGACATCTAAACACTTTAAGGAATAACATTTTATTTTCTAAAGTTATTTTTGAATAAAATTTATTCTATAATTGTTTCCAGTTATTTTTTTGGGTTTTAATGAGAAAATTAAAAGGATAATTCCTTAAAAAATAGGAGTGATGGGTGTCAGGGATCAAACATGTTCACCTAGGCCATTATAAGTAAGGCCCAAGCCATCAAAAGCATTAATCCACCACCGATACACTAGAATCACAATGAATGTCCATCTAGAATACCGGTCCCACCATATAATCCCCAAAATTATGCTTCCAGAATACATTTTATGGTGAAACCAATGTGACCGATATCAAAACAGTTCTACATGATAGATAGTACGCCATACATATGGGATAACTAGCAAGACAAACATCCAAGATGGACCTATGTTATATTAATATGTCCTCCAATTTCATGAAAATTTATTGAAATATGACACTTGGGAAACTGATTTAGGTTGAATGTATGATTTTAAGAAACCTTTAATCTCTTCTCAACCTATTCCTTCTCATGGCACCTCAAAAAAATCTTTCTAGATCTCCAAATTCCAAAATTAGAGGGAATAAAATGTAATATTGGGAGTAGTTTTCTTTCGTTTTGTGAAGAAAAAGTTTCCTATGTGAGGATTATATTCACTTAGTAGACATGTACAATCATTAAATTCCAAAAAACCTCATGTATTTTGTCATACCCATAAAGAGACAAGTGGGAAAACCATTAGAGTATATATCATAGCCTCATCTAAGTGTTTTTTCCTTGGATTCCCATATCCACTACGGCATCTACATCTCATGTAGTCCATCCCTGTGTGAAGAACAACTATTCTACCCTGGTCATCCATGTAGGAGGGACTTTCCACTCAAGAATGTAATTAGTATGTGATCCATCGTCAGCTCAACCATCCCTCACTAACACGAGCCACCCATTGAACCCTGTTTAATAACAATAATGGTACTAAATATCTTCTATTGGATAAATCGTATGGGTGAGAAAACACCATTAACACTCTCAAATTCTCTGGTTATATGAGATAATGGAATATTTAACACCAATGTGTCCTCTTGGTTATACATTCCCATTTTAATTTATATGTTATATTTATCCTCCCTTGTGGTTTTTTGTCAATAAATTCTTAATTAAAAATTCCTGTAAAAATAATAATCCCATTTTTATAAGTAGTTCTAAGAATATATCCATTTAAAAAATTTAGGGGACACATTAATTACCCTTTTATTCATGCTTGCATCTTACCCTCTTATTATATTGTATAAAATTTGGAAAAAGGAATCCCTCCTAGAGTATGTCAATATTAATTGTTTTGGGATGTATCCAAATTTTTGTGTGTGTGGTGAACGTGGTGATGTATATAAGAAAATATATGGGAAGATAAATATCCATTATATCTCTCATAGCCCTGGATACCTCCACCAATTATGAATGGGATTATGTGTTTTGTTGGATCTTCCACTTTCTATTTTTCACATTGTTTGTTACTAACATGTTCATACTGGGTAGTGGCTATGATGAAATATTCCTGATAAAATACATGTTTCAAAGTCCCCCCATAGGTGGGGGTCCTCAAATCGAGGTATCCATCCTATTGGGCCTCCACAATATTGAATCCTCGAAGACATATATCCATCCAATTTTTCAACCATATGCATGGGTCATGAAAATCCAAGTAATAATCTGAGAGGGCCTCCATAGGAATGGGTCTTCAATGTCACATATCCATCCCTCAGGACCACCATATGTGTGGTTCCTCAAGCCATGTATCCATTACACATGGACTCCCTAATAGGGAGTCTTCATAGCCTTTTATCATTATAAAAGGGATATTTTCACTGGGAGATAAGCCAATAAAGGAACTCCTCCATTGGTTTAATCCCTAACATCCTAAACTACATAGGCTTTGAATTCTGTCCAAATGGTAATCAATGGAAGCCTCTCTATTGTTGAAGCCTAACATCCCAAACTCATTATAATTTCATTTTGGAAAAATACCCAATATGAAATCATATTTTAGGGGAGTCCACATCCATTATAGTACTAGTTGGCTATATTGTAATATGTCCAACATCATACATTGTATTGGAACAATTCTCCTAGACTACCTTTGCATGTGACATTAAACATCACATGTTGGTACATGTCACATGAAATTAAATGAATGATATGCCCCATTAGTTGGAACCAAGCTACTTGTATTAAAATTCCTCTCATGTGATATATATGAATACCATATCATTGGGCCCGATCCTAACATTAAGAAAATCCCATCTTCCTAGATGATGTTAAATTAATGAGTATCCCCCCATGTTTCATAAAACTATATTCATAAGATTATACAATCTATGAATCCCTAATCATCATACAAAATGAGAAAATTGATTCATAAAATCTGATACATAAATATTTCTCAATTTATGATGAACCTATGATAAATTTATATTGTTTTAAATCAAATACATGCTAATATATTATTCTTAACTTAAGGGAGAGTCATTTAAAATGTAGGATTTAATAAAGGATTCATTAAATTGACTATAATCTATAAGAGAATCATGGATTAGCATAAAATTCATACTATAAGGGTGTTATTAACTCAATCTCATATACCGTTTACCATTGTGATTCCACAAGAATTGTGTTACCAAATGGCAACAATCACCTTCCATTGTTAGCATGTTCTTGAAATACATCATAAAAGGTAACTATTGTGGATTTTATCATTCTAAAAACAAAACCATTTGGAATCCTCTAGAAAATGACTAACATGGATGATTATGAAACATTAAACACCTTACAATCTACCATCATAACCCATAATTCTTTTCATTATAAATAATAATTATGTGATTTTTTAGTTATTTAATAGTGATTTTTCATGCTGAAATGTTATTTTCGACATCTGTATTTTTAATATTTTTTCAATTCATCATCGAAAAAATAATTTAATTCTATGGATTGAATATAAATTATATATATATATATCAAAAAAATATACATTCCTTATTTGATCTTCCATTTATTTTATAATACATGCCTCAAGTTCCTCTTCTAAATTTCTTCATTATGAAATTTATGTCAATTATGATATGATATATGATTATGCATCCCATTATCATTCCATGGGTAAATATTATTATTATACATTATGATTTATTTCCCTCTTGTGGAACACATTAATAATAATCATGTTATGATGGGTGCACCAAAGTGATCTCAAATGCATTGGGTAATGTTTTCATACTCATGGGGATTCATATATGTAATAAGTGAGTAAATATAATCTATTATGAGACTGTTTCCACCATATATTATTGTATTGGATATTATCCTTAACTCATATTTATTTCAAGTTATATATTTTGTGGACTTACGTATGCTGTTATTATATTATAATATAAAATTATTTATTTTATTCTTCATTATAGTCACTCGTGTGCCTCTTATTTTATGATATCATGTTATACCTATTACACACATGTTATGCTCCCTAGTCATTTTTCTTTTATTACAATTATTTTTATCTCACCCCTTCCATTCATGTATTCCTTGGGTAATTCTATGTAGTTTTATGATCTCAAATGGATTTATGATCTTTTCATAGAGAGTAATATAATGATTTTTTAACCATTTTTTAAAGAGGGTATGACATTTAGAACATTGTCATTTATTTAATAGTAGTTTAGGTTATAAATAATGTAATATTGATTGAAAAATGAATTTATAGTTATATAAAATTTTATATAGTGGATTAGAATTTAATAAAATGTACAAACATGTCATTTCAATGTGATCATAATTATTTCACATACCACTGATATCGAAAATACACTATGGTGTTTTTCAAGACCACCAGCTAATCAGGAATTGTCAACCTAAGAAATTAATCACTACCCATGGAAGAATTCATATTTTACCTAACATAAAATTGATATATAGGTTTATAACAATAAAAACATATGTATCCATTCATTTAGATAAAATAAAAATTAATTTAGATTTCTAAGGAATGGAAATTAATTGATTGTGAGGGTGTATGATCCAATAATTCAAGTGTGTATTTTAGAGTGGTTGGGAACCCAACATTCATGATATGATTTTGGTATTCACATTTTTAATTCCTTTATTCTCGCATATGTCAATAAAACCATCTCCTTTTTATAAAAATTATGTAATAACCACTTCACTTCATTAATATGTCTCACATCATGGGTTTTTGACTCATGGACAACTGAGAAACAATCAAATTTATAATTCATTTCCTTAATTTTTTTTTCAAAACCCATTAATGTCATGTATGATTTTTATCAGGGTTCCTAGATTAATTCATTGAGATAATTATTTATGAAATTAAATTTTAGTTCCTCTACTACAACATAAAATAACAAAACAAACTATATGATTGTCTTGATTACAATGGACTAAAGGAGAAGAAACAAAAATCTAAGAGATTTGGAAAACCTTTTAATTGTTTTATACTCAGAAGACATAGAATCAGACAATATTTATGTAACATCCCTTAATATGGAAATATTTTTCATGGCCATATTGGTTGTGTAGAAGTCCTCAAGCATGCCACCCCAAACACCATAGGTTTATAACTAGCATATGGGGTGTGATAGGTATAATAAGAAAACTATACCACATGGATTCGTAGTTACAACATAGTGTATTGACAAAATACAAAGAAATTAATATTAGAGTGATTATTTATTGGAATCCAAAATAATCAGAAGAATAACAAAAAATAAATCCATTTAAATAATATAATAATTATTAAAGGATTAATGTAATGACATGATTGAATCTAAAAAAATATGATTATATAATAAAGAAAATAATATAGTACTATCAGAATCAATAATAGGAGACAAAAAATTCTTCTGTCTAGAACAATTTTTCAGTTACATATCCAAAACTAGCTCATCCATTAATAAAATAATCAACAGTATGGTTATTTCCCTTGTCCCAAATCACATCCATATAATCTACTTCGGTACCAAATAGTTTCCTAAATTGGGTGTATGATTATCTAAGTAGGCTGACAACACAATATAAAAACAAGTCTGATAAAATGTGTGTGAAATAAATCAACAAACAATTCTATTTATTTAATAAAAATTGAAATTACTACAACACCAACCTTCTTTGACACCATGCGGGAATGTCTGTCTACGTGTCTCACAACTATACTAACCCTAAACATTTAATTAGGGTAAAATATATCCTAAATTAGCAATATGTTTAAAGGTTTCCTATCATGTATTAAAACAATGGATACCGTACCAATATAACTGAGTTATAAATTAGAAACATATGGGTCAAACCTTATATATATTAATCTTTTTTGTTTCAATTGGACATAGCTTTTTCTATAAAAATATCAGTATGAATCAGTGTGCCCATCAGTCTATATAATAATTTTATCAAGTCAACTTTTAATATCCCACTATATATACATTTGAACATATTTCAGTAGTCTTATAACATCATATAAGCATGTCAACATTTTTACCTAGGACTTTCCATTTATATAATCATTTCAGGATGTGTCACCAGGCCCAGACCTCAATATGAGTATACCAACATTTTAATATGCCCAATGCCCCTTATAAAAAGTAAAAAATTTATCAAAACATTTGTAAAAAAAGTATATCATAATATCACATCATCAGGCTCAATGTGAAACTATAAAAATTACCATTTTTCATTCAATTAAAAATTTCATATATAAATTTTTTAATCAAATAAGATGCTAATTATACCATTAATAAATACAACTTCATGTAAATTTATATCAATAAAACACCAAAAATATATTTCATGCTAAAAAAACATTATGTCATCGAACAAGTCATCAACATTCAATGGTTCTATGACTAGAACGGTAGCCATAGTCCATATAAAAAACCAATTTGATCATATTTAACTCTAATGATTAATTCAATTAATTATTTAATCAATTCAGGAACTTTTAAATTAGTGCAATTTTAGTATTTCATATACACACTAATTATCAAACCATAGAGTTTATGTTAAGGCCTCTAATCGTTATATGATGATCAAACTATGCATCTGATGTTGTCTCTAGTGAGTACGAAGGTGTAGATGATTTGAAGAATGATCATTGATAAAAACCACGTATGAAAAAAGACACATGGTTAATGGATTACACATCAATGGTTAGAGATAAAAGAGATATAGGAGAGATCAAAATCTATACCACATACTCATAAATCGATTAAAAAAATGGGATGCTTAGAATATTGGTATATACACCAAAATTTAATGGAGGTCCACCCTATGTTAACAGTTTCAATTTACCTATACATAAAATAGGTTTGAGATGGCCGAGAGATGTTACAAGGACTTAGGTGACATCCCCAAGGTGCCAATGGATGGAAATAAATTCCCAATGGCTTCAATATAAGTTGGGGATGATTTTCCCTTCAAAATTAAAAAAACCATTAATCAATCACTAAAAAAATAAAAAACTACATGATGCATGATAAAATGATAGATGACTCAGACATTTAATTTATATCAGACTAACCTACGATTACCAAATCCGAATAAAACTAACTTCAATGTAAAATCTGAAGAATGAAAAACCCTGCAAACTCAAAGGAAACTACGACACCAAGCTCTATATGATTAATGGTCCATCATTACAAAACAACCAATGTATAAAAAATTAGTTCCAATCCCATGTGGTCTTAACCTTTTCCCTTATATCAATTCATGACATCTTCAAAGTGAATAATGTTCAAAAGAATGGGTGAGTATTAAACCTACTACGTTTTCTCCAATTACGTCTCAAATCATGCCACTAGGATTTATATATAAAAAAGGGTTATTTAAAATATTTTTTGTAATTTATTTTCTTAAAAATCATATAAAAAAATATGAACAATGATCCATAATTACAAGTTTTTTTAACAAATTTCTATTTAAAAAATAGATAATAAATAAAACCACCTCGCATGTTACCTATTCTATTACCAATCCATTCCATAGAACCACACCATCAACCATGCATACTATGTTATAATAGTTACATACTTATGTGGGTATCTCATCATTTACCATGTCCTCATTAAGGTAATTATATTCCATATTGCCTTACACCTTTGGCACCAAGAACAATTCCATATTTCAACCAAGCCTTGTAAATGAAATGTGAACACACACCCCAATAATTCCATATAACCATGATAAAAAAAATCTTGCTAAATCCATTTCAATTGAATCCCTATTTATATAAAAAACACTTTTATTTAAAACCATTTTTTGTTTAGTATAATCAATCCACTATTTTAAAATCATTATTTTTCAATCAGTTATCTAATCACAATGTAGAATAAATACCATGATTCCAAAATTTAACCCCAAAACCATAAATCACCTATAAAGTGTACTTATATCAATCTATGAAATCCAATTTCACCATCAAAAAAAGAACTTAAAACAATTTAACCCGAATGTAAATGTTCTAGAATGATGACAAAATATTGAAGTCATCCTCCATGATAGTTATGGGAAATATGATAAAAGGCACTAAATGCATCTCAAAACCATGTTGAATCTCCATGAATAAGCCTTAGATCAGATCCCCTATCATTATAATGTCTATATATGAACATATTTTTCATCAAAAATGATATATCTACCCACAACATATGTAGATTAAAAACATAGAGAGAGATAGAATAATGCATATCTATGAAAAACACCATGACTGACCATGAATGATCACATAATGAACAAAATCGACTTCTAATCAACATGGAAAGCCTTCATATCACCTTCATATCAATGAGAGAACCATACATGGAAATTGGAAAAAATATATATTGAGTTTGGACTGCATAAGAATAAAATGTCTAAGTTAAAGGGAAAATTGAGTGAGATCAACATTTTAAAGTGGTAGTTTCTTACAGAGCATGGTTTAGTTACATAGTTAAAAAATTTGTACACTAAACATGAATTAGAAACATTCTTAAAGATGATCCCCAAATGGTCATCTCACATGACCTCCAAACTATGTGTGAACTGTGCTGAATCCACTACCACAAAATGACCAAATCCATTTTTCAACGCTCATAGTTTATCCTAAGTGAATGCATGGTTTGGGAAATCGTGAACCTCTTATACACCTTTGGTTTTTCAAATATCTCCCAATGAATGGATTTGTATATGTTTTGGATGTTTTTCTCAAACTGTGAACAAACCATTCACATATAAGAATTCCAAAAAACACTCCATAAGTTCAGAAAAACCTCCCAAATATCACCTATATACATTATATAGTAAACAATAATAATTGAGGGGCTACATTCATGAATCATGGGGTGTAACATTATTCCAATAATAGGACCTTCCATACCATAATGTAAGAATAAATCAATGCCATGAAATCGTTATATCCATTGTTCATTCATTTCTCTCTCTTATTCCAAAGACTCCCCCTGTATCTGAGCAAGATTCTATAAAACTTAAAATATTAAAATGAATTTTCCATGAAATAATTTCCCATTATTATCCAATATCATCACTAGGATATGTGAAAACAATTCATCTAACTCTTTTCAACATGATCCCATCTTATCAAGTGGTCAGTATTAGGTTGATAATTTTTCAATAGATTTACGTAGAACACATTTTTCACTACAATGAAACATGGTGGAAATGTCATATGATATTACAACACTACCAACAATTAAAATATGTCAATATGGTCTATGTATTAAGGATATAAACTTCCACGATTCCCAAAATTTTAATGTCCATGCCTTGGATAAATCCTCAAGAAAACATGATCACTCACTTTAACGAACAATGACAATTGAAAAAATCTGTAAAAAATTTCTAATGACTCTAAGATGTCTCCATACTCTTTATAATAACTGAATATTCTCCATTATTTATTGGATGAGGCTCAGTAAAACTATTAATGCCTCACATATTTACACCCATTAAAGTGAAAAAAGATGAGGATTCCCATATTATTATTCAAAATGATACATATGTGTCAAGGCCTATGTGTTTTTTATATATAATAACTTCACTAACATTATGTGATCATCCCATGAGTCGCCATAAAATCATTACCCAAGCCTGCAACATGACTTCCATAATTTTTATCATCCATTCATATTGGTCATCCATCTGTGTATGATACACTATAAAAATAGTAAAATAATCCCCAAAGTATTTCTATAAGAATATAAAATAAATGATTTTTGAACATTGGATCTATGTCGGATATGATTAATACACACATGGAATGTATTTTTACAACTACATGGATATTGATTTAGGAAAGATCCTCCACCACTTATGTTTCATGAATATGAATCAAATGAGAATACAAGAAGTTGATCTATAATCACTCATATTGAATCATGATTTTGATTCTTTATAAGGATATGTTTAAAAAATCCTATGATATCCGGTCCCATTTCCAAACTGGAATAGGTAAATACTGCCACATACCTACTGGTCCTTGATATTCTAACTTAAAGTTCTGACATGTACACTATCTTGATACAAAATAAACCACCTTTGTTTTCATGATGACCTAGAAAATCTACGTCTTCAACACCTAATACATATTCTATATTCTAAAATGAACATTCTATCATGAATTGTATTAATAATGAAGAACACTTACCCAGGAATATATATGTATAACCACATTATTTTTGAACCATATCACTAAACACTTATCTAACATCAATCCCTAAATGTTATCCCCACCATTATGTTTTGAACATATATCCATGCATTCAACATTGGATGTCATTTCCTCTTTAATCATCAATAAAAAAATAGGAAGAAGAACAAATGGAATGAAAACTGTAACATCTCCTCGAATTTCATATTCAATATTCATGTCAACTAAGACTGACATAAAATTCCTCACATCTAAATATTCTTATACAATATGAGCATGCAAAATTCTTCTAAATGTATATGCCGCCTAATTGACATTACATTGTGTACACATCAAGTAAAATATGAACAATTTGGGATCATTCATCCATCTTCATTTCCTTAGATTATAATATAATGGTGAGAAAATATGGTTCTAGATTTTATGATACGTAAACACAATAAATTTCTCACAATAGAGTTAGTGACGCCAGTCTTGAAGTCACAGACTACAACATCTATCTCCAATTTGTGTGTTGGGTAGTTATTCTAATGAAATAATAACTACCCAGAGCCACAAGAAACCCCCTTATCTACATGAATGATAACACAACCCATCCCAGATTCAGAAGCTACACAATACACCACCTAACATTATCATGATTTTAAAAAAGATATTGAGAGTTGATAATGTAAGATGAACAACTAGCTCTTGAAAAGAATTCTAGCATTACACCATCCATTAGATCAGAATATTATTCCTTTTCAATGCATTAATATGATATTATAGTCATGATAATTCACAAACAAATCAATAGTAATAACTATCAAGACCGTGAAAACATTCAATCTCAAATACATTCTTCAGTAGTCCCCAATAATTGACAGATTATATCTTCTCTAGATCTAATAAAACACTATTTTAAAAAATTACAGGGTTTAGGAATCATACCTATTGTATCCTAAATTCACACTTTGATAATTTAGAATATATATGATGATCTATTAATATTTTCAATACTATCTCCAAGAGTTTCTCATTCCCATAACTTGTCCCTGAATACAATAGTTTTCCATCCACAAACACCACAACAAATGAATCCATATATAACTGAAAAAATCCAATTCCTCCACACCACAACGAATTCGAGAAATCATGTAGATATACTCATATCATACTCTATGTATCATGATGTTCCAACCTCATAGTTGTTATCAATATTCTTGTCGTAGGATTTGTCCTAATACAAAATCAGGAGAACACACACCAAGCGATCATACATCCAAGATGGCACCCATCTAAGAGATGCACACCAAATAGAACAACACACCCCTTCATATTATAACGTTTGAGAGAATTTTATCCATTAGAAACATCATACTAGATTCATTTCTAGTTCCCAGCACCAGAGTTTCTTTCGTTGTAACCCTGAGCCCAGTGAAAGCTAACAAAACCCTAGTCAAGTGGCCTTCCCCTATCCAAAAGACATAGTTGAGGGAGAAAATCTATAGGTTATGAATGGAATGAACCCTCTCTATCAAGAGGGAATAGAGGGACCAGTGCTTCACCACTTCCCCACAGTCATGGGAGGACTGGACATTACTTATATGTGAATCCTTTTTTCTCTCATATAGAGTTTCTAACAAATAATTCCATTGAGGGATCCCTAAATCCAATCTAGGAATCAATCACATCATGTGGAGGTGACCGTTTCTCCTTATTATATTCCATGTCCATGAGAGCTCCAACTCTAATGGAGGACATTCTTATTAGTGGTACTCAGAGATGGGGGACTACTAATCCTAAAGTAAGGACCCATACCCTTATCCAATAGGTGAGTAAGAATCAGTAATTGGATGACCTGCTCCCTGATACGATAGTAGAGTACAACTCTATTAATCAAGATTTCACTCACTAACCCTTTATGGGATTACCACTCCGTGGATAAAAGTCCCACACCATGGTATGATAGGGGAGTAATTACTCTACTAGTCCATCAACCATGGGGGACCCACATCCCAATACAATAGGTTAGTAAGGACCCCAGGATTTATGACCCACTCCCGTACATGTAATGCGAGTACCGACTCTACTAGAACAACATTTATAGAGGACCCTCAACCTAGAACAACATTTGGGTACTAAATATTATGAGACAGGACATTTTGAATAACATGGTATGGGAGTATCGAATCTAAATAAATGTTATATATGTATGACATTCTCCCTAGAACGATAGGGGAGTATTATCCATCACTAAAAAAATCACGGGGAAACATGCTCCCTAATCCATTAGGGGAGTAAAAATTCTGAAATAACTACCCAAATTCCTCAAACACACACCCACAACATGGGGAGTCCCACATATTCCTAAGAATATAGGTAAGGGAAAATCATACACTGTAGATAAAGGGGATTACCAATCAAATAATCTTTGTAGATGAACCATACTAATCTCCATAATTGGTATAGTACTGGATTACAAGCATCTCACTCAATTTAAAACACCTCCTATCATGCGAGCCATAAAGGAGGCCACCTTCATGTTCCACGTGGAAAAAAACTCCGGATAGGCTACTCAAAACATTGAATTTGAATCCTGAGGAAGATGATATAGAAGCCTTGTGATCATAGGAGGATCTCATAGGATTAAAAGACACGAACTGTGGAAAACACATCCTGTGAGCCCTCCTGAGCTCCTAACCATGTACTATGTCTACACAGTTTAGAAACCCATGTAGGGGTCCATGAAATTTAGAGGTGGTACATGTCATCGACCTCTTCCCTCATCCCCTGGCCATGTTCCCCTTATACATGGACTATAAAATATTGTCCTTTACTTGCCATGCATCTCATAATAGACATTCTGTTCAGGATAGACACCCAAACTTACCCTTTTCACAACATGTAGACTGTTGATGTTCATGTATCGAACCACGTGTCCATGTAACTTGTCTATGTTTTTATACAACTCCATGTGATTTCACATGGATATTACCAGTCATATCCCATGGTATCATAGATTAGGGAACTATATGAAATGTAACCCTTAGACGTTGTGTGTTGTCCTAAAAGCATATATTCTCCAAACATGAAGAGACATTGGGAAAGTTTCAGTAAATTGTATGTCATGTAGATTGTAATTTGACTCAAGAATTAACTGAAAACACCTTAATTTATCATGTTCTTTCACAAATATCATAGATATGCATGAAAGGGATCAATGTCAACTGTATTCTATATCTATGATCATAAAATAGTGTATTAAAATAGATTAGGAACAATACTCTAAACCACATAACTCATTAGTGAATTTCGGATACGTTGGATGAGAAATGATGGTCGGATCATGAAAATCCATGATCTGATGAGTATATGTGTCTGTCATGGAGATTAGTAGCACTTTTCCACTTCCAATTTGTCTTGATTCCAATGTTACAATTGGGGGAGATGAGAGATAAGTAATGGTCTCCCCACTATTGTGTCTTTCACACCAATGTTTAGGTGTGGGAATTAAAATTTACATTATTTAAATAAAAAAAATTATTTATCATTTTTTGTGGAAGGTCACAAAAATTCCATCGATCGAAACTCCAAAAGGAAAAACCCATAGGTCGCACATAGGGTAAATGTGATGCTTTAGACCCAACCACTATCTTAAGAAGATGATATAGGACTTTGAATGAGATAAAATTACATTTTAATTAAAACTATGTGTGCACGAAAAAATATATTTAATATTTTTAATATCACCACAACCAGTATCTTCGGGCCCCAACATCCCATCCTGACTCATCACCAGGCTTCGGTAATATTCTCTTGAATATTTTAATGTCTTATGGTTAAAAACTCATGTTATTAAATTATTACCCATTTTAGGTCTTTTCACCCCTAAAAGAGATATTTGAATCACAAGGGTTCAAATAATCTTCCCATCGGACTCTCATGCCAGCATGATCAACAAGGGTTCCTATGCTGCTTACAAGAACGAACATAGAGGAACCACCAAGATAAAACAACTCTTATGTCCAGATTCAACTAGACAAAAATCATGATAAAATGGGAATGTGGCTCCTTAGTTTCGATAGATGGGAATTCCCCAATCACTGTGGTCCATCTATATTCATGGGGTCAAGCAGTATACCCCCTCGCTAACTTGATGCAGACACTAACAGAACTCCAGAGTTCAAATCCTCTCTTAGATGGATTATACAATAGACTCCATGATAATTATGTCCTGAAGGATGAAATTAAACACACAATGTCATTCAAAAAACATGGCAAACCATGATTAAACATTGGTTTTTGTTAGGCCCTTCATCTACAAAACACCAACTAGACCAAAAATTTCTAAAATAGAAACAATGTTACACCCTCTAGTGCCATGCCAGCTTATTATGCATGGTAGAAAACCAATAAAAACTACAGAAATAGCATAGAGTCGAACTATACTACTTTAGAACATTTACAAAAAGAATATAACTCTATTAGGGATGCCAAGATATAGAAGTCTTGTATAAAAAATCCACTAGAAAGGCCAGGGACATGCTCCAAAACTTCATCACACAACCTCACCTAGAACATGAAAGTCTATGGAAATTATCCAACACATGACAATTCAATAAACATCGAGAGACAGTGACATTCTTTCAAGGTAGTGTTCACATCCCAAAAACATGTCTTAGTTGGAAAAGTGTCCTTGTTCATCATGAGTTCAAATATACACAAAACTATACCACATCCTCCTTGAGCATGTCAGATACCATGAATATACTAGACACTAGAGTGTAATAATGGAAAATAAAGGGATTCAAAAACACACATTTGTTATTACTAGGACATATTTCAAAACTACCAAATTGGAGATCTACCAATTCCCCACATTAACCTATATAAACCTGAATAAAGAAGCAGAAAGAAAAAAAGGTCCTCACTACATTGTTTAACAATTTCTCCTACTAAAAGTGGATAGGATACAAGTTTTATCTCTATTATTTCTTGGAGATTCTGGAAGAAAGTCCTCTAGGCACAACAACTTTTCCCACCCACAACCTCCAACTCCATATGCCTCACACGGACCACCTGGTGGGTGGTGGTGGAAACACCTCAAACAACATGTCGCCTCATTCATCTCTTCCAGGTCCTCTTTCTAATTTACCAACTTCTAAAACTCCATTATCCAATAGACGTCTCTAACAACTATAATTTTAAGTTGAATCCCTCTCAGTAGAGTGGATGATCGTGAAATATCTTGATAGATATGCTCAACTGCCGCATGAATAACACCGCCTCTCATACAGTTTACCCGTTCCTCGATGATTATCTTTCACTATAGAACTATACAAAAATATCTATGAATGGGTATGCCTCATATGCAGTGATCCTATTAAATTTTGAGTTCCATATCCTATAGATGTCATAGACACAAGACCATTGCAGTTGGTCACATCAACCTTTCCCTCAGCTTAGAAACATTCCAACACCAGTTCTCCTTCTAGCAGTCTACTATGGGTGGTAATTCAAAAAGGAGACAGAGATTCCCTAATCTCCCAATTCATTCCCTTATCAAATTTATGTTCTCTGAATAACAACCCCCAAACCATGACCAAATATTATTGTGAAAAGTATTTTAAGCTCACTAAAAAGTCATCATGTATCATGTTACCCATCTGAAGCTTTATAAACTGATGGATCTACACTATTCTCAATGTGGATGGGTAAAACACTCCCCTAATGAGTCTCTAAATCTACTACCATGTGAAAATACCCTCATCAAGAGATATTACCACCAAAATCCACCATATCCCATCATAACTCTGCTGAAGGCTCACCCCTAAGACTACCTTCTAATCAAGTGGATTCTTCACTAAGTGAAAAACTAACATGACTACCTTAAGCCAGTCATCTATAGACTAGGGTTCTGGATAACCGAGGTACCTTGAATGCCACTACCTCTAGAACCCACGCATCACACTCATCATGTTTGAATCCTTAGACTAGACTAACGGTAAAACCGACTACTCAACCAGTGATGGAACTACCAGTGGACCCCCAAAAGGTATCACATCAGAATTAGTACCCTTCACTGAAGCCCCATCACAAGGTGGATTAACATCACTATCACATTGTAGAAAACTGTCTATATATTATTGGAGTGGTTCTTAAAATAGAATCATAACCTATGACAGTCAATAGAATATCTTGGTATCTGACTCAATAAGCTTCGGAAAAACCAATACCCATGCCTATATGATCCATGTAACATTTATTTCCTAGTGACCGGTATCCTAATGTACTGAGTTGAAAAGCAGGATTTTAGAGTCCTAGTGAATGGATACATCTACAGTTACACTAACACTATAACCTTTGGCTTGAGATCCAATCTCCAAGAATCATTACATATTCACTATTTAAACCAAACCAATCATATGACAGTGGGGCCCCCAATGTGTTCATACATATATACCCTGAAACTAGATTAAAAAAAGTATTTTATGACAAAAAATGAAAAACCAATTCCCACAAAGAAAACTGTAAAAGTGTACATCCTTCTCAGAAGGATAGCATCACTGTCATCTGCAACTACTAGAAATCACCACAACCCAGCTCTGGTAAACACCTTGTTTGGTGATGATCAGTAATAACTTCTTTCCTTAGTTCCTTTGTGGACACCGTCGAAAGACATGTGGTCTACACAAGACAAAAAACAATTATGGTAAATTAAATGGGATGAGTATTAAATTACTTAGTTTGTTCACCGAAAACCCCTATATAAAATTGATAGAAACATGAGAGAAATAGTCAACTCTATCTAGCCAGATGGAACCCCAGCTGATATAGAAACTTATTCTTGAACTGCCTTATCCATTAAATGTCATGTCAGCTCGGTATACAAGTGTTGTTAATCCTGACATGTGACAAAACTGCAAGGACTCCCTAAAATAACCCTGATATACTCGTCTCATACACTATGTCTCATGAGGATCAACCTCCTAGCCCAGAAAATGTTTCTTTTAATAGGTAATATCTACAAAAAATCAAGGATAGAACTCTCTATGAGATCGACTATATCACATGGAAGTAGACCATGAATGAACTCCAATATGAATAATTCTAATTATAATGCTATGTCTCAGAGAACACACATGAATGAGAACATCATACTTGGTCCGCCTCTAGTGACCTACACCCGAAGTCCTATTGTTGTTACCTTATGCCAGTATTAACGTAATGAAAACCATGTGAATAGGCCCACACCTCATCATTTTTTAGTCAATAAGGTTTCCTTTTTTTTATGTTCTATTCATTTTTTTGATAATCAGAAACATATTTTCATGAAGAAATTTATCTTTCTCTTAGAATAATTTTATTACGGAAAATTTTTTTCTCTAAGAAATGTTTTATATTTTCATTTTATATTAATTTATTATTCAATGTCATCTCAAAAACGAGTGAAATAATATTTTATTAGGGAGAAAAAAATTTAGATCCTTATCAATAACCACTAAATCATGCAGTTTTTTAAGGTACTGAGTCATACTATTTTTAGACTATTAATTCTTTGAAAATAGTACTATAAATTATATGAAAATTGAACTCCAAATTATATAAAATTATTTCTCCAAATTTTCTAATTTTCTGACTCAGAATTCACTCAAATTAGGACTCTAAATTCCTCATAATTCAAACTATGAATTCCTTCGAATTAAGACTCCAAATTCATTATAATTCAGACTCTAAATTCCCCAACAATGTAGTCACTAAATTCCTCCGGATTTAGACCTTGAATTCTTATAAAAATTGAATCATAAAATCTATTTTTCTATAATATATTTTTTCATAAATTTTGAATCCTAGAATCTGTATTTCCTATATTCTGATTATTCATATTTGTTAAACTACATTATTTTTCTTAAAATAATTTTCCAACATTATCATATTATTGTTTACAGAAGGTAATTATACTAAAGAATAATTTTTTACATGATAAAATTTCCTTACACCAGTTTATTTTACAATGAAATGATGTCAATTTTTTTATTCTAACTAACCATTTTTTTTAGTGACATGTGTAATGACTCCTCTGAAATTCAAGGAAAAATATGATCATTGGAGGAGGGATCAGACCATTGAAATCCATTACTATAAATAGATACTCATTTGTATAAGATAAATTATAGATATATATATTTAATGATGTGATGATGTGAAGTGATTTTTAGAGAGAGATAATCATGCTTTGTGTATTACATGAACATCTTATTCTGATATGAAAAACTTGTTTAGATTTCATAGTGCTATTTGGATTGTGGTTTTATATAATCAATTGATTCTAGGGATAGAAAGACAAAGGTTATGACTACCTTATTGTCTGAGGACATTCCAGGAAAGGAAGATAGAGGTGTTGATTACCTTAACGTTCGAGGGTATGAAGGGATAACATGAAATACATCGATATTAATATAAGAGGGCTTACCCTGGTGTGGGTATGATAGACTTTAAAGAAATAATTAATCAAGGTACCATTGTCTAATGATGTTGGACACCCTAATCTTAGGTTAAATGATTTTGTTCATGTTTATTTAAATGTTGTTTTACATTTTATTTCCACTGTATTTTGATAATAAATGAAGGTGTATGTTTTTTATAATTTCTTTTACTTTTAATAATATTGATAAATAATATTCTATATTCATCAAGATATAATCTTCTCCTATGTAAAAAATGCTTATGTTTCTTTTACAGATTCATATTTATGGATAATAAGAGTGTTTGTTTTTCAGATATGAACCAAATATGGATTATTAATTTACCTCAATTGCCTTTTTAAACATATTTTTCTTATGGTTAAATGAAAATGTTTTAAACATAAAATTCACCACCTCTAATATTAGTGAATGTGGACATTCTATTTTTATCCTATAATTGGTATCACTTGACGTCTCGGAAAAACTTACACTTACATATAAGATTTATCTTGTTAGTTTTTTTAAACATTTTCTTTCATAACTATTATTGTTCAAGTTTTGCATAATTATTTTTATGTTTGTTTATAAACATCTATTGTTAACATTTTTTGTGGAATATATATTTTTCTTACAGAGTGTCAGTTATGAATATTGGTTGTATAGACAACATTAATACTACCTCAGAAAATATCTTTGTTAGTTACGATTATGTGTGATGGAGAGATAGGATGAATACATTTATCATTAACAATGTTGTGGAAAAATGTGTCATGCATACAAGAGCTTACAAAATTCGAGACAAATAATTATGAAACATCACCAACCAAGATAAACTACAATATCAATTAAACTAACAAGTACTCATGAATTGTTGTGTTTGATGAGAATAAATATATATAGTCAAATATCGTCGTGTAAAGATGCCAATTACATTTGGAAGAAACGTGAAGTCACACGTTTTGGTACTTCTATAGTGATAAAAACTAGAAGAGATATTTTTTGAGCATAATATCATGAATTTTAATTTTCTTAAGGAGAAATTGTTTGCAATCTACAACAATGATTTATAACCATTGTCAACAGTATTCAATCTATGCGTGATAAAGGTCTTGATTATGATGTTCTTGTGGAAGGTATAATAAATATAGTGCCAAATGAATGGGAATATAAAAGGATAGGTATTTTTAGGAATTGAAAATTATCTAACATTACTTTTGATGAGTTCTTTGGAACTATTATTCTGCATAAAAGATAAATAGAGAGAGATTATGATTTCAATAAAAAAAATAATGACAATGGAAGTATAGAGTTCACTACTAAATCTAATGTCATGAATCTGGAAATGTTAACTAGATAAAAAGCTATAAAAAATTTTATTATTTTGTAATAAGGTGAAAGTGAATAGTTTAAGAATGAATTAGCTAATCATGCATGAAGGATGAAAAAGATAGTGGGAAGGAATGTTTTTCACTATAGATATAAATTACAAAAAATATTCTTATGTAATATATTATGAATGTAATAGTGATGGACATATCAGACCTAGTTGTCCTTTTTATGAGAAAAATGACAGAAATAATAATCATTCAGAAATTAATAGTAAGATGAATTAAAAATATAAGGATAAATAATGTTTTAAAAGAAAATGGAACATGTAGTGCCAATGGTGGTGAACCTTTAGATGAATCTTCAGATTATCAATTCTCTGGTTAGAAGAATATTGATCTTATAGCTATAATACCCATTGAAAATTATTTTATTATGGATAAGGTACAATATGATGAATACATAACCCTTATATATTTAAATGCTATTTTTCCTGATATTAGATTTTATAAATCTTTAGATGATGAATCATCTTTATTAGAAGACAATACATTACCCTCATTTGATGTAGTTTCTAGATTTTATAAGTTACTTCTTTTTTTCATTCTAGAATTTTCTAAATTATATAAAAATGAAAATTTTCAGATAAAAAAACATAGAGAAAGGAAATTCTAGAATTTCTATTTTAAAAAAAGATGCATCAGATCATTCTAAATATCATGATCAAAAAACATTTGATTTATAAAGTTTTTCCAAAAAACTGAAGGATATTAATCATGAGAAGGATAAACATTATAAGGATCGTGAAAATGAGATTTCTAGGAATAATATTTTAGATAATAATTCATGTTAAAAAACAAATGGTTTTAAATATTGTAATTTTTTTATCAGACTAAAATCATACTTTTTTCACCAAAGTAACATTTATCAAATTTCATATTAAGAATGAAATAATTTGAAAAATCTATTCCCAACATCATCCTCATAGGAATAGTTTTGGATTTGGTTATACTGACTCAAACCATATTTTAGTCAATAAACATTTGGTCACCAAAGTGCTCCATTATTAACTAAGTGTCAATGTGGTGGAAATTGGGAGAAAAATTGTTCTTTAAATAATACTAAATCATTAGTTTTTCATAAATAATACTTTTTAATGAAAATATGGATTTCTAATATTTTAATTTCTGGAATTTCCGTATCCAAGAAATTTTGGATTCCCAATGTCAAACCCATTTATTATGAGTAAAAGAAATGAAGTACCATGTACAATATATGGTACATGGATAGTGTATATTTCAGTCTCTTAACTGGTAACAAAAACATATATGAAAACATTATCATGATGAATTGATGAAAAGTAACATTTAGAGATAATTATTAGGGAGAAATTATTGTTATATATAATATTGTTCATCTTGGAAAAGATATAATGTCAAAATTTTAATTTTTTAATGGTCTTAAGAACAACCTCATAAGAATATGAATATTATTTGTAGAAGATTTCCTTGTGAATTTTAGGAATTATGAATGTCTAGTACAGAATTACAAGGAAGAGTTTGTTATCTATTAACATTGGCATGAGAATGTATACACACATAACCTAGAAGACCTTAGGATCCAAGACCTACCCTGACTTAGTGAAATAGATTATCAATCTTGGTTATGGAATAGAATACAAGGACAATGAAATCATATAAACCTATGAAAACACTCATAAAAAATACTTACTAAGGATCTCGCAGTGCTTAAGTTTGATTCATCAAAAGTTTTTTTTATCCATTTCAATATTGAAAGAAACATTAAAAACATCTATATCAATCAGTGATGTCTCAATTTCATATGCATTATATCTAGTGCATATGGATCTTTTCGGTTAGACACAAACATGATGCATTGTAGGTTAATATAATGTATTTGTTTTAGTTAATGATTAAACCATATTTTCATGGTTCTATTTCCTAGTAATAAAATGTGAATATTTTTCTTATTTTAAAACCATTAGAGACCATATTAAAAATGATAAAAACCATCCATTAATAACTATTCATACTGATCATATTGGATAATTACAAAATTAGAATTTGAATCTTTTTGTAATAAGAGTGGAATTACTCCTAACTTCTCAGTTCTAAGAACTCCTCAATAGAATGGTGTTGTTGAATGAAGAATAGAATTCATTAAGACAAAACTACTACCCTAAAGAGGGAATATTTTATTTTCTAAAAATTTCTGGGTAGAGGCGCTTAGTACAGCTTGTTAAACTATAAATTGAGTTTTAATCAGACATTTTCATTATAAAACACCTTATGAATTGTGGCCAGGTCAAAAACCTTGGAATTTTTTTTCAATGTATTTGGATTCTATTTATTCATATTTAATAAAAAATATAAGTTGCATGAATTCACAACCAAATCTAAGGAAGTAATTTTCTTAGGATACTCTACTACTTATTTGGCCTATACAGTCTTTAAAAAAAATTGTACTATTGAAGAAATGATGCATGTTAAGATTAATAAAACATGTCCTTTTGATTATCAACAATCCCAATATACATCCACGAATGTGTTTTCCAAAATTGATTATCAACCTTTGTTGGAATACATTTATAATAAGTAAAATACTCAAAAAATATTTCTAAAGAATTTACCCCAAATTTGTTTTACCTTATGTTGATGAACATGTGTTAAAAAACCTTAATCAGTTGTTTCTTACGAATATTCTATGTGATAGTATCATTGGTGATGTAAATAAACCTATAAGGACAAGATGTTCCTTAATAAAAAATGTAAAACATCTAAAATTTCTTTCCCTATTAGAACCTAAAAGCACTGGTGCAGCTTTAACTAATGATTATTTGATTAAATCGATGCAAGATGGGCTAAATCATTTTGAATGGAACATAGTTTGGACCTTGGTTGAGAAAACAAAGGAATATTCTGTAATTATAGTAAAATGGTCTATTAGAAAAAATGTGATGAAAATGGAATTATAGTAAGAAATAAAGAAATATTAGCTTCTAAAGTCAATAATCAAAAACATGTAGTAGACTATGAAGAAACCTATGATCTAGTATCTAGACATGAATATATTTGTATTTTACCTTAATTTACATCAATATTTATTTTCAAACATCTTCTAATAGATGTGATGTGTTATTTCATTAATGGATATGTTCAAGAAGGAAATTTGTGTTAAACAACCTCCGGTATTTAAAGACAAAACAATCCTGATCATGCTTTTAATCTTACCATTGCTTTATATGGACTTAAACTAACCCCTAGAGCCTCGTATGATAGACTGACCAGATTTTAATTACAAAATAATTATGGAAAGGTAACTACTAATTAAACAGTTTTTATAAAAAAACATAAGAAATTTTTTTTATTGTTCAAATATATGTTGTTGACATTATATTTGGGTCCACTCAGTAATATTTAACTGAATATTTTGACAATATAATGAAATATGAGTTTCAAATGAGTATGATTGTGATTAAATATTTTTCTTGAATTTTAAATATCTATAAAACCAGAAAGGAATTATATATCTCATCATACGTATATTAATTGTACCTATAATAAGTACTAATATGAAAATAATAAATGTATAATCACTCCAATCTGTAACTCAAACTCCTTTGATCTAGATGAAGATGTGAAACCAGTAGATCATATTCCTTTTAGCGGTATGATTGGATAATTACTAGACATAATGGCTAATCGTCCAGACTTAATGTTTTTGGTATTATTTTGTGCCATACATCAATATAATCCAATGAAATCTCAATTAAAATAATAGAAAATAATTTTTCTCTATTTTAAGGGAACCATGGATTTTAGAATTTTCTATTCTCCTGGATATGATACATTTAAATATGTTTTTAGATTCTGATTTTGGTGGATATAGAATGAATATAAAAATTGAATCTAGAACATGTCATTTATTATGAGACTCATTAGCTTCTTGGCCATTCATGACGCAACACTAAGTAGAACTTTCCACTACTGAAGATGAATATGTAGTAGCTGGATGTTGTTGTGCTCAAGTGTTGTGCATGCAACACACTCTCACAGACAATGAAATATGTTTTACCAAAATATAGATATTGTGTGATAATACATTTTCCATTACCCTAATAAAAATCCATGCACCCCACTCTCGTGGAATGAACAATGATATTAGGTTTCACTTTCTTATGTATCACACACTTAAAATAGATATCATTATTTAATTTATCGGAATTCATGATCAACTTTCTGATATTTTTACAAAATCGTTACCCTTCGATTGATTTGAATTCATTAAACAAAATTAATAATGATAACTCTAAGGTAATCTTCTATATTAAATTATTTTTGAATCTTATCTCTTTATATTAAGTTACACATTTTCATAGGGGGTACATTTGTTTATTCTTCAATAAAATATTAATAATTGTTTTCTAGAATAGAAAATATTACTTTCTTAATAAGTTTTTCTTTAACCCACATTTCTGGAATCTAGAATTTAAGTTCTTTAATAAAATTATATGGAATCTATGTTTTATAGGAAAAAACTTATCAATGATGAAAATTATTTCTATGAAAACTGTAATGTATTTATCCTTACTAAAATCTTCATAATTGTATTTTTTTACTTACGGGTATTATTTTCTTGTTTTAAGAAAACTATATCAGATTCATAATCTATAAATCTTTTTTTTTCTTAAAAACACAAAAGACGACAACATACCTAATCCTTCGTCAACATTTCTCCAAACCGACTGATCAGATCCATCTTATTTCATCTGTTGGATAGAATTGGGAATTCAAACAGTCCCCTTGAGGAATATATGAAGGCCCCCTAATAAATGTCCCACATTAGGTTTTCAAAACATTTTGCATGAAAGATCTGCTCCTCATAAAATTGGTCATTTAGTTTTCGATGTGTCATTACATATCGAATGTCACACTATTTTTCCTCACATAATTAGATGAATTCAAACAATGAAATAATGAAATTTCTAATCTATTGTGAATGGTTGGTTGACTATAATTTCATAGTTATGTATAATTCATTGATTACGAATAATATCAAGATGAATGGATGGGAATATCTATGTATTTATAAACCATGTAGTTAGGATCTAGTATATCCTGACCTTATCATAGAGCATTAGGATACATTATGTTTTTATGAAGGAGGAAGTTAAGTCTTTTAATTTAAGATCTATGGGAAAACCTACACTTCTTAATTCAGCATGGCTGTAAATATTCTTAGCGATCCTTATCAGGGTGAAGAAATTTTTTGTTCTCAATAGTTGTTTGATTAGGTAGCATATTTTGATAAGGTAAAATAAATTGTGTCCCTTGGACTCATGGTAGTAAAATAACCTAAGATTAACAATCTTTCAATGAGCTTAAGGTTGTTAGAATTGTGGGTACATGGTATTCTGATTCAAATAATGGGAGACAAGGACTCTCTTAAGAAAATTGATATATTTATGTTGGACTTATGGGTTATAATGAGAAAAGTAAACTTGATTAAGTATATCCTCATGACCATCACCAACATAATGAATGCAACACTCATGTCCCATATAATCATTTATCCCATAATCTTGTTGAATATCGTCGTGGTTTGTTTAGAATCTTTTACATTTCCATTACAATTCAAAACAAAGAATCTTCAAGATCATGCCATTGCATGATGGCACTCTTAAGAGAATTAATGTTATTTTCAAAAGAAAATCATGGTATTTTTATGATCTTTTTGAGAGGAAAGTTCATGGTTTCATAAATAAAGCAGAATTAGGATAATCGTACAAGAGAACATAACAAAAGAGAAAAGAGAAAGAACCAGAAGCCAAAAAAATCTCACATTCCAAAAACCCAGTCAACTCCACCAAAAATACAAAAATATTTTTTCTAATTAAGTTGTATAAATGTAGAGAGAGAAGAGAAAGATAAAGAAATAGGGTGATTCTAGCTTTGGTCTAGAAACTGTTGAGGAAAAAGACCAAATAATTCCAGCTACTAAAGAACAAGAAAAGTAAAAAAAACAAGTAGTTGAAGAAGAAAATATAAGTAACAGAAATCATCCTACAATTACTCAAGGATATCGATAAAAAATTTGAAAATATTCAGGTACTAGAAAATCGTTCTTCTAGAGTCTGTAATAGTAGTAACTCGCTAATGAAAATTTCAATCTCTGAATTTATTTAGGAATAATAGACTGTTTAAGAAGAATAATTATAAGAAAAAGAATTATACAAAGAGAATATTAATGTGAATATGTGATCAAACAAGTAATAAAATACCATGTGAAGAAATTTCCTTTAGAAAATCTATTTATCAGATCTTCTCTAGTTGAGTCAACCAATATAGTTTCTCAAGGGAAATAGGATGATGGGTAGGAAGAGGTTGATAAACCTACTAATGATGATAACATCAACCATGATTTAATTTATCCTTATGATGATAAGGTAGATGTTGAGAAACAAGTTGTTAATAAAGATAATATTATTAAAGTATATGATAGGGAGCATGAGTCTCTGATGTCTGACCGGTTTATCTCTAAAGTTGACAATGGAAAACAAGTGGATGTTGAAACAACTTAAAAGGTTTTAGTTGTAATATCTATGAACGAAGTTGGTGGTTCATCCAAGAGAAAAGCTAAAAATTTATTTAAATATTCTTCACTAGAAAGGGAATGAGCTTCCAAATCTTCTTCTACCTTAAGAGATGATTTCATTATTCAATACATAAGATGTTAGTGAACACAATTCACTTATTTCCAAAAAATTATTTGAGTTGTTAGTTACTCATGCATTCTATTAATCAGATGTTAGAGTTGATAATAATTATCAGGAAAAAAATTACCAAGCTTGAGGAATATTTCACGACATGTCATATTTGATTTGATACTCATAATAGATCATGTATGGAAATAAACAAATGTCCAATGTTAATAATCTCATATCTGAAAAATTATGATGATTTCCATGAATTATTAATATTATCTTTTGATTAGATAGGTGACAATATCTAGAAACTAATTTCAATCCTTTTAGAATATTATAATCAATTAGAAGCTGCCCTGATGCCATAGGATAATTATTTGATGCTAAGTTGAATTCAGTATCTCTAAATTTATATAGAGAAAGGAAACTAAGGGTAGAGTCTGAAGAAAGGATTAAGAAGAAACAAGAGTTACTAAAGTCTCATGATAAAATTATGATGTCTAAAGAATAAGAAATTAATTATCTGAAAATAAAGATTAATAATTAGGATCACCTGATCATGATATCTGAGGATGCTCCAAAAGAGCTAATGATTTTAAAGGAAAACATGATTAAGCTCATTCCGAAGAAAAAAGAAGGATGAATGGTTTTCCTATCAATCTGATCTTTTTTTGGATCTTTACTTGTAACAATTTTTTCTATCATATTTAAAAAATATCCTTCAATTGTTTTTTATTTTATGTCACTAATCATTCAGGAAGAATTTTTTTGCATTCACTCCATTATTTTCTGATAATCACAAAGGCGGAGAAATGAATGAAAAAAATAATAAGTTAAAAAAAGATAACTACCTAATAAAGGGGTAGATTATGTAAGGGGAGTTTACTTCTTATTAAAGAATATTTTATTAATCGTGAATAAGTTACATATCTACGAAAGACAAGAATATGATCCGTAAGGATTTTGAAAAGCTAATTAGGAGTTAGATGTATTAATCCAATGTCATATCTAATGGGAGATAAGTATTTCTTTTAAGGTTCAAAAACACAAATAATTATTACTTATATTATTTTTTTAATATAATGATTGTGCATTCTAAAAAGGGGGAGATTAGGATTGTTTTTGACATTTATTTTCCTCTATGTATTGATAACCAAAAACACATTTTCTTAAGAAATATTATCTTTCTCTAAGAATTATGTTGTTAAGGAAAATATTATTTCTCTATGAAATGTTTTTTCCCTTACCATAGGATTAAATGTCTTATTCAACGTCTTCTTAAAACCAAGTCTAGTTATTTTTTTATTATTAATTCATGAATTATGTGCCTTCACAAAATTACTCAAAATAATACATCTCTTTAAGCTACAATGTTTTACTGTTTTCAGACTCCAAATTATCTGAAAATCCGACTCCTAATTCTCTATAATTAAGACTAAAAATATATAAAATTTATACGTTTAATTCTCAGAAAATCAAAATCTGAATTCTTTAAAATTCATACTCAAAATTCTATGAAATTAAAGCTCTAAATTTTCTGAAATTTAGACTCTAAATTTTCTAAATTTCAGACTCTGAATTCCATGAAATTCAGACTCAGAATTCTCTAAAATTCAGACTCCAAATTCCTCAGAATTAGGACATTGAATTTCTCAGAATTCCGACTCTAAAGTCTGTTGAATTAAGAATCTAAAATATTCTGAAAACAGAATCCAAATATAGTATTTTCTAGAAAATTATTATTCATATATTTATAATCTGAATATCTATATTTCCTAGATTCTTATTGTTCATAATTTATTAAGATACATTATTTTTTATAAAATATTATTCCAAATTTATCTAATTCTATTTTATATAAGGATCATAAACATGATAATATTTTTCTAACATGATAATATTTCCTTTCTTTTTTTTTTGTTACAACTAGTCAATTCTGTATAGTTTGATTCTAATTAACCATTGGTTGAGGGACACTAGTATATTTCTCTCTGATATTGATGGAAAAATATAACCTTTGGAGGATGGATCTGACCATTATAATACATTCTTATAAATATGATGTCATTTTAATTATCTTAATAATTAATCTATAGATTACATGTTTTGATGCTTTGAAATTATTTCTAGTGAGAGACTCTCATGATTTGTGTGTTTCTTAAACATCTTGTTCAGCTGCGAACAACTTGTTCTACTTGATTAAAACGATTCAGATAGTCTCTTTGTATAATATAGGGATTATAAGGATTGGAATACATAGATTCTGATTAAAATAATGTTCAAGGACATTGGGGGATAAGAACACATAGGTGCCGACTACGTTAATGTTCTAGGGCTTCTACAGATAACAAGACAGACTCCAATATTGTTATCAATGTCTTATCCTTGTGTGGGTAAGATAGAATTTCTTGAATGTATAAATCAACTGTATTTTATCAATGGTTGTTGGATACCCTACTCTCTATGTTAAATGATTTATTGCATGATGACATAATTATTGTTTTAGGTTTTATTTCCACTGTATTTTGATAAATAATGAAATTATAACATTATAATACTTTATTCTACTTTTAAATACTCTAAATAATAAGATTATATATGCTTTATGATATAATCTTTACCTATAAAAATTTTCCTGTGTTTATTTTCCAAATTCTTATTTCTAGACCCTAAGCATGTTTGTTTCTATATTATGAACCATGGAGGGTTTGTGAATTTACCTTTCTTAAATTTGATAAAACATAGTTTTTTAGGGTTAATAGAGAAAGGTTTTAAATATACAATTCACCCCATATTGTATTTGAGAATCTATATATTTTATTTTTATCCTAAAACTACTACACAACATTGAGGGAGCACTGATCCCGAATATGTACCATGTCTATCCTCCATAACCTAAGAGAATAAAGGGACCCACACCTCACCACTACACCAGAGTCGATGGAGTACCACTATTAAAAAACATGAGAAACCTATGTCACTCCTATATAGAGTATCCCACACCCCATTACATCAAGGTAGAACTAAATCCAATATATTAATCAATCAAATCAATTGGATGGTCCTGCTCCTCATACTTGTATCCCACAATCGAGGGAGAACCAACACTAATAGAGGACGATTCCACACTATTACTCAGATATAGTGGAGTACTACTCTGAAAGTGAGAACTCATATACTGATCTGACATGACAGTTCTAATCAAATAATGGAGGAACTTTATACTGATATGATAGTCGAATACAACCATATGGATCAAGGAACCTTGCCCAGACCTAATTGGGGAATACCACTCAATTGCTAGAAGAACCACACCTATTTGTGATAAGGGAGCACTGACACTGCCAACACATTTACTATGTGGGAGATGCACCCTGATATGAAAGTAGAGTTCTATCCCTAGGATTAAGGACCTGCTCCCTAACATGGAAGGTTAGTACCTTTTCTATCGGAACAACATGAATGAAGGTCCCACACTCGGGAAGAATAGGTGATTACCAACTCCTATGATAAGGGACCCATGCAATAACATGGTAGGGGAGTACTAGATCTACCTATAAATCATATATAGAAGACCAGCACCCTAGAATGGTAGGGGAGTACTGTACATATTCCCAATCATCCGGGAAAAACTCGCACCCTATTCCATCATTGGGGAAGAACCCCCGAAGGAAACTGCCCATTTTTTTGAAAGAGATATACCTATTTTTAAACCCCCCTCATATCTCGTAAGCCATAAAGGATTATTCCATTGTGTTCTATACAGAAAGCCACTAAAGAGAGGCTACTCACAATCCTTAATCTGCAACATTAGGAAGAAGATATAGAAGGAGGATATCCTCAGGATCATCTCCCAACAGTACATAGTGTGCACTAAGGCACACAAGGTGTGTGATACTTCCCATGAACCTAGCCATTTGTCTTGTCTACAAGGATTAGAAACTGATTTAGGGTTACATGGTTTGTAGAGGAGTTATTGGCAATGTCCCTCATCACATGGACCCATGTTGTGTTCCCCTTCGATGGGGTCTATCCAACTATGTCCATATCATAGTGTGCATCCCATACTACATGATGTGTTCATGATTGATAACCACCATCCCATATAGTATTTCTATTTCCTTGTATTGTTCCCCATTCCAACATATCATGGTCGTGTGTTAATACAAGTCCGTGTTTATTTACATAGAAACACCAAGACATGTCCCATGGTCCCACAGTTTAGGGAACTACATGGTGTGTAAAACATATACTTGACATGTAATCCCAAAAGTTCATCTTACCTAAACAGGAATAGGTACACAGTGTGTTTCACTGATATAAATTCTATGTAGATAATAATCCAGTTAGGAATAACTTGAAAAGAACTTGGATTCATAATTTTTCGCCAATCCTCAAAGATATACCTTGCATGGATCAATAAAAATTGTACGTGGGATCTAGAATATGAAAAAAAAGATTTATCAAAAGGGGTAAGGACCAAGAATCATATAAACCTACCTTTATGGTGAAATGTTGATGATTTGGATAAAGAATGTCACCTTTATCATACTACTCATCGATATGTGGATGATCTGTGTTAGAAACAGATACTGTAAGTGCATTGTCACATTGATTTTTAATCGATTATGTCATCTCCAATGGGAGGATAGGGGTAGATGTTGAGAAAAAAACTTCCCTATTGTGTCATCTATACCAATGATGGGGTTGGAAAAAAGTTGGATGTAATTAATTACAATCAATGTATTTCTCCATTTAAATGCCACATCACCAAAACCAAACCAATAAAAACACCTTGCATGAGACCTTATATTGCACCTTGGGTAATCAAAATGCTCTATAATCAACCTCAGACACGAAATTAAGATTCAAGACTTTGAACATGATATATTTACTTTTCATGTGAAACAACATGCTCAAAAAAATATTTAATATTTTTATATTCCCGCACTGATTATCCCTGATCCCCAGCTTCACGCGTTGACTTAGAACTGAGCTTTAGACATTTCTTCATAATATTTCTATTTATTATGTATAAAAACCTAATACCTTTCAAATATATTAGAAAAAATAGAAAATCATTTTATCAAAAAATATTGTATATAAAATATTGGTTCAATTAGAAACACATGGTATTATATTAATGAGTTATTGGATGATTTTGTTATAAATTGTAGCATGATTTGATAACAATATCAACCTACATTATATAGTTATTCTTGTTTTTTCTATATAAATGTCATGAATTTTGTAATGATAATATTCTCTCAATTAATAAATTCCAATATATCTAAACTGATGTTCATTAAATAGTTTTATTGGTTGTGATGAAATGATAACACTATAATTCAAAGAGTATTAGAATATTCATATTTATTTTATTTTATATACAATAAATATAGTAATTATGTAATTTAAAAGTCATGTTATCTTAAATAAATCACCAATGTAGTTCCCAAGCATTTTCAAAATCTCATCAACATTATTAATGTTGTATGATTATTTTGAATCAATATTAAATAATATTGGTGAGATAAAGTACATGTTTACCATTATACATTGATACCAATATTAGACAATAATAATGGATTAGATAATTTTGTGGTGGTATGGTATGATATAGTGGATGTTGATAATGAAAGAACAAAAGGAATGTGATTTGAATTGTAAAATAATAGGTGAATAAATTTTGTTCCTATATAAAAATATACTAAAGAAATCAATTTAAATTCTATAGTATGTCGAATTTATTTTGATCAATTACATGTATGAATGAAATGTTATACGTTGATATTTTATAGATAATAAATAGTAAAAAAATCATGAATATTTTATATGATTAATAATATATTTTCATGTAAAATCCTGGTTTTGGTACACACTCAGGTTAATGATTAAGAATATGTATTATAGGTTCAATAGGATTCATAGGGGGTTTTGGGGTCTTATAACTGACTTGGGATAGTTTTCATTATATATATAAAATTATTAAATGTATCTTATATTAGTTTTGAAAAAATCATTCCATTTTTTTGTTGTTCGATGATGATTTGTGAGTCACTGGACCATGCATATCGATATTGTACGTAGGGTCATTCTATGGTCAGGTTCAGAGCCTATATTGTTCGATTCTATATGATATATAATGATAATTTGTTATCAAAGGTTATTTAATCTCATGTTTACTTCAATATAGAAGTCGATGGATTGAATATATTATTTTCAATACATGAGAGGTAGGTTTAAGTTAGTTGTTGACTATATTTTACAATAATTATCCTCAACATACTATCAGATTATGTCATGTGTTTATCTTGTTTGGTTATCATGATAATTGTTTTTTATTATGATATTACATTTTAAATTGATAAAATCCAATTTTATGATAATTGAATTATTATTTTGGTTTCCATAAAACATTCCTCCAAGAGTTCTTCCATGGGTTCTATAAGAGTGTGTTGTAGGAGAATCTCCTTTAGGGAATACCTATTTTGAAAAAATATCATAGAATCTATTGTTTAATATGTTCATGATGTGGACCAGTATGTAACAATGGATCAAAACCAATCTATTTTGGAATAACCAAATGTATTTGGTGGAAGGGATCCATATTAGGAGATCATAGGCATTAAGCCCAAGTCTATTAGAGGTATGAATAAACCCCAAGGGTCACAAACCTACCTGGATACATTAGAATCCTAATAAATGTGACAGAACTGACATGTATTGATTGGAGTTCCCATTCCAAAATGGTTTTAGATGTGGAACTAGTATCCAAAATGAATGTAGGAATGAATTTTCCACAAACACCATGAAATCAAGATAAACAATTAAGTTTGCATACAAGTAAATCTCCATAGGGAGAAGTGTATGATAAGTCAAATAGGTATGAAAACATAAATTACTATAGCAATGTACCCGAAAAATAGTATTGGTAACCCATATACCTATGAAAACAGCTCTCAAATTACACAAATGGAGATATAGAACACCCTCCAATTGGTGCATTACCCCTAATCGAACATGGAATAATATAATCTACAAGTACCAGAAGGCATAGGTAGTGTGTGGGATAAAATCCCAGTACTATTTCACCAAGGGCTCCATAATAAGATTCCATATTTAATTAATGAAAAATTGAGATTTCAATTTTAAATAAATAGATTTGGAATTTAAAATTAATATTAAAATAAATCATGCTTTAGTTTTGAATTATTTAAATACATTAAGCAAACATCTTAACAAAAAAAATTATCTAAAATATATTATATTTATCAGATGTCATGTAAAATAGTTTACAACAATAGAATATAGTCATAAAAAATAAATACAAAGGAGTAAAATGGTCGTATGACTAAAGGTATTATAATTATAGTATATTGGACTCCACAAGCTAAAATTAACACAGTAATAAGTGAATACATATGCCATTTTTCTATAGAAATAGGACACATTATCACCATTCCATCGAGTAGGTGATATGCTCCATTATTGTTTGTGAATTTTGTAAATTGACTAGTGAAATCAGAAAGACATATTATGTGCCTAAGTCTTTCATGGTCTCTTATAATAAATAATATTGAAAATTTATTATATGATTGATTCAAATCCTATTTATCCCATTTTAAAAATAAAATAAGAAAATTTATTATTTAAAAAAAATAGAATTTCAATTAAAAAAATACATTTTTATGAAAATACATAAAGATTTCAATCAAATCAATTTTACCTATTTTTCTCAAATATAAATTTAAAATCAAATTTCATATGTTTAATTTCATAAATTAAGTTACACATATTGAATTCAAAAGTTTATTTTTTATATAGTTATATGAATTTAAAATATTCACCCCGGTTCAGTAGAATTCGGGGTTTTACCCAATTTCATGTCAAAAATTCAATTTTAAATCCAAATCCACCAATTCAATTGAATTGGGTATTTAACAAACAAATTGAAATAAATAACTATGTATTGAATTTAAATGTTAAAATTTTTTGTTAATAAAGATTGAGATATGTAACAAAACCACCAACCAATGGAATACATGATCTAGAAACTCCAAACCCTAATAGAGATTTACTACTGAAGAATAATGAAAATGGGATTGGGGAATCACACAAAAATCCATGATAAGAAATTTTTATATTGGATCTTTCAATTACATGGTGATCCCCAAAAAACAAATTAGAGGAGATGAGGGACATCAAGAGGAAGATAATGGGAAGAGTAAACTCATTAGGATAAGATTGAACGTGATTCACCATGCATTGATTCACTTATGGAAGGGTGTTGAGGGTCCAAGAACTAATTTTGGGAGCTAAAAAAGAATAAGAAATTTCATGGGGGGTTTTATTGTCCCATTTGTGACCTAAAATGGATATATCAAGATTTTAAAACTAAATTTTGGATCTTAAATTACTCATAAATAATATTTGGTGGGTAGGGTACATGGATATAGAAAATTATGAACCCTAGACATGAGTCCATTTTAATGGTTTTCAAAATTTCTCCTATGTCATCACAAAAATTTTAAAAAAGTGCACCAATTCTAAAAAACCTCACCTTCTTAAATTGCGTGGAATTCTCTTGAAGGGTGCATAGATTCAAAAAACCATGCACAAAACATGAACAACACCGAAACATTAAAAAATATCCTTTGTTTTCACCTTGTAAAACCCCAAATGATAACCCACGAGATCATGTTTAACAGAGGGATATTAGAATACATGAAAATAGTTACAATATCTTACAACCATACCACTATGGAAGAATTTTTTCCCTAGAAAACTATTCAGAATTTCCATTACAAAAAAGACAATTCCACTTCACTCTCGTAAGCTCCTCCCTAGCATACACATTCCATGATTATCATTACATTCCTTCCATAGATCTCAAAACTAATGTGTCCTCCTCCGATGTATTTCATTGGGGTATGAATCAACTATCATGACTAGTCGTTTAGTCACAGATAAATTATGCACGATATTGAGATGTCACAATCTAAGAATATAATAAAGATCAAATAGACACCTTCTCAATAGTGATACATGGAGAATTTTATATTTCAAAGTCTATTGTGGTAGATTTTATAATAGATAAGAAACTTTTCCTTCCTTCTCAACAAACCCAAATGGTCCAACAATAAAAATATCTTGTTTAAATTTCCTCCCTAGCCATTAATGACCCAAATGGGGATAAACATTCAAAAACACATAATCACGAATAAAAAATTCCAATGCTCTGTGATGAGGATAAATATAATACATGTACAAGAACTTTTCTGTATACATACACTGAAGAACAAAATAAATATTTTATGTCCTATCTTGAACCAATATCGGTTCAACCAAAAAACTATCACCAATATATGTCCAACACAATGTGTACATAAATATATTACTATGAAAGGCCTCAAAAGGGGAAATTCTAGTAATATATAGGTAATTATTAATATATAAAAACTCATATAGTCTTATATGGTTATCCTAAGTCCCACAAAGGTCAACAATGAATTTCGAAAGCATATCCTCAAGAATATGTATATATATTAATGTTTGTCCAACTGAAAGCATTTGTTAATCTATTCTCAAACAGACCTAAGATCCCACATCCACCTTAAGGCCTCCCAAAAGAATTATATGTAACCCATGGATCAAAATATAAATCTATAGAATATGTAACATTTTGTAAATGAACAGTGGAGTTCAAATTTATTTTCCAAACTCCTTATATATTATTATATCATGAATATGTGTAATGGGAGACGATTTCTTCAATTGATTGATTGCAACCATAATAACATTATTCATTATTTGGGTATATGGAATCCCCACTAGGATTTATATAGATACCTCATATTAATTTCAATTATGCACTATAAAAGGATTAAGGAAACCTAAAGGATTATGTTTCATGACCATGACCTATTGGTAGGAGAAATAATAAGAGGAAAATTCAGTAATTCCATGTATCATACACTGGACACCAGAATCAAGAATTTATGGCATGGAACGTAATCAGAGATTCTGAGATTATAGTCCATTTGGAGTTATAGTAATCCACCATTACATATTTATAATACTATAATTATACATCAATGTTATTCAAATATCATAGTATTCCATCAGTGAAGAATGAAACGTCTTCATTATTCTCCCCACCATAAAGGGAATCTATAATGCTATGGAACTCATTATCACACTACTCTTCTTGAAGAGTCATCACGATTATAGTGGATTTCTATTGAACACTATCTAATGAATCCTCGACCCTTGATTTTGAGAGTCATATATAAAACATGTAAATGAGATCCCTCATGTTATCATCATTTAATGATTCATTTACTTCTTAGTTTGGTAGTATCATACTGAAAGAAACAACAATTACATTACATTTCTCTATAGTATAGGTGATATGAAAATATAAATATTGTTGGTATACAACCCAATTCCTATGGTATAGGTCCAAATATTTTTGAGAGAAAATGTATCTCAAGCTATTGTTGTTTGAAAACATGGTAAAAATTTATCCTTAAAGGTAGTGTCTCCATCACTTATGAACATGATTCAAAAATTCAAGATCGAGTTTGTGGGTTCACTAATTGTTCTAATGTGGAAGAAAATGTGGATATCCATAAGCATCGACATGTTCTCCCTACCTAATAACGCAACCAAAACCAATACTTGATGCATCACAAAAGACCACATAGACCTACCTAGAATATGGAATAGTAAACTTGGTCACAGTCATCAAAATATGTTTTAGTTCAGAAATTGAATTTTGACACTTCTCTCCCCAAAAAAACTAATCCCTTCCAAGATAGATCAATCATTAGTAAATACATCATGGATAATTCCCTAAAAAACGGAAATAAAACCAAGCTACATTGATGAATATTTGAATCATGAATAAATTTCATGGTTATTACCATGTAAAAATATCATTTACCTTATTAGAATCAACATATATTGTATGTTCTAACACTACATTTCCCAATAACATCAACTCTTTAATACAAAAATATTATTTCAAAATCTTGGAAAATTGTCTGTGATTACTCAAAAATTCTATAACTACTCCATCATAATACACTTCATCATACATAGAAAATGAGTAATGAAGGATGTCATATATAGAGTATAGTAAAAAGGTAACAATAATCTCATTAAAATCATGTTCAATATATCCATGAATCCTACAAGATCATTGGTTATACAAAATTACATTACCAGGTACTCAACGTGTGTGTAACCGCTCCAAATGGAATTTTTGAAAAAATTTAATTCATTTATTTTCAATTGATTTTAACTAGACAAAATATCAATCTTCGAGAACCAATTCACCCATTTCATCGGATCAAATAGATCATAATTTTATGGATGAAAATAAATATACATTTACATGACTCTATTATGTTTTCAGTATTCAGTACATGGGTGAAGGGAACCACCATCCCTAATAGAAAATAGAAATATATCCACCCAAGGTGGTAAACATGGGTGTATAACAATTTTATGATAAATATCATCCAACTAAATCATCATCTCATTCATCTCATTTTAGTGTAAATTGGTTGGAATGAATAAACATTATTAGTGTACCAGAGACTAATTCCATATAAAACTCCACCTCTCTTACTGGTGGAAAACTATAGATTTCTGTAGAAAACACATTATGAATCAAGACAAAAATTGGACGGAGATCACTATAACATGATTCCCACTTCATATCAAAAAAACTGAAAATATCACTTTCCTTATCTATGAAAAATATTTCCATATCTGCTTAGCATTGGGTTCCATTCTTCTTGAAATATTTAACAGACCCCATCAACTGCACTAAAAGAGAACTGTCAAACATAACAATTAATCTGAACATTACTATAAATGACCCAACAAATCTTGAATAGTTTATAATGTAGTTTATGGTTGAAAAACTATAAAAACCAAGAAATTTAGGCATATGATAATGATAAAACACATGAAAGTCTATAGATACCCTTCTCTCTCTCTGTTTTGAGGGGTGTATTAATATCAAACACATAAGAAAAAATCAACGTATGATGATTTGGATTACTAAAAAAATTGGTTGAAATAAATTAATGATATTCACTGGTATCTAATAAGGATGTAACTGTTTATGAATATATAGTTATGGTACCTATCATAGTCATTGAACCTGTATCGGCATCCTCTATAGACTTTTATTGTATGCGATGAAGTTTCATTCCATATGCTAGTGGCTTGAAGATATTGTTGCTTGGAAAATCATATTTCCCTATAGTTTTAATAATAGATGATGATATTATTCAACAATGAGGAGTGCAATAGACATGGAAAATCTTCAGTAGGTGACCTGAGCATCCATAGAAGCCACATACCATGGCAGACTCATTGAAACCCCACTTAGATTTCCGATGCCTTTTAAACTATTAGAAAATGAAAGGACTATTTCCATACATTATAGGTGGTGTAGAAAATCAAGTATATTTAGAACCACTATGATAATCATCAAACATCATTTTATATTTTGAGTAAAATTCATCGCAAGTGAGAGGTGACGAAACTCTTAAAAATCCTAACCTTCTTACCATGTCCATTTCATCCATTAATACTCTCCCAAGCACATCTGCATGAAAATGAAATTTAAATAATAGAACTTAAGAATGAATATCATAATTTATTCCCATAATTAACCATTTATTTATGAAATTTTCATCCAATTATATCTTAGTTGGAAACTACAGTAGATAAACAGAATGTTTTGCATAATCTATATTTGACTTATCAGCCTTCTCATGATTAAAAAACATTTTATACATGCAAAAAACCAATAGAATTTCATAGATACAATTTGGGAAAAGATCCTTGACATCATTACACTCTATTAAATTATGTTTATTTTCCAACAGTATTGTGATATACCATCTTTTGTTTGGTCCTTCAAGCACGAAGGTGGAACACTTCAATAAGATTTCTGTAGTTTTTTCCAAGAACCCAAAAAAACAAATCTATCATGCTTAATTATTCCTTATCCTCTCAATAATCATTTAAACCATTGAACACTGAATGATTTTGGAAAATGAAATATTATAAATGCAATAATCGATCCCCATATTTAGTTTCCGTAGATAGATTTAGAACATCAACTGGCGGTGGTGTCGTTCCTATTACATGGATACTATGTACAATCACCTCAATCGGACTCGGGTCCATAAAAAGATTTTCTCACTATGGTTAATCGATGACATCATCTTGGATCTAACTCACATGTCTTCTCAAAGGCATTATTGTACAGCACATTTACTGAAAACATAGAAGAAATTAGATTTTACACAAAAACATACGAACTAGGGAAATTATCACCAAGAAATACAACCACATGATATGGATTTTAATCTACTCAAATCAATAAAATGTAATAGACTATAACTAATCATTCAAAAAACTTTCCTAATACACCCTAGGATAGATCGGCTTTATTTCTGTGAGAGATGGAATTGCACTCCATCAAAACTACCTCTTCTGTTCGTATAAGAATACTCAACTCTATACTAAAATAATCGAATGGAGAAAAACTCACAACATTGATACCCCTTTATCAATAACTACATTAGGTGACCTAGTAAACCAAAAACAATGTCGATCTCATCATGTCTAAATAGGTGTTCATGATCCCCACATGTTGGTGACAATCACCTGGAATCATAAATAATTAATGTTGGATCAAATTTGAAAAAAATATCATGAAGTAATTATAAACAACTCAGTATGCATAATAGAGAAAATATATAAGGATAAGTGTACCATGCATAAAAAATATATTAAAAAAAATGTGTAACAAAAAAACAAGAAAAACAAGGTAGATAACTGATGTTGTAATGGATACATCTCTTCATCTCCACAGATCAAAAGAAATAACCACCTCTATGTGGTGTTTTACCCCTTCTCAAATCCTTAAGGATATAACTTAAAAACTGCACAAATTCATTTGTATTTTTTTTACCTATAATAAAATATGGTCTCACCATGGATTCAATAATAAGATACCACAATTATTTAACCAAATAAATGACACTAAATTTTCAATACATAGAAGTGGAATTTCAAAAAAAATCTGTAAAAATTTCATGCATTACATTTTAAATGATGGAAATACAATATAATAATCCCTTATCATAGATTTTTATATAAATCATAATTCATATATAACAGTTTAAAAAATTTAATATATTGATTTCAAATACAAACAAGTGACTAACATGGTCACATGCTAAATGATATGATAGTATCATGCAGAGGTACAACACACACTAAAAGTGATATAAAAATATTTTTACTAACATCTATTTGGTATGGCCTAATGTGATATGATCGCCAACCTTATTAGAGATGTGACATTTAACATTTATATTTTTTATGGTGTAAGTCGTAGATTATTGTCCGAGTAACTCACTAACTACCTAAGGTTCGAATGTTTTCTAATAATAAAAACTGTTGGAATAATAATTTAAATACTACAAAAGATATATTTCATCCCATTTTCCATTTTAAATATTCCAATTTTTCATTTAAAACCCCAAATGGAAATTTATTAAAAAAACAAGAATTTTTAATACAATATCAAAAAGATTCAATCAAAAACTTTTCAGATGATTTTTATGGAATCATAATTTGAAAAAAAATCCTTAAATTTAAATTGAAAATAAAAAATTCCACTATTTAAATTCATCAAAATAATATTCCCATAATTCCATAAATTTCACATATTTACCCAAATTTAATAGAGGTGGGGGGGGTTCGCAAATTTCTCACAAAACATCAAATTCTAAATCCAAATAACCCGATTAAATAGAATTGGGGTATTTAATAACTAATTGAATTCAATTTCATGAAATTGATTTTACAACAAAAAATTGAATTTAAATCAATAAATTTAGGGTTATTAAAAATTGGGCAACATTACCGAGGAACATACATCAGAATAAAGAGACCTTGACACTCTAATCCCGATTTAATATTCTTTAAACAATAAAAAATACAATAGGATATGGGAATAAAAAATATATCCCATATCTAAAAAATGGATTTTATAAATTCTAACAAAACAGATATCCAAAAAACCTAGGTATAAGAAGTTGTATAATGAGAGGAACAAAACTCTTAGATGAAACTACCCACGAGAAGATAGAATTTTTTTATCTGATATTTGATTCTCTTCTAGAAGGGTTTGGTGGGTCCATTATCTTTTCTTTGGAGATCATTGGGTAGAATAAATTACATGGGTGACTTATCATCTTGTTAGGTACCTAAATTTAAGGTTTTTGGAATTTAAAATTTAATTTTGAATAAAAAAAAGAACAAATGATTATCTTGGTAGGGTCCCACTATTAAACAAAACCATCCGTCCTAATAATGTAGAACTTTTAATGGGTTTCATAGGACCTCCTAAGTGAGTCCTTGACATGTCAAACCCATTACAAATTCTAAGAAACCATGTCCAACAAAATTTTATAGGTTTTCATAACAAGGTTCCTGATTTAATAAAAACATGTGCTGACTATGAATAACCTAAAAACATTCACAATTATCAATGTTTTCACCAGAAACAACCCCAAATGAAATCCAACCGAATACTTTATAAAAGAGGGGTTACAGAATATGTAAATATAATTAGAAAATTTTACAAGAAGAGGGAGTGAATGGAATTTCATGGTCAATCATGGAATCTTCATCCATGATACAATTGATTCTATAAACGTAAAATGATATACATTGATGAACGAGTCTCTTAAGTAATGGTAAATATATTTTATCACACATGGAAACTGACACATGTTTCTTTGATTTGAAAAGATTTAATATTATTTTTATTTATGATTTATTCCAATAATCATTGATGATATATAATTATTTGAAGTTTCACTTTTTGAATAGAAGATAGTGCCTAGTGTCTGAGTACACCAACCTAATCTTGTTTAGTTTTCTCAAGATGTGGTGCTCAATGACCTTGTGAATGCTTAGAAAAACATTTATGGATTTTATCTTTCCATTTGATCAATCTTATAAATATTATATCATCCCACACATGATAATATGGTGTATATATTTTTGATGAAAGAAGTGTGAATTCATGAATTTGTTAGAACATTTGGATCATAGTTTCTATGTATTGATAGATTTTTTTGATTAAAAGGATGAATAATAAGTTTAATGGTAATCATAGTTGATGTAGTGGATGATCATATAAATGTTCCACCTATTCACAATTCTAAGAAACTAGTATTATCCATTATACATGATATTTTTGGGGAATGTTATGAAACACCCTATGTTCATTATCCACCAATACGAATATTTCTTATGCTTGAGATTTCTATGTCCATCTACATATGTTCTTCTATAAATTTTCAATACCCCATTATAGTAAGGGTTATTTAGCTATGATTTCCACATTGGGATACTAAAATAATTAAATTTTCCAAATTTTATATTCATGTTCCATATGATTTAATTATCATCAGGTAGTGGATGAGTTTCTGGAAGAGAATGTTACAAGTTTGACTTCAAAGTGATGTATCTCATTTGATTCACCTTATATTAAAAATTAACTATTTTAAATATTTACCTTGTGTTTATATAAATATAATAATTTTGATAGTGTGATGAAATAGTCAATAGATCTAACATCAAATATTATGGAGGTGTGAGACAAATTGGAAAGATGATACTGAATGGATTTGTTGTCCTACATGATCAATATTGATAACTGACATAGAATTTGTGTGGGATTTCGTAGTTCGCAACATTGATCAAATTGATTCCAACACTTTGTTGGGTTGGATTGTTTCTCATATTTAGGATATTTATTATTATCATTAGTGATTATTTTTTTCCATGATGGTAGATCTTGTTTTTTTTCAGGTAGAGTGGGACCTGAGGTCATGTTGTGAAGGCCCTTCCCATATGGATTTAATAAGTCTGTTGATGTTATTTTAGTTGATACTATTGATGTTTTCCAATTTTTTGATATTCCTATGGTTTTTAATTGATTCCTGATATTTTTCTAGATGAATTCTATAATATTCCTTTATATATGTTCATATAATTAATGATAGATATGGTGTTGGGTAGGAAAATTATTTCATTACTCGCATTCACATGACACATGATGAGAAAAATGATCTCAATGATCAGATGGTTAATCATTTTGGGAAAGTAATTATTCATCCAAAAATATAAATGTGGGTGTACCTTTTAATATGTTCTAATAAGAAAATTTGTTTCCTAAATATTTTATTTTGAACAAATATATAGTTTGGAAAAAGTACCATTTCCCCCTGTGGATTAAATATTCAACTAATTAAAGTGGAGATGTTCTTTTGGAAAAATTATATATGGTAGGTTATCATCATATTAGTTTTTTGGTGACTATTATCCCATAAATTGATTTCTAGGGAAGGTATAGGAATTACGAACAAAATTTATTTCATTTAATTTAAAATAGTAATCTAGAATTTTTTATAGACCTGATAAATTGGATCTTCAATTACGACCTCAACATCAATATCTAGGTTTCTGGAAATGGTATATAAATGTGTTTCGAGATATTAGAATGATAATGATCACCAAGTATATTTCGTAATAATGATCAAAAGGATCACCACCTTAATGGTAGGATTTATAAATTATATTTATGATTCCATGATGTTATGTTAAATGGAATCATGCTTTGGGATCTGGGTATCCCTGTCGATCCTAACAGGGGAAAGGATTTTTCAAATTGGTTGAAATAAAAAAAATTATCAATATATTTTCATAGGGATTTCATGTTTTAATTGGTATATTTGAATTAATTTTTCAATTTTGGAATCATATTTGACCACTCATAAAACAAATGTGGTGAAAATCATTTTGGATACAAAATGTCATAATTCTTTGGGGGAATTAAAATCACAAATAAAATAAGATATTATTTTCATCATTCATTTTTTTGGTCCGGGGTATTTGATATACTATGATTCTTCAATTCCTGGGATTTTTTTTGTTCTTATGTTTTAAGAACATTTCATGTACTAAAAATATCATTATCATAAACTACTTTGAAAAAATTTGACAGCCAATTATTTTGATCTTATTGATTTGATTCATTCCCATGTATATTTTTTACACTATACTTTTTAGAAGATGTTCATATTATTTTCATATAATAAAATAATGAGATGTATATTTTTTTAATGGAGCTAAATATCATGAGAATAAGGTTTGTGTGTTATCACTAGATTTATTAAATTGACATCAACTATACCATGAAGGATGAGAATGTCATGACAAACACAATAAGTAGGAATGTTCCACATGAATTAGTCATGGAATTGATATAGAAGGGTATAATTATAGATACTATCACTAATTTATATATGTAATTATAATAGGATTATTTAATTGTGGTTTTGACCATTTTCTAATTATCATAATCTCTCTTTGTGTCTATCTTGTATGACAAAAAACAAGATTCCAGGTTTAGAGGAATCATGTAAAACAAATATGATGGTGAGACCATTTATAGTTATTATCTCACTAATGATAGTATTATTAACTTTGTGCATTAGTTTTTTTAGAAACATCATTATGTAATTCTTAATTTTAGGATTTTTAATGTTATTTTTGATTCGTTAACCATATTTCTACAATGAAATATGATGTCATGAGAAGACATTTCTGGTGACCATGTATTATGTGTGAAATTTCTATGTTTATGTGACACTTTTACACATGATAGAATATTATAGAAAATAATATACCTACTCTGCCATTGATAAATCATCTTAAAATTAATGTTTATAAATTGGATAATGTGTTCGTGGACTATATCATTGGATTACCATAGACTCCTTGAGGGAAGAACACAATCTATGTGATGATTTATATGTTGAGTATATTCATACTTTTTTAATCATAGACACCATGAATATTGGTAATCATGGTATTCAATAAATGTTGGATATTGTGAGGTTTTATGGGTTTCCATCTCCAATTATGTTAGACATGGATCCTGGGATTAGTTATTGATTATTGAAGGGGAACAAAGTGTTTATGTGAATTTATGTTTTATTGCGTACAAATAAATATACATAAGATGATGGTTAGATAGAGTGTTCCTTTCAAATTTTAGATTTTATTCTTCATTTCTAAAACTTTTCATTCAGGGGTCATTTAAAAAACATCTAGGAATAGTCATTTTCTCTTATAATCACTTTTACCACGAGACGATCTGAATAGACATTTTTCAGGACATGTATGGTTTCCCTTTCAGAAAACCTATTTATAGGGAAGAGGTGGGATATTACTCTTTAAAAATAATGACTAGGAATTATGATATGTATCTGAGGAACCATGACATACATTGAATCATATTTATTGAACATAGTAATAAAAATTTTATGTGTATTTTCAATGATGTCCATTTATGTTTTCCACTAGTAATAAGGTTTTCATGGATGTTTCTCCACGTTTGGGAAAACATCACCCTCGAATATATGGGAAGCATGATCTGATATATGTTATACAATTTCATATCACAATGTATCCTTATGTTACTAGTTTGGTTGATCATTAATCATGTTGTTTTAAAACATATCATCACAAGTACCATCATGAACCCTGGCATGTTATATATTGTGAGGAGATTGAGTTGGAGTTATATTTATATTTATAGTAAACAAGTTCATATCATTAGTTATAAATGGAAATAATTCATTGTATGTCTATAAAATTTGACACTTTAGTATCATGGTATGGATCAAAATATCAATTTTACATCATATTATAGGAATACTCTTTTTTAAATGATTCAGAGGTTCCACATTAAGGTTGATTATTATTGGATAAAATATAAGGGTTTTCTAAATTATTTGGACTATGACAGTTTTAGATGAGTTGGTTTTTTAGTGGAATTGAATAATCATTATTTTAATTAATCCTTGTACGAATCCAAGATTCTTGTTTACAATATTTTAATCATTCATGAAATAAAATTTTGTTCATTTCAAAAATTTGTAATTTGTAATTTTATATTGAGTAAATTTGTTGATATATCATCTTTTTAGTAAGTTCATTTCAGAAATTTTAATTCATTATTTTAATTATAAATGTTCTAGAGAATTATAATGTTTGAGTACCTAGAGAATTTCACATTCTCCTTTTTATCTTCTCTAAACCTTAGGTATGTTCTATGTTTTTATTAGGAAAATCCATCCTAAATGAGGTTTTTTAGTTTCCATTATAGTTTTTATAATGGTTGGTTTATCCTATATTGGAACGTTAAACTGTTTTATCTACATTTTATTCATTAAATATAGTTTTTGAAGTGGTTATGGAATATGTTTTTTAGTTTCTTTTTGGTTGTTTGTTCTCTCTCTATCTTGTTTATAGTCCTCTATATGATTTTATTTTATATTCCAAATAATATGTTGGATGTGGTGAAATTCATGATATTACTGAGGTATGTGATAATCTAACATCTATAAATAATCTTTCCCCAACAAACATCATTTATTATAAGTGATAATTGATGTTAGGGGAAAAATTCATTTATTTATCATTCTATTAGATTTCAGGATTGTGTGAAGAACATTATGGGTGTTTTTTGAATCATTATTGATGTATATTTTTTTATATATAGGCTATGTTCTATTAATAGTTGGTGGAATTTGGTTTATAAAAGTTTTTATAAATTAATTTGCATTATATTTTAAATGATTGATTTGATTGTGAAAATTTTTTTATATAAAAGAAGGTGGGATCTCATCATTTTGATGAAATAAATTTTTTTTTTCATTGAATTATGATATGGATTCTGTAGTCATTTTTTAAATTATTTTATTGATTAAAAATAGTACTTTTCAACTATATAAGAAATTTGGAATCCATTTAAAATAATTCGAATTATAGAACACCTAAGATATGTGTGTACTATATTGGATGGTATAGTATTGGTCCACATATATCAGAATTTTATGGGGTTTTACGATATTGTGTTATCATTCATTTACAATTCCTAAAATGAATGGATCTAGGAAATTGGTTGAAACTGTAGGGAGTTCATTTTTGGGGTGTTTATCCATTAGTGGTCATTGATGTGCGGACTCTTTGGAATTTAGTGTTCACTATTCATGATTGTCTATTATTTTATGAATGATATAAATATATATATTGATGTTTGAAATAAAATGTGTTTATACCATTATGTAATATCTCATGCATTTTGAATTTGATTTGATTTTATACATTCATAGGTAATTTTATGTTGTTATTTTAAATATTCTTCGAAAATGTTTTCTCCAAGCCTTGTTTTATGAATATAGAATAAGGGGAATGTTTTTCCGTTATTTTGATAAATAAATTAATAAATTATTATTCTCTATATTATTTTTATATGATAATATTTGAATTTTCGTGTAGTGAATTAAAATGTGACACCACTGACTGATCCTACTATCCTTGTATAGCGCACACCATACACACACATTTTTGTGTAAATAGTTTACGATTTTTCGTCTAATTGAAGAATGGGAAAGTATCTATAGTGAGAAAGTGATGTTTAAATTATTTAATCCTAGGTAGAAGTAAGTGATATAATGGGAGATATTCTTCATATATAATACGATGTTTCTATTTAATGTTTGGATTTCCTTTTTGTTTTTTGTACCTGTACTTGTGTTTCATCTAAAATTATTTTTTTAGTATTCTATACGATATAGTCATCATTATAATAAAATAAATATTTATTTTTTTTAAATTTTGTATACACACACACACTATTTTTCTTGATTCAAGACTTGTGTTATCAATTCTTTTTCTTATTTTTCGATTAACTAGTGCTAGATACAAACTTATGGAGACCTGGAAATCCCATTGATTCTTGTTGTGGTATGAGTATAAGAATTTCATTAAGGGGTTTGATGGATGGGTCAATACATGACATCTTACATATATAGTTGTCATTCGATTTCATGTAAAATATGGGTTTTTGGTATTCATGTGATTTATATTATATATCTTTTGGTGGAAATGTTAATAAGAATTTATTGGTTTTTTTATCAATATCAGACCAAAACCAATTATAGTTTTAGTAGCGTTAATATTATTTTCAAGGATAATATTTTGTTACATATATGAAATATATATATACTATTTGTTTATGTCAAAATATATTATCATATTGTAACATAGATAGCTATTTCAATAAAGAATGATATTTTAAAAAAATTATTCCAAAATAATTGGACTGTGAAAAAATGTATCCAAAATAATTTTAATATGTTCACAATTTTTTTAATTTTTCATAATTACATCTTTGTATTTAAGTACTAGTAGAATATATGATATATTATATTTATTTTCATATTATATTAATACGATGTAAATCCAGTATATGAATATGATTCCCATAATATATAATAATATTGGTGTTCATGGATAATGTTAGATATTAAATATTTTTTTAATTTGGATATATATCAACTTTTGAATCCTTGTTTGATACAAATATTTATCACCATATTTTGAGTTGATAAAATCCTAAACCTACAGTATTGATGAATTATGGGTAATGCACATCAGATTCCATATGATGGAATTTTACCCTCAAGTAAATTAATTACCTAATGGGATCATATAAAAATGGATTATTAATAGGGTTTGGGAAACAATGATAATCTATATGAAAAATAATGTATCCCTCCCTCATCATTGTTTACCATTTTTTGAAATTTTAATAGAATACATTGGAATATGAGGGAAACTATCATATCGTACATGGATTCAAGTAGCTGGTGGAATCCTTATGGATTCCATAGAATAAAAATATGGATTTCTAATCTCTATGAATAAAACTACCTTGAGTTAAACAGATATTTAGAGAACTACCATTCAATCATTCATTTTTTTATTTAATGTTTTTTATTGAATTTTGATTAGTCGATTATATATTATTCATATATATTTGGTTTGTCAATTAAATGATAATTTAATGATAAATAACTGAATTAGTATGTATAATATAGGAAATAGAATGATATATATTTTAAAAATATCTTTATCATCCAAAATCTACGTGAGTATATCTCAATATATTTTAGATATACACATATTTTAACGTTTAATATTTTCAAAATATTAATCTTTTAGGAAAATTATATAAATCATTTTGATTCTTATGCTGCACATGAGAATACTATATTCTAAGAATACCAATAATTTCAAAATTTATGTTAGTTGTTTTATTCAATGACATCATAAAATTATTATTAAATAATAAGCATAAAATTGTGTTGGGATAAACCGCATGAAAATTATCCCATTTAAATTATATATTTTTTCAAATAATTGGAAATACAAATTTGAATATAACTATTCATGTGGATGTTTTCATGAAATATAAAAAAAAAATTAAATTGGTGGGGAGTCATTAATATATAATAAAAAATTTATAGGGCATTAAATTTTACAACTGTATTGGAATCGTCCACCAAAACTATGTGACATGGTTGTTGAAAGTCTATTTTTTATAGAATGAATATATAAAATAACATATATTTATATATATATATTCTAATAGTGAAGAGAATAATCTTTTTTCCCTCATTCATAATGAAAATATGAAAATTATTTATAATCAATTGACAAAACATTTATAAATATGTGATCTTGAAGGGGATTTCCTACTAGATATTAAAGGACCCCATTCTACAAAGGTAACCAAAATTAAAATAAAATTGACAATAAAAATTATAGGTTGTATCAAACTCTACATGTTTTCATTTTAGACCAATACAAAAGTTATATTATAAAATTTAAAATCATTTTCATTTAAGCATCTTCCAAGGTCTCGAGTGGAATATAAATTTTTAGTTTGTAAACATATTTAAAAACATCAATTCTACACATTTAAACTCAGATATTATTGAATATTTTTGTAATATTAAATATATTATACATTTCAACATTTCACATTTATAAAATTTTTAAAATTTAAAAAGGTTAATTAAAATGGGATATGTCATCAATTGTGTTTGGAATGAATTTACCAAATCATTACTTTTTTTGATGTCAAATCCACATTTTTATATCATTATTTTCGAAATATATTTAATCATTGTGAACATCATTTTTTAATTTTGGTGTTAAATCCTAATTATTAATTACGGTTACATAAATAACAATTTGATAAAAATATTCAACAAGATGGATATTAGAGGATTATGATAATTTATCATGAAATTGATTTTTATATTACATATTTGAATAATAAAAAACCTTAACCAATATCAAAAAACTTATTTACCTCCCATGGTTATTCTAAAATAATCTTATTTTTATTTTTCTGGTTTTCATATTTTTTCTTCAAATCATTTGATTAATCTAACATCGGTGGATACATTTTTCTATATTCTTATATGATGGTCCCAATTAAGAGTGAAAACTAATTTTCTTTTTCTTACATTGTAAATCAGTTATATGATGAAAATGAATGTATGATATGTAACCATCATTGTAATTATTTTATGATGATAGTTTCCTTGTTTATCTTGTTATATATATGATTTCTAAAGAAAAATATATCATTTTTTCAAATTTCATGATATTTGGTAACTTTATAAATCTCTAATATTATTTTCTTTCCTTAGTCAATCGATTATAGTAACATCCATCAACGAGTTTTTATATTCAATATATTTAAGTTTTTTATAATTCAAATGTTTTATATTTTCATGGAAACATATTTTGTAATATTTATTTAAAATATAGAATGTTGAGGTCAATGACCCTCCATTAAAGGTTTATTCACTAAGGTGGGTCGATTAATTAAAATGATGATTCCAGGTCATGAACCAACCCGTATCTACCTAAGACATCCCCCAACCTATCTCACAACTATTTTTGGAATTTAATTCCCACTATCCATTAAAAAGTAACATGAATTAGGGTATACAAAGATCATTTAGTGGGAATTATTTCATCTAGAAATATTAATAATAATTTAGGTGATGTTTTAAGAAATGTAGATTTCTACATTGATATATTAAAATTCAATAGATTTCCAGTAATAAGTACAAAGTGAAAAGAAAATTAAATCATGGAATAAGAAAAATAACTAATCGTATTTTTCATGATTAATATATATAATGGAATTAAATTATTGAAACAAAAAACATCTATAACCACCACATCACGAGGTCTACCAAAAGGGGAAAATAAATTAATAAAAAAATTATTAATTGGAACATATAAATAATCATATTATAAATTTAAAAAAACTACAACCATCATAAAATTACCTCTTTATAACCATTGGTAAGTCTCTGTATCCCAAAAGGTAATTAAATGAGTAAATATATACATTGATCTTGTGATATCACAACAATATCAACTAAAATTTGTCATAATATGTAAACAAACTAAAATAAGTGTGTATGTAGGTTGTGGAAAGATGTTTGTTAGTACAATTAGGTTAAATAGCCAAAGATGGAGAGGTGAATCAAGATATGAAACATTAAAACAACTTCCCCTTCAAATATTTAATCCTCATTAAACAAAACACTCTTTTATCTTCTACCATTCGAAAAATATGAAAAAAATTTAATCATTTATGAGACCTGGTTATATTTAACTAGATCTACCTCATTGTCTTATGTCCATGATGTATACAATGAAAATGTGATGATTTTATCAAATTCACTAACGAACATATCCAATATTGATTTTCTGGGGAGACCACATCTAAAAACATCCTCATTGACATTAAAATGTTCAGGTTCAGTTAATTACATACCCATGGACCACTCCCTATGTATAATTCTCTGTCTCATTACTAGTGGAAAATATCAATGTATTCTACTTCCTTTTATAACTACTATATAAATGCTCTTCTCATAGTTTGTGGACAAGAAAGTCCCTTTATTACCACTAATTAATGCATCCTCAACTTTAGGGAGATTATCTATTTAATCCATTAATGGGTATATCCTTAACTTCAGTGAAATCACTTTAATAAAAAACATCCACATTATATAAAACTAAAATATACTTCTATTTACTATAGACACAAAAATTTCAATGTGTTTGGCATGATATTCAAGTGATGCCACATCTTCCTTTCACATCATTGAATGAAATACTGAATAACCATCTTTTACAAGTATTTTTAAATGGTAATGATTTTATATCTTAATTTTCTCCTTCAGAAATTTGAAATGGAAATGAAAATATTTAGAAGGAATTATAAGCTCTTATCTCTAGGGAATATATTCTAGTATGCTACCCATGTGTGAGACCCATGCACATAACCACTTAGGAGAGATCCTGGCACGAATTCCGGGTAACTTATGCGAGTACCACTTTGTGAATCTCCCCTAGCATGAACCCTTGGTGCCTTGTGAGAAACCATGGAACCTTGAAAGGACCCTTGGTATATTTCATAATTTATTAACCGGATCCCTTGTTCACACTGACTGTGAGTCCAACACTAAACAGTTTTATTCTACAGGTATGATATAAGTAGTCAACATTCATTAGTCTACCTTCATGAATCTTCTTTTGAGAGTCCACTTTCGCTGGTTTTACAATACCCTATTTGGATTATCCACAAAACCATGCCTCGATTACCCTTTTTGAATGACCATGTTCATATCACGTGCAATACCTATACGATACCAATCACAGACTCCCATTCTCCGCAAACCATTGATATGATATCTTAGTGAGAGTCTCTACTATGGAAGAGCATTAGATAAATATTTCATGAAAAATTTAGTATATATTGAATGAAGTTTCATTAGGTATTTATAAGCGACTGTCCACAACAATATTAAAAAAATATTGGTAAACGGTCCACCTATGTGTGACCACGTGCTTCAAAATATATGAGTGCATGAATTTCTAGTCCATTGCATGAGAACAAGGGGTGAGTCCTTGTAAATATATCTTACTTTTCTCAAAAAAAATCCATCTATATTGGCACACATGTTGAAAGGAATCCCTCGGGTATTTCCAAACAACACTATAGTGCCTTATAGACAGATCGATAGTTTTTACTCCATGTTTTCTCAATATTCATATGACCCATATTGGTCACATTAATCCTCATCAAAAAATTAGTAAATATCCTTGATAATACTTATGATAACATGAATGATCATGGACCTTGTAAAAAAATTCCTACGATAGAAAGAGATGAGGTCATAGGTGTTTGCAGACACAAAAAGACACGTGACACACCGCGTGAGTCCCTAGTGACATTTTTTGACGCATATCAAAAAATCCAAATGGCTTCATATAATCCACACAATGTGAACCCTTATTCCACATTCCCACTCAAGCGCATGTTATATTCATGCTTCTCAAAAGATCTATGTATGATCTATAGGGAAAATAATGAGTGTTTCATAATAACCACCCCTAAGCTCCAAAGATTCATGAGTGTTGTGCATGACATCCTCATGAAATCTCAATAAAATCATGTGAATTATATGCGATCTACCCATGAGACTCAAATTCAATTACACAAAATCATGAAATGTATATTTATATTTTATTCCAATGATTTTGATGACCCAATATGAGTCTCAATTAAAACTATGATTGTCGCGTGTGATCACAATACAAGACCAGTTCAACACTCTTACATATACATATTCTCAATGTCAATCACCCACTATCTTATTATTTTTAAATATATTATCTCCAAATGGTTTTTCAACTCATCACGTGTTAAAATTTCAACTATGAGTTATGTGCTAACACTTCAAGGATTCTTTGACAACCAAAATTTTTCAACAACCTCAATCCTTTTCAACAAACACAATCATCCCAAAATCACCATCATGATAGATTTTTGGCTAAAAATACCCCATTACGGTTTTTGAGAACTGTTCACATTTTGATAACACCTTAAATATTCTTTCATCATCTTCCTATAAATAGCCTCTTGCAATTATGATTGAAATAATAGATTTATTCATCACACACTCTATGTCCACTTGAGCCCTTCTCGGTATGAGAATTATGTGTATAATTCCATGTTCATCAATGAAACATTCCATTTCAATCATACCATTCTTCTACGTTCACAGAGAGATTTAGTTTTCATGACATATAATCATTGATTGATCGTCTCGAGAATCATTAGATTTAATGTTCACATACTTCATTGATCCCCCTATCAGGTTATCCCCTTGTATTGATTATGATATATTCTAAATCTTCTAGAAAAATTTCTCCCTATTAGTCAATAAACTTATATTTTTCATCATTATGGTCTGCAATAGGATAATGAGAATAGATCGATATATTAGGGAATAAAAATCATACCACAAGGAGGGGGTGTCCACATACAAACTTTTTTTATGAGCATGGAGTTGAATCGACTTTGTGAGCCAGTAAATTCTATTTGAATTCATCTTTGGGTAAGGACTTCATCATAATGTCTTCTACCTATAGTTTTGTAGGCACATACTCTAATTTCAAAATACATCACTCTACCTTCTCCTTAAAAAAATTATACTTTATTTCAATTTTCTGCGTCCATGAGTTATGTGATGGAATTTTTCACAGATTTATAGAACTTGAGTTATCAATATGGATTCTGATTAGACACTTAATTTCAACTATAATATCATTAATATACTGCACCATCCATAGTAAATGTGTGTTTGCTTTAGTGGTTTCAATATATTCAACTTATGTGGTGATCATTGAAATATTATATTATTTCTTACATATCATCGAAATACACAACCTTACAAGACATAATGAACCTCATAATATTGATATTATATCATTTTTTAACCCAACCTAATATACATTTTTATTTCCCAATAACTCTAGTTATGATTTTCCATTATATAGTGAACTCAAATTCAATTTTCCATTGAGAAGCCAATTTATTTATTTAACTATAAATATGTGTGTTTCCTTGTAATTACATTGATATCATGTTTCTTTACATTTGTAAAAAACAATATCTAGTTGTGTCATTGTTATGTACAATAGACTACTAATGATCTACCTATATTCTCTGACATTAACTTTTCATCCTTCATCATCCTGTGGAAAATTTATAATTGTAGACATTAGTGTTATCATATAGTTGGAATTATCACATAAAAATATTCTTTAAACATCTTGGGAATATTTATATTGAGAATTTATAGTTCCATTGTTTAATTGTGTCACCTGTAAACCAAATAAAAACATGAGTCCACCAATCATACGCATTTAAAATTCACTATTCATGAATTCCAAAACTAATGAAAATAAGATTATTCTGATCCAAAAATTATTATATCATTGATATATACCAACAACATCACCCTCTGATTATTTTAATTGTTGACTTATAGATTTTAATCTACATCACCACACTAAAAACAAATCTTCTTCACAAACTGATCTAAACATTAGTAACATGTTCTCAGTTATTTATTTAGCACATGAAGTGTCATTCCTAGATTTAAATGTTTTTCTCATATTCCAAAAATAAAAATCCATCAAGATACTAAATATATACCCCTTGTTCAAGAATACCATCCAAAAATAAAGACTTGACATCCAACTTGTAAACAATAAACAATCATCTCATTACATTGTAGAAGATTATTCTAATTGATTCAAGCCTTGAAAGTGGTGAAAATGGTTCAACAACATTGATACCATCTATATGGGAGTAGCCTTTTCATAAAAATCATGCTTTATTTCAAATTACAATTCCATATTCATTCATCATGTTGCTAAATATTCATTTGGCTCCAATGAAATTATTAATTTTGATCCTTCAAATAATATCCAATGTCTTATTATTCTCGATTTAGTTGTGCTCTTTAAAATTTGGATTCATATCCTCCTACTTAATAAAAAATATTAAGTTCTATCTATGATAATAATGAGGAATTATATAGACTAATCATCAAAATTTCATGTATTGGCATTGTCAGATCACCGATTATGTTATGTTTATCAATTTCATATATTCTCAATAATCTTTTTATAGACACTTTTTGGTGCTCATCGTTCTCACTATCTGAAACTTATTATGAGCCATCACCTTGACCAATAACATCCCCTTATATCCTAATCTCTTCATTATTATTCTCATATGACCGGTCATGTATTGGTTAATGATTCAGCTCATTTCCTACTATTGTTACATTATGGATTTCAAATATGTTTCCCAGGAACATGTGGATGCATTTATATTCTATGATTTTCATTAAGAATCAATAAAATATCCCCTACTATCCAGAGGATAAAACTTCTAATGTTTCTCCATTTTAACAATGAAACACATAAATATAGAGAATTGAAAGTACTTCAATGATGGATTATTTCTATACAATCCCCATATAGAGTCTTCCCTTCTTTTTAACATTATAAAAAATAATTTTATATGTATACCGATATCATCATATCTTCTTTACAAAACATCCTTGAATTGTATTTCTCAATGATCATTGTTATATTCATTTTGTTGATCATTCAATTTCTTCTCCCAACTACCTCATTATTACATGGAGTTCATATAGCTAAAACATGATCTATTTTCCAATATTTCTCAAGTTAATCCTTCACATGCATATATATGAACTCTATTTCATTTTCTGTTCAAACCCTCTCTATTTTATTGACCTATAATCTTTTCAACTGACCCTCAATACATTCTTATGAAACTAAACCCCTTATATTTGTGGGTGATGGTTGGAACCCATTTAACTTAGATAAAATAATAAACAATGAGAAAATAATATATCCTCCCATCAATAGTCATTGGTGAAAAATGTTGGCACACATCTGTGTGCACATCCATATTTCCTATCATAGGAGATGTGAACCCACTATCAATGATCAATGATCTAGTGCAATATTAGGTATTAAAAGAAATATATTCAACAAATTCATGTTCCTCAATATTCTTTTGTATCCATATTTTTTACTTCATACCTAGTATTGATTGGGGATTTTCATATTCCATAATGTATGATTGGACAACCATAAATTTTAGATATGAAATTTTATTTTGTATTTTCATATGATTTGATGATACATTTATCTTTTTCTTATGATCAAATTCAGTCTGCTTCAGCACATTCCATTGCATGGTAATTGGGATATATTGTTCCATGTATCCAAATCCTCCAAACCTAGAAAAAGAACCATAAAATAAAGAAATGGATTATTGATCTCTATATAGATTTATCTGTTGATTTTGTTCCCTTTATTACCTCTTGGAGACCGAGCATTCATTTTGTTACAGTCCCGTTTTTCATGAGTAATAATATATTATGCAAGAAGGATTATAGTTTTTAATTATTGCATTGCTAGATCTCCTTTTATTTTTTGAATCTTTTAGTCCTAATGCATACCAAAATCAAATTTTAAAAATGTCATGAAATATGGTGTTCTTACTTCAAACATTACATCATTATTTTTTCTATCAGGGACCATACCTGTTGTATCATTTTGATCAATCATTTTACTTTCTTTTCACTCATTTTTTATCTTCGCTAGAATTCTGAATTCTAATTTTACTGTTTCATTTTCATTTGTATCATACTTTGCAAGAATTTATAGTTTCTCCTGATATTTCACTGTCCCTCCCATGCAGACAACATCCTCTTCATGTTCATAGATATGATTAATTTTATATTTTCTAGTGATAGAACTAACATCAATTTCTCTTTTTCTATTCATTGATCCCGATATTGTACACGCCGATCATTTATATGGTCTATAGCAGAGAATACATCATTTTTTAATTTTTTTCATTCAACTCTCACTTCTCTTCTTCCTTATAATTCAGATTAAATGTTTAATCAGAAAAAAAAATTATAATTTTTCAAATTTTTTTCTCTCCAAACATATATCTCCTCATTTAAAGGTTCTAATTCATCCTAAAGATCAATTATCCCTCAAATCGCTTCTTTATCATAGTCACATTATTCCCTTTTTCTAAAAAATACCTATATCTACCACAATAAAATCCATTTTAATATCCTTGTAGTTCTCCAAATCATCCACATCAAATTATTTTAAACTTTCATCATCTTTGGATATCAGATTCATCATTTTGATGAAATTTCCTAATAATATTAAAACCTTTCACATATGATGAATATTTATTCTTGGGAATTTCCACTTCAACCACATTTTCTTCTTGATTGTTCAGGGGGATCCTCTATGCAATATTTAAAACCATTCCAAATCAAAATCATGAAAGAGAGAGTTTCCCTTCAGACAATCCATTATAGCATTGTAAATTTGATTAATGGAATGGAATGAAATCTTCTGTATCTTATTATTCCTTTCCATATTCAACAGTGATCTTCGTCATGGGCTTAAATTCCACATATTTAGACTTCCCCATTTCCATTGACTCATTAGAATCATTTCTCATTTCGTATGAATCAAGATTACTATGCAAGATATCCAATGTTAGCTCATTTAGAACATTTTCATCGAAGATAGAATATTTTGTATATAATTGTGGTGGTTGTATTCTCATGATTCACTTGAGAATATTCAAATCAAAAAAAATTCCTCCGAGACCCCACATGTCTTCTATAATAACTTTCACCTGGCCATGAATTCTTAACAGACTCATTTGGGTGCATTATTAGAAATTCGTACTTTTTCCAATGTACCTTTACCTTTTTTTCTTTGATTAAGATAAATCAACATAAAAATTTGACAACACCTCTCACATTTCAATTGATGATTTACTAGGAATAAACATGTATAGATTGCATTGGTTAGTTCTCCCTACAAGGAATTAATACCTTTGGAACCAATATCTAATTCCTTCTGTGTATCTTTTTATAATGCACCACTTCGATACTAGCTGAACTTCCATGAATTGCTAATATAAAGACATCTAATCCTAATTATCTAATGTAGTGTTGCATCTGGTTATTACATAACTAATACATTTTTTTATTGAAGATCAGAATCCCGTAGTGGTTCAAACCCTCTATTTATTATACTTAGAGCGAACCACTGACATTGAACCTTTCCGTATAATTACAATTATTAACCAAATTTGGTTAAATAACATAATAGTGTGTGTAACACCCTGATATTTTTACAAGATATTTTTTTTCTTGTTTTGTATGCTACACCACGGTAATATTGCGCAAAATCCAATACCGGAATAACATTAAGTATAAAAAACACTATGCTTAACTTGTGTAGCACAAAATTTCAATTTATTTTGATGTAATTAATTTCATGAAAAATTTAGTTTGTGTGAAAAGATAAATATTATTATGCTACCTTATAACCTAGTCATTATAATGTCATATATGAATAGTATATACTTTATTCTGAAGAAATATTTAAATGCATATAAGTGAGCTTAAAAAATATTAAATTCACTATTGATGGATTATATTAGTGAAATATATGTTTAATATATATAATATAATTTTCCAAATTCGTATTATATATTTTTTAGACATTACATATGAGCAAATTCAATTTTTTAGATAAAATATGTACTTTTCAAAAACAAATGCAGTTTTGATGCCTTTTGAGAGAGAACCCATTTTAAGTAAATTTTTTTAAACATTTATATATTATATTTTATAAAATAAATATTATTTTTGAATGTGTAATACCAAAAATCATTTTGGTTAAATTTTTCTATTTTTTGGAAATGATTCCTTTTATGAATAATTGTCAATATAATGATTTTAATTAAAAACATTGTATATTCATTTAAATTCAATATAACTTAAAATTATAGTTTTAATTAGTTTAGAGTTTCGTATAGTTAATTTAGATCTAAATATGTTTTTTGAAATGTATTTTATATAAGAATTTATTATTAAAACATTTTTCGTATTAAAAGGGCATTTTGTCTGAATAATATATTATCATGACATTTTATTGGTTTTATTTTAAATTGAATTCTACAACTTATGTGATTTGAATTTTTAAAAATTGATGTTAAATTTGGATTCATAATATTTAAATTTGGTGAACATTTCATTTTTATTTTCTAGGAAAAATGAATAGTAGACGTGGTAAATTTTGTTACCACCGTAAAGGGTATATAAAGTAATTTAGGAATAATATAAATTTTGAAGGACTATAAAATTTCCCTATCTGATGGTAATATTTTATTATATGAATGAAATTAGACCCTTAATAATTACTTATTGAAATTATGTCATTTAATATACACTAATCCATGAAAATGACATAAATAATATTTAAATAATAGAAAGATAAAATTTGTCATTTTCATGGTCATTAATATATATTATGTGCCCTAATGGGAAAAAATTTATATTATGAACGAATATCAGTGAAAATTTTTATCTTAATGAACATATATTGATCAAAAAAATTAATTTTTACGTTTTTTGGCCATATTAGTGCAATTATGATATTTATATTGTTTTATTTATATAAATTTTAAAGATTGCACCTTCTTGTAATACAAAATATATTATTTTTAATATAAGGTTATAAAGTATGTAAATAAAAACTATAACTAATCATTTGAAAAATAAAATTATGTCACGACCCCCTCCCCACAAAGTATACCCCTCCTAGGCCAGCAATGTGAGAAGAGAGATAATGACCCCCGAGTCCTGCATCCAGTAGGCCCTGGGTTGGAGACTAGAACTGAGGGTATAATAACACACAAATGGGAGGCATTACCCTCTAAGAGAACACATGCGAAAGAGAGGGATAAGATAGAAACCAACCAAATCCGACTGAAATATAAATGAAACCCAAGTACATATATGAAATTCTATGCAAAAGTACTAAAACTGAAAAGGGAAAACTGCAAGTACCCAAAAGAAAGGAAAAGACAGCAGTAACTACAAGCCCAAATAGCTCCTACAACCACAAGCTAGAAGTAACCAGCCGGATCTCCAACCTACTCCAAGTGAACTGAAAAAGAATTTTTATATACGTATGGTGAGTATAACAGTATACTCAGTAGGATCCTCCTTGAAGCCTCTCATGCAAAAGTAAATAAAGCATACTAAAGCATAGTGAACTACAAGTGAAACTAACTCTTCACTTAAACATGTATACTAAGTTCCCAACCTTACCATGGCTAATCTCACCAAGTAACGCATATGAGAATATAGCATATATTAAAGAATATCAAGGGTACCCTTATACTACTTCCCCACTAGTTTTCTGCTTTTCCCCCCAACGACATATGTCATGTGCATCTCTCTCCAAAGGCTTGCCTGTATAAACTCAGGCTAAGCTCTACAATCTGCACCACGTGCACCATAAAGGCTTGCCTGCAGACACCTGGGCTAAGCACCACACCTTCCTCACAACCCAAAGTAACCAGGTAGTTTCCAGGAGCCACCACATCTCGCATAACGTGTATCATATGTCACGTATTATACCTCAAGCCATTACAGCCCATAAGCCGAGTAAGGATCGTCAAGCCATCACAGCCTATAAACGTTACACCTATATTAGTCCATAGGATACTATATCCAGAATATATGTGTCTAAAATGACCACAATCCATTACATCCCTCTACACACATATATGGGGAAAACTAACCATTGTGCCTACCAGCACAAAAATCTACCAAGAGAAGAGAGCGGGGTCAAAGGGGGTAGTCAACCATACAACCTCCCATCATAATGTTGGGGAAAACACCCCCCCCCCCTAGGGATCAGAATCCCAGGGCTATCAGTTTCCCTTATCGACAGGGTGGAGTAGCGTTTAGAAACACAAAATGTACAGAATATATATTTCTCACAACCACACTATGGTCATAACCTAGTCTTAGACACAACTGCAGCTAACGTCTCTCGGACTCCGGGTTGCCACTTCTAAGACTAGGTATCCTATAAGTAGACAACAAGTTAAAGAACTTCATTAGGTTTCTTCATTCCCTTTTTCATAAATTCCACATTATGTTAATTGATTAATTGCACATTAATTATCCGTGAACAAAACCACATTAAACTTCATTGGCATACACCAAGGGTCCACTTTCCCTTTTTCAAATTACCACCTCATCATTATGTTTCAGAAAATTCCAACCCCATGGGTTAACACAATTTAATCAATCTTTCATTACAAAAATTATGTTCCCATATGCCCAGGAATTCTAGAAGAGAAACCTATGCTACTAAACACAAATGGGGCTCAACTCGGTGAGTAGATATGCTACCCGTAGAGTCTTTGCCACCTATAGAAAGAGCATTGACCCATTCTCCCTCGAGAGGCTAAACACATGTCTTTGCCTCCTTCATAAGGTGGGTAAGCAAGACCAGATGCCTTGAGATGTGTGGAAAAGTAAAGAAGATAAACAACCAAACAAAACCACCAACATCCAGCCATCACATCCATCCCATACCATCATCCTTGGTGTCCTCTCTGACACCCATATACATAAACCGATGCATCTCGCCACTATAGGCTCCATCCACTACCACAACCACAAGGCCTCCCTGCCTCCACATATCACAATAGCCATCCATTCTCACATCACAGTACAAGCAGCAAGAAAACAATCATCACATCAAATGGGCTCTTGGCCCTTTAACAAGGCATCTAGCCTTCATACAAAATTAGAACTCATGGCTCCAAACCACAAGGAATTCAGACTTACAAGAAAGAGGGTAACTCAGAAACCTATAAGGCATTATATATTATCAACAACAAGTTCTTTAATCCCTATTGAATTAATATATCCAATTCGTAGGCTCCAATTCCATGAAACCTATTTAGTAAGCTATCATAAAATATTTAACATGCTTACTATGCAAAACAAATTAGAACAACTACAATAAAAGAAACAGCCAGATTCATTTACCTGCCTCTTTATCATTAGCCAGTTAATTATCAATTATTTCCGGCTTTATGTTCTTTATCAATTCCCATCAAGAACAAACAACTAAGCAAATCGTGCATAGATATCACACTGTCTAGAAAAACATGAGGCAGTAACATACGAGCGATAACAATTTCATTATCCGGTTCAAATATTTAATTAGGTAGATTTCATTTCAATCTAATGGTATAAATCATGCTAACTCTATGATTGCACATAAACAATTAGATAATCCAGGAATCCCCTACCTCAAACAGTTCATCACGTTCTTTATCCACCCAACGGGTCACAATCCACCTCTCGCAACAACTGCACCCACCCGAGGATGCCACGTTACGTCCGCCCCAACCAAACCCCATGAAAACACCATTAGAATCCTTAAGATTACATTCTATAATATGGAATGGAGGGTAGTAGAAGATTAACCCGAAAAGAACGACGATACAACATACCTTATATCGAAGATTGATCAATACAGCTTAGTTGCATAAAAATAGAGCAGAACTGATCCGAGGAGTAAATTTTGATTGTGAAACTCCTAAGGGAAGGATTGAAAGGTTATAACATCTCATAACCGAGAAAAAATACTAAGAACAAGGTATAATTATATCTTGTTCCTTTTTTTAAGATTTAATGAGGTGACGGTTTAAGATCTGGTTAATACTCTATTAAAAACGGATCGCATTAACCAACGCGGTTTGAACATGTAAAAACATTCCAAGCCTTAGTAATAATTAATATAAGATTTATGGCCATTGAATTGGCCTTAAGAGTCCTTAAAATAAGGATTTAAATTTATTTTAAATCAAAGGAAACGTCAAAAGGGGAAAAATGTAGGAATATGGAAACACTGTTCACCTACCGTTTCTGTACACCAAACTGATCTGTGAAACTGATCTGTTAGACCAATCTGTCAGACCGATCTATGAGACAGATCTGTGAGACCGATCTGTGAGACCCATCTGTCAGACCGATCTGTGAGACCCATCTGTGAGACCGACCTGTCAGACCGATCTGTCAGACCAATCTTTGAGACAGATATGTCAAACCGATCTGTGAGACCGATCTGTTAGACCGCTCTGTGAGACCGATCTGTGAGACCGATCTGTGAGACCGATCTGTCATACCGATCTATGAGACCGATCTGTCATACCGATATGTTACTATTCATAAAACTGGAAACATTGTTCACAGAACTAGAAAATTGGCAAAGTGTTGGGGATAAGTCACCTTGACCTCGTGGAACACCTCCAACACCACATTTCCACAAGGTAATGGACCGGAGAGGTCTGGGCCATTACATCAGATACCTCTCAAAACATTCTCGTCCTCTAGAATTTAAAACCAACCTAAAGAAAAGAGGGGTCTGAACAACCACCCTGTAAGATACCTCTCTGGGGAAAACCACCCTGTGTTTTTTTAAAGCTGGTACAAAACCATGACATCTGAGAGAAAGGGGACAAACAATACACATCCAAACAGTTCATGTCTAACATAACATCAAAGGTATATATATGAAAGGATCAAAGAAAACACAACACAACATCTTAAAATAGCTCTGGGTTCTAGGAACGCATCTGTGACTCAAATTCCAAGGTACTCTCCTCTATACCACCGTGTCAACACAAGACAAGAACCAATGGAATAGAACGCCCATGCAACACCTTCTCCTTTCGGTCTTAGATCTCCATAGGCCGCTCCTCAAAGGTTGCATCACCATCAACATCGATATCTCCCCAATCGATGATGTGAGAGTCGTCATGAAGATAAAGACGGAGCTGTGATACATGGAAAACATCATGTATCTGAATCATCTGTGGGGGATGTTCTAATTGATATCCCACAGCTCGAACACAGGCTAACACCTTGAAAGGCCCAACAAACTGGGGAGAATGCTTACTTCCACAACCAAACCTTTTCTGCCCACGACGGTGAGTCACCTTCAGAAACAAATGATCCCCAATATTAAACTCAAAGGGTCTCCTCCTTTGATCAGAAAATTATTTCTGATGATCTTGTGATGTCTTCATCCTCTCATGAATCACCTGAACCATCTCTGTTGTATTCTGCACTAGTTCTGGTCCAATAATTGCTGACTCTCCGACCCCAGTCCAGAACAATGGAGAACAGCAACGCCGGGCATACAAGGCTTCAAACGGCACCATGCTGATGGTAGAGTGAAAACTATTATTGTAAAAGAACTCTACCAAGGGTAAGTGCCTCATCCATGATCCTCCAAAATAATGAACACAAGAGCGCAACATTTCTTCAAGTGTCTGGATGGTTCGCTCTGTCTGAACATCCATTTAAGGATGAAAGGTAGTGCTAAGGGACAGTTGAGAGCCAAAAGAATGATGGAGAACTCTCCACACCCTAGAGGTAAAACGAGAATCTCGATCAAAAATGATCGTCCTAGGTACTCCATGAAGTCTGACCACCTCTTCTAGATATTTCCTCGACAAAACATCCACTGAGCTCGACTCCTTGATCACTATGAAGTGGGAAGATTTTGTTAAAAGATCCACTACCACCCATATAGAATCATGTCCTCCCGGAGCTCGAGGTAAACCTATAACAAAGTCCATTGAGATGTCCTCCCACTTCAACTGAAGAATATTTAATGGCTGGAGAAGACCACCAGGAACACGGTGTTTGGACTTCACCTTATGGCATACTAAACATCGAGACACAAACTCTGAAACTGCATGCTTCAACCTAGGCCACCAAAACTGACTCCTCAAGGATCAGTACATCTTTGTCACACTAGGATGTACTGCTATGGGTGAACTATGGAACTCTCGGATAACCGTCTTGTGCATCATCTGGGGAACAAAAATATTACCCTGATACAATAATCGGTGATGTTCATCCTCCGACCAACCATCATGGGCCTCACCAAAAACAACTCTATCTCTCCAAACATCCACCTCTAGATCACCCAACTGGGACTCTTCCACCTTCTGCACTAGGGATGACTTTACCGTCAGCTGGAAAAGACAACATATACCCCCCAACTTCTCCCATATCAAGATGCAAAGTTGAAAGTTCATACATTACTCTCCAAGAATAACCGAATTCACGCACAGCATCACTACGTGACTTTTGGCTCAGCGCATCATCTACAACATTCCCTTTTCTAGGTGTATATGATATTTCGAAGTTATATTCCTGCAATAACTCCATCCACCAATATTGTCGCAAGTTTAAGTCACGCTGAGAGAAAACATACCTCAAACTCTTATAATCGGTGAAAACCACAAAGTGCTCACCAATGATGTAATGTCTCCACAACTTTAGCGAAAACACCACGGCTGCCAATTGAAGATCATGGGTGACATAGTTGCATTCATGGGGACACAACTTCCAAGATCCATAAGAAAAAACTGACCTCTACTACATGAGAACACAACCTAGCCCCAGATGTGAAGCATCACAGAAAACATCAAACTGGACTCCCTTAGCTGGAAGAAAAAGAACGGGACCACATAATAACTTCTCTTTTAGATACTCTAAATCTTCCTGGCACTGATCAGTCCATACGAAGTCCCGATCCTTCTTAGTCAGAGCTGTTAGAGGATTCACAACCCGTGAGAAATTGTCTACGAACCTCCTGTAGTAGCATGCGAGACCAAGGAAACTTCACACCTCTAAAACTATCTTGGGGGATGCCCAAGACACAAATGATTCTATCTTCGATGGATCCATGGATACTCCCTGGTTGGACACAACATTCCCCATGAAACGGACTTCTCGATCCCAAAACTCACACTTCGACAACTATCCAAACAACTGATGTTGGTGAAGAACTCCAAAAACGGCTCGTAGATACTCTACATGCTCCCCTTCAGATGTGGAGTACAAAAGGATTTCATCGATGGAAACCACTAAAAACTTGTCAGGGAACTCACGAAACACAGCGTTCATCAAACCCATGAAAATAGCTGGAGAATTTGTCACACCCAATGGCATTACAATGAAAACATAATTCCCATGACGACAACAGAATGTAGTCTTCGGGATATCCTCATCCTTTACATGCATCTGATGATATCATGACCGCAAGTCAATGTTTGAGAACCAACATGCACCCTTTAGTTGACCGAATAAGTCATCAATCCGCTAAAGAGAATATCAGTTCATTATGGTCACTTTGATTAAGCGATGATAATCAATGCACAACCGCAAACTGCCATTAGCCTTCTTCACACAAAAAACTGGTGCACCCCACAGTAAAACACTTGGCCGAACAAAACTTCACTCTAATAGACCATCAATATGTATACGTAGCTCTTGTAACTCATAAGGGGTCATCCTATACGGTGACATAAGGATAAGAGACGCTCCTGGATGTAGCTCAATCCCAAAATTGATCTCTTGTCGAGGGGGTAATGCTACAACATCTTCTGGAAAAACATCAGGGTACTCCTCTACGACCCTAGGAAACGCCAACTGCTGAACCTCTGAAGAACTCAGAATCATCCCAGCCATCATGGATGATAAGGATGGAACTCATCTATGACCAATCTGAGGATCTTGCTCACCAACAAACACCACTTTCTCTCCATCTGCACCAAATAAAATGACCTTCTCCCTGTAGCAATACACAATAGCCTGTACCGAATACAACCAATCCATGCCGAGGATGACATCATATGGTTGTATTCGTAAACATAGGAAATCTCCCCAAGAGCAGTATTTCCCCAACAGTAGCTCACAATCTCTACATGCTTCAAACAAGTTATCTTGACCTCCAACTGGCGTAGTCAATGCCATGGGCGCTGGAAGCCTCTCTACCTCAAGTCCCAATGAATGGACAAGGGTAGGTGATATGAAGGAGTGTGTTGCTCCTAAAGCAAACAAGACATACACCAAGGTAGAAAACAAGAAAAAGTTACTTTGAATGACATCTGGCTTGCCTGGGGATGGAAACGCTAGAGCATGAAGTTAACCACGTCCTAATCCACGGCCTCTCTGAACCTGATGATGACAACCACCATGGCAGTGCTCTACTCTCTGAGGATGAGAAGCGTCATGGGGTTGTCCTCTGCTTGCCCCATCTTCCCTCTGGTGATCTAAATCTAGTTCAACCTGCTGCTGCTGCCTCAGCTGGAACTGCCTCAACGGAGGAACCTGGAACAGAACTCCCGGTGAACGATGACTGCTCTGAAAAGTTGGGCACTCCCGCTACTGATGACCACGACCACCACAAGAAAAATAAGTTCATGATCCCTTCGCATAGGCCTGAGAGTTTCTGCCTCTGGAGAAACGAGATGGGAAGGGCTAGGACCTACCCCAAGAAAATGGAAACTCTTTTTCCCTAAAAACTGGTAACCCCGGACCATAGCTCTACTTCATGAGGAATCATGACGATTACCCTCTAGTAACGATTCGGTCCTGGCCAAAGTCCACCCAATAACCTCTACCCTCGCCAGCAACTCAAGATATGTCTTCATCATAAATGGGGTGACCTGGCACTGGATATCTGGATGCAAAGCCGCCTCGAAATGCTTCACTCTGGCCTCTTCATCTGGTAATAGGTCTGAAGAATATTTTATAAGGTTCTTGAAATGGATTGCAAACTCCCGAACACTGGAGCTCCCATGTCAAAGGGTAAGAAGCTCCTAACAACTAGACGCCTTCATGGTCGAAGGAAGGAACTCAAATATGAACTTGTCTCAAAACTCCTCTCATGAGATCGCTGACTCCTCACAATCCTCGAGGAACAAGAGCCACCACTACCTCGCTGATCCATGCATCATCGTCACAGCCAAGGATACCCAGTGGTCTTTCCGAGCATGAATCAAACTGAAGCTAATCTCAACCTCCTCTAAATAGTCTTCTGTTACTGCATCTAAAATGGAGCCCTCGTACTTATGCAGACTCTGTCACTGAAACTCTCGGAGTGTCTTTCCCCAATTGTCGTCGTCGTCAACCTCTACCTGTTGGCGATCTGCTGGAATGACCTTCTGGACATTTTCTGCGCAAACCTGATGAGGACGTGGACCTAGAGACATACCTTCAAAAGAACAAACCGTTAGAGCTCCTAATCCTGGATTATAGAAGACTCAAAATTAATTAATTTATTGTTTTCTTTTGTTCATTTTAGGTTAACCTATCCCAAGGTCTATCCATTCAAACACAGGGGAAAAGAAGAATGATGCATGATTCTTTCCTAGGTCTCTACCCTGCAACCAGTATCACCATGTTTAGTAGCCATTGTAAACATACAGCTTCGTGAAATAGATCATAGTGGGCCCAAAATGCCTATTTCCATACTGGTCTCTAGTGTTTACCCCACTTGCTAAACACGAATGACATTGTTTCCCTACCAACCCATGCTACCTCACCCGTGACTAACTCCAATATCTATCCTATCCCTCAACTAGAGCTCTAATACCACTCTGTTACGACCCCCTCCCCACAAAGTGTACCCCTCCTAGGCCGGCAATGTGAGAAGGGAGATAATGACCCCCGAGTCTCACCTCCAATAGGCCCTGGGTTGGCGACTAGCACTGAGGGTATTGTAACACACAAATGGGAGGGATTACCCTCTAAGAGAACACATGCGGAAGAGAGAGATAAGATAGAATCCAACCAAATCCAACTGAAAAATAAAATAAACCCAAGTAATATATGAAATTTCATGCAAAAGTACTACAACTGAAAAGGGGAAACTACAAGTACCAAAAACAAGGGAAAAGACAGCAGCAACTACAAGCCCAAACAGCTCCTGCAACCACAAGCTAGTATTAACCAGCCTGATCTCCAACCTGCTCAAAGTGACCTGAAAAACATTTTATATATATGTAGGGTGAGTATAACAGTATACTCATTATGATCCTACCTGAAGCCTCTTGTGAAAAAGTAAATAAAGCATGCTAAAGCACCGTGAAATACAAGTGAATCTAACTCGTCACCTAAACATGTATACTATGTTCCCAACCTTACCATGGCTACTCTCACCAAGTAATGCATATGAGAATATAGCATATTGTAAAGAATTTCAAGGGTACCTCACTACTACTTTCCCACTAGTTTTCCGCTTTTCCCCAACGACATACGTCCTGTGCATCTCTCTCTAAAGGCTTGCCTGTATAAACTTGTGTTAAGCTCCACAATTTGCACCATGTGCACCACAAAGGCTTGTTCACAGACACCTGGGATAAGCACCACACTATCCTCATAACCCAAAGTAACCAGGTAGTTTCCAAGAGCCACCACATCTTGCATAATGTGTATCATATGTTTGGTATTATACCTCAAGCCATCATAGCCCATTAGCCAAGTAAGGATCCTCAATCCATCACAGCCTATACACGTTACACCTATAGTAGTGCATAGGATACTATATCCCGAATATATGTGTCTGAAATAACCTCAAGCCATTAAATCCCTCTACACACATATATGGGGAAAAATAACCACTATGCCTACCAGAACAAATATCTACCAAGAGAAGAGAGCGGGGTCAAAGGGGGTAGTCATCCTTTTAACCTCCCATAAAAATGTTAGGGAAAACACCCCCCCCCCCAGGGCTTGAAATCCACGGGGTGTCAGTTTCCATTACCAACAGGGTGGAGTAGCATTTAGAAACACAAAAGGTACAGAATATATATATCTCACAACCACACTATGGGCATAACCTAGTCTTAGACACAACTGCAACAAACGTCTCTCGGTCTTCGGGCTGCCACTTCTAAGACTAGGTATCCTATAATCACACAACTAGTTAAATAACTTCATTAGGTTACTTCATTCCGTGTTTCATCAATTCCACTTCACATTAATTAATTCATTTCATATTAATTAACCATGAACAAAACCACATTAAACTTCATTAGCATACACTAAGGGTCCACTTTCCCTTTTTCAAATTACCACCTCATCATTATGTTCCAGCAAATTCCAACCCCATGGGTTAACACCATTTAATCAATATTTTATTAGAAAATTACATTCCCAAATTCCCAGGAATTCTAGAAGAGCAACCTATGCTACTAAACACAAAGGGGGGTCAACACGGTGAGTAGATATGCTACCCATCGAGTCTTTTCCACCTATAGAAAGAGAATAGACTCATTCTCACTCGAGAGGCTAAACATGGATATCGCGTGGCATACCTCGCGTGTCTTCACCTCCTTTGGAGGGTGGGTAAGAAAGACCAGCTTCCTTGAGAAGTGGGGAAAAGTAAACCAGATAAACAACTAAACAAAACCACCAAAATCCATCCATCACATCCATCCCATACCATCATCCTTGGTGGCCTCCCCGACACCCATATGCATAAATCGATTCATCTCGCCACTCTAGGCTCCATCGGCTGCCATAACCACAAGGCCTCCCTGCCTCCACATATCACAACATCCATCCAGGCTCACATCACATCACAAGCAGAAGTAAAACAATCATCACATCAAATGGTCTCTTGGCCCTTTAACAAGGCATCCAACCTTTATACAAAATGAGCACTCGTGGCTCCAAACCACAAGACATTCGGACTTACAAGAAAGAGGGTAACTCAGAACCCTATCAGGCATTATCTTTTATCAATAACATTTTCTTTAATCCCTCTTGAAATAACAGATCCAATTCGTAGGTTTCAATTCCAGGAAACCTATTCAGTAAGCTATCACAAAAGATTTAACATGCATACTATGCCAAACAAATTAGAACAACTACTACAACAGAAACAACTGGATTCATTTACATTCCTCTTTATCTTTAGCCATTTAATTATCAATTATTTCTGTCTTTACATTCTTTATCAATTCCCATCAAGAACAAACAACTAAGCAAAGAAAGAATAGATATCACACTATATAGAAAAACATGAGGCAGTACCATACGAGCGATAATAATTTATTTATCTGGTTAAAATATTTAATTAGGTCAATTTCATTGCGATACAAAGGGATAAATAATTCTAACTCTACGATTGCACATAGACAATTAGAGAACCCACGAATCCCCTACCTCAAACAGTTCCTCGCGTTCTTTATCCACACAACGGGTCACAATCCTCCTCTCGTGACAACTGCACCCACCCGAGGATGCCATGGTACGTCCGCACCAACCAAACCCCAAGAAAAACCCATTATAATCCAAAAGATTACATGATCTAATATGGAAAGGAGGATAGGAGAAGATGAACCCAAAAAGAACGACGATACAACATACCTTATATCAAAGATTGATCGATACAACTTGTTTTCATAAAAACATAGCAGAACTGATCCGAGGAGTAATGTTTGATTGCGAAACTCCAATGGGAAAGATTAAAAGGTTCTAGCGTCTCATAGCCGACAACAAATAGTAATAATAAGGGATAATGATATCTCATTCGTTTTTGAAGATTTAATGAGGTGACGGTTTAAGATCCGGTTAATTCTCCATTAAAAACGGATCGCACTAACCCACGTGGTTTGACCATGTAAAAACATTCCAAGCCTTAGGAATAATTAATATAATATTTATGGCCTTTCAATCGGCCTTAAGAGTCCTTAAAATAAGGCTTTAAATGTATTTTATGTCAAAGGAAACGTCAAAAGGTGAAAAACTAGAGGTATCTAGAAACATTGTTCACCTACCGTTACTGTACACCAAACCGATATGTGAAACCAATCTCTCAGACCAATCTGTCAGACCGATCTGTTAGAGTGATCTGTGAGACCGATCTGCCAGACCAATTTGTGAGACCGATCAGTGAGACCTATCTGTCAGAACGATCTTTCAGACCGATCTATGAGACCGATCTGTGAGACCAATCTCTGAGAACGATCTGTCAGACCAATCTATGAGACCGATCTGTGAGACCGATATGTGAGACCGATCTGTGAGACCGATCTCTCAGACCGATCTGTGAGACCGATCAGTCAGACCGATCTGTTACTGTTCACAAAACTGGAAACACTGTTCACAGAACTAGAAAATTGGAAAAGTGTTGGGGATAAGTCACCTTGACCTCTCGGAACACCTCCAACACCACATTTGAGGTACGGGCCATTACAAATTATATTATTTATCATGTTAATTTTGTCGTAATTTCTAGAAAATATATAATTCCTTAATGTCGTAAACATTGAGGATGCATAAATGTTTTTTATTGATGAAAAATCAATAAAATATTTTTTATTAAAAAGATAATAGCAATTAAAAGACAATAAAACTTGACCAAAATATATTGGAGGAGTATATATCGACCATATTCATCCAAGGGTTAATTTATTGACCATTTGGAGCCATATAAAAAGGATTTGGACATATATAATTTTAATTTCAAGTGATGTTAAATGTGTCACATTATTGCATTAATAAATATTGTATTTTTAATATAGTATTTTTTATAAGATATATTCATCAAAAATATTAATATAAATCATAAAGAATTATCTTTCTTATTGTATTTTATTTTTAATTTTTATTGAAAAAAAATTATATAAAAAAATTATAGAATATGTATGTTGTAATTATTTTATTAATAGAAATATCTAATTAACGTTATTAAAAATATTATTATAAATATAATTTGGTATAATTAATATATCCAAATAATTTTAAATATTAACATGATGTTTGAGATATATGATAAAAAGATTTTGAAAATAATTTCTTATCTTGAAATTTCTAAAAATCAATAAATTAATAGTGTAAAAATTAGAACTATTGATTATTTATCAATCTTATGTATTGTTAATAAATTTAAAATTTTTAAAACATTTTTAAAAATTTTAAAAAATTATTACGTGGTCTAACATTTTCAAAATTATTCATGTATGGTTTAATTGTGATCAAGTAATTAAATATTATAAGATTATATATTTAAAAATTCGTTACTTTATATATAATTTAAATAGAATTAGTAAGGGTTAATTGTAATGTAAAGGTTTAAATTGATAGAAAAATTGATAAAATATGTTTTTTTATAAGATTACAACCTTATATTATTCTAGATTATAATAAATTACTTTTTATTTGTTTTTACTGAAATTGGTTTTATTATTATTTAATGTTATTGAATATTCCAAAAGTACCTCTCAGATCAATTATAAAAAGACATATCCTGCATAACTTCTTTAGTTTATGTTTTTTTATTTAATTTCTTTCATACCCTTCCATTTTCCCTTCTATACTTCATTATTTACATTATATTTTTTCTTGGATTCTCAAAAAGACCAACCAAGGTGAATCTAATAGAATATCAAGGGAGAGTTCATCAGAGAAGAGGTAATCATCATTACTAAACCTCTTAATATTATTTCTTCTTCTGCTTCATCTACCTTTGTTGTTTACATTATTATGTAACAACTAAAGAATTATCTATATACTGGTATTTTATCATGTTCATGGAAGAACTTTATTCCACATTCTATATATCTTATAAAAACAAAATCACAACGCGTGGGTACGCACAACATACCATCACCACACAATGGTGTAATCTGTTTTTCACAACCATATTTCACGGATGAGTATAAATATGTAAATAAAAACTACATATGATTATAATGAATTGATGTGGATTTTTTATCAAATTTTATACCATTAACTTCCATACCATTTCAATATTATGGGACTGATATTGTCGCTCGTGAGTGTGTGTGACTAACTGTCTTCACGATGAGATGCGATTAATTAAACAAGATTAGAATTAAATCATGATTTATTAAAATGTACTAAAATAAAAAATCATATATATAATATATTAATATCATTATGGAAATGATACAACTATAATCTTATAAGAGGAACACGATCTTATCTGATAAAAAAAGTGTAATAAAATATAGCAGTTTATACCTGATGGATGAGTAATATTATTTTTGACAAGTAGATGATAATATTTTCAAATAAGATACCATAAAAATAAATATGGTTGTAGAATAAATAAATGATATTATTTGAATCTCTATTCCAAATGTTCGAATACATTCAAATGATATCACACCTATGTTATGGGAGTATATTGTCTAACATTTATTTATGTAGGCATATGCCTTATACACCACTAATTTATTTTGTGTGGTCATTATAATACCCATGAAAATTTTTATGACACTTATTATAATGATTATGATAGTTAAATATTCATATAATTTACATTATATGATGAGGCATATGATTTGACTGATTATAAAGTGGTATGTGATAATTTCAAAATATCATTATTATTCGAGATTGATTATTCGTAATTATTTATTGTGGTACATTTATCTTCCATATAGATATTTTTTGAAAAATATTAATAATTTTTTTAATATCCTCTATATTTTTATAGTTATTTTAACACATTTTTAAAATTTACCACATAGATTGGAAGGAATATTTCATTATTTTTCAATACGAGGTGCTTTTTTGGATTTTTCAAAAAAAGTACTAGACAATTGTTTTTTATCTTAAATAGGATTAATAGATTTATAGAAATTAATAAAATTATATTTCCATTAATATTTTCTTACAATATATCTTGATTATTTTCAAATAAATTAATCACTTTATAAATTACATTGAGTTTTCTGGAAAAAAACATTTTTAAGAAGAGTTGACATTTTCTTCAAAAATTAATTTCAAGTGTTATATCAAACTTTTATTTGTCTATCATAGAATTAATTAATAGGGTTGTGGTCCAAGTATAATATATTTTCTGATATAATGGTTTTATTATTTTTATGATGGAATTATATTTTTGAAATCAATTGTTTTACATGGATTATGTTATAAAGGAATGATTTTAATATAATCCATGTTATTATTATGATATGATGAAAGATGAATGTATTTGAAGAAAATGTAATAATAATTTAATTATGGGATGGGTTGGACCTATATCCCCATCTAATTAATTTAATAAAAATTTATATATGATGAGATAGGCATGAATGTAATGGCAAGTAAATCTAGTTTAGTCATATAGGGCCATAACAACATGTAAATTAGAATAAGTAACACAAGGTTTGAATGACATGTAATCCAGATTTAGTAATGGAATTTTACCACTATGATGGTCTTGGATGTGGGCCCTAGATAATATTGAAATTATATTCTATTGTTATGTATTTTCCACACATCCATGCTTTATGAAAATTATTTTTTATCATGATTTTTGTACATTAATTATTTGTACCTTATGAACTTCCATGATTTATTTCATGACACAAGACATTGATAATCAAAATTTTTGATAATGTTTTTACATTCTTATGATTATGATTATTTTTAATATTTCCAATTTTCTCTAACTAATAATTTTTTGTCACCCTTTTCATGTGTTTTCTTTTCCCTAGGATATAAAAAATGGTTTTTAGGTAGTAAAACTGATGGGGATGATCCTTATGGGAGATGTTAAATATCCTTTACCTTGTTTGCATAATGTGTTCTCAGTTTCTAAAGATACTAAACTATTATGGTATTTGGGTGTCTGTTTGTGTTACATATTATATATTTGGAAAAATAAATTTAATTTCCATATTTGACATGCATTGGTCTCTATAGTTGGTATTAGATCAATGGTTCAAGTATCCTATGAAATCTATGGTGATAAAAAATTTATTGTGATCGCTACATATAGTTTCATAGTATATATATAGATTTCCAAAGGATAATTCTAATTAGAGCATGTAGTCCTAGAATATTAGTAATGATCATGGATAACATAATATTAAAGAATAGAAATTATAGATTTAAATTAATCTCCCATGATTATGTAGATCTTATAACATTATTATTGTCACACACACATTTATTTTAGGGTTTTAGAATATTCTTGGAAATATGGGGATTCATGTTAGTGGATGATATAATTGATAATGGAATGATATTCATCATGAGAATCCAAATGAAATGGGAGATGGAAGGTGAAATTTTTATATTATGACTGATTAGAAATCTTATAACATGATCAATAATCATAACTTTGGTGATTTTTCTAACCCACCTAAAAAGTGAATGATTGTGTTTAAGGGGGATCATATTATAATGAACGTTCAATTTTCATCTTGTAAATCAAATTTGAATAGGTATGATGGATAATGATTCAAAGGAACTAGAAGATATCTAGTTTGCGGGAAATAATTACATAGAGGTAGTAATTGCACAAGAAAATGTTCAATTTACACAAAGGACAAAGATGATTGTATTACTAAGATATGAATTATGGTTAAATGTTTTAAATGTTAAATTTATGGGTATTATGTAAATTTCCAACATAAGGGAAATATATTTAATATAATTAGCAGTGTCATGTGGGTAGTATTTTTTTCATATGATGAAGAGGCTGCAAATGACATATCAGGTGAAATATGCGGTCACAAATAAAATGATGAAGCTTGGTCAATGGTTGAAGATGATAGTGGTATGATCGAAGGTTTCTCAAGAATAAAGTCATATAATTATTTTTTTGGTATTATGTAAAAATCAAAACCTCTATATATTGTTACACTATTTTTTTAGGTATTTGAATTTATATACTTAATGTTAATGGTAACCATAAAAAGTGATTTGGTTAATAAGTTGAAAAAGACATGATTAAGGAAAGAATAACCCTTAATATGTGCATAATGATGAGATAGTGATATGCGGGTTATGAATAAGTAAATTTGAAGGTAATGAATTCCCTAGACTAGATTTTGTATTTTTTTAAAATTGGTTTATGCTATTGTGGATGATATTTGCTGGTTTTTGGAATTATGAATAAGGAAAAATGAATGTTTTGAATATGGAAATATATTAATAAAGGTTATTAAAATTACTCAATATAATACGAGATGAAGATGTTCACATGTTTTTAATGTGACTAATAAGAGATACCTTATTATATATGGGTGATAAATGTTCATCATATTTATTGATCCTCCTTCTATTTTTTTATTTTCAGTTTTTAAACGGATTGTAATGTTATCAATTTATAAAATGTTTCAGTAATATTTAGGTAGTTGTTTGTTATAATATATTATGATCTAAGAATAGGTGGGCCATCACATATTTGGAAATCAGTTCTAACATTTTAGACATATGGAATGAACAATCATCATATTCTCGTACCACATTATCTACGAATGCTTCAAGAATGATAAATTCAACATTTCTTGGTGGAATAAGAGTTGAAGTTGAAATTAATGAAGGAACAAAGATTTTATGATATTTTATACAATCAATTATTTATTTATATTCATAATTCAACTATATCGAATCTGAATTTAAAACAAAAAATGTTACCATAGTACCTTCATTTCTGATGAATCAAATAGTCCAATAAATCATCCTAGATTTATAGATTTTTAATTGATACCTTTCTCTTATCTGTGTACTATATCATACTCCCTAAGTACTTTTTGGTTATATTTCTATTCAATATTCATGTTTTAACATTCCAACTATGTTCCCATATGTGGAAAGTCAGCTATGAGGGGATGGGTAACCATTATATTTCTCACATTTAATTTTAAATGGTTGTTTCGGTGTCTATTTTTTTCAGTGTGGGATTCTATAAAGGTACTATTGAAGTATTAATCCTCTTATAACCAAGAATAATTTATAGGGATAAATTCATTTTAATGGGTGTATAATTTAACACATCTAAATATTTATGTGATATATTTTTTTCTTTTAGTGTACGATAAACCAAGGTTATCTTTCACAATACATGAAAATGACATAGCATGTGACACACACAACACTTTTCATGGCTTATGTTACACATAATTTCATGTTATTTTGATATACTTACTTTCATGCATGACCATTTATAAGTGAATAGATAAATATTATTATGTTACCTTATAACATAGTAATTATAGTTGATGGTATGAACAATATATACATTATTCTTAAAAACTATTTAAATACAAATAAGTGAGTTCATAAAATAATTAAATCACTCTTTATGGATATTAATAATGAAATATATGTATTATTTATTTAATAAATGGTTAAAAATATTTATTATAGATTTTATAGGCATTATAAAAGAACAAATTAAATTTTTTGGATAAAAGAAGTATTTTTCAAAAAATGTAGTTTTTTCGCCTTTTGACTGCACACCCATTTTAAATATAAAATTGACACGTTTATATATTCTATTTAACCAAATAAATTTCATCATTGATAGCAGAATACTGAAATTAAATATGGATGAACTTTTCTCCTTTTTCTGAAAAGTTTCATTATAGGATGAATTATGAAAATACTAATTTTTATAGAAAAACCCCGTATTTTCTACAAATGACCTTACAAAGTAAAATAATGTTTTAGATCAGTTTTACATTTTTACTATTTAATATTTATTAAATTGTGTGTTTTAAAATTTATTTTATACAAGAATTTATTATAAAAACATTTTCATTTTTAAAATGTCATTTTTTCGAATTACTTTTTTTCATGAAATTTGAGCAATTTTATTTTAAATTTAATTCTACAAATTTTGTGTAGTGAATTTTGAAATTTTTTCTAAATTTGGATTCCAAAGATTGAAATTTGGTAAATAGTTCCCCTTAACTTATTTTTTAAACAATTAATAGTAACCATGGTAAATTTTATTACCATGGTAAATGGTAGTTTAGATAAATTAGGTTAAAAATAGAATTATAAAGACTACAAAATAATCCAGATAAATTGTAAATTTTTTTATATGAACGAAATTATACCCTTGATTTTTATATATCAAAATTATTTCATTTAATCAACACTTATCCTTTAAAATGACTAAATTATTATTTAAATCAAAGAACAATACAAAGTATAATTTTTTTTCTTTAATATCAATTATGTGTCGACATGGGGAACAATTTCCAGTATTAATTAACTTAAAGGAAAAATTGTAATTTATGAAACATATATTCTTAATTTTTTTGATTTTTTGGCCCACTTGGGTGGAATTATGATATCAATATTATTTTATTTAATAGAATTGTAAAGATTTAAAATTCAAGTTTTAATAAATATATCATTTTTAATATATGGTTATACAGTATATAAATTTAAATATAAATACAAATATGAAAACTAATATCTTTTTTATCATGTAATTATATTTTTTATTTTTATGGAATAAATAAATTTCTTAATTTCTTATAGATTGATGCTGCATAGTTTATTTAATTGATGAAAATCAATAGAATATTTTTTTAAAATGACAATAACCTTTACAAGATAGTAACACATTCATAAATCATATTGGTGGAGTATATCATGACCATAATCATCCAATGGTTGACTAATTGATAGTTTAGAGACATATTGGAAGGATTATGAAAATTAAAATATTATATTTAACATGAGGCTAATGTTAGTCACATTATTGATTTAATAAATATATCATTTTTAGAATAAGATATTCTAGAAGCTATATTAGACTACAAATATCAATAACAAATCATGAATAATTATCTACATTATCGTATTTTATTTTTAAATTTTATTCAACAAATATGAATATTAAATAATTATAAAGTAAGAATGCAGTAATTATTTTTTTAATGTAAATACAAAATTATTATTTATTAAAAAGAATGAAATTACTATAATTTGGGATAATTAATATATACAAATAATTTTATATATTGTTTGACCTTTTATAAATATAATAAAATATTTTTTACGAGGATAACTTTTTAGGTTGATATTTTTCAAAGTCAATAAATTTAATAGTGTCAACATTGACACTATTGATTATTTATAAAACTTTTGTATTATTAAATTTTTTTAAAAACTTATAAAATGTTAAAAAATATAGAAATTATTATATGAACAAAAATGTTTTAAATTATTTATTTACTGTCTAATTAATATCATATATGTAAATATTATTCAATATTAATAATGAATAATTTGTTACATTAGTTTAAATTAAAATATAACAACTACGGGATAATATTAATGATAAACTTTATAGTATTAGAAAAATTTGTCTAAAATTTATTGGTTTATGATATAGAAACCTTATCTCATTATATCATCAAGTAAATTAAATTTTGGTGGTATTTTTATTTATATTTTTTTATTATAATTTACTATATGTGGAGATTCCAAAATTCTGCCTTGCCTTAATTATAAATAAAACTCCTCCCCCGTGTAATAACATAATTTTGAGCATTAATGTTAGTAAATACCATAACCATTTCCATTATAAAAAACTTATGTGACAATCTAGATGTTCTAGTCTTCTCAAAAGACCATCCTTATTTTCTTTTAATTAGAGATCTAGTGGGATTTCATTGAGGAAGAGGAAATCTTCTTTACTAACTCTCTCCTTATCATTTCATCATCTACATCCTCTTCATTTATATTTTCCATAATTAAGTAATAAATAATGTTTGATTTATATAATAGGATTTTATTATGGTTATGTAACAACCATATTTCACTTTATATCCATTCAACAAAAAACAAAATCACCATGTGTCTATATATATGACCAACCATCTCCACTACATGGTGTAATCTTTTTTTCAGGACCACATTACTTGGATGTGTCTAATGATGGAAATAATAAATATATGTAATAATTATAACTTCATATTTATTCTATATTAAATTATATATCATTCAATTCCATGACATTTCTAAATTATAAGAACGATAACGTCGTTCGTGTGTTTGTATATTCTACCGTCACAATGATGTAGTGTGATTCATTCTAATTGATATAAATTAAATTAGGATTATGTAAATTTTTTTAAAGAAATAATATGATATGTACTATATTAACATCATTCTAGAAATTATATACCTATAATCTCTGATGAAGAACATTAGCTTATTTGATGAAACCTGTGTAAGTAACTAAGGACGTTAATACCAGTGGAATGAGTAAAGTTCTAATTAAAAACTAATGAAAATATGATAAACTATGATATCATAGATTTACTATTATTCTAGAATTAATCAGTTTCATTATTTAATCAATAATACTGGAGGTTCATATGCATATCAATGATATCTGACCCAATGTAAGGGATTAATTTGTATTCCTTTTATTTATATGGAAAAATTGTCATATACACCGCAAATTTCTTTTGGCTGGATAATATAAATCCCATGAATTTTTTGAGGACTCTTATTATGAAGGTTCTTATATATATCTATGCATATAAATTTTATTATGTTATGAGGCATAAATTAAACTAATTTTAAATTGGTATGTGATAATTTCCCATCTTCTTAATTATTCGATGTTGTTTATACATAATTATTTATTATAGTATAGTTATAATCCTTTTCCATAATTTCTAAAAATTGTTTCATATAATTTTTACTATTCTTATATGGATATTTAATATAAATTTTCCAAATTTTTTACTTTTAATTCATGGTTTGGAAGGATTATTTCATTCATTTTCCATATGAGTTACGTTTTTAAATTTCTAGAAAAAAGTATGAGAATAATGTTTTTTAACTTAAATGGAATGAATGGATCTTTAAATTTTTTTTAAAACCATATTTTCAAGAATATTTTATTTTATGTATTCTTGGTTATTTTTAATGAAATCCATTTCTTCTAAATTTGTGTGTGTGTTTTCAAAAACAAATTAGATTTTGGGAATGAAATAATATTTTTTAATAATTAATATCATGTTTTATATCAATATTATTTTACATATAAGATGACATTATTTAATAGTGTAATGTTCCATGTATGATATTCATATTATTCAAATTGAATTAGTTTTTAGGATGAAATTATATTTATGAAATCCATTTTTTTACATGGATTATATTATGTTGGAATAAGATTTAAGAATCCCATTTTACTTATTTATTGACTCTATAATGAATGATTTATGTTTCCGTGGAAAAATTAAGAATGATTTCATTATGTGATTTGTGGAAACTATATCTTTCTATAATGAATTCAGAAATTTTAATTTATCATGAGCTAGACATGACTGGAATGACAAGTAAATATGGTTCAGTAATATAGTGCTATATTAGAATGTAAATCATGTTCAGTAATATAGGGCCATAATAAAAATTAAACGCAGTTCAGTAATGGGATTTCTCCACAATGATGGTCTTAGAAATGAGACTTGGCTAATATAAGAATGATTTTTTATCCTTTATTGTTTTCAAAAAAATTCATGTTTTATTCCAATGCTATTTTATCATGGTCTATGTTTATTTATGGTTTATGCCTTACGATTTGTGATGATTTATTTCATGACTCAAGACATTGATGTTCAAAATTCAAGTTCATGTTTTTACATTCATTATGTATCTTTTTGGTTAGATATCCTCTATTTTAACTCAAACTGAGCATTTGTGCTCACCGTTTTCATATTTTTTATTTTTATGAGAATGTATAGAATTATTTTATATAATAAAACTTATTGATGAGATATTTATGGGATATGTTGATGTTATTTCTCCAAGTCAGCCAAATATTATAATTGTTTCCAAATATCATAAACTCATACATTCATTCGGAATGTATTTGTGTCATATATTATGTATTCCACAAGAGTAATGCAATTTTATTAAAGATCAATAATGCATATTTACATGGGATGAATCAGGGTATGAAAAATTAAAACAAATTCCACTTCATGTTTTTTTCTTCATTAAACAAAACACTATTATCTCATTATCCCACTGAAATATATGAATAGAAATGAAATCATGCAAGATACACAATGATATTTACATGGTTCTCCATAACTAAGATACTTCCAAGGATTATACAATGACAATGTGGTGATTATAATAAATTATATATGCGTCACAAGAAATATTGATGCTTGGGGTGGATCAATTCTACTCCTAGGCTCACTAACATTACAATATTTAGGGTCAGCTCAGTACTTTGACATGGGCAACTCCCAATGATTCATTCGCAGGACTGTTTCCAATGGAATAGACTGACGTCTTCCTCTTCCTTTTCTCAAAACATTTCAATGTATCCACTCACAGTTTGTGGACAAGTAGGCTCGTTCATTATTGCTAATGAATGAACCGCAAACTATAGGTTGATGTTATATTGATGCACATTATAGGTTTCTTATTCACTTTTTTGAAAACACTTGGATTCAACCCATCAAATTTCCAAAAAATTGGAACATACATAACATTACCATGGATATAGGAATTAAATCTACATTGGTTTGATCATCAAGTGATACAAATTCAGTCTTTCACTAATTGAACTAACTGTTGAATTACATTCTTATACAAGTATTGCCCAATGATACAAATCCCGTATTTTCATCATGCCTTTATTAATTCATAAATGTAAATGTCACAATTCATAGGGAAATATAATAACAATTCTAAATGTACAATATTCTAGTTGGATACCCATCTGTGAGACCCTACTAAAAAACCAATTGTTCGAGATCCTATCGTGAACCTATGACGCCTTTCATGAGTCCCACATTGTAAATTTAAATGGAGCAAACACCTAGTAACTTTTCTAAAAATTGTAACATAAGGTAAACCCTTGTATCCTTGATAGAACCACTGGCTTGAACCCATATTCACACTTTGTTCAAGTCCTTATTTGGGCAAGTCTCTTCCACATGTTTGATGTCGTGAGTCCCCTTTCACGATTCCTCTTTCATAAGTCTTATTTAATGATTTTGTTACCACATTGTGCACATGAACCATTTCATATCATGAGAAAACAAAATTATGAGTTCCCATTGTGAAAGACATTGTTCAGATCATTTATAACACCTATATGCTTTTAATCACAAATGTTCCTTCTCTGCAAACCATTGTTGTGAGGTCTCACTATGTCTATCATCTGAAAAATAGATTTAGATTAATATTTTATGAAAAACATTATCAATATCTTATAGAAGGTCATTGGGTATTAATATGAACTTCTTTTCCAATTTAACTCCACAAATAGTGGAAAATAGTCTGCCGAATTATGATCACAAGCTCTGCAAGATCTGGGAGAGTGATTTTCTCTTTCATTGCGTGGGATCTGGGAAATAGTCCTTGGTGACATGTCTTCCTTATATAAAACATGCCATCCACCTTCTCACCAGTATCACACTAAATTCCTAAGGTATGTCTAAACAACTCTACGACACTTTACATAAAGATAGAGATATTTTTTACTCCTTCCATACACACCCTGCATAAGAACCATATTAGTAACACAAGAAATCATTGACAAATACAGTAAATAACCTTGATATTACTTTTGAAATCTCTAATGATCTCAAAACAATGAAAAATTACACAATGGGGATAAAATTGGAGGAGATAAAATGTGTCTTTTGTTGCTAAAAGACATGTGATTCACTCTATATGTCTATGGTGACATGTCTATAGTATCATCAGAAAGCCCTCTGGGTTATCCTCATTCTCTGTCTGCAAACCCTAATTCAGTATCTGAGATCAATGAAGAATAATAATGGAGATTCTCATAGGATATGGTCTTGATATCCAAGTATAATCCTGAGATCAATGCAAGACCCCTCTGTGATCTCCAATGATAGTCATGAGTGCTTTGTAAGACCTCTCCAAGAAATTCAATGAAAATCATGTGCATTGCACAAGATTTCACCATGAGACTCAAATTATATCATTTTCAATAAGTTGATTTACAATTCTTTTGTCATGAAATGATTTTCATGACCCATCACATGTTCCAAAGAAAACATTTTGTGTCGCATGTTAATAGATTTCAAGATCAGTTCATCACTTGCGCTTCTCATAAGACTCAATGTCAATGAAGTGAAATATTATGGTTTTTAATGATATTTTATTAAAATGTTGTTTGTGACTCATCGTTATTTCCATAGTCAACTATGAGTGATTCAATTACTATTCATTCCCCATCAAACAACCATAGTATGTTAATAAACTCAAATGCTTTCAATAAACACAATCATCCCAAAAAAAACATCATGAAGAATTTTTGGCTATAAATGTTCCCAATATGATTTTATTAAAGTTTTTATAATTTGAAATTCAAAAAAACCATTGATTCTAGTTTTAAATTTTTTAAAATATATATTTTAAAAAATTTATAAATAAAAAAAATCTTCGTACAATTTTTCAAAATTTAAAATATCATCCCATTAAGTAAGTCCTATTTAGAACAAAGCACTTGGATAAACTCATTCATCTGATGCCCATTAATATGATTTTTTGTATTCAAAAAAATATAATCAGCATTTTATTCTTATTTTAATAACTTCTAGTTAATTATTTTTTCAAAAGTGGATTTCTACCTTCGTTGAAATTATAATTTTTATTTAACATGTAAAAAACAATTCAAAAACAAAAAACCATAAATAATGTAGATACATCTCAATAAATAACAATATCATAAATTATTTTTAAAACAAGAACAATAAATAAAATAATAAATTCTTGATACATAAATAAAATAAACTGAAAATGAAATAATATAGTAGAATGGAATTTCTTATAATGAATCACTGGCCAGATTTGTACAACATTGGAATCTAAATATGTCATTTGTTAAGATAGGCATATATAGTAATCATCAATACATACTACCATACTATAATATATTCATAAAATCATTTACCCACCAAAATTAATATCACTAGATATGTTAATGTGTGAACCCAAGATAAGGAATAACATATATATTGGTGACACTAGGTAGGACATAATTTTAACTTGTTTAGAATGAATCAATAAATTACCCTTAGCAAATGGATACCAAGAGATTCACAAAGTTGATTTCAGTGAAAATTTACATCCTTAGTTAAACATTTAAGTCAATAATATATCATAATAAAAAAAGTATAACATAATACATCATTATATGAAAAAATTTATGAATCTAAAAAAATCACCTAATATACCAATTTCTCACAAAATATGTCTCAATCCTTTACAATGAATAAAATATGAAATGGTAGAAACAATCAAGGGTACCATGGAAGAAATAAATATTTATAATAATGTTTCAAATAGGACTCAAAACATACTCTAAATAAATGTCACCATATTCCTCATTTAAATATCCTCCTATGAAAACCACCTCTTCAAAACATTAGAGAAATAGAAAACGTACCCTTTCATACATAATGATTACCTCTTTAGAAACTTTTTATAAAATATACAAGAATTAATTTAAAATAATATCTTAAAATAATTGGTCCTTATTTTATAAATAAAATTATATCACTATAATCTTTTCATAAAGCACACAATGGAAAATAAGAATAAAAAAATTTGAATATAAATATATTTCCTTGGAAATATTTATCAGTAAATTTTTTTTAGAAGCAACTATATAGTATTTTTATGAACCCAAATAATGAAAAAATATGGATTATAAAATCAAAACTAGAATTTATTGTAAACAACCATACATAAAAAATAGTAATTATTGGAAAATATTGGACATCGAATCAATAGTGTCATATATATACATATAAATAAATATTTTGGATACAAGTTATATAAATATCGACCATTCATGATATTCCAAATTATAGAGTGTCTTGTAATGTATAATATCAATTTGATGAAAAAAATTCTATTGGATGAGATGATAATCCTTAGAGAAAATGGAAAATAAAATCCTTCAACAACTAAAACACAAATTAGAATAAATCAAAAACATAGATGAATGACTATGTTTGTTATGGTTCACGTATAAAATGGATAGTAATGAAAATTTAAGAACTAATAAGATTAAAAATAACTATAGGGGACCTAGCTTTGATGTGATCTTGGAATAAAAGGGAAAATAGGTCTATGAAGATGAAAAGGAGGATGAGAGATCTCGTGATCTTTATATAGAGTAGATGATGTAAATGATGGTTTAGAAATAGATATAATAAGATAAATCAAGAATGGTTGAAGGGGTAATTTACACTTTATTTAATATTAGGTGAACATAAAATTTTCCATACTAAGAAGAAATAGTGTTGCATTCACTAAAATTGATGTAAGACCTCAAATATTTTCTAATTAAATTTAAACAAATTTTCATTATTTTAAAAAAAACTTATAGCACCCATGCTATAGGGAAATATATCAAGATCATCCATGTTAGAAATCCCAAAACAACCAAAATTAAAAACACATTATCAATTATATTTTATATTATTCAATAGTGACATGCGGGTGCCTTAAATATCCCCATATTGAAATGTTCTACATGTATATTTTATTTGGTAAATATTGAATTTAACAAAACTTTAAATCATCTACATCAATGTAACACCTATAGATATCTAAATATATTTTCCTACATAAAAAACAATAATAATTTAGTTTCATAGGTAATAGAAAAACTTTTATTTGACATAATATATGTATATTATTAATAAAACTAAAAAATTATTGAATCCATATAAAATAATAGGAATTTACTTAGTTATAAAATAATATAAAATAATATTAAGAACAAATAAATTTTAAAAAGGTATTCTGAATAATTTTCGTTTATCATTATATAATTTATTTTCATTTGAATGATAAATGTATAAATATTTCTTTATAGATTTCAATTTTATTTTTAACTTAATCATTTATAATTATATTCTTATAAATGTTAATTTTTTTAAAAAAAATTATTTTATAGTTGTATAGTAGAAATTAATCATTACACTAATATTGTATTGTTTATCAGTATTTCAATAAGTAAGTATAACTTAAACACTTTTAATTCACATTGAATGAGAAAATAACTATTTAAGGAGTAAAAAAAATTAAATTATATTTTGAATTTATAAAATCATAGTTTATCATTTTACAATATTGATTTATTTTTTTTTAATATTTTTTATTATTAATTTGTTAATATTAATTTCAAAAAATTATTCTTTATTTATTTCTTTTTGGAACCTATAATTTAATTTTTATATAATATATGATTTTATATCAATAAAATAATAAAATACTGATATTTTCATTATAAATATAAATTTCTGGCTTAAAAATATATTTATTTTAATCATGTACATGTTAAATGAATTATTATAAAATTAATCAATCATAGATATATCAATGTAATTTATTAAAATTACATTGATATATTAAATATGTAGGTCAATAGTATTTAAAAATTATTATTTATTATTAGTTGCACAAAAATACTTTTGTAAGAAAAAATAGTTACCAGGAAAAATCAAAAATAGGTAAAATGTTTTAACTGAAGGTGAAAAATGAATTGCATGTTTGAAACATGTATCTAATAAACTAGTTTCCGAACGTTTTTGACTAATTTTTTCATAAAATCTCTAATTTTTTATTTTTTAATCGTCTTCAAATTTTAAATATTTTTTCTCATTATATTATTTTGAAATATTTAAGAAATACCAAACCCAATACTTATAAAATTAAAATCCATCCACCCATTCAAGACCACTTCAAAAAAATTAAAATTGAATATAATAATTAATTAATCTTATATAACCTACATACAGTTCCATTTGTTGGTAGTTAAATAAATATAGACAAAACTCTCCATCTCAATGGACTACTCTTGGGGAAAAACCAAATTCTCAACATAAGTAGTAACTTTTTAATATCATTGTTTCATTAAAATCATTCCATTTCATATAAATTTTATATAATATAAAATTATAATATAATAAAATATTTTTTACAAAATTTTATATATTTTACATCTAACCATTAACTATGTAATAAATTTTTCTATAAGGAAAACGAAAATGACATTCATGCATAATGTGTACCATAACCTCTAAGAAGTACCACACATATTTTTTCATCTAGTTACATTTTAATTTTCTAAATAATTCTAAAATAAAAATATAAATAAATATAAACAAATAATTTTGTTGTTATTTAGTAATAATTATATTATTTCAAAATAAACCTCTTTCAAAACTGTACTCATCTATTAATTTTATTAAGATCTTGTTTGTGCCATTATGACCACATATTCGAACAATGTAGTAATATCATATTGTGGATTACTATGTGAAATCTATTATTTTAATATTTTATATAATTATATATATAATTATTTTATTTTGGTTCACTAAAGGAATTATTATTATTAAACTCAATATTTAAGAAACCAACTTATGAACATCTAAACTCCCCGAAACACACTCCATGATGATTTCAAGATAATTAAAATAGACCAAATCACCCATAGATTTAAATTATTACATTATATATTATTATAAGACATAAATTAAAATACCATATATGATATTTTAATGTTTAATATTTTATAAATAATTAATAAAAACACCACAATTTTGATATGTGTTCAAAATTATAATGATTACGCACACTCTATATTGAAAATATACAATACAAGAATAATAAAAATAGAAATGGTAAGTAAAAATATATTTTTTATAAAATGATACATATATATATACATACATATGTATAATTATAATTATACATAATATATAACATTTTTTTATAAAATATAGTCAATAAATTTATTTGATGTTGGGATTTATGGTAATAGGTTCTTTCCCTGAGATATAATTTATTGATCGATATTTAATTGTGTGCATTATAATGTCTCTCATATAGTGTGATTACTAAATAATTTATTTTTTTCTATATTAATGAAATTTATGGGGTTCGAAGAGACATATCATATTCAATCATTTAATGTCTATCTATTACTTGTGCATCCAATTTTTTAAAAAAAAATTGTTCACCTAATAAATTATCTTTGATTTATGATTTTTATTCCAGAAAACATATAATTAAATGTAGTCACATTTTTCCTTTATATGTTGTTATGTTGAATTTCCATATTTATCGAGGTATTTATATTTCTACCACATAAAACAATTTATACGTGTAATGTTCTTAAAGAATTATTATTTCCATTAATTATATCAGTGTCAAGAATTTCCATTATTTTAGGATAAATTTCACTCCATTAGAATCACTATTTTGTGATATAAAAAATCATCTATTTCCAATTTTATAAGACATGTATAATTTTGTCTTTAGTGAAAATTTTTAATTTTATAGAAACATAATTTCATGATAACATTTATTCTTAAAAAATTGAAATGATTTTAAAAAATTACCATATCCATTATCTATGTTTTTTATTATTTTCATTACCAGTATTCCTAAAAATATTTCCATTTATTATTTTTAAATTAAAATATAAATTTACATTTATGACACCCTTATTTTCCCTCACAAATTTTAGACTATTTATTTTTCTACATCATTATATGAAGTGGGTTTTAAACAATGTTAATTTAAAATATATAATTTCATTCATAATTTAAAAATCAAATTTTTTTTCTTCCACACCCCATTCTACATTGATACCCTTTTTGGATTTACAATGCTCCAAAATTAAAGATTTTAGGAAATGTATATTTTTTAAAACTGATTTATAGTATATATATTAAAACAATGCTTATTTTAAAGGGAATATTATAAATCAATATATATATATAATAAAAAATTTAATATTTTTATCATATCCTTTTAATGAATAACTACATTTAGAAGAACAGTTTATTTAAATTTTGTCTTGAAAATTAAATTATTTCTTAATGATTTAAGTTATATATTTTTTAAACATTTTATATATTATAATGTATAATTACAAATATTTTCATCTAAATAATGACATTCAATGCATTTATAATCTATTTTATAAATAAAATCATTATTAATGGTACACATTACTTTTACTTTTTACAATAATATTATGATATTTTCTGCATAGAGTATGTAATGTCTAAATTTGATTTACCTTCTTAACTCTGAATGATTTACCTTATTTGGAATTTCATTTTTGGAATCACCATCTAAATTATTTTTTTAAATTCAGTTTTTAGATTATTGATTTTTTGGTTATAAACCCTTTATATGCTTCAGTTCAATTTTTGGTCTACACTATATCAATTTTGTGAAATATTATTTTTTCAATCCATTGGTAATTTATGATGTGATAAATAATTTTTTTCAAGTAAAAATTTAATAAATAAATCACTTATATTTTTTTCCAAATATACACCTTCAATGAATTGATCATGATTTTATATATAATAATATATATAATTTTTATATGAAAATTAGGTTGTTTATAAATGATATAAATATTTTGGGTGAACCAGTTTTAGGGTAGATAGGTTCACAAGAATTTTTGTGAACATGAATAATATTATCTATGATTTTGAGATTCAGATTCAAATACAATTATATGTGATAGGTTCTAATTATTGGTAATGAATCAGATATATATTAGATAGGCTCACAAGAATAACTATGAAACTTTTGTATTTTATATATGTTTGTTAGATTTTTTGTAGACTCTATATAGTAAGATTTGTTCATAATATTATTGCTCACTATGATTATACTTATTAAATATATCTATGTAATATTATAATTATTATTCTACTAAAAACATATTCATACTCTCATGATTATACAAGATTTTTCTATGGTATATGTTTTAGAAATGTCGATTTCATTACCTTCTATCTAGATTTATATAAAATTCATATTATTTCATGACATTTTAATAAGATATTTCATCTCTAATAACATCTTAATGTATTATGAGGATGTATACATAAAAGAAACACTAATGATAATTTAACCTAAATATGAATTTATGCCCTCCCATTTTTTAGGTTTGCATTACATTGGACATAATGATGATTGTTAGTTTTGATAATTCTAGAAGATATTATATTATGGTTTGATTGTTAAAAATTGAACTCAAGCATCCTAAAATAATTTTATAATATAGATTAACCTCAAAGATATAAAACCATTCATTTGGGGAATTATATATTAATGTTGGGATGTCATGCCTAATTTATTGAAATATATGTTGTTTTATTTTGAGAGATCACACATAGTATTAATAGATCTGTTTAATGAATATTATTTATCACAAGATCTGGGAGTCGGGGTCAGGGGTTTAATTATTCATATATGATTATATATTATTATTATTTTTTTATTTTATTTTTTATTTTTTATTTTTATAAAATTAATATTATGAAATTTGATGTTCATAAATCTATTTATTGGATAAAAACCAAATTATTTGGTGAATTCGATATTTTTTGGTTCTCTAGGAAATTAAATTCATGTATAGATGTTGGAATGTTGTTGTACTAATGACACAATTTCAAATAGAGAAAATAACCATAAAATTTTATTATAAAGTTTCAAATGAATATTAATTATGTTTAATAATGAGAAATCTGAGGGCTGAAAAAAATTGAAATATTAAAATTATATATTTTAGGGGTTTCACGTTCTCATTACAATCCATTTTAATATATATATATATATATATCAATATTAATTTAGGTTTCCAAGATATTAGTTATAATAGAATACAACTTAATGTAACCAAGGATGAATCATGTGTGGTGTATGATAATCTGTGTTTTTCATAGTTGAAAATAAAGTATAATATGTTTAAATAAATGTTCATTTATGGAGAATATATTATGATTTTTATTTCATATTCAATTACTACTTTACTAAAATTGTGTTGGATATTACCAATATGACCTATTAAATATTTACTTAGAAATGGGACCATGAAAATGATTTTTTGGAAGATATGTCCCTAGAAAATTCTTAAAGACAAGCATAGATTCATATTGGTAATAAATATATGATGATTATAATAAATTCATTTAATGAGAGTAAATATAGTTTTCATAGTATTACCATTGTTTGAATGGATGGTATCTAGTAAGAGATTTATCATTAGTGATGAAAATATTTTAAGTTCCTATAGATATTTGTTTATGAAGGGACATTTAACTCTGGAAGGAGACATTTTATATACAGAGAAGGGAGATAACATTAAACCTAGTGATATTTTAACGTAAATTAAATTAAATAAAAATTTCATATGTAGAATGTTAATCTCACAACACCAAACTATAATGATATTTGACTTATTATATGATGCATATTAAAAAAATTGATGGATAATAAATCTATTGGTAAAAAGATATATTAAATTTCATTTTTAATTTCTTACATATAGAATTAATAACAATTAATGTTCTAAATTTACAGTTTTCAGTAAAATATGTCTTTATATATATATATTTCATTTTCATTAAAAATTATAATTTTTATATTATTTAAATAAAATTTTATAAAATTTATTTCATTTTCCAAATCATCTATACAAAATTATTAATTGATGGATATTTATGATATTTATGATTGGAATAATTTTTCTAAGTGAATAGTTAAAAATTAGTTTTTACTAAAATTATATTCATTATAAATATAGAATGTTGTAAATATAAATTGAAAACATATATAAAATTTCCCATAAATAATTATATGTTTATTTAATAAAAATATACATTTATAAATGAAATAATGATTTTATAAATCAATTATAGATATCTTGTTAACTTATATAATTTTTCCATAAAAAGAAACTTTTTTATCGTATCTTTTGATTAAATATAATTTATTTAACAATTTGTTTATTTTTTTTCATTTTAAATCAAATTTATATTCGTTTTTTATATAATAATCTATTTTTATTGTGAATTGTATTTTATAATTTGTTCTTATACATAATATTGTTTTGTAAAATTACCATTTACATGGAATGGGGTTTTACATGTTTCATGCGATAATTATAAAATTAATGTCTCATTAAACATTTAAACATTAAATTATAAAATAAATATATATTTTTTCTTTACTTTTTAAAAATTAATAAGGAAATATTATTTTCGTTTTGTGAAAAATATAAATTACATTGTTTTAAAAAATATTTATATTGGAAATGTCAAAAGAAAAAAAATGTTATCAAAGAGATTAAAAGTCGTGACTTGTTAATAATTGTTTAAAATAAACTGATCGAGGTGTTTCATGGAAAATCATATATTAGTTACATATAATTTTTATTTATTATTAATTATTACATTATAACTTATTTCCCTCGTTATATTATTTTGAAATTTTTAAAAAAAATTATTCTCACACCATGTAAAAGGGTCCCCTAACCACCCCTTTTGAAGCACGTCCAAATAGATAACTTTTATTAGAACAATAAATTATTTAAATCCAATGTATTCCTTTTACAAATAAGTTATATTTGAGTCCATAGAATATATCTTAGTCATTCTATTTCTACGAAGACCTGAAATGGAAACCCCACATTCTCAACATAAGTATTTACATTTCAATTATGTTGTTTTTGGAATATCATTATCTATAAAATAAATTATTCTCAAAATAAATTATTAATATACTATATATAGTGTATTTAATTTAGTTATATTTTGAGGAAAACCATGAAACACATTTACCATTTTCTATTAAGTAAAATGAAAATTATATTCATGTGTTGCGAGAGATATTGTATCCACAATGTATCGAACCAAATAGTTCATCCATATTCACTATTTTATGATAAAATAAATATAAAATATTATTCAACGCCATAAAAATATTTAAATAATATCATAATTCGTTTATAATAATGATATTATATCTATTGCATAAATGTTCATAACCACACTCTAGCAATAATTATTCCACATTCATTCTAGAGTCATTCTAACAACAAATATAAACACTTCTATAAAGTAATTTCATTGATTAATTTTATATCATTAATATAGATATGTTATCATATAAATTATTGAATAATAATATTTTAATTTGGAGGAAATGATAATAGTATAATTATCCACTGAAATACAAATGGTCGTATGAGAAAATTTACTAAAACATGATGATCATTAATTTATTATTTATGGAATGTACAAAATTTACAATATTATGAAGTTTTTAATAGTAATAATAATTTTATAAATCTAATTATAATAAAATACATGATTTGAGAATGATTAGACATGGGGTAATAATATAAAAACACAGCTATTATGAAGTTAAATTAAATAAATCATATTACTCAGACTAGATACAAGGAATAGATAATAAATGTCGATTAAAAATGTAAGGAATAGCATTAAATATTCATTATATTTTTTTTTAAAAAAAATATGTCTCTAAAATTGTGATTATGTTAGTATTTTCTTATATAGGTGATTCTTATTCTTTTTTTTGTTCATGAATTAATGTAGAGTTATTCATCCCTAATATAATTACATAAGACGTTTTTTCAATTTCTTCACCATAATATCATTGATATAGTGTGATTACATCTTAATGGAAGTATTTTAACATATTCATTTAATTCATTTTAATTTTTGACCCTTTCAATTTTTATCCTTTAAAATGGATTCAGATTAATTGGAATGAAAAAATTGGGTCAGTTTTTTAACTTAATTATAATTTATTGAGTTCAAATTTTTAGTCTTGAACATATTTCATTTATATTATGATAAGCATTCCATTTCAAAATTTTATGATTTAATAACAATTTTATTCTAGATATTTAAATTTCTGACACAAAAATAAATTTTAAAATTAATTTGGATATTGGAATTATGATATATATTTGGTATTTAGTAAATTAATAATTCCATTATTAGATTTAAAATATTATTCCATGGTCATTAAAATTATGTGTTTGATAAATAATTTTATTTTCTACTTAAAATGATTCCTTATTATTGAAATATTATGAAAATGATGTTTATATCTCAAAAAACCAACCATGATGAATTTATTTCAAAAAATTGAAAAACTTTAAGAAAAAATCACTAATTAATTAGTGATTTTTAACCATTTATATGTTCATTATTCCAAAATATTTTTATTTTATTATTTTGAAATAAAAATATGTGTTTACTAATGTGATGTTCTTGTTATCCAAAACCACTTTTCAATGCATTTTTTCCACATCATCTTATGATGAAGGTTCTCAACAATGGTGTCTGAAAAGAAATGTTTTTTCTATATTTTAAAAATTATTTTTTTATCTTATATTCAACATTCAATTTTGATGACATTTATTATTTTAAAAATAACTATTTTTGATGATAATGTATATGGATTTATTTAATTAAATTTTGTGAACGAATTTTTTTTAATAAACTATATTTTTTAATGGATCTTAAATTTAATATTATTTTTAATGTAAATATTCTCACCAGAAAACATATTTATTATATTATTATAACAAAATATACATTTCGAGACAATAATATAAAATCTTTTTTTTAATTATTTTTAAAATGTGTTCATTTATGAATTTTGAAATTATCATTACCCCTACAAGACAACCACTCAAATTGGATGATGAACCATTCAGTAGTAATAAAAAAAGGAATTCATATTTTCATGGGATGATGAGTACCACCCAAACATCATGAAATAACTAGAGGGAATTATTTATAAAATAAAAAATAGAATACATTGAATATATCATGAAATATATTTCATGGAGATGAATCCTAGTATAATCTAATTCTAGGATCGATAGGCCAAACGATCACACTAAATAAGTCCCTAGAATAAAATTTCACCAGGAAGACAGGAACACCTACTAAATGAGCCTCCAATGTTGTCAATAGCATGTCACTAACGAAATAGATCCAAAGAAATAGAGGTAAAAATCACTATGGAACCACCTAATGAAAAATTATGAAAATTTCTATACCAAAACAGACATATATTTACCCAGGTCACACACATACTATATATTCTAAAATTTAATCCAAGTGTTGATATAACTAAAAACATTTTCCCCACACAACACAATATATGTAAAAACTATTATTTGATATATAGTCCCAAACCCAATCATATTGATTTGATAACCATCAGTCCTTTCACAAGAAAATTTTAACATAATATTTTATTAAATTAAATTAACTTTTATATTTTAAATCAGTATAAAACATATAAATCAATATTCTGTGAAAATATAATATTCTAGAGCACATAGGATTCACTAAACATGGGCTTGATATAGAAATACCTACATCACTATCAGGTTTAATGCTACCAAAAATGAGATAAAACATTTATACGGAATGATAATAATATATATATCTAGTAGAGGCCCTAATCATGGATTCCCATATATTATAATAATTCATACTTAATAAAAATGTGGTAATAGGTCATCTATCAACACATAACTCAATAGTCACATACGTTTCTCCATGAAAAACATGATATATTTCATCAAGGAAAAAACAATGATGAATTTATAAGGGATCATGAGTTATTATGATATCATTTATTTATTTTGATAACATTTCTTCTATAAATAGTATATTCCTTGTGAAATGTTATAAATATGATTGATTCCATTAAATATTAAAAATATTAACTAACTTGTCAACTATATATCATGTTTACTTTCAATAGTGTTGTAGGAAACCTAATCCAATTCTAGATAGAACCCTGAATACTTCATGATAAATTAGTGTTGATATTATTTCAATTTAGTGATAAACAAGGGTTTATTTAAGAAAATAACTCGTATCACTTACTAATATCTACATCCCAAGATGTTACCATCTTTTTGGTGGTCCTCAATATCTAGTACATCGACTTCGTAAAGGGAACTAATCCTCTTCCATTTCAACTATCTTGTGAATGGATTCTAATTATATATATATGGGGTCTGAAAAATTATAACCCCTCATCAAGTTTGAAACTCTTTGATCACCACCTCTTGTACCCATAAGTTATTACATCATTTCAGTCCCATCATAAAAACCTCCAATTAATTATTTTCAATTCAATAAAAATGATCCTAATATAAAAAATAATGATAGAATTAGTAAGAATCACATCATACAAGAGAGAATGTATGGATTAAAAAATTTCAATAACTAATTTACTTTATGTGCCTTTAATGCCACATGAATGAAGGATGATTTAGAAAATTTTGAGGCCACATATCCCAAAAAAATTATTTGATCCCCATGCCATATGATAACATGATATGTTCCAATTTATTTTTTTAAATGAATAGAATTAACATATTGAACATTATATTATAAAACAACAATATCCACAACATGATACACACTTGAAATATATTTCTCCACCTTGATATCATTCTAATATATTAAATGTGAAGGATAATAGTGGTACTTATTATTGTGGCCCAAATGATTCATAAATAGATATCACATATTAATTGATGAATATTAATTATGTGACATATTAATCCATAATAGAATCTTATATGTATATCGACTTTTAGAAACAAGAATACAAAAAAAAATTGGTTCATAGTTGAAATACAACACCTATCAACATGTTCTTAATAACTAGAAAACTTCTAATACACATCATAAATGATACCAATAAACATGAAATGGGGAACTGAAACCTAATAATAAGTGGGCTCAAATTCTCATTAAGGGTAAAATAGGTCGATATCATAATTAACATGAACATAAGAAAAAAAATATGGGTTTTATAAAATGATCATAATAATTGAAAATGTTACCATTTATACCGTATATAATGACCTTGAATAATGATACATTCATGTTATTTCATAATTCATAAATCATAATGGTGTCAATGAACAAGAGTCACAATAGTAAAACATTTGTATAAGGCATAGATTATTCATATAATCATAAAAATAGTAAATAATATATTTTAGTCATGTATTAATATAGATACTATCATTGTTGATTGCGTTCACTCTCCAAATTATCATAGTAGTTATGGTTTACTCTAAATGTCTATAATAGTATAGATTGTCCCTTAATAAAATGGTTTATCTCCACATTCTAATCGTATTTATCTCATGAAGTACCAGCCATTACTAAATTCTTTTGAGTGATATATAATTATTGGAAAAACCATAATATAATAAAAATAATATATATAAGTGCCACAATATCATAAATAATTCATCATGTCAAAAAAAAAGAAAATGAAACTGGTTTCATAAACATATCTACATTTCATTATCATATCACCTATGGTAATGGAATGAGTTTCAAAATGTAATATACCCATATAAAATTAATTTGTTTCATGGAATCTTCTTTAAATCATCACAATCATAATCCATCAAAATAATAAAACAAGATAATCATTACATTTTATCAATAGTAAATTATGTGAATAATTATTTTTTCTCTTCATTGATGAAAATTATATAAAATTTCATCTATAATATTTCTTAAGGAAGATAGAATTTTCATTTTTAAATCACCCTACTAAAATATATTAATTTCTTAAAAATTTAGGAAGGTGTTTTATATTAAAAAAATTTATAAACATAAAGTGGGATATTTAATGTAATGAGTGTTTATGATGGAATGATGTTTTATACACATATTATATGTTAAAATAGAAAATACCATTAAATATTTTTTTAAATTTTAAAAAGGCTACCAATTCATAAAATCAATTGATGGTCCATTTAAACAATTTTTAAAAAAAGTAAACATCTGTAAAAAAGGAAATTTAAAATAACTAGATAAAAAAAGTATTTCTTAAATAAATTTATATGATACATGGTCACTAAATAGGATTGTTTATTTTAATAATGGATGGTCTAATATTAGTTATACCTAAAAAAATATTTTGTTTTATAAATTCATAAAGATGGGTAAATTAATGCAAAAATATTATCTCCATAAATAATTAGAATAGAATAAGATTTTTGAGTTTAGGGAGTTAAATTTTTATATATCCAATATTATAGTAATGAAATATATTTAATAAATATCCATTATACATATTATTATATTCACACATAAAAATAATAGATAGAAAATTGAATTACATTATTCCTAATGATTGTAGGTCTCATGTACACGTGAAATCATTATTCATTTTTTAAATGTTGTAATCAAATATTGGTAAATAATATTTTACAATTATAGAATCATTAATTTAACATATAAATCATATATATTCATAAAATACATCATTATTACCATTCATTCGTGATGGTAATGAAAAATAAATCACATCACTTCGTGGATGTGGTAGACAACATGTACTTAAGAGAGATGTTTTCATTTTCCAACAGATTAGAATGTAATAGGGTAGAAATTTCATTATATCTCATAATGTATAATAATGTTATATTATAGAATTATATTAATTAATTCCATCATAATATCCATCATTGAGTGACATTGATGGAAAATGAATTAAATAAATTCATGAGGAAATAGTCCTCTATAAACAATATTAATGGTTTCATTTCAAATTTTATGGATGATCAGATAGATAGAGAATATTAAATTATCATAATAATTTACTAATATCTTGAATATATATTTTTTAACATTTTTTCATAGTAATTATGAATTTGTAAGATGAAATAAAATTAATATGCATGGCATTGAGCTATTGATCTACTTTATAAAACCACATTATTTTTATAACTAATACAATCCCAAGATGTTGTTATATTATAATAGGGACATTATCATTATTTTTTGGAAGTAAGGAAGGTGTTTATTAAGGGAGTGGATAATCATAAATTCTCATATGTGGGTATATAAGTGGATTAGAGGTGTCCTTTTATAAGTTTGGGAGAGGACATATATGGAATATTTGAAAATAATAAATTATATAAATTAGTGATTCAAACTAAATTGATCAAAAATAAAGTATTGAAAAATATTGTATGAGAGAGGATATAAATATTGATGTAATGTATAAATTAATCTTGTTTTTTGGTTATTTTAACACATATATATTTATAATAACCCCTTGTGAACCTGTTTTAACCATGAGCATGGTAATATTTTTTTCTTAATATTCATTAGGATCCAAAATATATTTGACCTTATTACTTGTTATTAATAATTATGATATTAAATATTAATTTTTTTTTTTAAAAAATAAATTATAAAGACCCCAACCCCAAAAGCCCAAAAATGGTGGTTACATTATTATGTTGAATTATTCTCTGATGAATTGCATAAATTTGGACTAATGTGTTTAGTAGTTTCATAAAACATGATACATACATGATATATGTATTACATTTGAAAATATAAATTTTAAAAAAATTACTCCTATATGAAAAAACATTATTCCTCAAGTTTATCCAGTCATGTATATTAAAATATATATCATGAAATCCTATGAAAATTATATCCTCTAAAATGGGTTAGCTAAAATTCCGAAAAAGGGAATGATTATTTTAGAAGCTATATCGAATAAATATGCATGAGCATTAATTTAAGGTGAAAAGGAGAAGAAAAATCTATTTAAACATAATCTTCAGAATAACATGAAATGAATAAGTGATAATAAAATTAATTTGTATAAATAATCACATGGATATTCTTCTAATCAAATAATCTCATGGAATATCAATAAATAATCTCCTAATTATGCAATTCATAATTTCATACATCATAAAAATTTATTATAGCCTTTGTCAAATACACCATACATTAATGGGTAAGGCCTTAGCCAATTCCAAAAATAGGCTATCTTATGGTACCTACCAACGTATCGAAGTCTATAACTACCCCTCTCATCCATTAGTATGAAAAGGGAGAGACATAAATAACCTAGAAATTAGTATTAAATAATATATCATATTAAATGTGAATACTTTAATCGTAAACCATGAACGGTATCAAAAAACAACATACACAGTAAAAAAACCATCAATATAATATTGAAGGTGGGATCATAAGAGATCAATCATAATTATAAATTATTTACAATAAATGATTTTGAAATAGATGAAGATTCACTATGAATATCATGAATATTTTAATCAATGAAATACCCCTTTGAATGAAAATAATTTAATTAAAATATCATAATTATAAAAGGAATAAAAACATTTGAAAATAAATTTGTAAAATTGTAAAGGATACTAAAAACATTATGGATTCATTTCATCGGGAAAAAATTCTTATGGAACATAATTTAACAAAACATTCCCCCATATATATTTTGGAAAAATTCATAAATTTAATTTTTTGGAATAGACAAAATGATTCATTTCAAATTGTTTTATATAAAATAAAAAATTATTAAGAAGTAATTAAAATTTTAAAAAATAATTGTAAAAATATTTTAAAAAATATTTTTAGAAATCATGGACATTGGAAAAAATAATCCCCCATTGAAAAATCAACCAAAATAATCACGATAAATAGTTATATTGTGAATTAAACATTTACCTTAGGTCATATTTCTTTCATACATGTCTTAAGATCCTGTATAGTTATTTGAAGAATATTAAAAACTTGTAACATAATCATAATAATATTTCAGTTAACATATTTAAGTCCATTATAAAATTGCACCACATTTTTATTATTATTAATTTATTCATTTCACTATTTCGGGAGTTACTTTCCATGTTCTCTTATGATGGTTTTTCTGAAACAATCGGTTCTTGTGAATAAGATATAGTTCATTCATTTAAATAATTTTATAGAGGTCACATATATCATAAATATTCATTATAATGTTTTTAATAATTCTTGTATGGTGAACATGGAAAATTAATTGCATTATGTCATGGACTTGGTAGACCATATGCTATCACGCGAAATCGTATCATTAAATTATTAGTTAAGGGGTAAAGAATATCATTGTATATTAATATTTAAATAATAAATATGTTGTTATAATTATCATATATTCTTAATATATTATTCATTATACACCTCAATGTATTGTGGTCATGAAAAAAATAATACACTATGGAGTGGTGATGGTATTTCGAATGTTGACACGCGTAGTGACATAATTTTTAGAATGATGAATTAAATGTAGAATATTCTTGTTCAAAAATAACAACTACATAATATAATATATATGATACCTTATTTATTAATCAATTCTTTAAAAACACATTAATAAGATTTATAAGGAGAAGTGAACATGAATGAATCAGTAAAATAATTACCTCTTTCTAAAATGGCATCGTTTAAGTACCTTATGAAAGGATATAAAGATAGACTTTTTAGAAACTAGGAAATCCATAAAGTAGAAAATGATGTTTTCAGGAGAAATAGTCACGAATTAGTAGAGATATAATTCATAATTGAGTGTGAGTAATTGAGGGAGGTGATTCCAATTTATAATTGAGATCATGGAACATTTTAGAACTCTCAAAATATTAATTTATTTATATTTAATATTCAATTATATAAGGATTTGTGGTGATATATTTTGAATCTATAATGAGAATTTGTCTACATGCTCTCATAAAGAATTTTAGACATGTTTAGGAAAAATTTATGACCTTCTAAGTTTGTTATAACCTTTATTTTATCTCTAAAAGTGTTACTATAACAATATCGGGTTTTCTAGTTTTAGGGTCAATATTGTTACTATTAAATCACAACAACCCAAAATTGAATCATTGATGACATTTTAATCCTTACCCCAATAATTTTAGAAATTTAATATTTTTTATAAATTTTATATCATTTATAAAAATTTTATTTATTTTAATATACCATTATAGAAATTTTACACTATTCCTTACTTTGAAATATAATGAAATAAATAAATAAAAATACCACAAAACAATAAAATTAAAAATATCACTAACTAGATAATGTTATATATTAAATTATGTTATGATATTTTTTTTCCGAAATAATATTTATTTTAATAATTTTATAATCATTTAATTGTCTATTAAATTAATTAAATAGTTACTACATCATTTATTATTTTGGAGGTCAAAGAAATAATTTATTTCATCCAAATTAATATTTACTTTTCATGATTAATTTCACAATTTATATTTCAAATTAATATTTATAGGGGGTGATATTTTTTGAAAACCCACATATTAATAAATAATTAATTATTATAAAAATGTGTATGAAATATTTGAATGTTTTATGTTAAAAAACTATAAATGGACTATATTCATCCAAGTAACTCCAATATCTAAAAAAATAGGATAAAGGTTGTTTTTTGGTCTAAAATAAATTCTCAAATGAAATTATCAAAGTTTAGGGTTAATTTTATATTGTCAATACTATTATTTTTAATGTCAATTACATTATTACCACTCAATATGGTAACAAAATAAACTTCAGATACTATTCCTACTCTCAAAAAATAAAAGAGATATATTTTCAATATTTTGTCTTTATTATTAAAAATGTGGAATCTATTTTTTAAAATTCTAAATATACAACTAGATATAATTAATTTAATATTATTCTTGTTGACGGGGTAAGAAAACATGTTATTAAAGTAAATACATTCAGCAAATTGAAATGTATTTATATTGAATTCCAAGGTGACATAGATTCAAATTACCTAACTTATATTAAAGGATATAAAATTTGATACAATTATACATTAAAAAAATCCAAAAAACTAATATATCATTATTAATTATTTATACTAAAATATGTTTTTAATTAAAATCTAGATTTTTTAATATTCACTGTGACATGAAACATAATAAAAAATTCCCAAAAACCGAAAAGGTAAATATTGATATTACTTTTTAAAAATTGAAATTTACTGTGTAAAATACAATTTATAAAATTATCATAACATATATTTTGAAAGTTTTCTTTATTAGAAGGTGGTAAAACATAATTTTAGAAAGTATAACTTTTTATTGCATAAAATTAGATTCATTCTTATTATATTCACATTGAATAAATTTGATGACTGTAAAAATAATTTATTAAATATAAAATATATAAATTTTCTAATGTTATTATTAGTATTAATTCCTATTAATCTAATGACTAGGTTATAATAATATATCATTGAACAGTTTAGATGGGAATTACATACAATGAAAGCTATAAAATATTAAAAATTTAAAAAGTGACATACCATAAATTAATGTGGTTTTACATTTTGTCACCCTTCAATAAATAGTTTCCTCATAATTCTAAACTGATCTTCATAAGAAAAGGATCATATATAAAATTCCCATTATGGGAGACAAACATTGTAAATAGATGTAATATAACATCCTCTTATAAAGAGTGAAAGAGACATATGATGGTCACCAAAAAACGGTGCTTTCAAATAGGTAATCCTTAGCGGTCTATGAAAAAAATTTATATGGAATAGAAATATAACTATCGTGTTTGGATAGATATTGATAGAGAACATGGTCATTATAATATTAATCATACTAAAATGGTTAATTTTTAATTAGTTATAAGACCATTGACATCTCATAAATAATAAAATTAGATAATGTATTTTTCCCAAAATCATTTTCCTATAGATGAGGGAATCATTTACTATATAGATAATAAATATTGGATTTATTTCAATGTTATGGTAATAATATCATCCATTGTGAGTGCATCCTTCTAATTTCAATTCATCCATAACACCTTATAATGAATGTTCAAAATGAATTTTATCACTCCTGAATCACTGTAAGAATCATACAATAAATGAGTGATTCCATCGACATTATAATGATTACAACAACCAACAATGTTTAGAATAAGTTTTTTAATATGATAAATCATTCTGTAACCTCATAGAATAATATCCAAAGTTCATCTTAATATATTTCATTGATTAAACACATCTAACACACATCTATAAAAAATGTATCTATATTTCCAAATTCAATCTTAACATTAATTTTCCCAAAAGATGTATTGTAGATCTTAGAGTCACACATAAAATATTTGAAACCCGTAAAACCCTTTATAAAAAAAGTCACTCCTCCAAATCTGTAATGATAAAGTACAATGGTACTTGCCATATATTTATAATGATAATTATTACCATATTATCCTTGATAAATCACCCTTACCATATAATTATTTAATAAAACAAATTAAAAATAATAATTATGCATCAATTATAGTATGATTATAATCGTTTCATTGATCCCTTTACGTCTTCTATTCTATATTTTCTTGAAACATCGAAATTTCAATTTAATTGTTCCCCCATATCAATAAATTTGAAACATTACACATTTAATTGTTCTTTCTATCCCTTGAAATCATTAGTCTGGTGAAATTTCTCTCTAAACATATAAAAAACTCCAATTCAATTTAAGAATGTGTCATTGTATTTGTTTACAAAAGTATCACATGTGGTAAAAAAGAAATAAATTATGTGTCCAGAATAAAAGATGGTAAATAATTTCATTTAAATGAACATATAGATATTATAATAATTTAAAAACCACATTTAATATAAATAAAAAATATCAATATGAGGGAATCCATAATGTCATATATCATAAAAATATCATCAAGGGTCAAATATGATACTACAGATAAACAGGTAATGGGTTGACTGAAAACCAAACTAGTTTGTCTCAGAAGACTTAATGATTCATCAAGCTAATAAATTGGGACCTTCCCATCACATGAAAACTCTAATTAATTCAAGATATTAATATGGTATACCATAAAGAAAATAAAAATTTATATTAAAAAACTAGCATATAAAATGATAATACTTTAATTATAAATGATGAATGGTATAAAAATAGAAGATCCATAATCAAACTGATCATAAATACTGTAACACCCCGAGATTTTATGAAAAATATTCTTTTTAATTTCACTAATGTCTTGTGTTGTACGCTACACCAAAAGGAGCTTGCACAACATGCATCCTTGACTTGTCTTGCATTACACGCAATGGCAACCTTCTTCGATAGCGTGTGTGGTACGCAATACTGAGTTTCACGAAACAACGATATGCTTTAAAATATTATTAAAACTAGCTGTTATGAATAGTAATAACCACTTTTTGAAATTTTTTAAATTTAATTTTCAAAAAGGAATTCATTTTTAGATTCGGAGTATCGAATTTAGCCTAAGGTGAAATTTTGGTACTTTTCGGATAACTTTCATATTCTGATGAATAGTGAAAATTACTAAATTATAATTAAAAACAACTTTTTTAATCGAAATAATTTATAGTGATAAATCATTAATTTGAGTGGTTTTAAAGTATATTTAGAATATATTTTTACAATTTAATACAATATTGTTCATTGGATGTAATTTCACATTTAAACCAGACATAATCAAGTTTCAATCTTTTGATAGATATTGTTTCTTAAAAACACACAATTTGTTTTAGCAGCGGGATTTAATTATAAAATTAATTAATGCAATTTCTATGTTATGAATTTGGTAAAATAGACTTCATTTTTGAATTTGGAATACGAAATATAGCTTAGGATGAAATTTTGGCATTTTTCTGAAAACTTTCAATTTTTGATGATTAGTGAAACCACTGAGTGGTAGGTTAAAAACTGAATTTTGCATAAAACTTAATTTTACCGCTTCTGTGAATGGAATTTCAAAAATCCGAGAGACACGGTTGATGTCAGTAAGTAAAATGTGGTTCAATGAGATGAAAATAATTTTTGGTGAATAGTAACTTTTTACTTTTATTTACCACGGTTAATAGTAAATAGGGTAACTAAGGGTAAATATGATATTACTATTACCCTAACACATGTCATAATTCTATTGGATAAATGTAATTCGACCAAAAACAACCTTATGAATATAATATGACCATTTAGGTCCACTTGGATTAGATTATGACATTTATTATTATTTTATTTAATGAATAGTTAAAATAGTTAAAATCAAAGTTTAATAACTTAAACATTTTTAATATGGGGTTATAAATAATATAAATTAGACTATAAATAATCATTAGAAAGCTAAAAAGATTTCCAACATAATAATATTTTATTTATAATTTTTAGACCTTAAATAAATTAATTTATTTATGACACAACGATGATGCAGTAATTACCCTTTTAAGGAAATATTAACATAATTGATGTTATAAATGCTCAAATGAATGTAATTTGAGACTTTTTATGAATTACACTAATTTTATAGGTTACTGTGATATATTAGTGTTGATTTAATCAATTTGGTTCGAACATATAATTCTGTTATGACTTTAAAAAAAATCATATATCAAATAGTGTCAAAATTGACACAAAATAGTTTTTAAATCAAATATTATATTATAAATTGTTATTTTATTCCTAAAAATCTAAGGTTCGGCCAAATGACTTAGATAAAGATATATGTATTAATAATATACAATTTGGGGTTCGTTTGGCATGATATAGTAAGTGTATTAACCATATAGTGAAAGAAAACAAAAAGACACGGTAAAAGTTAAATTATTTAACTTAGAGTTTAATCTAATTGATAAGGTTAACATAATACCCTAAACTTGTCTAAATCCTATTGGTTGATAGGATTTCGACCCATACCCACTTTAGATTCGAAATAAGACCCTTTGGAACCATTATAAACCGATTTTGACATTAACATAAAATAATATTTTGAGGTATTCCTAAGGTGCCCCTCTCCTCCCTTATAAAAGGGTACCTCCTCCCCCTCCTCCTCACACCAAATTGAGCACTCAAGCTCGGCCAACCCCTGCCATTTTCTCCTCTCCACTTCCCTAGAATAATCCTAGAGGTCCTGGTCTTCTTCAAAGACCAATATTAGTTCCCTAAGTGGAGGATTCAAAGAAGCGTTCCAAAGAAGAGGTAATATCCATTACCGATCTTTTCAATTTCTTTCTTCTTCAACGTCTTCTTCTTTAGTTGTTTCATGATAAAGTAATAACATCAGTATTACTTACATACTGATATGTTATTATAAATATGAAACAACCCTAATTCACCTTCTATCCATCCTACGGAAAAATGAAATCACTGCGCGTGCGTACGTACGGAATACCGTCTCCACGCCGTGGTGTAATCTATTTTCCACCACCACCTTACATGGATGGGTATAATGGTGTAAAGAATAACTATACATAGTTATTACAACATCATATTGATTCTGATATATTGTATAATCCACTCCAATTCAATTCAATAATTATGGAAATGATATCATCGCTCGTGCGTACGTACGGACTACCGTCTCCACGACGCGATGAGATTCATTCTTAATAATTAACCATTCATGAATGATTATAAAGTATATATAATAAGTACTAATGAAATATATGACCTAATAATGATACTGGAATTATTTATATTTATATGTATGTCATCTACTTAATTCCATTCAATTCAATAAGGAGACGAAAACAGCGTTCATGCGTACGTACGGACTACCGTCTCCATGAACGGTGTATTTCTTTCCATTTACTGATTTATTATATATGTATATTATGAATATATATATATATATAAATCATGTTTTATATTCTGGAATTAAGTAATCATGATCTAAGTAATCATATGAATAATTACAAGTTAAAAACACGAACGACAAATGAGACGATTTTACCCAAAACGCTACATTAACATGAATTTACAAAAGAACGGGTAATATAAAGTCATAAGTGGACCATATATGATATAATAACAATGAATATGATTCTGGAATAAGTCAATAACATGATTTAAATCATTATACATGAGGTTCGGACACTTACAAAGCAAGTCGGACATAAGGTAAGGGAAATATCACAATCTCATTTTTATCCGAGATTGTTTATTCGTAAGTATTTACTGGGGTGTATTTTATCATCCACATCCATGTTACCTCAATATGTAATATTGTTTCCATCCACTTACAATAGTTTAAATCCAATTTTACCCTTCGGTGAGTTTTTAGTAAAGAATATGAAAGGAATCTTTTGTCGTTTTTCCGTACGAGGTACTTTTTAACATTTCCGACAAAAGTACGAAGAATGTTTTTTTTAACTTATACGGAATGAATGGATTTTTAAAACATTATTTCCAAGAAGCTTCCATTACAAGTTTTCAAGTTTATTTTTAATTATATTCTTTTATTTTAAAGTCGTATGACATTTTATGAAAGGAAAAATGTTTTTGAAGTAGAAAGGATATTTTCCTCAAGAATGAAGTTCAAGTATTTTATCAAAATTATTTTCCATCTAAGATAATAAAAGGGTTCTGTTTTTATCCCTATTATTACATGGATTTTATTATTTTGTGATGGAAATATTTTTATGAATTCCTTTATCTTATATGAATTGTTTTATGATGTCATGTTGTTTAAGAATCCCATTTTTATTACATGGGTTATGCTATGATGTATGGTTTATGATTTTGTGGCACACATAAGAATGGTATCATTATGAGATGGGTGGGACCTATATCTCCCTCCAATGCATTGGGTAAAGATTTTATATCTCATGAGATAGACATGGCTGAAATGGTAGGTTATACCGGTTCAGTGAAACAGGACTGAAATGAGGGTTACTCGATTCAGAAAGGGACTTTGTCCACTAAGATAGTCTTGGAAATGAGTCTTGACTAACAAGAAATGATTCTCTATGATTATTTGTGTATGCCACAATGTTTCATGTTTTAAGTTATGATTATTGGGATTTCATTTCACTACTATGATTTATCCCATGTTATGAAATTATGCTCTCTTTTGCGGGTTAAGATTTCCAAAAGTTATGTTCTTATGAATATGATGTGATTGATTTTTCTTTTGTATACCCTTGCTGAGCATTTGAGCTCACCCTTTTATGTTTTATTTTCCCCAGGATATAAAGAAAGGTTTTAGGTAAAAAAAAAGATCTTTATGGGAGATATTGAAGATCTTTCACCTCGATTAGAAGATTACGTTTCGAGTTTCCAAAGACACTAAACTATTACGTTCCTTGTGTGTGTGTTTTTGTTATGTACTATGTATTCCGCAAATGTAATGTAATATCCATGTACGTCAGGATTCGGGTCTCTACAGTTGGTATCAGAGGAAAGGTTTAGTCAACCTTTGGAAACTAGGATGCGAAAACGTTAGTGAGATCCCTAGAGATATTTCTACGGTATGTCTAGGGATGTCCCTAAGGTTAAGTATACGTATAGGTTATAGTACTAGAATTACGCTAACGATCATATAATTAAACCTAAGATGTTAGATATTGAAGGTACTCCCCCTTTATTATGTTGTTTTCCCTAGCATGATTTTTGCCTCTCACACTATTCTTTTTGGGTTTTAGACGATGGCTGGAACCCGAAGGAACCGTGTTGATCAATGCAATGGACAATGCAATGATTGCCCTCCTGAACAAACAAATGTTATGGGAGATGGAGTGCAAAATCTTATTGCTATACTTACACAAGCTATGAATCATTCTGGACTTCCAAATGAGCAGAGGAGGGAACAATATTCTATTGAGTCCTTCATGAGGCAACGTCCACCTTCTTTTAGTGGGTCTTCTGATCCACTTGTTGCTGAACAATGGATCAGTACCACTGAAAAGATATTTTCAGTTCTTCAATGTTCTGAGCATGATAAAGTCATCTTAGCAGTATATCGTTTGGAAGGTGAAGCTGATCAATGGTGGAATCTTATCAAGAATACAAGGCAAAGAGATGAAATTGAGTCCATGGAATGGGAAGAGTTCAAGAACTTATTTTTCAATAAGTACTTCCCTCGTATTCTTCGAACAAATATGGAGAAGGAGTTTCTTGAACTAAAGAAAAAGGATGATGAATCTGTTGGTATATACGAAGCGAATTTTACAAGACTTGCAAGGTATGCATCTGGCATTATCATCCAACTTGAAAGTAAAGTTGATCGATTTTTCAGTGGCTTAAAACCAAGTCTTCGAAGGGCATTAGCTATAAGAGACTTCAGTAGCTATGAAGAAATTTTTCGTTGTTCTATCAAGGTAGAAATGGAAGTTGGTGTTACATATCCATCTCATGGTTTTGACAAGAAACGAAAGATGGAGTTCAAGGAGAAATCTCAGAATAATGGTGAAAAGAAGATGAATGTTTCCTTATGCACAAAGTGTGGAAAGAAGCATGGTGGAGATTGTCTTAAAGGTACTAGAAAATGTTTTAAGTGTGGAAAATAAGGTCATCGAGCAGCTGAGTGTCGAAGTAATAGAAAAAGGGTTTCTAATGATGTGAATAAAGCAAACACTGTAGAGAACGCACCACCAACACTTCAATGCTTCAAGTTCAAGGAAATGGGGCATTATGCTAATAAATGCCCTAATCCAAGGGTTAGTGATGATCAACATGAGCAACCACTGAAGGCAAAGGACAAAGGGAAGTCACATGCGATCACTATTGGCAATGTTGAATATGACAACGATGTGGTGGAATGATTAAGTGTTTATGTAATGGGATTCCAAAATAATGTTGTATCAGTGAGTATTGCAATATTTATTGATGTGGTATTCAAAGTGATTGAGATATTTTTTGGAAATAAGATGATATGTGAGAAAATGAAATGTTTAATAGTATTCATGAGCTCATGATTGATATAAGGACTAAGTGATATCATGGTTTGAGTATATAGAATTTTGAGGATTTTGGTATGTGGAAAGTGTTAACGTTTAACTGCATTCATGTTTTCACTAAGGTTCAATGGGTATTCAAGAGAATACATGATTAAGGACTTTGAATGTTTAGAATGTGACCAACAAGACATATCTTATGATATATGGGGATCAACGATGGTATTAAATCTCTAGTAATTGTTTTCACTATATTATGAGAGTGGACTGCAGCATTATGGGTAAGCCTAAAGATTGGAATGGAATATGTTGAACATAAGTTAGTATTGTTTAAGGATAGAAGTTTTTTTTTAGAAAAAGGACAACCTGCAGGACGGGCGACAGCCCATCGCTTCGGACAAGGCTGTGGGAATCGAACCCACAACCGAAGTGCGACTGGCCTTTATCGCCTACCACTGACCTACAGGAAGTCCCTGTTTAGTAGAAACTAGTTTTATTATATTAAGCAGTATGATATGTGAAGTATAAGTCAATTTTAGGATCCATATGTGATTAATCTCACTATAGATCGACTTATGTATATAATTTTTGCTAACCTTTTGTTTGAGACAGATGGAATGACCCGTCATTCTATCACATGATCTGCTAACACTTCACGAATAACAAATTCAACTTCATTTATTTAAGAGATGAAGTGGAAATTGTTCAAGACATGAACAACAGTGAGATTGTACCAAAATAAAGAAAGTATTTATTCTAATTCAAATTTTCAACTTTAGGGAAATGATCTTGAAAACCAAAAATGTTGTCCTAGTGATCTTATACCTGATGAATCAGATGGTACCTTAGATCGTCACAAATTTATGGATTTGTGATTACTGGATTTTCCATAGCCATGTTCTCTACCACTCTCCATCAGAACATGATGGTTAGATTTCTCTTCCATATCCATATTTTCACCTATGTGGAAACCCAATGATTAGTTTATTTGGGTAACCGTTACGTTTCATACTTTTGTTTTTAATGATTGGTTTTGATATTCCTTTTTACGATGTGGGTTTCTATTAAATAAACTTTCGAATAGTAAACCATTTATAACCCCGACGAATTTCGAGGGCGAAATTCATTTTAAGGGGGGTAGAATGTAACACCCCGAGATTTTATGAAAAATATTATTTTTAATTTCACTAATGTCTTGTGTTGTACGCTACACCAAAAGGAGCTTGCACAACACGCATCCTTGACTTGCCTTTCATTACACGCAATCGCAACCTTCCTCGATAGCGTGTGTGGTACGCAATACTGAGTTTCACGAAACAACGATATGCTTTAAAATATTATTAAAACTAGCTGTTATGAATAGTAATAACCACTTTTTGAAATTTTTTAAATTTTATTTTTCAGAATGGAATTCATTTTTAGATTCGGAGTATCGAATTTAGCCTAAGGTGAAATTTTGGTACTTTTCGGATAACTTTCATATTCTGATGAATAGTGAAAATTACTAAATTATAATTAAAAACAACTTTTTTAATCGAAATAATTTATAGTGATAAATCATTAATTTGAGTGGTTTTAAAGTATATTTAGAATATATTTTTACAATTTAATACAATTTTGTTCATTGGATGTAATTTCACATTTAAACCAGACATAATCAAGTTTCAATCTTTTGATAGATATGGTTTCTTAAAAACACGCTATTTGTTTTAACAGCGGGATTTAATTATAAAATTAATTAATTCAATTTCTATGTTATGAATTTGGTAAAATAGGCTTCATTTTTGAATTTGGAATATGAAATATAGCTTAGGATGAAATTTTGGCATTTTTCTGAAAACTTTCAATTTTTGATGAATAGTGAAACCACTGAGTGGTAGGTTAAAAACTGAATTTTGCATAAAACATAATTTTACCGCTTCTGTGAATGGAATTTCAAAAATCCGAGAGACATGGTTGATGTCAGTAAGTAAAATGTGGTTCAATGAGATGAATATAATTTTTGGTGAATAGTAACTTTTTACTTTTATTAACCACGGTTAATAGTAAATAGGGTAACTAAGGGTAAATATGATATTACTATTACCCTAACACATGTCCTAATTCTATTGGATAAATGTAATTCGACCAAAAACAACCTTATGAATATAATATGACCATTTAGGTCCACTTGTATTAGATTATGACATTTAATATTATTTTATTTAATGAATAGTTAAAATAGTTAAAATCAAAGTTTAATAACTTAAACATTTTTAATATGGGGTTATACATAAGATAAATTAGTCTATAAATAATCATTAGAAAGCTAAAAAGATTTCCTACATAATGATATTTTATTTATAATTTTTAGACCTTAAATAAATTAATTTATTTATGACACAACGATGATGCAGTAATTACCCTTTTAAGGAAATATTAACATAATTGATGTTATAAATGCTCAAATGAATGTAATTTGAGACTTTTTATGAATTACAATAATTTTATAGGTTACTATGATATATTAGTGTTGATTTAATCAATTTGGTTCGAACATATAAATCTGTTATGACTTTCAAAAAAATCATATATCAAATAGTGTCAAAATTGACACAAAATAGTTTTTAAATCAAATATTATATTATTAATTGTTATTTTATTCCTAAAAATCTAATGTTCGGCCAAATGACTTAGATAAGGATATATGTATTAATAATATACAATTTGGGGTTCGTTTGGCATGTTATAGTAAGTGTATTAACCATATAGTAAAAGAAAACAAAAAGACACGGTAAAAGTTAAATTATTTAACTTAGAGTTTAATCTAATTGATAAGGTTAAAATAATACCCTAAACTTGTCTAAATCCTATTTTTTGATAGGATTTCGACCCATACCCACTTTAGCTTCGAAATAAGACCCTTTGGAACCATTATAAACCGATTTTGACATTAATATAAAATAATATTTTGAGGTATTCCTAAGGTGCCCCTCTCCTCCCTTATAAAAGGGTACCTCCTCCCCCTCCTCCTCACACCAAATTGAGCACTCAAGCTCGGCCAACCCCTGCCATTTTCTCCTCTCCACTTCCCTATAATAATCCTAGAGGTCCTGGTCTTCTTCAAAGACCAATATTAGTTCCCTAAGTGGAGGATTCAAAGAAGCGTTCCAAAGAAGAGGTAATATCCATTACCGATCTTTTCAATTTCTTTCTTCTTCAACTTCTTCTTCTTTAGTTGTTTCATGATAAAGTAATAACATCAGTATTACTTACATACTGATATGTTATTATAAATTTGAAACAACCCTAATTCACCTTCTATCCATCCTACGGAAAAATGAAATCACCGCGCGTGCGTACATACGGAATACCGTCTCCACGCCGTGGTGTAATCTATTTTCCACCACCACCTTACATGGATGGGTATAATGGTGTAAAGAATAACTATACATAGTTATTACAACATCATATTGATTCTTATATATTGTATAATCCACTCCAATTCAATTCAATAATTATGGAAATGATATCATCGCTCGTGCGTACGTACGGACTACCGTCTCCACGACGCGATGAGATTCATTCTTAATAATTATCCATTCATGAATGATTATAAAGTATATATAATAAGTACTAATGAAATATATGACCTAATAATGATACTGGAATTATTTATATTTATATGTATGTCATCTACTTAATTCCATTCAATTCAATAAGGAAACGAAAACAGCGTTCATGCGTACGTACGGACTACCGTCTCCATGAACGGTGTATTTCTTTCCATTTACTGATTTATTATATATGTATATTCTGAATATATATATATAAATCATGTTTTATATTCTGGAATTAAGTAATCATGATCTATGTAATCATATGAATAATTACAAGTTAAAAACACGAACGACAAATGAGACGATTTTACCCAAAACGCTACATTTACATGAATTTACAAAAGAACGGGTAATATAAAGTCATAAGTGGACCATATATGATATAATAACAATGAATATGATTCTAGAATAAGTCAATAACATGATTTAAATCATTATACAGGAGGTTCGGACACTTACAAAGCAAGTCGGACATAAGGTAAGGGAAATATCACAATCTCATTTTTATCCGAGATTGTTTATTCGTAAGTATTTACTGGGGTGTATTTTATCATCCACATCCATGTTACCTCGATATGTAATATTGTTTCCATCCACTTACAATAGTTTAAATCCAATTTTAGCCTTCGGTGAGTTTTTAGTAAAGAATATGAAAGGAATCTTTTGTCGTTTTTCCGTACGAGGTACTTTTTAACATTTCCGACAAAAGTACGAAGAATGTTTTTTTTAACTTATACGGCATGAATGGATTTTTAAAACATTATTTCCAAGAAGCTTCTTTTACAAGTTTTCAAGTTTATTTTTAATTATATTCTTTTATTTTAAAGTCGTATGACATGTTATGAAAGGAAAAATGTTTTTGAAGTAGAAAGGATATTTTCCTCAAGAAAGAAGTTCAAGTATTTTATCAAAATTATTTTCCATCTAAGATAATAAAAGGGTTCTGTTTTTATCCCTATTATTACATGGATTTGATTATTTTGTGATGGAAATATTTTTATTAATTCCTTTATCTTATATGAATTGTTTTATGATGTCATGTTGTTTAAGAATCCCATTTTTATTACATGGGTTATGCTATGATGTATGGTTTATGATTTTGTGGCACACATAAGAATGGTATCATTATGAGATGGGTGGGACCTATATCTCCCTCAAATGCATTGGGTAAAGATTTTATATCTCATGAGATAGACATGGCTGAAATGGTAGGTTATACCGGTTCAGTGAAACAGGACTGAAACGAGGGTTACTCGATTCAGAAAGGGACTTTGTCCACTAAGATAGTCTTGGCAATTAGTCTTGACTAACAAGAAATGATTCTCTATGATTATGTGTGTATGCCACAATGTTTCATGTTTTAAGTTATGATTATTGGGATTTCATTTCACTACTATGATTTATCCCATGTTATGAAATTATGCTCTCTTTTGCGGGTTAAGATTTCCAAAAGTTATGTTCTTATGAATATGATGTGATTGATTTTTCTTTTGTATACCCTTACTGAGCATTTGAGCTCACCCTTTTATGTTTTATTTTCCCCAGGATATAAAGAAAGGTTTTAGGTAAAAAAGAAGAAGATCTTTATGGGATATATTGAAGATCTTTCACCTCGATTAGAAGATTACGTTCCGAGTTTCCAAAGACACTAAACTACTACGATCCTTGTGTGTGTGTTTTTGTTATGTACTAAGTATTCAGCAAATGTAATGTAATATCCATGTACGTCAGGCTTCGGGTCTCTACAAATACTTTGTTGAAATATGGTAGATGGTATAATAATATATGAACATTAATTTGTAATTATATCAAAAAATTATGTCTATATATATAAACATATTCTATAATAATAATTAAAATTTTTAGGATTGAAATACCCCTTTATTTACAATAAAATCATTTATTTAAAAAGATATGAAATTATAAAAGGACAAAAATCAATGAAAATAACCATGTAACCCTGATACTATTTTTTGAATACATTATTGAATCATAAATTTGAAAATATACTCTCATGATGCAAAATTTTTAAAAACATCCCTTTTTCATTTTTTCGATATTTTTTAATCGGACCCCATTTGTAAAATAAAAACAAATCTTTCATATATTTTTATAATAAGTATTAAAAACATTGAAAAAAATTAAAAATTATTAGGATATTAATAAAAATATTTTAGAAATTTTTATTCTAAAATATGCACGTTGAATAAAATATTCCCCCATCGAGACTTAAACATAAACAATCCGAAATAATAATGAGAATGTGATAAAATACTTTTACTTTAGGTATAATTTCCCCTGTATATGCCTGATACTCTTATTTTGAAATTTTAAACATATTATTAACATATAAAAGAATAATAATAAAAATTATGATATCATATATGATCTATTTATATCATTTTTATACTTATTTGTTAATAATATAATCTTTATTTCAGTATTTTAATTGTCAATTTTCATTTTTTCCTCATGTTTCTATTGCATTGAATGTATTGGTTTTTCAGAAAAATATAATTTTATATGATATAAATAATGATATTAAGTAAATATATATTATATATTCTCATTATATACATTTTTATATACAATCATGAATGGCTAACAGAAAAAATTAATTCCATCACATGAGGGAGATAATAGGTCGTACGTATGCATGTCTAATAGCATCATTAACATATAATTGAACGGGTAAGGAATTTAATGACATATTAATTATTACAGAATCAATATACGTTCATAATTATAAAATAAATATAAAATTTCAATCATTATACCTATAAAAGTAATTTTTTTATGAATAACAAATTACAACAAAAAATGGAGATGTTATGTTGTACATACAGAAGAGTATTTCCTACATTTTCTGTATGAATGATAAAAGGTGAAATATTCATTTCCCATTATAATAACTAAAAATAATCATATATTAGATAAATTATTTATTACTTTAGATTTTTAACAACAAAATAAGGGGAGTTATAAGAAGAATTTATCTTAATTGAGATGGTAAAACAATTACATTTTATTCAGTGAACTATGTTTAGATCACTTTTTAAGGGGTCAGGAGTTGGTCTTTTTGGAATCACAAGTCCATTATAACATGGATAAAGATTTTAGGTGGTGAAATTATAAGGTTTTGGTTGATCTATAATCCTCAATGTGTTTTAAATATGTGAGGGAGGGCATTGACTTTTATAATTAAGGTGACATGCACTTTTGAAAACCGTTAAAATATTAAATTAATATAAATTATTTTTCCATTCCAAATGGATTGAAATTATGTTATTTAAAATATATTATTATTATGGCTATATATACTCACATAAAATATTTTTTTGGACATTTCTAGTTCACATTTTTATCCGTATAATTTAGTTTAAACATTTATTTAACCACTATAATTTTTTTAGTGACAACATTGTTTTTAATATTATTAAGTCAATAATGTTTCTGAAAATTTATAAAATCCTCATAAATGATTAAATTATGATATTTTCAACATTATAAAACAACTTGGAAACAAAAAAGTTATTTAGAGATGTTGTATCATTTATCAAATTATTTTTTTATTTTAATATAACAGTAATAACAATTTAAATACTATTCAACAATTTTACTTTTTCAAATATCATTAAAAGAATATATCATTGAAACCCACTTTTAAAATATCTATTTTATGTAAGATATATCTAGAATATTCTTTGATGAAATTAATTATCTTGTTTAATATTTATTTTTATGTTTTTATAATCATTTATTTGATATAAATATTAATTAAATAGTTATTGCATCATCATTATGTAAGCATTTAAGGTAAATATTTTTTTAAAAAATTATAAATAAATTATCATGATGAAGAAAAAAATTTAATAATTCAAATGAATATTTATAGTTGATGATATTATCTGAATTACCACATAATTAAAACTAAATAACTAATAATACATTGAGTTTGGAATATTTGACTTTTATTTGAATAAAATATTATAAATGGATTAAATTCATATAAGTGAATTCATGAGAAAAAAAAGTAACAATGTGGATTAATTTTTCATAATCACTCATCTAATAAAATTAGCTGAATCATTAGTGTCCTTCTCATATATTTACCAAATTATTTTTACCCTTAATTACATGATTTACTATTAAATGTGGTAATAAATATTACAAATTTTACTATTCATATTGTATAAAAATGATCCTTTATACTAAATTTGGACTTATGTATTCAAAATATGGAATCAAATTTTTAAAATAGAAAATATATAATTGGTTGATAATAATTCATAATTAATCTCACTGATGGGGTGAGAGAACAAGTTATAAATGTTAAAATGGTCAAATGATTGGTATATTTTTATATCCAAATACAATTTCAAATTGATTAAAATAACATAAATTTGATTAAATAATATTAAAATTTTCAAATTATACATTAAAACCTACCCTAAATTTAATTTATCACTATATATTATTTATAAGAGAAATATTTTTTCAATTAAAATGCTATATTTTTCAACATTTATGAAAACATGAATCATGTAAAAAAATATCAAAAATAAATCGTATGTAAATTATGATTTTAGGATTTCAAAAATTAATTTTATTTATTAACATAGAAGTTATAAATGTTCCAAAATTTATTTTCAAAATATGATCACCATTAAAAGGTTGTAAAACTATCATTAGAAAAATATAGCCTTTTATTTCATAAAATTGGATTTATTCTTATCATATTCTTATGAAATCAACTCAATGAGTGTAAATATTTTTATTGAATATATAATATTTATATCTCATAATATGGTTAATACTATTCATTCCCTCCAATTTTGAGGCTAGGATATAATGATAATTCAGTATGTGGTTAATTTGGGAGTTTATTTGAACATAAGCTATTAAAGGGATTAAATTTAAAAAGGCACATACCACAAATTATTAAGGGTGTTACATCAATTACATCGGTATTCATAATTTTATATGAAATGTAACATATAAATGCGATGAGATGTGTTTTTGTAATGAAAAATTATTCATAATAATGAATTTTTTTTTCCAAAAGTATTACATAAAATTGACTCCAACGGCATAAGTTGGAATAATAATAGAATAATTGAATTAATTTTACTTTCAAAACAATATTGAAACAAAATATAACCATTTAAATTCTTTATAAAATAGAATTGTTCTTAATAAAAATAAAAATTTTCACTATATATTGAAAAATAATTCATTCCATGAATCTGAATAAACACACAGAAACATATTTTTTCAGTGATGATTTCGTCAAAGAAGATATACATTTATAATTAATTTTACACGAAATCAAAAAGTTAATTTAAAAATAAGTTGTTCAAATGATGTAAATCCCCATTAAAAATAAAATTTTGAAGAATAAAACTAATTTTTTTACCACATTCCATGTAAAAAAGATAAATAAATAAAATGTTTATTATATAAAATAAATATTTCATAAAACTAGTTCATCAGTATTGGGAAGTTTTAATTTTAATGCTAAAAACACATTTGATAGAAAAATATCGTTATATATATATATCTATTTCATTCACTTTAAATGATTTTATATTTTCTTTTCTAGTCAATTGAAAACAAATTATTTTTATAAAAGTTTAATTAATATTATTTGGATATTTTAATTATTAAATATCCAATCCATCAATTTAAAATCAATGTCATAACACTATAATTATTTAATCATCATTATGACTCAAGATTCCTTGAATCCCAACTTATTGAACATATAATATTTATAATATATATATATATATATATATATATTAAAAAATGGGTGTGACATTCTACACCCATTGAAACTAATTAACCCATTATGCATAGTTAATCTTATAAAATCAAATGAGGATCTCACTATCACATCACATATTCATGATCACTTGTAGATTCATTAAATTTCTAATTCCTTAAGATAAAATTAACCAGGTGAGTGTTATTATTCTTTAGAACATTATCTTAACAATTTAATATTTATACTAGTTATTGTTCCTTGTAATGATCTTGATCTTGTGGTATAACCACTGAGTTTAGTATATGAAAGTATTCAGGTATTTACTTAATGTAGATGTATGAAACACATTGTGAACCCATTATTGAGTTTGTGGAAATGTAATACAATAAGCTATTGTCCCCACCCAAACAAGATTCTCAAATAACCAACATACCTAAGGATATTTTTTTAATTCTTTGAATATATCACTACCATATTTGATTGATAAATTTATGGAACATCCATCTCACCAGCTACTAATTATATAAATCAATGATTATTATCAGCATAACATTTCTATCGAATCAATGAATAATTGATGTGTAATTTAATGGTAATGATTTTCTCTAAAATTTACTCTTCTTGAATCGACCCTAATAAATAAATTTCTTTATCATCATCAGAACCCATTAGAGTTATAAAATTATATTTATAGAGGGCTTAATAAGTTACCATTTAAATTCTATAGTTAAATGTACTATTATATGAAAACATTTCATCAGGATGGTGTTTATCCCAATCTCCATAGAAATTAAGAGAAAATATATAAGAATATCCTATAATGTTTAAATTGTTCCCTCATAAGGATCATATGTCTACGTGAGATTCAAAATAATGATTATTTAATTTATATCCATATAATGAGGATGAATTCAACAGTACATTACGGTAAACTACGCAAATCTATATGATAGAGAAGAATAGGTACTCTATGAAAATCTCTAATTACAAAATTTATATTCAAGAAGGATGATCAAGGTTGATATCTTCGTTGATCGTAATGATGTGTTTTTACTTAATAAAGTGATATAATACCACCCAAATTGAATTATTAACATTATATGTAATTAGGAGTCTAATAAAAAAATACATGTAGATGTTTTCTTATTTCAATTTTAGTATGTTAATGGTTTTATCATTCCATTAAAATTATATATATCTGACATAACATAACTAAATATTTATAAATAAGATATATACTAATTAATATATCCCTTTGTGAAATTCCATTGAAAAATTATTCTTTATCAACAAACCATTTTTTTCTTCCATGATGACTAGAGAATCATGAACTATGTAACTCATCCATCAACTCCTTGAAATCAATCTTAGATGGAACACTAATATGGTTCATAACATTTTCATTGTATTACGTAGAGGGTTACACTCAATAAAATTTCGCCCTTTTTCTACATCCCATAATTTTTCTTATGTTACACTTTAATAATAAACATGATAAATGGTTTAATTGTCATTTGGGCGTAGTAATACTTCTACCCTTCCTTCATTGTGTAAAGATATATGCATTGAAAATATAATACTATTTAAACATTTTTTATCCTTATCACGAATCGGTTACCATGTTCTTTTAAAGTAATAACATCTTCCTCTATTTTAATTTTCCTAGGGTGGTAATGTATCGATATGTCATAACATGTAATCATATCTAACTATCTTTTCTTGTGATTATTTAACTCATTCAACATGAAGAAATAAATTAATATTTTATGATATGTATATGTATAAAACATTTCTCTATAAATATAATTCATTCATATCATTTGGGTTGACAAGCCTTATCTATATAAACTATAAATTTTCATCATATTCATGTGTACAAAAAAGATGTCTTCCTTCTATGTTATGATTGTATGATTAATAGATAGCCATTATAAATATTTTACAAAATCTATAATTTCAAATCTAACAATGAAATATTTTGATCACATTCAATTCTATTATTATGTTCTCATATTCAATATCATGTGTCTTTAATGTATCCACCGATATATACCTGGTTGAGATTATACTACCAAAATATTAAAATATATTATTGAAAAAAATAAAAAAATATATATATATTTGAAATTTAATCTCATTATATAGGGTCTTATGTATAATCCTAAAGTAACTACCATGTTTTTTAATTTGTCATTGAATATATTAAAATATCACATATAAAGGCTAACACAATTTGTCTATGGTAATCATTAAAGACATTCCTAAATAAATCCACGATGGAAGATGAGGAATAAGTATTTCCAAATTAAATAACCATATTTTCATAGTTTTTATACCCTCGACACAATTAAATATTGGTTATATAATTTTTCATGGATATGAAATTGAGATTATAAATGAATTTAAATATTTTAAATGTATTTATCTATATCGGTTGATCAATAATGATATCAAACTATTTCGATTTTATATTTAATTTACTTTAATATTGATTAGTTACTAATAATCAATGAAATTTTACATTGATCCATATTTACAATTGAAAAACAAAATAAGTTCATCCTATGGTGACACACTTAGTGGAATAAATACCATTCCATCAATCTATTAGAGTTACTTATTAAATTATTATAACTCGATTGGATCCATTCCATATTGAATCATCAAAATAGGTGTAGATCCATATATTTGTTTAATCGGAAAGTCAAATTCACAATTCGTTGGATAATTATGAAAATATTTAGGAATTACACCAAAAAAACTCTCAGACAATATAAATAACATAAATTTTTAGTTTCTCCACGTCCAAGTAAGATAAAAACCCAATGTCAATTTGATTGGTAACCATAAATGTGGTGGTATTTTCATTGTATATTAAAATATATCACCTCTCTAATAAAGTATCATAGCTAGGTTTAGAATTTAAAATGTGGCATACCATCCTTGGAAATTGAGGAAAAATTTATATAAGGAAATATAATACATTACTAAGATAAAATAATATTTAATAAAATGTAGAATAAAAATATTTTAAAATTTCGCATTCATATAAAATTCAACAATATAATAATAAATGAAAATAGATAATACCATCTTACCATTAGGGGGATTCATTGATAAATAAATATATAACTTATGTGTGGATTTATAATACACATAGAGAATTATAAATCTATAAAAGAGTGGGTATATACAATCTCAATAAAGACATTAACATTTTTTGGGAGGATGGTAATGGTACCTTTCACAACATAGTTATCATACCCCATGTTAAAAATATTTATCACAATTTATTTTCAATTATATCTCACCGTAAGAGGTTTCTAAAATAAATCATTAATAGTAACCTTCATATTTATTCATAGGTCAGTTCAATGCACATACCCATGAAATTGAAACACTAGTGTGTGCATGGTTCATTATATTTCTCATTATCATTTTTCACATCATTAGATATCTTTTTTCTATAACATCAAAAAAAAATTACCCAATTACCACCCTTTCCACTCTTATAAATTTTACTTTTTCACATACAAACAATTAAAATATGATTCCTTCAACACATTGTATAATAATTAAAGGATCATCATGATCTATATAAGGTTTTTGGAGTTTCATTTGAACTCCATATTATATTTTTTATAAATAACACAATATTGATGGGTAAATCTAATCACTATTTCCACTAGATAAAACATAATAATATTTATTACTATCTTATAATTTCACTAATAGATAAATATTTTAGGAGACTTGGTCATAATCCATTGAACAATTGATCCACCATACATTCTGTTTAGAATAATACAATAGATGCAGTCATCACAAATCCTCCAAAATGAGCCTCATTATACTGTCATATTCACCAACCATTTTATTTATAATAACGAATTACATCCTCATTTTTTTAAGATTAATACTAAAAATTTATTTATTGATAAATAATTTATTTAAATAATTCCATTCTATGGAGTCATTTTTTTAATTTTTCATCCTATTCTCGATATGATTTGACTATTGATATATTCCTCATCTGATTGATAGAAAAAAAATATCAATTTAATGATCCCAACATAAGAAGATTTTAAAAAATAATATTTGTGGTATTTATCAATTTATTAGTGTCTAGTGGTTCATTTGAATGAGAAATCAATGGTAGAAGTTTTCGTCTCTTGGACTATTGTTTTCGACGCTTTCGCTGGGGCGCGCGCATCTGTCTGTGAGGATGCGCTATTGTGGCCCTGCATTCTCACTTTCTAAAGGCGGGCGGCATCCGTTCCTTGTTCAGGGATGTCTGCTCTTTGATCGAAACGGGATGATGGGATGTCAGTACTTCCTTTCGTGGATTCCTCCTCAAAACTCGTGACCTAGTCCGGGTCTCCCTCATAGATTTAAGATGTTTTTTGTGAATCCCTTTCCCGGTGCCATATCTTCATGGATGCTGATTAATTACACTATTTCCGTCAATACTTTCCATAGGGTCTTAACATGGTAGTGACCTTCGGTCATAGTAGACGGCAACATCAGGCATGTCGGGGAATCTCGGAGTGCGTGGACATAGGGGAACCTGTATTCTTCCTCATAAGATGGCATCTCAAGGGTGCAGAACCTGAGGCATCCCACATCGGATGCAGGGAATCATATTCCATCTGAGGTTTTCCTCAGCTTCCCATGTTTATCACAAGGTAGGCCTTGAGTTTAACGTCTTGTGGAGACGGTTACGCCAACGGCGTGTCATCCGAGGTTTTTCTTAGGCATCTCATGTTTATCACGAGGTAGGCCACAAGTTTACCGTCTTGTGGAGACGGAATGAGGGTGATTAGAACATCCCATAGAGACGGATCATATTGGTATATCCCAAAGGGAGAACACCTGGAAGTTGGATGGATCAGAACGCCCAATGAGGACGGATTCGAGGTGGTGCACTCCCTAGAGGGGAGATGTCACACCGTAATGGCTGATCTGAACACCACTGAGGGCGGATCAGGGGAAGTGCGCCCCAGGATGGGGGACACCAAAGATTACCATTGGTTGGGATTGGACCTCTTGAAGGTTTCCTACGTACCCTGTGTAGAGGACAGGGATCAAAACCCACGTAGTTTGAAAGGATGATGAATCGGGGTGTACATAGAGGAAAACAACCCGGAGATATGATGGGGCTTACAAATGGAAAGCATCCCATGCGCCGCTAGGAGCAGCGAGGAGGTGGATGGCATGATCCCACTAGGATGTTGCGGCCCGAGTAATAATCAGGATGGGTGATGGATGGATGAATGAAGTGGAGGGGGAATGAAATGGGACCATCGTAGGGGAAACAGTGAAGTTGGGCTTGAGCCTCGAAGAGGCCTCATACTTATCCCCGTGGCAGGGAATCAAAGTCTGCGTAGTTCAGGATGGTGCCGGTGAACCGATCTGAAGGTGGACCTTGGCCCGATGGATGTCGTCATCGAACCAACGTGAAGGTGGACCTTGGTCCAATGCGTCAGCGAACCAACGTGAAGGTAGGACTTGGTCCGATGGGCATCGTCAGCGAACCGATGTGAATGTAGACCTTGGTCCGATGGGTATTGCCATCGAACCGACGTTAAGGAGGTTGGAACGATCGGGTGATGGGCTTGAACCTTATGGAGGCTTCCTACGTACCATGCCTAGACATGGATGAAATACCACATAGTTCATAATGGTGGTTCGGTGAACCGATGCGAGTGAGGACCTTGGTCCAGATGGTGAGAGGCTTATACACTAGGCTGCCTAGGTGCTGGTGACCTGACGTGAAGAAGGTCAGAGTGACCAATAGGTGGTGGGCTTGAACCTCTAGGAGGCTTCCTACGTACCATGCCTTGAAACGGATCAAAGACCACGTAGTTCAGGTTGGACGCCGGAAGGTCGATGTGAATGAGTAGGACCATGGGGTCCTAGTGGTGGTGGGCTTGGACCTCGTGGAGGCTTCCTACGTACCATGCCTTAGCACGGATCAAAGACCACGTAGTTCAGGTTGGTCACAACGGTTTTCTGTCGGACTGGGATGCAGTTTAACGTCATGCGGGACGAGGATGAACTCGACGTGAATTAATTATGGGTGGGATTGAACCTCAGGGATTATTCCTACGTACCATGCCTTGACATGGATCAAAGACATCGTAGTTCAAATAGTGAGCCGGAGAACCGACTTGAATAAATGATGGGTGGGCTTGAACCTCAGGGAGGCCTCCTACGTACCATGCCATGACATGGATCAAAGAACTCTTAGTTCAAATAGTGCGCCAGAGAACTGACGTGAATGTGGACCTTGGTCTGATGGGTATCTTCAGTGAACGGACGTGAAGGTAGACCTTGGTCCGATGGACATCGTCGGCAAACCGACGTGAAGGTGGACTTTGGTCCAAGGGGTATAGTCAGCGAACCGACGTGAAGGTGGACCTTGGTCCGATTAGAGATTGTCAGCGAACCGACGTGAAGGTGGACCTTGGTACGATGGGTATCGTCAGCGAACCGACGTGAAGGTGGAACTTGGTCCGACGAGAGATGGGCTTGAACCTCAGGGAGGCTTCCTACATACCATGACTTGACATGGATCAAAGACCTCATAGTTCAAAGGGTGTGGAGGTGGACCTTGGTCCGATGGGTGGTGGGCTTGAACCTCAGGGAGGCTTCCTACGTACCATGCCTTGACATGGATCAAAGTCTTTGTAGTTCAGCAGGGGTGTGTAGTTTAATGTCATTCGGAATAAGGGCATACATTTTAATGTCGTGCTGGACGAGGGTATATAGTTTAACGTCATGGTGGACGAGGATATTTCCATGGCTTATGCTTACTCTAATCCCACGTGAGCAATGCTCGGTGTGAGAAAAAAGAGGCATCAAGGACCTGACGATCACGTCGTGAAGGGTGCGTCCGTGAGAAGCGAAGAGGGGCTTACGCGTTAGGTGGACCATGGTGCTGGGACTTACTCCAGGATGGAGGCCCGAAGTGAAACAGATTATGATAGTTTTGGGCTTGAGCCTTGAAGAGGCTTCCTACGTATCATCGTGGCAGGGAATCAAAGTCTGTGTAGTTCTCCTGATGACGGCTTACCGCCGATTGGGGGTTTCAACGGCTTACCTCTGGATTGGGTGTGAACGGATTACCGCTAAATGGGGTCGCAACGGCTTACCGCTCGATGAGGATGTCAATGGCTTACTGCTGCATGGGGTTGCAACGACTTACCGCTGTATGAGGATGTCAACAGCTTACCACTGAATAGGATCACAACGGCTTACCGCTGGATGAGGATGTCAACGGCTTTCCGCTGAATGGGGTTGCAATAGCTTACAGATGGATTGGGTCATAACAGCTTACCGCTAAATGGGGTCGCAATGGATTTCCACTAGATTGGGTCACAACTGCTTACCGCTGGATAAGGATGTGAACGACTTACCGCTAAATGGGGTCACAATGGCTTACCAATGGATTGGGTCACAACAGATTACCACTGGAAAAGGATGTCAACGGCTTACCGCTGCATAGGATCACAACGACCTTCCACTGATTGGGATCACAACAATGGATGGGGCTTATGCGAGGAAGCTTCCCGGGTTCCGCTATGGAGCGGCAATGGTGAATGGGGCTTATGCAAGGAAGTTGCCTGGGTGCCGCTATGGAGCGGCAATGGTGAATGGGGCTTAGGCTAGGAAGCTTCCCGAGTACCACTATGGAGCGGTTGTAGGACCCCAGGACACCCTGAGAGGGGAGGGGTGAATCAGGGTGTCAACTTTTTCTTCTTAAAGTTTTGGATCTTGTTCCCACATTGGTAGGAACTACTTATACCTGTATGATGGATATGATCAGCAGTGAAACATTCACATGCATAGAGATAACACAACAATTTTTCTTGGTTCACCACAAAGAGCTACGTCCAAGGAGCATACGCTGACAAGTTTCCGGTCGTACCAAATTCCACTAATCTCTACTTGCATTGGATCATAGAGGTTCGAGCACAGTCACTCTATCCCAGGCTCACTGCCTTTACAAAGGTTCAGGGATAGCTCACTGCTTCCCTCGGGTCACTCCCGTTGACTCCCCCTGGCTCACTGCCATTGGTGAATTCTCACTCAGTTTATAAAAGTGAAGGTCTCTTCAATAGATAGACATGAAGTTCTTTGTCTCCTGTTCAGCATGAGACTTTACTTGCATTAGGGTTCAGATTTGATGCTCTTTTTCGTTCAATCCTTCTTCTTTAGTGAAATTACTGAATGCACTAGATCCCCTTGTCTTTGTTTGCCTGAATCACAATCACTTGTGTGATTTCTCAATAAATGATGCTCTGTTGAAGTCCAAATTTCATCCACTGATGAATACCCCTTTTTCTAATGTCCACTGGGAGAAATTTCATTGAAAAGGGCCATCACAAAGTACCCTACTTCGCAAGACTCCCAATTTTGCAAAGCTCAAACAAGGATTCGCGGAGTCCCTGCCTTTTCGCGAAGCTCAATCGTGAAGCACTCTCGCGATGCTCCAGCCTTCACAATGCTTGGATTTCGCAGAGCTCTTGCCTCTTCGCGAAGCTCACTGAGCCAACATGGGATGCTCGACTTTCGCGGAGCTGGAATAGCCACTGCGAAGCTCCTCTCTCGCGAAGCTACCTCTTCGTGAAGCTCACTGAGCCAATGCGGTGAGCACGACTTTCGCGGAGCTATAATAGCCGCCTCGAAACTCTACTTTCGCGAAGCACACTGCCTTCGCAAGTGACCTTTGCGAACTGAGAGCAAAGGATTTTCGTTGCGATCTCTCTCTACTTTTCTTGAGGGGGTCGGCCTCTATTTATAGGCGATTCCACCAACCCTTGAACTTTCTGCGCGAAGTCAACGCCACGTCATCTCAAATCGCGAAGCTCCGAAGATTCTGCCAGAATTATGTCCAAATCGCGAAGCACCTCGGAAATTTTCATATCACGGAGCTCGTCGTAATCGCAGAGTATCACCGTCATAATTCCTTCACGCCTTCGCCGCGAAGCTCCCTCTCAACGCCCTTCACCTCTGCAATGCGCTTCAACTCTGCCGTTCGCGAAGCTTTGACGTAATCGCGAAGACTCACCGCCTCCATTCTTCTCATCTTCGCGATTTCCAAACCATGAATCCTCTCTTCGCAAAATTCATGCCTTTTCCATATTTAATTATTATCTTCATGGAAATCCACTTTCGCGATGCTCTGCAACTTCCAGATTTTGGACCCCAAAAATTTGGCAAACATTGGAAAACGGTGCCACCTTGTATCTGCTCTTTTTGTCTACCTCCAGATCATCCATTCCTTTGTTGATGTTCCTTGAATAAAACATGGATCATTATCCACAGTCCTCGAACTCGAAATGCCACCATGGAATCTCCTTTGTCATCAAATTTGTATGTCGTCTGTTTTCTTTGTCAACAAGCACGATTACCTCAACAACACTTCTTCTTGATGATATGAATCCTTTAGCAACTCTTCTACTTTTATCACACACTCCACTATTGTGATATGTATTCTTTGAAGTCATAGCTTCAGCATCATCATCTTCTATGACAATGTGATGTGCATGGCTATCGCAGAATTCCAATCATTGCACGGCCTTCTTAGAATTCCAATCATTCAGCATCATCATCTTCTATGACAATGTGATGTGCATGGATATCACAGAATTCCAGTCATTGCACGGCCTTCTTAAAATTCCAATCATTGTCACATTGTCTTCTTCATCAACCATCATGATCAACTTCATGCAAACTATGTGATTCTATTCATCAAGAAGTCTCTTTCATGGTTCTCATGCAATCATGAGTAATTGCATGGTCTTCATCAAAACCCATGGTTCTCATGCAATAATGAGGAATTGCATGGACTTCATCCAAAAAACCCCATTCTACTTTAATCATCATTAGATGGATTACACCTCACATTCTTCATTGTTGTAAACAATGTATCACCTTTGACACATGTTCTTTGAACTTAGGATTAGTACAACAATTGTCTGAATCCCCATTACTCTACTTCAGCAAAGTACTTCATGATCTCCTTCATTTTGATCTTCATTGACAACTATTGAAAACAAATACAAACTTATACAAAAGGTGGTTCCAACAATCTCCCCCTTTTTATTTTGTTTTCAATACCTTATACATCTTTTGAAATGAATTTTTCAATATCAAAATGAGAATATTCTCTTCAATGAACTTTTCTTTTCAAACATTCATTTCACTTTCTCTCCCCCTTATTGTCAAGAAATACAAAACGCATGGTAGGGAGGGTATCAATCCATAATAAAGCAATGTTTCATTAATCATTTCACTCTAAGTCTACTTGAGCAATGCTCGATGTAGAAAACAAGAGGATTTGATTAAGTCAACAAGGCAATCCATTATTCATAGATCATGATACCAACATGAGATGAGAACTCATGTATTTTGTCTTCAAGAGTTTACCACTTTTATTTTAGGCATAAGAATTAAAATGTGATAGGGAATGATCAACCTGAATTTCTTGCACTTACATCAGCAAATTGATCAAAAACATTCAAGTGTTATCTGCCGGATAAGTGACCTTGGAGAACATCCATTATTCTTATGTCACTGGTCAATTCAGTTACTCCCCCATTGTAGAATGATCTTTGATCTGAGTAACCAAGGGATAGAGATTGAGAAATGGCATACCTTCTCCATTGACATGTTCTTCAAGAAATTCACAGAGTAACTGCTTTTGAGTCTAGCTAGAGTTGATATTGATTGAAACAGTGATTTTGGAAGCTTCTTCATTTTTCTCCCCCTCAGGGGAAACACTCCTCATTATCTTAATCAAGAGTGATCCTTCATCATATTAATCATTTAATATCCATTGAAGAATCTACTAAGGATGGAAACTTATTTAGCTTGGCTATCAAGAGTTGACAGCATTCACTACTTCTTAGGTTCTCCCCCTGAGAGCATGCTTCGCCTTCAATTCCCTGCATTATTAGCACAAATACAATACACAAATGAATAAGGGAATAAGGTGGTTCCTCCTTTATTCATCAACAAGACCTGCATGGTTGAGGTTCTTTTCTCCACCAAGTTCTTATGTTCACTCTAGTCTTCATGCCTGCACATTTGAACATATGTTCTGACATCTGTTGGTGTGGCATGGCTCTATTCACATACTCTTCTACTTTGTGTGAAGGATTGTTCTTCTTAACAGCAATTATGAATGATAAATTCTTACTCCTCTTAAGGAATGCTTCTTTCTCTAGTATTAAGGTTAGGCAACCATTTGCAATGTGACCATATTTCTTGCATCTCTCACACAGAACTTCTTTGACACGTGTTTTTCTCTTTGTTTGCAATCTCTCATGCACTGTGTCTTCATCATGTGAAAGTTTTCCTTTTCCTTTGTCACCAGCCTTGGCCTTTTCATCTTCAAGTTTCCTCATTCTTTTCAAATCTTCTGGCCAGATGATCAATATGTCATTTGGAACTATTGCAGCTAGTTTGGGTCTTCCACATGGGTTCATCCGAGTTTTATCCCACTCAGTGTTTCTTTTTGATGAATGACCCTTCAATTTCATGGATCTCAAATCCTGGGTCTTCTCAGCTTTCCTACTTGAGATCTTCTTGTGGAAATGTGTGTTCACCTTATTCTTATGATTTCTTACCAAGGAATATTCTTCCTTCTTAGCTGGCTTGTGTGGTCTTCTATTCTTATCTGCTCTGGATATCTGTTGACATAGGCATGCACCGTTCTTGTGACCACTGCCACTGCGTACATCATAGATGTTGTCAAGCATTCCAAATCTGTTTGTTGTAAATAGATGCTTCGGGACATCCATATGTTCCTTCTTCTTCTCTGGCTTCCTTATCATTAATATAGTCTTTCCCTGTGATTTTCCATGTAAGGGATTATACAAACAATCCAGTGCACAGTGCCCAAATCTGTTGCAGCACCAACATTTACCCACAAACCTTGCCTTCTTTTTGTCTTCTGTATGAGGTTGTTGGGCCTTCTTCTTAATATTTTTTTGCTCTATTTGAGGAACCAACTTCCTCCTTTTTCTTCTTATCCACCCTAGCCATGGTGGAAGGTTTATTCTTCTCACCTTTCCTCATCCATACTTATTTATAGCTATTCCTCCAACCTGCACTGATTGTAGGAATGTATTTATAAACATGAGTACAAGATGGTTTGGATGGTACCTTCACATTCTCAGTTGCTTGTGATAGATAAATGGGTGAAGTCATGATCTTCTTATCACATGTTTGAGGTCTTTTGACAGTAGAATCATCCATTGAGCATTGAGTACCAGCAGCAACTAATTCTTGATGTGGATAATCAAGAGTTGTCATAATCTTCTTGTCACATGTTGGAGGTATGTCAGCTTTAGATTCCTCCAATGAACATTGAGTACAAGAATAACTGATTTCATTATTTTGTGAAGTCTCAATATTTTTATTCTCAATCTTGGTCAACTAGGCTTCCAATTTTTGACCCTCAATATTAAGGATGATCCTCCGATCTTCAATCATAATCATCTTTTCTTCACAAGTCTTCTTCAATCTTTCAACCTCATCTTCATGCATCTTAACTTTGTTTTGTAACAAAGAGTCAAGTTCCCTGAATTTCATGGATGTTTCTTCCAAACAAAATCTATTGACTTCATTGCTCTTCTTTAGATCAGCTTCAAGTGCATGGATCTTTTCTTTTAGAGTCTTATTGACTGCCTCGTTTTCTTCAATGACTTTAACCTGTTTGGTGAGCTTCATACATTCCAGAACTTTCCTTTCCAACCCATTTTCCATATTGTCAGCTTCTCTTTCTAGTCGAGTGATATCAACCTGCATAGATTGGAATAGGCTACAAATAATAGCAACCCTCTCTTCAGGAATATCATGCAGATATGTTTTGAGTTTTTCCTAAAAGATTGAATTAGGGGTGTCATCCTTTCCTTTGGAAGAATCCTGAGCCACCTGCTCGATACTTTCCAAGCCTGATGTTTCTTCATTATTGGAATGGCATGGAGAACAAGACAATGCATCTTCTTTGGATATGAGGGACTTCTTTAACTACTTCTTCTCTTTCTTATTCCTGTTCATCATGGTCTTGATATATGTAGACTTCTACTCAGAAATGACTGTGTCATTATCAAGACTGCTCTTCATTTCTAACTTTAGGAAAGAAACTCAAATCCTCTTCTCTATAGAATTACTAGAGAATATCCAACATACGTTAACCTTTCCCTTTGATACCACTTGTAGGACCCCGGGACACCCTGAGAGGGGAGGGGTGAATCAGGGTGTCAACTTTTTCTTCTTAAAGTTGTGGATCTTGTTCCCATTTTGGTAGGAACTACTTATACCTATATGATGGATATGATCAGCAATGAAACATTCACATGCACAGAGATAACACAACAATTTTACTTGGTTCACCACAAAGGGCTATGTCCAAGGAGCATACGCCGAAAAGTTGTCGGTCGTACCAAATTCCACTAATCTTCACTAGCTGTGGATCATAGAGGTTTGGGCACAGTCACTCTGTCCTAGGCTCACTACCTTTACAATGGTTCATGGATAGCTCACTGCTTCCCTCGGGTCACTCCCGTTGACTCCCCCCGGCTCACTGCCATTGGTGAAGTCTCACTCAGTTTATAGATGTGAAGGTCTCTTCAATAGATAGACATGAATTTCTTTGTCTCCTGTTCAGCATGATACTTTTCTTGCATCAGGGTTCAGATTTGATGCTCTTTTTCATTCAATCCTTCTTCTTTAGTGCAATGACTGAATGCACTAGATCCCCTTGTCTTCGTTTGGCTGAATCACAATCACTTGTGTGATTTCTCAATAAATGATGCTCTATTGAAGTCCAAATTTCATCCACTGATGAATACCCCTTTTTCCCCTGTCCACTGGGTGAACATCTTTTGGAAAGGGCCTTCACAAAGTACCCTACTTCGCAAGGCTCCCAATTTTGCAAAGCTCAAACAAGGCTTCACGGAGTCCCTTCCTTTTCGCAATGCTCAATTGCGAAGCACTCTCGTGATGCTCCAGCCTTCGCAAAGCTTGGCTTTCGCGGAGCTCTTGCCTCTTCGCGAAGCTCACTGAGCCAACACGGGGCGCACGACTTTCGCGGAGATAGAATAACCACCGCGAAGCTCCTCTTTTGCGAAGCTTCCTCTTCGCGAAGCTCACTGAGCCAACGTGGGGCGCACGACATTCGCGGAGCTTGAATAGCCGTCGCAAAGCTCCTCTTTCGCAAAGCACACTGCCTTCGAGAGTGACCTTTGCGAACTGAGAGCAAAGGATTTCGTTGAGATCTCTCTCTACTTCTCTTAAGGGGGTCGGCTTCAATTTATAGGCGATTCCACTGACCCTCAAACTTTCCGTGCGAAGTCAATGCCAAGTCATCTCAAATCGTGAAGCTCCAAAGATTCCGCCGGAATTCTATCCAAATCACGAAGCACCTCATCAATTTTCGGATCGTGGATCTCATCGTAATCGCGGAGTATCACCGTCATCATTCCTTCGCACCTTCGCCGCGAAGCTCCCTCACAACGCCCTTCACCTCTGTGATGCGCTTCAACTTTGTCGTCCGTGAAGCTTTGACGTAATCGTGAAGACTCACCGCCTCCATTCTTCTCATCTTCGCGATTTCCAAACCATGCATCCTCTATTCACGAAACTCATTCCTTTTCCATATTTAATTATTATCTTCATGGAAATCCACTTTCATGATGCTCTGCAACTTCCAGATTTTGGACCCCAAAAATTTGGAAAACACTGGAAAACGACGCCACATTGTATATGCTCTTTTTTTCTGCCTCCAGATCATCCATTCATTTGTCGATGTTCCTTGAATAAAACATGGATTATTATCTTCATTCCTCGAACTCAACATGCCACCATGGAATCTCCTTTGTCAAAAAATTTGTATGTCGTCTGTTTGCTTTTTCAGCAAGCACGATTACCTCAACAACACTTCTTCTTGGTGATATGAATCCTTCAGCAACTCTTCTGTATTTATCACAAACTCCACTATTGTGATATGTATTCTTTGAAGGCATAGCTTCAGCATCATCATCTTCTATGACAATGTGATTTGCATGGCTATCGCAGAATTTCAATCATTGCACGGCCTTCTTAGAATTGCAATCATTCAGCATCATCATCATCAATGACAATGTGATGTGAATGGCTATCTCGGAATTCCAATCGTTGCACGGCCTTCTTAAAATTCCAATCATTGGAACATTGTCTTCTTCATCAACCGTCATGATCAACTTCATGCAAACCATGTGATTCTATTCATCAAGAAGTCTCATGCATGTTTCTCATGCAATCATGAGTAATTGCATGGTCTTCATCAAAACCCATGGTTCTCATGCAATAATGAGGAATTGCATGGAATTCATCCAAAAAACCCCATTCTTCTTTAATCATCATCAGATGGATTATACCTCACATTCTTCATTGTTGTAAACAATGTATCACCTTTGACACATGTTCTTTAACTTACGATCAGTACAACAATCGTCTGAATCACCATTCCTCTACATCAGTGGAGTACTTCATGATCTCCTTCATTTTTATCTTCATTGAAAACTGTTGACAACAAATACAAACCTATACACATGGTGGTTCCAACAACGGAAATGGTGAATGGGGATTACGCTAGGAAGTTGTTCGGGTGCCGCTAAGGAGCGGCAATAGTGAATGGGGATTACGCAAGTAGCTACCCAGGTGCTGCTATGGAGCGGCAATGGTGAATGGGGATTACACGTGGATGTTGCCGGGTGCCGCTAAGGAATGGAAACGGTGAATGGGGGTTATGCAAGGAGCTTCCTGGATGCCGCTATGGAGCGACAATGGTGAATTGGGATTACGCAAGGAACCTGCCTTGGTGCCGCTAGGGAGCGACAATGGGGAATGGGGTTTACACAAGGAAGCTTCCCGGGTGCCACAATGGAGCGGCACTGGTGAATGGGGATTATGCTAGAAATCTGTCTGGGTGACGCTATGGAGCAGCAATGGTGAATGGGGATTACGCAAGGAAGCTTCCCGGGTGCCGCTATGGAGCGACACTGGTGAATGGGGCTTATGCTGGGATGCTGCCCTGGTGCTGCTATGGAGCGGCAATGGTGAATGGGGCTTACGCAAGGAAGCTGCCCGGGTGCCGCTATGGAGCGGCACTGGTGAATGGGGCTTATGCTGGGAAGCTGCCCGGGTGCCGCTAGGGAGCAGCAATGGTGAATGGGGCTTACGTAAGGAAGCTGCCCGGGAACCGTTCTGGAGTGGAAATGGTGAATGGGGCTTACGCAAGGAAGCTGTCTGGGTACCGCTATGGAGCGGCAATGGTGAATGGGGATTACGCAAGGAAGCTGCCCTGGTGCCGCTAGGGAGCGGCAATGGTGATTGGGGCTTACGCAAAGAAGCTTCTCGGGTGCTGCTATGGAGCGGCATTGGTGAATGGGGCTTACGCAGGGAAGGTGGTCGGGTGCCGCTATGGAGCGGCAATGGTGAATGGGGCTTACGCATAGAAGTTGCCCTGGTGCCGCTATGGTGCGGTATTGGTGAATGGGGCTTACGCAGGGAAGATGCCCGGGTGCCGCTATGGAGTGGCAATGGTGAATGGGGCTTACGCAGGGAAGCTGTCCGGGTGTCGCTTTGGAGGGACACTGGTGAATGGGGCTTACGCAAGGAGCTGCCCGGGTGCCACTATGGAGCGGCAATGGTGGATGGGGATTATGCAAGGAGCTTACTGGGTGCCTCTTTGTAGCGGCAATGGTGGATGGGGCTTATGCAAGAAGCTGCCCGTAATGTCTTCCTCAAGTCAGGCCATGAGGGTATCCCAACTCACTGGTGGGTTGAGGCCTTCACCTATGCGCTAGTGCACAAGCGAGATAATTCCAAGGGGCATTGGAATCATTCCACTGTAATCATGGAATTAGGCGTCTTAGGCTTGGAGCATAAGACATCTCTTTTATATATCAAGAGGCATCCTATGTTTGGAACATAGGGATTACTACAATTTATAGTCATGTAGAAAGGACTGTTAGCATCTCATGCTTGGAGCACAAGGCATCTCTCGTATAGGGCAAGAGGCATCCTATCATCTATTAGACAAGGGGAACTACAGTTTAGAGTCATGTAGTTAGGACTGTTGGCATCTCATTCTCAGAGCTTAAGGCATCTCTCATTTGAAACAAGAGGCATCCTATGTTTGGCACATAAGGATTACTACAGTTTAGAGTCGTGTAGAATGGACTGTTAGCATCTCATGCTTGGAGCACAAGGCATCTCTCATATAGGGAAAGAGGCATCCTATCATTTGTTATACAAGGGGAACTACAGTTTAGAGTCATGTAGGTAGGACTGTTGGCATCTCATGCTCGGAGCATAAGGCATCTCTCATTTGGAACAAGAGGCGTCCTATGTTTGGCACATAAGGATTACTACAGTTTAGAGTAATGTAGAAAGGACTGTTAGCATCTCATTCTTGGAGCACAAGGCATCTCTCGTATAGGGCAAGAGGCATGCTATCATCTGTTAGACAGGGGGAACTACTGTTTAGAGTCGTGTAGGTAGGACTATTGGCATCTCATGCTCGGAGCATAAGGCATCTCTCATTTGGAAAAAGAGGCATCCTATGTTTGGCACATAAGGATTACTAAAGTTTAGAGTCATGTAGAAAGGACTGTTAGGAAGAAGGTGCCTAGAAATGGTTGGTGTTGGGACTTACGCAAGGGCGGCCCTTTCTGGTTCAACCTGGCATAGGATCCAAGTGATAGGGTTTGGAGGAGTTTCCTGAGGAATGGTCCGACTCAAGGTACTCGGGGAATTGATGATGAGAATCTCAACTGACGACATGGAATGAAACCAAGAAGAATATTTCAAATCAAGGTGTTTCATGGTGTCTGGAGGAGTATCTCTAATCATGGTATTCCATAGGTGGAAGGTGGGAGCGCATAAGTGCGCAATGGAAAATCCCGACATCTCGGCCCAAAAAGGTCGTGGAGCGACTGTCCATTTTTCATGGGGGTCTGTGACAATAGGGAAGGGACCGGCCTGGAGAGTCATGACCACAGCCCGGCACTGACCCTGAGCGGGGGTGCGGGGGTGAAGCCCCCGCGGTATGGACTGGTGGGTGTGAAGGTAGGATCCTCGTGAAGGATAGGTCTTCGTGAAGTAGCTTCGCGGAGCATGGCCTCACGGAGCAATGGTCTCTCGCAGATCAAAGGGGTCTCACGGAGCTTGGCCTCGCGGAGCAAAGGGGGTCTCGCGGAGCGTGGTCTAACAGAGCAGCATCGCGGATCATGGGATCGCGGAGCATGGACTCACGGAGCCTCATCTCATGGAGCCGCAACGCGAAGGAAGCTGCTCGCGGAGCATGGATTTGCAGAGCCGCAATGCGGAGCTCCGCTCGGCCGCCCAAGGGGCGAAGTGGTCGTGGCCATCCATTTTGAGAAGGGGGGTGAGCTGGGTATTTATAGTAAGGGGTTCCACGAAGCATAGCTCACGCGGCGCGAAAACGGATCTTGCTCCGCGGCGGATCTTCGCGGCGCGTCGCGAACGTCAAAGCACTTTGCGGAGCCGTCCCGCCTCCTTTGCTTCGGGGCGGGTTCACGAACGTCAAATTCATTCAAGGATTATCCCACCTCCTCTGCTTCGCGATGGGTCTTTGCGGTACATCTTGAATGTCATACGGGTTCACGGAGCCTCTCACCTCATTACTTCGCGGCGGTGCTCCGCGATCACGTACGGGGCTTCGCAAATGGGCTCACGAACTAGATTTTCATCCCAACTTCAAATGTCCATAACTCCTAATCCGTAGCTCCGTTCGAGCCTTGAGACCTACCAAATCAAAGATTGAGAAAGGTTCTATGATCTTGGATCGTGTATGGGAGCATTTGGAAAATTTCATGGACGTGTTTTCCGGGGTCAACAACTATAAAAATGACTTTTTATAATTTTCGTGTTTGGAAGCTCAGTGTAATTCATATCTTGGTAATGTTTTTTATGTATAGATATAAAATACTACATTCCATATGCTGTTAATATTTGGTTTCACAGGAGGGTTATCTTTTTTTTCAATCAACATTGTAATTAAATATATTCCATGATGTCTTAATAGTGATTACATCAATTCAATATATGAAACATTGGGATTATAATTGGTTATTAATGGTGATCAACTATTAAAATACTTAATGATGGTTCATGTTTAAAACTAAAATTTACCTATCAAGATACATATGATGTTTCAAAAAAGTATTGTAGTTATGATCGAAAAACAATTTACTTGAATTTTGGATGAGATACAATCTACCAACTATTTTTTTATGGTTATGAAACCTAGTATTATCTTTTTTTAAAATAAATCCACTTGATTTATCTAAAAAGATATGGTTTTATTATAAAACTACACTCCATTGATTATTATTGCATAAGTTTATCTACAATAATTAGAATTATCTATTGGGTTCTCTCAACATTTGTATTAATAAATTTTATAAGGGTTAAAAATAGTATATGATTCTAATTATAAAAACATATACATTTTATACAAAGATAAAAAAATTAATACATGAATATGCATTACATATCATAATGATCCATGATATAATCTTATTATTATGGTTATTTTGGAAAATTGGATATATATACAACTGGTACATGAGTAAAACACATCATCTCTCACTATTCTACTCATACCTATAAACCTTATTAGACATATCATTTATAAAACCATTATTTATAACATGGGAAATGGAAAAACAGTATGGTTGAGATGTGATTCTCAATAATTGAAATCAAGGAAGATGTTAATTATCACATTAGCATAACATAAAAATATTGACAGGAGAACATGATCATAACATTTAAGAAAAATACCATACATATAATAGACCATACTAATGATTCATTTCACAAGGCATAGAAGATCATTATATGTTAATCATAAATAGATAAAAGAACAATAAATATTAGAGTATCACATTGGAATATGATGTTGATTTTTTAAACATATATAATCATACAGAATCATATATCATGTAATCAAGGATTACTTTTGAGAATATCATAGTGGAATGTGTTTACTCCCCAACCCATCACAATTTTAATGATTCACTATGATGACTATCATAGTCAACAAAGACCCTTATAGAACTGGTTTCACTCCCCATTTTAGTCTTGTTTATCTCATATAATATATATTATTCCCTAATTCAGTAGAGGTATATATAATTATGGGTCCACGAATAACAAAATTAAAATCACACAAATGTGTTAGATAATAACATAAATCTTTAATCCTATCATAACATGTTAAATTGATGTCAGTTTCATATTAATTTCATAATTACATCATAGAGTAACCCATTTAAAATTAACGGGTTTCATAAAATAATTAACCCATTGAATTGCAATAGGTTGTATAGATTTATTCCCAAATAAATTTAATCAAAATCTATGAAATTAATTTAATTGTATGATGTATTTTTATTATATACCCATTAAATAAAATAGATCAGTTAATGTTTTCAATATATATGAAAATTCAATTAAATGATATGTGGAATATATTTTAATGAAAATGTACATCAAATTTTTGAATCAGTTTTTTAAAATAGAATTTTTATCAACAATAATAATGAATTATTTTTAGTTGAATAATATTTCTAAAAAATATAATTTCTTATTAAAGTCATAGATTTTTCATGATGGTATTAAATAATGTTAATTTCATATAAGTTAATAGAAAACATTTCTTAAAAACATGTTTAAAAGTGTCAAATATTCCTTTGTTCGTAAAATAAAAAAAGCTTCCTTTTAAACCATTTTTTAATAATTAATGCATTTGTAAAAATGAATTTAGAAAGTTATTTAATAAAATTAAAAAAATAATGATATATTATTTATAAAACATGAATATGCAATAAAATTGTTTTTTACACCTATATAGAAATAATGTTGGATTAACAAAAAACATTTCTTTGGTATAAATAATTATTAAATATACAAAAATGACAGGAAAAAAATTTATATATATAAATATCCATAGAATGATAAATTTAATTTGTATCTTGGGGGTTATAAAATAGAACTTAATCATATGAATCATAATTATAATAGTTCTGGTAAATAATGAGTTTTTACATAAAACCCTTATGTTATTTCTAACTTCCATCATAAATGCTTGAAACTCATATATAATATGTATAAGATAGTTATAAATATATTACATAACCATAATAACCTATATAATACAATACATTATTGAAATATACCATTTAATCACCTATTTATTAATAATTATTTATTAATATAATGATTCTTTATGACAGTTACTTTGTTTTTAGGAATGTTTTGGTTTCATAGTTATTATATTATTACATTGATAATATACACATATTCTTTATAAAGTTATTAATGATATAAATATCATATATATTAATTATATAAATATTTATAGGCACCTATAAATGTAATAGTTAGAAAAATAAATTACACCATTCATAGTGATAATGGGTTATATGTATGCCTGAACGTTCATTACAATTTTCCACTAATGGAAAAAATTAAATGTTCATTAAAAAAATTAATAAATCATTATTATACCTTGTAAATAAAATATAAACATCATATGTGACATTAATAATTTATATTTGACACAAAAACAAGTAACAGATCTCTTGGTAGAGGAGGTAGTCCACATATCCAGGAAAGCAATGTTATATTTTTCTAACAGACTAAGTTGTAATAAGGTATTTTTGATATCATTATTCTATAAGTATAATTAATAATATAATTTACTCCATTGATATAAATTGTATTAATAATATTATAATTGAACTAATTTTACATTTATGTCTATTTTAAACAAAAATAGTACATTTACATGATTTAAATAAAAATGAAATAGTTAATAAAAATCAATATTTTTAATGATTCATTTAAAAAATAACCTTCTATGAAAATTCTATAAAATTATTTCAAATTTATCATATGTTAATTTATTATTTTTTATTTAAAAAGGGATGATAAAATTTTAAAATTGAAATTATGAAATAGAAAAAAAATTAAAATAAAAGAATCATTCAAATCATGATGAAATATTTTCTTAAAAAATTGTTTTTAAGCATACATTTATATTTACTTCTATCTTGTGACATGATAAAATATTAAACATGTGATTAAAGAAATAAATATTTTATTTAAATATTTTATTACTCTCACTTAGTATTAGTTAATAATGTAATTTTTGAAGATAAAACACATTAAAAGAATATTTTTTTTCAAAAATTCATTTCATTTACTTTCAACAGGTTTTTACTTTAACGTAATGTTAATTGATAACTAATTAATTCACTTTACAGATGTGTAAAACATATATTTTTTATATTTAGTCATAACTATTTCTACATTTGAATTTATGTGATTAGTTATAATGCTATATTGTGTTACAATTTATTTTGACATAGGGTTGTGTGAATAAAATTATACATAAGGGTCTATATTGAGAATCAAAATACATATCATAGTATCAATGTGTGTAAAACTTCTTGAGATGAAGTATCTATAGAAAATAATGAAATTCTATAAGTTAGTATACTATTTAAATATAATAAGCATCAATCCAAATCCACATGTTGATGATGAATATCCCAACATATATTGATGCCAATATTCCATGCCTCCTTAGCTGGCTATGACTTAACTGAGGGGAATCATTAAATAGAAATCAATCAAAAAAAGAAAACTCCAATGTATTGAAGACATGATTTTTATAATTTTTTTTAAAAAGCATATGTAACAAAGTATCAACATATATCCTAGATCCTTTTTTATGTATCATAAATTTTTACTAGTCTACTAAGTGATTCATATCCAAGCTATAACCCAAAAATTGGTGAACTTCATAAGTAAACAATCAATGCCTTATGAGGATCTATTTTGATATATTATTAGTAACTATTCTAATAAAAACTATACCAATCTAAGATTTTTATCCCATGATTTTCAAAAATATTATTTAATATCTTGGATCATATCCTTAAAAATTTTAATAACATGATAAATATTGAATTATATCATTAGAATATATGTTTTTCTCAACCATATATGATTACCTATCGATTACTAAAGAATTTCCTAGAATATGGAGTTAAACCAGGGATTAATGTTTGAGATATTGTTGTCGAAAAATTCCTGCAACCATAGAATAACATACAGGAACAACATTATAAGAACACCAAAATGTGTGGGGTCTCCAATATAAATATAATGAGTCAATTTCATCCACTTTTCAATATACTCGTTGATTGAATTATTTTCTGAGCGAGGCTATGGAAACCAAACATTCCTGTAAATGGATTCCTTGCCTAATTATTAAACTGACACCCATTGTGGTTGAAGCAACCTTAGAGGCTTCACATGATCTTCCATAATTAGATGGAAGGTTTAACCATGGGAAAAAAATAGTAATGGTTGTGCTTCATACCTAATCACTAAAAAATAGATTGAAATTATGAATATAAATAATTACTAGATGAATGAACTATGAGGAACAACAACAAGGTCACATCACAAAATTTATTATTGTATTATTGTTAATAAACCAAATCTAAAATTTAAAAATTCTCATAGAGGGGCGATCATAATAGGTATTGTCTTCTTAATATATAAGGATTTTCTAATTTCTATAGACACATTAAGCACATACTAACCTAGTAGAGTTCACTAAAGGATAAATTAGGATTACTAAAAACAATTTAGAAAAATACATGATTCAACCTTCTTTGAATATTGATTAAATTTTGAACAAAAGTAGCATAAATACAATCTTCATTCACTTGTAATATGTCCTATGAATAAAATTTATTAGTTAGTCCTCAAAAAAACACAATTACCCTTCTCTGAGATATAGTCGATTGAAAAGATAAAAAAAATTTACTCTTTACTTTCATATTACATAGGATCATATCCATTTTTAAATGATATATCTTCTATTCATAAGTTTATAATAAACCAATAACTTCTACCTCAAATGATATTGTATCCATAATATGAGGTAATTTATTAAAATGGATAACTCATATTTATGAGTGGGGTAATTAATCTAAGGAGTCCTATGATAATGAGGATTATATGGAAACACATCATAAATCTACATAATATGTAATTTTTCAATGAACCTGATGAATCATAGTAAACTACATATCCCATACCATTTATGTCTAACATTGTAATTAAATGTTATGTCTCATAGTGTACCGTCTCAACAATAAAGGACTAAAAGAAAGAATCCAATAAAAAATCACCCTATTTATTATAAGATCAAACATTGGTTATTCCATATTCAATAAATATTTTATGAATCGTCCATTATAACTATTAGGGAATAATATTTTATATATCTTAAATAAGTTTTATTTTTCTTACCATGAAATGATTAAGTAAAACTTTTTACGATCGACTAATATAAGTTTTCTAAAAATTATTCCCCAAGAACTTCACCTCAAGGCGTAAAACGTTATTTTGATAACTACACATAAAATCCCTAAACACTCAGGATTACATAATAAATTGTTGGTCAGAGTGGATACTCAAGAGGGGGGTGAATTGAGTTCTAATTAAAAATTTCTATTAAAAAATTTCTCTTAAAATACCCTAATTTAAAGACAAAGTTAAACTGTAGTGAATCTATACAGAGTGTAAGTGTTCAATCAGTCTCTCAAATATTTATTATGTCTCAGTTGATTTAATCTAAACATTAAATTAACTTTTGAAAATGACTTAGTGATTTACAATATGTATAAACACTTTCAAATTTAACTATCAATGTAGCTTTAAAATAGTTTTGTATTTCAAAGCAATAGCAGTGGAATAAGTATATAGTTTACTTATAGAATTAAATTAAAATGCACAACAAATTTAACCAAGAGGTTCAGTATCAAGCCGAGACTTAGTCCTCTCAACAATTTATATAAATTGATCCACACCCTGGATCGGGGTTAAAAACAGTTTACAAAACTTTCCAGGCCATGCAGGGACCTCTACCACTGTTCTTCGTGGGAAACAAAACAAAGACCATGCCACAAAAGGACCACTTCCACAATTGACATGGGTAAACAAGAGTTAAGAGATTTGGAGTGAGGATTTTGATATCCTCCAGTTTAGTGCAGGAGACATTGTGTGTAAAAGATATACAGAGTACACCACATAGCTCAAAAATGTAAGTAAAACAATCACTAAGAGAGAATGTATCAGAGGGTAGAAATCTCTAGTGATTGGAAGTGCAGCTCTGTACTCGTTGGATTCAACAAAAATGCTTCTAAGTCCTTCTCTGGTTTTTTCCTTGAAAAACAGAGTATCGTGATTCACATCCTTCACTTCCAGTGTAGTTGTTCAGCTCAAGTATGAGTAGTAGTTATAGCTCTTGATCTTCTTCTTTGAACTTGTGTTCTTGATGTATATCCATGTTCTTCAATTAATTATTCTCATGTACATGTATGGAATAATTCTCTCTCTTTTTGTATCTACGTATCTATTGTATATCTGTGTGTATCTTTTTCTGTTCTCTATCTATGTATCTTTATTGCAGCTCGATCTTCTTTTTATTCCACGAGCTCCGGCAGTAGGAATTATTACCTTTTTATAGGTACGAGGTACGGTCTCTTGACATGCCAACAATCAACATTAAATAACATTAATTTCATTAAAAACATCAAAAATGTCCATTAGAGTTAAATACGAATTTATAGAAATTCAAACAGTTTTCATGACTATCGGTGAGTCATGTGATCAGTGAGACATTTTGAATCTGTATTGGTTTCGGTAGCATCAGCCTCAGTGTCTCAACATCGGTGTCTCAGCATCGGTGTCTCAACATCGGTATCTCATGATTGGTGTCTCAGCATTGGTGTCTCAGCATCGATGTCTCAACATCAGTGTCTCATGATCGGTGTCTCAGCATCGTCAGTATCAGTGACCCATGATCATCAGTATCTATTTAGATCTTTGGTAGCTATCAGTGCGACAGTTCATCATCGGTGCGACCATTCATCATCGGTGCGACCGTTCATCATCGGTGCGACCGTTCATCATCGGTGCAACTGTTCATCATCGGTGCGACCGTTCATCATCGGTGCGACCGTTCATCATCAGTGCGCCCATTCATCATCAGTGTGACCGTTCATCATCGGTGCGACCATTCATCATCGGTGCGACCGTTCATCATTGGTGACTCAAAAAATGACTATTGGTGGGTCAAGATGAGAAATTCTTACAAAGTGTCTGTTCAATCCAGAATACTTCCAGGTCAACCATAACCATACATTGATCATAGATAAACAATTGAAGATATTATTTAAACATATTTAGAACAATTTGAACAAGATATTTAAAGGACATAAATAAAACTAGGATTTGTGATTTTTAAAATAACCATTCCACAGAGAGTTCAACAATCTCCCCATTTTTGATAATCAAAAATCAATGGCATACATGAAATGAGATTATAGTATTTAATTCACTGTGCTCCCCCTATAAAAAGAATATATGCCAAAAGATAAAACATGGTTAGGATAGTAAACAGAACATATATATAACTGAGGCATTCTCCTCTTTCAACATTTCTCCCCCTGTGTATACATGCATCTGATAAATAGCCAGCATGGGCATTCAGGTCACCCATCCAGACATGATGCATCCAAAGATGATGCATCCAGAGTTCGCATATGCATGCATGATTCACCTTTTTTCTCTCTGTGATTTCTCTCCCCCTTTGGGATTATAAAAAATAATAGATTAAAGAAAGATAAGCAAGAATATTTCATACCAACAAAGGGTACACATATTACAAACATGAGAGAATTGTTTTGGAAAACAAACACCCTATAAAAAAATAACATTAACAGCTATTTCTCTGGGTGCAAGGGATCATTCCCTTTAGCAGTAGGGGGAATTGAAGGTTCGAAAGGTTGTTGGGTAGAAGGAGGAATTGGATTTATGTAGAAAGGAGGTAGGATGACCCGATCTGGAAGAACTGTGGGTTCCAAGGTCACCTACTGCAAAGAAATTCATTCTAAAGGTTGCTATTGAAAGACTGGTCTAATACTTGAAAGAGCTTGAGAAATAGACATCTGTCCAGGAGCAATATCTGATGATTGCAGAGTCTCAGCTGCAGGGAAAACAATGGATTTTTCTTTCAAATTAAGGTGGGGTTTTAGCAATTTGATGAAGTCCTGAATGACTTATCCATCGTACTTCATGGCTTTTTCAAAATCATCCTTGTTTTGCATGAAATTTTCTAATGTGGGGGTAAAATCATGTAACTACTGAACTTGAGCTTTAAAATCTTGAGTCACTTGAGGGATTCTTATATTATCAGCCAGTACTTTAAAATGATGATTCAACTCATGATTTGTATAGATCATAGAGAAATAATGATCTACTTTCTCATTAATCTCCTTTTGAGCTTTTGTAGCATCAGCCGAATAAAATTCTATAATTTTATGCACATGATCACTATGATCTTTAATTTTCTTCAAAGAATCTAAATAAAAAATAATCCCAAGAGCCGCCAGCTCTTCTCTAACAACATCTCTTAAGGTATCTAATTCTCGACCAGTGATCATGGTCACCTTGGCATTTCCAGCCTACGCAATAACCTGAGTAATCTTAGGTTTTAACTTCCTCAAATATGCTTTCTTCAAATGTTCTATCAGATTTTTTAACACATCCATCATTTCAGAGATGGTAGTTCTGAACTCAACTGTCAAAGAAACAATATTGTTGCCTAACTCCGTAAGTGTTTGATTCAAAGAGGTAACATGCCTGCCAATTGATTCATTGTAATTTCACAGGTCTGGTTTGATAAGGTTTTCCACTCTTTGAGACAAAACATTCATTGCAGCATCAGATAATGTCAAAGGAGTAGGAGCAGGAATATGAGATAACTCACTTTTCACAGTCTCCCTAATAGCTTGAATCAATTAAATCTTGAAATTATCAAAATCTGACTGAACAATTTCCAGATCAGGTCTATCTTGAGATACTGAGGGATCTGGTCTGACATCTATTCTTTGCAAAAACTCGGCAACGAATTGAGCCTTAACAGAATCACTTATGCTTGAAAGATCCACTTCTACACATTCCTCTTCCTCTAGTTAGTCTAATCCTAGAACAGCAAGACCTATATGCTCTTCCCATGCTTCTCTACATGAAGGGTATAGAGGTTTCACAAACTGAGCTCGTCCAGAATTTTCAGAAGGGACTTCCTCATCCTTATCACTCACCAACTGTTCTGTCCTCTTAGCTTCAGGAATATGCTCTTGATAAAGTGGTTGGGGTTGAGGGTCATCTTGGATCACATATTGACCTTCTAAAGGTCGAGCATCAGCATCATCATCATTACTTTCACTATCATCACTACTACCATCACCATCAGCATCACCCTTATCACCATCACCACCTTCATCATCGTCATTATCATTAACTGATCTCTCATTAGAATTTTCTATACTTCCGGATTCATACTCCTCAGAAGTTGATTCAGTAGTCTCGCCTTCTTCTTCATCATCTAAATGTGGTTCTATTACTTGTAAATTGAGAGGAGGACTTGTTGAACCAAATTCCATCCTTCTTCTCTTTGGGATAACAGTATCAGGATCACTCCTTTCATTAGGAGATGATTCATCCTCTTCTTCAGCATTTAGATTCTCATCATCATCTTCTTCTTCTTCTGTTCCTTTCTTACTGGATTCAACAGTTTCTTTAGGAGAAATCACTTCCTCTTCTTCATCCGAATAGATAACTTCCTCACCAGGATTTAAGCTAGGATATCTTACTTCCCTTGGTCTCCTTGGATGATCAGTAGGATTGAAAGACTCATATAACCTTTCATCATCAGCAACCCAGTCTTTCTTCCATGGGTTCCAATTCATTTTCATTCTCTTAGAAATAACTTTTTTAAAACAAAAGCTAACTGATGAGATACACTCATCTTAATCATCCACACAACTTATGAATTTCATCATGGCAGAAAATTGTTTGGAATAAAATAGAGTGGTAGCTTTATTTGAATGTTTTATCATCTCAACAATATGCTCGGAAAAATATCTAAATAGATTGATCATTTCACCATTCAGCAACATAAAAATAAGAAAAACATCTTGATACTTTACTGCATAAAAACACCTTTTCTCAGACATACCTGATGTTGAATAAATTTGAATAGGATTCGATTCTCACCATCCAACTCAGCAGCAATTATCCTTCGGGATTCAGACTTCCCAGTCAAAAATTCTAGGGCTAAATCATAAGAAATGTAATAAGTTGTGGGAGTAATATTACCAGAATAGTCCTCGTATCTTCCATTGTGAGGTACTCCTAGACATTCAGCCCATTATTTTGATGAAAATGTAATCTTTTTCCCTTTTACTATAGAAGACAATCTTGCAGCCTCTAATCCGTTCAAATCTATATCGAATTTCAAATAGAACTCATGCACTAGATTCGGGTAAAAGACTCTACCATTATTACAGAACCACTCCTTCCAGCCTTGAGTTTCTAAAACTTTCAAGAGAACAGACTTTCTAGATAAAACACATTCCGAACAAATTTCCTTTTCAGCTATAACTTCTCGTTTTTCTAGCTCCATGTTCACAGACCTCTGCGTCGTATTGCTCGACTCACCTCAACCATGCTTAATAGGTGAAGTTCCTTCAAATTCCTTGCTCTGTCTCTTTTTCTTGGACATTTTGAGGTTTTGAGACAATCGAGAGGCTTGGAAAGATTAAAAAAGACTCGGGTTATAGAGAAGAGAGGAGAGAGTCGGAGGGATAAAGAAGGTCAACAGTCTTTAGATAATGGAATAGTTGCATGTCATTATTTGTTTCATTTAGAGTTATAGATAATAAAATAATGATTAAGTAAAACAGCGTCATTTTTAAACACACACAAAAAGTAGTACGACTCAATCGGTATCACTAGTCAACATGATAGATCGGTTTGACAGATTGGTTACACAGATCAGTTTGACAGATCAGTTTAACAGATCGGTTTCACAGATCAGTTTGATAGATCGGTTTGACAGATTGGTTCCATAGATTGGTTTGACAGATCAGTTTGACAGATCGGTTTCACAGATCTATCATACCTAACTCTCATTTAATCGAGTTTAACCGTTCACAATTTAAGGTCTTGGTGAAAATATTGGCTAATTGATGCTCAGTACCTATAAACTCAAGAGTGATATCACCTTTTTGGTAGTGATGTCTCAAAAAGTGATGTCTAACATCAATGTGTTTGGTTCTAGAGTGAGACACAGGGATCCTTGAAATTTTAATTGCACTAGTGTTATCACAGTTAATTGAAATATGATTATAATCATATCCATAGTCCAAAAGAGTGTGTTTCACCCACAGAATTTGTGCACAAAAACTACCAGCAGCAATGTATTCTACTTCAGTAGTAGATAATGCAACCGAGTTCTATTTCTTACTACACCAAGATACTAAGGATTGACCCAATCAATGAAAAGTTCCAGATGTTCTCTTCCTATCTAACTTACAACCAGCAAATTCAGAATCTGAATAACTGATTGCCTCAAATGATTGTATTTTTGGATAAAACAAGCCTATGTTTATAGTGTGTTTAAGATACTTAAAAATTATTTTAATAGCAAGTAAATGAGATTCTTTCAGGTTAGCTTGAAATCTTGCACACATACACACACTAAACATAATATCTGGTCGACTAGCTGTAAGGTAAAGTAAGCTTCCAATCATACCTCTATAATTGGTTTGATCCACTGGTTTCCCAGCTTCATCTGCATCCAATTTATATATTGTACTCATAAGAGTATCACTTTCCTTAATACTATCCAAACCAAAAGGTTTTAGAAGATCCTTTGTGTATTTACTTTGAGTCAAAATAATACAATTTTCATTTTGAAAAACTTGAAATCCAAGAAAATATTTATGTTCTCCCATTAAACTCATTTCAAATTCATTTTGCATACTCTTTGAAAATTCAGTACATAAAGAAGGTTTAGAAGAACCAAAAATAATATCATCAATATATATTTTAACTACTAAAACATCTTTATAAATTCTTGTAATAAAAAGAGTTGGATCAGCAATACATTTAGTAAACCTTTTTGAAATAAGAAAATTATTAAGTCTATCATATCAAGCTCTTGGAACCTATTTTGAGCCATATAAAGCTTTAGAAAGTTTAAAAACTAGATTTGGAAAATGAGGATTAATAAATCCAGGTGGTTGTTCAACAAAAACATCTTCAACAATAAACCCATTTAGAAAAGCACTTTTGACATCTATTTGATATAACTTGAAATTCAGATGAGCAGCATATGCAAGTAAGACCCTAATGGATTCTAATCTGGATATAGGTTCAAAGGTTTCCTCATAGTCTATACCTTCTTCTTGACTAAATCCTTGTGCAACTAGCCTGTCTTTGTTTCTAACTATGTTTCCAGACTCATCAACTTTGTTTCTAAACACCCATTTTGTGCCTATTGTTAAAGTGTCCTCAGGTCTGTCAACTAATTCCAAGACATTGTTTCTTTAAAACTGATTTAACTCTTCTTACATAGCCATTACCCAAAATTCATCATTGATAGAATCATTGAAATTTTTAGGTTCTTGCTGTGAAAGAAAGGCTTGATGTTCAACCTGGTTTCATAGAGAAGCTCTAGTCTGTGTCCCTCTATCATGATTACCAACAACAGCATCTATAGGATGATTCTTTAGAATTATGGTTGATCTAGTAAAGGTAGGACTATAAATTTCAGTTTCTTCTCTAGGTTCGGGTTCATTAGGTACAGATTCTGGAATAAATCCAGAACTGGTTGTCTTTATAGCAGGTACTTTAGATTTGTCATTACGGTCCAGAACAGATAAATCTTCTTCAAGATTTTCAAGAGAGGTTTTAGGATCATGTGGATCAGTTTCATAAAATTTGATGTGAATAGATTCTTCCACACACTTGGTTCTTTTATTGAAAACTATATAAGCCTTGCTAGTTAAGGAATATCCTAAAAATATTCCTTCATTATTCTTAGAAGCAAACTTATCAAGATTATATTTTGTATTGAGAATAAAAACATTGTATCCAAAGACTCTAAAGTAACTAACATTAGGTTTTCTATTATTCCATAACTCATTTGGGGTCTTCTTAAGAACTAGTCTAATTAAGACTCTATTAATGATATAACAAGCTGTTTTGATAGCTTCAGCCCAAAAGTAAATAGGCAGGTCATATTCATTAAGCATAGTCCTTGCAATTTCATGATGAGTTCTATTTATTATTTCTACTACACCATTCTGCTGAGGTGTCCTAGGAGAAGAAAATATATGACTATAGCCATTGTGTGAGAAATAGGATTCGAATTCATGATTCTCAAACTCACGGCCATGATCACTTCTTAGAGTTTTAATCTTAATTCCACTAAGGTTTTCTACAGACTTGGAATATTTGAAAAAGTAAGAATGAGCTTCACTTTTTTGAGCTAAGAAGTATACCCAAGTATATCTAGAAAATTCATCTACTATAACATAGACATAATGCTTCCCATTTAAACTAGAAACTATGGATGGTCTGAACAAGTCCATGTGAACCAACTTGAGAGGTTGAGAAGTAGAAACTTCTTTCTTTGATTTAAAAGAAACTTTATGTTGCCTTCCATTTTGACAGGGATTACAAACATTGTCAATTGGGAATTCAAGTTTAGGTAGATATTTAACCAAGTTTTTCCAAGTTAGTTTTCTAAGTGAATGGATGTTGTAGTGTCCTAATATTCTGTGCCAAATCCAAGACTCTTTATGAATAAAATTTAGACAAGTAACATTTTGCTTAGCTAAAGAATTTAAATCAACTGCATAAACATTTTCATTTCTTAAAGCAGAAAATACTAAAACATTTTTAGAATTAAAAACATTACAAAAATCATTTTCAAATTTGACATTAAACCCATCATCACACAATTGATAAATACTTAACAGATTATATTTCAGTCCATCAACAAATAAAACTTTGGAAATTAAAACTGAATCAGTGTTACCAATTTATCCTAGGCTGATGATTTTTCCTTTAGAATTATCACCAAAGGTAACATGGCCTCCATCATTATTTATTGAACTCTTGAAGCATGAGTAATCTCCAGACATGTGTCTCAAACATCCACTGTCCAAGTACAATACCTTCTTGTGAGAACTCTTCAAACAGGTTTCCTAAAAAACATATTTAGATGGAAAATGACTTTGGTACCCAGATCTTCTTGGGTCTAGACAGGTTAGAAATCAAAGATTTTGGTACCCACATTTGTCTAATGGGTTTCATACAATTTACAGAATCAATAAATTTTGAAAGATAAACTTTATTTGATCTATAACTATGTGAATTACTAGTTGAATCATATGAATTTCCAGAACTATAACTACCAGTATTCTGTCCAGATTTAGGAATAAATCTATTCTTAGGGATCTATCTCTGTCCAGGTTTGTAGCCTATTCCAGTAGTGTATTTGGGAGATACTTTCTTTCCTATAATTTGAGTTATTGTATCCTTTCCATTTGTAAACTTCCCTAAGTCTTCTCTAAGTTTCTCATTTGACATTTTTAGTTCATTGTTTTTCTTTAACTATTGAGCATTTTTCTTTTTTTCAATAATACGTTCGGTTTTAACAGTAGTAGTGAGAGCATGTTGTTTCTTCAATAATTTGTATTTATCCTTAAGTTCATTTCATCTCTCTTACATCATATTACAATATTCAAATAATTACTCACTAGTCATGTTTTTAGAATCAGAATCAGATTCTGCATCATCTCCAGAATAATAAGAATTTAAAACAGGAGTATATGAGGTTACCTTAGATGTGTTGGTCATGAAACACATGTTGGCATGATTCTTCTCAGAATCAGACATTTCAGATTCACTTGAACTATCTTCATATGCACTCCAAGTGGCCTTCATAGCTTTCTTGTACTTATTGTCTTTGTAATCATATTTCTTCTTTAATTTTAACGTTGGGCAGTCTGCTTTAATGTGTCCATTTATTTTTCACTTGTAGTAAACAACTTCATCACTACTATCTGGATTTTTCCAGTCCTTCTTCCAATGTCCCTTATTGGAATACTTTCCTTTGTAATTTGATTTTCTGAAAAATTTATTCTTCCTAGAAAATTTATTAAACCTCATGGCTATCTGATCCATTTAAGCATCACTATCTGAATTAGAATCTTCACCGGTTGAACTCTCAGTAGGTATTTGCATTTTCTCCTTGTCTTTGCTCTTTGAAGCAGTAGTCTTGAAAGCCACATAGTTTTTCTTAGGTTCATCATCTTCCAATTTATTTACCTTGAGTTCTTCTCATACATCATTAGCTTACCAATAATTTCTTTGACAGGCAGAGCTCCAATTTCACATGATTCCTTGATTGAAACAGATGTGCCTCTCCATCGGTCTGGTAAAAATCTCAAGATTCTCATGATTTGTTCCTTTGCAGGAACAACCTTTTTGAGTGAATTCATTGTATTGACTATCTCATTGAACCTGAGATACATATCAGAAATAGGTTTATCAGTCTTCATTTTAAAATTATCATATTTAATAGTATAAGTATTTAATCTCATTTCTTTAACATTATTTGTTCCTTCATGAGAAACACCCAATGTATCCCAAATTTCAAAATTAGTTTTACAAGAAGAAATTCTATTAAACTCCTCATCTCCTAAAGCACAGTACAGGGCATTCATGGCTTTACAGTTATTATTGTAAGCAGTCTTTGTAGGTTCATCCCAAGTTGTTCGTTCAGTTTCTGGAATTTTATATTGAGACTCTATAGTAGTCCAGGTATCAAAACCCATACTTTCTAAATGAATTTTCATTTTAGGTTTCCACTGTGCATAGTTTATACCATTGAATAAAGGTGGCTTGTTAGTAGCATCACCCTCTAGTCTATTGTCCATATCTAGGTTTTGGAAAGATAATTTAATGAGATAAAATTTAGAACTAACAGAAATTTAAGATCTTTAAAGATGCAACTAAAATCACAGTTTAAAAAACAGAGTGTTTCAAAAATATTTAAACAAAAACAAATCCTCTGATTCCAAATGTTGGTCGGAGTGGATACTCAAGAGGGGGTGAATTGAGTTCCAATTAAAAATTTCTATTAAAATATTTCTCTTAAAATCCCCCAATTTAATGACAAAGTTAAACTGTAGTGAATCTATATATAGTGTAAATGTTCAATCAGTCTCTCAAAGATTAATTAGGTCTCAGTTGATTTAATCTGAAGATTAAATTAACTTTTGAAACTGACTTACTGATTTACAATAAGTATAAACACTTGAAAATTTAACTATCAAAGTAGCTTTAAAATAGTTTTGTATTTCAAATCAATAGAAGTGGGATAAGTATATAGTTTACTTATAGACTTAAATTAAAATGCATAGAAGAATTAACCAAGTGGTTCAGTCTCAAGACGAGACTTAGTCCTCTCAATATTTTATATAAATTGATCCACACCCTGGATCGGTGTTGACAACAGTTTACAAAACTGTCCAGGCCACGCAGGGACCTCTACCACTATTCTCCGTGGGAAATAAAACAATGACTAGGCCACACAAGGACCTCTTCCACAGTTGACGTGGGTAAACAAGAGTTAAGAGATTTGGAGTGAGGATTTTGATATCCTCCAGTTCAGTGTAATAGACAGTGTGTGTAAAATCTATATAGAGTACACCACAGAGCTCAAAAATGTAAGTAAAACAATCACTAAGATAGAATGTATCAGAGTGTAGAAAGCTCTAGTGATTGGCAGTGCAGCTTTGGACTCGTTGGATTCAGCAGAAATACTTCTAAGTCCTCCTCGGGTTCTTTCCTTGAAAAACAGAGTATCGTGATTCACTTCCTTCACTTCCAGTGTAGGTGTTCAGCTCAAGTATGAGTAGTAGTTATAGCTCTTGAGATTATTCATTGAACTTGTGTTCTTGATGTATATAAATGTTCTTAAAGTTCTTCTTCTCAAGTATGTGTATGGAAGAATTCTCTCTCTTTTTGTATCTTTGTATCTATTGTATATCTGTGTGTATCTTTTTGTGTTCTCTATCTATGTTTCCTTACTGTAGCTCGATCTTCTTTTTATTCCATGAGCTCTTGCAGTAGGAATGATTACTTTTTTAGTGGTATGAGGTATGGTCTCCTGACATGCCAACAATAAACATTAAATAACATTAATTGCATTAAAAACATAAAAAATGACCGTTTGAGTTAAATTTGAATTTATAGAAATTCAAATAGTTTTCATGACTATCGGTGAGTCATGTAATCGGTGAGACATTTTGAATCTGTATTGGTTTCGGTAGCATCAACATCGGTGTCTCTGCATCGGTGTCTCAGCATCGGTGTGTCAGCATCGGTGTCTCATGATCGGTGTCTCAGCATCGGTGTCTCAGAATCAGTGTCTCAGCATCGATGTCTCATGATCGGTGTCTCAGCATTGTCGGTATCGGTGACACATGATCGTCAATATCTTTTTAGGTCATTGGTAGCTATCGGTGTGACTGTTCATCATCGGTGCGACCGTTCATCATCGGTGCGGCCGTTCATCATCGGTGTGACCGTTCATCATCGATGCGACCGTTCATCATCGGTGCGACCATTCATCATCAGTGCGACCATTCATCATCGGTGCGACCGTTCATCATCGGTGATACCGTTAATCATCGGTGCGACCGTTCATCATCGATGCGACCGTTAATCATCGGTGCGACCGTTCATCATCGGTGACTCAGAAAATGACTATTGGTGAGTCAAGATGAGAAATTCTTACAAAGTGTCTATTCAATCCAGAATAAATCTAGGTCAACCATAACCATATATTGATCATAGATAAAAAAATTTAGATATGATTTAAACATATTTAGAACAAGTTGAGCAAGAGATTAAAAGGAAATAAATAAAACTAAGATTTTTGATTATTAAAATAATCATTCCACAAAGAGTTCAACAACAACATTCATATAATATTCATAATAATTCATTGTTTGTTATTAGAAAATTATATCATCCAGAAATAAAAGAACAATAGATTTGATATGCTACAAGAATATCCTATTGATCAGTAAATAAACATAGGTAGAGATTTATTTAGGATAAACGACACAGAAATTTATACATAGTTCCATACATTCTTATGAATAAAGATTGTGGTATATTAAACTCCATAACACTGATCTGGTAGCAAACATTCCAAATATTTATTTTAAAAATTTCTATTTTCTCCCTTTAACTGATCAAACTAGTCATATACATGGGTAAATAGATAATTATAATAAACAGATACCCAATTTATATTTTGATAATCTAGGTAAAAATTAAGAGAACCACCATCATTCCTAGAAATGAGCATATAAAAACTCATATTGAAATTCCATGGTAAATAATGACCATATACAACATTTCATCGAACAAAATGTTTCAATTTTTAATCCTTGTAAGTTCCATATTATATGATGGTTTGTAAATAATTTTTATATTAGGAAAAATATGAACCCAAAACTCGTCCTCCCATTATGAATGATGACTAGATATTTATATACAAAATAATTAATCATGCTTAGAAAAAACAATATATGATCATCCTAATAAGATTCATTAATAGGTTTAACAATAATACATCCCAAGGAAACTTTCTCTTTCTACATAACATAAAAATGGGAAATTATATATGACTCAAAATATTTATAGAATCTTTTATAATAAAATAGTTCAAGGAACCAGTATCATATAAATACATTTTCATAGATGACGCAACAAAGACAGTAAATATCAATATTTCTTTAATAAATCAATCACCTCGGGTAGCTCGTCCAATTTCATAAAATGCATCATTGTATATGTGAATGGTAATATGCCTATTGAATTTGATGTGTTTAACTCCATAATAGTGTCCTTTGGGGATGATCATCCAAATCCAAAATAAGTAATAGAAAGATCCTAATATAATAGTTCTATATTACCACATCGAATATAACATCATCTTACAGGTATTCATATATTCATTGACTCTTTTATAACATCATTTATGTTTCGTGTTATTTTTTAGTGATTTTGGGTGATTATGAAATTATTATGGAAGATTATATTTGGATATACATGGTCGGTGTATGGTTTGAAGAAATTATTCTTACCCCATAGGGAAGACCATGTATCACCTAGAAAATGTGGAATTTATGGTTTTTAATGGTTTTCCAAACCTTGTTCCCACTAGAGGTAAACAATGTGTCCCAAACATAAGTGGTCCATATTTGAGGCATAGTTTCTTCTAACCAAACACCCTATGAAGATACCCTTAAAAATGGAATTTAATATTTTTTAAATTATTTTAAAATTTCCCAAACAATCACTTTTTAGTTTTTAGTGACCATATTTATATATAACAAGATTTTATCTTATATTGATGCTTCTAAGAGGTGATTTTGGATCATCCAAACAATTTTTTTTGTTTTTTCTAGGTAGTGTGGTTCTCGATAGATATCCTCTCAAATAATTTTTCATCATCTATCTATATCTCTCCTTATTATTCAATTGATTATCATTTAATTGGTTGATCTAAAATATATTTTAGTGGATCTTAAATCTAGATTGTGTTCCAAGATCATACATGACTTTGTTATTCATTATCAGGTCCCGTTTTGGTTGTTCATTTCTAGATCATTGATTTAACATTTGGTGGATCAATATTTAATTTCTCTTTGATTCAAACAAAGAATTCATTGATTAAATTGAAATTAATTATAAAATTATTTTATAAAATGGGATTTTGATTATTTTATCATTGATTTTTAATGGGTATGTAAATTGAGGAAACCCCCAATTTCAATGTAATTGAAATTGTGGGGTGGATTTATGGAAATTTATGGACTGATTTGAATTTTGTAGTGATGATATTATTTTATTTTTTCGTGAGAAAATTGATAGAATTGACATGTGATTTGCAATGGAATAAAATGATGAAAAACAATTATTTGGTTATGAAATGAGAAATTCATGTTAAAAACAAAAATTGGGAAATGTTATATCAAAATATTTTAAAATATATATTTTAAAAATTGATTGATTGATGAGAATTGGATCCTGGGTGGTTTTTAGGTGGTTGGGATATACACAATAGGATAACGGTTTCCAAGGGGTATATTTACGATGAAAATAATAACTAAACCTAGTTAACTTTGGACGCTAGTGATGAGTCCCCAAATTGTGGTGTATTTTAATTTCTCAGAATGGGATCCCCTATTGGGATATTGATTATTTATGTGAAATTTTTATGATCAATGGTCTAATATTGGATGTGTGAGTATCCTATATCAAATTACTAACATTCCATGTGGATTTTGACAGTTGTGTTATTAGTTGTTTAATTTTAAATACATGATGATGAATTTTTGGAACTATTTTATTCATAAAAAAATATTTTATATGAACTATTTAATAAAAAAAATTATATTATTTATTTTGAATTTTTATATATATAATCCATCTTTTTTAATGAAGTTTTTTCCGGAATTAATAATTTACAAATGAAATTCTATGACTTTATTAAATAATATTAGAATTAATAAACATTATTATGGTAAATATTATTGAATACATTGGGTGATTTTATAATGATATGTATATATATATATCACACACTAACTACTTCATTGGGTTTTGGTAAAATTTATTATACTAGGTTTGAGAAAATGGAATTTTCCAGATGGAGGTGTTATAGTATCCTGATATTTTAGACCTTTGAGTGATGATAGAGTTGACCAATGGGGGTGTTATCCTCTTGTTTCGTGTGATGTTATTGTTTTCATAATTTTAGATAATGTGTGATTTGATTATTTATTATATTTGGATTTTTATACTATTTTTACTACAATTTTTTTTACAGTGTGAATAATTCCATCATTAAATCATTTATCATCACATATGTTTCTCAAAAATTCGATCCCTCTTTGATATTTTTGGATTCCTAGGGTTCGATAGAATCTTATGGAGATTGTGAAGATCATGAGGTATAGTTCATTTCTAGATTTGGTATCATGTGTACCTAGTAACCAGGATAATTTATTGAATTTGAAATCTACGGTTTATGTTGATTTTGTTTTCTAGATGTTAGTATGTTATTTAGGATGATGTGATGAGACTCAGGGGTAGTTGTGAGTGTGTTCTTGGACATCCCTATTCACAAAGACCTATAAGTAACTATGAGTGTTTGTGGAATGACAACTTGAGGAATAATTTTATATAATTTTTGTATCATCCATACATTAGTTTCCAAAAAAATTAAATAGAAATCATGAAATATTTTATTATGGGATTTATATTCAAATTGTCCATGGTTGTGATGTTTATATGAAATCATCAAAGGTCATTTCTGTTCTCTATTTATTATGTGTATCAATACACATCCAATAAAACACTTAAATAAGTTCAATGAAGAAGATACTAGTAAACAATTATTATAGAATCCGCATGTGGACTAGGAACGAGTTCAGATTATTGAAAATATTGAAAATTCTCAAGGATATAAACCTGGAAATTTTCTTATTTAGGCTCCAACTTTGGAACTGTAAAAGGATAAATATTTTATTTTTGATATAATATTTATTTTCCATAATACATATGAATTAAAAATGACTACTGATCTTATGGTGGATGTGGATTGGTTTAATAAGATAGAGTTCCTTTTTTGATTACCTATACACATGTGAAGCTATTATGGGGAAATGTTTTACCTTTACGTTGCAAGGTCCAAGGATGTGATGTTTTTATAAAATTATAATGGAAAATTGGAATTAAGGTTTGGAGTGGAATGACATTATAATTATTTTTATTGACCATTTATATCTATAATATATTGTGATGTCTATGGATATGGTGTTTGTAATACCATTTTTGGTCGACATGAAATTGTTGTTGTATCTAATCCTTTTTTCTTAGCATTTGTAGTTTCAAATAATAATGTATCATATTTAAAGATAGAATCATGTTTTTTATATGGATCTATGACCTGATATATATTCACTAGTGATATTATTGATTCTAAAAATATATTTTGAAGTACTTTATAGGGAATTGATTGATGATCATGACCTAGGAAGATATTTAGGAAGGACATGAGTTCCTTTTTCACCTTGTGGAAAATTTGTTAATTACTATTAGGGAATTTGGAATCATGAAGTATATTTTAGTGTTTTTAATAGGAATAATTCCATATACATCCTATAGTGTCTGGAAGATTTTGTTTTAGTTTCATCTTGTGTGGCATGGTTGGGAATTCAAGAGGTATCAATACTAAGGCACCAAAATATAGAGTTCTTATGGTCACTCAAGAAATGTACATAAATTATTCCACATCATTTATTTTCTAAAATATGGTAGAATATCATCCAAACCTAACTGTAATATGGTTTAAATAAGTGCATCAATAATTAACATGTTTCGACAATTGGCATCCCCAACGAAGCATCATCAAATATTAGGATAGTCTCTAGAGGAAGTTGATATAGGTCCAGTGACTGAGAGCGGTACCATCACTATAGTTTTATCATTACTAGCTTCTTTATTTTATATTGGTGCATCTTAATCGTTTAAAACAACTCGTATTTTGAATAAGATATATTATTGTATAGTGTTTTTATGTGATGGACATTGCAATTTTCCTAGGAACAATGAGAGATAAGGTTCTTTGTTGTTCATCTTGTGTTTTTTAATTTATTATAAATGAACCTTACCTAGTATTTTATTTTTCTCATTATGAAACCACCTTATTTTAACCATACTGTGTATTAGATGAATGATTATAAGGATTAAATTGACAGTTACCTTTGATGGGTCTCCTTTAAGGGGCCCAATATGGTTTTCCATTTCTTTTAGTGGTAATGGGACCTAAGGTTGAGTAGATTTATTCATAATTACCCGATGTTGGTGAAATTAATTTTTGTTCATTATTTTGATCCATATTAGAAATCATTGATTAATGATATGCCTCCTGTTTATGTTGAGTATAATGATATGGATCCTTTTAATTTCTCTAGTTTTCCACTATTACAATTCTTATAGTTTTCTATTCAATTATTTATTTGATAAAAAACTATGTTTATTCCATCATGATGTGTTGTAATAGGTTAATATGAATATTTTATAACTTGGTTGGATGATCTATTAGAGATTGGCATTATGTGATTTAGTGTGTTAATTGGTTTTCACGTGTTCTATTCGATATTTATTCTGATGGGAAACTTCTCCTTTGAGATGATTAGAAGATACTCAATTGAGTCATAGTTAAGAACAATTATTAGTTAAAACTATTTAATGACCGAGTTTTCAATTTTAATTGGGATAATTGGTTAATTATGATTTCCCTTCATTATGGTAATCACCGTTTCAAAAAGATTTAATCTAACAACTTGAAGATTATTTTTATTGTAATAATAGCCAATATCAGTTTCTATCCCTTCAATATTTTTTCTTAAAAATGATCCTGTAATATTTATTTTTCTTATGAATAGATTATTCTTGGAGTATATTTATATGTTCAAGTTGGTCCCTGTGGATGAAACTCTAGTTTACTCTACTTCCATGGAGGATCATATACCTCATCTATGAGAATTTCTACAAACGATAAAAAAAACAATCATTTTTACATGCTAAAGAAATGTTATTTCTGGAATAGGAAAGTGATGGTCATTTGACATGTGGTCCCAAAACATGGTATTTAGGTAGATCCAAATAGGAGGAATGATATTTTTACATGGTATCCACTGTATATAATTTTTTACATTGAAATATTCTTGGGTTTAGTATTTTATTATATCCTATTTAAAATGGATCTCTCAATGGTTAATTATATAAAATCTACTAACACTCAAAAGGGGGAAACGATTTATTGGAATTATAATTGTCGTAGTTATTTCATGGTGATAATCACTATTTTAATTTTTTCATTGGAATTTAATCAACATGATCTATATAAGGCTATGTTCTATTAATTTTTTGATTCATTCGGTTTGGATTTGAGCATAGTTATTATATAGGTTTGTCATATGGTATCTTATGGTTATCAGTAGATTAGTTAATAAGTGATGAATTATAAAACCCATTACCATGATCATGCAGCTATGATGAATTCATTTAGAGACTAGCATCGTGAAATTTTCAGAAATTTTTTTACCATTTATTCTGATTGCAAAAAAATTAGTTATATATTCTCTAAAAAATAGTCGATCATCTAATATAGGTATTGGGTTGAGTTACTATAGTCCAATAAAAAAACATTTCTTACACCTTAGTTAAGGGAAATATATTTTTTTCATTCTCAATGTGGGAATCAACTTACCACTCACTTGAAAGAAACATATTTAGAGTAGAAAATGATGGATCAATTTTCACTGTAAAATTTCAATGTCTAGGAGGATGACGATGAGGACTTTTAGGTAGTGTTCAATTGACATTTTCTCATATAATATTGATTCTTCTTGACCTATAAATTTATGATGAATTTCATGGAATTGTGGTCTCTATTTATTATTGGGAGATCGATGGTGAGTATAATTTATCTCTTATGAGGGTATCTTATGTTTTCCTAATTGATTTCTTATTACTTTTCCTATAAGGGTTTATGTAAGGGGGTATTTCCATAATTACCACTGTGATGTAATCACTATAACCATTTGTATTTATTATTATTTGAATTCTGGATTTCCATTCATGGTATTGGACATTAGATTTCAGAGTTTGTTTCACATTTCAATACATTCCAATTGGTCAAAGATGAGTACTAGAGTCCTTTAGGTTTACATTTTCCACTTCCAGTGATGACATGTATGTGGGATGTGATCTATAGGGATTATCTAATCATGTTACCAAAAACCCCTCAAAATAAAATTGGTATATGTGTTGTGATCGATTTTTAGATGAAATCAACTTTTGTTTTACACATTCATGATACAACCATAGATAAAGAGTTTGGAAATCTCACTGTGAAAGATATTGTTTATTATAAACAAGTAACACATGGTATAAACTCTGATATAGATACCCATATTACATATATATATTCAAAATAGGCCTCCAAGAGGCATTTATATCTTATGATAATTTGAGTATGCCATACCATCTACAGATGGATGTCTAAATAGAGAAGGATATTATGAAAAATCATAATTTTTTTAAAATTTAATTCATGATTAATGACATAAGATTACAAATAACACGAAATGAGAGATTGATATGTCTTGTTTCATTTTGAATTAGATGTATATAATTACATCTTGAATATGGGATACAAAAGTATTATTGAAAATACCACCAACAAGATTTTAAAATTTAACAACTTTTAAAATATCACGGGAAGACCATGAGATAAACGCAATAAAGGTGTAAGATGTAATGATCAATAAGATAATAAAGATGGAAAAACTGACTAACATAATGAAAATTAGAAAATATGAATATATATGAGACAAAAATGGGTAATAATGACGAAAATGGAATAATGATGCATGATGTAGCATGATTACATTAAAGAAAAATCGGAAATTTCCCCACAACATATAGCATCAAATCATAAACATAGGTAAAGGATAACCTTCAGGAAATAATGATGGAAAAATGGCATGTGATGGAATAGTTTCACTCCCAAATCAATTTCATGAAATAAAATGTTTTTAAAAAATTACACAATGCATTGTACTACTAGATAATTACAGGAACACCACATTCATTTCATTCACTTATATATGTGTGAGCCAAATACCATACAGCATGGAGTAATTAATAATCACATATTATTATTTGTTAAATTATTATGGAATAAATAAAATTTTTCCCCCAATCAATGAATTTTCATTGAATAATGGTGAAAACTATTGATAAGAAATGGGTATGTGTGTTCACTACATAATTGTTTGGACTACTAAATTTCTATCAAAATCCAGCAGCATAACGAGATAGTATTAATTTTTTTGAAGGGATTAATGAGAGTAAAATATGTCTCTTATTATCAATTAATTATATGTGATGCTAAGTTGATAATTATTATCATATCCCAACATTATGAATTAGAGATAAATGATATAACATATTGAAGGTACTTGAATAAAAATGAGAATAATAGAATCCCTTACCTTTAGAGGGTGCTTCAAAATACACCAAAAAAATTAATCTTTGAGGAACCATTAGAAATATATGGAGATGTGATAGAGTAGAATGTAAGTTATAAAAGGTTTTTTAGTGAGGTGAAATTAGATAATGGGTGGGTTTATATAGTAAGGATAGGGTTGTTCATAATTATTTATCAAGGAATGTTTTGGGAATCGTTATAATAAAATAACCCAAACCACAATCCATTCAATCATTTTTCCAAAGATTTATATAAAAGGGGGTATATTTCATTATTTTATATGTACATGGGCTGAACATATTAAAATATTTCCCTTGGTGATGTGGAATTGAGTCATGTCATTAAAAATCAATTTTAAAACCATAAAATATATTATTTGCTTTGGATAACTCATAAAGGATTTTTAATATTAATTAAATAAAATAAATATTACATTCTTGTAAAGGGAAAGTATATGATTGTTCTTTTATAAACTTTATTGTATTGATTACATTATTTTATGGCTATTATGATGTCTTAATATACATCATATATTTATACTATCATTTATTTTTACACGAATATCGAATTATCCTAGAAAATTATGAAAAAATAACTATGGGATAATTTCAATAGAATAATTCTAAAAACAATATTGTGTAAATTAAAATAATTTCCATAATATTTTGTTTTTTATATTTAATATATAATCGATAATTATTAGGAAATGATGGGTTTTTAAGAACATCATATTTCTAACCCTTATAAAATATACATTTTGACTTCATCATAATTATATAATCCATTATATTAACATAAAATTATTTAATATTTTCATCATAATAAAATTTTAGTTATTTCAAAAACCCATCAATTAATCAAAATATATACCATAATTTCATTTTAATATTACCATAAAATACAACATCAATTTTTTTGTATAGAAAATAATTTATAAAGTAAAAGAAAAGATATAAACTATTCTATCTGAATTATAATATAATTATTCATATTGTAATGTTATTTATAAAAATAAATTTATTACACATGATAAAAACATAAGGATAAGGTGATAAACTATGAAACATTCATTAGATGTTTTAGCGTATAGGGTTTCGGTGTAATCTCAATGATCTTGAACTTCTCAAATAAAAGGATTCTCTATAGATGTAGTTAGTGAATCTTATCTTGGGATTTGTATGTGAAAAAATACAATTATTCTATCTATATTAGAATATTTTATAAATTGGTTTGATAGGGTATGATCATACAAGTTGAGTCCATCACATCCTTTTTCTATGATAATTGGATTTTTCAAAACTGAATATGTATACTTATCATATGATCAATATTGAATGGATATATAGTCAAAAATAATTATTAATAATGACCTTTTAAATAAAATATGATATAATAAATACAAATAAATTTTTTTATCCCTAATATATAAAGATTCATTTAATTATATTTCAAGGGGAATTGTATTTATAAATGTCAGGATAATAAAATCCCCCTTCATCTTCAGAAAATTTTTCCTCTAAATTTTCTTTTTACACCATAATAATGATGACAGTAATTTTGTTTTGTAACTAAATATATTTAAAAATCACTTATTAAAATATTATGTTTATTCATAACATATTTACAATGCTCATTGCCTTATGTCAGTTAACATTATCTCTTTGATAAAATATCTTCACCAGCTGCTACCCATATGATTGATTATTATCCAATGGAACCACATCTAGATTGAGTACATGTGAGGGGTTATTTATGTATACCTCACGAGAGATAAATGGGATACATGATATATTTTAGATTCGTAATATGGTATTTCATTTCTATAGACCACTACTCTAATGAGATCAAGAATATAAATGGGACCGATGTATCATGGACTAAGCCTTCCACACTTCTTAAATATCACAAAATTCTTCCACACAGTTTTGTGGAGTCAAAAATTTTCCCCAACCCCAATATTTATGTCTTGTTGATGATTTTCATCAAATATCTTATATCAACACTGAGAATCATCGATATGTGGTTGAATGGTCTTGAGCATTTATATAATTTCCACAACCATTTCAAGACTTAGTAGTTTGTGTTCCCCAAGTTCGTTCAATCATGAAGGTGTTATGAATCTCTTATGATAAAGGTATTCATAGGGATTAATTTGGATGCTTGATTGAAAACTATTATTGTATGATAAATCAATTTGTGAAATAATTTTATCCCATAATATTTTGAAGTTAATTGATTAATCTCTCAATCATCCATTGATTGTCTAGATAGTCCACTTTAATTATCCTTTCATATGAGGGTGACAAGATGTGCATAATTTCAACATAGTATTCAAATAATGATGGAGAATTCTAAAAAAATGATGTTGAATCATGCTTCTGGATCATATACATTGATAGTGATGTTACCCACAGCCTCACCACATCACTAATATAGATCAATGATGTTGATCTAGTGATACTTCCTATGAAATTGAAATTATGTGAGAAATATTTGTAATAAAAAATGTTAAAAATATTACAAGAATTTACTCTTTATGTGTTCTGGAGATTATTTTAATATTCCACTATTATTTTTTCATTTTCATGGTGGTATGCATACTTGTTTCATCATCCCCTTTTATTTATGCCTTTTTAATTTCACTTGCTGATATAATAGAGACCAATATATATATATATATATATATATATATATATATATATATTGTGATATCCATAATCATATTTACCCATAAAATTGTTCTGTTGTTATGTTGATACATTATTATATATCCCTTATTAACAAAATAAGTTTTGATATGTGCATCATCAGACATCTCATTCATTAACTCTGGTTTTGTTTATACAATTTATTCTGACCGAAATCTTGAAACACCATCTTCATTATCAGATTCATTTTATATTCATATAGCTACATAATTCTTTTTAATTACCACATAATCTCTATGAGAATCCCATATCAACTATATAATGTATTATTGAACATCAATTTGTGGAAGGATTTAGGATTTTCTATCAATTGTGTGTTCATATTCCATCATTTTCACGTCTAAGAAGATCAGTTCCATAAAAACACTCATCAATAAAAAAACAATGGATAATTTATATATATAGAGTTTTCATATTTATTTTCATTCCAAATAAGGTATTATATTGATATGTAATAGTTTTGAATCAGCTATTACTATCACATTTTGTGCTTATTCACCTATTTATATGCAAATATATAAATTATGATCTTATGATCCTTATATATTTTACACTTTTCCCCAAAGAGATAATTCTTCTAGATTTTTATTGTGAATATTACATAATCTATCTCTGGATCATTCTTTGGGATGGTTTTTTCATGAATTTTAAATTTCTTTGAGGAATATGATATCACATTGTCATTTTATATTAACACACATCCCAGCCTTTATTTGAAGCATCATTGTACACTCTTAAAAGGTCCCTACTTAGGGTTATTAGAAGTATATGTGTACTGACATGAATAATAGTAATGTCCTTCAATATTTCTTCAGTGTCATCATTATTATAAACATGAATCCCTTCAGAGTGATAATGGATTGAGTTTTTACATATTACGATAATTATCATAGAAATCAGTGATAATACCAATTTATGATAAGGAAACAACAGATTGCGTTCACAAATATTGTTCTAATCAATACATTAGTTTCTTCTATCATTAAGTGGTACAATTATTTCCCATTACATGTGATAATATACACCATGAATGATACTTTCATCAACCAAAACACACATTTTCTATAATTTTTATAATTTTTCTCCTTCCCAAAGTGAATTATCATAATTCTGATATGCTCCTCATGGCTGAATTTTTTTTATATTAAAATACAATATATAAAAACAACAAAAATTCTTTATTATAAATCTTTAATGACTCTATTCATCAAAACTATGATGATTTTGTGGAAATTATTGAGTCTTAATGGCATTAGTATGAACTCATAGATGTCATACATTTTAAGGAAAGCAGTGTTAGGGGTATCCACCTTCTTCAACCTTACATGATAAAAACACGACATGAGATCTACCTTAGAGATGTATTGGTACCCAAATAGTTGATCAACCATGTAATGAATCTATTTAAGAGAATGAAACTTCTTTGTCATGATCTTTTTTTCCAATGCTAATCAATGAAAAGACATATTGGCCCATATTTATTCTTTATGAAGAGGATAGGTGCACCCTAATGTTACACAATTATGTGTATTGACCCATTTTCTATATTCTATAATAGTTTTTTATTTCACTCTTCATTTTATATCAGAAACATTATATACAGAGTCATGAAAAATAGTAACACCTATGATATGAGCTTAATTGATAATTCAACATGTCCTATAAGAGGAAGAGAAACAAATTATTTATGAAACATAACAATGTATTCCTTCACAATGTGAATGTATTTATAGATGAACTATTCCTTATACTCAACTATTTGAGCTAGATATTTTTGTTCATAGGGAAACAATATATTTTATTGAGTTGTTCGTTCCAAATAGAATTTATCCTCCTCATTATAATTGTACATATCCATGGGTCAATAGATAATATGGAGATATATTTTCTTCTCAATAGAATTTATATTGGCTCTATACATGGATATAATATATGTAACTATAATTTAAAAATATTCAAATAAAGGTTGTATCATAAGTTCTAGTAGTAAATTTGTTACAAAACGTTTGATAGAAGAGGAGATATATTCTTGAGATACAGTAATTTCCCCATTCTCAATTTTTATCGAGAAATTAAATTCAATTATTTTTTTTGGTATTTATGTAGTTCTAATAAACTTATATGATACGGTGAAATATATATTACTAGAGGCAAGTATGTTATCTAATATTGAATAAATATCTACTATAACTATCACCACCTCATTTTCAGGATCCACCTCAGCTGTTGAGTTGGAATACTCTCACCCTCGATACCTTGAAAGATGTTTTTTGTCTCTTAAAGTCCTTGGTTTAGTGCATTGGTTTAAAATGTTCCCATTTTACTTATAGTGGAATTAATGAATATTAAATTGAGGGTTATCTGGAACTTTCCATTCCTTTATCACATTAGTGGGTTCCTACATTCACTAATCGATAGTTAGATTTCCTTACTTTCAACACCTATTAATTTTACTCTTCCATCATTGAAAATATCTTGTGTTATTCCTTTTCATATTTGACAAGTGGGATATTGAAATTTATTATAACCATTATATTTTTCCATCACAAATCTATAAATAAAATACAATTTATTATTCATATACCCATTTTCACTTTTTATTCACCAATATCCATTTCTACTTTATTGTATAGTATGAAAATTTACTCATATATACCATCGTATATAATTCCCTATATTTTTCATAGTCAAGGATTTACACCACAAAAGATGATCTCAACCATGAACTAAGGTGTTGTGACAAACCCTTATGCATATCAAGAATGTATTGTGATGTTTCCTTCATTATACATATATATTCATCATATTTTTAAATAAAGTAATGAAATAAAATTACATTTTAAGTTAGAGAGTTTGAAGAAATTATTTATTAATTTCTTTTCCTGGAATTCCTCCAACATGATTCACTGATATTTGACTATAGATTCATAATATTGGTCAGTATCCACAATTTTTTAAATTATACATCGCATCCTTTTTCTATGATAATTGGATTTTTCAAAACTAAATATGTATACTTATCATATGTTCATTATTGAATTTATATATAGTTATCAATAATTATTAATAATGAAAATTTATATAAAATATCATATTATAAAACCAAATAATTTGTTTTTTTATATCCATAATTTATAAAGATTCATTTAATTATATTTCAAGGGGAATTTTATTTATAGATGTCAGGATAATAAAATCCCCCTCCATCTTCAGAAAATTTTCCCACTAAAATTCCTTTTTACACATTAATAATGATGATAGTAATTTTGTTTCATAACTAAATATATTTAAAAATAACTTAATAAAATAATATGTTTATCTATAACATATTTAAAATGTTTATTTCATTATTTCAGTTAACATTATATCTATGGTAAAATTTCTTCTCCATCTACTACCCAAATGATTAATTATTATCCAATGGAACCACATCTAGATTAAGTATATGTGAGGGGTTTTTTATGTATTCTGTAAGAAAGAAAAATCGGATACATGATGTATTTTAGATTGTTAATATGGTATTTCATTTTGATAAACCACTACACTAACGAGATCAAGAGTATCAATGGAACCGTTGTATCATGGACTAAGACTTACACACATCCTAAATATCACAAAATTCTTCCACACAGATATGTGGAGTAAAAAATTATCCCCAAAATCAATATTTATGTTTCGTTGATTATTTTCATCAAATATATTATATCAACACTGAGAATCATCAAAATGTGGTTGAATGGTCTTGAACAATTATATACTTTCCACAACCATTTCAAGGCTTAGTAGTTTGTGTTCCCCAAGTTCATTTTATCATGAAGGTGTTCTGAATCTCTTACGATAAAGGTATTCATAGGGATTAATTGGGATGCTCAATTGAAAACTATTATTGTATGATAAATCAACTCGTGGAATAATTTTATCCCATTTTATTTTGAAGTCAATTAATAATTCTCTCAATCATCCATTGATTTTCTAGATATACCACTTTTATTAGCCATTCGTATAAGGGTGATAAGCCATGCATAATTTCAACATAGTATTTAGATAATTATGGAGACTCTTCTAAAAAATGATGTTGAATCTTGATTCTTGATCATATACATTGATAGTGATGTTCCCAATAGCCTCACCACATCACTAATATTGATCCATAATGTTGATATAGTGATAATTCCTACAAAAATGAAATTATGTGAGAAATATTTGTAATAAAATAAATTAAAATTTATACATGAATTTTTTTATGTGTTTGGAAGATTATTTTAATATTACGCTATTATTTTCCCATTTTCATGGTTATATGAATACTTGTTTCATCATCCCCTTTGATTTATTCCTTTCTAATTTTACATACTAATATAATAGACACCAAGATATATATTTTGTGACCTTTGTCATCATATTTACCCATAAATTTGTTTCATGGAGATGGTGATACATTATTATTCTTCCCTTTTTAACAAAATAGTTAATGATATGTGCATAATCAGACATCTCATTCATTAACTCTAGGTTTGTTTGTACAATTTGTTCTGACCCAAATCTTGAAACACCTTCTTCATTCTCATATTAATTCCATATTCATATAGCTACATAATTATTCTTAATTCCCACATCATCTATATGAGAATATAATATCAACTATATAAAGTATTATTGAACAATAATTTGTGGAAGGATTTTTGATTTTCCATCAATTGTGATTTCATATTCCATCCTTTCCACGTCTAAGAAGATCGGTTCCCAAAAAACCCTCATCATTAAAAAATTGATAGATCATTTATATATATAGATTTTTCATATTTATTTTCATTAAAAATAAGGTATTATATAGAGATTTAATAGTCTTGAATCAGCTATTACCATCCCATTTTGTTCTTATTCACTTTTTATATGAAGATATATAAATAAGGATCTTATGATCCTTATATATTTTACACTTTTTTTCCAAAGAGATAATTATTATAGATTTTTTATTGTGAATATTACTTCATCCATCTCTGGATCATTCATTGGGATGGTTTTATTCATCAATTTTATATTTCCTTGAGGCATATGATATCCCATAGACATTTTATATTAACACACATACCAGCCCTTGTTTGAAGCATCAATATAAACTCTTAAATGTTCACTGCTTATGGTTATTAGAAGTATAGGTGTAGTTATATAAATAATATTCATGTCCTTAAATATTTCTTCACAGTCATAATTATTATAAACATGACTCTCTTCATAGTGATAATGGTTTTATTTATTACATATTATGATAATTATCTTAGAAATCATTGATAATACCAATCTATGAAAAGGAAACAACAGATTTTGTTCACATATATTGTTTTAGTCAATTATTTAGTTTCTTCTATCATTAAAGTGTGCAATTGTATCCCATTACATGTGATAATATACACCATGAAAGATATTTTATTCAACCAAAACACAGATTTTATATAATTTTTTTAATATTTCTCCTTCTCAGAGAGCATTATCATACTTCTGATATGCTCCTCATGGCAGTAATTATTTTTATTATATTAAAATAAAATATATAAAAACAAATAAATTTTTTTATTGGTAATCTTTAATGTCTCTATTCATCAAGAATATGATGATTTCTTGGAAATTATCGAGTCTTAATGGCATTAATATGAACTCATAGATCACATACATTGTAAAGAAAGCGGTATTAGGGGTATCCAAATTCTTCAACCTTACATGATAATAACGTGATATGAGATCTACCTTGGAGATGTATTGGTACCCAAATAGTTGATCGAACATGTAATCAATCTATGTAAGAGGATAAAAATCCTTTATCATGATCTTTTTTTCTAATGCTAATCAATGAAAATGAATATTGACCCATATTTCTTCTTAATGATGGGGATAGGTGCACCCTAATGTGACAAAATTATTTTTATTGAACCATTTTCTCTATTATCTAATAGTTATTTATTCCAGTCCTCATTTTATATCACAACCATTATATACAGTGTCATGAAAAATAGTAACAACTATGATATGATCTTAATTGATAATTCAACATGTCTTCTAGGATGAAGAGAAAGAAATTATTTGTGGAACATATCAATGTATTCCCTCACAATGGGAATGTATTTATAGATTAACTATTTCTTATACTCAAAAATTTGATTTAGATATTTTTGGTAATAGGGAAACAATATATTTATTGAGATGTTCGTTCAAAATAAAATTGATCCTCCTCATTATTATTGTACCTAATAATGGGTCAATAGATATTACAGAGATAGATTTTCTTCTTAGTGGAATTTATTTTGGCTCTATACATTGATATAAAATATGTTACTAGAATTTAATAATATTAAAATAAAGGATGTATCATAAGGATTACTAGTAAATTTGTTACAAAATGATTGATAGAAGAAGATTTATATTCTCGAGATTCAATAATTTCCCCATTTTCAATTTTCCCAGAGAAATTAAATTCAAATATTTATTGTGGTGTTTAAATTGTTCTAATAATCTTATATGATATGGTGGAATATATATTTCTATAGGAATGTGTGTTCTCTAATATTTAGAAAATATCTACTATAACTATCACCACTTTATTTTCAGGATCCACCTTAGCTGTTGAGATGGAATACTCTCACCATTGATACCTTCAAAGATGTTTTGTGTCTCATAAAATCATGTGTTTAGTCCATTGGTTTACAATGTCCCCATTTTAATTATAGTGGAAAAAATGAAAATTACATTGAGGGTTAACAGGATCTTTCCATTCCTTCATCACATTAGTGGGTTCCTACATTCACTAATAAATAGTTAGATGTCCTTACTTTCAACGCCTATTAATTTCCCTCTTCCCACATAGAAAATATCTTATGCAATTACTTTTCATTTTTGAGAAGTGGGATATTGAAATTTATTATAACCATTATATTTTCCCATATCACATTTATAAATAAAATCCAATTTATTATTTATATGCCCATTATACACTTTTTATTCACCAATATCCATTTCTACTTTAATGTATTATATGAAAATTTACTCCTATATATCATCGTAGAGAATTCCCTGTGTTTTTCATAGTTCAGGTTATACGCCAAAAAAGAAGACTTCAACCTTTCACTAAGGTGTTATGACAAAGCCATAGGCATATAGAGAATATATTGTGGTGTTTTCCTCATTCTACATATATACTCATCATATTTTTAAATAAATGTAATGAAATAACTATCCATTTTTTGTCAGAGATTTTGAGGAAATTATTTCTTTAAATTTTTTCCTATAAGTCCGCCAAAATGATTCATCGATAATTTCCTATGGCTTCATAATATTGATAAGTATCCAAAATTGATAAAATTATCCAAAAAAATTAAACATATTTTATAAAAATATCATTCTTATAACCTTGAATGATCAAGAAGTTAATTTCTAGGATTTTGATACATTTTTCTACAACTAAAGGATTAGATGATTCATTTAATATCAGAGACATTTATCAAATAATGGACTCAATTGTAGCTTATTATTTCTTAGGGGGGTTTGGGTGATTATCTTAATTTGAGTTTCAATTCGATACCACAGCCATATGAGAGTATAAACTTACAATTTAAACTCTACCTACTACCATTAGGTTAGGGTTATCATTTAGGAATTGATGACTTTTAACTTCAGATTTTATCAATACCATATTCCTCTTATGGCATACCATTATCTAAAACAAATAGAAAATTAGGGATATGAATTATGACTCTATTAATAAAAACAATTGGAATCCCATAATATATAATGTGTAACTTATAAATGACATCTATTAATTATTGTATGAGTTTCAAGGATCTAGTCTATGTTATTTATGATCTATTTTATATGATTTGAACTTATGTGAATTATTATTACCTAAATAATGGTTCATAATGTGGTTGTTAATTTAACGATGAAAAAACCTATGTTTGTAAAATAATGTGTGAAAAAAGGCTTGTTTTGGTGCACAAGTTCCTGGTCAACTTTTTATATACACATTTTTTTGGTATTACTCCTATGTAGAAATGTGATTGATCCAAATTAACTTTTAGTATCAAAACATTGAAAATATTTATTAGAAACTATTTATTCTATTCATTAATGAGAATTTGGTATTTATATATATGTTTCATCTTAGGACTGATATTTTCTATTGATTTCTTCAGTCCAAATCATAAAAAAATAAACATTCTATTGATAACAACTATGAAATATATGTTATTTATTTGAAATTAATTCATTAATTATTAAATAATATTACACATAAAACAACGAATTAGAAAAAAATGTCTACTGTATTTGGGAATTATGCACATAGTGTAAAATATTAATCGTGGGATACAAAACAATATTTAATGTTTCCTTAAAATTCCTATAAAATTCTATATCATATAAAACTACATTGGATAATAATGGAATATAAAAATAATTGAGTGTGTAGTAAAGAATAATATGGAAATAAATGTGGAATAAAATTAAAAAAATAAAACATGTTCGAAAATTTTCTAATAAATGATACATAATAGTTTGAGAGTAATAAACACTAATAATGATGCATGATATAACATTATAACATAAATGAAACATGTTAATTATAGAATCAACTATGAAATTCTCACACAAAAATACGTCACTCGTATCATAAAATAAATATTGATGTAAAAGTCCCATTATGGATTAGATCTACTCTATAATCACATGCATGATATTTTATGTTACTAAGACATTACCCAATTCATTGTAGCACTATTGAATTTTGGCTGAACTCGTTACATTAATTTCATTCACATTCATATTAATTCCACATAGATTATAAAATATTTAATCATTTTTCATAAAATATTATTCCCCAATTATGTATTGTGGAATATGAATATGTATTTCACCAATTAATGAAGTATAATTTATTAACGGTGAACAACATTGACAGAAAATGGGTATGAGTATTCACTACACATTTGTGTATTGTGGAAAATTGTGATAATATTTATGCAGTGTAACGTAGAAGTATAAATTATCATTAGGCGTTTTAATGATATTGAATGTGTTATATTATCATTTTGAAATCATATGGATAGTAAGGAGGTTATGAAACACCATATCACAGTAATAGGAATTGGAGATAAAATGAAATATCTGTTTAATATACATTATTTAATAGGAGTAGCAGAGGATCACTCACCTTGGGAGGGATGATTCCATATGATTGGGAGGACTTCGTTGAAATATTTGGGGTTCCATGGGAGAACTCATGATAGGGGACAGATGAGTATGGATAATCATTGAGGTTTTTCAGTGAATAGAAATGAGATCTTTTGTGGGTTTATATATTTATAAGAGGGGAGTTCTTTATAAATTCTCTAACATGTGTTTGGACTCATTATAACTATAAAACCAAAACCACAATCCTTAACATGGTTTTTTCATACGGTTCATACAATAGTGTATTGTTTTATGATATTTAAAATTTTCAATTAAGAAATATTTAAAATATTTCACATGGTGATGTGGATGTCAGTCATGTCCTTAAACAATATTTTTAAAACCGTCAAATATATTAGTGGTTTTGGAGGAATCATAAATGTTTTATAAAAAAACTAATAAAAACATAATATTTCATTAATTTAAAGGGAAAATATATTTTCAGTTGGATTACTTTTAGATTATTCATTACATCATTTTCTGGTCATTGTGATTTAACAATACACAATATTTATAAATATAATATAATTATTTTTTAATAGAAAATTTCACTATCTCAAAAAATTATGAAAAATTTAACATAAGATAATTTTTACTTATCGATTATATAAAATAATATTAATTTTATAAAAATGAATAAATATATATATATAAACATTATTTTTTTAATTTTAAAATAGAATCCACATTTATTGAGAAATGCAGTTTTTTTACAATAATAAAATTTGAACACTTATTAAAATTAAATTTTTTACTTCATAAAAATTATATGATCATTTAAATTTAATGAATATTATTTAAAAATTAAATTTTATTAAAATTATATTTATATAATAAAAATTATTTCAACAAATGATATTCCTTAATTGAATTTCTATATTATGAAAAAAAAATTTCTTCTTCGATTTTAACAAACTCAAAATCATTTAAAAACTAATATTTATTATAAACATTATTAAATTGATAATATAATATACATATTCATATTATTAGGATCAGGATACATATATCTTTATCAAACTGATAAAAACCGTATGGGTAAGGTGTGTAATGTGGATACATTTTGGGGTGTTTTGGAAATCCTTATTTAGGATGTTATCTCGATAAGTTTCATCATCACCCATACTCTCTTTATCTTATCATTTAATAATTTGATCTCATATATGTATTTTTCATGCAAAAATCCTTGTGATGATAACTCCCATGAATGCTATAGTTAATGGGAATCATTTAGTATGATCATATTGGTTGATTCCATAACTTATATTAACGGTAATAATTGGATTTTTCAAAACCCTAGATTTATATTAATCATATAATCACTATTAAATAGTAATATTATCAAGGGTAATGATGCATAAAAATTGTTTAAATATGAAATGCTATAATAAAACCTAATAGGTTCGTCAGTTATCTATGTCCATAATATATTGAAAATCATTTTATTAAATTTGAAATGGAATTTTATTTATAAAATTTATGATCGTTAAAACTATACATATTCTTGATGACATGCATTATGCATGTATTATCAATTTTGGAGGATATTATAATCTCTATTCAGTATTGGTCAATTTTCATACAATAATAGTAATATAACTCAAATTATAATGTATACTCTTGAGGAACTATATAGAAGGATGCGTAAATCTATTTATTTCTGGTCAAATATTGGAGAATGATCATTGGTTGGATGGAGCTTCATCCAAAAAATGATGAAATATCATCTTTTTATTTTTCAAATATTTTCTATGGAAAAAATCTACTAAAAATTTATATTTATAATCACTAGAGAACATTGAAGTACTTATTTGTAAAAGTAGATATTTTCAGAGTAACACACCATTTGGTAAATTAGCAGCATGGGAAAAGGGGGATTCTTTCATCATTTTTTGTGGACCTTTTTAGGTCATTGAAATGGTTGAGGAAGTGGATTTTAATTTATCACTTCCCTCGCTATTTTTTTTATTAATAGTGTATTCCATGTTGCATAGATTATATGAATCGTTCTAACCCATATCATGTCTTGAGATGGGTAGATCTTGATATTGATCCTCATTAATCTGTGATTGAACATCCAATTGGGATATAGGATTTTGAGACAAATGTACTTTGTTAGAGGTAGATTCCATTATTCCTCATGATGTAGAACATTTTATATAATTCTCATAATATTTATTATCAATAGAAAGATATGATAAAGTAGTGAAATCAAGTAATTGATATAGAAACATCCTAAAATAATATATTTGGAATAACAAAATTTATTTTTAGGATGTTTTATAATCCCATTACATATTTTAAGGTATTACATGAACGTTTTTTGAGAACCATTATAACAGGACATGATTTGGGGTCATTCCTGGAGATTTGGAAATTATTTTAGAGGCAGTTGGGCTCTTCTTGGTTTGGGAACCAATTCACAAAAATATGTTCACTACTCCAAGTTCAATACATGCACACCTAGAATAGTGGGTAATGCATGATTGGTTCAAAAATGCCTAATCCATGAACCAACTATTGGCATATTGTATTCATTAAATTGTAGTGGAACAATAGTAGCTCACAATATCCTTTAAATGTGTTCCCCATAGTAACTATCCATGCATGTGAGATATTAATGTTTTAAAAATTAATTTAAAATTTTCAAACAACTAGTTTATGTTTCTAATCATCCCATTCATACCTAACATGTTTTTTCTATCCTTAGAGTCTCCCAATAAGAAATATTTTCCCACCAAACCCTTTCCTCAAAGGATCAAATCTTCATTTGTCTCAATCAATCCCCTATGATATAGTGGATGTACTATAGATAAGATTATTCAGATATCTAATTATATTATGCTTAGAGCTTGATTGATCATCATTAAACTATTGGAGCTAATATAGTATTATTAGATCCTAAATATATTTTCTATTTAAGGAAATTATGTACCCTCAATCATTTTTGGGGTGTTTTTTATGGGTGTGGGATTTTAGATCAATAATCATAAACTTATGTGTTACCTAATTGTTTTCCCAAAATATTATTCCATAAATTTATTTACCAAATATAAATTCATTCTGAATTATTTAATGAAATTAATTTTATTTAATCTGATCAATTATTTGAAATGGGTCTAGAAATTGAGAAAAATCTCAATATGGATGGAATGGAATTTTTTGCATAGATTTATAAAAAATGATGTTTTGATTTGGTAATCATATTATTAAATAATTTTATGTTCATCTTGGGAAAATAGATTCAGTATAATATTAATTTGAAAAATAATTGAAGGATGAAAACTATATTTTTATTTTTAAAACATAATGGAATTTTGAAAATTAAAATGGTAAAAAAAATTATTTTAATTTTTTAAATTGATTATTTAAAATTTTATTTATCAATTTATTTAAGAAAATGTGAGACTAGGTAGTTGAAATGTGGCAGGGACAACGATTTTGTATCTTGATCCTCTGCCACTAAATTTATGTTGGAAACATTAAATATTCTTTGTTGGATAAGGACACTAATTATTTCTCTCATATTGGGGTGTAGTTTGATTTCTTGAAATGGGTTCCCCTTATGAGGAATTGATTTTAAATGCACAAATTTTATATGTTATGATCATAGATGAGATGTGTGAGGATATTATATTTTGTAACTAATTAAATATATATAATTTGACCGTGGTGGTATGATTTTTTTTGGTTTTTATATTTATTTCATTGAATAGTTGAACATTTTAATTTGTGAAAACTTATTAATATAATCTTTTCTACATAATATTTTATCTTACACCAGATTAATATTTATTATGATATATCAACAAATAATATTAATCAAAATAATTATTATAAAAATTTTAAAATTAGGTTACATGAATTAATATTTTCAAATTAATTGAATTAATATAAAATTGGTATGGTATTGATTGTGGAAATGTTGTTGAGAACATATTGGGAAATATAGCTCACACCATACCATTTATTTTGTGCGTTTGTATATTTTCTTATGTGAGGTTCAAGGAATGGGAAATTTTCACTTTTAGGTGATGGAGGTTCTTCATTCATTAGGCCATGGAGTGATGACGAAGGTGATAGGGGGATATGTTATCCACTATTTCATTGGTATGTTTGAGTTTTCATCATATTAGATAAAATGTTAGTTGGTGATGATATTTTTTGGGTTTGGTTTTACCATTATTGTTTCTTGTAACTACTTTTTTTTGGATTTTATAGCATCCTAAATTGTATTGTTTTATCTTCCACAATATTTGTGGAAAATTTGTTATGTGCATGATCATTTGTGATTCGATATTCTAGTCACCAACCATGGGGGATCAGCAACACCCCCGAGGCCATGTAATAGACATCTCATTTATTTTTGTACTAGGGTATCTTGGCTTGTTAGTGATATCGACCATGAGAACTTCATGTCTTGGGGGATAAAGGTTATGATCATCCAATGGTTCCTACTATTACATAACATTGGTTTATCAGTTGTACACAACTAGCTTCTTGTGTGGGATTAGTAATAGATCATTGCAGATAATGACCTCCAACACCATTGAGACTATAATTCCACTTCATATTCATCCCACATGTGAAACATGGACTAATAATATGCAAAGTGGAAAAAACATGCCTTATATTCCAAATATATATTATTCTTTAACCTTTCATACATTCATAGAAGTTAATAATATGTGACAAGCCTCACCATATACACCTTCTAATGGATATAAATTTACAATCCTTGCTTCTATTTCAAATCATTTAATGTATCATTTATCACTACTTGAATAGAAAAATAATGTTACATAGTAAAATAGTTATTACAATCTATCACTGATTGATATCCATATTGAATGGAGAGAGAAACCATATAAATCAACATCATCAAGTATTATATGAAGATGTGTTAAATAAAAATGTTCTCAATTAAATTCTACTCTATGACCATGTTATGATTATCCTCTACCATAGTATTCCACCATATCACTATAAGGACCTCATTTGCAAATATTTTTAAATCCACCCTCAAATATTTTGGTGTCTCTCCAAAATAAAATATTTGAAAATATATCCCTTAATTTCCATCACCACTTGAGGCTCATTAGTGCCATTAAATGATAGGGGATTCTAGTATACTAACTCATTTTATTGATCATTGTTACCTAAAGTAATTGGGTTAATTACATTTGTTTTTTAGAAGAAGTATCATAATTATAATTCATTACATGTTTCTCATACATGATAGCCTCTATGAAATTCTAATCATGAGGAGGATTACCATAATTATAATTTATAGTTTCACCTTTGTAAGGATTCTAATGGATTAAATATTAGAGGAATGATAATATATACCAAAAAAGAAATAAATGATTAGTAAAGAAAATAGTTTCATTATAGAGAAAAACAACATAAGTAGAAACTAATATCAGAATCAAAATAAAATATTCTGGACACAGAACATAACCTCACATTGTGACTTGAGGTTCATTATTGAATGAGTTGTCTAGGAATCAACTATAACCATCCTCTAGTGTCCTAAATACTCTAACCCTTATTAATAATATTCCTCAAAATGGAATACATTGCAAACATCCAACTCTGATGTCAAATTTTCATGACCTTATCTAGGTAAATAATTAATGTATTCTGCAAAATAGATAGGTGAAACACTTGAGTGTCATTTACGACCCCCATAGGCTTGTGAAAACCATAGATGATTAAATCAATGACTACATGGAATGATTTTCACAATATAAAATAAAATAAATGTGTTATGTCGATAAATATATCCAAATGGATAGATTACACAATAAAAAAATTTAAATAGATATAGCGATACCATAATGAAAACAAAGAGAAACCATTATATACGTCTTAAATAAATGGTAACCATAATGACTACAAACTAATCAATGTTACATGTATGCAATATAAAAAAATCTCACCACTAACTCCCCATTCTTAGATGACATAATCCCCAACACCTCACTTAGTAACCTTTCACATTAATGAATTATTAGAAATAAATACCTACAAACCTCAGGTGGAGTGTGCATGGTAATTAAAAAATTACAGTTGGATCCCCCAAATCAGGCAGATATCATATCTCTCTCAAATAGTTTCAATATGCATAGTATATTAAAAGCCTATCATAATAAATTATCCCCAAAATTATTTAAAATTATATATTAATTATTTCCGTTCATACTATTCTAAAACCAAATAAAAATAATGTTTTTTCATATTAAATTTAAAATAAAACATTTCCACATTTGTAAATATATGAATGGGAAAAAAATAATAATTCCAAACCAATATAGTGTCAATGAATATCTTAGATCCCAAGGAAGATAATTTAGGTATAATATTTATTTTCAATTGTACATCAATATTATATCATGACTAGTGAAAAAAATACAAGTCCCTAGAATCACATGGCCTTTGAAATAGATAGACATGGCAAGGATGAACAACATACAATGTGAAAATTATGTCCTTATAACAACATGGACTAGGTTATTGAGGAACACCCCATCTGTAGAACCCCAATATATAAAGGATATCAAAAAATAATAAGACACCTAAAAGATACCAAATTATCTCATATAGAATATATATCTATTCAGTTTCAATGTGTTCATATCAATTCAAAAATAATTTCAAAAAAACCTTTCTCTATCTAAATTACTCTTTATAATAAATAATACAATCAAATTCATTTTTCATTTTTAAGGATCCATCCTTTCCTAAGACAATGGTAAAAGAATATTTTATCATAATAAATCAATATAAACATTCTATAATATTAAGGATCACATTAGACATCATTTATAAAAAATATAGAGAACTAGATCATATATGGTTTTCAAAGCATTTTATATAGAACGGATCAACAACTTCACTCATTGGTCACACACCAAACACAGTGGGATACAACCACCGAATGGAAAATGAACACTATAAAAAATGATATGGTGCCATAAAACCAATTCCAATATCATAAAATATTGTTTTTATAAACAGAAATTCATTGAATATGATAAATCAACACATACATAAAATTTAAAAAAAATCCATCACATGACCCAAAAGAGATCTAATCATCTCGAAAAAAATGCATGAAGCATATATAAGGGATTTAAAAAGATAATAACATAAAAAATTGATTCCAATAGTTCATCCCAGAACCATTTACAATTCTAACTAAAATTATGGAATACTATAGGTATTTGTCCGAAAGAAAAATGTCGGAAAAACTCCCCAAATGAGGATCATTTTTTTATAATATTGATAATGATATCCCAAGAGGACCCAAAATATCTAGTGAAGCAATTACCGGTGAATTACTATACTAGCAGAAGTTTTCTTAGATAAATGAGTGTCCTCAGTGTTAGAAAAATAAACTAACAGTTAAATTTTAGTATCTTCCATGATGTAATGAACTAGCAGGCTATCCACAGAGGAAAAACGGTGGTATATGATGATGGGAACACACAAAATCCATTTCCACTAGTTGGATAGTGTATAATTATCATCCAACTACTGGGGTCATATGTATTTTTATATTTTTCTATATCAAGCAGCGGCTATCTATTGACTTCCACTAAATAGTATGTTGATTCTTATAGGCATTATTAGTCCATCATTTTTCCCATCCACTGAACACCTAAAACATTTTTTTTTTCATGGAACATGATCCAAAACTCTTGTTAATGGTTAAAAAAATGGCTAATGTTTTATATCTATGAGTGAGAAATAATATATCAAAACATGTTTTATGTGTTTTAAAGAATCATTATTTTAATTTTATTCAAAATTAAATATTCTTCAAACTATATATTTCTAATTTCATTAGAGTAAAATTATATATATAGACTCTTATATCCTAAATTTTTAGAAATGTTATGATTTTTATTAAAATAAATTTATGATTAACTTTATTTTTCCACCCTAACAAAAAAATATTGTGCTCTTATTAGAATATGATTTCTGAAACTACCTCTTATTATTCATATGAAATTATAAATTGGGGTTATAGATGTTTCTATCTCATATATATGTAGTATTGGAATTATTTTTTTAAATAATATCTAGAAATGTTACAGAAATAATTTCTCCTTGGATGACTTCATTTAGAGGTGACCAATTAGTGTTTTCATGTAGATTATATATATATATATATATATTATTTCTTTGTGGAGGAACATTACAATCTCCAATGAAGTGGTTAAATTTCTATGTACTATGAGATTGTGATGTTGATATTGACCCCAATATAGATTATAATTGATTATAATAATGACCATGAACCCAATGCAAATTAGATATGTTTTTCCCTGATATAGAAATATCCATCTAATGATTAACTATGTTGATAATAATGAGCATATAAGTGATTATAAGTATATATGTTAAAATGAATGAGTGTGACCCTGATGCAGATTCGCATGGATTATGTGATTTCTCATGAACATGATTCAAAATATATATATTTATAAGATATATCACTACTATAAATGAGTACGCAAGGATTAAAAAGTTATGGTTTTCTTTATTTCTTATTTCTATTCTATATGCATATGCTTTTTTCAAATTCTCATGTTGAGTACAATAGGATTACTACACCTTTTCTATGAAATATGTTTTTTTATTTGATACTTATTGTCATCATATCATTATTTATAGAGATATATTCTCATTACATAATATTATATTTATTTCCTACTTTTTATTTCTCAAGTGCTTTTGATTTGATCATTAATAACATGTTGATCAGCATTTCCATGTATTGGGTATTTGAGATCATCCATGTATTACATTTCTATTAAAATGATTTTGATTATAAGTATACCATAATACATGTAACTAAGTGATTTTTTTTTTAATTATTTTGAATTTATATCATCTATCATAAAATATGTTGCTCATACAGCTAGTCATCAATGACACCAAGCCTTGTATTACTTGTATTTCTTGTTTATGTTTATTTGTAATGTTTAAATTTTCATAATATTTGTCATTTTATTTTATAAAATCTGAAATTGAATCAAATAAGTTTTTAGATAATGTATTTTAGCACCAATTATGGGTGAGATGATCTAGGGAACTATACCAATGATGATAGAGGCAGGTGGGTCAGGGGAAAACTAATGAACCCCAAATCGGAAGGAACACCTTACCTTAAAAAACTATTCATGTTATTGGGGATAGATTAAGATTATAAATAAAATTAATTTATTTTTTAGATATAGTGTAATATAAGCTTATGTTTTTTATAATGATGACAACAACCATATTTTGGGGGAGAAGTTATTGTTGGTCTCCTCATGCAATTATTGGTCTCCATATGAGGATATGATAGAAAATGATACTATGGTAACCCCTAGACAATTAGTGAATCATTAGACTCTAGTTTCCCATGGATTGCTACATGTTTTTAGTGGAAATATTTTTTATTTAAAAAAATCATTGTCTGTTAGAGTTTTTGAATTGTTAGTAAAATATGATTGGGCTCTTTCAATTACTAGTAAGGCCATGTGTGTAGCAATTATTAATTATATTACACCCTATCATGTTTCATGATATTAACTCTTTTCTTATGTTTCTAGGATCTATCTCATCCCAATATCTAATATGTGGAATAAAATGATAAAAATGTATAATGCAAAATAAATCACTTTGTGATCAGTTTTTGACACTTAAAAAAACTAATTAGGTAATCATATAACACATAAATCATCATTAAATTCAATAAATCATGAAATACTAACATAAAAACAAATTTTTTAATGAAAATTATATGTACATAGAAATAAATTATTTGTCATACAACTTTATAATCAATTAATTAAACTATATATATGATACGACACTACATATATCATTTTAAATATTTCATGACATATTTACCAAATAGATAATTTTTTATATATAACATTAACTAAATATTTAGTTTTTCTTAAAAAAACCCAAATAATATATATATATATATATTCACTGAACATACATAGAAAAAATATCTATAGGTTTCATACATATTTATCATCACAAAATAGTATCTTATTAATATAAATTGAATATATATATATAGGAAATTATATATAATAGTGTGTGTTTCCATAAAATATAATTCTATTCAATGATAATATAAATGATATAATTAATTATGAAACAATATTAATATAATTTTATCACTAAATAGTATGAATAAAAATTAAAAGAACTTATGTATTTAGAAATTAATTATAAAAAATTATGTTTTAGTAAAATATTTATATAAAATATATATATTTTTTCAAGGAATATTTATTTATATGATGATAAAAACATTACTTGTGAATATTTGTTTAATAATCCATTGAAATATTCATATAATACATAATATTTCTTAAAAATGGATGTATGTATCCAATGAACCATTAATATAAATTTTTATAGAACTCCCCCAAAAAAACACAAAATCTCATAAAGGTGATTTTTATTTTCTTATATAGTATATATAAATGATCAGGATATAGTTATATTTAAATTTTTATGAAAAATTTATATAAAAAATATAAATTAATAATAAAATTAATATTCCAAGAAATTATAGGTGAATCTTTATAGAGTACTAAATAAAAATATTTATATAAAATTTATTTATAAAAATATATGATTTTTTATCTGTATTCCCATAAAATTTAAATTTATTAAAAATATAATGAACACATATATAAAATTATTATATTATGTTATTGAACTGTGAAATTTGATGTATTTTATTATGATAAAAAAATGAATATATTATTTCAGAAAATATAAAACACATATATATTCATATAAAAAATAAATCTTAACCAATGAATATTTAATTCTTGGATATAATGAAAATTTTAATAGTTTTTAAAAAAATTAATTCACAAAACTATTTTCTCAAAATCAACTACTACTATAATAGTATAACATTTACTAGTACATTAAATAACCCATTATGTCGTAAAATCAAAATATGTGACCAAATCTATTATTAGTGGACATAAAACCTAATTTTGAAATATATATATTTTGGACCATATCAACATTTGTTTAAAAAAGAATTTTTTTTATAACCATATTCATAAAATGGGATAAATTTTTTAATATATTTAATTTATGACCATTTGTTTTAGTTAAATTTTAATTTTTCATGTGTTATTTTTATATAACCAGGAAATGAATACAATAATATGTGTAACAATAATAATTAATTTTTATAAATGAAATTTTACCAATTATTATAACCCTACAATAAACACTATATATTTGTAGATGCCCCAAATAATTACCCTATGTTTCTATTCCATGTGTTTTTGTAGACACATGAGCTACATCTGCTGACTACTCAAAATATGCCTTCTGAAAATACGAATCTAATGGTACAATTAGAATTGATAAATTAAACTATATAGTTTATGATATTGACATACTGGAGATTCCAATAATTTTTTTCAAAAAAATGTATAAATTTAAAACATGGTAAATGATATGAAATTTTTTATAAGTTTAATTATAATTAATTTCTAATTTAAAATTATCATTAGTTAACGTGTTTCTAAATGGAATTTTATTTATTTAAATATTACAAATTTATATATTTTTCTCCATGTCGGTAATATCATTTTTTCTATTTTTACTCAGTCAAATAATGAAATTATTTTAATATTCAATTATTTTTTTGATATATATCTAAAAAGTGTGGTCTCAAAATATGGAATAAAGTCACAATATAAGAGGCAGGTGAATTTTACTTTCAAACTAACAACACTTTTCATTATTCAAAAAACATTAAACATATCATACATAAAAATATCTTATTAACTCAATAAAATAATGAAAATGGTGTAAAATTAGTCTTATATGTAAATGAATCTGTACATCACATATATCGACAGATATAAAAAACCTAGTGGAAAACTAATATTATTGTATAATGAAAAAAAATCAATATTTTAAAAACAATGGAAATTTTAAAACACATTTTATTGCTTTAATAATCATGTACCTAAGGAGAATTTTTTTTAAACACTCACATTTAACAAAATTTTATTAACTAATTTACAACCAAAATCATTTTATCATTTAATTTACACATACCTATGGATATTTTATTTTATATATCAAAATACCTGATATGTCATCAAATCCATAGGAATCCATTGGATATAAACCATCATTAGAATTATTTTTTTAATACTAAATTCTTTGTATTTCAATATCAATAAACTGGAATCTAATTTTTCTCACCCTATCCTTGGAACCCCACGACCTCCCCAATTTGATACACAGAAATTAAATCGTGAAATACTATGGTCTCATACATGGATCCCTTAAAAAACAATCTATATGAAGACACAAAATATTGAAAAAAAGAGAACCACACATTATAATATTTATTTGAATGATTACATAGATTTCAAATTTTAATTTTCTTTCTTTATTCATATCTTTTGTTTCTTGATGTTGGAATATATATTTAGAAATCATTATAATAAACTACAATTGTGGGATCATGCAATTTTCTATATCATTTATAAAAACATTGAAAATAATTATTTTCTTCTATTATGATGTATTAAAAATCTAGTCATACCAACAAATAATATTATTAGGTGCCATTATAGTACATAAACAAAAAAATTTCACATATCTTATTAACATTGGTGTTTCAATATTTATTATAATAGTGGACATTAATAAATCATCTAACAATTGGTATTTCATGAAAAAAAAATTATCGATATTTTTTATACTAAATTTTTATTCTAAATATCTAATTGAAAATCATAGACTAATAGTTATATCTCAATATGAATAATCTATACATTAAATTTCATAATAATTTATAAACTGATTCTTTGACTCAACAATCTCATTCTTTTTGTAAAATCCAAACACACATGGAAAAAATTTAAGACTACATAATTTTAAAAATATATGATTCATGTGATTATCATTTACACTAATGAAAAATAAAAATTATTCAAATTTGAATAATTAATATGAAAATTAATCACACATAATTTTGAATAATATATAATTAATAAAAATATATCTCCCCATTTATGATGAAAATATAAAATAATATCATCAAATAATTATCTATTTTTTCTAAAAAATCCACTCATTATTTTTTATTTAAAAATAATACTAATAAATATAAAATATGAGTAGTCTCACCTTTATAATATGCATGTAATTCTATATTTAATGATTAACCTTTAATTAAATCAAATATTAATGCTGAAAAAATAACATTTCAAATATTCATAAAAAACATATATTTTGTGGAACCCATGTAATAAAGTAAATACTCCATTAATTATTTATTTTTAGCATGTCAAATTATTGGGTGATGTTTGGGAATGATTTGAGGAGTTTTGAAAAAAAAATTGGGCTTTTATAAAGTATTACGGGTTTTAAAATAGTATGTTTAAACTATGAAACACCTCCCAGAAACAAAAAAAAATCTGAGGTAGTCAGCTCTGGGTATGCCCAAGTATAAGTACATAGTTTTTCAAAACTTGTTAGACACCCATGTGAAACAATGATTTTTTAAATAAGGTGATTGTCCATAGTTAGAATATTGTTTTCCAAACCATTGACCCTACTAATCATGGTTAAAAATTAGATCCCCAAATTATGGATCTTACTTTGTTTTCACCCATAATGATTAATTGTTTCACTTGTATGACCCAAAATCAATTCACTATATTCCTAAAGGCTGGAGATACCCTTCTAATTTATATGGGAGAAAAGTTTTAGATACTCTTGGATTTTTGAATGATATATTCCTTTGAATGTATATATTCTTGGTTGTTTTCCTTACATATCCTATTACACCCTCTGTTTGATTTATAGATCTAGTATGTTGGGTATTGATGAATGTTGGTTAATGGTAATTATGATGAGATGAATATTTTTTGATAATATATAATGATATATAAATTGGTCATTTTGGAGTTTCGAAACATTTTGTTCAATATTTTGTGTCATTCTTCATTTTTGACTAATTTTCCAAGGTAGGTGGATTCTCTCTGAACTAAAATTATTATAACATAAAATCTTGGAATAAAATTAATTGAATTTATTAAATTTATCAATAAAATTGATATGTAGTTATTAAAAGAAAAAACTATGAATTTTTTTATTGACTAAATTATGGAAATTTATTGTATTTGTGGAAATTCTAATGATTTTTGAATTCATAATTGTAATTTAGAAACACGGATTTTGAAATCAATTGAGAATTTTTTTTGTAGAAATTTTTATAGAAAAATAAATATTTTATTGAAATTTAATGATAGGGGTATTGGGAATAAAGGATTGGTGTTTATTATTTCTTTTGATGTGAACCTAAACAAATGGTGTCTACCGTTATGGTACAATATGTGTGACCCTATATTAGGGGCATGTAAAATTGAGGCACAAGGAGATTGGCCACTTAATGATGACTTGGTAGATGGATGATAGTCCACATCAGAGTTTGTAACATTAATCTATTAATTAATGTGTGGTTGGGTGAAATTGTAGAAAAAATAATAGTTTGTCCAGTAGATTGGGAAATGACTTATTAAAATTTTTAGGTCGATATCCATTGAAATTGTTTTTTTGGAACACTTTTTTTATGAAAGCTATTTTTTTGAAAATAGTATTATATTGAAAAAAACTACTCTCAATTGTTTTATACAAATTTATTTATATAAATGAACAATAATCTTATAACCTAAGGTATTTATTATGGAATTTATTTGGGGAAAAATAGTAAATTTTACACTTTCCCCCTATTTATGGACCTTGGAAAGTTGGTATATGTTGTTAACTGAGATATAGGTAAACAATTGGTATCTCAATTCTTTAGAGGAGAATCATGATTCCTTGGGAATGGGTTGTGGTGTTGGATATTGGATTATATTTGGAGAAGTGGAGTTATGTCTTTGGATTCATCTATATTTTTTTGGGTTTATACTCATCTTTATACATTACTGATTGTTTTAGGATTTTCCATTATAATCAGGTTTAATTTTGTTTGGATTTATATGTTTTGAGTTGTATTAAATTGTTTTTATATAGTCTTTATTATACATGATTTTATTGGTTTTGATGGTTTACTTTCAAAGAAAAAATCATCCCCCAACTATATATAAAATCAATGGGAATTATTCTCATCCTCTGGTTTCTTGGGGATGAAAGCATAGGTTGAATTACATTTCTTCTTCATATCAAGACAATGGTGATGAAAAACTCATGGTTAGAGATACCATTTTGTTATAGAAGCCATATGGATGACTGATTTTATGGTTTTTGAGATCACAGGGACACACCCATGGGTTTTTAAGAGTAACTTTTTCATGCATACCACAATTCATGATGGGTAGTTCATCTTGAAATATAAAATAATTATATGGTGTAGAAAAAATAATTTTTCTATGTTGGAATGAAATAAAAAAGAAGATGAGATTTTTTTGAGATGCCTCAACTATCATTAGTTAAATGCAGATCACCATCTTCTAGATGTTAGGTTGTAGACTTTACATATTCCAAATTTGGTATAGGATTATATTTCCATATATTTTATTATAGGCCTCGATCTATGTTTCGAAAAAATGATTAAAAATGGGTAATAGTGGATCTTTATAGAATGTCGGAACATTTCATCCCAATTATTTAATCTAAAATGTTTCATTACATGACAAAAATCTATATTTGAGATGTGGGAATGAGTCGTGGTACTAGTTATGATTGTATCAGAAGTAGTTTTGATGTTTACGTATGATTTATAGAAATATTTTTAATAATACATTGGGACTCAGTTGACCATGAGCATGACATATCATCCTCTAACATATGTAAAATATGAATCAATGATAAAAAAATTGAATGACATTATCCATGCTTGGTTAATGTATTTTTATGGCTAATGGGAGGATCATGTCCCATTAGTGGAGTTATTGTATAACAATATTTATCAGACCTCGATATAAGTTGATCCGTTTAAATGAATTTATGGATTTTAATTTTTTCTACACTTTGATAGATATTAAAATTTAATACGAAACCAGTTGGACTAATCATTTTGAATGATAAGATGATGAAAAATTAGTTGATCAATAAATAGATGAATATGGATCAATGTTTTCCAAAATAATTTGAGGATCATTTTTAATGGTCGTTTTCATTCATGGTTCATGATCATGTGTTCAGGAAAATAACTCAATGGTTTGGTAATCATAGTTTTGGAAACAAGGAATGATGTAAAATATATAGATTGGATCTTTGGGTACCTTTAATTGGTTAGTAAGGTGTCTTGTTAGTTTTATATTTTCCTATGATCTAGTGTAGTGCACAATGTGTTTCATGTTTCTTAGTTGAAAAAGTATGATCATTGTCCTAGAAATGTGATTCAATGAGATAATTATGGACATGAGATAGATTCTTCATTAGCTAATGAACAATCATGAATTGTGGATAGGAAAATGAAAATGTTGAATAAAGGAATCATCGGTCTTGTATAGGTTTTTTGGGAACATGTGATGACTTAAGATGAAAAATAGGAAAATGAAAATGAAATGGTTGAGTAATGGCCATAACTCTTTCAAGAATGCGATGGTATTTCACTTCCTATAAATTTTACAGCTAATGGTAGGGACAGTTTTTCACTTCAGGGTTCAAAAACTTTACTGATTATTTATGCATATTCAGTATGTATAATGATTAACATGTGTTTTATATGGTTTGGAGGTGTTTTGTAATGTTTTTGTGGAATTTATTTAGGTGAAAATTTCAACCACGGTAAGAAAAAACCATTGAACACCTCCTAGAAACAAAAAAAAAATATGACGAAGTTTAATTTTCATAGAAACTTGGTATGGTGAAAAAATTTTCAAAATTGTGCATCCATCTAAGAGAAACATTGTTTTTGTCATAGAGGACTTATGAAATGTTAGCACATTGTTTTCCTAACACTTCAATGCTAAATGTTATATAAAATTTTTTTTAGACTAACTCGTTTTTCTATATAAAAGATCATTATTACTCTTGTATAAACCTACCATGACTTTATATCTTACAAATGGGTGGATAGAACCTTCCCTTATATTTTAAATAATTTTATTGGAAAAACAATGTTTGTTAAGGGCATGATTCCTTGCTATATCTCTGTTCTTTATTGTATTAATTTTCAATCATCTTCTTCCCTCAAAAGGATTTATATATATTGTATTTTGGGGGAATATCTATGATGGTTTATAATAAAAATGTTAGTATATGTATTTTCTATATTAGGTAATGATATCTATTGTGGGTTTATGTTGTTTCAACACAATTTGGTGAATAATTTCTATCATTCATAATTTATGACTATATTCTTTAGATTGGTGTATTCACTCTCAAACACTCTTATTAAAACCTAAATTATTAGGCTAAAATTAATTTAATTTCATGAATTTAATTATATAATTGGTGAGTTGTTTTTTATGGAAGACAAAATCAGAAACACATTGTGTAATTGTTGATTTTTTTTGGTTTTCTAAAAAGTAATTTTTTTCATGATTTTAAAATGGTGATTTTAAAACATGTATTTGTAATTAATAAAAAATGGTTTATATAATTATTTTCAATAAATACACTATTTTATTGAAATTGATTGACATTGGTTTTTAGAATACATTTTTAGTGTGATTTCATTTGTTTTATGTGATCCTGAATAAGTTGTGTGTACCATTAGGGTATTAGAAATGTTAACCTTGATAGGGGGAATGTGAAATTGGGCCATCAAGTGAATGGACACTTATTGAAGACTTGGTGAAATGATAAGAGATAAATCTTGTGTTTCGATATGTCATAAAGGAATGCATGTGTGGTAGTGTGAAATTTTGGAATAAAATAATGGGTATTAATATGGATTGAGAAATGTTTTAATGTAATTGTTTGGTTTATTTTTATAGAAATTGTTTTGTTTGAAAAAACGGTATTGGTATGAATAATATTTTTCTTAGAAATGGTTTGGCATGGATAGAAATTTTTTTGAATTGTTTTATATAATTTTTATACGAATTTGGTAACATGTAATATCACATTGTCATGATTTTCTATGTAATTTTGGGGAAAACTATTGAGTTTTATAATCACCCCCTTATGTAGAACCCTGGTATGTTTCATGATGTTTTTTAAAAAGAGATAATTAATGGTAAGGTGTCTAATTTAATTATTCCTTCATCGTGATACATTGAGAATTGATGTTAGAGTTGCAACATAGAGAATTTTAGGAGCTATGGTGTTATGTCATAAGAGTATTTGATCTTTGGTGGTTCTATCTTCTATTATATAATATAATATTTGTTTTGGTTCCTACATTATACTATAATAAATTTTTTTTGGTATAAGGGATTGTAAGTTGTATTACTATCAAATCATATAGTGTTATATTATACATGGGTATCATATTTGGTTTTTTACATATAAATTAAAAATCATCCCCAACTATATATGAAACCATTGGAACTTATTTCGTATCATTGTTATCTTGGAGATATCACATAAGGAAAAGTATCATTTATAACAATTCTAAATCTAGTGTTTAGTGTTGGGATGTTACATAATAAATTAATGGAATAATAACCTCAAAGAACACTTAAAACTCTAAGCATCATATATTTTGACATTCTTAATTCAAATGATAAGTTAGTATTACATATTAGAGTTTTTGAAAATCATTATCTATTAGATGATTTTTCAATTATATTCTCCAAATATTTCATATAATTATGAGGAATCATATCAATATAATCATGGATATTTAAATTATGATTTGTTTATTAGAGTCTCAATAATTAGGTTCAGCTAAAACAACAACTTTTCAAGATATTAAAACATCTAAATCATTTCATAATGAGATTATATTCTAAATTTCTACTAAATAATATGTTGATTTTTTAAAAAAACCTATATTTGTAAATATTTAATTGGTTTAGAAACATCACAATTTTTTTCTCATGTAACATTGATATCACATTCATGTTAATTATAATATTTCAATATAATATATTAATTATATTATAAAATAAAAAAATTATATTTAATTATGTCTGATATATTTTCTTTTTCCTTTATTTTATAATACATGTCTAACGATATCTGATCTTGAAAATCAGATTATACTATTATAAACTTCAGTCATAATGTTACATCAGAATCCAAATCTGTAAAAAATAAATTACCATTTAGTGTATTGACAAGTATAAATTTTATCTTACATTAGAAAATTTTTATTTATACCAAAACATATGTATTCGTAAAATTATGAAAACATTATTTAACAAATAATCCATCCACTAATCAAAACATTTATTTCCTATAACAACAACAGACTATTAAAAAATGTCTATTTTCATATTTTTATTCGATAACATGAGACTTTAAAAAAAAATATGTCATTATCATTTTCATGTGTCCTTTTTCCAAATATAAACATCTTCTATAAAATTTAAAATGTCATTTTCATTTTTAATATTTTAAACATTGTATAGTGATGAACATTTTTCTATTATGGTTGAAATGGATAATAAAGAACATTATCATTAATATATATCCATAGAACACGAATTTTTAATTAATTAAATTTAATATTATTAATTACATTGACCAAATTATTGACTAGAATAATCTATATTAGATAAGCCTTTCATAGATTTAGTTCCATGGTTATTTTTGGTTACTTAAAATTATTATTCATCATAATCATTCATTGCTGAAATATTCTTCTATAATTAAAACATAAACATTATTAGTAACAATATGTGTAATTACATCCAGGGGATTTTCATGAATTTCTAACTCTTTGGATACATGTAATGTTTCACCTTCATCATTCCCAATCTGTTAAGTGAAATCCTGATTTATTGAATATAAGGATTAATAATTTTCATTATTATTCAATGAATAATCATCAAATAATTCTTAAAACTACAACATTGATTTTTTTCTTCCTCTATAACTACTTGATCAAAAAAATTATAAGAAGGATCAATTTTGTAAAATTTAGGATTTTTTATCTACAATGAATAAAATTTATTATTTTTTTCATCATCCAAATTACATGAAAAAAGATCTATTAAGGAAATTAACTCTATTTTTTCATTGTTGAAATAATTATTCCTATATTAAATACTGTATTTATTCTTCATTGATTCCACTAAAGTTTTCCTTAAAAAAACCATGCGATTTATTCAATATCTGAAACCAGTGATTTTTTATAGTTAAATTTTTCATTAGAGAGTTTCCTTTATTAAGCATCATTTTTATTTTACTCCCAATGAGCCACCCTAAATCCATATTAATGGATATAATGTTACAATCACATTCTACATACACTATTCCTTATAAAAGGAAAGATAACCTAATATATCCTTTAAAATATATCAAAATATCAACAACTACATTAGATAGAAATAAAAGAGACCATTAACCTAAATGATTATTTTTCTTATGGTATAGAATCCTATAAAACATATTTCACATCACTTTTGAATTTTTTTACATAAATTTTTCATAATAGACCCCCTTATAGACATTATATATGTCATACTCATATTTGTCACATGGGGAATGTAGATATCATTAATTAGTGATTTCAATCACTATATAAGGGAAAACATAATAACAAGTCATCATGGGTAATATTATATGAATGATATAACACATCAAGAATGGATATTTATATAATAAAAAAGAATTTGGGTTTATAAAAAAATATACATAATTCGATATAGAATGAAATGTAATCTCAAAAAAGATAAATCATAAATGATTACAAACAATATAAAAAAATGATATAATAAAATGATACATTCAGAATAATAATTGGCATAATTAAATTTAATGACCTAAAACTAAATCATAAAAGTAAATGATGTCAATGAAGTAGGAATACAAATCATGAAATAGTTCAGTGTGAATCACTAACCATTTTTAATAGAATAGTATAGTAGGAATCTTACGCACATTCACATATGGATGCACACATCACTAATTAATTATATTAAATAAATTAGATTTTGAATCAATACATGATTTCCATAATACAGTAGAGTGATGATCATATCCTAAATTCTCCAAAATAATGCAACAGAAAAAAACATTAAATTCTATTACAGTATTTGGAATTACATCCAATTTCCCATGGTGGATCTAAAATTACATCATGTCTACCATAGTGGGTATTTCATAACTTATTATTTTATGTAATTGATCTTCATTTACATTATTTTTTACATAGCTTCCATATCCTTACTTCTATTTCCAATTGTTAATAATGAATTACATCATGTTTCATATAGTGGATCGAGAACCATTAAGAATTCCCAAATATTGTGTCATGGTATCTAAATAATTGATCAATTATATTAGGGATAAAATAAGACCAAAAAAATTATATCAATTAATATTTATAAATATGTGTTTCCATATAAAAAAAATTAATTCAAAAAAGGTCATTTAATTTAATCTTGTAAAGGACTAAGACATCATGAAATATATTCACATAACATTCCACAATCCATTCTTAGGGGATAAGTCAAATAATCCCACTGAAAATATCTTCACTATAACAAAAGGTGAATTTTTAAAATTGAAAATGATGTAATTAAACTTTTTCTTATTTTTTTGTTAAATATCATGAAAAACATGATATCAAATCTCCCCACTTGATTGGATTGGGGTGTATTTTAGAAAATATTCAGTTTAAATTAAAATTTTATTAAAAAAAAGAAAATTCATTTTGAAAATAAGTTAATATTAATTTAATTTATTAAAAAATAATACCTGGGAATACAAAAAAAATATTTTTGAATTGTTTCTTGAAAATTTATTTTAATGATGTTTCAAATTTATGAGTTCATATTAAAAATTAATTTATAAAAAATATTGTAATTTTTTTCCATTTCAAATTGATAAAGGGGTTCAATAATTTTGAAAACCATTTGAATTAATGTAATCAAATCATTAAAAATAATAATTCACATAATTTGAGTGAATCCATAAAATGAGGGTTTTAAAATTATTTGACCAAAATCAGAATAGATGATGTTATGTGTAGCGTTAAATTGTAATTTAAAAAATATAAAATGAATTATTTTGACAAAATTAATATTCAATTTTTTTTTCAATAATAGTTAATGGATATTTATATAATACTATTTTGGGTAACATATTAAGGCAATATAAAACATATATATTTCAATGGAAAGTCATTTGAATATTTTAAAATAAAACAGTTGAAAACCCTTAGAGTAAAAATGATTGACAAAACATAATTTTCAATAAAAATTAACGGTTATATAAATATAAAATTAGATAAAGAATAGTTTTTTTCTAAAAAAAATTGAAAATACTTTCTATATATGAAATTGTAGAAAAATAATAAAAATAATTTCTAAAGATGATGTTGATTATCCTTAAAAATAATACATTAAGAGAAACTAAATCTATTAAGATAAATGTTTTGAATAAAAAATTTAAAATTTCACACAGAGAAATGAGTTATATTATCGTCATGGAATATAATAATACAGTCATCTAATACCATGGTCAAAAAGGAAAAATTATAACTCTTAAGATTATGAAAAGTCTAGAAAAATCATTATAGTTAAAGAAATGTTTTAATACAAACCACTAAATATATTTATCCTTAAATAAAACATTAATTATTTTGGAAAAAATATAATTCATTATATTATATTACCAGTTAATACTATACACATATCATTAAATAATTTTTTTTATAAAACCAAACACGTCTAAAAACATAAATTGAGGATAATCATCATTACATTCTCATTATCTTTCATATTGAATTCATATGAATGGTAAAATATTAGAAGGATATATTAATAAATTATATATCTGGAAATATTATAATAAAATGAAATCATCTAATTATATACATATACTAGAAAAAAGTAAAATTTCATGATTGTGCAACATAGATAAATAAAGAAATAAATAGCTAAAAACTCTTCACTCAGTTCGTAAATCATCTTGTTCATTTTCCTAACATCGTGATATATCAAATCACATTGACCAATATATTACATGGAATAATAATCTATATATATCTAATTCTAAATTGGATATTCATTTTCAAATTTTATTTATTTAATAAAGTTTTGGCCCTTATTGTGGATAGAATTTGATTATTGGTCATTTCTTATAAAATATCAATTGTTTGTTTACCATTGTAAATATTATTCTAAATTGGATTTTTCATTTCTAAAAAATATAAGATTAAATAATTTAATATTAAATTATAAAAAATTATATTATTCAATATATTTTTAAAAATTTGTGTCATATTATGAAAAATTTATCAATGTGTTTTTTAAGGCCATTAAGATTAATATGTTTAATTATTTATAATATCACTTACATAATGATCATTATTAACAATCATGGATGGTAATAGTGTTGTAAATAAAATTTTTATACATTATATTTTGTTTTAATGTCTACCTTGGGTTTCCCATTGTACAAATAAATAATTCCATTCATGGAGTTGATGGATTACTTATATGAATATTGAAATATTTCATTTTTGATTTTTTTTGGAGGATGGTGGACAAGGGAAAATCAAATAGAAAAATAATCACAATATTTATTTCAATTATTTTATCAATATTTTCATTATTATAATTTATTTTACGCCGTATAGGAATAATATGATGAAATTATTAAGGAGTTAGAAACACACACATTGCGATGTAGAGATCTTATAAGAAAATCCCTATAGAAATGTGGGAACATATGATATATAATTGGGAGAAGAATTATATAAACATGGATGGTATTATACTATAAGTATAATTTTATTTTTATGGGATATTCAATGGAATAATTTAATCATTATGTGTTATAAGTGATCCGCTTTTATATGTGAATAGAAGGGTAATTTTTGAAGAACCAATTATATTTCAATTGTTGTATTAAACTACTAAAGGGTCTAAGTTTTAAACAGTATAAAATAATGGGTATTGGGGAGTCTTTAGGATTAAAATGATTTAACGTTGAATTTAAACCAATTTTCTAACCATTGTATATATTTATTTATAATTTTATTTATATACTTTATCGTTTTTTACCATGACCACTACTTTTTACCATTGTAATTTCTATTTTATTAAATAATTTTTTTAAAATTATAATGAAATAGTGATCTTATAAATCTAAATATGATATCCATATTATAAAATTCAATATTTATATAAGAAAAAAAAGTTATCTTTTATATAAAACATTTAATATGTTAGAAACCTCTTTGGTGTAAAAAATTACCATTTACCATATTGTATTCATTTCATTATTTATTATTGATTATTAATTAACTAAGTATTACTAATTTATATATATAATTAATAATTCTTTTAAAATTAATTATATATAATAAATCAATTAATTTTATTACATTATAATTATTCAACATTAGTGAAATAATTATTTTAATATAACCCTTTCTCAATTATTATGGTCATTAAAATTAATTTTAGAGATAAAAATTTTATGTACTAAAATATAATTTGACTTATTATAGAATATAACCATGATGTTCTAAAATATAATATCTAATTATTATATTTAATTAATTTAATTGTTTATGAAAATTTTTTATTATAACAGAATATAAATATATATTATTGTAAAATATTTGTTTTGTTTAGAAAGAATTAATCCATAGTATTTTAAATTAAAGAAATATTTTTATATGATTTAATGTAGTTATATATATGTAAATTATATTTCATAACTCTAATTTTTTTATTTTATAATGTTAAATACATGATTCTTGTAGTATTGGAGAAATATGATTTTTTATCTATTTAACAAAATAATTATTAAATTTGAAATTTCTATGAAATTTACCCAATAATAATTCTGAATTATGAATTGAAAATTTATGTTCATTTTAAAAAAAAATTCAAATATATTACATTTCTTTATATCAATACAAATTAAGTTTAAAATGAAAAATTATTTTTTTCATAAATTCCCTTTTAAAACATTATTTTTTCTTAAATATATTTTTTTTATATATGTAATTAATTGAAATATTTTTATTTACAAGTTGATTTTTTATTCATAAGAATTATAAATAATATTTATCAAATATTCCAAGGCTCGTTTTTTGTTTTTTCTTCGGACAACGTCTATAAATATAATTTTTATTTAAAGGATTACATATTCCAAAATCCTGGGTTGTTACATTCTCCCCCTTATATAAAATATTTCTTATCAAATTTACATAACACAAACTGATGATAATATTTGAGTAAACCCAACATATAATTATTTTTAAATATATAATTTCATGCTAAATATTAATAATACAAAATTTAGGAACATAACATTTTCTTTTGAATAGGTATATTTTTTATATTGGGGTTTTAGCTCATTTGAGTTAACAATTTTCTCATTATTGTGTATAATTAATCCTAAAATAATGTTAATTATATATAAGATATCATATTCATCCATTAAATGATATGTGCTCACAATTTATTTACATATATCAAATACAAAATTTAGTTTCTTATTAATATATGTTATAAGAGGATATTGTCAATATATTTCTAAAATATTATCAAATTAATAATAACGATGTATAATATGATATTACCAAGTCATGTTGCCATAAAATTAAATTTGGGATACAATAAAAATGTATAACTCATTGAGAATCAATTCATTATATTGTGGGTAGTGAAATTATAATTGAAAACATACAACATGAAAAATACTAGATTCCTATATGTTATCATAAAATATAAAGTGGATGTCATGTGTTCTTTAATTTCTAGGATCCACATTAGTAGTTGTGATTGGATAAAAATCCCCTTTTCAAATTTCTATTTTGGTTGATAATTACATTAATAAATTTTAGAGTATATATTAGGTCATTGATTTTTATAATTCTCAATATCCATGAATTTAAGGTATTCATGTATGAATGAATATGTATTTGGGACTCTAATACTATACATTTTAATTTTCAACATCATCATCACACATCAAAAATATTGAGATCAATTTGGATTCTTTATAAACATAAAAAATTTCCTAGATCCTTTGATATATTACATTGGGTTTTTTCTCTCATTTTCGGTACTAAAGACTTTTAATCATCTTTAAAACATCATATTTATCCCATGATTTTCTATGAGCATCCTATTTAATGAATTTTTTCCATTATAATTTTGGTTTTGATAATGAAATTAACCTACCATTTTTCATTACTAATAGATTTTTATAAGTGATATCATATAAAATATGTATCTTCATTTATTTAATATTAAATGAGATATAGATCGGATTCATACACAATTTGATCGATTATATATATAATAATATTATCTTAAATGTATTTATTTATGTCAAAAGTTAATTCTTTTATTTTTGTGGTTCTGAACATATTCGATGTTGGTATATGTGTTTTAGTGACATTGGAAATGTTTAATTTATATATACCAAGGTATTTTTCATATATATTAGGACATTTTACTAGGATTATTAAGAAATGAATCATGATGGTTGTCACAACCCGTCCCTCAGGGCCCGTGTTGTGACTACCCCATGCCCGCCTTCCAAAGGCATGGGGATGGCGACTAGCACCAAAGGTGTAAATCCCTAAAATCGGGAAGGAATTTCCATTATAAATTGTAAACACACACAATCGGAGAATAAGCTTGAAGAAAAACACTAAGTAAAACATTATACAAGGAGTACTGAAAAGTAAAGGGTTCCGGAAATACAAGCCCAATTGTAAAGTACAGGGAAACTGAAAGGACAAAAGAGCAGAAATGTGAAGAGAAGCTCTGGGATCATCCACCACGGATCCTACTATAAGGATAGGTACATATATTCTCCTCATCACTCCTTGTCTATCAGTCTCCTCCGAGTACCAACTCGTCATGAAGTCTACCTCTGGGTACCATCCAATCCTCGTACACTCATCCTCGGTCAGCATTGTCCATCGTCTGTATCAAACACAACGAGGTGAAGTCATAGCCTGTGAAAAGGTGAATGTAATGATACTTAGTAGTGACCCTGAGACACTCAGGGTCTCACAAAATTCAACAAGTATAAACCACAGAGTATGAAATAAACAGATAGCCATTACTTAGGTATATGCCCATACATGTACCAAAGTTTCTATGTAACCCATCTCAATCATGAGGAAAACACATAAGTCAATGACTCATCTCACATAGGTATATAACTTATTTAAAGAGATAAATATGAACAAATATATCCACTTAATCATCTGAGATATCGAACCCACATAGGATCCAAGATTAGCTATTCTGTCAGACCAACACATGATCCAGGAACAGAAGTTGGCATTGTCCGACCAACACAGGATCCAGGACAACCTATTCTATCATACCAATACATGATCCATGAACATAAATCAAAACATTCAGACCAACACAGGATCCAGGAACAGTAGTCAGAGCTGTTGGACCCACATAGGATCCAGGAACAACTATTCTGTCAGACCAACACATGATCCAGAAACAGATGTTGGAGCACATCTAGCCACAATGTTTCCACAAAGCATGCTTGATTCTGGGATTGTCTGCTCCTCAATCCAAGATTTGATACGTCAACTGCCACGTAGTCCCAAGTTGGTGTATCCCAAAGTTCCATCTCATCATAAGGAACCCAACTCGATAGACGACACGTCAATCGGACGCCCGGTCTTAGAGTTATTGGCATTTTTGTTCCAAGGGCCCAGTTGGATTTAGGTTCAATACAACCCAAAATAACCCCAACTATGTATAAACCTCATGTTTGGAATTACAAAAGAACTATCTCGCTCCAAGATTTCTGTTGCCGCAGACGGTTCGTAAATCGTACACATGTAGCCCATGTTATGGGCCAAAAGGTGAAATCGGGTCAAATGGGTCCTGACTGGGGTCCAACCCAGTCCGTGGGTCCGACCCGATCTGCAGGTCCAACCCGGTCAATAGAAACGGTCTGGCCCACGGGGGTGGCCCAACCTGTGAAGGGTCCGTCTTGTGCTGTGTCCGGCTCGGCGGCCCGTGGCATCCACCCTAGCCATGCTCAGGGGGGGTCACACCCCCTACAGATCCCAAATGGCTAAGCCATTCAGGTGGGAGACAAAACTAGTGCAAAGTGGTGCCAATACGCATCACACGGGACCCATGCTAGGTCCCTCTCCTCCCATCTGTCCATGCGGAAAGTTGACTCCAATGTGGAACCGGTTGCGCCACGCCTCCTCCAGTGGTGCAACAGCTCGGGCCACCGGTCTTCCTCGCGGCCGGCTAGGCACCGACCACTCTTGCACCACTGCAGCTAGGGGCTGCGACTTCTTGTACTCCATTGTGTGGCGTTGTAGTGTTGTGCCTTCTCAGTCGACTCGGCAGCATGAGCCACTGGATTCTTTCGCAGCCGTCCTTGCGTCGGACACAACTGTACCACCGCGACCTGGGGCCGCAACTTCTCCTCCGGCAGCACGGTTGCACCGCTGCTATCCATGCGGCCGGCACATTTTCTAGCCCTCCCCCCGCCACCTCCTTCATTCCACCAGTGTTTTATGCCGGTTCCAACTACTAGTGAACCTTCTGCAGGTCACTGGATGAGTCTCAGTGGCCCAATTCTCGTTCTATAAGAATTCGTGCACTCTTCGGGATGCTGCCTTTGATCCGCAACCATTTTTGATGAGTAACTCTCATCCCGGACTCATGCTACATTCAGCGTCAAATTCCACAAATAAGGTTGAGGGGTTGGGCCATGTTTTTTCGTCCTGCACCCTCTTCATTAGGGTGATATCATGCGTCTTCGAATTATAATCCACAAAGGAAAACGAAGAACTAGAAACACAACAAGTTCAAACCCCTACCTCGGATTCGTTGTTCATTGACGATGTCGGGGAAAGGCAGACATCATTTTATTGATGTCTGGAAAAAAGATTAAGAGGTCGAGGAAGACATCATCGGTGTTCTTCAAGGACGAGGCTTCCTCCCTTGTTCGGGTTGAAGATCATTCTTCATTGGCGGAAGAAGTGTTCTTCATTGGAGAACTCTAATTCTCCCAAACTCTCCTCTCAAAAGATTCCTACCAAAAGATAAATTCCAAAACAAAAGAAATAATAAGAGATCTATATCTTATTAATTTTTTGGTACCTTATTCAATTTGGGAGAATTAAATTAATGGGCTCCACCTAATTAATTCTTGAGTTTTGGCATAAAATCAATTAGGGGAGATCAAGAGGCTCTATTAGGGTGGTGGCACCATTAAGTGGGGAGCTCAAGAGGATTCTTCCAACATAATGTCGAGTTCAAGGTGTTTCATCCTCAGGTGGTCCCCACCACTTTAATCCTCACATGGGAGGTTATGTTTGGGTGGGACCCACCACCATAACCTCTCATGGGAGGTTAAGGTGGGGTGGTCCCCACCTCCAACTTCCACATGGAGGTTTTAACCAACTAGAATAAAAATAAAGCTACCACTTTATTTTTATCTATGTAATTCATTAAAACCCCAAAAATAACATTTATTCTTGACTAACTATCATCAAGTTGAAAGTATTATTAATAGAATACAGGCATTGTGGGTTCAACGGTGCCCTTGGATGTCAATTCCGAGAACCGGTTTAAAAGTTAAAGAATCTCACTCGTACGATTACTGAACGTACCTGAAAAAAACTTCAGAAATTTAGTCCGGGCACACTGGACCACAGAATCACGCTCCGTCAGTTTTCACAGACTCTTAAAATTCCAATGTATTTTTTAAAAAAAAATCTCATTGGAATTTTGGGTCTTTACATTCTCCACACCTCAGGTCTTTACGTCCCCGTAAGCTACAACTCGAACTAAGGGAACAAATGGGGGTACTAAACATGCATCAGAGCCTCCCGCTCCCATGTTCTCTCTTGGAGGTTCCAATGCTGCCAGTGAATGCGCACTAGAGGTATCGACTATCCATATAGGAAACGCTCCTGTCGATCCTCAATCTCCACATGAACCTCTGTAAAATTCTCCCCATCGTCGACATACAGCTCTCCATGGTCGATGATGTGGGAAGGGTCGTGCACGTATCTCCTCAGCTAAGATGCGTGGAAGACGTCATGCACCCGGTGCAACTGAGGTAGAAGAGCCAAGTGGTAATCCACCTCACCAACTCTTTTGAGGACCTAGAAAGGTCCAATGAATCTGATAGATAACTTTCCACCTCAGCCAAATCTCTATAGGCCTCATCAAGGTGAGACTCGTAGGATGACGTGGTCCCCATCCTAAAACTCTAGAGGCTTCCATATCCTATCAGCATACGACTTCATCCAACATTGTGGAGTCTTCATCCTCTTGTAGATGATCTGGACCTTCTCTGTGGTAGCATATACCACCTCTGGTCCCACCAGTGCTGACTCCACTAGGTCTGTCCATCACAAGGGGAATATGAAAGGTCGCACGTACAATGCCTCAAAAGGGGAAATCCCTATGGTGGAGTGATAGATATTGTTTTAGGTAAACTCCACTAAAGGTTTGTGATCCTTCCAACTGCAACCGAAGTCGAAGACACATACTGGGAGCATGTCCCTGAGATTCTGAATGGTCTGCTCAGTCTGACCATCTATCTGAGGATGGAAGGTGGTGGTCAGATGAAGCTGTGTCTCAAAAGCCTCCTGTAACCCCATCTATAGCCGAAAATCAAATTGTGTGTCATGATCGGAGACAATCGTAGAAGTTATACCATGTAAACTCACAATCTCTTGCACATAGAGGCATCTCATTTTCTCTACTAAACACTGCTCTCTGATCAGTAAGAAGTGGGCTGACTTCATGAGTCAGTCAACAATCACCCAAATCGAGTCGTGTCCCCTTGATTTATGTGGAAGACCCGTCACAAATTCCATGGATATCCCATCCCACTTCCACTCTAAGAGCTCTAAAGGTTGAACCAAGCCTGCTGGTACCTAGTTCTCTAACTTCACTTGTTGAAAAGTGATGCACCGAGAGACAAAATCCTCTACTGCCTTCTTCATATCTGGCCACCAGTGATGTCTTCGAAGGAACTAGTACATATTCACCACTCCTAGATGTACCTCTAGATGGGAAGTTTTTAACTCCCTCAACACTTCCTTATGAAATGCTACTCATACCAAGGTACGTAAACTGAAGAGGATGACGTTCTCCCCACCTTTAGAAAATCCATCAGGTGTGGGCCATGTGGATATCTGAGCACGTCGTGTCTCACAGTAAGCATATCCATGGAGTGCCTCCCTGACTCACTGAAGAAGTGTGGGAGTGACTATAAGAGAATAAAGGAAGGCTGATCCATCTCTATCCACAAAGGATATCTTTAAATAAACCATCTATTATGTCGCCTCTCCAAGTAGTTGTATAGCAGACCTCCTGCTAGGTGCATCTGCAACAACGTTCCCCTTCCCAAAAGTATAGTATATATCGAAGTCTAGTCCTGGAAGAACCCAAGCCGATGTCATTGTCTCATGTTCAGGCCCTTCTGAGAGAAGATTTACCTGAGACTCTTGTGGTCAGAGTACATGGTAAAATGTTCACCCATAAGATAGGGTCACCACATCTTCAAGCCGAAGACCACTACTGCTAACTCTAGGTCATGGGTAGTGTAGTTCTTCCCGTGTATCCTCAGCTGTCGAGAACCATACGCGATCACAGCTCGCTTCTGTATCAGGACAAACTCGAGTCTGGTCATTGATGTGTCGCAGTAAACTAAGTACCCTATGCCTTCCTCTGGATATCTCAAGATGGGGGCACTAGTCAGCCTCTTCCTCATCTCTTCAATGCTCTGTTGGCATCTCTACATCCATACAAATGGTTTCCCCTTATTTTTCAAGGATGATAATGGTGTTGCAAATATGTAGAAGTATGGTATGAACCTCCGGTAGTACCCATCCAAACCCAGAAAACTTCTTACCTCCATCACACTCTTGGGTGGATCCAAAGAAAGTACCACCTCAGTCTCACTGGATCTACTACAACTCCATCCTCCGAGATGACATGTCCCAAAAAGTGAACATCTCGGATCTAGAACTGGCACTTTGAGAGCTTATCATAAAGCTAGTGCTCTCAGAGTGTGTCCCGTAATCCCTGCAAATGGTAGGCATGCTCCTCCTCTGTAGTCGAGTACATCAGAATGTCGTCGATGAAGACTACGACAAAGCGGTCAAGGTACGGCTAGAATATCATGTTCATGAGTCTCGTGAACACTACTGGAGCGTTGGTTATTCCAAAAGGCATAACCAAGAACTCATAGTGGTCGTAACAACATCTAAATTTCATCTTCTACTCATCCTCATCTCGAACATTGAGCTGGAGATAGCTTAACCTGAGGTCTATCTTTGAGAACCACTGTGCACCATTCAGCAGATCAAAGAGATCATCAATCCTCGAGAGTGGGTACATTTTCTTCATGGTCACCAGCTTCAGGCGACATTAGTCGACAAAAAGTCTCAACCATCCATACTCCTTCTTGGAGAAAGAAATTAGTGCTTCCCTAAGAGAAACACTGGGCTGGATGAATCCCTTCCACTGAAAGTCCTCCAGTTTTACCTACAGCTCACACAGCTTAGCGTGAGCTATCCAATATGATGTTCTAGATATTGGTGTCATCATGGGGTATTGGTCAACATAAAATTCCACCTCTCTAGGAGAAGGTAGTCCTGGAACATTGTCAGGGGAAACATCTGTGTACTGGTCCACCACTAAAGGATAAGTTAGACTCCCCACATCAACTGATTTGACGGTAAGGCAGGCAAATTGATGACTGATCGGCTACACCCTCCTCTGAGTAAATCTTTCCTACACTATAAAGGATCTCTTCTCGCCGGTGAATGTGAACCTTTTCCCATCCGTAAAGACACACCGCACTTTGCACCAAATACTATCAATCTGAGCATGGAATTTAGATTACCATTCCTTACCCAAGATGACATCGTAAGGCCTCGACACCACTACGAGGAGATCCCAGCCGAAGCTCTCACCTCCTACAGTAAGTTCACACTGCCGGAACCAGTGCGTAGTCGTCAAGTATCCTCCTGGAGGAGTTTCGAGCAGTGAGGATCGAGCCAACGGCTCCGTCAGAATCTCCAATCTATGTACGAAAAAAGTGGCAATGAAAGAGTGATTAGAACTTGTGTCTATATGTACTACAGCTATGGTGGAGTAGACACAGATTGTGCCTTGAATCATCTCTGGAGCACTGTGGTCGTATGCTTCAAATGCCTGAAGCTGAGTTTTCGCCTATCCACCTACTCCCTATGGTCGGGGTGGACCTCCTGGTGGTGGTGGTGGAGGTAACACCTCGAATCGTCGTCCACCACCAATAGCACGGCCAACTCCTCTAGCATGTCCTTCTGCTCTCTATGGTCTGCCTCGATCAAATCTCTATCTCTGCCTAGATAGTCCTTCGACCGTATACTAATCGTCAGTACGGTGGGTCAGACAATCACGAACCACAGACCCCGCCTTCCGTAAAAGTATCATCACCCGCTCCTGGCATGACTGGCTCTATCTCGTGTGCCCCGTACAACTGAACCCATATCCTGGGGTCATCCACCAGATGGCCTGTTCCACTTGGACCTCTGCGACATCTGTCTACTGCAAGCTAAAGAAGACTCTGGAACGTGATTTCTGGTGGTAGGTCTCGCTGATGGTGACTTCTCCACAAGAAATATCTCCACTAGGAGGGCCTGCACCAACACCCCTGCCTATGTCGGGATGCTGAGGGAGATCATCGAAGCCCTGATCTCTCTCCATATCCCCTTCTCTAAGGTCCAAGCCCTGAAGAATGGGTCTCGCACTATATAAGTGGAGTAGCGTGAGAGGTCGGTGAACCTCATTGATTACTGTTCCACTGTCATTTTTCCCTGTTGTATATGAAGTAGCTCTGGTATCCGCACTATGCGTAGGGTGGCTGGGACAAACTCTTCCCAAAACAGGCTCTCGAAGTCTACCTAGAGCAGTCTCACCTCGTCATGTACATGGAGCATCAGGCTCCACCATATTCTTGTTGCTTCTTGAAGAAGAATCGCAGCAAGGATCGCCATAATTTTGGTAACTGTCCCTACTAGTCTAAAGACTCTCACCACAACCTCCAGCCAATCCTCAGCTGCCAGTGGGTCCATCTCACCCATGAACCTGGGAAACCTCTAGCACTAGAACTCATGCAACGCGCTCAAGTGGCATACACCATCTGCTATTGGGGCTGGTTATAATGACCCATACATTACATACATGGACATTACATTACTTTTGTGGAATACTAAATACATAACAAAAACAGACACACAAGGACCGTAATAGTTTAGTGTTTTTGGAAACTCAGAATATAAACATCTAATCATGTTGAAAGATCTTCAACATCTACCATAACAATCTTCCCCCTTTTGTTTCTTTACCTAAAACATTTCTTTATTTTCAGGGGAAAATAAAACATAAAAAGGGTGAGCTCAAATTCTCAGTAAGGGAAAACATAGAGAGCATAAAACAATCCACAATCATTTGAAAGCAAAAACTTGAACATGAAATATAAACATTAAAACCTTAAGCAAAGACATAAATCTTGGAAGTACGTAAGGAATATATCATAAAGGAATATCAATCACGATAAAATAGCATGGGAATAAAACATGTAATTGTGGAAACCATTCATCACTTGTTAGGATTTTCATAGTAGCCAAGGCAATACTGCCAAGACCATGTTAGTGGATAAAGTCCCTTTCTGAATCGAGTTCACTCCTCATTTTAGTCCTGTAACACTGAACCAGATTAAATTACCATTCCAGCCATGTCTATCTCATGAGATATAAATCTTTACCCAATGCATTGGAGGGATATATAGGTCCCACCCATCTCATAATGAAATCATTCTTACTTGTGCCACAACATAAACATAAATCATTCATAATAACCCAAAGAATAAAATGGGTTCCATAAACATCATTCCATCATAACATAATCCATATAAAATAAATGGATATCATTTCATAATAATAAAAGTGAAAACATTTAAATCATAGAGATATTATACTTGAAACATACACATATGAAATAATGTTATCTTATATGGAAAAATGGTTTTGATAAAACACCTGAAATGAATTCTTGAGGAAAATATCCTTTCTTCTTCAAAATCATTATCTTTTCACAAAAAGCCATGGAATTTTAAATGAAATGTATTTTTTTGAAAATAGTCATAAAATCTTGTTGAGTAATCTTCATGAAAATGAGGCATTATGAAACCGTAAAAATCCGTTCACGCCATATAAGTTAAAAAAACATTATCCTCGTACTTTTGTCGGAAAAGTAAAAAAGTACCTCGTAACATAAACAAAAGAAAGATCCATTACATACCATGTAGTAAAAGTAAAAAATGGGTAAAAAGGACTTTAAAATACATGAATACACTTTTATAAAACATGGACATGAATGATAGCTATAACCCCAGTAAATATATACGAATAAGCAATCTCGGATAAAATTGAGATTTGCAAAATTATCCCTTAACTTCTGTCTAATATGCTTCATATGTATCCGAACCTCTTGTATAATGATTTAAATAATGTCATTTACTTATTACAGAATCATATTCATTGTTTTATATCATATATGGTTCACTTAGGTATTTATATTACCCATTCAATTGTCAATTCCATGTTAAAGTACTGTTTTGGGTAAAATTGTTTCTTTTATCATACATGTTTAGACTTGTTCTTCTTGGTATTATTATTAATTATATCATGATTTACATACTTCAAGAATGTAAAACGTGATTTATATATCATATATATTCAGTATATATATATATATAATAGATATATAAATGAAATTAAACACATTGTTCATGGAGACGGTAGACCGTACGTACGCATGAACGCTGTTTACCTTTCTTTTTTGATTTGAATGGAAGTAAGTAGATGACATATACATATATATATATATGTGTGTGTGTATAAATAAATCTAGTAGCTTCATTATTTCATATATTTCATTATTATTATATATACTTTATAATCATTCTTGAATGGTTAATCATGGAAAATGAATCTCATCGCGTTCGTGGAGACGGTAGCCCGTACGTACGCACGAGCGATGATATCATTCCCATGATTGTGGAATTGTATTGAAGTGTATGTATAATATTACAGAATAAATATCACTTTACAATGCCCATATATAGTTATTTATTTACACCATTATACCCATCCATGTAAGGTGGTGGTGGAAAAACTGATTACACCACGACGTGGAGACAGTATTCCGTACGTACGCACGCGCGGTGATTTTGTTTTCCGTAGGATGGATAGAAGTTGAAATAGGGTTGTTTAATATTAATAATAACATATCATTATATGAGTTATATTGATGTTATTACTTTATAATGAAACAACTAAATAAGAAGAAGTTGAAGAAGAAAGAAACTTGAGAGAATCGAAAGAAGAGATTACCTCTTCTTCGACGCAACTCCTTTAAGCCTTCTCTTAATGAAGTAGAGTTGGTCTTTTGAGAATCCCAGAACCTCCAGAATTTTTCTAGGAAAGTGAAGAAGAGAAATGTTCAGGGGTTGGCTGAGCTTTAAGGCTCAAAGTGGTGTGAGGAAGAGAGGGATGAGGTGCCGTTTTATAAGGGAGGAGAGGGGCACCTTTGGAATAACTAAAAATATCATTTTATTATAAAGTCATATGCGATTTTTAATAGCTCCAAATTGATTTATTTAGATGATAAGGTATTTATGGGTCTAAATCTACTCATCCAATATAATTTAGACAATTTTAGGTTTCTATTTTAACCTTATCATTTATATTTAACTTTAAGTTAAATAATTTCTATTTTACCATGTCTTCTTGTTTTCTTACACTATAAGGTTAATAAACTTACTCTAACAAGCCAAAAGAACCCCAAAATGTTTATTACTAATATATATAACCTTATCTAAGTCATTTGGCCGATTTATAGATTTTTAGGAATAAAATAACAATTAATAATATAATATTTGTTTTAAAAACTATTTTATGTCAATTTTGACACTATTTGGTAATTGATTTTTGTGAAAATCATAACAGAATGATTAATAAGAATAAAGTTAATTAAATCAATAAAAATATGTCATATTGACCTATAAAATTAGTGTAATTCATAAAAAGTTTCAAATTACATTAATTTGGGTATTTATAACATCAATTATGTCAATATTTCATTAATAAGATAATTACTGCATCATCATTGTGTCATAAATAAATTAAATTATTTAATGTATAAAAATTATAAATAAAATACAATTATGTAGGAAATATTTTTATCTATCTAATTAATATTTATAGTCGAATTTATATTATGTATAACCTAATATTAAAAATGTTTTAGTTATTAAACTTGGATTTTAACTATTTTAACAATTCTTTTTATAAAATAATATTAAATGTCCTAATCTAATCCAAGTGGACATAAATGGTCAGAGTTTATTCATAAGGTTGTTTTTGGTCGAATTAAACTTATATAATAGAATTAGGACATGTGTTAGGGTAATAATAATATCATTTTTACCCTTAATTACCCTGTTTACTTTTAACAGTGGTAAAAAAAGTAAAAAGTTACTATTCACAAAAAAATTATTTTCATCTCATTGAACCACATTTTATTCCTTAATATTAACCGTGTCTCTTGGATTTTTTAAATTCCATTCACAGAAGTGGTAAAATTAAGTTTTATGTGAATTTACAAATTCTCTCATGAGGTGGGTAAAAGACGGTGAAAAGTTCAATAAAATTTTTATATATCTAAAATTATTATAAAATGACTAATGAATTAATTTTAACTTATATAGGTATTATTTATCAATTTTTACCTAAAATAAATTTAAATAAATTATATAATTATTTAAATAAAAAGTCGGTTTTTAAATAGTAAACCAGTGTTTTCACTATTCATCAAAAATTGAATGTTTTCAGAAAAATACCAAAATTTCACCCTAGGATAATTTCAATATTCTGAATCCAAAAATGAAGTCCATTTTGAAAGATAAAATTTATAAAATTTCAAAAATTGGGTATTAATATTCATAACAGCTAGTTTATATAACATATCGTTGTTTAGTGAAACTTGGTATTGCATACAACACACGCTATCGTGGAAGGTCATGATTGCATGTAATGAAAGACATGTCAGGGATGCGTGTTGTGCAAGATCCTTTTGCTGTAGCATACAACACAAGACATTAATGAAATTAAAAAGAATATTTTTCGTAAAATCTCGGGGTGTTACATTCTACCCCCCATAAAATGAATTTCGCCCTCGAAATTCGTCGGGGTTATAAATGGTTTACTACTCAAAAGACTCTTTAATAGAAACCCACATCGTAAAAATTAATACCAAAACTTGGCTTTAAAAACTAAAGTATGAAACTTAACTGTTACCCAAATTAACTAATCACCAGGTTTCGACATATGAGAACATTGGTGAAAATATGGATATGGAAGAGAAATATAACCGTCATGTTCTGATGGAGAGTGGTAGAGAACATGGATATGGAAAATCCAACAATCACAAAGCCATATATTTTTGATGATCTAGGGTACCATCTGATTCATCGGATATAAGGGTACTAGGACAACATTTTTGGTTTCCAAGATCATTTCCCTAAAGTTGAAAATTTTGAATTAGAATTAATACTTACTTTATTTTGGTATAACCTAACCGTTGTTCATGCCTTGAACAATTTCCACTTCATCTATTTAAGAAATGAAGTTGAATTTGTCTTTCGTGATGTTTTAGCAGATCATGTGATAGAATTATAGGTCATTCCATCTGTCTCAAACATAAGTTATCAAAAGTTATCTAATATACATAATTCCATCTATGGTGAGGTTAATCATATACGATTCCAAAAATGAACTTATACAATATATATCATACCACTTAATAAAATACAACTAGTTTCTACTAACCAGGGACTTCCTGTAGGCCAGTGGTAGGTGATAAAGGCCAGTCGCACTTCAGTTGTGGGTTCGATTCCCACAGCCTTGTCCGACGTGATGGGTTGTCGCCCGTCCTGCAGGTTTTCCTTTTTCTAAAACTACATTACTATAACATCCCATAAATAATATCGAAAAAAGTTATATCCTTAAACAATACTAACTTATGTCCAACATAATTCATTCCAATCTTTAGGCTTATCTAAAATATTTCGGTCCAAGCTCATAGTATAAAGAAAGCAATTACTAGAAAGGTTATCTACCAAGAATGTGAATACAATCATTTATCCCACATATATCAGAAGATATATCTTTTTGGTTGTATTCCAAACACATGAATACCTTTATCATATATTCTCTTCAAACATAAATTACCATATAACCTTAGTGAAAAAATGAATATTGTCAAAAGGTAAATCTTTCAACATACCAAAATCCCAAAAATATATATATAATCAAACCATAATACCACTTAGTCCTTATATCAGTCATGACCTCCTGAATACAATCAAACATCTCATTATCTTCTTATCCCTTCATTATGCGCATATCATCTACTTTCCAAAAATATCTGAATAACCTTTCATGGTTACCGGTACCATTCGACATATACTTTCAAATACATTAGGAAAAACAATAGCCTAAAAATCCTTAGATGATTCTTTATTCCATAGTACCATACATTATTCTTTATAAACATATAATCATTCCACTAAGTTCTTAAACCACTGACTGAGATTCATCATTTCTTTCATCTCATATTTCGTTTGTAGTCTCTTCATCAGCATCCACATAAATACTACTCATATTACCATGCTGATTCTCTTCATGAGATTTTCCCTTAGGGCATTGGTTTGCATAACTCCCATACATTCCACATTTAAAACATCTAATCATTATTGATGTCGTAGAAATACCATTATCCTTGTCCATGGTGTTAACTGAACCTTTTCCTTTTCACTTACTGGCTTTGTGTCCTTTTCCACACCCAAAGCATCTTCCAGTTCCTTTGAAACAATCTCCCCGATGCCTCTTCCCACATGATTTTCATGAGGGAAATTGAACATTATTTCCTCTATGATCATCATGAAACTCCATATTTCTCTTATTATCTTAGTCGGGAAACTTACCAAAGTTGAGATTATTGATCATATTATGAGATTGCTAATTATGAGTAATAACGATGTTTAGACTTCCAAATCCCGTTTCATTTGGTTTCTCATGAAGAATATCATTCCATTATCCGTCATATCCTCCATTATCATGAATCTTCCTATTTCCAGCCAATTTCTAAAACCCAAAAAGAATAGTGTGAGAGGAAAAAATCATGCTAGGGAAAACAACATAGTAAAGTGGGAGTACCCTCAATATCTAACATCTTAGGTTAAATTCTAAGATCATTACCATAGTTCTAGGACTATATCCTCTACGTATACTTATCCTTAGTGACATCCCTAGACATACCTTAGAAATATCTCTAGGGATCTCATTAACGTTTTCGCATCCTAGTTTCCAATGGTGGACTAAACCTTTCCTCTGATACCAACTATAAAGACCCATACTTTACATACATGGAAATTACATTACTTTTTCGGAATACTTAATACATAACAAAAACAGACACACAAGGACCGTAATAGTTTAGTGTCTTTGGAAACTCAGAATATAAACATCTAATATTGTTGAAAGATATTCAACATCTCCCATAATGATCTTCCCCTTTTTGTTTCCTTACCTAAAACCTTTCTTTATTTCCTGGGGAAAATAAAACATAAAAAGGGTGATCTCAAATGATCATTAAGGGCAAACATAGAGAGAATAAAACAATCCACAAGCATTTGAAAGAAAAAACTCGAACATGAAATCAAAACATTACAACCTTGAGCAAAGACATAAATCTTGGAAGTATGTAAGGCATATATCATAAAGGAAGATCAATCATGATAAAATATCATGGGAATAAAACATGTAATTTTGGCAACCATTCAAAACTTGTTATGATTTCCATAGTAGCCAAGGCATTTTTTCCAAGACCAACTTAGTGGACAAAGTCCCTTTCTGAATCGAGTCCACTCCTCATTTCAGTCCTGTAACACTGAACCAGATTGACTTATCGTTCTATCCATGTATATATCATGAGATATAAATCTTTACCCAATGCATTGAAGGGATATATAGGTCCCACCCATCTCATAATTAAGTCATTCTTACTTGTGCCACAACATAAGCAAAAATCATTCATAATAACCCAAAGAATAAATTGGGTTCCATAAACATCATTCCATCATAACATAATCCATATAAAATAAATTGATATCATTTAATAATAAGAAAAGTGAAACCATGTAAATTATAGAGAAATTATACTTTAAACATACACATATGAAATAATGTCATCTTAGATGGAAAAATGGTTTTGATAAAACACTTGAAATGAATTCTTGAGGAAAATATCCTTTCTTCTTCAAAATCATTTTATTTTCACAAAAATCAATGTAATTTTAAATGAAAAGTATTTTGTTGAAAATAGTCATAAATTCTTGTTGAGTAATCTCATTAAAATGAGGCATTATGAAACCGTAAAAATCCGTTCACGCCGTATAAGTTAAGAAAAACATTATCCTCGTACTTTTGTCGGAAAAGTCAGAAAGTACCTCGTAACGTAAACAAAAGAAATATTCCTTGCATACCATGTAGTAAAAGTCAAAAATGGGTAAAGATGACTTTAAAAATACACGAATACACTTTTATCAAACATGGACATGGATGATAGCAATAACCTCAGTAAACACTTACGAATAAGCAATCTTGGATAAAAATGAGATTTGCAAAATTATCACTTACCTTATGTCAGATATGATTCGTATGTATCCGAAACTCCTGTATAATGATTTTAATAATGTCATTGACTTATTAAATAATCATATTCATTGTTTTATATCATACATGGTTCACTTAGGTATTTATATTACCCGTTCATTTGTCAATTCCATGTTAATGTAGTGTTTTGGGTAAAATAGTTTCTTTTATCGTACGTGTTTGGACATGTTGTTCTTGATATTATTATTACTTATATCATGATTTACTTAATTCCAGAATGTAAAAAATGATTTATATATCATATATATTCAGTATATATATATATAATAGATAGATAAATGAAATGAAACACACCGTTCATGGAGACGGTAGACCGTACGTACGCATGAACGTTGTTTTCCTTTCTTTTTTGACTTGAATGGAAGTAAGTAGATGACACATATATATATGTATACATAAATCTAGTAGCTTCATTATTTCATATATTTTATTATTATTATATATACTTTATTATCATTCTTGAATGGTTAATAATGGAAAATAAATCTCATCGCATTTGTGGAGATGGTAGTCCGTACGTACGCACGAGCGATGATATCATTCGCATGATCGTGGAATTGTATTGAAGTGTATGTATAACAATACAAAATAAATATCACTTTACAATAACCATATATAGTTATTTACTTACACCATTATACCCATCCATATAAGGTGGTGGTGGAAAAACTGATTACACCACGGCGTGGAGACGGTATTCCGTACGTACGCACGGGCGGTGATTTTGTTTTACATAGGATGGATAGAAGGTGAAATAGAGTTGTTTCATATTCATAATAACATATCAGTATATGAGTGGTACTGATTTTATTACTTTATAATGAATCAGCTAAATAAGAAAAGGTTGAAGAAGAAAGAAACTTGATAGAATCGAAAGAAGAGATTACCTCTTCTTCGACGCACATCCTTTAAGCCTCTTCTTAAGGAAATAGAGTTGGTATTTTGATAAGACCAGAACATCCAGAATGTTGCTAGGGAAGTGGAGAAGAGAAATTGGCAGGGTTTGGCCGAGCATGAAGTCTCAAAGTGTTGTGAGGAAGAGAGGGAGGAGGTTCCCTTTTATAAGGGAGGAGAGGGGCACCTTTGGAATAACTAAAAATATTATTTTATTATAAAGTCATATTCGGTTTTTAATAGCTGAAAATTGATTTATATTGAAGATAAGGTGGGGATGGGTATAAATCCTCTCATCTAATAGAATTTAGACATGTTTAAGTTTCTATTTTAACCTTATCATTTAGATTTAACTTTAAGTTAATTAATTTTTCTTTTACCGTGTCTTCTTGTTTTCTTACAATATAAGGTTAATAAACATACTATAACAAGAAAAACGAATCCAAATATGTTTATTATTAATATATATAACCTTATATAAGTCATTTGGCCGACCCTTAGATTTTTAGGAATAAAATAACATATAATAATATAATATTTGTTTTAAAAACTATTTTATGTCAATTTTGAAACTATTTGGTAATTGATTTTTTTGAAAATCATAAAATAATTATTAGTTCGAATAAAGTTAATTAATTCAATAATAATATGTCAAATTAAACTATAAAATAAGTTTAATTCATAAAAAGTCTCAAATTACATTTATTTGGGTATTTATAACATCAATTATGTCAATATTTCATTAATAAGATAATTACTCCATCATCATTGTGTCATAAATAAATTAAATTATTTAATGTCTAAAAATTATAAATAAAATACCATTATATAGGAAATTTATTTATATTTCTAATGAATATTTATAGTCAAATTTATATTTTTTATAATTCTATATTAAAAATGTTTTAGTTATTAAACTTTGATTTTAACTATTTTAGCAATTATTTAAATAAAATAATATTAAATGTCCAAATCTAATTTAAGTTGACATAAATGGTCATATTTTGTTCATAAGGTTGTTTTTGGTCGAATTACACTTATCCAATAGAATTATAATATGTTTTAGGATAATAATAATATCATTTTTACCCTTAATTGTCCTATTTACTTTTAACCGTGGTAAAAAAAAAGTAAAAAGTTGTTATTCACCAAAAATTATTTTCAACTCATTGAACCAAATTTTATTCCTTGATATTAACCGTGTCTCTTTGATTTTCGAAATTTTATTCACAGAAGCAATAAAATTATGTTTTATGTGAATTTTCAAATTCTCTTAGGAGGTGGGTAAAAGATGGTGAAAAGTTCAATAAAATTTTTATATATCTAAAATTATTATAAAATGACTAATGAATTACTTTGAACTTATATAGGTAATATGTATCAATTTTGACCGAAAATTAATTTAAATAAAATAAATAATTATTTAAATAAAAAGTCGGTTTTTAAATAGTAACCCAGTGTTTTCACTATTCATCAAAAATTGAAAGCTTTCAGAAAAATACCAAAATTTCACCCTAGGATAATTTTGATATTCTGAATCCAAAAATGAAGTCCATTTTGAAAGATAAAATTTATAAAATTTCAAAAAGTGGGTATTACTATTCATAACGGTTAGTTTATATAACATATCGTTGTTTAACGAAACTTGGTATTGCGTACAACACACGCAATTGTGGAAGGTTGTGATCGTGTGTAATGCAAGCCAAGTCAAAGATGTGTGTTGTGGAAGCTCCTTTTGGTGTAGCGTACAACACAAGACATTAATGAAAATAAAAATAATATTTTTCATAAAATCTCGAGGTGTTACACTGGTGGTAGTAGTGGCCCATTGGGATGTGGTACCGCCGGTGCCTCCACTATGATGGGACCCTGTACCGAGGCCTCGTCGCTCGATGGGCTACCATCTAATACATCTCTCAGAACCCTGGCTATCTGTCTACATGGGGCCATCCTAAAAAGATAAATGTGTTCCACGGTCAATAAGTTACACCTGGAGAGTTGACTCAAACAGATCACCATGAAATCTCTTGAAACATATACGGAATCAGTGTTTTCGTGCACTGAGTCAGAAATCAGATATCAGGGTCCTGGTGTAAGGATACGTCAGCTACCACACCAACACTGGACTCCTTGGACTGAAAACCTCACTCAGTACTCTTAACATTATTTCTTCACAGTAATGAAAGATCATATTCCTATGTTCTACCGTAGAACTGAATCCTTTGATACCAATTTTTCACGACCCATCCCTTGGGGATCATGTCGTGACTACCCCAAACCCACCTTCCATAGGCCAGGGGCGGGAGACTAGCACCAATACTGTAAAATCAAAAAACTGGGAATGTATTACCTTTATAAACTGTAAACACACACAATCAGACTATATTCTAGAACCAAAACAATATGTAAAACTATATACAAGGAGTACTGAAAAGTAAAGGGGCCGGAAATACAAGCCCAACTGTAAAGTAAAAGGAAACTAAAGGACAAAATAGCTGAAAGGTGAAGAGCAGCTCCAAGATAGTTCACCACGGATCCTACCAGAAGGTTTCATACAGATGGCCTCCTAATCACTCCTCGTCTATCAGTCTCATCCGAGTACTTACTCGTCGTGAATTCCACCTCTGGTTACTTTCTAGCCTTCGTATACTCATCCTCGGTCAGCGCTGTCTGTCGCCTACATCCAACACAATGAGATGCGGCCATATCCCGTGCAGGGGTGAGTACAATGGTACTCATTAGGGACCCCGAGACACTCACGGTGTCACAAAATCAACAAGGATAAACCACATAGTATGAAATCAATGGATATCGATTACTTAGGTATATGCCCATACCTGTACCTAAGTTAACAAGTAACCCGTATCACTCGTGAGGAAAACACAGAAGTCACTGACTCAGTTCACACAGGTATACTACTTATATAAGAAGATAAGAATGATCAGATATAGCCACTGAGTCATCTGAGCTGTCAGACCCACACATGATACAGGACCATATATTCTATTGGACCCACACATGATCTAGGAATAGAAGTTGGATCTTTCAGACCCACACAGGATCCAGGACCGGCTATTGTATCGGACCAACACATGATCCAAGAACATATGTCAAAACATTCGGACCCACACAGGATCCAGGAATAGTTTTCAAAGCTGTTGGACCCACACAGGATCCATGAAAAGCTATTCTGTCAGACCAACACATGATCCAACAACATAAGTTGGAGCACAGCCAGCCATGAGGTTTCCGCAAAGCAATCTTGGTTCTAGGATGGTCCACTCCTCAATCCAAGAGTGAACATTTCAACTGCCACATAGTCCAATGTTGATGTATCTCAAATTTCCATCTCATCCTAAGGAACACAACGCGACAGACGGCGCGTCAAGAGAACACCCGGTATGAGAGTTATTGGCATTTCCCTTCCGAGGGCCTGGCTGGATTTTGGTTCCATCAAACCCCACCATACCCCAAATGCGTCCAAACCTCAATTGGGTTATGTTAAAAGAACTGTCTCTCTCCATGCTTTTTGTTTCCGCAGACAGTTCTTCAATCGGACACCTCTATCCCATGTTATGGGAGAAAAGGTGAAATCAGGTCAAACAGGTCCGGACTGGGGTCTGACCAGGTCCGAGGGCCCGACCTAGTCTGCAGGCCATACCCGTTTTGCGAGTCCTACCTAGTACGTGAAAGAGGCCCAGCCCGAGAGGGCGGCCCTACCCCCGCTGGGCGGCCCGGATCGTGCTGGTTCTGGCTCTGCGCCCCGCGATGGGTCTGGCCCAGTGGCCCACGCTGGGTCCAGCCCGGTGGCCCGGCCCGTGCTAGTTCTGGCTCTGCGGCCCGCACTGGGTCTCGCCCGGTGGCCCAAGCTGGGTCCATCTCGGTGGCCCGGCAGCCTATGGGGTCCACCCTAACCGCATCCAGGGGGGAGGTCGCACCCCCTGGAGATCCTGAACGGTTAAGTTGTTGGTGTGGGAGACAAAATTGGCACCACGTGGCACCATTCCACGTCACACGGGACCCACAGTGGGTCCCACTCCTCCAGGCTGGCCAAGCATCCATTTGACTCTCGAGTGGTGCTGGTTCCGCCATGCCTCCTCTGACAACCCGGTGGCTCAGGCCACCGGTCTTCCTCGCGGCTGACTAGGCGTCGACTGCTGCTGCACCACTACGGTCGGGGGTTGCGGCGTCTTCTACTCCAACACGTGTCGTCATTGCGCCGCTCCTTCCAGGTTGACCCGGAAGCTTATGCCGCAAGTTTCATTCGTGGCTGTCCATGCACCGGCCACCGCTATCCATGCAGTCGGTCGATTTTCCGGCCACCCCTCCTTCATTCCATTAGTGACGTTTGCTGGTTTCGACTGCTAGCGAACAATCTATGGGTCACCGGAAGCGTTCCATTGACCCGATTCTCATCCCGGAAGAATTCACGCACTCCTTGGGTTGCCGCCTTCGATGTGAAACTATTGTTGATGAGTAACGCTCATCTCGGACTCATGCAGTGTTCAACATCAAATTCCACAAAAAAGGCGGAGGGGTCGGGTCATGTTTGTTTGGCCCGCGCCCTCTACGTTACGGTGATATCAAGCTGCTTCAAATTATAATCCACGAAGTAAAAGGAAGAACTAGAAACGAATCAAGTTCAAACCCTTACCTCTGATTCATTGTTTGTTGATGATTTTGTGGAAAGGCAGATGTCGTTTCATTGACGTTGGGAAAGAAGATGATGATGTCGAGGAAGACGACGTCAGCGTTCTTCAAGTACGGCGCTTCCTCCCTTGTTTCGGTTGAAGATCATTCTTCGTTGGTGGAAGAAGTGTTCTTCATTGGAGAACTATTATTCTCCCATGCTCTCCTCTCAAAAGCTTCCCACCAAAAGAGAAATGCAAAAACAAAACAAATAATAACAGATTGATATCTTATTAATTCATTGTCACCTTATTCAATTTGGTAGAATTAAATTAATGGGCTTCACCTAATTAATTCTTGAGTGTAGGCACCAAATTAATTAGGTGAGATCAAGAGGCTCCATTATGGTGGTGGCACCATTAAGTGGGGAGCTCAATAGGTTTCTCCCAACTTAATGGGGAGTTCAAGGGGTTTCATCGTCAGGTGGTCCCCACCACATTAATCCTTACATGGGAGGTTATGTTCGGTTGGGCCCCACCACCATAACCTCTCATGGGAGGTTAAGGTGGCGTGGTCCCCACCTCTAACCTTCACATGGAGGTTTTAAAAAAACTATAATAAAAAATAAAGCTACCCCTTTATTTTTATATAACATATTCATTAAAACCCAAAAACTAACATTTATTCTTTAACAACTGACATCGACGTGAAAGTCTTCTTAAGCTGATATTGGCATTGCGAGTTCAACGGTGCCCTTAGATTTCAATTCTGAGCAACAGTTCAAAAGTTATAGAATCCCGCTCATACGTTTATAGAACATACCCAAACAAAACTTCTGAAATTGATTCCAGGCACACCGGGCCTCAGAATCGCGCGCCGTCATCTTTCGTAGACTAGTAAAATAACCATGTATTTAAAAAATCCACTGGAATTTCGGGTCTTTATAAAGGATATCAAAAAACATTCTAAAAAACATTATTTTATGAGAAGTTTTTAAAAATTTATTTTGATTTCTAAAAATTATTTGAATATACCATAATGGTTAATAGTTTCAATACATTATATTTTTCAGTACTGAGAATGTTTCATTTATTGCATGTAAGTCAAATATAATAATAAAGAAAAATATCATGTCATGGAAATTGAAAAATATTGTCATGGTTTTTTTGATCAAATCGAAGGAATAAATTTTATTTTGATGGTTAAGAAAATATATAATGTTGTATGTCATCTATTGTGAGCTATAGTATTTGTTTAATCTTATTAATTTAGTTTTTTGAATATATCCAGAGCTATAGACATTAGATTTATGTGCATCATGATTTATTTTAAATTTATTGATTTTTTGAAAATATAACCCTACTAGGATGAATTTTTTTTCTTTTTTTTGATTCTCTAATAATAAAATTAATCATAAAAGAATGTTTTTATCTTTATAAACATTATTGTCAATATATTTTTTTCTATATTCTATGTTTTAGAACCATTTTTTAGGACCAATGTATCATTGTTTACACATAGATTGTATCAAAATAATGGTACTTCAACCCTATATTATTGACATGATCCCAACATTAATGTGAGAGAGAACCCTCTATATCATATATTTATGCATAGTATTTCACTTTTAATGATAAATTAAATACTATTTCTACCACCAGATGTGATTATAATGATTTTATATCCCCAATTTTTTCAAGATTAACAAAATTATTATTAAATTTTTCTTCGTCATATCTTACTATATAACTAATGTAATTATTCTTGTGTTTATGTTGAAAAATGATACATAATATTGAATTATTTATATACAACTAGATACTAAAATTAATATCGGGCATGAATAAAAAAACATTACCCAAAACATGTAAATTATAGTGCACTGAAATAAGGATTGAAGAGTTTATTTAAATCATGAATGTAGAATGATGAAAATAATTAGTGCTTTACGATAATATTCTACATATTACTACAATTGTAATATGTGTTTTCCATTTATTTCAGTATGAATAGATGAATATTCAGAGTTTTATTCTACACAATCCCACTATATGAATTATTGATAATGGTTTTTTATATCAATGATAACATAATGAATTATGGAATACAAACTTATCTATGAATAGTGTGATAAATGCTACAACCTCATGCATTCCATGGACCATTAGATGGTTATTGATGATGGATTTTTCTTAGAATGATTATAGATTATATTTTTTTCCCATCAACTATAACATTCCAATAGATCACATGGAAGGTTAATAAACACCAGGTTTTTATCCAAAATAATCAACTAACTAGTCTATGATATAAAAAGTGTAGAATATAGTTTGAGAAGATCACAATAGTTTTTTTTATATATAAATGTTATTTTTTGTGTTCATTTTTATCAAGAATATTTTAATTCATCTAACATTTGGATAATACTCATAAATTGAAAGTAATATGATTGAAGGTATTTTAATGATATAAGTATAATATTTAAACTAAAAATTATTGGATTATATCAATGTCATTATTTTTAGGAAGTTGGAGGGATCAATGTTATTTATAGTAAAATGTTATAATTTAAATATTGATTTGGTTTCTAATTTTTAGTATTTATTTTAGTTTTTTAATTCAATATATGAATTATATTTGAATTTATATTATAGGATCTTTCAATTATGAGTTTGAAATATCAAAATAATTTTAAATTAATTTTATGGAGATTATTTCGACGATGTTTTCTGAAATAATGAGTGGAATGGTGAAACATTATTCATAGGGATATTTTTTTAAAGAGTCAGACTTATAATTATTTTTAACATCAAATTTAGGTACAGATTCACAATATTATTAAATATAATACTATTTATATATCTATACCTTTTACAGGTAAAATGATATGTAGATATATTTATATGTGAAAACTATTGTGAAAATATTACTAAAACAATTAGCATTTTTTATCTTCAAAATCTCAAAAATATAGAATATTACATTGTAAATCATTATGATCCCACACTAAAATGATTAAGAAGGAAGGTGAGACACATTCCATTCTATAACATCTATTTAATGAATTATAATTTTATATGTCCTTGATGATTACTTTCATGATACTGTGGACTCCTAGTAATCTTTCGAATCTATCAGTTTCTACAAATATTATAAGTTGAACCATCATTCAACTTGTTCTCTTAATTTTTGACTGCTGATACTTAGTAATCATGGAGTGTCTGTTTCTAAAACTATGATGTTCATATGTTGGTTCCTGATAAAATATCTAGATTGGATTTGTGAAGAACTAGTTTTATGGTGTGAAGTGGAGGAATTTTTTTCTAGTGGTCCCCATAGAAAGGGTCATCTGTTGAAAATCACTGAGATCCTAGAGATATCATTTGTTGGATGGTCATGGCGATTTCAATTCCCTAAATCTATAAATTATTGATTATAAATCATTCTATTATTTATTTACATTTTCTTACACATTTATATGATATAGGGATAGGATTTCTTTAATAGAAATTGGAATATTTTGTTTTTGTCGATATTTTTATATGAAAACAATTCACCTCCCTCTTTTGTCTTCATCATCATCATTTTATCGCAACATGTAATAAAGTTTTGGATATGTATGGAATTTTTCATGTGGATGTAAGAATCATTAGAAAATAATCTTGTAGAAGGAAAATGGTTTATCCTAGAAAATGTATGATTCTGATCAATGATCGTTATTTTGATGGAAATAATTATGGATTTGGGAGAGATTGGATGATTGTCTATTTTATGTATCATGAAATCCAAGATTACATTAATTTGTAAAACCAAATAAAATTCATATCGTTAAGGAAATTTGAGGTGGTGATAATGAGGTATGATATGATATCTATTCCAAAGTGATTGATGAAATTATAATTACATTTGTTCTGACTGAATTCAATCATGTATCACAATATTCTATTACCTATGATATATGTCAAAAAATTGCAATTATATAATATCAAACTGATCATGTTTGATAGTTAACATTAATGTATTTTTTCAATAATGTTTTAATATTGGAAAACACATTTCAAAATCATGTCATAAATTAAAGGAGTTGAATTTTATTTACAATACTAAGATGAAATAATAAACTAAAAATCACATATCTTTAAAAATGGAAATGTTATCCTCATAGTTTTGTGGATGAATTTTGTGTTCCATATCATTATAGTTCGGGTGATGAATATACTATATTCATTTATGCTGATCATGAAACTCAAATGGTAAATCTATTCATTGGGAATCATGCTGATGACCTCAAAATCTATTTCACTCAAAACTATAATAAAAAATAATTATTATAATGGACATAATAGATATTGTTTTATGATCCATGCAAATTTAAAATAATTAAATTAAGTAAATATAAATCATCTTGAATCATATGATTCTATTTATAATGATATATAGATTTTATTAATGCATATTCTAGTATTATTATAAAGGATATAATTAAATAATTAATATTCTTAGGGATAAAAATATTAATACAGTAAAACAATGTCTATGTAGTAATGGTGAAAATTTTAAATTATATTGGAATTATTTTCTTTATGGTTATAAAATAAATTTAATATATATTATTAATTTTTTGAGTTTTTTACTAATATATATTATTTTAATGAAACTTATTTAAGATAACTAATTTTTTTGTTAAACATATTGAGGATTAAAAACCAAATATAAATTAAAATTTAATATTTTTTATTAACATAAACAAATTTTGGTAACTATCACATTTGATGCTAATATTACATGACTGACAAGAATATGTGTTCTAAAATAACCTTGTTATTGATATTATATAAGTATGACCCACTGGATATCATTGATATACTATTAAGTAGAATATTTAAATGTTCGTAGATTTATTATATTCAAATTTATTAGGCATTTGTATAGAATGGTCCTTAGGGTATGAACTACAAATATAGAAAGTGTTTCATTTCCAATTAAATATTGTATTCAAGTGAATTAACTTTTTTTATAGGTAGGGAACACATTTTAAATATTTAACTTTTATTTGTCAACATTTAATTATACTTATATTTAATTTGATAAAAATATAATATCTGTGTTATTTTATATAGTGAATTATTCTTATTATTTTGTAAACTATGACCGTGAAGTATACTCTGATCTTTTTATATAATTCACTATCATTTATGTAATTATGGGTTTATTGTATTTCCATTTAAAATACAACCATGTGTTGGAATTTATCTTTTTTTATGTAAAAAATTATTTATTATTTAAACTTTTTTCCATGAATAGAATGTGAAAATATATTTTATAAATAATATATTTGAAAATAAAATTTGTAATTCTAATACATTAAAAAATTGTTTTTCTATATATTTAAAAATAATATATTTATATTATATGAACATTTTAAATTCTATATATTTGAAAATGCACTAATCAAAAGTTTTTATTTTTTTTACTAAATTCTTTGATTTTTTTTAATTCAAATTCTATAAAAACAATTTGTAATGTCTCAGATTCCTCCATATATTATTTTAATATTATAAGGGAATTTTTTCGAGACCAGGCACTGTGATAGTGTGCAGTTATGAGGCACGGTGAGCCCAGAACATATGTTTGAATTTAATTAAATAATTAAATATTGTGCACGTGGGGTTTTCATGAAAAAGTGGAATAACTCATGAACGGGTGCTCGGATCAGAAATATGAGGGCACCGTTGCATTCATAGTAGTGACTTTACATTAGGCGAGGCCTAACATTGGCCGGCGCAGGTCGGTGGTGAAATCTGGTTTTTGGAATTAACTGTAATAAAATAATTTATAAAGATATTTTATTAAATCTTGTTGTGGAAAATATCTTTTATCCTTTTTAAATAAAGGGTTGCGCAGGGGTCCAGGGTTACAGACCTCATAACCCTGAAACCCTTGAAGGCTCTATAAAGCTCTGGAGGAAACCCCCAACGCGGCGACGACGTTCATGGCGAATTTCGCAGCTGACGATGACGTGGAGACTGGATATTCACCAATGAATGCTGAAAATCCAGGTAGGATGTTTGATTTTGGTTTCTATTCCCCGTTCTTGATTCCTACGACGAATGCATACTAATCCATGACCATATTAGCTCGATGATCGATCGTATTTGCGGGATGGTCTCTTTGTAGGGATTTTAGGGATTTGGTTCTTGAAGTTAATTTGGTTTCGTTCAACCTTCTAACGGTGACGAACCAAGATCGACGCGAACATCGATCAAGGTTTGTCCCTCTCGATTTATTGTGCCTTACTTCCCTGATTTCTCACATTCTTCATCTGTGTTCCACATGTTCTTCACGGGGTATGAACAATGATCAATTGCGCCTTCGATCTGCGGCGCAACGATATGAGATTGTAGATTCACCCTCGGTATAATGGTCCGGAGCTGCGATGACGGTTTCGACAGACAATTCGGAGCGGATCGAGAGATATGTGTTTTTGGGCGTTTTTCCTTTGGATGGATCATTGGAGGATTATGACCTGATTGAAGGACAGGAAACACATGATTCGGTGTTCGTGTCATGGTACGAACCAAGATCTGAAGTTGCACGGAAAATGGACAAGAGAAACGGAAACCAGAAGATTGGTCGAGGTAGGAGGAGGAAGAGGGCGGTTCTGGAAATTTCCTGACTCCACGGCATGTAGAATGGGCTACACAGCGTGTGATCGTCAGTGGACTAACTGGTGTGTACTCCTAAAGTACATGGACATCGGTTGGGTACACGGCCAAGGACACATCGCGTATAACCTTCTTCAGCCAGACCCAGCTAGATACACGGGATACCCCGTGTACTGGTACACGGGCAGGAGACACAGACAAAGACCGTGTACGGGCACATGGCCAGCGTACACGGGCAAACCCGAGGTACTCCTCCATGGCGTGTAATCCTTATACATGTTGTGTAGTTTAGTTTTACAAAACTTGGACATATGACATGGGCCATTTACATGGGCATTACCCAGAGTCAAGGAACATTGTGTGTATCCATACCACACACTGTGTAACCTGTTTTACATGGCTTGATCCTTTTGTCTTCTGTGAATTGGACTATCTTTCTTAGGGTTCATACAGTTGGTCTTTCCCCTAAAGGTTCTGGTATCATTTCCTTCGTACTGGAGTATGATCCATTCAGCAGAACTTCCTGAATAGAGTTCTTGGGATCCCCTCTGTGAGACTTGGAGCAGGATCCTCTATTCATTCCTCAAACCCTAGGTAGATTTTTTGGTATCTTTGTGACCAACTTTACGTGGGCGTCGATCCTCTGCTTAGAGGATTAGTTCAAACTGGGTTGTTGGAATCACCCCTTGGCTATTGGTTGTTATCCTTATATAAGAAACATATTCTCAAGTACTTTTGGATTGTGTTCTCCCAGAAAGAGTACTTCGTATCTATCTCTTCAGACCTAGGAGTAGGTTCTCCATGTTACGGGCTTAGTGGACTCTTCGAGCTTGATCCTAGTGGTGGTTTCGTGATGGTCGATCGTTTATGAGTATATCTTGATATTCTTGTTATATGTTCTGTAATCATATACTGTATAGAGATGACTGTATCTTTCCATTTTGGTATTTCCCATGTTTTATTCCTTTTTGGTTTTCGGGGTGTCCTACTTGGTATTGTTATACTCACCCCTGAACGGGCTTTTCCCGCACGTTTCGTGTCATGTGCAGACGAGCCAGCCTTTGATAGGATTCTAGGCGGACCAAGATCGTACGGTGCTCAGTGAGATTAGATAGGCTGAGGTGTGTTTCTAAGGCTACATATTGCAGTCCCAGTACCTTTCATTACAGGTTGGACTTTGTTACAGAATTTATTTTTGTGGGCTTATACTTTTGGCCCAGGGTTTTACAATTGATGTACTTTAATTTACCATTGTACTATGTTGGTTGGTATTTTAGTGTATACATGCATCTCCATTTTTAGTAGATTATAATTTTTATCTTTTTGGGCTTGGAGATGTGTGTGTGTGTGTGTGTACAGGTTTATAGGCAATGCCTCCCATGTTAGTAACATGCCTACTCGGTGCTAGTCACTAGCCCCTACCCTATTAGAGGTGGGCTTGGGGAGTTGCGGCTTGGGCCCCACTGGGACGGGTCGTGATAGAGTCGTATCAAAGGTGTTTGGTTCTACCATAGGACAGAGAGTCTGTGAGTTGGTTTTGGGAAACAGTGTTAAGTGTTTCAAGTTCGGCTTTTAGGCCAGGGACCCTAGTGTTGGTGTGGGCAGCCGACGTATCCATACACCAGGACTTTGATAACTTGCTTTTCGACATGCAACATGAGAACACTAATTGTAGGGGAAAATAACGGTACATGCATCATATAGGAATGGGTTGTGGTTTCCATGTCCTTATTGAGTTAGCTCTCCAGATATACTCATTTACTATGATACATCTTGTTTCATTGCAGGATGCCTTCGGGATGCGCACCCACTAGGATCCAGCAGCTTGATCATGAGGATGACCCCCTCAGTGATGAAGCTTCGATACAGGGACCAGATCGCCCATTTTTTACCACAGGGTGGTGTGTCAGTTATTCCATCACATGTGGAGTAGTGTTTAGTTCCTGTTGTATCAGTGGAGGAGGAGCGCAGGATGAGCGCACTCCATGAGTTCCAGAGACAGAGACCCCTTAGGTTTCGAGGTGAGCCTGACCCTCAAGCAGTAGAGGAATGGCTTGAGGCGGTGACCAGAGTCTTTCGTTTGGTCATGACACCAGCAGACCAGATGTTGATCCTGGTAGAGAGCCTTCTGCAGGGGTTGACAGGGCGATGGTGGAGTTTGGTTATCCAGACTCACGACGAGGTGACTCTTGCATGGTCAGAGCTTGGGCACCTCTTCAGGGAGGATTTTTCGTCACTTACCCTGAAAGAAGTACATATACAGGAGATTCTTCAGCTCTAGCAGGGAACCATGACGGTGGCTGACTATTCATTGAGGTTTACTGACCTCTCACAGTACTCGATGGATATGGTAAGTGATCAGTAATTCAGAGATCAGAATTTTGAGCGGGACTTGCATAGAGACATCCGAACTAGCATCATCCCTATGAGCATTTCAACTTATGCTGGGGTGCTCGAGTGGGCTTTGGTGGTCAAATGTTTCTTGGCAGAGTAGAGACAGCTAGTAGTTGTCAGTAGTGAGTGAGATAAAGTAGAGACCTCGGCAGCAGGGAGCCGACATCAGGGATCCAGGCGTGGGAGACATTTTCAGAGGTGATCCCAGGACAGGGGATCTGCTGTACAGAGTTCGCAGAGCGCATCCAGCTAGCATCGAGAGAGGAAATTCTACTCATGTGATGGCAGGGGATATCTCGATCGATATTGTCTTACCCACAGTACAACTGACATGGGAGCAGTGGATGGACCACTGAGGCAGAGGAAACATGTGGAGAAGACAGATCTGTGGGATAGAGTATGTGGTATAGGTTCTCGGAGAGAAATTGGATGTGGATGGCGTTTTGAAATTTGACCACCACCACCCCCAGGAGGTCCACCCCTGGATCCGGGATCTAGTGGACAGAGGCAGGGACAGCTACAGGAAGTGGAGGATTATGACCCAGGTACTCCTGGAATGATTAGTGGTACAATCTGTGTCATTTCTACTTTGGATGCCATACTGATAGACACAGGTGCTAGTCATTATTTCCTAGCTTCTTATCTTGTTCGAGACCTTGAGATTCCAGTTGATCCATTGACTCTACCCTTACACTTAGAAACACAGACTAGTGAAGATTCATAGATCACACACCCTTTCAGATAGTGTGACCTGACCCTTGGAGGTGAGAGTTTCGGTTCGAACCTCTTGGTGGTAGCGTTTTCGCCTTGCAGTGTCATTCTTGGTATGGATTGGAAATCCACAGTTCATGCCCAGATTAACTATTTTAGGTGAAGCGTGCAGTGTGTATGCAGTAATGGAATGATGTTCTCCTTCGTTGGTGAAAAGGATTCCCAGGCAGCGCAGGATGGACTCGTGCGTAGGAAGGTACAGCCGATTTCACATCATTTGGATAGCATAGCCCTTGGCGCAGTAGATGTTACGAGTTTCCAGTCTCCAGTAGTAGGTGTTGAGTGCGAGGATGTCTTTCCGGAAGATGTCCTCGGACTACCTCCCCTTTGGGAGATAGATTTTCGCATTGAGTTGCAACCCGGGACTACACCGATATCAGCATCAGCATATCGGATGGCTCCTGTAGAGCTTCGCGAGCTGAGTGTGCAGATGGAAGACTTGCAGAGGAAGGGCTACGTGAGACCCAGGTTTTTACCCTGGGCGGCCCCAGTGTTGTTTTCCAAGAAGGAAGACATGATCTTGAGGCTATGTGTGGATTATCAGTGCTTGAATTCGGTGACCGTGAAGAACTGGTATCCACTACCGAGGATCGATGACCTCTATGACCAGTTAAGAGGGTCACGATGGTTCTCAAAGGTTGATCTACGATCAGGCTATCACCAGTTGTGAGTATTGGATGATGATATACCGAAGACAGCTTTCATATGTCATTATGGTCACTATGAGTACTTTCTGATTCCCTTAGGCATAATGAATGCCCCGGTAGTGTTTATGGGACTCATGATTCGGATCTTTTAGCCCTATCTAGATTGGTTTGTAGTGGTCTTCATCAATTATATCCTTGTGTACTCTGTGTCCAAGGAGGAGCACGCGAGGAACCTATGGATGGTTCCGGACACACTCTGTGAGCACCAGTTGTACGGTAAACTCTCTAAGTTTCAATTCTGGATACAAGAGGTCCACTTTATGGGACACATTATCTCAGCAGATGGTGTAGTAGTGGACCCCTCCAAGGTAGTGGCAGTGTTAGCATGGGAGCCACCCCAGAGCATGACAGAGGTGCGGAGTTTCCTTGGGTTGGAAGGCTACTATCAGAGATTAATTCTTGATTTCTCCAATATTTCAGCACCATTGATAGCTTTGACCAGAAAGGGGCAGCCCTTCATGTGGACCGACAGATTCCAGCAAGCTTTTCAGCTATTGAGACAGAGTCTGAAGAGTACCCCGATCTTAAGTCTACCAGAAGAGGGTGTCATGTACGTGGTGTTATGTGACGCATCAGGAACAGATATTGGTTGTGTACTGATGTAGAGTCAAGTGGTGATTGCCTATGGCTCGCATTAGTTGAGGCCACATGAGAAGAATTACAAGACCCATGATCTTGATTTGGAAGTGGTAGTCTTCGCGTTGAAGATGTGGCGGCACTACCAGATGGGTGAGTGGTTTATTGTCTACTCTGATCATAAGAGTCTCAGATATAACTTTTGTCAAAAGGATCCTAATTTGATATAGAGGTGGTGGCTTGAGTTTGTATGAACCCGAGTTTTTCGAACGGGTCAAAATCCCGACCCTGTTTGATTTTTTTTACTGGTTTCTGAGAAGTCTAGAAAATCTGGGCAGTTTCAAGAAATTTCCAGACTACACGCCGTGTACATTAAGTACACACTGTGTATGTGTTAACCAAGTTACCGGCCGTGTGCTCACCGAGTACATGCCATGTGATGACCATGTAGAATATTCTTACTACACGACGTGTATTTATAGACATTCAAGGTATCCTTAATTGTGCGAGGCCAAGTACATGCCGTGTGGCGCCCATGGGTAAATTTCAATCTACACAACGTGTAGTCTTCCTTGAAATGGCGTGTAACTTTGTTCTGTGTAGAGGCCGAGTCCCTGGACGTGTGTTGACCCTGTACACAATCCAAGCCGTGTGCTGCACTCCGCTTAAGTCGGAGAACGAAAACCCATCTACACGGCGTGTACTTTAAAAATACATGTCGTGTACTTTTATTTTTATTTGATCATCCTAGACGTCGTCACGTCTTATTTCGTAAAACGTATTCTTCTTCCCCATTGGACAAACGGTTTGTCCGAGAACCTTAGAAAAACAAAAAACCCACCCAGAATCATCATACACTGTCCGTTCTTCAATCTGTTGGTGGCTGCGGGACTGCATCGGAGAGGCTAACCCCGCGCACTCTTCTTCGTCATGGATTCCTCACCTGTTTCTCCGCAGATTCCATCTGAACGAAATTTCCGGTATTTGACGGAAACACAGATCTACTATGATTCAGACCGATTCAGATGCTGATATCAAAGTAGTGTCATCGTACGAGTACGAGGTGGGTGGTTCATACCTTCTTTCGTGTTTTCGTAGACAATTGGGGGTTGCGACCTTCGGGCACAACGTTGGGTATTGAGAAAAACCCTTGTTCATTTATCTTTAATAGTTTATCTGAATTTTAGGATGCCTCTGGGTATTCCACGACCCTTGTTGTGCTTGAGCGAGTCCGGGTTAGAGGTCATAGCTCATATGGGGAAATTCATCCAGGAGTACTGAAATCCATATGATTTGGACCAACATTCAAAATACCAAGTTTAGACTGTTTTTGACGATGTTGGATTAAACTGCTAAGTTTTATTTATTAAAGCATGTTATTAAATTGTTTAATGCATTTAAGACCTTAGGTTCTGATATGGGATAGCACAATTTAGTGAAATTTGTCTCTTTAGTAGTTGCATGTTTAAAGTGATACTTTCAAGTATGAATATGCAATGTGTGATATTTCCTATGTTGAACTGCTTTTTGTGTTGGACATGGCCCAGTTATATTTTCAATTTATGGGGATCATAGGTTGGGGATTTTTCTCGGTTTACTTTGGGTGGTTGCTACCATTGGATTGGGCGTCTTGGACGTCGGTTGAGGCAGTTGGATTGTTGGGTTGGACTTATCCCGGGATACTTGAATGGTGAGGCCATCAGACTTGAGCGACAGGTTCGAAGGGACACGAGGTTTCAGAGGTGTTGTGGCTTGCGGACATATTGATGTGATTACCACTCACCGGGTACTTTTGAGTAGTGTGCACACAGATAGACTCTGAGATGAGGTGGTGCGGACACTCGTTGGGTAGAGGCCCCCAGCAGATGTGGTTAGATATATTTGGATTGGGGGTTCTTGCCATAGGAAGACATGAGGAAGGTGAGGAGCCTTCATAAGATAGCTTTGAGGTGGTCAGGTTGGGGGCAGAGGCTCGTCGTGATTTGATGGCAGACATCATTGTCCCTCCAGTTATCTTTTGATGACGGGTATCAATGTTCCTTCGGATGTGGTCCCATGTGCAGGTTGAGCTTTCGAACTAGGTTACGATTGTTGGGCATGCCTTCGGGATTTTGGTACTTGAGACACATGGTGCCAGGTGGCACGTGGTGCCGGGTTACATCTAGAGATTCCGACGCTGGCCGAAGCAGGTGACACTTCCTGGTGGCTGTTGAGCACCAGTGAAGTTTGTGTTTACTTTAGGGAATTGTACTATTTAATAATTTTTATATATAAGCATGTCTGCCTAAACACTTATATTAGGTACACACCCTTTGGTGGTATCCTACTGAGACTTGTCTCACACCCTACACAGGCCCTTCAGGATGCGTGTAGACTTTATGAAATTGTGTGCAGGTAGAGGGTCATCCTCAGGAGATGGTCTTTAGTGCTAATGGCATGGAGACTGGTATGGACCTTGAGGTCATGCCTTGGGGGAGTTACATTGTTTAGTTTTCCATTTTGTATCAGTAGGCTTACCTTATTATGTAGAAACTGTTGGTTAGCCATTGGAACCATTATATATTGAGTTGTATGACTTGCTTTCGATGCATGCCTTGTTTTTTTACAGTAGTAGTTGCTTTTATTATTCAGCATGTTGTTCTGTTTCCTTTCTGCTACTATGGTTTCTATATTACTACCGTTGGTTTATTGATATTTGATATGCTTCCGCTATGTGGGACTGGTTCGAGTCTGCTGAGTCATTTATTTTTTATGCACATTTTAGTATCATACTCGGACCAGTACCATTTTATTCCTCCGAGAGGGTATAGCCTCTCCACTATACCTATTCAGACCCTCACTACTAGTCGGAAGCCTTTGGCGTTCAGGGGAGGTGCACCTAAGGTAGTTACACCTGACCCGTTTGGCATTGTTCGGGTGGATGGCTGGGTCCGGGTCATTACAAAGTGGTATCAGAGGAGTTCTTGATAAGGATTTAGTAGTAGTGTTTTTCTGGATACTAATGAGATTGAGACTTCTCTTTTTATTTCTGCTGGTTTTACTATTTGGGATATGGTATACTGGAGATAGTTTGTTACTAGGACTAGGTTTCTGGCTTCTTCTTGGGTGCCTGCATCCCCAGGTACGAGGGATGAACCTAGTTTCCATAGGTGGGAATTGCTATTTTCTTTTTCTCAGATTACAGTTTATATGATTTCCACCTTGGTGGCTCATCTGTTGTGTGATGTTATTTATTATGATATGAAAACCTTGGCCAGTATGTCAAGGCTTGTTTTTTTTCTTTTTATAGGAACATTTTAGGGTATTTCAAGTTCATAACTGCACATATTCTTTGTGAAGTGAGAAAACCATGTGAATATAATCAATTGTCATTCTATGTATGCTCGGAAATGATAATAGGTGAAACTCTTGATAGAATTTCTAGTTTATTTCAATGTATATTCCATGCTTTTTATTTTGTAGAATTGCATGTGGTAGGATATATGGGTATTTCTCTTATGAGAGTAGGGAGGTACTATGGTTGAGGTAGTGTAACTGTCAGGATTGGGCAAATTGGTCATCGGGATTGAGGCAACGTTGGTTATCAAGACGGGAATGGCCCGAGGTACTATTCATACATGGCTTTGTTGAGGGTGGGTAAGGAGGCCATGAGGTCAGGATGCTGAGGGTATGGGTTATGATAGGGGAGAGTAAGGGTAGTTGTTATACACTGCCTCTTTACTGCTTTCCTTATCTGCATAGAATATATTGTAATATATATGTGGGTTGTCTGATCTTTTATTGTATTCAGCGGGTTACTCCTTCACGACTCGATGGAGTGTCAGGTAAGAGATTATATAGTACCGCAGGATCAGGTTCAGAATCTGGTGCATGCAAAGCATGAGCCGTAGATACAGACTCAGGGACATGATCATGTTCAAGATCCAGTGCAGGTAGGGTAGCAGCCGGGTCTGGCAGTATTCGGACCATGGTTTGATGAGCAGCTCCGAGCTAGCCTGGTACGTGTCTTGCAGGGGATTGACAGAGGCATGCAGGGTGCAGATCCTTCTATGGAATATTTGACGTGGGAGTTCCAATCGTAGTACCAACTACTTTTTTCAGGGTGAGGGTGGTCCGCAGGTGGCTAATAACTAGATAGAGAGTATGCAGATGATCTTCGAGTAGCTCGAGATGCCTATAGGGTGAAGGGTCAAGCTGGCGACGTACATGCTGAGAGGACCGACAATGCGTTGGTGGGATGTGTAGGTTCAGGCTCGTAGGCACGAGGGACTAGCATGGAAGGACTTTGAGGACAGGTTCTTCGAGAACTTTTATCTTGAGACACTGAGGTCAGAGAGATCCCGGGAGTTCTTGATTCTTCAGCAGGGAGATATGTTTGTCTTGGACTACGCAGCCACCTTCACAGAGTTGTATTGTTTTTCACCTGGTATGTTGATCGATGTCGCAGCTAGGGTGAGGTGGTTCATGGATGGCTTACGACACGCCATTCGGGTCCAGGTAAACATCTTCAGGCTGGGCTCCTTCTTCGAGGTGGTGAACCAGGCGCTTATAGTAGAGGAAGATTAGAGGGATATGCCCCAGATTGGCAGGGTGATAGCTTCATGGGATGGTTCGGACATCCGGAAGTGGGGGAGAGATGAGTTCCAACAGGGTGGTCAGGCCAAGGACACAGCTAGACTAGCTCGTGGCAGTTCAGTGGTGGTTTTCTTTCATTGTGGACAGTCGGGACATGTTCGGGCTCAGTGTGATAGGCCCCCTAAGGAGTGTCGGGCGTGTGGACAGTTCGGGAATCTAGATAGGTTTTGCAGGCAGCATTCTCAGACAGCTGGAAGGCAGGGAACAGGATAGATGGTGTCATCAAGTGTTGGTTCAGTTTTAGTACTAGGAGAGGGTATTCGAGGTTCAGCTGCACACGGAGGACATGACAGGGATAGCGAGATCCAGCTGAAGGGTCAGTGGCCAGTGACTGGAGTAGCACCATTGGGAGGTTAGGCATCAGGCAGTCGTGCTTCATGCCAGCTGCACGCTATGGAGCTTCCAGGAATTGAGTAGGCTGGAGAGCCGATGATGGTGGTAGGTACACTGTGGGTGTGGCCATAATTTTCCTTGATTTCTTTTGGAATGGATTTTTGAGTCATGTCTGGTTGAATGCACATGTTGCAAAGGAAAATTGTGGACTGACTGGATGCTATTTAGTGGGATTGGAATCATATCAGATGTGTTATATATTTTATTTATATATTTGAGATGTGTGTGGCATCAGGAGCATCGAGGATGCAGGTTACTTGAGGTGTCATGGGAATCGGGGCATCGAGGATGCGGGTTACTTGAGGTGCATCGAACTAGGTTTGATTTGATCTTCTATTAGATGCAGGACCTCATGGAGGCACACACTGATGTGGTGAGGGTTACGTTGGGTGTTGGAAGCGACATGTGAGCACTGAGGAGGTGCAGTGGTGATGATGTATCACGGGAGGACCATGGGTCCGAAAAATAGGTCATTGGGACTTGTTTATTTATTTTTATTACTTTGATATTTGTTCGGGATGAGACCATGTAGGCAATTCCTGTGATGGGGAGCCCTTTAGGAATTTAGCTATAACAATGAGACTAGGGTAGTCCGGGTTATTTAACCGGGATGGACGTGTTCAGTCCCATATCCTGGTTTCGTTCGGTAGCTCGAGGATGAGCTACGTTAAGATTGGGAGTTTGTAAGAACCTGGGTTTGTATAACGTGTCAAAATCCCGACCCTGTTGGATTTTTTTTAACTGGTTTCTGAGAAGTTTGGAAAATCTGGGCAGTTTCTGGAAATTTCCAGACTACACGCCGTGTACTTTATGTACACGCCGTGTATGTGTTAACTGAGTGACTGACCATGTGCTCCCTGAGTACATGTTGTGTGATGACCGTGTAGAAGTTTCTTACTACACGGCGTGTATTTATAGACACGCCGTGTATCCTTAACTGTGTGAGGCCAAGTACAAGTCGTGTGGCGCCCAGGTGTAAATTTCAATCTACACGGTGTGTAGTCTTCCTAGACACATCGTGTAACTTTGTTCTATGTAGAGGCTGAGTCCCTGGTCGTGTGTTGACCGTGTACACGGTCCAAGCCATGTGTTGGACTCCACTTAAGTCAGAGTATGGAAACCCATCTACACGGCGTGTACATTGAAAATACACGCCTTGTACTGTTATTTTTTTTCATCCGAGTCGTCATCACATCTTATTTCAGAAAGTGTCTTCTTCTTCCCTGTTGGACGAACGGTTCATCTGAGAACCTCTGAAAAATATAAACCCACCCAGAATCGTCATACGTTGTCCGTTCATCGATCCGTTGGTGGCTGGGGGACCTCATCAGAGAGGCTAACCCCACGCACCCTTCTTCGTCTTTGATTCCTCGCCTGTTTCTCTGCATATTCCATCTGAAAATAATTTCTTGTATTTAACGGAAACATAGATCAACTGCGATTCAGACCGATTCAGAGGCTTATATCAAAGGAGTGTCATCGTACGAGTATGAGGTGGGTGGTCCAAACATTCTTTCGTGTTTTCATAGAAAATTGGGGGTTGCGACCTTTGGGCGCAATGTTGGATATTGAGAAAAACCCTTGTTTATTTATCTTTAATAGTTTATCTTCATTTTGGGATGCCTCTGGGAATTCCCTGACCCTTGTAGTGCTTGAGTGAGGCCGGGTTAGAGGTCATAGCTCGTATGGGGAAATTCGTCCGGGAGTGCCTAAATGCATATGTTTTGGACGAATATTCAAATAGCTCAGTTTAGACTGCATTTGACGTTGTTGGATTAAACTGTTGAGCATGATTTGTTAAAGCATGTTATTAAATTGTTTAAGGCATTTAAGACTGTAGGTTCTTATATGGGATGACACAAATTAGTGTAATTTGACTCTTTAGTAATTGCCTGTTTAAAGTGATATTTTCAAGTATGAATATGCAATGTCTGATATTTCCTGTGTTGAACTGCTTATTTTATTGGGCATGGCCCAGATAGATTTTCGAGTGATGGGGATCACAGGTTGGGGCTTTTGCTCGGTTTACATTGGGTGGTTTCTACCACGGGATTGGGCGTCATGGACATCGGTTGAGGCAGTTGGATTGTCGGATTGGGCTTGGTTCGGGTTACATGAATGGCGAGGCCATCAGACTTGAGAGAAAAGTTCACAGGGACACGAGGTTTCAGAGGTGTTGTGGCTTGAGAACATATTAAGGTGATTACTGCTCACAGGGTACTTTTGAGTAGTGTGCACACAGATACACTCTGAGATGAGGTGGTACGACCGCTCGTTGTGTAGAGGCCCCCGGTAGATGCGGTTAGGTATATTTTGATTGGGGGTGCTTGCCATAAGAAGACACATGGAAGGTGAAGAGCCTTCAAGAGACATCTTTGATGCGGTCAGGTTGGGCGCAGAGGCTCACCGTGATTTGAGGGCAGACATCGCTCCCTACGGTTATCTTTTGAGGACATGTATCGTTCTTCCTCCGAAAGTTGTTCCATGGGAAGGTTGAGCTTCCGAGATGGGTTACGATTTTTGGGTGTGCCTTCGTGACATCGGTACTTGAGACACATGGTGTCAGGTCACATGTGGTGTCGGGTTACATCCATAGATTCCGGCGCTGGCTGAAGCAGGTGACACTTCCTGGTGGCTGCTGAGCACCTGTGAAGTTCATGTTTACTTTTGTTCATTGTACTATTTAATGATTTTCTTATATAAGAATGTCTGACTAAACACTTATATTAGGTACTCACCCTTGATTGGTATCCTACTGAGACTTGTCTCACACCCTACACGGGCCCTTCGGGACGCATGTAGACTTTATAAAATTGAGTGCATGTAGAGAGTTACCCTCAGGAGCTAGAATTTAGTGTTGTTGGCATGTAAACTGGTATGGACCATGAGGTCATGCCTTTTGGGAGTTACTTTGTTTAGTTTTCCTATTTTTATCAGCATGATTACCTTATTATGTAGCAATTGTTGGTTAGCCTTTGGTGCCATTATAAATTGAGTTGTATGACTTTCTTTCGATGCATGCCTTGTTTGTTTACAGTAGGCGTTTCTTGTATTCTTTATCATGTTTTTCTATTTACTTTCCACTGTGGTGGGTTCTATAATGCTTCCATTGTTTTATTGATATTTTATATGCTTCCGCTATGTGGGACTGGTTCGAGTCTGCTGAGTAATTTATTTATGCTGCACATTATAGTATTATAATCGGACCATTACCATTTTATTCTTCTAAGAGGGTATATCCTCCCCACTATACCTATTCATACCCTCGCTACTAGTTGGAATCATTTTCCGTTCAGGGGAGGTGCGCCTAAGTTAGTGACACCTTACCCGTTCGGCACTTTTCGGGTGGATGTCCGGGTCCGGGTCGTTACAGAGTTCCTCCAGGATTATGACTTTGAGATCATTTATACTCTTGGGAAGGGGAACGTTGTGGCATATGCTCTCAGTAGGAAATCAAGTTCGCAATTTCTGGGTGAGGCAACGAGGCAGTTGGCCTCTTTGCAGATATCCTTCGTGGATAGAGATGAGGGAGCTTACCTTCAGTAGATGGTTGTCACCCCTCCACTCTTACAGCGAGTCAGGGAATCACAACTCAAGGATGCTATCAGTGAGACTCTACGTGCTCAGATATCCGCAGGTGATACTGCTGATGGATACTCAAAAGGTGGGGAGAACGTTGTTCTTTTCAAGGGGCGCATAGTATTACCAGTGATGTTTCGGGAGAAGGTTCTAAGGGAGTTCCATATATCTCCATTGGGCGTGCATCCAGGCATGGAAAATATGTACCAGGACCTCTGATATTGGTTTTGGTGGCTAGGAATGAAGAAGAGTGCGGCATAGTTTGTTTCTCATTGCCTTAATTGTCATCATGTAAAGGCTAAGCACCAGATTCTAGCAGATTTGACTCAGCCCCTTGAGGTTCCAGAGTAGAAGTGGGATGCTGTATTCATGGACTTCGGGATGGGTTACCATGTACTTCCAGGGGATATGATTCCATCTGGGTGATCATTGACCGACTCCCCATGTCGGCCCACTTCCTAGACATACGGGAGAAGATATCTGTAGATATCTTGGGACACCTATACGTGCAAAAGATAGTTCGACATCAGGGAGTTCCATCCATGATCGTCTCAGATCGTGATGCTCGTTTCACAACCTAGTTGTGGAAGGGATTTTAGTAAACTTTTGGGACTCAGTTATGCTTGAGCACAGCATTTCATCCTCATAATGATGGTCAGACAGAGCGGACCATCCAGGTTCTGGAGGATATGCTATGAGCTTGCATACTTGACTTCATTCATAGCGGGGAGGATCACCTACCACTATTGTAATTTTCTTATAACAATAGTAATCATTCCACTATTGGTATGGCACCATTCGAGGCTTTGTATAGGCGACCATGCAGGTCACCACTTTGCTGGACTGACCTAGGAGAATCAACACTCATGGGCCTAGAGATGGTGAGAGCTAATATAGAGAAGGTGTAGGTCATCCAGGAGCAGATGAAGACTGCACAGAGTCAGCAGAAGTCTTATGCTGGTAGGAGATGGAGGCCCTTGGAGTTTGAGGATGGAGACCATGTGTTCCTTCGGGTCTCACCTCGACGGGGATTGCGGAGATTTGGCCGATCCGGCAAGCAATCACCGAGGTTCATCGGCCCTTTTCAGATTCTGAGTCGGATTGGAGAGGTGGCGTATCGCTTGTCTCTACCTCCTCAGATGGACCGGGTAACCAATGTCTTCCATGTTTCATAGTTGTGGAGGTACTTGCAAGATCCATCACATGTTATCGACTAGGTCGAGCTGGATATTGATGATAGAGCGGCCATTGATGAGTACCCGGTGGAGATCGAGGGTTGGCAGGAGAAGATCCTTTGCGGGTGAGCTATTCCCTTGGTGTGTGTCTGGTTGTAGCACTGGAATCTCCAGGAGAGCATGTGGGAGCGGGAGGCTCAGATTCATGTGTTGTACCCACATCTTTTTGAGTAGCCTTTTTTTTGGCTTTTCAGGAACGTAAATCCCAAAGGTGGGTGTGATGAAATGTCTCAGATTCCTCTATATTTTTTTATAATATTATAAGGGAATTCTTTTGAGACCAGGCAATGTGACGGCGTGCAGTTCTGTGGCCCGGTGAGCCCGAAAAAAATGTTTGAATTTAATTAAATAATGAAATAATGCACGCATGGGGTTTTCATGAAAAAGTGGAATAACTCTTGAATGGGTGATTGGATCAAAAATATGAGGGCACCGTTGCGTTTACAATAGCGATTTTACCTTAGGTGATACCTAACATCGGCTGGCGCAGGTCAGTGGTGAAATATGGTTTTTGGACGTAACTGTAATAAAATATTTAATAATGATATTTTATTAAATCTTGTTGCGTAAAAATATCATTTATCCTTTTTAAATTAAGGCTTGCGTAGGGGTCCAAGGTTACACACCTCATAACCCTGAAACCCTGGGAGGTTCTAGACAGCTCTGGAAGAAACCCCCAATACGGCGACAATGTTCTTGACGAATTTCGCCGGAGATGACGACTCGGCGACCGGATCTTCACCAACAAACACCATGAATCCAGGTAGGATGTTTGATTTTGTGTTCCTTTCCCCGTTCTTGATTACTACGATGAACATGGACTAATCCACAAACAGATTAGCCATCGGATCAATCATATTTATGGGATGGGCACTTTGCGAGGATTTTGGGGATTTTATTCTTGAAGTTAATTTGGTTTCGTTCAATCTTCTAATAGTGACAAACAAAGATAGACACAAACATCGATCGAGGTTCATCACTCTCGATTTGTTGTGCCTTACTTCCCCGATTTCTCGTGTTCATCGTGTGTGTTCTATGCGTTCTTCGCGGGGTATGAACAATGATCCATTGGGCCTTCGATTTGTGACACAACGATCTGAGATTGTCGATTCACCCTTGGGATGATGGTCCGGAGCTGTGACGACTGTTTTGGCAAAAGATTCGGAGCGGATTGAGACCATGTTCGTGCACATGGCTAGCGTACACGGGCGAACCCCAGGTACTCGGATATGGCATGTAATCCTTCTACACACCGTGTAGTTGAGTGTTGCACAGCTTGGATGGATGACATGGGCTGTTTACATAGGCTGTACCTGGAGTCAAGGAAGATGGCATATAACCATACTACACACCGTGTAACCTTTTTTACATGGCTTGATCCTTTTTTCTTCTGTGACATGGACTAGCTTTCTTAGGGTTCATACCCCTGGTCTTTCCCCTAAAGGTTCTGGTATCATTTCCTACATACATGAGTATGATCCCTTCAGTAGGACTTCTTGAATATAGTTTTTGGAATCCCCTCTGTGAGACTAGGATCCAGATCTTCTATTCATTCCTAGAACCCTAGGTAGAGTTCTTGGTATCGACGTGACCTACTTTACCCGGGCGCAGATCCTCTGCTTAGCGGATTAGTTCATACTGAGTTGTTGGAATCACCCCATGGCTATTGGTTTTAATCCTCATCTCAGCATCATATTCTCAAGTAATTTTGGAGTGTGTTCTCCCAGAACGAGTACTTCATATCTCTCTGTTTATACCTAGGAGTTTTTTTCTCTATTATGGGCTTAGTGGAATCTTCGAGCTAGATATTATTGGTGGTTTCGCGATGGTTGATCATGTTGAGTATATCTGGATATTCTTGTTATATGTTTTGTAAACATATACTGTGTAGAGATGACTGTATCTTTCCTTTTTGGTATTTCCCTTGTTGTATTCCTTTGTCGTTTCCAGGGTGTCCTGCTGTGTATTGTTATAATCACCCCTACACGGTCTTTTCCCGCACATGTCATGTGTTGGTCAGTTGAGATAGCCTTTGATAATATTCTCGGCGGACTAGGACCGGACGGTACTCAGTGAGATCAGACAGGCCAATGTGTGTTCCTACGGCTACAGTTTGCAGTCCCAGTACCTTTATTTATAGGTTAGACTTTGTTACAGACTTTCTTTTAGTGGGTTTGTAATTTTGGCCCAGGGTTTTACACTTACTTTACTTTACTTTCCTATCATACTCTATTGGTTTGGATTTTAGTGTATACATGAATTTTCATTTTTAGTAGTTTTTACTTTTCAGCTTTGTGGGCTAGAAGATGTGTGTTCATGTGTACAGGTTTATAGGCAATGCCTCCAATGTTAGTAACATCCCTACTCGGTGCTAGTCACTATCCCCTGGCCTATTGCAGGCGGACTTGGGGAGTTGCAGCTCGGGACCCACTAGGACGGGTCATGACATTTTTTATCATTGTTTGATTTAATAATAACTATTATATGAAATTATGTTTTATTTTAAATTTTTTCATTTTTTTATTATTATGGGATGCAATAAATTTTTTATAATGTATTTTAACTTCTAAGAAAAATTTATGTTCTTCAATTAATTGTATTTTTTATATCTCTTTGCGTCCTCAAATATAATATTTTTTCTTTTTGATGGATTTTTTAATTTTGGTGGAGTTAAAATATCCTCATGTGTTTAAAACATATTTTCTATAACATTTACAATATCCCATCGATTTAATAGTTTAGAAACAGAGAGAAAATTATTTTTAAAAAAATTATTTTTTTGACCCTTACAAATGGGTGGGGAGATGTTATTAAGTGTGGGTTTTGAGATTATCAAAATGTAATGTATTGTTATGTTACTCCTTTCTAATATATTTTTTTATAATTAATTCAACCCATCATTTTCCTTACTAATAATTTTTATCATATGATATTTTATTTAATATTTATCTATTTTTATTTTATATATAATGAAATAGTTATAAAATTACTATGTTTCTTCACCAATTTAAATGACAATAAATTTATTTTCATTTTTTATTTTAATGATGAATTCTAATTTTGTTTTTTCAAACTGTATAAAATTATATGAATTTTTTATATGTTTCTTAGTTATTTTATAGACATTAATTTTATAATTGCCTCAAAATTTTGATTATATCTCAATCTAGAATGCTCAGATTCATGTGAACCGTATCACATTAGATATGAAAGTGATTTTTGTGAAAATATATATTTTATATGAATGTTAAGAAAAAATATATTATTGGTATATTAAAAAATAACCTAATTTTCTATAATTTATTATGGTATCTGCATTTTAAAATTTTTTATTTCTATCCTCCTGTTTTTAATGCGTGTTCTATTTTTTCAGAATCTTATGAAACCTAGAGTTATTGAAATTCATTATTTTTATCCTGATTTCATTAGTTTAAATATAAGGAAAAAAAATTTTATTATGGTCTATAACATATATGATCTTATACAATGTTTTACATGATATCATGTTTTTCAATAATTCTGTTACATCAATTTTGGTAAGAAATAAAGATTTGGGGAGTTATTATTGATTTAGTTCTTGATTCACTGAAAGGGAATTAAAACATCATAAATAAAAATAATAAATACTGACTACTAAATTTTATTTCATTATGATCAATAAATTCAATAAATCATGAAGGAACAATGTTCACGATACAATCACTATTATCCTTATATTGTTATACATAAGATACTTTTATACCCATTCATTTCATAAAAAAAATATTGTTTTTGAACCATAAATAGGATAAAAATTATGGTTCATGATCACTATATTTTTATGATTGACCATAAGTTCTAAAGACAATGAACCAGATATTTTCTATTTTTATTCATACATTGTCATTATTGAAGATAAATAGTACATCGAAAATGCCACCTCATCGAAAGATATTGATAATTTGTCTACCATATTATCATGATGGAGAAAATTAGTATTGAAATTTTTTTATTTCCTTAATTTTAAAATAACTGATATAATGATGCTTTGGTATTTATGAAATCATATTCTAGATATGTAAATGTCTACAAAACTTCACTATTTGATTAAAATTGCAGAATAATTAAGATGTAAAGTCCCAAAAACTTGTAAAATTATGGTGCACTGAATTGTTGAATGGTACATGTCCTTTAGTGATGAGAAAATTCATAATGGGTCATTATATTGATATTGGAAAATACATTATATCAAACTAAAAAAATGAATATATGATTCCACCATACTTGCATAATGAATAGATGAGAAAATAAAGGTGGATTTCGGGCATTAATGCAATATTAATTGATGAAAATTAAGATTGATATCAAAGATGAAATAATTAATGTTGGAAAAACTAATCCATGAAAAGTGTGAAAAATTTTATAACCTCCCACATGTAACATACATAAAAGATGTTGAAGATGATTAATAGTGCAAGGTAGTATTAGAGGATTGATTCTTGGTATTTCTATACACTCAAAATTATAAAAATAACTGATTTTGGATTTTTATATACAATTCTTTTATAAAAAATTATTAATTAATTTTGAAGAATAATTAATGAAGATAATGTGGTTTGAGAGAGTCATGATACTCCATCACATATATTAATAATATATATATATATATATATATATCTTTAATTTATATTTTTAATATTATTAGGGATTTTTACTTGGAAAAAAATATCATAAATTAATACTATTATGAAAAATTAATTCGGAATGATTATTGAGAAATAATTTCAATTAATAAGAATTGGATTATTTTAAAATCATTTTTTCAATGATTTTAGTTGAATCAAGAGTATTTATATTAAAATATATTAATTTACCTATGGATATTTTTGTTATGTTTTAAAAATTGTATATAATGGTTCAAAGGAAGACAAGTATCAAATTTAAAAAAATTTCAGATTATAGTTTAATAATTATTGTTAAATATAAAAATAATTTGATATATTTTTATTGAGTTTATTTCAAATATATTTTACACAATAATGAGCCGAACGGTTCTTTTATATTCATGTTGAAATTTATAAAAACTATTGACTTCATTTATTTTATATATTACAAGGAGGTGGATTTTCTAAAACTACCTATATATATTGTTAATTTTATATATTTCTCACTAAAATGTGAAGAAATACTCAAAATAGAGGATATGAGAATAAACTAATGTAAACAATGTAGTGAAAAATATGCATTGTTCTTGTCGACATTTAGAGTTTAGAAAATATTTCCCTATCAATAATTATTCTCTTATAATTAAATTATAATGATGTCTTATATGACTCTATTTGTTCTATTGTTTCCATTTAACCAATAAGATTTATTTATGGTTTAGAGAATTTTGTTAGATAATAGGATTTCAAATCTATATTCAATATGTATATGTTGCTACTAAAACTAACTAATGCATCAGTATTACTAATATTTCTTTATTATTTATTTTTTGAATTTTTGACTACTAATAATCTGTCAAAGTGTATTTGAGGATTCTTCTATTAATATCAATATATTTTCCCTATAAAATAACCAGAATATAATTTGAGATCATTATTATAATGTTTCAACTTCCTACGCATAGTTTTAGGGGACCCTAAAAAAGATACATCTACTAAAAATTACAAAATTCATGGAGAAAGCATTGATGGAGTGTACAATAGAATTTTTGTTACCCTAAAAATACTACATAAATGTTTATTGTTCTTTACATTATATATTTTTGTTTACTACTTACATTTAATAGAAAGTGAAATGATCTCTTTAAACACAAGAGGGATGTTTGATTTTTTTAATGAATTCTAAAAGAACACAATTAAACCCCTCTATTATCATCATCATAATTGTTCTAACACACCAAATATATTAAACACTTTTTTTGTTTTAGGGTTGTATTGAATCATATTTTTAATAATGAGTTATTATAGTGGGGTGGCCATAATAATAAGGTAATAATTACTGAATTCTCCCCCATTTGATTCTCATTTGAATAATTTATTTTCATTTATCACTTTAAATTATAACATAGATACTTTCAACTCCAACCATTACTAAAATAAAAATGGATATCATGAAAAAAATAAAAAAAAATATTATTATAACTCACTACTTGTGAATTGATAATAAATAATGTATTACTATATGAAACCATATTATTATACTATAGTTTTTTTAGTTTAACTTATATAACAATTTCTTCAATATTTAATTCTCAATTTTTGGGTCTCTGATACTTCATAATGTTATTAAGTAATATTATAATTCAACCAAAATAGATATTAATATGAAGATGAATGATTAATGAATATCCTATATAAGTGAATTTCCATGTGTATAGTGTTAGGCCCACATATGTTTCACCATCTTATGATCAAGTTGATACTGAAACAGTATTTTTCTATATAATTACCAAAAATTAAATATATCTCATGCCCATATCATCATTTCAATATTTACATAAGGTTTAAAAATGATTTAACATCACATATTAAAATATTTTATTGTTTCTTGAATGTTATAGAATACATAGACATATCTCTATAGTATTCAATAATGTTCCAAGTACATAATACAAAAAATGGATAAACTAACTCTATGAAAATTAACAAAATCATCTTTAAAACAAAATAAGGTGCCATAGACATGAATTCCTCGTAAATATTTTAAGAAAATAATGATAACCAATATTCTGGATAAAAGGTGACATGAACGAAGATAAATTATAAATATGTAATGAATTTAAATATTACATCTCATAATAATAAAAAAATCCCATAAACATTTATCATAATATTTATTGAGGATTAGTGATAGAAAAAAATAATTTGATAACACTTTTGTATATGTCCCTATAATTAATCCATGCTTGGATCCCTACTATAATTAATATATCTTATACATGTCTTTATAATCCTGGTAATGGGAATATGAGAAAGGGGTTTGGTCAAATGTCTAGTAAGGGAAAACTCATCAACATTTCCTAAATGGATAGATTGTATGCATGTTAAATAACGTGAATATGGTAGATATAAATATTTATAAAACATGTAACAAAATGATTTTCCCCTAATGAATTATATAATGACATGTAATATTTGTACATAAATCATATATAGAGGCATATGAAATCTAAAACATGATATAAATAAATGAGTCTCTATAAATTATCATATGAATAATGATATGAAATGACCTAGAATTTACATATATCAATAAAATACATCACTTAGTTAAGCTACAAAATCATAGAATAACGGACCATGAATCACAACTCGTTCCCAATAACATGGTGGGGAAAAAATCATGAACAAATTTTCATTTTAGAGTAGGAAGAATTACCTTGATCAGAATAATATAGTAGTCTTTTCATGAATACCTAATTCTAATAACACATTCAAGTATGAATAACAAATATAATCACAAAACCGAGTAATTTTGGCATCACTTCATGATACATATAGTGTGTCATTAATTTTATAACATTTATCATTGTGTGTGTAGAATTAATTATTATTTCATATAATGAATTTGAAAATACAACATTTTTAATATAGTTTATTTTAAATTACATCATAATTCACTTAATTTATTTGAAATTACCCCCAACATCACATATTAAGTCATAAATTACATTGTATTTCAAATATTTGATGGTTTCACATACAGAAATTTTTCGAAATTCTATAGGGTTGGTTGCAATAAGGAAAGATAGAAAATGAAAATATTTCTTAGATATAGTTGTATTTCTCATCTTTTCATATATTTTATGATTTGAAGCATATGTTTAACTAATGTGGATTTTAAAAAAAAATTAATATTTTTAGATTGATATTCAATAACAGTTACTATAAATTACCATTATCTATAATTGTTAGTGCTCTTGATGGCAATATACACAATATTGTTATTTCATGAATGGTCTTCAAAAACCAAAATAATGTTATTTCTACATAATACACATCATAGATAAATCATACATAAAACCACTATTTATAAAATTTCATATGGAAATAAATGTAGTTGTAAAAATAAGATACATAAAAATAACATAATAATAATTTTATGAAAATATGATAATAATATTTTAAAACCACAAATTGCATATCATAGATCAAAACAATGTGTCATGTAATAGAAATGAATTTTCATACGGAATTACTCATAAAAAATCAATGAACAAGGTCCATGAGAACGTAAAATTGGAATAAAACATATATTTGTAGAAGACACATATTTTTACAATATTTTACACATGTAGAAATTGTATCAACTTCACTCATTATGTTAATGTGATGAAATATGGACCTTACAAAAATTTATGGATGTGAAATAATGTCCTCACAGAACTATATGTATATTAAAGAAGATCCTTGCACAACCTTATAGACATAAAATTCAATCTATTAATAACATTTTGGAAAAAAAATAATTTTCCATTTATAACCATATTGAAATTAAATAATTTTCTTTCATAACCATATGAACATCAAATACATTCCCATGATGAATAATATTTACATAAAAATGATGTCTAATTTTTTTTTGTCTATATGAAATAAGGTTCATTGATAATGTATTTACACATGATTTATCAATACATATCTAATGCATTATAGGGATATATAGTTCCCAACCATCAAGTAATACTTTCATTGGTTTTCCTTATGAACATAAAACATTGATCATATAATATAACCGGAATATAAAATGGATTTTGTAATTATATCACCATAGTATTACCCATGAAAAAAAATCAGTTTTATTAAATAATGTTTTCAACAATAAAAAAATATTAAATTATTATACTAAATAATTATGGCTCTAATTTTAATATCACCATGAAAATATCACCAACACCAATGGTTATTGACACTGATGAATAGAAACTTCATTAAGTACTCAATCAACATTCTAATGTAAAATATCTATAAATATTGAAAATTAGTTTTTAAAATTACGTATTTATAAAATAATATTAAGTTTTGTCATTTGAAAAGTCCTTGTAAAATTATAGTGGAATCAGTAAAGCATTGTTTTTTTATTAATTAAAGATATAACCTTCATCCTATAGGAGATACTAGATAAAAATTACTTTCACAATTTTTTTAAAAAAAATTAGAGTACAAAATTTTGAAATTTATAGGAGGATTACATTTAAATATTTATTTTCAAAAATATTACTTTCATAAAAAATGAAATTAATTAATGGTGAAACATCAAAAAAAATTGGAAAATACTTGTAAAAACATAATTATGGAGGATAGAATTTGTTTATAGGAGAGGGAAGTAATTTCTTTTTTTTAAATATTATATTGATTTCATTTTAATTAATGAAAAAATAATGGGAATTTCATTTTATAAAGGATTAATAATAAATATAAAAATAATGGAGAGTTTCATGAGAGATGGATTATAATACTTCCATTATTCTAAATTTAATCATAAATAATCACCTTTAATGATAAGATTATATCAAAATTTCCTTTCTACAATAGTAACATTGAATTTTAATCTCAATGAACCAACTAAACATATTTACACATGTAAACCTCTATAAAAATATTAATATATATTACATAAGACATTCATGGGTAGTATGGGCTCTATAAAAATTAAATAACTGATGAATATGACATGTCTCCCATGAACAATGTGAGAGGAAAATCCATTACCAATTCAAAAATTATATAATCTTATAAAACATTAAAAAATAAAATAACATTTTATGTTGAATATCATTAATATAAAGAGTTTAATTCAATGAAAATTCATAGGGTAAGTATATACACCAAAAATAATAAACAACTGTTTCATATTCCATTTATCTAAAATAAATTATATAGAGGGATGAAATCATATTGTTATATTTCAGTAAAAATCACAAATTTTCAATACCTTATTATACTTAATATTAGATTATTATAAATCTATAAAAGAACCATAATCATATAAATCATATCATATATGGTTTTTAATGAACATGATCTACCATTTTATGGTAAATTAAATTTGAAAATCATTTTTGTGTTAAAAACTACTTCCTATTTCATGTATTTTTTGATTAGGTATTTTCTTCCTTTTACATTGACAGTGGTTCATTAATATTTAAAATTATATCCGAGATATAATATGTGATATATTTATTATTAATATATTTATACTCATTTATAATGGTTACATGGTGAAAATAATTTATAATAATTATGGAGATGTTGTGTCATACAAACACATGAACTATGTTATATTGTTCCAACAGATTTGAAGGTAATAATGAATATAGATATTAGATTTAAATAGGTAAAAATATTTCTCAAATATCATATATTTAAATTATATCTATCATTATATTCACATGTAATAGGTGGTGATGTAAAAACATTACATCGGTTCATGAGTAGGTATTCCACGATACACATAATTTAATGTTTTATTTTTCATTTGATAGAATATGAGATGGATATCACTTAATGAATCATAATAATGAAAAACAATATAATATATATATTGGTGTTATTATATTGAAAATTTTCATACATTAATGAATGTTGTAAGTGATGGTATAAAATGGAAATAGATTAGTGAAATCAATTTACATTTCTTAGAATAACCTCGTTCGATTATTTTATTAAGGAAAGTGAGGATGGTATTTAAGGACAATCTACCATCCCTAGGATGTGTCCAAGGATATTGGGTAATAACTTTTAAAGTTTTTTTCTATCAAAATATATTATTTGGTGTTGATCTATAAGGGGATGTCACGGATTTTATAAAAGAATAGTGACATTTTATTAAATACACAATACAATTAAACAATGGTATACTAATCTCAACCCATTTTCAAAAACAGTTGATATATAATAGATTATATGATAAATATGGCCTTTAAAGACCTCTAAAAAGCCATTATACACATTTATTAAACATTTATTTCATTATCTTCTATTATTACATAATTTTAACAGTTTATTTTTCATCATGGTAACTTGTGTTTTAATTATTTTCATTGGTAATTAAACCATTTTTCCAAGAAATAAAATTTATTTATTAGAAAAATCATACCAGCTTATTATAAATCTAAAATCATGATTATTATATTGGTTCCCTATTTCTGTGAAAAATTCGATATTATTAGAGGGAAATGTAATGAACAAAAACTCATTTTAACATTAAATGTGGTAAATATTTTTTTCTGTTATTACTATTCATCGTGAAAAAATATTAAACTAACCTTGTTACATAATATATATTTATTTTTATTAATGAAATTTCATTAATTATAGAAAATTAATATAAAAATAGAGACTAAATTTTATTTTTGATTGAAATGGTAGATGCAACAAAGAAACATATTTCCAAAAAAACATTTCTCATAATTATAAAGATATTTTATTTTAAAGTTGAAAATAAAATTGTATAAAATTACCAAAATTATTTTATCAAAAATAAAATAAAAATAATATTAAATTTAAAATCAATTAAAAATATTAAAATTTGTATATTATATTTCCAAAAATTATTTTCAAATAAATATTAGTATATAAACTATTCATTGTAAAATTAATAATTTAATTAAATTGTCAATATTTCAATCTAAAATAATTTTGGAATTTTGATTACCAAATATTAGTTAAATTTTTATTTGAATTTTATTAAATTATAGAAATTTTTATTAAAAAATTTAGTATTAATGTGACGAACCTTCTTTATAGAAAAATATATTTTTTAAACATATAACTAGAATTATTCTTCTCCCATGGATAAGAATATGTGAATGATAAAAAAAATTATGAATATATTTAATTCAATTTAAAATATAATTATTTAGTAATTCTGACTAATTTAATTTATTCTGATAAAAAATATCATGTGCATGAAAATAGTTACCCAAAAAAACATTTCAATTATATTCAAAGGATTTTAATATTCATTTATATAAAATTGGTAATATTTTTATTTATTTTAATCATGTGTAAACCATATAATTTTCATTTTTTAGTTAGTGTTATTCATAACATTCAAATTATTGACAATGTTATTACGGTTTCATTCAAATAATATTATTAATAGTATATTTTGGTTCACTAAAACAAGGTGTAATGTGTATCAAAATCCATCAAATAAATTAAATTTATTTGGAAAAAAAATTACTTTAAAAATATCATGGTGTTATAGTCAACCCTCCAATAAATAAATTTTCCTTGAGTATTTAAACTTCTTCTCATTGTGTTCTACATGAAAAAAATTTATTAATGGAAAATACATATAAAAAAACCTTCATTAATGTACACAATTCATAATAGGGATATTAGATTATAAATATCCTCTTAAATGATAAATAACTACATTTCAAAATGTTGGAAAAATTATGGGAATTGAAAATATGGATATTGAAAATAAAACTGTTATGAAAATACAATTTGGTAGCGATAGATAACATGTTCATGATAATTATAACCAATGAAATCCAAGAAACATGTAATGAGTTATAGAACCACTAATTCCTAATAAATTAATGAAATGGGATTACATTTTTTAATGATATATTTTTAATGTAAAGGGAATTTTTGTTTCTTGATATATAACATGGGAAAACTTTCCTACTTTATTTTCATATATTTCATAAGAAAAAACTCATCATATTGGTTTTCATTGCAAACTTTATAATTCATCTATTTATCTAGGAAATGATTATTTCATTTTTTTATAATGTACTAAAATATCACAACATTCATAAAAATATTATATTACATTGGTAATATATGTATTTTTTATTAAAAAATGATTAACAAAAGCTATCTAATATTGATAAATTTTCATTTTCTGATATAATTCATTAATCTCTAAAACCCAATCTACTTATAAACAAAAAATATTCTATAAATGGTTAAACATGTGTCATTTTAATAGTATTACTCACATAAATTGGATCATAATGATTTAAATGATATTAAATCGCATCATTCCATACTCAACATATAAATTACCACGAAATAATTGTATATACTCATAATTTTTCATAAAAATCATAAATACCATAATAAATTTACAAAATATATTTACAAATAAATTAAATATTCATCCAAATGTCTATACACAATTTGTTCCATAAAAACATCCAATCATATAAAAATATATAATTTCGAAATAATAAATGATCCTTATACGGATATATGTTCATATGTTGGTTTAGAATATTATATATAATTTAATTATTCTAGAATTTATTTTGTAGTTGATAATCAATGATCAGAATGACATTAAATTTTAGTGAATATTGAATAATAAGATATTCATATGGATTGTTCATTCAAACACTGACATGAATTTCCAAACAATATTATTGAGGATAAGTGATCAATAATTTTAATGGTTCACATTAGTTGTTGTGATTTCTTAAACTATCCCCTTCCCTTTATCTTAAATGGTTTTAATGTCTTATTATTCACATTAGACCATGGATTTAGGCATTAATTCCCATATTTCCCAAACCCATTAAATCCACATTACTGATGTGTGCAAGGTGTATTCTATAAAACCCTATCCTTATTCATTTCATTGAAAACATTATTTAATTTTCATCAATTTTATTTTCCACAATGAATAATTATTCTATTGTTGAAACATATTTTGTTCCTTTTAGGTTTTCACCTGAGTATTTCTTCCACCATTTTTTTAATGTCGGATGTTGAAATATTTTCTTTCTACTATTTCATGTAAGAATATAGCTTCTAGGATAATCCACCATCAACTTATTTTACACAAAACAATGCATGTTTTTTGCTTGAATACCCAAATCAAGTGTACATCGAACAATTTCATTATATCATACAATGTACATTATATATAATTCCTTCCAATGACTTATTTTCAAACCATAAATGGATTAATAGATTTTTCATTTAGGGATAATTATTAATCTCAAATCATACATTGGAATTTATGTAAAGTATTTGTCATATATTTCAAGGGGTTCATCGTCCTTATTTATATGTTTATAAAAATACAACCTTATTATGTTCTTAAAATAAAAGGGATGTAATTGTTAAAAAATAAAATCTAAAACTCATTTAATTACATAGTTTACATTTAATTATCTTTCATATTATTTTTAATAGAATGACACGACTAAAATGAATCACCACATAATAATTAAATTTATATGATGTTGATTTAATTATTCAAGCATAGATGAATGAAAAATATATCTTCCATAATATTGATCAAATTCCTAGGATATAGTATTTTGTAACTAAAAAAGAATGGTGGTGGACATTGTCACATAAAATATTCATTGGCATGTTTCTACCCCATTGGAATATTTTGATGTTTATTATTACATGTGTCAACACTTATAGATTGAGGGAGTTGAGTCATCATAGTAACAAAATATTTTATTCCAACCTGTAAGTTATTTTTTTCTCGTGAGGATGGTCATTTAAATGTCCATCACATTTTTTATACAAAATCTTCATTTAAGGTCTAGCTAAATACCAAAAACAAAAAACATAGCGCGTGAACTGACAATCATAGTAGGAAAACACTTAATAATGAAAAATAATTCATATGATTTATAAATCATGAAATATTAACTTAAATATATGAAACTATAGGATTATATTTACTTATTCATATACATGTTTTATTCAAATCCTTCAGGATGGTTTGAAATGAGTTTATAAATTTGAAACACATATCCCCCTAGAGTGTCAAAACATGAATGGAATCATTCCCATTGTCATTAATCGGGTGATGAAATGGGTACCAATGTTCCCATTAAAAAAATATTACTCATTTTTAGATTATTGTAGATAAAAATTAACTTTTAGTATCAATGTAGCGATGTAATTTCATGGAACATACTTACTCTATCCATCTCCAAAAGGACATGATTTTTTACTGTACATTTACTTATCTATAAAGTTATTAATTGTGTTTTATATCCCCAATATCCAATGATTTGCAATAACATCCCCTCGATAGAAACTATAATGAACCATCCATTTTATACAAAAATAGAACATTTTTTTAGATGAATATTCAATACATTTCATAACCCATGAATAATGATAATAATGCTTTATTTTCCTCAGATAATATAAAAAATATATTCTTATTTAATAAATGATCTTTAATATCTCTAATAATTATCATCTAGAAAAATAACATTCATAGACCTAACACACATAAAATCATTCTCCAAACCATGTTGAGGAGAAACATAAGAAGGGTTAGATCCAATTTTCATAATGGGTTTTCATGGTATATATCAACATAACATGAAAATAATAGTTTGAAAATATAATTATACCATTTGAAAACCACACCCTGTATATCACAGATAATAAACATTATACTTTCATAAAATCCTCGAATTTTATAGGAAATAAATCATAAAAAAATAACATTAATAATGAGAAATAAATCTGTAATAAGTAATAATTTTTTTATTACACATAATCTTATATTATTGTGAACATCTATTAATAGATATAATATCACACTTTATATTCTAGATAAAAAATATGACTCTCGCATAAATGTATAACAATGAAACCAAGTAGTCCCATAAAAAGATAAACATGAAACAAGGTTAGTTAATAATATTAGTTAAATTAATGAAGGTAATTATATAATCATTTTAAATTAAATTGGTTCAATGAATTAACATATATAATTAAATTTTTTATGTAAATTATATTGTGGTCATGAAAATGGGCCAATGATTTGTCATATAGACATGAAAACGTGTTCTACGTAGTAATTTGTTAAATTAAAATTAAGATCTTGTGTAATATATATATATTGACTTATAAATAATTATATAGTTAATTACATAGAAATATTGGTAATAAATTTCAATATATATATATATATATATCTGATAGAAGATCACAAAAAAATCATAAAATCGTAAATTTTGAAAAATAAATAGGTTTCGTAAACATTTCATCATCTTGTAAACAATATAATGATAAATATTTTATAAACATCACGTCATCATAAAAATATTCTTAAGCCTTACATGTAAATAATAATAAAAATTAATTGGTTCATATGTCCCATAAAACATAAAAATACAAAAAAAAATCAGTCATTGATTAATTATCTTCTATAGAAATACCCTTAAAAGATCTTGAGAAATATATTAGTTCAATTTTAAAATCACCTTATCAAAATTAGAAATTTTCCCAAGAAGATCAGGAGACAGGATAGCCTGCTCCCATTAAAATTATTTAAAAATTAAACAGTAAAAATATCATTCAAAGAGACGATCTACAAAGGCGAGTATAACACTCACCACGATAATCAGCCTGAACAAGGCTACTAAAAAACATAGGTGATATGAAAGACCAACTCAAACTCACCTCTGTAATTTCCCTTTTGGGGAGAGCATCCACAACTTGATTATCCTCATGGTAGACATGAAGAACTTCAAGGGAAAATGTCTCCACAAGTCGGAGGCAATCAATACAAACCAGTAACATCTTCCCAGGCATGTTCCTTGATCGATCTCTAAGAATATGAACTGCAACAGACGAATCTGACTCAAGCCATAAGTCATGCCAACCATATTGGACATCATATCTAATTGCCTTTATCATAGCCGAGAGTTCCACCTCAATTGAAAATCCATTGCCAAATGAAGTGGAAAAAACATCCTTTGACAAAACCTCTATGATTATGGAAGACTCCACCACATCCGGAGGGTCCAGGCGCACTAGTAGCCGCTCCATCAACATTAACCTTCAAACAGCGAGAAATGGGTGGAATCCATCTAATAGATTTGATCATCAACAGTTTCTTTACCCTGACAATAACACCAAGAGATCTCAACAACACAATATTAGAAACATCATTATTCATAGTTCTAGTGTGAATCATAGAGGCAGTATGAACCACACAATGAATGGCCATTACACCAGAACGAACGGAGGGTGTGATATTGTTGAACATAAATGCATTTCTTGACTTCCATAAAAAATAAATCAAGTAGGCCGCAACATCCAATAAGAGTCCATGAACCTTCTCGCTGCACTTAGTCTGGAAGATGGAATGTAGCAGCTCCCCAACCGAAGCAGAATCCAGGCAACAGTTGATGAATCCCTGGATGTAGTCCCATAACCTGCAAGCAAATTTTCATGAGACAAAGATATGGGAGGCTGTTTCATCCACCTCCACACAAAAGGCACAAACTGATGCCAGCTAAAAACCAGTGCACTACAAAATAGCCTGCAGCGGAAGTTTGGCTTTCCATATTCTCCAAATCATCACCGAAGATGATGGAGGAATGAAGGTTCTTTTAAAACCTATTACCCAGACTGGAGGTTTCGAAGGGGCACCACAAATAAACCTGTAATAATCCTTCGTGTTGAAGATACCATTCAAGTTTTTAATCCATAACAGCGTGTCACAGTCACTATAGTAGTACCTAGAGATTTCAGTGTCTATTTGGGTAGAAACTTCTTCACAGTTTGATGAATTATTAAATTTAGCAATGGTCATCCGCTTTAGGAGAGGAGGAATGAACACAACATCACAGATAGGTCAGGACACCCAGGAGGTATTCAAGAAATTGAGCAGGGAATTCTTACAGACAATCCATTTCGAGCTGACCATCAACTCAGTGTAAACCTACTTTAATAAACTATTTTGATGAAAATTTTATTGTGATATATCCTTGTTACCATATAATATATTATTTAAAACATTGATTGGTCATGGTGTTGAAATATTTTTCCATTTCATTTGAGTTAAAAGGAAAATTCCTTTCATTTTGTTTTAAATATCAAAAAGTTCCTCATTTTGAAAATGATATAGTGATTAATTTTAAAAAATTATATAAAAAAATAAACATGGGTAAAAATTACATTAAACAATTATTAATTAATATTTAAACATTCGTAATCCTTTTTAGAAAACATAGATTTGGAAGGAAAATATTTTTCAACCAAAATGAAAAAGAAATGTCATATATTATTAAAACATTTCATGGTATATTTATCCCAAAATTTGATAAAAATGAATAGAAATATATATACAATTTAGTTGATGATATATTTGATGAGATTTCTGGAATATATATTACATGATTTCAACAACCAAAACATATTCATCATCAATTTTTAAAGACATTGAGTTTTTTTCATTATAAAAATTAGTATGTTAGTGAATCTTAAAAGTTAGGCCTATGAAATGAATGTAAAAATTGTGGATATATAAATACAAAAATTTTTATAAGAAGTATCAGAATATATATTCATTAGAATTATATACACATCATAAATGATATTATTAGAGAATATGGAATGTGTCTGATAGAAATAAAACAATGATGAATACCAATATCCACTTTTATAACATTTAAATTGTGTTCCCCATTAACGAATAACATCAATTGATATATTTAATGACATGAATATAAATATTTCCAATATATGTCAAATCATTTAGGTAGTTTATACACCACAAAAAACATATCACTGTGGAATTTGGAACATGTCTCTATTGTATTATAGAGAGACTACAAAACACTTACCTCAAGTCTACTCTTTCTTCATAAACATTTCAATAAAAAATATGATAAATATAGGAATATTAAAAATTTATTATCTACCAATAATAATATATATCATATGATATGTGATTTTATTAGGAATTTTTTATAGGTTCTTAATCAATTCCTTGATAAACTAAGGTATCAGGTAATAACTTCCTTATATTAATGGTTTGAATTTTTGGGAATTTTTGGTACTTTTATATTGATCATAATTAAATCATCTTTAAAATGAAAAACCTAATATAAATATCTTTTAAATTAATTGTATATTTTATTATAACCATACATCATTGTTAATGATTAAAAATGAATTGGATCATTCATGTAGGCAGTATGTCATACTTATGAATGAAAATTATTTCTATTTTCATGCCAGATGTTATGAAAGAATATTAAATAAAATATCAAAATTTATATAATAATTTTAATTATATAAAAATGAAATATATTCATTAAATATATAATTATTACCATCTATGTTAAAATAAAACAAAAAATGAATCATATATCATCATGGAGGTGGTAGTCCCCACATATACATGAATGGAATTATCGTTCTCTAATGGATTGTAATTTAAAATAATATATATGATATTTTTACAATAAACATATATATATTTCAAAAATATCATATAAAATCATGAAATAAATAAATATCTTCATATATGAGAGGTTATGGGGGGAAATTATTTATATTAGTCTGAAAGGTGGTAGTGCATCATACATTTGACCAATGATTTCATTTCCCATTTGATGAAAGGGAATATGCTTAAATTTTAATAAATAAAAATAATAAAATCTCATTATATGAAATATAATTGTGTTGTTATATATAAATTATAAAAACATTAATCATTTGTTATAGGGGAATATGTAAGGATAATGATAAATGTGATGAAATTTACATTCATATAGAATAACATCACTTAGATATCAAATTAAAGACCCTAGAATTAGTATTTTGGGAATATAAAATGTTATATTAATTATAATTTAATATTACTTTTGAATTTTATTTTATTTTTTTGGTCAATCCAAATCAGTTATAATTTCCGAAAAATATAGGGGAAGTGGTATTCATTACTAATTGATGATGAGTGTAAGTTATTTATACACTCAAAATTATTATGTAATGGGAGGTCACTCTAAACACATGTTCCAAAAATATTGTTAAATATAAAAGTTAAGGGATTATATGTTTGAACCACATATCATTGATGATATTAGCTAATTTAATTATCTTTTTACTTAAACCTCTAAATATTCTCCTAAAAATATTAATAATTCCATTAGAGATGTAATTCACTTGAGTAGACATGATATTCATTATAACATTAATCACATAATTGACAATTACCCTTATTCGATTTCTGAAGATTTCCCTATTTAGGAACCTACTCACAATGGCATTCTCAACTCAATATTTTTTTACAATAAAAACTTCTTGAACTATAATCCTTGTTTTGGGTGGTTGAATGCCTTTAATAATCCTTGGATCAAACCTTCGAGACTCACTCTTATATGGAGAATCTCTCACTGTAGAATTCCCATTTAAGTGTGTCTTCAATCATTTGGTATACAACTTTGTTCCAAGTTCTATATATGAAATCAACACAGGGAGGACATTAACCCTCATTTTCTTTCATATGCTATAGCCTTTTCTTTTTGGAACTATATTTCAGATATTTTTAATTGTAGATGGTATTTTTCAGATTCTATCACCTCTCAGATAAAAAGATGTGTCGAACACGATTCCTCTTAGAAAATTAAGAATGAGTTACTCTCTATTGTTTTCAATTTGATTCATGTGATCTGGTATGATAGAAATAATTTTATTCACAACAAATTCTCATTAAATCTCAATGCAGGTAAAGACTGGATCCTCATTGTTGTGCAAGAAGTAGCCTCTATCCAGAAAGCGCACTGCAACAATTATGTTAGTAACTTTGAGATTCTCCACAATCTTCGGATTAATGGAATCTATAGGCAACCCAAATGCACCCTTGATGTTTTATGGCAAGCCCCACTCCCTGGATTGATCAAAGTAAACATTGAAAGGGCCTCAAAAGGAAATCCAGGTCTTGCGGGTTGTGGAGCTATCTTCAGAGACTACCTTGGCTAGTTCCATGGGTGCTTCTATGGTACCTGTGGCACAACCTCCTCATTGGAAGTAGAAATGATGGCTCCTATACGTGCTTTCAATTTTTTCCATCAAAATGGAAGGAGAGATATTTGGATTGGGAGTGACTCGACCACAATTGTCCATGATATTTTGAATGGTGTGATCCATATCCCATTGCCTCTTACCACCCTCTGGTTGAGATGTCTTGATTTTCTTTGAGATATCAACTACATCATCATGCATGCATATCGAGAGGCGAATATGGTTGTTGATGCCCTTGCCAATAAAGGTCTCAATCAAGACATGACTTGGTCTGATACCTTCCTTCCTGAATTTCATCATTTGTATGATAATGATTGTATGAAACTCCCATCCTTCAGACTCATGTAACTACTTTTTTATATATTAAATAAATTTATCCTTGATCTTTGACTAAGGCACCATATTCTTTAAAACAAATTATCATGTTCCTTTATTTTTATGTTTAATTATATTTTTCATTTAGGTTTCACCAAGGTAACTAGGTATTTAATAATTTACTGTGGTAATTTATCCTTTAATACAAAAAAAATTAAAGGTAATTATCAGATAATTTATTTTATGTGATTCATAACATGAATTATAATTTATCAAATATAATACCAACATGTGAGAAAATATTTTCTTAACTAAACAACATCTAACTTGTAAAACCCCATTTCAACCTTAACCACTTCCATTACCCTTTACTATTTTCATGATTCATTATGAAAATAATTACATTGATCTTGTAAAATAATATTAATTAATATTTCTAAAAAATTGAATTATTTTTTTAAAAAATTCATTTCACAAAATTTTCGTTGATACATTTTAAAATAAACATGTATATTTGATCAAAAACGTTTTCCCATAAAAATATTTCACAAGTAAAATTGTTTTTTTATGAAGCGTTAATGTAAAATTGATTAAAATGAAACAATATGGATTATAAATAATTTAATCGAACTAATTTTACTTATATATCCATTTTAATACAAAATGGAAATTAGTATATAATTTAATAAAAATACATATTTTAATAAAAATCTTATTTTCAATATTTGATAAAAAAGTCAATATTTATATAATCCATTCAAAAATTAACTCTATGAAAATTTTTAAATGATCATTTAAATATATAATTTAATTTTTCAAAAAAAAAATCTAAAAATAAATGATTGTTATTTTTAAATAACTAAATTGTATGCTATAAAGATGTCTTTTCTAAAAAATATGTTTTACCATAAAACTAGATTCATTCATTTTACATTATATAAAATGTTTACATAGTAAAGATCTTCTAATAAATATATAATATATATGTACATATTAAAAAAAATTAATCAATATTACATAACTTGATTTATTAACCAAAATACACTTCATGCACAAAATAATATTTTTTCATAAAAACATTTTGATAACTCTAAAATAATATTTATTTTTATTTGTAATCAATTGATATCAACATAATGTATTTTATTTGTTTGTAAACCAAATACCATTCACAGTTCAATTAGAATTATTAAGACTCACCAATTTAATAGATATGTTATAATTCTTAATTCTTAATTGTAATATTAACACAATACTAACTATTGTTAAAACTCATCATTTCTTGTAACACTATCTAGAGTAATAATTTAATATATATAGAAAAAATTATTTCATATAATCTATCTGTGATATGTTATGAATAAAAAATATCATATGTATTATGGTTTGGCTGTAATATATGATTTTTTATGTTGATTTTTCATAGTTATGACGTAGATCATTTGTTGTAGTTTTATTCCTTAAATGTGGGTTTTAGGATGTTGAATAAAAATTTTAATCCGTGTATCATGGAGGTTGGTACCATAATGTTGTAATTTTGAGTGTTCTGATTTTGGGATGTGGTGATGACCATTGAACAATAGTCATATTCATTGTGTATATGATATATCCATTAACCCCATAATGGATTCTATACATGTTTTAACCAAGAACCATTTAGGAATGTTTGTATTTATTACATTATGGTTCTTAAAAATTTCGGAAACATTTCATCAGGGTTCTATGTACTAATTCATTACACATACTTTACATGATTGACTATAAATTCCCATGTCCCCACAAACCCTTCCGTTTTCATCCCATTCCTCTCAAACCATGGGTGATTATAGGTAATACTTTTGAGAACATCTATCAATAAAACAATTAGATTCATCTATGATGTTATAGGATCAAATCATGGTGATTATATGTGGGTTAATATCAAATTATATATTTTTTAATTGCATCTGCTTGGATTCTCTACCAATTATATCCCTTATAATGGGAAATGTGCATGGACTATGGTGGAACCATGTGGTTTATAACAAGTTATTAAATAATGAAAAAAAATTATATGATCAATTATTTGTAGACTTCATATGATTTGTGAAAAAATGATGAGGGTCATAGATAATGAAAATTATTTAAATTTAAATTGGCACATTTTGTTAACATTTTACTTACCATTCTGATATATTTAAAAAAATTCTCGATATTTATCAGTTTTTATTGTATGTCCATAAGACTCATGGAATATTTAGATCATATATGTGTGCATGTATAAACTATGGAAAGGATGTTTTATTCTTGTCACCTTAATGTTTCTAATTATGGATAATGAGTCTATTTATTTAATTTTTATTTCCTTGTATATACATGGTAATCATTTTAGGCATGAATGTATTAAATGTGGAATTTTTCTAATTATATCATATGAGATATACATTTTCATGTCATGTTTATTCCTTTAAGTGGGAATATATAAAAAATGTTACAATTTTGATGATAAAATGAGAATCATGGAAGGTTTTTTATAGCCTTGATGATATTACCATGGTAGTGGCATGATATGATGATATTGTAGCCTAAATAGGTTGTTGTACATAATGTGGTTTCCCGGTGACATGGCTCATGATTACGAATATACTAAAACTATTTATTATTCATACCTACTATTATTAACCAGATGGATACATAGAGATATTGGGTAGTCATATGAGTAGAAAAATATCACGAATTACATTATCAATATTCTTCTAGGAATGAGAAACAATTGGTATAGTTGGTGTATATGGATGAATAATTTCTCTATGAATTCCCATTGCATTTTTTATTATTTAATTATTGAGAATTTAGTTATTTTCATTCTATAAAACCATTATTGTTATGAATATATATATATATATATATATATATATATATATATATACATAGTTCAAATATTGTTTAAACCCACACCCTTCTTTGGAGTCTCAATGTGTGAACAAACACCGTGATCTGGGATGTTGGAAATGGAATGAACCCCATGAAAGGGAATTGAGGAGATAAGGAATACTATTATTTTGTTGCACCAAAATATAATTTTGAATACATATATAATTTTTATATTTATTTTCTTATTGTTTTCTTATACTCTATTTTGACATTGAACAATGGGTGTTCTTAGTTTGTTACAATATATTACTAAAGAAATATTCTATTTCATATGTAATGGAATTGTTATATTTACCATGAACTATGAAATTTAATGTTATATTTCATTTTTTGATATGATTTTGATGTACATATTTTGATATTGAGGGTATATCCGTCCACTGTACCATTTGAACCCTCGTTACTTGTCGACATCCTCATCAATATTTGGATGTGTTCATGAGGTTATTCTACTAATTGGAACAAAAAATGTTATTTGCATCGCAAAATTTGTATAATTAAAGGATTTTATTTTATATGCTTTTGAAATATTTTTGGGTCATGGTTGATAGGATTTATTCATCAGGGATGTTTTTTAGGTGTTGTGTAAGTTCTTCCCTAGCTCTTATATGATAGGACATCAAATTATTATCGATATGACTATTGTTATAGTTACAAATTTACAATTATATTTAATTCATATAATTTTTTAGTTTTTATTGATTTTGGTACATTTCGTGTATTCATGATTCATGAAAAGAAATATTGTATCACATGAAATATATATTCACAATTCTTTTATGAGTTATTGTAATAATAATTTAACAATTTGAATTAGGATTTTTTTTCTCTATGATATTCTATGTTAAAATTTTAATTATTTGATTCATATAAAACAAATTCTAATATATATATATTCATATTCATTAAGGTTTGGAGAACCATGGATGAGTATTTGACAGTATCCTTCATGTTTATTCCTTACCATCAGGGATATCATCACATGATTGGTTTTTCTATATAAATAACATTGTCATGACATTAAATATATTGTATTAATGTCATATTATTCCATCATATGAATTTTATTTATTACAAAAAATAATTACTATAACTCATTGTTTGGGAAAACATGCAGAAGCATGTCATAATTCAATCATATGGGAGAACTAATTTAACCCATGATAAACTTGCCTTTATTCTATATCTATTACAAAAAATAAAAAAAATAAGTTTATTAAAAAACTACGATAATAGATTTGAATAGTTTGTTTAGAGACTATAATCATAATAATATTTTTTTCAAATGTATTTGATCAATATCTGATAATTTCTATGTATTATGTTATTTTTATGCACAAATTTTCTTTTATACTAATCATCATTCCCAAGGAAATGGAAACATACAAAATAGATGATATAAAAAACTCAGTATGATTAAAATAAAAAAAATATGTTTCCCAATGTGAAATCATAAAAATTTGAGAAAATATAAGGAATAATGAAATATCGTACATAAAGAACATGAAATTAAAAAGACAGATCATATGGAAATATACTAGAAAATAATCACATAATATTAAACATATAACATTATGTAAATATTGTAAAATACTTAATTTTAAATCATAATCCAATGAAAAAAGTCATATTCACATATTAAATGTTTTTGCGACCAATATATGCATCTAAGGATAATATTTTACATCCAGAATAACCATTAGTTATCCACATTGGATTACACAACCCAAACTATATACTATTGTAGGATATGTATAAAAATTAGTTTCTCAATATTTTCATTGATCATAACTACTCAAATTTCCATTTTCATATGACAAGTAACTATTTAACCAATACATTTTATGGATATATATGAACCAATCCCCACATAAATTATATCCATACACATGTGGCCCATAAAAAACATAATGTTATATCATTTTTAAAACCTATAACTATGAATGTGTTAAAAATTATATATTCAAATGTTATCACATGTATATCCACATAAACTATATATTTGATAGATTTTTCAATCCCCAAACAGTGAGAAATTATATAATCACAAGGAATATTATTTATAAAAATATCATAAAATACAATATACCCATTTTAAGAAAAACCATAAATCCTATGTCGAATCATAAAAAAGTGTAACAAATCATTTCATTGAAAAAGAATTTAATATAAAACGTTATTTGATATTTTTTCAAATTAATAATGGACATCATTGAAAAATTAAAGTGATAACATAAATGAATGACCTATTTCTGAATATTCCACACATAAGAAAATTGGAATTATTCAAAATAGAGTATAATTTTACGAAATCAAAAATAATACATTGAAGAGGATTTTAATTGATAACATTTTTTTACTAATAGAGAAAAAATATGAAAAAATATAAAAAATTAGGTCATTCTGTATTTGGAAGTAATAAAAGACTATGATAAAAATAAACTACAAAACACAATGAAGGAAAATTTAGTTACAAACTCCATTACATTTTCACTTATTCTCCATTTAATTGATTTTAACTACTTCAATATATGGATATACTATTGATGTATATATTTTAAATGAATGACTAGAGGATCATTGAAAATGATAGAGGTTTCAAAACATGTTTTGGATATATAGAACATTAAAATTGGCTATTGTTTCATGATAATTTTAAACATAGTGGGTGTATTTGGGATGAATATATCTGTACTCCTTTAATTGGTGAGTAATAGTAATAATTCTAGGGAAAAAATTAGGAATGGGTTATGAATGGAATGTATTAGATTTAAAATGAGATATGTAGAGAAATTATTGCGTGGTTAGTTCAAATTACATTTCATCATAAATATAATATTATAGATGTTCAAAATATCTAATTTATTTAAGAAAATGATAGGCACATTAGATTACAAATTTTAACAGTTTTTATTGGTGATTAAATACTTTTCATATTTAGTATTTTACAAATAAAAAATTAATATTAAAATTATTATAAAATTTATATTGAAGAATATGAATTGGGACTCAATTTAATGTAATTGAAATTTTAAACACTATAGAAATACCTTTTATATTAAAACATATAATTTGTTGAAAATCAATTTTATAATATTTTTATGTTTGATAAGTGTCTATAATAATATTTAAAATTGAATACCAATTTAATAATTATAATTTAAATATTATATATAAATTTTTATCACACAACAATTTCATTTTGAAATATATCGTTTTATTTAAAAACATCATAATTAGAAATGCGATAATATTTTAAAAATATATGTTTTATTATTGTGACTAATATATACTTTGAAATCTTAATTATGTTCCAAAAGAAAATGACCACAATATATAAATTACAAATGATGATTAAGACTGTTAATATAATTTTATATTATTATATTAATAGATTTAATAATGTACCATTTTAATGTAAGTACCCAAAAATAAATTTTATGAAATAATTATATTCTAAACCAAATTTTATCTTTGTATTATTATAACTTTTAAATAATTTTGATAATTTTGATAAATATAATAATAATGAAAATTGTAATAGTTATTATATAATGATAATTTTTGACATTTTATTAAATTGAAATGGTTTTGTTAGTTCAGTGCTTCATATAGTACTTGATACATTTAAGGATTCTAATTTATTAAATATAGCTACATATAACGTATTTAATTAATTAAATATATTTACCAAAATTCAAAAGTTTTTATACTCAACCTCCATTAAAAAATTTTATCCATACAAATTTAAATACATTTATTAAATAAATATAGGATACATTATTATCATTAAATAATTATCTTCCCTTTTTTCAACCACGTACATATCACTCCTCGATAGAAAATTAACTGGATGAGTGGTATTACTCTATAGAAACAAATAACTCTATATAATTTCACCTAGTTGTTCCCCATATGTGAGATCATTTCCTTATTTCATTCCATATAAATTTAGTACAAATCATGTGTCTAATTTTTAAATCCTTACAAACAATACATGGTACACATCACATACAAGGGATATGTCTTGATAGTATTCTATGTGAAAAATAACACACCTGAGTCGGTTATGGATCTCAATGGTAAAAAATTATCAACGGATAACATACATTTCATCCAAATTATCATAACCTTATTCCCTAAAGATATCAAATGGAATATCGTTTTACCGACATCAATCTATAGGTCTTATCAGTGATTTTATGCATAACTCTTCTATCATCTCTATGCTACATTAATATAGCTATATATAGTTTGATACTTCTTAGTCATTTAAAATAATGGTTTAGGTTAAGTTAACATCATATATGCAAATTCATGATGACATATTGAATTACTATATATCATTCAATAGTTATAATTATGTAGCTCCCTATGAATACTTGAATTGTAAATATTGTTACTTGATAACGTAACAAGGGGAAGGTGTTGATCCTAGTATCTCTTGTAATTCATCTAATAATATCTCATAATATCACCTATTTTTTAATGTCTCTTTCAGACTGACCAATAATATTAGTATGGTACATTTTACTAATGGAAAAATCAACCCCAATTATATTTATTTAATTTTATAGAATTATAATGGTAATAATTGATCCTAATATGATAGAATGGATAGAGATAATCCATGAAGCCTCACTTCTTCCCTGAAAATCATCCCAAAGAGTTTTTCATGGGAGAATTAATTATTGGTGGAACAATCATTCATTTAATTTTTATGATAACCGACTTCAGACCAAATATCTTGTTTATACTATTTACTGTTTTGGGTGTCCTATGACCAAATCAATATTGAATTTTTCTGAATTTCATATAGTATTGATTAATTGTTGAAAAATAGAATTAGTATTATGGATTATAACCATTACATATGTCATACCATGAATGAAGATATATATTGACTAATTTTTATTTTAATGTTATCAGAATATATTTTTATGCCTATATAAATCTTCAAATATTGGATGAATATAAATGCATGATCATTTGGAATCTTTCTAAATTTTCTTCTTCAATTATTTCCTTTATTAAACATAATTAAAATTAGTATACCATATAAATATTATTTAATGAATGATGATATTTGAAATATTAATTTTATATTATTATATATCAAAATCATCATTTTGGTATTCATTGATCATTACATGAATATATTTTTTCCATGAATTTTGGGAAAGAAATTATTTCTCACCAACCCATATGACATAATGATTCATCATTTGAGAAAGCATGAGTACATGGTCATTTAAGTATTCCAAATATATAGGGTTACATGATGTTTTCTTTCAAATCATCAAAAAAAATATTTTCCTTCCCTTTTTTCTAATTTATTGAATAATAGCAATATTTTATGATTTTTTACCATATCCATTTGAGCATGTTCAATTTATTTTTGGTGAATTTTTTTCATCTCTTTTCATCATTATATATTTCAATATTTTGTCGTGACTGGTAATATCACCAAATTAGTAATGTAATGATCACTTTCACTGACTCTAAAAAATTCATTGTTTAATTTAGCTCACGAGTGTTAAAGTTGGGGTGATTCAAATGAAATTACATTATCATTCTACATAAGTATGCATATCGAGCAATTTTTCAATCTATGAAAATTTATTTAAGACCATTCCACATAACAATATAATATATGGACTAGAGTGGTGATCAACATATATTTTAGTAACAAGAATAATTTTACAAATTCTACAACATAACATAACATTACTCACTTCCATGTTATCAATTATTGTTGATTTGATGGTCATATACCATCATGAATACCAATCAAACTCACGAAAACAATGAATTTTGGTTTAAATAATTGGTCTGGTACATTAATTGATTACGTAAATCTTTGATTGATCTACTAATATTTCCTCTCTTATGGTTACATGTGGGATGAATGAAAAGTTTCCATCTAGAATTTACAAATTCCAAACATTACATATATTTTCTCTTTTCTCAAGTTGAATAACCTAATATGAAAACGATATTGAAATACGTCATTGATATATTGTTTATATAAAAATACCATCAATAATTTCAGCCAAATATATATATAATGTTATTATATAAATGTGTAATTTATCACATACATAAAGATATATGGAGAATTATTTTGTCTGAATATAACCGCTATAAATTCATAGTGTCCATATCTCATTAAAAATTATGTTTTGGAAATATATTCCCTTTTAAACATTAAATAATTATATTTAGATCAAATATTAAACTTCACAAATTATTATGAACAATTCATATGTTCAAACAACAGGAACTTCTAGGTAAATGATATATATTTTTAACTGTTAACATGTTATTATCACAATTTTCAATACAAATACACAATGAACTATATTTACTTATAACAAGGATGACTATTGACCCCACTTGTGATTTAATTGGGAAGATGAAACCATTTTATTAATTAAACATTAGTGTATTATTAACATCCTAAAATTAAATAAGGACCACTGAATATGAAATATTTTATATAGGAATGGATCAATAAATGAGATATTGTGAAGACTCAGCCTCATGCAATATTGGAAGATCCATAAGTATATAAATAAATACAATCAAACCTTCAAATAAAAATAGAATCCCATCAGTTCTTATTTTTCTAATCATTTGAGATAGAAATACATAATTATGGGTTATTAACAAGAATAAAATATAATTTTATTTCATGGGTGGATAAAAATTATGTTTAAACCTAAAAATAAAATCAATTTGGATTCCGAATGAGAGATTCATATATTGATAAAGGAAGTTGGCACCATATAAAGATAACCAATCAATAAACAATACTATGTCAAATTTATATAAAATTAAAATTATTATAGGTACATGAAATTATAACCATAAATTATTATAATTTATTATATATATATAATATTTGATCATCATATCACTAGGTTTTTAGATACATAGTTCAATATAAATTCCTAAAAAATCTAATACCTTTTATAAACATAAATTGACATATTTTTACAAAAAGACATACATGATTCAATCCCAAAAGGTAAATTCAAAAAGTTTATATGAGAAAAAATACACACAACACCTTAACATGAAATAGAAAAATATAAAAATCATTTTAAAATTCCATATTAGGCATCTAATTTCTTTTGATCAGGTAGAGCTGCACTAGATAATTAGGGAACATTGGTAAGAAAGGTGGTGACATAAATCATAGTAATAGAATTATAAAAAGTATATAAAGGTGAAACTAATATATTTTATATTATAAGAATACCAATATTACATTAATATAGATTTGACAAAATATTAAGCATCGAAGAATAATATAAGATTATAATATATAGAAAACACAAGGATGTGTATGTGATATAAAACCGAACAGTATAAAAAAATAATTATATCCAATGAAAAATAACAACAATGTTTTCTTAATATAACCTCTCATGAACTATAAATATTATCCCATGAGATAAAATCATTAACCAATCCATTATAAGGCTATAATATGTGGGGCCCAACATACACCTTCAAAACATGTATATGCATTAGTATTACACATATAGCATACAACATAATAATTTCATTAATGAATTTTAATCGAACATTTATGGAGAATGGGTGAAATTATAAGAATATATCTTTAAATAATGTATATTTTCATCTAGATTAAGTCTCTTTTTTATAAAATGTGTATGGGTATTCATAGATGAAATGTTTTCCATTGAAAATCATAATAATTTTGGTAACATATAGGGTGTACATAAAGATTCACTAGGTTTTAAAATGAGAGTAATCATTTCTCTAGGATTAACTATACATAATACCAAAAATAATAGAGACATTATAAAGCACATTAAATCATGAAATATTAGAAAAATATAGGCATATTAAATAGATAAGTGCATTTATAATGAGTTAGAGGATATAATCCCCTCGGTTGAGTTGATGCTTTTAAACTCAAGGGAGAAACATCATATTTGATTTAGAACGCATTGGGAGGTATATATGTACGGAGTGTAACATTGTTATCAGTGGGTGTAGAGTAATTTGGAGTTGGAGGTTTGTGGTTGTTTTTAGTATAATAGAGGGAAAATTGTTTTTAATATCATAACACTAGTTTTGGGATCTATATGGTAAAATACTACAAACCCAAACAAATCCCATCACTTTTTCAAATTATTTCTTCTATAGAATAGTGGTTTTCTATATTTTATTTGGTGATAAATTTAATATATTAAAGTGATATCATTGGTGATTTGGAAGTGAGTAATGTTCATAAATATGATATTCAAATCGTAAAAATCTAATAATATTTTTGGAATATTTATTATTGGTTTAATAGATTAATTAAAAACAATAAATTAAAATTATTACAAAGTGGGAATGGATATTTGATCTTATATACACACTTATATAATTTACTACATCACTTTTTTTACAATATAATGTCATAATAAGAACATTATAATTATAAAGTAGTTATTTTTTAACTAAAAATATATTGTTTTAGAAAATAATGAAAAATTTATAATTGTCTAATTTGGATGTGATGATGAAAAAAATTGTACTTGTTTTGTAAAAAAAATACACCAATATAAAAATATAAACATTATAATTAAAACCCTTATTTACCTAATATATTTGGTTTTATATCAACAAAATTTACAACCTCAAAATGATTACATAGGACTTCAATAAATTCTATAATCATTTGTATGAATATTTGTATTCATATAAAATAATATGATATAAAACTAACATTTATATAAAAAAATTGATTAAAATTTATTATTTTAGAAGTTTACAGTGTTTTTCTATTGGTATCAAAATAAACTTTTCATCCTAACATAAATTATTATATAAATTAATTAATAAAATTGGATAATAAAATAAATATTTTATTAAAATGGAAAAAAATATTCTCACTTCAAGGGTGATGATATATGACCATTTATTATGCTATAGTCATTTGTAAATGAATGTTATATGATGGTGGAACTCTTTGGGGTTGTTCGGTGAACTTTTTGTGGGCCATTTACTTTAGAATCATGAACATATCCCACAGATAGATTCATTTAGGATTATGTCATTGAATTCCAGTATGGTCTTCGACATGGGAAATCCAAGTGATTCCACCTCCCTCGTAAAATATGATAATTGGGTTCATATGTTACATTATTATTGGTTGAGGACATTTATTCATATCCCGATATCAATTTCAACTTATCATAAACATTATTATATAATAATAATAATAATAGTCATTATAAAATGCATATATTGTTGATGGTAGTTGTCAGGAACCGTCCCTCAGGGCCCGCATCGTGACTACCCCAAGCCGTCCTTCCATAGGCTAGGGGCTGGCGACTAGCACCAAAGGCATAATTCCCTAAAATAGGGAAGGCGTTGCATTTATAAATCATAAACACACACAACCAAATTAAAAGAGGAAAAAAACACTAAGTAAAGATTGTGTATCAAGTATGCTGAATGTAAAGGAGACCGTAAATACCAACCCAACAGTAATGTACAAGGAAAGGAAAAATAGGAACAACTAAAAGAAAAACTGTTGGAAGGTGTCTAGCAGCTTCTGGATCATCCACTAAAGATCCTACCTAAAGGGTAGGTACCAAAAGCCTCTTTGGTGCATCACACCCATCCGTCTCCTCCGGGTACCATCTCGTCATGAGGTCCACCTCTGGGTACTATCCAGTCCTCCTACACTCAGCTTCGGTCAGCGTTGTCCATTGTCTGCATCCAACACAACGAGGTGCGGGCATAGCCCGTGTAAGGGTGAGTATAACGATACTCATTAGGGACCCCGAGACCCTCAAGGTGTCACAAAATCCAACAAGTATAAGCCACAAATAATTATTTAAATGGATAACCATTACTTAGGTACGTGCCCATAAATATACCTACGTTATCAAGTAACCCATCTCAATCATGAGGAAAACACAAAGGTCACTAAATCAGATCAAAAAAGGATTTTTATTCATGATATTGAAACCATGGATGTTGGAGAACTCCTCCTCTATAGAGTAAAGTGGTCCTTCCGCTACAACCAAGCGCTTCCCACTAACCTTAAACTACTGATGTACTCCACCTGTTGAGTATTATGGGCATGCTGCTACAACCAAGCGCTTCCCACCATGGGTCTGCCGCTACAACCAAGCCCTCCCCCTCATAGCCTACAGAGGTAATACTTATGACGAGTACTGTGGGTCTACCGCTACAACCAAGTGCTCCTATGCTGTGGGTATGCTGCTACAACAAAGCGCTCCCCACAAGGCCATCTGAATCACTTCTAGTCGATCGATCATCAGTCGTCAAGCCTCAGCTAGCTACTAGGTCTCTACAATATACTCGCTCATCACTGGGAGGGTCCGCTCCACGTGCCACAATCCAATACTCTAAATGTCATGAAAACTCACGTATAAGTAACACAGGGACCACCAAGTTATACGGGTCTCAACGCAACAGACGACGCGTCAATCGGACGCTCGGTCTGTGAGTTATTAGCCTTTTAGTCCCAGGGGCCCTATTGGTTTCATGTATAAACCAACCTGAAATTATCTCAAATATACCCCAAACTCTCAGGGCTTATTTTTAAAGGGACCGTTTCTCAATGAGATTACCAACGCCGCTGACAGTTCGTCAAACGGACGTCCGGTCTAAGAGATACTGGCTTTTCCGTTCCAGGGGCCCGGTTGGTTTTTAGACTCAAAACAACCCGACCGTACTCCAACAAACTCTTATCCTCAAGTGGAGTATGACAAAAGAACTATCTCATCAAAAGAAACCAATGTAGTTGATGACACGTCAATCGGATGTCCGGTCCTTATGTAATAAGTGTTTTTGCTCCAAGGGCCTGGTTGGTATCAGTTTCGAACCAACCCAGCCGTTTTTCCAAAGTCATCCAAAACTCACTAAGAGTATTGTAAAAGAAACGCCTCGTCTTGAGAATCCCAGTGCCGCAGACGACGCGTCCATCGGACGCGCGGTCTTGAAGTAATTCTCGTTTCATTGAAACGGGCCCGGACCGACCTGGTTCGGCGGGTCCGACCCGGCTGAGGGTTGGCCCAGCCCGGATTTGGTCACGGCTTGGCCCGGCTGGTCGGGCGGTGCGGGGGGGGGGGGGGTGGGCGGCCCCCCGGTTTCCATATCCGGTGGCGTCGGGCGACGCCGCCCCTCCTGTCCGGCTGGCAGAAGCCAGCCAGTCTTCCCAGCGTAAGTGGCCTGCATGGGCAGGCCACGGTTCATCCTTAGTGTGGCACCTACGGGTGCAATGACCACCTTCAACCCGGCCAGCTGATGAGCCGGCTGGTTCGCCGCCGAAGCGGCCCGCAGAGCGCGGGCTGCGATTCTCCGTAGCGCGGCGCCGTAGAGGCGTTGTGGTCTTCAAGCCCAGCGGGATTTAGCTAGCTGATTCTTCTTCATCCAAGTGGCCTGTGGATGCGGGCTACGGTTCCTCTCCACACGGCCTGCATACTGCCACCGCTTCCTCCGGTCGCCGCCACCTCTTCTGTCACCGCCTCCATCGAAATAAAACAAGGATCAACGGAGGGTCGTCGGGCCATGTTCGTTCATCCCTCACCCTCCGCATTAGGTGGTATCATATGGCCGAAGATAAAACATGGTTTCAAAGAAGAATGAAGAACAATTTTATTCAATTAAAATTGAAGGAAACCCCCTACCTCGTAATTTAGTTTCGTTCGTCGACGAGCCGCCGAAGAGGAGCATCGCGGTAGTCGGCTGTCACGGATTACGGAAGTCGATTTTGTTGACATTGGAGTGCGTCTGAAGAGTAAGAGGCATCTTTTCCCTTGTCGTAGAGGAAGAGGAAGGAAGGAACGTAATCGTTCTTCGGTGGAATTGGCATTCTTCATCAAAGAGGGTGTCGTTCTTCGTGGTCGTCACCGTTCTTCTTCAACAGAGAAACACTATCCTTCCAATTCTCCAAAGCCTCCCCAACACAACAAAAGCCAACCCCAAAAATAATAGACTAATCTATTATTTTATTCTCAACATGAATTTTCAAAATTCGAACACTTAAAATAATTAATTAATTATGGATCAATTAATTAATTAAAGGGTGTTGGAAAAATTAATGGGAGGAGTTGGAGTGTTAGAATTAATGTGGGGAGGTGGAGAGTTAAGACAGGGTCTAAAGGGATTTAAAGAGAGGGGTGAAAGGGTTTTGGTTCTAGTGGGCCCCACCACACTAAATCCTCTCATGGGAGGTTATGTGGGGTGTGGGCCCTTCTTCAAACTCCTCTTTGGAGGAAATAACCACCAAAAAATAAAAATTATGCACACATAATTTTTATTATAATTTTTTAACAAATCTCCAAAAATTAACATCTCCTCCCAAGAAAACGCAACTGTGGTAAAAGTCGCCATAAGAGAATACCGGTGCTATAAGTTCATCAAGGTCCTCGGATTTCAATTCTGTGCACCAGTTCAAAAGATAGAAAAACTCGCACGTACATTTACTGAACGTACTAGAACAAAACATCAGAAATTGATTCCAGGCACACCAGGACTCGGAATGAGGCGACGTCAAAAACTGCGAACTCGTAAGATTCCAAAGAAATTAAGAAAAAAAATTCCTTTAAATTTCCAGGTCATTACATTAACCCCACCTCAGGGATTTACATCCCTGTAAAGCTACAACACCCACTAGGGAAACAAAGAAACGTTCTGTGCACACATTTTGAGCCTCTCGCTTTCATGTTCTCTCCTAGCAGCTAAAAACCAGACCTCCTGCTGAGCACATCCACAAAAACGTTTCCCTTCCTGTGAGTATAGACTATATCGAAGTCATAGTCGTGAAAAAACTCATGCCATCACCGATGTCTCAGGTTCAGGTCCTTCTGAGAGAAGATACACCTGAGACTATAGATATTAGGGTAAACCGAAAACCATTTGCTTGAAGAACAATGGGTGATACTAGCCAATTGTAAGAACTAAACTTCAACCTTCTTTGCCTACGTTCTACAAAAGCTTCAATATTTCTCCTTTTCTGAAATGAAAAATTTGGTCTCATCCCCTGGATGAACCATGACCTTTTCCTAATACATTCAATCCTGACATTAACTGTACTAATTAATGCTATGAACGACATCATAAGCCCTCGATGCTACTAACCAGAGATCCAACCGTCACTCTCACCTCCAAGGGTAAAGTCACACTGCCGGCATCAGTGTGTGATCATTGGGACTCCTCCAGTAGAAATCTCAAAAGTTAGGGTCAAGTCAATAGTTTTAAAAATAACCTCTTAGTATTAACCACACAAAAAGGAAGGAAAGAAAAAGTCACAAGGAAAAGTGTCTTTTATTTCTGTAGCTGAATGTACAAAGACACAATGAAACCACAAACAACGACATTAAAAAAGCTAAAAGCATCATGAACAAAGGCCTTTATGCCTGGAACTAGTCCCGCTCCTGTCCACCTGCTTCCTGAGCTCCATAGTCGTATGCTTTAGCTACCTAAAGTTGTGTTTTCTCCTGTCCACCCATTCCCTGTGGTCGGGGTGGACCTCCTGGTGGTGGTGGTGGAAACACCACGAAGAGTCGTCCACCACCTACTGCACGGACAACTCCTCTACCTCAGTCTCCTTCCCTTTGCGGTTCGCCTCGATCGAACCTATTCCTCTTCCTGGGAGGTCCCTCATCTCTATAATCATCGTATGTATGGAGGGTCGGACAGTCACGAGCCATGTGACCAAGTCCCCCACAGGAGTAACACTTTCCGCTCCTGGTAAGTTGTTCTCCACCCTGGGAGCCTCACACACACGATCTTGAGTCATGCGGTCGACCACATATTGGTGTGGTCCTCTTGGACCCTTGTGTCATCTATCTACTGCCAGCTGCAGAAGACTCCTCTGCATGTTGGCTAGTGGTGGGTCTCACTGATAGATACTGCTCAACAAGGAAACTCTCTACTAAGAGGGCTCGCTCCAACAACCCCATCTGTGTCAGGATACTGTGAGAGATAACTAACACTCTGATCTCTCGCTTGATTCCCTACTCAAAGGTCTGAGCCCTAAATAACGGGTCATGTACCATATCAGGGGAGTAGTGTGAGAGTTCAGTGAACCTTGCTGAGTACTGAGCTAGCCTAATGCTGCCCTACTTCGGATTAATTATCTCATGTATCTACACCGCTCAAAGGGAGGTTGGGACAAACTCCGCCTGGAACAGGCACTCGAAGTCCTCCCAGAGAAGTGTCGCCTTATCGTGCATCTGGAGCATCAGGATCAACCATCTGCCTGCTGCTGCCTGAAGGAGGCTGGTGGTAAGGATCACCATAAAGTCTGCTGGTGTCCCTACCAGTCTGAAGACTCTCGCCATAGCCTCCATCCAATCCTCAGCCGCCTATGGGTCTGTCTCTCCCCGGAAACTAGGTGGCCTCTGGCGCTGGAACTCGTGTAGTGCTCTCAAGTGGCGTGCATCGCCTGCTGCTGGGGCTGCTGGCATAGGTGTCCCAACAGAAAGTGGTAACACTGGTACATCCGCTGGTGCCACAACTGGAAGAGGGTCCTATACTGAGTCCTCATTGCTCGGTGAACTGTATGTATGTATAACTCTTTAGGATCTAACTGGTCATCCACGAGGAGGCATCCTGAAAGAAACATATGTGACACGGTCAAAAGACTATACTTGGTGAGCTGACCTGGTTTGAGTTGACTTATTGAAAAAATTTTAAAACACACACGCAATCAGTTTTTTCGTGCACTGAGTAGGAAATCAGAAGTCAGGGTCCTGGTGTATGGATACGTAGGCCACCCGCACCAAAACTGGACTCCCTAAACTAAAAACCACACTTAGTACCCATAACACTATTGCTTCACAGAAAAAAAATATCAGAGTCCTAAGTTCTGTGGTAGAACTGACGTCCTCTGATACCAATTTTTCACGACCCGTCCCCTAGGGCCCACATCATGACTACCCCAATCCCGCCTTCCATAGGCCAGGGGATGGTGACTAGCACCAAAGGCGTAATTCCCTAAAATTGGGAAGGTGTTGCCTTTATAAATCATAAACACACACAACCAGAGTTCAAGTGGAAGAAAACACTAAGTAATTACTGTGTAATAAGTATTCTGAAAGTAAAGGGGGCTGAAAATTCAATCCCAACAGTAAAGTACAAGGAAATGAAAAAATAGGTACAATAAAAAGAAAAACTGTTGGAAGGTGTCTACCAGCTCCTGGATCGTCCCCCGAGGATGCTACCTGAAGGGTAGGTACAGAATGCCTCTTCAGTGCTCCACGCTCATCCATATCATCTAGATACCATATCGTTATGATTTACACCTCTGGGTACCGTCCAGTTGTTGTACACTCATATTTGGTCAGCGCTATCTATCATCTGTATCCAAAACAACGAGGTGCGGGCATAGCCCGTGTAGGGGTGAGTATAACGATACTCAGTAGGGACCCAGATACCCTCAGGGTCTCACAAAATCCATCAAGAATAAACCAAAAATAATGATTTCAATGGATAACCATTACCTAGGTATATGACCATAAAAATACCTAAGTTATCAAATAACCCATCTCAATCATGAAGAAAACACAAAGGTCACTGACTCAGCTCAAACTGGGATTTTTATTCATGATGTCGAAACCACGGATGCTGGAGAACTCCACCTCTGTCGAGTACAATGGGCCTTCTTCTACAACCAAGCGCTTCCCACTAACCTTAGATGGCTGAAGTACTCCACTTGTCGAGTACTGTGGGAATTATACTACAACCAAGTGCTTCCCACCATGGGTCCACTGCTACAACCAAGCGCTCCCCCTCATAGCCTAGAGAGGTACTCCTTCTGTCAAGTACCACAAGTCTGCCGCTACAACCAAGAGCTCCTTCATCGTGGGACTTATGCTACAACCAAGCGCTCCCCACTAGTCCATCTGAATCAATCCGAGTTGATCGATCAGCAATCGTCAAGTCTCATCCAGCTACTAGGTCTTTGCAATCTTCTCACTCGTCACCGGGAGGGTCCGCTCCACATGGAACATGCCGATACTCCAAATTTCACGAAAACTCACATAGAAGTAACACAAGTACCACCACGTCATAGGGGTCTCAACGCAACAACGGTGTGTCAATCGAACGCCCTATCTATGTGTAATTAGCCTTTTAGTTCTGGGGGCCCGGATGGTTTCGTGTTCGAACCAACCCGACTGTATCTCAACTATACCCCGAAATCTCATGGGGTACTTTTTAAAGGGACTGTTTATCAACGAGATTACCGATGCCACTGTGGGTTTGTCAAATGGATGCCCGATCTGAGAGATATAGGCGTTTCCGTTCCATTGTCCCGGTTGGTTTTTAGGTTCAAAACAACCCGACCATACTCCAATAACTTCTAAACCACAAGTTGAGTATTCCAAAAGAGCCATCTCCTCAAACGGAAACCAATGTAGTTGACGGCACATCAATCGGATGTTCGGTCCTTATGTTATAAGCGTTTCCACTCTGAGGGCCCGGTTGGTTTCGGTTTCGAACCAACCCAATCGTTTTCCCAAAGTCATCCAAAACTCACTAAGAGTATCGAAAAATTACCGCCTCGTCACGAGAATCCCAGAGTCGTAGACGGCACGTCGATCGGACACATGGTATTGAAGTTATTCTCGTTTAAGTAAAACGGGCTCGGCCCGACCCGACTGATGGTAGGCCCGGCCCGGTGAAGCGCGGCCTAGCCTGGAGTGGCGCGACCCAGCTCGGCAGGGCGTGTCCGGGCCCGGCGTGGGGCGACCCAGCCCGGCGTGGCGCGGTCCGGCCCTGCGGGGAGCGGCCCGGCCCAGCCGACCTCGCGGTGCGGGGGGGGGGGGGGGGTTCCCGAACTGGAAGCGCCACCCCTCCTATCCGGCTGGCCGAAGCCGGCCAGTCTTCCTGGCATGAGCGGCCTTCATGGATGGGCCATAGTTCATCCGTAGTGCGGCCTCTGTAGGTACCACGACCACCTTCCACCCGGCTGGCTGACGAGCCGGTCGGTTCCCCGCCGAAGGGGGTCGTGGTTCTCCGTAGCGCGGTGCCTTAGAGGCGTCGTGGTTTTCCATCCCGGCCGGCTTCGTCTGTCCAGTTCTTCTTCGGCCGAGCGGCCCGTGGATGCGGGCCGCAGTTCCTCTCCATGCGGTCTTCATTCAGCAGCCGCTTCCTCCGATCTCCGCCACCTCTTCTCTCACTACCTTCATCGAATTAAAATAATGATCAACGGAGGGTCGTCGGGCCGTGTTCGTTCGGCCCGTGCCCTTCGCATTAGGCGGTATCATATGGTTGAAGGTAAAACATGGTTTCAACGAAAAATGAGGAAAAATTTTATTCAATATAAATTGATGAAAACCCCTTACCTCTTAGTAGAGGTTCGTTTGTCGAAGAGCCGCAGATGGCAAGCGTCGCGATAGTCGGGCATCACGGATTACGTATGTCGATTCTGTTGACATCGGGGTGCGTCCGAAGAGGAAGTGGTGTCGTCTCCCTTGTCGTAGAGGAAGAGGAAACAAGACACGTCATCGTTCTTCGTCGAAGATGGCATCATACTTCGTGGTCTTCACCATTCTTCGTCGAGAGAGAAACACCATCCTTCCAACTCTCCAGAGCGTCACTAACACAATAAAATCCAACCCCAAAAATAATAACTTAAGATATTTTTTTAATCTCAACATGAATTTTCATAATTAAAACAATTAAATTAGTTAATTAATTGTGGATCAATTAATTAATTAAAGGCTGTTGGAAAAATTAATGGAAGGAGTTGGAGGGTTAAAATTAAAGCGGGGAGGTGGAGAGTTAAGACATGGGTTAAAGGGGGTTAAAGAGGGGGGTGAAAGGGTTTGGGTTTCTGTGGGCCTCACCACACTAAATCCTCTCAAGGGAGGTTATTTGGGGTTTGGGCCCCACCTCCAACTCCTCTTTGGAGAAAATAACCCCCAGCAAATTAAAATTATGTACTCATAATTTTTAAAATTATTTTTTAATGAATCTCCAAAAATTAACATCTCCTCCCGAGCAAACGCAACTGCAGTAAAGGTCACCTTAAGAAAATACTGGCGATGTGAGTTCATCGGTGTCCTCAGATTTCAATTCTGAGCACCAGTTCAAAAGATAGAAAAACTCGCACGTACGTTTACAGAACGTACCCGAACCAAACTTTAGAATTTGATTTTAGAAACTTCAGGCCTCAGAATCAGGCTCCGTTAGAAACTGAGGACTCGTAAAATTCCTAAGAAATTAAGAAAAAAAATTCCATGAAATTTCCAGTTCTTTACATTACCCCCACCTCAGGGATTTACATCCCCGTAAAGCTACAACACACATTAGGGATACAACGTTGGGTTCTGTGCATGCATTTTGAGCCTCTCGCTTTCATGTGCTCTCCTAACAGCTGATAACCAGACCTCATGCTGAGCGCATCTGCTTCAACTTTCCCAATTCAGGGAGTATAGACATTATTGAAGTCATAGTCCCAGAGGAACTCAATCCATCACCACTGTCTTAGGTTTAGGTCCTCCTGAGAGAAGATACACTAGAGACTATAGAGATTAGGGTAAACTGAAAACTATTCGGTCGAAGAACTATGGGTGAGACTAGCCAATTGTAAGAATTCGACTTCACCATTCTTCGCCTACGTTCTACAAGAGCATCAATATTTCTCCTTTTCCGAAAAGGAAAATTCAGTCTCATCCCCTGGATTAACCACATACTTTTCCTAATACAGTCAATACTGACATGAACGGTACTAATTCATTCCATGAACAATGTCGTAAGGCCTCGACGCTACTACCAAGAGATCCAACAATCACTCTCGCCTCCAAGGGTTGAGTCACACTGTCGGCATCATTGTGTGGTCACTGGGTCTCCTCCAGAATAAATCTCAAAAGTGAGGGTCAAGTAAACAATTTTAACCGGAACCTCTTAGTATTAACCACACAAAAACGCAGGAAAGAAAATGTCACAATGACAAGTGTATTTTATTTCTACAGCTCAAAGTACAAAGACACAAAGCAACCACAAACAACGACATCAACAAAGCTAAAAGCATAATGAACAGAGGCCTTTATGCTAGGAACTAGTCCCACTCTTGTCCACCTACTTCTACAGCTCCATAGTCATATGCTTTAGCTGCCTGAAGTTGTGCTCTCCCATGTCCACTTGTTCCCTATGGTCAGGGTAGACCTCCTAGTGGTGGGTGTGGCAACACCATGAAGCGTCATCCACCACCAGCTACACAGGAAGCTCCTCTACCTCAGTCTCCTGCCCTTTACGGTCTGCCTCGATCGAACCTATGCCTCTACCTGGGAGGTCCCTCATCTATCTGTTGATCGTCTGTATGGCAGGTCAGACAGTCACGTGCCATGTGACCAAGCCCGCTGCAGGAGTAACACTGTCCAATCATGGTATGTTATTCTCCACCCAGGTGCCTCAGGCACACGATCATGAGTCATGCGGTCAACCACCTGTGGATCTGGTCCTCTTGGACCCTTGTGTCATCTGTCTACTGCCAGCTGCAGAAGAATCGTCTATATATCGGCTAGTGGTGGGTCTCACGGATGGAGACTGCTCAGCAAGGAAACTCTCCACTAAGAGGGCTTGCTCCAAAACCCCTGTATGTGTCGGGATACTTTGAGAGATAACTGAAGCTCTGATCTCTCACCTGAGTCCCTTATCAATGGTCTAAGACCTAAAAAATGGGTCACGTACCATATCAGTGGAGTAGCACGAGAGGTTGGGGAACCTCACTGAGTACTGATCTACACTCATGTTTCCCTTCTGCAGATGAATTAGTCCCTGTATCTAAACCGCTTGAAGGGTGGATGGGAAAAACTCCTCCTAGAACAGGCTCTCGACGTCCACCCAGAAAAGTGTCTTCTCGTCGTGCATTTGGAGCATTAGGCTCCACTATCTTCTTGCTGTTGCCTAAAGGAGGATGGCAGCATGAATCACCATAAAGTCTGCTGGAGTCCCTACTAGTCTGAAGAATCTCTCCATAACCTCCAGCCAATACTCAGCCGCCTGTGGGCCCATCTCTCCCTGGAACCTAGGTGGCCTCCGGCGCTGGAAGTCATACAGCTCGCTCAAGCGGCATGCATCGCCTACTACTGGGGCTGGTGGTATCTGTGGACCAACGAGAAGTGGTACTGCTGGGGCCTATGCTCGTGCCTCAACTGGAAGAGGGCCTTGTACTAAGGCCTCGTCGCTCAGCAGCCTGTCATTACATACAACCCTCGTGGATCTAACTGGTCGTCCACGGGGAGGCATACTGAAAGAAACAGATGTAACACAGTCAAAATACTATTCCTGGTGAGCTGACCTCATTTGAGATAACTTAAAGAAAAAATTTTAAAACACACACGTAATCAGTTTTTTCGTGCACTGAGTTAGAAATCAGAAGTCAGGTCCTGGTGTATGGATACGTCAGCCGCCCGTACCAACAATGGACTCCCTAAACTGAAAACCACACTTAGTACCCTTAACACTATTTCTTCACAGAAATGAAATATCAGATCCCTAAGTTCTGCGGTAGAACCGATGTCCTCTGATACCAATTTGTCATGACCCGTCCCCCGGGGCCCACATCATGCATACCCCAAGCCCGCCTTCTATAGGCCAGGGGCTGGCGACTAGCACCAAAGGCGTAATTCCCTAAAACTGGGAAGGTGTTACCTTTATAAATTGTAAACACACAGAACCAGAGTACAAGCGGGAGAAAACACAAAGTAGAGACTATGTAACAAGTATGGTGAAAGTAAAGTGATCCAGAAACACAATCCCAATAGTAATGTACAAGGAAAGGAAAAACAGGTACAACTAAAAGACAAACTACTGGAAGGTGTCTAGAAGCTCCTAGATCATCCACCACAGATCCTACCTGAAGGGTATGTATAGAATGACTCTTCAGTGCTCCACGCCCGTCTGTCTCCTCCGGGTACCATCTCGTCATGAGGTCCACCTCTGGGTACGGTCCAGTCCTCGTACACTCAGCATCGGTATGCGATGTCCGTCGTCTGCATCCAACACAACGAGGTGTAGGCATAGCCCGTGCAGGGGTGAGTATAACGATACTCAGTAGGGACCCCGAGACCCTCATGGTATCACAAGATCCAACAAGAATAAACCACAATGAATGATTTCAATGGATAACCATTACTTAGTTATATTCTCATACATATACCTAAGTTATCAAGTAACCCATCTCAATCATGAGGAAAACCCAAAGGTCACAGACTCAGCTCAAACCAGGATTTTTATTCATGATGTCGAAACCACAGCTACTGGAGAACTCCTCCTCTGTCGAGTACAGTGGGCCTTCCGCTACAACCAGGCGCTTCCCACAAACCTTAGACTACTGAAGTACTCCACCTGTTGAATACTATGGTCATGCTGCTACAACCAAGCGCTTCCCACCATGGGTCTACCATTAAAACCAAGCACTCCCCCTCATAGCCTCCAGAGGTACTCCTTCTGTCAAGTACCATGGGTCTTCCGCTACAACCAAGCGCTCCCCTGCCATGGGTCTGCTTCTACAACCAAGCGCTCCCCACTGGTCCATCTGAATCACTCTGAGTCGATCGATCACTGGTCGTCAAGTCTTAGCCAGCTACTAGGTCTCTACAATCTACTCGCTCGTCAACGGGAGGGTCCGCTCCATGTGCCACAAGTTGATAATCCAAATGTCACGAAAACTCATGTAGAAGTAACACAAATACCACCACATCATTAGGGTCTCAATGCAATAGATGGCACGTCAATCGGATTCCCGGTCTGTGATTTATTAGCCTTTTAGTCCCGGGGGCCCAGTTGGTTTTGTGTATGAACCAACCTGACCGTATATCAACTATACCACGAACTCCCATGGGGTATTTTCAAAGGGACAGCTTCTCAACAAGATTACCAACGCCGCTGACGGTTCGTCAAACGGATGTCCGGTCTGAGAGATACTGGCTTTTCCGTTCCAGGGGCCCGGTTGGTTGTTAGGCTCAAACAAACCCGACCATACTCCAAAAACGTCCGAACCTCAAGTGGAGTATTCCAAAAGAACCGTCTCATCAAAAGGAAACCCACTTAGTTTATGACACGTCAATCAGACGTCTGGCCCTTATGTTATAAGTGTTTCCGCTCCGAGGGTCTGGTTGGTTTCGGTTTCGAACAAACCCAGTGGTTTTTTCAATGTCGTCCAAAACTCACTAAGAGTATCACAAAAGGAATGCCTCGTCGCAATAATCCCAGTGCCGCAGACAGCGTGTCGATTGGACACGTGGTTTGGATGTTATTCCCGTTTATGTGAAACGGGCACGGCCCGACCTGGTTTGGCGGGTCCGACCCAGCTGAGGGTTGGCCCGGCCCGGTGAAGCGCGGCCCGGCCCGGCGGGCCGTGGCCCAGCACTGCGTGGCGCAACCCGACCCAGCGTGGCGTGGCCCAGCTCGCGGCTGGCCAAGCGGTGTAGGGGGCGGCCCCCCGGGTTCCCGAACCGGTCGTGCCAAGCGACGTCGCCCCTTCTATCTGGCAGGCCGGTCTTCCTGGCGTGAGCGGCCTGCATGGGTGGGCCACGGTTCATCCGCAGTGTGGCACCTGCAGGTGCCACGACCACCTTCAACCTGTCCGGCTGACGAGTCGGCCAGTTTTTCGCCGAAGCGGGCCACAGTTCTACGCAAGGCGGCGCCTTAGAGGCGCTGCGGTCTTCCAGCCAGGCCGGCTTCGGCCGGCCGGTTATTCTTCAGCCGAGGGGCCCACGGATGCGGGCTACAGTTCCTCTCCACGCGGTCGGCATATGGCCGCCGCTTCCTCTAGTATCCACCACCTCATCCATCACCACCTGAATCGAAATAAAACAAGGATCAACGGAGGGTCGGCATGCCATGTTCGTTGGGGACTCACCCTCTGTGTTTGGCAGTATAATATGGCTGAAGAAAAAACATGGTTTCAACTAAGAACAAAGAAAAAATTTATTCAATTAAAATTGAAGCAAACCCCTACCTTGTAATTGATGTCCGTTTTTCAACGAGCCACGAAAGACGAGCGTCGCGATAGTCAAGCATCCCTGATTACGGATGTCGATTCTGTTGACGTCGGGGTGTGTCCGAAGAGGAAGTGCCATCTTCTCCCTTGTTGTGGAGGATGAGGAAGGAAGACACATCATTGTTTTTTGGTGGAATCGGCGTTCTTCCTAATCTATTATTTTATTCTCAACATGAATTTTCAAAATTAAAACACAATAATTAATTAATTAATTATGGATCAATTAATTAATTAAAGGGTGTTGGAAAAATTAATGGAAGGAGGTGGAGGGTTGAAATTAATGTGGGGAGGTGGAGAGTTAAGATAGGGGTTAAAGGGAGTTAAAGAGGGGGTGAAAGGGTTTGGGTTAGTGTGGGCTCCACCACACTATATACTCTCATGAGAGGTTATGTAGGGTGTGAGACCCACCTCCAACTCCTATTTGGAGAAAATAACCACCAACAAATAAAAATTATGTACACATAATTTTTATTATTATTTTTTTAAGAATCTCAAAAAATTAAAATGTTCTCCTGAGAAAATACAATTGTGGTAAAGGTCACCTTAAGCGAATACCGATGTTGCGAGTTCATCAGTGTCCTCAGATTTCAATTCCTTGAATTGGTTCAAACGATAGAAATACCCGCACATACATTTACTGAACGTTCCAGAACAAAACTTCAGAAATTTATTCTCGGCACACCGGGCCTTGGAATCAGGCACCGTCAAAAACTTCGGACTCGTAAAATTCCCAAGAAATTAATTAAAAAAAATTTCCTTGAAATTTCTGGGTCTTTACAGTAGTGATATATTAATATTAATTGTAATATGACATTATATATTTTCTGATAATGTAAAAGAGTGAATAAATTGCATATATATTATATAACTAAATTAATTATTTTTTTCATTATTAATTAAAATTTTATAAAACATTTATAAATTTTAGGTTTATTATATTATTCCACTAATTAGAAATTTATTAATCCAAATTTCATTTCATACACTAAAATAGAGAAGAGTGCTTCTTTTTTATCACCACTTCTTGTTCCCATTTTTCATCCTCAAACATGCGGTTACAACACATTACATTAATCGAGTGATTGGTTTTGTCTGATTGAGCATTGTCTCCATCATCTAAGATTGTCACCAATTACTACACGCATGGTTTATCCTTTTTTAACGGTACCACATTGAGATTATATACATGAAAGGTTTATAGTATTAACATCCATGATTGGAAAATAGATAGTACATCATGAACATTGGATTTTATATATTGGAGTTTTAGTGTATTGGACACCACTATAACAATTTCAAGTATAAAAAAGTTCCTATGTATATTTGACAAATCATTCATTTATTCCCAATCTTATGAAATTATTCCATGTCGATATATAAAGAAAAATATTTATCTCTTACTTCATTACACCGGTCTTATTGATTATTGTCTACATAAACGGTTTGAATACTTTTTCATGATATCAAAAATCATATAATGGTTTAATCATTCTATATATAATATTGGATAAGATTAGATTTCATAATACTACATTATTTTTCTTTAAACATGTATGATGGATTTTAAAACCTCGTACCATAATGTGCCTTATAAGTATACATTACATTTATACAATAAAAATATTTTTTATATGAGAAATCTAATGGTGATGGTGTTAATCCAAGCACATTTTTAAATCAATTGAATAATCTCTCATCATATCCTATAAATTTTGAATAGTTAATTTATAATTAGAATCCTTCTTTTGGTGATATGTTGTACTAAAACTCAACAATATATCCAACTCTTGCTGAATTATTCTCTAAAACCACATGGTAATCCTGGGATCTCTATAAATTAACTGGTAGTTGAAATAAATATAGTTAATGAAATACACTTATTTATATCATGTTGACTAGGAAAAGTGATAAATATTCCATTATATTATTTTATGTTGATGAATTTGTAATTTGATTAACGAAAATCAAAATGGTGTTATTTAATTCAAATTTAATATTGATACTTATAATAAATAACATGGTTAAATTATAACATTTTCATACTGTTATGAAAAATGGTTACATCAAAAAGTTATAATTATTTAATTTTCCATTGACTTATTTCCATAAACATATCAATATATAAATACTCGATTATCCCACTTCATCTAATCCCACTACAATATTTTCTTCATATTTCTCTACATCATAGTAAATTCTAGATGAATTGAGCAGATATAGGTATTCATAGAATTTATAAGTTGAATATTTAGTTCTATTTTATATAGGGAATTTATCAATGATGCAAATGTTAGAAAATATTTTTATAACAATTTTTAAGCCTAGATTATTATAATCCATTTCTTATATTTCCTTATAAATATTTGGTTCTTCATTGATCCTCTCATGAATAAATGTTTTAGAAAATATTTGTAAAATTTTGAATGAATTTGATATTATGATTCTCATTTCCATCCTTATACTTTTAAGGTATATTATATCATTTAAAATCCCAGAAAGGATAGAGTTATAGGGTCCTTTATTCTTAGATCATCATTCACATTTCATTCCATCATTTGATATTAATGGATTGAATAATAATCTTCCTTGATCATATCATGTCACATTTGATTCTCCACATTTAAATATTTTATTGTGAAAATAATGTTTATGATTTTATGGTCCTTTTTTCTATTCATAATTCTATCTGTAGATATAGTATTTTATAGTCATTATATTTAAAACCATGGTTGAAAAATATGAATCATATGTTGGGTAGTTTTTGTAGTTGATCAGTATTTAGTGGGACATAAAGGATGATAATTTTCAATCTTTAATGAGTACACAACCCAATAACTTTTTGGATATATCAAAGTAGATACCAAATATTTTTTCACTGTTGGGTACTCTAAAATCATGTTCACAGATTATCACCATATTTTAATCTTTATTTCTCTACTAACTTTTATCGTTCCATGAAAAATTCATTTCCTCAAAAATAATTTTATTTAGTGTGCTTGAAAATCCAAAAAGGATTCATTAAAATATTTTTTAATAAAAATATAATCTATGGATACTAGGGATCTCCACCATCGATATTGTTATATGGTATAACATATTGTAACATTTTTTATTATTCTTAAACCCTACATTTTATTTTTTATTTGTTTGGGTTTTTTCTGTTGTTGTTTTGGGTTTAAATTTTATAATTACTGTATTTCTAGACTAGTGTATAGTTTGAACAGAATCGGAACCCTATTTTCCAAACTATTTTCCTAGCTACAAGAAAAATGAATGTTTTGGGTAGAGAGACCTACATATATTTCACATGGTTAGTAATGATGGGATTCCTATTAGGGGAAACTGTGTAGCCGATTTTTAATAGTTGAACGGGCTGAGCACGATTAAACACAACCCTTCACGGATTCCAATGAAACTGTATAGATGGTTTTTTCTGAGATCCAAATGAAATTTCAAAATTTTAAAACCCTATTTTTAGGTCCCAGATGGAACTCATTAAATACAAACTAGACTCCCCCTTCTATTTATCTAAAAATCAGTATTCATGGCCCCTCAAATACCTCTATGAAGTAATATGAATAAAGAAACTATTGATTGATCTTCTTTCGTTTATTAATCTCCTCATATTCTCAATATCCTATGGTATCTCTAATTTTTATTAGGGTTTTATAAATATCCATTTTTTTGGTATTTAATACCCACAATTATGGATCTAATCCTGAGTTTGATTCTTATTTCTCCAGGACCCATATGTCATCTTTCTTCATAGATGAATCTTAGATATAGTTTGGTGATATTAGATCCATTGATCCCAAGGTAAGATGTTTTGTTACGATGCAAAATTTTTATTAAACCTAATTACATTCATTAATTTAAATTCATTGATTTTTTTTAATTTTGATTAAAATGGATTACAATCATTAGGTTAAAATTCCAAATTCCGGTGAATTGGGAGTTCTTAAAAAATAGGGTTTATGCATGAAAATGGATACCCCTAATTCCATTTTATTGGATAGTGTTTATAGAATGATGTTATTTTAAATTATGAGATTTAAATTTCGGTTTCGATTTAAATCGAATCAATTTACTTTGTGTAATTTTATTGAATAAAATGTTTTGAGGGAAATATTTAGTAAAAACACAAATTCTAGTGAAATTGGTGTTTGTGATTGAATTTGGGAATTATTTGAAAATTAATATACTGAGTTAAATTATGAAATTGATTGTGAAATTTTGTACAGTGGTTTCAAATCCATTGTTATGAAAAATGTAAAAATTATTGTATGAGAACCTTCGGATTTCTTCTGCTAAAAAATAATTTTTTGAAATTTAAAATCCAGTATAGTTTTTAAAGATAAAATTGGAATATTTGAAATGGGTGATGATATTTAATTTAATTTTAATAATTCATGAATTAAATTACCCAAAATTGTCTTTACATGGGTACATTCATGCCCTAGGTGTTAATGAGATATCATGGGTGGCATATTATGACTTAAAACAGTCTAAAACATCATATCAGCTCATCCCATTTTATAAGGGATGGTGATGAGTCCCCTTTTCCTTAGTCCTAGTAGGGAATATATATATACATTCCATTTTACAGTGTTAGATACCAATATATTTGAACAATCATACCTATATATAACATTCCCATTTTTCTCACTTATAATATTTCATGTAAATATAGAAATTATTTAAAATTTTATACATGCATTGAAAATTTATGTTATTAATTTATTATAAAAGTGTTGATTGATGAATTTTTTGGAAAAGATACATTTTTTTAAGGAATCATTTGATTTAATATTAACTTTATTCTTTTAAAAAAATTTACATTATATGAAATGTAAATCATGATATTCTAAATGTATTTCCATCTCTTAAATTGCTAAGAATGACATGTTTAAATATGATTTTGTAAATAAAAAACCATTATTTTTTAAAAGAATGAACATTATCGGTAAATTTCATATTAAAATTTCATTATGTAATCATTGGTGAAGTCCTACAAGGATTATCCTCACACCACACTTGTTTCGTTGGATGTTTTTAGATTATCTTCTTCTAGGTTTTTGTAGAGGGAGTTTATATAATTGAGGTTGATCTAGTTTTTGATCCCTGGATATGTTGAGTTACATAGGCTTTGGGGAATGAGATAGCTTCTCTATTTTAGTATGTCATTTGTAGTATATTGGGTTTTTGTTCATGTTTGACTACCGGTACATTACTCCCAGTGGATTTTCTTTTAATAGGAAAACATTTTTTCTTTTTTCACAATTGTTAGTGAAAACTTTGTTCCCATTTCTAGTTTGTATGACTCTAGGTTCAAGTCACCTACCTATGGGGATCGATAATAACCATCGGGATATGTCAGGACTATGTCAGTTATCATGATAAAAGAGTACCTATGATTGTTCTTGAAAAAGAGGTATCAGAGTGGCAGGTTGATCTTTTCCCTTGATGTTAGTATGCATTTTTTAAAACTTTTCAGGAAAAAGGAGGTAGATTCAATTGAGTTCCTACACAATTCTCACTATAATGAACTTTTTTTACAAGGGTGGTAAGATTAATATATCTTCTGGATTAGTTCTGTTAATTTCATTGAATTGATCTTCATAAGTTGAAATTCAAATATGTTGGTCCTATATATTGGGATTTATTTTCTCGTGTAGCTTTGTTTGTGTGTATATATAATTTATTACATATTATCTTTTGATGTTGTGTATCACAATTTCTATGAGAATATTTGTGAATCATTACATGGAGGAATATATTGTTGAATCTCATAGAGAAAAATCCTATTTGTTGATCCAAATATAATTGATGGGATTTTGTGCATTGCCCATGCTCTAGTTTATGCAACACATCAAATTCATGATTAGGATACATCTGTGGAATCTCAAAGGGAAGTTTTCAAAGATATTTCTAAAAATATCCTTAACTATAAACCCTAAATTTTTAAAGTATCAAATGATCTTCAACAAATTGAAGAGTGATTTCGTAATAAAGAGCATTTTTTGGGTTCTTGGTATCAACAGATGAAATCAATGTGATGTGTTCTACATTCATTCATTAAGTATTATGAAGTTGATTGTGTGACACTATAGTGATGAAAAATAATCATGTGAGATTAGAGTGTAAGGGAATAAAGTTAATTATCATAACATATTATATCTAGATTCAATTTTTGTGGCCATGTATGTAGAGTTTTTCAAACTCGTGTAGGCTGAAAGGACCATAATAGTGTATGCAAACCGTTTTTCTAAGCTGATGAAAATAAAACATTTCTGATCATATCGAATGATATGATGCAGGATCAAAGGTTAGATTTGGTGCTTCGTCAAAATATTCATTCTTAGGTTTTATTTCTAATACTCCCCTCTTATGTTGAAGTACTAGATAGAGCACATATAGTTGAAATGGACCTAGATGGAAGGTCCATCTTATTGGGGGTTTATTTTTCTCCTAGTGGAAGAATGTTTTCCTTTAAGGAAATTAAAATCCTAAATATTATCATGGACGTTCCTTGTAGCATAGATGTTCTAAACCTCCTATAGTTCCCGGATGAGGTCTGATGGTTTTATACCAATGTGTAAAGGGGAGAAATTCTATGATGTTTTTCACTAAGGGACCCAAGAACTATGAATCATGTGGACGTTCAGGTCACTTAAATATATTATTCCACATTAATTCCAATTCATCTAGTGGAATGGAATCATCAATTGTTATTAAATTTATTGGGAAATTTTATTCATCACATGAAAAAGGGTTCTAGACATAGGCCTCAAAAATGAAGCTACAGTAAATATTGGAATATTCTCTATAGGATGTGGACTCATGTACAATGAATATGATAGGTATCATCACTAAAGACTCATAATTATTTACTACTCCTTTGAGTACTAGTGTATCAATATTATTAATTTATACTTATTTTGTTAGGATTCATAACCTTTATAAGGATATATTATCTTCTGCAATCTATATTACTACACACATTTGTATTAAGAGATAATAGTGACTCAATAATCCAGCTTATGTTTTATCTTTACCAGATGGTGGGATAACATGGATTTTTTGGGTTCTCAACATGAAACCTCTCTACTAAATTATCAGAATGGTTTGGATCATCACTATAAATTCCAGATTTAATATTATCACTGAAGTATTGTATTTAACAGACCATAGGGAATGTATCATGACATTCAAGGAGAATGGGACCCATGATTGATAAGTGCTACATCTTTCTATCATGAATCAAGAATAGTAATGTTATTTTTTATCTTTAATCTGTAGTGGGAATCATTGAGTGGTTATCTCTCTCTAGGCGTCTTTGATTTTTCCAACCTTTTTACTTTAGATTTCACTAGTTTTTCACCTGTACAAGAAGTTTATTTTTTCCATTCACTTAATTTCTAATAACCCAAAATTGTTAATCCCATATTAACACATGGAACTAGATGAACTAAATGAGATGGTGTTCCAGTTGGTTGATCTTATTGAGAATGGATTTAAATTCCCGAGTGTGTTTCCTTACATAGTGTACATTCTCTCTTTTAAGAATGATTAAAATTAAAATTCCTTATGGGTTGATTGTAGGCAGATCAATCGAGTTAACATAATGATATTATTTTATTTTCCACAGATTGATGATTCATTTGATCAATAGATAGGGGAAAATTGGATCTCAATGATTGATCATCACTATGGTTACCATTAGTTAACAATAACGAATTCTAACATTCAGAAAAAAACTTTTTATTTAATTTTAGGTAATTATGTGAACCTATATATGCCCTTTGTTATACACAATACTCCTAATGTTTTCCTGGAACAAATGAAAAACATTTTCTATGAGTATCATGATACTTTCATTGTGGTCTTTTTCGATGACATACTCTTATACTCTATGGTCGAGTAGGATCATGTACATCATTTGATAATATTTATGGGATTTATGGGAAAGGACAAGGCTTATTCCATGTTCCCAAAATGTGATATATTTTTTTGTGAATTACTATTTTTGGGACTCATGGTGTCAGAAAAATGGTTACGAGTTGATCCTGATAAGGTGAGGTATATTATGACAAGGAACAACCACATAATTTACTCATTATTTGGAGCATCTTGGGATTAGCCTGATATTATTAACACATTGTCATATCCTTATCAATGTTTCCTTCTCCAATGATGGTCGTGACATGGAAATGGGAAATGTTTTCATGAAATGATAAATGTCATGATTTTTTTTGAAGAATGATTTCATTAATTCTCTGGTTTTTACGCATCTCAAGGCTGGGTATGGCTATGTGGTCTTTTCTGATGCATAAGTTTTAGGCATGGGCAGCATTCTTATGCAAGGTGATCAAGTAGTTTTTATGGGTCTTGTTAGCATAGGACACATGAGAATAACAATCTAGCCCACATTGTTGACCATTCAGATATGATGAACACACTTAAGTGTTAGCGGTATTACCCTTATGGAGAATGATTTTTCCTGTTTGTACAGCACAAAATATTGAGTTATATATTCTCTTAAAAATATTTTAATTTCATTTAGAGGAAATGGGTGTAATACCTATAGTATTTTGATTTTGAAATCATCTATACCATAGGTAAAGGGAACATCATTATAGATTCATTGAGATGGAATATTCTGACACAAGCAGTAAAAGAGTCATCATAAGAATTGTACGTTATGTCAGTCTATAAATAGCTGCATATTGGAGTTTAGAAAGAAGGGATCGTGATTTCTCTGGAAATTGTTCAACTGATATCTGCTCTTGTAAAATTCATTATGTAGGTAATAAATCACGATGGTGAGTTTTGTGGCGTTACAGGCTCCCTTTTTGGTTTGGAGGAAATTTCTTATTGGTCAATCTATAGTGAGGGTATTTTATGGTATCAAATTAATTTTATATTATTGGTGTTGGTAATGAATGATTTGATGGGGGTTTTCCATAGTTTTTAGTAGTATGTGCACCCACTAACCAAAAAAATATTCTATGAAATGTATCATTAATTATTGTCTTCGGGTATGAGATGAGGCCTTACTAGGTTTTGTCCACATATTTGTACATTCAATCATGTTAAGGATGGGCACCGGAAACCTTTAGGTTTTCATCAAACACATCTAGTACCTACATGTAATTGGGAAAAAATCTCTATGTAATATGTGGATACATTCCCAAATACATAGAAGAAGAAGAATGTGATATGGTTTGTGAATGATAGGCTGGTGATGTCATCTTACTTCTTACCAATTCATGATACAACCAATGTTGAGTAGTTGATAAATCTCTATGTGAATGTGATTATTCATTTTTAAATAGTCCCATATGATATTGTCTCTGATATGAATCCTCAATTCACATATCACTATTGGAGTTTCCTTCATGAGAAAATGAGACTTCACATATGTTTGAGTAAGGCATACCACCACAGTCGGATGGCTAGATAGAAAATGATATAACGAACCTTGAGGACATCCTCCTCACATGTGTTCTTAACATTGATGGATCATGTTATTAACATTTGGGAATGGATGGGTTCTCCTAAAAAAATAGTAACAAGTCCACAATCTGTCTGGATCCTTTTTAGGAATATTACAGTTAGTCTTGTAAAAACCTGTTGCATTGGTCGAATATTGGCGATGGTTCTTTTGTTGGGCCGAGCAAGGTTTGTGAGATAGAAAAAAAGGTCCAATTGATTCATCAAATAATTTTAATGGCATAGATTCGATACAAGTCCTATGATTATTGTCTCTATGGACACATGGAGCTGTCCGTTACAGACTAGGTTTTCTTAAAGAATTCACCTCAGTTGGTTCATCGACATCTTTGGAGGAAAGGGGAGATTTATTCTAATTTCGTTGGGCCTTTTGAGGTTGTTGAGAAGGTGAGAGAATATTGTTACAATTTGGAACTACCATTAATGTAGAAATAAATACATAAATTGTTTCATGTCTCTCATCGATGAATGTATTTATCAAACCTGTCTCATATTCTGGGTAGCTGTTATCATGAAGCAAATCCTAATTTATCTTTGACTCAGCGGCCAGTCAAGATTTTTTAATTCTGATACCAAGGTACTTCTTGGGAGGAAGACACATTTGGTTCATGTGCTATGGTAGTATGGTTATAATTCTCATGAGACATATTAGATTGAGGAACAAATGAGATAGTAGTGGCCTCATATTTTTGACGTTGACCATTCTTCATAGGTTTTATGTGGAAAAAAAGATCATATGGGTGGGAGGTTTAAACATCCCGTTAAAATTATTCAGTATTCCTAAACCATAATTTCTTATTTTTCTTTGAATGGGTTTCACTTGTTGTATTATTGGGATAAAAACTACGAATCATGAATTTATGGACTAGTGGGCAGTTTGTACGTGGTTGGCATATAGTTTTTCAAACCGTGCACCCTAATACTAAAAAATGGAATTTTTTGGACAAAGAGCTCTACATGTCTTATGCATGGTTATTCATGACATGCATAATAATAAGAGTAATGGTGTTGTGCATTTATAATGGGTTCACAATTAGAGCATGTTTTAACCCAACCATACGTTGATTTCTAGAAAACCATGCAGATGGGCTTTAGTGAAATCTAAAAATTTGTTAAAAATACTTGAAACCTCTCTTTAGGCCCTAGAAGGACCTCCTTTGATAAAAATAAGTTCTACATACTTTATTGGTCTCATGGTGGATTCTTTCCTCCTATAATCCATCCCTATAGCAATCCAAATCTCTGAAAACATCAGTCGATCTCCTTAAATTGGTTTTCTTATTTTTTCCACAATATCTATAGTCTCTCTCTCTCTTACTATGTATTTATAGATATGTATTGTTAATGGAGGATCTAAAACTTGGTTTTGTGGATCTAAATATTATTTTCATTCTCATTTATCCCAAATCGAGTTATTTTCATTCTTCATTGACGAATTTCTTCTACATGTCGGTGATTTGAGATCCATTGATCCTGAGGTAGGTGGTTCCTTTATATTTACCAATATTTACTAACCTTAATTACATTGTTAAATTACAATTTAATTAAATTATGTGAAATTTTAAGAATTTTTATTAAAATGAATTTCAATCGATTTGATGAGAAGACCCAATTTCGGTAAAATTGTTTTTTTATGTAAAATTGATTTCTATCATGAAATTGGAAAAACCCATAATTTCATTACATTATGGTGTGTTTATGGAATTTTTTAAATATAATTTTTTAGATGTAATTATTTTCTTTATGGAAATTTAATCTACTTAATTTTGGTAACTATGTTATGAAATTTTTTTGTTGGAATGATTTCTGAAAAATAAAAATTCTTGTGAATTTGGTGTGTATGAGGACATTGTTGGAATTATTTCAAAAATAAATTGTTTAATTTAAATTTTACATGGATTGTGAAATTTTATGAATTTATTTTAAATCATTGGTTATAAATAATGGATGAAATATTTTATGACTGGAACTATAGTAGTTCATCTTGGGGAAAATGTATGTTTTTTTATTAAAAACCTATTCTGGGTTTTAATGAGAAAAATTGGATATTTGAAATGGGAGATGTGATTTAATTTAATAATAAGAATTACTAAAATAAATTTCCCATCATTGTTTACAAATGGTAACATGAATGCCTTGGGTAACTATTCATTTATATTTTGTGGCACATTACAACTTACAACATCCTAAAACATCATATCACCACATCACATTCCATAGGCAACTATATTTAGTCCTTTTTTCCATTGGACCAAAGGGAAAAACTAACATACATTCCATTTTAAATTCTTGGATCCATATATCTGATAAATTTCATACCAATTTGGAACATGAAGATGTTTCTTGAATTTTGTATATCAAATTTATATGAAAAATTTTAAAAAAAAATCTACATGGCTTTGTAAGTTATATACACAGTTTTATATGAAAGTATAAATTTAAGAAATATATTTAAATGTTCTATTTTTATGTAATCCTTTGATTTAATGATAAATTCCATCATTTCAAATGATTATCGATCATATTATATCTAAATAATGTTTTACTAAATGTATTTACATCTTGTAAAATTTTAAATCATGAGTTATTTAAATATGAATTTTTAAATTCCAACGCTATTAGATTTTTTAAAAAATTGAAAACAAATTATAGGTTATTTTGATATTAGAATCTCGTTATGTAATCTGTTTTCAAATCCTTCTTTGTTATTGGATCACACCCTACCAGTGCCATTGGTTGTAGGTAGATTATCTACATCCATGTTATAGTAGAGGTAAATGATATCATGAAGGTGGATCCCACTATTGATCATTGGACTTGTTGAATTTCATATTATTAGAGGCTTATTATGTTCTCCCAATTTTGGTACTTTTGTTGTTGTACATTGAAATTTCTTTCCGGTATCACTTTTGGTATATTAATCCCAATTGATATTAATTTTTATGCATATTATCTTGCTTCATTTTATCATGAAATTGTTAGTAGAAAAATCATTCCCACTTCTAGTTGGTATGATTCCAGGTTCTAGTCACCAACCTATGGGGATCCGGAATTCCCTTCATGGAATGATTGGACTGGCTCAGTTATTGGGCTACCAGGGTACCAAAGTTGGTTTGTGAAATAGTTCATACTTCAAATAACTATATTTTTATATTATTCATATATATCCATTTTATTGTGAAAACATTCCTCATGAATATTAATTGATTCATCGAAAACATAGCATCACTATACATTGTATATTAACTTTTCTTTAGTATGGTCTTCACTAAATTATTCAAATGATCCTCATATTTCTACATATTTTTGTAGTAGATGAAAATATAATATATAATGACTATAAAAAACTAGTTGATATAATCCTTAAAGATTCAATTAATTGTGTGAACTATGATAGCATGTTATTTAGATAGCCCCAATGGAAACACTATGAACATGTATTCCCTATACCTTATTTAAAAATAATTCATGGGGATGTGTTGATTCATTGCATTACTTTATTTTCCCATAACTGATTATACATATTAGGGTAGTATTGATATCCAAAAAATTTATCAAAAATGACATAAATCTAGTAGTTATGATAGTATTTTTAGACTATGAGATTTTTTACCTCACAAGTATCAACCTGGAGGATCATTGACACATCCATCTCTACGATGAAAAGAGTCAATTCACCCCTGGTTAATCACATTATATTATTATACATTTATCTATACTCCCTTGTAGTTTCTTTTTCATCTCATCTTATTCAACTACTTCCATAATGTATAATGGATTGGAAATTAAAAAATATCCGGATATGAGTTTGATTGGGAACTCAACATCTTGGGATTTTTGATGTGAATGAGATTATTCATTATACTCATTAGTGTGTTCACTAATAATGGTAATTCCATCTTGGGTTATATTTTACTTAGACTAAATCATTTGACATTGATATGAATTTCCTTATGCATATAATACACATAAATAAGATGATTATTCCATAGTTGATTCATCGTCCTCATCACTGAAAAATATATATATTAGGGTGATTTGAATTATAGAGGGTGATTTCCTTCAATAAATAAATTATGTTTTTTCAATACATTGAAATCATATAAAAACATTGAGAAGTATCAAATTTCACTAAATTCAGCATTATAAGGTTATAAAGGATGTTTATCCCACAAATATTGGTATTATAGGAGGTATATACAATGTATGTAGTGATTTTACTGTATTTATTGCATTCATAACACCACATAAATGTTTTGATGATGTGTTTATATAGTTTTACAACAGAAGAATCTCAAGTATAAACCTATTGAAGGGAAATAAAAAACTATATTAGGTATCCATGAATTAATATATATCATTCATGTCACCTTATAATTATTGGGATACGCCTTATTTGTTGTGATTTAGTAAGACCACCCAGCATATATTATATTTGGAGTTTTTTCCATCATTTTTCATCAATAATTCCTAGAAAATACCAGTGATTTTATAGTTTCATTTTTCCTTCTAGATGAATCATTATACAATATGTTGACTGTTTCTTGGGTAGTACCTTTATTTTAACATATTTCTAATTATACCACCTATGAATTCACCATCTAAGAGATATTTATTCCCTCAGATAATGCATTTCATTTTCCCCTTAAAACAATCATTTGTTCTCTTATTCCAATAGTTTTTACAGGTGGGATGTTAGAATATTTTATCCATAGTGAGACTTCTCCATCACTCCCAAATAAATAAACTCAATTCACTACACCATATCTCTAAAACTATGATACCATTGATATTTATTTATATAAATTCCAACATTGAAGTTACACAGAAAAATTTCATCATATAATTCATGCTCTCTAATCATAGAATCATTACATAAACTTTTATTCTGAACACCAAATAGAAATCTAATTTATTTTAATATTCAGTAAATAATACAAATCCATGTTATTCATGTATTTTGGGGTTCACCATGTAAATCCCAATATAATAATCATTAATTATCATGACCCCAAGGATATATATATTTATTCATTTCAATGATTATAAGTAATATATTGATGAAAAAATGTTTCCTAGAATCATTTATACTCTGTCACTTTGATCTCCCCCCTCAGAATCATATTATTTATCAACATCCACTATTGATAAAATTCTCCTTATAATTGATAAATATAAATTAGATAATTCTCTTTCATATATCCTTGAATAATAAAAATATATTTTAGATAATATATTTTCAATTATATAGTTGTTATTGGTTCTGAAGAATCACGGTAATTTAGAAGCTTTTATTACAAAAAAATAATCAAGTTAAACATTCTCTTTCTCAGGGTGGTGTTGTTTTTCTCTATGATTCATGTTTCTATTCAATTATTTAGTAGATTATTAATATATTATCATTCCAAAATCTTTATCCAATCATATTTACCATCTTATTTTGAGTTAAATTTAGTTTACCATCGCTTTAGTTGATGACTATATTTCTCATATTTCAATTCATTTACTAAAATAAAAGAAAAATATGGGATGAGATATTTTAATCATTTATTTATTCTATATGGAATCTATGAAATTTAAATGAAGTAATCATTAAAATAATATATTAATTGAATTATGAATTTCGATTTATCAATATATTCTTTAATGATCTATTTCCAAAAAAACTGGAATTTGATTTCCCTTAATGACAGATCATAAGGTGATTGGATATTATAATATAATACTTCTTAGGAGTTACAAAATAAGTGAAACAAAATTCAATTTTTATCTGCATAGGGGTTAGGTGATCTAATAGGAAATTTTCCCTATTTTTTTGTTAAGTCTTTGTAATAATATTTTCGATAAACATTCACTTGAAGTACCTTTATATCAATTTTGATTCATGAAACCATATACTCCATTATTTATGAAAATTTCATGAGTTTTTGTTTGATCAATATTATCCCTATTCTATTCACTAAATTATTTTGATCCTAACCCCCCCCCCCAATACTACTAAAACATGATATAATACAGGAAATGAAGACCCATATCTTATAGAAACATTAATTCGTTATTTAAGACATAAGAAATAAAACGATGAAATATGAAAAGATCAGAATTCCATGTTTCCTTATGTAATATGATTCATATCACCCAATCATGAAATTGGAAGATAATCAATTTATCTAAAATCACATAATATTCACTAAAAATCTATTGATCTTTTAAAATCTGACATTTTTCTGGGGACATCGACAAGAAAGGGGTAATATATAAATCCTAGTAATGTTGTTATAAAACCATATCATGATTTATTGTAATAAATTACAGTCAAGAGAAATATATGTGTGATGTAAAATGTGTGTGAATAAGAAACATGGATATAAAATCACGGTATATGATGATAACAACATTGAGAAATAAGTAATTGAGAATACATAAAACGTGACCTCAAAATAGTAAATTATGTATAGAAAATTAGACATCCTAACATATAGGTCCTAATAAAATCTCAAAATAACCATATGTGCTATATGATTAGACATAATCTTTAAACAACATATTATAAGGGTATAAAATATTGGCCCTCTAGTCAAATTCACATCGTGTACAATGATTATTATTTCACATTGATCATATAACATGTGAACTCAATTAATCACATTTAATTCCATGACTATTGTAAAATCCCATCCATGGTGGTGTAGACCAGTGCCCTGAGATGGTTGGTTACATGACTTTATGCACTCCTCCCTACACAAGAGAAACTACCAACTAGTAGTGAGGGTTTAATATGTAATATAGAGAGATTATACATTAATTATCAAATATTTACAACCATAGAAACAAAAAGAATACACAAATGATAATAAACAATAACTAGTATAATACAATAACCAGTAAAGACAAAAATAAAAAATATTACTAAAAAATATGAAAAAAATCATATACTAAAGAAAAATATATTTCATTCCATTCTAAGTGTCAATTGTATATTAAATAATAAAAATAAAAAAATATTTAAATATCCCAAGAGAGTCATGATATCATGTCTTCATCCATTATCCATTCTTCATCTCATTTCCCAAATCAACCATTAATAAAAGGGTTTTTTGCTTATCATTCATACTATTATGATGTGTATACAAGAACCGACAAGGCTACCTTAGTAGAATGTGAGTAAAGAATTATAGGCCACTGCTAATGAAATCTAAAAAATATGAACACAAAAATAGTGTATGTAGTGGTATAAAGAATAATTTACAAAATGATATTGTAATCAATTTTCACATTAAATATTTATTTAAATAACAACATAATCTCATGGTTCAGAATGACACCTAAACCTATCATACCTGCTTCAACCTATGACAGATTCCAAACCATCCACCAAGGGATACCAAAATTCATTCCATTATGGGCATCCATTAATCATTTAATTCCATTTCACATTCATAAACATGGGTGTAGAGCAGCAATCTGAAAACCTATGGTTATTTGGAGCTATAGTCCCTATCCCACAAATCAATGATCACATGATATATATATATATAGGTGGAATATAGTGGAAGGGTGGAACACTATGGTTATTTTAAAAAATAATTAATTTCCAACCACTTAGTTGAAAATATAACATCTCATGGTTTAAGATTCTCAAACCATATATCAAACATTTCAATAATTCACTATTAAAAAATAATTCATTCCATCATTTATCGACCATGAATAATTTATAAATTTTCATTTCAATCATATCAGCATAAAAATCGTTCTCACTAAATTTCATAAATTCAGTAATCAATAAATTAATTATGTCCCCCTGGAATGATATTTTCCAATGTGGAAATTGTAATTATAGAATTACATACAGCAAAATAAAATAAAGTATATTTTATTTGAATATTTGACCACCATCCTAAAGGTGTTTTTCATACATTCTCCAAATTAAAATTCTAAATTTGTTGACAAAAAATCAAAATCATAATGAAATGAAACATTTAAGACTAATATTCAATATCAAATTCTATTAAGTAATATGATTCATTAAAATTTTATATAAACCATCACAAATGAATGAAAAATAATATCTCTTTGTTTTGGAAAAGATATGGGAGAGAGATGAATCTAATTAAGGAAGTAATCAATTTTTGTAAGGGATACGATCCATCATTCCTATTATTTTTTTCCCTATAGTGGAACAATGAGATGTGGAATCCAAAAGGGATCTTCCAAATTTAGTTGAAAATACTTTCTGTTAATCAAGGGGAAGTTGGGAAGAAATTTAAGGGTTAAAATAATTTTTTATGAAATTTAATGGAACTAAAAGACACATGAAAATATTTTAATAAAGAGGGGAATAGTTTTCCAAATAATGTGACTTAATCATTCACCTATACATAGGGTGTTTATGGTTCCTCCTAAATAGAAAAATAATTGATCAAATAGGCATCAACCATGTAATCTATCATTTTATTTATGTGTTTCAAATGGGGAGGGTGGCTAAACATTTTGTCAAAACTGTTTTCCCACAATGATCCAGTTCACATCCCTCAAATATCGGGCACCTGATTTCCTATACAAATCACATGGTTATAACTAACCATCCAATAATAGTGATAATCACCTTGGTATTCTAAATTTATCAAATAACACCAGAAAAAGTCCCCCAATAATTCCCAAACAATACATATTCAAATGGATGGGTACAAGAGTACCTGAAAATATGAATGGGATATCTCAAAAAAGTTCACTATCATAAAATTTCTTAATGTTCTAACACATCATCCTCATAGAGTACACCAAATAATCTCAAGGATTCAGAGGTAAAAATTTCAATCCATTGGTCCCACATATCCACTTATCTCACCCATTTTTTCTCCAAATCATTTCCATGTCTCCACAATACTAAGACCATCATCACATTCCCCCCGCCACCCCATAGAAAACTTCACTCATTTGATCTATTACACAAATCAGATTCTCATAAATGACTCAATGGCCTCTAGCTTAGAATAATTAGAATATATCACATGAGAAGGGTCACGGTTATAAACAGGGAACTATGAAATATGTAAATAATCATTTATATCATTATACCTATGTAGAATATTAAATTTGAATTCCACCATCCTGATTCTCTTCTGAATATTAAATGAACTAACAAACCTGGGTTCCATGTTCTCCTACCACCAAATCCTATGGCTATTAAATGTAGGTGAGACCTAAAAGAATAAATGATAACCCATTGTATACAAAATGTGTAATCAATTTATATTAGCATACGCCTAGTACCTTCTCGGAGATGTTTAAATAAATTTATGAATCAACAAGATATAATCATATCTCTCCATTTTGATACTCACTCTAAACTACTCGGGCTCACCTACTTCTATCCATCATAGAGTTGGTATTCATATCCTATAATAATGTTACTCACATAGTTTCATCTAAATAATGTAATGAAAACTATATTTTTTGTGAACAAAACAATCCCTAAGTGATTCTCCCAAAATACACCAAAATCTAGAACACATTCCCATAAAATATTCTCTATCTTTTAATATAATGTTTCATATTTCCCTCTATCTATGTAAAGAAACATATACATAGAAATAACAGGGTTTCCAACTAATAATAAAATACTATATTGAAGAATGATGTAAATCATGAGTCATGTTCAATATTTGTGCTCTATGCCACCCCGTGCTTAAGGACTATCCCCCAAACATTCAGTTCCCCAATTGATCCACTATGATAATCTCTATAATATGTTGTAAATCCTAACATTTTATCAATATGTAAATAATTTTCCATTTTAACTCTACATTTTGATGAATCCTTAGATGAACCACCATGATTTCCTTGGTAACAGCATCCCAAATGATTTTATGAATGGGAAACTACTATAGTAAACAATGACTTCATTGATGCTCATCCTTTACCTTCTTAGAACTGTTGCATCATGTCAGCAACCTTGAAATATCCATTTTAATTCCATTTTCGCAAAAAATTCAACATAGTTTATCGTAAAAATTTATTAAAATAGGATGCATCACTCACATTATGCAATACATTAGAAGTATCAAATACTATCTGGTAATCTTGGGCACAATATCATTATTTTTGAAATAGATGATCCGGTCATTATATATAGCCAAATAGGAAGGTGACTCCCTACAATCAATGAATTTCGTCAAGGATAAATTCCCTAGATATTTGTAAGGCCTCTCCCTAACATGACTCAAAAGTGTGGACTCAACAAAAACTAATACAAGGATTATATACTCCAAGCCCAATAGAACTGCATCATGTATCTCATCTGGTATGGTCACCATCTTTCACTCAGAACTAGAATACAAAATAGTATAAGGCTATAGTTTCCTACTAAAAGTGTCCACAAAAACTATTTCCCATATTGAGTGTATATTCTAGTACATAATCAAACGATATCACATAATCAACCCACCTCTTCAACTAAGAATTAAAATTTCATTTTGAAAATATATACATTATGATTTTTTGGTAAGCATACATAGTTAAATTTTCACCCTATATAAAATGATTCAGGTATATCAAGGCTTACATCACAAAAAATAACTCGATATTAGAAATATGGTAATTTTGCTCGTGTGGACAAAGCTATCATCACCCATATGTGAGAACATGATATCAATGAATCAAAAATACTCCAAGATTACTAAATATATATCAAAAATCATTTTACACTCCTCACCCAACACGGGTATGACTGTAATCGGTGTTTTATCCCAATAATTGTTCAACTCCAAAAAATAATTCTCACATTCTCATGACTGTTAAATAATAATTCATTTATTATTAAATCTATAAATGGGTTGTTCTATTTGGTAAATATCCATTATGATCTTATAATAATAAGCTGCTGACCCCAAAGAACATTATATATCAAAAACAGTCTTATGATGCTCTCAATAATCCAATACAAGCACCTTCTCTAGGTCCACAAACAAAACATCCTCTGAGATGAATTGTCCTATGAAATATACCATGTCAATCATGAATTGAATCTTATATATATTATAGTATAGCCAATGATCCCACACTATAATCACTAACAAGTCATGGTATTGGGAATGATCTTCATGAGAAATATTGTACACCAATATGGAATCCACAAAAATTGCAACAGAGTTATCCAATTATGGGTGGATGAATTGTTTTTACAAATATATAAACAGATCACAACATTTTTCATCAAAAAATAAAAATAAAAAATAATCATTGTCCATAAATACCTATAAATAAAGCCCATAATATATTATAATGATTAACTCTTGATAATTGATTCCCTTATGTCAAAATGAATTTTAGAAAAAAAAACATGCTCCTCTAAACTAATAAAAGTGACCATCCTTACATGGATGAAGATTCTAATTATTCACTATCATCTCAAACAAAATCCAATTATCAACACATAACCACAAGGTTGCATCAAAATTAATATAAAACATGTCTAGATAACACTAAGGTGAAATAATAGGATGGAAAAATACTTTATCCAAATACTCTTCCATTTAGAGTTCCTAATTATCTATTTGTGTAATTATTTATGGTGGAATGGAAATGGGTTATGCTCTAGAAATTTTCTCAATTATATACTTAATATCCTTCTCAAGTTGAATCCCTAAAAATCCGTAAGATATATATCCTAAAACAGGTCCACTATTGGGGGAAAGTTTAATGGTTTCACACCCTTTTAATTTCAAAAAATATTGAAATGTGGGGGTTACCTACACCAGTTGCTAGTGTAATGGCCATATACATACATCCTAGATATCCCACTCTTCTAGATGAACATAATTATCACCCTAAAGAGACATAATGGTCAATCATATATAATAAAAACTAATATGTTCATGGTATGATACCATCCATTCCATAACCAAAATCAAGTTAAATCCTTACACACGAGGTATATAAAAATCATAATAGAAATGATAGTCACAAATATGAAGAGTAAAACCCATACATAAATAGATTCCCCCATCTATACTCCATTTAGTGTGTCAATCATCAGAACCCCAAATAAATAATCCACCCCAGACTAAAACATTTCACATGTTTTGATGATATAAATAAATGAGCATTCCTTGTACCAAATAAGGTACTATCAATAGTATAATTTATAATAAGAGTACCTATAACTATAAAATTACTAGTGTAATTATCCAAAAGTTAATTATGAATTGAATTAAACTATCTTTCCACAAATCCATGTTCTATAGAATGAGTCCCTATATCTACACCTCCAGGATTTATGGTTTATTGTTCCCTAGAGTACCTATTACAGTACCTCACCTATATATTCTATAAAATGTAGAACAACCAGACTAATATTGGTTTAAAACCCCTTTTCATTACATTGAATCTTAATTTATCCTCCTTCATTACCTATTAGTCAATTGTTTTTTCAATACGTATTTAATTACCCCATCCTAGAGAAATATCAACACTCCACTAGTGGTTGGAAACATTGAATTTGAATAAAAACTGACTGACCACACTATTGAAAGTATATTTGGTTAATTCTCTGAGTAACTGATCCTTATCCTTGGTAACTCTATTTTCCATATCCATGTCAATGTTATCATTTTGATTCTTACTAATCATGGAATACGTGCCTCATAAGTATCCAGAATAAACCACCAATATTCAAAATGGATTGATACATTATGTTCCCATTAGAAATGAGATCATGGATTAATATTTAAGAAATATTTCTCATCCTAAAGATGTTAACCTAGGAATTAATATCATATTTTTTCCATATTGGAAATGTTTAGCCATAACATCCCCCTATCAAGCCAATGATGGGATAATGTATTTATATTTGGTGAATGGACTAATATAGTCTATTATGGAAATACTATATTGGGTTAACTACATAATCTTATATACCTTTCAGGCCTGAACATCTCTTGATAAAAATTTTCTATGAATATATATTGAAATTATTTCTATACCATGTTCTCTATATTTTTTCCGGACTAGGAATGTACCACTAATTATTTGATTGAAAACAAAACATATAATACAGTATTACGATTCTCTTCTCATCATGAGCCTATAAATGATCGGGGATCATCTAGTTATACTCAATCAGGAACTCAGGTGCCTATGTCCCACCTTTACGAGTGAATTTTATATGGTGTTGCAATTGTAACTCCCACATCAATTCAAAAATATTTTTCACATCTCGTCCTATGTCTTTATCCATATACTGAACAACGCGCACAAACATAACACAATACTTATCCCTAGAACCTTCCGAAAAACTACCAGAGCCTCTAGATCTTATATTTGTTGCACATTTCCATCCATGTACTCTTTTCATCATACTAAAAATTTCATCAAGGTTTTATATACCTACAGTTGCATAAAAAACTTATTTTTACACATAAAACAACAATATCAATTTTATGTAAGAGGGATTCACATAATGACATAATAATCTATCCCCCATAACCTGAAATTCCATGAATACCAAACCACTATCACTACCCTCAACCATAACTCACATGGGTCTTCGATAACACAGATCAAAACACTTTCATAATTCATGTTTTTCAATAGAACCTTATTTACCCATTATAAATTACTATATTTTTAATAATTTAAATTTTTTAATTTTTAATTATGAACCATTTGAATTTAAATTACTCAAAAACTCATTTCATTTTAACAACTCTCAAAAGGAATGATTTTTAATGCATGCATAAAGTGATTCACATCAAATGAAATTCCATGTGCCTGGAATGATTCATGTTTACTAAAAAATCATTTAAAAGTGAAAAACTAGTAAAATATAAGAAAAAAACTAATATCAGAAAATTATTTCATTGTATATTTTTAAATAACAATCTATTATAACCTAAAACAATAATAACAACAATCCCACCATGGGTACATGGTTTTTCTACATACATGGGTCAGCTACTCCCATGAACAAGATCATGACCAATTATAGAGTCATCATACTCTATTATATGCCATTACTAAATATTAAAAAATTTTAAATGTATGAACTTAATCTCTGATACCACATTGAAATTTCCCGACCTAGGCACCACAAACTGGTTCCCTATTCTATTTTGTTACATAACCTCAAACATACCTCCCCATATTATGGAGGGCTCTCACTATTAGTGATTCTATAATATATATTAGGGGAGAGACTGTATCCTCTTTATTAATTTAATGAAATATTATTAAATAAATAAACAATATCCAAAATTTTATAAAAATAACTAATGAAAAATGATAACTAATAATGACAAACATCACATGATAATCCAAAATCCTAAAAAACTATAAACTAAAGAAATAGACATGTCGTTCCATAAGGTGTGTCAAATGTCTAATGAAAAAACCAATAAAATACACAATTACAAATCCTATGTGGGTCGCATCATGATGGTTGGTTCCCTCATCTATTCTCGATCCTATGTCCCAACTCATCTGTCTATCATATGGGTCTTGAAGTTATCATTTCCTAAAAATGTGAAACATATTTGTCTATTTCATAGCCATTCAATGTAGAGTTCTAGTAAAACCCAAAAGGCTAGCAATAACAGTATATAAATAATATCCATTATTTAATAAATAATGAATTTTTATAAAGACTAGAGTTAAAAAATATTAAAAAACAATTATCCCATTAAATTATTACATTATTTACCACAAAAATATACAGTTTCATGATGATAAATGATCTAACAATACCATATTTAGCGATTACAATGTTTTTAAAATCTACAAAGGGATAACACATTTCATTCAATATTATTTTTTCATTTATCATATAATTAAAACAAACAATCATAAAATGGTGACGTATAGTATTAGTCTAGCAACCCATGTGTATTTTGAGTAATTTTCTTTGTCCCAAAACTGAGTGATAAAATTCAATACATATATATTGGGGTCCTATATAATAAGTCTAGAACTCCATGGCTATTTAAGGCAATAAAAATTGTCCTAGAAGTTAGTCACAAATATCTCAACTCTTAGTTTCATATTCAAGGATAATATATAATCCATTTCCATTATTCCACATTCAAAAAAATTATAATTTCATTTATCAAGCATCCATAATTTAAATTTCACCATTTCAATCATATTGGAACACCACAAGGGTTTCCATTAATTTAATAATCCCATAATTTCATAAATTTCATAATCAAATTAGTAATTCAATATGATAAACCCACTATTTACTAAATTATATAATCTCATTAATGAATCAATTAAATTGATAAACCAACATTAAAATTTCCAAACATGGAAATAGAAATTTAACAATAAAATATACACAAATAAAATAAATAAAATAGGAAACGAAAATTTGACCACCTACCTTAAGTTCTTTGATGTAAACTTTCTAAACCGAAATACATAATTGTTTGTTAAATAATCGAAATCATAAGAAAGTGGAAGTTTTGTGACTAATAACTATGATCCAGATCAAAATGAATAATATCCATTAAATAAAAGTTATGAACCATGAATGTTATATAATAATCATTCACCGTCATTATGGAAAAGAGATGCGAGAGAGAGAAAACAAGATATGGAAGAAATCACATATTGTAGAAGAAATGACCCATAAATTTGATCAAAGATTCACCAATAATGTTGTTTTAAGGGCCTCTAAATCCTCCACAGAGCATCCCAAATGAAGATAAAAACTTTTTGGTCCAGTGGGGGTGATTATGGATAAAAAATTGTTTGTTTGGGAATTTATTTAACTTGTTTTGGGGGAATGAAAAATTGTACACGTGGTTCCCAGGGAAGTGGATCATAGTTTCCCAACTAGTAAACATTAACCATACACATATACTTATGGGGAATATATTTCATCCTATGAGGCATGTCATTTGGAAAAAAATGTGCCAACTGTGAAAACCCACAATACTTCATGGTGTATGGATTGGGGAAGGTGTCTAAATAGTTATGCCAAACCACGAACCAAAATTTTTTTCACCTCAAATGGATCCAAAAAGGGACACACATTTTCCTAGTAAAGATGCACCATTTTTTATAATTGTGCACTAACTATGCATATCCCCATGGGATTCTATATTTTCAAGTATCATAAAAAAGAACACCAACATAAGACCCAAACAATATATACTCAACACAAAGGGTAAAAGTTTAAATAAAGAAGATAATGACATATCTCTAGAGCATTTTTCCTCATATAACAATGATGTGTGGGTTAAATAGTACAAAATTACCTAATAAATTATGTATTAGAAAATATAGGTGAAACCTCTTGATGAAAATTTTTTAATGGGTATTTATAACACAAATATATAGCATTAATAATTGGATTATATTATCAAGAGCATAATAGATGTGTGTAAATATTCATCGAAAATAATATTAAGAGAGAAATGGTGTCTCTTATTATTAAGAAATAATATGCATATTAAAAGGGACATATAGATGAACAATAAAAAATGAGAAATAAGATAAAAAAACGACACAATACAATGAAATTTATTTTAGTTAACCATGAATTTCATATATAAATATGTCATATTTTTAGATGAATATTAAATGTATTTCAAAAATGCTTGCTTGAGGATCATAATGTGTCAGATTCATATGATTCTAGATATAGAATATCGGTATTTAATGAAATATATTTAACACATCGCACAATTGTTATCTTTTTTAGGAATTTTCATAGTCCTACCCTTTATAAAAATTTCTTCATAAGATTGGGAAATGAAACATAAGAAATGGTGTTGTTATATTCTACAATAGTGGTAAAAATTAGAGAAATCAATCAAAGATAAAATGAATGAATGAGATAAGAATAATATTATAAGTTATGGATTATAACATAAAAATATTCCCCCCAAACAAAGCTTGGATCCTAAATCAAATTCATAATTTAAATCATCAGAATCCTAAATTAATTTAATCATAAGAGTGATAAATAATTACATGTTAATAATGTTCCCTAAGCTAGTTCCATAGAATATTTAAACCATCATAAATATAGGAACAATTTTATATGTCATTGTTAATGACCCAGACCATCAAAACATAAAAAATTAAGAATGGATACCTATTTTCTATAATAGATCAAGAACATAGAGTTGTTTTGAATAGAGGATCAAGAAAAATTACTAGTTTCCCTACACAGATCAAGCACATTGAATTTTTTCCCATGGCGGGTCAAACAAAATTACATATTTAACTTAATTATATAATTTTAAGTAATATTTATCCAATTAATTATATAGATATATTATTCTAGTCCCACACATCACATCATGAAAACCATTGATATTCTTTCTATACGATCATAATTTATTCATAATACCATCATATCATTACTCATGAAATGAAAATAGATTTTATCAACCTTTAATACTTTCAACATAGAAAGTCCATTAAAATAATGTTTAACAAAAATAATATCAAAAGAATAATTATAATAAGTCTAGATAATTAAAAATTTCTCATAAAATTGGATTGTATCCCTTGTAAAAAAAATTTACATTAAATGATGTTATCATAGGTTAAAATACCATTTAAAGCTCAATGTAATATTTATTAAGGTAAATACACATTTTATTATGAAATATATTCATTAAATAAATTATAAAAATTTGAAGGAAAAAAATTTTATTTAAGTAAAACATGAAATATTTATCAAGATATAGTAAAAAATTAAGGGTTCATAATAGATGGATGATCCATTCATGACAAATAGTTAAAAGATAATAATTGATTAATTTTATTGGTAAAAGTCAAAAATTTCCTCGTACAGAAAATGTAAAGTAGATTATTTTTAGTCAGTTGTTTAAAAATTTAATCATCAGTAAAAATTAAATATAACTATTCATATATGATATGAATAAAATTCATGAAGCATTTTTATAAAAAAATATATATAAAGAAAAATAATTTACACAGAAGAGAATAATATTGGATGGTTTCCTTAAAACATTTACCTCAATCTCCAGAGTGGATAATGAGGGGAAAAATTAATATAAATATATTTTCCAAAAAAATTCTATAATAAAAAAATTAAATATTTATATCAAATATATATCATATATGTTCTTAAAAACCCAAGAATAATCAATCCAGATTGAAAGAGGATTGAAATTTTAATCTCATCCATTAAGTCCCATCTTTCATCATACTCATTCAAATAACCAATACAATAAATGTACATATTCCAAATGTATTATTATAACCACTATTATATATATCATACCATATATTATTTACATATGACACATTGTAACCCAATTATTGATAATTTATTATTAATTTCAATATTCTGAGAGACAACTACGTAATTGTTTTTTATATTATGGTTTATAAGTCTCAAAAATTTAACATTTATTAGTCATTAATCAAATAAATATTTCATTCATGATATAAATAACTTATATATATTAATTTAAATTTTATTTAGAGTCATCCAAAAAAACTAGAGACACGCAAATGAATTACATTTTTCATGGTTACGGTAAGTCATATGTACACATGATATTATTTCATCAAATTTAGCAGGATAGAATAACATAAATTTACATAATCAATCACCTTTAGAAATTATTATCAAATAATATATTTAATTTATATTAATCACAACTATCCTTATTCCCATCTATGTAACATTGGAATGAATAAAAAATCACATCACTTTGTGGATGTTGTAGTCCACATGTATGCATGATTGACTTTATATTATTCCAATTGATTGGATGTTTAGAGGATACATGTGACATCATAAATCCATATGTATAATAATTTAAAAAAACATACATATATAAACATTATAAAAATCACCATTACAATCTATTTTGTATTTTGATTGAAATTTTTTTATGTCGCTATGTAGAGATGGTATGTAATATATACATACGATTGATTCACTTACAACCCATTTTATGATAAATAGTGTGAATAATGGTTATTTTAAAATAATTATCATCTATATATATTGATTATGTTTATGTATTTTTTATGATAAATTGAATATTTTTATATAAGGTTAAGTAAGAATTCAAATGATGTGATTAGTTAAGTCAATTACCTACTCTTTGAAGGAACACAATTGGATATCATTTTAAGGTTCTCATAATGGGTCTTTGGGGAGACCATCATTTCTTGTACATGTAAATCAAACTATATAATATAATTATTCATGGAATTTTTGCGATATATTGGTAAATTTTCTATTATGAAGTAGATGTAGGGGTTTCCTCTTAAAATGAAGGGATATTAAACACTTTTAATTCTATATAATAATACAATATAATAAAATAACTCATTAGAAAAATTCATCCTAATGAAAATCAATTTAAATAAAATTAGTATGATGATAAAATAAAAATATCCAATGATAAATATATTGGTTTGTGATTCATTTTAGACATTATCTTATTGATTAACACTTCTATTAATAATTTTTTTACCATAACCATGACAATAACTATCTCAATCATAAATGGTTATTAATTATATAATAAAAAATTAATTATAAGTAGATCATTTTTTATATCATTATCTATAGTCCATGGACAATTCTAGTGGTATATTTTTTTATCTCAAATAATTTAATAAAATAATTATTACTATAAAAATTTATTTATTTAAAATATGGAACTATAAATATAATTTGAATAAAAAGTTGTCTTGTAAACAATGTAATTAAAATTTAATATATTAAAAAATGCATGGTATGAAATATATTTCTAAATTATTCTAGAGACACTATAAAATAATAATATTTGGATTCATTTTAAAAAATTAAAAAAATTATATTTTTTATATTAATTTAATAAATAATTTGTGAGTGTTGAATAGTAATTTAAGGTCATTTTATAATTTCCAAAAAAATTAATAAATTATAAACATTAAAAAAAATTATTATGTTCAAAATAAAAATTAATATTACATTACAACATTCTTTTTCACTATGTAGAGACATAAAATATATTAATGTTATAGTATGTGCCCTCCCAGTCTAGTACATTTTAGGTTCTGGTTGTTAGTTGTGTTTAGATAATGGTCATAGTTGTTCTAGAGATATTCGATCACTCTTGTCTGGATGAAGGGAAATTAGACCTCTAGTTACTAGATTACATGATATGAATTTATGTTTCATGTCATGTCTAAGAAGTTTCACGGTGTATAAATATTTTACATGGCATGGAGAAAAGTTTCACAATGTTTAATATATCGGGGTTAAAAATATCATAAATGAAGATGCTACAATTTTTTATTAGAAATCTATCCCTGGTCATTACATGAAATGAAAAGGGGATTACAAATCATGTTATACCAAGTTCATGTGCAGTTTTATAAGAAACAATTATGGCCAAAAATCCATTCATTATGTCGTTCTCCAAGCTTCCTCTCATTTCAAGAGAACCCTAGGTGCACCATGGTGTCAATCAATCCTTTCTTCCAAAATCATTGACCCTTTAATCCTACTATATATTCATTGGAAATATGTGGTGGTTATGTTGTTGATCTATAGTTCCTTGTGTTGTGGTTATGGTTTCTAGGAAATTCGTTCTTTTCCCTATAGTGCATAGCATGTTTGAAAGATTTTTGAGATAGGGATTTCCTTCATTTCCCTTTAATTTTGCATCATGCAGGAGGGGTTTTACTTGTTTTTACATATGGTTCAATTTTGTTCCTTACTAATTGATTATAAATAATTGGATAATCATATTTAAATGGATATGGGGCTGGATTCTAATTATTTTACAACCATGATATTAGTATGATGTTGTAAATTTTTTCTGATTATTGCTCCACTAAAAATTGAGGTCTTCATGGGAATAAATTGCACTAGATTTAAATATTGTGATATATTTATTGGTTGTGATTGTTGTGATATCGCCCTAAATTGAAATTTTTTAATTACATACACTTTTATAATGAAATGGTTTCCCCCAGATTTCGGTTTGTGCGATAACTCCCTAAATAATTAAAGTAGAATGTGATAACATCCCCTATATAAAAATTGAAAATGATTTAATGTGTAGTTTTGTGTGTGTTTGGGGTAGGTGGGATGCTGATGTGATTTTTTTTCTCCAATTATTTTTGGATGAGGATTCGATGGTTTTGTTGGGTTGTGCTTGTGAGATGATGATGTATTGGTTTGATTGGTCGTGATTGTCTGATTGTGATGTGACGGTCTGTCTAGACATGATTTTGGGGTGGTGATGTGATGGTCTATTGTCTATTATTATGGGATGTTAATTTTATTTTTGTTTTCACGTGATTTTGGGGAGGTGAGGTAATGACCTTTCTTCATGTTTTTGAAATGGGATTATTCTCTTCTAGATACCAGATTACTGATGGAATAAATAAATGATTGTTTAACAATGATTTAATGTCTTTGGTTGGTTTATTGGTGAGATTAATGTGGTTAATGGAATATAATGATGTGATGTGTGATCAATGTTATATGATGCCAAATTATTCAATGAATTGGGTGATTAAATAAAAATGGTTGGAAATGAAAAATGGGGTTTATAGCTTTATGTGTGATATTATGTATTTTTAATGAGGAAGTAAGAGTCATGTTGTTGTGAGATGGTTTTTTATTTATTAAAAACATAGGTTAGGATGGATTTTTTGATACTATAAATATATTTTTATATTCTTGTGATTTCTATATGAAACCCTCCCATGTTGAGCACTAGGTGATGAACAACTACCTCATCACATGGGTGGTTTTTTACAGAACAGACTTTGAGGAGTAAAAATGGTTAGGTATATGATCTTTTCCACTCTATCATAAAATATAAGTAGGTATGGAAGATTTTTTTATTGTTTATAGTTCAATTAGTTCTTTAGATGGACGTTGTGATGGCCCAAGTGTCTTCGATCAAGATATGATAGACCATGTGTTTAAATGTGAGGTGGTTTGTGATGACCTAGGTGACTTTAGGATCAGATGTGATTTAATATCCTAGATGTCTCTTGGATGATATATGATGGGATGTGTTGTGAGGCCCAAGTGTGTGTGTGCAGGATGAGATGTGGTATACGATAGGGATTGGTGTTCCCAGACCAACAACATTAGGGGAGAGTGGAATACTAGTGGGAAAGTGGTGTGGGTACCCTATAATCGATTATATTTAATTTGTATTTTATTATTTTAATTTCGTTACATGGAGAGCATAAATAATTTAGGTTGGGATAGATATTATACCTTGATAGGTGCAATTTTGTTTTGATGTATTCTCATAGGGGTATTAGTATGATTATTTCACACGTGCTTGAGAGACACTATTTTTTCTACTATGTATAACAATATTATCATCATACATATTCAAAACATTATTATAGTTTCCATGAGTACTACATTGAATGTGTTGGGTGTTACTAGCTCGGGCAATCTGAATGTTGTTATGTCACTTATTTAGCTTCAATATTGGGTATTTACTTTAGAGACATTATTTTATTTGAATTTGTTTTACTTTTTTCATATATGTGGCATGGTTTTGGGATTTATCATTTATATTACATCTCATGTTTATTGGGGATGATTCATTATATATCCCAATTTGTTTCTTATAATGGTTATTTACTATAATATTTTGATACTTATTTACCATTGGTTCTAGTCACCAAAATGGGTCTTACTGGAGGTGGGACTCGTCAGTCGTTATCTCCCTTTCATTATTTCAATCATGGATGGGGTATCTTTGGAGGGATTGGTTCATGAAAAAGGTTTATCAGAATTGATGGTTGATGGATATTGTGATGTTTGGAGTATGGAATAACTATGATTGTTTGAGAAGGTGTGAAAATAATTCTAATTGACCATGGTTCATGTCATAGGATATGGAAACTGACTAGGACATAGGATTTAGGAACCCCTATTTTGCTATTGCATGGGCTCTGTACTCATTTAATGACCATGTGAAGTGAAACATATGATAGAGTGGAGATCTCAAAATGGCACATGCATTATAATGACATGTGTTCTTTTTTAAATTTGGAGATTTTTTATGTATATTAAAATGGATAAATAAATTAAATTTATTAAAATAAATCCAAATTGAAATAACTTTTATTTGGATTATAAAATATATATTTTTACCATTCATCTATTGCTCTAGGTCATCATCTATCTATGTTTTTGGGATTGGAGGTTCGTCAGGTTGATTTGGTTGATTGTCATCGAGTTGATCTATCTTATAGGGACGATCAGAGGCTAAGGATGATTCAAGATTTCTTGTAGTAGGATTTGGGGATGATTGAGGGTAGTGTTTCAGATGTGAAGATATAGAGAATGTTGGAGGATCTTGACATCACTTTTAGTTTGATCTGAGCACCACTGAACTACTGGGTCCTTTTGGCAGCCAGTCAGATGTAGGGAGACACATGTCCATGGAGGACATTGTATCTATGCGAAAATAAGGATGCAAAGGTTTTTTGGGTCTATATCTTGAAGGATATTTTAGAATAGTTCATTTCATTGACAATTGTGGAAGTCAAAATGTAGATGATTTTTTAAATTGATCAAGGTATCATGTTAGTGTGGGAGATAAGAATCATGTTCAAGGAACTTCTTTCATTTTCCCCAAATCCTATTCTTGATAAAGACTAACATTCAGTACATCTTGATGAGGCACTCCTTCCTCCTATTTAGTATATAGTTACTCCCTTTATATTGATGTTGTGTCTGGATGGTCATAAGATGGTATAGGTGATCGATCGTGTAATTGCCCAATCTTGTGTAGTTTTAAAAAATATTATTTAGGCCATAAATTCCTATCATTCATGGTTTCTCCCTTTTTCCACCCATTAATGGAGAACCCTTGGTTCCATTATCTGTCCATCAATCCCTTATTCCTCCCTCTTCAACCGGTTGATCTCGACAGAAATTTGTTTGAACTTTTTAGTCGATCCATGGTTGATTCATGGTCACCGTGGTGCAGTTTTGGTTTTTAGGCGATTTATTATATGGGATAGAATGCACAATAAGTTTTAATCCTTCTTTAAGTCAGGATATCCCTCATACCTCTTTATTATTTCATCATTCTAGAGGGGTTTTATTTCTTTTTACCTTTGGATCATGGTTTCCGCATCATAATTGATGATAATGAATTTTTTATTCTAATTGAAAGTGGAAATTGGGTTTGATTAACATGTTTGTATAGTATTTATGTGATAGTGATGTTGTGGATTTTTTGGGTGTGATGCCCCACTAAAAATGGTGTTCTTTGGGAGATTTGTTTTCATTGGATATAACTATTATGATTGTTTCTTTGGTTTTGATTGTAGTTATATCTCCCTTACTATAAATTTTTTAATTACGTATCATTGGATAATAAAATGGTTTCCCCATGATGTTTTTTTCATGATAAAACCCCAAATAATAAATGTGATGTGTGATAAAAAACATTTAAAATTGATAAAATTGATCTTTATGTGATGTGGTGTGTGTGGTTGGGGCTTGTGGGATAGTGATGTGATGGTTTGTTAGACTCTGCTAGTGGGGAAATGATTTGATGGTTTTTTGGTCATGCTTATGGGAAGACAATGTGATGGTATTTTTGGTAGTGATGGTGGGTTAATGATGTGATGGTTTGTTTAGAGGTTCTAGTGAGTTGGAGATATGATGGTTGTTTTTCCATGCTTTTGGGGTGGAGAGGTGATGAACTATTTTGCTGGTTGTGATATGTGGATGTGTTTTTCCTAGTACCAAAGTAGTGATGGAATAAATAAATGATTGATTAATAATGTTTGACTAGATTGGGTTTGTTTGTTAATGAGATTAATGGTTATAATAAAAAATATTGACGGGTTCAGTGATTAATAGTTTTTTATTTTAAATAACGAAATTAATGGGGTGATTAAATGAATTTTGTGGGAAATATGATATGGGGTTAATGGACTAATGTGTGGTGTTATGCATTTAATGGTTGTAGATAAATTTACTATATTGTGAGATGACCTATTTGTTTTTGAACCAATAGGTTCGGATAGAGTGGTTGATACTATTAATAAATTTTTACATTCTTGTGATTTCTACATGCACCCGACCCATGTTTAGAACTATGTGTCGAACACTCTCATCGTCACGCGGAGGTTTTTTATCCAAACATTTAGTCATGTGTACATATGGCTGGGTAAGTACTCTTTTTCATTCTCTCATCCATGAGAGTGTTGTATGGAACATGCTCTGAAGAAAAGTGTTATATTAGTTCATTAGATTATGTTTTTTATTTCCTAGGTGTAGTTGGATGAGATGTGATATCATAGGTGTTTGTAGGACTGGTTGTTTTTTATGTTCTGTGTGTCTTCAGGATGAGATGTGAGATACTTTCGCATCTATCATCAGGATGTGATATGATGGGATCTGTTGTGAGGCCTTGTTATATACGAGTAAGATATATTGTGTGCACCATGTGTGTACATGATGGATATATTTTGAGTCACATGTGTGTGTGTGTGTGTGTGTGTTCAGGTTGTGTTGTGAGGTCTAGGTGTGTGCCGGTAGGATGTGATGTCGAATATAGAATGGATGGGAGCACCATGACGCATGACATCGGGAGAGAGAAACATACCAGGGGGAAATTTTTGTAGGGTACCCTATCATCAATGGTATTTACTTTATATTATATTAAATGACTTGTGTTACATAGTGATCATGATATGGTGAGGTTTTTATTATTTGTATTTATTGATAGGTGTTTCTTGGTTATGTTGTTTTTTCATAGGGACATTAGTGTATTTTTTTCCCTTATTCACGAGAGGCTTTGTTTTTTCATCTAACTATAACTATATGATCACCAAAATATATATAACTATCATCTCATTTCTTTGATTATTACATGGAATGTTCTAGGTGTTACTAGCTTTAGCCTTGGGATTGTTTTCATGTCTCAGCTTAAAATTTACATTTGATACATTATTTTATATATATCAGTTCTACAATTTTCATGCACATGTGTTGGTTTTGGATATCTCTTTTTTATTATGATAAGGGGTTATTGTGGATGAATAATTATATCTCTCTATCATGTTTCATATAATGGGTAACAACTCCCATATTGTGTGATTTGGAAACCGTGGTGCTAGTCTCCATCCTTGGGCCTACTGGTGGCAGGATTCGAGGGTTGTTATCTTCCTTTATTTATTGTCATCCCATTAGGGGTATCATTAGAGAGAGGGTGTTAAGATAGAGTAGTATTTTAAGAACCTGTTTTTTGTCTATAAAATACTTTGGAATATTCTTTATATTATTCCAGAACAGCGCCTTCAGATGGTGTCCGATTTAGAGCCCCGATGTGGCCGGAATTAATTTTTTCATTGTGTTCACACTGTGCACGCCAAATAAATGAGATAAATCCTAAAAGGTGATCCTTATCAGACACCTGAGTGTACGGATGGGTCCAGAATGGGGTGTTTACTCTAGGAACGACATAAAACATGTCGGTGTGGGACGTTTGGACCCCTCGCTCACTATCGGAACGTGAAACGGATAAATTAAATAATTAATTTATTCGTTCAACGGATTAAGTCAATTATCTCATAAATGGTTCCTCGGATTGGGAATATAGTGGCACCGTTGAGTCAGGAACGTGTCGTTTACCCTAGGAGGGGTGTAAGTTTCACAGGCGTGGGCCGTCTGTGAAAAATGGCCACAGGGGCGTTTTCATAATTTGGCAGCCTCGAGCGTTGGGTTTAATAACTTTCGAACGGAGCCTCTGATTAAAATTTTGAGACCTCCATTGTGCTTGGGAGGTGGTGTTTACCCTATACGCGACCTAATTGTCACTGTGTTTGGGGTTTCAGACGAGGATTTAATTTGGGAAGAGTTTTTAATTAAGGGATTAATTAATTTCCCTTATTTAACCCATCTCCCCCCCTTCTTCCTCCCCTCTACACTTCCATGGCAGGAGCTCTCAAGGAGGAAATCCTCCTCTCCTCCACCTCTCCTGCGAGGCGCGACAGCTCCAGCGAGGCGCGGCAGCACTGGCGGATCGACGCGAAGCGTCGGGCAACGCCCCTGTAGGTAGGATAGTGAGTTTCATTTTATTCTCCTCGTACCTACTTTGAGCTCGATTAATCACGTCGAATTGCTATTGTATTTTTGAAAAAAGAACATGAATGCATATTATATTTTATGATCTCTCTGATGCTGGTTAAAGATTTGAATTCCGAGTCCCGAGCTGCCTGCAGCGGTCCGGCCAAGTTTGCGGGTTTTCCAGTGGTTTGGAGTTTTCCTGCCGGTATTGAGGGTTCCGGCGGTTCGACAGCAGCGTGAGGCGCCGAATGGGGATGGCGAGTTGGCTACGGGAGCACGGGCGATGGTGGCTCATTGTCGAGGGGGATGCTGGGGGTGTCGGCGCGAGGGTGAGCGGGCGAGGCCGGGGGAGGCATTGGCGGTCGAGCACGGGCTGCGGAGGCTATGGGTCGGCCGGTCGGCGCCGGGGCACGATGATGAAAAGGATCGGGGTCTTGTGACCCCGGTTGGCAGACATGACCCATGTCATGCGGCTCTGTATTGGAGGAGCCGGACCGGCCGAGCCGGTCCGGGCGGTTCGGGGTGGTCCACGCAGTGAACCACGGACCGCACGGTCCAGGGAAGGGGTGGGCCCGCCGAACCGGCCTAGCCCACCCGTTTTGGTCCATTTAAAATCTAAAACACTCCTATTTGCAAACCGGAAATCCATTTTGAATTCTGTCAGTGGAAGTGTACTCCAGATACCGAGACCGACTTTTTGAGATGGTCTTGGGAATTTTTAATTCCTGAGACAAGAAGCTTAGTGGTGCGACGCGTACTTTAAGTGAATTGGCGTTTTTTGGGGGGTTTTGTTTTGGGCGGCGCGGACACACACGATGTCCATTTATAGTTATGTAAGGGGCGTTTCAACCCTGGCATTGAGCCGGAATTTTCCAGTGTGGTTTCAGGCATTGAAGCCGGAGTTCAGGTGTGGGCCCCACGGCCCTTCTTTCGAGCTGTACGCAACTTTTTGTAACTTGTTCATCGGACGTCCGTTTAGGGCGTGTGAGTGGTCTATTTAGGGTGTTTTTCCAAAGGAATTTCATTGGCACAATCTTCCTGCTTTAATTCTACATGGTGGTGCGGGCCCCACGAGGGTCGTTTTTTGAGTTGGCGGTGATTTCCAGCTTTATCACTGGGTGACCGTTTTGGAAATATGAATAGTCAATCTTGTGTACTTTTTCGAGAGGATCACAACGGTGTGATCCGTTCATTGTGCTTCGGGACCGGGATGCGGGTCCGATGAATCACCTCTCGTGTGCGGTGCGGCGAAAAGCAACTTTTTCTCTGGATATCTGTTCCACTCAAGTGAGCAGTCAATATGACGTGTCTTTCCGAGGAGATCGCAATGGTGTGATGCACCCGACTGTTTTTGGGGCCGAGACTCAGGATCATGGGACACCGTTTGGGCGTAAAGTGGTGTTTGATGAATTTTTTGTCGGATATCCGTTTGTGGGGAGTAAGTAGTTGATCTCACGTGTTTTTCTGCGAGGATTACAATGGTGTAATCTGTTCAGGCGAGCGGAGCCTCTTGCGTGATCTTATTAAATGTGGAAATATAAAGGGTGCTCCGGTGGAGGTTCTTCTTGCTATGTTCAGAAGCGATCCCTTGGCGTGTGATCGCATGCACTCTCGTGTGAGTGACGTAATGTTTGAAGAGATGTAGTTGGTCGTTCCTGGGCCGATGTGGTGGCAAGTTGGAGTTGTTACATTTACGCCTTCGCGTTGACATTGGGTGCCCTGTGCACGATAGACTTTGGGTTGGAAACATGGTCTTCTCTGGAATTATACGGGAACCTTGGTGGTACATGTGGTTGTTTGTACCGGATAACATTTGTGTGCTCGGTTGGGGTTGTGGTGGGGCCACACGTCGTGTGGGATGCATGTGCGTGCTATGTTCTACTTTGTGTACCCTTGACCTCTCGTGATGTAGAGGGTCCTTCTGTTAGCGATTTTTAGACTAGCAGGGTTGAGTGGATCCCCATGGTCTTGTTATCGATGGTTTAGACCAGCTGGGTAGAGTGGTTTACCCTGGTCCTATGCTCGACGGTTTGATCGACATAGTTTTTTGGGTTTCCTTTTCCCTATTATCCATGTGAGATTTCAGTATTATGCCCCTCCAAGTTCCCTAGTAGGGTTTGTGGATTCTGGTGTGACCAAAACGTTACGTGACCACCGATCCTCTACTCAGAAGGTTGCTTCTTGTGGGGATGGCTAGAGCAGTTTGGGGATTACCCTCCAGCAGAGACTGGGCAGTGGGTTGCCTGTTGACTTCATCCATGTTACCCTCCAGTAGAGACTGGGCAGTGGGTCGCCTGTCGACTTCTTCCTGGTCTACCCTCTAGCATAGATTGGGCAGTGGGTCGCGTGTCGACTTCTTCCAGGCCTACCCTCTAGTCGAGATTGGGCAGTGGGTCACCTGTTAACTTCTTCCAGGTATACCCTCCAGAAGAGACTGTGCAGTGGGTCACCTGTCGACTTGTTCGGGGTGTACCCTCCAGTGGGGCTGGGCAGTGGGTTGCTCATCGACATCTTCGGGTATACCCTCTAACAGGGTTGGGCAGTGGGTCGCATGTCGACTTGTTCCGGGTTTACCCGCTATCAGGGCTAGGTAGTGGGTCACCTGATGATGTATTAGGGTTTACCCTCCAGCAGGGCTTGGTAGTGGGTCACCCATTGGCATTTCAGACTCAAGCCTTCTTATGAGGACAGTCAGTGACTCTTCACTATGACTACCGGAGTGAGACCCTTGGTTGTGTGGGTCAGTGATAGGACGACCTTGACTTTAAGAATACATATCGACTATAGGGAAGTGACGAGGTGTGGTTCGACTTTCCCCAGAACACTGAAGTACTAGGGGTGATTTCCCCACAGAGACGCGTCCTTGTGACGCAACCTAAAACTATGCTGGTGAGTCTGTGCCGCCCAAAACGAATAGTGTCAAAGTGCGGTGATTTGAGCCCCTTGACTTGCAGTTTAGGGAAGACGAGCAGGATGCTGGGCATCAATGGTGTTTACTTCTGGGACTAATGTCGACTCACTTCTTGGGTTGAGCTATGGGATGGAGATCCCCTTATGACCTTGTTCAGGCTTCTTGTTGAGCATATGGATATGTATATACCTTGTTCCAGTACCCACTTCTTGGGCTTGGTTACTCTCCCTCCAGGAGAGGTGAAGACGCGCGGGGTATGCCACATTCTTTCCGTGTCTAGCTTCTCGTGGTGGGATGAGTCTACTCTCCTGTTATAGGTAGCAAAGACTCGATGAGAAGTTCATCTTCTCACGTTTTCCAGCTCCTTGTGTCTAGACGAGTCTACTTTATTCCTCTTATTGGGTTGATCTGTACTCTTTACTGGGCTCTCGGTTGTAATCCTTTACTTTTCCCTGTTCGATCTAATGATGACCTCTTCAGTACCTCTTCTGTTGCTCCCTCGAGCATTAGGGGAATCCTAATGATTATATTAATACTCACCCCTGCTTGGTCTTTTCCCACACTTGGTGCACCATTTCATACAACAGACAGGTTGGTCGTGACTTCAGCAGAGATTAAGAGTTCGGGAGCTTGGACTGCGTACGGTGGTCGTAGTCGGGTTCCAGGTGTGGGACCCTTCCAGATATTTTTCTTTTGTTTACCTGTTTCCAGGTTGTGGTACCTTTTCTGGTTGGGCTTGTGTTTACCCCTTTCCTTTTTCAGTTTACCTTCAGCACTCTGTTTTTACTGTTAGAGGTCAATGAAAATTCATGGTTATTTATAGCATTTGGTACTTTAATTTTCTTTTTATTCTGCACTTCTGCATTGAGTAGGTTGCGTGTGTGTACAGGTACTTAGGTAAAGGCCTCCTTGAGTTGTTTAGCCTTTGGCGCTTGTCTCCAGCCCATGGCCTATGGAGGCAGGCTTGGGGTAGTGGCGGCTTTAGCCCGGTAAGGGTTTTTTCATGACAAAGTGGTATAAAAGGTGGTTCGTTCCTTGGGACATTGTTCGGACGTCCCTAAAATAAAAGGAATTGTTCGGGATTTAGGGCAATAGTGTTAATGTGTCTCAAGAGCTGCTCTCAGGCCACGGAGTCCAGTGATGGTGTGGCGGCCGATGTATCCATTCACCGGGACCTTGATAACCCTCTTGTCGACTCAGTATGTTGAGACACTTGTTGCAGGGAAAAATTTGTTTGTGCATCACATAGCATTGAGTCTTTGACTGTCCTTCTTGAGTCATCTCCCCATCATTTTTGTTACTGATATATACATATATTCTCATTTGACCGCGGCACTCCTTGATAACATTCAGGATGTCTCTGCGAAGACAGCCAGCCAGGATACCTTCATTGGATCGTGACGATGTCCCTGTGAGCTACGAGGCCTTAGTCTAGTACTCATCATGGGAGCACCTTTATCCGGGTGGGCTGGTAGCATCACCCCCACCTGGTGAGCAGCACACTGTACCAGCATAGCAGATGGGGCTTGAGCGCAGGTTGAGCGCACACCGTGAGTTCCAGCGGCAGAGACCGCTGAGGGTCGGTGGTTAGCCAGACCCTCAGATAGTATAGGTTTGGCTGGAGACACTGGTTCTCCTTTTCTGGATTATGCAAACACTGACAGATCTTATAGTGGATTTGGCCGCCAACCTTTTCCACGGAGCAGCTTGGTGTTGGTGGATTCTGGTGAATTAGTTTCTTGACGAGTTGTCGCTTTCGTGCGGTGACTTTCAGTTGTTGTTTCGTGAGGAGTTTTTCTCCTCCTTCTTACGCTCCGTTCGGATTCAGGATCTCCTGCAGTTTCAGTATGGAGGGATGTCAGTGGCCGAGTACGCGGCCAGTTTCGCAGACCGTGCACGCTTTTACCAGGAATTGGTGCATGACGACAACTTCCGAGCGTGAAAGTTAAAGCAGGGTCTCCACAGAGAGATTTGTGTTGTCATAGTACCCTTCGGAATTTACACATATTTCGGGGTGCTAGAGCAGGCGCTAGTGACAGAGAGCTTCATGTTGCGTTCTACAGTTGGTGGTGGCAGCAGGCTCGACAGAGCCGAGACGTCTGTTTCAGCTAGAGGGTGTCGGCAAGTAGAACCTCGACGCAGGTGGCTTCTTGATAACCAGACTCAGGGGCGTGGTCGTACACCGCAGTGGTTCCATAGGGCACCAGGGCATCCCGGAGAGTGCCGGTGCTATGCTTCCAATGGGCGAGCTCACTTGGCATAAGACAGCCCAACCAGGCATGCTGAGAATATCGGGAAGGCAGTAGGTACACCACCATGGCATAGGTTGCACCGTGATCAGAGTAGCGCCCAAATAGGTGGTGATAGAAGAGGAGTGGGAGGAGCTGGAAGTGGAGAACAACCTTATGAGGTCTTCCCATCACCATCATCCGGTCCACATCAGGCTATGGGTGCTGACAGTTGGGACCGCAGATAGCCGTGATCTTCGGATGTTTACGATCCTGCAGAGCGTGAGGTGATAAGAGGTACGCTCTACAGTGCTTCTACTCTTTGCAGTAGAATTTTTAGACTCTGTGTGTGAAATTCTCTTTCTCCCAACTCCATGCTTGGGTTGTTACCGAGGTGACGCGGGGCGTCGGTGTAACCGTGCGTTGGTAAGGTAAAAGGCATGTGACCTTTTTCTTTAGTCGATGGTGTTTACTCCTTTTCCCTCCAAGCGTGTAAGATAGTCTTGTTTGCGAGACAACGACCATGAAACCTTGCATGACCAGATATCCTTAGGTGTTCCACCATATGGATATTCTGAAGGAGGGAATCATCGGGACTTGTTCTAGGTGCGGGCGGTGATTCCAATCGTGGCATGCAACGTAGAGGTTCGATCGGGAAGGTGAGCTACCCCCAAGAACCTTCAGGCCGTTTGAGACCATGCAAAGGGATGGCGAGGTTCCCTACCGCCTTGCCCTAACCCCAATGTCCAGAGTGGGTGCACAACGTCTCCCACATGACTCACCCGAGAAGAAGAGTGCATTCTCCTATGAATTCCATCGTCAAGGGTATATCTCCTATGAATAGATCAAATCCTTTTGTTTGTGTGCAGTGACATGGGACTATGCGAGTGTTCTTCTGGGTACAGAAGAGCCAGGTGCGGGCTTAGTACCCTAAGTTGTTCCCTAGTTTTTCTTTTCGGGGAAGAAACACTTGAAGGAGGGAATGATGTAAGAACATGGTTTTTGGCTATAAAAGACTTTGAAATATTCTTGATATTATTCTAGAGTAGCACTTTCAGAAAACGAGCGATTCGGAGCCCCGGTGTGGCCGGAATTAATTTTTTCAGTGTGTTCACACTGAGCACGCAAAATAAATGATATAACTCTTAAACGGTTATCAAAATCAGAAACCTGAGTGTACAAATGGGTCAATAATGGGGTTTTACCCTAGGAAAAACATAAAACATGTCGGCGCAAGATTTTTGGACTCCACGCTCGCTATCAGAACGTGAAACGGATAAATTAAATAATTAATTTATTCGTTTAACGGCTTACCTCATGTATCTCTTAAATAGTGGCTTGGATTGGGAAACCGAGGGAACCGTTGATTCCAGAACATGTGTTTTACCCTAGGAGGGGTGTAAGTTTCGTGGGCGTGGACCGTTTGTGAAAAATTGCCCCAGGGGCATTTTCGTAATTTGGCGGCCACGGGCATTGAGTTTAATAACATTCGAACAGAGCCTCAGATTAAAATATTGAGACCTCTGTTGTGCTCAGAAGGTGGTTTTTACCCTAAGTGCGACCTAATTTTCACAGCGTTTGGGGTTTCAGACATGGATTTAATTTGGGATGAGTTTTTAATGAAGGGATTAATTAATTTCCCTTATTTAACACATCTCTCCCCCTTCTTCCTCCACTCTCCACTTCCCTAGAAGGAGCTCTCAATAAGGAACTCCTCCTCTCCTACACCTCTCTGGCAAGGCGCGACAGCTCCGGTGAGGTGCGGCAGCTCCGTCGGATCATTGTGAAGCGTCGGGCTACGCCCCTGTAGGTAGGATCGTGCTTTTCATTTTATTCTCCCCGCACCTAATTTCAGCTCGATTAATCACGTCAAATTGATGTTGGATTTTCGAAAAAAATCACATGAATGTGTATTATATTATATTTTCTTTCCATCACTGATTAGGGATTTGAATTCTGAGTCCCGAGCTGCCCGCAGCGGTCCAGAGAAATTTGCGGGTTTTCCGGTGGTTTGGAGTTTTCCGGATGGTTTTGAGGGTTCCGGCGGTTCGGCAGCAGCGTGAGGCACCGGCTGGTGATGGAGAGAGGGATGAGGGAGCACAGGAGAGCTGGGGGCAATGGAGGCTCTCGGTCGAGGGGGATGCTGAGGGCTTCGGTGCAAGGGAGAGCTGGCGAGGTCGGCGAAGGCGCTGGCAGTCGAGCACGGGCTATGGAGGCGCTGGGTCAGCGGGTCGTCGACGGGGTGCGACGACGAGGAGGATCGGGGTCTTGTGACCCCGGTTGGCAGATAGGACCCATGCCATGCGGGTCTGTGTTGGAGGGGTCGGACCATCCGAGCCGGTCTGGGAAGTTCTGGGCGTTCCACGCAGTGAACCGCGGACCGCCCGTCCGGGGAAGGTGTGGGCCGGCCGAACCGGCGGGGACACCCGTTTCGGTCCGTTTAAAATCTATAACACTCCTATTTGCAAACCGTAAATCTGTTTTGCATGAAATATACGGTACTATACTCTAGATGTCGAGACGGACTTTTTGAGATGGTCTCGGGAATTTTTGATTCCCGAGACAAGGGGCTCGGTGGAGCGACACGTACTTTAAGTGAATTGGCGTTTTTCCGGGGGTTTTGTTTTGGGCGGCGCAGACACACCCAATGTCCGTTTTGAACACTGTCAGTGGCGTTGCGACCCTAGAATTGTGCCGGAGTTTTCCAGTGTTGTTTCGGGTGTTGATGCCGAGTTGAGGTGTGGGCCCCAGGGCTCGTATTTCTAGTTGTACGCAGCTTTTTGTAACTTTTTCATCGGACGTCCGTTTGGGGCGTGTGAGCAGTCAATTTTGGTTTTTTTTCCGAGGGCATTGCATTGGCACAATCTTCCCGCTTTAATTATGCATGGTGGTGTGGGACCCATGAGGGTCATTTTGGGATTTGGCTGTGGTTTCCAGCTTTATCACCGGGTGGCCGTTTTGGACAAATGAATAGTCAATCTTGTGTACTTTTTCGAGAGGATCGCAACGGTGTGATCCATTAGTTTTGCTTCGGGACCGGGATGCGAGTCCCATGAAGCACCGATTGTGTGCGGTGTGGAGAAATACATCCTTTTCCCCGGATATTCGTTCCACTCATGTGAGCAGTTAATCTGATGTGTCTTTCTGAGGAGATCGCAATGGTGCGATGTGCCCGACTGTTTTTGGGGCCGAGGATCAGGATCATGGGACGTCGTTCAGGCGTAAAGCGGTGTTGGATGAATTTTCTGTCAAATATCTAATTGAGGTGAGTAATTAGTCTATCTCACGTGTTTTTCCATGAGGATTACAATAATTTAATCTGTTCAGGCAAGCGGAGCCTTTTGTGTGATCTTATTAAATGTGCAAATATGAAGGGTGTTTTGGTGGCGGTTCTTCTTTCTGTGTTTGGAAGTGATCCATTGGCGTGCAATCGTGTGAAATCCCGTGTTAGTGAAGTAATGTTTGAAGAGATGTAGTTGTTCGTTCCTGGGATGATGAGGTGGAAAGTTGGAGTTATTACATTTATCCCTTCGCGTTGACATTGGGTGTTGTGTGCACGATAGCCTTTGGGCTGGAAACATGGTCTACTCTGGAAGTATATGGGAACGATTGGAGGTACATGTGGTTGTTTTTACTGGAGAACATTTGTGGGCTCGGTTGGGGTTGTGTTGGGGCCACACGTCGTTTGGGCCCCATGTGCGTGTCGTGTTCTGCTTTGCGTACCCTTGAACTCTCGCAACGTAGAGGGTCCTTCTGTTAGCGATGTTTAGACCAGCAGGCTTGAGTGGATCCCCCTAGTCCTATCCTTGATGGTCTAGACCAGCTGGGTTGAGTGGTTTCCCCTGGTCCTATTCTCGACAGTTTGTTAGGCGGAGTTGTTTGGGTTCCCTTTTCCCTATTAGCGATGTGGGATTTCAGTATTACACCCCTTCGAGTTCCCTGGTAGAGTTTGTGGATTTTGGTGTGACCAATACTTTACGCGAGCACTGATCCTCTACTCAGGAGGTTGCATCCAGTAGGGATGGCCAGAGCAGTTTCGGGTCTACCCTCTAGCAGAGATTGGGCAGTGGGTTGTTTGTCGATTTCTTCCAGGTCTACCCTCTAGTAGAGACTGGGCAGTGGGTCGCCTGTCTACTTCTTCCAGGTCTTCCCTCCAGGAGAGACTGGGCAGTGGGTCCCCTGTTGACTTCTTTCGGGTCTACCCTCCAGCATAGACTGGGCAGTGGTTCGCCTGTCGGCTTTTTCTGGGTTTACCCTCCAGCGGCGGTGGGGAGTGGGTCGCTTTTCGACTTGTTCCGGGTTTACCCTCTAGCTGGGATGGACAGTGGTTCACCTGATGATGTATTAGGGTTTACCCTCCAGCAGGGATGGGTAGTGGGTCACCTGTTGGCATTTCAGACTCAAGCCTTTTTATGAGGCTAGTCAGTGACTTTTCTCTGTGACTACCAGAGCGGGACCCTTGGTTATACGGGTCAATGATGGGACAACCTGGACAATAATGAGACCTCTCGACTATAGGGCACTAATGAGGTGTGGTTCGACTTTCCCCAGAACTCTCATGTACGAGGGGCGCTTTCCCCACTGAGACGCATCCTTGTGACGTGACCTAAAACCGTGTGGGTGAGTCAGTGCCGCTGAAAGCGGATAGTGTCAAAGTTCGGTGATTTGAGCCCCTTGACTTGCAGTTTAGGGTAGACGAGCAGGATGGTCGGCATCGATGGTGTTTACTTCTCAGACTGATGGTGACTCACTTCTTGGGCTGAGCTATGGGATGGAGATCCCCTTACGAATTTGTTCGGGCTTCTTGTTGAGCATATGGATATGTATATACCTTGTTCTCGTACCCACTTCTTGGGCTTGGTTACTCTCCATCCAAGAGAGGTGAAGACGCGCGGGGTATGCCACATGCTTTCCATGTCTAACTTATCGTGGTTGGATGAGTCTACTCTCTTGCTATAATTATCGAAGACTCGATGAGAAGTTCATCTTCTCACCATTTTCAGCTCCTTATGTCTGGATGAGACTACTTTTTTCCTCTTATTGGGTTGAGTTGTACTCTTTATTACACTCTCGGTTGTACTCCTTTAATTTTTCTTGTTCGATCTACTACTCACCTATTCAGTAGCTCCTTTATTGATCCCTCGAGCCTTCAGGGAATCCTACTGAGTATTTTTATACTCACCCCTACTTAGGCTTTTCCCGCACTTGGTGTGCCCTTGCAGACGACGGACAGGTTGGTCGTGACTTCAGCGGAGCTTAGGAGTTCGGGATCTTGGATCGCGTACAGTAGTCGTAGTTAGGTTCTAGCCTTGGGACCCTTCCATCTATTTTTTTTTTGTTTACCTATTTCCGGGTTGTGGCACATTTTCTAGTTGGGCGCGTGTTTGCCCCTTTCCTTTTTCAGTTTACCTTCAACACTTACTTTGTACTGTTAGAGGTCGAGGCACATTCTTGGTTTATTTATAGTAGTTGATACTTTACATTTCTTTTTACTCTGCACTTATTCATTGAGTAGGTTGCGTGTGTGTGTATAGGTACTTAGGGAAAGGCCTCCCAATGTTTTTTTTCCTTCAGCGCTTGTCACCAGCCCCTGGCCTATGGAGGCAGGCTTGGGGTTGTTGCGGCTCGAGCCTGGGTAGGGTCGGGTCGTGAAAGGTATCATATTTTAATGTTGAGATATAGGATGATATTTTGAGTTAGTCACAATGTGTATTGTATGTTATTGTATGAAAATAATTCCTGTTTAATTTTTTTTTGAAATTATGCCAGGGATACCGGCAAGGAAAATGGATTTTAGTGGCCCATGATCCAGTGCACATGCTCTGAGATTATTGAACAACCATGATTAGTGGACCTTCATGTAGGGTATAGACTTAATAAAGATACATGAATCAAAATTACTTGTGTTATTATCTTAATTGGATTGTTTTTGTAAGGTTAACATTCATTAAGTATATAAACTTAATTAACATGATATATAAGAAAAATATAAACTACCTGTCATTGTAAATATTTGATTACCTATTAGGTATGGATCCTAGTCATCGTCAATGTGTGGCTAAGGAAGTGGATGTTCTGTATGATGATTTTATTGATCATTATTGTGTTGATCTAGTTAAGTAGGATGACTATTGGAAGTGGTTATTGCATTATTTCTAGTAGAAGGCTTTGGGGATGTTTGGGGGATGGGTTTCAGATGTCGAGATAGATAGCTGGTTGGAGGATCTAGAGATCTACTTTATTTTGATCCAATCCCTGATGGAGTATCATGTTCTTTTGGAAGTCAGTTATATGCAGGGGGTTTCACCTATATGGTAGATGTTGTATCTGGCAGAGCAAAATGAGGGAGAGTTCATGATGTCGACATCCATATGGACTACCGAAAAATGTTTCGTTCTTCGAGCACGATGCCAATAAAGAGGCATGAGATTATATCTCATTATTGTGGGGTCGTGTTAGTATAGGAGATGGTAAACATGATCAAGGAATATATTCATTCTTCAACAAATTATTTTCCATATGTGGAGTCTCGTGTGAAGCCTTTTGAGAAGGCACTGTGACCTTCTATCTTGTATGCAGTTACTCCATTTATGTTTTTAAAGTATCTGGATGCTCAGAGGAAGGAATATGTGATCAAGTGGATGCACTCATGAGGAGTTATAATGAAAAATGGGATCCATCATGGTTTCTCAAGAGGAATATTTATAAGTGTATAATCTAATATGATTAGAACATCATGGTTTTGATCAGTAGGGAGTCGACCCTAGTAGTATAATTTCTATGCTTATGGTGCTAGTTGTTTTCATTTTCTTCATGGGGGATTTGGAATAATGTTTTTTATGGGATTTTTAGTCATCTCCTGAGCCAATTCCCAATAGTTCCCAGAGTATATTTGGGAGAAGGTGGACACCTTCAACATCAGCCTTAGATGATATTTCTAGTGAGGATGATTCAACAGAAGGGGATAAGGCTTATTCTCTACCGATGGGAGATAGAGAAAGTAGAGGAAAACCTCAATATTATCCTTATATTTAGGGACCACTTCCTAAGAATGTAAATAGTAGTTGTTGTCATTAGATAAGTAGAAGAGTTAGTCATGGTTTGTTACATGCAATAGAGGTAGCTGTTCTAGAGGGTCTACAGACCGTCAAAGTTATGATAAGTTTGTTTAGTACAATCTGTTACGCCTTGTTTTATTTGAGAGAATCTAACTCCTTTATTTAACAAAATATTTCCCATTATCTAGGACTTGACATTGATAGGGTCATTTTCCCATGATGTTGAGTATGCCAGTTGGAGGCTAGACCCATTTGTTAAAATTTTTTTAGGGGTTGAGACTGATGGTGGGACCACATCAGTCTCAAGGGTGAATTTTTTTTCTCTATATTCAATCATATGATGTCATCCTCATCATCAACTAGTTGAATTTAATACATAAAATTATTGAATACATCGGAAGGTGTTTCGTTTTTTGGTATGCAGACATCCAACATGTGTTTTTTGTTGTCGAGCTAGGTTTTCAGGAGGGTAGTTAGTGTGTGGAGATTCATATTTCCATATTGGTTGAGTTTTTAGTGGAATCACTGGAAGTTGTGATGGTACATATTCTCAGTGTTTTTTGGGATTTCTTATTTGTTTTACCCATGGATGTTTTGAAGCACCCCCCCCCCCTTGATGTGATATTAAGTTTGTGATATACTTGTAGCCTAGTGGTTCTACAGTTCCGATGGCTCCTTGTAAGATGGAGCATTATGAGTTGAAAGAGAAAATGTTTCAGATATAGGATCTGATGTAGAAAGGTTTTACCTGTCTATGTGTATCACTGTGTGGTACTCTATTTTTGTTCACCAAAAAGGTGTATGAAATATTATGTTGGTCTATAGACTACTAGAGGATGAGTCAACTGAAGATCAAAATGTATTTTTCACTTCTGAGGATTGACTATCTTTTCTCCTAACTGATAGGGGAATATGGTTTTCTAATATCTTCTTGTACTCTAGATATCACCTATTGAGGTCGAAGGATGGTGATTTCATGAATATTTCCATCAGGTATATGTATGGGCACATAGATATTGCAGTCATAGCATTTGGCTTCACAAATGAACTATTTGTGTTCATAGAGATTATGAACTAATTGTTCTATGAGATCCATTGGTATGGGAACTTGAAGTTTCATGAATACTGCCTTCATTTTCATATTCATTGATGGAATATTGATCTACTGAAATTCATATGAGGATCACATAGAGAATCTTGTAACTATCTTTAATGTTATTCACTGACATAATCTCTATGTAAAGTTGTAAAAGAGTAGGTTATATACACAATATGTCCATTTCATGGGGCATGTGGTGTCTCACTAGTGTGTTGAAGCATTTAGTTACCTGAAGTGATTTTTTCTAGTGATCCAGTGCACCCATTTCAAGAGGAAGGTGTGATGTTTGAGGTATTTTGTGATTCATCCCATTTGTTAATGGGATGTGTGATGATGCAGTAACAGATAATAATCCCTTATGGGTATTGGATGTTATATCCCCACAAGTGTAACTTGTCTATAGATGATATGTATTTATAAGCGGTTGTGTTTTCATTGATGTTGTGGCGGCATTACCTCATTATAGAGTGCTTTATGGACTTCACGAATCACAAGAGTTTTGGGTATATCTTTTCCCAGTTGGAACTGAATCTTTGAAAAAAGACATGGATGTAGGTTTTTTAGAACTATGAATCTTAATCCTCTACACCTCCTAAAAGGGTAATTTTGTTGCAAGTGGTCAAAGAATGATGAAATGGATGGGTGTTTTGTTGATGTTCAAGGATGTTTGGAGAGAAATGGTGGAGTTTTGTACCATACACATATATGTAATTGCAGATGGTGGTAAAGGTTGTTTGTTAATGATGACAGTTCAGTCATCATTGTTATAGTAGGTGGAGGAGTATCACTGGGGAGATGCAAAGGTACGGGTAATTCACGATTGTGTTGGATATGGGGATTCTTTGGAGGGATGGTGAAATGGAGGTCAGAACTATATATTTCTTTCATGAAATGTAGTTTGTTCCAATAGTAATGAGTGGTGGAGGCCTTCATGATTTTCATATCTTCACAATTCCATTAGAACTGATAATTCCTATGATATTCCATGGAATTAGGGTGTAGTTTTGGTGTCCTACAATGAAACATGCATTGGTGGAGTTTGTTGAAAAGGGATTGGTTTTCTAACAAGTAATGGTTGAGCATCATGAAAATGGGTGGTTTTTTGTATCACATGGATGTACCAAAGTAGAAATAGGATGACATATCAAAGGATTTTTTCAAAGGGTTGCTGATAATTCAGGTATGTTGTGATGGAATCTGGATGATAGTGGATCAGTTCACAAAATTGGATCACATTATAGCGATCATGTCATTAGGAGCATTTGACTCATTGTCTAAGAGGTAAACGGATGATGTGGTGTGGTTTCATGGTGTTCCAATTTCCATTGTCAAGGATTGGGATGCACAATATACATCGTGATTTTGTAGGGACTATAGCATTCAAATAGAACTCATTTACCCCTTCTCACTTCATTCTCCCTCATACAGCTGAAAAAATAGAATGGATAATCAGGACATTTGAGGATATGTCACGGGCATGCATCTTATACTTTGGTGGATATTGGGTATGACACATACCATTGGTGGAGTTTTCATATAATAATAGCTATCACTATTCCATTTACATGGACCTATTTGAGAATTTTTATGGAAGACCGTATGATTAATTGTTTTTTTGGAAATAGGTTTGGGAAACTACTTTTATTGGTCTCAATGATGTGAAGTGCATGACTGAAAAGGTTCAATTTTTTCATGAGAAGTTGAAAAAAGTTCTGGATCGATAGATTCCATATGTCAATTGTAGGAGAAGTCACCTAGAGTTCCATGTTTGGTAAAAAAAAATATTGTTAAGGATTCCACTCAGCATGGTATTTGGAGTTTTGGCCTATGGGGTAATATTTCTCACATGATTGTTTGTCCATTAGAGGTGTTAGGGAATGTTGGAGATGTGGCATTCTTATTTGTGTTCCCACCATGTATGTAAAATATCTATGATGTTTTTTTCCATATCCCTACTTAATCGTTATCTCCATGATGACTCCCATTTCATTGACTATGAACAATTTCATATAGAAGATGACTCGACGTTTCTAGAGGAGGCAAGGTAGATCTAGGATCATTCGGAGAATAAACTATGTGGGATGACCTTTCCCTTGGATCGTGTGTTGTAGAGGAATGGTGTCTAGGTGGACAGTACTTGGGAATGAGAAATAAAGATGTATTACCGACACCTAGGGTTTTTTTGAGGTTTACCTTATTCTATTTTTCATTGAACCATGATGTACATTTTGTATCCTTTTTATTTTATGAGATGAGATATTTTTCTTGGTTTAGAAACTATGTGGTGTAATCTGTGATAATATCCTATTTTGTGTAAAGTGTAGGACCTGATTCTTAATTGATAAAAATTATCCATGATGTGATTACTCCTCTAAGGGTGATTTAGTGCCACCAAAACTGGATATTATATTGAAATGGAATATAGAATTTTTTAATTAATGTGTATGGGATGGTGAAACTTGTTGGTTATATAGAAATGGGGTTTGTTGGTTGTAGTGTTAGTTGGTTTGGGCTACGTGTAGGTTTAGATGGATTTGTGGTGGTGTGTATATTTAGAGTAAATGTTTTGTGCTAAAATATTACTATTTATTTAATGAATATAGAAAACATCACCATGATAGTGATGTAAACATCCATTACCAGTCATAAATAATAGAATATCATAACCCATGAATGCATACCACATTCAAAATGTATATTCTAAAATTAAAAAAATAGAAATACTCTCTAATAGAATTGTTGTGTGCTGAAATATTCCTGATATAAACTAAACCTAAAATATAATTATGTAATTGTGATGTTTTGAAGATTCCATTTTAAAAAATGATGATGTTTCTTTACATTAATTCTATTATAGATTAATTTTTAAGAACCACCAAATTTTTTTCTTATGAATTAATTTATTGACAAGGAACCCCGATACATACTCGGTAATATCACATTTCATGGTGTCTCACTAGAAATAATACTTTCATTCTCTATAAATTTTGTTACCTTCCATAAAAATTTAGAAACAATGATAGTCATCAAACATAACCTTATTAAAATCTGGTATGGATTGGACACATACATGGTTCATGAACCATATTAATCTATCAATATAATGGTTGAATTCTGAGAAAATTTCACCATTTTTATAGCTCTACATATTCTTTCCATACATATTTTATCATTAAAAGACTAGATTATTTACAATTAGTCAATAAAATATAGGATCTATCCCTAGATGATCAAATGTAATATAATCTATAAATCCATATGTATTTTATATCCTTCAATATTCATCATCTAACAATGATAATTGACTTTCCAACCTAGAGTAACAAACACCTTTTTCATTCACAGGTTGGTTTTTTATTTAGTAGTAAAAAAAATTAATCAACTCCAAACAACTTATTCATATCATATTCATCAATTTTTTTTGTGAAGATATAAAAAAATATTTTTATTTTTATCATTGTAACACCATTCACTGTACTAATTATTCTTGTATATCATCTACCCAAAATATTACATTTCTATGTTAAATCATGATTTGGTGATGTTTGGTCATGTAATTTCAATTGTCTTGAGGAATACCTATCACTATATCATTCAACATGATGAAAAATCCAAGTCACCTATTGGATAAAACACTATATATGATAAAATATTATCCACTAAAGGGTATTATAAGCAATAGATTGTTGACCAACATTATGTTTAGATAATGGAATATTTTTTCACATTCATATTTCCAATGAAATAGGGATCCCTACACCTTAACATGGTTAGGGTATTAGAATACTATGATAATTAATCTATAAATGATTGATAATATCCATCCAATCCCAGAAAAATATGGATTTGATAAACCTTGTTTTTTATGGCCTGTTTCACACTAAAAAACATCATTGAATGATCTATAGAAAAATCACCATTCAAGATTGTATCTTAAATGAAACACTCTTTTTGAACCCAAAAATCAGATATTGTAAATTATTCATAGAACATTTCCTTAGTTCAGGTATTCCATACATTTTTCAAGGGATATTTATTCTATAACTTTATCATTGAATATAAAATAAATCCATCAATAAATAATATTTAAAACTAATAAAGGTAATATCTAAAGAATCTATTCATTATTTCCATGAATATTGAATAGGTATATTTATCCAAAATAAAATTATAATCAATTCATAGTATCTATACCTATTATTGATGTTTTCCTTGTGTATTTATTCTCTTTTAGTCCTCAACTTATAGTACCCAGACAGACGATCATACATGGATAAGTATTGAGATCCTTGAAGTTGGTCAAAAATCTAACCAATATAAAGTATGTGATTATTTTTCAATATATTTTCCATATTATGTTCATGATAATATATTCTGAGTTGCATTGTCCCAATGTTCTTCTTGTTAGAAAAAACTAGGGCACCCCAATGATATAAACATAGATAAATAAATCATTTACCATGATTCTATTAGAGTTTTTTAGATTATTTCAACATAATATGGATCATTCTATACAGATTATTAAAAATTTGTGTAGCACCTGATATGTGTTCTATTTAAAACTCCACATCACAACTCTATGGGAAACATAATAAATATATTAGATATATGACAACAAAATTTTAATCTATAGGAATATATTATATGTTTTGTTTCTCAATACCAATATGGGACAAATAGTTTGATTAAATGTTTTATCTTAATAATAATAACATTCCACTGTATTTATTACAATTAAGATACCATTTTATGATAGATACTATTAATTTTGATGTTCTTAGAAATAAGTGTAATGAATTTTGTCGGTTAAACTAATTATATCTTTATTCCAATAAGATTATTGTATCTCTTATTATAGACCCTATAGATTGAATTTTGAGGATATGATCACTTATTGAACATGTATAGTAATATTCATAACATAATTTACCATGTGTTGGTTAATATATAAATCCCAATGTATTATAATGAAAATAAAAGAGCGTTTTCCTTTTAAAAGGGATGTTGAATAAATATTTGATAATTCATAAAATATTAAAATATTCTTGTGAAATTATCTATAAAAAATAATAAAATTTTTTATTCATTTTAATACAATAATAAAGGGTCTAAATAAAATATTAAATTAAATATATACAGTTTTTTTGTCATATTAAGACTTATCTAGGTTATTACCCACTTCATTAATCAATTTTTTAATTAACTATTATAATAAAAATTATAATCATAAAAAGTTATAAATGTTATGATGAATATATAAATTTATAATAAATGAAACTTTTTATTATTTAAACCATATCCCATTATCATGGCTAAAGATAATTTTTTTTGACTTTTAAGGGAGTTAAAAAATGTTATTTATTATAAAATATAAATGAATATATTTTAATCATTTATTTTAAGAAAAAATTTAACGAATCTACGAACTATATGGAAATTGAATATAATATTCTAAAACATCTCTTATATGACATATGTGTCTATAAATTGTTTTGAACACTATATGTTAATACAATTAAGTAAAATTATATATTTTCTAAATCCTTTATTTTATTATTTTTTTAAAGGATGAAATATAATGTTAGAATTACATTAGTTTTTATGGTAAATATATTAATACTAGTAATTAAAAATATATTGTCATTAAGTAAATAATTTCATTTTATCCAAACTAATTAATAATTTTTTATTAAAAAAAATTTTCTCTATCTGAACGCATAAGAAATATTAGAAACATGAGAGTTAAATTGTGTATTACTATTTCTTTAAATTAATATGAAGGTCATAATTTATGAAATATGACACCAAGTGGTCATATATTAAACCAGTTATTAGAAATAGATGAAATAAACATATATAATTGTATAATTTTAGGTGTTAATATATTTAAATTACTTATGCCAACATGTTAACCCTATTTTAGTTGCTTTATCCTTCCGAGTTGAAAAAATTTGTGTGTAGATACAATTAATATTTTCAAATGATTAAAGGGATCTATTTAAAAAAAATTATCCTCATAATTTAATATATTATGAAACACAACAGTCAATTTCTAAAATTTTGAATTATATTTTCATATAATCCCACAAAAAAGGATTAATATCCCTTCATAGAAAAATTAATTTATACCTATAGCAATGGGTTTATTCTTATCCAATACAAATAAAAAATAAAATATGAATGTTAAAAAAAATTATTAAATATATAATTTAATATTTTACTAAATAAAACAAAAAATATTTACAAATTGATTTTTTTAAAATCATTAAACATTAGGAAGAAAAAATTATTTCTAAAAAACTACTCTTTTGTTATCAATATATTTTTAATTTCAATTTGAATTAATTGATAACTAATTAACTCATTTAATACATGTGTAAATAATTCATTTTAATAATTTCATTTTTCTTATTTATACTTGTTAATCTAATAATTAGGTGGTAAAAGTAACAATAAATAATTATAGTATAATAGTATATCACGGTTATTTTAAACTCATTATTTTGTGTAGCACAAGATATCAATGATGTTATAATAATTTTATAAAAAAATTCAAAAAATTACATGATGTAATAGTCCTTGAATAATGGGGAGGCTGAGAAAATTCTCATACCTTTAGTGGGTTCTTGTGAAGTATTCATAGGATCTTTGAAAATGTTTGCTAATTCCATGGGAGGGAACTGTATAGGGAGATAAACATTATTCCCAATAGGTGTTTAATGTTGAGGAGATGGTGGTTGTGTGGGTTCATCCAAAAAAATATAGGGGTGTTAATAAATATTTTTTATGAATAGGTTTTGGATTTTGTAAGATAGAATAATAATAACAAAAAAATCTGTTCACATTTTTTCCACGCTTTCTCCAAAAGTAGTGTTATTTAAAATATTTTTTTAGGTCCCCAACAATTAAAATATTCATAAAAACACTGGTGATGTAGAAGTGTGTCATGTCTAAAATAACTAATTTTTTATCACATAAAATAAAATTTTTGATCTCTAGGATTCAATAATTTTTTAAAATACATATAAAATTATATTAGAATAATTAAACAAATGGGGATATCTATTTTGACATTAATGAAATTTATTTCATTTATTTATTGACCCATTAGTATTATCTCGGATCTGGTGTCTTACATTATTACAATAATATAATATAGAAGCTATCACATCCTAAGTAACCAAATAATAATGTATTTTTTAAAACTGTATTTATATTTGATTCCCATAGTACATTTTAAAATAAAAATTACAAAATATTTTTTTTGAAGAATAACATCACTCTCTAGAGCATATCCTTCCATGTCAAAATATTACACTACATATATTGATGAGAAATGAAAAAATGTGATATCAAATTCTTGGTATGGGTTATCTAATGTGAAATATATCATCAATCTATAATAAAAAATGAAATTTAAATAACTATACAAAAAAATTATTTAGAAAACATGAAAATCATTATAAAATAATACAATATCATTATATAAATATAAATAACTAAAAAACGTGTAATTTAATCAATAAAATAGTACTAAAATACATTCTAAGATAATATCTTGGTGAATTCATCATGCTTAAAAATAAATAAATTGATAACAAAGGAAAAGATTAAATGTGGTATTATTTAATCTCATACATCATGATACTTCTACTTTCATGACATTTAATTGTAATGTTTATGTACTATAGGAAGAAACTCATTTAATTTATCCAAATAATTTATCTTATTTGACTTACTAATGCATCATGGGGCTATATTATATGAGGGAATGCCCATCAATTCTAGTCTAAATCAATCCTTAGAAACCATGTAATTCATTTAATTCCTAAATAATGTTCTTTATTATAAAATATCAATATTGAATAATTTATTTAGATTTATCAATATTTCATTAGTTAGTCAAATAACATTAAAAGTAAAAAATCATAATAATATTGTAATATTTTTTTTAATATAATCATATACATTATATTTATATATGCACATATAGAATAATTAAAATTTACAGTGGAATTTTTTTTCATGAAACTGATTGTTTCTAGAGAAAGGTAGAATCCACAAAAGAAAGTGAGATTGTAAAAAATGTTTTTCCACATAGTAATTTAGAATTAAAATACTGGTGGTGAAAGAAAATTAAACAAACCTAATATACAATGATATATGAATTAATAATATTATTATATGTCAAGGGTTCATTATATACACAATATAATAGAAATATGGCACATAATATAATAATATTAATTAGTGATGTGAAATTTAGATAAATCCACATACCTCAAGACTCCTTGTAGTTGAATGCTATTTATATTGTTTTATTATGGTAAAAAACATTTTATTTAATTATTATAGAACCATAACAATATTTACAATATATTTTTATCTTTTAATAACATATAATTATGCGTTCATTTATAATATTTCATTATTTTCCTTTCTTCAGGTGACAATTATCTTATGTTCTCATTTTTATTATGTCATGAATGATCCAATTCATGGGAATATTATATAGTGTAATAATATATACTAAATGATCATTAAATAATTATTATATTTATACATCAATTATACATTTAATAATAATCATAAAATATTGTTATGTGAAATAAAATATGTTATAGTAATGATTATAGTTGGTAATTGGTACGCATTTGTAAAAAACATATTTCTCATATATGATTTGGGAAAGATAGTTTGTAATATTTCCTAAAAATAACAATAATAATTTAATATTACTTCATTATGTATATTTATATATACCATAATTGGTGTGCTGATGAATAGTGAGTCACATAACATCTGGATGAGGTAGTCCCCACATACTAGAACAATTTTTTCATATTTCTATGAGTGAAAATATTAAAAATAAAATGTTGTATTATATTTTAAGAATGATAATTATTTAATATATATCAAAGAAATTTAATTTATTTATCATAAGTTACATAACATTTTAATTATCACCTTAAATATAAAGAGATATTCAAAAAAAGAAACCCATCACTTCACAAGATGGTAGTCTTACGTATAGATGAGCGATGTAATCTTATTTCAAATGGTATGGAACATAAATAAGTAAATGTGATACTAAAATTATATAATTTCAATAATTTCAAAAAAAATAATATATGTGTTATAAATGCATCATTATATCCATCCATGATAAGTGGTGATGGAAAATGATATACATTGGTTTGTGAGGTTGTAATCCTCCGTATAGACGATTAATGATTGTGTTTTCTATACAATGGAAGTGGATATAGATGAATATTATTCTATCCATATAAAAATATTTATGTATGTGGAAGATACTAGATGTTTTATATTTTTTATTTATGACATAATTTAAGGTAGGAAATGAAAAAGATAATGGGAGATGTTTTTTGAGATAATTACATATTCCAAGATAAACAACCTTTGCATCTCCACATGGGTCCGTAAGGATTGTGTTTTGGGAGCAACATTAGTTCAAGAATTATTCTATGGAGATATAATATTTAATCCTTCATGTATTGGTTTATAAAAATGTCTTATTATGTGTGAACATGTTTGGTAAGGGAGTTATCATTTAAAAGTGGGGAAAGGGGACCTCCATGGAAATTAAATTGAAATTTCAAAATACAATAATACATGATGACATCATTCACATGATACAAGATTAAAATGGCCCCATATTTTAATTTTTAAATTTTAATATATAAAAATATAAATAAAATTTACACACTGATAATTTCCTATAACCCTTATATTCTTATTTTAAACCCTCTGTAAACCCATTTATAACAAAATTACGGTAAAGAATTTGTACTATTTTTATTATCCTTTTTGGAAAAAATAAAGTTGAATATATTGGATAATATAAATTATTATAATTTCAAATATGGAATTTTTTTTTCTAAATTACATTCATATAACTCTAAAAAATATAATTTATAATTAATAACCTAGACATAATGATAAATGTTATTTTAAAGAGAAAATGTTCAAATGTTGAAGATGGTTTTATTTTAAAATTTAATATGAAAATAATTAAAATGGAATAAAATATATTAATATATATTTGATCTAATAATTAAAATTTTAAACAAATTAAAATATAATATATCATTATAAATTTTTTAAACGAAAAGATATATTTTAGATAAATTTTAGTATTATTCAACATGTATAAAAAAAATAAATTTTCCAAAAAATTAAAAAATTAAAATTTCTATTTTATTATTATTATTTAAAAAAATTATTTTCATTTTCAAATAGTTTTTTCAATTAATGGTAAAAACTGATTTTAGCTTGTTTTTACAGAGTGAAAATAAATCATTGTTTAAAGAAATGTTTTTTTTCAGAACAAATTCATTTTCATTAAAATAAGTCTCATATTCTTTTAAAATCATAGATTATAATAAATTATATAATTTTTTTATTACCATTAGAACCATACAACTTATTATCATGGTTATAAATTTATTTTATTTAATTATTCATTTAGATGTATATTCTCGTGTTATGTAAGCTATTGAAGAGTTAGAATTGATAGTAATACATTTTGTCTATTTTTTTAATCTCAGTATTTCATGATTCATATTTTCTTGACTAAAATTTAATTATTTTATAATTTAAGTGTGTCACATTATCCCCACAATAAATATATTTTGTCCTCTCAATTTAAACATTAGGTAAAAAATAGAGTGTTTTAAAATTGGGTATACAACTGTTGAAAAATGTACATTATAAAAGGGTTAGTAAAATTTCCTCCGAATAAGAGATAAGGGGATATAAAATAGTTATATAGAATAACACATATTAGATTCCAAACATGATGACATATATTGGATGTGGAAACATGGACATGTAATAGAAAAATATTTCCCAAATACTGATGGAGAGTGATAGAGAACATGATCAGAAAGAAAATGATGTCCTCAAAGTCATAAACCATAAATGTGAAAAGGGTAATTGATATCACCAAAAATATATGATAATAGAAATAATGTTTTTAAAATCCTAATCATAATTTTGAGTAATTTGTTTTCCAATTAATATAAGGAAATATACTGACAATATATATTTTTATGTCATTTTAACATTTTCATGTTGTGGTTATTCTTTACTAAATTTACAGCTCATATCATACTTCATGAAATGTATATAATATTATAATTTTTTATGCATGAAGAACTAAATTTACCTTAGAAAAAATCATAACATATATTATGGGGCAATAATCCACCCCATGGATCTCTTGATATCAATATAATAAAATTGTTTTGCTAGTTATCCAATATATATAAATATTCATAGAATGTTGTAATATATTAATCTCTAAAACCTTATCTTATGTTAACCATTCACCATTTCATAAATGGTTAATCATATGACCCTTAAATAAAAATAATATCCAAAAATTTATAATGATGGTCGCAAAAATATCAAAAATGAACTTATTATTATTTCATCAAAATTCATCAATATTTTTTAATAATCACATACAAAAATTTTGAATACCTTATTTATGTATTCTACATAAACATGGTAATAACCTAAATTATGAAAAATAAATTATTTGAATAATTTTTATTTCATTATTCCTTAAATAAATCATAGATTATTTGAAATATTCCTAAAATCTAAAAATCCTTTTATCTCAAACAATGATAGTATAACCACTACCAATTTATCACTAATCATTTTCAAGGTATTTATTATTATCCAATTTAATTTAGATAAATCAATAATATATGTATCCCAACATCATTATCTAAAATAAATAAATATATTAAGTTCATTTATTTCCTATATAATCAATTTTCTTTGATGGTCAATATACAATTGAATCTTTTTTCTTGGTTATCGGTACCATTCATGTTGCACATTCAAAACCATAAATTAAAATTTACTAAATTAAATTACATTTAAAATTCATAATAATCATTACCATGATATCATTGATAAAATTGTCAAAAGATATACTACTAAAATCCAATCACAAGTGCTATAATCATTCTACTTAATATGTGTTAATAGAATTACCCATAACATGATCCCATAGATTTATTTGAGGAATATTATTTTATGTTTGCGGAAATCATAAATTCAATTCAATATATCCTTATAGTTAATGTACTGGGCATTGGAATCCTTTTCATTTCCATTTACATGTCATTAACCAGGTTGGGATTCTATATGACTCGGCATCCGACCTAGACTGAGACATGGCCCAAAGGAAATTCTTGATCACCATGGGCTAAAAACTAGTACTGAGAATCAAATATAATTCATTTGAGAATAATATAAGATAAAGAAACCAGAAACAAATAAATAAATTAAAAAAAATAAAAACACATCAGTAACAAACAAAAGATCATAAAGAAATATACAAATAGATACAGAAACATATAAAACTGAACCAAAATTCCACATAACCATAACAAAAACAAACCGCTTCCAAAACGATCTCTGTGTGACATCAATGTCCCCACCATCCAGAACACTTAACCGTTCCATGACCCAAATAAAACTAGAAAAACATAAACATGAATATGGACCTACAAAATAGCCCATGTCTACTGACACCAAATGGTACAAGTAATGATGGAGATTCATACCTTGGTAAGAAACCACCAAATAATCAATATGTTTCCCTTTCTAAAAAAAGTCCACTAAAACTAGTCTTTAATACATATATGAAAAATATTTTTTCCTCATTATAGTATTATCAACACTAGAAACCACATCAATAGATTTCAAATAATATTATTATTGTAAAAACCCAGCCAAATAAAATATAGAGACAAAGCAATACATGACTATGCTGAAAAATAAACTAATAGAATAAACAAGGATACAATTGTTGTAAAATGTAAACCTGAAAATACAAATAATAAACCATGCTAATTTCCAAAACATATATAGGTAAATCCCTTGATATACTCATTTTGGTTACACCATCTGGTGTATGATGAAACTCTGTTGTCAATAAGAAATGGGTAGCCCTAAACAATCATCACCATTGGTACTACCCACCAATACTCTAAATCAACACAAGGGGTTCTAACCCATATAATCATGGTTGATATGAAACTATCACTAATCCTTCTAAATATTCTTAGGAATCCCATGAAAATAACATACTATGTATATAGGAGGTCCTCGCATCTATGGCTCACCAAACCTATCGCCACCACACTAGTCTACCCCAATCACTAAAACCTAATATATGATAACCTACAAGGGGAATCCATCTATTGAGTCCCCACCAAATATCAACCCATTCAAATGACCCAACCAGTTTTCCACATCACATGATCATCCAAAACATTTTCTCAAACATATCAATGTGAAAACTAGGATTCTATATTTCTAAATCAATGCTCATTTCTAAAACATTATAATGTTCCACCTGGGTTTTATGTCATGTCCATTTCAAATAAACTTTAAAAAATAATTAATCTATTTTCAAAATAAATACATTTAACCCCTTTCGAGAGTGAAATGATAAATGAGATGTTATACTGATTAAAACTTCATTTCCAATCTTATTTCATGATCGGGATGAATACACACCATAAACATAATGATTCAAAACATTATTTTATATCATTTAGAAACCAAAAATCTTTTTTTAAATACCTGACATTCCATAATTTTGAATAAAAAATTTGAAAACACATGTGTGTCATTTAAAAAAACGTGTTTTTGTTAAAAACCATGACATTTAAAGAGACACACAAGTGTGTTGGAAACTGGGTTTTATGTTAAACACATCCATCATCATTTGTCTTCCCATTTAGTTATGCACTCAAGTGACACATGTATTCCCCAACATCCAATGGCATTCAATATATAGTTTTTTCCAAAAATAATTATAAATAATCATCACATGTTTTATAATTAACACAACGACCACACTATAATAATCACTAGATTCACCATATCAAACCAAAATCACAATGCAATAAATTTTATAAAATGTATCTAAGGGGTAATACCACCAAAATTAATAAATTTTATACTAAAATATCAATTTACATTTCATAAACAACATTAGAGGAAAATATACTTATTTATAAACAAATAATCAATTAAAAACCCATTTTTAAAAATTTATAACTACAAGGAAATACCATTATAAACTAAAAAAGTTACTAAAATTTATGTGAATTATATTTATAAATTTATTTAATGAAACCCATAATAAACAAAATGCATTAGAATGGAAAATTATAGAGACAATCACCTCAATGGTGATAGAATGTGATGAAACTCACAGTGAGTGAATACTACAAACATAAAATCAACCAACATAGACCAAACATTTAGAAAATCAAAATATAGATCAATAATGCATTCTGGGGTTCGAAAAAAAAGGAACCCACCAAAGGGAAACTAAGAAATTTAGAGAGTATAAGTTTAAGAGGGGGACAAATATCAAAAAACATAAAAATATTATATAACATTGGAGGGGAACCCACTGATGAATAGAATGAAAGGCAAGAGGGATTTGTAACCCTCTTGTGCGCCCATAAATTACCAAATAGATGGAATCCAAAATTTGGTATAAAAATACGGTAGAACGAAATAGTGTTTTTAATGTTTAAATTTTTTGGGAATCTTTTATAGTTTTAAAGCACAGTTTACCAAATGGTGCACCAACAATGGACCTCTCATTGACTATAAGGGACACCCCACATGACTTGGATGCATGGTTTCCAAAATGGTCACTAAGAATGAGAAATGCATCTGTCTAAAATGAAACTATGTCATAAGGTTTTCTGGGCTAGGTTCATAGTTTCTCCTAACCATGTGCATACTGAGTGCATGACAAAAATTCAACACAAACTGCAGAACATGAAAATGTAAACTGATAAAACAACATGATATTCCACCAAAACATCCAAAGATAAGAAAAAAATAAAATTAGAAGATGTACATTTTTTGGGTGTGACATTTCTCCCATAAAAAATCTATATCACCCCCCATAAAGTCACCCAAAGGAATGTTACTCAAAAAATAATTCCATTCTTGATAAAAAATAAAAGAAACATGAAACTCGAGGTGATATTTCAATCTTTAATTCACACCATACCATTCCATAGGAAACCACATTACTAGAATGAGTGGATAACATGAACAGGGTCACCCCACTATAATAACTCAACTAGAATGAGAACACTAAAATCCAAACGATGCCACCAAGACAGAAACAGGGAACCAACTACAAGGAACAATCAAAACAAAAAACCCCCTAACCAACTATCATAATCCCTTTTTCACAAGTGAGGAATCATCACCCACATGACTAAAAGATTCACATGAATGCTATACCCACAAAAAATAGGGAAATCCAGATAAATAGAACTGAAAAAAATAATTGAAACTACAATCCTTCAATTTCAAAAAACTCATGCTCATTCATATGAGCACAACTAAATCCAAGATAATTTCCTATAAGAGATAAGAATACAAAAATAATAAAAAAATCAATGATCCATATTAAAATAAGAATAACAACCATTTTTCTTAAAAAAAATGGGTAAACTCACAAAAATAGTAAGAATTAAAATAGAAGCATTAATGATTGCCACTCTGATAGTAGAGACCAACTGAGCTATGTTTTTTCACACATTCCCGGAAATTCATTACCGTTTGCGAGCTTCACTCTAAAGCATGTGGCTAGAACCTATTAAATAAATTATCTCCTACCTCATAGTTTGGCACTAACATCATCTGATAAAAAATTATTCTTCATCAAATGCTTCCTATAAAACATATCCAGATGACCTTGAGAGCCGAAATAATTTCATGTCTTCGGATTATGGTGACAAGATGGTTTTAAATGCTGGAACATTTTATACTAGAGACACATGAGTATGGGGTCAGATGAATGATAAGCTAGAACTAGAGAGATATAATTTTTGGTAATGTGTTACTCTATAACACACTTTTCTCTATGCGGGGTACCTTCATGAATAACAAGATACAATAGATTTTCAACTACATGTGATCTAGAAACCAACTCATTTAAGAACACGTCATCCAACAACAATTCAAAATGAAGATCCTTAGAGGATAGGAATTTCTCTATGATCTCATAATGAAGACCCCCATGGAAAATAAGAGTCATCATTAGATCATGAGACACCACTTGTGGAGAAAAAGAGACAAGCTCCTTGAACAGGTCAACATATTCCTTCACCATTGGTTGGCCTTGCTGAATAATCTGGAGATATTCCATCTCTTATTCTTCACCCCCTCAGGTATAAACCATCAAATGAATACATAATTATAAAAATCTCATGTCATCCCAAAATGCATCGAGTGTGGGTAAAAAATTCCCTTATCCCTTGGATGGTCCCTCAAACAAACTAATGATAGCATATAATACTATAGAATATGGGTTTCTCAACAATATGATTATGCGATAAAATTACACAAGCCACTCCACTGCCCCTAATAAACATTAATCACCATGATTGAGAGGCAATACTAAGGAAGAAACATAAACTGAGAAAGGATCAGTCAAACCATTGAGTACCCTCCTCGGTGGCATATTATGAAAAACACAAATATAAAAAAAACCTACATAAAACAAAATAACAATAGAACAAAACTACCAGAGCCAAAAAAAACATGATCCCAAACCAAAAACCTGAAAAAAAAAAATTAAAAACTTGTTTAAAAAACAACTACTTCCATTTTAATTTCAAAACACCCTTCTACAATGTTCACTTTTCATTAACCAAATCCGTTTTTCACAAATCATGAATCAACTTTTCAATGAATAATCAAACCAGATTTATTTTCCCAAAAAAATCGTCTCAGAAAAACCATGCCAAAGCATTAATTTCAAACACTCACCCATAGAATCCAAGGAGCCATCACATATTTTTCAATACACATTTTATTAAATCATCCACCCAAAAACCCCAAAATTTACATTTCACACATACCCACCCTTACAAGAACATCCATATGGAGGTACCAAGGGTCACACATACCATTTCATCGTCAAATCCCAAGAACATTCAAATCATTATATCCAATAAATTTTTCTTTAAAACCCTTTATTCGATCCAAAACAATTGGAAAGCATACAAATCATTTTTAAATACCATTTTCATTTAAAAATAAACCCAACAAGACAAATTCCAAATCAACACTTAACTCTCACTATCAAAGAAAAACCATAACAAACAACTAATATCAAACCAACAGAATGAGGAATTAGTGTCTATGTTGAATTTTTTTACATGGTAGCATGCCATACCCAAAGAAAGAACCGACATTAAGAGGACCATAAATGGTGTGCACAAACTACCCAAGGGTCATTACTCTATGTCAGATCACAAAATTACATTGGCTCACCTCTACTGTGATTCCTCAATCCAAATCAAGACAAAATAATCAAATACCAGACTATCCCTAGGATCTCAAGGATTATGACATACAAGAGTTTGTGAAACTCTTCCCAAACCAACAAATCGAGTTCAAATATTCCAAATCATGAACAAGATGACACGACATATAATAATGAACCAAATATAACGCCATTTTTCAGGAACCAGGATGGGATTCCACTTGACCCGACTTCTAAATGAGTCTGATACATGGTCTGTAAGATGTTCCCAATCAATTCAATCTTGATAAAAATATTCTCGATCATCAAATATAATCCAAGTAAGAATGATTTCATTCAAATAATCCCAAATTAAAAAATAAACTAAAAAACAAAGCACTCATTAGTAAAAAACAACTGATATTAAATAAATCTACAAAATTGATTTAGATACAAATATAATTGAAAAAGATTGAAACTCACAAAAAACAAAACAAAATTACTTCCAAGGAAATATTCGTGTAACCTCATTGTCACAAATATTATCATGACAGATCTAATTATTAAGTGAAATAGAAAAAAATACCCTAATGAAGGTGTTGAACCTATAAAATAACTTTGATCTAGAGACACCAATTGATACATATAGGGTTTGAGATTCACAATTGAGAAGGATAACACCAAAGAATCCATATGGTTACGTTCTTGAATGTAATACATTAACACTAGTTTGAAATAAATACATCAAAATGATTTTTTCTTTTGGGTAATCATAAATTATTTTACCTTTTAAAATACTACACACAATATTCAAAAATTATAAAGAAAATTATAATTTAAAAAACCCATGTCTAAGCTCAAATCTAAAAAAACAATATCAGACTATGAAAAAAAATAACAGGATGAATAAACAAGGAAACAAATGAAGTTTACATTAAATAAGAAATTATAGATAATAAAAAATGGTCATTTCATAATCATCCCTATAGTGATCCTTAGACATACTCTGTTTGGAACCACTAACCGGGGTGTGATGAAACTCTATAGTTAATAAAAAACTAGATGCTCAAAAATATAATCACCAGTGGAAATACGAACATAGACAGTAAATGCATCTAAGGGGTTACAATTAATCTAAATAGGGGTGATAATCAACCATCACTCAAACATATAAATATTCCCAGGATACCCATGGCCATAAGTAACTATATAAGTAGGAGGCCCTCACACGTGTGACACACCTTACATACCTCCACCGCACTTGCCTATCCCAAATAATTAGACAAAAAATATGATAAAAATCTGGGGTAAGTCATTCTATATGGGTGCCCATTATATATCAAACAATTCACATGATCCAACCGGGTAGTCATGGAACATGATCCTTCAAAACATTCTCTCAAACATTCCAAGGTTCCTACCAAGAAAATTTATTTCCAAAACCATGCACATTTCTCAACTGCTATAAATATCCTACTGGGATTTACATCATTTCTATTTAAAATAAACATTAATACCCTTTCTAATCCATTTCAAAAATCAATATAAGCATCCCATTTGAAGGGAGATATGCCAAAATGTCCATTACCATAACCCCAACATCATTTAGAACCTTATTTCATGATCAAGGTGAAAAAACTCCACACACAAAAATATTCCAAACAAGATTCCATTTAATTTTGAAATCTACCATCCATTATAAAATACTAAATGGCCTTTAAAATTAAACACAACATTTCTAAATATACTTGATTTATTTGGAATCAAAGGAAGTTTTGTTAAACACCTTTAGAATAAAAGATACATAAGAGTGGTGGAAACAACAATTTATGTAAAAGACGACCATTATCATTTGTGTTCCAATCCATGAATTCACTCTTGGAACACATGGATGTGACCAAATCAAATGGAATACCATAATAAGTTTTCCACCAAACCATTTACCATGAAGCATGAAATGTTTTCCAATTGTCTCAATGTTCACACTATAAAAATCACATAATTACACATATCAAATCCAAAATAATAATCCAATCCATTTGATAAAACGTGTCTAATGGGAAATAACACTCCAATCAATAAATTTTACTATAAAATCGAAATTTACATTTTATCAAACACATTAGGTGCATATATTCATAGGAATATATGAATAATCAATTCAAAACCCTTTTTACCAATTTATATTAATAAGAAAATGTCGTAATAAACTAAAAAATGGTACCATAACTATTTCAATTATTTTTATAAATTTAGTTATAGGACCCATGAATCAACTGAATGAATAGGAAACAATAAAGTATCATGACACCAACCTCAGTAGTGCGCCAATGGAACAAAACACTCCGATAAGGAAGAATACACCCAAAAGATAAAACCACAAACCCTAAAAATAATAGAAATAGAACCACACATCAATCCAAAACTGTAGGGTTTATCATAGAGATAAGCCACCAAAAGGAATATATTAAATAGAGAGAAGAAGTTGATGACTGGAAAAAGAGTCCAAAACTGTAAAAACCTCAATATAGATATTTTTAGGAGTACCCGTGGAAGAGGATGATCCAAGTAAAGGGGAGTTTGGAAACCCACTCATTTTCCAAAAAAACCAAGGGGAGGAATTATGAATTGTGGATAAGAAGTCTGTAGAGAGAAAAAATGTTTTTATTTTTAAAATTTATGGGCATATGATATGGTCTAGTTATACAGTTTACCAAACTGTACATGAACTGTTTGCCCCTCACTATCCGTAATAGACACCCTACATGGCTTGGATGAACATTTTCAAATCACTTCACTGACTAATCCAAATTCTTCTATCTTAAAATGACAATAATATACATAGTTTCCAAGGAAAGGAACATGTTTTTCCATTACTTTGGAAAACCCATGAACATGCTAAAAATTCACCCAAAACTCAAAAACTCTAAAATCTAAATTTAGAACTCCACTCAAACCTCTACCATAACATCCAAATCCACGAAAATAATATTATAAGAGGAATTTAAAGGTTGGTTTTTGACATTATTTAACATGTATGGTGTCCATTCTCCCCTTAATTTTTGAAGACACCCATTCCATTTATGATACAACTATGGTGTGTCCTTACAAAATTTTAATATGTTGGAATATGCTTTATTATATTATTCTATTTATCCCCCATTTTCAATGATAACCTCTTTTTCACATAAATCCTTTAAAATCTGTAATAATTATAGAAGTCGTAATCTATCTCATTAGAAAATGATACTATGTACCCATATGTTGAGATTTTTATAGATGATAGTTCTGTTAAGAATATTTTTTAAATCTAACTAATGATATGAATATTCATAATATATGGATTTTTTTCTTTGAATTTTTTTACATCACTTATGCTAGGAGAGATTTTTAAATGATGGAATACACTATGGTATAGATCAATTTTTTGTAGTATATGTGTAGAGATATGTTTTTTAAAGAAACTATGTAATATCTTATATAAATTTTTTTTGGTCTTATCATATTCTTATCATTATATAATTTCATAGGGTTATAATATATAATTGATGTTTTCCTAAATTTATATCTCATGGTTATGGATAAACATTCTCTGATTCCAAATATAATGACCCCAACCCCGATAGATTGGATCCTATGTGAAATATCATTCCAAATGAATAATATACTTGGAATAAAATCTAGAATGAAAAAATATGTTACTAGCCTCCATAAAATAGATACATTACTTATTACTATATTACATTTGAGAATAACAATTGAAAATAAATTTTTTCTCAATAAAATAATTTTTTCTACTAACATATTATTTCATATAAAACATATTTCACATCCTATATTTCTTATAAAAATAAAAAATAAGGGTGAAATAAAATTCTATTTAAGTTTTATGTATAGTGGATGAGTTCGAGAATAAAAAAAATATTCAATATTGAATGATAAATATATAAACACAAATTACAATTAAATAAATTGAGTATTTTTTAAGGTGTGTATTAGTTAATAAGGAACGGTAAATAATATAAAACAAAATCTATATAATCAGAAAACAAAGAATTAAATTCAATGTGGGATAAAATCATTGTTAAAATATCTTTTATAATAATAAATTAATTGTTAATTATTGAAATGACTAATTATTAGACTCCATTATCTCATAAATATTTATACACCAACATTCAAAAACATTCAAATATAAGTTTAAATGATAATGGTGAAACTTGTTTAATATGGACAAATTATTAATCTCATGAGACATACTGATGAATCAAGGGTTTATGTTACACAAGGCCAAACCATCAACGCATGTCCAAATAATTTCACACATATCATTGATAAATTTAATTAATAAATATTTTGACATAATATTAAAAATTCCTATATAATAATTATTTAATATATATTTATATTTCCTCGTTTTGAAATTAAATGTTGAAGTAAACACCGAATGTAAAAATAGAATACAATATAGAAAATATTCATATCCATAATACAAGAAAATGTATATTTTATATAAATTTAATTTACAAAAAAAACATTATTACATGTTTTTGATTGTTTTAAGAGAATGTTAATAACAACAATTCAATGTGAGATTGTACAATAACTATTACCCCATTACAATTTCCATGTGATATTATCTTGTATAAAATAATATAAATGTAATCATAAAATAGAATGATATATAAATTAATCATGATATTATATATCAAATCAGTAATATATATATATACACTATATAATATAAATTGGGTATATAAAAAAAACAATGTGCCTTAATGAAGGGAAATTCAGGTGAAGTGTGTTGCCTAATGCATGATTTTAGTTAAATGTGAATTAGCCTCATGTATAGGAATTTTAATCATTTTTAATCATATACTTGAATGAAATAAAAATTTATAATATCATATATGATCTTTTTATAACATATATTCAACTATTCATAAATAACTATTTGTTATTTTCATTTATTCGAGTGTTTAATATCATATTTTATCATTCTTTATTTTTCATGAATATTCTAGTTCTAATGTATATTATATAGTTTCATAATTACCCGAATAATAATCATGAAATAAAAGTCATATTTATACATCAATAACACTTTTAATACCATTCAGGAATGATGTTTTGAGAAAAGAAGTATGTTACGATCATTGAGATCTTAGGATGTACGTACACATGAGTAGCCACTCAAATTTTCATAGATCATCATTGAAGGGGGTAATATAATATATTAATTTTAAATAATGATACCAATTTCATTATATTTCTTTAAAAATACTTGTACATATCATTCATGTAATTTTTTGACAAAAATTGAGTCACATCACATCATGAATACTATATTTCACACATACACCAATGATGTTATCATTTAAAAGTGATTGAAATGGAAAAAAGGAAATAATTTTTTAAATTTTAAGAATTATAAATTATTCATTAATATCATACATTTTTTGTTAATATCACATATATTCCTTGACATAATCCATAGCACCTTCAATGTAATGTGATCTTTTAAAATTACTATCATCGCTTCGTGGGGAGGTAATGTGTTGTACACATGAGAAATGATATCTTATTTTAAATTAAATTGAATGTAGAAGTATAGATGATATCTGAAAAATAAAACCAAATAATAATGTGATATATGTCATCTAAACATGTCGTATTCTTCATTACATCCATATATGAAAGGTTGTGATGGGAAATGAACAACATCAGTTTGTGAGGCGCTAGTTCGCCTTACACACTATCAACGAATTATTTTCCAAAATGAAAGAAGTGTAGACCAAAATATATTGTGAAATAAACATTTAAAAAATATCATTATATAGGATAAACTACTGTAATTATATTTTGACTGTTAATACATAATTTATTTCTTAAAAAATAATAAATAAAATGATTGATCTATGATAAGATAATTACACTTTGAAAAATGAACCTGGGATCTCATAATAAAGACAATATGAGTGGTATTTGGGGAGGACCATATGATGTATAATATGACTAAGGATGTTAGGGAGATAATTTTATAGATAATGATTGAAAAAAATAGATTAGGATGTTTGTATATGGTAGTGGAGGGAGTTAACTTTTATAATTGTGGAATGGGGACCTCCTTGGAAATTAAATTGTAATTTAACAAGAGATTATATGTTGATAAATTAAATAACATGCCAAAACCTCCAAAATAACCCTATATTTTTATTTTTTAATTATAAGGTAGAAATATTACTCCTATTTTTTTAAGATGGTGTGTAATTGTTAATACTTATATACATTTTATATCCCTTGCCAAACCCATTACTAACAAGACTATAGTATTTCATTACTATTCTCAATATTAATTCTAGTAATAAATGAATTTAAAATGTTATTTAATAAAAAATAAGATGATTCCAAAAATGGAAAAAATTTATAAATGTTACATTAACATATGTGTACTTTTTTAATTTAAAATTATCCTGGTGGATGTGATGAGAGAGCTAGTTTTTAAAGAGAAAGAGGTCAAAATATTACAAATAGATTACACAAATATAAATAAGGGAATGAATCAAGTGAAATAATTAAATTAAATTAAATATAATATAACTTATATTAATTTAAAAAAAATTGAAAAAAAATCATTTCTCATTATTTATAATTAAATTTAAATTTACATTGTAATTAAAATGGAATATTTATCTCAATTCATAAAAAATAAGAAACATCAGAAAAAAATTGACCATAAGATTATTTTGATATTATAATCTTGAATATAATGTTAATTTTATCTAATACATTTTATAAAAGTGAAAAAAAATTATGATATGTGGTTCAAGATAATTTATACCACCTATTAAAAATACTATAGTTTTGCAGAGACCATTTCTGGTTTATTTTAAATAATTCATATATTTGTTATAATCAGTAAATAACCATTATTTTCTATGTTTATTTTATATATTTCATAAATTTAAACTTAATTTTTATGTGTATCAACCCCCTCACTCCGAAGATACCCCTCCTAGGCTGGAAATGGATAAATAAAGATAATGACCCCCATGTCCTGCCTCTATTTGGCCCCAATTTGGTGACAAGCACAAAGGGTGTGCAAATATCACAATATGTGAGTCATTCCCCTTTACATGGATACATTATTAGTATATAGAATGTGTCAAAAAAAACCAACTCTATTATATATTTTTATATATATAAGAAAAAACCAACAACCATACTACAATGCCTATGTAAAAAGAATTGATACAAATAAAATTATCAAAATTAAATACCCAAAATAAAACTATTGTAGCCACAAAATAACTGTCCAAAGGTCTGATCTTGTAATTCTCATCATGGTCCATTTAATCCTCATAGAAAACATGAAATATTTTTTATATTCAAAGGGTGAGAATACATGTATGCACAGAAGGAAAACCAATGTCACTCATCTAGAAGAGGAAGGATCATTCTAATGAACCGAATAGAAAATGAAAAAATAAAACAACACCCAATAGGTATTCTTTCCCAAATCAAATCCCCGCCAAAGATCAATCACTAAATAACTCATCCATGTAATATAATATAATATAAATCATATTGATGATAGGTTACTTCAGAACACATTCCCACTGATTAACCTCTCTCACACCCCATTGGAAAACATCATGACACTCACACCTTATTAAAATATATCACATCTTGTCCCACTAATACACACATTGTCCATTCCTCAAAGCACATCCCACCCACAGACACATGGGAAATCAAAACACATAACATCCTACGCACAAACACATGGTCCATAAAAACATATCTCATCACGAAGTCACCTTGAATTGCACAACATGTCTCATCCCAAACACACCTTGGACAAGACACCACAACTCATACCAAGGAAACATGGGACACTATATAAAAACTTGACCGAAGACAGATGTTCCACTTCCACCCGAAAGAGGAATAAAGGAAGAGCGGGTGGCCAGCCTGGTATCCTCCCCCTAGGTTGTTGAGAAATAAACCCTCCCATGTTACTACGAGGGTATTAGAACATAGTTCTTGACAAGGGTGGGGTGTGTATAGACATCATTAGGAAATATAGTGTGTGTCTATATATATATAAATTTACACAACCCCAATCTATGGGTTTAAAAAAACATCAATATATTCCTTACAACCCCACATTTCAACAACCACTATATTCATAACACCATATAACAAAAACACAAGACACAATTAATTTATAGTAATTAATTAACATTAAACCATTTTACAAATTCTCATTTACCAACCCATTCCATTAAAATTTTATTCTAATTCATTATTGTGTAATAATTAGATTTCTTGATCATTATTCATTTTTCAATCCATTCTAACCATGGAAATGTCATTACACAACACATGTCCAGAATTAAATTAAATAAAAAAACCTAATAGCCAAAAGCATTTCAAAAATCCACCATAGGCCCGCTGAAAAACAACATAACAACCACTATCATTGTATTCCTTATGCATAAAATGTCTCATCCACTGTCACCAAAAATAATGACATTATCATATACCAACCATCATATCACCAAATACAACCCACATCTCACAAACATGCCCAAAAACATTTTTACAACATATACAAGATCAAAACATATGTTTAGACTTAGAAAGGCTTACCTTTTTAATTTAACTTTATTGTGTAAGTTTGTTATGAGACATGACATATGATCATGGGGAATCAATTTTATTAAACTAATATACGTAGTTGACTAATTTAATAATAAGTAACATAAAAATCCATACATCATGCATTCTATAGTTCACAACATCATGTGCTCAATAAAGGACCCCAAACAACAACAATTTTTAATCGATAATTTATCCCATACAATTCATAACATTAAAACATAACAATACAAATCAAATAAAAGTTGTAAGATAATATTTCACCTTCCACTATCCCTTTTTATTTATTTTATCTAATTCGAAAATATTTATTAATCTAGAATCAATAGAATTAAAAAATATCAACATTTATATACCCATTAATAATGATACACAAATAAGAAATAAAAAAGAAAACCAAAATTGAATAAATATAATTGACATGAAATTGATTCGCTAAAAATAGAGGTGCACATACAAAATGAATCTCTCTAGAGAAACAAAAACTAACTACATGAAAATATATAATTAATAAGGCCATGGGGAAGTCTAGCCTCAAGATAAGGCTAGATCAAATGATCAAAAGGAATGATAGCTTGACTATATAGTGATCCGATCTGTGACACATGGATTTGTTACAATTTGAATTGGTTTTAATGGAGTATCTTTCCCTGAAAATGTATTTTGATAATTTGAAACCCTCATAAAATTTAGAAAACTATAGATATGAATGATAGTCATTGAAACAACCTCAAATAATCTTAAATATTGTATTAAAATCATTTATCTTCAGAATCATAAGTAAAAAAGTTAAAACTAGAAAACTAGATAATTATGGAAATTTGGAAAATTATTGAAACCATTCACCCTCACAACCAGGATGAGTCACCGCCAACTGAATAATTTTTAAATGAGTCACCACTCTAAATTCATCACCAGTGGGTCACCATTAGTAAGTCACCGACAATCAAATCTCATCCAGCAAGTCACCTTCATAAGATTCATCACCAGTGAGTCATCACTAGTGAGTCACCAGCTAACAAGTCACTACAAGGATGAACTACCACCAAGATGACATACCTCTAGCGTGAGATACTGCTAGATTGATATACCACCAGAATGAGACAACCAAAAGGATCTACAATAAGAATTATTGACCACCAGAACGTCCTACTTATAGAATGATCTACTCCTAGAACAAGTTATGACCATAACATGATACCATTCAATAAATATAAATTTGTCAAACTATTGTAATGTGTCACTGATGGAATGAAACTGCAATAAAAACACACCGTGGACTACTGCAAACACATCCAATATTTTAATTTTTTTAAAATTAATAAGATTGATTGTCCAAGATAAATCATATACCCATTAAACTATTCACAACCTCGATAAGTTAAAACCAATAGAGATTAAATTAAAGTAAGGTTCTAAAAAAACCCAAGGAAAATAAAAGGAAGGGGAAAATCATAACAATTACGAGTACTGGGATCATTTCCATGTCTCATTCTCTCATTTATACTCCAACATGCAACTGTGCCTCTATAGAACATGAACCGTGGAAATGGTTCATCATCACATCATCTTCTCTCAACAAAATTGGATCCCCACTAGATTCTTCATGAAGGTTTCTTCATTATCAATACAAAATAATCCATAGTTAATGACCTGAGATTCATTGTGAAGATATCAGCGGAGATGAGAGATGTGGAATGCATTATGGGTTTTTTCTAGTCATGGTGGGAGTGCCAACCAGCTTTCCATATCTCAAACATTCCATAACTCCTCAAGGGGACCAATAATGGGGGTGGTAGCTTACACCCCTTGTTTAAAATCCCCTTAAAATGTCTAGGGGAAACCATCAAGAACCTGTGGTCTCCATCATTGAAATCTAGAAGACACCTCATATGATTATCATAAGATTAATATAGGTTGTGTTCTTTTTTCAACCCCTCTGAAACAAACTAAATCTTATCTATTGTTATCTACAGCACCTTAGGACCATGAACAGGTGCCACCCCAACCTTAGTTTAGCCTAATATAGAATGAAGTGACCATTTCATACAAAACATCAAATACTGCCATGCCAATAGAAGAGTGATTCCAATTATTAAAAAAACTAGATCAAGGGAACGTGTTGTTTCCTTGATATGCCTAATTCAAATACAAATTCCCTCAAAATATCACACAACATCTTGATAGTCTGCTCTATTTTCACTTCTATATGAGGGTGGAAATTAGTTCTAAGGTGTAAATGGGTGAAATAAGTATTTTGTGTTCCCATCGAGATTCATGATGTAAAACAAGAACTGTAATATGATTATATGGACCTCAAAAATCTATGAAACCATACCTTACATCCACATACCTTTTATCTATATAATTCACTATGGTCGACTCCTTGATCATTATAATGTGATTTAATTTCATCAACTAATGCATGATCACCAATCTAGAATCACAAGAACCCTGATATCTGGTAGCCCTGTGATGAAATCCTTAAAGACGTTATCCCATTTCCACTCAGAACCATCCAATGGTTTCAAAACACATCCCAAAACATGATTCTCACCCTATAATTACTGGAAAACCATATATTGGTCCATGAACTCTTCCACATCCTCTTTCATTCTCAGCCACCAAAATTGTAGCGTCAGGCCTCAATACATCTTAGAAATCCGTAGGTGTAATACCATTAATGAACTATTCTATTCACAAAAATCTCACATTCACATTACATCCATAAAAAAAATTCTTTGAAATAAAATCCAGTTTTAATATCCTCCAACCCCCCCCCCCGAGAATCACAATGAAAAACATGATCCCACAACAACTCTACATATGAGTCTTCCCACTTTGACTCCTACACCTTCTATATTAGGGATGACTAAACCATCATCTAAGACAAACATCCTCTACCACCTTCTACCATTACATTTAATTTAAGTTATTGTAACTCCCCCATCTCTCTCCAATAATCTCCAGATAAAAAAAAATATTTTCTTGACATTATTCTCAAATTTTTTTCTGTGAAGCATTTTATTCCTAAGGTATAGAATATCTCAACATCATAGTCCGGAAGGAACTCTTTCCACCTCCTCTATCATATATTCTGACAACACATGGAAATGATACACCTCAAATTATTGAGATCCAAGAATCCCATAAATCACTCCACACTATGGTAATATTTTCACAATTTTAGCACAAATACAACTGCGCCTCTATCTCGATAATGGGTGGAATAGTTATGTTGGTGAGGGTGTAACACCCTAAAAACATATAATATCTTAACCTTATAATATATCACGATACATAACAGGACCATATGTGAAGCATAAAAACCCACCTTAAGAATTACACCCTCCACTAGCAGCGGATGAACTAGAGTGCTGACCAACATCATCTTTTGGTAACTCGTATGACACCATACATTGATCAGTCCCCACAAAAATAATGGTCTATCTAAGTAAATGTAATAAATTATTCTAAAATGTGAGAGATATTAGGAACAAACCTTTGATAATATCCTATGAAACTGAGGAATCTAAGAACTTATTCTGCATTCATTGGTGCTTCCCAAGAAACAACTGCATCAACATTTTTTGGAGCAACTTCCACACCCTAATAAGATACTAGATTCTTGTGGGAATGGTCCTCCTATGTTTGTAACTTACATTTGAAATAAATTTCATAGATATGATGGTGATGAAGAACCTGTAAAACCATTTTGAGATGATCATCCTGCTTCTCTTCTAATTTTGAGTAGAAAAAGACATCATCAATGAATCTGACAATGAACGGGTACATGATCCTTTGAGACATAGATCACATGAGCCGCATGAACACAACTGGTATTTTCCTAAGACCTAAGGGAATTAATATGAACTAGAAGTTCCCATAACTCCATATAAATGTTGTATCCAAGATAACTCTATCCTGGACCCTTAACTGGTGATATCCAGAACACAATCTAAACATATAAAACCAAATCACCCATAATAGCTAGTCGAAATAATCGTCTATATGTGGCATAAAATAGATAGTATTAATAATACCTTGGTTAAACCAATGGTAGTATATAAAAAACCAAATTCTACCATCTAATTTCTTATAGTACAACACCAGAGTGGCCCATGGTGACACACTCATCCAGATGAAGCATTTGTGCACCAAATGATCATTATGAATCATTAAATCACATGGTATAAAGAGTTACATATGATAAGAATCCATAAAATTTAGATATTCACTTGGATTTAATTCTATTAGGAACTAAACATCACATCTAGGTGGTTATTTCACCACCCCATCGAGTAAAATGTCTAGGAAATCCCAAATTCCCTTACGATCCACTAAATTCCTAGTCTCTATTGATTCCACTAAAAACTCATCTAATAATTAAATAATGGGACCCCCATGATGTACGAACACATGAAAACACTAATAACAAATGAAAACAACACATTGACCATCCACATTCGAAACACGATTCCACTATATAATAATTCTATGCACACTCATAATAGAACCAAACAATGAAAAGGATGATATATTATGGATGAATCTAAAGTATAAAATGATCACCATGGGGGTAATGCATCCCAATATATAGTATACACGTACAGCTGACATTAAAACATACTAGCCCAACCTCTGACTGGAATAGTCAACACAAAGGTTTCCAGAAGCCTCTCTACATGAATTCCTTGATAATGGGATAGAGCGGGAGAAATAAAAGAGGATGAGGATCATGAATTAAAAAAGAAATAAAAAAGTGTACACAATAAACTGATCATACATCAAATTATTTATACCCCATATGGTTCTGTTACCTCCACTGCATACAACTGACTATCCCAAGCTGTAATACTTCTCTACAAATGACCGACACCATGAAAACTCTGGGTTCTAGGTCCCTGAGCACGAGAAACATAAATAGGTTGTCTTCTACCTACTAAAACATCCCTAGATTGAACATAATCATTATGCCCCTAGTGTGTTAATGTCCTTGCTGGTAACTACTGATGTGGATGACACTGAACATGTATTCCTCGTCCACACTAGGCACATGCGGCCATTGTGATCTGGTCTTGATGATGGTCGTGAATCCCACAGAAAAAACAAAATGGCCTAAAGTCCATAATAAATGAATAGATACCATATGATTGAAAGGGAAGGCGACGAGGTTAACTCTAATCTGGTTGAAACTACTAAGGGCCCCTCACTCGAGGCATTCCCAAGATGACTCTACTCTTTATGGAACCCTAATTGTTCCCATGTATCTACAGACCGTCTCTTGATTGTATCCTATAAATAAAATATTACTTATTATAAACCTCCATGTATGTTGTCAGTGTAAAAGGTGTAACTGAAAACTGGATTGAAAGATGTAGTGCCTCTTCAAGACACCTCCTTTTGGACTCCATGTACATAAAATGATATTGAGGGTTGTAAAAAAGTTCCTTGATCATAATTTCATGCTCCTACAAAAACAATAGACCCCTAATTAATGGAATTTATCTCTTACCTTTTATTGTCTTTAATTATTGATGAATGGAATTCCTCACAACACTCCTAATGGAATTTGATCGCAAAAAAATCTTCCTCACTCTACTCACCAAGGAACAACGTCGACCACTAACCTGCAACTCCTCTCATCTTACTAACAACCAAAGGAACCCTTTACTCTATTGAGGATTATGTCAAAAAATAAAATCTATAGATCCTCTATAAACTCTATTTTAACATATCATAAACACCCCCTCATTGGTTTCCAAATCATGCCACTGAAAAAATGTGCAACGCCCACTACTATTAATCATCATCAACAGTTGGATCAACCCTCCCTCCATCAACCAGGTCATCTAACTAAAAAACTACTTCCTAATCCACACAATGATGTCATCCAAGATCTATAACTGGACATGAAAAAATGATTTCATATTATAGATAGTATGAGTATTTATTCTGATATATTTTAATCATCATTATTAAATTAAATTAATTTTTTCCATTTTAACATTACCCAAAAAACCCATCTCAAATAAGAACAGAAGTAATTATGATTCATGGACCTCTCCCAGGTATCTACCCTATAAGAAGTCTCATATCACATGGTCATTTTATAAGTTCAGAGTCAACGAAATTGATAATGGTGGGACATAATGTCCCATATCATAGTCATCATCTCTGGCCTATGTAATGCACCATGGAAAAATGACATTATATCCATACCAAACCCAAAAACCCTCTATGTTGCAAACACCTAAATCAATATACCTAACTAACATCATCTCTAATACAACTCTATACTGACCCCCTTCATCCATTGATACCCATACTAGGATGGAAATATATACAGAGAGATAATACCCCCCCCCCCCCCCGAGTCTCACCTCATATAGGCCATGGGTTGGAGAATAACACCAAGAATATACAAATATCACAATATGGGAGGCATTACCCTTGATAAGGAAACATGTTCAAGAAATATGATGTATACGAAACCAAATCCATGATATATATATATATATAACCAAAAACCCATCTATCAAGGAATGTGTAAATAGAACTAAAAGAAATAAAATTCCTCAAATTATGTACCCCAAAATAAACTAGAGCAAGAATACAACAACTATACCCATTTCATAGCTAGTAACATCCAACACAGTCTAAGTAATCCTCTTGGAAACCTGAAATCATTTTTTATATATGTAGGATGAGTATATTGGTATATTCAAGAGTAAAACCAAAGTCTCTTGTGCACAATGGAAATAGTAGAGTAACTCAGCCATTAAAAAATTATAATCCCATGTAGAACCTAATGGGTAGACTAACCATAACCCCAATATAACCAAGGAATTATCACCAAATAATACATCCAATAAAAATAATAGAATTTAATGAAAATAGATTAATGGGTACCCTCGAAAAACATTCCCATTGATTATGTTCTCTAATACAACAACATAAAACATCATAGTGATCCCACCTTTTCCAAATATATATGTTCACATCCCTCTGACACATGTGTTGGCCACACCTCACAACACATGATTACCACACACACATGGACCATCACAACACATCACATCCCACCTGCACAAACAAGGGCTATCACAACACATCTCAACCTAAAGGAACTTGGGATACCATGAAACATCTCATCCCAAAAGCACCTACGAATAAACAACACAACTCATCTTGAAGACACATAGGACACCATATCACTAATCGTCTGAAGACACAATGTCTATAGTCTCTTGGAAGGGGGAGCATGAACGATCAAGTGGTCTTCCATTCAATCCCCCCTACCATAATTTTGGGGAATACATCCTCCCACGTGAATATGTTGGTTTCGAAACATTGATCTTGATTGGGGTGGGGTGCATATAGAAATCACAAGAACATATAGTGTTTATACATATATATATAAAGGAAAAAAATATCAATATTTGGGTTTAAAAACAAAACCCAACTTACTAATGACTTCCCAACATTACTGCCACCACTAAATCCATAACACCATTTAGAAAAAAGACAAGGCAAATTTTTTTTTTGTCATTAATTAATAATCAACCAATTTCTAGATTCCCTTTTCCCAACTCCTACTATTGAACATGTACTTTAAATAATTATCATGTAAAACATCGAGTTGATGATATTTCTTCAATTCTCAGCCCATAACCTCAAGGGAAATCTCACAACAAAAAACATTTCAAGCATATTTGAAAAAGCAGTAACTCAAAAAAACCAAACCTAATCCACATTCCACTATAGCCTTGTTTCACAAGACCATCATAACTATCATCATTCCATCCATACTTCAAATAACATGTAATTCCCAGATCCCAGTTACCCAGAGTCAGTTCATTATTACATAACATTGGCATGATCACAAATGATCAAGTCTCAAAAGACCGATTAGTTTAGTAGCCTTGGAATCACTAGATACATTCATAAAGTTTACATTACACCATAAAGTGAAAACTACAACAACATCTTGTCTCCACACTCATATACTCTTATACTATCCCTGCAGGTCATTCATAAAATACTTCTCACATCCTGAGAAAAATAAAACATAGAAAGGGGTGAGCTTAGATGCCCAGTAAGGATAAAAATATAGCGGAAACTTTCATAAATAAGCATAAACATTTATTGGAATGTATAACTAAAACAAAAGCCTTTTAAACATAAACTTCTGCATAATATGGTAGAAATAAAATGAAATAATTCCATTTACTTATTCACATGGATATTATACTAGTTGAATAATCACATGAAATATCAATAGCCACTTTCATAATGATGGAATGCATAATGCCAGACTATCCTAACCACTAGGTCAAGGCCTTGTGCCAAGACTACAAATAAGATTTTGTCAGGGCCTTATGCCAAGACAGTAGTTTGTCTTATGAGACCTACCAATGCATCGGGGAGCTATAGAAGGCTCCACCCGTCACTTATTAAGTCCAATGAATTTCACATATGAACAAAATTAAACAAAACATAAACATTCTTATTAAAACTAGAATACGAAATGTCAATACATTCTCCATAAATCATGAATGGTATAAAAATAACACATCCATAGTCAAACATATCACAAAACCTTCAATACAATATGGAAGTTTTGTATCATAATAAATAAACTTCAAATAAGCTTAAAATATATCAAAGGATGTTGACATAGATGAAATCAAACCTATTTGAGATAAATATCTCCTTTTTTGAAATCATTTAAAAGCCACATAATTATAACATTTACTTTGAAAATATTTTTATAAGATTTTAAAGGATGCTTCGACGATTTTATAATGGCATAAAATAGCCGTACCCGCCGTATAAGTTAAAAATGACATTCTTACCTTAATTTTGTCAAAAAGGGTAAAAAGGAACTTATTTGGAAAATGACCAAAATATTCCTTTTAAAACATATTATAAAAATTAAAACAAGGGTATAAATTTATTTAACCCATATAAAATATTAAGAATGTTTTGAAATGCATTTTTTAAGAAACATGGATGTGGATGATAAAGAGGTCCCAGTAGATAATTACGTACAAACAACCTCGGATAATGAAGAAATTGTGAAATCAACCCTTAACATGTAATTTTTCTTGGTCGAGGGTAGGTTAACCTCCTATGTAATAGTTAAATCATTGTTATTAAATTATACAATAATAATATACACAAATATGATATCATATATGATCTTTTAACATTGCTTTATTAATAATATCTTATTATTATCGTCGTTTCGGGTGTTAACTTACTCGTTTTATTTTATATGTTTTCTTACATAAGACATGTTTTTTATAGGTAGGTTGTATCTTATTAATATAAAGAATGATATCAAGTATTTAGACATTATTTTTGACCATCAAATAAAAATTATTCTTGAATGGATACGATGGGGAATTAATCTCATCGCGTTCGTGGAGATGGTAGTCTGTACATACGCACAAGCGACAATATCATTCTTTTGATATTAAAATAATATATAATTGGATGGTATATCATATATATATAGAATATTTATCATGTTATATTTATTATTTATATCAATTAAAAATCATTATCATACCCATCCAAATATTAATGTATTGAATAACAATTACACCACGTCATGGAGATTGTAGGTTGTACGAACGAACCTATGGTGACACGTCATTAAAAGGATGGATAGAATACTGAATATGGATGTACCATATTTTTAATAACATCACTGTATATAGAAGATACTGGAGTTATTATTTTATAATGGAAATAACAAATAAAAAAGAAGTTGAAGAAGAAAGTAACTTGAAAGAGGGTGGTGAAAACATTACCTCTTTTTCGGGTTCTTCCTTTTGATTTGATCAAAAGGGTATCTTAGGTTGGTTTTATGATTAATCTAAGGACTGAAGGTTGAAGTGGGGGAAGCTGAGAGAATATTTGGGCTGGGTTTGTCCAAACCAAAAGGCTTTGAAGGTATGAATTTGAGAGAAGGGGAAGTGCCCTTTACTAAGAGGGGGGAGGGGCACCTTTCGAAAAGCTAGAAATATTATTTTATAATAAATTCATAGTCGGTTTGTAAGGGTTCAAAAGTGGATTATTTAAAGTTTAAGGTGGGTATAGTTCGAAAAATAACTCAACCAATAGGTTTTATAAAGGTTTGTTTCACTTTATTAACTTTATCTTTTTTATTTAACTCTTAGTTAAATAGTTTGACATTTACCATGTCTCTTGGTATTTTTATATTATATAGTTAATAAACTAACTATATAATTCCAAGAGACCCTCAAGTGGTCCATTAATGACACACCTATCATTATATAAGTCTTTTAGCTGAACCTTAGATTTTTAGGAATCAATTAATAATATAATATTTGTTTTAAAAACTCTTTTATGTCAATTTTGACACTATTTGGTATTTTGTTTTTTCTAAATTCATAACAGCATTATTACTTCGAACCAAATTCATTTAATCAATCCTAACATGTTATATTAACCTATAAAATTCGTGTAATTTATTAAAAGTCTCAAATTATATTTATTTGTGTATTTATAATATCAATTATTTTAATATTTCACTAATAAGGTAATTATTACATCATCATTGTGCCATAAATAAATTAAATTATTTAATGTCTAAAAATTATAAATAAAATACCATTATGTATGAAATCTTTTTAGATTTCTAATTAATATTTTTAATCTAATTTATATTATTTATAACCCTATATTAAAAATGTTTTAGTTATTAAACTTTGATTTTAACTCTTTTAACTCTTTTTGAATTAAATAATAATAAATGTCCTAATCTAATCCACGTGGACCAAAGGGGTTCATATTTTATTCAAAAGGTTGTTTTTTGTCAAATTATACTTATCCAATAGAATTTTTGGACATGTGTTAGGTAATAATAATATCGTTTTTACGCTTAATTACCCTATTTACATTTAACCGTGGTAAATAAAAGTAAAAAGTTACTATTCACCAAAAATTATTTTTATCATATTGAACCACATTTTACTCCTTGATATTAACCGTATCTCTTGGATTTTCAAAATTCCACTCACAGAAGCGGTAAAATTATGTTTTATGTGAATTTTCAAATTCTCCTAGGAACTGGGTAAAAGATGGTGAAAAGTTCAATAAAATTTTTATATATCTAAAATTAATATAAATTGACTCCAATGAATTACATTGAACTTATATAAGTATTATGTATCTATTTTTACCTAAAATAAATTTAAATAAAATAAATAATTATTTAAATAAAATAAATAATTATTTAAATAAAAAGTCAATTTAAACTAATAACTCAGTGTTTTTCAATATTCATCAAAAATGAATGTTTTCAGAAAAATACCAAAAATTCACCTAAGCTAATTTCGATATTCCGAATCCAAAAATAAAATTCATTTTGAAAGATAAAATTTATAAAATTTTAAAAAGTGGGTATTACTATTCATAACAGCTAGTTTGATTGGTTGTGGTGTGTGTTAGAACTCGAAGTTGCGTACAACACACGCTATTGCATTATTCAAAGGGAAATGTACTGGGGAAGCTTGGGGTGTTAAAATCTTCTCTCCTTCAAATAATTTCATCCTAGAAATTACTAAAATACTAACACATGAAAAGACTCAGGTGGTTCTTCATCATAAGTTCATCGAGTTCCCACGTTGCTTCTTCCATCTTATGGTTTCTCCATAGAAACTTTACCAGATGAGACGCTCGGTTTCTCAACACTTGTTCTATGGTATCAAGAATCTTTATGGGCTCTTCTCAATAAGACATATCGGGTTACAGTTCTACTTCCGCATAGGTGAGTTCATGCGTTGGTTCAGGCATGTATTTTTTCAATAGTGATACGTGGAACACATCGTGAACTTTGGAGAGACATGACGGCATTGCCAAACGGTAAGTTACAGCCCCAATTCGTTCTAGAATTATGAAATGTCCGATGTACCTAGACCTCAATTTACCTTTCTTACCGAAATGTATAACTCCCTTCCATAGAGATACCTTCATGAAAACATGTTCTCCTACCTGAATTCCAAATCCTTTCTTTGGTTATCGGCATAGCTCTTCTGCCTAATTTGATCTTCTTTGATGTGGTTTTGGATTAACTTCACTTTTTCCATCGTTTCCTCCACCAGTTCTAGGCCTACGAGTTTTCTTTCACTAACATCATCCAAACAGGTAGGTGTGCGACAACTCTTTCCATATAACGCTTCATATGGTTCCATCCAAATACTTGAATGGATGCTATTGTTATAGAAAAATTATACCAGAGGTAAATATTGATCCCACGTACCTTGAAAGTCAAGTGAGCATGATCTCAACATGTCTTATAAGGTTTGAATAGTCTGTTCTGATTGTCTATCTGTTTGAGGGTGGTAGGCAGTGCTCAAACAAAGTTCAGTATCCAGGGATTTCTTAAGACTTTTCCAGAATCGTTATGTAAATAGTGGATCACGATCAGAAACAATCGATATGGGTACTCCATGAAGTCTCACAACTTCATTAATATATAATCTTGCTAGACGTTCAAGTGGTAGATCTTATCTTATATAATGAAAATGTGATGACTTGGTAAGTTTATCAATAATGACCCATATTTCATCATTCCTTTTAGGATTCTTTGGTAGTCCCATGACAAAGTCCATCGTGATATTATCCTATTTCCACTCATGTATGGGAAGAGGTTGCATGACTCCTCCAGGCTATTGCCTTCCAGCTTTCACTTATTGACAAACCATACATCTTGGCACAAAATATGCAATCTCCCTCTTCATGTTGTCCCACCAAAAATGTTCCTTCAAATATCTATACATTTTAGTGCTCCCAGGGTGTATAGAGAAATTGAAACTATGAGAATCATCCAACAAATACCTTTTTAGATCAGGTATATCGGGAACACAAAGTCTCTTCCCAAATTTCAAAATAACATCTTTATACACAAAGTCACTCAATCTCCCATCATTCACAGCTTTAATCTTCTTTTGAAATTCTTCATCATCGGTCTTAGAACTTTTTATCCTTTCTAGTAAATATGGTTTGGTAACCATTTGAAAAATTATTGATGTTTCACCTTCCATGTTTATTCCCATATCCAACTTTACTAGATCCATGAAAATTTTATCCCTTTCAACTCTCATTTTGTTCAAAACTCCATGACCCTTTCGGCTCAAAGCATCTGCCACCTTATTTTCCTTCCCTGAGTTGTAGTGTATCATGAAATCATAATCCTTGAGTATTTAAATCCATCACCTTTGCCTCATGTTGAGTTCTTTCTGTGAGAAAATATATTTCAAACTCTTGTGATCGGTATATATGTCACATTTTTTACTATATAGATAGTGTCTCCAAAACATGAAATAAAATATTACAAATGATAACTCAAAATCATGAGTAAGATAGTTCTGCTCATGAATTTTCAGCTGTCGTGATGTATAGGCAATAACCCTATCATTCTGCATAAGGACACAACCAAGTCCTTTCTTCAATGCATCACTATAAATAACAAACCCATCATTCCATGATGGTAGAGTCAATATATAATCATTGAATAATCTTTTCTTTAGTTCTTCAAATCAATCTTCACACTCTTTTGTCCAAACAAATTTAACCCCTTTATGTGTGAGCTTCGTTAATGGGTTTTCCAATCGGGAAAAATTCTGGACGAAACATCGATAATAACCCTCTAATCAAATAAAACTGCATACCTCAGTTATACTCATCACTACTGACCATTCATGGATTTCTCTTGTCTTATAAGGATCAACAGAGATTCCATCTTTGGAGACAATATGGATAAGAAAAGAAATCACTTGAATCCAGAATTCACACTTGCTAATCTTCCCATATAATTCATGTCTTCTAAGAGACTTCAGGATAATGCGCAAGTTATTTTCATGATATTTGTAGATTTTGGAGTATATCACGATATCATCAATAAATAAAACTAAAAAATCATCAAGATATTCCGTGAAAACTCTGTTCATTATATCCATAAAAACAGAGGGTTCATTAGTCATCCCAAAAGGAATTACTATAAACTCGTATTGCCCGTACCTGGTTCGAAATGTTGTCTTCAGAATGTCTTTCTTCTTCATGCATAACTAATGGAATCCAGATCGATGTTCAATCTTAGAAAAGTATTGAGCTCCATGCAGTTGTTCAAATAAATCATCAATGCGAGGTAGGGGATACTTTTTCTTTATTCTTATTGCATTATTTCCCTATAGTCGATACATAACCTCATAGATCCATCCTTCTTCTTAACAAAAAGGACAGGGGCTCCCCATGGATAAACCCTAGGAAAAATAATTCCCTTATTACCCAATTCCTCTAGTTGTTTCTTTAGTTTAACTAATTCCACAGTCACCATTCTATAAGGGTTCTTTGATATAGGCCTTGAACCAGGAATTAAATCAATGGAAAACACAACTTCTCGTTCTGGAGGATGTCCAGGTAAATCTTCTGGAAACACATCTAAATATTCTTTTAGAATAGTTACATCCTCTATTTGAACATTCCATTCCTCGCCAAAATTTATTTCATTTTCTTCCTCCCCGATAATTGAATTTAGTTGAACTACTGGGGGTGGATCTAGATAAGAATTAGGTGGTGATGATTCTTCTATAAAGATAAGGTGTTCCTTATCATCATCATCAAAAATTGTAACCTCCTTATTCTTACAATAAATATTCACATCATGGTCTGAAAGCCAATCCATACTGAGGATTATATCAAACTCAATCATAGGTATGATGATGAGATCAACATATAAAGAACATTTATATGCTCTAATGGGGACTAATTCACAAAAAAAAATGTTGCAATGATACTTCCTTTAGGAGTTTTGACTGAAAAATACCATTGTTAAATCAAATTGGAAATATCTACTTTTCTTATAAAACTGAAAAGATATGAAACAATGCAATGATCCAGAATCAAATAAATCATTTTCTAAACTTGAGGAAACTATTAAATTACCTGCCACTACGTATTTCGGAGCTTCTACCTCAGTAGTAGTGATAGCATAAGCATGGACATGATCCCTTGGCCTTTTCTGAGGTAATTTCCCTTGATTCTTAGGACATTAATTTAGATAATGTCTTATCTCCCTTCAGTTTTAGAATTGAACATTGGTAGCTTCTTTCTTCCCCTTAAAATCATGAGCTTGGTGGCCTTTTTCACCGCACTTTTAACAGACTCGCATTCCCTTCAATCAAGTAACAGGGTGTTTCTTCCCACATTTACTATAGGATGGATATACAACCTTTCCCTTCTTCACCTTATTTACATTTCCAGAGTGATCAATAAATATATTCTTCTCTTTCTTTGCTTTAAATTCATATGACTTGGATAATTCTTTTTCTGTCTTGATAGCACACGAGAAAATATATTCGTATGATGAGAAGGATTGTGATACTAATGCTCGATAGAGAAATGGTTTTAATCCATCAAAGAAACGATCAATATTACTTCTTGGGTTATGTATATAATCTGCAACATGCCTCGATATCCTTGTAAAGTTAGCCTCATACTTAGCGACATTCTCATCCTTCTTTTGCCTCAGAACCAGAATTTTCCTTTGTATATCTTCTTGATGGTCACGAGGAATGTATTTTTTTAAGAAAATCTCTTTGAACTACCTCCATTTTATATTTGATACTTCATCATCTTCCTTTTTGTTTTGAATAAATGACCACCATTGATCAGTATCTCCAGTGAGGCGGTAAACTGCCATGCTAACTTTTTCCCTTTCACTACTCCCCAAGGCATGGAATATTTTATGTAAGGAATTTATCCACTGCTCAACCACTAATGGATTTGTAATCCCATTGAATGTCAGTGGTTATTTCCTCATGAAGCAATCTAACATTGATCCTCCATGTTGTGGATATAGGTTCTCCATACGGGTAAGCTTATTTTTCATAACTTGAGTGAGTTGTCCCAGTATGGTGATTAGCTGATCAGCACCAGTTGCATCACCAGCTCCACTATAATTATCTTGAGAAGGATGTAAATACCTACATGGATTGAGTGAATTGATACGGTTTCCATTCCTTCCACTATGCTCCATTTTCAAACAATGTAATAAACTAGATCAGTTTATGAATCAAATTACATAATTCCATACATGTAAAACTCATATAATAAACTGAATTATATATGGATGTAATCCATAATCATAAAAAAATTATTTGAGGAAGTATATACTCATAAAACCTTCATAATGGATCGTAAAGAAAATGATAATTATCCTAAGCATATCTCCCAGGAGTGTCGTAACCAATAGTGTAGCAATGCCCGTTGTCGTGCACTAGTTCTCGTTCGAGTCTAGCTCAAAGTAGTGTTTTCGGGTTTTACCCCTAGGTACTTATGTGCCAGAGCTGTCTCTACCTGCTCGTATCCAGACAGGGATGTATGGTTCAGAAACCTCACAAAATCTCTACAATACCAATATTCAAGGATGTTCTTATATACTAATCCTCAAATTCCATCTTAGGTCTATGTGCTCTAATCAGAGTTTATCTAAATATAGCTTCCAAGGTTTGTACTAAACTTCCTCTGATACCAACTGTAACACCCCGACCCCAGTTACCCAGAGTTGGTGCTTTATTACATAACATTGGCATGATCACAAAGGATCAAGTCTAAAAAGACCGATTAGTTTAGTAGCCTTGGAATCACTAGATACATTAATAAAGATTACATTACATCATAAAGTAAAAACTACAACAAAATCGTGTGTCCACACTCATATCCCCTTATACTATCCCGGCAATCCATTCAAAAAATACTTCTTCACATCCCGGGAAAAATAAAACATAGAAAGGGGTGAGATCTGATGCCCAGGAAGGATAACAATATAGCAGAAACTTTCATAAATAAGCATAAACATTTAAGGCAATGTATAACTAAAACAAAATCCTTTTAAACTTAAAATTCAGCATAATATGGAAGAAATAAAATGAAATAATTCCATTTACTTATTAACATGGATATTCTACTAGTTGAATAATCACAGGCAATAGCAATAACCACTTTCATAATGATGGAATGCATAATTCCAGATTATCATAACCACATAGTCAAAGACTTTAGCCAAGACTACAGATTAGATTTTGTCATTCCCTTGTTCCAAGACACTAGTTTGTCTCATGAGACCTACCGATGCATCGAGGATCTATAGCGAGCTCCACCAGTCACTAATTAAGTCCAATGCATTCCTCATATGAACAGGTTTAAACATAACATAAACATTCGTATTAAAACTAGCATATGAAATGTCAATACTTTCTCCCTAAATCATGAATGGTATAAAAATAACACATCCATAGTCAAACATATCAAAAAACCTTCAATACAATATGGATGTTTTGTATCCAAATAAATCAATATCAAATAAGCATAAAATCCATCAAAGGATGTTGACATAGATGAAATCAAAACTATTTGAGAGAAATATCGCCTTTTTTGAAATCATATAAAAGACACATAATTAAAACATTCACTTTGAAAAAATTCTTATAATCTTTTAAAGGAATCTTCGACAATTTTATAAAGGCGTAAAATAGACGCACCCGCCGTATAAGTTAAAAATGACATTCTTACCTTAATTTTTCCAAAATGGGTAAAAATGACCTTGTTTGGAAAATGACCAAAAGATTCATTTTTAAACACTTATAAAATTTAAAAAAAAGGGTATAAATGACTTTAAACCATATAAAATAGTAATAATGTTTTGAAATACATTTTTTAAGAAACATGGATGTGGATGATAAAGAGGTCTCAGTAGATAATTACGTACAAACAACCTCGGATAATGAAGAGATTGTGAAATAAACCATTACCTTGTAATTTTCCTTGGTCGAGGGTAGGTTAACCTCATGTATAATAGTTAAATCATTGTTATTAAATTATAAAATAATCATATACATAAATATTATATCATATATGATCTTTTAACATTGCTTTGTTAATAGTATCTTATTATTATCGTCATTTCGGGTGTTAACTTACTCATTTTCTTTTATATGTTTTCTTACATAAGTCGTGTTTGTTATGGATGGGTTGTATCTTATTCATATACAGAATTATATCAAGTCTTTAGACATTATTTTTAACCATCAAATGATCATTATTCTTGAATGGATATGGTGGGGAATTAATCTCATCACGTTCGTGGAGACGGTAGTCCGTACGTACGCACGAGTGATAATATTGTTATTTTGATATTAAAATAATATAAAATTGGATGGTATATCATATATACAGAATCTTTATAATGTTATATTTATTATTTATATCAATTACACATCATTATCATACCCATCCAAATATTAATGTATTGAATAACAATTACACCACGATATGGAGACGATATGCCGTATGTACGCACGTATGGTGACGTGTCATTCAAAGGATGGATAGAATAATGAATATGGATGTACCATATTTTTAATAACATCACAGTACATATAATATACTAGATTTATTATTTTATAATTTAAATAACAAATAAATAAGAAGTTGACGAAGAAAGGAACTTGAAATAGGGCGGTGAAAACATTACATCTTCTTCGGGTTTTTCATTTTGATTTGATCAAAAAGGATTATTAGGTTGGATTTTTGATCAATATAAATCCTCTATGTTGAATTTAGTGAATTTGAGAGAATATTTGGGCAGGGTTTTTCCTGAACCAAAAGGCTTTGAAGGTATGAATTTGAGAGAAGGTAAATTGCACTTTTATAAGAGGGGGGAGGGGCACCTTTGGAAAAGCAAGAAATATTATTTATAATAAATTCATATTCGGTTTATAATGGCTCCAAAGTAGATTATTTATTGGTTAAGGTTGGGATTGGTCTAAAACAACTCAACAAATAGGTTTTAGACAGGTTTGGTTCACTATATTGACTTTATCTTTTTGATTTAACTCTTAGTTAAATAGTTTTACATTTACCATGTCTCTTGGTATTGTTATATTATATAGTTAATAAACTTACTATATACTTCCAAGTGACCCCCAAGTGGTCAATTAATGACACACCTATCATTATATAAGTTTCTTGTCTAAACCATATATTTTTAGGAATCAATTAATAATATAATATTTTTTCTAAAAACTCTTTTATGTTAATTTTGACACTATTTGGTATTTTGTTTTTTCTAAATTCATAACAGCATTATTACTTAGAAAATAATTCATTTAACCAATCCTAACATGTCATATTAACCTATAAGATTCGTGTAATTTATTTAAAGTCTCAAATTATATTTATTTGGGTATTTATAATATCAATTATTTTAATATTTCACTAATAAGGTAATTACTACCTCATCATTGTGTCGTAAATAAATTAAATTATTTAGTGTCTAAAAATTATAAAAAAATAACATTATGTAGGAAATATTTTATATTTATAATGAATATTTATAATCAAATTTATCTTATGTATAACCCTATATTAAAAAAATTAGTTATTAAACTTTGATTTTAACTCTTTTAACTCTTCTTTGAATTAAATAATAATAAATGTCCTAATCTAATCCAAGTGAACCTAAGTGGTTCATATTTTAATCCTAAGGTTGTTTTTTGTCTAATTATACATACCCAATAGAATTAGGACATGTTTTAGGGTAATAATAATATCATTGTTACCCTTAATTACCCTATTTACATTTAACCATGGTAAATAAAAGTAAAAATTTACTCTTCACCAAAAAATATTTTTATCTTATTGAAACAAATTTTACTCCCAGATATTAACCGTTTCTCTCAGAGTTTTGATATTCCACTCATAGAAGAGGTAATATTAAGTTTTATGTGAATTGGGAAATTCACCTAGGAGTTGGGTAAAAGACGGTGAAAAGTTCAATAAAATTTTTATATATCTAAAATTAATATAAATTGACTCCAATGAATTACAGTGAAAATATATATGTTTTATGTATCTATTTTTACGTAAAATAAATTTAGATAAAATAAATAATTATTTAAATAAAAATTTGGTTTTAACTAATAACTCAGTGTTTTTCACTATTCGTCAAAAAGTGAAAGTTTTCAGAAAAATAACAAAAATTCACCCTAAGTTAATTTCAATATTCTGAATCCAAAAATAAAGTCCATTTTGAAAGATAAAATTTTTAAAATTTCAAACAGTAGGTATTACTATTCATAACGGCTAGTTTGATTGGTTGTGGTGTGTGTTAGAACTCGAAGTTGCGTACAACACACGCTATTGCATTATTCAAACGGAAACGTATCATGGAAGCTTGGGGTGTTACATAACATCTCATACAATTTACACAAATATGACAACAAAGTCATAGCACATCCATATTTTTACCAAGGATTACCAATATCCCACAATTATGTCCATAAACTTGTTACATCACATACCAGATGAAAACATATTTTCATATTTAGTAATACATCCCTTATTTAATTTCAATTAATTGATTAAGGGTGTTATCACAAAATCCATATGATCTCAGGGAATCCATTTTTTAAATGAATGTTTTTGGATAACCAATTTTTAATAAGTTACATCAATAGTCATAAAACATTCATTCCATAGTTCAAATCATCATAATAATAATCAGGGAACCCCACATCCACAAATTTCAATCGGTAATTTATCCCATACAATTCATAAAATCAAAATAGAACTAATCATAAAAAAATAGAAGTAAGATCTTCCATCGAATTCCTATGCCCATTAATATTTAATTTAACAATTTTGAATATATATATATATATATCCATAATCCAAAATATTCCCAAATATGAAATTTTTTATACAAATCCCTCGTGACACACAAATATGAAAGTCAAAGGAAACCCTATATGGAAGATGGATGATCGACACTGCCTTATTGCACCAAATGTAAAGGTGCACATACAATAGGATACTCTTAAGGTAAATATGAACCAAATGATGTAAATCCCTCAGTGGATGAAAATATTGGGGATGTATAATATCAAGATAAAACCATACTAAAATAACTAAAGGATTGATATCATAGATTTAGAAATATAAGATATGTGACAATGGGATTGGATTTTGTTTTTATTGTCATTAATGGTGGTTCTAACCAAGAAAATACATTTTGACCATTTAAAATCATCCTTATTTTTTTTAATTATTGATATGATTGATATCCTTTAAAACAAATTTAAATCCTCATAAATATGGCATTCAACTAATTTTTCATAAAAAATACATAAAAATGGAAAAACTAGAAAAACTTTAGAAATCTAGAAATTTGGAAATATATTGAAATGTGTCACCACCACTGCTATTACAAGTCACCTACAGAGAGTCAATTTTTGTAAGTCACCACAAGATGGATGACTACATGGGAGTCACCATTAGATTAGTCTCCTATAATCACTCATCGCTAGTGATTTATTAGCTGACGAGTCTCCACCAGTAAGAGTTACTGCCGGAATGAGCTTCCCCCAGAATGAGCTAATGGAAATGTAATAAACATCTTGAATGAGATACCCCAATAACAATCTACCACTATAATGAACTACTAGTAGAATGAGACATCACCACAAAGAACTACCACTATAATGAGCAGCCACCAGAACAAGATACCTCTGGGAAAAACCACAATTGGAATACTAGAAATATGGATATATGTTGGAATGAGTTACTATTGGAATGACTAGAAATGTACCAAGAACACCTCTTATAGCCCCCAGCCACCAGAAACCTAATTTATTTTGTATATTATTGGGAAATAAGGTTCAGTCTATTACACTATGTTATATCTGTATTCTATTACATGGTTTATTTAGACTTCTGGTTGGGTGCCCTGCAAGATAATGAAGTGAATAAATATATTAAAATATATTGTTTGTTTTGTTTTAGTTAGGTAATTTTTATCAAATCAAATATCAATTAAAATGTAATTATAATATAAATTTTTGATTTTATAATTTATTAGTGACTTTTTTTATGTTATTGTATCACAATATATAACATATATTAATATGTTATTTAATTTGTAAGAAAAGAGTAGTACTATAGTAAAAAATTAAGGGAAACCCAGCATGGGATACATTCAATATTCTTATATCAATAAAAATTATAATTTTATGAAAAATAAATAAATATAACAAATTAGACCCAAAATAGTTCATTGACAGAAATATACTTGTTTTCAATAAAATAACATTTATACGGATCTAATAAAGAATATAGTATACATGATTAAATTATATTATCAAATAAATGTAAACATATATTTTATAATTATAATTCTATTTAAATGTAAATACTATTTCAACACTCATGAATTTATTAAAAATAATGCTAAAAAAATTTATATTCTAAAAATGAAATTTTAGTTTCTTCATATCAAAATAAAATTTTGGAAAACTAACTATTGTATATATAATGTAATGTTGAATAATGACATATATAATATTTATTTTTTAACATAGTGATGATGAAATTGTTAATTATAGGGTCTAGATACAGAACCCATTACTTCACTAGAATCACTTTAATGATATGGTGCTAGATGGAGTAACTTTCTTATAGTTCTTCAATGGAATTTGTTTGTGTTGTGATATTAACAAGATTGAAAATTTCATGTAAATAATTTCATTCATGTTTGATTTATTTGATATAAACTTGTTTTCTTCAATGAGAAATTCATAAAAATTCCATATTTGATTAATTCTCCAATAACAAGGATTTATATGGTACTTGCCAATATGTCGAGGCCTTTCGTTCTTCCAAACATGTAAATTTGACTTTATCATTGCCCTTAAAAATAGTAAAAAAATGTTTATTATACAATGGATATATAATCAATTGAAATTATTCATAATGATCTATAAAATGTTGATAAAAATTTTATAATGGACAATAATAAAAAAAATTGTTCATGTGTTTTCTATGAACAAATTACTTAATAATGCATTTATAAATGCAAATAGGAATATTATTCATGACTGTTATATTCATTTCTATTTCTTTATTTGGAAATACAATATTCATAAAAACATTTTTGATATATAATATTATGAAGAATAAAAATCAAATAAGGAATTCAGAAATATAAGACAGAGGATATGTGTGCCTCAATTCACATATTGTTGTGATCAATCCAAGAGTATTAAATCTGTAACCTATATGTTATTCCCATGTTTTGAAAGGTTATTGACTCATATTCACATACTATATTATAGTGTTATGGAATTGATTTTCATAATACGAAAACAAATTTCAATTTAATCAATAATGAATGTGTGGAGAATTATAGGGGTCTTATTTTATCCATATTTTTTAACATTTTGGAATTCATGAGATTAATGGACAATTCAAAAAATATTAAAACAAATTGATGACCCATTTGAGAAATTTTTTGGTTGATTATTATAACCTATTTAACATGAATGATGATAAACATTATTTCCTTCCTAATAATTTTTATTTGAGTCTCCTTAAACTTTTATATTCCTTTTTATATATCTATATTACTATGAATATCAATATTCAACCTTAACCTTATTTGTAGAGAATAAAATATCTTCACATAAACCAAATTCACATAAATATGGTAACTCTTTGAGACATTTTGTGGGACCACTAATGAATAATTCAATAATATTTTTGTGATATCTGACCAAGATTGAGGAAAACCACTCCAATCATGTGATGTTATCTTCATGTGGAATAATGGATTCATCATCATTTTTTAACTCTATAAATTCTCTATATATAGTTATATGAGATGTTATATTAAAATTCATGGTGAATAACACTTATTGAAATCTCACCAGAACATTGTGACAACTTCCTCCATCATTGTATTCATAACCTGGTACTACCATTTAGTAGACTCCCTATCTAACCTTTAGAGATTGAGAACAATTTTTTCATTCCCTTAGAAAATGATAATGTAACATCTATTTTTATAAATATAACACATTGAAAAAGAATAAATATATTATAAGATATAATTAATGATTATGAATTTTGTTGAATGAAAGACTCTATAACTAGATTAGCCATTATTTTTTTGGAGATCCATTCTATAGGTAATTTTATTACATGATTGAGATAGTTTTGTGAGAATTTTAATGAATAATTGTACACCATACCCATTATATTAGGTTATTCATTATTTTTAGTCATCACATTTTTCACCACATCTATTTTTAATTTCATTCATTTTGGATAATTCAATGTAGAAAAAAAAATTAGATAATATGACTGATGAAAATATAACATTATAGGGGGATTACAAAAATCATTAACATAATGGGGATTCAACTTTAAAACCATTTATCATTAAAAATCATCACATTATCCTATAATTTCTATATCAATACAAATATAAATTATATTGGGCCTTTTTAAAATTATCAACCTAATCCATCTCTGTATCTCGTAAATCACCCCATAATTTCTACACATAACAAGAAATTTTTTATCAAAATCAAATTCACTAAGAGTGTAAAAACATTTTGGTAGTTATTGATTTTTTTTAAATAGGTTCTAATTGAGTTATTTATCAACATTCCCTTCTCAATGTTATTACACCTAGGTATATCTATGCCACAACCTTCATCAACAAGTTCATCCAAGGAATATATTAATTGAATGATAAATTTTTTTCTCATGACTTTACCAATATTTAAATATCACATTATATAAATTGACTCAACTATATGGCTTTTACAAAGGTCCACTAATCGTAACCCAAAAGGTAACAAGTCAAATATCTAAATTAACTAAACCATTATCTGATACTAACTAATGTGGGGAAAGGTACAGATTATTTTATTCTACATCATTTACATATTTAGAAAATTTACAATAAATAATAAAATTAATAATTCCTCTAGAGGTTTAGTATATTTTTATAATACCTACATTAAAAAATGTTATTAAATTTATGTCATCTTTTCCCCAAAATTTCATCATTTATGTTATTATTCAAAATTCATAAAAAATTAAACTCTGATTATTTACATAAAAATGAAAACATAATAAATGTGTGTGCTCAAATTAATATTAGAGAAAAATTAAAAACATAGAAAAATACACTGGGATATATAATAAAAATATGATAAAACATATATAGGGAATAAATCAGAGATAAAATGAGCGTGAAATGATTAAGGATTTATATGGAATTACCAGAAAAAATAGTCCTATTTTATTAAAAATATAACATGAATTAATGGATAATAAAACATGTGGTTTGAATCATAATATATAAATTACATTATAATCACATGTCAATGGAATGTCGCACTACCATAAGTAGGGATACACAAAACTATTGATCAAGATTCACTTCCTGTTTCACTAGTTAGATTAGTAATCCCCAAATTTTTAAAATAATTTGTCTTAAATTACCACATATTTCTGCTTTCATATCTAGAAAATTTTTTATTTCAAAATTATCACATCAGATTTATAGATATAAAAAATTAATTTTTTGGATGTATTGGGAGCCCAAGCCAGTTAATGATTTTCTATACACATTTTTTTTATGAAAAATAAATCAAAACATCGCATCATTGAAAACTATAATTAGAAATAGGTTTCAAATAAAATTTCATAATGTGTCTTATGAAAAACCAGATGTTCCAAATAAATAAATCATTAACCCAAAAAATGATAATAAAAAAATCATTAAAAGGGTGATGTATAAAACAATAAAATTTGAAAATAGATCTTATTTAAAATAAAGAGAAAAATAGATGAAAAATGATAAAAGAGTTTAATAACTCCTATATTAAAAATTGAAATTATGATTCCCACATGTATTCAACAATATTTTTTTCCAAAATAATAAAGGAGACTATTGAAAAGTGAAAATAACTGAATGAATGATCTATTTAAGAAAATTAAATACATAAGAGTGTTGAATTATTAAAAACTTATTAAAATAATATGGAATAGAGAATAATTAAGGGTCGATCATATGAATTATAAAGTAATTTAATATTTAGAAATAAATGCAAGCATCATATAAAAAATGATACATTTGAATATTAGGAAAAAAAACATGAATATAAAATGAATTTGGATAACTCAATGAAGTTGATATGGGGTTTTAAAGACCCTTACATTTAATCATAATTTCTTGGTATGTTATTAATCCTCATTGAGAATTTGTATGTTATTCAATAGTATCCATTATAAATTAATAAACTAAGGTTCGCTTTTTTGTTCTATTTAATCGGAATTTCAATAGGGTTTATAAAATATTTAATTAAAGGTGATTTTCTTGAGAATATAGATTTAGGGGTGTTTTATTGCAATGGGGGGACGTGTGCACCATTTATAGGTGAATAAAGAGAAATATATTTTGAAATGAATTTTAGATAAGAGGCACAATTTGATTTTCATGATAATTAGTTGATTAAATTATGGATATTTTTATGTGAAAATTTTATATGATTGTAGATCACATCAATGTAATTATATGATTCCTAAATTTATATTTTTTAGGAAAACTTTAGCAACTGTATATTATACAATATAAAACTTATTAATTTTTTTATATAATATTATTTTTATTATTTAATAAATAATCATATAATATTAAATTTCATACCATATTTCTATGTTACAAATCTCAATATTGATTACATTTAATCTATATCAATTTTTAAATATGAGAAAATTAATCTTTATATTAAATAATAGAATGTGTAGAATAAATGGGTTTTATGGTGTTTTAATTATTATCATTCCTAAATATTATTTAACGGTGAATCTAAATTAAATTTGTTTTAAATCATTTTATATACCCATAGAATTAATATTTGAGTCGTATTTTATATTATATTAATTTAATTTATAAAAAATCCATATTCAGAAAAGATTCATTCTTTGAAAAATAACTGATTTATTGTGGTTTTCAAAATTTGACCTGATAACATTATTTTATACCTACATTGAAAATAATTCCATTTGTAAATTGTAAATTTTGGAATAAAAATATTGAAATAAATTTATGAAATTAAATTTCTATAATTAAAAATATATATACTGTAACATTAACAAAATTATTGGAAATAAGTATCCATTATAAATAATTTATCCATTCTATTATTTAAAGATTTATATAGTTTTTATAATGTTTTTATATCAACTAATATCCACCAAAATAATTGTTTTAAAAATTATTAATATTTAATAAATTTATTAAAGTAAAATCATTTCATTTTAGTTTTGGGATGCATGAAATACCAATCACTTATATTGTATTTAATACTGGAATATTATTTAATAAAAATAATTGGAACATAAGATAGTGATATTATTCAACAACTATATGTTTAGGATTATATAGATGTTTTTACTCTTATGCATTTTCTAGTGGTTTAGGTTATGGAATCAATATTACTAGTAGTCTTCGATATAGTGCATGATAGCGATGAATGAGTTTGAACTATAATGATTAATTATTCCCAAGACATCTAGATTCAATATCCTAGAACATTATATTGAACTTGGGGACTTTTAGATGAAAATTTGATTGATAAATTTTATCAAGTAGATGTTTTAACTTATGGGGAAACTAGAAGAATTATGGTTAATTTTGGTTACATTTATTCTCGAGGGACATACCCATAGGTGGTGGGGTATTATGAAACATGAAAGATGATCTTAGGGTGTTACGTGGGACAACCTTCAATAATATCATATAGGTGGAGTTCATCTCAGATTTGATGAGATAGATCAAAAACATGAGTTAATGTATCATAATTAATTTATTATTTATGTTTTTTTCACTTCTCCTTTCATGGATATATTTCTCCTTTATCCATCCATTGTAGGGTATAGGGAAGAACAAGCCAGAATGTATGACATTGAATTTCATAAGGAACTGAGATGTAGAGTAAGGATATTTTACCAGACATCATACCTATAATTATATATGATTTCCATAAAGAATGATAAATATTAGGGGATGGATAGATATGCATATCTTTTTCCATCTTTTAGTGGATCAGATTGAAGACATTCTAGTCCTAAGATGGGTGTCTCTTCTGGTAGAATGACCCTAAATTATGCAGTGTTTCATCTTGGTGGTGGTCAAGACATTTAGAAGATCTATTTTTGAGTAACGTATGTGTGAGAAGGTAGTTGTTAATTATTAAACATGGGATGTATTGAAAATTATATAATATTTTCTAAAAACCTCAACACATTTGTTTTTTTTTGTTTCAATGGTGTAACAACATCAAAATTTATATTAATGGTCAAGGATGATAGGTTCTTAGAGGGATGATTCATTGATATATCACATGACCAATGGATTTATCTAGGGACACTGATATTAGGCGTAGACCCCACAATCATCAGATAAATTGGTGAGTTATTCCCCTAATTTGAAGTCTTGTGGAGATAATAAAGGAACTTTTTAAACTTTATAAAATGACTCAGTAAATAATGGGAGGGAATGTCAACCTTTTTATTAATAATCCATATAAAATCTACACACCCTTATTCATTTATATGTACTCATGGTGTTACAGGACTTAACATGGTAGTCATGTTATACACTAAGATTTCATCCCTATGACCATCCTTGGGGATGATATTAGATTATTTAAAAATATATCTATAACTTCTCATAGTAGTTTCTAGATATCATAATATGAAAAAAAAATTATTATTATTATGGCGATTATCTATGACATGATATTTAGTATATATGAGTTGACTATTTACTGTCCACATAATGGTTACAATAGGCAATAAGTAACGCTTATTATTACTAATATCGATTATGTTTTTTTACTATTGAATAAAAATTAGAGTACAAAAAAATAGTTCTTTCCATGGTTTAGTATAGATATATTATCTCATATGTTGTAGGCATGGTTCTTGGTGAAAAACCGGTGGAAGCATCATCCGCATTTAATAATGTAATAGACTTATATCATTCTGATTTCCAAGATTACTTCTCAAAAACAATCTTCATTTAATAGTTGATTTTTAAAAAAAATTGTACTTGAAGATAAACCTCTATTGATTATGACATATTTTACGGATCCAAAAATGTTGAATAAACACATTATAAGGATCGAGTATTTGGAGTAAAAGGGAATTTCAGACCATGGACATCACCATGGGGTGCTCCAGTATTGCTCGTATAGAAAGAGCATTGAAAAATATGTTTCTATTAAACTATATAAGTCTAAACTCGAATATTTTGATGAATAAATACACATTACCAACTATTAATTATTTTTCTAATTAGTGGAGGCGAGCCCAGGGGTTATCAATGATTGGCCTATGATTAGGTGACCACCTAATTTATGTTCGAGAGGTGGATATACAAAATATATTATTTATTTCTTGATGGATATAGGATTATTATATTTCCATACCATCCATGTTCATAAACATAGTATCATTGTTATGGTTATTAAAAACAATATAATTCATCAATATCTTGATTCCTTCATTCTTTTTTTGGTGGAATTCTAATATACATAGGATCATCAGAAATGCATGCTAGACACATGGATATTATTATGACTATATTTTTTCATAATCACATATAGTCCAAGAACACAAAGTTTTGACATCTTGATCGAGGAGTTATGTTTCAATGGGTGAATGATATATCATGTCAGAATCCCTGTATACATGGAGAATATAATGTCTATGATGTTTTGGGTATTCCCTAAAAAATGTGTTTGAGATTAATAGATTATCTAGTAATAATAGGTATTATATATAACAAACACATGACATTTAACAATTTAAATAACATATGAATTGTATTACTAATAAGGAGGAGAATTCATGGTAGACATATCAGTGTACAAAGGAAATATTGGAGATATTAGGATGTTTAAATGCAACATGGATCCATATATTATAATACCCAGATATTTGAAACATGGTTTTCTAGAGAGCCTCATGTGTAGGATGAGGAGTCTTTCTGATGCAGAGGGATTATGTGTTATATTATCTGCCTCTTATAATATGAACCAATGAGTGTAACTACCACCTTACGATGAGGAGTGTGTAACTGTGGCCTTTGCCTATAATTTTCTAGGTGATGGTCTATTTTATTATAAGAATTTCATTTACATATTTCAAAATTGAATGTAATACATATTCTATAAGTGGGAATGGAGTGTTTGATATAGGTAATTGGTGGAAAACCATGATACATTTTATTTTGATATGTATTATGATTTGTTGAATGGGAAATTCATTAATGATTCTCTTAATAGAAAAACAATAGAGGATTAATTTCATAAAATAAATGTGTATAAATTAAACACTTAAATGAACACAGTTAAGTAAAAATATAAAAAACCAATGCACAATGTTAATATTTCTCTAGGTTCACTAGTTGTTTTATCAAAGAACATCACTGTAATGATTCAATCAATCATAACAATGTTTTTGAACCTGACCATAAGGATCAATGAATAATGATAAAATCAATCAATATTTCAGTACAAAAAATCATATTGAGATTGGATTATATTAGTTTTCTATCATCTATTCATTGATATAGTGTTATACGATTAGGTCTCTTATCGTATTCACCCACTAAATACCTAGGATAACTTGTTATTTTAATTAATAGGATATTCAATAAGACGAAAATCCAATTTATATCATCATTGAATATTCAAATAATAAATGTAATGTTTCCAAATGAAATGTTCAATTTCAAATCAATATCATAGTTTTTTATCTTGTTCATTTATTTTAAATCATTTTTCATTTTAATCCAATGTTATAAAGATTTTAGCATGCATCATTTAATCAAGAATATTTCATTTTATTGCACGTTTTACTAAAATCCAAAAAATATATTCAATGACATGGAATAAAGACATTATTTTGTAATAAAATGACTTTTCAAATGAAACATTAAAATAATATCTATTAAATATATAACCATCAATTGAAAATTATCATCAATTAAAGAATTAAATAAACGATTCATGTATAGGTAAAATCATATTGAACTATCCAACTTTCCTCAAAAGATCTGTCTATCACCCAAAAAAGGAACAACCAATGATTATTGAAATTTGAGGTAAATCAATGTAGAATATAATGAAATAAAATTCACCAAATAAATAATTTAATACTTCAAAATCATTTTAATTCAAAACTCATTAAACAATGATATAGTGTTAAATGGACAAATCTAAAATTACGAGGTTACAATTACCATAGAGGGTACAATATCAAACAAATACATATAATAAAAATAAAATATGACGTTGGAAAAAAATTCCTGTAGAGAGCTTTCAATTTAAAATGGATCAAAATATGTTTTAATGAGTGGATAATTTAATTTATAATGGATGTTTATAAATATTTATTAATATTTTAACTAAATTAAAATAATATCCCATGTATTTCTGGGTTAGGATAAATGGTTAAAACATCTTGACTACCTAACCATGATCCTATATCGTACTTCTAGACATAGATTCATAGTTGAGCCACATGATTTTAAAATTGACCAACATCCATGTTCTTTCCAATGTGATAGAAAACAAATTTTGGAGGGTTGGATGTTCAATTTGAACTATCATTGAACTCACCCATAAAGCTATATCATGTGGAATATGTTATCATGGGTTAACCTATAAAAGTTTCTCTAATAATTTACCCATAGTGTATTATCCCAAATAAAATAAACAAAAATTTCATTATTATCTAAATAATACTAAATCTTGATCCAATTAAATAAAATTATAATAATGAGAAAAAATGTTCCTAAAATATGAAAAGTTGATGTAATAATATCCCCAAAAACTGATTTATTACTTATGAAATGATATTAAGTAGACTAAATATCAACGAGGGGAGGAAAAATCACATTTATAAATTCCTCCCAATTCAATGTCACCTATGAATTAGAAGAGTTATTCTAATTCACTCATACCTTGTGTATGAATATTCAAAAATGATTATTTATATCATAATAAAACAAATAAAAACATGATACTCGTTCTAATATTATTAATGTTCCACATAAATATCCATTTAAATCAATGAAAAATATGGGTTAGAGAGCTACATTCATGATTTTACATATGAAACGCTTTTTTAATTAACAAATAATTAGGTACAATGGATATACATGAATCCTCTATTTAAATTTTCTCAATAAATCCAAAAATTTCCCACATGTATCTGATTGACCAATCCACAAAAAGGTTTTTGATGAACCATTTGAGGTGAAACTAAAAAACCCGTACTTAATTACAATAATCTATAACGGGAATCATGGAATATCAATGCAACATTTATATATTCAATATTCCTTCAACATTTTTATATGAGTGAACTCTATCATTATAAACATAATTTTGACCAATCTAGGTATAACCAAAGGAGATTCAACATTCACCATTCAAAAAAATTTATATTTACACAGCCACCCATATGAGGCCTTAGAGGGGTTTATTTTAATGATTGAAAGATAAATCTTGTCACATGAAATCTATACCAGTCCCTTGTGGTCCTATTCTCCACAAAAAGCTATAAATAAAATCAATCATCATGTATTTATGAATTTAAATAGCTCATTGTATCCATTCACTTTCATGTGGATGATATTTTTATAAAAAAACAAACCATGGATCCCATCACAACATGGATTCATCACAAAAAAATTGATAAGTTAATCAGGAATACTTATCAAAACATTAATTAACTTATGTCTTTGAAGTATTATGATCTATTTATTATGTATACATATTTGACATTAGTCATATAATGAATGGGAAAAAAGTGAGATGATTTTGTTATCCAAACAATCAATACACAAATTGATGTATTCCTGCAAGGAGTATGTAGAAATATTATCTAGAATTACAGGAAAAATAAAATCCCACAATTATGTCATAAAATAAGGGGGTGTCGGTAATGCCTATGTTTGAGGGGGATCAACCTTAACCTAAAAAATATATTTCAATCATAAAAAAATTATTCATATCCCATGTTTTACATGGACACTAAAACTAATAATTAATTTCATAGTAAATAATCATGGTTCCATGGTTTATGTATCAATTATAATTATATAAATCACTTGTAAAAACCATTAACATATTTTATGATATGAATTTATAACTATGTACGAATAGAATTCCCTAATATGTTAATTTAGCGTTTCCAGTTTTCTTCCCAATATTAATAGTGTCCATTATTTCACATAACTCATCATCATGATGTTATTATAGAAGAATATTTTTTATAAGGTTGGAGCTATTCTTAAGACTTTGAAAGACTATCATAGTATAAAACTCTGAAGCATGAAATGCATGTTGGTAAATAGTAGAATCTTGTTGCGTCCTAAAAAAATTTATTATCTATAATGATGTTTATATCACATTTATTCATTAATAAAATTCACCTTATTATATTTTCAGTCAATTTTGAAATCAAAATATTGTAGGAAGTGCAACCATATCCTCTGATAGTGATTGAAATCCTTCAGTGAGAATATATAAGTAAACCATTGGTGATATTGATCATGTGTAAACTGTTCTCTAAAAATTTAATGTTTGTTAACACTTAACATCAGGTATCACAATGAAAAATATCTAAATGATGAGAAGGATAATATTTTTCATGGTTCTTTAGAAGTTGGGAACCAAAGGCCACCACATGATAACCATACATTTGAACATTTACTAAACATGAAATAGATGAATTACAAAATACCACCTTGCCCTACCATTCCTTTATAAGAGTAAAAACATGATCAAAATTAAGAGGGTGATTCAATTAATTGAAATTATTATTAAATGTTAAATAAAGTAATAACATTACACGTTTTCAAGTTAGATAAATAATAAAAAAATATTAATCTGGAAATTATATAATCAATTCATTATACAACCCATCTATGCCAAAAGAGATCCATATCATGAAAATAGTTTTCACTCATTCCCATGTCCTATATAAATACACCCTCATTGGATATATTGAAATAATATGTTCCGAGAAAATATTTCTAGTTTAAATAACTTCTAAATTCCCAAAATTACATTTTTAAATTTTATTATAATGTTGGAGAACACTCAAATTTCCCAAAATAGTCTATGTTGATGCATAATATCTTTTAATTGTTTATGGTAAAAAAGATTCCATCTAAGAATACATCCATGAATAAATCATGATATATATGGAAAATTGTACTCATCAATTGAATAAAAACCATTAAATAATTTGTAGAAAAAAATTCATATCGTGGAACTTATAATGGCCACATATAATACAGAAATTCATTTTAGGATATCATATTATTTGATTCTGAGATCATGGTAACCCTACTAATGAAAAATAATCACTATCCAATACACCCATTTCAATTGAATAATTATTTAATTAATATGTATAAGTGAAGAATTTTTTATTACCATGAATCTATTGAGATTTCAGTAATCAAAATATGGAAAAGTGTTCCATTTTTTCAGAAAAAGAACAGTCACTGCCAGATGTGACGCACTCTGGAAAATGAAATCATTATTAAAAAAACATAATTTAATTTGTAATATTTCAATTTATCTAGTTCAATATTGTAAGAGTCAATATATATCTCATGGTTATCTGGAAACAAGTCAGTTGAAAAATCCCCTACCTTAATAGTGTTAATCCACAAACATCAACTAGAAAAAAATTGGGAAACCCCATAAACATCAGACGAAGATCACTACATAATGAACCCTTCTACATGGTAAAATAAAAAATAGATAATATCCAAAAAACCTAATAAAATGAGATCTAGATTTACCCTATCATATTTTAAATTCTCCATGGAATACACAACACAACCTATTGAGGGTATTAAAGGTTACCCACCCAATATAATAATCAATATGTGATTAATATGATCCAAGTCAATCCATACCTATAAAAAATAAAGAGGGTTAATATTTTGAAATATATAATCATAAATGATATTGATCTCTAATAAAACTATCATAGAATATGGGTATCGAATACCATTTCCTTCATTCATTCGGAGTGGGATAATAATATACATCGCATAAAAAATATGACTCATAGGTTGGATGAAAAAAATTCACAATTCAATTTTGAAAAAGTGGATAAAAATAAATGTTATCATATAGTGAAATCATAGAAGAGGACATTATATTAGTGGTACCTCTCACTATTTATAGATGTTCATTGACTTCCACAAGATACTTGTCCAATGCACATAGGATCATTATTACAGATTCCAATGGATGGTGTCCCAATCTTCTTGATGACTTTGACTACACCAAAGTACCTATGGGTGCGAATGAGACCATCACACTATATGGATATGAAATTATGTGACTATAAGTCTATATATGGGTAGAGGAATCACAAGAAATAAAAAAACATGGGTTCCTCGATATCTTTCATCTTCAAAATTCCAATCATTCCACAATTATGGAAAGTGAATGTGAATTCTATAAATTTTACAAAATTTTGTGTTGATGATTTCTATCGAGTTAAAATACAAGACACATCTATCCACCTCTCACTTTCAAGGATCCAAAATTAAGACAGCTAGGAAAAGGTAGAACCCCCCCCCCCCCCCCCCACTCTAGATAAACCATTGACATAACGTTCAATAATAAAATATATATCTGCTTCATTCACAAAAGTGTTTAGGTTCAACATGATAACATAAGATAATAATTCATTATCTTTGACCCATATTGAGTCTTCATTACACTAACTTTTAATTTGATACTACCTTCAGTGAAGACATTACATGGAATTCTAGGAATATTTCATAACAAGTCACATGTTTTTTTAGAAATTTTGATGTGAAAAACATCCATATACTATTCTGATACCATAGATTATAGATATAAGTACTATGTGAAAATAGATCAGATATCTATTCACTCAAATCCCCAATGTGACATCACCAAAAACATTGAATTCAACCACCTCCTAGAAGAACAAACAAACATGATGTCATCGCATTTCACTATCATTTAAAATAAAATTTCATTGAACTCAAAAATAATATCATTACTTTTTAACCATTTATATTCCTTTAGAGAAGCATTCAAGAATTTGAATGGTAGTGGTTTCTTCTGAGAAAACACATGATCATGATATCTAGTTTCATACATTGTATATTACACATCTATATCATGAACTAGAATGGGATTGGATAAGTATTCTAGAATATTTAATGAAAAACACAATATCACACAATATTTCTAACAATATAGATTGTTCAATATCTATTCATCATCTATAAGACCAACCCAATGATTATTCAAATGCCTTCCTTTAGGCAGTATAATACCAAAAATCAATTGGAAACAAAAAAAATCAGCACGGGTACTCTTATCAATAGATCAACTACGAGATAAGTGAATATCAATTCCAGTAGTTAAAAATAACATTTCGTAATTTCAAAATAAAAAGATATAATTTTGGAAATGGATTGAATAAGATCAATTATTACCTTATGGAATATTGTTTAAAACATAATTTGTGACTCAACTAGAGGTACATTGATATATTACCATAAATTCACTCATACACATCTTTTAATTTCTAGAAAATCCAACATTTTATCTTCTAGGACATCCTGAACAAGATATCAAAATCGAGGTGAGACATAAAACATACATCTGATAACAATTTTTGAGGAAGAAACCAAAACACCATGGTAAAATGGTAAAAAATTTATCATTATCATGGTCTAATGGAAATTTATACTCTATAAAGGCTATAAATTATCCCCATGAAATCAACAAGATAACATTGGGACTGATTTTTCATTATGAATATCTAATGTCTCTAGATTATTGGAAGATTAATTAGTGAATAGTATATATATATAAACTTATAAAGGATAAAATAACCACAAGAACATAGGTATAGATATATGTAGTAAATTATACCATAAAATATAGAAAACATACAAAAATAAAACCCACAATCTGAATAAAACATGTGGATCACTATAGTGACCAGCACATTTAATTAATAAATTTCAAAACGAATATGATTAATATTCATAAAACAATATTATGATATATGATAGAACAATATAGGTTTATTTTAGATTGGTTGTGGATACAAAATATATTTATATGTTGAAAGATCTTTATTATATATCCTAAATATCTTACCACATAATGAACTTATTAGAAATACCCTATATAAATCCATTCATTATAACCTAGATAATGAAAGCACATGAAATTGTGAGAATAGATTCTTAGTATGGATAAACATGTTCTATATTAATGATTGATTAAACATATAATGATCATAATTTGTATGATACATTTAACCATATAAAATCTTGTGTTGAAATACCTACATAAAAACATGAGTCATGGCATAATTCACAGAAGCTCATAAAAAAATGAATCAAAAAGGATCAACAAACATGAACGACATGAACATAAAATTTCAATAAACATAATTTTACAAAAAAATCATAATTTTTTACAAAATAATATTCATTGAAATGATATTCCCAATAACCAACCATATCATTTGTAAAATAATAGGCCATGTATAAGTATCCATGGACCTACTTCTAGATTTAGATAACCTCTATGAAGCCAATTTTATGATTACGAAATCATCCCAGGTAAAATATTTCAGTCTCAGGATAATATTTTATTGATCATTTGAGCCCATTGAAAAGTAATTTCTACATAATTCATAGAAATAACAAAAAATTCTTAGACGACTAATCACGTAATCATGAACCCGTTCATTTGTATTATATAATATCATAATAACATTCCTCATAACCTAACACATGAAAATAAAAACTAATATTTCATCATCCTAACAATAATGAATCCTAATAATGAATAATTTTTTTATTATTAGGTAACATATGAAATAAATATAATGTCACATCATTGGATTTTATCATAGACAATATTTATATAAAATACCAGTAGAATATTTCTCATGTAAAACACCATTTTCAATTTTTATCAAATATTAAATTTAAAATGTTTCTCTTATATTAACAATACAATTTCATTTAAAATATCTTTGGAATAATGACAAAATAATCAGTAAATAATTTTGTTTCCCTGATTGTGGAAAATATTTCCATTTATTGTACATTAATATAACGATTCCTTTAACATTTTTTATAGAATGTATAATGTATATTTTTTTATAAAATTAAAAGAGGATTCATTTGAATAAATTTTTAAAATTCAAACATTATTAATAAATATTTTAAAAAAATGGTTGTTATTAAAGACACTATATAAAACAATTTTATAAATTATAAATAAGGAAGGAATATGATTGTCATTCAAAGAGGGAAATAAATTTTGTTACCCATAAAAATGTTATTTGTGTCTCATGAGTAATTAATGTCAGAAAATTTAATAAAGAACATGTATTATCCTGAAATAAAAAATGAAAACATATTTTATGATATTACTTTGAGATTTATAATTAAATTTCGTTATCTAAACATAATTATATAGATACCTACTAAAAAATTAAATTCTATCATATATCCCTTTCGGCGAGTTAAAAATTATTCGAATATCCATTATCCTCAAGTATAATAAATATAAATATATGATAATTATATACAATGTTTTATTAAATATTTTTGAAATCATATTTAGTGCACTTATATTATTTCAAATATAACTAAATAATTAAAAAAATCATTACATGGTGCTATTTATTTCATTTATTAAGAGAACTATCTATTTTGAACATCTGATAATATTTCACTGATCATGATTCCATTATATATATATTTTTATTTAATATTTTAATAAAATATATAAAAATTTTATACAAATGTATAATCTTCCGTATAATTTATTATATATAAATTTATTTCATGGGTAATTATAATGGTAGACCATATGTTAGAATGAAAAATGTTTTCACATTTTGATTCTTGGAATGGATGATAGCAAAATAAAAATTCACCATTAAAAAATAAATATAATATCATTCATATTATATATTTTCCTTAAATCAATCTATATTAAAACCCATGTAAATAGAAAATGAAAAACTAATCACATCATTTCATAAAGGTTATAGTCTACATATACGTAGGATTGATGATGTCATTTTCCAAATGATTGAAAGTGTAGAAGGTATATATGATAATATAATTCCAAAAGAATTGTTAAATAAAAAATATATAATATAAACATTACGGTGGTTATAATTGAAATTAATTAATGATGGCATTTGAAAATTAATTTTTTCCTCTACAAGGTGGAGAGTAAAACACGCATAATTAATACTTCTACATGTCATTTGACTAGAAATAAGGGGGATTATCGAATCTAAATTCTCATAATAACATTATATTATTTTTATTATATTGTTATTATTGTTTTATTATTAATACAATACATTTAAACAATTAATATTGTAACACCCCAAGCTTCAATGGTACAAATATTTTTATATAATACAATAGTATTATCTACACGCAACACCGAGTCTTAGCGCACTAAGGCCTATCAAAGTAGAAATTTAAAAAGTGGCTATGAAAATATTAACCAAATTAAGAAATTAAGAGAAGATTTTTCTAAAAATAATCTATATATTTTTATTCGGAAAATCAATATTAGATTAGGCTGAAATTTTTTTAATTTTATGAAAAGTTTCATTTTTGATAAATAGTTAAAAATAAGGCATTATTGTTAAAAATAAACGTTATCATTCAAATAAACATTTTAATTTATAATAATTTAAATTTAATAATAGATATATAATACATATATTAGTCCAATTTTGGTAATTGGAATCATTTTTATATTATAATTATATATGAAAAGTTAATGAACATTATAATATCTCTTTTACCTATATTCTAGACACATCTACGAGATTTTCATTAAATATAATTTCACGACTTATGTGAATTTATTTTCAAAAAATAAACATACATGGTTCTAATCAGTATGAAAATGTTTGTGTAATAGGATGCAAATAATTTTTATTGATTATTATCTTTTGGTTTTATTTACCACGATTAATGGAAAATGTGGTAATTAAAGGTAAAAATAAAATAATAAAGATATAATAATACCCTATCACACGTCCTAATTTAGTTGGATAATTATTTTCTAACAAAAATAAACCTATGTTTCAAAGTAATATCCTTTTTACGCCACTTGTGTTTGGATAGGATATTTATTATATTTTATTGAATAAAGAGTTAAAATATCATATTAAATTTTAATAACTATATCATTTTTAATATTAGATTATATAAGTCATATGGTAGAATATAAATATTCATTAAATTTTTAATTTTTTTTATAGACACAATTTTAATTTATTTATAATTTTAGGAAATAATTAATTAAATTAAATGGGGACACAATAATGATGGATTGATTGAGTTATTAAAAGAATAATCAATTAAAGAATTTTTGAAATATTAAAATAAATATAATTTGACTAAATTAATGATTGAAAATAAATTAATAAATAACCAAAACATGTTATTGACATATTTAATAAATGCAATGAAGCTTTCATATTGATTTTATATTTTTTAAAATGAAAATATTGAATAGTATCAAAATTTCTAAAAAATGATATTTTAATATAAAAATTATTTTAGTAAATGTTATCAATTTAATAAAAATATCAGGATTCTTCAAATAACTAAGATATTATTAAATATATCATTAATGATCCATGTGGGGTTATTTTTTCAAATTATAGCAACTATATTAAAAATGTAGAATAAAAATACTAGAAGATAGAGTATGAGATGAACTGTTTTACTGAGGGATAATCTCATAAGATAATGTTACCTTTGTGACCTCATCATATCTAAAAATCATTGGTTGATAAGATTTAGAACCATAATAATATTATCCTTGAAATAAATCTATTTTAATATATTTTAAACAGAAAATAAATTTATAATAGATTAATAGTTTTTTAGTTTCCAAAAGTGCCCATCCATTATGTTATAAAGGGTAACCTCTCAATATTTTTTATTCCCATCTCTAATGAACATTCATTTGACCAATCCTTCCCAATTTTCCTAAAAAATATTTATATTTATCATAGAAAAAATAATCTTGCAATAATTATATCACTTGTAGTATTTTTTATAAAATAAAATGCAGACGCTTAAAGAAGAGATAATTGTTTTACCAATTCCATTAAAATTATTTTCCCTTTAAACTTCGTATTTATTTTTTGTTTCCAAACAAAAATAATAAATTTATTATCAAACATATACTGATATGTTATAATAATCATGGTATGATCATATTTCTTATTTTACCCCTCATAACGAATAATAATGTCATCATGCGTGCGTACATATGACTTATCGTCTTTATACTATAGTGTAATGTGTTATTCAACACTGTATTATTGGATGTGTATTATGGTGACTGTAATTAATATGAATAATTAATATGACAAGATAATTATTCTTTATAATAAATATACCATCCAATTTCATACCATTTAACCATTAAGTGAATGATAACATAGCTCATTTGTATGTACGGTCTATCGTCTCCACGACATGATGTGATTCGTTCTCTACATTAACCATTATCGAAAGATTATAAAATATATATGATGATTAAAAATAATTATTATGAACATAATAACATAATGGATATTAATATAATTCATTTTATTCATAACAAACATTATATACATGATAAAATATGAATGGAAAAATGAACCAGTTTACACCTGAATTAATGGTTATACTGAAATACTGTTAACAAAATGATATTTGTGGATCATATATAATATCATAAATATGAATATGGTCCTGGTAAAATTTATAAACATGATTTAACCATTATACATGAAGGTAAATCACCCTTGACTAATGGAAATAACAACGTAAGATTTAATTTCACAATATTTTTATTTTCTGAGATTTTTTATATGTAAGAATATACTGAGACATATTAATCATCAATGTCCATGTTTGTCAAAATGTATTTCAATATAATATCATAAATTGTTTAAATTCATTTTTAACCATTTTTTACTTTTTATAAAAAGACTTTAATTGATTCCTTCAATAATATTCAAACGAGGAACTTTATAACCTTTTTGAAAAAATTAAGAAATGAATTTATTTTTAACATATACTGCGTGTACGATTATTTTCATCCATTATGACACATTAAAATTTTAAAGCATTAACTTCAATAATAAATGTATACTTTCATAATAAATTTTTCTTTTATAATATTTTCTCATTTAAATAATTTCTATTTTAAAAATGTATAATTCTCTCCAAAAGTTTTAATGATTTTGTTTGATTATTTTAATCTATGTAAAAATAATTTGTTGGATTTTATGTTTGATTGAGGTTGATTTAATATGATAAAATATTCTATTTTTTATACATGTTTTTTGGATATTATTTATTGTCAATGTGCTATTTTTATACCATTTATGGTTAAATGTTATAGTATTAGCATTTCTTATGATAGTTTTAATACGAATGATTATGTTATGTTTAATCCTTTTCATATGAGTAATGAATTGGATACAGTAAGTGATGTGTGTGCACACTATATACCTTTGATGCATCAGTAGGTCACCTGAGACAAAATAATTCCTTTTCCTGAGTCATTGATAGTATGGTTATCTATGGTCTTTGCACGAGGCCTTGGCCAAATGGTTAAGATGACTGACATTATGCATTTCCTCGTTATGTTATTAATATTACATGTGATTATTTGACTAGAAGAAAAAAAATTACTATTTAAATGGAATTATTTGATTTTATCTTTCCATATTATTTAGAATATTTTTTTTAAATGGATTATTTTTTTATACCAATCCTTAATTGTTTATTGTTCTTTATGATATCTTCCTTTATATAGTTTATCTTTACTAAGCATCTAATCTCATAGCTTTATTATGTTTCATTTTTCCCCAAAAAGTGATGATGTATATTATGAATGACCTTAATGGATAGTCTAATGGATATGAGAGTTTCCAAAGGGGTTAATATGTTGTTTTTAAATTCATGATATAATGTAAAACTTTTTTTTGTTTATATTATTTCCAAGGATTATAAAATAATCGATCCATTGGGATTTGATTTATTATTATAATTCCAATGTAATAAAATAATACATCAAATCAAGGAAATCGGGTAGTGGTGTTATAGTTGGTTTTAGAAGAAGTATAGTACAACCCATGGAAACTAGATTTAGAAAGGAATTTAATAGGGTGACCTGCACTAAGATGTATATTGAGGATAAGTATATAAGAACATTCTAAAATTTTGGTAATGTAGATATTATTGAGGTCTTACTATAAAAAATGTCTCTGTTTAGATTCATCATGTGGATGTGCTTATGGCACAAATATACTTATAAGTTTCAACTCCTACATGGGGTTTTTGTCATGACTTGATGTAACCTGGTAGAAGACAATGTGCCTTAGTCCACATTTGGTGGGACACTCCTAAGAGATATTCTTTGGATAATTCAAATTTTACGTAGAAATCAATATTAAGGATTTATGATTAAATATGCCTCAAATGAAATTATTTTTATGATTTTGGATTACATATCCATACATTTTTTTAATTATGTTATGTATTTTTCTATTTTGGAATTATGAATTATGATTCATAACATAATATAGTGTTTGGCACAGTTTATAAATGGATCTTCGTGGAAGTAATGGAAACCATATCAATACATGTAATCCATGTTTTCATTGACCTCCTATGCATGATAATGATTATAGATCTGGTGAGAAACTGGTGTTAAACATATTATAACCATATTGTGACAAAATAATCACGTTATGAATAATAAACATACCTGTATGAAGAAGCATTATGCACAAAATGGAGGATCATTGTTATACATCATCATGAGACAACATACCCCATCAAAAAATGCTACAAAAAATCCATTTGTTCCCATGAAAAGAGATAAGTTCCATAAGAAAAATATTTATTTTTTGTGGTGTAATGAAAGGGAAAATGTTTTTATGGAAATCTATCATCTATCCGGAGATGCAAGTCAATGGTGGTCATTAATTCAGAACATATAAAAATATTAATATATAGAAAATATGGAATGGAGGAAATTGAATAAACTATTAATATAAAAATACATTCCTCATAATCTATGAGCGAATATGGAGACTCAATTTAAGATTATAGGTAGAAGGAGGAAGATAATGTTGCAAAGAATGAATCTAGCATCAAAAGGATAGAAAGGGATTTGATAGACTATATATGTAACCCAAGAATTATTATTGATTGATTCTTGGATGGGTTATAATTGATCCTCTGATAAAAAATAGTCTCAAAAATAATTTTATTTATATGAAGATATAGTATAGTGTTCTATCAGGGCATAAAATGAATTTACTCTATCTAATCACATTAGTGTAATGCAAGATTGGAAGAGGGCTAGTGAACACTCTAGAAAATGAAGTAAGGGGAAGAAAGCAAAAGAAGATTTGCCCCATGTAGTAATTGAGGGATGAAACACCCTAGTACTTTCCTAAATGGGATGGGATTTTGTTATTTGTTTGGGAAAAAATGCCACCAATCTTCTGATTCTATGGGGAAGAATTATGCTATAAATGTTTAGTACTACAATTTTAAAGAGACTGAACATTATGAAAGTGATTATATGAGGTGTCAAAGAATAATTCCCAATTAAAGTAAAATGGATAAAGGATAATATTTTGTGAAAACAAATGTTGAGGTTGAAATTCCCAATGATGTGTTCACATATACTTTAATCGTCTCTTAGAATTTATCCATTTCTCTATTTGATTACATATACTCTTATTCATTTAGTTCTTCCCATTTTCCCTTAAAAATTATATATTTCAATTATCATTAATAAGGTAGTTATCTATAAAAACCCACAAGGGATGACTCATTGTAACAAAAAAGAGTCCAGTTATTCCCATTATTATAAATAAAAGAGCTTTATCTACCCACTTTTCATCATAACTTTGCTTGACTTTGATATAATATTATTTATATAATGGATGAAAAAATAAGATTCAATATTTTATTTCAAAAATAAGGAAGTTTTGATTTTTGAGGAAATTTTTGAATCTATTATATTTAGAGTATAAACTTAATCACCTAATTCTTTTCAAAAACCACCCTATTAGCTTTACTGAATGATATTCTAGGGGAGGAATAATAAATAACATATATGGATGATGTAAAGAATATTAAAAGTGAGGGTGTACCTATTTTTGGGGAATCTATTGATATATTTCTAGTGGATTTACCAGGACAATCTCTAGACGAATAAGATGAGTTTAGTATTGATATAATCCTGGATGCATGGCCAATTTCAGAAAATACATGTAGAATGGAAAATGTGGAATTAGTATAGATGAAGAAAAACTAGAGTAGTGGAGTAATAAAAGATTTAACTTCCATACTATTTCAAGATGAGGATCCTTAGTTCATATTTTTATGAAGTAAGAGTGATCACTGAGTCTATTAATTGACTATAGATAAATAAATTATATTACAATAAATAACATGTATTCTCTAACTCACATTGATGGTTTTTTATCAAATTCATAGAGCTAAATATTTTTATAATATTTACCTTTGTTGTGGATATCCTAAATTCGGTATAATGATGTAATATATTCCAAATACAACATTCTGAACCATGCATGAGAATTACGAGTTTACAGTAATGCCATTCAGACTAACTAATGCACCCTATGTTTTCATGGATCTAATCAATATAGTGTTCCAATAATAAATTTATAAATTTTTCATAGTATTGATTGATGATGAATTGGAATACTCAAAAATCTATGATAACCATATAAAGAACATGCATATTGTTATGAAGACTCGTATAATAAATGAACTATATGAGTAGTTTAGAAATTGTGAATTTTGGATTTTTGAAATTTCATAACATGTCTATATTTTCTCAAAGGATGGAACTCTTATTGACCCTACAAAAAAAAAGGCAATCCAATAATGTCTATCACTAATTAATATAATCAAGGTATGTAGATTTTTTGATTTAGAAGGTCACTTTCGGTATTTAATCCATTGTTTTTCATGATATGAAAACCAATTATCCAAGCTCACACCTAAATGGGTAAAATTCATTTTAAAAAAATTGTGATGAATGTTTTTTAGAATTAATGAAAAAAATATTCAATTTCCATATATTGACATTACAATATAGAATTGATAAATTGGCAATTTATAGTGATTCATCAAGGAAAAAGACATGATGATGTCCTTATCAAGAATTATGTACTTATTTCCTATGTTTCAATGTAATTAAAAATCAACGAACAAAACCACCCAAATCAAGATCTTGAGTTTCCAATAGCAATTGTTTGTTTGATGATGTGATGAAACTATCTCTATGTTGAAGGATGTGAGATATATACAAATAATAAAATTTTGATATATATTTTCTCATAGAAATAACTCAACATGAGACAAAGTATATCGCCTGAGCTACACCCAGATTGTGATTTTATAATTCACTACCACCATGGGAAGGAAATAAAACATCAAATTCCTTAAGAATAAAGGACCATGGAGTTAAAAATAAAATTATAGTTTAAAAGTATCATATGTTTTTGGATCTAGTAAAGATGGAAATGGGAATTATCATGGAATGTGACACATCAATATTTTTTAAAATGGGTTCCAATCCATCTTTACTAAAGAGGACAAGAATTTATTAGTCTCATAATGGATAATTTTTTAAAAAAAAATTACAGTTTTGATTAATGTTAGGATGATCAACATTGTTTTGGAATATGAGATTTTGAAATATGAGAAGAGGCTTTGTGTTACCTCTATACCTAAGCTAAAAAGCTAATTATTGGATGATGCTCATAGATAAAATTTCACTATACATCTTTAAAGAACTATGATGTGTAGATAACAGAAGGATTATTTTTGGTGGGACACAGTGAAAATAGAGGTGTCTGAATATTTTTAGAGATGTTTAGATTTTCAGCTACATACGGTTGGAAGTCAACATCCTAGATGAATCATGAAACCTCTTCATATACCTGTGTGAAAATGGAATGATATTACAATGAAATTTTTCAAGGGGCTACCAAAGCCTCCCAATTAATATGATGTGATATGGGTTATTGTTCATCATCTTACCAAATATTCACATTTTATTACTATAATAGAAAATTTACCACTTGAATGTTAAGAATGGGTTCTCATTATTGAATTTGTAAGACATCATGGTGTACCGCTATTGATTGTTTTGATCTTTATCCCTATTTTACATCAAGATTATGGAAGATTATTTAGAATTCCAAAGATACTGAGCTTTTTTTGAGATCATCCTACCACCCTCCAACTGAGGGATAACCAGAATGGACTATTCAAATAGTAAAAGAAATTTTGAGATCATTCTCACATGAATTTCATGTACTGTGGGATCCATATTTACCTCTATAAGAATTATCCAATAACAATAGATTCCATTCAAATATTCAGATAGAACCATATGAAGAGGTATGTGGAAATATATTTCAAACACCATATTTTTAGGATTAATATGTTGATGAAAAACTCTCAGGCCCAGTTCTTGTTAGGGGAACAAATAAAAAGGTAAATACCAGTCACAACCATATTAAAATAGTTCAATGTAAGAAAATGAGCTATGCGGATAACCTGATGAAGTGGTTGGAATTTCATGTGAGAGATTATGTTTTCAAGATGGTATCACCATGGAAGGGTGTCATACGATTCAGTAAGATGGGTAAATTAGGTCCTACAGACATCAGACCTTTTGATATTCTTGATCTAATTGGACTTTTAGCATACCCTTTGGAAATTCCATCAAGTATCTCCAAGGATCGTGATGTGGTCCACATATTACTATTATAAAAATACATTATAGACCCAATACACCCACTCACCTATGAATAAATTGAACTAGAAACCGATATGTATGATTCTGAAGATCCTTTAAAGAATCTTGATACTAGAGGACAAGTTTTAAGAAATATAACGACATGAATGGTAAAAGTTTTTTGGAGAAACCATAAAATGGAAGTGGTGACATTTGAAAAATAAGATATTATGAAGAGGAATAACCTAAATCATTTTTGAAATTCTAGAGAATTATAATACTAAATAATTTGAAGGATGGAATTATATAACACCCTAAGCATCCATGTATTCTTCTTTTAAAATAATTCAATAGCATTTTTTACACACAACAATGAGTTAAAGAACACCATAACCTAACAAACTAGTAATTTAAAAAGAGTTTATAATTGGTATTAACAAAATTATAAAATGTATACATTTTATTTTATAAAAGACATTTTTTTGAAATTGGATTATCAAAATTTTCTTAGGGTGAAATGTTGTTAATATTCCAAATAGTCTCAATTTTTTATGATTACTAAAAAATATTTTGTTTTTTTTTAATCCATAATTATTCATATAAATAATTATTTTAAATTAAATTTATTTTAATTTCATGATAGAAAAATAATACATATATTATTACAATTTCATTCATTAGTATTATTTTTATTATTGAAAGACATGTGAAAATTTATTAATGTTTTGAATGAATCTTTTATCTGCTTTCTAGCCATATCTATGGGAATTTAATTAATAATAATTTTACTACTTTTTTAATTGAATTTCAATAAATAGAAAAACATGGCTGCCATTATTTGAAAAAAAAATTCTAATATGATCAGAATAATTTTAAGTGAGTAGTATGGTTTGGAAATTATTTACTATGATTAAAAATAAATAGAGTAATTAGTTGAAAAAATAATATTATAATAACATAATATTACCTAAAGAAGTGTCCTAATTTCATTAGATAAGTACTTTTTTACAAAAAAACCATAGTTCTAAAATTTTGTCATTTTTAAAATAGTTGTGTCAGATTAGGACATTTGTTATATTATCATTAAAGTAGTGATAAAAATGTCATATGTTTAAATTTTAAAAACTATTCCATTTTCAATATTATGTAATATAAGTGATATGGTTGGATATAGATATTATTTATAAATATAGAATGATTATCTAGATAATGTTATCTTATTTTAAATTTTAGTAAATAATTAATTAAATTAAATTGTGACACAATAATTATGCAGTAATTGAATTATAATAAGAATAATCAATAAAATGACATTAAAAATATTAAATTGAATATATTTTACATAATTAACAACATCAATAAATATTATAAGTAACATAGAAATGTTGGTGATATATTTGAAGTATGTTTTTGATATTATAATGTTTTTTTATATTTTTAAAAATAAAAATATTAAATAGTATCAAATTTGATATGAATGATACCTGAAAATAAATAATATTTCATTAAATGTTATAAAATTCATAAAAATATCAGGTTAGGCCAAATAATAAGGACAGTGTCAAATGTTTCATTAATTATACAATTGGGTTTATTTTGGAATTTTATTGTAAATATATTAACCATATTGTACATAAAGTCATGTAGACATTGTAAGAGTTAAATTGTTTAACTAAGGCTTAATACCAAAAGGGATGTTTACTATTGTTACCATAACTTGTCTAAAAATAATTCTTTGAGATTATTTCCACCCATCATAATTTTATACTCTAAATAAATCACTTTGAAGAAATTTGATAATAAAAATCAATTTATTATAAATTAATAGTTTTGGAGTTTCCAAAAGTGCCCCTACACTTTATTATAAAAGGGAACCTCTCATTCTCTTTTATTCACACAACTAAATCAACGTTTTTCGGCCAAACCCTTCCCAAATGTCCTACCAACTTCCACAAAATCATCATAGAGGACGTAATATGGGTAGAATGACAACCCAAGGTGTCATTTTGTGCAATTGAAAAGGATACACTCAAATAAGATGTAATTGTTGTACCAATTTCATTCAATTTACTTCTTGTTTATACATCCTCTTTGTATATTGTTTCTACACCAAAGTAATAACTCTTGAATCATAATTATACTAAAAAAAATTATATTCAAGGGACAACCATATTCTTTCATTCTATCCATCATATGAATAACAATGTAACCAATCATGTGAACGTATGACTTACCGTCTCCACGACATGGTGTAATTTTTTATTCAACATTAATTTATTTAAATGGGTATATTGATGAGTATAATGGATATATATAATGAATATGAAGTGATAATTAATAGGTATAATTAATATTCTATCCAATTCCATATTATTTAACCATCTGTTGATTGATACCTTATCTCGTGTGTTTGTATGACATAACGTCTCCACGACATGGTGAGATTAACTCACCACATTAACCATTCAAGAATGATTATAAAATTTATATGACCATTAAAAAATATTATTATGAACTTAATATAATTCAGGATATGAATAAAGTAGTTCTTATTCATATAAAACATTACCTACAAGGCAACAAATGAATGAGAAAATGAAGCAGTTAACACTCCAAATAATAGTAATAATGAAATACTATTAACCAAACAATATAAAAAGGATCATATATAATATCATAAATATGGATATGGTCATCGTATAATTTAATAACATTATTTAATCAATATATATGATCTTAACACACAATATAATAAAATAAAGTACATGGTAAGGGTTAATTTCACAGTTTCATTACAATCCGACATAGTTTATACATAAGTATATACTAGGACATCTTTATAATCCAGGTCTATGTTTCCAAAAATGTATTTCAAAATATTATCAACAAAATTTCAATGTCATATTTACATATTTTTTACTTTTTATAAATATTTTTGAAAGGATTCTTTCCATTGTTATCCAAATGAGTTACTTTATGGCTTTTTCAAAAAATTAATAAATAATGTTTTTAACATATAAGGTGTGAGTGGATATTTTCTTCGATTATGAATTTATAAATTTTTTTAGAATTTAGTAAAATTTCATAATTTTATTTTCATAATAAATTTTTTCTTTGATAATTTTGAAATTTTATATAATTAATAAATAAAAAAGGTAACTTTTATCAAAGAGTTTAATGAATTTATTGGATTATTTTCATATATGTAAACATCATTTTTTTGATTTTATTCTTGATTGTGGTTAATATATTATGATACAATATTCCATATTATATTGGATGTTTTATGATATGTTTTACTATATATGTTCTATTTATATACCATTCATACTTTTTGGTTAAGGTGTTAACATTTCGTATTCTAGTTTTAATTCTAATGTTTATGTTATGTTTCACCATTTTCACATAATGACTATATTAGACATAGTAAGTGATGGTCTAGTCCTGCTATAGACCCTCGATGCATCGATAAGTATCATGAGTCAAACTAGTGTCGTTTCATGAGGCATTGATAGTATGGTTATTTATGTTATTAGGATAATTCCTTGATAGTATGTTTATAATGTCCAATATTATGAATTTCCTCATTATATGATTATATTACATGTGATTAATCGAGTAGTATCATAACCATGTGAATTATTAAATAAAATTATTTTATTTTTATTGTCCATCTTACAATGATGATTATGTTTAAAAATTTGTGTGTTCCATTTTTATACCTTGTCTGAAAAGAATATACTAATTTATGATTGGATTCTCTATATTGTTTTAACATGGTGTGTATATGATCTCACCCATATGTTATTTTTAATTTTTACCCATGATGATAATATGTATATTATTATTGAAATATATATATATATAATATAAGGGATATAAGTGTTTTAATAGGGAATAATATGTTGTTTTTCATTTCATGATGTAATGTAAAACATATTTTTCTATCTAGTATTTTCAAGGATACTAAACTGATTGTTCATTTGAGATTTGATTACTTCTGATCATGACAATTTAAAAATATAATTCAATAACTCCAAGAAATCAGAAATGAGGATTTTTATAGAAGAAGGAATAAATTTAAATTTTAATGAATGGAAGAATTTTATTCTTTGGTATGCCACCTGTATATCATATATTACGATTATATGGAATCACCATTCAAGAATACAAGAAACTCAAATTTATTATTAGGTATATTGAGAAGATAATTTTACGTGGTTTGGTTAGGATATATGGATTAATGTAGTGTGTGTAAAATAGGTAGTGGTTTTTTATTTATGAGGGATGGAAAAAAAACACATGGAATTTCTAGAAATATGTAAATAAAATTATTTCATTAAAAAGTAAAATTCTTCCAAATGGTCATATGTACAATGATACACATTATCTTGTTGAAATGTAAAAATTTAGTGAAATTTAGACTGTTATTCTTCCATTTGAAACCATATCTATTTTGATAACCCTGTGGTTTACCTATTTTAAACATAACCATTTTATATAATTTTTTAACATTAATGGATAATAATTTTACTATGAATGATAAAATTTTCATAGTACTGAATTAGTGATGGACAAATTGACAATTTTAATTCCAATTTTTCTAAATATTTTGGATTTCTATATAATGTAATAATTATTTTAATCATAAAAAACTATTAAGTACATTTTTTGAACTATTAAAATAATTATATATTGATAAAACATGAAAAAATTAGATTCGAATCGAAATTATTAATATATCTCTAATATATAAAATTAATAAATAATATTATATAAAGATAATAATTCACCCTTTTTTATTATCATTTAATATATTTAAAACCTTTAATTTTATTTCTCATTTAATTTAAAGAATACTAGGTCAATATTATATAAGAATTTATGGTAATTATTAATTCCCCAAAAAATAAATAAATTACCATAGTAAAAAATTAATTAATATTTGAAATTAACATTTATAAAGGATCATATACTATTTTTATCCTTATATAATAATTATATTGATATTAAATTTAAAAGGTTAACAATTTTTATTTATCATTTTCATAAATTAAAATAAAGGTAAAAATAAATTATTATTATCACCATGTTTCAATATATTTTATAAAATTTATGAAATTTCTATACAAAACCCATCATGTTATTTTTTTGTCGATTTGGAGACCAAATATCATGTATACTACACACATTTTACAGTTAATGAGTTGAAATATATTTACCAACATGATTAGTCATAATGAAAATTAATAAAATGAAATTATATAATGAATATTAACCTCATGATTTAAAATTTGGATTCCATAAATGAAAATTAAATTTATATTATTATTATAAATTCAATTTAAAATATGTGCGCCAAACCCAAAAAAATATATTTTAAAGGGAATTCCCAGGAGTGGCCTTTTCGAACCCTCCACACCCAGAAACACCCCTCCCCACGAAGATTTTATCTGGGGAAGCATCAGCTGGGAAGTAACCGTTGCCATCCGACATGATTTATACAACATGATTTATATAGAAATTATTTTTAAGTATACAAAATGATTTATTTTTACACATGGTCTGGAAAAAACATTAGAAGAATGGTAGAAACATTTTTTCGAAATATATAATATATAAAAATAATTTAAAGCATTACAGTGTATTGATATAATTACTCTACGAATATAACAAATAAATGTTCCCAAAAAAGAATTTATTTATAAAGAACTAATTTTTTAATCCAACTATTTTTTATTATAATTACTAACCAATTGATCACTAATGACCTCATTTTATACATATGTGAATTGTAATATTTTTAAGTATAACAATAACCCTCTAATCCAATGACAATGTAATCACTATGAAAATAATAATATTTCAATAGTATAACAAGGTTATTTTAATTTTGGAGATGAATCAAAAAATATATATCATTGAAATAATATATACATATATATTAATATATCATAAAATCACATGGTGTTACTTTCTCACCCCCTTACAATCAATTTCACTCATGAAATTTCACTTCTCTGACAGAAAAAATGGTTTATATATATGTGATGATATTTTCATGTTCCCATGTAGCTTCATCTAATTTTAAATTCATCTAGAGAACATTATGTAGGTTAGTAGCCTTGTTCTATAGTAGATTATCATAATAATAAAAGAGGTATCCCAATTTTTATATAAAAGTACATGTCATGTTTTATTAGTATGACCTCGACATTTATCACATGGAAAGAGAAATTATTAACATCCTCACGAGAGGTACATTGATCACGTCATTTACTTAGGAGAGGTATAGTGGAAGCACTAAGTGAAAAGCTATTATCCCAACTTCATCAACAAAAAAAGGGGCCAATATTTGTAGGTCTCATTATTAATTTTTTTTCTAAATCTCATAAACATCATCCCATTAGACGTTATAATGAATAAAATCATTCAAACATAAAATTGTATATTTCAATGGAAATTGTTAGTTTATCATTTATATCGAGTATAATGTATATTTGTATAATTTCTAATGTCACATAATTTTTCAATGATTTTATCTATTAGATATGGTCCCAATTCCTTTATTTATATATTATTATATCCCCACATTATATTTCTACACAACATTACATAGAGGGTATCATTAATAGCCAACATAGTGATTAAGTGGAAGATATTGTTAAGGGAAAACCAAATTAAATGAATCTGTTTCCCCCCAAAAATAATTATCCATAGAAAAAAATAAATGCATATCTAAATATTGTTGAATGATTCCCTCTAAATAAATTCATGTATGAGGATGATAATAAACACTAAAAATGAACACTATATCGAGAGATTACAGATTATTCTACGTCACATTGTGGTAATTCTTCGACCCTAATCATATAAAATTTAATGTTTTAATCCATGAAACCATAAATCTTATATAATGTTTATTCCCTTAATATAAAAAAAAAGATAAATACTATATGATATTTATGATCTGTTTCAACATCATAATCTAGATGAATACTACCCAATTATGAATATCAGATTTAGAATAATTGAAAAGTCTAATGACAAAATACATGTTTATGTTTTCCCATATCCTTTTTTGTATGGGTAATGGTTATAACATAACCTTAAAAATATATAGCTCAACCACAACATGAATGAAATCCATATACTAAAAAAATATATGAAAAACACTTTTTATGCTTCCCACATGAAATAATATTTCTTATTATTAATCATCTTTATATTTTGGGGATGAATTGTAAATTATGTTTAGTGTGCTTCATCCAAAAGATATTAATTCAAATATGGTTTGTAAGGAAGACATGCATTATTCTATATCCACATCATACCATTTTAATATAATTATACCACTAGTAATATTCTACGATTCCTCTGTAGATCCACAAATTCCATATTTTTTCACGACCCCCTCCCACCAAAGATGCCCCTCCTGAGCTGGAAATGGTGAAAAGGAGATAATGATCCCCAAGTCATGCCTCCATTAGGCCCCGGTGTGGTGACTAGCACCAAGGGTATGAGTTTTCACAAATATGGGAGGCATTACCCTTTTTATTATTTAAGATCGGGAAATAGGACAAGTCAACCACCAAAAAAAGAAAAGAACAAGTGTATAGAAACAAACCCAAACCAATCCCACATGCATGTTTAAACAATTTTATAACAAGGTGCAAGTACAAGAATGCTCAAAGTACAATACCAAAAGAAAACAAGTGTACAACAACTGCAACAACTCCAACTGTCCGGCTATTAGGGTCCCGCATGGCCCTGGTAGTCCTCCTGGAAACCTGAAAGTAAATATACGGTGAGCATACAAGTATACTCAGTAGGGAAACCTAAATCTCTCATGCATAAGTGGGGAGACATCCTAATGTCCCGTGAGAACAACAGAAGAATCCTAGAAAGTAATTCTATCCACCCAACCTCACCAGCCACAGTCACCAAAAACACAATCACAACATGTAGTAGTATATAATAACAATATTATTGGGTACCCCACACCATTTCCCACTAGTTAGCTTCTCTTCCTAATGGAAAATGTCCTGACGCTACCACACTCTTCCCACCCGCACACACCTGGGCCTCAAGAACCACACATCCCGCCCGCACACACCTGGGCCTCACAACCACGCATCCCGCCCGCACACACCTGGGCCTCACAACCACGTATCCTGCCCGCACACACCTGGTCCTCACAACCATGATCATGTCCCCACCCGAACACACCTGGGTCTCATCTCGAAGATTCTTGGGAACAGTAACAGAACTCTCTCCTGAAGACACTTGGGCCTCATCACGAAGATTCTTGGGAAAACAAACCTGCCCGAAGAGTCTTGGGCCAATCCACCCCAATCGAGACCCACCTGAAGGGTCTTAGGTGTAAGGTCGCCTCAATCCATCACAGCCTAGGGAAGAAGGATCAGGAAGAAGCTAGTAACTATGGGAAAACACCCTCTCCCATGAAATGGGAGTGTTCGGCACTAAGTTCTCAACATGGGTGGGGTGAGATTAAACACAAAGATATAAATATATATATATATATACCAAACACTCAGCCCAACCTATGGCTTCTAAACAAGTAAACTGAGCACGTGCCTCGGCACTGCTACTACGAAGCATGCATACAACAAACAACCCCAACCCCATTTAGGTTTTCACATTTCAACAGAATCAACTTTTTAGTTCCTTAACTACTGGAAAACAATACACAACCAACCACATCGACCGTTCATAAAACACATCCCTTCCATCCACAAATCATGTTAGGAAAACACAAGCAGCACAACAAAGTCCTTCTTATTAGCAATCCAACCTCATTGATTATTAACCCCGTTCCATTACCATGCCCCAAAATTCATTAACTCTTCCACGTTTTATTTATTATTCACAACACATAGCCCGTTCATATTCCAACCCATCCCTGCAGCCCCACTTCCAACCGCCATAACCACAACCGCACCGTACATCATCATCCCTTGATACAACTTATCGCAGTCCCGTTGCTCATCCAATCCACAACAACCCACAAAACAAGGTTTGTGCCACATCATCTCTCCTTTAACATCATTTATTGCAGCCCTGATGCCTGTTCTATTCATAACAACCCAGGATTCACCCCCCCCCCCCCTTCACACACCATTTAACCAAGCCAAAACCGACATGTTCATTATTCCATTTTGTTTAACCAGGGAGATCACACAAGGGTTCCAGATTTTAATCAGCCAACATTACGTGATTAACCAGATTCCACATTCCACAAGGTTCCATTAACAAAAACGGTCTAGAAGATATGGAAATATCTAATTGTGCAAGAAAAGTCCCCCAACGACCGTGATTTTCAGTATGCATAAGCCTATTCAATTCATAACATATCAATAGGATAAACAAAGATAAACATAACAACTTTCCCATCCCCGTTCTTTAACCAGTTATTATCTTTATTTAATGGTTCAAATATTTCTCATGAAAACAAGAGGATACCCATCCCGTATGATGTACAAATTCGAGAGACGAAGGTAAGATCCCCACCTCAACAGGTTTTGATCACAATGCTCCCCCCGGGTCAACTTTAGAAGACGTCCGTCGGCGTCCGTCACTTCTGTCGAGTCCCGGAAAAACCTCCTCGGGTGGAAGTTGGAAAGGAAAGTCCTAGGTAAAGACAACAGATCCAAGCTTAGAAGTTCTGCCTCGTCATTACGATCCCATGGCCGCTGACAGATCGTAAATCGGAGCTCGAACGAAGAAGTTATGGAATAAAAGGATCCTTCGAGTCACTCGGGAGAGCTCTGCTCAAAGGAATGGGGAGGAGAGGGGTGAGTTGAAAAGGAGGAGGGGGCCCCTCCTTTTATATGCAGGAAAAGGAAAAGTATACAGTGTGTACTTTATGGTACACTGCGTGTACTCGGTTGTTTCACACGATCACCATGCGACTTCCTACAAGGCCTTCAATGCGGAACGTGGCCGTTGACTGGTCAAAACACGGTAACGCGTATGTGGGGAAGGACTACACAGCGTGTAGTGTTGGATACACGGCGTGTACTCATTTATTTCACATGGCAAGGACATGACCTTCAACACGGCACACATCCATTGACTGGTCAACATACGGTAACGCGTACGCGGGGAAAGACAACATGGCATGTAGTTTGGGGTACACGGTGTGCACCCATTTATTTTACACAGTAAGGTCACGGCCTTCAACACGGGGTATACCCGGCAAGGGGGTACGTGGCGTATACTCAAACTACACGGCGTGTAGTTTCAAAATTCTAGAAAGTGTGGGAAAAGTCCATTTCACCTCCAGAACACTTCGTGGCCTTCTTTTTGACAAAGGAATGGGCCGGAGAGGTATGTTCCATTACATCAGATACCTCTTAAAACATTCTCATCCTTGAGAATTCAAAAACCAACCCATAGGAAACCCAACAAGATACCTCTTAGGGTTCTCGTTATAACAGGAACCCAACCAACAACCCTAATCATATGTGTTAGGACTTCCTTCTCCTATTTCGAGATATTATCTGCTTTAGGTGGTACTGACTCGCCTGCACGGGTTTAATCACATCCTCATTAATGAGTCTCGATTAAGAATTGGGTCTTCCCACTTTCATACATTAGGATTTTTCCAACATACACTACCCCCAACACCGCACCACCAACACACTACCTGAACATATTGTTTGGTGAAATTCCTTCTCCTATGTCGAGATATTATTCGCTTTAGGCAGCACTGACTCACCTAGATGGGTTCAATCACATCCGCATTAATGTTTCTTGATTAAGGATCAGGTTTTTTCCTTTTTCCCACACATCCGGACATTTTACACACTTCCAAAGATCAAGGAAAACAAAACGTCTCACAACCAACAAGACAAACATTCCATATATCAAAGGTACAAAGTATAACATCAGCATCAATCTCATAAGAACAAGGGAAAACACAAGTCAAAACAACTCCAGGTACTGAGTGTGCATCTGGGCCTCCCGCTCCCAAGTTCTCTCCTCGAGGCCACCATGCCTCCAGAACACACGAACCAAGGCGATGGTTCATCCACAGAGCACCTTCTCGTTACGATCCTCGATTCTGACTGGTCGTTCCTTGAAGGTCGCATCGTATCCCATATCTAACTCTCCCCCAGTCGATAACGTGAGATTCGTCGTGTAAGTATCGACGTAGGTGGGATACGTGGAAGACGTCATGAACCTTCTCCAACTGAGGTGGCAGGGCTAGCTGATATGATACCTCGCCGACTCGCCTCAGCACCTCAAAAGGTCCGATGAATCTAGGTGAGAGATTACTCCCCTTCCCAAACCTCTACTTCCCCCGTCAAGGGGAAACCTTCAATAAAACATGATCTCCAACCTCGAACTCCAAGGGCCTCCTCCGACGTTCAGCATAAGACTTCTGTCGGTCCTGAGCCACTTTCATCCTCTCACCTACAAGCTGGAATTTCTCTGTGGTGCTCTGCACTACCTCTGGCCCAAGAGCACCTGTCTCACCAACCTCTGCCCAGAAAATGGGTGAATGACATGGTCTCCCATATAAAGCCTCAAACGGTTCCATGCCAATAGTAGAGTGGAAGCTGTTGTTGTAGGAAAATTCTACTAAAGGCAAGTGTCATACCTATGATCCTCTGAAATCCAGAATGCATGCCCGCAGCATGTCCTCCAACTTCTGGATAGTCCGCTCTATCTGCCCATCGGTCTTGGGGTGGAAAGCAGTGTTAAGGCATAGCTGGGTGCCAAAAGCATGTTGTAACCCCCTCCAGACTCATGAGGTAAACTGAGTATCCCGATCTGAGATGATAGTCTTCGGGACCCCATGCAAATGAACCACCTCGTCTACGTACCTCTGTGCTAAGGTACTCACCGGGCCTGACTCCTTAATTGATAAAAAGTGAGATGATTTCGTCAGTCGATCCACCACTACCCAGATAGCATCATAACCACCCTGAGCTCTAGGCAGTCCTGTGACGAAGTCCATTGAGATTTCATCCCACTTCCACTCGGGGACATCTAAAGGAAGCAACAAACCACTGGTAACATGGTGTTTAGCCTTCACTTGCTGAAACACTAGGTATTTAGCCACAAACTCCGCCACTGGCCATTTCACCCCAGGCCACCAAAACTGTTCCCTCAGGCCTCGGTACATTTTTGAAACTCCTAGATGTACCTCCAAGTATGAGCTATGGGAATCACGGAGAACTCTCTCCCGCATCGCCTCTGGAACAAACAATCTTCCATGTAAAAGCATCTGATGTCGGTTGTCCTTTGACCATCCTTCTGGAGCGCTTCCCTGATCGACACGATCCCGCATTACTTCTACCTCGGAGTCCCCCCACTAAGACTCTTCCACCTACTGCAACAAGGAGGACTTCACCATCATCTGAAACAAACAGCCTCTAACACCTTCTACCCTTGCATCCAAGTGCAAGGTATCCAACTCTCCCATCGCCTTCCAAGCATTAGAAGATTCCCAAACCACTTCCTAATGTGACTTCCTACTCAGGGCATCAGCCACAACATTGCCCTTACCTTCAGTGTAAGAGATCTCAAAGTCATAGTCTTGGAGGAACCCGACCCATCTCTGCTGCCGTAGGTTCAGGTCATGCTGGGAGAAGATATAACGCACGATCTTGTGATCTGAGAAGACCACAAAGTGCTCCCCAAGGAGGTAATGTCACCACAACTTCAGTGCGAACACTACTGCTGCAAGATCTAGGTCATGGGTGGTAGAGTTACGCTCGTGAGGGCATAACTGTCTAGACCCATAACAGATTACTCCCTTCTTCTGCATCATCACGCACCCCAAACCAAGGCCAGATGCATCACAAAACACCTCATACAACAACCATTCCTCTGGAAACCTGAGTACGGGATCACTGACCAACTTCTCCTTCAGGTAGTCGAAAGCCTTCTGGAACTTCTCACTCCATAAGAAGACCTGGTTCTTCCTAGTCAAAGTTGTCAATGGAGCAGAAACTAGAGAGAATTCCGAAACAATCCTCTGATAGTAACCTGCTAACCCCAGGAAACTACGAACTTCGGCAATGCTCTTGGGTGCTGCCCAAGAAACAACTGCCTCCACCTTCGACGGGTCCACTGACACTCCATGCTGAAACACTACATGCCCAATGAAGCGTACTTCTTGTGTCAAGAACATACACTTCGACAATTTCCCATAAAGCTGGTGTTGTCTAAGGACTTCTAAGACTGCCCTGAGATGCTCAATGTGCTCCTCCTATGATCTTGAGTAGATCAGGATGTCATCGATAAACCCAATAACAAACTGGTCCATAAACTCTCGGAATACAAAGTTCATAAGTCCCATGAACATGGCCAGTGCATTCGTAACTCAAAACAGAATCACTACAAACTCGAAGTGCCCGTACCTGCACCTGAAAGCCGTCTTCGAGATGTCATTGTCCTTTACCCTTAGCTAATGATATCTAGATCATAGATCAATCTAAGAAAACCAACCTGCTCCGCTCAGTTGGTCAAAGAGATCATCTATCCTTGGAAGTGGGTAACGGTTCTTGACCATTACCTGGTTCAACCTTTGGTAGTCTATGCATAGCCTGAGACCACCATCTTCCTTCTTCACAAACAAAACTGGAGCACCCCATGGCGATACGCTGGGTCGAACAAAACCCGTCTCCATCAAATCATCAATCTGAATCCTCAAATCCCGCAACTCCGAAGGTTCCATCTGATAAGGGGCCATCGAAATCGGACGGGCACCAGGCTTTAAGTCTATCCTGAACTCAACGTCACATCGGGGGGGTAGAGTCACAACCTCTTCAAGAAAAACATCGAGGAACTCCCCAACAACCTCCGGGACATCCATCATCTCTGTATCAGCTGGAACCACTGATAACCCGCCTAACATGGAAAGGAGAGGCTTCACATTCCGGATTACTACCTGATAGCTCCTCTCACCAACAAAAGATACGCGATTCCCATCCACGTCGGAGAACACGACTCTTCTCCAGAATCAGTCGATAACGGAACTAACAGAAAACAACCAGTCGATGCCTAGGACAACATCGTATGGCTACATCTGTAACAGAAGAAGGTCCCCACTAGATCGATGTGGTCCCAACGTCAGCCCACATCCCCGAAAAACACAAGGTACACTGGTCTGGCCTCCAACTGGTGTACTCGGAACCAGTGGTATGGAAGTTCTCTCTACATCTAGTCCCAAATCATGTGCTAGACTAGGTGCAACAAAGGAGTACGAAGCTCTTGAATCGAACAAAGCGGAAACAAGAGTGCTGAACAAACAAACCGTACCTCACACCACCTCTGATCCTACCGGAGATGTCAACTCTGTTGCGTGCAACTGTCCACACCCATCTCCTCTGCCTCTCCGATTTCGACCAGGTGCCATAGTGGTACGGTAAACAAAGAACGCCTAAGCCTGCGAAGTAAGGAAATTTTTCAAGGTTTTATTTTATCATTTTTATTTCAATTTCTTTCTTAGAACACCCAAATCAAGTAAAACACAATCATGATGATGCATATACCTTCCCTGGGGTCTCTACCCTACAATCAATGTAGTCTCACTTGGTCATTCAGTAGGCTCAGAGTCCTTGCATCAAATCACGGGGGCCCTAAAATCTCGTGTCCTATCCGGTCTTCCCTGGCCTATGTCACCCACCAAGATTAACCAACACTATTTCCCTACCATCCCATGCAGTCCTCACTGTGCCTAACTCCAGACTCCATCCTATCTCTCAACCATCACCTCTGATACCATTCTGTCACGACCCCATCCCACCAAAGATGCCCCTCCTGAGCTGGCAATGGTGAAAGGGTGATAATGACCCCCCGAGTCCCGCCTCCAGTAGGCCCTGATGTGGCAACTAGCACCAAGGGTGTGAGTTTTCACAAATATGGGAGGCATTACCCTTTTTATTATTTAATATCGTGAGATAGGACAAGTCAACCACCCAAAAAGGAAAAGACAAAGTGTATAGAAATAAACCCAAACCAATCCCGCATGCATGTTTAAACAATTTTATAACATGGTGCAAGTACAAGAAAGCTCAAAGTACAATACCAAAATAGAACAAGAGTACATAAACTGCAACAACTCCAACTGTCCGACTAGTAGGGTCCTGCATGGCCGTGGTGGTCCTCCTGGAAACCCAAAAGTAAACTTTGGGTGAGAATACAAGTATACTCAGTAAGGAAACCTAAATCTCTCGTGCACATGTGCGGAGACATCCGAATGTCCCGTGAGATTAATAGAACAAACCTAGCAAGGAATTATATCCACCCAAACTCACCAGCCACACTCACCAAAAACACAATCACAACAGGTAGTAGTATATAAGAACAAGAGTATTGGGTAACCTGCACCATTTCCCACTACTTAGCTGCTCTTCCTAACGGTGAACGTCCTGACGCTACCACACTCTTCCCGCCCCCACACACCTGGGCCTCAAGAACAACACATCCCGCCCGCACACACCTAGGCCTCACAACCATGCATCCCGCCCGCACACACGTGGGCCTCACAACCACGTATCCCGCCCGCACACACCTGGGCCTCACAACCACAATCACGTCCCCGCCCAAACACACCTGGGCCTCATCCCAAAGATTCTTGGGAACAGTAACAGAACTCTCTCCTGAAGACACCTAAGCCTCATCCCGAATATTCTTGGGAAAACAAACCTGCTCGAAGAGTCTTGGGCCAATCCACCCCAATCGAAACCTACCTGAAGGGTCTTAGGTGTAAGATCTCCTCAAGCCATCACAGCCTAGGGAAGAACGAGCAAGAACGAGCTAGTAACTATGGGAAAACACCCTCTCCCAAGAAATGGGAGTGTTTGTCACTAAGTCCTCAACATGAGTGGGGTGAGATAAAATACAAATATACAGATATATATATATATACACCAAACACTCAGCCCAACCTATGGCTTCTAAATAGAGAAACTTAGCACGTGCCTCGACACTGATACTACAAAGCATGCATATAACAAACAACCCAAACCCCATTTAGGTTTTCACATTTCAACAGAATCAGCTTATTAGTTCCTTAACTACTGGGAAACTATCCACAACCAACCACATCGATCATTTGTAAAACATATCCCTGCCATCCACAAATCAATTTAGGAAAACACAGGCAGCAAAACAAATTCCTTCTTATTAGCAAACCAACCCCATTGATTATTAACCCTGTTCCATTACTATGCCCCACCATTCATTATCTCTTCCACATTTTATTTATTATTCACAACCCATAGCCCGTTAACATTCCAACCCATCCCTGTATCCCCACTGCCAACTGCCATAACCATAACCGCACTATACATCATCATCCCTTGATAAAACTTATCGCAGACCCGTTGCTCATCTGATCCACAACAACCCACAAAACAAGGTTCATGCCACATCATCTACCCTTTAACATCCTCTACTGTAGCCCTGCTACCCGTTCTATTCGTAACAACCCAGGATTCACCGCCCCCCCTCACACACCACGTAACCAAGCCAAAACCCACATATTCATTATTCCATTTTGTTTAACCGGGGTGATCACACAAGGGTTCCAAATTTTAATCATCCAACATTACGTGATTAACCAGATTCCACATTCCACAAGGATCTATTCAAAAAACGGTCTAGAAGATAGGGAAACATTTAATTGTGAAATCAAATTCCCCCAACGATCATGATTTTTAGTAGGCATAAGCCTATTTAATTCATAACATATCAATAAGATAAACAAAGATAAACATAACAACTTTACCATCCCCGTTCTTTAACCAGTTATTATCTTTATTTAATGGTTAAACTGTTTCTCATAAAAACAAGACGATACCCACCCCGCATGACGGACAAATTAGAGAGACGAAGGTAAGATCCCTACCTCAACTGGTTCTGATCACAACACTCCCACCTGATCAAATTTAGAAGACGTCTGTCGGCGTCCGTCACTTCTATCGAGTCCCAGAAAAACCTCCTTGGGTGTAAGTTGGAAAGGAAAGGCCAAAGGAAAGACAACAGATCTAAGCTCAGAAGTTCCACCTCGTCGTTACGATCTCGTGGCCGCTGACGGATCGTAAATCGGAGCTCGGACGAAAAAGTTATGGAAGAAAAGGAGCCTCCAAGTCTCTTAGGATAGCTCTGCTCATAGGAATTGGGAGGAGAGGGGTGAGTTGAAAAGGAGGAGGGGAACCCTCCTTTTATAGGTGATAAAATCAAAAGTGCTCGACGTGTACTTTATGGTACGTGGCGTGTACTCAGTCGTTTCACACGGTCACCACGCGGCTTCCAACACGGCCTTCAATGCGGAACGCGGACGTTGACTGGTCAACACACGGTAACGCGTATGTGGGGAAGGACTACACGGCCTGTAGTGTTGGATACATGGCATGTACTCATTTATTTCACATGGAAAGGACGCGGCCTTCAACACGGCACATGGCCGTTGACTGGTCAACACACAGTAATGCGTACGCAGGGAAAGACTACACAGCGTGTAGTTTGGGGTACACGGCGTGCAGCCATTTATTTCACAAGGCAAGGTCATGGCCTCCAACACGGGGTATACCCGAAAAGGGGGTACACGACGTGTACTCAAACTACACGACATGTAGTTTCAAAATTCTGGAATGTGTGGGAAAAGTCCATTTTACCCTCCAGAACAGTTCATGGCCTTCTTTTTGACAAAGGAATGGGCCGGAGAGGTCCGAGCCATTACAATATTCACCTGTTTAATCCTCATTGGGATGGTTGGTTGAACACTCACTTGAGAAAGATAATAATTCTCACATATATTAAATATTTCTATATCAATCCATTGAGAATCCATAAATATTATAAATACTTATATAGTAATCCTTAATAATAGATCACGATTTATTATACCCAATGTTTCTTTCACATTGTTCTCATTCATAGGGTTACAATGTATTATGCATTCATAATCATAAGTCAACTCAAATCTCATTCTATGGTGCATATTCAACAGTTTTTTAGTGAACATATACAATAAAATTTTGGGATCCATATATACATATCATGACTTTTTCTATCAATAAAATACCTACATATAATATATACGAAATTATAATAGTTAACTCCAAATATTTAGTTCATTAATTTTTTTAATGGAACATAAATTATAATGATACATAATCCAACATCGTATCATTATCCACATATACAAATCCTAGATCCTAATAATTTGATTGTTCACTATAGATCACAACCATTTCATTACTATAGGATAAATCATTAACTTTTGAATTGAAAAAATCACATTATTTCCATAAATTTTTTAACACATTCAACTATGCAATATATCATATATAAAATCTGAGTAAACACTTATATAATATTTGATATCAATTAGAAATGTTCACAAATGATTTAATACTATCCAGAAATACCAAGAAAAAATGGAATTATTTCAATGTGGATAGACTAGGACATTTTTAAAAAAACAACCCTATTTTAGGGATCCCTCAATATACAACCAATTTAGACTGTAGGACCAGAAAATGAATAATTGTGTATCCATAAATTAAAAAATAGTGAATTTTCAATATAGATTCACCTTTACATGTGTCATCAACATAATCCTGAATTGATCATCTTGTACATCATTGGATTTTAAATATATAATAATATCATATACAATGACTTAAAATACTTATCATGGAAATGTTTGAAGAAAAATATTCATTAAATCCAATTTAATTGTGGGGGAATTAGTGGGAACATATGACATCATAATAAATTCGTAGTGTACATACTGTGTATGAAATTTTTTTCTAGGTATGTCCATATAATTGAATATCTATTGATTATATGATTAATGAATTATAATATTCAAATTTCATTTAGATCTACATAGTCAATGAACAAATTTTTCAATACGATGTTTAGGAAATTATTTTTTAAATGATCTTGTTCATTTATATTTAATAAAATTGTGGTTTATTATTTTTAATTCATGGTAATCATATATTAAAATTCTCTAAATTGGTTTTTAAATAAATTTTAAATTATCCCAATCATATAGCTTTGGGGGTCGTACAAGGTGAACAATATATGAACACTTACCATGAACTATTATGATGAATCATGTATACTAAAACAACTATTTTTGCGGTTATTACAACTTGATACATTTGTTAAAAAGTAATGATATTTTTAATATCCATACATGAATGTATTTCATGTAAGTCAATAAAAAAATTCATAAAAATCATTATAATGTATGTCTATGCTTATATTCATCCCATGAGTTTTCAAAAAGGTTCAACGATCATAATCAAAAAACAAAAACTAATACCGATTATAATACAAAAAATAGAGTCCCACATTTTTCATACAAAGATATTACATATTGTTATATGAATATTCATTACATAAAAATACCATACATCATAGATCCATATAGGATAAGCATATTTTGAGGCCGTACACAAAATATACTTAATTCATGAATGATCATTAATATCTCTCATATATATCTTACCACATAGTAGTCTTAATAAAAATATCTATCCTAATTCTTTTTTTCATTTTCTAGGGTAAATAATCATAAGAAAGGGTGATTCCAAATGCTCATTATGTGAAAATAAGGGAGATATCATTGGTCATTAAATCAATGATTTATAAGAAATGGTATGAGAAAATGTAAATAACCATAGAAAATTATAACCTTAAATTAATAGATAATTAACCTGAGTCATTTCATAAAACCTATATGTTCTGAAGACATGATTTATAAATTGAGAAAATAAAAATGGAAATAATAACATAAAATTATCATAAAATGATGTCATAAAATTGTGAAAAAATGTTTAAAAAAATCAGAATCATATAAATTTTATAGCAACGATGTCTGCTCAGACAATTAAAACATTTTAGGGTTGGGATAAATTCCCATGTACCTCCATCATGATTGGGATAACATCTCATATACAATATATTGGGATTGGGATAACCTCCCTTGTACAATATTATTAGTCTAGGATTACAACCTATATTCTATTCTAGCATATAGTATATGAATTATTAAAAAAATTGTTGGAGGGATACATAATTTCAGGTATACCCTTCCCATATTATTAAATCCCATTAATAAGTGTTAAATAGGTATATTATAACATTCATAATAATTAAACAATTTCAAAATAAAATTTGTTTCAACAATATTTAATTATCATTACAACAAACTATTTGGGGAATGAATGAAGATGGAATCATAGGATCATATCCCCATTAAATACAATGTATCATTAATGGATTGTATAAAAAATGAAAAATTATTTTAAACTATTACTAGAATATTACACTTTGAAAGTACCATTTAATTTTTTAAAACCCCAAATAAAATAGAAATAATTCCAAAAATGTAAGGGAATTTTCTTAATGAAATGAACCATTCTAACCTATAAATTAATCATTATATTATTTTTTGGTCATAAGGTTTTGAAATATTAATCAAGAAAAGTATTTGAAAATAATGATTCATTTTACATTATTAGAAAAAAAAGAACATCATTTAGAAAACAACAGTAAGATTCATTTTGAACTATTTTAAAAAATTGTAAAATGTATAAAATGTCTTTCATTAATAATATTATAATAAATAATAATTTCATTAAAATATATTTTGAAAAAATGGACATTGAATAAAATTTATTATCTACTAAAGAGTGAAATTAATACCATTTTACATAGAAATATTATTTCATACTGTAATGAAAATTTAAAATTTAAAATGAACAAGAAACAAGTATTACTTTATTATAAAAATATTAAATATAATTCGTGTTATTATTGAGTTGTATATCAATAATGTTAATCATTTCACACTATATTATAAATAATCTCAATAGAAACTAAGATAGTACCAAAAAAATCCCTTCTCATGGGTCGAACTTTATTTGGAAGAACATTTTACTCAGGTGTAATAAATTTTAATTTAATATAAATATATAAAAATTAGTTTATATACTAATAATAGTATATACATCACACTTATATCATTCCAACATCGATTTATTCGTAATTCATTATCAATATCATTGTTTCTAGGTTTTAGATATTTCATTATTTCTAAGAATATATGTTAAGTAGTTTAGGTCCTCGAACACCGATAAAGGATTTTACATCTCAATAATATTCATTATTATATAAATTTCACATATATTCATTATATAAATATTTATAATCATACTTCTAATGTTGATAGTGAAAATAAATTACACCATTTAATGAGAGAGTTGGTCGTATGTATTCAAGAACACTATATTCAAATTTTTGAAAAATGGAATGAGATAATGGTAAATAATAATTCAACATTACAAAATCATTATGATATCCTAAATATCATATTAATTTTTTTAATATGTCCTTATATTTCTCCATTTAATTTTTAATTTAAATATTTACCAAATAGCTTGATGAAGGTACTACACCACATATACGGACATGTGAAGTTTCGATTATACAAATATATATGAAGGTAATATGGAAAATATGATATTATCCTTACATTAATTTTTTTTATGGACAATGATTCGTATTTCTACGTGGAGGTGTTAGTCCACACACACACACAACCAATACATTAGCTTCTTATTCGATATAAATGTTATTGTATAATGTTTGTTACACAATCCAAAAACTAATTATATTTTAAATAATAATTACTTTATTTATGATAAATTCAGTAGAATTATAAAAGGTAAAATAAGAATTAAATATAATGAAGTCTGTTATGAATATTAACTATTCTTTAGTATTCCTCCATTATATCCATTATCAAGGATACATGGAATGGTCTTTAATACATAACATCACATATTATTTTGTAATTATTATTATTAAAAGATAATTTGATAGTTTTTTAATGATATATGGATTAAAGTGCTACAATGGAAATGGAGAAGGGGTGTCTTTTTATAAGAGTCGTAAATGGAGAATTTATAATTAAAGAAATGATTAATATAATTTTTCCATTCGAAATAAAAATAATACAAAAGTAATTATATTCTTATAATAAAATTATATGGTATACATAATGTAATCCAATAAATGTTTTTAGTTTTTGTTTAAATTTTAAACTATATATTTTGGTTTAACCCCTTAACTAAATTTTTTTAATCATAACCATAGTAAAAAATTTATTAATATTTAAATTTTATATGTTTAAGAGTGAGATAAAAAAAATATACCTTATGTTATCAAGGGATGAAATTTATAAAAATTGTAAATCCAACATGTAATATATAAAAGAATTTATTTAAAAAAAATTAAATTTTATATTTTTGTAATATACTATCAATGTCCTATTAGAATGTATTCACATAATTGTACACTGAAAACAACATGTAAAAAATGTGACTTGAATATATTAATTTTACATACCAATTATATTTTATATTAATCTATAAAATACCATGATAACATATATTCACCCATATAGTATTAATACTAATATTTTAAAATCATTCTCTAATTTTACTTAAAAATTGAATAAATACATTCCTAGGGTTGGGTAAACTGTTAGGTAAATTATTCTCTAAATAACAAATACAGATGAATTTCCATGATAAAAAACAAAACTCATATTTAAAAAATCATTTTGAACCGAACATCTCATCTTTTTAACCTTATTTAATCATTTTTGATACATTATATTAAATGGTGACAATGGACAGCGTTGCCCAGGAGAACGCGCCTGACGCGCGGCCTGCGTTTTCAAATTTTTTGCCCGTTGCGACTCCGCCGGCCTGGCCGCCGGATCCTCCGCCTCCAGCGCCCGGCCGCTACAACGGGCCCGCCGCTCTCTGTCGCCCGTCAGCCCCTGCTTCTCCGGTGATCTCCTTCGGTTCTCTGTCCTGGCCTCCCTGCTCGCTTTCCGCTCAGGCCCCCGGGACGGGGCCCGCATCTTCAGGAGCAACTACGTTGCTGGCGCAGGTTTCCCACGAGGCTCTTCGCCCAGGATCTTATAGGGATGCGCTTCGTGGGCCGCGTGGGGTCCCTTCAGATCCCCGCTCCCCGGAGTTCTGTCTGGTGGATTCGGATGTTTCACGTGATGGTTCTTGTGTCTCCCTGGTTTTCCCTGTGTCGGCTTTCTCAGCGGCGGAGGCAGACCTCAAATGGACCCTTGCGGTGCGCTTCGGTGCTGAGAAACCTCCTCTTGCTGTATTCCAGCGTTTTGTCGCCTCCTGGGGTCTACAGTCTCCGGCGCGGATCTTGCCTATGCACCGGAATTCGTTCTGCATCTCCCTAGCTTCATGAGAGGATTTCGTGTTCGCTTGGTGCAATGCTCCTCGGGTTTTCGGCCGATGGCAGCTCAGCATGTCACGCTGGTCCATGGAAGTCCACAGGGGAAAAGAGAGCCCGAATGCAGCGGTCTGGATCACCCTTCCCGGGCTGCCTCTGCCGTTCCGAAACAGGGGCTTTCTCAAAGCGATAGGTGATGCCTTGGGGGGTTTTCTCTGCGCAGATGACAGGGTAGATACGTCTTCAGCCCACGTTTGTATAGAGATGGATCTCTCCCAAACCATCCCGGAACGACTCTCTCTCTAGGTGAAAGATGGGTTGGTATGGGATCAGGTCATATCTTACCCGGTTTTCCCTCTGTACTGGCCTTTCTGCTTGCTCCAGGGGCACTCCTTACATGTTTGTAGACGTCGCCGTCTCTCGATGTCTAGACGCCGGTCGGTGGGTCAGCACCAGCAACCTACCCTGGCCCCAGGGCCCCTTTTAGAGGCACGTTCGGTTGCAGTGCCCCATACCAGGCCTGATATGTCTTCCTGCGTCGTCACTCCAGGCGCCGAGGAGGCTTTGATCCCTTTGGCATCTCGCCTTTCTGTGTCGGGCCTGGAGTTGGCCACTTCTATTCCTGGAAACAGGGACTCAACCCCAGATGATGTCCGAGCCTCAATGCTGCTTCGTCTTTTGCTGTTTCAGAGCCCGCTCTATGGGTGCCGGCTGTTTTTCAGGATGGCCAACACTCCCGGTGCCATGGATTCGGATCTGACGTGCTCCCTCGAAGTGGCGCTCTCCAGAGGCTCATGCTTTGATGGGTTCGGACCACCCGTCTCAGGAAGCCGCTCCCAGGGGGTGGTCGGTCATGGTTTCGGCCTGCCCCCAGTATAACCTTGTTGGGTGGAGGTCAGACTCGACTGCCCCAGACACTCTGTGGATTTCAGAGGTAGTTTCCCCCTTCCAAGGTCCCAAACGTCAAGGGCGATTACTCCGGTCCCCGGCCAGTGCAAGAGGCCTTTCCCTCGAGGGCCCCAGGAAGGCTCTATCTCCGGATCCACCGTCGACGCCCAGGTCGGCAGGAGTTTGTACCCGATCGCAAACGAGGAACCAAAAAGAACTATCTTCTTATCACTTTGACAAGGCCATGAATTCTGGGGCCAATGCCAGGAGACTGTTTGCTGAATGAATTCTTTTATCATCTGGAATGCCCGCGGCATCGGAGCTCGGGTGAAGGGGGACTTCCTCGCCAGAGAAATCAAAAGTCACAAGGCTTCTGTTGTCGCAATTCTCGAGCATAAACAGTCTCCTGCCCTTATCAGTTACCTCTCCCGGAAAATCAACATGCACAGTTGCTTACATGCAGACCCTTCTAACAAGCATATTTAGGTTCTGTGGCATAAGAGCGTATCGGTGGATCTGGTGCAGGCCTCCGACCAGTTCATCACCACGAGAGTAGGGTTTGGAAGCATGACTATCTTCATCTCTTTCGTATACGGGAGCTGCGATGCTGGCCAAAGGCGACACCTTTGGAGCGATCTCAACACTTTTGATTCGGGAAACACTTGGGATTTCAACGTGGTCGCTGATGCAGAGGAGTGGAAAGGACGAGGTCCGTTCCAGAGGAAAGCAAGCTTGGACTTTGTCCAGTTCATGGCTGGGAAAGGGCTCTCTAACCTCAGTTTCTCGGGGAACCATTTCACCTGGTGTAACAACTAGAAGGGGAGGAACCGATCATGGAGTCGTTTGGACCTGTGCCTCGCCAACGTGCATGCCATCGCCGCGTTCTCCAACACCATGGTAAGGCATTTGGTACGGGGAATATCGGATCACTCTCCCCTTCTTGTTTCGCTTTCCCCTGGCCAGGAGAATCATGCAAGATTCCGATATTACAACCACTAGGGTAGCCTCCCGGATTTCCATGACCTGGTCAAGGACACATGGGGAGAGTCCAATGAAGGTCATTCCTGGATGGTTGTCCATAACAAGCTCCGAAGGCTCAAGGCAAGGCTTCATGTTTGGTCAAGAGATCAATCCTCTACGGATAATGAGATTACGACCACCATGCAGGACGTGGACCGCCAGGAGGGGGACCTGGAGACCGAGTGGAACGATAGAACTTTCGACGACTTATCCACCAAAAAGAATGATCTGGAAGACATGCTCCTCAAGCAGGAACGCCCAGAGAGGGAAGAGCCGAGGATCAAGTGGCTGAGAGAGGGAGATCAAAACACAGGATACTTCCATGCCTGCATCAAGGAAAGGAGGCGCACAGTGACCCCCAACATCTTACTGGATGGCGGTAGGTACTCCGACGACAGAGACACTATTGGCGCCATGGCTTTGGCCTCCTTGAAAGATCTTCTAACTGGCCCCAACACCTGTTTTCCCAACGGATATCCGGGAGAGGAAGGGGGTTACTTTGATGTGATCTCTAACCAACTCTCGACCCAAGACAACATTGACATGAGCGCCATTCCAGATGAGAAAGAAATTCAGGGAGCCATGATGAGGCTTAACCCCGAAAGTGATCCAGGGCCCGATGGGTTTCCGGGGTTGTTTTATAGAGCCTCGTGGGACGTCGTTCAGGTGGACATCATCTCTGCTGTTCGGGACTTCTTCTGAGGGGGTTACCTTCCCAGGGCAGCATGTGCCACTTCCATCATTTTCCTACCCAAGACCAAAAACCCATCCTCTATATCTCAATACTGACCAATAAGCCTGTGCAACTTCCCTTATAAGATTTTGGCCAGCCTGATTACTGCAAGAGTGTCCGCTCATATCCCCCGGTGTGTGTCCCTAGAACAGCACGGCTTCGTGAAGGGATGGTCGATCCAGGGGGCCATTGCTCTCGCACAGGAGTTGATCAGAGACTTAAACTTCAAGACGCGTGGTTCCAATGTGGCGATCAAGCTTGACATGAGTAAAGCCTACGATCGAGTTGAGTGGGGTTTTATCAACAAGGTGCTGACAAGAAGGGGGTTCTCCCCGAGGAACATCGACATCATTTTCAGGTGCTTCAGCTCTTCCTGGTTGGTCGTCACCTTTATGGGGAAAGGATATGGTTTTTTCCAGTCTACTCGCGGGTTGAGGCAGGGTGACCCTTTGTCCCCGATTCTATTCATTCTTTGCCAAGATGTCCTCAGTCGACACCTGCACAGGGGAACGAATAGCGGGGAGGTCGTTGCTTATCACCAGAGAAGGAGAGCCCCCCCCCCAGTCTCCCATTTGATGTTCGCGGACGATACGTTCATCTTCACAAATGGCAGTCGGCGGTCCATTAATGGCCTCAACAGAATCATGCAAGAGTATTGTTTTTGGAGTGGGCTGGTCATCAACAAGGCCAAAATCAATTTTTTCATTTCCAACGGATGTGGTGTTTCTCGGCCCCATGATATACAGCAAAATCTGGACGTGCACAGAGGGTCTTTCCCCATGGAATACCTGGGCGCCCCGATCTCCTCGAGGGGGCTTCGAGTACGTGATTTCGACGCCATTTTCAACAAGATCACAGACAAAATTCTCAACTGGAAGAACATCTTCCTCTCTTTTGGGGGACGAATAACACTGGTTAACATCGTACATCTTGCCACCCCTATCCGCTCTCTCTCATCGATCAAAGTCCCTAAGAGCACCATTAACAGGATTGATAAGATTCTTGCTGGTTTTATCTGGGATCCACCATCAGAGGGAAGGCGTCGATGGGCCTCATGGGACAGGGTGGCGAGACCAGTCAGGGAAGGGGGTATCAATGTTCGCCGACTCGATGACACGCTCATGTGCATGCATGCAAAGATAGCCTGGGAGGTGCTGGAAAAACGCACACTTTGGGGGATTACCATGCACAAATCCCATGCAGGCTTTGAGCCCGGGAGCGCCGGCAATGCTTCCCCCTTCTGGTCGGTGATTTCTCCTTTTATCGCGGCGTTGGAACCACATTCCAGATGGCTCGTGGGAAGGGGGGACATCCTTTTCTGGAATCATAACTAGGCTGGGACCATCCTTGGCTTCCCGGGGTGCCCGGGCACTACGCTCACTTTTAAAGAGGCTAGTGATCACGTGACCTTCATCGAATCAGTCCTTGATGATGATCAACGTGCTACTTTCAACCTTATCGAAATCAACTCCGATCCGGAAAGATGTGTTTTCACTCTCTTTGCATCGGGATCCTTCTCTTCGAGGGACTTTCGACGATCTATGGCCACTACCGATCACATCACTACATGGAACGCGATCCTCTGGGCCAAGGAATCTCCGCTCAAACAGAACTTTCTTACCTCGGGGCTTCGGCACAAATCCATTCCCACAGATGAAAACATTAGGAGGTGTGGCATCCTGTTGGCCTTGAGGTGTCACTGCTGCTCGGAGCACCGAGAGGAATTCACAGATCACCTGTTCTTTGAAGGAGAATGGGCGAGGGTGGTTTGGATCTATTTCAGTGAGTTTACGGCTTTATCTGATAACCGCATGGTCGACAAGCCTTTTATGGATAGATGGTTTCACGGCGCGGTGGAGAGGGGCCCTGAGCAGACGGCCCGAACTATGGTTCTCCATGCTGGATGCTGGACGATATGGAAAGCACGGAAAAAGGCTTGTCACAATGGGATTATCGACTCTGGCCGGGGAATTGTACTTCGTACAAAGTTCCTATTACTGGACCTGATCAGATCCTTTAGCCAATGGAAGGAGGTGCCCACACTTCGACGTCTCCAAACATGTAATGTCAGCGTCTCTCCGGGTAGCAGTGCCGGTAGAGGTAATTGGGTTGGGTGGACTCCGCCCCGCAGAGGGCTCAAAATCAACTCCGACGGGTCATGCAGCATGGGGGTAATTCATGGAGGAGGGGTGGTTCGGAACCAGTTCGGGTCGGTTATCCTGGCTTTCTCGGGGCGCTTGGGGAGTGGATTATCTCTTCCAGCCGAGGAAAAGGCGTTGTTGTTGGGCCTCTCACTATGTCGCCGAAAAGGGATCGTCTTATCGCAGGTCGAAACTGACTCCCAAATCCTTCACAAAGCCTTGCATGGCTCCGATTTCATTCCATGGTCTATACACTACACGAGGGCATGCCGAGGTATGATCACCAATAACATTAGTGTAACTCACACTTGGCGTGAGGGGAATAAGGTAGCAGACCATCTTGCTTTTCTTGACGTCCCCGGTCCGGTGCACTTCTGCTTCCATACAACTAGCTCTATGAAACCAGAGGGGGTCAACCTGGTTCGAGGAGATGCCCTGGGCCTCCACTACTTTCAGCCCCCCTAGGATTGTTGTGTGGGGCGATGTGGGCCCGTTTTTTCTTGCTTTTGATGTTTTCTTTTTCCCCTTAAAATAAATAAATATTTATGTTATGATGAAATGGTGATATTTTTATTTTTTATTTTTTTAAAAAAAAATTAGATGTCATTATAATCTAATAATTTTTCAAATTATCCATATATTCAAGAAATAGTTTTAGATGGCGGATATCCACCGTTAAAATTTGATAAAGGCATGTTTTTGGTTGATTTTGAGACCTTATCTCGTATATTTATCCTAGATCTCTTCCCAAAAGACATACTGTAGTAATATTCAATGGGAGAGGGGTTGCATGTAGATCATGGTAATTTCATGAAATGGGAAACACCTGCTTTAATTATATGATTACATATGATCTTTTAATAAAAAAAATAACTTTTAAATAAAAACACCAATAATAAAGATAATACACAAAACTTATAGTGATTTGAATAATATAAATACCCCAGTCAACTCCCCTTATTCCAAACTCCATGGTCCAAGTTATTTTCAATAGTTAAGTCTATTTATCGAGGACTGCAAGTCATTTTACCATAGTATATAGAAATAATTTAATCAGTCGCCACATAGTATAGAATAACGATCATTCTATTGGGACCGAGCAGTGCTTTACAAACAATCACCTTAAAGGACGTTTTATTAGAAACTATCTGATTGATAATGAAAATAAATATAGTCTTTGTATATAACATTCACATTTGTATGTTACAATAAAAATATGAAAATATTTCTATAGGGATGATGATAAGAATGAAATGTATCTTCAAGAGAGTTTTAAAAAGAAAACCATTGATGGACATGATAGCATAGCTATAGATAAAAACTATATTCCTTCATATTCATGTACAATAGACCATTATAATGATTTCATTTATTTTATTCTAATAATTTAGTGAATGATTTCTTTTTCTTACATATGTATCACTTCTTTTCAAACAGTTGGAAAATATAAGAAATTTTTTTATATAATCATACAAAATATGATTCTTAAAATCTGGGGTTGGATATAAAATTCCCCATAATTTTATTGGTAATACCTTATAAGATGCATTCGTCATTTAATTTTTATATTACTTAATTTTACTCGATGCTTAAATCATTTTATAATCATTTTATTTCTATATAAGTTATCTAAAAAATAATGACTGCACAATTTCATTAATGGCCCACTAGAATTAAAAAATAGTAATAAATTTAAGGTTATAGAATAATTTAGTAGATTGTAGATAATCATGTATCTAAATTATAAATAATTGAATACACATAGCTAAAATTATCCACATAGTCATTCCACATGTAACTGTTTTATCTACATAAATGATTTCGAAAGGCATTATTTATGTATATGTATTTATTCATGTATGATTACCGATATAAAGACTAAATTATAAGTAGCTAAATGAAATATATAGTAAATTTTAACCACATAGCTGATTTTACCAGGTATCTAAATCAATTATTTGATTGCATCATGTAACTTATTGATGTAGAATGATAATCTACATAGTGGATAACTCATGTATGTGATTCACAGATCTAGGTGATTTTCAAATAGATGATTTAATGACGTAGTCGTTTCACAATGAAATATCTATCCCATAGAAGATTAATGTTTCCAATTTATGGACATTTCCACATATCCATACAGTCGAATGCCTCACATAACTGGCATCCCATACCTAGGATAATATATAACAACTTCACAGATGTTTTAGACTTCAATATATATTTTTTAAAAGGATGATAAAATTGAAAAATACAAGTATTAAAAAATGTACCATATTAAGGGTATTTGAGGCCATAAAATCATCATGTACATGGGATATGACATTATGAGAGTTATAGTCCTACATTTTAGGCATTTTACCCTTACAAAGGTGAAACATATTTGAAATGGATAGAATTCATAATGAATAAAAATAAAATTAGCAAATTTAAAAAATTTGATCCTACTAATTCAAAATATATAATCAATTCTTAATGAACGTTTCTTTATAAGTAGAATTAGTATATTTTAATGTATATTCCCAAAATAATATGAATCATGATTTTTATGGGGAAAAATTAAGACTTAAAGAATATTTATTATTATCCCATTCCTATATAAAAAATGGATGACTGTTGAAATATTTTCTTTAAATATTCATTATTAAGATTATTTCTCCAATAGTGATTAAAATAATTAATTATGATTAAAAAATATTGAACACATAAAAATATTTCCACCAAAACATCTCTTATATTTTAAATTAATTTTATTTTTTTCAATCTATTAATAAATGATGAATTTGTTTTATAATTGCGTCCAACATACATTTATTATATAATTAGTTACCCATATTCATACCAAAAAATCCTACAATGAGGTTATAATTATCCATATAAAAATATTTTAATACTATATTGTAGTTAGTTTATACACTGTCTGGAATTTAATGAATGTTGTCAACAAAATAGATTCATTTATATGATTGTATATAAAAAATAAAGGAGTTTTACAATAATAGCTCGACTGGTCACCACCACTACCCATGGTCAAACTTTTCATGCATTCATGCCACCTTCAATAAGATGTTTATATTTTCCTCATTACTGATTATCATAATATAGAAATGACTGATAGATATGTATGGTGTGAGAAAAAAGAACCCATTAGGATATCCCATAATAATCCATAAATAATTCCTAAAAAATAACCAATTTATCCTATAATTTATATATAATGAATCCATGATAAAATAATTTTACATTTCATATATACCATATTTCATATCATTCAATTACAAATATATGATAGGAATAGAAAATATAGCCACAAATGATAATTTTTTATAAAATACAATGAAATGAATAGAATAATTTAATGATCCTTAGAATGTAATAATCATATCCAAAAAACAAAAATATGGTAGTATTACTCGAGTTTTGTTAGTTCATGTCCATAGACTCATCACAGTACTCAATCAATATATCATAACATAAAATGTGCACACATCAGTAAGTATTAGACCATTGAGATAGAATCAATAAACCCCTAATCATGGGAATACATTCCAAATTGAATTTAGTTATAGTTTTCATCATCAATATATTACTAGGGGTGAGATTCACAGTTTTATTGTCATACTCACACAATAACTACCCACGATCACATGTTCATGTCACAAATAAATTAATAAATGCTTGGAGAATCTAGATAATTCATCATTCGAAAATATAACACATAATATAAATAAGTATAATTCAATTTTAATTTTATATCAATTTCATAGGTTTTTATAAGGTTCATTCATTTTAAAATCATTTTCATTTATATCAATATTCTATAGGAATTGATATTATATAATTTCATTAATCGGTATTTCATTTTATGATATTTTTTCAAAAAAAATCAGTATTACTAATTCAATTGATAATGAATTGTATTTGGTAATTTAATATCATTTTAATTAAAACATTAATATATACTAAAATAAACGATTTGAAATTAACTAGAACTAACCTTAAGAGAAAAAAAAATAAATTCCCAATTTACTGGAAAAATAATCATAGAACCACATACTTGAAGACACATAATCAATTAATCACCTAAAATAGGAACCACCAACACTGTGTTGAAGGAATTGAAGATCATTTCAGAATCCATAGATTTACAATTTACCAAATAAAGGATACAATCAATAAATTATAATAGGAATAACCACACATTTAATATAAAGACTAAGGAGAATAGAGAATATAAAAATAATTGTGTAATATATTGTATAAAGGGATCAATTCCATCAAACTAAACTAATATCAGATAATAATATAGTTTATAGGATACAAAATCTTCTCTAGAGAACCTCAAAAAGACAAATGATTATGTTATGTTAAAATAGAGGATTATTTCAATTTATAATGGGGGGTTTTGTGACTAAATTAAAAATATTTATAGGGGAAATCCCATCACACAAATATCATTTTTATGTCTCGCATTTAGAAAAAACCACAAATTTCACGTTAAACCACTGTTGGTTATTCCATGAGAGTTTTATGGATATCCTTCACATCTTATCATTCATTTATCCCACCTAAGGATTCAATAATGAATGTTCATGGTTTGTAAAGATGTTTTAGAAACCATGATCTTACTAGAGGATCCCCACTTCCCATAATTCTTGGTTTTAGGGGGTAAATAAATAGTTTTACTAACTATACACCCCCTATATAAATCTAACTCATGGGAAATTGATTTCTGTGATGACCCAAAAATAATAATTGACCATACACCAACCATGAATTGGTGTATAAACAGTAAAATAATTCTATATGTTTTTTATAATAACAATAAATTGATAAAATCAATGAATGATAATAAATTTGTTAGAAGTTAAAATAACTGGTAACTGGATGATACACCATTAATTGTAGGGAAACACTGGGTTTTTTTAGAGGATAATGAAGGATGATGAATAGATTTATTAAACCGAAATATATTAAAGGGAATAAAGTATATTATTCATCATGGAGGATATGTCTAATGTGTGGTAGTGGAACAATTGATTATTATTTAGTATTGATGGTAATTTTCATTCATTCATAGATATAGAATATATTTTTGTCTGTGAAATGGTGTCTAGTATTTTGTAGTTCTCAGATATCTAAAAAATATATATCATTGTGCCATACTGAGTGTCTATGGTGTGTGGATTACTTATGAGAGTGTGAAGTTTTTAGTACAATTGAATCATTTATGATGGATTCTATTTCCTTTTTTATAGGATCCATATGTTAACCACATCATATAATCAGGAAAAATTATTGAAAAAGTACCATTATGGACTTGAAATTTTCATTACACCATGGTATATTCTGTTTTGGGACCCATTGTGAAATAGACCTATATACTGAACCAATATTCATGTTTACCATATTTCATATAAATTCATTAAGCACCTCAAGTAAAACCACTTTCTTTAATTTACTATTAATCCAAGGTGCACTCAAATGTAATGTAATTATCACTTCTATCCACTATACTATTTGTTTCATATCCATTATTAGAGGATAAATAATAGGATAGTCTACATGTGTTCTATAAATATTTTATTTTTATTCTATCACCTTTTCGTGGTTATTCTCTCATTATTTGATAGGGAAGTATATGTGGTCATGGATAATTGATGAACTATGTTTATAATGGGAAGTACCAAATGTAAGAAAATTAGGTTTAGGATACTGGGCATACTAGAATGAAGCATAGAGTACACTTGAATTATTTGAATACCACTATAGACATTAATGGTAGTTGAGATTATATTTCATAATGTGCGATGTTCAGTTAAATGTATAGCCCTTTTATACTACTGGTATAGTGATGTTAATCCCATATGTGTTAAAATGATGTCATGATACCAATTATTGATAGTGGTTATATGTGTGTTCATTTGTAGCCCATGAGGCACATGGTTGATTATAATGATATTTTTGTGTGAATTAATACTTAGGATCATTCTTATATTATAATGATTGTAGATATATGACATATTCTTGATGTGTATTAATGCATAAAATATTGGGTTGGTTCCTTTGGTATATTGTGATATGTGTAAAATAAATTAATTTTTAATCACTAGAGGCAGATATTTCACAACATGTGATGATGAAAATTATAGGCTGAGTGAAAGGTTACAGTTAAAATTGTGTTGAATAACTTCCTCTATATGTTTTAGGATTTGATATCCTTATTGAGCAATTCAAGGCATAGATGGGTTTTGATGGCCATGAGGCTGTAACTATAATGACCAAGAATTTTTTTAAATGGATTTTCCATTATTAAAATTATATATTATATTATAATCACATAAAATAACTTTTACAACACAATACATTCATTATAAATAATGAATTAATGAAATTACAAGTATTTCTAGAAGTGAAGGAATCTATACCAATGGAAGAGAAACTTGACCATAGGAATAGTAATGTGACCCATAGGAATAGTAAATGAGATAAATTAAATAGTAATCACACCAATGGAATTATAAATGAGATTTATCTATCTAATATTCTACAATATGATATGAATATATCATAGTATAAGTAAATAAATATTTGAAAAATTACTCATTATTTTTTGGTATGTTTGTTAGTCATAAATATTTAATTTTAAATATAGGATTCATTTAACAATTTTGATGAAAATTTATTTTCAAATAATTTATTCCTAAATTAGTTTTTTTGTCATGATTATGAGATAATTTTATCAGACTATAGTTAATTTTTCAAAGTGTTATAATCTCAGTTATAATTTTAAAATCTATATTTTTTGTGTACATGAATATTTTAATTTAAAAATAATTTATCATATTTATAAAATTATTTTCCTAAAATGGAAATCATTTTTGAAATCTACATATCTATAAATTTCCTAGTCTATGTTTTTGTATTTTTAAAAAATAATTGAATTTTTGGTGAACAGTAAAATATGATAATTTATGATGATTGATAAATACATATATTATGGATTAATTAATGATGAATGGTTGATTTAAGAATATAATATCAAAACATACTACAAAATTTTAATATATTTAGTGCTAATTTTCTAACTATTCACCATCTTCAACCAAAATAAAAAACTAATGTATTAAATAATTAGAAAACACTCATCTCATCCTCTTTAAATGTCTCCCATCATCACCTATTGTTGTCACAACTATAAATCCCTGATCCTTTTCTAAATTATACTAAAATATAATCCTAATATCTTCCCCATGTCTATATTCTTTTTTCCATAACAAAATAAAAAACCAATCCCATAAAGTGGTTCTTGAGAAGAAGAAATCAAAAGGCAAAACCATATTCTTTTCCATTAAATTATTTTCAAGTCCCTTTCTTTTCTATTTAGCTCCTCACATCTCCTCATACAAATGGTATGATAACTTTAGTTACATACATATAATGTAATTTTTTTATGCTAATGGAATAAATCAGAATCATCTATCTTTCCCCCTCTTTTTTGTATAAAAAATATAACATCATCTGTAATTTTTTAAAATATCGTATTGAAGGACGTTGAGTTTTTTATTCATATTATGTCTTAATTACTACTCATAAAACCAATTTTATGGTAAAAATAGATTTTAATACATGTTATCAACCCTATTTAATGTTATATAAATAGTATATATATATATATATGATGTTAAATAATGAATCTAATGTAGTATAGGATGATTGAAAACCGGTAAAATTAAACAAATCGATTACCATTAATGTTTTACATAATGATTCATCCTCATTACATATTATAAAATCAATTAATTGACCATTTTATCTAATTAATTTAATTTATGTATTATTATTTCACTTATTGAAAGTCAATCCCATTTTACATGATCGTCTGAACTCTTATACAAGAGAAATGATCATGAAAACCAAGAAAAAGAACACTGTCAAATAATAAATTGAACATTATAACCCATAAAAAATTACACAAATTATCTAAATAAAATTATAATTAATATGATTAATTTGTAAAAGATAAGGTAATTATTAATTGACCAATTTAACTTTATTATTTAGGTCATTAAAATCAGGTGCAGAACCATTTTATACCTAAGTTAACGGATTCGACCTGAACATCAATTAATTTTTTAGGTTACCCATTCTCCCTTGTGGCGCAAATGAATTTATCTTTTAATTTTAGGAAAATAATCTAAATTATATTTATATATACCCAAATCATGTATCAAGATTACTTCATCATTATCTTTTAGGGATATAGTTGTTCTTAAAATGACACCTTCGCAATTATTCCTAACTATAAAGAATGATTAAATGGAACTTCCTGAATTATTAACCATATTCAAATGAATTCCATAATCTATTTTGGGTCTACCATACTATTTCTAAAATATCTAATTTAATTATGTGAAATTTATTTGTTATATTTTTGTTTCAAATGAAATATAATTCCCTTTCTTGTTTAAATGCAATTTAATGTTTTCCTTAACCCTCACTAAGATGTTTCATTTTTCTTTTAATTAAATAATCTATTTACATGTTATCGCATTACCGCGAAACTATTTTCTTTGTCTATTCATGTTTATTAATGAATTTTTGTTTATGATTTAAATCCTTTTTTATAGATCCATTTATGATATTCCAATTTATTATTCTTTATGAAATTATTATGATACAAAATTCATTCCATGGGCAAAAATTACATTTATTTCTATTGAGGAGTATATCCTAATAAATATGTTATGAAGGGTGTGCCTAGATAGGACTCCAATTAATCAGGCAATGTTTATTCTCCTGACACGTCATGTGCAATGATGTTGGTTGTTATCTCTAACTCATTCACCATTCATAACAATCAAGCAGACTAACCTTGAATCATGGTAATTTATATCAATTTATCCTTGACTCATGCTTATCTTATGTGGTATGTTGTTTCCACCTCTCCGATGACACAAATATTACATATGATATTCTTCTTTACGTACATTCATTCCTTTTATGTCATCTTATTATTCCCAATTAACTATATTCTATTTATTATACTGATGTTTATTCCCACAGTGGCCTTTTTAGCTCATCCCTATGTTCGAATTATCCACATGTAATCCTATGAAGATGAAATGGGTCAAAGGAAGTTAATAGATCATAATGGATTATAAATATGAATTTTTGTTATAACCATGTTTTTATTTTTTTATACCTATTCTTTGAAAGACACTGGACATTATAATCATTGTCTTGTGATTTGATAGTTATTTATTATTAAAATCATGTAATATTTTTTGTAAAAGGATAGGGTCTCTATTATTGTTATTAGTAAATGATCTAGTTGTTTTTGGAGACTTAGAATTGAGAAATTTAGTATGAAATTAATGGATACGTATAAGTATAAGAATTAATCCCTATACATTTGTAAGTAAAGTGTAATTTTATTATCAGGAAAATGCATCCTTAACTATTTACTAAAAGTGTACTTGGTTCTGTAATAGATTTAACTAGTAGTAACAACTCCAACAATGTGTTTTAGGCCTGACTTCTGGTAGCCTACTACACAACAATGTGCCTTATTATTCACCTAGTTGGGCACTCCTGGGGGATATTCTTTGGTAAATTCATAAATTCATTATGATATGATATTGAGGGAATACAAGAAAATTTCAATAATATTAATTTTTTGGAAATAAATCATTGACAACTTAGATAATAACATATGAATCACAAGTTAGGACATAATTTACATTTACAAGTTTACCAATTCATGTTAAATATTTCATTATATAATAAATTGTTTCCAAGTATTTAAGCCCCATAATTATAGTTTATTTTTCTTTTTTAATGGAGGAGAATTTACTAACACATTATAACAATCAATTTGAAGGAATTATCTCAATATCATTAATAATACGAAAACAATGATGGGAATGAGTGCTCAAATTTCCATGACTTTACATACTTAACTAGCTCATGTTTTGAAAAATTCCCTATATCATGTTGAATGACCTACTTCTATAAAGAGATATAAAACTTCCTTCTAACCCTTTAAGAAAAAAAATACATCACATGTTTAGTTGATCCTATGATCCTCTCCATATAGAATAATGGATTACCTCAACTGAGACGATATTCTGTATCCTCTAGTTCTAAAAAAAGATGATTTTTTGTTAATACTCTATAATTTTGATGGGGATGTCGATTAGTAGTGGACATTGATCAGGATCACAAAGTCGAGTTTGAACTTTATTACAAAGAATGAGATTTATTTTAGGAAAATATTTTTCAATAATTATTTTCCCTAAAACCCTCTATCACAATATTGAAAGGGAACTGCTCATACTGAAGAAAAATCATGGTGAGTCCATCAGGGTGTATGAATAAAACATCACAAGGACAATCAGAATTACCTTTGGGTTTTTGATGAACTCATAATACAAGGTGGATAGATTATTTAATAGACTAAATATGAGTCTATGGAAATATTTTATGATGTGAGTATTTTATAGCTATAATGTGATTGTTGTTGTTCCCTTAAGGTTCAATTTATGATCAGAGACTCTCATTGTTCTCATAGGGTCTGTGAATTATTTTAAAATGGATCATAATATGGGTGGATCATAAAGAAAATAACATGATAAAAGGAAGAACACATTTCTCATGACTGAAAATTGTGGGAAGACTAATCAGGGTAAATGTATAAAGGGAACCGTAAATGATTCAATCAGAGAATAATGGGTCACTAGGCTATGAACAGTCGAAGGGATATAAAGCATCCCACTAATGTGTAAGAATATTGGATGGTACAAATTAACAATCATCATATAGAATAGTGTTCCAACTGCAGGTAAATGGGGAAATGTTTAAACCAATGACCTTATCCCAGAGTAGTTGGAGGAAATCAGCAACAAATACCTCCATGACATCGTGGAAGGGAATGTGCTATCATTTTTCTGAGGTAGAGACCAATAATTATGTGGTTACATGTACATTAATAACTCATTCAATAATGTAGAACATACTAATTGATTTTGGTTCTACATATTCTTTTATATCGTGAATGGTTACTAGAACTATTCAAACACAAACTTAAAATATAGAGGTTATGTTTTCTATGAGAATAGAAAATTGAAAAATTATTGAATCTAATGTTTTTAATTCTTCCATTGATAATGTTTATGGTTTGAACGTCTTAGATGTTCTTTTTGAAATCCCATTGGTTTATTTTGATGCTTATTTGGGCATGAATTCCCATATTTATATAATTAAAATATCAACTACCAAGAAAGGGGCATTACACTACACCCCCTGAAATATCCTATAATTATATACATGTGTATGTAGGAGGATGAATATATTTCAGAATCATTGTATCAAGAGTTGATATTAAGTATTTGTGTGAAGGAATATATACCTAAAATTATTGAGGCAAATGAATGAATCATGCTCAATGACCTACCCATTGGGAGGGACAACAATGATGTGTTCCCTAAAGAGTATTATGGTCTTCCTCTTGACCAATAGGTTGAGTTCTAAACTGAAAAAATTCTAGGATCCTTTCCAATATCAATGAATTATGATATAATAGAAAGTTTTGTGCAGAAATAACTGGATAATCAATTACTGGTGAATCCAAACAAGGGTTTTATATGCCCCAGTGATTCACCATGGGGTGCACCAGTACTCTTTTTTAAGAAGAATAATGTATCAATTCCCCACTATATTGATAACCATGATCTATATAAAATGATAAAAAAGAACAAGTATCCACTTTCATGGACAGATGACATGTTTGTTCAGCTATGTGGGTTCATTTATATATCTATGGTGCACCATCTATCAGAATATCACTAAAAAATGTTAGAAAGAAAAATTTTCCTAAGACTTCCATTGGAATGATGCATGGACACTCTATGTTCATAGGGATGACCTTTGGACTCCCTAATAGTCTATCATGTTTTATGGATTTAATTAATTTAGTCTTTAGATATTACATCAATGAATTTTTGGTAGTTTTATTGATGATATTCTAATACACTTGAATAACATGGAAGGGCATGAGGATAATTTGAATACTATGTTAAAAACATTAATAAGGGAAAAAATATTCAATGTATAATAAGTGTGACTTATTAATTAAGAATTTATCATTCATGGGGCATGTTATCACTAGAAAATAGGTATCAATGGACCATTCTAAAAAAAGGTAATTAAAGAGTGTCACATGACAACATATGTAATGGAGAACCATATCATTGCTGTTCTCGCTAAGTATTATAGAACATTTTTTAAGAACATCTCATGATTTTTATATCCAATAATCATGGTGAATCTGATGGGAGTAATGTTTTTATAGACAAGTAAATGTGAAGAACGCTTTAAGTATTTGAAAAATGGTTAACACTACCCATTACTCACTCTACCTACAAGTGAAGAACTCATTGTGGTGTACATAGATTCTATAAATAAAGTATTATGATTTTTTCTAATGGAAAATTATAATGTGATATGATATACCTCAAGGAATTTGAAAATCCATGAGAAAAAATATCCCATGCGTGATTTGGATTTGGTTGTTATGATCTTTGCGATGAATATCTGGAATCATTTTCTCAATTTGGAGAAGTGTGACATATATACTAATAAAAATAGTTTCAAATAGATATTCACATATAAAGAGATTAATATATTCTAGTGAATATAGTTTTTTATCATCGAGGATTACAACTACTCAATACACTACCATTCTTGTAAGGAAAGTAATTTTGCAGATTCTCTATGAAGAAATATCAAGCATCATTATCAAGGATGATAATGAAAAAGGATCCAATCTTCTTAGATTTCAAAATTATGGACTTGGAAATCATTAAGGAAGGAACATCATCAGTCATTTCTCAACTGATTTCTCAACCATCACATATGGATAAAACAAATAATTCTCAAAGAAATTATGTGAAAATTCAGAAGAAGATAGAATCTATGAGAGGAGGAAAAACCTTGGAGTTAAAATTGGATGAGTAAGGAGTCATGAGATTTGTGTCCTGAATATGTCTACTATCTATTCTAGTGATAAAGAAGGGTCTTATAAAAGTATACACTGCTCGACCTTTTATATTGACCTTGGGAACCCAAAGATGTATGATATCTCTAAGATAAATATTGGTGATACAATAATAAATATGATATCACTGAATATACACCAAATTTCTTTGTATGTTATCAAAAAAAAGGTGAAATGAAAAAACTAAATGGTATATGAAACCATTATCCATAACAAAATGGATGTAAGAGAACATCACCATAGTCTTTGTCACTATACATAAGTAGACATCCAGAAGAAAAAATGATAAATGGGCTATTGTTGATTATCAGAGAAAGACAACTAACTTATTAATAATTCATGAGGACTTCTCATTGGACCAAAATTAATGGATTTATAGAAGATAAGTCGCAAGTCATAACTATGTACAACTATCAACTATGTGTGATCAATATCTGAGATTACCTCTGAGTTCTAAAAAAGTATCCAACATGCTCTAAGAATTGAGTTGATCTTTAATATTTCATTTCAACCTCAATCTGATGTCCAATTTGAGTAGACCATTCAAAAAATTGAAGACATGTTGATAATATGTTCGATAGATTTCAGGGTAGTAGGTGACCAACATCTACCTTTGGTTGAGTTATCTTATAATAATAATTTCAACCGGGTCATCCAAAAGGTTTTATATGAATACATTCATGGGAAAATATCTAGAACAATTACATGTTGTGATGATATTAGTGAATGTAAGAATCTTCGACCTAAACTAGTTAATAAAATTGAGGATATAGTGAAAACCATCCACCCACACTTCTAGTAAGCCTAAATCTGAAAAAATAGATATCGATAAAATAATCAATGGGATCTTGAATTAAATGTTGCACTCATGTTATTAATTTACATATCTCTATGGAATAGGATCATACAATTTCGAAAGAATGTATTTATAATTCCTAGGTACATCCATCCCTTCATGATTCTTGATCATGTTAGATTGATGACCTACTGACTAGAACTTCCAAGAACCTTGCCCCATGTAGATTTTTTATTCCACGTATCCCTCTTGTGGAAGTACATACCATATCCTTCACATGTTATAAAATCCAAGGTTGTATAGTTGGAGAATGATCTCTCCTTCAGGGAGAATATAGTGAATATCTTGGATAATATAGATATTTTCGTACACAACATGACCACTCACATGATAAAAATCATATGGCAGAACCACGTGTATAAAGAGGAAAATTGGGAAACATAGAAAGTGATTAAGGATATATACCCACATTTGTTATCCCTTTAGTGTGTAAAATGAAATTTTGCTGGAAAATTTCATAAGGGGGATGAATTTAATGACCCATATTTTTATCAATGGATTTTCCCAAATTATAATTTTTTCATATATTATAATCACATAAAATAACTTTTAGAACTCAATAATGACAATATAAATAAAAAATAAATTAAATAAGTGGTATTTCAAGAGGTTAATGAATCTTTACCGATGGAATAGTATCATGAACTTCAGAATAGTATTGTGACCTCTATGAATATAAAACTATAAAAATTCAATAGTAACCTCACCAATGAATGTATAAAAAAAATTTATCTATCATATAAGTTACAATATGATATAATTATATCATATTATATGTATATGAATATTTTAAAAATTATTAATTAAGTGTTGGTATTTTTTAATTCATAAATATGTAATTATAATTTTTTGAATAATTATATAATTTAAATGAAATTTATCTTAAAAAATGTACTTATAAACTAGAAATTTGTTTTCTCATGATTATGAGATAATTTATTGTAACATGCCTAATTTATCAATCTGTTATGAAATTATTTAAGATTTTAAAATAAGCATTTACAAGTAAATGAGGATATTAATTAAAAGTTAAAATTATAATATATAGAAAATTATATTATTTAAAAGGTGTTAGTTTATGAATTATACATGACTATAAATGGTTAAGGTGATTTTTTGATATTTCTAATAATTACTCTTATTTTTGGTAAATAATAAAAAATGATAATTTACACGAAATGATAAATACAAGAATTAGGGAGTCATAGATAATGTATGGATGACATAATTCCAAAATATTATAGTATAATTCATTATTTTAAAATAATTAGTGATAATTATCATACTAGTCATTGTGTTGTTCTAAATTAATGTACTAATGAATTAAATAATGATAAAACACCCCTCTCATCCACTATAAATACCACCACTCCTCACCCTTATCCACACACCTCTAAATCCATGATTATTGTCCAAATTCTACTCAAATAACCTCCCAATCCCATCCCCTAGGTCCAAGATGTTTCTTATTAATAAAATACTAAAACCAATACTCTAAGGAGTCACTCAAGAAGAAGGAATCAAGAGGTAAAACCATATTTATTTTCTTTATATTTTTCAAGTTCCATTTTTTTCTCTCCCCACCACCCCTCATAAAAATAGTATTAGATATATAGTTCCTTAAATCTATTGGTATTTTGTTATGATAATTGAATAATTCATCAATATATCTTCTTCACCATATTTGTTTTACTAAAAAAGTAATCATTTTTTCTGTTTTGTTACGTTATTATATTCAAGGAAAAAGTGTTTTCAATTTCAATGAAATCCTTCATGATTGGGCACAATACAATTTCTATGGTTAAAAAATGATATAATAAATGTGTTAAAAACTATTTTATATTCAGTAACTAGTATGTATACATGTTATTATAAAATGAAACAAAAATATTAATTGATTCTCGAAAACCCACCAAAATAAAACAAGTGATTATCATAAAGGATTTACCAAATGATTCATCCACATTCCATATAATAAAATGAAATATATGAACATTTTATCTTCTTGATGTTCGGTAATTTAATATAATGTCACATATGGACACCCATTTCCATTTTACATGATCTTTCTTACTCTTATACAAGCGATCCAATCATGAAAAGAAATAAAACGAATAGTCACAAACAATTTAGTTGAATAATATAACACCTAAAAGACAATAAATTATCTTAAAAAGGTTATAATAAATAAAATTCTTGTCAAAGATGTTTTGAACTTATTAATTAATGAATCTAATTTCATTATTTAGGAAATTAAGATCAATCATGGAACCGTTTCTAACATAATGTAAGGGATTATACCCGAACCTCTAATTATTTATTTAGGTTTCAAATATCTCTTTTAAAAAAAAAGAAATTATGTTCTATTTATATGTAAATTATATAAATGCTGTGCATATGTTCAATTTTTTTTTATAAAAATAAGATCATCCTTCTTTTGTAGGGATATACTTTTTTTAAAAATGGTTCCTTTCTCAATTCATCCTCATAAGCACGTCCATTGACATTAATCTTTCAGAATTACTACCTATGTTCAAGTGAACTATATAGTCTATTTTATGTATTCATTATTTTTTTCTATAATCACTCATTTTATTATGAAATTTTTTTGGTTAAAATCTTATATCCTATAAATTATATCACCTTATTATTCTTTAAATTATCATTAATATTTCCTTAAAAATGCACTAAAATGTTTTATTCCTGATGTTCCGTAAATAGACATTTTATATGTTATCACATCAACTTGTAATCACTTATCATGGTATATTCAATTTTTTATTTATAAATTTCATTGTTTGATTTAATTCCATTTTTTCAGGGATCCTTTTAGGATACGAAAATTTATTATCCATTATCACAAGATTATGATACCCATTTCCTTCCATGCGCAACCCTTATGTTTATTTTTCATGTGGAACATGTATTCATGAACATGTTATAAAGGGAAAACTCACATAGTGTACCATTTGATAGTGAAATGTTTCATCTCATTATATTTCATGTGCAACGATATTGGTACTTACCATTGACTGAAGCTCTATGTGAAACAATCTTGGTGGTTAAAAATGACTTGTGACCTTCATGTGAAGTGATCCATGGATCAGAATTATTTCATGTATCATTCTATTTCTAGCACTCATATAATACCATGATTTCATATTTTTTTCTTCTTTATATACATTCATTCATTTTATGTCATCTAACAATTCTTTCTTAGCCATGTGTTCTGATTTATTCTTATGTTTATTCCTATATTGGGCGTTTTATCTCATACATTTGTTCATGTTATCCCTAAGATATCATATAAAAATGTAACAGGTCGAATGGAGTTGAAATCACATAATATATTATAAATAATGAAATGGTTTCAATCCCATTTTTCAGTTTTATGTACCTAGTCTTAAAAATACACTAAACATAATGATTATTGTCTTGGGATTTTCTAGTTAATTATGTTTAAAATCATATAATACTATGTGTAAACTGCTAGGGTCACTATATGAACTATGGTATATGTTTGGATAGATTATAGTGTATCCCGACCTATGCACTATAATCCATGGGGTTTCCTAGAGATATATGCTTTGACGGCCCAAACATTATTGCTACTGAAAGGTACCCTAATCCCAGATATCCTCATGGCCTCATATGAACCTCCCCAAAATCCCGAGGCTACCGAATAGCTATGAGGGCCTTTGGTGTTTCTATAGAGATACTGTGATATAATTAACATTGTATAACACATAGACTACATATAATAAATGGTAAAAGGTAGAATCTATATGGTATACAGATGGAACAATAGAATCAGAAACTATAGGAACTTGACGAGTATCATACAATAGAAGAAACATAATGAAATAATAAAATACTAAATTAACTAATACAAATATTCAATAGATGATGATAATGTATTCCATTTATCTATAAAGAAGGTATACTTGTTATCATTAAATAAGGAAATACATGCTATACAAAATGAAAAATTAATCCAAAATCTATACAAGAATCCCATGCTCTAGATTGATCATCCACTACCACACTCCATTCTTTGGATGATTGAAATATCAAGTGTCCAAACAAGGATTCTACCCCATTTAGACACCTACAAACATGTAATATTCATATGTAATAATAGAATCCTGGATAGGGTGTGAGATAAATCTCAGTTGGCCACCACCAACTTCGTATATTACATCACATCCTGGTAATATAATATAAATAGTGTGCCAGAAATCATATATTAAAGTAATGTAGTATAATAATATAAATACCAAAGTGAAAACCTCATACTTAGCTAGTGTCTGAACATGAATCCATTTCAATAATTAATTATGATCTAGTTTATATAACTATATCATGTGATGTATAACCATCAATGACATCGTGTCATGATAATAATGATAAATGATTCTTAGTATAAAAAGGCAACCATATTGACAATGATAATTAAAAGGATGTTGGGTAATAAACATGGAATCCATTACATAAGGGTTAAATCCTTCTCAGTGATAATCTATATCTTATTCATAAGGGAATTAGTGAATTATAATTGAAATCTCCCTAGGAAATTTTCAATAACATAATTCTAAGCGAGTCAAAGGAATTTATCCAAGGTACAATTGGATAATAATTGAATATGACCAAGTGTATATCCAAGTCACCTCATGTCCATAAGCATCATTTCATATTGATGTATTGAATCAAAGGATTCCTATCAACATAATGGAGGGATCATACTCTATCATATTAGGAATCCAATAGTAGATAGGGATCATGATCTAAAGTGAATATCAACTACGAAAACTGGCATCTCAGATTTAAAATGTAGTCCACGAGGGATCAAAGTAATCCCTCAAGAATCCAATACTGATTGAGTCTGGCTAAAATTATTAATATTTCATGTCCCATATACATTAAATATATTTTAATAGATTCATTATAAAAAATCTTGTTTATATTCCTAAAATTTAATAAGTCACTCAGTTCAGGTTATTTCATTTCATTAGTGTGACATGGATAATAGGGAATGGAACGAAAAAGATCATTATTCACAAATCATATATTTTGTTCACATCATTAAAATTATTTAATATGAATAGGTTGGTATAGATGTTAACCAATATGGAATTCATTTATAATAAAATAAGCCAAATCATATACATAATATATTTTTGTAAGAACCCAAATATTTTTTTCAGGAATGTTTTTCCTTTTCTGGTCATTTTTTAAAAAAAGAGGAAATTCTGGAAATTTTTTAAGTACACACTATGTACTTTATGAGTATATGCCATGTACTTAGTTACCGCAAATAACTATGTGTTGGCCGCGTAGTGGACATGTGGGAATTACTTGGAGGCCACTTAAAGTAGAGTACGGAAATGGCTAGTAAACGTTGTGTACTTCAAAATTACACGCCATGTACTTTTTTTCATTAAATGCATCAGGGTCGCGTCTAATCGCCAGAACACTCCTCTTTTAGGTCTCATTCAATCGAAAGATCCTTACATCCACGGATCTTTGGCAAACCCCTGAGTGTACGTCTGTCCTCCAAATAAAACACCGTCTATTGCGTTGGAAATGCATTGGCGAGTTATCTCTTCTCCTTGAGCACCATCTTCTGATTTCTCATCTCTCGTGAGATATCATGGGTTGAATTTTTTAGACATATTTTTAGATCTTTGACATTATAAGGTCATTCAAGCCTCAAGATTCACATATAGCGATCTCCTAACATCGACGTAAGAGGTTTATGCCTTTCTGCTAAATTTCCATGAGTTTTTTGTGAAAAATTGCCAATACCCATGAACGGGGTATTACACGTTTATCGCTTTAGACCTTTTGTTTTCCTGAAATGTTTTTATGCTTGAGTATATGATAATTGGTTGTGAATGGGTGCATTTTTGTGTTGTGGTTGTGTTTCCCTTTCATTTTTTTTTCAAGTTTTGACCTTTGGGTCTAGTTTCCTAATAGGCGACTATTTAATTTTCCATGCCTAGTATTGTAGGATTGTAGGACTATTGTTCTTTTATGTTGTAGAATACTAGCCATGTAGTTCATGAGGTTTTCTTTGGATGATACGTGCTGCTACCCTTGCTTGACTTACACAGGGCTGTGAGAACCTGGTGTATAGATCATAGGGAGAATGGACGTTCAGGGCTTCTCTAGAGTGTATTTATAATTTTACGATGCGAGACTATAAGGGGAATTGACATTGACTGCTTCCTCAGAGTGTCTATAGTTCCTCGAGATGGTCCATAGAGGGAATGTGACTTAATTCTTCCCTATAACACCTTTATTTTTGATATGAGACTACATGGGGAATTGAAGGTGTGTACTTCCTCAAAGAGTCTATGCTTAAGCTGAACCAGAGGGGTTAGACAGATTACACTGCCCATAGGGTTTCTTTTACTTGTTAGGTAGAACCATAGGGGTTAGACTAATTGCTCTACCCAGAGGGATACCTTTGTGATTAGTTTCTTGCTTTTACATGAAAGGTAGGACCAAAGGGGTTAGACTTAGTGTGCTTCCTCGAGGGTTACCTATTGTGTTTATCTGCTTGTTAGTTGTTTCTTGATATTGAAATCGTGGATTGTTTACTTTTGACTACCTTCCTATTTAATTTTTCCTGTAACTTTTTCTACCATATACTCATTGACTGCTAGGCAAGGTTCTCATGGTGGTTTCCTACTGGGATAAGTCTCACACCATGTTTGGGTCATGCTTTTGGGCCCAAACAGATTATATTGTGGCAGGTATAGACAAGGGAAAGCACCCTTCTACTTTAGGTACATGACATGTTATAGAGCTGAAGATCATGGGACCAAGCTTATGCTTGTGATGTTATGGAGCTGATTCCTATTTTTCTTTTGTATTTGGTGTAGTACTATATTTCAGCATTGTGCTTTGTTTCACTGCTTTTTTTGACATATGTATCATGAATCCTTATATATATGTGCTCTAGTTTATTCTATCAATTTTCTGCTGTTTATTTATGGCATGATATTATTACTGCTTCCGATATTGTGTGAATTTGATTACATAAACTATGTACTATGACAAAGAGGGAATATCTTCCCCACTATCACACACAAGGCCCTCGCTGCTAGTCGGCTTCCTATGGTGTTCGGGGAAATGGACTTGAGGCCATGTTACCAACTTGGTATGGGGCGCCTCTTGGTGGCTTCTGAAACCAGGATGTTACAAAGTGCTATCAGAGGAATTCTATTATCTTGAATTACTATTTGGAGCCTATAGTCAGGGATAGGATGGAATAAGTACTTGGTAATAAGCTATGCCTGAGAGTAGCAAACATGTGTACAGGGAAAATCCAATCTAACTCGTGAATGAATTTTCTGGTTTTGTAAGTTTATGGCTGCCTGGATTTTCACTGTGTGGTGACACACATGTTTTGTGTTGGTAATTATTTATGTTATTGAGGTTCTATTCTGTCGCAACTTGTTGATATAAGGGTATACTATCTCAAGCATCATATAGGCACTTACTAGATATCAAATGTCATTCATTCTTGCCATGCCATCTAAGGTGCATTAGAAATTTCATGTTGGTATGATAGATTTTTTGTAGAATATGCATTCTATTGTGATAGATGCCTTGATAAAATACTTGTTGTTTGATAGGGTATTGTTTGTGTAAGGTTTTGTTTGAACGAAATACAAAATTTGGTTCTTGAGGGGTTAATGGACCTCATGGACTAGAGTTTGGTGTAACATTTCCTTGATTATCTTGTTTATAACTTGAATAAGATGCCAATATTTTATTTGTGGGGAGTATGGGCCCTCATGAATCAGAATTTGGCACATACTATGTTCATTTCAGTGTTTTTATAGGTTCTGTAGTAGTTTTGGTGGCTTACTATCTGGAAAAACCTAGAATACACGCCATGTAGTTTTTACTACACGCCATGTGTTCTTCTATTCGGGAAAAATAGTTTTTCTTAAGTACACGCCATGTACTCTATGTACATGCCGTGTAGTCTCTAACTGTGTCATCGGTCATGTGGGAAAAGTCACAAGATGGGAAAAGTCTTGTGAGAACATGACCTATACCAGTTGAACATGCTGTGTAGCTTGACCCAGGTACCTGATCGTGCCACTAACAACACCGGTCAATGTTATCCTTTCACGTATACGTTGTGTATACCTTGAACATGTTGTTTAGTGTGAGACGTGTGTTAGGCCGTGTCACTAACAACACGGTCCAGGTGAAACTTGTCTATTACATGCCGTGTCTACCATGAACATGTCATGTAGTCTTGTCTTTGGAGAGCTGCGTGGCTTAGCCATTAAGGAGGAATCAAGTAGGGGAAGAGGATTCAAGTACACATCATGTGTTAGGACAACATGTTGTGTGGTTTGGGTGATACACGACCAGTTGGGGTAGGAGTACAAGCCCATGTGAATGACTTAAGGGAAGATGCCGAGTAGGGGAAATACACGATGTGTAGTCATGTTTTGGGAATCTTGAATGCTTTATTTCTCATGTTCCCTTCCTGTACATCGAGTTTTTAGTCCTTGATAATCTTGATCTAAGGTGTGCATTTGACCTAGCAGATCCATGCTACCGAGACGTCCACCGGTTGTCCGCTAGATGCAAGGTAGTGATTGGACACCGAATGTTGCTGATCAAGGACTACTAGTAGATCCTCTTGTTGTGCCAGTTTTGGCTCCATCCATTATACCAGACACAGGTGTTGATGCACAGTTCAGGGAAGGCTTTATGAGGATGATGCAGACCTTTCAAGGGGCACAACCTCCTACCCCGTCGATGGCTGATTTGACACTGGTCTTCCATTAGAAGCATCCTCCCACTTTCTCAAGGGATGAAGGACCCCAAGATGTAGAGTCATTGTTATAAGTTGTGTTGATGATATTTGAGCATCTGGAGACTCCTTCATAGCGGAGAGTCATGCTCACTACCTATATGCCTTGGGACTCTACCAAGAGGAGGTGGGATGTGATCTCACAGGCTGGATGCCAGCTGGTTATGTTGTGGGATGAGTTTCAGTGCATCTTCTATGACTACATCTATACAGAGACCTGGTGGGATGATCGAGCCCATGGTTTTATGATTCTGGAGTAGGGTACTCTTTCTGTTATGGAATATTCCTCCTGCTTTACCAAGCTGCAGTGCTTCACACCTATTTCAGGAGGTGATCATTTATTCATGGCAAGGAAGTTTGAGGATGGTCAAAGGCACGACATCTGATCACATGTGAACATATTTCAGTTGAATTCTATCACTTATATCATCAACTAGGTGCTGATAACAGAGTGCAATCTTAGGGATTCTGGAGTTGTGATCCAGGGCTGGTCGGCATCTGAAGTCAGCATTCCTCCAACTAACAGTAGGAGGCACCGCATAGAGTCTTCATGCGGTGATGCAAGGAGGCAAGACACTTTTTATGGTAGCTAGGTGGTGTGATACCAGTGTGGGAAGAGTGGTAATGAAAGGACACACTGCCCAAGGGACCTAGTGTAGTGCCTATCTTGCGGAAAGATGGGTCATCTTTAGCGCTTCTGTCATATCTTCCCACCAGAAGCTGGTGACAAGAGTTCTTCTATAACTCCGTGTTTGGGAGAAGCACCACCAGTTTCTCACCAGTCAGGGAACTGGAGTTCTTCTGGTCATTTAGGATGAGGTGGAGGTCATGGCTGTGGTGGTCAATCACAGGTTATTCAGCAATAGTAGAGTGGATCAGCTCAGAGTGGTCAGGCATGGTATCAGGGTCGTAAAGCAAGCCAGACCTTTGTAGTGGAGCAGACCCAGCAGAAGAAGGATCCCAGACCTTCTACAGTTCATGTTACGATCTTAGTTTCCTCAATTTTAGCTTCTTTTATTTTCGATACAGGGGTTTCTCATAGATTTATATATGTTGCAGTTGTGGAGAGCCTTGGGCCTTGCATCATTTCTTCTGCTGATATCTTGAAACTAGACACTCTTTAGGGGACTAGAACAGAGAGTGTACGTCAGTTTAAGGAGTTCCCTCTAGAGATTTGTGGGTGTTACCTTTTATGGGACCTCTATGTCTTAGAGATGACATGCTATGATTTTATTGTGGAATGGACTGGAAAGTTCCCTTCCTGGAATTCGTCAGCAATTATCGCTTCAGGGTGAGTTTTTCATCTCTAGTGGGCATATCATTTCTTCATAAGGGCGAGTGGGATGTCTAGATGAATAGATTGGGTCCATAGCATCATGGGTTAGGGGGAGTTATAGCCTAGATTTCTAGTTTATACCTGGATGATTAGGGGACTTCTCAGTTAGACTTTCCTCCAGTGGTGGATCATTTTTTGGACATCTTTCTAGATTAGTTTTTAGGTTTTCCTTCATAGCGTGATGTAGACTTTTCTACAGAGATTATGCCAGGGGCGGCATTGGTGTCTATTTTTTCTTATAGGATGTCTACACCAGAGTTTGAGGAGATCAAGAAGTGGTTGGAGGAGTTGTGGGAAAAGGGTTTCATCCGACCCAATACTTCTCCTTGGGGTTCGCCTATCCTGTTTGCAAATAAGGAATACGATACCCTCAAGCTTTGTGTGGATTATCAGATGTTGAACCAATTGACGATCAAGAACCAATATACTTTACCAAGGATTGATGATCTCTTTGATCAGATTCAAGGAGCCCAGTTGTTCTTGAATATTGACATGAGGCATGCTTATCATCAGTTTCACATTAGACCATATGATATACCTCACACATCCTTCTAGAGAAGGTATTTTAAATATGAGTATATGGTTATGTCGTTCGGTCTCACAAACGCCCCTGCAGTTTTCATGGCACTGATTAACTGATTTTTCCATCCATACATGGATTTCTTCATGGTGGTCATTGTGAACGATATCTTGGTGTACTCTCAAACTCGACACAACCATGCTACCCATATTGAGATCATTTTGAGTACACTGAGATAACATTATTTATATGCTAAGCTCTCAAAATTCCACTTTTGGATGGATTAGATTCACTTTTGGGTCATGTTATCTCAGATATAGGAGTGTCAGTAGACCCAAAGAATGTGAGAGTAGTAGTTTCTTGGGAGTATCCAAAGAACATCATTGAGGTGTATAGTTTTCTAGGTTCATCTTGATACTATAGACATTTCATACATGACTTATCATGCTTAGAAACACCACTGACGAGTTTGACTAAGAATGGTGCAACGTTTTTGTGGTCATATTCTTGTGAGTCAACCTTTCAAGAGATGAAGGGGAGGTTGAATTAAACACTGATGCTAGTCTTTCTAGAGCCAAGAATGAGCTACACTGTGTATTGTGATGCTTTAGGTATCGGGCTGGGAGCTGTTCTTTTATAGGGGGAAGGAGTCGTTGCATACGGGTCTCGGCAGTTGCGACCACATGGGAGGAACTACCCGATGCACGATATCTAGTTGGCTATAGTTGTTCATGCCTAACGTTGTTAGAGACATTATATTTTGGGAGAGCATTGTGTGGTTTTCACCGATCAAAAGAGTCTCAAGTAAATACTCACTCAGTGTGATTTGAATTTGGGATAGTGAAGGTGGGTTGAGTACCTAAAGTCTTTTGATTTCGAGATTGCCTATACACCTGGGAAAGGCAATGCAGTGGATGATTCGTTGAGCAGGAGGACTTAGATACAGGCTGCTCAGGAGGCCAACAGTGAGTGGAAGCTTATGGCTCTGTTCATTGAGATGCAATTGGAGGTGCACGAAAGATAGGGGCAGACATTCCTTTCTTCTGTATATATTACCTCTACTCTTCTTGATCGAGAGTGAATGAGGTAGATATCAGACTCAGAAGGCCTACCCCTATGAGAAAGTGTGTCAGGAGAGAACCCTGTTCTGGGATGGATGGTAAGAGAGGATGGGATCTTGCATTTCTAGGGGCGTGTATGGGTGCCAGCAGACATACTTGAGGAGCTAATAAAGGACATTCATTCCATAGTTAGGGCAGTTCATCCTGGTGTCACCAAGATGTATTGTGATCTACACCATCAGTATTGGTGGTTAGGTACAAAGAGGGACGTTGTAGGTTTCTTCATGAGGGGTTCCACCTGTCAGCAGGTGAATGCAGAGAATCCGCGACTAGCAGGGCTTTTACAACATTTTCCTATTCCTGAGTGGAAGTGGAATGATGTAGCGATTGATTTCATTATAGGTTTACCGAGGTCGCCATGAGGAAATGATGCAGCTTGGGTTGTCATTGAAAAACTCATGAAGGTTGCTCACTTTTTTCCGATTAAGGATACCATCATTGTTGATGAGCTGGGACAGTTGTACATCTGTGAGATTATATGTCTGCATGTAGTTCCAAACTCTATCGTTTCATAAAGGGATGCACTTTTTACTTCTTAGGTCTGGAAGGGGCTACAAAAGGCCTTGGGTACATAGGTACTTTTGAGTATAGCTTACCACCCCCAGACAGATGGTCAACCTGATCGTACGATTAAGGTGCGTGAGGGCATGCTCCGAGCATGCATCCTAGATTTTAGAGGTTCTTGGGAGAAGCATATACCTCTTGTGGAGTTTTCCTACAATAATAGTTTTCAATAAACTATTCATATGGAACCTTATGAGGCTTTCTATGGTAGGCCATGCCCATCACCCTTATGTTGGCTGGAGGTAGGAGAGGCAGCTTTGTTGGGACCTCATCTAGTCCAAGAAACCACAGAACAGATAGAGTTTATTCAGAAGAGGATGGATACTGCACAATCCCGATAGAATTCTTATACTTATTTGAAGAGACAACCACTGGAGTTCGAGGTAGGGAATGAAGTTTTCTGGTGTGTCACACAGAGTTTAGGACACAAGAGGATTAAGATACAGGGTATGCTTTCACCAAGGTATGTCAGGCCATTTGAGGTGTCGGAGAGAGTTGGGTCGATTGCCTATCGGTTGCAGTTACCTCTGAGGTACTAGGATATGCATGATTTTTTTCATGTTTCTAAACTTCGACGTTACTTTTCAGTCCCGTCTCATGTTTTACAACCCAAGGAGGATGAGTTGGAAGTGGATGAATCTTTCGAGGAGCATCCTATTCAGATTGTTGATCGTAATACAATGGTTCTCTATGGTCGGTCTGTTCCTCCGGTAAGAGTGCTATGGCAGCACAGGCAGGTACATGACGAGATTTGGGAGAAAAAATGCCGATGTACGAGCATAGTGGCTAGAGATATTCTGAGTTTCTTCTTCTACGCCACACTAGGGAAATTCAAGGACGAATTTCTTTAAGGGGGAAAGTTTGTAAGAACCCGGATCTTCTTTTCAGGTATGTTTTTCATTTTCTTATTGTTTTTGAAAAAATTTAGAAATTCTAGAAATTTTTGAATTATACGCCGTGTACTTTATAAGTACACGCCCTGTAGCAGCCATGCACATGGCCATGTGGGGGTGACATGGAGGCCACTTAAAGCATAGTACGGAAACAGCTAGTACACATTGTTTACTTAAAAAGTTCATGACCTATACTTTATTTTTTTCATTAAATGCATCGGGGTCACATCTAATCACCAGAACACACCTCTTTTAGGGCTCGTTCAACCAAGAGTTCCATTTGACCTCGGATCTTGGATAAACCCCCAAGCGTGCGTCCGTCCTCTGAATTGAACACTTTCTGTTGTGTTGGAATCACAACAATGAGTTCTCTCTTCTCCTAGAGGGACATCTTTTGATTTCTCCTCTCTCGTTACATATTGTGGGATGAACGTTTTAGACATTTTTGTATATATTTGACATTATAAAGTGATTCAAACATCAAGATTCACATATAGAGATCTCCTGAATTCGAGGTAGGTGGTTTGTGCCTTTCTGTTTAATGTCCTCGAGTTTTATGTCCAAAATTGCCAATGCCAAGGAACGGGGTATTGCGAGTTTACTGCTTTAGCCCTATTGTTTTCTTCCTATGCTTTTATGCTTGAGTACATGATAATTTATTGTGAATAGGGTTAATTTATGTGCATTGGATGTGTTTCCCATGCATATTTTCCATGTTTTGACCTTTGGGTCTTGTTTCCTGATAGGCGGCTATTTACATTCCCATCCATAGTCTTATAGGATGGTAACACTTTTGTTTTGTTATAGTGTTGAATTCTAGCCAAGTAGTTCTTGAGGTTTACATTGGCCGATACACACTACTATACTTTCTTGACTTACACAGGGCCGTGAGAACCTGGTGTATAGACCATAGAGAGAATAGACATTGAGGGCTTCTCTAGAGTGTCTTTATAATTTTACTATGCGACACAAAAGGGGGAATTGACTTTGACTGCTTCCTCAGTGTGTTTGTAGTTCCTCGACATGGGACACATAAGGAATATGATGTAAGTGCTACCCTATAGCACCTATAGTTACGATACAACATTTTAGGGGTAATTTATGGTGAGTGCTTCCTCAGAGAGTCTATAGTTAGGTAGGACCAGAGGGGTTAGACCGAGTTTACTTCCCAGAGGGTTACCTTTTTTATTAGCTGCTTGCTTGTACTTGTTAGGTAGATCCATAAGGGTTAGACTGAGTGTGCTTCCCAGAGGGTTACCTTTTGTTTTTATCTTCTTGTTAGTTTTTGGTTGATATTAAAATTGTGGATTCTTTACTATTGATTACCATCCTATTTACCACTTCTTATACTTTTACCTGCCATATACTCATTGACATTTAGGCACGAATCTTGTGGTGGTTGCTTACTGGGATTATTCTCACACCCCGTTTGGGCCATGCTTTTGGGCCTAAGTAGATTATATTATTGCAGGTATAGACAAGGGAAATCACCCTTCTAATTTAGGTACATGGCATGCTATGGAGCTGGATAGCACAGGACCAAGCTTCTGCTTACGATGCTATGGAGCTGATTCCTTTTTTTCTTTTGTATTTGTTTTAGTACTGTATTTCAGAACTTTTCTTTGTTTCACTACTTTCCTAGACATATGTATCATGCATCATTATATATATGTGCTCTAGTTTATTGTACCAGTTTTCCACTATTTATTTTTGGCATGATATTATTACTGCTTCCACTCTTGTGTGTATTTGTTAACTTCTGTTTTGTACTCTGCCAATTATGGAATAGTTTCCCCACTATCACACCCAAGTCCCTCACTGCTAGATGGAATCCTCTGTCATTCGGGTAAATGCGCTTGAGGCCATGTGATCAACCGGGTATGGGGTGCCTCTGGGTGGCTTCCGAAACCGGGACGTTACAGCTGTCTAATTAACTATTTATAACTTCATTGTATAATTACAACAATAATCCTAGAAGGTTGAAGTTATAAATTTACATGAAATTTCCATTAAAAATGAATGTATTTTTATTAACACTTACCTTAATTAAAATCAAGTTGAAAAAAACCCAAACATTTTCCCACATATGCATAACCACCAACTAAAATAGTAATTATAGAATACACCCTACATGGGGGGTCATTATTGTGTTTGTTACCTCTCACAATGGATTACATATTTGAAAAGTGTATTATAGTATGATTATAATAATTATAACAAAAGAAATTTGAATTTAATAGGCCTCTTTCGATAAAATCGGTAGGTGAACAACTATGGAAATTTCTAAAATGGAGTAACATGATGGATGATTCATAAACCACATTCCTTAAGCTTGTATGACTCTCATATTCATGTATTGGACCTTATATTCACATCGATTAGATGAAATATGATGAAAGTTTCAATTCCCTAAAATAAAGAATTTGATCCTGTAACTAAATAGATCCAATGGGGGAAATAAGAACATTGAACAGATAAAAAAGGAATCAAGTACAAACTGATGAAAATGAAACGTGACAACAGTGATACAATCAGAATTCATATCTGAGATATAGAGAAAAATCTATGTTAGAGTGGTTTGAGATCTTTATAATGGGATATGAGAATGATGATGTCCACTGGAATGAGAAATCATGGAGTATGGGTAGTTGTTATTAGTCAATAATGAAAAAATAGTCATCTAATGCTAAATATATATGTTGCATAGTTTTGATGCATGGTTGTCCAAAACATGTTCCTCCCTCAACATAAAGAGGGAACCAACATAGATGGGATTAATAGTTAGGGAAACTATTATTCAACCATTAAAAAACACTAATAAAAATACATACATTATGCATGGTAAATAATCCCCTGATTCATGGTTATAGAAAGCAATGCACCCCAGTTCATCCCACTATCTATTCCCAAAATGTTTTTAGTTATTGTGAATGGTTGGTCAAATTATTTCTACTAACCATACAACCAAGTGTTTTTCTCCACCATCTGGGGATCTAATCTTCTATCAAGCCACAAACACCCCAAAAACAATCATGATTTCATTAAAAAAAATTATATTAAGTCCAAAATATATAATTAAACAAAATATAAGATGATTCGTACCTAAGATAAAAACCATCTTCATAATAATATCCCCCACAAATGAGCTTGTCCTCAAGTTCACCATCCTAGTGTAATGATACAATATCTTAAAAAAACTATTTCTACTGGGAACATACGTCATCATCCATCTCCTATATCTCATCATGTACATGGTTGTGTTTCAATTACACTCATAGTATAGGGATAAACTGGCCTCGCAGTTCCTTGATTATCAGTTTAATGATGGATATATGATAATCCTTGAAAGTAGAATCATCATCTAACTCATCCTATTTAGGATTAAATGAGTGAGATCGGTCTTCATGACAATAAAGAAGATGTGAAATGTCGAAGACACCATGTAAAAAATGGTAGTACTTAAGTATGTAAACCTATAGTCTATTGTCCCAAAAAAGTTCTTAATAGACATTCATAACCTATATATCCATCTATGAACTATCCTTGGTGATACCCACATGAAAGCATGTTCTCCATATTCAAACATCAGATGACATATATAGTGATTGAAAAAATATTTCTATCTTGACAGAGAAGTAAATGTACATGTCGTGATCAATTTTACATGCTCCAATGTCTCCTTCCTGATAGGAGGAACAATAGGGGATCCATCTCCTACATATTTGGGAACTCGATAGTGAACAGAATGCCCTATTGTATAATTCCTTAAAAAGATCCATCATAATTTTATCCTGAAAGATGTTATTATAGGATAACATTATGATAGGTATATGATTCTACAAGGAACTTCTTAAATCATGGACACAATTTTGGAGTATGTCCTCTAGAAATTATATTGTATGTACTGACTAGAAAACTATTTTAGGGTGAAAAGTTGTTTTCAGAAGCACCTATGTACCAATATCCTTCTATAACCCATTCATGAACCGTGATGTAAAATGAGAGTCCCCATTCGAGATAACAGAATGAGGTACACTGTTTAGCCATACAATCTCATGGATAAAAAATCTCCTTATCACATCAATTGGGAACATACACCAAATCGGATGTAAGTGAAATCAATTCATCAGTATTCCATTGACAACCTAAACTATATCACTTCTTCGTGGATACCTCAGTATTCCTTCTACAATGTTTATGGAAACATCTTCCCAATTCTATTTCGGGACTAGAAGTGGACATAATAAGCCTAGTTTATGTTTTTATGAACCTTCACTAACAAAATGGGGGATCAATAAGTGATAGGACATTATATATGATGTTTCATCCAATATCATGGATACATGTGTCACATGTCTCGATATATCATTTTGATTCATGGTTTAACAACCCATAGTGAAGCATTAGACTCTCACATCTGTGAATTTCATACTCTTTAAATGATCAATGAGGGAATAGGTAACTGGGAAGGATAAGAGATACAACATCTTGTGACTATCATGAAACCAAAGATGCAGTTAATAATAGATATCCATCTTTTTATAGTGATCATTGGATTCCCCTATGAAATTTTCCTGAGTGTTTCAAATCAAATCAATGGCTAATGCATTTACCATCCAGTGATATATTCAAGTTAAAAATAGAAGGAATGATTATATTTGACCAATTTTCATCTTTTTTTATTTTAAAAATGTTTTTTAATGATATATTTCAAGCAATTGTGGTATCTATTCAACTTAATTCCCTGAACCAATATATTGTGTGTCTAGAATAAAAAATAATGGAAAAATGCCTAAATAATGAGGTTATGCATCAGATAATTAACCTAATGATGCATCAATATTTGAGATCTATACCCAATGACTTCGTCCATCTAAATTATAACTGCACTGGTATAGCCTCTACCTTGATCTATAAGAATCATAATCAGTTTCTAAACAATCCATTATTTTATCTATTGAAATAATTTCCAACATGCTAATGATCATAAGAACCTAACACCCTTCATTGTAATACTATAAAGAGTTGATTCATGGCATGAAATGTTTTTCCTGACACTATAAAACATGTTATACCCATCCTGGTTTGGAAACTGGATAAGAGAGATAGTGAAACCCTATTCCCACCTCCAGTAGGCCCCGAGATATTGACTAGCACTAAGGGTATTGTAAACACACAAACGAGAGTAATTACACAATAATAGAACACATGAAAAAGTGATAGATAACATAGACACAAACCAAATAATTCTCAGAAAATAATATAAAATATAATGCACGTGAATAAATGTAACGACATGACTGAACTATTAAAATTGCCAACGAAGACTACATGTACCAAAAAAAATAATGATGACAATGAGCACAATTCCCAAACTGCTTGCACAACCATAAGCTATTAGTGAACATCATGATCTCAAAAATTTTATAACCGAACTAAATGATTTTTTTTACATATTTATATAGTGAGTATAATAGTATGTTCAGTCAGATCATTCACAGTGCCTCTCATGAAAATGATAATGAAAGAACGCTAAAGCATAGTGAAAAACAGGTGAATCTAACTCATCACCTAAACATGTAAACTATGTTCCTAGTATCACCATGGACACTCTCAACATGTATCATGTACAATAGAATATAATATAATAATAAATATTAAGGGTACCCCAATACCACTTCCCACATTGTTCACCAATCTCCCAAATGTCATACATCCTGACCATGTCTCTCCAAAAAGGATATCATTCATACACATGAGCGAATCCTGACAACATGAACCTTGTGAAAAAAAACACCATGTACTCAAAACCAAAAGTAACCATTTATTTTCCTGGATCCACCACACTATGAATGAAAAGTCTCATATATTATGTATTGTACCTCAAGAAATAACATCCCATACATCGAGTATGAATCCACATGAAATCATATCCTATAAACATTATACATATAAATGTCCTTAGGACACTATATCTAGAATACATGCATTTGAAATAACCAAAATCTATCACTTCCCACTACAAGCATATATGTGGAAAAATAACCACCATTCATACTAGAAAAAGTAACTACCAATAAAAATTTGGGGTGAAATGGGGTATGCATCCTTCCATCCTCTCATAATGATGTTGGGTGAAATGCTCTGATGGCTCAGAATCCTCGGGGTGTTAGTATCCCTAAACAGAAGGGTGGAGTAGTTCATAAAAACACAAAAGTAGATGATACAATATACATTTTAACCACACTTTGGGCATTACATGGTCTCAGAATAAACTATAGGTAATGAATATCCAATTCTTAAATACCACTCCTAATAATAGATATCTAATTAATAAATGACTATTTAAAGAGTAAAATGAAAGTATATTATCACCTTTCATTAGATTCACATTGTGCTAAATAATTTTTTACCCATAAATTAAATATTTTCATCCTCCACATTTCATTTTATTACCATTGTAATAATATTATATGCCATACCGGTATAAGAAAACCGATTCCATGAATTCTCAAATTTATAACATCATTATTGAATCCATCAATCATTAATCCCATTGGTTAAACCTTTATTCATTTATTAACCACATTATTTTCCATATTACTAGGTACTCTAGGAAATCATCTTAAGCTACTAGGGTGTTTATACATCCAATCACATCCATTTTCCAAAACTAGTGGGGAATGGAAATAAGATAAAAAATCAACAAGTACATCATCCAAACAAAAAATTAAAACAAGAATCCAAAATTCATAACAATTAGAAATCCCACCTTCAACCTGATCTATCATCCCACGTGTCCTCCTCGACACCCAAATAAAAATCCTAATGCATCCCTCCATTCAACTTTTAACTACCACTATAAAAACTGGGCTTACCCATTTTGAAAACCATAAAAACTATCCTGGATTAGACATCCTAGACTCACAACACATCTGGTCCTATAAACAAAATATACCAAAAAATACCTCTTGGCTCAGCCATCACATGATCACATCACATCAAAAGCATTAGAAAAAAACACAGTAACCTGGATCTTATCCATAAATCAAGGAATACAACCTTCATACACATTGATCCATCATAGAACCAAATAAAAAGTCACTCAGTAATTACATTAGTGAGGGAAAATAATGAATTACAAGAATTTATCTTTTATTATAAAATCTATTCTTACTCTATCTTGAATTAAACATTTCATTATTTTCAGGTTTCTACTACGAGAAACCGAACATACAAACTTGAAAAAGATATAACAAATTAATTAAAAGAGTAATTTTGAAGTCCATTAATTATATTATTAAGAAGCATAAACATGAATTTCATCATTAATAAATTTAACTAACACATGGATGAACATTTCATTTAAACATGCTCACACTATTAAAACAACAACACACATAATTCACTAAACAAGTATCTTTAATCATTCATACAATTTATTAAAAATTACTACTAGACTATAATTAATTACAAATTCTATATACTAATACAATCATAACAAGAACACCATTGATAACACACTCTATAGATAAAGGGGAGGCAAACCATTTTCATTGAAAAAATCAGAAACATCATTGTGTGATCAATACCAATTATTTAATCTATTTTAAGTAATTATTAGGTTAATTTCACTGTGATCCTAAGGGAAAATTCATGCTAGATTTATTTTTTTTCTTTATAATAGATAAGAAATGAATATTATACCTAAAATAGGGTTTCAATCATATTATTATGGGAATGGAGAAATGAAAGGAATATTGATCACCTACCCTAAAAGAACTACATCCACTTGAGGAAATCGTGCTACACACATGTGAAAAAAAACTTCTTTAGAAACATGGGGATGAATCTCCATAACATGGAATGGATTAATGGTAGGATATAGATCATAGAAATCCCAAGAATAGAGGTAATACATTTCTTATATCGAAGACAGATCAATGGAGTGAAGCTAGAGATTTACCCTTGATAGAGAAGACCCAAAATAGTCGAAATGGGCGTTCCTAGGTCACGTGGAATCTATAAAGTGGTGATACAGTTGTAGGGCTAAAAAACCCCGACTAGATGAAATTTTTTAAAACAAACATAATAGGACATTTACAAGATGTGTAATACCATTTCGCATTGTGTAGTCTATATGGATCAATTTCAACCAAAAAACACATTAACTTTTTTATTTTTAAATACATAATTTATTACATGTCATGATATGATCATCATAAGATACAAAACCTTCTTTCACACTTTATAAATTTTCAAAAAGTGTTAATTCACCAAAAATCTATCTTTTATCTGCAGGACTCCTCTAAACTTCCTATGAGCCTCCTATGAGTACCTCAGACATTGAAAATGCATAAAGGGTCATTCCATGTGTATTATTGAGAATAAAATAGATACCTTTACAAAAATTCTCATCCTATAGAATCCAAAACCAATTCACAGTGGATTCATAAAAGGGTCATCTAAATTGCCACCCTGTGAGGCACCACTCAAGGCAATCACCACAACAACAACTTATCAATTTCATAAAGGGGACACCATAAAAACACCCGACAACAAAAATATTCTCTTAACCACTCTATCAAGGTATATAACAATCAAATAGTGTATTCCAAAAAAATAAAAAAGATAACAACATATCATATACTATAATATTTCTTTCATCACAAATGAATAATCATTATATGATAATAGCTATACATCAAACAATTTAGAGTATTGAGTGAATATTTGTGACTCATTCTCTATGGTACTCTCTTACACATTACCTCACGACTGTAATACATAAAAAAGTGATATAGTGTATGAAAAAAACATTATCCTAGAAGTCCATGATCTGTACACACTGATATTAGAAGATCATATCATTTTCATCGTTGATATCACTCGAATTGATGATGTGTGAGTGGCCAAGAAGATAATGATGGAGCTGTGAAACATGAAAAACATTGTGTATACATTTCATGAACATGGGAATCACAATCTGATACACCATGACTGCAACATGATCTAACACCTTGAAAGGACCAAAAACCCAGGGAAGAAAAAAATACTCCCATGACCAGACCATCACTTCCCATGAAGGGGATTAAACTTCATGAACATATGACCCCCAATGTCGATCTCTATAGGTATCCTCATATGATTATTATATAATTTATTACAATCATGTGCTACTTTCATCCTATCATGAATCACCAATACCATATATGTTGTCTTTTGTACCTATTTCATCCTGAGAATCATTTACTCTCCAACCCTAGTTCATCTCAATGGAGAATGGAATGGTCTACCATACATGGATTCAAATGGTTCCATACCAATGGTAGAGTGAAAAATAATTTACTAAGAGGAATATTACCAAGGTAATTTGGATTATCCATGAACCTCCAATGTCCAGGACACAAGATCCCAATATATCATCATGAGTCTACATGGTATACATTATTTGAACTACTGTTTGTGGTTGAAAAGAAGTGCTATGGAATATAATGGAACAAAAATCATGCCAGAGACCTCTCCACAAATGAGAGGTAAAATTTAGATATCAATTGGAAATGATTTTCTTTAGGGAAAGAGTGGATCCTCACCACCTCATCAGGATATTACATAAAAAAAACACCCTGATCATGTCTCCTTGATCTATATAATTATATATGATTTTGTAAAACAATTCAATACAAATAATATTGAATAATAAAAACATTTATCTTGAGGTAAAATGATAAAAACGTCCATATAGATGTCCTCTTTCATCCACTAAATATCATTTAATAGATTTTGAAAAGCACCAAGAACATGGTTGTCAACATTCAATATATTGAAGAAAAATAATTCAGAAAAAAACATTATAACAACGTGATTAAACATAGGATATTGATACAAAACCATAAATTCTAGTTACATATTTTTACACTAGGATATTCCTACAAATGTGACATTTGGAACTCTCTGGGAATCATATCACATATTTCCAACGGAACAAAAATCATTCTTGGAAATAACACTCAGTGTTGTTAATATTCAAACCAACCATCAGGGGCCCCACTACAAACTAACTCAATCTCTTCATACCCCTGCATAATTCTCCCATAACTTGGAATCATTCACATATTTAAAGAGAGATGACTGGACCTTCATTTAAAAAAAACATATTCCCCATACATCTCCAAAATCATGGTACAATGATAAATTTTTTCCCATCACCCATCTAGAATCACCTGATTCACACACTGAATCACAGTAAAATATCCTTCTTTGTTCATTGGACGCAAATTAACTATTATTGGTGCATAAGAAAAAATAATTTGTAATACTATATGAAAACTATCCATTGATGATAACGCATGTTCATGTCACATTAATAGAAAATAAAACTAAGAAACTTATGATCACTGAAGACCATAACGTACTCACTGACGAGGTAACGTCTCCATAACATAAGGTAAACCACTACTTCCAACAACTTGAGATAATGGGTGGATAAGATTCACACTAAGTTTGTAACTTCCATGACCCATAAGATAAAACTTATCTTTACAGAATCTAAAAAAACACATCCTAAGACACAAGCCATCATATGAAACCAAAAAAATGAAGTCATTATGTTAGAAGATAGTGATCTATATAAATGAACAACTTCTCTACCAGATACACAAAACCTCTCTGACACTAATTAGCCCAAAAAAATTCATAATCATTTATGGTCAAAACAACCATTGGAGTTATAAACTATAAGAAATCAACTAAAATCCCCCTTTAATATCTTCCAACACAAAGAAACATCTCACATATGACACTATATTAGGGGATTCCCAAGTTGCATATTCTAAAGTCATTGAAGGATCCAAAACAAATCAATGTTGGGTTCAATATTTCCAATGAAATGTACTTATCAATCCCAAAACTCACAATTTGAAAACATCCCATATAACTTATCATGATGAATAACTCCCAAAAAATAATGAAGATGGTCTAAATGATCCTCCTGAGATATGGAGTACACAAGTATGTCATCGATGAAAACCAAAAAATATTATCTAGGATTTCATAGAACATAGTATTCATTTACACCATTAACACAACTGAAGAAATCATTACACCGAATGACATCACATAAAACTCATAATTCCCATGATACAAATGGAAACCATACATCGAGATATCCTCATACTTCACATGAATTTGATGATATACTGAATGAAAATCGATCATTGATATCCAACCTGAACCCTTTATTTGATCGAAAAAATCATCAATATGTTGAAGAAGATAGAGGTTCCTCGCAATCACATGGTTTATGTGATGGTAATCGCTATAAAAATTTAAACTTCCATTAGCCTAATTTATGAAAAAAGTAGTTTACCCCACAAGAAAACACTCAGCCCCATAAATCCACACTCTAATAGACAATCGAGATTTATACGTTTCTTTCATAACTCATAATTTTTATCTTGTGTGGGGACATCATGATATGATACATTCCATGATTTAGTTCAATTATAAGACGATCTCTCATCTTGGGTGTAATGTATCAAACTCTTCTGGAAGGACATTAGGTTACTCTTCTATGACCCTAGAAAATACCAACTTATAATTCTTGGATGAACTCAACATAAACTCTTGTATCAATTAAGATATAGACATAACATCCCTCTAACCCATCTGAGGGTATTCCTCATTAAAAAAACCATACTATCTCTCCATCATCATCCATGAACACACCCTTCCTCATGAAGGAATCCAAAATATCCATTATATAATACAACCAATCCATCCTGGGGATAATTTCATATGGATTTATTTGTAAGAATAGGAAATATACCCAAGAGTGGTGTTTCCCCAAAAATATGTCACAATATTTACATACAACAAAAAATTTAGCTTGACCTCCTATTAGAATAGTAACCTCCAAGGGAACTATTTTTCTATCTACCTCAACTAAAAATGCATCGATTCTGGTAAGTGTTATTTCGGAGTGTTTCACTCTCATATCAGAAAATGAAAGAACCCGTGTTGAAAAAAATAAAAGGGTAGTTATAACAACATATTACTTGCACGATGTTGGAAATGGAAAAGCATGAAACCAACCAAGACCTTCTCTACATTCTCTATGACCATGATCATGACCATATAATCTTTCACACTCTTATTTATAAGGACAGGGAGCAACCTAGTGCTTTATTCTACCTACTCTATCTACTCTGCTAATCCCAAACTGGAGAAACATGGAGTTTCTCCCTCACCTGGAATTGCCTTAGTGGAGGATCCTAATGTAAAACAACTAGTACATGATGACTATTGGAAAGTTGGGATATCTCACCACTAATGATCATTTAATCCAAAAGAAAAAAATGCATCTAACCATTTGAATATGATTCGGAGCTACCATCCCTACATAAATGAGACATTGAGCTCTGGGACCTACCCCTTGATTGATAAGAATATCTTAAATTCATATAATTTGGAACCATTTATGACATATCCAATTCATGAGGAATCATGAATACTCCACTCACCAAGATATTTACTATTGGATAGAATTCTCTTGATGGATTATTCTCGGTCTATCACCTTGAAATACACATTTAACATAAATAGTGTGACATTGTGCTAGATCTCTTGATGCAAAGAATCCTCGAAATTCATCTCCCTCAACTCATCGACCAATAGTTGTTCCAAAAAAAATAATACACAGTTCCTCAAAAGGATCTCGAATTCTCACACACTTGAGCTCCCCTACTGAAGGGTAAAAATATCTATTTGACTAGCCACCATCACGGTCTAAGAAAGAATCATGGAAATTAAATAATTTCTAAAATCATTACATGGTAGTGTTGAGTACTTCTGTTCTAAGAGTAATAAGAACCACCGTGATATTGAATCACAACACAACATCATCACAAAAAAAAAGACACCATGTGCCCCTCCCAAATACAATTTGAACTGAAGGTTATCTCAACGCCATCAACTTGTGTTCCATGATTGAATACGAATCAAATTCTTTTTTTACTTCTATTTAATTTTATTAAGAAACTCTCAGAGTCTTCTCATCAAATTTTAATCATTATGAACCGATACCTTGTAGCAGTATGTTGGCCCAACCCGCTGAACATCTTCTATGCGATAATGAAGATGATGTTGAGATGGATAATTACAAAAAATATAAGAAATAGTGATATATCCTAATCATAAAATATGGATGTCCTTAACATTAATTAATTAATTTTTATTTTATACACTTTAGGATAACCTATCCCATAGACTACCCATTATATAATAGGAGAAAAGAAGAATAATTAATGATCCATTCATTGGTGTCTACCCTGAAACCATTATCACCACTCTTTGAAGCCGATGTAATAGTAATAGACCATGCATCAGATAATAGGGTACCCTAAATACCCATTTCTAATCTAGCCTCCAATGTTTACAACACTTGCAAAACATGTTTGACATCATTCCCATACTAAACCCTATAACCTCACCTATGTTTCACTAAAAACATCATCATATCAATCATTCATACCATTAATATGACTATATAATTACCCCCTCACCCCAAGGTGTACCCATCCTGGTCTGTAAATAGAAGAAGATGGATAGTGATAGTCAATTCATGCCTCCCCTTGGCCTTGTGTTGTCGATTAGCACCTAGGGTATAATAAGGACACAAATTTGAGGCATTCAATTGTAAGAGAACACATGTAAAAAAGATATATAAGACAGAAACCAAGAAACTCATGCTCAGAATGTAATATAAAAGAAACCCCAAGTTCACACATTTAATGATAAGAAGTATCTACTACAACTACAAGGATAAACTATATTTATAGAACGAAATGGTAAATACAATGATGACGATGAATCAAAAACAACTCCTACAACCAGAAGTTGGTAGTAACCCGGATGATCTCTAAACTGGAACCACTATTGTAATAGAAAATAGTTGTAGATACACAGGGTTAGTATAATATTATTCTATGTATGGTCCTCCTTATATCCTCCCATGAAAAATATAATGAAACCCTACTAAATCACAATGAGAAATAAGTGAAACAAACTAATCACCTAAACATGTATACTATTATCCAAGCCTCACCAAGGATAATATTACCAATTATCACATAGAATAGTAAAAAATATAATAATGAACGTCAACGGCACCTTGCTACCACTTCCCCACAAGTTTTCCCCTCTACCCCATTTCACACATCCTATGAATCTATCGCAAAAAGGATAAAATATATACACCAGGGAGAAGCAACACAATGTAAAACTTGTTAAACACACCACCATGTCCATGAAACAATATGTAACCATGTTGTTTCTAGGATCCACCAATAATTGTATAACATATATCATATTATGGGTATTATAAAACAATATATTACAACCCATACAATGAGGAAGTATCCTCAATCCATCACATCTTATACAAATTATTACAATATTTTTCCTTAGCAAACTATATCAATAATACATGTGTGCTAAATAACCAGAATCCATCACTGCCCTCAACACACATATATGGGAAAATCTAACAACTGTGCATACTATAAAATGTTATTTCCAAGATAATATAGCTTGTCCAAAGAGGTTAGTCATTCATCCATCCTCCCTCAGAGACGTTTTGGAAAACAATATCCCATCGAAATCAGTGTTCTCGGGGTGTCATTCTACCCAACAAAAAAGGTTATATTAGTGTCTAAAAAACAAAATTACATGATATAATATAGATCAAAACCTCACAATTGAAAAAACATAGTCTTAGAGTCAATTATGGTTTACATATCTCAAAATCCCGACATCCATTTGTTATGACTAGATATTGTAAAAGACACAACTGTTTAAGGATACACGTCAATCTATTTAATCTCATTACCTCAGTTTCACATTACATTAATTTATTCTTTTCAATTTATTTGACTATTAAAATTATTTACATTAACATTCATTATAATTACAATAATTTTCCATGACCTCGAGGCATAATCAAACCTAGTCCATGTCTTCATTGAGTTATAACATTTTCATTGCATCCTAGAAAGATACAACCCCATGGGTTAAACATTTATTGATTTATTAACATCATTATGTTCTATATTAGTAGTTACTCTATGAAGACTCATAACACCAACAGGTACATCCCAATGCATCCCATCATTATAAGCATCAATTGCTTACAAAACATTAGGGCCTCCCTAACCAATATATTACAACAGTCCTCCAAGATTAGCCATCCTAGGCCCACATCAATCCTAATCCCTCCCTCCCCAAATACAAAAAAAATCCATCACATGCTCCCATCACATCACAAGAAGCCGAAAATAACATATAAATCTGGCTCTTGTCCTTAACACATGAATTTCATCCAACAAATAAAACATTCCATCACCACCCCAACAAACAAGAAAATTGGATTTTACATGTAGTTTGGAAACTCAGGCCCTACAAGGAATTATATTTTATCAATGATCCAAATATTATACCATATGGAATTAACAGATTCATTATTTATAGGGTCCAACATTAGGAAAACCCATCAGAAATCTAGAACATTCTATCATAGTGAAATTGAATAATTATTTATAGATTCCTTTAACGACTTTATCAAAAATACTCATAATGATTCACACCTTTACTCAATTCCATTTACTAATGGAATATCAATTTATGTAATCCTACTAGCAGTATTATAAATACAACACAGTGGACTCATTAAACATTCCTATTTAATAATTTAGATAATTAATAAAAATATTTTGTTTTGTTTACATTAAATACCAATTGTATATTGAATTTCAATCATAATAACCAAATAATATATAAAACACTATAATGAAAACATGAGAAAATTTTATCTTGGTACAAAACCACAACATAACCATGCAATTGATACAAATTATTCAATCTATTCTTGTAATTATTATGTAAATTTAATTAAAATACATGAAACAAGTCATGTTATCTTTCTGATTTTACAAATAATTAAAGAATAAATGAATCACCTACCTTTAAAATGTTTTCAATTCTCTTTGTAGAATAATGGACCACCACTATGGATCCCAGTTGCCTCTCTCTCAAGAACTATACACTCTTAAGGATTTTGCGCCATAACAACACTAACAAACAACCATCCATACTACTTTAGATACATGATGATCATGATACATCATATAAAAAATATGAGCGAGAGGAAATGTATAAAAGAATATGCAAGAACAAAGTTAGAACAAACCATATATTGAATACAGATCAATTGAGGGAAGCTAGAGATCATTCCATGAAAAATGAATCCCCAAAACATTAACAATGGGTTTACTGGGCTTCCATGAATCAAGAGAGAGGGTATAAATCCATAGTGATTGACATACATGAGTAGATTATTTTTTTTAAAAACAACTACATCAGTGATTCGAGATGATTTGTAATTCCATTTTATATCGCTTAATTCACCAGGTTTGGTTTCCACCAAAAAAACACATCACCTTTTTATTTTTAAAGACACAATTTATTACACGTCATGATCTGATCAACATAAGTCAAGAAACGTAATTTAACATCTTTTAAATGTTTAAAAATGTTTAAATCTCCATAATTCTATCATTTAGAATTTTATCTCTTCCAGGATTCCTCTATGTCTTCTATGAGAACCATAATATTTAAAAATGTATAAAGGGCTAATCCACAAGGATTATGTACCATAAATAGTATTGTACGAATCACTTATAATATCCATATATCACAATGAAACTCCCTATATCAAAATCATTATTTGGATAATCCATGAAAACCATAGAACTAACCTTTTTCAGGATAACAAATAATCCTGATTCATATATTAAATAAACCATGAAGTGAACTTTGTCGATCTAGACATGGACAGAACATGATTGGCATAAATATCATGATAATTTAGTGTATTCATAATGATGTCAATATTATTAGCATGGTTTATAAAAGCATGAGAATGAACCAATATTTCATCAAAAAAATACCATGATAAAATAATCTATATTGGGATGAATTTCCCTATTCATCAATTCCCTAAATTCGAAAGGCACATTCCTAAGGTTGAATAGTCAAAAAATTACTCATACGTACCATACCTTATACGAAATGATTTGTGAGGTATGTATGAAGGGATAAATCCCACCTAATGATATATTGATCTAATTTTCATATTAGAGATGATATAATGTCCTCAGATCTAGCCAAATAGATCTTATTTTCAATATATTTGATATCAGTTCTTCCCATTAGGTTGGTTTAAATGTCTATAATCCATTCATAAATGAGGGTACACATCCACATTGTTGGTGATGTATATAGGTGATCCATATTAGGTACTTCTAGACCATATATGAACATTGGAATATATATTTTCTAAATACCACTTGTCCTCATGGAGCTCAGTATGTTCCATTATGTATACAGTAATGGATACTAGAGGTTTTCTTAGAAAAATCTCAATTATAAACTGTACCTCTATCCCAGTAGGTATGAAAGAAAAATATATAGGAAATACATCCCTAAAAATATATAATACTAGGGGGAATTCAACCCTATGTAATAATTAATCCTCCATGATGATATTATAAATATGGGTGGTCACTCAACTTATTCTGTGAATCTCTAGTCCAACTCTAGTATCGTGGAAATCCCACTCACCCTTGTGTAGATAACATCAATGATATGGTGATTTAAATGATAGTCTAAGGAATTAGTAGTTTAAAAAAGATGTATATGTAGAAAAATAATCAAACTCAAAAATTGAATCAATTCCATCCATCTCATGAATGAACTATTCCGACATGAAATGCTAACTGCCATCCTAACAGGGAAAATCCTTGCATTGGAATTTTCCCTCTAACTGTACTTCTAATGGTGTAACAAATTACATCACAACATATTAATATATAATATCATTATAGAGAAAATACAAAATAAAAATGGGAATAAATTAGTGTTTGGAACATATATCAAACATAACAGACACCATAGTAAAGGCTAATAGAATAGTACATCATATTATAGATGATCTTACACCATGATCCTTGGGTATCTACAGTAAAGAATGAAACTTTCCTAAGTATGAAAGCTATGTTGGAACTAATGATTTGTATTATAGATACCACATTCAAGTCCTACTCCCCAAAATGGAATTCTTGTGTTACTCTATCTCCCCACCTATTATTGTATAAAAGAACCTTCCCTAGAAGGTGTAGTTGGTGCAAAGCCTCTTCCAATGGAATCATATGGAATAGACAAACTGAATATCCAAATATTCACCATATAGATGCAAGCAATGATCTATATTACCATCTTCATTGGTGGCATATAATGGAGATGGATGTTTTGTTACATTGACATCCACTACTCTTAAGTGAAAACGAGAAGGAACACATCCTACTACAAAAATAATTACTAACTTGCCTCGAATACAATCCTCCATGAATATTAAAATCATGTTCCATCGGGTTCCTCATAGTTATAAGATCCTCCATGATGATCTAAAATAAATTATATAGGAATAAAAAATTTACCTTATCTAGTGTGGAATACTATAGCCCATCCTCAAAGAATATAACACGCAAAAGCTCATCTGCATCTAGATGAGGTGAAAATAAAAGTAACTCAATGAAAAAAAGTAAGTAATCCATGGATAACAATGAATCCAACTCTAGATTAATAAACTCTCCATATGAGTAAGACCTTGATGTATGAGAAATGATTTTTTCATATAATTCAATCTGAAAATCAGCTCAAATCATGAACAAATGGATACTGTAATTTTTAATCTTATCCTACCATCACGTGGTTGGCTCATAGAACAAGTAAGTATTAATCTTAACCCACAACTCTGGATTTGTCACCAGATTCTAAAATATTGATATCATTTACTATATCCAAGACTTAGTAGTATGTTGAACTATATAACCTGATAATGTGAGAAGATGATACTACTGAAACTCATGTGTCAGATAATCAATTGTAGGTGTATGTTGTTGACCACTATACATTTACTGCATCATATATAGAAAACAAAAAAAAAATCCTATGGATAAATTTCCAGATAAGATATGAAAGTATATCCCTCATGTAGCAGTGATGGCTATAAGATTTCCAGCTCAGGGCCAACCACATCTATAGCCTCGTCATCACCACTCTACCATTTAAAAACACATGGGTGTCTTGGAGTTATTGATCTAAAAATTTCATGAACCCACAACATTTTAGGATTAAGAATATATACAATTACAAGAGTATCTTGAACTTAATTAGAATGCTTACCTACCCAAGATATTCTTCCCCAACTATCCACTTAGGACACTATGTATTAGTATGTTTTAATGTATTAATTTCTGGGGTTCGGGTAGATGAAGTGTAATTATAACCTTTCCTCCCCATTTACTGGAAATAATTTATATCATTAATCATGTATTACATTTAGTGATTGATTATATTATAAACATGTATCACAATCTAATTAAAATGTATTGTTATTCACAGTGAATCTGGCCCCACAATCCTTATCACTAAAAGAAATTCTCATTTAATTTCAATTTTACCCCAATAACATTCGATCTTAGGATGTAACATGTTTTTCACGATGGATTGACTAGGTAAACCACACATTCCATCCCAATAGGTCCCATAGACCTCTTGAATTGAAACTAGACATCACTCAATAACATATTATGAGTTTCATTGGAATAATATAACTATAATATCATCAATCAACAATCTCATGAAAAATAAGAAAGCAAAAGTTGTGAAAATAAACCAATATTGACTGTCATATTTGTGGAATGTGAATTATAAGTTCCTAAATTAATACACGAAACAATCCTTATTTTCATAATTTCATCAAGATAAAGATGAAATTAAATCCTCAATTATTTGAATAATAATAACCTTCCCATAGCATGTTCATTACCCAATGGGGAATCAATATCAAATTTAATAGGAAAAAAGAAGACAACAATTATAAATCAATAAACTAAAAAATTTACCCCAAACATGGGTTAAAAATTACCAAGATCATATTATAACCATTTTCTAATGAATTCCATGTCTCAAGGATATTTTTCTAAAAGTATTTAAATCATTATGTACTCTGATGCCATAGTGTGACATCCCGAACATGAGTTCCACTCAAAAGTTCTTGGATCCTGGTTATTCAAGTGGCCTTTAATTCATCTTCCCAAACAATAATAGATAATTACTAGTATAATAGGCCTTAGGTGTGTCTATAGAGAGACTATTCAAACCTTACCATAGTGTATAAAAATGGGTAAAATTATTGACATTAAAATAGAAAAATCAGAATGATAAAAATATTTCACATCAAGATAAAACATTATAGGCATTAGATATGTAACCCACCATAGAAGAAATAGATATATATAATATTCAACTAATTAAAAAGATAATAAAACTCAAACTATTATGAAAATGTATTTTATTTATCTAAAATTATGAATAATATGTTTACATGGAAGTAGTAAATGCATGTTATTCAAAGAAGTAGAAAGATACAAAAAACTCTACATGAATCTTTGGATTCAGCTCATTCATTTAATATCATGATATATCCTAATAAAGAATGTAATATAATGTGACAAATATGGAAGATTATCTTTTCCAACAACTACATACTTGTAATCATGTGAGGTACCAATGGAATCCTAAATAGCGTGTGAGATAATTCTTAGTAGGACCCCTGTAATGACCTCTATATCATCCTTTTTGTGTTATGTATACTAAAATAGTGTGCATGAATGAATATATAAATTTATATCTGTGAAATAATGAAAATGCCCAAGTAACATCATTATCCATAGCTGATGTCCGAACATGAAACCATTTCATTAATTAATTGTGTTATGGTTTATATAAATAAGTCACATTAGGTATATCCTGTGTAGACATCATGTCATACTAATAATGATAAAATATACATGGTATAATATTGAATCCATGTTAATAATAATAATAATGATTGGTATTGAGGGTAATAACAAAGGAAACCATGACCTATTTGGTCAAGCCAAGCCACTGATAATATGTTGGATTTCTATAAGGGCAAGAGTGTAATATAAGGGGAATTACCCAATGCATTCCATAATAACAAAATTATTATCATATATATGAAATTCAAAAAATGTGAAATGAGTTAACTAGTGAAAATGCCCAAGGGTGTGTCCACAGATCCTCATATCCATCAAAGTCACATAATATCTAAGGTGAAAATCCTAGGAATTCATTAATGACAATAGAGGGATATCATGGTGTCATATGAGGCATCCAATAGTAGACTGTGATAAGGTTTCAAGGTGGGTATCAAACATGTGAAAATACACCCTTGAATTAGAAAAGATTATTTGAGTTTCTAAATCATTCCCTAGGGAATCCCTGCTTTACTCAATTCCTACAACTCCATTAATATTTCTATGTATATATAGAATAGAAACTATATAATTAATAATTATATAGAATTAGGTCATGTAATAGTCAATCTATTTAATATATCATTTGGTTCATGTAATTTCATTTCATTACTGTGGAAAGGATAATAGGCCATGTAACCATTAAGTTAATTAATCAGAATTCAATTTTTTTGGTTCACTTGTTTACCTTTCATTAACAAAAAAATGGTGGATAAGGAATTGAAATCATATGGAATGAATTTCTAAAAAATTAGGCCAGGCGATTTAATTAATATAAAATCCAATTAACCATTAAAATGTTAATTCATTAATAAAAAAATTTACCTCATAAGGGTTAAGTGATATATTCACATTTCAAATCGATAAAAAAATCAGTTATTCAATTAAAAACATACCTTTAAAAACCATTTCCAAACACACCCGAACAATGATGCAGATAGGCTTCACAAGCTACTAAAAGAATAATCATATAAAACACTAAAATTTGTGTGGTTGACATTGAGTAAGTATCTTCCAATGATATATACCATATATAAAAAACGTCATAGAATAATATTCTAATGAATATAATAGAGGAATGCGAATCTAATAGGAATTTTTTGATTAAATTGAAATGCAGACAACTACGACATTTTACAAAATAGAGAAACATTAACAATGAGTCAAAGACAACTTACTGTATGCTCATAATATTCTTCTTATCCATTAGTCGATCTTATTTTATCCAATATTGGATGAAATATAAGAAATAGATTAATGCCTTAAAAATATCTCCTATGAGACGTTAGGTAAATTAGTTTTTTTGAGGGCATGAAGAACAAAAAATGGAAAAAATGGAGTCGAGAACATATCTGCGTATGTTTACTGTGATTAATATAGAAGGATTTGGTATTTGGATCTAAGGTTGGGCAATAAATTAATTGAATATGGTTTTGAGTGCATACAAAAGAGAAAGGATAAAAAAATTTCCTTATGAATGATAATAAAATGAGGAGGGCTATGTTTTCTTATTCATTAAGGAGAAAAAGTTCATTTCACCCAAAAAATCATGGTTGCATAGTTTGGTCACATGGTATGACAAATTCTATGCCAACCATGAACATCCCACTAATTAATGAGGGAACCCATATGGTTTGGCGACATAGTTAGGGAACCATCCACTGCCCATGAAAATCACAACTTATAAAAACCACAATCATTCCTCACGTGCTTGCATCCCCCAGAACATAGATATGGAAAATGTTGCACCCATCTTTACCCCACTATCTAGACCCACACAGTTAGTAGATACTCTATGGGATAAGTTTCCCAGTTTCTACTAACCATGTGGCCCAATGTATTTATCCAATATAATGGGGTACAATATTTGATCACACCCCATAAACCCCATTAAAACCATCCTGAACTCATTAGGCATCCATATTATGTCTAAAATAATGAATTATACCAAATTTATGAGGATCTATACAGATTATAAAAACTTGGTTATTACAAATCATGTTCTCTATAAAGACCCATGGTAATGAATTCCACTATGTTAATTCCTTCAGAATAAATTCAAATTATGTATGTTTATGATTTTTGTAGATTATTTAGTGAAAGATCACATGATATATGTTTAGACTATTTTCTATTGTAAATATCTATTTAAATGAAATTAACATATTATTAATTTGTAATTATGTTAAGGATGAATTGGTATGTCCTTCTACTTTTATACTCAAACTATTATTGGGCATCACAATTTCTCTTAACGTAGTCATGGAAATGGTTATGGTAATGAGAAATAGACTAATAATAATGCAAAAGAGACCGATATTAGAGTTCAAAGGTGGTACATGAAAAAACTAGATTATTATATTGTACTTTATTTATTTATTTTCACTTTAAATGATTAATTTATGATTTGACCTACCACATTGTCGGTCCTTGGATTATTAAATTGTTATACTTGTGATACCTTTCATGTCATCTATTATAGAATTGTTATTTATCTCTTACATTATGACTTTTTTTATTATTATTTCATTGATGTGGTTATAATATATCTTTTGGATACTAAGGTTAAAATATACCCATTTTGTTATTCAGAACGTCATGGTAATCCAGACACCTCTATCATACATAGAGGTTCACATGAGATCATGTGGCAATCGGCCATAGATATTGTGATTTGGGAAGTAGAATTATAAATCAATTATCAAATCTTAATTACCATTATTATCAAATGATATATAAATCCTAAAAAATGAATTGGGGGTTGATATCAGACGCAAAAGTAAAACCTATTATAATTACAATAATATGATTATATAAGAACATGAATGAATTTATAATTCAAAAATCACTTAATTACCTCTTGTGAATGAAACGAGTTTCAATGAAGACATTTCACAAATATTACACAAGTATTCTACAGAAAGATAATGGATTGTGGAATAAAAATATCAATGGTTTAACATAGAGAGAACTAAATAATAATACATAGATTAACAATAATTTCATAACCTACTTTGAATAACCATAATAAATATAAGTGAGAGAATACCCATATTTTTAAATCCATCAAAACTCATCCAAGTATTATATCACTAATAGAAAATAATTTTAGAATAATAATTATTATCCGTTGATGAAAAAATAGGGATTTTACAAAACATATATTATAGTATTAATATTATATCAATATTATTTAGTGATAAATGAATATTACACTATATAACACTTTCATAAAAACAAAATCCTTTAATATCCCTTCTAAAATCAATAATTCATTTTGAACATGGATAATAATAATTAAAAAATTTAAAAATATATCCTCTTAATTTTAAATTCATAATTAGTTAAAATATTCTATGAAAAAATTATTAAAAATGTAATATAATCTTCCTAAATAATATTTAACATATGGAGAGAAAAAATATAAATGTATTTAATAAAAATATTTTCACCAAGACAATAGTAGATTGAGTATTGGGTCAAATTCAAATCAACAATCAAAAATATTTAATGAAATATTTTTTAATAATATAATTTAAAAAAATAATATAATATATTGGTGCTCTAAAATTTATATATATTTCATTAGAAGAAACATTGAGTGAAGGATATAACATTATATTATTAATGTAAAAGCATTTTAATATTTTACAATACAATTATTTTAACCTAAAAAAATAAAATGTTACAATAAAACAAAAATATAAAAATAGAAAATGGGAAGTATTGATATTACATGATATGAAACACAACAAGTTTTCTATATAAAAATTATAATATAGTATAGATGATAAAATAGGGAAATTTAAAAGGAAACCTCCATTGAAGAGGATTTAAATTTTTATTAACAATAATATACATTGTTAAATGAAATTTAATAAAGTAAATGATTTCAAATAAACAGATAAATTTTGATATATATTAGGAATTATAACATAAATCATATTAATGATTTAATCTATCTAATAGTACAATCGTTGAAGTCAAATAATTTTAACTCATGAAAATATTTTGTCTTAAAAAATTACATCATTAAAATTATATTAACAAATACACAAAAAAATAAGAATATCTAAATTGAAAATATATTACAATTAGTAAATGTTAAATAATGATATTATATATCAAATAGTAATAATTATTCAACATTATTTTCATTTGGTTCATAAATAAAAACATTTCTCAAAAATTAAATTATGAATGAAAAATACTACATTGTAATTTGATTTTGAAAATAAAAAACATGAAATATGGGACATGATATAATTTTTCAAACCCCTTAAATTTAATTTATAGTATTATAATAATATTGTTTTCAAAATATTCAAATAAAAAAATAATATTTTGTTGAAAACACATCATATCTGAATGATGAATAATTGAAATGTAAACATCATAACCTTTGGTTCTAGTTCATTTCATGTGTGTGAATATCATCATAAAAAATAAAATTATGCAAATTGAAATCATTATTATGAAAATATTCTATATCACATTCGATTTACATTCACACATTAATATAATATGATATTTATATTGTAAATAATCTTCTCCTTTTGTGATTATTTTAGGTGTTTTAGATAAATTTAATGATACTACCTTTGTATATTTAGCACAATATTGTTTATCAAAAAATGGTTCAAAATATAAATACTTTTTATTGGTTTATGACATATATTATTATACTTATAAAAACATTATATTGTTATGTATTTTTCCAAAAAATGTACTCAAATTAATAAATGTTATATGAAATGTTTATTTAATGTGGACAAGTATACTTTTATTTATTATTGTTAATTCCCCTCATATAATTTTAAATATTATGATTATTTTCTATTCATAGTATCAAAAATACAATTTTTTATGCTAAATAAATTTTTAAATTAATACGCGTTTTGTAATAATAAGGAAAATCGACAACATTTTTCAAGGAGGTTGTAGTAAGTATGCACACTTAAAAATATATTACTTATTTTAATAGATTTATGGTATTTTAGAAATGTGAAAATGCATTAGTATAATAACATTTTATAATATCAATAATACTGATTTTATAATCCTATGATTTATTATAATGTATTTTTGGAGATAGAGGATTATTAAAAAGACACGACTATGGGGTAATAAATTCTCATATTGAGAATATGATATTTTCTACCAAATTATCCTAGTAATTAGAGACAATAATCTTACTAATTGAGTCAAGGGGAATATATAAGATCGAGGGGATTCAATTATAGGTAATATAGAATAGTTTTTTGAGTAATATATATTAACAAATGTAACATGATGTGGTGAATGCGATCTTCTTTTATATGTGAAGAGGATGGTAATTTTGGAAGAACCCATTACATTTAAAAAATTTAATTTCACTATTAAAGTGTAAAAGGATTAAAAATATTAGTATATTATATTTTTTCGGTGATAATAGGATGAAAAATCCCAAGGTATTATTTTTAATTTGTTATTTTAATGTTTATTGATTCATTTTTTATTAATTTTAAAACATTATAATTTTGGTTTTTAATCTGGCTAATAGTTTTCACCTAAGAAACAAATATTTCATTAAATATAAATTTTAATCCACAATAAAAAATTACAATTTAATAAAACATAATATAATATCTGTATAATCTAATTTAATTTCAAAATTACATAAATTTAAATATTATTTTAATAATTCTAATATATATGAAATATAGTTTTTGGTAAGAGTGTAGTTTTTTCTATTATTTTTTATAAATAATATATATAAATGATTACTATTTGATTGAGTTTTATAATATTTACTTATTTGTCATGAATTATTTCTAATAAATTATATAAAAATTATTTATTTAATTTATTAGAACAAAATTATGCATCATTAATAATTTTTTTTTATAAAAACTATTTCACCATTAACATGGAAATTTACAATTATATTAGTAATAATTAATTAATATTCAATAATAACATTTAACTTATTAAATAATTTGAACATTATTATCTGAAATATAATTTCTATATTTTTAGATTTAATTTCTATCTTTGATTTAAATAAAAATTTTAATATAAGAGAATAATAACAGCTATTAAAATTAAATATTATTAATATTTATGGAAAGTTAAAAATTAATTTTATAAATCCATAATTATATTATTAAATTATTTATTTCACTATATAAATTTATTTCTATATACTTATTAAATTTTGATAATTTAAAAAAACATATAGTATTGTTAGAAGCATTATTTTTTACCAATCATTATAAAATAAATTATTTTTTAAAAATATCAAAATTTCATAATATTTTAATTTTTATGTAATAAAAATATGAAAGAAAACCATTTTTTAAAAATATAACTTTACTATTCATAAAAATACATTTATAATGAAAAAAAAGAGACAAATATATAGTACTGTAATGGAAAAGTACCTTTAAAATGATTAATTATTTTAAATACTATTTTTCTAGTATTTTTAATTAAATACAATGTTTTTATTTAATATATGTTTTATTGTTCATAAAATTTCGTAATAATATTCATCTAATCTCCCACGAATCCATTTTTTATGTTCGTCTATATAATTAATTTAATCAATAAAATGATTATTTATAGGAATATATATTCTGAAATCCAAAATTATTACACACATTCCCCAATATAACTCTTATTTATTTATGGTGGAATTGTTTTATTGGGTTAATTATGTGGGTTTAATTATCCAATCACATTTCCATTTACATATTTTTTTCATATATATAGAAAAATATATATTTTTTTGTTTTAAAAAACACTATTTTCATTTAAATAACAACTCAATGTCTTCTTCATTATTTCCTCAATGTTGATAAGAATCGCCATGATTTTTAGGGCCATCATGTTTCATTCAATTTTATTCTATCAATTGTTTGATAAGAATATGGTTTTGAATATTAATATAAATCATAATCTTCTTTCATTCCAATAGATTATAAATAGCTTCAATTTAGGTCCAATAAATTCTAGTAATGTAAAACTTCATAAAATTCTTAATATATTCATACATGTATAATTATTATTTTTGAATGGTATCACTGTAAACTATACTCAATATTATTAATTAATGAAACCATTGAGAAACCATGAATAAATTTTGGGGATCATGATTGGTTTTGTGAACAATCTCAATATAATAAAATACATATTATTTTATATAGTATATGTAAACATTCTTTGATATTTTAATAATGTGTTTGATGTAACCAATGACTCTATCTAAAATAAAATTTTACGTAACTATGATTGTTTTAAAAATAATTAATAAAATTTTGTTCAAAGAGAATTAATATTTATGAATTGTCCATTTTGATTTTGAAAACTTAGTATATCTTATAAATTCTATGATTAATCAATTCATGATCATCATGTATTCTATTATGACAATCTAAATCTATACACCCCTGAATTTCTATAACAACCTTATACATAATTATTAATATATTAAAATGTTTTTGATCTACTATAGAATCCGGACTGATTTCACTTGTTGAATTATCTCTAATAGACACCAAACAATAAATATAAGAGAACAACGATTTCTTGAAAATTGGAATTTCATTGCATCAAATACCATATTTGGATCAATCCAAATAAATGATGGTATAAAACATTATAATTATATAAATCAATGTTTTTTATCTTACATGATTTAGTAGCAAGGATTAATATTACCCTGAAATAATTAAAATAATAATAATTTAAAACATTATTTACTTTTTTAAAATCCATTTAATGAAAAAATTCATCAATATATTATATATCATGGAAAATATTCTAGATCCTCTTTATTGGAATATATGTCTAAAAATTACTATGATTCAATATTTGTATTATCTAAAAATATACATTGTTTATTAATAAGTTAACCCCCCGATTGAATGAAAAATTCATTCTAATAATAGAAAATAGAAACACATGAAAGCATAAAAAGGAAATAATATTGTAAATATAGATATAGTAAAAAAAATTACCAATAAATTGTAATAGCTATTTATTTGTAGGTGTTCAATGTCGTTGAGTGGTCATAGTTATGTATTTGGAGGAAATACCCTGTCAGATTCATTGGTATTTGAATATTAATTGTTTTTTACCCATATATCCTTTAATTTATTATGAACACATATAGATAGTTCCTTTGAGATAATGTATTATTATACTCTATATTTTTGTACATTGTTGAGTGAAAAATTCATTGTCTAGTGTCATTATTATTTCCACATATAAAAAAATACCTATTCAATTTTCATAAGGTTTTATTTTTATAATATTATTTCTGATGGTTTTTATACAAAAAATGTATACAATCATTTTCAAGTGTATCTATCAAATTATTTATTTATTATAATTTATTCTTAATGAAAACATATTCAACATAATATTCATGTTTTCTATTATATGTTTCGAGATTATATACTCATTCTTATCATGAACAAAAGGTATAATATTTGTAATATATTTAGAATTATTATTATTCTATTCATCTCTCTGATGATTATATTTTGGTATTTTTACATTTACATTTAAATTCTAATAAGTAGTGTTTTTAATATTTTCCATCAAATATTATTCCCCAAAAAATTCTTTTTATTCTTCTTTAAAATATAATTATTTACAGAGTCAAAAATATTCTGACTTTTTTTTATTATTTAGTTTTTTCTTTTAGAACAATTTATATATTATACAACTACTAATACATATTTTCACATTCAAAATTGCATTATTTTATTTCTTCATCAGATTCATTAAAAATTCTTTCATCATATAAATAATATGAACTTCTATCAGTACCATTCCTATAATCCTAAAATCATTTTAATAAAGAGTTAGCTTCATAATACCTTTATCTTTTAGTCATCCCATAAATCATTTTACCTTATATTCAAAAAATGATGTTACTATTCTTGTATAATAATTATCCACCAATGAACAACTAGGAATGGAATATTCATCACATGAACTATATATCTATATAAAATTATTTATTTTCATAAAAATATTCAAAGAATAATTTCTATCTGTTTTCTTGAATTCTAGAAAATCAGGTGTAATATAGAATGAATATATTCAATAATAACTTGTAAATCTATAAAATACTTTTTCTCTTAAATATATTTTTGATTATTTCACTGGAAAGTTTTTGTTTAAACATCCATGATTCCATGTTTGTAAGTTAACCATTTGTATAATCTCAATAACATTAATCTTAAAAAATAATATAATATACCATTTATGATATTTGTTTACATTTTCCAATATTTTAAATTCAAATTTTTCTAAAAGAATTTTTTTTTTAAATTTAGTATACCTTTTTAGATGAATTTATTATTACATAAGATTTTAAATCAAAGAAATAATTATTTTTGTGACATTTTTTTATAATTAGTGTTTTTTGTTTTTATTACCCACTCCACTAGGAGGTGGTTTATAACCATTAATACTAACAATTCATTGAATATTTCATTTTAATAGAGTGATTTTAGACTATTGACAATAATAATTATTCATTGTTTCTTAAGAGATAAACTTTCTCCTACTAAATAATATCATCATAATATACCTAAAAATGAATCTTATAGCCTCATGGAATTGTGTAATTGAAATATAAATAACTTGTATATTTTTATAAAATCATTATACTATTTGGAATGATGAAATAAGAATATATTTATTCCAATGAGTTTATCCAATAATAGTATTTAAAAGTCAAATATATAATTGATATTCATAATTAAATTTTATAATAAAATTATAGAAAACATTCTCTAGAAATTTATAATTTCTTACTGTCATATTGAAATCATATTCCCCAATAATAATAAAAAATGATTTATATGATATATCATATATTCTTAATCAATTTCATAAATATTAGTTTTATAATGAAATAATAATTTTCATTAGATACAACATATAAGACTTCCCTCAATAACACATGTTGAGTTTCCTATGTAACAAATATTTTTATGGATATTGAGAATCTAAAAATTTCATAAATTAATGGAAAAAATAATAATATAGTAGATATTGTCTCAAATGTTTCATATTACACTGATAACAAATGTTGTTCCAAAATATGGATTGAATCTCATTATAAACGGGTGGTTTTAGTAATAATAAATTAATATTACATTTCATCAACACATTAAAACGATGAAAAAATACAATGATCTAATACATTATAGAATATATGTGTATTTTAAAATTAATTCTATTGTAAATGATTTAGTATTTCACTTTTACCCATGAATTTTTTAAATTTAATGGAAAATAAATCTTATGATATTAAAAAGAACATCCATTAAAGGTATAATCAAAATGAAAATAACAAAACATAGATTACTAAATTACAAATGAATTCTCGCTCATTGGATATTATAAAAACCCCTACTTTAACCAAAATTTAACATGGAATTATATAATGGATTTAATTGTTCTACATGTTTAAACATATCCAAATGTATCTACATATATAAACCACAATCTCATAGCTATATACAAATACCTAGAAATCCCTGGAACAAAGCACTTAAATGGTATATCTAAGGAACTACTTTTTTGAATGTAAATTATCTTCTTATAATAATGTGATATAATCACATGAAAACTCAAAAATGAAATATTATGTAATATATGACCTTAAAAAATAATTTTTAAACTTCTTTGATTTTAATTTTGAAATGGTGACATTCACAGTTGCGATCAGAATGATGTTTGACATCTAATAAGAAAAACACAATTTTTTGGTGAATATTTACATACCCTTTTGAATATTAATGATACCCATTTGAATTGTGATATATCATAATGAAATGTAACCTTACAAATTATAGTATATCAATATGATATAAGTGAACGTATAATGTACCAATATTTTGGAATAAGTAAAAATGTTTTAAAACGTGTTATTTAGAATAAATTATGAATTTAATAAAATATTAAATTAATCATATTTCGAAAATTATTTTTGAAAATTTTATTTCATTTTGGGATTCTACCTGTCAGAAAAATGGTGTGGGTGAATTTTGGGGATTTTTTTGAAATATATGAATTTTTGTGAATAGTAAAATATGATAATTTACGATAAATGCTAAATACATGAATTATGAGGTCATCTGATGATGTATAGTGATGTAAGGAAATTATATCAAACTCACATGCACACATTATTGTTTCTGGTCAGGAAATAAGCACTAATTCTGGTTTTTAGGGAAAATAATACACTAAGGAATTAAATATTATGAAAACTCTCCTCCCCTCAAAATTAAATAAGACCTATTCCACCCTCATCTCTTCACTATTCTCAAGAATTGGTCCATCCCTAAAGTATTCCCAAATATCTCCCCAATATCCCTCCCCACATCTAGCTTCCTTTGGACTCCTAAAAATACAACATCCTCTACCATTAAGAGGTTCTCATGGAAGATTTATTCAAGTGTTAAATTCATCTTTTCTATTCTTTTACTTTATTTTCATGTTCTTTTGGTTACTTTTCTATCCTCACCTCTTCTGATCAAAATTTTATGAAAACTCTCTAGTATCATACATGTAATATAATGTTGTCATGATATTGGAATAATTTATTATCATCTCTACTTTACCATTCTTTTTTTAGTAGTAAAGTCGCTATCCAAGATGGGTTAAATTACCACATCCAAGGATGATAAGTTTTAAATTTCCAATACCATATTCAATAATGGTTATGAAACCATTTTCATGGTTGAAAAAAACTGTAATATATTTTTCTTTCTCATCTATGGTTATGTGATCCTTTTTTACACATATTTTTGATTTATAAAACAAAACATATTCATTATAGCCAAATACTGCCAATTAACCGAAAAGGTTATCACTAATGTTTTATATAATGATTTGACATCACACCATGTAACCAAATCAAATTTACATTCATGTAATAAAATTTATTATAAATATTTTAATATAACATCAATTTTGGACAACCATCTTCAACTTAAAAATTTATCTGTTCATGAAAATTATTAAACTGATCGTTAAAACCATGAAAACAAATAGGCTCTAACATTGAAATTGAACATCATAAACAATCAAAAATGTTATAAATTAACATTAAAAGGTTCTAATAAATAATTTAATTATAGAATAGGTTTGGTAATTAGTAATTATTGTACATAATTTGATTATTCAGGTTAATAATATCAAGTGGAGAACACCATCAGACTTAAGGAAAGGGATCCTCTCCATATAACATTTATTCAGGATGGTAATCTATAGTAGGCCCTTCAATGTGTAATTACTAGTGATAGGGTATGATTAAAAACATCCCCCATAATTTAATGATGATTTTTAAATGATTATAATCCTCTTTATCTCTCCTTAATACCTCATAAGTACACAAGATGCCATGCCGATATTCTGTAAGGGATTTGACACGACCGTCCTTTATTCTTTCAAGATTATTTGTCTTTATTTTATTCCCAAATTAGGTTATATATTACTCTTATTTTCATCTTCTAAATGATATTTGAATATGAAAAACTAATATATCTAGTTTAAATCAACATTATCTTTCTATGATATACATGTTTTTATGTGATTCCCTCGTCAATACATCCCGATAAGAAAACCTGTTTTGAGGGAGCATTCCGAATTCATACCTAATTTAAAGTGTACACTATATTATCTTTTAAGACACCTTTTAATTTATAAAATAATTTTTTTGTTGTTAAAAACATCCTAGATCTATTTAGGTTTTTTATAAAGGATTGTTCCCTTTTTTATTTTAGAGGCTCTATAGTATTTTCATTAAAACAGCTCAAAAATGTTTTTATGGTAAAATTTCGTGAATAATTTTCTTACATGTTGTCGCATATAATTGAAAAAACACACCATTATACATATCTATTTTACCTTATTAATGTCCATGGATACTCTAGTTACCTTCTATCATGTACTGTTTTGTGTTACACCCATATGTTATTCTATGTGTCATGATTATAGTTTCCAATTCATTCCATGTGTAATCCTAATGTTTAAGTCTGATTAATAATGTATGATTCATTAGGTGGAAGACATATTCCTGAAATGTTATGATGGGTGTGCCCATATACCACTCCAATTCATTAGATAAATTTATGTCTCATGAGATGTTATGTTTGATGGTCTTGGTGGTTATCCTTTGCTTGTGCTACTAAGTGAAATGATCATGGAGGTTAGAATTGACTCATACTAAAATCATGTTTTATGTTGCTGCCACATTTCTATGAATCCATGTCTATATGATTCCATCTATATATGTTATGGTTTCATATGATAAATTCCTTTTTATATCATCATGTCTTGCAGTCTATTCTATATGATAATGATTTTTTCTTCTTCCTATTCCCATACTAGGCTATTTAGATCATCCCTTAGTTCATGTGTTCCCTATATAACCCTATGAAGATGATGGAGCATAAAATATGATAGGATCCCAATTTTATGATTACAAAAATAATTGTTTTTTGTCCCATGTTTTTTATGTACCTAGACTTCAAAGTCACTTGCCTCCATGATCCTTGGCTTGTACTCTAATGTATAATTATTTTTCAAATTTTGTAATGTTATGTGAAAAGGATAGGGTCATTATAGTTGGTATCATAGGATGGTCTTATTATATTTGGCAATTAGAAATAGATCAGCTTAGTGAGAACATTATGGATGAGATGATGTATAAGAAAAAATCCCCAAATTTTTATAAGTATAGAGTAAGTGGTTTAATATGAAAATGCATCCCTATCTTGATACAAACATGTTGAGGTTGCTATGACACATATGTTTCAAGGAATGAAAACAGAAAAAAAGAGTTTCAGGCATGACCTAGGGTATCCTAGTGCACGACTAAGGGCCTTTATGCACTATTGGTTTAACAATCCCGGAGGATATGATTTGGTAAATTAATGATCTTATTACAAACCATTTTTAATGGAATTAAAAATACCAAAAGAATATAAGTTGGAAAATAGATCTCGGATAACATATATTTAAACATAATGAATTACATGTTAGGATATAATTCTTCTTTAAATATTTATCTTTTATTTGTTTAATGTTTCCTTTTTATGATCAACAGATATGTATTTAAGCCCTCCAATTGTAGTTTCATTTTCATATTTAATGGATGGAAATAGAAGTACATGTTCCAGAAATAATTGTAACAGGGATTGTGATGATTGCCTTAATGATATGAAAGATATGATGGGAATCAGTGGTCAAAACTTCCTGACAGTAGTATCTCATCTCGATGAAGTAATTAATAATAACTTGAATTATATGGAACACCCCTACTATATGTAAAGGGAAATATCTCATTGAATCCTTCTTGTGAGAAAGGCCTCCCATTTTTAAAGGATATTCTAATCCCCACTTTGCGAAATAGTGGATTAACTACATTGTAATGAAATTATCCATCCTCAAATGATCTAAAAAAGATAATATTTTACTATAAGTCTATCATTTTTATGGGGAAGCCTTTCAGTGGTTGAAACTAATAATGAATACAATTTCCCAAGATGATATTGCTTTCATGGAATGGAAGGAGTTCAATAGGATGTTTCTCAATAAATATTTTCCTCAAACCCTCCATCTCAAGATGCAAAGGGATTACCTCAAACTCAAGTAGAATGAATATAAGTCCATTAGGGAATAAAAAGAAAACTGTAGAAGTATTTCAAGGCACAACAGTGGATTTTTCATGAATACTAAATGAAAGGTGGATCTATATCTTAGAGGGATGAAGAAAAGTCTACAGATGTTGTTGGAGATTAGAGTCTTCGAATGTTATGAGGAGATTTCATGTTGTTCCATCATGGATGAAATGAAGATTAGATACTCTCTGTGGTCTCGTGTGACCAGTGACATTAAGCTAAAAATGGTTAATAACATGGATGGTTAAACATACCAATACCATAAAGGAAATAATCCTGAATATCCAAAATGTAAAAGTTTGGGGAAGAAGTATCTTGGAAATTGACTAATGGGAAGCAAGAATTGAATCATATGTAGAAGAATGGGACATATTTCCATGAACTGATGATGGATATGATGAATAACTCTGATGTGGATGAATAAATGATGGTCCAGATCAATACTCATCTTGTAGTGTAGAGTTTCAACATCATGGAGAATTGTAATTATTAAAAAAATTGCCTTAAGCTGAGGGTTGTTGGAGGTAATCAACAACAACCTCCAATGAAACAGGGAAGGGCTTATGTAATCACTAATGATGAGGTGGATCTAGACAACGATGGGCTGAAATGTACAGTTGTTATTAATTTATGAATAGTGAATTTAATATTTTTTTCTAGATATACTTATTCCTTCATATCATTCATGTTTTGTAGAAATATTCAAACCCCACCTCTAAATTTAAAGGATAAGTAATATGTGAGAACAATAATGGGGAAATAATTGAGTCCATGGTTTATAACTCATCCATGGTTAATCTTTATGGATTGAATATCCTAGAAAAACTTCTCATACTTCCTTTAGTAGAGTATATTGTTATCATTGGCATCGAATCTTTATCTTTATACAAATCCAAAAGCAACTGTCGGGAAATTTAGATCACTCTCCACATCCCGAAGCATCCATAAATTCTATACATGTGTAAGGAGGAAGATGAGTATCCATTAGAATAATCATCTCATGTGTGTATATTAATTCCTAATGAGCATGAAAATCTATCTAAAATGATTGAGACAACGGAGAGAGTCATGCTTGAATACATGAACATTATGAGGGATTACAGTTATGTATTTCCTAAAAAGTGTACTGGTCTCCATCCTGACCAAGAGGTTGACATATTAATTGAACTTATATCTAGATCTCTACCTATATCAAAGAAACCTTATAGAATAGCTACTGTTGAGCTGGAAGAGATGAAGAAGCAGTTACAGGAGAATCTGGAGAAGGTTTTTATATGCCTGAGTGCTTCACTGTGTAGAGCTCCAATGCACTTTATCAAGAAAAGGATGGATCAATGCAAATATTCATTGATTATTGTGAGATCAATAAAATCATGATAATGAACATGTATCCCCTACCTTGGGAAGATGACTTTTCTGAGCAGATTTATGGGGCCAATTCATTCTCTGAGGTGGAACGTCAATAGGGATATCACCAATTAATGGTGAGAAAGAATGATATTCCCAAAATAGACATTCGAACAAGGTATGGAAACAATGAGTTCATCATGACACCCTTAAAACACACTAATGGTCCAGAAATTTTTGTGGATTTAATTAATAGAGTCTTTAGACATTATCTCAAATAATTTGTGGTAGTCTTTATTGATGATATTATGATATACTCCAACTGCAAGGAGGAACATTAGGGGTAGTTGAATACTATGTTAAAAACATTGCAAATGGTGATGTTGTATGCTATGTACAGTAAATGTGAGTTCTGGATTGATGAAATATCATTCGTGGGGCATGTTATAACCACTAAAGGGATATATGTGGACCTTATTAAGACAAAGGAAATTGATGAGTGGCCCATGAGAACATCATAATGGAGATACACAGTTGTCTAGGTCTAGCTGAGAATTATCAATGATTTATGAAGTACTTTTTACGATTTTCAAACCAAATGACCAAGCAACATAGAATTCAGTATTGTTTTTAGGGAATCAATAATGTGAAGACTGTTTCAAGAAGTTGAAAAAATGTCTTATCATAATGCCAACACTCAAACTCTTAAACAGTTGGAACTCTTTGTGGTGTTCAATGATGCTTCATATGAGGTCTTAGGATGCATTATAATGAAAAAGGATAAATTTATTTCTTAGGAATCAATGTACTTGAAAATTCACAAGAAAGAATATCCTATGCATGATCATGACTCAGAATCAGTGACCTTTACATTAAAATTCTGGTGGCATTATCTATACGGGGCGAAGTGTGAGATATATACTGACCACATGATTCTCAAAAAAATATTCACACCAAAAGAGCTTAATATGCACTATAAAATATGGATATATGTCATCATGTATTATGAATTCTCAATCCAAACCATCCCGATAAGGCAAATAATGTGGCCGATGCTCTAAGTGGAAAGGATATTGCAACATTAAAAATGAGGATTATTGAAATGGATTTGGTCTTCTTATATTTGAAGAGGATGGACATGTGAACCATTAAGGTAGGAAAATCATCAATCCTTTCATAAACGAATTTTCAACCATCCCTCATGGAAAAAATAATGAATGGTCAAATATATGATGTGGCAATATAAAAATGGGTGGATGCTATTAGAAATGGGAATCCTCTGATTTAGAAATTGGCAAGGACAAAGTTGTAATATTTGGGAAACAATTATTTGTACCATTCGATATAATGACGAGGAATGATATTTTTAATGATTCACAAAGATCAAACTTCTCTATTAACCTATGGAGCATAAGAATGTATCATGATATCCGAGAGAACTTTAGGTGGGACAATATAATGAACAATATTGCTGAGTATACATCAAACTGCATTGTTTGTCAAAAAGTGAAGGCTAAGATAATGATTTATAAGGTGATAATGAATCCACTACCCATACCAATATGGATGTGTAAGAACATTACAATGGAATTTTTTACTAGACTTCCATGACATCCATAGGAAACAATTCTATATGGGTTATTGTGCATCATCTTACAAAGACATCTCACTTTATTATAATTTGAGAGGACTACTCATGGGGTCAAATTTCACAAATTCAATTAAATTAAGAGGTAAGGATTCATGGAGTACCACTGTCTATTATATATGATTGTGATCTGAGATTCACCTCAATGTTCTCGAAAAGTCCCCAACATTTCCAAAGCATTGAACTAAACTTCAGTACGACCTATCATCCTCAAACTGATGGCCAGTTTGATAAAACCTTTAATACACAATAATATATTTTGAGATCATGATATATGAACTTAAATGGAGAATAGGTCCAAAATATTCCACTGCTTGAAATCTCCTACAATAACAGTTTTCACTCGAGCATCTGAATGGAAGCGTATGAAGCCCTTTATAAGAAAAGGTGCAGAACACCGGTGTGTTGGGATGAATTCAGTGAGAGTGAGCTGAAATGACCTGAAATGAATGAAGAAATGGTGGAGATAGTGAAACCATTCATCATCATATCAAGGAAGCCCAAATTAAATAGTAGAGTTATGAATACAATCATCAATGATACATTGAATTCAAAATTGGATACATGGTATCTCTATACATATCTATATGGAAGAATGTAATGAGGATTGGGAAGAAAAAAATGTTATTTCCTAGGTACATTGGCCCATTCAAGATTCTTGATCTTGTTAGGGTTGTGGACTATCGATTGGAACTTCCACCTACCATGTCTGAAGTACATGTTATCTTGCATGTATCCCTCATAAGGAAATACATATTAGATCCTTCACATGTACTATCTTCAGAGGTGGTACAGTTGGGGGATGATGATTTTTATGAGTATAAGAAATTGAGGATATTTGATCGTAGATATAATGTTTTAGGAAACAAGACTAATCACCTATTCAATGTACTATGGTGGAACCATAAGTATGAAGAGGCAACATGGGTACTAGAGGAGGCAATGAAGGATATGTACCCACACCTATTTATGAGTTAGAGTGTGAAATAAAATTTGATGGGGAAATTTCATAAGCATGGGATAATGTTACAACCCAATGTTTTCAATAGAAATTGAAATCTGATAATTATGTCAAATAATCATGTCAAATCACAACACAATGAACTATTAAGTACTATGTGACCTTTAAACATAATTTTGATAGTTCTATGATTTTTATTTCAAAGATCTGACAATCATGGTTTCGATCAGTAAGTTGGTGGGATTATGATAAGAGGAAATTAATATATGGTGAATATTAACATACCATTATGAATAGAAATTTTACCCTTATGAATAGTGATATACCCTCATGAATAGTATCCTTACACATGAAAATATATATAAGATTTAAGTGAAAGTATGTATTACCTATATTTTGGAATTAGTAAATAAATGTTTTAAAAATGGGTTTTTAGAAAAAAATAGGTTTTTTAAATAAAAATTAAATTTATCATAATTATAAATTTGTTTTGGAAAAACAGATTCTATTTTTTGATTCTATACATAGAGAAATTGTTTTGGTGAATTTTTGGAATTTTCTTGAAATAAATGAATTTTCGGTGAATAGTAAAATATGATATTTTAAGACATATTAGAAATACATGAATTATAATATCATCAACCGATATATGACTGATGAAAGGCCATTATCTCGAAATCACATGGACCCATTTCTGTTTTTTGTCATGGAATAGTACCCATTTTTCATCTTGAGGAAAAATTATCAACTACAGAATTAAATATTATGAAAACTCTCCTCCCCTCCACTATAAATACCAACTATTACACCCACTTATCTTCATTCATCTCAAGTCTTTTCCTTACATAAATTCTTCTGAAATCTCTTCCCATGCTCCCTCACCATGTACAACATCCCTTGTTCTCTAAAAAATACCAAATCATTACCCCTTAAGAGGATCTCAATGATGATTGATTCATTATGTAAATATATCTTTTCAATTCATTTACTTTCTTTTCAAGTTCATTTGGTTTCATTTATATCATGACCTCTCCTCAGCCATATGTTATGAAAACTCTATTACCATAAATTTACTGTAATATTATTATGATAATAGAATAATTTATTATCATATCTCTTTTACCATTCTTTTCATTTAGTAGTAATGACACAATACGAGATGTGGTAAATTACCACATTGTAGGACAATGGGTTTTTAATTTCCGTTATCATCTTCAATTCCTGTCATAAAACAATTTTCATGGTGGAAAAAACCAAAATAAATGTATTATGTCTCTAATATGGTTATGGAATACTTTTTTAGACATGTTATTGATTTATAAACCAAGACATGTTTAGTGTGGATAAGAACTACCAATTAACCCAAATGGTTATCACTAATGTTTTATATAATGACTCTACTTCAATAAAATTATCCAAATTAAATTTATAACCATGTAAATTTTTGGATTCTCATTAATGTCATATAACTTTAATTATAGACAATAATGTTCAACTTACATGTTTATCCTTTCTTGAAAATAAGTAAACTGGCCATAAAAACCATGAAAACAAATAGACGTGAACAAAGAAATTGATCTGAATAACCAATAAAAAAGTTATTAATGAACATTAAATGGTTATAATAAATAATTTAATTATAGAAGAGGTTCTTTAATATCTATTTAATGAAGCTAATCTGATTATTCAGGTCAGTAATAGCATGTGAAGAACACCATCAGACTTATTGTAATAGATTCTCTCCATTTCACTTTTATTGAAGATTGGCCTCTATGTTATGCCCTTTTATTTGTAATTCCTATTTATTATCAATGATTACGCTCATCCCCATACTGATATCATTATTTTGGAATGATGAGAAAAAACTTCATCTCTACTTAACCCTTTTTATGTACCCATCATACTATGTCAATATTTAATAAGGGATTCAACCTGAACCTCTTTATTCCTTCATCTTTCTCTATCATTTTTATCCTTAATGAGGTTATATATTATTTTTTATGTTCATATTATAAATGCTTTGTAATATTTACAAACTCATGTATCATTTCACATTCATCATATTATTTCAGTGATATACTTGTTTTTAAGTGATTCCCTCCTCAATACATCCCAATAAGAAAACATGTTTTGACGAAGCTTCCCAAATTCATAATCAATTTCAAGTACACACTATATTCAATTTTAATACACCATTTTCAAGATATAATATATCTTTTTATTGTGATATCCTTACTAAATCAGTTATTGTTTTTTATAAAGGATTTTCCCTTTTTTATTTTAATGGATCTATATTATTTTTCTTAAAACCGCACAAAATGGTTTTTATGCTAAAATATCAAGAATATGTTTCTAAATGTTATCACATCTCTATGAAATAACTCCCCATGATAAATATTTATTTTTCCCTATCAATGTTCATTTATACTGCAATTCCCTTCTTTTATGTACGATTTTGTGTTATGCTCATTTTTTATTCTTTGTGTCATGATTATAGTACCCAATTTTTTTCATGGGAAATCCTTATGTTTATGTAAGATTGATTATGTAGAACTACATATATGGAAAACATATTAATAAAAAGATAATTTGGGTGTTCCCAAATAGCACTCCAATGCTTTGGAAAATGTTAAGTCTCATTGGATTTTATGTTCGATAGTTTTGGAAGTTATCCTTCGCTTGTGCTATTATGTTAAATGATCTTGGAGGTTAGACTTAACTCATACTAAAGTCATGTTTTATTTGTCTACCACATTTTAATGAATACATGATTATATGACTCTAGGTATATATGTCATTGTTCCATATTTTAAATTCTTTTTTATATCATAAGGCATGCCTTCTATTCCTTGTTATAATAAATTATTCTTATGGTTATTCCCTTACTAGGGTATTTAGCTCATCCCATTGTTCATGTGTTCCCCATGGTACACAATGCTGATGTTTGAGAAAAATGGAAGTTACGATCTCTATTTTAATATTAAATAATGTATTGTTTTTTAGTCCCGTGTTTTTAGTTTTATGTACATCGTCTTTAATTCCACTAAACATAATGATCTTTGTCTTGTACTCTGAAGCATAATTATGCTAAAAATAATGTAATATTATGTGAAAAGACTAGTGTCTCTATAGTATGAACTTAGAAAAATTGGATAATTTAGGTTCATAGTTCTATAAATTGTGTGTTTATTTCAATATTTTGTTACGCCGAATCTTCTAAGCTCTCCAATCCACTCAAAAATTACTTTTTGTGAAAAAAAATTCATGGGGGAATTGAGAACCCACACAGTAAATGAAGATTAACCACTAAAAGAAACAACATAATTATTGAAGGATAATTTAAGCTGGTTTGAATCGTGCTCCCTAAATAGTTTCTAAGAAATAGAATTTACTTGTGTACCTAGGTCCTTCATTAGAAGGTCTTCAAAAAGAGGTTCCAAATAATCCCATGTTTTCATGTATTCATCTTTATTGATCTTTCTCACATTGAAGCCTCTTATCAAAATGCAGTCATGCTTGCTTTTCCAGTCAATTTTCTTAGAATTCGTGTCCACATGCAATAGTCTTCCCATTATTTCTTCAGCATCCACATCTGGGGCATTGATCTGTAGACAATCCTCTAGAATTTCATCAGCCGAATGCATAAGAAATTCTAGATTATCACATAGGGAGTCATCAAGGGTTACGTTGAAAGGGATTGCCTTGTAGACAGTAGACTTTTCCCGAACATGAGAGCCAGAGACTTTGGGGATACCTGTCATCTCATTGCCCTTAAAGAAGTAATGAAGTGATTAATTATTTTATGAGTCTCTATTATATAATATATTATAATGTATGAAGGGTGGATCTATATTATTGATATTTTTTTAAGAACTATAATACCTAGATTCATAATTCATTAGGATTAGTTATGAAAAATTGATAGAAGATTACTTTTTCATATTTTTTATTGAATCAATATTATGTTAGATCTAAAAAAGAAATTATTAGGAACCCCAAAATTTCGTAAAGAAATTGTTTATTTTAAAACCCAAATCCTTATGTATTTTAGAATTCCTTAGATAATCAATATATTTTTTAATTACTAAACCATTTAGTATTTTAAAAACATTATATTAGTTATATTTCATTTGATGGTTTTAAATTCTTTGGGAATCATACCTCAAACTACAATGATATGTTGAATAAAAATAGTAATTATGAGTATTGTATTATTTGAAGAAAATGATAGCGTTAATTATTGATTCTATAAAAAATCATCTTAAATTTACACACCTATAACATATAAATCCACTGGTTTGACATTTTAAACAAACATAAATCAATTAACTCCCCAGTTTACATAGTTTTTTTATTTATATGAACCCAATATATAAATATTTTTTAACTCGAGAACAAAAATATATATAATGTGAGAAAAATATGAGAATTTTGAAATGTAATAATTTTTTTTATAATACCATATGAATATTATATGAGTTTATTTAATATTACTGAATCATTCTAATGAAATACTAATATGATGAGATAAATATGTATATGATGTACTGCTGCATTGTGAGTGTAAATGTATACTAATATTGGGTTTCAAATAAATATTTGTATTATATTAGAAAAAATATGATAACATTAATATTATTATCACCCAATATATGATCTACACCTAGTCAAAGAAGAATGAAATAGTTAATTAAAATAATTTTTTATCTGTAGATATTATGAGTTGAATATCATATATAAATTCTACACAATAATTGGTTGTTTTTATGTTATCAATTATTCAATAAATGGATCTATAGTATCATTTTTTAGTGTTACAAAACAAGTATTTAGAGGTTGATATTTGGGTACCTTATTTGTACTAATGTAGAATCCCGTATAATCTTATGATTGATCTATATACCGAATGTTATGTAGATGAGTTACTTGGATCTCAATGAAGAGTTTAGGAGTAATATAAACATAAAATATTAGAGAAATAATATAAAATAAACTAATAATAATTAAATTTAAACTATTTTATTTAATAAAAACATATTTCTTGAGTAAAATTAAAAAATGGAATGAATGTATCTTACCAAAATGTTTATGTTCACACATAGTTTCCTATATGTCATTTAAAAACTATTTGGAACATGATCTATTCAATGTAAATAAAATATAATAAATAAACATTAGAAATTATACTGGAACTTATAATTAATTATAAAATATTCCCTAAATATGCAAGTCAATCGAGTTTAATATAAGGGTGTGAGTGTACATAAATTAGTAAGAAACCATTATGATTGCAAAAGAAATATATTAGACACAATTAATTTTTCTAGAAACTCTACTAATGTATATAAATATAAAAAATTATTTTTTCATGAATATTTTCACTATATTAGATGAATGGAACACATATATGGTTATATAAATAGTGATGGTGTATAACTATCAATAAAAAATTGGTCTATACCTCAAAATACTCCCATTTGGACTAGATGAGTGTAATTTTCATGGAAAGAGGTTGGGAAATCATGTGAAACATCCCATAAAAATGATACATAAACATTATTCATATATAATTCTTATTATGTGGGAAGGGAGAGTGTATATACTACAGATAGAGACGTATTTTAGAATGTCCTATTATAAAGGTTAATGGGTCATAAAATTTTTAGGTTTTGGAAACCCTTTTAGTGCATCATTTTATAGATCTTGGAAATTAATATATGTAAATTTATGCAATTTGTATATAAAACATTGACTTTACAATTCATCCATCAATAGAATTAATTAAATAAAATCTTCTCAGAAAGACAACACAATATGTCATGCATGAAATTATTATTTTTTTCTCTTTTGAAATTAGAACATTCACAAAAGGATTTTTATATTTTATTGAATAATAGAAATATTAAAAAATTAAAAATGAATAGTTTTTACAATGATAATAATTTCAAAAAAATTAAATCTCATCAAGAACATTGTTGAACTATTAATAATCAGGTGTAGTGACCCCTTTATTAGAAATCCCATAATTCAGGAAACCATCCTCATGATAAGTATGTGTGATGATATAATTACTGACTAAAAAAATGCAAGAATTTTAACAATCATGTAGTAGATTAAGTGAAAAATGAATTATATAATTCATGATATCCTAGAAAATAGTGATGGAATCACACATAATTCACAAGTTAGAGTAACCTCACTACTTTTCAATTTCAACCCCATTTATTGTACTGAGCATTATGGAATCAAGATTGGTGGTAATACCAAAATTTCCATAAAAAAACCACTGGTTCAACACAATTATTTACAAAACTAGAATCATTACAATTGGGACCTTCATTTACTCTTGATTCACCATATGTGTTTCATTTGATCTATCCGAGTAAACGATAAATCCATAACTCATCATAGGTCTAAAAAAGGATAATAATTAACTGTAATTCCCAAAAGTTTTAAAAAAAGTAAATGTACTAATATGGATATCAAGAAAAATTATTTTTTCCCTCATTCACATATTTCAAAGAAAGTAATATTAGTTTCATAGTTGAATATATACTAAAAGAAGAACCCTCGTGAATAATTTTATATTGAATATTATAAATAAAAAGAAAATTCTCTCTAATAGAAACTATAAAATGTTTTCTCATTTTCTCTAATGGATACAGAGAGATTCTTGAAAAAATATGATCCTCGATTTTGAATGTGTTAGGAATTTTGATTTCAAAGTAATCCTATACTTCAGTATGTAGTGAATGACATGTTTCTCATATTGTAATAGTATGATAAATACCATCTCTATTATGATTATATAGATCACTTCTCATGTAATTAATAGCACCAAAACCCTACAAAAAATTAACAGAATGAATTTTTTTTAGTACATCAATCTCTTGAAAAAATATAATATGGGAGAATGAATAAAAATTACTCTCATAACCTAAGCGTAATTTTTGAAATTTCAATTAATAGGCTTGTGATATAAATCATATTAATGATTTATCCCATTGGTGTCAGGTTTTCAAACATGTGAATCGTCCCCTTTTATAAAATCATAATTAAAAAACAAATCCATGACCTCAAAAGGGAGGACATTCCAGAAAATCATAATTTTCTCTTTGATTGAAATATTTGTGTCAAAATAATTATAATGAGAGTAAATATAATTATGATTAGTTAGAACTTTTAAATTTTCATCACAAGAATTCAAATAAAAATTGATTCTTTCTAACAAATTCTAATCAATAGAGATTAAGGAGATGAATTCTGGAAGGCAAGGCAAAAAAAAGAGTCCAAATAAAGATAATTAAATATATTAGTTCTATATAAAAATAAGGATATCAAGATTGAATGGAATTCCAAACTCTCATAATTCAGAATCCATATAAATATTTCCTACAGAGAATCCTTGAATTTTCAAATATTATTAAATCAATGACAACCATTATTAATAGATGTCCAACATAGATTCCAAGACACTATCGCATGTTTTATCTAAATAAGGATTCCAGTAGAAATAAAATAATTTATAGAGGTAATGATATTATTTAAAAGATACACTTGCGATTTTTAATACATTAAGGTTTAAAAAATATTTATATGATCACATGTTTGACCAAGATAACCCTCCCAACCATTGAGATAATCTTACCATTCCAAGAATCTATATAATTTTTAACCTTTCTAACAATATTAGATGAATTCACAATATGTGGCTTATATTAATAAATGGGTAGAGCATGATATATGAATGTAAAAAACCATCTTTAATACCCAAATATATAATTACATCTATTTCATAGAATATGTGATATTTTTTCCAAATAATAAAAATGACTTATCCCAAATAATATCATGTACTGATACATTCCTATAATGAATGAGAGAAGTTTTTATGTATTTAATTTATCTTTGTTCACCATGAGTTAAAATAATCATGTCATCAATATATAATAAATGTGTGGTGGGGAGATTTTAATATAATCACTGATGGGATGCAGTTTATCTTTTCTATTTATATTGAGGAAAATCCTTCTTATGTAATATTTAGAAAAAGAGAAAATGATGGCTGAAATAGTATCACATTTACTAACACATCTGGTACATGAAAAATATCCATCAGGTGAGACATTGATAGGTATGAAGATATGTTCTTCTCATATGAGACTAAAAATACAATTAAAAATGATTTCATCAATTCCAAAATTATATAAATCATTGAATATAAAACCATAATATATTTTTTAAAGGTTTCTTATACATATTTATTAATAGTAATGATACCTAAACTGATGGATTTCATGAGAATATTAATGAACTCATAAGAATAAATAGGGAAATTAGGAATAATTATTCCATTTATAAAACAAAATTATGTTAGAGAAACTAATTTTTTTTCAATTCTGGATAACCTGAATGAATGAATTATTAAAAAAATAATGGTATTTACAAAATTCACATGTCTAAAAAGGTAAATAATGTTTTAAATAGAAACATTTAGAAGGTGTTCTAGAAATTGGGAATCAATTCCATTCGTTAACTACTTACATTTTTTAAAATGCCTCAAATGACTACAAAAATCATAGACTACTCTTCTATAATTATTCTAAAATGGATCAGGTGAACACATATAGGCTAGGAGAGCAACCAAAGATTAATCCAAATACACATTCTGTAATCTCAAAATTCATGGTGAAGAGAAATAAGGCTATAATTATCTTCATGAATGACATATATATGAATAATACCTTTCATAATAAAAATACTAGAAATATGTCCATTAAAAATATTCATGTATAAATAAACTATATGAGTATCCAAGTGATATCTATTTTCATAAATCTCCCCATTATATTTTGAATAGCCTCTTTTCTAAGAGTCTTATTGAATATCTAGATATAGTTAAAATAATTGGTATTGAGGTAACATTCCATGAACCACATGATAATATTAGCCTATATTTTAATGAATTCTTTTATATTTAATAGATTATTGAGATCATAATTACTTTAATGTTTTTTTTCTGATGACATGATAAACATTAATCACAAGTATCACTCAATTGAATAATATAATGTAGGGATTCAATCTATGAAATATTATTATACATATGGATAATGTTCTTAGGACTCATATTTTTCAATAAATTCTAATGACATTGAGCTTACGAACACGTGATGATAAATAAATCATGTAGTTTAATGAATTCAATATTTTGTGAACTATTTTTTGTATTTGGGAAGATATTTTTACATATTATTAAATCTAAATTCAATATATGTTCACCCACTTATGTATTAAGATTTATTAAAATATGATAATGGTTTGAGTTTATTATTTCTAAAATACCATGGTAAAATAATTTTCAATCATGAATGGCATCCTAACTAACAAAATCCCTTTACATTTTACTTTCCACCACCATATTCAATTTTATCAAATAACATGTCTATTTAGAACCCACAATATTAACTACATGAAGATTAATATCCTCTATATATTCCTTGAATTATATGGTTGAGTTAAGAGAGATAATCATGCCTCATTTTCATAATGGTTGAGTATTTCATTGAAATCACTATGAAGAAACCAATGACTGTTAATTGTGATGCCTAATGCAAGTTTTATTATCCATAAAGATCTTATGACGTGATAATTATTTCATAAATAATGAATGATGAATATTTTTTCATTTACAAAAAATTATATCTTAGGTTAAATCACAACTTTAATGAACTAAAAATGCATACATTATCATGTTTAGAATGGGAAAAACCCGAATCCTTTTTATATCATTATAAGAATTTTTAGTAACAACCAGAAGGTATCCTAATATTGAGAGAGAAAATTTCTCAGAAAAAGACCACAAGTGTTTAGAAATATCCAGAAAAATGAGGAATATTATTGTTAACAAAAAATTAAGAGATCAAATTGTATCATAGTTATCCAATCCTAGAAAATTCCAAAAAAAATTATAATCATTTATACATGGATTTAGAGACAAATAATCCATTTTTTCTAAACTGTAGATTAAATTATCCTAGTTGATCTTCTAGAGTATGATTCTTTCATACCATCCTTATTTGAGGCAATAATTTGATTTTAGTTATTTTTTTATGGGCACAACCCAATTCCATTACATATTCAAATACAACAGTGTAATGTTATTTTGGACAAACATTAGATGTGTTAATCAAAAAAAGTATTAATCTGACTAGTAATACATGAAATATCACCATTTTGAATTTGAATTTCAACAACAACTCCTGGATTAATAATAGATGTATAAATGTTCTTAATATGTCGTCATCGTTGGGATACTTTTTCATTTTCAGTTACATGATTATATAAAGATTTTCCATTCTATTTTCACTACATATTTCAGATTGAATTTTCTTTAATTAAGATATCTACAGATAGAGGAGTCTTCTTCATATTTTTAACATCGGGACTTACAGAATCCATGATTATATAAGAAAAACGAAGTTGTATTTCCAGAATGATTTACTTATCATCTATACAGTTAAACAATAATATGAAATATCAGTCTGGGTGAAGAGTTTTTCAATATAATAGTGAAACATACAAACTTCTCATCCTATAATGATTCAATAAGATAAATTTTTTTAAGAGAAATAAATATATATGTACTAATCATCCTTTCCCTTAAAGCCATAATGTTTTCATTCACCACTAATATCTCGATGATAGTTTACAATGATCATAATAACCTATGAAATTTCAAGATACATTTCATCAACCTTAAAATTTTTGAATTCATTAATGGGATATATTTCAATCAGAATGACAAGGTACAAATTTATTAAAATTAGTATCTCATCATTTTCAGAAACAATAGAGGCCTCATATTTACCATTCATTTTGTAAGATACTATAAACTTGATTTTTTTACCCATTAATTTGGTTAATCTTTTTTCCGGTGGTTAATTTCATCAAGGGCAGTGTTTCTTTTCTTTTTCACCCTATTAACCACATTCAAATAATTAACATACTGGGGGGGGGGGGTGTGACTTTATTTTGAATAACTTTGAAATTATAGATACCACGTTCAAAAAATTTGACAATAGTGACAAAATAAGGGGACAAATTCATACTCTATAATAAGATTAATCCTACTTTAATTGGAAATGATGTTCAAAGAATTTATCCCAATGTTATAAAAAATATTCATATAATATGTATTTATAAAAAAAAGTAATGACATTATATGATTTATAATATGATATGATATATAGTATATGTTCCTTATATTTTTAATAAAACCATACATTTGTGACATATCTTTATACATTTTAATGTTTTTATTTATATTTCATGTTTTAAATAAAAAATTTCATTATGTATTATGTAATATTGGTAAGTGGTTTAATAATTAGATAATTTAATAATTACATTAGGAATAAAAGTTTTAATTCTAGTGGTAAAATAATGAGTTTAATGTAGAACCATCTCTGTAAGAAAAATATTTTTGGAATAAATATATTTCCCCAACACTTTTTTAGTAATCTCTCACTTCACCACTAATGTTGTCTCTCGACCAAATGTCATGATTTTTCTAATTAAAATATATCAAATAGGAGTGTGTAATTATATTTATTAATCATTTATATATTATACAAAATTAAATATCACGGTCATACATTTTTTATGACTCTAAAATTATTTTTGAAAGAGTGAAAAATACATTGGTAGTTTATCCATCATAATATAATTTAATGTTATTTCTTAATAAAAAACATTATAATTTAGAATATCTATATATGAGGCCCAAATTAAATTAACCAAATACTTTCATTCAAATAAAAATTAAAACCATGTTTATATTGAATTTCTAATCATATTATATTTTCGGTACATAGAAATATTATATATATTTAGCACCAAATAGTCCCTATGAAATTTTTATGACAACCTAAAAAATTTAATATTCGTTGGGATCCTTTACATAATTAATAGGGATTTTATATGTTATTATGAAACCCCAAATTGATTGAAAATGATCAATTATTCAAAACTAAAAACATATAATATATAATTTTATAATTATCTAAAAAAATAATCGAATTAAAAATATGGGATTTTATGTTTTTACTATCATAATTTAAGTTTAATAAATGGAAATACAATTTATAATTTTTCTATGTTATCTACCATTAAAAGACATATTAATATTTTTACCAAATGTTGGAAAATATGCAATATCAATTCAACACAATATTTTATCAACAAAGATATATGAAAAAAATATATAGTTTATTATTAGGTCTTTTATGAATTACCAAATCTATTAAATATAAATAAAACTACTATCTTCCAACCTACCCATATATTATAAATTATTATAGATTAATACCAAAAAAAAAATTAAACTATATTTATTAAAAATGGGGATTATTTTAATCCATGTATGTAATGTTTACATTGTTGAAAACATATAAGTTGAGATTTAACTATATTAAAAACCAATTAATTCAAAATTTAGAAACTAGGAATAATTTTATTATTTTGCATCAATATAAGTGGATGATAAATCTATAGAATTATTATAATCATTTTTTTATGATTCAAAGGCACCTACTTATAACATTGGATTTATGAGATATTCCTCATGATGAAATAATAACATAGAGGCCCGTAAAGACGTAACCAAAACCATTTTTTAATAAATACATAAGAAAACCAAACATCATTAAATAAATATCAATAAAAATATCTAAAACTGGGATATAATAACAAAATTATTACTTAGCGTAACACCAATAGATTTTATTATATATTTCACTTAAAATATATTTAGTTTCCTTAATATCTTAAAATGAAAAAACAATATGGTCTAATTGAACTATAAAATATTGAACATTAATTAGATAACTATATAATTTTTAGGGTAAATAGGTATAAAAACGTTTTTATATTTATGTAAAATAGTTTTAGATTGAAAACAATATACTGATATATAAGTACTTAATCTTTAATAAAGTCTTTATATGCCACAAATTTAAATCATTTATAAAAAAGGGGTTTAATTAATTATAGGGGAAAATGATATTATTAATTCACTACAAATTATGAATATTTTTAAAAAATGATGCTCATTTCACAAATCAATATTTTATTATTATCTTATAGTGAATTATTCCGAATTTACATAAAAATGAAATTTTTGATGAATAGTGTGAATAATAATTTTTTAAAACTTACAATTTGTTTATGGTAATTTTAAAAAATAATATTATTTTTAATTTTTTTAATATTAAAGTAGTACATTTATTTTATTAATAATTTTATTTAGGCTCTTTGAAATAGTATTATATTTGATATAGGTATCACACCATGTTATACATTAGGAATAAACGTTTTTAGACAATAAATTTTCATTTTATCTAAATGGTCTAATTTCATTAATCGAATTTGAAAATATGTATTATAATTTATTAGTTATATTAAATAATATTTTTAACATAGAAAACATAATTATTTTTATTTCTAAATTAGAAACACACTAAAAATTGATTACCATGGTTAACGTGAAAATTGGATTACTAAGGGTTCAATTAATGGATAAGTTCATCATTTTTCTAATTAATCTTCTATAAATAATTTTTAATTTCCAATTTTAAACCCCATATTAGAAAAAAATTATTTCAATAAATTTGGCTGAATTTATATTTATTAAGACTTGATTATATATTAATATTTTCTGAAATTTAAACTATGAGATCTCTCACCACATAAAAAAATACACCCCTCCGTTTATTTTATTACGTCACATTGATCAATCTATTTTGGGAACAATTTATCATATTATCTTTGTAAATTCATAGTCCAAGATTAATGGGGTTTTTAATACTTATATTATATTCCAATAGTCCATGATAAATTATCTAAAGGAGGCATATTGAAGAAAAGGTAATAATCATATATGATTGCTTCCAATTTATATCATCTTCTTCCTCTAATAAATATATTTATTATACCATTAAATGACACTTTTAGTATCGAAAAAATATTTAAATGGTATTATGAATATGGAACCACCTTTATTAGTAATCCATTATATTATATTGGAATATAAAATTTGACTCTTGTGTACATGTTTACTACCACCTCCACCCTGAGTATAATTATTTTTTGTCACAAATATTCATGGATGGATATAGAGATGTTTTTAATTTTTATACATGATAGCAATGAAAAAATTATTCTTTTAGAACAATGATAATATATACATCTTATTTAATTCGTATTCATTATAAAAAGATGGCATTTTTATGTGTAGGTGTTGACATCCAACTGCACACACCGATGTTACTTATTTTTAAAATATACTTTTCATTTGTGGTAAAATTAATATAAGAAAATAATATATATGAAATATATATATTATATAATAAATATTTAGGAAATATAAAATTTCATTTACCATTCTTACATTTTATCCACTAAAAAGTTGAAAATTCATTAATATTTCTTTATAACTTACTATCTTAATGAGCGGTGTGATTATTTTTTCAATCACTACTTTTTTAAGAATATTAATATATATATATGATGAATACATATTATATTTTTATCATGATTAGAAATTCAGGATATTATTGTTCCATGATCCATTTATGTAGAATGGAACTCCCAAATTTAATCTCTGATGAACAATGATTTAGTTAACGCCAAGAAACAATGATTTTAATAAGGAATTAGTGATACATGGGTGATGAAATTTATTTATGGAATTATATATTATTTTCACTATATGTGACCTAGTGTGGTATAAAATAATAATAAATAAAATTATATTCTATAAGAAGATATATGACTTTTAATGAATGTTGAAATTCATATAATGGATTTGTGTTACAATCTCACTATTTTTCAGGATTCTTATGATTAATATTCCAATGATGATGTTTTATAACATATATTTAAAGAATATCCATAATAATAATATAATTTAATTTTATCTAGAGATTTAACAATTTATTATAAATATCCTCTTTTTATTTAGTAAACAATTGATTGATTTTTTATATAAACCTGGCCTTGTGTCTTTCATTTATCGAAAATATTTATTTATCTTTGTTAATGTTTTCATTAAAATGATGATTGTAATAATTTTAATACACATATATAATTTTTGTAATAATTTTGAACTATTTTTTGAAATTAATTTTTTTTCATATGGAATATATTTTTTTATCCAATTTTGAATTTTGAATTTTAAAAAAATCATGATGGGATATTATATATTAACATACAAAATAGTAATGTGATTTCACTCTATCATGTCTTCTTCATGAGTTGGAAATTCATTTCAATGTTTTTATGGATTAATTATTTGAATTATATTTTTTATATTCATTGAATATATAGATTTTAAATATGTTGTATTGAAAGAACTCTTTATTATCTTTACGAAGTATTCTAATAATATTTTAAGGAATAATATCATATTATAATGTGAATTGTAATTTATTACACATAATTGGGAATATTATACAATTAAAAATCCTATTTATTTATATGTACTATTAATTATAATGATTACTAAATGTTTTTGATTCCATATTTATTTTCCATGGGTTATTCTATGTTGAATTGTTAAAATCATTAAAAATCCACATTATTTTCCATGGGATATGATATGTGGTGAATGAATTAAGATACTTATGGAAACATATACATAGATTATGATAATATAAATGGTTGAAAAAGAATAATTTATCTATCATGTGAATTAGGTTGATATCAATCTTGCATCAGATAATAATCACTATAATTTTGTGGAAACCATGTTCTATAAGGGACATTTTCCACATTGATAGTGTGTGGAGTGATTAATGACTATGGATATGATGGAATAGGATGTGAACCAATTACATTATTATAGTCTTATAAGTGAATGTTGATTATGTAAAAGGTAACTTATTTTAATATTTATAAACAAATATATGTCTTATTCCAATTATATTCATAGAATTCTTTACTGAATATTAATATAATTAGACGTCGTGTTTTATAAGAAATGTATAAGATTGTGTATTTGGTATTAAAGAATGTTTTAGTTACCTTTTTTATAAAGTATGTGGAAAATGTGGTGATAACACTTGGGAAAATACTAGTTATATGAAAATTTAATAAAATTATTGTAATTAGAAGGGTGTGATTTTCCAATTAAATCATTATTTGTTAAATACTACAAAAAGAATGTTTTTATCATAGTTTATTAATTAGGTAATAATCTCTAAATGATGTTTTCTATAACATGTCAACCATAATTCAATGTTATAGTTAGTTTACCCTTATTACACACCTAGTGTGACTCTCTGAGGGGGATATTCTTAGGATTAATCATTTTTTCAATGCGATCTCTTAGGAATGATTATAATAGATATATACCATTAATGATGTAGTTTAAACAAAATGCTTCATAAATTAACAAGAATGTGTCATGATATAAACATTTAATAAATCAATTTTCATGGTTGATCATACTAAGGAAAGATTCATGATGTTCAATCAATTGATTTTAGCAATATTAAGGTATTTATGATGTAATAAAAATCCCGAAATGGATATGGGTATGCTAAAATACATATATACCCTTTTTTGAAAATTATTATATAAAATCAGGTATATCATGAGACATCTAATGGAATTTTATATCTTATTATCAAGGATTTTATGTTTAATTTTTTGTGAAAATACTAACTATAAGATGTTCAAATCCAACAGATGAGTTCATTATATGATCCAATATTATTTTAATGTTCCTAAAAAATCACAATATTTATTCTCTATATAAGGTTGATTTTTTATTGAAATAGATTTGAATTCTATAGATAATCCCACATCAATTTATGAGGAAGTAACTAAAATGTAGATATTTCAAAAATAAATTATGATCCTATATCCATTTGATGATAAATATGAACATGTAATTGAAATTTTATTCATTGTATGTTTATTTATTCTCATTAAATGTTTTATTTATCAAAATATCCTTGATTGAAATAAGGATTCATAATATTCAAAATGTTAAAATTATTGATAATATTTTTTAGGTATAATTTCAATTTTTTCTCAAAGTCATTCAGATTACTTTTATATTGATCACATACCCAGTGGTACACAAATTTTAATGACTCTATAAGGATATCCCCCAATGGTTTTCATTAGTTGATGAAGAATATATAAAAGAACAATGAAAATTGATTCATTTAGAGAATCTATTTCAATATATTGAATATGTTATTTTTGTAAATTATAATATTATATCAATCAATACAGGAATTTATTATCTTGAATGTATCATGATAAAAATAAATATATATATCCTCAAACCTATATTGATGATCTATTTGAACAATTACAAGGAGATAAATATTTTCCAAATATTTATTTTTTATAGAAATATTAGTTGAGGGTCTAAACTCAAGTTATTACCAAGATAACTGTCTATACGAGGTATAAAAATGATGAATTTATAGTGAAACTATTTTGATATACTAATTCCCATTTATCATTGAATATATAATAAATAGAGGATTTATAGATTACATTTATCATTTTTATGTACTCTATATGGATGAAATTCTTATATATTTTATGAGTACAGAAGATAATAATGATGACTTGATTGTTATAATGACTACCCCAACCAGGTAGAATATATTTTAAAATTTAACAATGTATTTTTATAAATTTGACCAATTTTGAAGAGGATATATAAAATAAAAATGTTATTGAACACTGACACAGACTATCCATTATGATGAATATCAACAGTTTTCGTTTATTATATAAATATTACAGAATCATTCTAGACAACTTCTCGCATATATATTATCCACTAAAAATGTTATCTATGAATGTAGAGTTGCGTCTTTGAATATATTATTGTGATTTTAATTTCAATTAACTAAACAAATGGTTATTCAATTAAACAACTCATAAACTATGATATAGAGGGGAAGTGTTTTTTATATTAAGTTAATAATTGAATAAGGTATTGGGATTCATCCATACTCACAATAATATGGTGATACACTATGCCTCACATGAATTCATGGTTCATGAGAAAAATTTTCCAACTCGTGATTTTGAGTATACTATGAGAATTTTGGCATTATAGATATAGAGGTATTATCATTATAGAGAATGGTGTGACAGATATACTAATTATAAAATTATAAACTATATATTAACTCAAAAAGATTATGATATGAACTAGTGAATATAGTATGTGTTGACTAATGATAATGAAGACTCAATACATTACCACCTAATAAAGGGAACATGCATGGTGATGTTTTGATTCCAAAAGATCGTGATAGATAGTATATGATTTGGATCATCATAAAATATCTAATATCTAAATATTTTTTTAAGGATATTTCTAAAAATATTGAATTTTGGGGGAAATATAATAATAAAAAAGTGATAGTACTAGGATCGATGTTTGTGAAAATTAATGTAGTGCAGACAAAAGATGTAGAGTTGAAAATGATGGTATAAAATGTTCCTCAGTTTTACATAGATTTTTCATGAATAATTTGGATTTATAACTATTTATATGTTCTTTACTTACATGATTTTGAATAATGTAATTTTGGATAAATCCATAGTTCATCATCATTAATTATACATTCATGTATGGAGATATGTAGAGATATGAAATAGTGTTTACGGTGGAAAAATTGAGGAGTGATATGGAAGAATATATATATGGGAAAATAGTATATCATAATGTTAATGATTAAAGACAATATTATAAGGTCACCTTACAACTATTACAATTAAAATTATGAAAATGTGAATTCATCACCATGGGTATTAAAGTTATACTCCCCAAAATAAATCCAAATTCTGTATTTTTATTTGGGTCATAGTTGATCCCCTTACAATTTCATCACACTTTATATCTATCAAATAATTTTTCACTAATGATAATAATACTAAATTATATTGTAAACAATTTTCAATGGTATAATGGTGTAAAACATTATATTGTATGTAACAATGATCTATGGTTTACATAATTGTTTATTTTAGGTTATCCTCAATCAATAGATTCATATATATTATTTCTATACATTGTATCATCCTTGGGTTGATGAAATCATGTGATTGAAAAATTTCATTTCTGGATGATATGTTGAGGTATTTTATATGGATTTCAATGGTAGTAATGATAAATATTTAAATCTGGTAAAATTATACAATTAGAATAGCGTTGAATCATGAATTTAAATATATCATTTTGAATCCCTATATGGATGGATGTGTAAAACCCCATTGGGTAGGATAAAATTAGACAAACCACTACATGGACCTAGATATTTAAGGAAATAGTAGATAATGTATGATTTTTCAATAACACAATATGTAGGTTGAATGTCAAAAGAAAATATATAATGATAGTTCATTAAAAACATTGAATTTGATGTTATTTAGATTTTTTACAATGTAATTATCCATGAAATATCATAAGAGAAAAAAATTAGTCGAATCTGATCTCTAGTAATATAATCACCTTCTCCAATCTTGATTAACTAAGGATAGTGGTTTATGATTTATAACATCAATAAAACATCTCTCAAGTTAAAAATTTACTCAACATATCTTAACTATTAAATTACACAAATAGTAAATCACATGAAATAAACATAGATTTTGTACTATTAAATCGTGAGCATTTATATAATAAAAAAACAGTTGAAATTATAAAGAATAGAGACATAGTGCTATGGAAAAATAATATTCACAAGGATTATGTTATCTGGAGGAATATAAAATTCAATTATTCTAGACATGATCCTAAAGATATGAAAATGTAAATATCATATTTTTTTTATTCCATAGTGATGTAAATTCGATATTGAAATTAATTTTCTGTCTGGTTCAATGTATCATCATATTGTTTTATTAGTTTTTTTTCTTAAAACAAATTTATTTTCATAATAATTTTCAATATACCCAATCTTGGGTTTGCATGATTCATAATATATTATATTATATAAAATATAATTTTAATTCAATCACTAAATATTAAAAAAACACCTTTTTAATATTGTTCATAGTGTATTAAAATAATTAAATCATGTTTTAATAAGTCAAAAAATAATTTGTAGGAAAATATTTATAATATTAAAAATCATTCTTCCTTTAAAAATATAATTAATTTTTTTGATAAAATAATAAAAGTAAATTTATACAAATATATTGTTTTAATTAAAAATTTTAACACCATTATTTTATCATATTTTAAACAGTACCATTCAATCAATTTTTTAGAATTTTATCAAAATAATGATTTCTTGATGAATAGTTATAAATACTAATTTCTGTTAAAAAATATGTTAGTTCATTTATGAAATTTACAATGATTTTTTAATTGGTATAAAAGTAAAAGTAGTTTATCACATTAATAATTACTTTAATATAGGTAATTGTTATGGCATTTTTTCCATAATTTTGGACTAAAAATTTTTCATTATTAGAAACACAATTTTTATACAAAACTAAATTTCTTCAAATTTTATGGGTTTATGTTTTGGTTAAATTATATCATATAAGTTAATATAATTTTATAAAATATAATCCATATTATAAAACATGGTAATAAAAATTATTTAATACTTACATATTAATTTATGGACATAATTAATAAAAAAAGTAAACTAAATTACCTTATTATGGTGATAATGGGTTATCTGGTTTTAAAAGAAGATATGAGGGTATATTATAAAATAAAAATATTTGTAATCCTTATTTATGAATACATTAAGAAATCATGATTTTCTAAATTGTACTAACTCTTTGTTTGGAATAATTTTAATTGTGCATGAATTTATTAAAATTTAAACCTTTAAAAATTTGTTGTTGGGTCATCTCAACCATTTATAAAAGAACACCCCTATATTCATTCCCTAAATAAAATTTAAGCAATAAATCTTAATAACACCAACATAATTATATCATCAATAATTTTGTTCATTATGTACTGGTTCTGGTATTCTGATAATAACATTGCATGGGTCCTTGAGAAAGAATCTCTAAGAGCACAACTAAAGAGGGAGTAATCATCATACTAGACATTTTTAATTTTTCTTTATTATTTTACCTGATATATATATATATTATTAATATCATAATAAATTATTTATTCATAATATAATTAAATTTTATGTTGATTTATGAACCAACATTATTTACCCTCTTTTCTATTAGATGGTAATTGAATATGTCTCTCACCAATAGGTGTGTACTACAATAAAATAATTATTCATGTTTAATTATAATATCATATATACCTACTTTTCGTAAAATCTCTTTAAAAAGTCCTTTTCTATCGTGAGTATGTGTGGACTGCCACATCTATGAAGATATATGATCAATTTTTCATTTCCACATCACATTGAAGGTAAAAAATATATATTTAATGAATATATGTAACACATATAAATTAATATTTTTCTGATTAATGTTAATTATTACGTACATTTATTTCGTATCATGAATTGAAAAGTGTGATCAATGTTCATGCGTATGTATGAGATACTACCTCTATCAATGGTGTAATTATATTTTCTAACCCTATCATTTATTTATTATTAATATATATATATAATTATTATATATTTTATTTATATAATTATTAAAAAAATCGAATCTATGGATCTAGGATAAATGAATAATGAAATGAACTGTATAACCAAAATTTTATGATGAATGATAAATTTTAAACATGATATGATAATTTCAATAAATAATTATTAATAAAATAATTTTTAACTATATTAGTGGATCATATAATATTAAATAATTATGCACATGATTTTAGTCAATATTAATAGTAAATAAAAATTTATTATACCCGAGTAAAGAGTGATTTACATGAATGTCGAACCACATATATGGTTTTTCTCATAAAAAACATTATTTATAGGGTTTTTTTTTTCTTGTTCAACTTTTTTCCATATGGGAACTTTAAAAAGAAAAATAATGTTTTTAAAAAAATTGAATTTTTTACTCATTGTTAGTAAATCCTTTTACATCCATTTTCATGTATATTTTAAAAAATTTAAATATATTTTTAATTTTATTATATGAATTTTTAATTTAATTTTTAACTTTTTTCATAATGATAACAATTTTTTCAATGTAACATTATTTCCTTTTTTCAAATTAGGAATCAAATAATTCTTACTAAATATATAAAAGATTTATATATTTAGATGTAAACGATGTGAATGAAATCTCAAGTAATTATATATTATCCATTCATTTAGGAATCCATTACAATTATCCATTATTAATTTTCATTGAAATATAATTCTATATTATTTTGTTTATATGTGGGTTTTAAGTAATTTATCTCAAAATTAATAGGTGTTATACCAATGATACATTCCTGTGACATTTCAAACAATTTTTATTATTTATGACTACATTTATTGATGATAATTTTCTTTTAATAGGGATATTATCAATTGATATCATGAATATTATTTATCTAGATTGGTTTTATAATAATAATGTTATATTTACAAAATCATATAATTTTCAATGAGACATTCTATGATGAATTTTTCAAATGATTATGAACCCATTTTTTAACTTTGATTAGGATATGTGATGATTGTTTTAGGATCATTTAGAACCCATAAAAATGGAGAATGATAATGTAATTATAGATACCATAATTACGTATCCCTATAAATGATTGGGTAATGATTTATATATTATGAGAAAATAAATACTTGAATGGAGATGGATACCAGTTCAGTAAGCAGTTTTTTCATCTATGATAGTCTTGGAAGTGAACATTGACAAGGTATATGAGGAAGGGGGATGACCCCAATACACCCTGATATTATTTACCATAAAAATTAAACAAATAAATGAAATTTTATTTTTATTTCTATCCTAGTAAGATATATATTATGAAAATGTTATACTCCCTTGGATCATTTTTATCGATTCCTTTATGAATCTTATATTATGAATCGTCGATCATAATTTCATGACTCGATATGATAATATATTAAATGATGTATATGGTTTTGAAATGTAATTATAATGTTCCCATATAATTATTCTCATGTTATACTTAACTTAACATTGATATATTCCTTTTATATCCTTATTGAGCCACTGATATCACCTTTTCTTATGTCTTCATTCCCAATGTGATGATAAAGTGTTCAATTAATATCATGTTGTATAAAGTTTCTATTTAATATATAAAAAGTTGGAGATGATGTATATATGCCATGAGAAATTTATTTATCTATCCATGTTTCCAAAAAACAAAACATATAAGATTATAGAGTGTATTTTATTGTTATGTTTTTAATTTTCATAATTTTTTTTAATATTTATATATGAATGGTATTGTGTCTATAATATAAAAATTTTATGATAAAAATACATAATTATTTTAAGTCCATCAAACCATAAATATTTTTAAAATATGAAAAAATCATAATCAAATTATTTTATAGTGTAACACAATTAAAAAACTCAAAAAATACTAAAAAACAATCATCTAGATCATTAATAAACACTATAAATAAGTAAAATATAATTTGAATTTATTTTACAATTACATGGTTAAAAATAATATAAGATTTCCATTATAAAAAACAATAAAAGAGTTTATAGTTGATAAGGTAATATGTGGGGAGGTGTTATAACTATGTTTTGGGGAATATTAAAACCCTTTAAGGACCCCTCTATTGTATAAATAAATAGAGTATTGAATAATATGTATTCTTCTTATAGTACCATGACATTAGAATATGAAATGTTGTTTTTGATATACATTAGTGGTTTAAAGTGATTTTAGGTCAAAATTTCTATTTCCAACATTAATTAAAAATAAATTAACTATTAGAAATGTGGTTAGATCCAGTACAACAACAGTAGCAGATTGAAAGGCCACTAGAGGAACAAATATAGTACTAGAGAAACCAACTAAAATCTCGTTGAACTCTTTTTTTATACCGAATAAAAATTATCTACAAATCACCCCAAATAACGAAATTGTTTAAAAATAACCAATAAAACCTCAAAACACCCATAAAAAACTTAAAAATGATAATATAACATTAAAATTCACAACTAGATCACATATATAAAAATAGATCCGAAATATATTACCTGAAACTTTAAAATTCCAAGACATTTTTCACTAATCTAAATAGTAAAAAGAATAAAACATTTCTAATTATAACATTTATATCAAAGAGTTTCTAATCCATAAATAATTAAATTCATGAACTGATAGATTTCATCTAATTAAATATATTAAAAAACAAAAATGAGACTCATTAATTTTAAATAGAAAAATCTAAAACATTACCCACTAAATACTCTATCAACATGAAACACCTTGAATGTTCTTCCACATTAGAACAAAGAATTATTTTATCTCGTTTCCTTATATTCCTACCAAATCTATATCATGGATGTTACTAAATCACATTAAAATATTTAATCATTCTATCATACAATAATTTTAATTCATTTTTCTCATCATATAATCTACCAATTATTTTCATTGATTTATCTACCAATTCTATGTAGATTCAGAAGTGTGTACATAATAAAGACAATTTTATTTAAAATTTTAATATAAAATTTTAGTGTATGTTCTTTATAATATTAAAAATTTATAAATAATACATTTTAGCATTTTTCTAAAAACAATCACTTCAATTTCAATTAATACATTAGTCTCATAGTATTCCTCATATGATTATATCATTATATTTGTTATAAAATTTTAATTTTCATAAATGGTATCATGAAGATAAATTCTAAATTTAATAGTTTCATTTAATATTTTAATAAATTGTATTTTATGTAATAAAAATACTAAATTGAGTACATTGTTAATGTATGATAATAGGAAAATAAATTTATATTCTCTTCCAATTATCAGTAATTTTTTTATAGAAATAACATATAAAAAAATCCACTGTCAAATGCTCTAGAAAATACAAAATGATAACATTTTAAAAATAATTGGAAACCATAATTGAAAAAAATAATAATGTTAATAAAAGTATAATGATGATAAAATAACATTTATATATATATGTGTGTATGTTATAGGATTTATGAATGTAATTTGAAACTAATAAGATGTATGAGAAGTCCATTTTCACTTTATTAAATACAAAATTATTTTTCAAGACATTCATATGTATTTATCTTAAAATAAAATAATTCATATACATTATCATGACACTAATTAAAATGAAATATATGAAAAATAATAGGCCCCTGGATACTGTGTATAAACATTTAAAATTATAAATTTCGATATTTTAGGTATGAAAAAATATACCATTTCTAAAATAGTGTACCATACCTTACTACCCATAATGCCCTTATAAATTGATATTCTATGATATAGAGGATTTCTGTGCATTTTTATATATTTTTACATTTGTATTTTCTATCAATGCTCATTAATACACTCAATATAAACAATTATGAATGTATATAGTTTCCAATTATATTAGGTATCCTATTATAGTACGATTATTTAGTGACTTAGATATAGGGACACAAATAATACCCACCCAAATTCCATTAATCCATTGTTTTTTCTTGAATATATAGAGTCTAGAAACAATCACCATGTGACTCAATGTGTAATTTTGATGTTATTTTTCGGTTAATAATTAGGCTTTTAAAAAATTAATTAATTCATAATAATTTAATGTAAAACATGTCATAAATAAAAAATATACATAACCGAGAAAAGTCAAAAATAAAATAAACATATCCGTTGAACATGACTAAATACTAACACAATCATTATAATCTAGTTTATAAAATGATTAATAAGTTTCCCAATAATCATTGACACTATATAAACAAAATAATCAAGACATAAACATGTAATTCTAGGTACCTCAAAAATAATTCATTATTTTCCTATTCAAGAAGGTTCATATTCATAGTGTGAGCATGTATAACATCATTAAAAAGCACAATGATCCCCAAATTTATGAATACATTAATTTGTATACATCAGAAAACTCCACTTATGTATATAAATATATAAAATCATTTTAGAAAATCACATTAGATTTTATCAGCATAACATAAAACATAACATGATATATGAAAAACATTTATGTGTAACTACCTATACCAGGAGGGTCCACACATGAGCTTATCAACATATATTCTAGCCTGATGTTGATGTCATTCATTGTGGAATTTAAATTATGTATCTCATTCCATCATGAAGGATAATAATAATAAATTATGTCTGAGAACACATATGTTAGGAAATGGTAATGGGAATATTATATTTAGAGGTATCATTAAGAATGTACTTGGAAATGGGGGATTTTTATTTAATTTTAGGAAGTTTTGATCCCTTTACATAAATCATACACTGAACCAAATATATTCTATATATTCAATTTTATACACACCTATATACACCTTATATTAAACTAGCTAGTCATTAATAATATTTAACAAATGTAATATTTTCAAAAAAATCACATAAAGATATATTTTGTATTATCATACATTAACCAATATCACATAATATAATTTTCCTACTCAATATATTTAAAAAACTCTTATTATATATTTAATCAACATGCATAGTGGTAGTGCATGTGTATAAACATTGTCATATCCAGTAAACTAAGATAATTAATGAAGCACATTATTTTCATAGTTTTTACCTGAAAATAATGAAAATTATGGGAAAATCATAAATAATAATTTTAATTAATAGAGAATACACTCCAGTAAAATAAGTGTAGTATAACATAAAAAATAATGTATGATATTTTATACATTAACAAAAAATATATTTTTGAAAAAAAATTAATTCTGAATAATATATCTATATATGTTTGATGGTTTTAATAATTAAAATTAATTTCTTTATTAATCAATTTATGTCAGGAAAAAACATACACAAAATTGCTAAATCCCTTGATATGTCTTGTAATAAGTCATGGAGAGTTATCCCAATTTCCAAAGGTTAGAAACTAGGGTCGAAGAGTAAATACATATAGAGTTTATAATGATAAAAAATATATAAAAATTATAATAATGTATCATTCCCCAAAAAAAATATAAACTCTTAATAATTCATATATTGAAAAATATATAATTATATGTTTTAATAAAAAATAAAATCGTACATGGAAGTAGAATATAATTTTTTCACAAATCATAATTAAAACAAATAATCACATCCAAAAATTCAAAATATCATTAGGATTTAAGTTTAATTTACTATCTAATATAGTGTCCAAATATTAAAAAGGAATTCTAAAATAATGGTATGGAAAATTTTCATGATACAAGAAAAATCTAAAATTAGAAAACCTATCTAGGTCATAAAATAAATATATGATCTCTAATATCTATACATTAAGGGAAGGATATTTACATTACTTTGCTAAATCACCCTTTATAAAATAAATCTATAATAATTTATATCAAATTATATCTTTTATTACTCCTAAAACACCAACAATTAAGACTACAAACACATTAGATGTGTATTTGGGGTGTTAAAAATTCATAGTAAGTAACCATCACACCAACCATTTATTGCTATTAAAATTAAATCCACATGAAAAATGCTTGATAAAAAACAATGAAAATATGTTTTTCATTCTATATATACATGTCAAAACAATTTATCACACATTAAATGAATTATTTACATGGAACACACTTTTAACAATAAAAAAACATGCTTTATGGTTTTTTAAAATGAGTCCTTTTTGTTTTGGGAAAGAAGTTTTATTATTTAATTTAGAAATTAATTTTCTATATAAATAATGATGATTCCAAAATAATTAAAAATTATTTAATAAATAATAAATAATCTAAATGTGATATGTATTTATGTCTTTGGGAAGATTATTTTATAAATATAATATGTGAAAAAAACCACAAAAGTGTATTCACGTTCAAAAGAAATAAATTTATATAATGAAATGACTATTTTAACATATTTTTTTTTAAAACATATTAAAATAAAACAATAACATTAATTGAGTCACACATGATAGTCTAAACTGACATAATAACAATTATACTGATTAATAGAAACCAAAATGAAATTACTGAAAATCAACTCTCATGGGATCACTTAGGATCCCAAAACTCAATCTGGGTAAACATGATAATGGATTCAGTCACATTATCATTATTAATGTTACCAAAATTCAATATTAATCTCCTTTAACCTATCTTAAATGATCAAGAATGAAAGACCACTATGCATACGATTGTCTTAATTTTAACAACTTGGCCCTACTGACCAGAAAGATACCCCACCTTGACATATGAATAGGTTCAAGAATCCCAAGAAACACCTACATCATCATAAACATGGGGTCTCCCCTTGGGTCCTCCCATGAGAATATGAATATAAAATCCTCTCAAAATAAATAATGAATGTATATGTAATTTTATATATTTCATTGAGATGAATTTTTGTAAAACCAAAATGTGATTGCGATAAGAAATATTTTAAAAAAAATTATATTACCATTAGAAATAAATTAATTTCTTTCATTGAATGAATGTGTTAACTTAGGTTATTATAAAAATCATACTAAAATATTTCAATAACTATAAATGAGGTCTAAATGATTGTATGAAACATTAAAATGAAAATTTTAGAATTCAAAACAACTAGAATGAAATGATCATTAAATAAATGTCATGTGATCCTCTAAGATACCAATATACAATCTAGAAAAAGATGATAATAGAATTAATATCCTTATCATTCTTGATGACATACAACTACAAATTTTATTAGTTTCAATATATAAAAAATTATCTTGGCCAACCCTTTATGCATAAGAGTGTCCAAAGTGTACCAACATAGCCCCGTTGAAAGCATAGACACCCAACATTAACATGGTTGCATGTTTTTTGCCCACTATGTAATACTAGTTTCACTATATAAATATGTTATCTTCTCAAGAGGACACTCATATTCCCACATGAGACATCTGACTAATGATTGTACCCATAGTCCAACACATGTTCTATTATGAGTTATTTAACCTCACTCACAGTCATCCTGCAAAACATCCCAAACATTCACCCATAATACTCACTAATAATGGATGATAATGATTAACTGTGGTGTTATAATCATGTATAATCTCAGAAATAATGGTTGTCCCTACTGATATCAGTCATATCATATAGTCAATAATTTATTTATCATTCTAGGATGTTACATTCACCTCCATTTTAGAGCAACATACCCACTGAGGACCCTATATCTCAACCTAGGAAGTTCCACCACATTTAATGTTGGGTTCCTTCTCAGATACCCATGAAACAACTTGTCCTACTAATTACACAAAAACCCCACATTAACATGGACATCACGTCCTAGTCCTCCATTTACCACAAGTTTCCAAGTAGACACATGGTATCCCCCCTTGGGAAAAACCCTGTACCCAAAGAGGTGATCTAAATAATGATTGTCCCCACAATATAGCGTGTTCTATATTACCTTATTTTCAATCTTATAATCCTTGGAAAACATCATAGAAGGCCACCTATACTTTTCAATACTCTCGGCCAATCATGCACAACTACGGAGTTCTAATCATATAGGATCCCAAAAAGAAAGGTGCAATGTGTTGACACTACTCATATCAATTATTAATCTAACCATTTATCATTATGTGGTGATACAGTAACATAGGTTCCTTACATAAAAAATCAAAAAATACATTAATCACACCAATATATTCCTAACAATCTATAAAATTATTTTTATACAAGTAAATGTATCTAAAAAACTAAAGGACCATATATTACACTATAGAATATAACATTCATATTTATCACTACCACACCTATTATAAACCATAAATAATTTAACCACATTATACCATAAGTGAAAATGTAACACCCTAGGTAAATAAAGGATATAACATTTTCACATTTATCCACATTTGTGAATAAAAATATTAATATTACTTTAAAGGGGATGTTATGATCAATGGCGTACCCAATACGCAATAACGAGTTTCTTGGGAATCTGACATTGCACTCAAATAATAAAATAATATTATTTTAAATGGTAGTTAACACCTACCCTTTGTAATGATAGGAATCAACATAACTAACTACAAAATGATTATATATGTTTGTCAAATATTTTTACTTTTTACAATAAATGTTAGAGGATTAAAAATGCGAATGAATCCAATTTTCAGCGTAAACATTCTAATATTCTTTAAAAGGTCGATTAACTACCTTTTGATGATGAACCTCTTTTAAATTCACTTTTTGAAAATGTTATGTGTTATATTTGACAAAATACAATTCTTCTTTATAATCGGGACATCAAAATTTACTTTGTGTAAATTTTTGGTATTTTTCCGATAAAGTTCTTTTTTTATGAATAGTGAAAAATGTTGTATTTTAATTCAAAAACTCTTTTTAATATAATTTATTTATATGATTAGATTATATTTTGAATTTTTTTTAAAGTTAAATTATAATGTATTTTTACCATTTAATCCAATAGTGGTCATTGGAATTAATTTCACCTAGAAATTGGACTTAATCTAGTGTCAATCTTTTGATACATATTGTTTCATAAAAACACGCTATTTGTTTTGACAGCGGGAATTAATTATTAAATTAATTAATGTAACTTATATGTTTTGAATTTTGTAAAATAGACATTCTTTTTTAATTCAGAATAACAAATATACCTTAGGGTGACATTTTGGTATTTTTCTGAAAAGCTTCAATTTTTGATGAATAGTGAAACCACTAAGTGGTACTTCAAAAACTGATTTTTCGTTTAAATGAAATTTTACCACCTCTGTGTTTTGAATTTCAAAAATCCGACATACATGGTTGTCATTAAGATGTAAAATTAGGTTCAATGGGATTAAAATATTTTTTTGGTGAATAGTAACTTTTATGTTTTAATCGCGATTGAAGGTAATTAGTGTAGTTTAAGGTAAAAATAATGTTGTAATAATATGAAATGACTATGACACATGTCCTAACATTATTTTATGAGTCATGGAAGACCAAGAAAATCCATGGGTCAACTTGGGGACCCCATGGAGCCACTTTGGTAGGAAAATGACATTAATACATTTTTATTTAAAGTTAAAATTAAAATGTCACAAACATGTGTTGTTTTACTAAAAAAATTTTTACATGGGGTTATACAAGTAATATTTTTAACTATAAATATTAATTAGAAATATAAAAAGATTTCCTACATTATTATGTTTTTTTAATAATTTTTAGACGTTAAATAAATTAAATTTGTTATGACATCGTGATGATGCAGTGATTACCTAATAAATGAACAATTTAAATAAAATGAGAAGATAGGGTGAAATCTAAGTCTTAAACTTGTCACAAACCTATTGGATGGGTGTATTTAGAAACCTTATCATTTTATCCTCTAAATATATCCTTTTTGGACCTTTAAAATCCGAAAATCATTTTATAATAAAGTAATATTTTATAACTTTCCAAGAGTGCCCCTCCTCTCCTCTTATAAAAGGCCCCCACCTCCACCACCATACACACACCTCTCATGCCATTGGCTCAGCAAAACCCTGACCATTTCATCTCTCCACATCCCTCTCTTCATCATTGAATCCTAACTTTGGGCATAATTCTTTTCAAGGAAGCCTTTGAGCTCAAATCAAAGGGAGTTACTCGATTTAAAGGTAACGTCTTCCCTTGTGTTCTTTTATTTTATTTTGCTTCTCCAAACCCCTAAACTCATTTTATTATTTTTTTTTGTAACAAAAACAATATCTAAAATATACTAGGATGTTGTTATAATAAATATTCGAGCTACACTTTCACACACCTCCGTCTAATGGTCAAAAAATACAATGTTTCTGTGGATGGCGAATTACTACCTCACGAAACGATTATTGTTCAATATTCTTTTAACACCTTAAAAGGTGTCCATTAAGATGTAACTATATTTATATATGATATATAATATGTTTATTTTTTCCTTAAGCTTATGTATTTTTCATTTATGGCATACCTTTATGGTTTCCATTATGGGTAAACGCGATATCTTCCTTTTAGGAAGTGCGGACTACCGCCCCCTCAAAGTGATTTGATTCGTTAATGCCATATGTAGGACATATAAAGGATGGAATTAATGGTATTACATATTATATCCTACTGGAATTATAATATATCTTTATATCATTATTATTTCATTCCATTTAATAAAAAAATGAAATGAAAGTAGCGTTCATGCGTACGTACGGCTTACCGTCTCCATGAACGGTACATTTCATTTCTTATCTCCAAATGTTATGTACTATTATAAGTACATATATATAATGGATATATATGTAATATATTACATCTAAATGATTGATATCATTATGGAATTATAATATATATATATATCTCATTTTTTTTAATTCCATTAATATGACAAAAAAATGAAAGTAGCATTCATGCGTACGTACGACCTACCGTCTCCATGAACGGTGCTATTAATTTTTTATCTCCAAATGTTATGGAATAGTATAAAATGAATATATAATGGATATATATGATATTTAAAACATAAATACTGTTCTGTATATGATGTACCTATAACTACATGGAAGATTCTTTTCCAACAAGTCCAATTTTTACTCATGTACCGAACATCGACAAAAATGTCTGATATGAACTCACTTTATTACCCAATTATTATAACATTATAATATGTGATATGAACTGAATAATAATATTTAAAGAAGGTCCTTAAGAAATTATAAATTGACCAAATTTTATTATTCAAGAGATTAATGAACGATCGAGTCATGTCAAACACGAGGTAAGGGATCCTACCTCTTTCTTTCTTTTTAAGTACACTATTTTATGTCATTCTTGTTAAGATCATATTTCATATGATTGGGATGTTCTTTTATATTACTAATACTGTAATTATTATGATAATATGATGAGAGACCATATTTTCTCTCATCAATCCATTTTGAAAGTTTTGATTGGCACCGTTAGGCTGCCGAATTTTCGTAAGAGATCCAACCTCTATCTTTCTTTTTAAGTAATCTCCTTTATGTCACTTCTTTTAAGCTGCTATTTGTTATGTTAGGGGATGTTCTTTTATATTCCTCTTGCTGTAAATTTTATTTCAATATGCTGAGATACCCTATTTGATCTCATCAATCCATTTTTGGAAGTTTTAAGTTGCGCCGTTAGGCTACCGAGTTTTCATAAGGGATTTTTCATCTCACTTTAATTCCTGTGAGATTTATGCTACATTTGCCACAATTTCCTTTGAGTGGTATATTTACTGACAATTATTCTACTCTTTGTGTAATATAATTTCGTTTATGAGTATTTACATCAATTTTTTATTGTCCTTCTTTCATGGGGTGTATGTTTCGAGAGATACCCAAGTCGGTAAGGGAACTTTTCACCCTCCTATTTTTAAAAGACTTATTTTGTTGGGTCTTTTAATTTACATATTGTAATGTTGGGATATGTTCTTCTATATCCTTATTGATGTAAATTTTATGTCCAAGTGATGAGATACCCTTTTTTATCTCTCATCAACTCATTTTTTGATGTTTGAGATGACGCCGTTAGGCTGTCGAATTTTTGCAAAGGAACTTCTTAACCCAATTTTGATTCTTTGGGATAAACTTGTACTCCGTGAATATGTCATTCTATGAATATGTGTGAATGACCTCTGATTGTTTTACACTTAATATCCACTTATATTTGGTGTATTCGTTTGTCACACATAATTATGTAATTGATTTATCCTTAATCCAAGGATACCGTCTTTGTATGGGACTTCGTCTCAATCTCCTTTCATTGAGGCATATTTTGTTTTATACACAACCTTTTTTTATAAGGTGTATACAACCCTTTTAATTTTAAGTTCATTCAAAAGAAATATTTTTATACGAAGTGTTTACTAAACAACAAAATGGAATGTTTTTTTTCGTACGTATGCGGCGACAACGACTTCTCCGCCACTGTGACCATTATTTGAGTTTCAGCTTCCTCTACAAGCCATAATTTTTTTTAAATGAAAAATAAAAACCATGTTTTAATTTTATTTTATTTTGGTATTGAAAATGGTTTTCATAATGTTTTTATTATATCAATGTGTTGTATTGATATCTTTTGATTGAAATGTGGAAATGTTATGTTTCCTTTATATATGTTTTATGTGATACGATTATGTTATGGTTCTTGGGCATTGTTTATGAAGATTGGTGGTTCCGTGATAAACTAAGGGCGTGTGAGCCCGATATAGCTCTCGAATGAATTGGGTAACTCAAAGGAGTTAAACGTTAAGGTTTCTCCGAAGTGATTTAGGTAATATACTGTGATGGGTATTCCAAACGTAACCAAGAGGGTTACTCCCTACGTAAGAATGTTATGAATGCCTCATGTTACCTTTATGCCTTATGATTTCTATGGTTTATTCATGATTTGATGAGGTATGTTAAAATTCTTTGTTTTATGAGTAAAGTATGATTTCATACATGGACTAATGTTTTCTTTTCATACTTTTATATCCTTTACTGAGCTTTTTATGCTCATCCCAAGTTTTTGAAATGTTTTTCACAGGTCAAGGGAAAGGTGCATGATATGATGATAGTGTCAAGGATGTGTCAAGAAAGAATCCATGTTTTATTTTGTTTCCGTTGATGGGAAAAAACGAATACTATCTTTTATGTAACCACTTTGTTTAAATGTGGAATGTAATTCCTGATTTATGATCTAATTCTCTAAAACTCAAAACTTGAAAAGATCCTCAATGTGAATTATTCATTTATTTCAATAATAAGTAAGGTTTAAGGCCAGTACCTTATAAAAAATCTTATAATCATAATAAAAAACATCATATAATATAAAAAATTCATAAATCCAACATAAACAATATTTAGTTGTTCATATTGATAGTATATAGCTGCCTCTTATATTAAATAAATGAATATCGATTCATTATATACAAAAAAATATTATTATATTATTCATCTGTCACATCCTAAATCCACTGAAACACATTACTCAATATGAATCAAATCAAATTAGAGTATATTAACCATGGGATAGTTCTTTTTAAATAAGAAAAACATGGCATTGTAATTTTAAAATTCTTACTGGAAACATGATATGATTTCCTTGTAATCCTTAATATTGAATTCATGATCATAAAAAATCAATAAAACATATATTAATATATTCTGAAATATAAAAACATTTAATATAATTGTATTCATGATATGTAACATAAATCATTAAAAAATAAAAAATAAAATATTACAAAATTAAAATCTTGAGATGAACTATAATATTTCATTAAAAAAATATTTTATTAATATTACCTTCAAACCTTTAAAAATTGAGTTAGTATATGGAAATTAATTATGGTTCCTGGTTAATTAAAAATTCATGGATAAACCCACCACATTTTATTTAAATCATTAAGAGCAATTTCTATTTCTTAAATTGTGGAAAGATAAAAATATTTTAGTTCATTACCAAACCAATGAAATATAAACACTAAAATAAATTAATGTATATTACAACCCCGAAAACCTATATATGTGGGAGAGGAATAACATGGTTGAAGTGGAAAAAAGTAGAGGAAAAGGGAATGGATGAAGATGTTCAAACCAAACAACCTTGAAGTATTTATACAGAAGGTAAAAAACATATTATATAGAGAAAAAGTAGACTGAGAATATGAAGATGGGATTATTATGGGAAATGAAATGAAAAATCATGATAGAAAAAAACCAAAAACTTAATAGATAAATTTGAGTGAAATAAAAAATAAAAAATTTTATATTTTAGTTAACTCACATAGTTTAACCCTTGGGTACAGTAAATCATATTGTAACCATATAGACTATGATAATGTCAATCATTTTAACCTTATTCATTAGAATTCATGGTCATTATTATACATTAATAATCCATGTATTATCCACTAGAATGGGATTTTACCCCAAAATTAATTTAGAATCACGGTTACTGTGGTTCTAGTATGAGGAGACATCCTTGAAGTATTCAATAATAATACATATTATTGTCAGTGAAAGGAAGTGTGTGTACGATAATTATACGTTCATGATAAAGACAAAGAAATTATTGATGGTGTCCAATTTATTAGTTTTAATATATTTTATGTCAAAAGTACATCTTCCCACATTTTAATAATAATTTTCTACAACCCTTGTAATCATTGATCAGATCCAAAAATATATATTACATGAGTTGTATGCTACTTCAGGATCCACCATTCGTCTAGTGGTACTGACAGAATCTTTGGTGGCCTTCTAAAACTATCTCATCATATAATTTACTATAGAAAACCACCATATTTCCCCATAGAATAATTGATACCTCCCACGAATAATCATGTTTTAACAAAAGCAATAATAAATTTATCATCATACTCTAAATTCCAAATATGAATGAAAAATAAAAAAATAACCAAATCAAGAATCCAATATAATAAATTTTTTGAACTTTTTTGGTAATATTATTCATTATTAACATTATTTTAGACTGAATATAAGACATGTAATTACATATGTTCATGACGTAAATAAATTTTTTCAATTATAAAATAAAATACATTTCTAGAAATTCAAAGCATAATCATATAGAATTATAAAATATAACTGGACTATGAATCATTAAGGGTTAAATTAATAAATTTAATTTAAGTGAATGTTGAATGTATTAAGCTCAATTTCTAATGAACCAACCACTGGTACAATCTAAACTTATAATTGAGTTGATTCACTATTAACTCGAAGAGAATTACAAATCTCTTCAAGCCAATGACAAGCAACAAGGTATCAATAAAACACCATTGGGAATAAATTTTCCCATTAAATATTACTATAGTAAATTTATACTCTGCAATAATCATTAGATTTATGTATATGTATATTTATATCATGAATGAGGAGACGATTCAAAATTAGGAACATAAAAAAGATGAAAATAATTAGCTCCCTAGTGGTCTACAACCATACTTAATTTCCAATTTCACCCACCCTTTATCAACCTAGAACAAAACCACAAAAAAATATGGGAGCACATACATCTTTCATAAGATTATAGAGGCTGAAAATAATAAATGATACAGGAAAGGGTTAGATAAAGAGACCAAGTGGATTCCACTAAATATTCTATGAATTTAATTCATAATGAAATTATTATTTGATAAAAAAGGAATAAAAATAAATATATTGTTAAAACTAGATTAAAATAATGTTTTAAACTTTTAAAAATAATTTATAAAACCAAATATCTAAAACATCCCATTTAACCGTTTAATAAAATACATTTTGGTCAAATGAATTGATTAAAATTTCATATTCAATAGTTATATAATAACAAAAATATGATTATATGCATCAGATATCAAAATATGAATAAGATACAATAAAATATATTCAAGGTGCATAATATCAATAAATATATTGATCATTCTAGGAAATTTTAGTTCTGAGTGGGGATAATGAATGATGTCATATAACTAGTTCTGTGTCTATGGATTATATTTGGTATATCATTTTTACAATAGTGATTCTACTATATAATAGTCAATTAAAAATCATCATGACTAACCTCTAAGATTAAAAAATTTCTTATGGGTCTCATGATAAAAAGTTCGATGAAAACCTTCTTTCCTCACCACTTGTACATAGACAGAAACTTTTTCAGTTCCCTATGGATCAACTAGATATGGTGTGAGACTGATAATGAATTATTTATCATGGGAATCCCATTTAACTATGAATGTTTTTATGACTATTTAAAAGTGGTTAGTGAGATAATCGATAACCATGGATCATTCGAGGATCCTTAAAAATATTAGTCATGCATCCATGACATCAATACTTCAATCATGGGGACATAACCTCAAATTATATCTGGCTCTTAAACTAAACTAACTCAAAGTAACAAATCCTATTTTCAACAACAATTTGTGGGAAAAACATTAATCCCACATGATCAATGGAATGATTATTATAATAAATAATCATCCTAATTTGAAGACTAGGACATCAAATATCATTAGTTCAATTCAAAAACATATTATACATTTCATCATTCCAAAGGGTAATAATGCATTCATTCTTTCACAAATAATCATCTTAATTACATATAGTCATTTAAATGACCAATTATTTCAATAAAACCATAAAAAATAAAATAAATAATTATAATTTAAAAAGTTGGAAAAAAATCCAATCAATGGGGTCACACCCTCATTATATGTGAATAAATCACCTATTTCAAAAAAACCACATAAGAAAATATTTTAAAAACAAGGGGATAAAATTAAAATAAGGAACATAATTATATTAAAAATTTATACATTTTAATTTATTTTTAAAAAATAATATAGTTCAAATATATCTTTCTTTGAATCAATGCATATCAATTTACAAAACAAAACAAGGTCTTCAACTTTTATTTTCATTTTCTATCCTTGAAAAACACATTAAAAGTTACTTAATATCCACATATCATTCCTCTATTTACAAAATCCTAGGGATAGAAACATGAAATGTTATATTCATTAAAAATATTATCAAATAATATTTTTATATGGAATTAATGACCAAAAATTATTGATCACGTTTTAAAAGAAATAAAATATCTATAAATTATCAAGAAAAATTAATTAATAAATTGTTAATAGAAAGGAAAGGAATATAAGGAAAATTTTAGAACTAATAAAAATCGATCAATGTTGTTGTTTTAAATATGTAGATCACTAAATATAATAAGACAGATCTAAATGAAATATAGAAAAGACCATAGATCCAGTATTCCGATTCAATAATTCAAGATCTAATGTAAAAATTCCAAAATAACCTCTAGGATTAAGGAAAAAATAATAATAAATATTGAATTATAAGATAAAATAATCACATTGAAATATTATCACCACATAATTTTCCATTCTATCCTCTAAAAAATGATGTTTGGTAAGAGAAAATGGATCTAGATGATTCCAAAATCTTAAGGATTAGTTGAATTTTGGAATGGGATGTGCTGGTTGTAAATTATGGGGGGAGTAAGGATTTTAATTTATATTTTTATGAAAATAATTAAAATTCATAAGGTTTTATGGGTTAGGTGTAATGGTATGTAAATATTGTTTATGAAACCATGCACCAATAAAAAATCCCCATGAAGAGATGGATGATAAGGTTGTACTGTTTATTTAGACATGAGAAAACTATGTGACCCCATTATGTCTAGTTTTTATTGTTTGGATAACCATGAAATAATAGTGGGAAAGATGTAAAACCCTATATGGGATATTAGAAATGTTTTATAATTTGTCTAGATGTTTTTTCCCAAAAAGTGACAACTTTTAAAGGGCCCAAAAAACTTTAAAAACTCTTATTATCACTTAGAGAAGGATATAAAGGGACGCAGTCACTGTGTAATTTAAAAAATGGGTCAAAACACCTATTACATGTAACAAGATGTTAAAACCTTCCCACATAGGACTATTTGTCATAACAAATCCTCTAATCTGAATCGAAGAAAAATATGATAGAAGATCTCTGTCACTCATCTTTCTAGGTGGATGGTCCTTAGTGAAAATGATAGACTGACCCAAACGATAACAACTTAGAAAAAATCCATGATCAAAACACTATAATCATTAGATGTCACCTATCTAGAGAATGACTATAGATAATGAATATATCTCTTAACTACCTAAAAATCTATGAAATTATTTTAAATTATTAAACCTTGTTCTTTTGACCCAAAAAAGTGAAACTACCCATTTACCATGGAGAAAAATCTAAAATATAAATTTCAAAAGCATGAAAATTGAATGAAGAGGATTTATACCCTTGGTAAGTACATTATATTAAAACAAAATTTTCAAAAACTAGACTTTCCCCTCTATGAGTTCATCAAATCAAACACCCACAACTATAGGTTCATGGTCCATTAAAATACACATATACCAACTTACATATGTACATTATGAAGGTCTATACAAGTCCCATTGAAAACTTCTCAATCATCCAAGTCTGTGCATAATAGGGAACTACTCTCCATTAAGGGGCTTTTTCATTACATAAAAACTATGTTCTAATGAAGAAGATAAAAAATAGAAAATCAAGGAACTAAATTTCCAAAACATCATATGTATTATCAACATATGATTACCCCACATCACTAGTGTACCAAAATTATCATGAAACTAATGTAGTTCCAATATATCGAAAAGAATTAAGTGGGTTATATTCACAAGGCACGACCATAATTATATCATGAAAAGGAATCCATATACATGATATAAATCAGTGTCAAAACATATTATCAACAATGATCTAAAAATAGGCCACAATGTTTTCTACATAATATGGTTTCCAAAAAAACACATAATACATAAAAAGGATAAACCCAATAATTTCCCACTATAATTCATATACAATAGACAAAATCAACATCAACCACATAAGATGATAGTCAATTTACAACTCCACCATAATGTGAAAATCATCAACCCTAGGAATATACCTAGTGCCCAATTATCTTGAATAATACACTACCCTATAGTGAGTATCTCATGATCCAAATCTAAATATAATTATCCAGTGGCCCAACATATATAACCTATTATGGTGACCGAAATAATTGAACGGTTTACAGACTCTAAGTGTGTTCGGGCACAACCGCATTGATTGGATATGTTCTTCACACTGAAAAAATTGTATTCATATTATTTTACCAATGAGGTTATCTGTTCTCATCTAATAAATAGGAATCCCTCCCATTTTTTGTTTCATTAGCTCTTTTTAAGCTGAAAATTCTTATTGGGAATCTTCAAAAAAGAGAGAAATTATACATGCTTGTTGGTTAAGAGAAACATTTTATTGAATTTTCTAAAAGTGATATCTTTAAGGAAATCATCATATTTATTCCATGATATTAGTCATACCAATAATTATATTATCATGTAATACTCTAAAATTGATAGATCATCTTGACAAAATCCATGAAACTTAAAAACATTCTCATTTTATACTTCATTAGGATTATACGAATAAATGAAGAGTCACTTGATGATTTTTAAAAAAAGAATCGTATATAAAAGAGGGAATCATAAAATCCAACAACTCTTATCTAGATCCATCAAAAAAATTATTTTAGATACTATACCTTCAGAGAATCACGAGTCTTTACTGAATCCAAATTTTCATAAAATTAATTAATAAACTTTACTACCTCAATATAATATTTTTAAAATTTATATGAATGTGGATGACAATCCAAGAATCCAATGATGATATTCAATGAATAGAAGGTATATTTCTCTACCATTTCATATAGAGTGTGGGAAGAGTCCCTCATTAGATATTTCACTACTAGAAAATTTAAAAGGCCGCTATGATAACTAGACCATTGAATTACCTTTATCTAATTTGTAGTAAACTTTTTGGGGTACATTTATTTACCAAAATAAAACATGAAACTATTAACTATAGAGGCATATAACACTCAAAAAAAGAATAAAATAAAATTAATCAAAGTCACAACACACTTTTGTCAAATCATCATTGAATTTAAAAAATATTTCACCATTTATAAATGAAGTATTATTTCCTTCCATAATGTTAAATGTTTTAATAAATCCAACACAATTTTCCTAAATTTGATACCAGATCATGGAAATGCATCCATGTTTTCAAAATAATTACCACCATTTTCCAATTTTCCAAAAAAATTTCATTTTAAATATATTAAAAATCATTTATTCCTACATCATTCTTTAGAAAATTACATAACAATCATTGAAAATATTTTATCCAACAAAAACATTTCATTAGAACCCACCTTTTGGTAGTTGAAATAAATCCACTTATTAATCATGAAATTATATTTTAAGAAAAAAATTGGTTTTATATAGGGATTTAGAATCATCAACATGATATTAAAGATGAGATGACTAAACAAGAAGAAGAAACAAACCACATCCATAACCGTTCCATCTAACATCACATCAGTGATTAAAATTTTCAAACAAATGAATAGGGTTATATGATTAAGGTAGTGTATAATTATACAATGCTTGGTGACATGGGATTGTAATACAAAAACCAATAATTCATTTACTGAATTCAAAATATATAAAACTAATTCCTAATAATTTACAAGAACATGAAGGCACAATGGGCCTTTATTCATGATACCATTTCAAATAAAAATACATAACTAATTCCCAAAATTAAATTTAATCTCTCTGGGATATAAATATCATTCAACATAAAACTAATAACAAAAATGAAGGAATAAATTCACTATATTCTTGTTAACTCAGGGCTCATTAGGAAGAAGAGTTGATCAAGATCCCTCTCGCAAACTATATCATGAGTCCCAAAAAATTCGTAGCAACCTTTTTACATTAATCACCCAAAATAACAAAGGTTATTCAAAATAGATGTTATTACTTCAAGTGAAAAATTTTATCTTGTATAATTTGTAAAAAACCAAATAACAGTACTAACTAAAATAATTTCAAATCCAATTCTCTATAAACTCAAAGAGCGTTACTAATCTCCCTTTTCTAGAAAAAAGAATTGTGGGATTAATATAACTCTGTTAGAAACAATTACACATGTAAATAATTGAAATAATAAATTTAAACATAAAATATAAGTTCATAGACTTATATGATTAAAATCATATCATGAACAAACGTTATGATATAAAATAGGGAACATAATAATGCTCTGAAACACCTATCTCTTAGTAGTACAAAAAACACCAAACATGTTCTATATAACAAACCCTTGGTAAGCCTATCAAATATACGAAAATTAATAGTACATAATGAACACATTATTTTTGATCATAAGGGCTGTAAACCACAAATAGTAAAAGTAATATGGGAGGTAAATATCATATTTTGATTCCTCCAAAGATTCTATGAAATTAATTTATAAGTAAATTCAAATATTATAAAAGAGTTATGAAATAAAGAGAGTGTGAAAGTTAGTTTTAAACTAGATTTTTAGAAAATTAAAAATCATTTATAACTTCAACTGTGTAAAAGAATACATTTCATCATTAAAAACAAAATATTTTATTAAAATTATTTGAATAACATTTCACAGCATAATTCTTAATAGTCATGAATTGAGGATAATATTTACCTAGTATAAAAATCATAATAATTGATAATTAAATATAGTCTAGGTGAATCATATCAATATATAAATCAATCAACTATGGAATCTCCAATGCCATGTGGTGATAACAAATGTTTTCATGTATCTTCTATTGTGTATACAGATTTCATATTTATAAAATTGTAACAATATTTAGTCCACCATATATTGGATAAAAAATAATCATCATTAATAATCATTGGGTATATATACTATTACATATATATCTAGAAAACATGTTCCATAGACATACAATTCCATGTCCACATGTGTATATCCTAAAACATTCATGTTATTAATGGATCTACTAGAATGGGTATGGTTCAGAAAATGTTACATATATATAGGTTATCCCATATAACTACATAGGTTCCCATGTTAGTCAAAATATGTGAGTTAGATAATTAGGTTATGAGAATCACATGGGGATCATTATCAATATCAATCATGGAATCATTCTCTCAAAATTTTTATAATGTTAAAAAAACTTCAAATTAACATCACTCTCACACATGAACATCCTGAATGTAAACAATTCATATTTCAGCACCCAATAGTAGAAAATATAATTATAAATCATATCACATTGAGGTATTATTACATGATAGTATGATCATATTTTTAAAACCATGATATAAAACATCATTAATTAATTTCAAAAAATAATCTTATAAAATCATTCAATCAAATGTTTAATCATACAAGATTCCTTTAACAAATAATCATAATAATTCTGAATGGGGATTTAAAAAATCATTTATTTCAAAAATTCCATAAAATTTTGAATAATGTTTTAAAATTAAATATGGATTAAATGAATTTAAAAACTTCAACTTACACCCTCTTACCATGTGAATAAATATCCTACTTCAAATGTACCAAGGGAATCTATTTTTGATACATATAAAAAATTCAAATACGTCTCTTAGTAATATTACAAATTATAGAATTTGAATATATTTTAAAAACAAAATATAGTTCAAATAATTTTATATAATCAAATGAATTTCACTTATGAAACCAAAACATGGAATAGGAAATATCTTTACACAAGGTAAACATGAAAAACATTAACGGGAATCAAAATCATCATATTATTTAGTAATTCCATAAGAAATAAGAATAAAAATTTCTATATTCATATTATTTAATAAATTCTAATTGAGGATTTTTTAAGGGAAATGTAGACCAAAAATTATGGAACATGTTCTCAAATGGGGAATATATAAATAAATTAGCATGAAAAAATGAAGTAAATATGAATGAAAAAAATAAGAAATGCAAACATTAAAAATATGATATATAACTGCAAAATATATGAGATGTTTTAGCTTTGATGAATATCAAAGAATCTAGGTAGAGTGATATCTAGAGACTATATTAATGTTTTATATCCATAACTCAACATAAATTATTATTGATAAAAATTGAAGGATATTACAACCTATAGGATGAATTAATCAAAGGAATAAAGGATATTAAATAACATGAGGAAAATAACTCACCGAAAGAGGATCACAACATTAAATTTACTTCCATATTCAAATAAATGAGGATTTAACTTCAAAAATTTCAATAAATGGATCCCAAAATACAAATAATAAAATATAGGTTTTATTGGGAGGTGATTGTAGATTCTTATGTGGTTTTAATAGTTTAATTAATATTTTAGGGGATATAATTAATATTATCTTGGTTTCCATGGTTAGGTCGCACAATTTGAACTAATAGAGCACAAAACCATGTTCTATAAATAGAGCCCCAACAAGATGGTCATGTTAAGGGTACATCATTTTTTAAATCATTCATAAATATTGTTTCTCCTTTTTTTACATTTCATAGTTTGGAAAACCATATGAAAGATATCCCCCAAACATGGGGTACTAGAAATGTTTCATGGATTAGATACAAGATTTTTCAAACTATAAACCAACCCTGAATAGTACCCCAAAACATAAAAAAATTCAAAAAAACCTTGGATAAAATTCAGGAATATATCCAATCATAGTATAATAAAATAAATTGGTCAAAACTCAAAAAAAAAACGAGGCGTTAGAATAATACCTATAATTAAATAATAGATGACCATTATTCAGGAATCATTTAATAGTAAAAAATATTGGTTGATCATTTCATTTAAATATGTTATATAATAACTATTTTTGTGAGATATATTGATTCAAAAATGAATTTATTTTAAATTTTATATTCAATACCCAACACTGAGTTTACATGAACAACGATATGTTATTAGAATTTTGTTACATAAATATAATCAACATTAGAAATATTCTATATTAAGTGGGAATGAAGAATTTTAACTAAATTATGAAAGGAATATAAATTTATTACTCAATATAAATTGAATTAGCAATTCCAATAAAATTTTAAATAAATTTATTGATAAGAAATTGTATACGGTGAAAATATGTATTTTTAGAATATGATTTTGACTTATTTCAATGAGAAATTAAAACAATTAAAATTATCAATATTATATAAAATTCAGTTTATATAATAGTGTTAATTTTTTATATCAACATATAAATATTAACAATGTTTTCATTTTTTTTTCAAAACATATTGATTTTTCATTAAATAGTAGAAAATATATATATTTTTGATTTTTAATTTTTTAATAATAAAGTAAAAAATAATAATAATCCCATTAATTATTTTATACTAATATAAATTAGAATATTATTTTATTTATATTTTATAAAATTAATTTCATTTTAATCATCTATATCCTGTATTTTATTATATGTTATTTTTTAGAATAACAATGATATTTTCTATAAAAAATATTTTTAAGTGAACAACATATTTCAATTTTGAATATTTAAAATAAAACCAAATATGGATTGATTTAAATTATTTAAATAATTATATCACTATAATAGACATTGTTTAGCACTAGGATAACTGATAAAACCTTATCCCTAGCGATCCAAATGCATGTAAGAAGTTGAATCCTATGGAAATTTTAACATTCACATCCTAAAATTATCATGTTGGTCACAATGAAAATTTCTATTATGTGGTGGAATCAAATGGGGTGGGATTCAGTCACATTTTTTCTGACGGTCCAAAAAGTAAATCCAATGGGGTGGATATATTTTATTATAGAAATTCCTTCTGTAATTGTGAGACACCACCCCAGATGTATTATCAAGTACAAAATGACATAAAATGTATCAAAAAATCAAGAGGCATTTAAAGAGATATTTTCTTAACATGTGTTGGTGTTCCATTATTACATGATTTAGTACCCCAAATGTTAAGAATAATTGTTTGTTCAATTAAATCACATAGGGTATTTATTATATGAGGATATTTTATATTTGGAGATTTACAGTAATTGGTATTATATTTTATCATATGGCCTTCCCCACAATTGAATGAAAATAAAGACAATATAGCCTTATATAAATATCCTTAAACCATAGTTTCCTATGAATCCAGGAATAGTAAAGGAATTTTAACCATGAAAGTGATAAGAACTAAAATACATAGGTTTTGATCTGTATAGGTTGGATGGTATTCTATTATTGGAATCTATTCATTTTTTTCAGGATATGAAACACTCTATTGGACATTATATAAGGAACGATAAGAGAACAAATATGCTGATATTTGGGAACAAAGATATATTCAGAGTGGAGTTTTCAATGTCTAAAACTCTATTAGATGATGTGGTTCATTGAACTAGGGATGGTATCATTAATCATTATATTTAATATGAGTAGAAAATAAATGTTCAGTATGAATTGTAAATTATTTGGAGATATAATTTATAAATGTAATAGGAATTAATGATATATTTTTATAATGACAAGGGGTAATGATGATGATAATTATAAAAAATGATCGTGAATGATAAAATTTTATTTCATGAACCACATTTCTGCATAAAATTTTAACCATCCAATGCAAGTGTTGTTGGAAAGGTTGTGAATGGAAAAACCTTACCACACTCTATTGGACTGTATTTGTGGTATTTCTTGACATTCCCCATCAAAATATGATAATATTCTAAATTTTATATAAAATGATATTGTTTCTATCATGGTCATTATTCAAATATATGATTATGTAGTGTATTAAAATGAAATGTACACTCTTGTAGAAGACTATGAGATTCAATTTTATAACCCAGAAGTGGTCCTAGTATAGATACATAAATTACACAAGTTAATTCTATTGAAGTATCTAATTTTAATATAGAAGATGAACATACTGAATACCTATAATTTCAAAACTCACATGTTCTCTCTATCCTTAGAATCCTCCTAGAAGAGACACTGAAGGTCATTATAATAATAGAATGTCATTAAATGGATAAGGAATATCTGAAACATCGGACTCCAATGTCGGATGATAGAAATGAACATAAATTTCCAATTAACACCCCACACACTATTGAATATATATATAAAAATTAATGTTATAAAGTTTAACTATTTGATACTGTATAATTGGAAGAATCCATTAAACGTGTACCTTAGTCTAATTATATTAGTTGGGGGAACCTATTGATAAACATCCTGCGACAATGAAATCAAACATAAGGGTTACAATATTTAGTTTGATATTATGGTATAATGAGGCTGATAATCAAAAACACCATAGACATATAAGAAATATTATGAATGAAGATATTAATTTTGAATTATCAAACAATTATAGAAATTATTGCCTTGAGACACCATTAATTGAGTAACTAGTAGTGGATCCAAATTCAAAATGAAAAAATAAAATAGAATAAGGAATAGGGATAAAATACCATGTGAATGTGATACATCCTGGTTGACAGAGGAAAATGGTGAATTCCCTTAGAAAATTATTCTTTTTTAAGGGAACTATAAAATTATTGATAAATACCTAAGGTCTAAATCCATTATATCATAAATCATGTCCTATAGAGCCATGCTATTTTCAATTTCAAAACCAATAATTATTTTTTAGCGTTGGAAATCAATTAATTGGTAAAACCTTTATTACTATTTTGTCTCTCAAATTTTATATGAATCGATCATTGATCATTTATGGGAACATGAGAGTGATTTAATTTGCATTATTATACATAGTAAAAAAATATTACAGTATCTTTTTCATCCAATACCCCATGTGACCCTGTTTATGTTTATTTTTTTATGATTCCACGTCATAAATCAGAAGAAGAGGGCTGTGGAAGGACCTTAAGGCGGTCTATGAAAATATGGATAAATATGGTTGATTATAGGGGATTATAAAACCATTTAAAAATACTTAATAAGATTGTTTCAAAAAATAATAAAATTGTATCATCATAGTTTTACTCATGTATTGACTTATGAAACATTATTCAGGTCCTAATTGTTGGAGCATAATTCACATGGAGAATGTACACATTAAATTGGAGACATTAAATAAAGATATATATATATTCGTAATTCAAATTGATGTTTATAATAATAAAAATAGGGTATCACTATTGAACCACCCCAACCATCACTCAGATAAAAAACCCATCATCATAGAGATCTATAATTAGATAAAAAGGTAAATATCATCTATATCATTTAAATCATGGGGGTCTAGTAACACATTATATATAGGAGAGTATAGAATTTTCATGAAGAAATGAACTTATTTGAGGACCACTAAAACTTGTTATTTGAAATTCATGTATTGTAATGATATACTAAGAGAATGGAGAATAAAATAGATCTCCATGCTTTATCTAGAAATAAATTATTACGATGAAACAACATGAATGCATCCAACTCAATAACCAACACCCTAATTTTCAATATAAGTAATAAATTCAGGATCATTCCACAATGCATGATCTCTTAACTATAATGTAAAATCTTGACTATAACCAAATTATTGTAATATGGTTTCATGATAGTGAGAGTAACTCTATGTTCATTCACATATTACACAATTAAAAGAGGGTAAGAACATGGTATACCAACATTTACATTGAAGGGTGTCCACACCTCTAAAAATGGAATTTCCGTGGATGTGGTGGAAGAAATCCAAGGAAAATATTTTAATGATTGGATGGGAAACCAAAAAATTAATTTGAATCATTGCTCACTAGATAGTTCAAAATCAATTTAATTATCTCATCATGGGACCTTACAAAAAAGATATCAATTTTTTCCTTTCATTTCTCAATATATAAAGTGATGATGGTATGAATGGTTTCAAAGTTAAACACATATTGTTTTACTGGAATATAATGAATTATAATTTGAGTAATATAGTAATATATTTATGAATTATTGTATACAATTCTATATGGTATCAATTCAAAATTCAATTCCATGATACCCAAGAAGTATAGTTCATTTGAAAATCACAGAAATTGGGTTGGTCACCCATATGAACATAAAATCTAAAACTAATGGTAATATCATTATGACTCTAATGGTAGTGGTTGAAATTTGGGAACATATCATCTAAAATTAGTTCTATGTTTTCAGTGGTAGAAGCATTCGTAACATCCTATTGATAGCCTCAGTAAGTGATAATTTTATAACGTGGAAAAAAAAGGATGGGAACATTTCAATACTAAAAAATTAAATTTTTATTAACAATGAACTTTTGAGGAAAAAGATAGAAACCAAAAATGTCATGATTAATGATTATTAATCGTATAAGGAACTAAATAAAATCATTAAAAATCATAGATTTTTAGAGTTATTCACCTTATAAATTCCCAATTGTACAAAAAAATTTTGCATCTTTGGATTGTTGTTGATATGATCTTAAAAATGACTATTCATCCTGTCTGAAATATAGATATGTTAGACTAAATTAATTTTCCCCTAATATATTCCACTATTATGAAAATCTATATTTATTTTTTAGGTGATATTTATATTCAAAATATTCTATCATTTTAGATAAAACATTACATAGCTCTTAAGGATGACTATTATCATTAATGGGTCCACTAAAGTGGTTTTCCAATGAACTATTGTTGCTAGACATGGGGAAATAGACTTAGGGTACATGTTTCAAACAGTTTTATGATTAAATGATTACATTAATAAATGAAAATAATCATATTGGAATGTACTAGTGAACAAATGATAGAATATGTGACTTATATCCCTCATATTTAATATTTTATGATTAGATAATTATACTTAGAAAATAATTATGGAAGACCATATTCACTATCAATGCATTTTTTCACATTTTTAGGATGTGGAAGGGAACTAAATTAGCTAGAAAAAATAATTTATTCTATTTTGTAATGGAAGACCTCTTGGAAAACACTATGTGATCACAATAAAGAATAAAGTGAAGAAGGGGACCCTTCCATTGAACTACCATGGTTTACACTTTTTCTTTCTAAATGTGAAGAGTTAATATATTATGATAATTTTTTATTTAATCATATGTTAACTAGCCTAACGGAATGTGAAATCCATTTCTGAATCTTGAATGGTGTCCTTATTAACATAGTGACCAATTTTTTTCTATTTCTCTTTATACACAATATATTAATATCTAATTATTTGATTTCAATGTATGATAATAAATATCATATATAATGTGTAAATACATGAGAGTAGATAGATTATCATTTAATGGAATGAATGAATCATTCCAATTTATATAGGATTTGTAGGAATCAATAATTTAAGTATTTTCTATTATGGTATTATATATGTATATATTGTCATATAATATTCTGATATGTAATGAAGATATTTGTGATTTATTATCAATTAGGTTCAAAATAGAGATATTGGATTGATACCCACCATAAATTTCATCATCTGTTTTGACTTTAAATAATAACTCCTTTATTGAAATCACAAAAAACACACGATCTATGGTATGTGTTCTATTTAAACTCAAATGTTGGAGCACTATATGGATCAAAATCCACATCAAATAGATTATGAATGTCACATAAAATAAGTAAAAAATTCATTTTTTGAGCTCACAATGATTTAGAACAACATTGATGATTTCTTCCTCCTATAATATATATTAGAAATTCATGAAAAATTAATTCATTGATACAGATACTATCATATAGAATCCCAGAAGGAATAGATAGTTTATTGATAAATAGTAATATAATATGGAATGTGAGGGATCCATCACGACACCAATATAGTTTCTTTTGTTCATGGTAAAATTCATTCAAACTTTTTGATGTGTACTCCATTTGATAATCTAGAAAAATTATTACCCACACACAATCAATTAAATAGGTATATATAATAACTTGTTTCATTAGGCCACTTTTTCTTGAAAGATGAAGATAATGTAAAAAAATAAACGTACGGTTTACAAATATTAACATGTCCACTTAAAATATGCAGGTAACCTACTTAGAAAAAACTGATATAATAATTTTCAATTAGATCATCTCGTGGTGTTTATTAGTTCAATAGGACAAAGGGACTAGGTTCACAATTATCAATTACTTATGGGGAATCAGTCATCTTCTCTTTTTGGAATTCATGTAATGCAATGGTGTTTGAAAATATACCATACTAATTATTGGGTTTATACTTTCTAAAGATATATAGTTTTATGCAACTTTATTGATTAAAATGGGGTTTACGAATAATTCCATTAGTGACATGAAAATTCTATGAATGTTATATATTCTGGAAGACCCAAAAATCCTCAATTAGTTATATGAATTTAATAGATTCCTAAAATATATTCGTGGATAAAATTCTATATTGATGTTGAACACTTCATCATTTTAGGGAACTTAGGTTGTGTATGTTTGTTTTGCATACATCATGGATTTCACAATAGATTCTATTATCTCTATATTGAAATTGTAATTGTTTAATAATATGAATTATGGGCAATGAAATTTTATAAAAATAATGATTTACAATTCCACTAGAACCCATTATAGAATGGATATAACAATGTAATTGTTGTTACCATTCTAAAATAAAGAACCACAAATGTTCCTTATAAGATTATACCTTAGTGTATTGAATATATTAATCACATTGATAATAAAAAATACCATTTTATTACATAAATATAACAAATCCAATCAAGTGTTTTAATTTTTTTTAAATAAGATAATTTTATAAATGGGAATGATGTTTCCCATTTGGACCCCAGATCACTTTGAACTGTTGGTGGATGTGGAAATTCAATGCTCTTTCCCTCTTGACCCTATAAATGTACTTTTAACAATTGAACATTCATATTAACTATATTCATTAAATTTTATCTCCTACATCACCTAGATCCTTGATCAAATTAGTATATTTCATTAAATGTGAATGTTAAATTATTTTAATTATGATTTATTTTCACAGTGTTAATGTAACACCCTGACCCCAGTTACCCAGAGTCGGTACATTATTACGTATCATTGGAATGATCACAAAAGATCAAGTATCGAAAGACCGATTAGTTTAGTAGCCCTAAAAACACTAGATACATTCATAAATTTTACATTACATCATAAAGTGAAAACTACATAAACATCTTGTCTCCAGACTCATATCCTCTTATACTATACTTGCAGGTTATTCATAAAATATTTCTTCACATCTTTGGAAAAATAATACATAGAAATGGGTGAGCTCAAATGCCCAGTAAGGATAACAATAAAGCGGAAACTTTTATAAATAAGCATAAACATTTAAGGCAATGTATAACTAAAACAAAAGATTTTTAAACATGAAATTCAGCATAATATGGAAAAAATAAAATGAAATAATTCCATTTAATTATTCACATGGATATTCTACTAGTCGATTAATCACATGTAATATCAATAACTACTTTCATAATGATGGAATTCATAATGCCAGATTACCATAACCACGTAGCCAAAGCCTCGTGCCAGGACTACAAATAAGATTTTGTCAAGGCCTCTTGCCAAGATACTAGTTTGTCTCATGAGACCTACCGATGCATCAAGGAGCTATAGTGGGCTCCACGTGTCACTTACTAAGTCCAATGCATTCCCATATGAAAAGGTTTAAAGGTAACATAAACATTCGTATTAAAACTAGCATACAAAATGTAAATACTTTATCCATAAACCATGAATGGTAAAAAATAACACATCCACAATCAAACATATCACAAAACCTTCAATATAATATGGGTGTTTTGTAGCATAATAAATCAACTTCAAATAAGCTTAAAATATATCAAAGGATGTTGACATAGATGAAATCAAAACTATTTGAAAGAAATATCTATTTTTATGAAATCATTTAAAAGTCACATATTTATAAAAGAAAAATTTACTTTATAATATTCTTATAAGCTTGTAAAGGAAGCTTTGGTGATTTTATAACGGTATAAAATAGCCTCACCCGCCGTATAAGTTAAAAAAGAAATTCTTACCTTAATTTAGTCAAAAATGTTAAAAAGGACCTTGTTTGGAAAACGACAGAAAGATTCCTTTCAGATCATTTTATAAAAATTCTAACAAGGTTATAAATTAAATTAATCCATAGTCTAGTAAGTATTAAAAATGATTTGAAATACATTTTAAAAAACATGGAAAAGAAGTCCCAGTAGATAATTACGTATAAATAACCTCAGATAATGAAGAGATTGTGAAATAAACCCTTACCTTGTACTTTTCCTTGGTTAACGGTATGTTAACCTCCTGTATAGTGGTGAAATTATTTTTATTAAATTTTAAAGAATCATATATATTAATATGATATCATATATGATCTTTTAACATTGATTTTTTAATAATATCTTAGTACTATCATCGTTTTGGGTGTTAACAGATTCGTTTTTATTTATATTATTTGTTATATGAGCCATATTTTCTATGGATTGGATGTATATTATTCATATGCAGAATGATATCATGTCTCTAAATATTATTTTTAATCATCAAATAAAATTTATTCTTGAATGGATACGATGAGTAATGAATCTCATCGCGTTCGTGGAGACGGTAATCCGTACATACGCACGAGCGACAATATCATTCTTTTGATATTAAAATAATATATAATTGGATGGAATATCATATATACAGAATAATTATCATGTTATATTTATTATTTACCTGAATTACACATCATTATTATACTCATCCAAATAATAATGTATTGAATAACAATTACACCACGACGTGGAGACGGTAGGCCGTACGTACACACGCATGGTGACATGTCATTCAAAAGATGGATAGAATACTAAATATGGTTGTACCATATTTACAATAACATAAAATTATATAGAAGATACTGGAGTTATTATTTTAGAATGAAAATAACAAAGAAATAAGAAGTTGAAGAAGAAAGGAACTTGAAAGAGGGTGGTGAAAACATTACCTCTTCTTCGGGTTCTTCCATTTGATTTGATCAAAATGGATCCTTAGGTTGGATTTTTGACTAAAGTAATGAATATATAATTAAGGTATGATATTTTAGAGGGTATATGGGCAGAGTTTGGCCGAAACAAAAGTCTTTTAAGGTATTAGTAATTGGTTAGAAGTGGTGTCCTTTTATAAGGGGGAGGAGGGGCTCTTTTGGAAAAACTTAAAGTATTAATTTATAATAAATTCATATTCGGTTTTTAATGGATAAAAAGTGGATTATTCAAAGTATAAGGTGGGGGTGGGTCGAACACCACTCAAAAAATAGATTTTAGATAGGTTTGTGTCACTATAGTAACCTTATCTTTTATATTTAACTCTTAGTTAAAGAGTTTGACATTTACCATGTCTCTTTGTATTTTTATATTATATTGTTAATAAACCTACTATATACTTCCAATCAATACCCAAGTGGTCCATTAATGATACAAATAAAATTATATAAGTCCTTTGGCTGAACCATTGATTTTTAAGAATATAATATAAATTAATAATATAATATTGTTTTTAAAAACTCTTTTATGACAATTTTGATACTATTGGGTTTTTTTTGATAAATTCATAACAACATTATTACTTAGAATAAAATTAATATAACCAATACTAATATGTCATATTAACCTAGAAAATTATTGGAATTCATAAAAAGTCTCAAATTAAATTTATTTAGATATTTATAATATCAACATTTTAATATTTCATTAATTAGATAATTACTGCATCACCATTGTGTCATAAATAAATTAAATTTATTAATGTCTAAAAAATATAAATAAAATACCATTATGTTGTAAATATTTTGATATTTATAATAAATATTTATAATCTAATTTATCTTATGTATAACCCTATATTAAAAATGTTTTAGTTATTAAACATTGATTTTAACTCTTTTAACTCTTCTTTGAATTGAATAATAATAAATGCCCTAATCTAATCCAAGTGGACCAAAGAAGTTCATATTTTATTCCTAAGGTTTTTTTGATCTAATTATACTTATCCAATAGAATTAGGACATGTGTTAGGGTAATAATAATTTCATTTTTACCCTTAATTACCCTATTTACTTTTTATCATGGTAAATAAAAGTAAAAAGTTATTATTCACAAAAAATTATTTTTATCTTATTCAACCACATTTTACTCCTTGATATTAACCGTGTCTATCATAGTTTGGAAATTCTACTCACATATGTGGTAAAATTATGTTTTATGTGAATTTAAAAATTCTCCTAGGAGATGGCTAAAAGACTCTGAAAGTTTAAAGAAACTTTTTATATGTCTAAAATTATTATAAACTGACTCTAATGAATTACATTGAACTTATATAGGTATTAAGTATCTAATTTTATCTAAAATAAATTTAAATAAAATAAATAATTATTTAAATAAAAAGTCGGTTTTAACCAATAACTCAGTGTTTTTCACTATTCATCAAAAATTGAAAGTTTTCAGAAAAATACCAAAACATCACCCTTGGATAATTTTGATATTCTAAATCCAAAAATGAAGTCCATTTTGAAAGATAAAATTTATAAAATTTCAAAAAGTGGGTATTACTATTCATAACGGCTAGTTTGATTGGTTGTGGTGTGTTAGAACTCAAAGTTGTGTACAACACATGCTACTATATTATTCAAAGGGAAATATACCGTGGAAGCTTGGAGTTTTATATTCTCCCCTCCTTCAAATAATTTCATCCTCTAAATTTCTAGAATATTATTTCATAAAAATACTCGGGTGGTTCTTCATCATAAGTTCCCCGGGTTCCCACGTTGCCTCTTCCATCTTATGGTTTATCCATAAAAATGTTACCAGACTAGTCATCCAGTTTCTCAGCACTTGTTCTCTTCTATCAAGAATCCTGATGGGATCTTCTCAATATGACAGATCAAGTTCCAGTTCTAATTCCTCATAGGTGAGTACATGTGTTGGGTCAGGCATGTATTTTCTCAACAGGGATACGTGGAACACATCGTGAACCACTACTAAAAATATAGACAATACCAACGGTTCAAAAACGTTGTTATAGGCTGGAAAACCGTTGGTATAAGATATACCATTGGTTTCCCAAACTGTAGGGAAGTAAGGCGTTGGGAAATCCCTTTACCAACAGTTTAAGGAAAATTTTTGGCAAAAAGTGGTGGAAGTTTTAATTTTCAAACGGTTCTTCTAAACCGTTGGCAAAAGGATTTACCAACAGTTTAAAATCGTTGGGAAATTCATATTTTTTAGCTTATACCAACGGTTTTGAACCATTGGTATAGATTTTTACCAACCGTTTAGATAAACTGTTGGTATATATTCATATATGCTCAAAGCATATCATCGGTTCTAAACCGTTGGTACAACTTTTTACCAACGGTTTAGATAAAATGTTAGTATATATTCATATATGGTAAAAGTATACCAACGGTTCTAAACCATTGATATTGGGTACTTTCACAAAAAAACTAGTACCATGCATACAGATGCCTCTCCTTGATACACCTGCATAAAAAAATCACAAATAACATCTAGAAATAGACTTCAAACACCACAAAAAACATTGTAAATAGCACAAAAAAAAACACAAAAAAACATCACTATTCCAAACATGCCATGTACTACAATTACCCATTTCAATCTTCATATGACAACAAATATTCCAATTAACCTATTTCAATTTATTGGGTTCACACATATCAATTTTTTCTTACTAAAAAAGGTGATTATTATGATAGAAATTGGTGCATGAGGGGTATGTGTGATAAAGTGAATTAACAACGTGGTTAATATTTGTGCATCATTTAGAGTGATGCATGACTTGCATTGAATGTGATGTGGGGCGATGTCCAGAGAGGGGAGGGGGTTGTCTAGGAAGAGGGGAGGGGACATTTCCAGGGAGTGAGTATGGGGGTCATGGAGAGTGTGCAACAATGATTTGTATTCAAATTATAGCATATCATCACATGCATTTGATGAGCATGAGCTAATAATCTTACCATGTCATTCATATAGTTAAAGACATACAAAAATGGAATAATCCCAAATAACATTGCATGATCAAAGAAATTTAAAAAGGCATGTGAAATCAACATGCCTACATTTACATATCATCCATGAGGTATAACATTTAATCAAATTGTAATAGAATTATACATAAGGCATACAAGTCTCATTTACTTGCATACACAGTGGTACAAAAGGAAAATGTTATTCATGTACGGGGGCTGTCCAGGGTCCAAGGAGGAGGGTGGGGGCTGTCCAGGGTCTAGGAAGGGGGTGGGGGGGGGGGGCTGTCAGGGGCTGTCCGTTCATGTCACATTTGACTCATGGATTGTTGTCCTTATGTTTCAACAGAATTCGAATGCGTTTGGTCAGTTTGTCGTATGTCAATTGTTGATTTCACTTATAATTAAGTCCATTTTTAACAAAACAGAGGCACTTTGAGTGGTTTCGGCCACACCGATCCTCAGATTGAGGTAAGTTGACTCGAAAAAGTTACATATTAGACATGGATCATTGTGCAAAAGTATCAACACAATCAGAAGCCGTTTAATCAATTTGGTGTATGTACGTAAAATATTGTCCATTTTAAACAAAATACGTACACATGGAGTGATACATGCCACACTGCGCTTCAGATTGAGCCAGGGTTGACTTGTACACATCACATATAACCCATGGATTGTTTTCCTAAAGTTTAAACACAATCCGAAGGTGTTTGGTTGGTTTCCCGTATGTTAGTTGTTGATTTCACTTAAAAATAAGTCCATTTTGAACAAAAGAGAAGAAGTTTGAGTGGTCCCGGCCACACCACACCTCGGATAGAGGAGAAGTTGACTTGTACATGTCACATTTGACCCATGGATCATTTTCCTTAAGTTTTAACATAATCCGAATGTGTTTGGTCGGTTTTCCGTATGTTAGTTGTTGATTTCACTAAAAATTAAGTCCATTTTTTACAAAATAGAGGCACTTTGAGTGGTGTCGGCCACACCGGGATTCAGATTGAGGAAGGGTTGACTTGTACACATCACATATGAGTCATGGATTGTTTTCCAAAAGTATCAACACAATCATAAGTACTTTTATTGGTTTGGAGTATGTACGTAAAATATTGTCCATTATAAACAAAATACATACACTTGGAGTGATACCGGCCACACCGCACTTCAGATTGAGCCGTGGTTGACTCTTACACATAACATATAACCCATGGATTGTTTTCATAAAGTTTCAATACAATCCTAAGGCGTTTGGTTGGTATATCGTATGTCAATTGTTGATTTCACTTAAAAATAAGTCCATTTTGAACAAAAGAGAGGGAGTTTCAGTGGTCCCGGCCACAATGCGCCTCAGATTGGGGAAAAGTTGTCTCGTACACGTCACATTTGACACATGGATCGTTTTCCTTAAGTTTTAATCGAATCTTAATGTGTTTGGTCAGTTTGTCGTATGTTAGTTGTTGATTTCACTTAAAATTAAGTCCATTTTTAACAAAATAGAGGCACTTTGAGTGGTGTCGGCCACACCGGGCCTCGGATTGAGCTGGGGTTGACTCGTACACATCAAATATGAGTCATGGATCATTGTGAAAAAGTATCAACACAATAATAAGCCGTTTGATGGGTTTGACGTATGTACGTAAAATATTATCCATTTTAAACAAAAGAGGGACAATTTGGGTGGTTCTGGCCACACCGCGCCTCGGATTGAGGCAAGGTTTACTCATACACATCACATATGACCCATGGATGGTTTTAATAATGTTTAAACAGATTCGGAACGCATTTGAACAGTTTTGCGTATGCCAGTTGTTGTTTTCACTTAAAATTAAAGTCATTTTGAACAAAAAAGAGACATTTTGAATGGTACCGTCCACACCACGCCTCAGATTAAGGCGGGGTTGACTCGTACATGTCACATATGACCCATGAATTATTTTACTGTAGTATCAACAGAATCTTAATGCGTTTGGTCAGTTTACCGTATGTCAGTTGTTGATTTCACTTAAAATTAAGTCCATTTTTAACAAAACAGATGCATTTTGAGTGGTGTCGGCCACACCGAGCCTCATATTGAGGCGGAGTTTACTCATTCACATCACATTTGACTCATGGATCGTTTTCCTTAAGTTTCAATATAATCCAAATGTGTTTGGTAGGTTTGTCGTATGTCAGTTGTTGATTTCACTTAAAATTAAGTCCATTTTTAACAAAACAGAGGAACTTTGAGTGGTGTTGGCCACACCGAGCCTCAAATTGAGGCAGGGTTGACTCGTACACATCACATATGTGTCATGGATCATTGTGCAAAAGTATCAACATAATCAGAATCCGTTTGATCGGTTTGGCGTATGTACGTAAAATATTGTCCATTTTAAACAAAAGAGGGACAGTTTGGGTGGTTCCGGCCACACCGTGCCTTTTATTGAGGCGGGGTTGACTCTTAGACATCAAATATGACCCATGGATCATTTTAATAAAGTTTCATTAGATTTGGAAATCATTTGGTCCATTTTTTGTATGTCAGTTTTTGTTTTCACTTAAAATTAAAATCATTTTGAACAAAAAAGAGACATTTTGAATGGTACTGTCGACACCGCGCCTCATATTGAGGCGGAGTTCACTCGTACACATCACATATGACCCATGTATCTTTTTCCTATAGTATTAATAGAATCCTAATGCGTTTGGTCAGTTTACTGTATGTCAGTTGTTGATTTCACTTAAAATTAAGTCCATTTTTAACAAAACAGAGGCATTTTGAGTGGTGTCGGCCACACCGAGCCTCGTATTGAGGCGAGATTGACTCATACACGTCACATTCGGGGGGTGTACGGGGTCCAGGGAGGAGGGTGGGGTGGATGTCCGGGTGGCTGTCTGGGGACCAAGGAGGAGCATCGGGGGCTGTCCGGGGTCCAGGGAGGAGGGTGAGGGGGGGTGTCTGGGGGGTGTCTGGGGGGCTGTCCGGGGTTCATGGAGGAGGGTGGAGGGGCTATTTGGGGGGCTATCTGTGGGGAAGTCCGGGGACCAAAGAGGAGGGTGGGGGCTGTTAGGGGGGATGTCCGGGGTCCAGGGAGGAGGATGACAACTTAGTGGGAGGGGAAGGGTATAGTCGGGTACGTGGAGATGCTCGTCTACCTCTAGTGTGAACCTCCCTCGTACCATAGGCCTAAGCACTGAAATAATGGAATAATTAAAGATGCACATACATATGTACCTGTAAAATCTAAACATAGACAGCACATAGCCGCATCATGTCATAAAAAATAACACCAAGGATCAGACAAAATAGAAGCAGTCATGAAGAGTAATGAAAAGTGCACATACAGATTAGAAGCAGCTAAAAAATTGTTGCATACATGCCATGTTTATTTCCTAAAATAGAGTAAAAAAAGAAAAATTATGAAACTCTAGAACATGGGTCACCTCCTAGGAAGTGCTATGTTTTACATCTTCAGCTAGATGGATGGACACTGGTCAATCGTCTTGGTCCATCAGCTCAGAACTCCTCTGCCTCTTACAAGAACTGGTGGTCGTGTCATCAAGCTCACAGGGACCCTTAGTGGGATTGATCACTTCAGGAGCATAGCAGGTGTGAATCTGGAGTGGAAGTAAGATAATCCGGCGCTCGTCATCAGCCAGACGCTTAGTGGGATTTATCACTTCAGGAGCATAGCATGCATGAATCTGGTGTGGAAGTAAGAGAATCTGGTTCTTGTCATTAGCCAGACGTTGAGTCACCCGTCGTACGAGGTTAGATGGAGACATGACGTGCACATCGATGATCATGGAAGAGGCAGACAAGCTAGACAATGTTGGTTAAGCTGCATCCACAAATAGATTCAGTTTTATATATTAGAACCTTTATAAACGTTTCTCCCATTTTTACAAACAATTAATGTGTGAAAATTGTGAAAAATAACTTATCACATATATAAAAATGGATTTACTCATGGACATGATGCATAATATCTCAAATATTCCTCATTGAATCCCAATTTGAAATTTTAATCCATTATCAAATGTCTTATATCAATTTATTTTTATATGGATCCTTAAGGTTGAGCGCTTTTTGTAAAATCTATCCAAGGGAGGATAGACTAATGACTTTTCATACAATTGGATTCTATGTGGTGAAAACCACATTATAAGCACTGTTTAGGATATTATAGAGGTGGTTTGAAGATCAAATCTATCTTTTTAGAGAATATCCAGCATGTCCAGGTTTGGTGGTCAAAGTTTTGAAGTGGGGGGGTATTTGGTGGTTGAGGAGGGGGGTGAGGGGGATGTCCAAGGTCTAGGATGAAGGGTGGGGGCTATCCAAGGTCCAAGAAGGGGGGTGGAGGCTATCCAGGGTCAAGGAGAAGGGGAGAAGGGGTTGTCCATGGTCCAGGAAAGAGGGGGGGTTGTCCAGGGTACATCGAGGAGGGGGATATCCAGGGTCTAGGGTGGAGGGTGGGTGGCTTCCTAGGGTCCAGGAAGGATGGGGGACTATAAAAGGTCCTGGGAGGAGGGTGGAGGGGGGTTTTCCAGGGTCCAGGAGGGGGACTGTCCAAGTTTCATGAAAGACGGGGGGCAGGCTGTCCAAGTTCCAGGAGGGGGTACTGTCCAGGGTCCAAGAGGAGGGGTGTCCAGGGTCCATGAGGAGTGGGGGCTCTGTTAAAAGGAGGAAATCCCCAAATAATTCATTGAAAATTAACTAAACTTAATCCAAAAAACATCACAATTCCAATCCATCACCCAACCAACATCCAATTCATCCTCAATATCACTAACCTTCACATACCATAAACAACACAACCTAGTTTATAACAAATTAAAACAGAAAAAAAAAAAATAGATGGAAAACATTAAAACTAAGGTAGTACTTATATATTTAGAGTGTAGAACTACAAAATTGTTTGATTTAAGATGGATCTATGAGTGGAATGAGTTCTTGAGTCTTTATATAGAGAGATCTCTCATGTTTAGGTCAAATCAAAATAGAAAATAAAAAAATAGATGAAGAACATTATAAATGAGGTAGGACTTACAGATTTGAAGTGTAAAACAGAAAAATTGTTTCATTGAAGAGGATGGATGGAGTTTCAGAGACTCGGTAACGAGAGAGTGTCAGGAGAGCTTCAATTTCAGGGCTGCAGTCGGGCGAACAGAGAATTGGGGGAGAATTGGGGGCTCTGTGTATTTGGAGGAACTTTTCCCAAATGGTTTTAAAAAACCGTTGGGAAAACTATGCTTTACCAACGGTTTACTAAAACTGTTGGTAAAGGTGGTGGAATTGGGAGATATCCCAATGGTTTTATAAAATCGTTGGAAAAATGGGTTCTATTGGGAGATATCCCAACGGTTTGACAAAACCTTTGGGAAAAAGGTGTGTACTCCACATATACCAATGGTTTTCTATAACCGTTGGCATCAAAGTGTTGGTATAGCCCTCCATTCCAGTAGTGAACTTTGGAGAGATTTGGAGACATTGTCAAATGGTATGCTATAGCCCCAATTCGTTCAAGAATTTTGAAAGGTCTGATGTACTTGGGACTCAATTTACCTTTCTTACCGAAACGTATAACTCCATTCCATGGAGATACCTTCAAGAAAACATGATCTCCTACAAGAAATTACAAATCATTCCTTCGATTATCAGTATATATCTTCTGCCTACTTTGAGCTGCTTTGATGTGTTTTTGGATTACCTTTACCATTTCCATCGTTTCCTCCACCATTTTTGGGCCTACGAGTTTTCTTTCACCAATATCATCCCAATAGGTTGGTGTGAGACATCTCTTTCCATATAACACATCATATGGTTCCATCCGAATACTTGAATGGAAGATATTGTTATAGGAAAATTCCACCATAGGTAAATATTGATCCCATATACCCTGAATGTCAAGTGAACAAGATATCACCATGTCTTCTAAGGTTTGAATAGTCCGTTCTGATTGTCCATCATTTTAGGGGTGGTAGGAAGTGCTCAAACGAATTTCAATATCAAAGGCCTTCTAAAGACTCTTCCAGAATCTTGAAGTAAAATGGGGATCACGATTTGAAATAATCTATAGGGTTACTCCATGAAGTCTCAGAACTTCATCAATATATAGTATCACTAGACGTTCCAATGGTAGATCTTCTCTTATAGCAAGAAAATGTGCTGACTTGGTAAGACGATCAACAATAAACCATGTTGCATCGTTCCTTCTAGGAGTCTTTGGTAGCCCCATGACAAAGTGCATCGTAATATTGTCCCATTTCCACTCCAGTATGGGAATAGGTTCCATGACTCCTCCGGGCTGTTGCCTTCCAACTTTCACTTGTTGAAAAACCATACATCTTGACACAAAATCAGCAATCTCCCTCATCATGTTGTCCCGCTAAAAATGTTCCTTCAAATCTCTATACATTTTGGTGCTCCCAGGGTGTATAGAGAAATTGGAACTATAACAATCATCCAACAATTCCCCTTTTAGATCAATTATATCGGGAACACAAAGCCTCTTCCCAAATTTCAAAATTCCATTTTCATACTCAATGTCACTCAATCTCCCATCATTCACAGCTTTAATCTTCTTTTGAAATTCTTCATCATCGGTTTTAGAACTCTTTATCCTTTCTAGTAAATATAGTTTGGTGACCATTTGAAAAAGTATCGATGTTTCACCTTCCATGGTAATTCCCATATCCAACTTCACTTGATCCATGAAAATAGGATCCCTTTCAATTCTCATCACGTTCAAAACTCCATGATCATTTCTACTCAAAGCATCTCCCACCTTATTTTCCTTCTCCAGGTGGTAGTGTATCGTTCAATCATAATCCTTGAGTAGTTTAAGCCATCTCCTTTGCCTCATGTTGAGTTATTTCTGTGAGAAAATATACTTCAAACTCTTGTGATCGGTATATATCTCACAATTTTCACTATAGAGATAATGTCTCCATATCTTCAAAGAAAAGATTACACCAGATAACTGAAGATAATGGGTAGGATAGTTTTTCTTATGAATTTTTAGCTATCGTGATGCATAGGCAATAACCCTATAATTCTTTATAAGGACACAACCAAGTCCTTTCTTCGATGCATCACTATAAATAACGAACCCATCATTCCCCGATGGCTGTGTTAATATAAAAGCATTGACTAATATCCTCTTTAGTTCTTCAAAACATTCTTCACACTCTTTTTTCCAATTTTTTTTACCTATTTACGTGTGAGCTTTGTTAATGGGTTAGCCAATCAGGAAAAAATCTGGACAAAACGTCGATAATAACCTACTAAACTAATAAAACTACGTACCTCAGTTATACTTGTTGGCATTGGCCATTCTTGGATTGCTCTTTTCTTAGTGGGATCAACAGATATTCCATCCTTAGAGACAATATGGCCAAGAAAAATAAATCTATTGAAGGCAGAATTCACACCTTCTAAAAATCCCACATAATTCATGTCTTCTCAGAGTCTTCAGGATAATGCGCAGGTGATTTTCATGATCTTCTTAGATTTTGGAGTATACCAAGATATCATCAAAAAATACCACTAAAAAATCATCGAGATATTCCTTGAAAACTATGTTCATTAGATCCATGAAAATAGAGGGTGCATTAGTCATCCCAAAAGGCATTACTGTAAACTCGTAATGCCCATACCTGGTTTGAAATGCTGTATTCGGAATGTCTTCCTTCTTCCCACACAACTGATGATATCAATATCGAAGGTCATTCTTTGAAAAGTATTGAGCTCCATGAATTTGGTCAAATAAATCATCAATGTGAGGTAGGGGATACTTGTTCTTTATTTTTATATCATTGATCTCCCTGTAGTCGATACATAACCTCATAGATCCATCTTTATTTTTAACAAAAATAACAAGGGCTCCCCATAGAGAAACACTAGGGCGAATAAATCCCTTATTACTCAATTCCTCTAGTTGTTTCTTTAGTTCAACTAATTACACAATGGCCATTCTATAAGGGGTATTCGATATAGGGCTTGATCCATGAATTAAATTAATGGAAAACTCAACTTCTCATTCAAGAGGATGTCCAGGTAAATCTTTCGGAAACACCTCTACATATTCTTTCACAATAGGTAAATCCTCTATTTTAACATTCCATTCCTCACCCACAGTCATTTCATTCTCTTCCTCCCCAATAATTGAATTTATTTGAGCTATTGGGGGTGCATCTAGATAAGAATTAGGTGGTGAAGATTCTGATCTAATGATAAGGTGTTCCTTATCATCATCATCAAAAATTGTAACCTCCTTATTCTTAAAATAAATCTTCACATAAAGATCCGAAATCCCATCCATGTCAAGGATTATATCAGACTCAATCATAGGTATGATGATGAGATCAGTGGATAAAGAACATTTATGTGCTCTTATGGGTACTGATTCACAAAAAATTGTTGCAATGATACTTCCCTTAAGAGTTTTAATTGACAACTCTTTTGTTAAATCAAATTGAAAAAATATAATTTTCTTATCAAACTGGGAAGATATGAAACAACGTGATGATCCAAAATCAAATAAATCATTTTCTAAACTTGAGGAAACCATTAAATTACCTTCCACCATGTCTTTCGGAGCTTCTACCTCAACAGTAGTGATATCATAAGCTTGTCCTTCATCCCTTGGTCTTTTCTAAGGTAATTTCCCCTGATGCTTAGGACATTAATTTGTAAAATGTCCCATCTCTCTATAATTTTAGCTTTCCACGTTGACAAAAACTCTCTTTCCCTTGCAATCATGAGCTTTGTGGCCTTTTTCACCACACTTGTAACAGACTCCCATTCCCTTCAAGCAAGTACCAGGGTGTTTCATCCCACGTTTACAACAGGATGGATAATCAAATTTTCCCTTCTTCCCTTTATTTCCATTTCCATAGTGGTTAGCAGATCTCTTCTACTCTTTATTTTCCTTAAAGTTGTAAGACATTGCGAATTCCATTTCTTTCTTGATAGCACATTAGAAAATATCTTCATAGGATGAGAAAGATTTTGATACTAATGCTCGATGGAGAAATGGTTTTAACCCATGAAATAAATAATCAATCTTACTTCTTGGGTTACGTATATAATCTGCTGCAAGACTCATTAACCTTGTAAAGTTAGCCTCATACTTTGTGATATTCTCATCCTCCTTTTGCCTCAGACTCAGAAATTGCCTTTCCATATCTGCTCGATGGTCATGAGGAAAGTATTTTTCTAAGAAAAGATCTTTGAACTCCCTCCATTCCATATTTGATACTTCATCATCTTCCTTCATGATTTCTATCAATGACCACCATTGATCATCTCTCTAGTGAGGCGATAAAGAGCCATGAAAACTTTTTCCCTTTCACTACTCCCCAAATCCTGAAATATTTTCTCTAGGGAACTTATCCATTTTGCAGCTACTAATGTATTTTTACTCCCATTTAATGTTGGTGGTTTCTGCCTCATGAAGCGATCTAACATTGATCCTCCACGCTGCGGATCGGGGTGCTCCATATGGGTAAGGTTATCATTCATAACCTAAGTGATTTGTCCCAGTATGGTGATTAGCTGATCAGCACCAATTGCCTCACTAACTCCACTATAATTATCTTGAGCAGGTGGGAAATCCCGACATGGATTGCGTGCATTGATACAGTTTTCAATCCTTCCACTATGTGCCATTTCTAAACAATGGCATAAATTAGATCAGTTTATGAATCAAAATACATAATTCCATAGTTGTAAAACACTTAACATAAATTGAACTATTTATGGATATAATCCATAATCATTGAAAAAAATGTTTTCTTTGAGAAAGTATATACTCATAAACCCTTCATAATGGATTGTATAGAAAATGAGAATTATCCTAAGAATATCCCCCGGGAGTGTCGTAACCAAGAGTGCAGCAAGGCCCGTTGTCGTGCACTAGTTCCCGTTCAAGTCTAGCTGAAAGTGGTGTTTTCAGGTTTTACCCCTAGGTACATCTGTGCCAGAGTTGCCTCTACCTACTCGTATCTAGACAGGAATGTATTGCTCGGAAAACTCACAAAATCACTACAATACAAAAATTCAAGGAAGTTCTTCTATACTAATCCTCAATGTTCATCTTAGGTCTATGTGATCTAATCAGAGTTTATCTAAATCTAGCTTCTAAGGTTTGTATTAAACTTCCTCTGATACCAACTGTAACGCCCCAACCCTAGTTACCCAGAGTCAGTGAATTATTACATATCATTGGCATGATCACAAAAGATAAAGTCTTGAAATACCAATTTGTTTAGTAGCCTTGGAAACACTAGATACATTCATAAATTTTACATTACATCATAAACTGAAAAATACATCAACATCTTGTCTCCACACTCATATCCCCTTATATTATCCCTGCAGGTCATTCATAAAATACTTCTTCACATCCTGGAAAAAATAAAACATAGAAAGCGGTGAGCTCAAATGCCCAGTAAGGATAACAATATAGCGGAAACATTCATAAATAAGCATAAACATTTAAGGCAATGTATATCTAAAAAAAGCCTTTTAAACTTGAAATTAAGCATAATATGGAAAAAATAAAATAAAATAATTCCATTTACTTATTCACATGGATATTCTACTAGTTGAATAATCACATGAAATATCAATAACCACTTTCATAATGATGGAATGCATAATGCCAAACTATCATAACCATGTTTCCAAGGCCTCGTGCTAAGACTACAAATAAGATTTTGTCAAGGCCTCATTCCAAGAAACTAGTTTGTCTCATGAGACCTACCGATGCATCGAGGAGCTATAGTAGGCTCCACCCGTCACTTACTAAGTCCAATGCATTCCCATATGAAAAGGTTTAAACATAACATAAACATTCGTATTAAAACTAGAATACGAAATGTAAATACTTTATCCATAAACCATGAATGGTATAAAAATAACACATCCATAGTCAAACATATCACAAAACCTTCCATACAATATGGAAGTTTTGTATAATAATAAATCAACTTCAAATAAGCTTAAAATTCATCAAATGATGTTGACATAGATTAAATCAAAACTATTTGAGAGAAATATCTCTTTTTTTTTAAATCATTTAAAAGTAACATAATTATAAAAGAAAACATTTAATTTGAAAATATTATTATAAGCTTGTAAGGTATGCTTTGACGATTTTATAACGGTGGAAAATATCCACACCCACCGTATAAGTTAAAAAAGACATTTTTACCTTAATTTTTTCAAAAAGGTTAAAAAGGACCTTGTTTGGAAAACGACGGAAATATTCCTTTAAAACCATTTTATAAAAATTCTAAAAAGGTTATAAATTACTTTAACCCATAGTCTAGTAAGTATTAAAAAGGTTTTGATATACATTTTTAAGAAACATAGAAAAGAAGTCCCAGTAGATAATTATGTATAAACAACCTCAGATAATGAAGAGATTCTGAAATAAACCCTTACCTTGTACTTTTACTTGGTTGAGGGTAGGTTAACCTTCTATATAATGGTGAAATTATTGTTATTAAATTATACAAGAATCATATAAAATAATATTATATCATATATGATCTTTTAACATCGATTTGTTAATAATATCTTAGTATTATCATAGTTTTGGGTGTTAATAGATTTATTTTTCTTTATATTCTTTGTTATGTGAGCCATATTTGTTATGGATGGGATGTATATTATTCATATCCAGAATGATATCATGTCTCTAAAAATTATTTTTAATCATCAAATAAAATTTATTCTTGAATGGATATGATGGGGAATGAATCTCAACGCGTTCGTGGAGACGGTAATCCGTATGTACGCACAAGAGACAATATCATTGTTTTGATATTAAAATATTATATAATTGGATGGTATATCATATATATAGAATCATTTTCATGTTATATTTATTATTTACATGAATTAAACATCATTATTATACTCATCCAAATAATAATGTATTGAATAACAATTACACCACGATGTGGAGATGGTAGGTCGTACGTACGCACGCATGGTGACATGTCATTCAAAGGATGGATAGAATACTGAATATGGTTTTACCATATTTATAATAACATGAAATTATATAGAAGATATTGGAGTTATTATTTTATAATGGAAATTACAAATAAAGAAGAAGTTGAAGAAGAAAGGAACTAGAAAGAGGGTGGTGAAAACATTACCTCTTCTTCAGGTTCTTCCTTTTGATCTAATGAAAAGGGATTCTTCGGTTGGATTTCTGACTAAAGTAAGGCTCTAAGATTGAGGGAGGATAGTTGAGAGGGTATTTGGGCAGAGGTTGGCCGAACCAAAAGGCTTTGATGGTATGAATAATTGGTTAGAAGTGGTGTCCTTTTATAAAGGGGAGGAGGGACTCTTTAGGAAAAACTTAATGTATTAATTTATAATAAATTCATATTCGGTTTCTAATGGCTCTAAAGTGGATTATTAAAAGTATAAGGTGGGTATGGGTCGAAAATCACTCAACCAATTGGTTTATAGAGGTTTGGGTCGCTATAGTAACCTTATCTTTTAGATTTAACTCTTAGTTAAATAGTTTGACATTTACCTGTCTCTTTGTATTTTTATATTATATAGTTAATAAACTTACTATATACTTCTAATAGATACCCCAAGTGGTCCATTAATGATACACCTATCATTATATAACTCCTTTGTCTAAAACTTATATTTTTACTAATATAATATCAATTAATAATATAATATTTGTTTTCAAAACTATTTTATTTCAATTTTGATACTATTGGGTATTTTGTTTTTGATAAATTCATAACAACATTATTACTTTCAATAAAATTCATATAAACAATAATAATATGTCATATTAACCTATAAAATTATTGGAATTCATAAAAAGTCTCAAATTACATTTATTTTGATATTTATAATATCAACATTTTAATATTTCATTAATTAGGTAATTACTGCATTACCATTGTGTCATAAATAAAATAAATTATTTAATGTCTAAAAATTATTAATAAAATACCATTATGGAGGAAATCGTTTTATATTTTTAATTAATATTTATAATCGAATTTATCTTATTTATAACCCTATATTAAAAATGTTTTAGTTATTAAACTTTGATTTTAACTCTTTAAAGTCTTCTTTGAAATAAATAATAATAAATGTCCTAATCTAATCCAAGTGGACCAAAGATATTAATATTTTATTCATAAGGTTTTTTGGTCGAATTATACTTATCCAACAGAATTAGAACATGTGTTATGGTAATAATAATTTCATTTTTACCCTTAATTACCCTATTTACTTTTTTCTATGGTAAATAAAAGTAAAAAGTTACTATTCACAAAAATTATTTTTATCTTATTGAACCAAATTTTAATCCTTGATATTAACTATGTCTCTCGGATTTTCAAAATTCTACTCACATAATCGGTAAAATTAAGTTTTATGTGAATTTTCAAATTCTCCTAGGAGATGGCTAAAAGACAGTGAAAATTTCAGTAAAATTTTTATATGTATAAAATTATTATAAACTGACTCCAATGAATTACATTAAACTTCTATAGGTATTACGTATCTATTTTGACCTAAAATAAATTTAAATAAAATAAATAATTATTTAAATAAAAAGTCGGTTTTAACCAATAACTAAGTGTTTTTCACTATTCATCAAAAATTGAAAGTTTTCAGAAAAATACCAAAAATTCACCCTAGGCTAATTTCAATATTCCGAATCCAAAAATGAAGTCCATTTTGAAAGATAATATTTATAAAATTTCAAAAAGTGGGTATTACTATTCATAACAGCTAGTTTGATTGGTTGTGGTGTGTTAGAACTCGAAGTTGCGTACAACACACGCTACTGTATTATTCAAAGGGAAACGTGTTGTGGAAGCTTGGGATGTTACTGTTATTATAATATCTTATTATTCTTGAGAAAAATATATTTATAAATATTTTTTTACACACGAGTGCAAGATTAATTTTAATTTCAATTCATCCACTTATATGAGTTGAATTTAAAAAAATTATTTCTTATTTTTAATCCTAATAATATATATTATCTGTTAAGGGAAAAACATTTACCTCACTTTATAGCAGAAAGAGAAAAAACTTTTTACTATGGTAGAGGTTAAAATGTGATTACTAGGGGTTAAAAAAAATTATTAGAGTTAAATATGACCCATATTTTTTGAATTCCTATTTCATGATCATATTTATCCTTTAGATCTAAAGAATTAGATAAATTATTACCTTGTTTCGTTTTTTATTGTGAAAATATGGGAGTATTTATTTCTTTTCAAAAATTCCAAATTTTTTCTTTCCCCCACTTATAATTGGCCAACCCATCTCATGTCCTTTTCAAAATTCCAAAACACATTTTTTGGACATGAAAATCACATATAACAACCATAATTATCTCCCCAATTATTTTAAACATGGTATCATCATAAATTCATCCTTGGAATGATTTTGGTAAAAAATATAAGATGTAATCGCAATAAGAGGATATATAAATGTCTATGCATTTTATATTACTTATTTTTCTACCACCATAAAATAATATTAAATCATCATTATAAGATAAACATTTAATCATCCCCATGAATATATTTTCTTTTTATTATAATGATATATTTCTATATAAATCTCCCACATCTCGGAAAAATACTACTGATCATGTGTACGAAAAACTACCACCTCACGAACAAACACAATTCAATTTTCATCACCAAATCTCAATGATAGATACAATTATATACTTTATATATATATATATATATATATATTAATTACGATAAAATAATACATATTCATTATTAATATCTCATATTCCATCATATTATCCTCTTTTCAAGAAATGTGATTTGTTTTCTTGTGTCAAAAGTATATTATCACCTCATCAAGAGTTGTGATTCATTTTACACATACAAATTACAAAGAAGGTAAAAATGATTAATTTTATGTTAATATATGATAATAATAAAATATTAATGATTATATGAAATAATATTTTCATTCAATATCCTTCAATATCATACATTGAAAAAATGATAACATCATTCGTGTGTATGGAGAACTACTACCTCAGAAATAAATGTGATTAATTTTTATTACTATATCCAATAGATCCTAATTTTAAGAATATTTTTTAGTAATACTATGATATATATGATATAATGAACATTTTATAATTTAAAATAAATTATATCTTCTTTACATCGTGATCCTTTAAAAATTTAAATGTTACTCATGCATACATATGGTCTACCATCTCCATTATTGTAACAGTGTTCATTTTTCATAACCGTATTTCATTGATGGTTTTACAAGTATTATTTATGAATAAATATTATTATTATGACATGATTAAAATAATATATATTATTTTATAATAATCTATTTGACCTTTTTTGACTTACCATAAATATTTTTGTCATATTAGCAGTTTATCATTGAAATGTTCAACGTGAAAGTAATTTTTATGTAATTTAATATGAAATATAAAATATAAAATAAAATGAATTATAAAATTGAAAAAAGTTCATAAAAAGTAAATAATTTTTATTTATTAATTATTATTGATGATTAAAAATAGATTTTATGATTTTTGCATGATGTAAGGGTTTCTCATCAAAACATTATTCTTTATGACACATATCTATTTATGGACAAAATATCAATTAAATGGTGTATATAATACCCCATTAAATTTTATATCCTCAATAAATAATACATAATTTATGTTTTTATTATAATTAATATACTTAATTTAATGGATTTTATAATTCAAAAAAGTAAATTGATCATGGCTTATGTTTCAAACTCATTTTAATATTGATTTATATGGGTAGGATTTTCATTGTAGTAAATAATTTATCATTTTATAACAGAATAAATTCATTAAATATAAATATATTTATTCATGAAATTTTCATAAAATCGAAATATTTTCCACTGAATGGTGCGTAATGGTATTAATAATTTTTTTGCTGAAATTATTACATCATTTATCTCTTATGATAAATTCATTTTCCTCCATCAAAATTACAAATGATGTTTTGAAATATGATTTAATATTATCCTTTTATTTTTAAATTCAATTTTATTTATGGTTGGATTTGTTACAAAGAAAAGTAATATTCATATTTTTTTCTATACAATGTAATTTTTATATTTAAAAAAATAATGAAGAGAAATTTTTTACTATACATGTAAAATAAAAATTTACCCTCTTTTATGATAAATCAATAGTTTTAAAGATAAATTATATGTTTATGTGGATCATTTTAAGGAAAAATATTATATTATATTTTGGTAAATTTTAAATTTTGAAAATTTATTGTAGAGACTTGAGTTTTGGCCCTGTTAGACATTAGAATATTCATACGAATAAATACCGAGATAGTTGCGAAAGCAGCGTGCGACTCTGAGGCCCAGTGCACCCAAAAGTTATTTTAAAAAATTAAGATTTTTTATACAATAAACATGGATGAAATGGGATATTTCATAAACTGATTCTTGGATAAAAAATATGAGGTCACTGTTGCGTTTGGGGCATGTCGTTTACCCTAGGCGGAGTATAAATTTTGAGGGCACGAGGCTGATGAAGAAATAGTTATTGAGAGAATTTTCATAAATAAATGAATTAGTTTATTTATGGTCATCAGCTCAAATAAATCATGAAAGGAGTATAAGATCAAAATTTCTGAGTGCACGATTGAGTTCAAAACACTGCGTTTACTGTAGGGGCGACCTGAACATCTCCGCGCTGGGAGGTTTTGTCAGAGGTATAGATAATTGTTGAATTAATTAATTAATTAATTAATTAATTAAAATAATCAATCACACTCCCCCCGCTGTATATGATTCACAAAAAAAGGAAGCCTCATCCTTCCCCCTTTCAGGACTGATGAACTACCGAATTGAACAATCAAAGTGCCAACGAGCTCCAATTTAGATAGTTGATGATCCCAAATCGTGCAACAACATGTTTGGAGTGCAAATATAGGCTCAAATGTCGGTGTTTCATATGTGAGGTAGGTGGTTTGATTTTTAATTCCCTGATCCCATTTATGCTATTTTTTTCATTGTCTTTTCGTCATAGTGGTGTAGATCGGGTCCCGAGGGTCACACAGATGGTCTAAAATATATTTTGGGAGCACCAGGGTGCTTCCAGCGGTCCATGGAATATTTCTTGTGGCAATGCTAGATTCCGACAGCAAGGCTAGATACCGCTAGTATCCATGGCAGAATCCAGTGGGAGTGATGGCTAAAAAATATGTTTCCGGCTTCGGCGTGGATAATTACAGCTCCGATGAAGCCTTTTCTAGCTCTGGTTTGGGGGTTCCGGAGAGACAGGCGGTGGTCCGACTAAATTTTTTTGGGAGTTCTTTAATACCATGTAACCCGAAAACCTTATGTCCGATTTGTGAGCTGTTTGTGGAGACACGTTTCTTGCATTGAGGCAGATCTATTGAGATCAATTTGGAATTTTATGAATCGGTTTTCTGTCCCAGGTCCATGAAATGTTGAATATTATAATAATATTTTATTATTACTCAACATCGACCTACTGTAACTTCTACACGGAGTGTCTGATTGACGTGTCGTTACTAGTACCGTAATCCAGATAGTATGTAAAAACTTTCATGATAGTTTTTATGTTCTGGGACCAAGATTATAGTGTAGAACACTTGAGGATTGTTTTGGGACATTATGTAGAAACGTAAATGTTCTATTTGGTATCTGTTTTGGGAGAATGAGTAGACGTTCTCATGCATTTTTCAAAGGGGATCGTAAGGGTGAAATTATCCCGATGAGTTTATTAATCATGGTGTTTTCCCTACATAGATTCGATATGGTGAATAGTACTTTTTTAACTAGTGGTCCATTTATGGTGAGTAAATAACTTATCCAACATGTTTTTATGTATAGACCACAAAGGTGGCCTCGGTCTAGGACTAGGAGGTGTGCACTATGATGATATTGTGGGTATCTTGGGTTAGCGTCATTTGGACTAGCAATGATTGAGGGAAATACCTTGGTTCATTCATATGAGGGTTCATGTGAAATTACAACCCCAATACAGGTTTGTGATCCCCTAAATAGAATAAATTTCATATAGAGTTGTGGAATACGTCCGCTGAGTCCAGATCAAGATCCTCTAGATTCAATTCCCAATATTGAGTTCTTGGTATCATTGTAAATTCTTATCCAAAGGAAGAGATCCCCTATCTAGTAGGTAAACCCTATATGGTTTGAGGCATCATTGAGAATATGATCCCCCACATAGTGGGTTGTATTAGTAGAGTTTTGGTATCATTCGGAATTTGATCCCCTACTCACCATGTGGTTTTCTATAGGGTTGTAGTATCATCAGTAATGTGATCAACTACTTTTTGTGTGGTTTCAGTAGGGTTTTTTGTATTGTCAGTTTGATCCCCTACTTCACAAGTTATACTAGATGGGGTTTCCAGAATCATCATGACCACCTTTACACATTTGACAATCCTCTATCTAAGTGATGTGTTTTGTGGACAGTCAGATCGGGTTGTGGTATCTCCCTTTGGATCATGGGAGTGAAGCCCAATTTGTGATATTTTGGAGTTACCAGAGTGGGTTAATATATCCCCTAGTAGACCCTAGGAGTGATCCCATATCTAATGAGGGCAGTGTTTTATCTATTTCAACATGGTGTTATTATTGATGATGTCTGCGGAGGGTTTTCTATCTAATGGGCCATCTAGGATGGAGGAGTGAGTCTTGATAGAATTTATCTCTCAGACGAGTGTCATCTGGGATAAAAGAGCATGTGGAGTGTGTTCTCCTATTTTGAGTATGTCTTATATCTATGATTAGAACTTGTCACTGGTAATGATGTCAGAACCTCATGAAGCTTGGTTCTTGAAACAAGTATATATGAATGTTCATGGTACATGTGTGGGCATATACCTATGGTGGGTGGACTAGTCATGTTTTTCTGAGGATGGTCTCGAGATGGAGTTTTCTCTCATTTGGTTCCCAATGGACGAGTTGAGCTGATTGTTGCCTTCATATTTATTATTTTTTTTGGTTTTGGGGCGCTAACAGAGTATTTTTATACTAACCCCTACATGGTCTTTTCCCACACTTGTTTTGTGTCTTTTTTATACCACATGCATTTCGACGTAGTCCTAAGGGGACTTTGAGTAGGGATAGCATAGTGAGTATGACTGACTGAGGTGTTTACCAGAGTAGTGTTGAGGAGCATCCCAGAGAGTTATTTTAATAGCAATCCCCTCCTTCTGAGCATGTTGGACACTTTTTCAGTTTTATTTTGGTGGGCCAGGTACTTTACCTTTTGTACTTTTGATGTACTCTGGTTGTGGGTTAGATGTATGCATGCATTTAATTTCTGTTTTTATATACATCTATGCACTGTTGCATGTAGATAAATGTTGGTGTGTGTGTGTGTGTGTGTGTGTACCTTAGGGTAATGCCTCCTATTTTTGTGATAGCCTGCTTGACTCTAGTGTCCTGCCCCAGCCGTATTTGAGGTGGCCTTGGGGAGTCATGGATTGAGCCTTGTTGGGTCAGGTCATGATAGAGTTATATCAGAAGAGTATCTTCCATTGGGATCTCTGAACATATGTGGTCTAGCTGTGAGCTTTGGTTTCATTTAATAAAGGCAATGTTTAGATGTTTTGAGTTCGGATTTTTGGCCAGGGACTCCAGTGTTGGTGCGGCGGCTGACGTATCTATTCACCAGGACTATTATAACCATCTTTTGGACTTGGTACGTTAGTACACTAGTCACAGGGAAATAATTGTACATTCATCAAATAGGATAGGGTTTTGGGGTTTCCATGTCCTTCATTAGTCATCTTCGTAGATATACTATTGGACTGTGGTGTGTCTTGATTTTAATTCAGGATTCCACCATGATAACAACCAATTAGGTTTCCGTAGTGGTGTTATGGTTATGCTCTACCCCGAGTAGAGGCTTTTGAGTATTGAACAGGTTTTTAGGCTAGAACACTATTTGGTCTTCCAGTTTAGCCACCACCTATCATGTATCTGGTTGTGTCGCAGTGTAGGACGAGGATGCACACATGATGAGTGTGCTGCATGAGTTCCAGAGGCAGCAACCTCAAAGGGAACAGGTTGATCCATAAACCCAAGAAGCTAATGACAAGATCGAAGAAAACACCCAAGTTTTTTGCCTGGTGAGGATGCATACAGAGCAGATGGTGGTCCAAGAGTTGAACCTTCAACATGGTTCAACCGGGCGATGGTGGTGTCCAGTGAAACAATCCAAAGACTAAGAGATGCTCTCATGGATAGAGTTTGATCTGTTCTTCATAGAATAGTTCTATCTAGTCATGCTGAGGTTAGTGCAGATCGAGAATCTTTTTCAGCACTAGTATGAAGGTATAACCGTGTTTGCGTACTTTACTAGGATTACATAACTATCTCACTACTTCATGGATATGGTTTGAGTATCATAATTTAGGGATTGGACCTTCAAGTAGGGCCTACACAATTAAATATGGGGAGGTGTGGTTTCCTTGTGCCTACCCATCTATCCTGGATTGATGGAGTGGCCTGTGGTGGTGGAGATATTTCTAGGTGAGCAGATTCTGCCCGTTAGTGCGGGGCACGCGGGAGATGAGGAATCAATAGATTGTTCAGTATCTTGTAGTTGATGACAGGCGTAGGGGTATGGACATTCTTGAAGTTTTAGGAGGATAACCTAGGTTGGAGGATTAGAGGATCAAGGCTCTCGTGAAATTTCTGGTTTTTAACACCAGATGCGGTGTTATGCTTGCAAAGGATAGGGAAATCATGCTATATATTGTCCAAACCATCATGTAATTGAGAGGGAGTCGATTGATAGGTTGTCTTGGCAGTGGATGTGTCTTGAGTATAGAGGCCTGTAGGGCGGAAAATATGGCGACAAAGCTGGGGAAGCAGTGAGAGCTGGCAGGCGGTACGAGTTGTCACTGCCACAACCCCCAGGTTTCCCAAGATGGGTATAAGGAGCTAGAGAATAGGGGTGAAGAAAACATCATGACTTATAGGTTTTTGACCCCAAGGCTCTGTAGATGGATATAGGTACGCTCTATGTCCTTTCTACTTTCTACAATAGTCTTGATAGACATTGTTAGGTTATGCTCTTTCAATTCTATTACATTATAGATATTTGTTTAGGGAGTTGGTAAAGCCCTATGTTAGTGTTGGTATTGTTTAGTCTTCTTCAAATGCACGAGGATGAGGGATTATTCCCCCACATTGATGAGTTTTCTGTAACATGATTATAGCCAAGCATGTGAGTCATTGCCACCCAAAATAGATAGTATTGAGGTTCGGTGGATGAGTCCCTTTGACATATGTGATCAGGGAAGGGTTGTGTGTTGGTGAGTTTTTGAGAAAAGCCTTGGGTTCCCCATTGTCTGTTCTGGTTGGATGTATGGGAACCATTGGTGGCTATGTTGCGGTTTTGGTGAACTTGCTGGTTTGGGAAACCCAATTCAGAGTTCAGTTTCTCTTCCACATGCTGATGGATTTTCAGGGAAAAAAAGTACTATATTGTGTAGAATGTAGAGACTTGGGTTTTGGCCCTGTCATACTTTGAAATATTTTTAGGGATAATTTTAGAGCTAATTGCGAAAGCAGTAGATGATTCTGAAGTCCTATGTTCCCAGAATTAATTTTATAAAAATATGATGATTTTTTATACTATGCACGTGGTTGAAAATGGGTTATCTCTTAAATGGTATTTTAGATCAAAAATATGAAGTCACAGTTGCGTCTGGAGCATGTTTTATACCCTAGATGGGGTATAACCAATGCAGGCGCGGGCCTACTATAGAAAAACTGGCTGAAGGAATTTTTACAAATAAATGAATTAATTTATTTATTATTTCAGACTGAATAACTCAGGAAATAAATCATGGATCTAAATTTTGTATGCGTGGTTGAGTTTAGAACTCTATGTTTACCCTATGGGAGTCTTGACTTCTCCACACCATGAGGTTTGGTCGGGGCGTAAATTGTTGTTTAATTAATTAATTAATCAATTTTAAAATTAATAACCCCTACCCCCTACACACTGTCTATGTTGCGCACAAGGTGGAAGCCTCCTTCTTACTTCTTACTTCTCCAAAGAACCATCAGATCGGTAAAATGAAGCACTAACGACCTCCAATTCCTACAGTTGATGCTCCTAAATCATGCAACGATAGGTTTAGAGCACGGACCTGGGCTCGAATGTCTGCATTTCACCCGCGAGGTAGGCAGTTTGAGTTTTATTTCCTCGGTCTAATTTATGCTAATATTTCATTCATCATGTCATCATATAGGTATTGATTCGGCCCCGATGGTCACAGAGATGGTATTAGATCTATTTTTTGATCACTAGGGTGCTACATGTGGCCCGTAGAAGAATTCTTGCTGCAAGGCTAGATTCTGGCGGTGGCCAAGGTGGAATCCATTGAGCTCGGTGGTAGCGTGATGGCTTCCAGCTCTATTGTAGTGGTTTTGGGCTCTGGCGTGGTGGATTCATACTCTTGCGTGGTGGTTTTCAGCTCTGGTATGATGGTTTCTAGTGAGAAAGGTGGTGGTATGGCCATAATTTTCCATGAGTTATTTAAACCCTCGTAACTCGAAAACCTTCAGTCTGATTTGAGAGAAGTTTCCAGTGATGAATTCCTTGCATCCAGACATAGAATTTGAGCTCACTTATAGAATATTATGTGTCAGGTTTCTGGCTCAGGGAGATGAAACATTGAAAATAATAATAATATTTTATTATTATTCAGCTTCGACTCATCATAACATCTGCACAGAGTGTCCGATTGGAATGTCCTCAGTGGAGTTGTGATGTTGATAGTAAGGTAGAATTTTTTGGGTAGTTTCTGTGTTCTATAAATTTATTTATAGGGTGGGACCCTTGAGGTTGTTTTTCAATGTTTACGAAGAAACATAACATTTCTATTTGGTGTTTGTTTTGGACGAATAATTAGACAATCTCATGCATTTTTCTGAGGGGATCATAACTGTGGGATCTTCTCGATGAGCTTCGGTATAAAGGTGTGGTCCCTAATAAGATTTGTTATAGTAAACAGTAACCTTTTCACTGGTTTTCCATTTTGGTAAAGTAAATAGCAAATCATGTGTGTTATTCTACATAGAACGTGGTGGTGGCCTCGTTCTGGGCCTAGGAGGTGCGCATTGTGGTGATGTTGCAAGTCACTTGGGATATCATCGTTTGGACCAGTAGTGGTTGAGTGAACTCCCATGGTTCATTATTATGAGGGTTCGTGTGGCATTACAAACCTATTAGAGGTTTGTGATCCCATTGATATGATGAATTTCATATACTTTTGATGCATCCCTCTGATGATTCCAGAGTAGAATCCTTTAGCATCTCTTCCCTAGATCGGGTCCTTGGTATTGTTTTTACCACTTATACATGGGTGGGAATCCCCTATCTAGTAAGGTAACCCCATAGTGTTTGTGGAATTATCCAGAATATGATCCCCTACGTTGTGGGTCAATATAGTAGGGTTACGGTATCATCTGGTATATGATCCCCAACTCAGTGTGAGGCTTTTTGTAGGGTCTTTGTATCGTCAGGAATGTGATCCCTAACTCGTTTTGTGGTTTTGGTAAGGTTTTTTCTATCATCGGCTCGATCCACTACTTTTCATCTTATACAAGATCGGGTTTCTAAAATTATCATGACCTTATTTACATGGGAGAGGATCCTTTATCTTAGTAATGTGTTCTATAGACTGTTAGATCAGGTTGTAGTATCCCCCACCAGATCCTGTAAATGATCCCCATTCTGTGAGATCTTGGAGTAACTAGAGTGAGTTCATGTATCCCCTAGAGTACCCTAGGAGTGATACCCTATATGAGGAGTTTGGTGTTTCAACTTTTTTACAGTGGTGTTCTTAGAGATGATGTCTGATGAGGGTCTTCAATTGGATTGGTTATCTGGGATGGTGGAGTGAGTCCTGATAGAGTGTATCTCTCAGAATATTGTTATCTAGGATGACAGAGCTCGGGGAGTGTGTTCTCCTAGTTTGTGTATACCTTAGATCATTGAGTAGAACATGTCGCTGGTAATGATGTCTAAACCATAGGAGCCTTGGTGCCTCAAATGGGTATATCTGAATGTTTATGGTATATATATGGTAATATACCTAAGCTGGGATGACTAGTCATGGTTTGTTGAGGATGGTCTTGAGATGGAGTTTCTCTATCATTTGGGTTCCCTCGGCCTGGGATGAGATGCTTTTTCATTTTAGTTTCTCTCTTTTATTTTGGGGTTTTGGGGTGCCTACTGATTATTTTTATATTCACCCCTACACTAGATTTTCATGCACATAATTTATTTCTTATTAAGACCAAAAAACTTTCGACGGAGTCCCATGACTACTCAGAGCAGGCAGAGCTTATTGAGCATGACTGATCGCAGTGTTTAACGGAGTTGTGTCAAGTCAAGAAACCATCTGGTGGGTGCTTTCAACAGTGATACCCTCATTAAGAGAAGTTTGGTCAATTTTTTAATTTTATTTTTTTGGGCCATGTATTTTCCCTTTTGATTTTTTTACTCTGGTTCTATGATAGATGTATGCATTCATTTCTTTTTAGTTTATATATATATATATCTTTACATTGTTTCATGGAGGTGTATGTGGGTGCATGTGTATAGGTACCTTAGGATAATGTCTCCCATGTGTGTGATTGCCTACTCTCAACTAGTCGCCGACCCCTATCCTATTTCAAGGTGGCTTGGGGATTTTTAGTTTGATCCCCATTGGATCTAGTCGAAACATTTATTTTCAAAGTGAAATTGTTATTTTCCTCAAAAATGATTTTAATATATCTTATATTCATCAATTATAGAATTTTTTTTATATAGTACTCTTAAATTCTTTATTAATGAATATCAAATATATAACATTGTTATTATATCTTTATATTATGTTTTATTATATTCATTAATATCAAAATTCATATAAACCCATTATAAACATTCATTTTTTATGATGTGAGATATGATTATAAAACCCATTAATTTTCCTTGTATAATTGTTATTATTATGCCTTATAATCAATCTCTATTAATTGGAAATGAAAATTGAAGACCATTTTATGATTACTGCTCCTATATTTAACAAAAATTAATTGGTTATTGTTTTTATTTTCAATATTCATCATTTATTATATTATGTATTAAAAATACATTATGGGATATTGTCCACAATTTTATTTTTTCTTGGAATTTGGCATTGAAACATGCATATGATATGTTTTAGGTTTATTCTACATTATTATGGTGCTATTTTCTTATGATACAATGTTAATTATAATATTATTCATTGTGACCACTCATGTGCCTCCTCATCTTTGATACCTTGTAATATATCTGAATCAATTGTAATGAATTCTTATTAAGTTTAATTCCATACTTGTTTTCATTAACTTGAAATTTTCATTATTATATTTCATAGTTTATCCTCTATAGATTCAGAGGCTCAAATGTACTTAGGTTCATATAATTAGATTGAGATAAAAAAGTAAAAATCTTGTCTTCTTTGGAACATTATATTCCCAATACACTGGGACATCCATCCTCAAATTTTAATTAATGGATGTATATGTAAAAATGTCATGTAATAATAATTTTGAAAATCATGGGTCACTATAGTAAGTATCAATGAAAATATATAATTAAACATTGTAACAATGTTGATAAAAAATTAGTGATAACACATGAGATATATCTAAGCTTATTAATAAGTATTAAAATGTATTCAAAAATCATAGTAAGGTAAATAGTTAGTGGTTTTTTTAAAAAAATTATACTGCAATATAGATACTATAAGAATATTAAGTTAAGGGGAAGAATTACCTAGGGGTTATGAATCCAAAAAATGAACAATGGACTTTACTTGAGCATAAATGGACCATAAAAATAGTCCTTACAATGCACCAGGTTTTTCACTCATGAGGAATATGCTTTGGAAATTTACATACTCTTTAGAAAAAAATATGAATGTATTGAATGAACTATTATGTTATAAAAATAATTGTAATATTTACCATGTATAATATATATTTAGTCATAGTGTCCCATAATTCATGAATTTCATCTATTATAAATGTATTCCTTATGGTTTTATAAGATTAGATTTTGAATGTTAATGATTTGCAATCAAGTTTCTTTTAATGTATTTATTCAATGTAATGATATAATAATATAATAATAAATAGAAATGTGATGTAAAAACAACTTACCTACTGTGATTACTAACCTTACGGGAATGGAATTTAGACATGTTATGAAAATTCTAAAAGATCAATATTTAATTACACCAACAATTGGAACATAAATTAAATATTAATAAAATAATTTAATATAATGATGTTCCCTCATGGAAGTTAAAGTGTTAAATATAGTATATTAAAGATGGATTGACATTATAAATTTAATTATTATGGAAGTAATATCCTAATATACTATCTTTAATGGAGGTTATGTGTTTTGTATGTATAAATATGTGGAATATAGAAATGAATTGACAATTAGTTTAATGTTTTATTTGTGCTCAACTTGGGAAATAAGATATTTAATTTCCCAGATTAAATAATTTTTTCAATAATGGGGATGGGTCTATGTTATACCAATAATTTAGCTGAATTTTTTACAAATGGGGATCATATTATTATTACTTTTATGTATTTTTATCTTTGGTATTTTGGTGACAATAATTCTTAAATTTCAATGGCTAGATACCTAGTAGTTTTTCATTTTAGATTTTTTATAATATATCAAATGGTAATAATGAACTAGAGAGATTATTTATTGTTATGTTGATAATATATGAAAAAAATAATGGAAATATAATCTTAGATATGTCCTTGTTTTTTAGGTAATTAAAAGTTTTTTTAGTTGTGGAAAAATAATTATTCATATAGACAACCATTGAGGTTAAAAATTTGATTTGATGACTAATGTATTTCTAAAGTTTTTACTAATATTCCTGAGATCATTATAGGATCATGGGTAATTTTGAGTATGTTTATTGAACATTTTTCTCCATAGTTAAATAATAATGGAAATCTCTCATGATTGTCAACAACACATCACATTCCACAACGTCGAGGGGCTTGCAACCACAAATAAAGGTATATTAGGGATAATCAGTTACCACAAACCATTATTATTTAATTTTTAGTATCAAGTTATTTTACATAAAATATTTTGTGGATAAATTTAATGTTGATTTTTGGAATTATATTAGATGATTTTTTTGTTAAAAAATTTATATTGAAGTCATTAAAGATATTTAGGGTAACATTTTATTATGTTATGATACATATGAATTTCCACTTAGTTTAACATAAATTATTATTAGGGATTAATGAAAATACTTTATTCAGATATGTACATTTATAGAATGTTCTATATAATTTATATTTGATAACTTGAATCCTACTGAGGTCATTTAAGTTATTTGGGATATAGTTTTATTTATTTTATGAACGATCAATGTTAAACCATTTCTTTCATTGATAAATTTTAAAGATTATTATAATGATAATAATTTTGGGCATTATAATACATTGTTCTAACCATTTTTTTAATAAATATATTATGAATATATTTTCAATCTACTATAGATTTTATGATCTTATAAAATTTAATGTTAGTGATTCAGAAAGGAAAACTCATATTCAATATTCATTCTATAGATTAATATGTAAATTGAAAATTGATCATAACATAACCCCAAGATGAAATAGAATTTATTAAAAAAGTTACTAGGTAAATATATTTTCTAGTTTTCTTAATTATAATTGTTAGAAAATCCAAATAATCTATTGGATTTACTTGAATAAAAAATTTATCATTTTATTACCATATTATATGAAATAGTTTCCTTTTAATTCATTATATATATTTTTTTATGTTGACCTTATGATGTTCATTCAATTTATTGAGATAAATTGTACCTAATACTCTCCAAATTTATTTAATACTTTATTCAATGAATATTTCTTCTCTTTTCCCTGATGTTCTCATATTTGAATTCCTGTTATGTTATAACCTTCTCATATACATTCATATCATTTGATGTGAATTTTTTTCAACCATATTTATAATGTGGGAATTTTTCCACAATAAAATATAAAAATATAAAACGCTTTATTGCCAAAAATATTTTTAAATTGTGAGAAAATGATTTATATATTGTGGTGGAATTTGAAACCACAATAATATAAATAAACCTTATGTTTAACATCAAATTCGACATGAAATACTGTGTCTAAATGAACTTTGATTTATTATTAAGATGTCGTAACTAAAATATTATAAATTTAACATAGTTATTATTTTTTGGGTATGAATAACATTTAATTCATTATTAAATGTATATAAATTTACTAATAAATTATATTTATTTATAAATTAATATTAAATAGTCGCTCAGTTTTTTGAAAATTCATTTTATTCATTCAAAATATGTTTTCGAAAAAGGAATTTTTACTAATTTTTCTCATAAAAATATATAATTATTTTATATCAATACAAAAATTTTATTTTATAAAATTTGATTCTTTTTTTGAATTATTATATCTATATAATTTTATAGAAAAATTTTACACTTTACTCATAAAAGAATATTTTTCAATGAAATGTGAAAAATAAGATTTTATTTGTAAAAAAATCATTTCTTTTTTTTGGATTAACAAATATAAAAGTAGGTTTATTCATTAAATTTGATTCAAAATTAACATAATTATTATTTTTATACATTCAATAATATTATTTACATTTAAATCATCTTTATATGTGATTTTAGTATATTATTATTCTTATACTAAAATACACATCTTTTCAATAAACTATTTGAATGTTTTTAAAATTTCTCCCATTTATTTAATTAAAATAACCCATAGTGATGAATTATTAAAACAAAATAGATATATTATACATATATAAAAACTAAAATAAAATATTATTATTATAAGTATTTTTTCATATAACTATTATAAAATCATCTTCCCTTGGAAAAAAATTATTTCCATGAGAAACCGTTTTTTGAAAGATTTATATGATTAATTTCATATTTGATTATGCAACATATCAAATATGAAGTTAAAACATTTGATTTCATTTGTTTCATTATAATAACATATATTATATAATTAGTTCATCAATATTTTGGACAATAATTAATAGTGATAAAAAGAAAAACAAGTTATTTTGGTTATGGTAAAAATATTAATAATCGAAGATTAAACTAAAATCAGAAAGGATAAAGATGACCCAAATAATATCTAACAACATTTTTTTTTCATATTTACAACATATTATTCCAAATTGTTTAATATATTCTATTTTTATGATCTTAACTTGTGTATAACAATAGTGTACTTCATTTTTTGAAATTTTATTAACAAGGAAATTCGCTAACATATAAAATTCCACCCTATCCTTTATATTCCACATAATGAAAACCAATTATATTTTATAAGACCATAAAAAATATAATAATTAATTATATAAACTAAATTTATACAGATTCGTTTATTTTAAGTCTATCATAGGTAAAATTTCATTTCCAACCTAAAGAAATATTCCAAAAATAGGCAGTATCATAACATAGCATTTTATTTTATTTCATATTCTAACCACATAAAAATTTAAAAAATTTAAAAATAAAAAAAAATTATTGAATTTAAATATATTGTTTATGTTAATTAATTGTCCAACAACTGTACCCTCTTCAAAAAAATGTGAAACCAAATTTTTTATCATGTGTATAGAAAATTATTGTCTCGCGAACACACATAATTAATTTTCTATAACCACTTCTTAAGGATTGATAAAATTATTTATTAAATTTATATATATTATATTTATTTCAAAATTTTACATATTTAATTCAAATATCATATAAGATTTCTTAAATTTTATTCCATATGAATTTTTTTAAAATAACTTCTATGGAATGCAGACTACCACCTTTCAAAGTGATATTATTTGTTTTCTCAAATAATGTTCACATGGAATATAATAAATAATTTACTTCTGGGTATATAATATAATCTTTTAATATTAATAAATATATAAAAAATGTTTCATAAATTTTCTTACCTTATAATCAATTAAATAAGTGATAATGAAGATCTTGTGTATGGGGGACTACCACCTTCTTATGTGATGTGAATAATTATTATTACTGAATATCATACATTTTATGGGTAAAGGTATTTGAAAAAATTATATTCTAATTATTATATAATTTTCATCATATAATGATAATGTAAAAAATACTATATTTCTATAATTATTGTCAATGAATGGTAATGTAATTCATTCCCCGATACAACTTACCATCCCTATAATTGTATCACATGTCAATTTTCATATCCATATTTCATTTTTTTAATATGATAATATATATATATATAAATAAGATTTATTTCTGTATTAACATTATTTATATAACTATATTTTAATATATTTGACCTTGTTCATATTTATAGAGTGATAATGGACATATATTCCGTTTATCATTGAAGCATCTGAGGAGAAATTTTATTTTACATAATTGACTCTAGATTTTGTAAAATATAAAGTAAAATGTATAATTAAAAATAAAATTTTTATTAATCACATAAATAATTAACATATGATAATTATTCATTTTTTTATGGGATTCATCCGATGACATGGGATCACAGTAAGGGTTTTATTTCGAAGCTTCATTCTTTGGGACACATGTTATTTCATTCCCCAAATATATTACATGGTATTTATAATTACAACATACATTTTAAGTAATGAACCAAAAGTTCTTCATGATATTTTATGTTATAATTAACAAACATCATTCACCATTTTTAAATATTCCATGCTTACATTAAATAGTTATTGATTATGATTCAATCTGATTTTAATCATGTTTGTATTTTTCTTTTAATTATATAGTGGGAAAACAATCAAGAACATTTAACAAATAAATTCTAAATTATTTTATGATGGTTGAAAAAAATTTAATATAATATTTCAATTTCCCTTATATTTGGCAGAATGTTAATGTGAAAATTAATTTCAAAATAGCCAACATCATTTCCCTCACTAGTCGAAACTCATTTTCATTAAAATCTAAGTCCACTAAAACTGTTTTAATTAAGATTATTATTCTCCTATAATTTTTAAATTAATTTTCACACATTACTGTATTTTTTGATAAAAATAAATCAAATATTCTTTTAGTTTTTCTATTTTGTTAATTTTTTTATCAAAAATGTGAAGGGAGTCATTATTTTAACATAATAAGGATGTATGAAATTACCCAACATATTGAACAATAATTTATTTGAGGCACCAATTATATATATATATATATATATGTTGAAATAATATTTTTTCTATTATATTTTCAAAATAGTTAGTTTTCAAAAGTTATATTCAAAGGGGGAATGATATTTTACTCAAGAATATTATTAATATTTTTTTATTAATCAATGATAAAAATAATTTATTTTATTAATTCCCACAAAATACTATATGTCTGATTCTCACATATATAACAATATAATTCAATCTAAATTTAATTTGGCAATACATTTCTGGTATTCATCCATCAAATTAATTCATTGTGAGAATTATTTTGACTATGGTATAAGATATGATTATGTAACTGATATCAATTCCATGGGTAATTCCTATAATTATTCCTTTTTAGAAGATTAAATTATGTCTAAAACATAAATCATGAACATTAAATGGTGGGTGCACCCAAATATCAATCCATTTCATGGGGTACATTTTTCATTCTCACAACGTGTTGGTTATTGGATTAGAGAATAAACCAAATCCATTTTGTGACATTGTTCGCCATGTGTTATTATATATAATGTTATCCTTGACTCTATTTTATATTGTGTTATATGTTTCATCCACATTTATATCATCCAGTTCATTTATGATATCTTGTACTTTATTTTATTCTTACATGTTAGCACTCAGGTACCTCTTATTTTTTGATGTCTTTGTATACCTATAAATCTCATTTTATTCGTCCTTATTGTGTTCATATCCCTAATAGTATTTTTATCTATCCCTTATACTTCATGTAATCACCATGTTATCCAATTATAAAATATGATCTCAAATGGATTTAAAATACTAGTATGGAGATTAAAATAGTGAAATTTTATATTAATTTTCTTGGTACCTAGTCTTTCATGTACATCATGCCATTTTGATCCTCAATTTGTAATTACTGGATGTTTTTATAAAATAACATATAATAACATGTGTAAAATCCATGAGTACCTATAATTGATTATAATGAATAATATTTTATTGAAAAATATATTATCTATAAATTAATTTATGAATATTAAATTTATTATATAGATAAAAATAAATTAATGTCCTATACATGGAGAACATCCATTAATAATATACACATCATCCTTGTTTATCTTCTTCAAACATCTAAATTTTAATATTAATTTTATATGGAATAAATAACTGAGTTATAACATATAAAGATATTTTTTTTAATAAAAGTCTCCATTAATATATTCAAATATCATATGATATATTTTCAGCCAAATTATATTGCAGCAATGTATCATAAATGGCCATAATTACTATTAAATTATTTTTTTGACAATTTGATCAATTCCATTTGTAATGTATGCACAATCATAATATATGAATCATAAAATTTCAATCAATTTATCATATAAAATTTTAATCAAAACATCATTCAATGTTACTTGAATGTATACAACGTAAATATAAATTATTCAAGATTTGAAATAAATAATATTATTCTATTTATATCATTAAAATAATTAATATTAGTTACCTCCATATATAAATGAAAATATATTTTTGTTATTATTCATGAATATATTTATATAAAAATAATATATTGATTTTATAATTTCACGTCTTCTAAATATATAAAGTTTTATGATTATTATAACTATATTTGATTTCATTATAATGATATTTGATAATCAAATATTTCTAGTTTCCATTCATTCATTATAATTATGTCTAATAATTCATCATGAATGATATTTTAAACATAATGTATCCATAAGATATTAAAAGGAATTTTATTACTGTGAAGATGATCTATGATAGAGTTTTTAGAGGCCCCTCGTAAATTGAATTCATAAATGTGAGAAGTTTGTTGATCATAATTTAGACATGATCAAATTATAATTTCTCTTATATTGAGATTTAGGATACTCTCATAAGAACCATTATATACTATATATTTTCTTATAGATTATATTTTAATTTAGGGTACTATAATGAATTGAGTATTTATGAAATTTTTTAATGAGTAATAGATGTGTTTTTTATAATTATCAATACAATTTTCCCTGTATGAGTAGAAATCATTGTAGTTGAGTGATTATATAAAATAACTATGTTACGAGGAGTTGATTTGAATTATTCCATGAAGGGTATGTACATGAACACAACTTGTTCAATTTATATATATATTTCAATGTGTTTATGAGTATAATTGAGTATAATTATATTTTATAGCAATAATTAAAGTCTATATAATATTAAATTTTTAATTTTAGATGGATACAAGAACTATGAAGAGAAATAATATGCTATAAAAATATCACAGAAGAGAAAAGTAATTATATATAAGTGTCAATTATTGAGTTTTACAATGATACATGTAAAATATTCATGAAAAAGTAGTGATGTGGGGACTGTAGAATAGAATCATGTTGTAGTTCCAGTGAAATGATAATTTTGGGTCTCCCTAGAATAATTTATTGTAGTGCTCACACTATAATATCTTAATTTTCACAATAAGTGTTATTAAATTGATGATTGTATATATGAGGAGATATTTTATTCATATTTATTGTTACAGCATCATTCCATGATTTTATTAATGGATTTATTGAATTAATCATCCTTATTCCTTAGATTTTATAATCACTCTATGAGAATGGAGGTCATGGAAAATGTATATATAGTATAAAAAAGTTTGTGAAAATGTACTAAAGTAGAATATTGAGATTGTAATGAAAATATTTGATAAATTATATTTATATATTTAGAGAATTACTACTGTGGTTTGGATGAGAAATGAGGACAATAAATTTTTGGAAAATTTGATCATAATTCTGAATTAATTTAAGGGAATGAAATGTAGGTATTTAACTAATTATAAATGGTTGTTATTATTTATTGTACATTGTAGTATATTTACACCTTCATTATCATTTACTTATTCAAATCGGGATTCTTAACAACTCATTTCCCTAATCATGTAAATATTAAAATAGGAATATGGGTAAAGGTATACCAAATTTTTCATTAAAAGGATTAACCATATGATAAAAATTATTATGGGACCTTTTTCCCCATTATACTATGTTTTTTAATTAACACACTTTCCCCCATCACCATATCCATGATTTTTAGATACATTTAAACCAAATGGTAATATAAATAATTGATATATAGTTTTTTTGGTCAATTTCATATTTTACCACCCTTACTGATGTTATTATCTATATTCATATAATAAATGGTTATATAAACACAGTATATTAAAACATTATTATTAATACATGTGTTATAAATTTCACTTGGTATTAATGATGTATATAATTTTACTAGGTGAAATTTATAGAAATTAATTAATTTGGTTTCTTCTACAACTAATGTATATATATTCCAACATATCTATATTTTATAATCATAAAAATATTAAAAATATATCGTATCAATATATGAAATAGAAAAAAAAATTAAAAATGTATTTCATATGTTCAATTTTAGTAAATTCCATTAATGGGGATAAATGATGGTTTAATTTATTGTATTACATGTACTGGATGTAGTTTATATATTTGAAAATTTTGAAAATATTCATGATGATTGGAGATCCAATACTCAATGGGGATGAATCAACATTAATTGTCTCTCACTATATAAAGGAATCAACATTAGTTATAGACAATATAATCGTAATTGGACTGTAGATAAAATTTCATTATATCTATGGTGGATATAAAAATTAGAAAGTGTTATTATTATAGTATTCATGGGATCAATTTGAGTATATATTAATGGGTTAATAAAAATGGTGGATGAATTAATTATTCATGTTTAAAATATTGTGATATTGATAGATGGATATAAATATTATTTTTTATATTATAACATATTGAAAAAAATTAAATGGAATAATTCTAGATAAATTTAAATTATGTATTTTCATCAAATACGATCATGACAAGTAATAAAGGATTATGAATAAACCTAAACATTAATTTATTACTTATTAGAAAATAATATGTATTAATATAACTATTATTAGAATATATAAGAATTATATATCTTTCAGTTAGTAAATTAATATATTAAATAATTATAAATCAAATTAATATGGTGGAAAATAACATCGAAGATTGTTTGTGGGAGTTAAAAAAATTATATAATTATTATAATATGATATGTTTTGATAAATGGAACATTAAATGATAACCAACAAAGGAAAACTTATTTTGATATTATATTATAGAGAGATTGGGCGTTGTGGTTACTAGTGTGTGCACCTATTTATTTCATTTACATCACTATTTTAGTGATTATTTACGTTGTATCCTTAAGAATTCATATATATTAATTCTATATCAACGGACCATATTATTTTATTTTATTACCCTCTTGTTTTTTCACATTTTAATCTTTTAATAACATATAAAAGGGTATAAAGAAATACCTATATGATATATTTATCTATTCACACATTAATTTTCATGGTATCATAGTTTCCCTATTGGAAATAATTAAGAAGCACCTTACTACTACTGAAATTATGTTTAATGATCCCAATTTTTTTTTGATCCCATATTCTAATGATTCCAGAATACACTTTTATATAGGTATAATGGGAATATACATTAAAGTTATAGATTTTTAGTTAATAATATAATTTTCCCATATTTTTAATCTTGATTAGAGTTTATTTAGATATTAACTGGTTGTTTTGGGGTCCCTGTTACATTTGATAAAATTATATCTTCCTAGTTTTGGTCATTGATGGTATTCATGTAGTCTCTAGGATATGACTCATATTTGTTCCCCTAATGTGTATAAGTGAGATAATGGGGTTAAATGTCATGTATATATTGATTTATTCAGGTGATCACACTCATTTATATTTATTCACATTTATCTACTTTGGATCTATTATAAATGGTTTCGTTAATATCATTTATTTATGGGTTCTTTATTATAAATCAATTAGCATTTTTATTTATAACTTTTTTAAATCATACAAATCTAAGATTCTGAGTTCAATTAATTATCATCAAATATATATGGTGTGATTTTATATATGTGTTGTTTTTTGGTGGAAAATATGACTCATAATAAAATGATTTATATATATGTTTTCTATCTTCAATGTGTATTATGTGTCCTTGTAATGTCGGTTCTGAAGGGATGATGTTTGTGGAAAGATGATGGATAGTATGAGTTGAAAAAAAACTATGATGATGTTTTTTATCATGATGTATGTCTCATGGAATGTTATTAGAATTGGGTATTGTTTGACCTAGTTTTTCTACCATCACTGTTGGATCTATTGTATTCAATGTATGAAATTTCTCTTTCAATGATTTTCATGAGTGGGGATTTAAAAGAAATAAATTTTTAATGAATTTAGCAAGATTGATGTAAGTATTGAATATCCTGAGAGGTCTCACAAAACTAAAATTCGTCTTATTTTTGTATCATTCATATTGGTTTGGGTTGGTCATATTAGGATGGCCAATTGTTTTCTTTTGATTCTATATTGGTATAGTATTTGGAAAAGTAATTTTTTATCTAGTCTATCACATTCAATTAGATTACATTCTGTGGGTTTAATATGAATTAATTTAATTCCAATTTAATATACACCTATTTTGGGAAGGATGCGTGATATTACATGGATATTCCATACGATATATTCTATCTGAGTGACATATGATTTATTTTGGATGAATTTTGATATATTTTTCTTTGACAATGATATTTTATAATTTTTATTATATGGAATAAATATTTTAAATTTATCTGAAAATGATATTTTCATATTTATGTATATTAAACAATGAAATAGTGAAAAAAAATTCATGAAAATTTACTATAAATAATTAAGATGATTAAGATAACATATAATATATTTCTATTTAAGAATAAATACGGTTTCTAAGGGATGATGTTGGTGAACATTCATAAAATTTCACGGAAATTCTATTATAATTGATAATAAGAACATAATATCAATGAGTTCATACACATATATTTATAAAGAAAATATAAGAGATATAAATGTCATCATGGATGAATGGATAATGACTATCATGTATAAATTAAACCATCCCAAATATCCCTCATGTTAACAACAATAATAGATATATAAAGAGGATCATGTAGTGATGAGGAAACATCTACAGAATTAAAATGAAATATATATATTATGTATTATGTTTCCATGGAAATCAATTTCATTATGGAGAATATAAATGACTAAAATAATTGAGTTATTCATTGTATACATTTCTCCATAAAATAAATATATATACCTTCAACGGATGAATGTGTTATTTAGTTTAAATATATAATATTTTATTTAAATTCATGAAGCATAAGATAATATTTTTATTATTACCAGAGATAATATTATTTCAAAAAATAATAATGTAAAATATTTTGAGGTAATGGGGGTTGATTTTGATAAATCATAGATAATCAGTCATTATATGTTTCAAAACAATGTTAATAAAATATTTAAAATATCTAAAATAGTAGATAATACTCTCAATGCTACTGTGAATCATGGATATTGTGGCCCTATTACTATATCTATTTCTTTTTTCAATGAATCATTTAAAAAAATTATAATAAATAAATGGAAAAATTTATGTTTATAGGAAATGATAATTAAATATTTCATATTTTTTAAATAAAATATGGTTTTCAAAAATTGTTAAACTAATGTGTTGTAAGAGAAGATGAATACCAATGTTAACCACATGAGAATTGTTATGATCTATGTAAATTATTATGTGTATGAAAATATTGAAAATTAAAAATGGAAATAAAATAAATTTATTCTTCATTATAATATTTTAAATAATGAACATATATTATTGAATATATTTTCACATTGAAGAGTGATTTAGGTGAATCAAATTCTATAGAATGAAAAATAAATGTGTATTTTTATGGGATCACCTCTTTATATGTCTTTATATATAATGTTCATATGGTCTATGGTTCTTATAGGAAACATAAAAAGGTTTTACTAGTTTTAGGGGTGGAGACTTATTGAATGGGGAGTTAAAAATGTGAAATTCACTTCAAAACAATAGGGTAAATTTTTGTCCTGAATTTTCATTCATGGTTTTTTTGAGGGAGGTTAGTGGGGAATGATTGATGATGTGAAAAGAATATTCTATATGAAAATGAATTAGGGTTTTTACCTAGTGAATAATTCTTTGAAAACTCATGACAAAACATGATCATCATGATGTGAATCAACATAGATTTTTTTCACTATTTTGAATTTTATTTTATCTACTATTAAGACTCAAAAATTTCATGATGTAAAATTTACAATCACGCAATGAATGTCATCCTGGGATAGGAAATATCAGTCAGATCATATCCATGGTTTTCTATAAAAAACAATGCTTTCCTCCAAAGTCAAGGAACATAAAGAGTCCATATTAATGTTTTTGGATCACATTAGGTAGGGATGGTTCACTATATTCATGTATTCAATTTCTTGTGATCAAAGGTATGTTATCATATTGTTTAGTGTAGTTTTATAACATTTCAGTTTCCTTTCCATCAAATTATTTCATTCTATTTTATCATGAATTATCATCTTCATTCAAATGTGTTATTTTTTTTTAAAAAAAAATTGAATATGGAGTCACATCGTTTCTAGTGATATGAATTTCCCATGTGGGTTAGGTGGTCCGAAATTAGTATTTATGTTCATTTAATGATCAAATAAAATTAAAATCCTTGAGGTTGGGGATTCAAAATTTCACCTATAAGTATGTTCATTCATAGTGTTATAATATTATTCTGCTTTGGGTATTAGAGAAATGTACTATAATATTGAATAAGATGGAATAATCAAAAGAGGTGGTTTATTTTTTAGTGATCTAATGTGTTTTTCCAATGTGATAATGACTTACCTCTTGACATACTAGATAGTGTTATGTATAAATTTATATATTATATTATCATGATTATTTTTAGTGGGATTAAATTTTAACATTATAGAGATATTAATGAATGTAAATACATGATCAATATTATTTAAATAATTATTTATGAGTTTGTTTTTTTAAAACATTATTATTCTAATTCAATGGAATACAAATGATTCTTAATGCATGTTTAATTGAAATTGTTCTATAATTTTAAATATTAATTTCATAAATAACATGAATCTATAAATTATTTTTATTTATATTAATAACAAGTAATGTTTATAGATTTATTCATCCTAGAATTTTTATTCTATTTTATGTTATTCATAATGTATTCTTACAAAATTTTATAATATTGTAGCTAATATTGTAATATAAACATTATTTTTTATATGATAACTAAATTTATTGTTTGATATTATTATATAATATTGTTTTTTTAATGATATTTTTTTTTGGAAGAGTGAGAAAATTCTCATATAATTGGTCATTGGCTTATTTTTTTCCATGATTCCATATTGAATATGATTTTTGTTTTCATTCATTTTCTCATCTAGATAAAATTATATATATGAAATGTTACGTGATTATGATATGGAAGATGTGCGATGATATATGGGTTGGGGTTCCTGGGATTGGTGCAACTTTTGATTTCTAAGATAACAGGATACATGTTGATATTCATAGAGATATTCATTATAATATTCAAGGAGATATGTATGAAATTTGAATGTTGTTGTTAGATAGGGAACTACGATTTATGGAATGGATAAACATTGGACATTCTTGTGGTTGTGCTCAATGATAGATGTTTTCATATTGATGATGTACATAATTTCCAGTTTTCTATTGTAGAGACCCGAAGCTTGATGTACTTAGATATTAGATTACTTTTGCGGAATACATAATACATAACAAAAATAGACACACAAGGACTGTAATAGTTTAGTGTCTTTGGAAACTTGGAACGTAATCTTCTAATCGTGGTGAAAGATCTTCAACATCACCCATAAAGATCTTCTACTTTTTGTTTCCTTACCTAAAACCTTTCTTTTAATCCTGGGGGAAAAATAAAAAATAAAAAGGGTGAGCTCAAATTCTCAGTAAGGGTAAGCATGGATAAAATAAAACATACCATATACATTTGAACTTAAAAACACGAACATAATGTTTAAACATCAAAATCTTGAGCAATGACTTAAAACATGGAAGTACATAAGGCATAGATCATAATGGAACATAAATCATGATAACATAGAATGGGAATAAAACATGTAATTGTGGCATCCATTAATCACATGTAATGATTTCCAAATTAGCCAAGGCATTACTGTCATGACCATCTTAGTGGACAAAGTCCTTTTCTGAATCGAGTTCACTCCTCGTTTCAGTCCTGTAACACTGAACCAGATTAACTTACTGTTCCAGCCATGTCTATCTCATGAGATATAAATCTTTACCCAATGCATTGGAGGGTGATATAGGTCCCACCCATCTCATAATTAAATCATTCTTACTTGTGCCACAAAATAAACATACATCATTCATAATAACCCAATAAATAAAATGGGTTTCATAAACATCATCCCATCATCACATAATCCATATAAAATAAATGGATATCATTTCATAATAAGAAAAGTGAAACCATGTAAATTATAGAGACATGATACTTGAAACATACACATGTGAAATAATGTCATATTAGATGAAAATGGTTTTGATAAAACACTTGAAATTAAATCTTGAGGAAAATATCCTTTTTTTTCTTCAAAATCATTTTCTTTTCACAAAATGTCATGAAATTTTAGAAGAAAATGTTTTTGTTGAAAATAGTCATGAAATATTTTGAAGGTAGCTTCATGACAATAAGGCCCTATAAAAAATACGTTCACGCCGTATAAGTTAAAAATAACATTTTCCCCGTACTTTTGTCGGAAAAGTCAAAAAAGTGCCTCGTATCGTAAACAAAAGAATGATTCCTTACATACCATGTAGTAAAAGTCAAAAATGGGTAAAAATGACTTTAAATATACATGAAAACACTTTTATATGACATGGACATGGATTATATAAATAACCCCAGTAAATACTTACGAATAAACAATCTCGGATAAAAACGATCTTGGAGAAGTTATCCCTTACCTTAGGTCTGATATGCTTTGTATGGATTCGAACCTCCTCTTCTTTGAAACGCCTCTTTGAGACCTCCTATTAGGGCACTAAAACTGGTCTTTGAAGAAGACCATGACCTATAGGATATTTCTAGGGAAGTGGAGAAGAGAATTTTGTAGGGGTTGGCCGAGCTTGAAGGCTCAAAGTGGAGTGAGGAATAGAGGGAGGAGGTGCCCTTTTATAAGGAAGGAGAGGGGCACCTTTGGAATAACTAAAAATATTATTTTATTATAAAGTCATATTCGGTTTTAAATATCTCCAAATTGATTTATTTCGAAGCTAAGGTGGGTATTGGTCGAAATAATCTCATCCAATAGAATTTAGACAAGTTTAGGTTCCTATTTTAACCTTATCATTTATATTTAACTTTAAGTTAGATAATTTTACTTTTACCGTGTCTTTTTTTGTTCTTACACTATAAGGTTAATAAACATACTATAACAAATCAAACGAACCCCAAGTTCTTTATTATTAATATATATAACCTTATCTAAGTCATTTGGCTGAGCCTTATATTTTTAGGAATAAAATAACAATTAATAATATAATATTTTTTTTAAAAACTATTTTATGTCAATTTTGACACTATTTAGTAATTGATTTTTGTGAAAATCATAACAGAATGATCAGTTCAAAAAAAGTTAATTAAATCAACACTAACATGTCATATTAACCTATAAAATTAGTGTAATTCATAAAAAGTCTTAAATTACATTTATTTGGGTATTTATAACATCAATTATGTCAATATTTCATTAATAAAATAATTACTGCATCATCATTGTGTCATAAATAAATTAAATTATTTAATGTCTAAAATTTTAAAATTAAATATCATTATGTAGGAAATATTTTTATCTTTCTAATGAATATTTATAATCGAGTTTATCTTATGTATAACCCTATATTAAAAATGATTTACTTATTAAACTTTGATTTTAACTATTTTAACCATTCTTTAAATAAATTAATAATAAATGTCCTAATCTAATCCAAGTGGGCCTAAATGGTCATATTTTATTCCTAAGGTTGTTTATGGTCGAATTACACTTATCCAATAGAATTAGAACATGTGTTAGGGTAATAATAATATCATTTTTACCCTTAATTACCCTATTTACTTTTAACCGTGGTAAATAAAAGTAAAAAGTTACTATTCACCAAAAATTATTTTCATCTCATCGAACCAAATATTAATTACTGAAATCAACCGTGTCTCTCGGATTTTTGAAATTCAATTCATAAAAGCGGTAAAATTAAGTTTTATGAAAAATTCAGTTTTTTTAACTACCACTTAGTGGTCTCACTGTTCATCAAAAAATGAAAGTTTACAGAAAAATACCAAAAATCTGGCCTAAGCTATATTTGATATTATGAATTCAAAAATGATGTCTATTTTATCAAATTCAAAACATATCAGTTGCATTAATTAATTTAAAAATTAATTCCCGTCGTCAAAACAAATAGCGTGTTATTAAGAGATAATAACTATCAAAAGATTGACACTTGTTTATGTCTGGTTTAAATGTGAAATTACATCCAATGACCAACATTGTATTAAATTGTAAAAATATATTCTAAATATACTTTAAAACCACTCAAATTAATAATTTATCTCTATTAATTATTTTGATTTAAAAAGTTGTTTTTAATTAAAATTTAGTAATTTTCACTATTCATCAGAATATGAAAGTTATCCGAAAAGTACCAAAATTTCACCCTAAGCTAATTTTGATATTACAAATCCAAAAATGAATTCCATTTTGGAAGATAAAATTTATAAAATTTCAAAAAGTGGGTATTACTATTCATAATGGCTAGTTCATAATAATATTATAATAATATCTCGTTTAGTGAAACTCGGTATTGCGTACACTCTATCGAGGAAGGTCGCGATTGCATGTAATGAATGGAAAGTCAGGGATGAATGTTGTGAAACATCCTTTTGGTGTAGCGTACAATACAAGACATTAATGAAATTAAAAAGAATATTTTTCATAAAATCTCGGGGTGTTTCATTCTACCCCCCTTAAAATGAATTTCGCCCTCGAAATTCGTCGGGGTTATAAATGGTTTATTACTCGAATGTTTCTTTAATAGAAACCCACATCGTAAAAAGGAATACCAAAACTTGGATTTAAAAAATAAAATATGAAACGTAACGGTTACCCAAATTAACTCATTACTGGGTTTCCACATAGGAGAACATAAATGAAAATATGGATATGGAATAAAAATCTAACCATCAAGTTCTGATGGAGAGTGGTAGAGAACATGGCTATGAAAAATCAAATAATCACAAAGCCATAAATTTGTGATGATCTAAGGTACCATCTGATTCATCAGATATAAGGGCACTAGGACAACATTTTTGGTTTTCATGATCATATCCCTAAAGTTGATGAATTAAAAGTAATACTTACATGATTTTGGTACAATCTCACTATTGTTCGTGAATTGAACAATTTCCACTTCATCTCTTAAAGAAATGAAGTTGAATTTGTGATTCGTGAAGCGTTAGCAGATCATGTGATAGAATGACGGGTCATTCCATCTGTTTCAAACAAAAATTTAGCAAAATTTATAAGTCTATCTTATGGTGAGATTAATCGTATATGGTTCCAAAAAATGGACTTATACTTTATTTATCATACCGCCTAATAAAATAAAACTACTTTCCACTAACCAGGGTCTTCCTGTAGGCCAGTGGTAGGAGGTAAAGGTATGTCTCACTTCAGTTGTGGGTTCGATTCCCACAGCCTTGTCCGATGCGATGGGCTGTCGCCTGTCCTGTAGGTTTCCCTTTTCCTAAAACTAAATTACTATAAAATCCCATCAATAATATCAAAAAAAGTTCCATCCTTAAACAATACTAACTTATGTCCAACATAATCCATTCCAATCTTTAATCTTATCTAAAATACTTCGTTCCAAGCTCATAGTATAAAGAAAATGATTACTTGAAATGTCATCAACCAAGCATGTGAATACCATCATTTATCCCCCATATATCTTTTTGGTCACATTCCAATCATGTGAATACCTTAATCATGTATTCTCTTGAAAAATGAATACCCATTAAACCTTAGTGAAAACATGAATGCTGTCAAAATTTAACTCTTTCCACATACCAAAATCCAAAAATTCTATATACTCTAACCATGATATAACCTTCTCCTTATATCAGTCATGAGCTCATGAATACTATAAAACATTTAATTTTCTCCTTATCCCTTTATTATGCACATATCATATATATTCCAAAAATATCTGAATAACCTTTAATGGATACTGGTACCATTAATCATACACTTTCAAAACTCAAGGAAAGACAACAGTGTAACAATCCTTAGATGTCTCTTTATTCCATAGTACCATAAGATTACTTATACAACATTACACTTGATAAACATGTAATCATTCCACTACCTTATTAAACCATTGACCGAGCTTCAACAATTCTTTCATCTCACATATCATTTGTAGTCTCTTCATCATCATCAACATAAATACTACCCATACGACCGTACTGATTCTCTTCATGAGACTTTCCCTTAGGGAATTGGTTTGCATAATTCTGGCACATTCCACATTTAAAACATTTAACCATTATTGATGTCGTAGAAATACCATTATCCTCATCCCTGGTGTTTACTGAACCTTTTCCTTTGCACTTACTGGCTCTGTGTCCTTCTTTTACACACCCAAAGCATCTCCCAGTTCCTTTAAAACAATCTCCCCGATGCCTCTTCCCACATGATTTACATGAGGGAAATTGAACTTTCTTTCCTCTATGATCATCATGAAACTCCATATTTCTCTTATTATCTGAGTCGGGAAACTTACCAAAGTTGGGATTATTGATCATATTATGAGATTTCTGATTAGGCATAATAATGATGTTTGGACTTCCAAATCCCGTTTCATTTGGTTTCTCATGAAGAATATCATTCCATTCTCCATCATATCCTCAATTATCATGAATCTTCCTGTTTCCATCCACTTTCTAAAACCCAAAAAGAATACTGTGAGAGGAAAAAATCATACTAGGGAAAAAAACATAATAAACGGGGAGTACCATCAATATATAACATCTTAGGTTTAATTATAATATCGTTAGCGCAATTCTAGGACTATAACCTATACGTATACTTTACCTTAGGGACATCCCTAGACATACCTTAGAAATATCTCTAGGGATCTCACTAATGTTTTCACATCCTAGTTTCCAAAGGTTGACTAAACCTTTCCTCTAATACCAACTGTAGAGACCCGAAGCTTGACGTACATAGATATTACATTACTTTTTCAGAATACATAATACATAAAAAATAGACACACAAGGACCATAATAGTTTAGTGTCTTTGGAAACTTGGAACGTAATCTTCTAATCGTGGTGAAAGATCTTCAACATCTCCCATAAAGATCTTCCACTTTTTGTTTCCTTACCTAAAAACTTTCTTTTAATCCTAGGGGAAAAATAAAACATAAAAAGGGTGAGCTCAAATGCTCAGTAAGGGTAAGCATGGATAAAATAAAACATACCATATACATTTGAACTTAAAAACATGAACATAATGTTTAAACATCAAAATCATGAGCAATGACTTAAAACATGGAAGTACATAAGGCATAGATCATAATGGAACATAAATCATGATAAAATAGCATGGGAATAAAACATGTAATTGTGGAATCCATTAAGCACATGTAATGATTTCCATAGTAGCCAAGGAATTGCTGCCATGACCATCTTAGTGGACAAAGTCCCTTTCTGAATCGAGTTCACTCCTTGTTTCAGTCCTGTAACACTGAACCGAATTAACTTACTGTTCCAGCCATGTATATCTCATGAGATATAAATCTTTACCCAATACATTGGAGGGAGATATAGGTCCCACCCATCTCATAATGAAATCATTCTTACTTGTGCCACAAAATAAACATACATCATTCATAATAACCCAATAAATAAAATGGGTTTCATAAACATCATCCCATCATCACATAATCCATATAAAAGAAATGGATATAATTTTATAATAGGAAAAGTGAAACCATGTAAATCATAGGGACATGATACTTGAAACATAAACATGTGAAATATTGTCATCTTAGATGAAAATGGTTTTGACAAAACACTTGAAATGAAATCTTGAGGAAAATATCCTTTTTTTTCTTCAAAATCATTTTATTTTCACAAAATGTCATGCAATTTTAGAACAAAAGGTTTTTGTTGAAAATAGTCATGAAATATTTTGAAGGAAGCTTCATGAAAATAAGTCTTTATAAAAAATCTGTTCACACTGTATAAGTTAAAAATAACATTTTCCCCGTACTTTTGTCGGAAAAGTCAAAAAAGTACCTCGTAACATAAACAAAAGAATGATTCCTTACATACCATGTAGTAAAAGTAAAAAATGGGTAAAAATGACTTTAAACATACATGAAAACACTTTTATAGAACATGGACATGGATTATAGAAATAACCCCATTAAATACTCATGAATGAACAATCTTGGATAAAAATGATATTGGAAAATTTATCCCTTAACTTAGGTCCGATATGCTTTGTATGGATCCTCCTCTTCTTTGAAACGCCTCTTTGATACCTCCTATTGGGGCACTAAAATTGGCCTTTGAAGAATTCCAGGACCTCTAGGATGTTTCTCGGGAACTGGAGAAGAGAATTTGGAAGGGGTTGACCGAGCTTGAAGGCTCAAAGTGGTGTGAGGAAGAGAGGGAGGAGGTGCCCTTTTATAAGGGAGGAGAGGGGCACCTTTGGAATAACTAAAAATATTATTTTATTATAAAGTCATATTCGGTTTTAAATAGCTCAAAATTGATTTATTTAGAAGCTAAGGTGGGTATGGGTAGAAATACTCTCATACAATAGAATTTATACAAGTTTAGGTTCCTATTTTAACCTTATCATTTATATTTATCTTTAAGTTAGATAATTTTACTTTTACCATGTCTTTTTGTGTTCTTACACTATAAAGTTAATAAACTTACTATAACAAGACAAACGAACCTCAAGTTGTTTATTATTAATATATATAACCTTATCTAAGTCATTTGACCGAACTTTATATTTTTAGGAATAAAATAACATTTAATAATATAATATTTGTTTTAAAAACTATTTTATGTCAATTTTGAAACTATTTAGTAATTGATTTTTTTGAAAATCATAACAGAATTATTAGTTCGAAAAAAGTTAATTAAATCAATACTAACATGTCATATTAACCTATAAAATTAGTTGAATTCATAAAAAGTCTCAAATTACATTTATTTGGGTATTTATAACATCAATTATGTCAATATTTCATTAATTAAATAATTACTGCATCATCATTGTGTCATAAATAAATTAAATTATTTAATGTCTAAAAATTACAAATTAAATATAATTATATAGGAAATCTTTTTATATTTCTAATGAATATTTATAGTTGAATTTATCTAATGGATAACCCTATATTAAAAATGATTTACTTATTAAACATTGATTTTAACTATTTTAACCCTTCTTTAAATAAATTAATAATAAATGTCCTAATCTAATCCAAGTGGGCCTAAATGGTCATATTTTATTCCTAAGGATATATATGGTCTAATTACACTTATCCAATAGAATTATGACATGTTTTAGGGTAATAATAATATCATTTTACCCTTAATTACCCTATTTACTTTTAACTGTGGTGAATAAAAGTAAAAAGTTACTATTCACCAAAAATTATTTTCATCTCATTGAACCAAATTTTATGTACTTACATCAACCTTGTCTCTTGTATTTTTTAAATTCCATTCACAAAAGCGGTAAAATTATGTTTTATGAAAAAATCAGTTTTTTTTAACACTTAGTGGTCTCACTATTCATCAAAAAATGAAAGTTTACAGAAAAATACCAAAAATTAGGCCTAAGCTATATTTGATATTATGAATTCAAAAATTATGTATATTTTAGCAAATTCAAAACATATCAGTTGCATTAATTAATTTAAAAATTAATTCCTGTCGTCAAAAAAAATAGTGTGTTATTAAGAGATAATAACTATCAAAAGATTGACACTTGTTTATGTCTGGTTTAAATGTGAAATTACATCCAATGACCAACATTGTATTAAATTGTAAAAATATATTCTAAATATACTTTAAAACCACTCAAATTAAAAATTTATCACTATTAATTATTTCGATTAAAAAAGTTGTTTTAATTAAAATTTAGTAATTTTCACTATTCATCAGAATATGAAAGTTATCCGAAAAGTACCAAAATTTACACCTAAGCTAATTTCAATATCCCAAATCCAAAAATGAAGTCCATTTTGGATGATAAAATTTATAAAATTTCAAAAAGTGGGTATTACTATTCATATTGTCTAGTTCATAATAATATTATAATAATATCTCGTTTAGTGAAACTCGGTATTGCATACACGATATCGAGGAAGGTCGCGATTGCGTGTAATGCAAGGCAAGTCATGGATGCGTGTTTTGAAAGCTCCTTTTGGTGTAGCATACAACACAAGACATTAATTAAATTAAAAATAATATTTTTCATAAAATCTCGGGGTGTTACATCTATGATTTTTGTTTCTAAATTCTATTCATCCCTGCTAGAGGTATCCTTTTACTCATTGGTTATGAACCTATTTTATTATATCTTAGGATATTTATTAGAGTACCTAGAATAATTTAATGATAATTAATAATTATTTTTTACACATGGGTTAGTGGTTGAATGGAATGAATATATTGATAAATATATGGAACCGTGTTATTAGTTTGAATATTCCAAGTGGGAATGGATTTAACATATATTATAATGAATTGTGGATGAAATATTTATAATTAATGGTTTAATAATTTATTAATGTTATATAAAATATTAAAAATAAATTAATAATCAAATAAATCATCATGAATTCTTTTTGTCTTATTTGATATGTAGTTTATAGTGGTTATAACTAGATGATTGAGTGAATTTAGCTCCATTTGATCCAGATACTAGGTCAATTGCCTTATTTTTTTTGTCAGATATATTATATTCTATATGTTTTTGGATTTCATATGCTACCCCACCAATGTCAGTAGGATGACTAACACCTTGGGGAATTTGAGATAGTGTATTCCACCACATCAAAGCTATGGAGTAATTTATTGATAGCTAACCCTTTGTCCAATTCTATTATCCTTGAAATATATTTTGTTTATATTATTAGTGGTCAAATTTCCCATATATGTGAATAAAGGGATGTAATTGATTGCAGCTATTTTAATATGTATGTATCATTAAATGTACAATCCAATGTCTTATTATAGGTATGAGATGCATGAGATATAATGGATTTATGTATAATACATTACATATATTCCATGGTTGATCTTATCAACTACTCAGTTATTATCTAAATAAGTGTCCTGAGATGATGTGATAAATGGGATTCGTGCTACTATACATATATGTATTTCCTTATGTTTGGTTCTGATTGAGAAACATTTCCCAGGGTGTGTGATTTTAGGGAAGTGTCAAAAACCATATAAAAATTTGTATTAGTGATCCTTTTATGATATTATATTATATATTTAGATATTTGTGATTCTTAGGGAATGATAATAATGAAGTGTTTGAGATAATTTCAATCCTATTAATGCGATGAATTATATTCAATATTTATTCATTTGTCATTAGAATGGTGTCATCATTGTCTAAATCTGTATTTCAAGGGAGGTTCCTACTCATTATACCTATTATTCTCACACTATTTTTATATATACATATTTTTAGGTAAATAAGTAAATTTTGAATGTTGGGATGGACATTAATATCTTGTGGGTTGTTCATGATGCCTTTGTTCTTTCATGGTCAATGTAGAGGATTATTTTTTACATGTTTTTTATAACAAATTTTCAGTCGAATGGTATTATTTAAATTTATTTAGAATATTTCATTACTTTTTTCTTGAGTATGAGTTTTTGGGTTATTCAATATAATGTCCCATTACACCTACCATTGGTAGTAATGCCTACAATATTTGTGTATGATATACACTATATCATCTTCTCCATTCAATTTAATATTTTAGGTGGTGCTTCTGGTATCATTATCATCCTTCTCTTATTAACATCCTATGAGTGTTACTATTGAAGGGTGTAAGAATGAATAAGATTGTATAATTTATTACTCAATCAACTTAAGAGTGGAAATGTAGGGATTACAGGATAAAATGTGGTTTATATATAAAATTCCATAAAACAACCAAAAAGAAATGTTTAATAACATATATACTATAATTCATCTGTATAAAAATTTTGTACCTATCATGAACTAATTCACATATACAAAAATACCCTATAATGTGATATGGGTAGTTAATTAAAATTGAGAATACAAAAATTATCCTACGGAAGAATAATAATGCCCAAAAAATAGTGTTTAAACAAACAAACACACACACATATATGAAAAAATATAACATAAATGGATACATGTTATTGGTGTCTCATGACCAACAACCAGAAAAAATATTAATTATAATTTAATGTAATATAATTATGGGGGAATAGTTAATTTCCGTAATAAAGGATCGTGTAATGTCAAGAGGGGTGGATTCATCAAAATGGGTATGAAAAAACCCAATGTCATTCCATTTTTGATAGATACAAACACATTCTATTGAGTGTTTTAAGGTTTTTTTAAATGAGAATAAGGTGACCTTTGTAATGATAGAAGTGTTTAACAAAAGATGATGGACAACAAAAACATGGTGAAGGGAAAACCAAAAATATGGAATCAATTCCAATTTTTTTGTTAATAAAACACCATGAATGACTATGAAGTACAAAAAAAATATTTAATAGAATATATTTTAATTTAGTATAAAGAATCCTGGATAGAAATATCAAACATGATGCAATATTTAATCTTCCAATTCAGTATCATGAAATGTTAAACACATGTGACACATTAGAAAACGATGAATTGAGATTTTTATCCAAATAATGGTGGAGGTAAAAATTAGAAATCTATATATTTTTTACTCTAAGTCATGCGTAGTCTAATTATAATGAATTATACATATAGATATTGTAAAAATAATACAAATTTGAAATATATTACTCAATTGAGTTACAAATAGTTCCTATTGAATATCACATAATAACTATGAAAATTTAGTAATTATTGATGAATTTATAAGAATAAAATGGGCTATTATTTATAAATATTCAGATATAATAATATATTAATATTGTATGATGATCATGAGACATGTCATACATTAACTAAACATAGTATTTTCTTCTATGAACCCCTCATTTTAAATAGGGATCTGGATAGAACCGTGAAAATCTAAACCTGGGTAAACCATGTTCTAATCATGTATGTGTCCTTCCAACCTAGACAAGCTCTAAATGACTTTTCGTTTGTAGAAATATAGGTACACCACTATCATTCCCCATTTATACATACATCAGTATAAAAACATACAAAAATACCATGAACCATAACCATTATATCCATCATATCCATTTAGCTTTATTATACAGAAATCTCCATCCAATGAAGGGTTCAACTTCATTCCAAAAACTAAAATGACATTGTATTTTCCTAATAATCACGCCACCCCACACATGCGAATGGGAGAAAATACCATTTCCCCAAAAAGGTCGAAAAATTATAGAGAGGGTTGTATTAATCCTAGGACATACCCATATTGGGATATTCTTGCACAAAAATTAGATCCACTGGATGATGACATTATCCAAATTTTTATAATGATAATTATATTATAATTCATGAATATAGTGTTACATTTAAACCCTAAAAATATTGAGTAGATAAGTGGAAGTACACAATATTGTGTGTTATGGGAAGAACCAAATTATTATATCATGTAACCAAAAAATTATATTAGATAAATTCCTAAACCATAACTATTAATATATTCAATCTCCATTAAGATTTATTGAATTTATTCAACAATAATTTTGATTTTATGTTTGGATGGAATTAAAGGTTTCAATAATTCAGTTTTTTTCAGTATACATTTATTTTTAAATATCAAATTTAAAAATAAAAAATTAATGATAGTATCAACAAAGAGATGTTTTATCAATATAAACAATCTTGAAGGAGTCACCAGTATTATAAAATTAATGAATGAATAATGTTTTATAGATTTTATGTAATTTTTTTGTATTGAATACAACACAAACATATCCTCTCATTAATTATAGTTTTAATGAATATCTCAGAGATAAAATTTAAAATAATATGATCATTCCAAATTTTCATTCATATTTTGAAGTATCACATGATAATTATGATGAATTCAATGACTAATATAAACAATAGAATGATGAATCCAATTTTCTATTGTTTATGAAAATTATATAATCTTAAATAATAATTTGAGATAGATTTTATACTATTTAAAACTAGATTAGTTTAAGAATTCCAATAATAATATCTTTCATTCCTAGAAAAAATAAATTTTTAATGAATAAGTGAAAAATAATTATTTTATAAAAATATTGAAATAGATTCTAAATAAAAATAAGGATAATGATTTTAGGGAATTTATATCCTATCCTAAAAAATTTAATATGATATTGATGAATTATTTTTATAAGAATAAATTAAATGATACAAAAGAACTATGTAAGAATAATTCTCTACTAATTTAGAGGGATACTATAAAATTGTGGGTATTGGCTTTTTGAGTCCATTCATATAGTCTAAGGGAATTATATGATTTTAATATTTTAGGTAATATGATTTATATGAAAATAATATTTTTATTATATTGTTGAATTTCTAGTGTATATAATCATTGATGCATAAAAATAAGACTACATAAAATTGTTGATTGGTTTTTTTTCATGATATTTATATTTTGTATGTTTTAATGATGTAGGTGGGATAATAGAGGGAAAAACAAGATCCCAGATCATTGTATACTAATTTACAAAATAGGTTAAATATAATGAAATTAATAAATGAAAATGTGTATTCTAATATATATATACATATATATATATATATCAATGAAGATTGAATTAATTAATTTATAATTATTATTCGTGTTAATGAAATAATTATCTCCAAAATAACGGGGATCATATGAATATGATTACACCCAAAAATAATGATAATGTTGTATATGGTCATGATTGGAGAGATAAAATCCTATAGAGGGTTTCGAGTAGAAAATATATTTTATATTTTATTTATCTCCCAAATGATATATATTATTATTATAAATTATATAAAATTAGAAATCATTAATTGAGATATGTATTTTGATTATTCATTTTTTGGATCAAGTAATACATTGATTTGCAAGGATTTAATGTGGAATACAAGGAATTATGAAGGCTTATTCGATGTGTATATTATTTCATGGATTCTTAAATATACATGAAATATTTTTTTTAAAGAATTTAATGATTATATAAATATCTAACTGAATCATGTCATGATTTTGGGAAATTAAACATAAAATATTTTAATGGAACACTTGATTTTAGTTTTAGGTAAGATAAGAATATATTAATTTACCTTTCGGTCCATTGTTCTATTTATTACGATATAGTAATGATTAAATGGTAGTCTACTCATAGAGTATTTCTCTTTATTTGAGGAGGTTTTGTTTCTTAAAAATATGATAATTAAAAAATTTCACATTTTGTAAAAAGAAACACGAATATTTTTCCTCAACAGAGGCCATGCCACAAATAATGTGTTCAAATCCACATCTCAATGACATGAAGTTGGATATATTATAGAAATTCATGATTGGGTGTGAACACCAAATTAGAATTAACATGTGAATGAATATGATTAAATATTCATGGATGGCGTATCTTAATACCATGTACCACTACATAATTTAGAAGATGTTGTATAGTGAATAGTCATTGGAACATGTTTTGATGAAGGTGAATGATGTACATATCTTGAAATATCCCATTTGAAATGATGAATTCCATCACATGAATGTTTTATTGGATTGAATTATCATACAAAATCTATTTAGGATTTCATTTATTCTAACCTATTATAATCATTAAAATTTATTTAATATATGGAAAATTCAAGATAATCTCTTAAGGATATCTGGGAGAGACTATTGTTTCATTTTTCTTTCAAGGTCATACAATAAGTGTGATGTTTTGGTAGCTTTAATATACTAGTTGTATTATTTATTTTATTTATTATCATATTCAAAATACCTAAAAATGGTAATATTTATGATATTTTATAACATTTTACTCATTTTTTATTATTTGTGGATTGGGTGTGCGGGGAAGTATAGATAATTCATTTAAGATGTTAATTGATTATGGGGAGCTGTGACTTATCAATTAATATAACAAAAAAATATAATTTCTCAAACACTAAGAGTTCAATTACTCATATATAAACCATTATATTCAATTATGTGGTGTGCATATAACCGTAAAATTATATTAATTATTTTATTGGAATATTTAAAGAATCCCTTAAAGAGTTTTGGACGTGTTTTCAAGATGTATTTATTAGAAACATGCCCATTGGTGATTTATGGTAGCACTGTAGTTGAGTGAAACTGTAAAGGAACCAAGTTCATGTGAGTTTAAGAAAATAAAAAAAATGAATATTATCTTATTAATGAAAACTAATATTTCATAATTTTAAATCTCAATATATTTACAATTAAATAATATTGAAACAGATTTGTAAAACAGTAATCCAAGTCTATATATGAGTAAATATTATCTGATTGATCGAAATTGTCACTATGGTATAATATCCACTGTAAAATGTTCTTATGTGTGTGGAATGAAAATATACGTATTCATTTCTTATGTTCCATGATGAAATAGAAATAATCAATCACTAATGAGTGGAAAATGTGTGGGTTATATAATAGAATAATATCATTGTGTCTATACCACCAGATTCTCATGTCTCATGCAAATAAGGATGAATAGTGCTCATTCTATGTGAACTATGGTCATGAAACTAGATGATTCCTATATGAAAATATATATATTATAAATTATTAGATGGACATGATTAATAATCATCTCGTACCATTATGTTTTGTGAGGATTTTTTAGGATTCAAAATCTATATATATGAAATCATCTCATATCAATATGTTTTTGTGGATTTTGACACAACCTTATTTTTAGAAATTGGGATGAGAGTATGATTTTTTGTGTCTCCCATTTTAGGGGGAGTTCCATGAGCAGTTTATCTAGGATTCGAGGAAAAAAAGATTTTACATAATTCCCTAATTTTACTAGGAACATTATTGATTTTCTTCAACATTACTATGTATAGAAGAATATGGATATATCCCTACTCCATTCATTATTATTATTGATAATAAATATTAACATGGGTATTAGGTCACAACCGATACATGTTAGGAATTAAACACTACCTATAAAATTAGTTGACCCATGTATTGACCATTATATTGTGTTTTTTCATTATCACACACACACACACTCTATCTATCTCTATCTCAACATCATTTCTTCATAATTGAGATGTGTAAATTGTAACTACTAGATAAAAATATTTATCAAGAAATGTTGTTTTAATTCAACCACTAACTCACCACAGCTCTAAGTGATGTATTCATATCTCATAAGAAGACTATAATCAAAATTGAGTAGATGTAATTTCATGTGTTTTATAATAGTATTTAATAAAATTTCCATTATTTATATAATAGATATAAACATTCATGGATTAGTTAATACTAATATTCACTTAAGTCACATCACATGAAATATTAATCTATTAAATTATTAATTGAACTATTTTTAAAAGATTAATTATATTTTATTTCTATAAGGATTTAGTTTGGATATAAAATAAAATACATAAATTAGACCTGATAACCAAATTGGATTGTTAAAGTAAAAATTATTTCAATTATTAGGGTTTTCAAATATTGTTAAAATTAGAGAAATTGTAAAATTGATCAATTGTTTTAGTTATTCATATAATGTTTCTATAAAAATAATCAATAATTATTTAAATTCTAATATTGTAGATTTAAATATAATATTAATATAATTTCAATCATTTTTTATCATATAAAAATAATAAAAATGTTTAAATAATTCTAAAACATGCTTGTATAATGATGTTAATTATATAGGATAAATAATGAGTGTATGTAATAATTGTTACATAATGATCTAAATGCATTTAAATAACCAATAGTAAATCATATGTGAACAAAAAATTGATTCTAATATAATTAAACTAATATATAATCAAAATAATTCCATAATTATTAAATTTTTTGATTTTTCAAGAATCCATTATTTATATTATTTACAACATGATATTATGGTTTTAAATTTAATGAATAATATTTCCAACATTATATGTCATGTAATGTTTTATAACATAGATATATATGTTCTTATTTTATTCATCATGGTATTCTATTGATTGAAACATTAATTATTTATAATTTATATCCAATAGTGTGTATGTAAACATTTTTATTACAATATATCTTAATATCAATCTTAATAAATCATAAAATCCTCTGAAAAAACGTAGTTCGTAGTTATGTCTTTCAATATTTATTGACTTATTTTATTCACCTAAATGAATGGTTTTATTAAATTATTTAATGAAAATATATTATGGTGCGACTCAAATATATTGGAGATATCATTTATAGTAATTAAAAATATTTATTTGACATTTCATAAGTAATGTCTATGTAATAACATTGAAGTAATATAACCAATTTTATATAATTCACCATTTAATTAAACAATTAATCCATAAATGTCATTTCATTTCTCATACAACAAATTTATTATATTACCCATTATATGATAATATAATGGTTCTTGAAAAATACTAAAATATTTTTATTGACAAGATGTACTCTGAACCACCTACCTAGTGATAGGCCCATTTTTACTACCCCATTCCTACCTTCAATGGGATAGTGTTGGTAGACATGCTCTGAGTATAAATAACACTCTCATGGGAGTCATTAGCCAAAGGTTTCTATATGAAAACACACACCTCCAAGCCCATACAATGAAGATATGTAAAATAAATTTGGTTAAAAATTAATAAATACAATTGAATACCATAATACAAATATGATTAATAATACTAAAAATAATAATGTGAATAATACAATCCCCCAAAAACATCAATGATTTACAACCTTTTTTAAATAAGGGAGAATAATCAAGTGTGACTATTTTTATGAATAATTTTCAATAAATCTTAATATTATATACCTTTCCCAATTTCAACCCAGGAACTATATCACAGGTTTTGTTATCTTTATATGAAGGGAAATACATGGGAGGATCCCACGTAGGTTGAGTATAACAATACCCAATAAGAAGGACTGAAATCACTACCTATTAATCATAAATATAATAGAAATATAATCATATGGATATGGTAATAAGTGAATGGGAAATAAAAAGCATCCAAATATACTAAACTTATCCACAAATAATCAATTTATGGTCACAACTACATTTCTAGTGTAATGTTATGATAAGAAGTTTAAAAAACACACTTCTAGTAGCACTCACTCCACAAGTATGAAAGCACATATTGCATCCATGTGCATATTCATTTTCATCAGTTATCTCCATATGAATGTTAATGTGAGAATTTATTAGATATAAATATATAAATGGTTATCAAAGATATTTCCATGGGTTATACCAACAACCCAATATATATTAACTAAAAATATAGGGGATCAGATCTATGGAAAAGTGGGACAAAAAAATCTAAGAAACCCATATAGGGAAGAAGATGATAGATGATTTTACCCAGTTGCATGGAAGACTTAGAGAAGTATATCCATTAGAAATTACATTATACATGATCAAAATCATATTGATATGATTTAATATCATACTATACTCTCATGGAATTCAATGAGTGGACACACGATAAAGAAACATGTCAATTCTATTATAACAACCCCTCTCATTATTAAACACATAAACATGATTTATTACATAAAATTGAACTTAAGAAACAATTAAGATTGATAGATATAGTTTAATGGGAAATTTAGAACATTACATAAAAACTTAGTACATAAAACCCAAAATATTTATTGAAAACTTCTTTTACATGACACCAACTTTTGTTCATACATAGCATTTCATGGGATAGCCTTGGGACATGATTAAGAAAAGGGTGGTCTATAAAGACTAATAAGGTATTAAAGATGAATAAAATGAATAATATTGTATATGTTAGGAAATAGTCATATCAATGGATCACAAGATAAATAAGAACCAAAATGCCTAAAATATCATGATTATCATAACATGGAAATGTATCAACAACATTTAACATGATATTATCATGAACCAAGGATAGTTTCACATGGAGAAAGCATAAAACCTAATTAAAAATGAATTAAAATGTGTATAACCTCATTTAACTTCATGTATAATGATATTAATCATTACCCAATTCTTTTGAGTGCTATTAGGGCACATCATTCTTAATCATTTCATTTCATGTATAAGTGTGCCACATTGATCATACAACATGGATTAATTAAACATAATCAATTATTCCATGATAAGGAAATTTGGAATTAATACATTATACTATAAAATCTATAATTATATGTTCATTAAGGTGAATAAACTTGATAGTGAAATGGGAATGATATTCACTGCACAATGACTTTGGATTCAAAAATCGTTTTGCAAATTTGGAAGCATAATTGTGTGAAATAATAATTCATAAAAATGATTGATGAGAGGGAAAGGGTTGTATAATAATATTTAAATAAAATGGTAAGTAAGGGGGTCATATAGGTAAATATCCCAACATATTTAATGGAATTTAGATTCATAATATAAAATAATTTCTTGAATGTAAATGATGAGAGAGAGATCCCTTAAAGAATTTTGGCTTGGTAACATGTGTACATGAGAGAAATTAATTAGGGAGAAATGGGAATATCATCATTCAAAAATAAGGAGGTAAGAAAAGGGGAGGTAAAAAATCAACCCCAAAATTTTTAATTGAAATTAAAAGGCCATAACAACATTATGAAATTTTCACAAAAATGAGAAAGGAAGAAATCCAATACATAATTTCGACATGGTAACAGGTGTACATGGGAGGAATTAATGAGTGATAAATGGGTCAATGATCATTCCAACTTAAGGATGGATATATTGGAGAGGTGATAAATAATACCACAACATTTTTAATTGAAAATATTAGTTCATAACAATTTATGTAATCATGGACATAAATAAGGTATGAAAGAAAGTAAGAATCCCTTACGTGAATGTGTGATCCCAAAAGCTTGGGAGAGGCTTGAGAGGGGTTTATTGGTAGCTTGGGAACCTTTTTAGTATTATAGATAGATTATGGAAGTGGTTGGTAGTACTATAAATGATTTTAGTGAGAAGGAATAGATTATTTAGTGGGTTTATATAGAAATAGAGAGGTAATTCATTATTATTTAGGTATTGGACACCACACATTAAAGTAATCAAAACCACAAACCATCCCACGGTTTTTGCCCATGTTTTTTTTCCAATGTGGAGTGTTGAACATTATTTTATAATGGAAATAGAAAATTTTAAAAAAATATTATTCTAGATTAAGTGGAGGTGAGTCACACTCTCAAGGAAATCATTTTAAAATGTTATAATGTTGTATATGTCTTAGCCTGTCCAATAAGGCAAGGTAAAATAAATAAAACAAAACTAAAATTACATTTTTTTAAATTTATACCATATATTATCAAAACATACCATTTATACTATTTTATTACATCACTATTTGGTAATTATAATGTCATGAAACCTGTTTTATATTTAAACGAAATTTAATTTTTACCCAAAAATTCGACTATCTCATGAAATTTTGAAAAATATACCAATGCATAATATTGATTTCCTGATTCAAAAAATAATATTAAAATTATCAAAATAATTTTCTATATATCTAAATTTCTTCTTTTAAAAAAACTGACATTTATCGAAAATTTGTTGGGTTTGATAAAAATAGCTTTAAACCCTTAATAAAATATACAAATATATTCATAAAATTTTTACAATAATTTATATATAATGAAATGTAATTAAGTTTAAATATTTTATTAAAATATTTTTTAATTTAAAATCACCTTAATTAGTCAAAATATATTTTTTTAATTTAATATTAACTAGAAATATTAAGTTTTCTTTAAAAAACTATTTAAAAAGAAACAATAATAGATTGAATGTATATTATTTTTTCTATAAAAAAATAATTCACATAATAATAGTGCTAAGTGTATGTTACATATACCCTTATAACACTCCCATATAACCTAAGTGTAATTTGTGCGATGGTGACAGACACATGTGGTGGCTCAGATGAAAACCATCATGTGGTAATCTCTATCAACTTCATCTTCTCATGTAGGATGTTCCATTATAGATTACTGCATTAACGCTTGGATTGGGATTGGATTAGAGCTAATTCTGGTGATTCCACCTCCTTTATGAGTTCTAACATATGGGTTTCGTAAGGAATAATTCTACAGGATGAGGCCATCACATCCGTTGTCAGGGTAATTTGTATTTGTTAATGCCCTAGATTTATATTAATCATATTATCAATGTTAAATGGTTGTATTTTCAATTATAAAAATTCATAAATGTATTTTAAAATCCAAAAACATAATACCAAATAAGTTCATATGTTTTATATAACAATTTTACATAATAATACATTTAATAATTTCAGGATTAATTTTCATTTGAAAATATTTTGTTCATTACTATCTTCTACCCTTAATAAATTTCACTATAAAAATTTCCATTTCCCACACTAAAATAGATCAGGGTATATCTACATCATTACTTCCTAGGATTCCCAGATTTCTTATTCAATCTTTTGGTTTCGCCACAAAACCCTAATGGGGGAAATTGTCTTATTTCAAAGAACATTTTCTCTACAATTTATGATCTTTACCGGCTTCTATTTATATTAGAGGCCATTCACTAATGGTACCACCTATGGATATAGTACATTAGACGGTTCAGGTATGTACTACCCTAGGACTAATACATGGAATATATCATGTACTTGAGATAGGATCGGTGGGTGTGCAAGTCGATAAGCCACTTCTCCAATGCGATCAAGGATCTCAAATGGGCGTTGTTACTTGGACTAAGATTTCCCTTATTCCCAAATCACATTACTCTTTTCCATGATGATATGAGGAGGAATACCATGTCTCCAACATTAATCTCTTGGCCTCGTCTATGATTATAATCACCGGTCTTTGGTCGAATCTGAGCCTCTTTTAATATGTTGCTGGATGTTCTTTAACTTCTCCACCATTTCATCGACAATTTTTGGACCTAGGATATTTCACTCCCAAACATCATCTCATCATGTCAGGGTTCTACACCTCTTCCCATTAAAGGTTTCAAAAGGATCCATTTGTACGATTTAGTGGAAACTGTTATTGTAAGAAAACTCAACCAGAGGAAGTTGTTGATCACATCATCATTTGAAGCCCATTGAACATGCTCTAAACATGTCCTCAAGTGTTTGGATAGTCTGATCAGATTGGCCATCAGTTTTAGGATGATAAACCGTAATTAAGTTCAACTCAGTATTCAAATAATAGTGAAGGCTCTTCCAGAACAAATAGGCGATTCATGGAACATGATCGAATACAATAGATATTGGTACTCCATAAATCCTTACCACTTCTCTGATATATATCTATGCCAGTTTATCCAATAAGAAATCCTATAAAATATCAATGATGAGTGCAGTCTTTGTAAGACGATCCACAACAACTTAGATGGTATTTTTTCCTTTGGATGCCTTTGGAAGTCTGTTTAAAATGCACATAATGATGTTCTCTCATTTCCATGTTGGTATGGGTAATGGTTTCGTCATCTCTATAGATGTGATAATGTGGTCTGTGTATGATAATAATGGTTGTACATTTCATATGAAAGATCAGGACAACAGATCTACTATACTAAATAGTGTCGAATTGTTTTTTAGAAAAGAATATCATTTTTCATGTTATAAAAAAAACTGAATTTATATATCAATTGTACATTATAGAGTCGTTGAAGAAATATGGGAGGTATATTACAATAAAATACTATTCTAATGTTTAATTATATATTGTTTGTCGATAAAAAAATTGTCAGACACGATAAATTTGGAATGACACATGTTAATCTGAATATACTGGAAGACACAACTGATTCTTTAATAATAGAGACACATGAAATAAAAATTTCAATATTCTTGATCAAACCAATATGAATTGGTTTATTAATTTTCTAGAAAAAAATATTTTGTTGATGATCAAGTTGATGATGTTGCTGAATAATGTGAGATCCCTATTAACATGGAAATATTAACAGATAATAATTATGATCATGACATATACATGGTTTTTTCCAAAAGGAATGATCATGAAGAAGGAATTTGGGTAAAAAATCAATTAGTATGGTCCTAATATTATATGTATCATATGTTTATCTTTATTTTTGTTTTTTTATTTCATAAAATGTTATAAATTTTAATTTTTTTCTTTTTTAAAACACATATTAAAAGTATTAAGTAAATTTTTTATATTTGTTTAGTTTTGATTATTTTACCAGATTTACCATTAGGTAACTTATATAATTATTGATTTTGTTGAATTACAATTCTTTATCATCTATTATGTTAAAAAATATTTTTTTAAAAAAATTATTTTTTGTGTAAAAAATGATTTATTAGGTTGGAAAATTATTAATATTACTACTCTAATTATAGATTTGTTTTCATTAATTTCCAAGAAATTTCATATATCAGTAATATTGTTTGAATTTTAGTTAACTATAACAGATATAAATAATAATCTATTATGTTTTAGTTTTCTTTTTATATTTCATAACTTTTCATTTCATATTTATACTAGTATTGTATTATATGAATTTATATATTTGTGTTAATTTTTTTTATTTATTTGATTTGTAGGGTTATGAATGTTCTATCAGTTGATCATACATGTACATCTGGAAATGATCTTCATGATTATTTATCTAGGGTGGAACATGCATATGATCCTCTTTATGATCCCCAATCTACTTCATATACACCCACATTGGGAATGAATAGTTCTAGGGTTGGTAAAAATGTCTACAGCTATTTACCAAAATTATCACATTATCATATCAAGGACTAGAGGATAATGTTATAATTATATTGAAATGTAATTCAAGGAGGTCCTAATGCAAAACAATTCAATAGTTTTGTATCAACATAGATTAAAAGCAATGTAATAATTTTGTTTAATTGTTGGAGGAGTGTTGACAAAACCAAACTATCTAATTTGTGGGAGAACATTTTGGTTAGATCATTTTTTATTGTTTTACAAATCATGAAATTTTTATAGTATAATTTGTTTCCCCACATAATATGAGAATATCTTTGGTATACCTCACACTAGAGGAGTCAATAAGAAATTTTTATTGATGTATAATAAGAGTTGGAGGGATTTAATATCAACCCTCACATATAAATTCATTTATATGAATATGAAACAAGACAATCCATGTCATATAAAACTTTCTATAGATGAAGGCACTATAATTTTTTTATAAAAGTATAAGAAAAGAAGAATTTTGGGTAAGTGAAATGTAAACAAGTAGGAGTTTTATTATCTTAATGATCATATTAAGGATATCTTAATAATTTAATAATTATTTATTATACTTAATTTATAGAAATTTAGGAGATCTATTTTTAAGATCAAATAAACAAATGTATACCCCCATAATTAAAATAACATAGGGTACAATTTATTGGAAGAAAAAGTTATATCAAAAAAATTACTAAAAATGTGAGATGAGTCTTCACGATCTGAAGAGGATATCCCACCCTCCGTCCAGCTAGAGATGAAAAATTTAAGAGGGCTTAGATGAGAAAAAAAGGTAAATACTTTATGGAAGAATCAACCATTTTATCTGGGAAGATTATATATTGTATATTTTAACTATTAATGTCAATTCAATTATTTATATAATTAAAATCAACACAACGTTTCTCAAATAATACATAGATGATTATCTTGAGAGAAATAAAACAAAAAAGGTATTTGTAGTTAAAGGGAGGAATGATTTTTTATCTACAGTAGTGGGAAATCCTAAACCCATGGGTCATCTACGAGGCCACCAAGCAGGTGTATTGATAAAAAATGTTTCACCATGATAATAAGATTATACCATTGAGTAATTTTTTAAAAATAAATATAATATTTGGAGGGTGAATTTCAAAAAAATAAAAATATGATGGAGGAAAAGATCAGATCCTCGGTGTAGAAAATGTTGGCAGAAATACAAAGTCAATTTTTGACTGAAGATCCCAGTCTACCTAGGCTAGTATCTCCCACTCCACCTCCTCTTCCTGCAGACCCCATTTTTGTACTACAAAATATACTCACACCTCCACATCCACCAATAGAGAACATTTTTTATCCTACTATTACTGTAACACACGAGAATTTTATGAGAAATATTTTGTTTTTATGTTATCAAAGGAATATTTCACTACACACAACACTATCTTGGCTTGCTTTACACGCAATCCTGACCTTCCTTGATAGCTTGCGTTGTACGCAATACTGAGTTTCACTAAACAATGATATGTTATTAAATTATTACTAAAACTAGCCGTTATGAATAGTGATACCCACTTTTTGAAATTTTGTAAATTTTATTTTTCAAAAAAGACTTCATTTTTGGATTCGGAATATTGAAATTAGCCTAGGGTGAAATTTTGGTATTTTTCTGAAAACATTCAATTTTTGATTAATAGTGAATACCCTGGGTTACTGTTAAAAAACAGATTTTTTATTTAAATAATTATTTATTTTATATAAATTTATTTTAGGTAAAAATTGATACATAATACCTTTATAAGTTCAAAGTAATTCATTGGAGTAATTTTATAATAATTTTAGATATATAAAAATTTTATCGAACTTTTCACCGTATTTTACCCACCTCCTAGGAGAATTTGAAAATTTACATAAAAAATTATTTTACCGCTTCTGTGAGTGGAATTTCAAAAATCCTATAGACACGGTTAATATGAAGGACTAAAATGTGGTTTAATGAGATGAAAATAATTTTTGGTGAATAGTAACTTTTTACTTTTTTTACCACGGTTAAAAGTAAATAGGGTAATTAAGGGTAAAAATGTTATTATTATTACCATAACACATGTCCTAATTCTATTGTATGAGAGTATTTCGACCCATACCCACCTTATCTTCGAAATAAATTAATTTGGAGCTATTAAAAACCGAATATTACTTTATAATAAAATAATTTTTTTAGTTTTTCCAAAGGTGCCCCTCTCCTCCCTTATAAAAGGGAACCTCCTACCTCTCTTCCTCACACCACTTTGAGCCTTCAAGATTGGCCAACCACTACAAATATCTCTTCTACACTTTCCTAGAAACATCCTATAGGTCCTGGTTCTCTTCAAAGACCAATTTTAGTTCCCTAAGAGGAGGTCTCAAAGAGGCGCTTCAAATAAGAGGTTATGTCTGTTACCGATTCATTCAACTTTATTTCTTCTTCCACTTCTTCTTCTTTAGTTGTTTCATTATGAAGTAATAACATCAGTATCACTCATATACTGTTATGCTATTATAAGTATTAAACAACCCTATTTTACCATCTATCCATCCTACGGAAAACGAAATCACCGAGCGTGCGTACGTACGGAATACCGTCTCCACGCCATGGTGTAATCTATTTTCCACCACCACCATACTTGGATAGGTATAATGGTGTAAATAATAACTATATATGATTATTTTAAAGTGATATTGATTCTTAAATAGTATACATACACTCTAATACAATTCCACGATCATGGGAACGATATCATCGCTCGTGTGTACGTACAGAATACCATCTCCACGATGTGATGTGACTCATTCTACATGATTTTCATTGCATAATGATTATATAAATGAAATGAATGAATGAATATGATATATATTAAACTAATACAATTCTGGAAATGAGGTATCTATATCATAAAGAGAAGAATAAGAATTTATTCGACAAAACACGCATAAGAACAAAAAGTAATAAACATCCGAATAACAAATAACAATGAAATATTAGTAATAAGAAGCTAAGAATATTGCCATATATGATATCGTAATATTGAGTATGATTCTGGAATAAGTCAATGACATTATCTAAATCATTATATAGGAGGTTCGGACACTTACGAAGCAAATCAGACCTAAGGTAAGGGAAAATATCACAATCTCATTTTTATCCGAGATTGTTTATACTTTGGTATTTACTGGGGTGTATTTTATCATCCACATCCATGTTTCCTCAATATGTAATATTTATATCCTTCTACAATCGTTTAAATCCAATTTTACCCTTCGATGAGTTTTTAGTAAAATATATGAAAGGAATCTTTTGTCGTTTTTCGTACGAGGTACTTTTTGACTTTTCCGAAAAAAGTACGAGAAGAATGTTTTTTTAAACATATACGGAATGAATGAATTTTTAAAACATTATTTCCAAGAAGATTCCTTTACAAGTTTTCAAGTTTATTTTTAATCAACTTCTTTTAGTTTAAAATTGCATGACATGTTAAGAAAGGAAAATGTTTTTGAAGTAGAAAGGATATATTCCTCAAGAATGGAGTTCAAGTGTTTTATCAAAATTATTTTCCATCTAAGATAATATAGGTTTCTGTTTCTATCCCTATTATTAAATTGATTTGATTATGTTTTAATGGAAATATTTTTAAGAATTCCTTTATCTTATATGAATTTTTTTCTGATGTCATGATGTTTAAGAATCCCATTTTTATTACATGGGTTATGCAATGATGTATGATTTATGATTTTTTGGAACACATAAGAATGGTATCATTATGAGATGGGTGGGACCTATATATCCCTGCAATGCATTGGGTAAAGATTTATATCTCATGAGATAGACATGGCTGGAATGGTAGGTTAAACCGGTTCAGTGAAACAGGACTAAAACGAGGAATGAACTCAGTTCAGAAATGGACTTTGTCTGCTAAGATAGTCATGGATATGAGTCTTGGCTACTAAGAAATTATTCTCAATGACTATGTGTGTATGACATAAAGATTTATGTTTTATGTTATGATTATTAGGATTATATTTCACTTCTATGATTTATCCCATGTTATGAAATTATGATTTCTTTTGCAGGTTAAGATTTCCAAAATGTTATGTTCTTATGAATATGATGTGATTGATTTTTCTTTTCTTTACCCTTACTAATCATTTGAGCTCACCCTTTTGTATGTTTTATTTCCCCAGGTCCGGAAGAAGGTTATTAAGTAGGATATTCCAAAAGGGACTCTAGATATGATGAAATAAATGGGAAACAATGTCGATGCTTGATGAACCAGTTGTTTATGTTTCCCAGTTTCTAAAGACACTATACCTATACGGTCCTTTCCTGGTTTTTTTATATGTTGTAATAACTGTGCTTCAATTTTGAAGTAATAACAATGTATGTAATGTATGGGTCGTTATAGTTGGTATCAGAGGATAGGTATAGTCAACCTTTGGAAACTAGGATGTGAAAGCCTTAGTAAGAACCCTAAGGATAAGTCTAAGCATAGAACAAGATCTTAGTGTTTTAAAAATGGCCATTAACAACCTATGATAAAACCTTAAGTGTGAAATTTTATTCTTGATTATGTGTTTTTCCTATTATAATAGTGTAGCTCACACTATTCTTCTTGGTTTTATTCAATGGATGGAACCCAAAGGAACCGTGTTAATGCGGAATGCGATGGAAAATGCAATGATTGTCCCCCTGAGCTACCAAACGTTATGGGAGTTGGAATGAAAAATCTTGTAGCCATGATCACACAACTTTCTCAAGCTATGAATCATGAAGGACTTCCAAAAGAGCAAAGGAAGGAGCAACATTCTGTTGAATCCTTCATGAGGCAGCGTCCACCCTCATTCAGTGGGTCTACTGATCCATTAGTGGCTGAACAATGGATCAGTACCACTGAAAAGATATTTTCAGTTCTTCAATGTTCTGAACATGATAAAGTCATCTTAGCAGTTTATCGTTTGGAAGTAGATGCTGATCAATGGTTGAATCTTATTAAGAATACGAGGAAAAGGGATGAAATTGAGTCCATGTAATGGGAAAAGTTCAAGAACTTATCTTTCAATAAGTACATGCCTCATATTATCCGAAAAAATATGTAGAAGGAGTTTCTTAAACTAAAGCAAAAGGATGATGAATCTGTTGGTACCTACGAAGAAAATTTTACAAGACTTTCAAGGTACGCTTCTAGGATTATTATCAAACCTAAGACTAAGATAGATCGATTCTTTAGTGGCTTAAAACCAAGTATTCGAAGGGCGTTATCCATATGGGACTTCAATAGCTACGAGGAAATTATTCGATGTGCTCTCATGGTTGAGATGGAGATTAGAGTAACCCATCAGTCATATGGGTTTGATAAGAAGAGGAAAATGGAATTCAATGGAAAATATAAAGAGCACACTGAAAAGAAGATTAGTTTTCCCTTATTCTCAAAGTGTGGAAAGAAACATGGAGGAAATTGTCTTAAGGGGAGAAGAAACTGTTATAAGTGTGTAAAATAAGGTCATCGAGAAATTGAATGTCGAAATAATGGGAAGAAAATGTCTAATGATGCAAACAAAGGAAGGGATACAAAGAATGAACCTACTACACTTCAATGTTTCAAGTGCAAGGAAATGGGGAATTATGCTAATCAATGCCCTAATCCAAGGTTTGATGATGATGATCGACGTCAACAAACTCTTAAGGCTAAAGACAAAGGAAAGTCACATGCAATTTCTATCAGCAATGTGTAGTACGATAATGAAGTGGTGAAAGGTACACTTACCATCCACTATAAAGTAGAAAATGTTTTATTTGATTCTGGATCCACCCACTCTTTTATTTCTGAAGAATTTTCTAAGGGTATCACCGTATTACCTCGACAGTTAGATGTTGAGTTAGCTGTGACAACCCCTAATGGCACAACAGTCGCATCAAAAGTTTATAATTCTTCTCCGATTGAAGTTTGTGGGAAAGTGCTTCCTGAAAATCTTGTGATCCTTCCTATAGTGGAATTTGGTGTGATTCTTGGCATGGATTGGATTTCTCTATATAGAGCTCATATCAATTTCCAAAGAAGGAAAGTCACATTTCATATTCCAGATGAATCTATGATCGTCTATCGATGAAAGGATGAACATAACCTTCCAGTGGAAATTTCATCCATCTTATGGGTCTTGATTCCACTAATTGAAGGTTATTTATCTCAAATGGTTGGTGAGAAACTCACGATTAAGAATATACCCATTGTACGGGAGTTTGATGATGTATTTTCAGAGGAATTTCCCGGTCTTCCACCAAATCGTGAAGTTGAGTTTTCAATAGAACTTGTACCGGGTGCTTTGCCTATTTCAATGAAACCTTATAGAATGGCCCCAATTGATTTGCAGTAATTGAAGAAGCAACTCCAAGAGTATCTTGATAAGGGATTCATACGCCCTAGGGAATCACCTTGGTGAGCACCTGTTCTGTTTGTGAAGAAGAAAGATGAATCAATGAGACTATGCATTGATTATCGATAACTTAACAAGATCACTATCAAGAACAAATATCCTCTCCCACGCATTGATGACTTATTTGACCAACTACGCGGAGCTCAATACTTTTCCAAGATTGATCTTCATTCAGGGTATCATCAATTAAGGGTCAAAGGGGAGGATATACCAAATACAGCTTTCTGTACAAGGTATGGACACTATGAATTTATAGTGATGCCATTTGGTCTTACTAATTCCCCTACTATCTTCATGGATATGATGAATAGAGTCTTTAGAGACTATCTTGATCAGCTTGTGGTAGTCTTTATAGATGATATTCTTGTCTATTCAAAGATAAAGGAAGAACATGAAGATCACTTGAGAATTGTATTGAAGACCCTAAGAAAGGAGAAGCTTTATGCCAAATTTACCAAGTATGAATTTTGGCTTCAAAAAGTTGCATTTTTGGGTCACATAATCTCAAAAGAGGGGATATCTGTGGATCCAGCAAAAATAGAGGTTATCGAAAGATGGTCGAGACCAACAACAGTAACCGAGATCAGAAATTTTCTTGGTTTGGCTGGATATTATTGACATTTTGCGAATGATTTTTCAAGATTATCTAATCCACTCACTAGGTTGACTTGAAAGAGAGTTAATTTTTTTTGGACAGAGGAATGTGAAGAGAATTTCAAGGAGTTGAAAATAAGGTTATCCAGTGCACCTGTACTCACACTTCCTTGCAGTGGATAAAGGTTTGCGATCTACAGTGATGCATCCAAGAAGGGTTCGGGGTGTGTTCTTATGCAAAATGATATAGTGATAGCTTATGCCTCCCGATATTTGAAAATCCATGAGCAAAATTACCCAACTCATTATTTGGAGTTATCTGTGGTAATCTTTGCATTAAATATTTGGAGGCAATATCTTTATGGGAAAAGGTGTGATATTTATACTGATCATAAAAGTTTAAAGTATATTTTCACACAAAAGGAGCTGAATATGCACCAAAGAAGATGGTTGGAGCTTATTAAGGATTACGACAGCTCAATTCATTACCACCCTGGGAAAGTAAAAAAGGTGGCAGATTCATTAAGTCAACAAAACCATGCAAGCTTATCCATGATGAGGATCACAAAAGATCCAATATTTATGGATTTACAAAGGATGGATCTTGGAATTAAAATAAAAGAGGAAAAATCTTATCTTTCTCAATTGAATGTTCAACCATATATATATGTGAAGATTAAAGAGGCACAGAAAGAAGATGTAGAGTTACAAAAGAAGTTGAGAAATGTTCCTGAATTCAACCTTGATTGTGATGGGATAATAAAGTTCAGGAATCGGGTTTGTGTTCCTCCCATCCCAGAATTAAAGAAGGAGCTGCTGGATGAGGCTCATAGTTCTTCATTATCTATTAATCCTGGAAGCACGAAGATGTATAGGGACCTGAAAGAGTACTTTTGGTGGGATGGCATGAAAAGAGATGTTTCTGAATATGTCTCTCGATGCTTGGTTTGTCAGCAAGTTAAAGCTGAGAGACAGAAGTTTAAGGAGATGTTACAACCATTACCCATACCTGAATAGAAATGGGAAAAACAACACTATGGACTTTGTCACTAGACTTCCTAAAACATCTAAAGGCAATAATGCTATCTGGGTCATAGTTGATCATCTTACAAAGTCAGCACACTTCATTGTTATTAGAGAGGATTTATCTCTGGATCATCTTTCCAGGATATATGTGAATTAAGTGGTAAGATTTCATGGAGTACCACTTTCCATTATATCTGATCGGGATCTGAGGTTTAACTCAATGTTTTGGAGAAGTCTTCAGCATACTCTGGATACATAGTTGACTTTCATCACTGATTATCATCGTCAGATAGACGTTCATTCTGAGAGGACAATTCAAACTCTAGAAGATATGTTGAGAGATTTCTCTATGGATTTCAAAGGTGGTTGGGATAAACACCTACCTTTGGTAGAATTTTCTTATAATAACATCTTTCACTCCAGTATTTATATGGCTCCTTACGAAGCTCTCTATGTAAATAAATGCAGGACTCTAACTTGCTGGGATAAGTTGGGGAAAGAAATCTATTAGGACCTGGTCTTGTTGATGAGATGGCAGAAAAGGTCAGATTTATTCAACAACACATTAGAGCAGCTCAGAGTCGACAAAAAATTTATGCTAACAACCGAATAAAAGACCTAGAGTTTGAAGTGGGTGATAAAGTGTTCTTTTGAATATCCCCCTGGAAGAGGGTCATGAGATTTGGAAAGAAGGGAAAGTTGAGCCCTAGATATATCGGTCCTTTTGAAATTCTGGATCGTGTTGGGAAGGTAGCTTACCGATTGGTGCTTCCACCAAATCTCTTCCAAGTTCATGATGTGTTCCATGTATCTCTCCTGAGAAAGTACATACCTGATCCTTCACATGTACTCCGCTCAAAAGTTGTACCGCCAGAGCAAGATCTTTCTTATGAAGAACAACCGATAGATATTATGGATCTTAGCGAAAAAGTCCTACGGAACAAGACCACTCGCTTGGTGAATGTTTTATGGAGGAACCACCAATTAGAAGAAGCTACATGGGAGCTTGATAATATGATGAGGGAGAGGTATCCTCATCTGTTTGTGACAAAGTGACGAATTTCAAGGGCGAAATTCATTTTAAGGGGGGTAGAATGTAACACCCGAGACTTTTATGAGAAATATTTTGTTTTTATATTATCAAAGGAATCTTTCACTACACACAACACTTTCTTGGCTTTCTTTACATGAAATTGCGACCTTCCTCGATAGCTTGTGTCGTACGCAATACCGAGTTTCACTAAACAACGATATGCTATTAAAATATTACTAAAACTAGCCGTTATGAATAGTAATACCCACTTTTTGAAATTTTGTACATTTTATTTTTCAAAATGGACTTCATTTTTGGATTCGGAATATCGAAATTATCCTAGGGTGAAATTTGGGTATTTTTCTGAAAACATTCAATTTTTGATGAATAGTGAAAACACTGGTTTACTATTTAAAAACCGAATTTTTATTTAAATAATTATTTATTTTATATAAATTTATTTTAGGTAAAAATAGATACATAATACCTTTATAAGTTCAAAGTAATTCATTGGAGTCATTTTATAATAATTTTAGATATATAAAAATTTTATCGAACTTTTCACAATCTTTTACCCACCTCCTAGGAGAATTTGCAAATTTACATAAAACTTAATTTTACCACTTCTGTGAGTGGAATTTTTAAAATACGAGAGACACGGTTAATATCAAGGACTAAAATGTATTTTAATGAGATGAAAATAATTTTTGGTGAATAGTAACTTTTTACTTTTTTTACCACGGTTAAAAGTAAATAGGTTAATTAAGTATAAAAATGTTATTATTATTACCATAACACATGTACTAATTCTATTGGATGAGAGTATTTCGACCCATCCCAACCTTAGATTTGAAACAACTCAATTTGGAGCTATTAAAAACTGAATATGACTTTATAATAAAATAATATTTTTAGTTTTTCCAAAGGTGCCCCTCTCCACCCTTATAAAAGGGCACCTCCTCCCTCTCTTCCTCACACCACTTTGAGCCTTCAAGATCAGCCAACCCCTGCCAATTTCTCCTCTCCACTTTCTGAGAAACATCCTAAAGGTCCTGGTCTTCTTCAATGACCAATTTTAGTGCCCTAAGAGGAGGTCTCAAAGAGGCGTTTCAAAGGAGAGGTAATATTCGTTACCGATTATTTCAACTTTATTTCTTCTTCCACTTCTTCTTCTTTGGTTTTTTCATTATGAAGTAATAACATCAGTATCACTCATATACTGGTTTGTTATTAGAAGTATGAAACAACCCTATGTCACCATCTATCCATCCTACGAAAAACGAAATCACCGCGCGTGCGTACGTACGGAATACCGTCTCCACGCCGTGGTGTAATATATTTTCCACCACCACCTTACTTGGAGGGGAATAATGGTGTAAATAATAACTATATATGATTATTTTAAAGTGATATTGATTCTGAAATAGTATACATACACTCCAATACAATACCACGATCATGGGAACGATATCATCGCTCGTGCGTACGTATGGAATACCGTCTCCACGATGTGATGTGAATCGTTCTACATGATTTTCATTGCATAATGATTATATAAATGAATTGAATGAATGTATATGATATATATTACACTAATAAAATTCTATAAATGAGGTATCTATAACCTAAAGAGAAGAATAAGAATTTATTTGACAAAACACGCATAAGAAAAAAAAGTAATAAACATCCGAATAACAAGTAGCAATGAAATATTACTAATAAGAAGCTACGAATATGGCCATATATGATATCATAACAATGAGTATGATTATTGAATAAGTAAATGAAATTATTTAAATCATTATAAATGAGGATCGGACCCTAGCGAAGCAAATCGGACCTAAGGTAAGGGAAAATATCACAATCTCATTTTTATCCGAGATTATTTATACTTTGGTATTTAGTGGTGTGTATTTTTTAATCCACATCAATGCTTCCTCAATATGTAATATTTATATCCCTCTACAATCATTTAAATCCAATTTTACCCTTTAGCGAGTTTTTAGTAAAAGATATGAAATGAATCTTTTGTCGTTTTTCGTATGAGGTACTTTTTGACTTTTCTGACAAAAGTATGAGAAGAATGTTTTTTAACTTATACAGAATGAATGGATTTTTAAAACATTATTTCCAAGAACCTTTCATTACAAGTTTTCAAGTTTATTTTCAATCAACTTCTTTTAGTTTAAAATTGTATGAGATGTTAAGAAAGGAAAATGTTTTTGAAGTAGAAAGGATATTTTCTTCAAGAATAGAGTTTAAGTGTTTTATCAAAATTATTTTCCATCTAAGATAATATAGGGTTCTATTTCTATCCCTATTATTATATTGATTTGATTATGTTGTGATGGAATTATTTTTAGTAATTCCTTTCTCTTATACGAATTGTTTTATGATGTCATGATGTTTAAGAATCCCATTTTTATTACATGGGTTTTGAAATGATGTATGATTTATGACTTTGTGGCACACATAAGAATGATATCATTATGATATGGGTGGGACCTATAAATCCATCCAATGCATTGGGTAAAGATTTATATCTCATGAGATAGACATGGATGGAATGGCAGGTTAAACCGGTTCAGTGAAACAGGACTGAAACAAGGAGTGAACTCGGTTCAGAAATGGACTTTGTCGGCTAAGATAGTATTGGCTATGAGTATTGACTACTAAGAAATGATTCTCTATGATTATGTGTGTATGCCACAAATCTTAATGTTTTAAGTTATGATTATTGGGATTACATTTCACTTCTATGATTTATCCCATGTTATGAAATTATGATTTCTTTTGCATGTTAAGATTTCCAAATGTTATGTTCTTATGAATATGATGTGATTGATTTTTCTTTTGTTTACCCTTACTGAGCATTTGAGATCACCCTTTTGTATGTTTTCTTTCCCCAGGTCAGGATTAAGGTTATTAATTAGGATATGCCAAAAGGGACTCTAGATATGATGAAATAAATGGGAGACAATGTAGATGTTTTATGAACCACTTGTTTATGTTTCCCAGTTTCTAAAGACACTATACCTATACAGTCCTTTCCTAGTTTTTTATATGTTGTAATAAGTGTGCTTCAATTCTGAAGTAATAACAATGTATGTAAAGTATGGGTCGTTATAGTTGGTATTAGAGGAAAGGTATAGACAACCTTTGGAAACTAGGATGTGAAAGCCTTAGTAAGAACCCTAAGGATAAGTCTAATCATAAAACACGATATTAGTGTTTTAAAAATGGCCATGAACAACCTATGATAAGAACTTAAATGTGAAATTTTATTCTTGATTATGTGTTTTTTCTATTATAACAGTGTTTCTCACACTATTATTCTTGGTTTTAGTCAATGGATGGAACCCGAAAGAACCTTGTTAATGCGGAATGTGATGGGCAATACAATGATTGTCCCCCTGGGCAACCAAACGTTATGGGAGATGGAATGAAAAATATTGTAGCCATTCTCACACAACTTTCTCAAGCAATGAATCATACAGGACTTCCAAACGAGAAAAGGATGGAGCAACATTCTGTTGAATCCTTCATGAGGCAGCGTCCACCCTCATTCAGCGGGTCTACTGATCCATTAGTGGCTGAACAATGGATCAGTACCACTGAAAATATATTTTCAGTTCTTCAATGTTCTGAACATGATAAAGTCAGCTTAGCAGTTTATCGTTTGGAAGGAGATGTTTATCAATGGTGTAATCTTATTAAGAATATGAGGCAAAGGGATGAAATTGAGTCCATCGAATGGGATGAGTTCAAGAACTTATTTATCAATAAGTACTTCCCTTGTATTCTCCGAACAAAGATGGAGAAGGAGTTTCTTGAACTAAAGAAAAAGGATGATGAATCTGTTGGTACCTACGAATCAAATTTTACAAGACTTTAAAGGTATGCTTCTGGGATTATTATCCAACCTGAGAGTATGATCGATCGATTCTTTAGTGTCTTAAAACCAAGTCTTTGAAGGGCGTTATCCATAAGGGACTTCAATAGCTACGAGGAAATTGTTCGATGTGCTCTCAAGGTTGAGATAGAGATTAGAGTAACCCATAAGTCATATGGGTTTGATAACAAGAAGAAAATAAAATTCAAAGGAAAATCTAAAGAGGACACTGAAATGAAGATGAGTTTTCCCTTATTCTCAAAGTGTGGAAAGAAACATGGAGGAAATTGTCTTAAGGGGACAAGAAAATGTTATAAGTGTGGAAAAGAAGGTCATCAGGCAATTGAATGTCGAAATAATGGGAAGAAAATGTCTAATGATGCAAACAAAGGAAGGGATACACAGAATGAACCTACTACACTTCAATGTTTCAAGTGAAAGGAAATGGGGCATTCTGCTAATCAATGCCCTAATCCAAGGGTTGATGATGACGATCGATGTCAACAAACTCTTAAGGCTAAAGACAAAGGAAAGTCACATGAAATTTCTATCAGATATGTGGAGTACAATAATGAAGTGGTGAAAGGTACACTTATCATCCACTCTAAAGTAGAAAATGTTTTATTTGATACTGGATCCACCCACTCTTTTATTTCTGAAGAATTTTCTAAGGGTATCACCATATTACCTAAACAATTAGATGTTGAGTTAGCTGTGACAACCACTAATTGCACAATAGCCGCATCAAAAGTTTATAATTCTTCTCCGATTAAAGTTTGTGGGAAAGTGCTTCTTGAAAATATTGTGATCCTTCCTATAGTGGAATTTTATGTGATTCTTGGCATGGATTTTATTTTTCTTTATAGGGCTCATATCAATTTCCAAAGAAGGGAAGTCACATTTCATATTCCAGATCAATCTATGATCGTCTATCGATGCAAGGATGAACATAACCTTCCAGTGGAAATTTCTTCCATCTTATGGGTCTTGATTCCACTAAATGAAGGTTATTTATCTCAAATGGTTGGTGAGAAAGTCACTATTAAGAGTATTCCCTTTGTATGGGAGTTTGATGATGTCTTTCCAGAGGAATTTCTAGGTCTTCCTCCAAATCTTGAAGTTGAGTTTTCAATAGAACTCGTACCGTGTGCTTTCCCTATTTCAAAGAAACCTTATAGAATGGCCCCAATTGAGTTGCATGAATTGAAGAAGAAACTCCAAGAGAATCTTGATAAGGGATTCATACGCCCTAGTGCATCACCTCGGGGAGCACCTGTTCTGTTTGTTAAGAAGAAAGATGGATCAATGAGACTCTGCATTGATTATCGATAACTTAACAAGATCACTATCAAGAACAAATATCCACTCCCGTGCATTAATGACTTATTTGACCAACTTCGCGGAGCTCAATACTTTTCCAAGATTGATCTTCGTTCAGGGTATCATCAATTAAGGGTCAAAAGGGAGGATATACCAAAGACAGCTTTCCATAAAAGGTATGGAAACTATGAATTTATAGTGATTCCATTGGGTCTTACTAATGCCCCTGCTATCTTCTTGGATCTGATGAATAGAGTCTTTAGAGACTATCTTGATCAGTTTGTGGTAGTCTTTATAGACAATATTCTTGTCTATTCAAAGAGAAAGGAAGAACATGAAGATCACTTGAGAATTGTATTGAAGACCCTAAGAAAGGAGAAGCTTTATGAAAAATTTAACAAGTTTGAATTTTGGCTTCAAAAAGTTTCTTTTTTGGGTCACATAATCTCAAAAGAGAGGATATCTATGGATCCAGTAAAAACAGAGGTTATCGAAAGATGGTTGAGACCAACAACAGTAACTGAGATCTGAAGTTTTCTTGGTTTGGCTGGATATTATCGACGTTTTGTGAAAGATTTTTCACGATTATCTAATCCACTCACCAGGTTGACTCGAAAAGGAGTTAAGTTTGTTTGGATAGAGGAATGTGAAGAGAATTTCAAGGAGTTTAAAAGAAGGTTATCCAGTGCACCTGTATTCCTTGCAGTTGAGAAAGGTTTGTGATCTACAGTGATGCATCCAAGAAGGGATTGGGGTGTGTTCTTATGCAAAATGATATGGTGATAGCTTATGCCTCACGACAGTTGAAAATCCATGAGAAAAATTTCCCAACTAATGATTTTGAGTTAGCTTCGGTAATCTTTTCATTAATGATTTGGAGGCATTATCTTTATGGAGTAAGGTGTGATATTTATACTGATCAAAAAAGATTAAAGTATATTTTCACATAAAAGGAGATGAATATGTTCCAAAGAATATGGTTGGAGCTTATTAAGGATTACGACTGCTCAATTCATTACCACCCTTGGAAAGCAAACAAGGTGGCAGATGCATTAAGTCGACAAGACCATGCTAGCTTATCCATGATGAGGATCACAAAAGATCCAATATTTATGGATTTATAAAGGATGGATCTTGGAATTATATTGAAAGGGAAAAAATATTATTTTTCTCAATTGAATGTTCAACCATATATACATGTGAAGATTCAAGAGGCACATAAAGAAGATGTAGAGTTACAAAAGAAGGTGGGAAATGTTCCTGAATTCAACCTTGATTGTGATGGGATAATAAAGTTCAGGAATCGGGTTTTTGTTCCTCACATCCTAGAATTAAAGAAGGATCTTATGGATGAGGCTCATAGTTCTTCATTCTCTATTCATCCTGGAAGCACGAAGATGTATAGGGACCTGAAAGAGTACTTCTGGTGGGATGGAATGAACAAAGATGTTGTTGAATATGTCTCTTGATGCTTGGTTTTCCAGCAAGTTAAAGATGAGAGACATAAGTCTAAGGGGATGTTACAACCATTACCCATACCTGAATGGAAATGGGAAAACATCACTATGGACTTTGTCACTGGAATTCCTAAAACATCCAAAGGAAATAATGCCATCTGGGTCATAGTTGATCTTCTTACAAAGTCTTCACACTTCATTGCTATTAGAGAGGATTTATCTCTGGATCAGCTTGCCAGGATATATGTGAAGGAAGTGGTAAGATTGAATGGAGTACCACTTTCCATTATATCTGATCGGGATCCGAGGTTTACCTCAATGTTTTGGCGAAGTCTTCAGCATACTCTGGATACAAAGTTGAGTTTCAGCACTGCTTATCATCCTCAGATAGACGATCAGTCTGAGAGGACAATTCAAACTCTAGAAGATATGTTGAGAGCTTTCTCTATGGATTTTAAAGGTGGTTGGGATCAACACCTACCTTTGGTATAATTTTTTTATAATAATAGCTTGCACTCCAGTATTCAGATGGATCCTTATGAAGATCTCTATGGAAATAAATGTAGGACTCCAACTTCCAGGGATGAAGTTAGGGAAAAAAAGCTATTAGGACCTAATCTTGTTAATGAGATGGTAGAAAAGGTCAAATCTATTCAACAACACATTAGAGCAGCTCAGAGTCAACAAAAAAGTTATGCCGACAACCGAAGAAAAGACCTAGAGTTTGAAGTGTGTGATAAAGTGTTCTTACGAATATCTCTCTGGAAGAGGGTCACGAGATTTGGAAAAAAGGGAAAGTTGAGCCCAAGATATATCAGTCCTTTTGAAATTATGGATCATGTTGGGAAGGTATCTTACCAAGTGGCGCTTCCACCAAATCTCTCCCAAGTTCATGATGTGTTCCATGTATATCTCCTATGAAAGTACATACCTTATCCTTCACATGTACTCAGCTCAGAAGTTGTACCGCTGGAGCAAGATCTTTCTTATGAAGAACAGTCGATAGAGATTCTGGATCGTAGCAAAAAAGTCCTACGGAACAAGACCACTCGCTTGGTGAAAGTTTTATGGAGGAACCACCAATTATAAGAAGCTACATGAGAGCTTGAGGATATGATGAAGGAGAGGTATCCTCATCTGTTTGTTACAAAGTGACTAATTTCGAGGGCGAAATTCATTTTAAGGGGGGTAGAATGTAACACCTGAGACTCTTATGAGAAATATTTTGTTTTTATGTTATCAAAGGAATATTTCACTACACACAACACTAGATTGGCTTTATTTAAACACAATTGCGACCTTACTCGATAGCTTCCATCGTACGCAATACCGAGTTTCACTAAACAACGATATGCTATTAAAATATTACTAAAACTAGTTGTTATGAATAGTAATACCCACTTTTTGAAATTTTTGAAATTTTATTTTTCAAAATGGACTTCATTATTGGATTTGGAATATCGAAATTAGCCAAGGTTGAAATTTTGGTTTTTTTCTGAAAACTTTCAATTTTTGATGAATAGTGGAAACACTAAGTTACTATTTAAAAACCGACTTTTTATTTAAATAATTATTTATTTTATATAAATTTATTTTAGTTCAAAATTGATAAATAATACCTTTATAAGTTCAAAGTAATTCATTGGAGTCATTTTATAATAATTTTAGATATATAAAAATTTTATCGAACTTTTCACCGTCATTTACCCACCTCCTAGGAGAATTTGCAAATTTACATAAAACATAATTTTACCGCTTCTGTGAGTGGAATTTCAAAAATCCGAGTGACACGGTTAATATCAAGGACTAAAATTTTGTTTAATGAGATGAAAATAATTTTTTGTGAATAGTAACTTTTTACTTTTTTTTACCACGGTTAAAAATAAATAGGGTAATTAAGGGTAAAAATTTTATTATTATTACCATAACACATGTCCTAATTCTATTGGATGAGATTATTTCGACCCATCCCTACCTTAGCTTCTAAATAAATCAATTTGGAGCTATTAAAAACTGAATATGACTTTATAATAAAATAATATTTTTAGTTTTTCCAAAGGTGCCCCTCTCCTCCCTTATAAAAGGCCACCTCCTCCCTCTCTTCCTCACACCACATTGAGCCTTCAAGCTCGGAAAAACACTGCCAATTACTCCTCTCCACTTTCCTAGAATCATCCTAGAGGTCATGGTCTTCTTCAAAGACCAATTTTAGTGCCCTAAGAGGAGGTCTCAAAGAGGCGCTTCAAAGAAAAGGTAATGTCTGTTACTGATTCTGTCAACTTTATTTCTTCTTACACTTCTTCTTCTTTAGTTGTTTCATTATGAAGTAATAACATCAGTATCAATCATATACTGGTATGTTATTATAATTATGAAACAACTCTATTTCACCATCTATCCATCCTACGGAAAACAAAATCACCGCGCATGCGTACGTACAAAATATCGTCTCCACGCCGTGGTGTAATCTATTTTCCACCACCACCTTACTTGGATGAGTATAATGGTGTAAATAATAACTATATATGATTATTTTAAAGTGATGTTGATTCTGAAATAGTATACATACACTCGAATACAATTCCACGATCATGGGAATGATATCATCGCTCGTGCGTACGTACGGAATACCGTCTCCACGTTGTGATGCGACTTGTTCTACATGATTTTCATTTCATAATGATTATATAAATGAATTTAATGAATGAATATGATATATATTACACTAATACCATTCTTGAAATGAGGTATCTATAACCTAAAGAGAAGAATAAAAATTTATTCGATAAAACACACATAAGAAAAAAATTAATAAACATCCGAATAACAAGTAACAATGAAATATTACTAATAAGAAGCTAAGAATATGGCCATATATGATATAATAACAATGATTATGATTATGGAATAAGTAAATGACATTATTTAAATCATTATACAAGAGGTTCGTACCCTAGCGAAGCAAATCGGACCTAAGGTAAAGGAAAATATCATAATCTCATTTTTATCCGAGATTGTTTATACTTTGGTATTTACTGGGGTGTATTTTATCATCCACATCCATGTTTCCTAAATATTTAATATTTATATCCTTCTACAATCATTTAAATACAATTTTACCCTTCGATGAGTTTTTAGTAAAAGATATGAAAGGAATATTTTGTCGTTTTTCGTACAAGGTACTTTTTGACTTTTCCGACAAAAGTACGAGAAGAATGTTTTTTTAACTTATACGACATGAATAGATTTTTAAAAAATTATTTCCAAGAAGCTTCCTTTACAAGTTTTGAAGTTTATTTTTAATAAATTCTTTTTGTTTAAAATTGTATGACATGTTAATAAAGGAAAATATTTTTGAAGTAGAAAGGATATTTTCCTTGAGAATGGAGTTCAAGTGTTTTATCAAAATTATTTTCCATCTAAGATAATATAGGGTTCTATTTCTATCCCTATTTTTAAATTTATTTGATAATGTTGTGATGGAATTATTTTTATTAATTCCTTTATCTTATAATAATTGTTTTATGTTGTCATGATGTTTAAGAATCCCATTTTTATTACATTTGTTATGCAATGATGTATGATTTATGATTTTGTGGCACACATAAGAATGACATCATTATGAGATGGGTGGGATCTATATATCCCTCCAATGCATTGGGTAAAGATTTATATCTCATGAGATAGACATGGCTAGAACGGAAGGTTTAACCGGTTCAGTGAAACATGACTGAAACGAGGAGTGAACTCGGTTCAGAAATGGACTATGTCCGCTAAGATAGTCTTGGTTATGAGTCTTGACTACTAAGAAATGATTCTCTATAATTATGTTTTTATTCCACAAAGCTTCATGTTTTATGTTATGATTATTGGGATTACATTTCAATTCTATGATTTATCCCATGTTATGAAATTATGATTTCTTTTGCAAGTTAAGATTTCCAAAATGTTATGTTCTTATGAAAATGATGTGATTGATTTTTCTTTTGTTTACACTTACTGAGCATTTGAGATCACCCTATTGTATGTTTTCTTTCCCCAGGTCAGGAAGAAAGTTATTAAGTAGGATATGCCAAAAGGGACTCTTGATATGATGAAATAAATGGGAGACAATGTAGATGCTTTATGAACCAGTTGTTTATGTTTCCCAGTTTCTAAAGACACTATACCTATATGGTCATTTCCTGGTTTTTTTATATGTTGTAATAAGTGTGCTTAAATTCTGAAGTGATAACAATGTATGTAAAGTATGAGTCATTATAACTACACCCCCTCATCAAAAGCTTCTTAGTTAGTGTGAGTTGTAATTTGATGATCCTCACTACATATACTTATATATGGGCGGATATATTATATAAGAGATACCATTCATCATAAACAGTTTGATAGAGAGAAACAAAGGTTTGTTGTAAAGGATATTATTGATATATTTGATGGATTATTGTTACCTATATATAAGGTGAATAAATTTGGATAAATTATCAACCACTTTTTAGTTTAGCCGCATACACTTCTACGGAATATTACCATAGAGGTATTTATATATTTTAAATTTTATTTTATTTTTTTTACTAAACTTGATTTCACATTTTCTGGTTAATTTATTATTTTATTTATTAATAATAAGACTTTAAAAGAAAAAATATATTTTATAAACAACAAAAAAGAAAATGATCTATGATTTCATATATATATTATAGTAGTATTGAGAGATTGTCAAGATATTTTGATTTATTGGTTGGTGTTTATCTATTTCTGTTTGAGGTTTATATATGTGGGTGTGAAATAAATATATGTATTTAAAAAAATTATATAATAGATATTTTTATAGGAGATATGTAAGGCATCAAGGTGATGAATGTTTTTTCCAGGTATGTCTAAACTTAAATCATTCCCAATAATAAATTTATTAAAAATTTATACATATGTTTGTTCTGAATTATGTATCTTTATAAAATGTCTGAGGAGAATGTAAAGAGGTATGAATATGGATTTATGGATCCAAATTTTATTTCACCTTAAGTGCACACATTGACTCTGGAACAATGGACAATTTATATTTATGAAACATTTGAACAGAATATAATTATGTAGTGCAGGATGTTTCCATATATTGAGAGGTAGGAAACATATATCTCATATAATGTTATTTATACTTAAATATAATAACCACTAACATTATATTTTATTTTATATAGTGACCAATGGATGTTAGGAGTTTTATATCCAAGGGAGATGACAATTTAGATCATATACACTATCCAAGGAAATGTGTGATTAAATATTAAGAACATATTGGGAATTTCTGTATTAATTTCATAAGTGTTGTTTATATTATATTGAATTTATGATTTATTTAATTCATATTAATTTATAATAGGGGATGATTTTTAATTTGAAAAACCCCCAAATAAAACAAATACCATGAAAAAATATGTAAAATTAATTGTGAATTTCCATTTGTAAATACTACATTTTGGATTAAATACATAAAAATATTATTTGGAAATGACAAAAACATTTAAAAAAATTAATAAAAATGATGCATCATATAATTATCATATTATTTTTTAATATATATGTTTGAAATAATTTCAACTAGAATAGTGAGGATATTTATCCTGGTTATATTTCCTAATAAAATATTTTGTAATTTTTTATTTTTTTCATTGTACATGTTAACAAATTCTTTTTATTTTTTTTATTTTTGATGGACCTCTCCCTTATAGTTCACAAAAGATCACACATGTACAAGTTGATTCTAAAAATCATTTTGATTGATTGAATTGATTTTAATTTATTTTGAGTCAATATTTGGAAATTGAATGTTGTAATCTTTAATGTTCATTTGGTAGTGGTTTGGTTAGAATAGGTTTTTGTAGTTAATAATTTAATTTTTTAATGTTTCAAATGTTAATGTGTAATTTTTTTGATGTTCCTTCTTTTTTATTCTTCTGTCTTTATTTTTCATGTTTGGTCGGTATTGTGTTAGAAGGTTTTCATGAAATTCTGTAAATATTGTTTCTACAATGGTTATTTTTTACCCAATGTTAAAAATATATTAAGTCATTTTCTCACATCTTTTAATACATAACTAATTTAATATATGATATATTACATAGGTTATTTATTAAAAAATTTAAAATATCCATTCCATTATAGATCTACATCATCAGGTTGATAAAAAACATTAAATACCATATTATAACCTTTTCTTTTATAATGGTGGCTAAAAAGATACATATGAAAAAAAATTGATGTTGTAATGAATTCTTTCACTAGTGGGATAGTAATATATAGAATTACATCATATCTTATTGTAAGGAAACAAAGTTTGGTTTTCCTATCAATATATCCATGTAATGACACATCATGTAGAGGTGGCTCTGGAACAACAGTACCATAGTGTAATAAAACTGAAAAGTGATCATAAGGCATTAATTTGGTGGTAACTAGTTCATGATTATAGGCCAAAATAAGAATATGGTTTGGAACTCATAATGTATATTATTTTGTTAATAATATTTCTATTATAAACCTTTATGAATGATATTAATTTATGATGAACATGGATGACCTCAGTTACTCCTATGGATTCATATATTTGATAGAAGGTGGCATTATTTAAAAATCCAATAATATTTTTAAACTCACTGTCTTTACATTATGATCATTTTTCATCATAATATCCATTTTGGTTTCATTAAATGATGAGGACCTGATGAAACTGGATTAAAATTGAATGTGATGGAAATTATTTGATGATAATCCAAATTACATGATGAGTGGAGTGAATGATATAGTTAAAATACATGATCTATAATAATGATACATAATTAACATTATGAGCTATATTATGTATTGTAGTCTCTAAATAAAATAATAATATGGATCAATGAAATTTCATTTTATATAGAACATGGAGGAATGATGATTATGTTTTTTTGTAACGAATGGTAAAATAAGAACATGAGGGAATGTCACATAATGATGATAACATTTTTGTGTGTCTAAATGACCGTCACAATGAATAATATTACAAAGAAAATAATTTAAATGTTTTTTTAACATAATCAATGTGAATAACGGTCTCTCTATTGTATTATAAACTATTAGAATTTTTGAATGTGTAATGTATTATAATTATGAAAATTGTTCTCCAAAGAAGGATTTTTGTCAAGTGAATCAGCAAGGTGATACATGTAATGCATATAATGCTGAGGGTGATGATACCCAAAAAAAATATGATAGGAAAGAGTTATTAAAGTATAAGTTTATGAATAAAGTAGAATGATGGATGTGTTTTTGTATTAGAATTCAATAATTTCAAAATATATGAGGATCATTACTTGTAATTTTATCATTATGGAATTTCAAGAATAAGATTAATAGTGATGATGACATAAAAAATGGATTAATTAAAATTGTTATATTTATGGAAAATGAAATTTTAAGGTAGAGGAAAACCATAATATGTTCTAGATGATAACATATTGATTTTATTATTAATAGATTATTTATATAGATAATGTAAATTGGATAGAACTGATTATATTTCAACTAATTATTGGGTTTTAGAAAAAGTTTTTTATGAAATCATAGATAGGGTTTTGAACATTTTTTAAGGAATATATAAAATAATCTATGTTTTATTTACAAAATATGATTAATATATGATTTCAAAATGGTTTATGGTAATTCATGTTATTTCCATTTTTTAATAAATAGAAAATTATTATTTTTAGTGGATTAATAATATGCTGATTTTTGTAATTTAGTGACCTTTATTATAATGTTATGGGTTTTAAAAAAATAAATTAACATTCATAAGTTTATCCATTTATGATGAATATTATGTTTAACTCATGACTTTGTTCCAGAGTCTAATTAAAGATTTCAGCATATTGATTTTTATAGTTATTGGAAATCTGGTGCAAACCATTACTATTTTGTTAATAACTATATAATGAAGGAATTATTTTTCATTGTTTTTTTGGATCTTATGATCCTTTATTGATTTTGGAAATAAAAAATTTTTCTTCCTTTCTTGGAGTAAGTGTAGAATATAAAATTGATAAAGTTGGAAACAAAGGGTGAGACTTTATTATTGAAATGGAGTAACATCTATAAGTATATTTTCTAATGTTTTCTATCATTAGAGTAAAATTATCCTAAAAATTAGGAAAATTATAATTTGATAAAAATGTAATACTTTTACATTAATTTATAAATATTTAAATATCCTTATATTGATAACATATTTATGGTTTTCTGGGGGTTAACATTCTCCTCTCAATATTCTATATCACTCTTTATTGGTCCTTATGAGATATTTTTCCTATATATGTATATATGTTGTATTAATTATAGAAATATCTATAGTTATAAACCAATTTATATGTCACATCAAGTAATTTTTTTTGTTTTTAACATTTCTTATTTATGGGATGTTTTATTTTTCATTTTTAATATGTGGGTTTTTATAAAGGTATTTTCAAATGTCAACCAATTGATGACTAAATTTTTTTAGGGAGATGTTAATATTAGTAGGTCATAAAAAAATATAATGAGATTTTATTATATATAAATATTCAATTATAGCATTCAATGTATGAAAAATTGATTTTGGCTTGCGAAACATTTATTTTAACTGATTACATGCATGATACGCCACACCGAGCAATATTGAACCATGAAATAGTAAAATATTGGAAATGACTTTTATATCCAGGATATTAAATATATGTAAATGAATATTATTAAATTCTTAAAAAAATTTAAATTGAAGATTTATACTCTATATAAATATAAAAAATCTTTGTAAATCAAAAAAACTCAACTTTTAATAATGTAATTATATAACCCCAAAATATGTTTTTTGAAAAATGATATTAATTTCATTCAATGAGAAAATATTGTAAATAATTTAAAAATAATTTATCATATTTATTTGATAATATGAACTTAATTTTTTTATTTTAGGATATAAAAATTTTCATAAGGATAAATATCATGATTTTTTAGAAAATATTAATTTATCAGTGAATTGTGAAAAAAACATTTATTTTGTAATTTTTTTATATTATAAGTAATTTAGATGAATAATTATAATTTTTGGTTGAATTTATTCTTGATTTTAGTATAAGTTTATTTTTTAGTTTAAAAATATGTTTATTTTCTGAATAATATTATAATTCTCATAGTTTTTCTCTATGTTAAATATTTATAACATCATATAATGAGGAATATTATAAATGAAATATAGAGAATATATTTATATAGATATTTAATTTTATTAATTATATGATTATTAATATACTTATAGTTGATATAATTGTTGAGTCAAGAAGGTTTTCCTTATGACTTTTCCATTCCTTCATATTTGGGGGAAGATTGTTGAGTCATTAAGGTTTCCTTATAACATTACAATTCCTTATTGTTTTGAAAATCACAAACACCTTATCTTAAGGAAATTTTATTTTACCCTATGCTTTTCTTTCATAAGGAAAATTCTCTTCACCAAGGAAATTCATCCTTACCATGTTTTTCATTGTTCATTAATCTATCTAAATGTAAAATTCAATTTCATATCCAAAACCTTAGAATCGTATAATACTTAGATAAAGGGAATTCTTTTTTGAGGATTTGAATTCTGGTTTTGAGTTCTCTAAACTTAGACTCTAAACTTTTATGAGTTCTAACTCCGAGTTATTTGAATTCAAACTCCGAACTCTTCTGAGTTCTGACTCCGAGATCTCTGAATTCAGACTACAAACTCTTCTGAGTTCCGACATCGAATTCTCATGAACTTTGACTCAAACATTGTAGGTTCTGACTCCAAATTCTCATGATCTCTGACTCCGAACTTTGTAGGTGCTGACTCCGAATTCTCGTGAACTCTGACTCTGAACTTTGTAAATCCATATTCCAAATCTTCTAGTAATTCAGACTCCGAAATTTTATAGTGTTCAGGTTCCAAGTTCCTTAGAAAATATAATCTTAATATCCTTTTATTATAGACACTGAATATGTTGTCGGTTAGACTCCGATCTTTTCTTTGATAACATTTTGAACATTTGATTTTGGTTATGTAACCATATTTTTTCTTACACTTGTTTTTTTATAAAATGATGTTGTTCATTCAATTATTAACTAACCTTTGTTTTAGTGACACGTGTACAGGTCCCTCTGAAATTTAAGGAAAAATATGACTATTGGAGGAGGGAGCTGACCATTGGTGTTATGCCTATAAATATGAGCTTCTTTAAAAGTGCTCGACACTGTTCTAAGACTCTAGAGATTACATGCTGTTGAAGTGATTTCTACAGAGATACTCTCATGCTTTGTGCATACTAAACACCTTGTTCATATTTTCTTCATGCGACTATGAATGGTTCTGAGTACATTTGAGGGCTTCTGGGGATAGAAAGACAGAGGTGCCAACTACCATAATGTTCGAGGACTTCCTTTCTTAGTAATATATAGGTGTCAACTACCTTGATGTTGAGATCTTGTGGTGGTAGCAAGATAGATTCCGATCTTCGTATCGAGGTCTTACCCTGGTGTGGGTAAGATATGATTTTTGAAAGTATAAATCAAGGGACCTTTATCCAAGTTTGTTGGATACTATTCTCTTTGGGTTAAAATATTTACTACTTGTTACTTTTTTGTTTCAAGTTTTCCATTTCATTTTGTATGTTAAGGAAAGTATAACCATCTTATACTTCCTTACCCTTGTATACTATGATTTAGTTAGATTATATATTCTTTATGGTAGAATATTTATCATTATAAACTTTCATTAAGTTTCATCTTCCGGAACCATCGTTTTCGGAATCACTTTCTATGAATCATATTTATGGATTATTTCAAGTGTGTAGAAATAGATGTTTTGTGAATTACTCTGTTTAACCTTGTTAAACAATAGAAATGTTTCTTAACAACTTTAAAAGTTACCAAAGAATTTTTAAAGTATATAATTCACCCCCTCTTTTATTTTCAGCATTATTAGATACTTCATTCAGTATCTATATTATTTCGATCCTACATTTGGTATTATAGAGTATATCATACTCCATATACCATATCAACAATTGGTATTAGAGGAGGTATCTAAAATAATTATATTCACATATAAGATTTCCTTGCTCAAGTTTTTTTGTTCTATATTTTTCATGCTGAGGAATATTTTCTTTGTTTACAATTATTTTTCTATTAAAAAGTTTCTGTGGAGAGTTTTTTTATGATGGAAGGAATCAATGTTGGTTCCATTAACAACATAAATCCAAAAAGACCACCTATTTTTGATTGGAATGATTACGAATATTAGAGTGATCGCATGAAGACATTCATTATCAATACTGTAGTGGATAATTTTGTTATGTTTACTGGAGGATATAAAATCCATGACAAGGAATTTAGTACCTTCACCAACCAAGAAAAGCATGAATATCAACTGAATTATAATGTGTGTAATACATTTCATAGTTCCATGACTAGAAATATATATATATCCAAATTTCATCTTGTGAAGAAGCCAATTTTATTTGGATGAAACTTGAAGTTACACACTTTGGAACTTCAAAAGTGATTGAAACTAGAAGACCCATGCTCAGAGTTGAATATCATGGTTTTTTCTTTCCTTACGAAGAAACCATATTTAAGGTTCATCAAAGATTCATGACTATTGATAATAGTTTCCAATCTATGGGTGAAAAAGGATTAGATGATGAGGTTCTTGTTGATATGATCATAAACATCATGCCTAACGAGTGTGAATCCAAGAGAACTGCAATTGATGAGAATAGAAAGGTTACTCAGATTTCTCTCGATGAAGTTTTTGGAACTCTTCAAAATATGAGACTAGATTGAAGACAGAATGATGACAATTTTAAGAAGAAAAATGGGAATGGTAGTATTGATTTTACTACAAATTCAAATTATATGAAATCCAAGACTCCTGCGAGAGTTACTAGATCTAAATATAAGATGATTGTTATTCAATATGAATCTAGTGTATGTGAATCTTCAAAAAATGAACTACCCAATCTTGCTCGAAGGATGAACAAGATAGCTGGACAGAAGAACATTCAACCCAGATACAAGAAGAAAGAAATTAAAGATAAGAAAGATTTAGAAGTTACTTGTTATGAATGAAAGAGAGCTTGACATATAAGGCTTGATTGTCCTTTTCCTAATAGAAAATAATGAAAGGAAAATCATTCTTTGAGAAAAAGAAAAAAGTAATACAAAGCTAAAACTAAGAATGTCTTGAAAGCTAATGAAACCTGGAGTGCCAATGGTGGAGACTCATTAGATGAATCATCAAATTACGAATCTTCTGGACAGAAGAATCTTGGTCTAATAGCAAGACTACTTATTGCAGGTCATTTTTTGATGGATAAGGTACACATTGCTGAATCAATGACCAATGTCTCTTTAAATTCAAATTATAGTAATGATAAATATGATGAATCTTTGGATGAAGAATATTCTTCTGATAAAGATAATACTTTACCTATCTATGAATAAGTTTCTAGGTTTTCTATGCTTTTGGAGAATTCAAATTCTAAAGTCAACAAAAATCTTGATAAGGAAAATTCTAGGATTTATATACTAACTAAGGAAACATCAGATAATTCTAAATATCTTGATAAGAAAAACATTGATTTTTAAAATATTTCAAAAAATCACGAGGAAGTAAATTCTGAGAAGGATAATCTATCTAAATATCTTGAAAAAGTAATTTCTAAGAAAAATGTTTTTGAGACTAACTCTAGTTCTAAAGATAATGTTTTGGAAGATAAGAACTTAGTTATTAGACTGAAGTCCAAAAAATTTTCCTTGAGGAATTGCTTTTCAAACCTTACCTTAGGTAATTTTTTTTGATAAAATGTATTCTCAAATCCGAACTCTAAAGAATAGTTCTGGTTTTGGTTATACTAGTTCTAAAACATTTTTTAGTAACAATTATTTTGTTCCTCAATGTTCTCCATTCTGCACTAAGTGTCAGTGTGGTGGACACTGGGCATAAAATTGATCTTAAAAAAACAGTCTTTAATATTTCATTAAGCTTATTTTTCTAAGAGAATGTGGTTGCCTAAAATTTTGCTTTCTGAAATTTCTGGATCCAAGAAAGTTTGGGTTCTGAAAGTCTAATTCTTTTGTTTTCAGGAAAGTAAAGAAAGTACCAACAACAATATATGGTACATGGGTAGGGGATGTTCCCAACATATGATTGGTAACAAAAACTTCTTTGAAAATATTATCAAGATGAAAGGAGGGAAATTAACTTTCAGAGATAATGCTAAGGGAGAAATTATTGGTATATGTAACATCATTCTTCTTGGAAATACATTATTTTCAAATGTTTTTTTGTTAAAGGTCTTAAGCACAATCTCATTAGTAAAAGTCAATTATGTGATGAAGGTTACCTTGTGAATTTTAGGAATAACAGGTGCTTAGTACCTAATTCCAAGGAAGAGTTTATTCTTTCTACCAATAGGCAATAGAATATATACACACTAAACATAGAATTCCTTAGGAGCCAAGACATGCCTTGCCTTAGTTCAATGGAAGATAATTCTTGGTTGTGCCATAGAAGGTTAGGAAAATGTAACCTTAGGAACCTATGCTAACTTTCTAAGAAAACAATAGTTAAGGATCTACCGGAGCATAAATTTGATTCTTCAAAAGTTTTTAATCCTTGTTAATATAGAAAGAAACATAAATCTAGTTTTAAATCAATCGGTGAAGTCTCAACAACTAATTCATTACAATTAGTGAATATAGATCTTTTTTGACCAACACAAACTGGAAGTATTAGTGGAAAGTAATATGTATTTGTTTTATTTGATTATTATACTAGATTTATGTGGGTCAATTTTCTAGCAAAAAAAAATGAAGCTTTTTTTTTTATTTCAAAAGTTTTAGAGCCAAAGTTAAATATGAGAAAAACTTTCCTTTAATAACTATTCATGGTGATCATGGAGGATAATTTTAAAATTGTGATTTTGAAACTTTTTTGTAGCCGAAAAGGCATTACTCATAACTTCTCAGCACCTAGAACACCTCAACAAAATTGTGTAGTAGAAAGAAGAAACGGAATTTTTCTAGAGATAATGAGAACCATGTTGAGTGAGTATTCTGTAGCTAAACATATTTGGGTTGAAGCTGTAAGTACTTCTTGTTATACTATAAATCATGGTTTTATTAGACATTTTCTTAATAAAACTCTTTATGAGTTATGGAATGGTAGAAAACCTAGACTTTCCTACTTCAAGGATTTTGGTTGCAAATTATTCATTTTGAATACCAAAGATAATATTCACAAATTCACACCAAAATCTGATGAAGTAATTTTCTTAGGCTACTCCAAAACTTCTAAGGATTATAGATTTTTTAATAATAACACTTGTACTGTTGAAGAAAGAGTACATATCAAATTTTATTAAACTGATCCCTTTGTTTTTAAACAACCCCAACCTACATCTTTGGATGTGTTTTCAAAAACTGATTATAATTCATTGTTAGAAGATCCTTCTAATAAGGAAAATGTCCAAGAAGATAATTCTGAAACATTAACCTCAGAATATTTCCTACCATATGTTGATGAACATGTTTTACAAAACCCAAATCAGGTGTTTCTTAAGAATCATCCCAGTGATAGTATCATTGGTGATTAGAATAAACCTATATGGACTAGGTGTTATTTAAGGAATGAAGTAAAACATCTAGCATTACTTTCCCAATTAGAACCAAAAAGCACTGATGAAGCTTTAATTGATGATGATTGGATAAAAGATATGCAAGATGAATATAATGAATTCAAAAGGAATAATATATGGACCTTGGTTGAATGACCTAAGGAAACTTATGTTATTGGTGTAAAATGGGTTTTCAGAAATAATTGTGATGAAAATGGAATATTAGTAAGAAATAAAGCTAGATTGGTTGATAAAGGCTATAATCAACCATAAGGAATAGACTATGAAAAAACCTATTCTCCAGTATCTAGACTTGAATCTATTCATATTTTACTTTCCTTTATAGCAGTCTTCAATTTAAAACTTTTTCAAATAGATGTGAAATGTGATTTCTTTAATGGTTATGTTCAGGAGGAGGTTTTTGTTGAACAACCTATTGGTTTTTGATGATACAAAATATCCTGACCATGTTTATAATCTTACCAAATCTTTGTATGGACTTAAGCAAGCCCCTTGAGCTTGGTATGATAGAATTTTAGAATTTTTGCTTCAAAATAATTATATTAAGGGAATTTCAGATCCAACCATTTTTATAAAGACATATAAGAAAAATGTTTTGATTTTTCAAATTTATGTTGATGACATTATATTTGGTTCAAGTCAGAAATCTTTAACTGATTCCATTGCGGATCTAATGAAATCTGAGTTTGAAATGTGTTTGATGGGGGAGTTAACATTTTTTCTTGGTTTTCAAATTTCTAAAAAACTATAAAGAATCTATATATCCCAACATAGGTATATTAAAGATCTTCTTAAAATGTATGTATTTGACAACACTAATAGTATAAGTACTCCCATTAGTACCTCAAACACTCTTGATCTTGACGAAGTTGGGAAACCAGTAGATCAAACATCTTTTAGAGTTATGGTAGAATGTTAACTTTACTTGAGAGATGTTCATCCAGACTTAATGTTTTCAGTATGCTTATGTGAAATATATCAATCCAATACTATGGAATATCATTTAAAATCAATGAAAATAATTTTTCTCTACATAATGGGAACCATGGATTTAGGACTCTTTTAAACTTATGGAAATGATTTTATTCTAAAATGTTTTTTGGATGCTGACTTTGGTGGATGTAGAATGGATACAAAGAGTACATCTGGAACTTGTCATTTCTTAAGAGATTCATTAGTTTCTTTTTCATGAAAGAAGCAACAATCAGTAGTACTTTCCAATGCATAAGCTAAATATGTAGCACCTATATGTTGTTGTGCTCATGTTTTGTGGATGAAACCCACACTCATAGACTATGGTATGAGTTTTACCAAAGAACAAATTTTGTGTGACAATACTAGTGCCATTGCATTAAAAAAATAACAATCACATCACTCTCGTGCAAGACACATAGATATTAGGAATCAATTTCTTAGGGATCACACACAAAAAGGAGATAATATTCTTCAATTTATCGGAACACAAAATCAACTTGATGATATTTTCACAAAATCTTTACCCTCTAATAGATTTGAATACAATAAAAATAAGTTAGGAATGATAACTATAAGGCAATATTCCTCATTAAATTTTTGTTGAAATCATTTTTCTTTTAGTAGTAAACTAATTTTCATAGGGGGATTACATTTGCATGTTAGTTAAATGAAAAGTTTTCGTAGTTAGTTTTTCAAAAAATTTATTAATGAAATTTTCCGTAGTCAATTTTTTTTCAAAAATTTTCGTAATAAAAATTTTTGTAGTCAGTTTTTTAGCTTTTTTCATATTGAAAATTTTTTGTAATCAGTTTTTCAAAAAAAATAATGAAAATTTTTCATAGTCAGTTTTACAAAAAATTTCTCAGTGAAAATTTTTGTAATTATTTTCTCAAGATTTTCGTAATAAAATTTTTTGTAATGATATTTTTATTTTCCTAATCAATTATTTTGGAATCTAAAGTTCATCAAAGAAAATATTACCTATTACAAATAATCTTCTTAGAAATCCAAAAGGAATGTTTCCTTTCTTTAGTTTTCATAATAATCATTTAGTTGATGGTATTTTCATTTGATTTTAAAAAAAATTCAGATACTCTTTTCCTTAAATCCTAATGTTTTTCTTAAAAACCTCAAAATATCAGATCCTATCAAGTTTTCCATGTGTCTATCATTTAAACAGTCAGATGTAATCATATTTTTCTCAACTGTTGGATTGACTTTGGAAGTTCAACTGTCGCTTCAAACACCTATATAAAAAGACCCTCAAAGGGTTGTCCCACATCGGATTTCTAGACTTTGATTGTCAGAGATCTGTCCCTCTTTCAAAATCACGTTCTGAACCTCTAAATTCTTTCTCAAATCTGAATGTCTGGTGATGTTCCTTCTTAAGAGATGTCAACTGTCAAGTCGATTTCAGAGTGGCAGATTTACAGAGAGAGGTTGGTGCATCCGAATTTTTTTTACATGTATGATTCCATTATATCCAAGAACATAAGGTTGAATGGATGGGAAAGCGTTTTCATATCAAACCGAGTAGCTCAAGATTTAGTATATTTGGATTTGCTTGTGGAATTTTTTGAATCTATGAGTTTCATCAAAGAAGAAGAGAGGAGTAAATTTTATTTTAAAAGCTATGGAAAAACTTATTCCCTTTCATACACCAATGCTTATAGCTTGGTGGGGTTGTCTTATGAAGGGGAATCTGAATTCTGTTCCCATAAATTTCTGGATGTATAAGGTATTTTTGTCAAGGTGAAAGCTATGGAGTGTGTTGGACTTTCAGATGTCATGACTCCGAAGATTTCTCATTTGTACACAAATAATCATATCCTTGAATTATGGGTTCAAGGATTCATCATTTTGAGAAAAGTTGATAAGGACACCTTGAAGAAGAGAGACATGTACATCTTATATTTTCTCGTGAATCTCAGGAAGATCAACTTGATGAAGCCTTTTTACATTACGATTGATAATATTAAGAATCGTAATTTGAAAGCTCAGATAATCATGTATCCAGCCATCCTCTCTAAGCTAATTGTTCAGTGCCTTGAGTCTTTCAAGATTCCTTGCAGTTCTATGCTGAGGAATTGTAAAGGTATGTTATTAAGTTATGGTACATTGAAGAGAATTAATTTCGGTTTTTATAAGGACTCAAGAGAGTTTTATGACCTTCTAATGGAAAAAGATGAATCTGTTCGGAAAAATCAAGATGTTCCTAAACCATCAAAAAACGAGGAAAGAATAGGAAGTTGGAGGAAGTGGAAGAAAAAGAAAAAACATCAAAAGTTATGGAAGTTCAATATGCACCTCCAAAGCCATAGAAAAAAATCCTATTCATATGAGGTTATAGCCAAGTGGAGGAGAGACAAGAAAAATCGGAAGGAAGAATAGCCACAGTTTGGCTTGGATCTTGAGAAGCTAAGGCTATAAAAGAAATGACAGCTAATAAGCTTGAGAAGCAAGCTAAGGAAAAGAAGAAAAAGAAGAAAATTTCAGAGGATAAAATTGTTCAATACCTTCTAAGGGATACTGAGAAAGCATCTGAGAATATCCATGTACTAAAATCATTCTTAGTAGAGGCCTTACCTAAGACACCGGGGAAGAAATTTCACACTCTGAAAAAAGTACAATAAAATATTGTTGAAGAAAAAGAAGTTGTGGAAGAAGTGGAAGAAGAGGAAAATAGTGGTGACATATAAGACCTCATAAAGAAAGTTGAATACTTTCATTAGAAGGAAACCACATAAGAGAAGCTTTAAATCCAAACTTCTGAAGCAGAGTCTTCAAAAATAATAACTCTTAGGAAGGATAAGGAAGGCGAAGAAGAGAAGGGAAGAGAAGAAGTTAATAAACTGTATAAGGAGGAAAGTTCAAACCATGATTTCATACACCCTGAGGATGATCAGTCTAGAGCGGAGAAAGAGAAAATAGATGAAGATAGAATTGTTTAGTTGTTTGACAATGAACAAGAGCCTCCAGATGAGGAATCTATTCCAATAACTGATAAATAGAAATAGGTGGTTGTTGATACACCCATTAAAGCGGGTGTGAAGAAGAAAGATATTGGTGGATCTTCAAAGAGAAATCTTGTTGAGCTAGAGAAAGATCCCTCACCATGAAAAGTCTCAGATTCAGAATCATCTTCACTTGTACATGTTTTTTTGTCCATTATTTTAATAATTTGGTTGGCACAATTCCGATTTTCCCTAGCATAGACTCCAGATGTCAGACGCTTCAACACATCTTGAATCAGAAATCGGATTCAATGTCCATGGTGATGGACAAGTGTGTCAAGATGGAGTCAGACATCAAATCTTTCCTTATCAACTACGATGCCCACAAATGATTATGTAAGAAAATGGTTAGCTGGTCAAAGAAAGTATTAGAAGAATTGAGAGAGCTTTATGAGTTTCAACATGAATTTAAGGAAGCTTTTGATAATAAAGATAATAAAATCAAGGATCTCAGGACTAGATTTTAGGAAAGGATAACTCTTGAGTAGAATACTCATATTAAAGAGGTGAAGGATTTTAATTGAAAGTGGTATTCTATTGCCCAAATTTTGAAGAAGGAAAGGCATCTTCAGATAGAGATCAAAGATAAGCTAGTTAAGAAAGATGAGTTGTTGAAGGCTCAGGCAGAGGCTCTGAAGGATCAGGAATAAAAGATCAAAGAATTAGAGAATAAAGCAGAGAATCAAGATCAACTCCTAAAGCAGGAAGATAAAGACCACAAGGAACTCAAAAAGCTGAAAATTATATTGAAGAAATTGATACCCAAGGAGTAGGAAGGAATGTAGATCCAATCTGATCTTTTGTTTTATTTTCCTTCTTGTACAAATTCTTTCCAAACATAATGAACTTTTTCATGGTCTCTTGTATTTTCTGTTGTCTTGTACTAATATTTCAGGTACTATAATTTCTTTTACATAACCTTAAATTCTTTTTTAAAATCACAAAGGGGAAGAAAGGAAAACATAATACAAAGTAAAGAAGAAATACCCCTATGGGAGGTTTATCTAAGGGGTAGTTTTCATTACAGATAATTTCATAGTCAAGATAATGAAAAATATCATTCCAGAAATCTAGAATACGATCTTTACTATTCCAAAGACTAAGGGGGAGTTAGTATATTCATCTTTTCCCATATAAAAAGGGAGATAAGTTTTATTTTCCAAGTCAAGAAAAATATTTTCTATGTCCCAATATTCTTTTTCGTAAGGTTTTTTGTGATTTCTAAAAAGGGAGAGATTGTTGAGTCAATAATTTTTTCCTTATAACTTTTCCATTCCTTCATACTTGGGGGAGATTGTTGATTCTTTAAGGATTCCTTATAACTTTACCATTCCTTCTTGTTTTGAAAATCACAAACACTTTATCTTAAGGAAAATTAATTTTTACCCTATGATTTGATTTCATAAATAAAAATTTCATTCCCCAAGGAAATCCATCCTTACCATGTTTTTAGTTATTCATTATTCTGTCTAAATGTAAAATTCGGTTTCATATCTAAATCCTCAGAATCATATGATACATAGATAAATGGAATTTTGTTTTCAGGATCTGATTTCAGGTTCCGATTTCTCTGAATTCAGACTCTGAACTTTTATGAGTTCTGACTCTGAGTTATCTGAATTCAGAATCTGAACTCTTCTGATTTATGACTCCATGTTATTTGAATTCAAACTCCAAACTCTTCTGAGTTCTAACTCCGAATTCTCATGAACTCTGACTCTGAACTTTGTAGGTTCTGACTCTGAAATCTCATGAACTTTGACTCCATACTTTGTAATTTCTGACTCTGAATTCCCATGAACTCTGACTCTGAACTTTGTAAGTCTAGATTCTGAATCTCCTTGAAATTCAAACTTTGGAATTCTATAGAGTTCAGGTTCAAAATTTCTTAGAAAACAGAATCTGAATATCCTTGTATTATAGACACCGAATATGTTGTTGGATAGACTCTGAACTTTTATTTTCTTACATTCCAAACATTTGATTTTGGTTATGTAACCATATTTTCTCTTACACATGTTTTTGTTATAAAAGGATGTCATGATTTTAGTTACTAACTATCCTTTGTTTGAGTGACACCTGTACAGGTCCCTCCAAAATTTAAGGAGAAATATGATAGTTGGATGAGGGAGCTGACCGTTGGTGTTGTGCCTATAAAAAGAATCTCATTTGAAAGAGCTCGACACTATTATACGACTCTAGAGATTAAATGTTGTTGAAGTGATTTCTAGAGAGAGAGACTCATGCTTTGTGCGTACTGAACACCTTGTTCATATTTTCTTCGTGCGACTCCGAATGTTGCTGAGTACATTCGAGGGCTTCTGGGGATAGGAAGACAGAGGCGCTGACAACCTTAATGTTCGAGAACTTCCATGCTGAGGAAGATAGAGGTGACAACTACCGTAAAGGTGAGGGCTTGTGATGATAGCAAGACAGACTCCGATCTTCGTATCGTGGTCTTACCCTAGTGTTGGTAATATAGACTTTCTTGAAAGTATAAATCAAGGGACCTTTATCCAAGGTCATTGGATACCCTTCTATTTGGGTTAACAGTTTTACAACTTTTCACTTGTTTGTTTCACGTATTCCACTACATTTTGTATGTTAAGGAATGTATAACCATCTTATACTTCCTTACAGTTGTATACTCTGATTTAGTTAGAGTATATATGCTTTAAGTTACAATCCTTATCTTTGTAAACATTCATTAAGTTTCATCTTCTAGAACTATCTTTTCCAGAATAACTTTCTTGGAATAATATTTCATGAATCTAGAAAATGTGTAGAACTAGAGGTTTTGTGAATTACTCTGTTTCACCATGTTAAATAATAGAGAGTTTTCTTACCAACTTTAAAAGTTCTTAATGAATTTTTAAAGTATACAATTAACCCCCACCCCCTCTTGTATTTTGAGCATTATTAGATACTTCATTTAGTATCTATATTATTTCGATCATACATTCGGTATTATAGAGTATATCATACTCCACATACCATCTCAACAATAATATCATATTTTTCTTTAAAAATACACTTCTCAAAAACCCACTTTCACATCGCATTTGTCGGTTTTATTTTAAATTGAATTTTCACTCTAATGTGAATATAATTATATATAATGAATCAAATATGTGTAATAACAAAAATAATTATTATGTAATTTAATGTTATATTTTCATAATAATCAATAGTTATGATATTAAGAATTATTTACCTCTACTACAATGAAAATCAGTTTATCGAGGATTAAAAATGAATGATAAGGGTTAAAATATTGTTCAAATATATAAATTCATATTTTATTTATATATTTTAACCTCATATATTATATTATTTATAATTACAGATTTTTATTCATGAAGAAAGAGAATATGTGCTTGAAATTATGTCTTCCTAAAAAATATAAATGTGTCATCTCCCTACTTATGAAGGGAAGCCCACCCTAATATCAATCTAGCCATTCAAAGAATAATGTTTAAGAAATTATATTTTGAAACCACTTATATAATTAAATAATACGATTACATGAGCCTTAAATTACTCATAAATACATCCTATGATTATTTTTATTCCAAATTTAAAAAAGATATCTGAACATGAGGAAACATCCCTTACCGAGTTTTGTATTTTACTTATTTATCGTCCTACTAAAATTATTAGTAATAATTTTTATTTAACAACCAATGAATATAAATTATAATAATGTGTTTTTATGTCAATTTTATGACATAAATCCATTTAATCATACCAAAAAATTGAAATAAAAAAGATGATTGTGCGTACGGTGTACAACTACCTCATATAGAAACATAATTCATTTTCAATAATTGTTTCTCATATATTGAATTATTGAATGAATTTATCATTTTTATGTGTTTTTATAAATAATTATAATTCGATAATAATTATATCACATATATGTTTTTACATTCCATTCCATGATAGATAAAATATTGTCTCTTGTGTGTATAATGGACTAGAACATCACGATGAAATGTGATTTGTTCATCACTTATGATTTAACTAGAAGGTAAGAAATATTTTTTTAATTATTTAAATTCCATATTTATTAAAAACAACATAAATATAGAAACATAATTAAATATCTCCCTTCTTAACAACTTACTTAATAGAAGATAATATTGTCACTCATATGTAAGGTGGAATACCTCATCACGAACTGATGTGATTTATTTTCCTTTTCTGATTTACATTAATGTTAATATTGAAGGATGAAAAAAACTTATATGGTGTATATATTTGTATTATAATTATGTAATATATATATTTATTAATAATCATTCTTTTATTAAAATATATAATTTACCATTCTTATGTTCCCCCCAACAGTGATATGAAAAAAACATCCATGTGCATGTAAGGCTTACCATCTCCATGAATGGTGTGATTAATTTTCTATCCCTAAATATATAGAACTACTATAAATATATATATAATTAATATATGTTATATTTATTTCATGGTTAAAATTATCAAAATTATAGAACAATGATCATTGAAAACAGACCCAATGCACTAAATCTTAATATCTTCAAATAATGAAGATGTTATTAGATAAAACATAATTTTAAGTCTGAATTATTAAAAAGGGTAATAAAAAGGATATTATTAAATAATTTATGATGTTATATATATTTTTTGTTCTATAAATTCTGTATAATAACATTTTATCTTTAAAAAATTAAGAAAAAAAATTTACGAATGATGTTGAGAATTAAGGTAATGGATTTCTGTATTACCGTTTTCGTCTATGAGACACGTGCGATATTCACCACATATTTTATTCATGGTGTATATAAATCCCATGAATTTTTTTAGAATAATTTTTAGTAAATTCTTTTATATTTAACTATTCAATTGATGATATCTATCTCATGTGCTTTATATTATAAAAGTTACCATATTTGTAATTCATTTTTTTTAATTTCCCATGATTGAGAAAAATGTTTTTTTTGTAACTATATTCTTTTATGATTAGTATATATATTCAATATGTGTTTTTATAACAATAATATAATATTTTAATTATAATATGTTTTTTATTAAATTTTATTCTTTATTGGGGATTATGATTCAAGGATTCCAATATGGGAAGAGTTTTATTTTACAGTCTCAATGTTTATCAGGATTATTTATGATTATGATTTCAATGATCAAATATAATGATATATTTCTCAATAAACTCATCAAAATAATAGTAATATACCCATATATTCAAATATGAAAATTGTATAAAACAACATATGTGAAGTGGAACACCAAGGATATGAAAAATATAATACCCTAAGATATTTTGATAATTTTTTTAAATAAAATAAATTTATTCATCAGTGATCATTATAGATAATATAAAATTCATCTTGTGTTACACATTACATTGTGATCAATTTTTATGACACACAACACCATGTTTAGCTTTAATTACACACATCAATGTTTTTAAAAGAAACATAACTTATTATTAAAATATTATTATTTAATTTAATATTTAATACATGGGTGTTGGAATGGGGGTATGAATATGATTAAATAAATTATGAAAATATATATTCAAATATTATTCATTTTTTAATATTTATTATAAATAAAATATTAATTATTTTAAAGAAATATAATTATTTTCTGAAAAATATTGTTTATGATGGTTTAATCATGCTTTGTTAGGATAATTTAGAAATAACTATTAGCACCATTAATAAATTACTTGGAAAAATTATTTTAATTTTTTAATCCTTTATAAAAATTATAACATACGGCCAATTTTTTATATTTTTTGAAAAGATTAATATTTCATATGAAGTGTGAAAAATACATAAAGTTAATTGAATTATGAATTTTCATATAAATTTTTAACATATAAAATAATTTTGAAATTTAATTTAATGTAAAATTAGTTAATTTATTTATCAATTAATCAAAGTTAGGTCATTGGAATTATTTTCATATTGAGTGTGTAGAAAAAAATGGTCAAATATTGAATATTTTGTCCTCAAAATCCTATATTCTTGTCATGCCCTTAGAATTTATAATAAATCTAAAATTTACATTAATTTATATTTTATTTGGAAAACTGTATTCCATATTTTTAATTAGAATAATTTATAATTCATAATACTGTCGACATAATTTTCGTAAATTGAATAATGAATATAGTAAAATTTAAGTGCCACAACCAAGCTAAAAATACATATACCGAGGAGGGGGTAAACTAAGAAGATAAGTGATAAAATTGACCTGAAAACATTTATTTATAAAAATTATTAACATATTTTTACATTATAATTTATTTTTTATTGAATTGAAATTTTTTGATTAATTTATTTCTGATAAAAACAACGTTATGATTGGATCTTTTAAAAAAAATTACAAGTTGTCCACTGAACTCACTTTTAAAAGGACACCAACTCTCCAATATTCATCACTACATAACACTCATTTGGTTCTAATAAGATCTACCAAAATAAAAAAAACATAATTAATCTCATTCATTTATCCTTAGTGTTATCTGAAAAAAAACAGATGAAGCATTTAGTTAAAACCTAATAAGGATTCTTGAAGAAGATGTAATGTTCCCCAACCTGTGTCATTATTTTTTTCTATATCAACCTAATTTAAATCCTTATCAAGCAAAGAATATATATTATCCTATGTATATGTCATATAATGGGTTGTTTTTATCATATTTTAATAACCTAAAAAAGTCTCTACATCAATATCATAGGTTAAGAAATCATCATTAAACATTACGACATAGTACCACCTTGTGAATTGATGTCATTGATTCTTCCATTACAACCATTCACAGTAGGTATTATAATGGATTTAAATTATATATATAATATTTATTAAATATTTATATCTATTTATTTAGTATATAATATATATAATTTTAAATACCATTACATATTACAGACAATAACATCGCTTGTGTGAAAGGCGGTCTACCGCGTTGTGGTGTAATGCGATTTTTCTTTCACTAATGCTTCATATGGATGGTTATAAGGATACTTTTAATGATTATATTTCATATAAATGAAACATTTATGATATTAGTGAAATATTTTTTAATTTTTATTGAAAATAAATCATTTTTATTCTTACTATTTCACTAACATAAATATTGTAACACATTCAGGTATAAGTGTACTAAAACCTTCAAGAAGCAACTAGAATCTCTATTCATCACAAAAACACATGGAATATATATATAAGTATATGATATAGAATATGTGATATTTTATCATCATATAAAAATTTTATATTAGTTACGTTCTTTCCATAATGATCATTGAAAAGGGGAATTGTTACTCATGGGTAAGTATGACCTAAACTTTCCATGATCATGTCATACATCATTTTTTCATTACCAAATATTATTATTGTAAATAAATGATCAGTTTATATAATATGGTTATAATTATTTCAGTATTATTATTATTTGGATTATTAATTTATGAAATATGTTCAATAAAATAATCTTTTGTGAAAAAACATGCCTAAAAATATGGTAATTAATGTTAAAAAGAATGAAAATAATGATATATTATTAAATAATGGATGATTAGATGTTACAAAAGGATAAAATATGATATTATAAATTTTAAAATGATTTTGGTGAAAGTTAATTATATGTTTTAAACCACTATAATTTTTTTATAAAATATTCAATTAAGAAAGTGTGAAGTGAGAGATTTTTATCTCACTTATTAATTCTATAAGACACATGTCAAATTCTCCCACTATTTATTTTCTATAGTACATATTAATCTCATTAATTTATTATATATTTATTCAAAATAATTATACATTTATTTATATATAAATGTTATGATCTCTAAATCATAGGTCATATGACCAGATGTTATAAATATTATAAGGGTTTCCACTCTTACTTTTACTTTATTGAGACATATTTTATATTCACCACATTTTTATGTTTTCTTGGGTATAATTTTTTATTTTATTATTATACCAAGAATTCATTATTTTAATTTTATTTTACAATAAAATTAATTTCATATCTTTTTGGGCAATATGATTCAGTATTTACTAATGTGGTAAGAGATTATTTGATAAAATATTCAGTATTAGAGAATGTTTTTTGATGTATCACTTGGTGGTATTATTTGGTATTTCTGTATAATAATAAATATATTTCTTTATATTCAAGTTATTTTTGAATTCATTACAATAATGGTAATATATTTGTACTCATTTATAATTAACAAAATAAATTAAATTTTATTATGAAAATTTTATTTTTTACCTCTTCAATCCAAATTTTGTTTCCATCAACCCCCATGTTTTGTAAAAATGTTTTCAAATTTTTATTTAAAAATTAAAAAAATATTTATTAATAACATTTTTACACATTTTTACTTGTTAGAAAATATTTTTAAATAAAAATTTATCTTTTATTAAAAACAATGAAATTTTTATTTTTTAAACATTGGGAAATTAATTAATGTTTTAATGTACATGACTTGTTTATAATTTCCAATCACCATGAACACAAAATATTTTGAAACATGAACTATATATTTGAATGTTTATTTGAAAATAATTGTATTTCATGAAAATTTGGGGCACTTTTTGACTTAAATGTTGATATTCACATTGAAAATTATATTTTCCTCGAGATTATTTTTAAAGATATTTTTATATCATTTCAATACATAATTAGCATCATAGATTTATTTATATAATGATACAGTAGAGATATGTGGTATTGATATCATGGTTTTTTTTAAAATGGATGATTTATTATTAGCTTAATTGAAATGTACATTATAATTACCATTCACCATCCTACTTTGGATGGTGTATGATTATGTTTATTTGATCGTAGTATGTATTGACACCTTATATGTTAATTTTCTATATGAATTTTTATGTTTACGAGGTTTCACCTATTTTATATGAAGAATGAATTAAACTTAGTATGTTTCATGAATGTCCCTCTATAGATCATCAATACATTAGTATGTGTCATAAGAAAAACTAGATATGGTTTTCCCATGGCCATAACCATTTATAAAGATTCCATGGAACATGGCCATAGTGATATTAGATGTATTGGAATGAAACCTATACAGTATTAGAAATATTTTATTGGGTCCTAAAAGGTATTTTTTATTTTTCCATCATTATTCATTGCATTATTATAAAGTTAGGTATTGATTTCCCTTGTGATTATTGGATAAGTTAAAATTTCCATTTTTTAGTATCATTCCCATGTGTTTAATTATATAGAATTATTTGAACATATTTTATTTGTACAATATTAAAAAAACATAAGGATTAAATTTATTGTGTTTTAGTTTTATCCCTTTTCATATTGATTATGAAAAATTTATTCATTGAATCTATTATAATCTAAACTTTACTATGCATCTAATATGAAATAGTTCTTATAGATTATTCACTCAAGAATACCACGATGTATATTATTATCGAAATAGAAGGATTTTATTATTGGAATAATGTAACTACCATGATAATAAATTTTTTTATTTAATCTTTTCAAAATATTATTTAATCAAGCATGTATATTTTTTTTGAATACAACAAAACTATTCACTCCTTCAGGGTGTTATTCCTTTAGTATTATGCCTATATAATAAAACCAACATCAAATATGAGCTCCTAGGTTCAAGTAAATTACATTTATTATCCTTTATTAATTTCATGATAATACCTGATTACCCTTAATTATCCCATAATTGTGTACATAAGTGTTCAAAATAATGTTTTTATTAAAGATAACAACTATTTCTCTCATTATTCGAAAAAGCCATTTCCTCCAAAAACATTTCTTCTAAAAAATTTATAAAAAGTGATATTTTTATTTGGTAAATGATTTCGTAAATTCATTTTTACCCAAGATTGATATTTGAAAAAAAGTTATTAGAATATTCAATTCTATTCCCAAACAATTCTTATTTTGGTGTTACCAAAATTTGAATGGAATTGTTATTTTAATGTATACATAATTGGTGTTATTCTCCACCATTGTGACAACATAATGTTTTAAGGACTACATTATAATATTCAACGGTTATTTTCATTTAATATAATTTTGAAAATATTTTATGCTTTGGAAATTCATTTCAAATTCAATTGGTTATATTCCACATGAAATGTTTTAAATAAATTTTAAGGATTACATTATTTGTTTCAATGGTTATTTAAAAAATCATATTTTAAACATGCTTTTTGATTTATTTTTTTTCTATTTATAAAGGGTATATTCTTCATGAAATGTTCCAAGTGATATTTAAAAATCAAATACCATCTAAATTGACATCGTTTAATATTACTCTTGATTTTCTAGCAATAGGATTGGTTGATACCATCTTTATTAATTTTTATTTTGTAAATATTTATGATTATGTTTTTTATGAAACACATTTATTTGAAAAGGGTTAATCTATATTGAATTGACATAATGTTTATAAAACCCATTTTATCTATAATTTCTACGATGTGATGTTATTATTATTTTTATGATATTGTGGCACTCATTAGTATGATTCTTATTATAATATTAGTAAGAATGATTTCATGCTCCACGGAATTGTGTAATAGTTTATATATCATGTGATTGTGATGGGAAAAATATATATGGGATTCATCAACAATGGGAAATAGGTGAATCTTGGTCCACTATGAGAAACATGTCAATACTGATCCAGTATGAGAAATAGGTGCATGTTGATCCACAATGGGAAACCGGTGATGTGACCTAATCAAGTATATTGATGGTCTTGGTTGTTATCCTTGAATTATGAATTGGTTTTTTTAAATAAGATGTTTCTACAAAATTATGAAATGATCATAATGTTCATGAATGGTTTTTAATTATTTCTCACTCTTATTACCCATGTCATTCGAAATGATAAGGTATTATTCAGTGAAACATGTCAATAATCAATGAATGGTGGGGTATGATATTTCTATATACTGTTCATGATTAAATACGATTATTTTTGTCTTATTATTTATTATTATTATTTATTTTTATCCCTCGTGTTTACCCATATAATGTACTTAAGCCCACTCATTCTTATTTTACCTTTCCCAAGCTTATGATGAATGAATTTTCATAGGGTCTGTCTTAGAAGAGTACTATCTATGATTATATTTGTGGTGATGTTGAATATATCTCATAAAATATGATGACTGTGATATTAATTAACATTGAAAATTAAATATTATGGTCCTTATTCATGTATTTGTATAATGTAATGAAAATTTATCTTTAAAAAAAAAATTATGTATCAAAATCCAGCTTCTATATAAACAAAAACACCAAATAATACTCATAATGGTAAAAAATCATCTAGTTTGTTGGACTCCTCATGTACTAATCATGTTTTAATGATCAAAAATCCTATTCAACCTGGTAAAATCCTATAAATTATTTCAAATCATGTGTATTAGTGTTTAAGTATTCTCATGTTTTAAGAAGATCCATTCAAGATATAAATTTCTCTATATTCATTTTAATTAGTGTATACTATCCTTGATTTATTTTTTAAATACCTTATTTGAAAAACGTTTAAGTCTAATCCATTCTATGATCATCATTTCTTATGTTTGAATATGGTTATTTTGAAAAGTCTGAGACACCGTGAGTCTACCACTGGTTATGTCTTTCTGGCATCGTGAAGCAGACACCATGAACAAAACATTGTGAAGCAAGACACCATGAACAAGCAGACACCGTGAACAAGACACCATGAAGAAAGACAATGTGAACAAATAGACACCGTGAACAAGACACCATGAATACATCAGACATCGTGAAGCAGACACTGGGAACATGACACCGTGAACGAGACACTGTGACCATGAAACACTGTGACCAAGAGACACCGTGACCACAAGACACCGTGACATTTATACCCTGTGTGAAGAATACACTGTTTCAATGACATATTGTGACACCATTTCCAAATATGTTTTGTCATTTTTCAATATAATATCAAAGTGTCATATTTTAAAACCTTAATGCACTAACATAATTAATGTTTATTTGTAGGAACATCATATGATAGTATGAGGTGTAGAATACATGCAACATGTTGGCCTCAACACATGTTTTCCAAGATAAATGAAATGTGATTACTAGAAGTAAGATATGCACAAAAAAGAACACAAAGTGGACGTGAACACCATAATGAAGAACACACATAGAGAAAATATTCAATGAAAGGCCTATTATATGCAACTCAACACTACTAAAAAACACTTGAAGCAGATTTGAAGCCTAGAGAACCTCATTGCACTGTAAAACCTCACGAAGAACACAAGATGTATCACGACACTCTGTTTTATAGACGAGGACATGAATTACGTATTTTCTTCATCTCAGAAGTTCAGAGCTATAAAGACTAACACTTAGAGCACCTCTAATCCTATCTTAATACTTTTTCTTTGTTGTGTATCACTTTTATTATATTTTTTAGGGTCCTGAAAATACTCAAAGGAGAATGAGAATCCCCTTTAATTCAAGGGACATTCTACCCAATTTCCCCCAAAAGAATTGGGGAAAAGTGTGGAGAATACTCAAAGGATGGAACAAGATGAACCGGTCCGTAGACCAGTCCAATGATAACGGTGCGTGGTCAGTTCCATGAAGCACCCCCTCTGCGGACCTCTGTCATTCGCGGAATAGAGGCGGGGATCCTCCGTGAGTGCAAAGCCGGACGGGCGCCAACCCGGTCCACCATCACGAACTGCCCCAGCCGCGAACCACATCAACCGTCCCGGACCGCATCCACTATCGTACAAAGAATGGAGGTGGAACCCTGTTCAGCCGTGAATCACTCCTCGATCTAGTTTGGTTCGTGAGGGGAAATGCATTCAATGCCCCCCGCGAGTTGCAGATTGACCAAGTCATCCGTAAACCGGGATTCCGGTCATGGGCCTCCACAAAAGGTGTTGCCTGACCACAGATACGTCTCTTTCCCCACTCTATAAAAGGAGATGGAGGGGGAAGAGGAAAAGGATATCGATTAGATTCGGGTGGAAGGATTTTGAAGGAAGGAGCTTAGGATTTCGCAAACAACGAAGTTCCAATTCGCGAACCAGAACAGGTATGAATATGGAAATGAATTAATATGGAATCAAAAATGCATAAAAACTTGGGGAAACACGAACTTAAAATAACAAAGAAAAGAAGACCACAAACCATGGCCCCTCCGCAGATTCACTCCCCGCGGACCAAGGAGTTTATGCCCCTTTTCCTATCCATCGCACCACATAGCACCCTCCTACGCGGGGGAAGCCCCGACCGATGAACCTCTGACCAACGTCTCCCTCAGCCACCACTCTTCGTATGGACCCCTTCGCGTACCAATCTTCTACATGGGCTGAAACCGAAGCCGCGAACCACCCTGGTTCACGGGATGCCCATCAGTCCGCAGACCACCATGGTTCACGGACGGCCTCTCCGGCTATGTAGCACCTCCCTACGTGAAGGGTGCCACCCTTCATACACCCTTGTGGCTCGCTAAATCTTTCGGAGTTCCCATTCCCTGAGCCAGATAAAATACTTCCAATCCGTCCTGATCCTTCGCAACCCTCTCATTGGCCCATTCATTGGCCCCGAGTCGAGGCCTCCGCCAGAGCCACCGGACCCTTGCGATGTAACTATCAGGCACATCAGTGCGCCATTTTGAGTTCACATACCCACGGTAGGTGAGGATGAAGGGGTTTCCCCATCCCTTGAGCGGGTTTCCGAGTCACTCCTGGGTCCACATACCCACGGTAGTGCAGAGTCAAAGCCCATGAGTCCCCTTTCTACCCCTACACTTGTTAAGACTGGGGCACTTCTCCCCTCCCTGGGGAGTGGTGGACTACCCATAAAAAGGAAGCACCCATGCACCTCTTTACTTCCCCATGGCCATGGCCAAGGAAGGGCGTAGTGGGGAAGGGTGTTTCTCTATTCTTCTTTGGTGCTAAGTTTTTTTCCCGCTTGGCTTTATCACCATGGGCGTCCATCTCGAAGTAAGACCCGAATTTTGGGGCCACCCCCATGTGTAAGACCCAATTATATTTCCCACTGACGCACCTTTAGCGACATAATCGTCTGGTCCCTACTACCTCTTGTTTCTCACACCGAGCATGACTCACATGGGCTTAGAGTAAACATCAACCATGACATCCTCTCCTGGGCCGCCTCAGAGCATAAGCCCCATGCCAATTCTATCTACGTGGACTTTGATTCCCCACCAAAGGGATACGTAGGAAGCCTCCAAGAGATTCATGCCCGATCACCATCGGACCCCCGAGTCCACATTCACGTCAGTTCGCCAACACTCCCAAACCAAACTACGTGGACTTTGATCCCTGCCTCTTAGGCAGGGTATGTAGGAAGCCTTCTTGAGGTACATGCCCAACATTCATTCATTCCAACCCCCTTTACGACTGTTTACCCACACATTGGGCTGCCTTAGAGTGTAATCCCCATCGCAATCTGAACTACGTAGACTTTGATCCGTGTCTCCTATGCAGGGTACATAGGAAGCCTCCCCGAGGTTCAAGCCCACAACCCGGCTGTTCTGACTTTCTTTACAACGGTTCATCCTTTGTTCCACATGACGTTAAACTGTACTACCAAACTACGTGAATTTTGATTCCTCTCGCCGGGATACATATGTGGCTCATACCACGGGTTCGATCCAAACGCTCAAGTCGTTATCTATCCCCCCTAGATGACAGTAAACTCCAGAGTGCCTGGTTACGAGGCTTTTAAACCAGTGTCATCTCAACGAGTCCAAACTTGTTGGGGTCATTAATCTAGCGAGGGATGGTAAACCACGGGCATAAATGATTATGAAGCCCTATGTACATCTGACCATTGCCAAGCAGGAGTAATCCATGGATATTATTCTTGGGTATAAACCAAAGATTCTTGAACATATGAATACATCTTAAATCTATAAGAGAGTCCCGGAACATGCAATAATTCCCCCAAAAGGGTGCGATGAGACCAAATTCCAATCCTATCGATGAATGTGAGTTCTTAAGCATCACTGGTCAAACCACCCAGCGAACTCCTTCCTTTGGAAAGAAGGTCCATTTATTACTGGATATAGAACCATTGGCCATTTCGAGACGAAAACGGTGCAACTAATATGAGTGATTAAGCAGAACCCAATCTTCTCTAATCAACCGTCAGGTAGTGCACATTTCTCCCTGACGATCCCATCGTGCGCCACAATAAAAAAAATGGTGAACCCGACGTGAATCATTAACAATGAATGGTGGTTTTAACCTAATCCTGCCCTGTGCCCCCTTTATACTCACAAGGAGGTCCAAGTAGGGTCATTAATTACACATGGGGTCATGAGATTCTACTTTGACGGGTTTGCTATTTGTATTTGTTAAAATATTTTACAGGTACCACTCAGAACTCCCTTCGATCCAATGGCATCCCGAAGGAACTCCCAGGTGCTTGCTTCAAATAAGGCAATGACCGGACATCCTCACCAACGGAGGACCCCGTCACCTACCCAGCGTCTTCAATGCTGGGTCTTAGATGCATTGATCCAAGAGTACCAATTGAACGGTACTCTTCCCACAGTGGAGGCGTCCATGCGCACCCTCCAATCTGCCATGACTCATCGGTCGCCTATCCAGAAGTGGCAACAAAAGTAGATCCAGACAGCCCCTGTTTCCATCTCAAAATTTTTTGGGAGTCTATCCCCAGAACGACACAATGCGTACCTCCCTTATATTAGGGAGGCGGATGAGGTCGATGCTGAGGACTTCATCCCCACTGAACATGGGTTCCACTCTAAGGCCCCTACCGGAAGACGTCATCGCAGTCACGCTGCGACTCAACATCCTCAAGATAAGGAGGATTTTGCCTCGAGGATCCAGGTCCACGCTCCCTGACCTCTGGCCCCTCGGACAGACCGACGAGGGAAGAAAAAATACAACCAGGGACCGGTCATCACCCTTGTCCTTAAGGAGGAGCTCTGCTACCCAGTCAGGGAGACATATCACGCACAGGAACAAACACCCGTTTGCTCATCCAAATCCCGCCATCCAGACATGGAGGCATCATACGAGCAGGCATGCATCCCCGCTGGGCTCCATCAAGAATGTCTCTCACACAGGATGGAACCTACCTATCAGGCACCTCTCCCTGCCCAGGGTCGAGAATCCCACTAACCCGACGTGGTGGTGACCCAGTGCCTGCAGGACCAACTAGTAGCAGATGCCCTTGATGTATACCACCCCGATGTAGTGGCGATCAATAAAGTCCGCCATCCATATGTGGTGGAAATTAAAAGGTGGGCATGTCTCTCTGCCACCAAAGGCCACTGACTCGATATGGTGGGAAACCAACATATGCAAGGCCAACTCCCTACAGATTCAAGTAAAGTCTGCCATCCTGATGTGGTGGAAAATGGAGAGATAAAACAGCATATCCCATCCTAGGGGAAGATTTGATCACCTTCCCCGACATAGGAGAATTGTCAGTACCCACTGACCACCAGAGGACCGTAGTAGGATATTCCTACTCTGATACCGAAATGGGCCTTCATACACATTCCAGCCAAAGATGTCTCTCTGCATATCCTGGAAATGATGGAGGAGTAGGTATCAATCCCATATCATATCTTGCAAAATTTCTAGAATGTAATTGCATCAGCAACAACAGAAAGGACTTGGGCTCGTGAGCCCATCTCCCCAATTGAGGCGACTCATCTACGAGACGAGATAGACACCTTGGAGTAGATCTTCATCCCTATATCCACCCAGGAGGGTCGTCGGCTATATTCCGCGATACAAGGGCAACCGGATCGAGCAACTTCACTCATTCCAACTAGGGGACACCCATCCAACACGGTGGATGCTCCATAGCAGGCATAAATTCCTACTAAAAGTCTAGATGTTTGTCGGTGTATCACGGAAACATCACAGGACACAATTAGATAGGTACCCAAAGGTGAAGGTCGTTGTCAATAGCAGATGGTCCCCTCTGCCCACAAGAAAGTGCCCCAAACGAGCCAAAGGTAGCCGAAAAATAAAAAGAGGGTCCATGACTCCTCTCTGTTGGAAGCTAGGGTTCCCGATGCCACTAAGAACAAACCGAAGGCTCAGAACCCTGCCCACCCATTACCGTATTATCGGAGTGGCTGTAGCAGTTTCAAAGGTCCTCCCCACAATGTCTCTACCAACAGATCTGAAGGTCCTCCCCAGAGCACCTGTGGGGGCCTCCCCTACAGGCATATAATGATTGATCACAAGATCTTCTCTTTTTATGCGAGTCACCGCAGCCCTCTGCGTGACCATAAGATAGAGCAGCAAGAAGGCCCTCCACTTGTTGCAGTCCACCCTGAAGGTCCTCCCCGGGTATACACTGAAATCACTCTCCATGCAGAGGGACCACATATTATGATATTAGTCCTCACTATCATAGTCACAACTGTGGAGGCCCTCCCCACAGTGATGTCTCATTATGACAAGAAGGCCCTCCCCTTATCATGGCCTACCCTGAAAGTCATCCCCAGGGGTTACGTTGTAACGACACTCTCCGCAGTCAGGCATCAGATCACGGTGGTAGTCCTCACCACCCAGATAACGGAGGTCCTCCCCATAAGGACGCCAAGCAACGAGAAGGCCCTCCCCTCATTTCGTTATATTCTAAAGGCCCTCCCTAGGGTGTACCACACAGATATTCTCCCCGCGACAGCTGTAATGGTAGTTCTCACCATTGCAGCAGCTGTGATGGTAGTCCTCGCCACCATGGCTGCCATTGCGAAGGTCCTCCCAGTAGTGTCCCCAAGCAACAAGAAGGTCCTACCCTTGTCACAGGGTATATTGAATGTCCTACCTAGGATGCACATCGAATGTGAAACCATGATGGTTATCCTCACCGTGATGGCATTTTTTGTGAAGGCCCTCCCTGTAACAACGCTACGCAGCTAGAAGGTCCTCCCCTTACTACGACATTCCATGGAGGTCATCCCTAGGGTATGAACTGAAAAAGTCCTCTATGTATTGAGGTGTCAAGCAGTTATGGTATTCCTTGTCATTTTGGCCGCCATTAAAAAGGTCCTCCCCACAATGACAAATCATATCGACGGGAAGGTCCTCCCCCTTCCGAATCAAGCACAGAAAATCCCTTGTATGCCAAGGCACTCAAAAGTATGGGATCAAGTAGGTCAGATTCCCAGCTAGTCGCCAACAACACCCTTCTTAAATTGGGAGATGTTTCAGGGCCACATTCATCTTCTGAACCACCTCAGAATCGCCCACATGACAACTAGATACCTACCGATCCCACTGCCTCCGACCACACTATCAGTGAGCGTCTCAGTTGGGCTGACCAGGTAGAGGAATCACTAGAGGAGGAGTATTTCAACATGTTGCACCTGAGAAAACAACTGGCCTGGGATGATATAACAGTAATGTTTTGGCCCACGACCACTTCTCAATTCGACATACCCAGAAGGTTGTCGGAAGAATGTGTGCACGACATCCACTACAATATATTGACAACCATCCGCCAGCTGAAATCAATCTTCCTTCCCTAAGACAGTTATATAGACCATGTCAAGACAATAGGAGACCTCCTGCGTCACATCGACCTAGAAGCTCTTCCTTCGGCATGACAACAGCAACCTGAGAGGCGTAATGGAAACATTGAGATAGCCTGCCTCTGTGCACTGCACCATCTGCACCGCCTCATCAGCAAGGCTCCGACAGGAGTCCATATCAGGGGATGGGGGGAATATGGAGCTCTGCATTTCACTCTTATCCCCACCCAGAAGAACCCATTCGACATAATGTCTTGCAACGTCATCACATCAAGAAAGCAATCGAGTGGGGTCCATGTTCAGGGGAGACAACACAACCAACAGAGACAGGCCTTGAGTAAGTTCCAGAAGTGTCAGGCCTGATGGGAACAGGTAATCCAAGAACTATTGAATCCGGCCACCGAGAGCATACAACATGCCTCTCACCTAAGAGAGTCCAATCAAAGATCATTGAATGCCTCCCTAAAAGGGATTGATTCACAGAAGAACTCAGCGCCAAACCTAGTTCACCCCTGAATGGGGGCACGCAAGATCAGGCAGGTAGTGAAAGCAGCGGCCACTACCGCAATCCAGGGTCAACCCCAGCCTACAGAGCTGGGGGAATTTTTAACAACAAATTACCCTGTCAGACCAATAAAATGGGAAGAGACTCAACGTCCAAGGAACAGAGCTAACCCCATCCCTCCGGGATGGGCGCATTTATACCTCCTCAACAACAACCTACCCTACGAGAATCAGTATTCTCTCGTCTAGGGAGAACAGTCAGAAGAGTAGGTTCCTTCCCTATCCCATCATTTGAATCATCATCCCCTTCGAAAGGGATGCGTACCATAAGGTCGCATCAAATAACTCTCCGTGTCACCCTTCGACAAGGAGTCCAAAATCGATCCTGGGACATGAAAGGGAAGACCAATGAAAGATGCGGGATACCCTCTTACTATTTGGAAGATGACATCTTCCCCGCCCCATGATATGAATCCATCAATGCCATAGAGGCTAACCCACGAGTGACACTACAGATGATCCAAATCTGGAGGGATCAGGAGACGATGGTTCTGGTTAGGCTATGACTCACAATGAACCAGCTGGTGTGCACACCCCAAATTAGAGGTCCACTCTAAATATGTCCTCCCCTTTAATTAACCTTCCTCCGCTTACCCTACGAGCTTCCAATAAGGATAAGAACAAATGAAAAGTCACCCTTAACCCGCCTCCTTCTCTCGATAAAAACAAGCCACATACGCTAAAATAGTGGTTCGCTCAACAGGAAGAGAAAATAAAAGAATTGAGGTGGATTAATGTCGAGATACTCCAAAGGAACCGTCTTATTGAAAGCACGTCCTAAGAGGAGCCACATAATGAACTCCTATTAAGTGAACCTCAGAGATTAAGGTTTGCCCCAGAAAACGAAGCACGATTAGAGCTCCCGCCCAACAAGGTGCCCAACCCATCCAAATACCTAAATGTGGATCTGGATGAATACCAAGACTTCCCCCCACTCAAGAAGCAACTGGAGCGAGTACGTATAAACCCTCTGAAGGTGTCACAAACGGCACATGCACCCTTGGTGCCAACCAAGCTAGATCCTCAAGCAATGCCTCGGGCTACACCTTCCCAGGACCGGGCCCAACAGGATGTAAACCAGGGTCTCACCAACACTATCGAGGCACTAATAGCTCAATTGGAAACAATGGAAGGTCGACGCACTCCGATACAGCCAGAGAGGAAGCCCTACCCAGATTGGGTGAGAAACACGCCACCTCCACCCAATTTTCGGAGCCCTATATTTACTATTTTAAATAGATCAGGCGATCCATAATAGCATTTGATGCACTACGCTTCTTATTATGACCCTATGATGGGAACTCCGGAACAAAAAGAAGTAGTGAAACTTAGATGCTTCGTACGGACCTTGCAAGGGGATGCCTTCTTTTGGTATACGAGTCTGCCAGCACAGTCAATAAAAAGATGGGAATAACTTCGGCAGCAGTTCCTATTCCACTTCAGCTCAACGTTGCCTAAAACAACAGTCAGTGACCTCATGAACTGCAAGTAGAGGGAGAACTAGAGGGTCTTAGATTTCATCACTAGATAGAAATGTCTGACCTACTCTCTGAATAGGCCAATGCCTCAAGATGAGATACTTTCCATATGCATAGATAATATTCGAGATGAGCTGCAAACACTGCTCATACCAGTGGAGTGCACCACTGGATTTCTCCATCTCTCGGCCATTTCCCAGAGAATTGAGGACTCCCTGCACCAGACCAATTTGAAGTATCGAATAGCCTCACAGGCTCTCACAAAGAGAGCAGTTAGAGCTGAAGCGTCCTCTGTCATGCTCAAGCCATCCCCTGTGCCTAATCCATCTCTCAGGCCTCCACCAAATCGTCAAGGGAATACAGTATATCAGCGACCACCTCTGCCTAAGTGGGACTATCATAGAGGATCAAAGCGGAACCAATTTGAGGAATGAAGACACAAATTATACTCGTTTTGAGAGGACCAAGTCTGCGGCTACATCATCGCCGCCATGAATTGCAACTTGCTCCGCCTCCCGGAGCCAAGGAAACCTGAGGAAGTCAGCCGCGATGACAGGCCAGATTACTGTCCCTACCATCGTATTTTGGGGAACAATATTCGGGAATGATTCGTCTTCAAATACATCCTATAAAGGATGGTATACTATGGGCAGGTCAAGCTGGGACCAGCCCCATCACATGTGACATATATTTCTTCCACCGACTCTGACAAAGGGGAGGGGTGGTAGGAAGTCACCAACAATAAGGGGAAGAAGTTTGATGACTGGATGACTCGGAAGATTATCAATCGAGCCCAGGGAATACTCCGAGCTCAACTAGAGGATCCAGTGTTGTCGCCAACATCCCCTGATGTCGCACAACTGACAATATCGGCCTCACAACCCTCCACGAGCCAGTCATCCATGCGTAATCAAAAAGGGAGGAATCAAGTGCAAGATGAGTAGTCCGCAATGAGGGCGAAGTTAGCCCCGACACTGGCAGATTTTATGCCCTCAAACTTAGCGCCACAGGCACTGACCCACCAAATGGTACTATCAAGGACAACTGACCGGGTTGACTTGTCAGAGGATGGGGAGACAATCTTTGGTTCCATCAATGTCATACATCTTATGGAATCATTCCTTGACGAAGGGTATGGTTATGAACCTGAGTTACCAACACAAAGAGTCGGGATGAGGAATCGCAGAGGCAGGGGATACCAGGGGAGGCGCAGTCGCAGTCGAAACCAACCCTACAGTTAGACCTCAGCCCAAAACGTCAATATCACAGAAACCCATGGGAGAGCCCTTCAACGGACTCAACAGGAGAAAGAATTTCCCTCTACCTCCACAAGATACCACTCTAGCCCTGTTATTATACGGTACCCATCAGAGGAGGAACAAGCGTCTAGCCTCCTAATGTGCACAAACAGACGGGTCGGGCCGAATCCCCAAAACATGGGAACATCATCGGAATCTAACCCTATAGACGATACCTCCTCATCACGTATTCCAACTCCCAATATGCCCACTAAAACTATCCCGCCAACAAAAAAGAATCGGCCGCTGGAGCAGAAATATGATATCCTTAAGCATCTGGCATCAGTACCAGCCAGACTGTCAATCCTGGATACCCTGACTTTGTTAACAGAACCCTAGGAGGCACTCATAGAAGCCTTTCTCATCCCCCAGGAGTTTCACACCGAGGTAGCCGCCACCGAGATTTACAGGATGGAGACTAGCTCAGCTGAATGCAATGTGGTGGTTTCCTTTACCGATCTGGACGAAGATGTCGTCATTCAAGGACACATCAAACCACTATATGTTTCTGGAACACTAGATGATGTTTAGATCCAAAAAGTCTTTATTGTCAACAGCTCTGGAGTTAACCTCCTTCCCCTACAGACACTCTGTAAGTTGGGATACAGTTTGGGTAATTTAATACCCTCAGCCACAACTCTTCTAGGTAACGACAAGAGTGAATAGAAGACAATGGGAAAAATTAAGGTAGAGACCCATTTTGGTGATCATGTTGCCTACACGGAACTCCTGGTGGTCCGGAAGAACACAACATTCAATGCCCTGCTGGGAATTATGTGGCTCCATAAGCACATGGTCGTTCATTCATACTACCATCAGTGTATTAAGTACTACATCAATGGGAAAAGTGGGATATTTCACACTGACAAGTCCCCTTTCAAGCTCTCCGAGTTACACTACATTGACGCCGGGTTCTATGAGAAAAAGAGCAAGCCTTCGGTCGATGGTGTCTACTGGATCCCCGCTCCAAATGGTCTGGAAATGGTTCCTGATGACCCCCTTAAATAGCTTGGCAGAGACTACATATAGCCTATCAACCATGTTGAGAGTAGGGGTTCATATTCGGACCTGCACTCAGCTGTCCTCATGACTTCATCCATAACGGTCGAGCGTGACAATGAAGAAACGTCTACTGACCTTCAATTTGGTGGCGAATACTTGATCGAGGACACCCACAATGCCTCGCCTCCAGACTCCCAGGATCCTGAGTCAAGAGATCCCCCCTTGCCGGATCAAGAAGATGAGGATTTAGGAGAAGAAGAGGATGAAGATCTCAAGGATTCACCACCCGCAATTGAGGAAGGTATCTCTACCACGGTGGACGAGCTCAGGGAAATAAACCTGGGTACCAAGGAAAACCCGAGGCCCACTCTTGTTAGTGAAGCCATGTCCCTCGAGGAGCAGGAGGTATATACTGCTTTCTTAAGGCAACATTGAGATGTTTTTTCCTGGAATTACATGGAAATGTTGGGACTCAATCCTGAAGTGGAGATGCATCACCTGGGTCATCCAGAAGACCACCAAGGCTATAAACAGGCCTCCAGAAGGACACACCCCTCATATGTTTCCAAAATAGATGCTGAAGTAGATAATATCATTAAAGAAGGCTTCATTCAGGAGGTCCAGTACCCCATCTGGTTGGCCAACATCGTCCCTGTCAATAAAAAGAATGGACAAATCTATGTTTGCATTGATTTTAGAGATCTCAATCATCATTGTCTGAAAGATGATTTCCCATGTCTCGATCACCGAGTTATTAATAGATGCAACAGTCGGGTATGAGGATCTATCCTTCATAGACTGCTATTCTGGGTATAATCAAATCAGGATGGCCTGGGAATATGAAGAAGTTGCTGCCTTCAAGTCCCCTCAAGGAGTATTTTGTTACAGTTTTATGACCTTTTTTCTCAAGAACGCGGGCGCCACATATCAGCATTCCATGCATCATATCTTTAAACCATTCCTGGGGAGATTCGTTGAATGCTACATGGATGACTTGGTGGTTAAGTCCAGCCAACACTCATATCACCTGTCAGATCTTGAGACCATCTTCAACAAACTTTGATAGCATAGTCTTAAGATCAATCCCTTGAGATGCGCCTTCGGGCTTACCTCAGGGAAATTACTTTGATTCGTCATACACTATCGTGGCATCGAAGTCAACCCTAAAAAGAAAATGGATATCCTTGGATTACCACCTCCCTACAATCTCACTGAGTATAGGGGATTCCAAGGAAACCTGGCATATATCAGGTGGTTCATTGCCAACCTGGCAGGAAAATGTTTTCCCTTTACTGGGTTAATGAAGAAGGGAGTCACGTACCAATGGACAGATGACTGCCAAGAGGTGTTCGATAGCCTAAAGAAGTACCTCATAATCCCACCGGTGCTCATTCCCCTAGTTGAAGGAAGACCTCTCATCCTATATGTGATGGCCCTAGAGAGGTCATTGGGAGCCTTCCTCACACAAAAGAATGACGCTGGTAGTGAAAATAGCCTCTATTACCTCAGCTGAACCATGATTGATGTTGAGACTCGATACTCAAACATTAAGAAGAGATGTTTGGCCTTGGTCTTCGAAATTCAAAGGTTGTGACATTATCTATAGCATCATAATGTCCATTTGGTCTTGCATAGTAACCCAGTCAAGTACATCCTCAGCCACCCAATGCTGACCGGGCACCTGTCCCGATGGGAAGACATCCTGCAATTGTTTGACATCTGGTTTGTGCCTCAAAAAGCTGTCAAGGGCCAGGCATTAACAAATTTTCTGGCGGAGCACCCTTCAATGTGGACCACTACACCAGACGCTGATTTACCTGATGATGACATCTTCTCGGTTCAAGAGGAGTTCCTATCTTGGGAAATGTACTTCGACGGTGCATCCTGAAGCCCAACCGGGAGGAGGATGGAGGATCCCAAGTTTAACAAGGTGGGTTTGGGGATAATACTCATGTCCCCAGAAAAGGTATTCTTTCCATATTCCTTCCTCCTTTCAAAAGGATGTACAGACAATGAAGCAGACTATCAAGCCCTTAATGCAGGCCTGGAGCTCACAATCCATGCACAAGTACAACACCTTAAGGTAAAATGTGACTCGGAACTGGTCATCCAGCAATTCAATGGTGACTATGTTGTTATAAAGGAGGAGCTGATTCACCTGTTTGACCACGTCTGAGGGTTAATGGTGGAATTCTCCATAGAACCAACATTGACCTATATTCTCCAGTCTCAGAATGCCCAGGCCGATGCATTAGCTAATGTGGCCACAGCCCTAGCCGACCCAGACCAGGATGAAACAGTTATTAGTTTTGCTCACCGTCGAATAGTCTTGACATTTTTTCAAAATAAGATGGAAGAAATCCATGAAGTCAGTCCTGTCCCTAAACTATATTCTTCTTCCACTAACTGGATGACCCCCATTGCAAACTACCTTCAATGGGGATAAAATCCATCAGACAGGGCTGAACGAGAGCAAATACGGAGAAGGGAATCAAGTTTGTCTTATATGGCCATGCGGGTTAGCAAGAGGTCCTTTACAAATGAGGCCTAGACAGAATCCTCCTCACATGCATTGATAGGGAAGAAACTGCTACCTTCATGACTGAATTACATACAAGAGTATGTGGGGCACATCAGCCGGGGTCCAAGATTTCCCATAAGGTTAGAATACTTGTGTACTATTGGCCCATAGTAGCACGAGATTGCGAGCGCTTTACTGCAAAATGCCACTCATGCCAAATTCATGCCATCTTCATACACCAACCCCCATAGTTACTTCATCAGGCCAAGTACTCCTAGCCATTTTCCGTCTGGGGAATGGACGTCATGGGACCATATCCTCCCACCACAGCTAAAAAGCTAAAGTATATCCTCACAACAACCGACTTCTTTTCCAAATGGGAAGAAGTTTTACCCCTTAAGGAAGTCGGGGCAAGAAACATTTCCAGCTTTGTGAAAACCAATATCATCACTAGATTTTGTGTCCCTCATACCATACTGACAGATAACGCCACCAACTTCTACTCTACTGAATTGGAGAAACTATACCAAGAATATAGTATCAAGGCTAACCACTCATCCCGCTACCATGCAGCGTCCAACGGGCAGATAGAGGCTTTCAATAAACCTTATACAACATTCTCTAGAAAATGGTGGACAAAGAGAAGAAATTGTGGCTGGATAAACTCTTTCATTCATTGTGGGCTTATCGAACCATGATCTGCACCGCTACTTGGGCTACTCCGTACTCATTAGTATACGAAACCGAAGTGGTCCTTCCCATTGAGCTCCAATTACCCTCGCTTCGCGTTGCCGTTTGTGATCAATTATCCAACGATGAGAAATCAGAAAAGCGGCTAGGTGAATTGGAATAGCTTGACGAGAAGAGGTTTCACACTTTCCACCATCTGGAAGTATATCAGAACCGGATTGCACAAGCCTTCAATAAAAAGGTTCATCTTTGGTCTTTCTTGGAAGTAGAATTGGTATTGGTCCTATGGACCCCAATGATACCCGGAAAGAAATCTCCAAAGTTGGAGACCATGTGGGAGGGACCATATGTTATACACAAGGTCTACTCCAACAATGTGTATGCCCTGATCTCCATGGATGGGCAGTTCACTACCACTCCTATAAATGTGAGATTCCTGAAGAAGTATTTCGCACAAAAATAAAAAGTAGTTATCGTCCGAGCTGTAGGATGTTAAACTGCCAAGAAACCAACGGTCCAAACTCTATGACCTTAAACTAAGAGTATTTCGACCACACCGTCATAACTAAAAGCAGTTATCGTCCGAGATGCAGGAAGTTAAACTGCCAAGCACCCAACGATCCAAACTCTTTGACCCTAAACTAAGAGTATCCCATCCTCACCGCATGATGTGAAACTGTACGGATTTTAGAGAACTACGTATGGCTTGATTCCTGCCCTCGCTGGATATGTAGCTACGCCAGGATCCCCTATCCTGGCCCAGCCACTCCAAAATGGAATAAAATTAATAAAAAAATGTCCCCTTCCCCCATGTACGGACCAGCCCTGCACGTGGTGTACTTCTTTCATAGAACTACGTACGACTTGATACCTACCTTTGCAGGATATGTAGTGACACCAGGATTCCCCATCCTGGCCCAGCCACCCCCGAATAAAAGTTAAAAATGCCCTCTCCCCCTGTGTACAGACCAGACTTGCACGGGGTGTATTCCTCATCCTTACTGCACGATGTTAAACTGAACGGATAAGGATAAAAATAAAAAAATTCCCCTTCTCCCCCGTGTATGGACTAAACCTGCACGGGGTGTATTATCTTTCAGATAACTACACGTGGCTTGATTTCTACCCTCACAGGATACGTAGTGACGCCTGGATTCTACATCCTGGACCAACCACCCCCAAATGAGGTTTAAAGGAAAAAATGCCCTTTTCCCCCGTGTATGGACCAGACCTGCACGGTGTGTATTGTATTTCATAGAACTACATGAGACTTGATTCATGCCCTCTCAGGATATGTACTGATGCCAGAATTCCACACCCTGGCCCAGCCACCTCAAATGAGGCAAAAAATAACCCCTTCCCACATAAGGATGAGACCCACACGGGGTGTATTCCCCAAAAGAACAACATGAGGCTTGATTCCTGCCCTCGTGGGATACGTAGTGACGCCAGGGTTCCCCATCCTGGACCATACTTTCAAAAAAATGATCACTCCTCCCATGTGCAGACCAGACCTGGATGGGGTGTATTCTTCATCCTCACCGCACAACGTTAAACTGCACAGATTTCAAAGAACTACATGAGGCTTGATTCCTGCCCTTTTGGGATACATAGTGATGCCAGGGTTCCCCATCCTTGCCCATCCATTCAAAAAAAATGCTCTCCCCCCCCTTGTATGGACTAGACCTGCACGGGGTGTATTCTTCATCCTCACTACATGACGTTAAACTGCACGGACTTTAGAGAACTATGTGAGGCTTGATTCCTGCCCTCGCATGATATGTAGTGATGCCAGGGTCCCTCACCCTGGCTCATCCGTCCCCAAATGAATGTCAAAAATTTCCTTTTCCCTCGTGTATATAATAACCCTGCGTAGGGTGTACCTCCTTCAACAAACTACCCGTGGCTTGATTCCTGCCCTCTCATGATGCGTCGGGACGTCAGGGTTTCCCATCCTCGCCCATCCATTCCCAAATGAAGATTAAAAAAATGACCTCTTCCCCCATGTACGGACCAGACTTGCACGGGTTGTATTCTTCGTCCTCACCACATGACGTTAAAACTATAGGGACTTCGTCCTCACCGCACAACGTTAAAACTACACAGACTTCGTCCTCACCGCACAATATTAAAACTGCATGGACTTCGTCCTTACTGCATGATGTTAAAATTGCATGGACTTCGTTGCGACCCACCCAAGATATACGGAGAAACAGGATGGAAATAATCCTTTCGCATTTGGATGCATCCTCTCCATACATCAGACTCCACGACCTGGATAATTATAGATCTTCATAACCATTCACGACCATCGGAAGTGGAAAGTCATCAATCCAGGGACACCTTTGCATGACTATGCATACCATGCCCTCAGAGGCTCTTCATATTGATAGCCCATGGCCTGTCTACCAAAGGTAAGATTTCCTCAGGTGATACCCTTCCTAGCTCTGTACGCTTACCAGCCTCAACACCCCCATATCATATCTCCTGATCTAGAAATTTATGGAGTAGTGGTTTACAAGTTCGTCCCCCTTTTCACATCCAAACGTTACTAGGGTATCCCTACCCGATTAGCCTATGTATCTGCCTGTGGTTCAAATGACGACCTGCATCTACGAACATCAAGCCAGGGCTAGGCTACTTTGACTCAATGAACAATTGTAGTGAAGATTTTTCTTGAATGCTCAGACACCATTATCCCTGCTTGCCGAACTCTGTAGTGTGAGAATTCTCGGATTTTCATAATCATTCATGGTCATCGTAAGTGGAAATTCATCGACCTGGGGACACATTTTCATGACTATTCATACCATTCCCTCAGCGGCTCTACATATTGATATCCCATGGCCCATCTACCAAAGACAAGATTTCCTCAGGTGGTACTCTTCCTAGATTCATATGCTTACCGGCCTCAGAGCCTCCACACCACATCTCCTGATCTGCAAAACCTCAGATTTATAGTTTACAACGTCCATCCCCCACCCTGTTCAGAGTATATCAGAGCATGTTAACTCAGTTATCCTTTGAGTGACTGCAGAAATAGTCACCCAATGGTCTGAGCTCTATGAGCACTAAACTAGGAGTAATTTGTCCATACCGCACGACGTTAAACTTCATAGAGTGAAGTTACACCCCCACGCAAAAGATAAATCTGCACAGTGAGCTCTCTAAGCTTTAACAACAACCAGGGAAAAATATGCCCGACATATCCTGATATTTTCTTACCAAATGACAGACTTCATGGCCCGAAAAATCGTGAATCCTCATAACCATTCATTTCCATCGGAAGTGGAATGTTTTCGACCCGTGGACACCTTTTCATGACTATGCATACCATGCCCTCAGTGGCTCTCCATATTGATGGCTCCTGGCCCTTCTACCAAAGGCAAGATTTTCTTAGGCGATACTTTTCCTAGCTTCGTACGCTTACTGACCTTAGATACCCTATATCATTTCCCTTGATCCAAGAATCCCCAAAACCACAATTTACACCAATCAATCCCTCTCCACGTCTTGGGTATGCCGATATTTTCAAGCCCAGTTACATTCTAATCAAGAGAAGGATTTTCAACTATATCCTTACCGCAGGACGTTAAACTACACATAATATCTTGGTTTATTGGCATAAAGCTACAAAGACCAAGAATTAAACATCCAGGGAAATGCCTCCAACTATAAGCATTTTCAGTAGTTTAAAAATGCCCCATGTCCTCACTGCACGATGTTAAAACTGCACTGCATCAGCAAAAATGACCTCATCCTCACTGCACGACGTTAAACAGCACATCATCCTTTAATAATTCTCATCGTCCTTACTGTTTGACATTAAACTGCACAGAAGCAGTCCTTTCCTCATGATGTTAAACTACATGGTCAAAACTGTCATGGGTTTAGTAAGGAATAAAGGCTTTTCTCTATCCCTCAGTGCATGGGTTAGACCTACACAAAAAACGATCTCACACCAGCATCAGAAGGAATGAATTCACCCATTCTCGGGAAATTTAGCCTAGATGTTTCTCCCATATCCAGGTACCCTCTCTTCATAAACCATACTCTATACTCAGAAAAATCCGAAATCTCATAAGCCACCCCTGGTGGTCCCGAATCTCAACTTCCTTAAAGTTGATAGGCTATCGGGAGAATGCAATCATTGACCCAAGGACACCATTTCATGACTATGCATACCATGCCCTCAGCGGCTCTGCATATTGATCACACCTGGCCCATATACCAAAGGCATGATTTCCATAGGAAACTCTTCTCTCTATACGCCTCTTGGCCCCTGGGACTCCATGTCCATCCTGGGATTCAGAAACCCTCTGAGCTAAAGTTTACCATCCTCTTTCACGACCCTGCCTGAATATGGTGGAACGTCTCTGATGAGATTACCGAGAACCAGGAGGAGTTGTTCCATTTTAAATGATGTCTCAGCTACATGACTTTAAACTGTTCCAAGCTCCAACCATCCTTTACGCAAGATAAATGCATAGGACAGGGACCCTAGGTCCACACTCTTGATTAATACAGATGTTTTCAAACCCTTTAATACATTACATACCCTTTCTGAGCCACCCCCGGTGGTTTTCATAATTCTCCAAGCCACTCATGGTGGTTTCCATAAGTCAGAATTCCATGAAGTCCTCAGGCCATTAGAAATGGAGAGTCGTTGACTTAAGGACACTTTTGCATGACTATGCATACCATGCCCTCAGCGGCTCTGCATATTGATCTCCCCTGGCCCATCTACCAAAGGTAAGATTTCCTTAGGTGATTCTCTTCCTACCTCTACACGCTGATACGTCTCCCATTCCTTGATACATTCCCTGTATGTCATTCAAATCTAAACATGCTCCCCCCACATTCCTCTGAAGGGTATCGAGACATCTTTTAATCAACCGAACCTCATTGGGGACCTCACCCCACCATATCTGGTCAAAGCTATTCGACCTAAAACATCAGTAATGATAGTCTTGTCGGTGGGACTTTAAACCACTCACAAAAATAGGCACAAGGCCTGTTAGGCCGAAAACCAGAAAAGTGCGACCTAAGAAAAAGTCGGGCCATACTCGCTAGGTCCACACCAAATGGGCCTAGGAAAAAGTAGGGTATTAACAGAAAAGTCAAAAAAAGTTTATGGGGTTTTTCTAAAAAAACCCTAACAATAGTCAAACTATGCTCGTTGGATCCCATGGTCCAGGAAAAAGATAGAGTTTGTTTCTATTTTCTTGAATTATGATTAACTCTGATTTAGTGAGTTGTTATTTACATAACAATTGTTCTAGTGACAATAAAAATTTATAGTAAGGAAAGATTGACATGGATTGTAATCTTTTTGAACAAAAAGGTAGGACATCCACATGTTGGGGCCTCTTCCTCATAGAAACAAAAAAAGGGGGTAAGAAAAATAGACTGTACAGGAATGGATCTGACCATCACAAAGGAGCCTGGCTCTCTCTCTCCATCATATCGGCAACCGTGCGGTGGAGGTTGTTGCATGTCTGCTCCAGCATGACCTTCTCCCTGGCCTCAACCTCGGCCACCGAATGAGTATGCCCCACTATTGTTTAGAGATCGTTGATCCCTTTCCTGGTGGCTTCAAGGTTACCAGTCAGAGTTGACAACTGATCCCTCAGCATCACAGCCCGTACTTCACATTCATGCAACTCTGTAGATATGGTGTCCGCCTAATCTTGAGAGCTCTCCTCTTGTGCTATCAGCTGATGGAGCTTTATCATGGCCTCCTCCAAGGCTCGAGTCCCACAATGAGAGGCAACGAGGTGATAAAGATCATGTTCATTAGTGGAAACTTCCTCACGGGCCATGGCAACATAGCAAGAGAGAAAATGAAACTACCGATAGTCAAAGCCACCTGACCCCAAACCCAGGAAGAGCTGCCGAAGGGTTTCAGTTTTAGTCTCCATCTCAGCTAGAGGAGTTTCAGAAATAATCTCACAAATCCGGGTCTAGGCCCAAATTCGCACTACTCGGTGGTCCGCTATGACACGAGGATCTTTGGTATCCTCACTAGATAGCACATAAATGATTTCTGGCATCGCAACCAGCGCAGACATGTGCATGCTAGAAGATGGTTCTGGAGCTGGAAGGTCTGAAGCTCCTAGCCCCGGTTCAGGCTTGGGAATTAAGTTGCTAAGTCCGGTATTGGCTGGAAAAACTTCAAGAATTGTCTCCCTAGGACCCGTAGTCACAAGGTCATACTCATCCACGTCCAAGAAGGTTGGGTCCGTATGAACTTCAGCCGTAGAGGGGATGGGAGAGGAAAATCCCCTAAGTCACTTTGACAGATGAGCCATCAGTCGGTCCTCCCTCAGAGCTGATGAGGAAGGTGCGGTAGGCACATCAGCTGCAATGAATCCTGATTTGGGAACCTGCCGGACATCCTTCCCCAAGATCCCATCGGGATAATGTTTTACCCACATTCTTGCTTTCTCTAAGGATAGGATGGAAGCCGTTCCTATTCAAGGAAAGGGAATTCTTGTGTCAGATCCCTCCCACATCAGTATCAACAACCATTGACGGAGAGTGGTTGGGCGCAGTCCTTGAGCCTAAGGAGGGGGAAGGGAAACTTGTAGTTGCATACACCCAAACTGGATGGAAAAACGATGGGGGGCATACAACTCACAGAGAGAAACCCTGTTAATCCGCATAGAAAAAACCCATCCTGTAGTGAAATCATGTAAGAATGCTCCTCCAGGATCCCCCTGCAGTTGTCAACCATGACACCAGAAGGGGTGGGGAAGGGAGAGAAAGAAAACTAGGATAATTCACTCAGAATCTTGATGACTTCATCAGAACTGAGGGACTTCAAGCGAACTGCAACTCTATCGAGCAGGGTAGGCCGAAAGGTAAGAAGTGGGATGACTGTGTTATGACAATACTCATAACAACGACAATTATTCGCTATCCAGCAATATAAGAATTGAAATGGACCACTCAGATGGTAGGTTGACCCGCCCTCCTGCATGTGGCTCAGTAGTTCATAAATACGATCCAAAGTGGGCACTGCCAAATTCACCGGGCGACCCTATGCCAACTCAACTACCATCATCAAGGTGCAAGACCTGATGCCTAGGTTGATATCCTGATAAGGTAATATCCACCCACTGAAAAACATAGAAAACAGACCTACCAGACTGAGCATAGGAGGCACACCGGGGCACTCCTCGTAACCCCATTAAAGGTAGTCACCCACCTCCAGAACTGCCCTGTAGGAAACTGGTATGGTTTGTGACTATTGAGTACAATGAGACCTGGGGTGCTTGAGTTTCTATATAGGACCACTGGTGTTCAGAAATAACCCTATCCAGGTGCTATAGGGAATAAGATATGGGGCACACAAGGCCTGACCCAATGACCACTCCGCCATAACTAGCAGATCCCTCGCTAACAAAGGCACTTGTTCGACGTTATCCCATGTGTCAGGTTTGGGAAGAAACTCGTCATACATATCACCAATGATTTGAAGCCCTCCCAATTGGTAGATTCCCCATAAACTAATGCCAACTTCTATATGGGAAAGGTTGAAAGTATTAGTTCTTGAGCACCAGTGACTGAGTAGGTCAGGCAAGATCATAGATGGTGGGTAAACCGCAAACTGGGAGGCCTACACTACGGAGTACAGATTGACTACTTCCAGTGACTCGGGAGATTCCCGGTAATGATGATGGGCCCAGAAGTCCTATGCCCAGTCATTTGAGAAAATACCACTAGACCGAAGATCCCACCTATGAATCCACCCCGCGTCAGGATCTAATCGAGAAAGGTTGATAATAGAGGAGTAACTCTTGAAGACATCTTCTTGAGAGAAGTCTTGAATGCATTGATCACTTTATGTCCAAACAGAGCCTCTCAAAATGAAAGTGTCTTTCATATCAGAATTAGAGATCATATCCCCCAATGGGTAATGGTTCGCCTAAATGCACTTTGGTGATACTTCCAAGCAAGGAGATGGAAGACCTGAGAAAGTGGGGGGGGGGGGGATTGGGACATCGTCTTGATGAACGAAGCCAAAAAGCAGAAGTCGATTTGATTGTGGATAACCCAGGAGCTCATGAGAGGGAAAGTCCTTAAAGACACCATCATCAGGAATGATGGATCGACTAGGGACCTCTTTGATGATCTCCACTCTACGAATCATAGCTAGACATCTCCATGGACCAATAGAGAGAGGCTCAGAAGTAGGCATGGGTGCAGGTGAGGGGGAAACATGTTTTCTCCCTGCATTATAAAAACCAGGAAAATCGTTAGTTCAGAATAATAAAATCTGGACAAAAATACCAAGAATATGGAAATGGAGTCAAGAATCCTTCATGACGAGGTCCGCGAGCAGGTCTCAAAATGTGGTTCGCGATGACTGCATCCCATGAACCAGGTTGCTCCACAGAATCTTAATCCTGAATTTAAATAGTTAGGTTCAGAAGACTTAAGAAATTTTCAATGTCTGGAAGATTTCAGTCTGTGGACTATCAAAACTACGAAGCAAGTTCCTATGCGGCCCATCGTGACTTGCATTTAAATTAATTAAAAGTTTTAGTTAGATGCTGGGAGATTGGTCCGCGGGAGAATGAGGGCACGAACAAGGAATGTTTTGGGGAAGTGGTAGTTGTTTCGTGGACGAGGCATTTCGTGATGGAAAGAGAACACGAAGACAAAAAGCAAGAGAGATCTGGTTTAGTGAAAAATATGGTAAAATACAAAGGAAGGGCCCCCGTATTTATAGGTGTGGTCCCCTACTGGGTCCACTCCCCTACCATAAACCATCCAAGTTTCAGGACCACTCTACATCGTAATTGCCTCCTCTTCGTTCCGATCAGACCCCATTCAGATGGGGGGAATTTTTAGGGTCCTGAAAAATCCGCAAAGGAGAATGAGAATCCCCTTTAATCCAAGAGAGATTCTACCCAATTTCCCACAAAATAATTGTGGAAATGTGTGGAGAATACTCAATGGAGGGCACAAGACAAACCGATTTGTAGACAGGTCCAATGATAATGGTGTGTAGATTGTTCCGCAAAGTGCCCCCTCCACGGACCGCTGTCATTCGCGGAAAAGAGGCAGGGATCCTCTGCGGGCATAAAGCAGGATGGGCGCCAACCCAGTCCACCACCATGAACTGCCCCAGCCACGAACCGCATCCACCAGCATGGACCACTTCCACTGCCATTCATGGAATGGAGGTGGAACTCTGCACAGCTGCGAAGCACTCCCCGAGCTAGTTTGGTTCACGAAGAGGTGTGTTCAATGCCCCCTGCGAGTTGCGGATTGACCAAGTCATCCATAAACCGGGTTTCCGGTCATGGGCCTCCACAAAAGGTGCTGCATGACCACAGATATGTCTCTTTCTCCACTCTATAAAAGGAGATGGATGAGGAAGAGGAAGAAGATATCGATCAGATTCATGTGGAAGGATTTCGAAGGAAGGAGCTTAGGATTTTGCAAACATTGAAGTTCCAATTCGCGAACCAGAACAGGTATGACGTTGGAAATGAATTAATAAAGAATTGAAAATTCATAACAAATTAGTGAACCACGAACATAAAATAACAATGAAAAGAATACCACGAACCATGGCCCCTCCGTAGATGCACTCCCCACAGACCAGGGAGTTTATGCCCCTTTTCCAATCCGTCGCACTGCGTAGCACCCTCCTACACAGGCAAAGCCCCGACCAACGAACCTCTGACCAGCGTCGCCCTCAACCATCGATGCTCACGTGGACCCCTCTGTATACCAATATGGTACGTGGTCTGAACCCGAAGCCACAAACCACCCTAGTTCGTGGGATGCCCATCAGTTCGCGGACCACCCTTGTTTGCGGACGACCTCTCCATCCACGTAGCACCTCCCTATGTGAAGGGTGACACCCCTCATACACCCGTGTGTCCTGCCAAATCCTTCGGAGTTCACATTCCATGATCTAGATAAAATCCTTCATATCCGGCCTGATCCTTCGTAACCCCCTCATTGTCCTATTCATCGGCCTTGAGCCGAGGCCTCCACCAGAGCCACCGGACCTGTGTGATGTAACCTTCAGGTGCATCAACGCGCTGTTTTGAGTTCACATACCCATGATAGGTGAGGGTGAAGGGGTTTCCCCAGCCCTTGAGTGGGTTCCCGAGTCACTCATGGGTCCACATACACACGGTAGTGCAGATTCCAAGCCCAGGAGTCCCCTTTCTGCCCCTCCACTTGTTAGGACTGGGGAACTTCTCCCCTCCTCGGGGAGTGGCGGACTACCCATCAAAAGTAAGCACCCATGCACCTCCTTACATTCCCATGGACATGGCCAAGGAAGGGCGTAGTGGGGAAGGGTGATGCTCCATTCTTCTTCAGGGCCAAGTTCCTTTCTCGTTGGGCTTTATCACCATGGGAGTCCATCTCGGAGTAAGCCCTAGACTTTTGGGCTGCCCCCATGCATAAGCCCCATCACATTTCCAACAGACGCACCTTCCGCGATGTGATCGTATGGTCCCTAATGCCTCTTGTTTCTCATACTGAGCATGACTCACGTGGTCTTAGAGTAAGCATCGACCATGACATCCTCTCCTGGGCTGCCTTAGAGTGTAATCCACATGCCAATTCAAACTACATGGACTTTGATTCCCCACCACGGGGATACGTAGGAAGCCTCCGAGAGGTTCATTCCTGATCACCATCGGACCCCCGGGTCCACATTTACGTCGGTTCTCCAATACTCCCAAACTGAACTACATGGAATTTGATCCCTGCCTCCTAAGCAAGGTATGTAAGAAGCTTCCCCGAGGTTCGAGCCCAAAAATCAGTCATTCCGACCACCTTTATATTAGTTTACCCACACCTTGGGCCTCCTCAGAGTGTAAGACCAATCCCAATCCGATCTACGTGGACTTTGATCCCTGTCTCCTAGGCAGGGTATGTAGGAAGCCTCCCCGAGGTTCAAGACCACCACCTTGCTGTTCCGACTTCCTTCACGACAGTTCATCCTTCGTCCCGCATGACGTTAAATTGTACTACCAAAATACGTGAATTCGGATTCCTCTTGTAGTGATACATAAGAGGTTGATACCACAGGTTCGATCCAAACGCTCAATTCAGAATATATCCCCCCTGGATGATAATAAACTCTAGAGTGCCTGGTTATGAGGCTTTAAACCAGTGCCATCTCAATAAGTCTAGACTTCTTAGGGTCATTAATCCAACGAGGGATTGTAAACCTAGGGCATAAATGATTCTGAACCCCTGCGTCCATCTGACCATTTCCAAATATAATTAATCCCTGGATACTATGCTTGGGTATAAAACAAAGATTTGTGAATATATGAAAATGACTTAAATCTATAAGAGAGTCCTCGAACATGCAATAATTCCCCCTAAAAGGTTGCGATGAGCCCGACTTCCCATACTCTCGACCAATGTGAGTTATTAAGCATCACTGGTTGAACCACACAGTGAATGCATGCCTTTGGAAAGTAGGTCCACGCATTGCTGGATATGGAACCGTTAGGTGTTTTGAGGTGAAAACGGTGCACCCGATATGAGTGATTAAGCAGAACCCAATCCTCTGTAATCAACCATCAGGTAGCGCACGTTTCTCCCCCCCGATCCCGTCATGCGTCGTGAAACATCTTTAGAGCGGTGTGTGTTTTTGTATATAACACACTCTGCCTCTCACATTAAACTGAAGGATACAAGACATCCTTACTCAAACATTCTTTTACTTTTGTGTATACCCACTAATAAGTGTGGAAGAGGTCCCCTTGTGTCCTGGTAGCTTGTACCCATGATGAATTGTAGAAGACGTCTCTTTTTGGCATGGATAGTCTAGCATATTGTTGTTAACCTCGATCCAGGGTTGGGTAAAAGTTTATTTATATAAACTGCTTGGTGGCAGGTGATCACCATGTAGAGTGGATTAGGTCTCGGCTTGAGATTAAACCACTTGTTTCATATCTGCCGTGCTGCTTAATTTATTTTTCTATGTTTTAATTATTTTCTATATAACTCAAGAAATATCTAAATTCACTTTGATTGTAAATCTTTGAAAGAAGTTATAACTATCTTGTCTTAGTATAATAGCATAAAGAGTAACTTTAATAACTGGTATTAAGATTACTGAGAATTAATGAATCTTCTAAGAAGTTATTTAAACAGTCAAACTATTATAATATTATAACCTTGATTAACTGTGTTGTATCTAATCTTTTGGGGAAATACCTTTTTAAATAGAAATTTTTTATAGATACTCAATTAACCCCCCTCTTGAGTAATATACTTCGACCAACATTTAGAATCAAAGGTTTTTATTAGGAATTTGCGTAATTTTATTCAACTATGACTGTAGTTTTACATTAAAGATCTGTAAATATCTGTTATTTCTAAATTTATAGCTCTTTTAAAGTAATACTTTATTATGGATAATAGATTGGAAGGTGTTGCAACCAACATGCAACCATTCTTTAATGGAACGAATTATGCTCAGTGGAAAAATAAAATGAAAATTCATTTAGAGATTATGAGTTTTGAAATTTTCTCATCCATTATAGATGAATATAAAATTCATGAAACTAATAGAATCACATGGGATGAACCTACCAAAACTAACTATATTAACAACTACAAAGCTATGAATGCTTTGTATTGCTCTTTAAGCGATGAAGAGATCATTAGAATTTTTTCTTGTAAGACTGCCCATGAAATTTGGGATACCCTGTCTGTCTCACTTGAAGGAACATCTAGTGTAAAAGAAATGAGACTTAATACTTATAAAATTAAATATGATAATTTTAATATGAAACCTAATGACCCTATCTCTGACATGTATCTTAGGTTCAATGAGATTGTCAACACAACGATTTCTCTTGGAAGAGAAGTCACTGCCAAGGAACAGATCATGAGATTTTTTAGATGGTTGCCAGAAAGATAGAGGGTAACCACTGTCTCTATTAAAGAATCATGAGACATAATCAAACTACAAGTAAAAGAACTCATTGGGAAACTGATAATGTATGAAGAATATCTGAAAGTCAACAAGGAGTAAGATGAGCCAAAGAGGAAATCTGTTGCATTCAAGACCTCCACTACTAACACAAAGACAAAGTGAAACTGGAAGATTATGTAGATATTTCCCATGATGAAAAATCATCATCCGATAGTGATGTAGAAATGAATCAATTAGCCCGAATATTCAAGAGATATTACAAGAAGAAGAAATTTTTTAGAAATCCTATCTTAGGGGGAAAATATTTCCAAAAATGAAATTGTAAGAAGGACTCGAAAATAGGTAACAAGACTGATGAAATCATTTTCTATGACTGTAAAGGCAGAGGAAATATCAAGGCTGACTTTCCAAAGATCAAGTACAAAAAGTAATATGAGGACAAGGAAATGAAGTATAAAAAGGCAATGAAAGCATCCTGGAGTGCATCTGAGGGTAGTTAAAGTGACTCAAAGACATCACATGGGGAATAGGCTAACAAATCCAATATGTGTTTTATGAAAAACACATATGAGGTAACACTTGAATCCTCTGTACATAATTTATACTATTATGGAGATGAGAGTGACTCTGAAAATATGACTAATTAAGAAATGTTTGAATATTGTAACATGCTTGAGGAAACATACAATTAACTAAGAGAAATATAAATAGTAGAAGAAACAACATGTTCTTACTATGATTGTTAAATCTAAACTCACAACAAAAAAACATAAAAATGGTCAACTGCTCAAAGAAAACAATGAATTAAAAATGTATAATGAGTAATTGAAGAGTGACCTAGAAAAGTTTACCAATGGGAAAAATACTCTTCCTCAAATGATGGGAAAACAAATTTTTCCTAAATACAACACTAGCATTGGATATCAACCTGGAAAAAGAAATCATGGTAGAACAAGTTTTTTTTTCAAAATCTAGGACATATAGTTTTACTCCCAATTCTGGACACAAATCAACTAACTCAATTCATGGTATATATTCTACAGTTTCAAGTTTTTTTTTGGACTGAATAGAGCTTATTTTCTAAATACTTTATGTAATGATTATAGGAAACCTATAAGGAAAATATGAGTTTTATAGGACTTATCATTAATATTACTAGACCCAAACAGGTATGGGTACCAAAATTAGGTTTTGATTTATTTTTTTATAGGAATACTGCTTAAAGAGTTCCTATAAAATTTTATTGTACTTGGATAGTGGATGATCAAGGCACGTGATAGGAGACTACTCATGCTTCAAGAATCTAATAAAAATAGATAGAGGACATGTCACATTTGGTTACAATGCCAAAGGAAAGATTATTGGCCTCGAAAAAATCAGTAACTCTAACTCAGTTTTACTTTCTAAATTACTATTTGCTGATGGATTAAAATACGATCAGATTAGTATCTAATAATTATGTGATGATGGAATTCATGATAGATTTGAAAATGATTCTTGCAATGTCTTTAATTTTAAAGGTGAAGTAGTATTTTCTGTATTAAGATGTGAAAATGTTTACTCTATTAACATAGATTCTTTAGCTTCTCAAAATGATTCATGCTTATGCGTATTTCATAAAGAGTCTTGGATCTTGCATAGGTGACTAGGAAACTGTAATGTTCAATACCTTAGAAAGATAACTTGAAAAAGCTTAGTTAAATACTTACCCAAACTAGAGTTTCCAAATGACAAAGTGTGTATTCCTTGTCAGAAAGGAAATCAACACAAATCTTCCTTAAAACCAAAGAAAGAAGTGTGAACTTCTCAACCTATCGAACTGGTTCCCATGGATTTTTTTGGACCATCTAGAGTTTCTAGTTTAAATGGGAAGCACTATGTTTATGTTATTGTAGATGACTTCTCTATATATACTTGGACCTTCTTTATGGCTCAAAAAAGTGAATCCTGCTCTAATTTTACAAAATATACCAAGTCTGTAGAAAATCTTAGTTGACTTAAAATTAAATACTTAAGAAGTGATCTTGGCCATGAGTTTGAAAATCAAGAGTCTGAATCCTTTTGCACACAAAATGGTTATATCCACAATTTCTCTACCCCTAGAACACCTCAGAAAAATGGATTTGTGGAGAGAAGAAATAGAACCTTGTAAGAGATTTCTAGTACAATGCTTAGTGAGTATGACCTACCTATTTATTTTTGGGCTAAAGCTATCAATACAGCATGCTACATAATCAATAAAGTGTTGATCTAACCTATTATTAAAAGGAATCCTTATGAGTAATGGAACAATAGAAAAAACAAGGTTAAATACTTCAATGTTTTTGGTTGCAAAGTCTATATCCTTAATAATAAGGAAAATCTTGATAAATTTACATCCAAAAGTGATGAAGGTGTCTTTTTATGATATTCCTTATCCAGTAACGCCTATAGAGTGTACAATAAAAGAACAAAATGTGTGGAAGAATATGTTCATGTCAAATTTGATGAAACAGATCCACATGAGGCTGAAACCATTCAAGAGAACCTAGAGGATGATGTATCAAATCTGAGCATTAATCCAAAATCCTCAAACCATTCTGTGAAAGAATATGTGAAAACATTCAGTTCTGGAAATTCCATAGAATCAATTCACAATGAACCTAAACCTGTTAATGAACCTGAAATCACTAGTCCCTCATAATCATGAATTGTTTGAACTATTAAGAACCATCCCATAGATGTTGATGCAGGAGACCTAGACAAAGGAACTCAAACTAGAGCTTCTATTAGAAATCAGGTTGAACAACATGTCTTCTTTGTCACAGCTTGAACCTAAAAACGTTAATGATGCTATCAATGATGAATTTTGGTTGATGGATTTGCAAGAATAACTTAATAAGTTTGAAAGAAACAAAGTTTGGAAACTTGTTGAAATACCCAGAGACACATTCACCATAAGAACTAAATGGGTGTTTATAAATAAGGTAGATGAAGCTGGTAACATAGTTAGAAACAAGGCCAGATTAGTTTCACAAGGCTATAGTCAAGAAGAAGGAATTGATTATGAAGAGACTTTTTCACCAGTAGATAGACTTAAAGCCATAAGTATCTTTCTTCTTTATGCTGCACATCTGAATTTCAAACTATATCAAATGAATGTTAAAAGTGAATTCTTAAATGGCTATATAGCTGAGGATTTTTTTGTGGAACAACCCCTATTTTTACAAACACCCATTTTTAAAATCATATTTTTAAGTTATCAAAAGCCTTATATGGTTTGAAGGAAGATCTAAGAGCTTTGTATGATAGGTTGAGTACTTTCCTTTTTTCCAAAGGTTTTAGAAAACGAATATATAATCCTACAATTTTTATAAAATTAATTTCTAATGATGTTCTAGTTGTTAAAATCTATGTAGATGATATTATTTTTGGATCTTAAAAAAACTCTTTATGTGTTGATTTTTCTAAAATGATTAAAAATGAATTTGTAATGAGTTTAATGGGTGAACCGAAATTTTTTATTGGATTTCAAATCTTTCCAAATAATGATGGAATTATTTTAACTCAATGCAAATATTCTATAGATATTCTAGAACTTTTTGGACTGGATATCACTAAAAGTAGTGACACTCCCATGAGTACCACTTGTATGTTGGATCTTGATGAAGATGGAAAATCTGTTGATCAAACCACTTATAGAGGAATGATTGGAAGTTTACTCAACACGACTGCTAGTCATCCTAACATTATGTTTAGTGTGTGAATGTGTGATCGTTTTAAAGCTGATCCTAAAGAATCTCATTTAAATTCTATAAAAATAATTTTCAAATACATCAACCATACACCCAATTTAGGACCGTTCTATCTTAGAGTATAATCATTTGAATTAGTCAGTTATTCTAATTCTGACATCGGTGGCTGTAAGTTAGATTGAAAAAGAATATCTAGAACATGTCATTTTTAGGCAAGTCACTTGTATCATGGTGTAGTAAGAAAAAATATTTGGTTTCATTATCTACTGCATAGGCTGAATAAATAACTGCTGGCAGATGTTTTGCACAAATTTTTTGGATGAAACACACATTACTAGATTATGGATTTCAATTCAGGAATGTACCTATAAACTGTAACAACACAAATGCTATTAACATCTCAAAAAATCATGCTTCACATTCTAGGACAAAGTTATTAATGTAAGACATCATTTTTTGAAAGATCGTTATCAAAAAGGTGATATCACTTTGTAATTCATTGGTACTGAGTATCAGCTTACAGATATATTCACCAAACCATTAACTTCTGAAAGAATAGACGACATCATACCTGAACTAGGCTTGATAAACATCAAATAGATATCTTACTATTTCATGTCTTACTATTTGATATCTACGGTTTCATGTCATACTATTCGATATCTTACTATTTCATGTCTTACTGTTTGATAACATACTGTTTTATAATTTATTGTTTCATGATTACGGTTTCTCAGTTAGTGTTTCATGTTTATTGTCTCACCTTAAAGTTCATTCACCATTTCACCATAACGTGCATTTACTGTCTCACCGTAATGACCAGACACGGTCTCACCATAAAAAGTATTTATGATTTTTTATGTAAAAACATGTATCATGGTAATTTTACTTTTCCCCCGTTTACTTTCTCATGCATTTACTTTTGCGGGTTTTGGTATTCCGAAATGATAAAATAAAGAAAGTATCAATCAATTATTCACTCGAGGTTTCTTCTATTTACTTATTTCGAATCATTCTTCAACCACGATACTCATTTAGCTCTCTCTCAAACCTTCGGTAGATTGCCAGGATGATGCTCCCTTCATCATCGACTCCCGAGAAACATAGCTCAATGAAGAAGAATATTTCACCTAAGCTAGCACCCGAAGGACCTTTAAATCCAAATATGGTAAACCAAGTTGTTGTACCCGAGAAAGAGGTTTTCCCCAAATGGATTATGACTAGTAAGTATTTTTTTAAGTGGTATAATAGTAAGGCTGGTTAGAGTGGATTTCTAAGGATGATAGACCTATCTAACCTAAGTTAGTAGCTCAGTTTTATCACTATATACAGTTCTCTTTTGATTCTGGTGATAGTTATGTCGTGAGAAGCTGGATCAATGGACAGAGAAGCTCATTCTCATAGAGGTTATAGAATGCATTATTTAGGATACCTCATGAAGGCATCTGTGAGGATTATCAGAGAGGACCCCCACCTTCAACCAAATTCTTTGATCTAGAGGATTCTTTTAAAGCCTTAACTAGAAATGGAACCCAGAGGAAAGCCATTACTACTGAACTAAATAGAGAATCAAGGTTTCTGTTCAATTTTATACAAAACCTGTTTAGTCCCAAAAAAAGGTGATTTTCCTATTTTGATATATGAGGATGTGTTTCTGATTCATCTTATGAAAAATGGGCATAAGATCAACATGTACATGTATATCATACACCATATGTGTGAGCTGATCAGAGTCACATCCAAGTCAACTTCCATGTTTTACTCTCGACTTGTCTCATCCATGCTTCATGCCAAAGGTATGGTTGGACCTAATGAGGAAGTAATTAGGGATTGAGAATTCTGCCTCTCAAAAAACACTATCAAGAGAAAGAAGATTAATTGGAATACATGGAAAAATGAATGGTTGGAAGATAATGATTGAGGTTATGATAAATTCAATCCAGTGGAACATCCCTCAAGACAATGAAATATTTCTGATCTTGGTTTATAACCAGATGAGATTATTGATTACTCTTCTAAAGAAGAATAAGAAGAGGCTATTGTGCCTCCTAGAGAAACTGAAGAGGTTTTTGTGGCTCTTAGAGAAACTATTTATGTTGATGAAGAAAATACTCATGTTCCTCTCGAAGATCTTGAATAAGAAATCCTTGCTCCTAAAGATTCTATTAATCTAGAAGATCATCCTGTGGTTGAAACAGACTCTGTTTCCAAAGAAACTGACAATAATGAAGAACCAATATATGATGAGCTACCTATTATGCAAGAAGCTAATCTTAAGGAACCCGCAGTGAAACAATATTCTCCTGAAATCATTCCTTCGACTGAAGAAAGGATGCAACTAGATTTTCAACTTTCTAGGAATTAAATGGGTGAGGAACCAAGAGCATTTTTTGTGGAATAAGATCAAGACCCTAAGACTTTAGGTCTGGATATGGATGAAACCATTGAGGGGGAGAAACCCCCAAATCCGGAATCTCTTGAAGTACGAAATCTGGTTGATCTAAACTTTGTAGACACTCAATATAAGTTCCCTAGTTTCTATGATGTGGATGTCTCTCAAAAGGTCTCAGCAAAAGGCCTTGACACTTTTTATGTGTTCCAGTTGAAATCAGTCTCTAATATATCCCCTACAAAATAACTTGAAACTATATCAATACCTGTTTCTTAACCTTCATCATGCCAGTCATCCTTGGTGAGTAAGAATGATATGAAGTAATTTAGTGTTACCCTTATGACTGGCATTGAAAAAGACATGAATTCTCAACCTACTCGTGTGACACATCGAAGTGAGAAATATTCCTCATTATTGTTGGGGAATTTTATTTGGAAGATTCAACTAAAAATGATTCATGAGATTCCGGAAGTTAGAGTTGAAAACTGGTTTCATAGTGATGAAGTGGAGACTCTGAGAGGTATGATCGAAGAAATGTAGAAAGAGATGCATTCTAGACCAAATCTTGTTTCTCCTCCTGTAGAACCTGTTGTTACTCAAACTCCATAGGATTTTGTGTCCCATAATCAATCATATTTAGATTATTTAGATGAAAAGGTCACTGAATGGAAAAAATAGATTGTGAAGGAGATGAGAGAGCTTGTTGTCAATCTTAACAAACTCACTGATGAGTATACAGGGTGTCTTCAGAAAGTGATGAATCAACTAAAATCTGTCACCAACATTATCAATGCTTCTAAAGCCTCGGTTCAATACTCTAAACCCTCTTTAGATAGTGATCTTCTCAGAACAGTGGTCAAAGAGGACCTTCAGACTGTACTTACTGGTTTCAATGTAGCTTCTCTCTATGATGTTATCAAGAATAGTGACTGAGTTCTTGATATAGTCCAAATACACTAAAACATTTTTAATGATGCTCAGCAAGAGATTGAAAATAATGTGTATTTCTAATTCAATAAAATCTTCTCCAAATCTGATAGGACAAATCATTTCAATTTTCTTGTGGAAAATCTGTGGATTCCTCCTGTAACTTAAGCTTTAATGACCCAAGTTCAAAAGAACACAGAGTTTACTCGATTGTTTGATGAGATTATGGAAAAAATGATTTTGAGAAAGCCATTCAGTATGGTGGACAGATCATTATGGATTTCATTAAGCATCTGAGTCCTTACCTTAATGTTCAGTGTACAACCATTTTTGCTCCTGCGGATGCACCTCTAAGACCTGGGTTTCCTACCTTCACCTATGCCCTATCCTCCACTACTATGTCTGTCATCCAAGTACTGAGTCAGATCAGGCCTATGATCCTTGATCAACAACTGCCTCAATATTCTACTATTCCTACTTTGGCTCCATTGGTTTTTGAAGGCCTACCTTTACCCTCTCTATCCACCACCTCACTCCCTTCTTCTATCTCGATCTCTGCTCATATGGCTTCCTCTTCTGCTGCTACTACTAAGGGAAAAGATAAGGCCAACCCATGAAGAAGAACAATGATTACTAATTTTTGATAGGAATGTTATTGCTTTTGTTTTTCTCCTTTGTGTTTGTACTAGACCTTCTTTGCTTTAATGAAACGTTCACATTTCATGACTTCTCTTATTCCATATTTTTGATAATACCAAAAGGGGGAGAAATCTATATATGATAGACATTTATCTCTATATATATGGTTGAATCAAATATACACTTTTACTTTACATGATATGTGATCATAAAAAACAGGAAGAATGTGGGAATCCTCATGTACTAATAATTTTTTAATGATCACAAATCCTATTGAACCTGGTTAAATACTTTAAATTATATCAAATCATGTGTATTAGTGTTTATGTATTCTCATGTTTTATGAATATCCATTAAAGATCTTAAATTCTCTACATTTATTTTGATTACTGTATACTATCTTTGATTTACTTTTTAAATACCTACTTTGACAAATGTTTAAGTCTAATCCATTCTATGTTCATAATTGTATATGTTTGAATACGGTTATTTTGAAAAGTCTAAGACATCGTGAGTCTGCCACTGGTTATGTCTTTCTAGCACCGTGATGCAGACACGGTGAACCAGACACCGTGAGGAAAGACACTGTGAACATGCAGTGACCGTGAACAAGTCACCATGAAGCAAGATACCGTGAACAAGTAGACTTCGTGAACAAGATACCATGGAGCAGACACTGTGAACAAGTAGAAACTGTAAAGCATAAACCATGAACAGGACACCGTGAATGAGACACCGTGACCAAAATCACCATGACCACAAGACACTGTGACCACGAGACACTGTGACATTAAGACACAGTGTGAAGGATACATCATTTCCATGACATCCTATGACACCATTTCCTAATATATTTTTTCATTTTTCAATTTAATATCTAACAATCATATTTGAAAACTTTAATGCACTGACATAATTAATGTTTCATTTTATGAATATCATCCAACTGTATGAGGTATGAGGTGTAGAATACATGAAACTTGTCAGCCACAACACATGCTTTCCATCATAAAAGAAAAGTGATGCCCAAAAATAAGATATGCATGAAAAAGATAAAAGTAGGATGTGAGCCCCATAACGAATAACACACTTAGAGATAATTTTCTAATAAATGCCTATTACATGAAACTCGACACTGTGTAAGAACACTCAAAGCATATTTGAATCCTAGAGAACATATTCGCACTATAAAACCTCACGAATAACACAAGATGAATCGCGACACTCTGTTTTACAAACAAGGAATTGAATTCTGCATCTGCTTCATCTCAGAAGTCCAAAGATGCAAATACTAACACTCAGAGCACCTTTAACCTATATTAATACATTTTTTCTATTGTGTATCACTTTTATTATCATTCAAGTAGTGTGTGTTTTTGTATATAACACACTCTGACTCCCAAATTAAACTAAAGGATAGAAGATATCCTTACTCAAACATTCTTTTACTCTTGTGTATACCCACTGATAAGTTTGAAAGAGGTCCATGTGTGGCCTGGTAGCTTGTACCCATGAAGAACTGTGGAAGAGTTTCTTGTGTGGACTGGTCAGTCCTGCATACTATCGTTAATCTCGATCCATAGTGTGGATAAAAGTTTATTTATATAAACTGCTTTGTGGCAGGTGATCACCAAGTGGAGTGGATTAGGTCATCGCATGAGACTGAACCACTTGTTTCATATCTGCTATGCTTTTTAATTTAGTTATCTCTATTTTATTTCTTTCCTATATAACTCAAAAATCTCTAAATTCACTTTGATAGTTAATCTTGGAAAGAATTTATAACTGTCTTGTCTTAGTAGAATAGATTTTAAAGTAACTTTAACAACTGATATTAATATTACTAAGAATTAATCAATCTTCTAAGAAGTTATTTCAACAGTAAAACTATTATAAAAGTATAACCTTGATTAACTGGGATGCATCTAATCTTTTGTGGATATACCTTTTTAAATATAAATTTTTATAGATACTCAATTCACCCCCACCCCTTGAGTAATCTACTCCGACCAAAACATGTATATTCAAAACCATATTTCTATGATATTGGTATATTCAAATGATCATAAAAAATAACTATCTATAGAAATCTCTCATTGATTTCGACACTATTGATGGTGTCCATCAGAGGGGTATTGATCATCGAGTCTTTCTAAAAATAATAATATACTGGAAGTCCTATGATATTGATACATAGATTGGGATCAAACCCATGTTGTAATGATCTGTTTTTTGAACTGGATGAAACTGAGATGGGGTTTAATTATTTTTATTTAATGGAGGTGTCATTTCTTAAATCGTGCATTGAAATTATATTTTGTGACTTGTAACCATTTAAAGTGGTGTTTTTGGACATATTCAAAGTCCCGATAAGTTTTCCAGGTGGATCAAGGATTTTTGGGAGCGCTAGATGTGTAAAATCATTGATTTAATGTTTCTGCACTGGGGACATGGTTTTTCTGAAACCTTGTGACCCACTGTAAAAAACTATGTGACCTTATACATGTTGATATTGTCTATCACATGGGTTGTGTACGGTTTACCAAAAAATTACCCTAGCCAACATGATTACACTCAAAGCCCTTACCTTGAAACTATTCACCATATTGTTTTTTTATGTTTAGGTATCCATGTGGGTTAAATTTTGTAGGTTTCTTAAGGTGTCTAGAGGAGGGTGCACTATTGTGCACAATTTACCAAATCGTGAATCCTAGACTGTGCCTGTAACAAAATTATTTTAAAAACTAATAATATAATTAAAATAAATTAAAATAAAAACATAAACGAAACACACCACTTTACACTCATTTTATGTGATGTAGCACCCACAGGGTTCCCCTAAGAGACGTGAAAACCCCCTCTCAATTACTCATATCCAATATCAAGATCTAACCTATTTCATATGTTTTGTCCTTTAAATTTAGAAGGTTAGTTCACAAGTACCTTGTCATCTCTACATTCAGCTGATTTGGGGTCTCCCCATTTCCCATAATGATCTTCTGAAAACACTATGGTTATGGTATTCTTTGGATTTGGTTTTCATCCAGTTCTAGGTTATGTCTAGGGTCTCTCATGTCATGTTCATCAAGGTTCCATCAACCACCATTGAAGGACAAGCGATTCTCTCTAATTCATTTCATCGCCACTATCCAGAGTATGTGTTTACACCTTCTTCATTGGTTTTCACCTCTTTTATTTTTATCTTTTATTATTTTTTACTTCTTATATATAAATCTATAGTGTGTTGGACTATACAGTATGGTTTCCAGTCATTGAGTCTAATGTGACTTGTCTGCATATGTATATGTATGTGTATATGTATATGTAGGATCCTCCATTATGTGTATATTCATCCCTGTTAGTGAATATATATTTATATATATATATGGGGATTGGTGTTCCTATGTATACATATTAAAATAAATACGTAGGTGGGTGAAGATATGTATATGCATATAAAAATATATTTAAGGATCCCCTTGTAAATGTTCACAACAATGAAAATGTTTGAATATGTGTTATGTGACCTTATATATATTATATGGTTAACATGGGAGGTAGGGTAGCTGAATTAATTTAGAAATAATAATGATATGAAGTGTTCTGCTTAGTTTCTTAATAAGGTAGGATCCCTATCCTATTCCCTTTTGAATTAGAAATAATCTTTTTCAAATAAATTCAATTCAAATTTATTTTTAAATATTTTCTTTGATAATGTGAATGCAATGATTATAGTGATAGTTTTTTTAAAAAAAATCATGGTTTTATAGTAAAACACATCCAAAGAAGATGTGTTGTCTACGAAAACATATAGTGGTAGTTTATGATTTTAATAAGGCTTGGTTAATCGCGTTGAACTCATTTCATACTAATTTACATGTTATTAAAAATCTTATATCTTTTTTATCATACACCCCATATTGGTGTTCCTAAATTATTTTCCCGTTATATGGTCAAACACTTGTTTCTGGGAACATTTAATTAGTTCAGTCTTAACCATTATAAGTATATTTTATTGATATATGAGGATTAAACTGACCTGATTAGGAAATATTATATGATAAAGTGGAAACCAAAATTAAAATCCTCAGGATACTTATACCATAAATCAATTTTCAATGTTTAGGAAAATTCCGTGGGATGACCTTGAATAAGATGATTTACACTAAATGGAAATCCTTGATTAAATGGTTAGTTCATATTAAATTTCATTTCATGTAACAAATGGTTTAAATTAAATAATTCCTTAAAATGGAATTCAATATCCCTAATGACAAGCATGATAGGTAAGACCTCATGGATTTCATCATGATATGCTTGTTCTATATAATGATCTATAAATACATTTACAGGTGGGAGGATTTCTTACTAAATACTAGTTATATTATTTTAAATGATGGTATTGGTTGTATGAATAACATGGTGACTCAATGAACCTTTATAATATTATTGGTATTAATACCCTTGGAGTAGTGATTATTATCTCTTAGGCTCATTTTTTTAGGCATCTATTTCATGTCCTAGTCCACTTTTATAGAACAGAAAAAAACACTGAAAGACACATGCGCACACCCCCCCCCCACCCACACCACCGATATATATATATATCAGGATTGACCCCATGAGTAAAGATTATTATCTCAAAGAATACTTGTTGCTTTCCTATGTGTTGTGTCGTGGTACTCTTAGCACATTAATGCCAAGAGAGGGTGAGGGATCATGGTATTGGGTAACATGTATATGATCAGAGCTCCCCTAGAAATAGATAGTGGGGGTATTTTTCAACACTCCCCCTATAAAAAAAATCTTCTGAGTGGACAAGTGGTTATGGGATCTTGGACATGGGTTAGGGGAATACCATGAGATCTCCCCTAGAATTAGATGGAGGTGGTATTCCATGATCCACCCCAAATTTTCACTATATATTTATATTAATATATAATTCTACAGGATATATATATATGTTATATTATCAAACATACTAGTAATTTTATGATGAATTTATCATTTTTAGGTGTCCTTTTTGAACCTGGATGGGTTTTTATTTGTTCTTCAATTTTGTTGATATCCTATTGAACATGCACACAGTATTATTTATATTACACATTATCAGGATAGATATCATGGGTTTCAGACTACAAGTTCTTTATCTGATACAATGATTAGGTTCCCTAGGTACATGAGTAGACCATATATTTGAACGATCTATGTTGTTTTTTGTATTTATTGTAATTGGGAGTTAGGTGAAAAAGACTAATCATAAGCTCGTGATTTTCATGGAGATATCACATGGGGATTTGATTTATTTTTATTATTATTGTTCCCTATTGTAAAGCATGTCATATTTATAACTACATTCATTAATTTATCATCACCATGACATGCATTCATCTATTGTATAAACTAGCATTGGAAACATTTATAAAATTGTTATTATACATCTTCTAATGCTTTTGTTCAATTTGTAAATGAATCTACAGTTGTATACTATTTATATTCTATTATAAAACTATGAATCTCTAATAAGAGGGTATATTCTTCCGACAATAACATTTCGAGACACTCACTTCTATTTTTTAGCCTCCACCATGTGAGAAGACATACAATAGGCCATGTGACCCACTAGTCCGACAAACAGTATAATGGTATGCTAGATAGAGATGTTACAAAGTGAAATCAGAGGAAATTTTTCTTATTTGTTTTTATTTGGGTTTGATAGAAAAGAGAATGGGAATGAATCATGACTTGGTTGACATTCTACTTAGGATAGCTCACTCCATGTATCCGAAATGACCATGTGTCTAGCGAAAAGATTTTTTCCCATGTATTCACTGTTACATTTGATATGATTTCGCATTGAGTGATTGGGCTACATTGCACAACATATAATATATTAACATTTAATAATAATGACATTGAATTGATATTGAAATTAATTTTCCTTACATGAATCTTATTAGGAATATATGAAATTCATATTTTATTTATAGTGCCATGTAATGTAGTTGAATTGTAGTTTTCCGATTGACATGATTATGTGACATGATTGATGTATTATTCTTAGTTTCATACATGTTCGGTAATTACCAACATGTTTAAATTACCATAAACAATGTTTTTTTAGTAGGACTCATTGTTCTTTTCTTCTTATGGTATGTATTTCATTGTTTATTTATGGGTTGTGAATGAAGGGGAACCACTTCTCGATTATATAGTGTAAGTTTTTATTATATATGAGAAAGGGTATCCCATATATTAAAAAAAATTAGAGAATTATATAAATACATTTTATGTCTATAGAAAAAAATTAATGTGTTCTAAATATTAAATATAAACATATATTGGATTTGACTAAAGGGATCCAAATTTCAAAATCAAAAGTGTATGGGTGCTTTACAAGTTGGAAGATGGCCAAAAATTTAACTAGATCATTATATAAATATTTGACTATATGAAATTATAAACTGAAATTAGTAGAATTAAATATGAGCCAATTTTCAATACCTAAAGTGCATATGGACTTTAGGAATTGGGAAATAGAAACTGATATTTAATGTAATGTAATGTTTATTAAAATGGTAAATGTTAAAGTAGTGTAGTTCTAGTCTGAAGTGAACTTGTAGTGACCTAGGTATTTAAAGAATAATACATTTTTATTTCAATTAATATATATGAATAAGATATTAATTTAATGTTAGGGGTAAACTTTTTCTAATGGCGTACTAGAACACAATAACCATTTTTCTTGAAATATTATGTTGCACACAAATTTAAGTTATACTAAAAAATAATATAATAGTATTATTATTTTAAATGGTAGATAAAGCCTAGAATTTTTATTTTAATGAATGGATAAAACTAATTTATATTTGAATATGAATTTTTTTAAATGTCTTAACATTTATCAAATAAATTTTAGAGGCTTTAAATAAGAATGATTCTGATTTTAAACATGAAATACTCTAATAATTTTAAAAAGTCATTTCACCACCTTTTGAGGGAAAACCATTTTTAAATCTAGATTTTTTCACTTTTATATATTCCAATGGAAAAAATAAGATTATTATTTAGAATCAGGGAATAAAATTTACTTTGGGTAAATTTTTGGTATTTTTCTAATAATGTTCATTTTTTAATGAATAGTGAAAAATACTGCATTTTAAGTCAAAACTGTCTTCTCATCTAATTTATTTATGTTGATATATTATCATTTTAATTATTTTTAAAGTTTAATTGGATAATGTTTTTATAATTTAATCAAATTTTGGTAATTGGAAGTAATTTTACTTTTTAATTAGACATAAACACATATCAATCTTTTGATAGTTATTACTTCTTAAAAACCCACTTTTTGGTTTTGCAACGAGAATTAATTTTAAATTAATTTATGAAAATTTTGTGTTTTGAATTTAGTAAAATAGATTCTATATTTGGAAACATGTGGTAAAAATTGTGTAAATATATTCCTTTTATTTTCAAACATTATGAATAGTAATATCAGTAATAATTTTATTTGTCAGGGTTAATGTGTTAATCTGTTAAGTATGTGTAAACATAATATCATAATAATATTAACATAAAATAAAACATTTCATACTTATATTTTATGATATATGTCCAATCCTGGGGTTCCATGGGACGATTTTGGGACCCCATGGAGCCACATAGATATGAAAATTACATTGTATAAAAATTAATTTAAAGTAAAGAAAAATGAAACATAAACCTGAATCTTTAAGTAAAACAATTTTTTATGGGGTTATATATAGGATATTTTCTACTATTAATGATTTTTATAAATCCAAAATTATTTAATAAATCATGGTATTTTATTTATAATTTTTATACATCATATAAATAAATTTATTTATGACACAATGATGTTGTAGTGATTACCTTATTAATGATTGATTTAAATAAGTGATATTATAAATATTAAAATAAATTTATTTTGAAACATTATTTGATATCCACGAATTTTAGGGATTTTTATGATGTTTAATATTTGAATAAATGATGTTTTTCTGAAATAATAATGTTTTTATTAATTTTTACAATGTTAGGATATGAATAGTATAAAATTGACATTAAGGATTTTTAAAAAAAATAAAATTCTAATAAATGATATAAAAATCCTAGAAATATAAGATTGGCCCAAATGACTTAGATAATGCTCAAAATTTCATAAATGTACCACTTTAGTTTTTATTTTCTTTTTATGGTTACTATATTAACCATATTGTATGAATATACAAGATGACATGGTAAGTGTCAAATTTAGTTAACTAAGGGTTAAAGAAAAAAGGTAAGGCAAATTTGAAACCAAAAATTGTATAAAACTTATTGGATGATATTATTTATAAAAGTATTCATCTTATCTTCGAATTTAATTAGATTTTGTCCTTTTCAAATTGAAATTCCGTTTATAATAAAATAATCCTTCAAGACATTCGTAATGTACATCTCCTCCCTGTTATAAAAGGCATCCACCACTAACCCATATTCACAACTATCTAGCCCCTTGTCCCATCCAACCTTAGAGAAATTAATCTCCCAACATATATACCTTCTTCATAGAATCCTCACCTTGGGTAGAAGGTAATTCAAAAAATCCTTTTAGCTTAAATCAAAAGTAGTTACCTGATTTGAGGCAACATTTTCTCTCAAGATTCATTCATTTATTTTCCATCTCCAACCCCTTAAACTCTATTTATTGCATTAAATTATAAAATAAATAGTATTTAAAATATACTATAGTGATTTTATGAGAAACATTCAAACTTAACTTACAAACACCTAAATCTAATGGATATGAACATACTGTTTCTATGTTTGGCGAACTATTGTCTCACGAAACGATGATTGTTTGATTTTCCCCTACCACCTCACATAGAGGCCATTATGATATAACAATATTTATATATGATATATATTATATTTATATAGTCTCTATGATATTTTATATTTATTTAAAAACATAACTTTATTCTTTTCATGATGTTTAAATAGGATAGTTTCATTTGTGGAAGTGCGGACTACCACCCCCTCAAAGTGATATGACTCGTTCATTCCATACATTGAATTTATAATGGATAGAATTAAGGGAAATATGTAAGTTACATAAAATATGATAATATACTAGAATTATAATATACCAATGTATCATTATGTTTTCATTCCATTAAATATTAAAAAGAAATGAAATTAGTGTTCATGCGTACGTACAACTTATCGTCTCCATGAATGGTGAATTTTATTTATTATCTACTCATAATATTTACTATTATAAATATATATATATATATATAATCAATATATATGATATTTTTATCATTATTATAATTCTGTAGATAATGTACTTTTGATAGGAAGGACAATTTTTAATTATAAGAAGATCATTTTTGAATCAAGTACAGAATATCCTAAGAACGACCGATATTAAAATAAATAATTAAGTAATGTTCATAACATGGTAATAAGTGATATAAATGGAATAATATACAAAAATAATGACCTAATGAAAGTATAAATTAACTAATGTTTATTATTCAGGAATAACAATAACATACTTGACGGGTTAGACTCAAGGTAAGGGAACCTTTCACCATACTCTTTTAGTCCAAGTATTCTTTTATGTTATGTATTTTAATTTCTATTTTATTATATTGGTATATGTTATTATATTTTAGTAATTTTTTGGTCCATGTTATGAGATAACCTTTTCCCTCTCATCAACTCATTTTCTGAATTTTTATGTGACACCATTAAGCTGCTGAATTTGGGTATGGTAATTTATAAACTCAATTTCCACTCATTTGATTTTACACATTTTTAGTTGATTATATATTCCTAATACTATGTGTGGAATCACTTTTTATTTATTTATGTTGTAATTTCCACTTCCCATTGTGTGGATATACTATTTATAACCATAATCAACACATTTTCTAAATTCATACGTCATTTATATGAACTTTGTAAGAGACTACATATCAATAAACTTTAATTGAGGCATACCTTGATATTGTTAACCTTTATTATCCTGTAAATTGTATATAATAACCTTTTAAATATTATATCATTAATCTCTTTATTCTCATGATATTATAGGTTTCATTTAATTTTATTCTTTAAATTATTTTTATTCTTCGTATTTTCTCAGGTGGTAAAAGACTCATTTACTAAAACATTGTTTTAAATGTTATAAAGATTTAACCTTATAAATATTCTTCATTAGTTTCTTTGTTTTCAAATTGATATTAAGGATTTATTTTTATGAAAAATAATGTTTTAAAAATTTTATTCATTTAAAATTTTCAATGTGGTATGTGACACATTGATTTAAAAATATCTTTATGAAATGTTTTAAATGGTTTGGGAAATTAAATGAATATTTCCATATCGTGAATTGATTTCTTGTGATCAGTGAGTTAAATTTTTATAATTTCAATCATTTATGTGTCATGATTATGTAATGGAACATGGATATTTGATGGATGGAAACATGATAAACCAAATATGAGTGGTTCCATGATAATCCTTGGGCAGGTGAGCCCGAGATAGCTCTTCGATGCATTGGGTAATGTGATAGAGGTAAACATTAATGTTTCTCCTAATAGATATAAGTAATATACTATTGTGGGTATTCCAAACGTAACTCCATATGTAGATGTGAAAGCTATTATGTAAATATGTTATGGATTCCACATGCTACCTTTATGATTTTTGACTTCTATGTGTCATTCATAAATCTTATGATTTCATGAGGTATGTTTAAAAGCTTATGTTTTTCAATTGAAATTTATGATTTATTTGATTTATATGTATTCATGGACTAATGTTTTGTTTCTTTATTTTATATCCCTTACTGAGATTTTTATATTTCTCCCGTGTTTTGAAATGATTTTCACAGGGTATAAAGAATGGTAAGAGATTAAAATAATTCCAAAAGATTTATATCCAGAAATGAATTCTTCTTTTAATTAAGTATTTTTATTTTAGTGAAAAAATTTGATAGTGTAGCAGTTCCTACATGTAATATTCAAGATATAATGTATATGTTATGAAATAATTCTTTAAAGCTATAAACCTAAAAAGATCCTTGATGTGAATTAAACACAAATTATCAACTTATCTCAAGATTAAGTAATGTTTAAGGCTGGGAACTTATAGATCTAGTTAACATTTAGAATGGAACTATTACCATGTAGCTCATTTGGGGATTGTTTCTATGTGATGATCCCAATTTTTATTAAATGGGATTCTTGTAAGTTGTCATAATTGAATTAGAATAATTTGAACGGTAAATTTCATCTGTATGAAGGGATTTCTAAAAAAGAATAAATTTCAAAAGTGATACTTTTTTATTCTATTACATGTTTTCCCTCTAGGATCTTGTTAAAAATCAAGAACCTTGTGGTTTGTTATTGAATATATTACATTGTGTTTGATTAAATAATTATATAATTAATGATAAAGTGTTATTAAATGTAAAGGAATTCGAAATTAAACATGCAGTGTTGTCATATTTTTAGACCCTTGGGTAATGGTAGTTTGATATTTTTCATTGAGATTCCTATGAAATGATGTGAGAGTGTGTTCTATAAGAGATATTTTCATTTGAAATAACAATTATGATCAAATTTTCATCCAATGACTTTTTTTTAATATGACCTCATTATGGTTTGATTATTTTTTCAATCATATGTGGATGTCCCATGGTAGGTGGAACCCTTCAAACATAAATGCCTTGAATTTTCCATGAGTTTTTTTAGTGTATAGTGTCATATGGTTATCATTGTCCCGTGTTGGAATCATTGAATTTCTAATGACACCCTTGTTCGGATGGGTGCTCATTTAGGTGTTGACCACTGATACAGAAGTGAGCATTAAGGAAATATTTGCTTTAGTTGGCTAGACATACCACATGAATGGTTGACTACTTCATTGGTCATTTCAACTTTTTATTTTCCATGGGAAGTATGCATTGATATATATAGTATTGTCATGCTTTAAATGTATTAACATTCTATATGATATTGGTTTAATATTTAATCCTTGGACAGTTGACTGTGGACTCAGGTCATCTCCATGTAAAGTGACCTGAGTGTTAAATAAATATGCGTTTACCAATTTTTGAGATAACAATATCAAAAGACTTGGGATTTTGGAAAGATAAACATTTTGGGTTTTGTTTTTATTTTGTTAGGAAATAATTGTATGTTTTGACATATGTGTCTGTGGATCTGAGGAGTGACACAGATACAAGTATAGGTGATTTTATCTATTGAGCTTATGAGCTGCTAGTATTTGTTTGTTTTGTGACTATAACAATCCAACAGTTGGGAGAATCCTATTAGTTTTGATAAATATTCCTGTCAATGTAGAAAGGGCATACCATGAAATTTGATTTGAAATGGTTTTATTTCTTTAAAATCCCTCAAGGATGTTGTGTTTTTTAAATTTCTGATCATACATGGGAGCACAATGTTCTTCAAGATTGTGTTGTTTTAAAACCATTAGTAAAAAAGCTGGATAGGGTTATACTTCAGTGGAAAATTTTAAATGAACATGGATTTACATCATGTGTTAAAGGAATGTGTTTGGTTAATAGTGATACATCAAGAGGAGAAGATGAGCCTCTTGCATGAATTCATTAAGTTGTGGTTCAACACATCTACTTTCCACTAATTTTGTGTGATCATATGGAAGATGTTTTGATCATCATAGTGTACACTTCTTAAGATACAATCATTTCCCCTTTAATGATATTGTTCTTGATTCAATAAAAGAGCATCAGTGTTATGCTATGCTAAATACTTAAAATATTTTGAGCTTGGTTGGGTGAACTCTTTTGGTGTTTCATACTAGATGCATGGATTCCTTTATGGTGAATTCATGATTTCATAAGAGGAGGAATTGTAGTTCTTCATGCAAATACCATCATTCTGGGCCAATCATTTTGTTGAATGGTTGATAGTTGTGGATCGACTAATTGTTTCTATTGATTAATAAATCTTTTATTGATGGAATATTTCTAGCACGTTCTCATGTGAGGTTGGTTACTATTTAAGACAACTGGTTCTTTTCATGACATTGCATCTCAAATTTTATTGACTGTTCAAAATGTTTCCCAGATCACACCAAGAGCATTGTCCAATCACATAAGGGAATTATGTAAATAGAAAGATAAATGAAGTGTAGATGTAGTTTTATGTATGTCAATTAATATTAAATCATAAAGTGGGATGTATCATTTGACATATGTTTAATGATAAGGTGGTGTAATTATGTATCTATCTTAACATCCTCGTGAATGATGTGTCTTAGTGGTCTGGTTAAAAATGGACATAGGTTTGGATGTTAAGTAATTAGGTTCCATATGTTCAAATGAATTCTCATAGATGAGTGAGGATTTTTAAAATACAATATGTACTTTTAAATAAAGATTAATTCTCGTACTATGTTGGGTGAAGAGTTTTTTTTCCTAAGGATTCTCAGGAATAAAAATTTCTATGGTGGGACGATTGTATTGATTCGTGTTTCGAACTGAATAAAAATCCGATGGTTTTTGATCTTTTTCATATTTTGGACATGTCATTTTTAAAATTTAGATCTAAAATTAAATTCTGATAGTTGGAACCTTTTAAAGTGATATTTTTGGACATGGGTTAAAACCAAAGAAGTTTCCCAAATGCCTTTAGGTGTTTCTAGAGCACCAGACACAAAAAATAATAGTTTTAAAGTGTCTTCAATGAGTGCATGATTTGTTTGAGACAGTGCAACACCATACATGAAACTTTGTGGACATATATATTTGGATTGTGGTTGTCTCATAGGCTACACACAATATACCAAACCATGTTCTTATCCCACATAGTTAGTGCTAATGGTAGTACATTAAAAATATTCACCACTTGTTTGGCCCATTGTTTTGAAATTGATTGTGTCAAACCATGTTGGGTGCTCCAGGTTTCCAGTTTAGGGTGCACAGTTGGCACACAACATTCCAAACCATGTGTCTTATACCATGCATGAAACCCAATTTCAAAACAGACAATTAATAAAATAATATAAAATTAAATTAGATCATAAATTAAACTCACCCCATTCCAACACCTTTTTGCACGACCCCCCTATGGTACCCCTTCGAGCCACACAACCCCATATCCATAGCCTCCACTCTAATCGCAGGATCCAACATATTTCTTATGGTTTCTATGAATCTCTATTATAAGGTCTCCTTTACAATATCCTCTTTATTTCTTAAAAATATGATTTTTTATCTTCCACACTCATGCTAGACCAAAAACCCTATGGTTTGTTTTGATATTGGATTTGGTTTTATTTCAATTGTAGGATATAAGAAGTGTCACTCGGGACATGTTTGTGCATGTTCTAGTGACCACCTCTAAATGAAAAGTGGTTCTCTTTTATTCAATTTCACAGCACCATCTGAGGATAGGATTTACACCTTCTTCGTGGTTTCCCACATCTTTTATTAGGGTATTTATGTGTTTTTATACTTCCTAATAATTAATTGGTAGTGCAATGAACTCCAACATGTTTTTTTTGAGCCACCAGGTTTAAGGAGACATCCCTGTATATGCATAAGTATGTATGTTTAAATATATATATATATATATATATATAGATTCCCTCATTATGTTAATATTCATCAATTTAAGGAAATTATATGACTAGGGATAGGTGTGAATATGTATATAAATGAAAATTCATATGTAGGTGAGTGAATTGGAGTATATGCATTTAAAAATATATCTAATGAACCTCTTGCACATGTTTGTGGAAATTAAGATGTGTGGAAAGGGGATAATTGTCTGTATTTGTTTGTGAATGTGCACATTCTCACTGGTGGTAGCAATAGCTTTGAGTTTGAAAGCTTCATGATCTGATGAGTTCTTCTTGGTTCCCCTCTGAGGTAGGATCCCTGTCCTATTCTATTTTGGATTAAAAATTCAATGTTTAACATTAATTGACATACAATTTATTTTTAATTTCTTTCATTGATAAAGTGAGTGAAATTAAAATAATTATTGATGTTTCATTTGTTAAATAATTCTTCCCTTTATAATAAAACCACTCAAACATTGATGATTTATCTGCGAAAACAAACATGGGTTGTTTTTTATTTCAAGTAGGCTTGGATAATTGTATTGGTCTCATTTTATTCTTGTTTCATGTTATTAAAAGTATTGTATCAGGATTAAAAAATGAACCTTATTGTTTTTCCAAAATGATATTCTACCTAATGTTCAAACTATTATTTCCCTGAACATTTAATTAGTATCATCATAAACATTAAATGGATTATTCCATTAGATATTATTATGAAACAGTCTTCATTTGGATGAATTTAATGAGATTGTGTCATGTAACACCCCGAGCTTCCACGATACGCTTCTCATTCAATAATGCAATAGCTTGCATTGTACGCAACTTCGAGCTCTAAAACACCGCGACTAATCAAAGTAGCCGTTATGAATAGTAATAACCACTTTTTAAAATATAGAAATTTTATATTTCAAAATGGGCTTCATTTTTGTATTCGTAATATCGAAATTATCCAAATTTGAATTTTTTGTAATTTTCTGAGAACTTCCATTTTTTTATGAATAGTGAAAAATACTTAAAACAACTTTTTTAATCAAAATAATTTATAGTGATAAGTTATAATATTTAGTGGTTTTAAGGTATAATTAGAATATATTTTTACCATTTTATCCAATGGTGGTCATTAGAATTAATTTAACATTGAAATTGGACATAAACAATTGCCAATCTTTTGATATAAATTGTTTCTTAAAAACACGCTATTTGTCGTAACAGCGGGAATTAATTATAAAATTAATTAATGCAACTTATATGTTTGGAATTTTGTAAAATAGAAATCATTTTTGAATTCGGAATATAAATTATAGCTTAGGGTGAAATTTTGGCCTTGTTCTGAAAAACTTCAATTTTTGATGAATAGTGAAACCACTAAGTGGTAGTTAAATAACTGATTTTTCGTTTAAATGAAATATTACCACTTCTGTGATTTGATTTTCAAAAATCTGACATACATGGTTGTCATTAAGAAGTAAAATTTGGTTCAATGAGATTAAAATAATTTTTTGGTGAATAGTAACTTTTAAGTTCTTAATCGCGATTAGAGGTAATTAAGTGTAGTTTAAGGTAAAAATAATGTTTTAATAATATGAGATGAGCTTGACACTTGTCCTACTCCTATTGGATGAGTCATGGCCGACCAAGACAATCCATGGGTCAACTTGGGGACCCCATGGATCCACTTTAGTTGAAAAATGACATTAATATATATTTATTTAATGTTAAAATTAAATTGACACAAACATGAGTTATTTTACTAAAACGGTTTTTAATTGGGGTTCCACAAGTCCAAATTTTTACTATAAATATTCATTAGAAAGATAAAACGATTTACTACATCATAGTATTTTTTTTATAATTTTTAGACATTAAATAAATTAAATTATTTATGACATCATTGTGATGAAGCGATGACCTCATTATTTAACGATTTAATTAAAATGAGAAGATAATGCAAAATCCAAGGCTTAAACTTGTACAAAGCCTATTGGATGAGGATATTTCGAAACCTTATCACCTTAGCCTCTAATTATATAAGTGTGGGACCTTTAGAATCTGAAAAGCATTGTGCAATAATGTAACATTTCAATCTTTCCAAAAATGCCCCTCCTCTCCACTTATAAAAGGCCCCCACCTCTCCCACCTCATTTACACTTTCAAGCCATTTGGCTCGGCCAACCTATGCCCAAATACTCTCCCAACTTCCCCCTCTTACTCCTAGAAGCCTTACTTTGGGCAGAACGCTTCCCAATGAAGCCTTTGGCTCAAATCAAAAAGAGTTACCCGATTTTTAGGTAATGTCTTCTCTAATGTTGTTTTGTTTTATTTTTCTTCTCCAACCCCCTAAAGTCTTTTTATTAATTTCTTTTGTGACAACACGAGTATCCTAAATATACTAGGATGTTGTTATAAGAAGTATTCGAGCTACACTTACACACACCTATATCTAATGGTTAAAGAACATACGGTTTCTGTGGATGGCGAATTTCTGCCTCACGAAACGATGATTGTTCAACACTCATATAACACCTTCAAAGGTGGCCATTAAGATGTCACTATTTTTATATATGATATATAATATGTTTATGTTTTACTTATTCTTCTGTATTTCTCATTTATGGCATACTTTATGATTTCCATTATGGGTAAAACGCGATAATTTCATTTTAGGAAGTGCAGACTACCGCCCCCTCAAAGTGATTTGAATCGTTAATGCCATATGTGGGATGTATAAAGGATGGAGTAAATGGTATTATACACTATATTATACTGTAATTATATTATAAATTTATATCATTATGATTTCATTCCATTAAATACGAAATAGAAATGAAAGTAGCGTTCATGTGTACGTACGGCTTACCGTCTCCATGAACGGTGCATTTCATTTCTTACCTCTAAATGTTACGTGACATTATGAATGAATGTATATACTGTATATATATGATATATATGACATCTAAATCATGAATATAATTCTGGATATAATGGATATTCTACCACATGAACAACTTATAATTATAAGAAGTTTATTGTTGACTCAAGTACCAAAGATCGACAAAACGACCGTTATTAACTTAAATAATTACATAATGTTCATAACATTGTAATAAGTGATATAAAAAAGATAATGAAATTGAAAATGGTTCTTAATAAGGTAGATATTAACTCTAGTTTATTATTCAAGAGGTTAAAGAACGGTTGAGTCAAGTCGGACACAAGGTAAGGGAACTTCTTAACCCGATTTCCATTCTTTGGGTTAATCTCCTACTTTCAAATTATGTCATGATATTATTATGTCCTATATTGTATTTGTACATTATTTATGTGTACTTATAGTGAATATACATTATAGATGTACTTTATTTAAAAAATGATCTTTTTAAGGACTTCGTCTCAATCCCCTTTCATTGAGGCATATTTGGTTTTATACACAACTTTCTTTTATACGGTGTATAAACCCCTTTGACTTTTACGTTTATTCAAAAGGAATATTTTTTTATACGAAGCGTTTTACTAAACGAAAAAAGGGAATGTTTTTCTTTCCGTACTTATGCGGCGACAACGAATTCTCCGCCACCGTGACCATTATTTGAGATTCGGCTTCCTCTACAAGCCATCATTTTTTTAATGAAAAATAAATACAAAGTTTTAACTTTCTTTTATTTTGGTATTGAAAATGGTTTTGAAAGCATTTTTATTATATCAATGTGTTTTATTGATATCTTGTGATTGAAATGTGGAAATGTTATGTTTCTTTTATGCATGTTTTATGTGATACGATTATGTTATGGTTTATGATATGTTTAAACCTATTCATATGAGGAATGCATTGGACTTAATAAGTGACGGGTGGAGCCCGCTATAGCTCCTCGATGCATCGGCAGGTCTCATGAGACAAACTAGTGTCTTGGCACAAGGCCTTGACAAAATCTTATTTGTGGTCTTGGCACGAGGCCTTGACTACGTGGTTATGATAGTCTGGCATTATGCATTCCATCATTATGAAAGTGGTTATTGATATTGCATGTGATTATTCGACCAGTAGAATATCCATGTGAAGAAGTAAATGGCATTATCTCATTTTACTTTTTCCATATTATGTTGAAGTTCAAGTTTAAAAGGCTTTTGTTTTAGTTATACATTGCCTTAAATGTTAATGTTTATTTATGAAAGCTTCCGCTATATTGTTAACCTTACTGAGCATCTGAGCTCACCCCTTTCAATGTTTTAATATTTTTCCAGGATGTGAAGAAGTATTTTATGAATGACCTACAGGGGTAGTCAGAAAGGGATATTATTGTGGACTATGAAGACCATGTTATTGTAGTTTGTTTACTTTTTGATGTAATGAAAGACTTATGAATGTATCTAGTGTTTCCAAGGCTACTAAACTAATCGGTCTTTCGAGACTTAATCTTTTGTGATCATGCCAATGTTACGAAGTAATGCACCGGCTCCAGGTAGCTGGGGTCGGGGCGTTACAGTTGGTATCATAGGCAGTTTAGTACTAACCTTGGAAGCTAGATTTAGATAAACTCTGATTAGAGCACATAGACCTAAGATGAACTTTGAGGATTAGTATAGAAGAACTTCCTAGAATTTTGTTATTGTAGAGATTTTGTGAGTTTTCCGAGCAATACATCCTTGTCTGGATACGAGCAGGTAGAGGCGGATCTGGCACAGATGTACCTAGGGGTAAAACTCGGAAACACCGCTTTGAGCTAGACTCGAACGGGAACTGGTGCACGACAACGGGCCTTGCTGTACTCTTGGTTACGACACTCCTGGGGGATATGCTTAGGATAATTCTCATTTTCTTTACAAACCACTATGAAGGGTTATGAGTATATACTTCCTCAAAGGAAACATTTCTTTTTATGATTATGGATTATATCCATAAATAGGTCAATTTATGTAAAGTATTTTACAAATATGGATTTATGTATTTTATTTCATAAACTAATCTAGTTTATGCAATTGTTTAGAAATGGCGCCTAGTGGAATAAATGGAAACCGTATCAATGCACGCACTCCATGTAGGGATTTCCCTCCTGCTCAAGATAATTATAGTGGGGCTGGTGATGCAACTGGTGCCGATCAGCTAATCACCATACTGGGACAACTTACTCAGGTTATGAATAATAACCTTACTCGTATGGAGCACCCTGATCCGCAACGTGGAGGATCAATGCTAGAACGTTTCATGAGGCAACAACCACCAACCTTCAATGGGAGTACAAATCCTATAGTAGCTGAGCAATGGATAAATTCCTTAGAGAAAATATTCCATGCCTTGGGGAGTAGTGAAAGGGAGAAGGTTGTCATGGAAGTTTACCGCCTCACTGGAGATGCCGATCAATGGTGGTCACTAATTCAAAACACAAAGGAAGATGATGAATTAACAAACATGGAATGGCAGGAGTTCAGAGAGCTGTTCTTAGAAAAATACTTTCCTCGAGACCATCGAGCGGATATGGAAAGGCAATTTCTGAGTCTAAGGCAGAAGGAGGATGAGAATGTCGCAAAGTATGAGGCTAACTTTACATGGTTAGCAAGGTATGCTGCAGATTACATACGTAACCCAAGAAGTAAGACTGATCGTTTCTTTGATGGGTTGAAACCATTTCTCCGTCGAGCTTTAGTATCACAAACCTTCTCTTCATACGAAGGTATTGTCTCGTGCGCTATCAAGACGGAAAAGGAATTCTCTAAGTCTTATGACAACAAAGTAAAGCAAGAGAAGAAGAGAACGGTGGAACAAGAGACAAATAAAGGGAAAAAGGTAAATAAGGATTTTCCATTATGTGATAATTGTGGGAAGAATCACCCTGGTACTTGCCTAAAAGGGATGGGAGTTTGTTATAAATGTGGAGAAAAGGGTCACCAGGCTCGTGATTTCAAGGGAAAGAAAGAGGCTGTCAAAGTTGAATGCTACAATTGTAGGGAAACAGGGCATTATGTAAATGAATGTCCTAAGCGTCAGGGAAACTTACCTCAGAAAAGGCCAAGGGATCAAGGCCAATCTTATGTTGTGACTACAGTTGAAGCGGAATAATTAATGTATTGGTGCTTTTGGACTCAAGGATTATATTTTGGTTATAAGAATAATGTGATATATATATATGGATTGTACTGAAGTACTTGTTGATTTCAGTAAGGTTTTAATATGATGAAGGTAATTATATTTTTAGTATGTGACAATAAGAGAAACTTTACCTTGTTTGGGGAATCTGATAAATTGATTTTGGAATTTAGAGACCTTTTAGAGAAAGTCTGGATGGAGGTATTTTGGTTAACTATAAAGGTTGGAATGGATTAAGTTGATCTTTGGATAGTATTGTTTAAGGTTAAAAAATTTATGAAGATTATTTTTGGAATATTATGATACTATAGTTTTAGGAAAAGGACAACCTGCAGGGTGGGGAATAACCCGTCGCGTCGGACAAAGCTGCAGGAATCGAACCCACAACCATAGTGCGACATGCCTTTATTTACCACTAGCCTACAGGAAGTCCCTGGTTATTACAAAATAATTTTACTAATCTAAATTGTATGTGTTAACATTTGGAACCTTATACAATTAGGAAAAGTATAATATTTTTGGGTTCTATTATCTTTTTGAGTGAAAGGTGAGTTGAAGGTTGAAACTCCAATTGTCAGGCATAAATATATATATACCTATCTGTTATTCAATGAATAAATTAATTCTTAAACTTTAGTATAGGGATATTAAAACAAAAAATGTGTTATCCTAATACCTTATGTCTTGTTGAACTGATGATATTTTAAATCAACATAGATTGAAGGCTTTGAGGCCCTCAATTTGACAGTTGATTGTGATTGATGACCTCAATCACTCCCTACAAATATTTACGTTTTTCCTCCAATTATATGTCTCTAATTGCCACCAATGTTCTCCTTATCGAGATCATAATTTGGTGGTGACTTTCTTATTTCCATTTACTTCTTATTAAGGCTAAATTATATTAACCTTATTTCCGATGTGGGTTTTCCTCAAAGGTAATTTCTCTTTTCAACCTCTTATTTTCAAAGAAAAAATTTCAAATTGCGAGGACGCAATTTATTTAAGGAGGGGAGAATGTAACACCCTGAGCTTCCACGATACGCTTCTCATTCAATAATGCAATAGCTTGCATTGTACGCAACTTCGAGCTCTAAAACACCGCGACTAATCAAAGTAGCCGTTATGAATAGAAATAACCACTTTATAAAATATAGAAATTTTATATTTCAAAATGGACTTCATTTTTGTATTCGTAATATCGAAATTATCCAAATTTGAATTTTTTGTAATTTTCTGAGAACTTCCAATTTTTTATGAATAGTGAAAAATACTTAAAACAACTTTTTTAATCAAAATAATTTATAGTGATAAGTAATACTATTTAGTGGTTTTAAGGTATAATTAGAATATATTTTTACCATTTTATCCAATGGTGGTCATTAGAATTAATTTAACATTGAAATTGGACATAAACAATTGCCAATCTTTTGATATAAATTGTTTCTTAAAAACACGCTATTTGTCGTAACAGCGGGAATTAATTATAAAATTAATTAATGCAACTTATATGTTTGGAATTTTTTAAAATAGACATCATTTTTGAATTCGGAATATCAATTATAGCTTAGGGTGAAATTTTGGCCTTGTTCTGAAAAACTTCAATTTTTGATGAATAGTGAAACCACTAAGTGGTAGTTAAATAACTGATTTTTCTTTTAAATGAAATATTACCACTTCTGTGATTTGATTTTCAAAAATACGACATACATGGTTTTCATTAAGAAGTAAAATGTGGTTCAATGAGATTAAAATAATTTTTTGGTGAATAGTAACTTTTAAGTTCTTAATCGCGATTAGAGGTAATTAAGTGTAGTTTAAGGTAAAAATAATGTTTTAATAATATGAGATGAGCTTGACACTTGTCCTACTCCTATTGGATGAGTCATGGCCGACCAAGACAACCCATGGGTCAACTTGGGGACCCCATGGATCCACTTTAGTTGGAAAATGACATTAATATATATGTATTTAATGTTAAAATTAAATTGACACAAACATGAGTTATTTTACTAAAACAGTTTTTAAGTGGGGTTCCACAAGTCCAAATTTTGACTATAAATATTCATTAGAAAGATAAAAAGATTTCCTACATCATAGTATTTTTTTATAATATTTAGACATTAAATAAATTAAATTATTTATGACATCATTGTGATGCAGCGATGACCTCATTATTTAACGATTTAATTAAAATGAGAAGATAATGCAAAATACAAGGCTTAAACTTGTCCAAAGCCTATTGGATGAGGATATTTCGAAACCTTATCACCTTATCCTCGAATTATATAAGTGTGGGACCTTTAGAATCTGAAAAGCATTGTGAAATAATGTAACATTTCAATCTTTCCAAAAGTGCCCCTCCTCTCCACTTATAAAAGGCCCCCACCTCTCCCACCTCATTTACACTTTCAAGCCATTTGTCTCGGCCAAACTATGCCCAAATACTCTCCCAACTTCCCCCTCTTACTCCTAGAAGCCTTACTTTGGGCATAACTCTTCCCAAGGAAGCCTTTGGCTCAAATCAAAAAGAGTTACCCGATTTTTAGGTAATGTCTTCTCTAATGTTGTTTTGTTTTATTTTTATTCTCCAACCCCCTAAACTCTTTTTATTCATTTATTTTGTGACAACACCAGTATCCTAAATATACTAGGATGTTGTTATAATAATTATTCGAGCTACACTTACACACACCTACATATAATGGTTAAAGAATATACAGTTTCTGTGGATGGCGAATTTCTGCCTCACGAAACGATGATTGTTCAACACTTATATAACACCTTCAAAGGTGGCCATTAAGATGTCACTATTATTATATATGATATATAATATGTTTATGTTTTACTTATTCTTCTTTATTTCTCAATTATGGCATACTTTATGATTTCCATTATGGGTAAAACGCGATAATTTCATTTTAGGAAGTGCAGACTACCGCCCCCTCAAAGTGATTTGAATCATTAATGCCATATGTGGGATGTATAAAGGATGGAGTAAATGGTATTATACACTATATTATACTGTAATTATATTATAAATTTATATCATTATGATTTCATTCCATTAAATATGAAATAGAAATGAAAGTAGCATTCATGCGTACGTACGGCTTACCGTCTCCATGAACGGTGCATTTCATTTCTTACCTCTAAATGTTACGTGACATTATGAATGAATGTATATACTGTATATATATGATATATATGACATCTAAATCATGAATATAATTCTGGATATAATGGATATTCTACCACATGAACAACTTATAATTATAATAAGTTTGTTGTTGACTCAAGTACCAAAGATCGACAAAACGACCGTTATTAACTTAAATAATTACATAATGTTCATAACATTGTAATAAGTGATATAAAAAAGATAATGAAATTAAAAATGGTTCTTAATAAGGTAGATATTAACTCTAGTTTATTATTCAGGAGGTTAAAGAACGGTTGAGTCAAGTCGGACACAAGGTAAGGGAACTTCTTAACCCGATTTCCATTCTTTGGGTTAATCTCCGACTTTCAAATTATGTCATGATATTATTATGTTCTATATTGTATTTGTACATTATTTATGTGTACTTATAGTGAATATACATTATAGATGTACTTTATTTAAAAAATAATCTTTTTAAGGACTTCGTCTCAATCCCCTTTCATTGAGGCATATTTGGTTTTATACACAACTTTCTTTTATACGGTGTATAAACCCCTTTGACTTTTACGTTTATTCAAAAGGAATCTTTTTTTATACGAAGCGTTTTACTAAACAACAAAAGGGAATTTTTTTCTTTCCGTACTTATGCGGCGACAACTACTTCTCCGCCACCGTGACCATTATTTGAGATTCGGCTTCCTCTACAAGCCATCATTTTTTTAATGAAAAATAAATACAAAGTTTTAACTTTCTTTTATTTTGGTATTGAAAATGGTTTTGAAAGCATTTTTATTATATCAATGTGTTGTATTGATATCTTGTGATTGAAATGTAGAAATGTTATGTTTCCTTTATGCATGTTTTATGTGATACGATTATGTTATGGTTTATGATATGTTTAAACCTATTCATATGAGGAATGTATTGGACTTAATAAGTGATGGGTGGAGCCCGCTATAGCTCCTCGATGCATCGGCAGGTCTCATGAGACAAACTAGTGTCTTGGCACGAGGCCTTGACAAAATCTTATTTGTGGTCTTGGCACGAGGCCTTGACTACGTGGTTATGATAGTCTGGCATTATGCATTCCATCATTATGAAAGTGGTTATTGATATTGCATGTGATTATTCGACCAGTAGAATATCCATGTGAAGAAGTAAATGGCATTATCTCATTTTACTTTTGCCATATTATGTTGAAGTTCAAGTTTAAAAGGCTTTTGTTTTAGTTATACATTGCCTTAAATGTTAATGTTTATTTATGAAAGCTTCCGCTATATTGTTAACCTTACTGAGCATCTGAGCTCACCCCTTTCAATGTTTTAATATTTTTCCAGGATGTGAAGAAGTATTTTATGAATGACCTACAGGGGTAGTCAGAAAGGGATATGATTGTGGACTATGAAGACCATGTTATTGTAGTTTGTTTACTTTTTGATGTAATGAAAGACTTATGAATGTATCTAGTGTTTCCAAGGCTACTAAACTAATCGGTCTTTCGAGACTTGATCTTTTGTGATCATGCCAATGTTACGAAGTAATGCACCGGCTCCGGGTAGCTGGGGTCGGGGCGTTACATGGCATGCTTAAATTGAAATTATCATGACACTTGTACCAAAAATCTATTTTCCATGATTATAAAAATTGAGTGAGATGACCTTCATAGGATGAAATATCGTAAATGTAATTCCATGATTAAATGGTTACATCATAATTAATTACATTCCTTGTACCAAATTGTTTAAATGAAATAATACCTTAATGTGGAATTTAATGTGTATATTGACAAGAATGATATGTAATACCTCATAGCGTGAATCGTGATATGTTAATGCTATATAATGATCTACATAAATTTTTTTTGGGGGGGGGGTTTCATTCCCCATATCAGTTATATATTTTGAAATGATGGTAAGGAAAGATTGATGATCATAGTTACTCAATGCTCCTTTACATTAGTATAGGGCTTACTACCTCATTATAATATATTATAATCTCATATACTAGTTTTGGGATGCATGCATCTTGTGTCTCGGTCCTCTACAGAAAACAATATCGGGCTTTCTACCCTGTGAGTATATCTAATTAGCTCATTGACTTGTTGTTGGGTAAAATCTAGTTATGTCCCAATCCATCCAGCACACACATTCCGAAAGATGGTGAGGGATATTTGTATTGGGTTTGGGGTTGATCATGAGAGATCCCCTAGAATTGGTTGGTGGATGAATGTCCAGATTCACCTGAACAAAAAACTTATTCTTGTAGGACATGATACTAAGGTCACTTGGATTTGGGTTATAGGTATACCATGATACATCCCCTAGAATTGGATGGTGGTCATATGTAATGATTGACCATAACTTTTCTATATCTATATATATGCATATATATAAATATAATATGTATATATATATATATATAATTGACATGGTCAGACATACCGTCCATGGGAACCAATTTCTTGTATGAATGGACCCTGAGGATAGTGGTAATGTCTCTCTTCCCATAAGAAACCCTCAACGCGAACCCCAATCTGAAAATCGCTAATGATGATTAATCGTTGCCCTTCCAAATATTCTTGGCTATAGCAACTTTCGATACATTTTGAGAGTGTTATAATAATGAGAAACACAACAATGAGACGGCGTAGAAGGCTCCTGAAAAAATCAATCTATCTCAAACATCAAATGTGACTACGAGAGGTATCTCCTTTCTTTAAGCACATAAAGGTTCCTCCTCCTATTATGCCACATCAAAAAAATTATCTTCCATTAAATCACTAAAATATAGAGGGTTCTCTATCATGTCTGACCCATATGCGATATAACAACATCAAATTCTTTGTATGTTTTCTATTATAGGTCGAATTTCATATGAAAAAGGTGATAAACCATGGTCGTATCATGAACTGAAACATCATATTTCTACATGGAGGGGTTTTACAATCTGGATATCAATTCACCTAGGTAGAGGGTATTTTCACATGCTTTTTAACTCGCAATATGACCTCGATATTGTTTGGAGATTTGGAAACCAGCAACTTAGGCCTGTTTTTCTTCGAATATTAGAATGGGATTTCACATTCAATCCAAATACTCAAAGGATTAAATCATCTCAGGTCTGGGTCAGATTCCATAACCATAATTGGTTCTTTTGGATGTTGAAGATCCTAAACAATATCTATTCTTGCATTTCCACTCCTCTAAATACAGATCAAAGAACACTAAATTCTAATCTGGGCTTGTTTTCCAGGATATTGATTGAGATTAATTTAGAAACCAAACCACCTCAGTCCATCATCATTAATGCCAATGAGTATAAGACTAAGGATAAACTAGAATATGGGAAATTAGCCCCATTCTGTGTCTTTTTTGAATTGTAGGACATTCACTCCTAAGTTGTAGAGGTTTCAATAGGTTCTCCAATCACCACAATGCTTCGGAATGGACAGAAGTGAAAAAACATAAGAAGGATAAAGGCCCTCACCCTGATAAACCAGGGCCCTCTAAACAAAAATCTGAAAAATGGATTGTCAAATCACATCCTGTGCCTGGAATTTCATGGGCTCACTTGGTGGAGGATCAAGATAATGAAATAGAGGAACAATCAATTAGACAAAACATTGAAAGTGGGATTCTTAAAATTATAGAACAAACAGACCAGGATTCCCCAGATATTTCCAATGTTGTGTCTTCACTTGTTCTGGTGATGAAAATGAACCTGACATCACATGTATTTCCCCAAGTATCAAAACTTAATTTTCAAAGGGTAAGAGTATCATGAACGAGAATGTGACTGGGACTGTTTCTGGGGCACACTCCTCTCTTCTATCCTTTATCAATGCAGATAAAACAATTTTTCTTTTGTGCAAGGGGATAATACTTCTGATAATTTTCCTTAGAATCTAGAAAAATTGTCTCTTGAGGATAAGCAATCCTACTTCATCCTGAAAGACCTGAAAACTCCCACCCCCCAGGAATTACCTCCCTCTAATAGTTATGTTGATGCTATCAACTACTCTGAAATCCCCCTTAGGGGGATTGTGCAACCAATCACTTTTAACTTCCTTTCTTCATCCATATCTCAAATCGAAGTCATACCCAATGAAGGAGAAAACGCCATCATATCCCAGGATGTTTCGGTCTTGGTCCCCATTGAAAATATTACAAATTCAGAAGCTATAAAAATAGTCCAACTGATACTCGACTCTTTCTAGTATCCTTCTACCTCCTATTCCATCTGTTCAAATCAATGTTAAGGAAGGTGCTCTTGGGCCAAATCTTACTACTAATTTAAGTAAACAATAAAAACATTGCACACCTAACATAGATTTTTTACCCAGAAGAACCAGAGGGAGAAACTATGGAGGTAAAATGAAAGGGGCTTCACACCCAATAACACAAGTTTTAATGCATCTTGTATTTTGGAATATTCAGGGTATTGCAATCCCATGCAACATAAATGTTTTAAAAAAGCACATTAGCATTCATCGTCTTAAAATTCATGCGATTGTCGAACCTAAAACTAATTTTACTCCTAGATTTCTGCATATTTTTAATCATGGATTTTCTTTCTTAAGGGCTTGTAACATCTACAATGTCATTGAAACTCGTTGGATCTTCTTTCTTCATTCCCTTCAAAATGTGAAAAGGTTTAGTATTACTGACCAGTCCTTGACATATGAATACTACTTTGATCACACACAAATCTTCAACACTCTTGTTTATGCTAAAAAACATATATCAGGATAGAATACCCTTGGATTTTGGTTGGTGACTTTAATGATATTATTTCTCATACAGAAAATCATGGTCCTTCACACTCCAATATCACTTAAAAAGAATTTAAGGCCTCTATAGAGGGTAATAACATTACTAAAGTTAATCTCACAGGATCTAAATTTACCCGGTGTATACATCATTACAATATGTTTGTGGAGAGAAAACTTGATAGAGCATTCACTAATGACTCAGCCCTCGATAAATGAGATCATATTTAGAGAATTGCAGTTATTAAACTAGCTTTGGACCACCATCCTATCCTGGTCAGTTTTGTTCTAAATTTTCAAAATAATTATCTTCATTTTAGGTTTAATATGGATTATTCCTCAAACCTTGAGTGTGTTACTTTAATTAATAAAACATGGAACAACATTTGTATCCCTAATGATTTGTTTTCTTGCACCACTAAATTAAAAAATCTCACACTTATCCACAAAAAGTGGTGTAAATCCAAATATGATCTTATTGACTTGGAAATCCATTTTTTAGAAAATTATCTTACTCAAATTCAAAACAATAACTCTACCTCATGATCAGCTGATCAACCACAAAATGAAATTTACATCTCTTCTAAATTTCATTCTATGATCAACTTTAAAGATAACATCAAAAAATCATCAATTTTAAATGGATAAATAATGGAGATTGAAATACTAAATTCTATAACTCCCTTAAAAGTGTTAGAAAATCCAGTAAGCCTCTCTCATGTTTAAGGTATGTCGGTAACCAAATTGATTTAGAGAAAGGGACAGCTAATCATGTTGTTTCTTATTTCTATTACATCTTCAATGCCCCTAATATCAACAATGATCTCTTGCCTAATCTCATCCCAAATATAGTAATAGTGTAAGATAATCATTTGCATAATTGCATACCCCTAGATAATGAAATAAAAAACATTGTATTTGGACATAACCCTAATAGTGCCCCTGGGCCTGATGGTTTCAATAATGGGTTTTTTCAAAAACACAGGGCCGTCATTTAGAATGATGTATGTATTATGGTTAGAAGATTCTTTGACAAAGGCATTCTTCCTCATGGCTTAAACTCTCAATTCCTTACTCTTATTCCCAAATTGGAAAATTCTGATGAAATCCATCTCCTCAGACCCATTTTCCTTTTAAAATATCTCTTTAAAATTGTTACCAAAATCATTTCTAATAGAATCTCTGACATTGGTAATAGAATTGTATCCTGGAAACATTTTGGATTCATCAATGGAAGATCGATACAATAATGTAACTATCTCGCCTCTGAATCCACCAATCTTTTAAATTGAAAATCTAGAGGCATGAATGTTTCCATAAAATTATATATCACTAAAGATTTTGATACTTTTGATTGGAGCTTTATATTTAAAGAGCTGGCCAATTTGGGTTTCAATGACATTTTTATCAATACAATAAAAAATATTTTCAACTCAGCCCATATATCGATTCTTGTTAATGGATCTTCTAGAGGATACATTAAATGTTCTAAAGGGGGAATACATGGTGATCCTCTCTCTTCCATTATTTTCTCTATTGTGGAAGATTACCTGAGTAGATTATTCACTCAAGATGTAGATCACATAAGGATCAAACTGATTCTTGCCTCTAAAACCCTAAACACCCCATCCGATCTTCTATATGCTAATGATATCATTTTATTCCTCTAAAGAGACAAAATATATATTAACTAAATGTTTGGGGTTAAACCCCTTTATTAAGGAGATAGAAGATATATTAATTACCTTAAAACCACCATTTTTCACTATGAGGAAGTGTCTGGTCAACGTGTCAATTGGAAAAAATATTTTATCTACTTTGGTAAAAGATTACCCCCAATAGAAAAGGGAATACTATTGATGATTGGGGTCAAGGAGGGTTCCCTACCTTTTACTTATCTTGGAGTCCCCATTTTCTAGGGCCGACCCAAATCCATCAATTTCCATCACATTGTTGATCTAATTCCTTGGAAACTTTCCTCTTGGAAAGTTAAAACCCTTTCAATGGAGGGAAGAGTTTGCCTGGTCAAATCCACTATAGTCTCTAAATTGGTTTACAACATGATGGTGTATAAATGGACATGGGAATTTTAAAACATCCTAATAATTCTATAAAGAACTTTATTTTTAGGAGAAGTACTCTTGAGAGAAAACTACTAACTGTCACCTGGTTTACCTATTGTAAACCCATAGAGAAAGGAGGAACTGGCCTAAAAATTCTTAAAACAATCAACAATGCTCTCCAAGCCAGACTCACATGGTCTCTTATAAATAAAAACTCTCAATCCACAAAGTTTATTATGGATTAATTATTTGATAAGATTATGATAGGTAACCCTCATTATATGACTTCTTATATTTGGACATCTATTAGAACTTCTTTTTCCTGCATCATGGAAAATTCCAGATGGATTGTCAGCAAGGACTCTTCTCTAAATTTTTGGTTTGACAACTGGACTGGCTCCCACCTCATATCTAAGGTGCCTAATTCTTTTACCCCAGTCTCTACTAATAGCACCATTAGGGATATGTTTAATTCTCAAATATTAAATTTTCCGAATAATGTTATAGATATTGTCGATAATTTCTCCTTCACAACAGATGGTGATCTTTTGATTTGGTAGCCTACTCAAAATTGCATGCTTGATTCAAAAAAAATTTATAACCACTGCTTTTCCAACTGTGGAAATAGTCAATTTCATGTTAATAACTTCAACACAGTATTATTAAAATCATCGCATCTTACTCTTATTTGGAAGATTGTGCATAAAAAAGTTCCTACTGATATTTGTTTACAATCTTATGGTATTAATCTATGTTCTAAATGTAGAATGTGTAATCAACATCATGAGGACATAAAATCATCTTTTCTTATCTTATGACACTGCTAATGCTCTTTGGAATTACATTTTTGATCTTTTTGAGTGAATATGGATTTTGGATAACATTATTATCTCTCATCTAAAAATGGTAGTTAATTTCCAGGGGTCCCCGCAAATAAGAAACCTCTTTCTAACAGTTGTTGTAGAGCTCCTTCACATCCTCTGGTATAGTAGAAATTATTTTATCTTTATCAAAAACCCATTCATATTAAATGGAGGTAAAATGAAGATTCTTATTACTATTAGAGTGGCTGCCTCAAATCAAAAGGTCCACTATGACAACTCCGTTAAGGATTTCAAGATCCTTCTCCGCATCGAATTTTATGGAAACTACCTGAATCCCAAATACACTATTGATGTTTTCTGGAATGCTCCTTCTACTGGCAAGATCAATGTCAATGTGGACAGAGCTCCAAAGGGAAACACAGGACCCTAGGGCTGTGGTGGCATCTTTAGAGACCACTTGATCAGATTCTAGGATGTTTCTATAGAATCTGTGGTCTCTCTTCTAAATTGGAGGCTGAAATGATTGGTGTTATTCACACCATTTCGTTTTCCAATAAGTACTACTAGAACAAAATTTTGGTTGAGAGCGACTCTACAACTATAGTGCAAGCCATTTGGACTGGTGTTTCTCATCATTCTTGGGCTATCCCATTCCGATGGATTGATTGTCTTAACTCACTCAAGAATATCAATTTTATTGTCACTCACACCTACCGTGAAGAGAACAGGATTGTAGATGGTCTTCCCAACATGGTATTTCCACTCGAAGTTATTTATAGTAATGACCATCCTTCAAATTTGAGTCCTTATTATATTAGAGACACCAAAAAATTTCTTACTTTTCATCTCATGTAATTTTCCCTTTTACTCTTTACATTTTTGAATAAATTTTATTATTCTGGTCGTTGACCAGAACACAACCTTCCTTTATAAAACATACCTTTCTCGAGATAAAGTAGGTATCAATTCTAGGTGTCACTTTTTAACCTATATGGTTGTTTATTTATTCTTTCTGTGTTTTTTGTATTCATCTATACATGTACACTATATTATTTGTATTTCATTAGATTTGGATGCACATTGTGGGAGATGGTCTTATAAGAAATTATATCACACTCGGACTGGGTATCCTTGATTCCTGAGTAGAGAATATATTTTCAGGACCTAGGTTTATTATTATATTGTTTATACCTGGGAGTTAGGAGGAAATGAACAAGATTGATCTTGAGATGATCTTGGAGATCTCCCATGGGGTATTGTTGTCTTTTATTTTTTATTATACTATTTTATAAATCATTTTATATTTTTCTCAACCTTAAATAAAGTATCGTAACCATTACATGCATTTATCAGTTGTATAAACTAGTGTTGGTCACTTTTATAAAACATTTATTATCTTTCATCTGCTACTATATTTTATTTTCTTATTTCTACCACTATTTTTTCTATTTATTATCTAATATTCTATTTTAAATCTTTGATAAGAGGGTATTTTTTCCACAATATCACCTCCTAAGACCCTCACTGCAAATCGATAGACTCTAACAAATAGTGATACGCTTTGGAGGCCATGTGCCCCACCGGTCCGGCTAACGGTTTGATGGTAAGCTGGGTCGGGACATTACATATCCCCATGATGAAAAAAAACTAAACCACATTAAAAACATATAGGGGATCATCACTCAGTTAATGTTAGTCACACAAATTTTTGGATCCCCTCTTGGATATGATGATTAATGAGTATTCTTGCCTAGTTTAATTGGGGATTTCAACAAAACAATCCATGTTTAAACCCAATATAAGGGACAAAAATACTATTATCTAGTTATAATACACTAATATACCCATAGGGAATGGTTTGATGGAGAAAACCCTAAGTAAACTGGTCAACACTAGGAGGACTAATTGATCTAATACATCTTCATAAAAACACATAGTGAGTAAATTGGGTATATGGTGTTTACCAAAAATATTTGATAATAAAATGTCTATTACTATATTCCTCTAAATATTAATATATATATATATATATATATATATATATTCCTAAATATCTTGGTTATGATGTATTCATAGAGGTATCAGAGTATTGGGTAAATCTGATGTACTCTACCCATTCCTTTTTAGTTGGCAATATTTATGCATGTGTGTCATACGAGATACATACCAAGCCATCAGGGAGGGATCACGTTGTGGGTCACATATTTCATATAGTGTGTGATAATATTATTCTATGAAAAAACCATACTCCATTTTTATGGCCCCACACTATGTTTTTTAATATTTTAATACTATATACTGTTGACTTTTTTTGAACCCGATGATTTCTTATGGGTCATTTTACAGAAGCACCACCACCCATAAATCTAAATCAAATCCTTCATATAGATTAAGAATCAAGTTAAACCATGCTCAATCATTAATGGAGACTAGTTAATGGCCATCAATATTGATTGGGAATCATCTTAGAACATTTCTATCCCTACATACCGAAACCCATATGAAGAACTCTTTTGAAGTCCTAATTTATCATAATTATCTTCACATATTGATAGATAATTAAAAAAGAACCTCGATAAAGTTTATCATCCACTTTGATTAAGAGAGGGTGTGTAATGATTGACTACCATGTATTTTTTCAATCCACTTCTAAATTAAAATAGTGGTGATGAACACCGGGAAAATGTAGAAACAAATAAACAAATGACATACATGATGAATGAATGTCATCCAATGTTCATGTAATCCATTTTTATCTTGTTTTACACTGATGAATAATGAGATATAATTATTTTACAACAATATAACTAAATACTAGGTTGAAACCCATACCTACAACATGATAGACTCTTGAATCAATATGTTTGTTGGTTGATTCATGTTTATCACACGAGAACTAATACGGGGGGAAATCCTTATAAAAATTTACATCCTAATGATTTGTTAGATTATTGGATAATAATGGTTTTATGCTATTGTTGTTGATATTATCTACATATGTTCTTTGTGCAGTGACTAATAAATCATGAACCCTCAATGAAAATCCTCAAATATCCACCATTGGTTCCTCTCTCAAATTCCAAAATTATGTATCCACCAAATAAATTTGGATATATTAAGGTTTGAATATATTTACATACGGTGGATTAATCATCAAATAATAAAATATTAACTCAATATAATAATATATTTTTAGATCCACTAGGGAATTTGTAACAAATTCACAACGTCGATGATGATTTTCCTGTACATAAGGTAAAGCCTAAATTCTATAATCATCTGTGGTCTCATAATTATGATATGAGAAACTATTAATGATTTCTTCCACTATTTTTCGATAACTAAACATGTGTGGTATTAATATATTTAGTATATTTAAAATATAAAATCTAGGCCCACCGAGACATGGAATCTCATAAATTCTCTATTCTTGACTTTAAAAATATTACATGATATATTTCAAATAATTACATGGAAAACATCAAACATGTAACAATATTTTTCATTTTCCCCCAAAATTAACTATTAATATTTTTTAATTTAACTATGTATACACTTTATATAATGTTGTTAAATACTAAGTAATCATTATTAAACATTCTATAATATCTTATTCTCCAAAACAAAATCATTGTACCTATAAAAAAAATTTCAATATAAAAGTCATATGAAATATGATTTTACCTAAACAATGACTTAATTTACCTAATAAAATTTAATTTATTAATCATCATATTAAAAATAATATATATATTTAGTTAATATAAAAAATATTCTATTTTCATATCATATTTTTCTTTTTCAAAGTAAATTTATGTCAAACACTATACAAGTTCAATAAACTACAAACATTTTTCTAGTTTCATTTAGTTGATTATTTTAACATATTCAATTAATAGATGTATTAGTTAATTAAAATATATTGATGATTTTTTTTTAAAAAAACACTGAAATATTTTTATTCAACAAAGTTATGTTTACTCAAATATTATTATTAATTTCGATACAAATCATCATCATTGATTTTTATATATATTTTTAGAGACAAAATTAAAAAAAAAATGATAACAAAAAATGAAGATATATATAGACACATGCACCCACATACACATATGTTCATGTTTGTGTCCATGAAAACATAGTTATTTTCCTAAAATAGAATAATTGTAAACTAATAGTAATTTAATATATAAATTATATATATATATATATATTATAAATATATTTATTTTTTCAATGAATACTAATTAATATGATATTTCTTTTGAAAATATTAATATTTTATAATATAATTTGATGATAAATTTATATTTTTATACATATTTATATATTTAAATGAACAATTCAATAAAAATATTTTTTTAATATTATTATTCAATATATTTCATGGTCAAATTAATTTAAAAATATTTAATTTTAATATACATAATCATTTTCTGTTAATGAAAAAATATGATAAGATCTTCTCTATTATGATTTAATAACATTATTTTATATATATATTAATATATTAATATGATATATTTGTAAAAAACAATATTATGATTTACATTTTATGTAAAAAAATACATTATTAAAATGATAATTTTTAACACTTTAAAAACACCATTTAAAAAATATTTACTGTTTGTTTTTAATTTTTTTGAATAATATCTATTTCTATTTATTCCCAGAGAACATAATTAGTTCAAAATATTTTTATTTAATATTAAATATGAAGATTATAATTTTTGGAGCCATAAGAACTTATATATGAGAAAATTATATTAATACAAAGTGATCACATGATTTGAGTGTTTCTTAAATATATTTCAATGTAAATAAAGTTTATTATTTAAATAATACAATTAGTTAATAAAATTATTATCATATGATGTATATTTTTTGAAAAATGTTAAATGTTTCTTTTTATAATATATTTTCACCCATGATGGATTAGATATTATTTTTATGTTTATATGTGCAATAATAGAGGATATCATGGGTTGTAATATACATATTATATGAAACCTACTCGGTTCAACTTGACTACCCACGCTACTTAACTCTTCACTATGGTTTGGTGAAAGCAAAAATAGAAAATAATTATGTATAAATTAAAAGAAGGAAACAAACTATATTATGAAATTTAAGAAAGATATGCATCCAAGATCATTCCAATCCAACACCATCTAGATAAAATAAAAGTTATGTCAAGATAGAACTATCATATATCTATAGGACCAACTGTTTCCTATAAACCACCCAAATATGAAGAAAATGACAAGAGGGGAACCTATCATGGTAATAGATTTCATTTCCATTAACTTGGTTATTCCATAAATCATCAAAAACATCACAAATAAAAAAAATTAGAGTGTTAAAAATTCCTAGTTTGATTTCACCACAGAAAAAAAGAAAAATTATTATATAAAATAGTTCATCACTTCAAAAATTAATCCAAATGATGTAGCACACTAATATATCATCTGTCAAAAAAATTCTCAAATCATCCTCATGATGTTCAAAAAATACTTACATATTGTCAAACCATGAAATATTAGAATTAAAAATGATAAATCATGCCTGAATAATCATTAAAATCCATGAATAAAACACAAGGAAAACATGAATAAAATATCTATGAATAATAAATCAAGTGAAAACGTGAGAAAAACTATTACCAATCAATCATTTTAATGAATGTTAGAAAAAAATCATTATTAATTAATCATGTGACAGCTACTGATAAAATAATAATGACCAGTCCATCAAATGAAAATAATACCCTTAATGAAAAAGAAAACATTTCGGGGTCTATCCTATGGATTTACATACTAGATATAAATATAAATAAAAAATATAGTTATATGGTGGATCCATCAAATATAACCTCCACTAACTATATTCCCACTGAATTTGATGAAAACCTTAAGTAGCACAAAACACACTATGAGTGACATGTCTATTCTTGATGAACCCAATGTTACCAATGTGAGATGTTTTTCCAATTCCATTTAAAAATCAGGCTAAAAATAAATTTAAAAGTTCAAATCCAATCCAATACTCTTTGATGTTTGAAAACCAATTTCATATTTGAAAGAATATTAAGGAATTTAATAAAATAATTTTTTTGTAAAAAATATTTTTAAATCAATCACCCTTTGATCTCATTAATTTATTCATCCACACCATATAAATACAAAAATCAATTTAATTCAATGAATATACAAATTTATATTATAATAAAAATAATAAATTCAATGATTTTTCGTTTTTTATATAGATTCCAACCTCATGAAGTGAGGATATACTAATTGCCTTTGAAAATGGTGACCTGGGAAGAGTATGTTATTTATTTATGAAACAAAGTATATATAAAAAACAATAATCCTCTATAAAAACCATTTATAATATTAAAATATCCCCTTTTTGTTCCTTGGTACTTGTGGAGTAGGTATCCACTAAGGTTCTATGATGAAATGAAAAAATATATAAAAACAAAACTTTTCTGAAGATGATCCCTCAATAATTATAAAAATATTTTTTGATTCCCAATACATAAGCCTCTAAACCGTTGGTTATGTATATATTTGATCCAATAAAACATTAGGTTTTAATTAAAGGTTAAAATAGGGTCCTAGTAAATTTTAACTCAAAATTTAGAGCATTAGTTGTTTATGAACATGGTTTATAGAGAGGCCTCATAGTTGTGAGTAAGTTTGTGCCTCAACCATGAAACATATATAGAGTTTCTCTATGGGTTGGTTTTTTTGGCAAAAAAGTGAATTTATCCTTGTTCAAAATATGAATAACCCCACATTATAGTGGTTCACATTGGGTGCTGGTGAACCATTTAGAAAAAATGTGCATTCCCTTCCAGAAAACCATGCATGGTTGAGCAATTTCTTTGTCCAAACCTTATGTTTTTTCAAACCATTGTCAACCACCATGTTTCACAATGAACAAACATTTTGGAATAATTATATAGTAAAACCTATAAGATAATGTAAATCTGATTTACACATGTACTACCTGGTCACACCATGATAGTCACATATTCTGGCCTATAAAGAATATCGCAAACAAGCACAATTTTTAGAATTCCACTGAGATCCACAACTATTGTGTTAAAAAATGTGGTGATGATTGTTTGATGAAATATAATTTGATGGAATGAGGTCAAATAATGCTGACCAATGAATGAATCCCCAAAACAGAAAACCATACTTCTAGTGGTGCCAAAAAAAATAGAACAATTGATGTGCGCGACTCTAAAACTGAATAACCAGAACCTACTGAGGGTAAAGAGGTTCATAGGACACCGGATAAGAAATTCAATTTTTTAAAACTAATATAACATTGAATAAGTTGTTCACACCATAACCATAATAAATGAGACACAAATCCACTAGTGTTGTTCAATTTAGAGATTATATGTGGCTTATTTACTTTTCCTCTTACATATTAATACAAAAGATGCACCGATCAAGAATCCATGTAATTTTTTTTATATTTATGAAAATTCCAACAAAAGTTTTTTCTTAGAGATTGCCATAATCAAGACCTAAAACCCAAATATTATGAATCGCCGGTTATTTTTTCATCATCTTTTGTGGGAAAATTATTGTAATTCAATATTTTTGAGTATTAATGTTTGATTAATAAATCCCGATTTATTTCTTAATAGAAAAAGAAAAGAGTTATTACCACTTGAGATAAGGGAAATGAAATCATATTGTATTTTAAATCTAATTAAATATTCATTTTATCACCATGATTGATGGTATATATTTCAATTTATATGTTATGATATAATGTGTAATGGGATAGTAATGAATAAAATTTAATATTTAGTAGATTGAAATTTAGGATTAGTTTTTTATATGTAATTACTTGCAAATTATAATAGTGTAAATGAATCATACATTTAAAAAACATTTGGGTAGTTACCAAAATCATTGGGTATAATTAATATGTCATTATATAGGGGATTAAATAATGAGGTTATATATATGATATTTTAATTAAATAATTAAATTGATAAAAGTTGTCTTCCTCTCAAATTCCATTATATATAGAATTTACTAGTACAAAATTGGAGGATGTAAATATTTCAAAATATTTTAGATCATTACATGACAACTCAATATGAATTAGAAAAAATATTTTTTATGGTTTTATTTGGAGATATTCATTTTAAAATTTTTATTCCAGAAATCATGGATAAAATTATCAGCCTTCATTTGATGTATTTTTTATATTAAACCTATATGTTGTGGAAAGTGTATTTATCGTATCTTCAATTTTATTTTTAGTATTAATCATTAACAAAAAATAAAATAGTATTAGGTCCACTAAATATTGATTATAAATGAACATTATTTTATAATTCTATATTTTTTTTAAGAACACTATATCATAGTCCATGATATTTTGACTTCTTAATATATAATTTACACATAGATAAAATAAGTGAATATAAATTTATGGGTGTATTATTTTAGAATATGGTATGAGATATCCATATTTATAATAGTCAGAGTAAATCAAAAAAATTATTGTCATAGTGATAAAATGATATCAAGTTTTATATTATATTTCATGTTCCTTGTATTGTTATATCATGGGGAAATTTTGTTTTTTTATCTCTTATGTAATTAAAATGATTTGGTTTGATTTCATAGCGTTAATTATTTTTACTTCAAAATTTTATTTTTTAAATCAATTACATCATCATGATGTTAAATAAATATTATTCAGTAGAATATTACTACAAAATATTATCAACAGATAATGATTTTCAATAAAATTTGTAGTCATAATTGTTATATTGGTGTCAATAAAATAGATATTGTTTAGTATATATTAATTTTAGTAATAAGAAGAATTTTTTTCACTATTTTATAAATATAATTTCGAAACACATTGAGTAAATTCATATAATTATCAATGGTTTAATTATCTAAATTTAAAACGACAATTTGTTCAAAATTAGTGATTCAATATTATTCAAAATGTCAATAAAATATTATTACATATTAATCATTAGTATTAATAGAAATGACAATAAATTGTTTAAATTTATAATATGAATGTAAAATTATAGTTTTAATAGTAAAATTTATCTTATAATGTGATTATATAATATATTACATATAAAATATAATATTATAATTTTATTCTTGTGATTTTTTTTTAAAAATATGATATTCAATTTTAAAATTATTTTTCTTTTTATAGATTGATTTAAATCATACTCAATGGTTTTTTGTATTGATAAGATCATTTTTTAATAAATAATAATTATCTGATATTTTAATGATTTAAATTTTTAACTTTATAAATATAAAATCATCATAACTAGTTTAAATGATAAAATTTCCTAATGTAATATTTTTTATGTTATGAATATAAAAGATTTAATAGGATTAACTTGTAAAATATAAAATATGATGTATACAATTTTAGATATAAATTTATATATATTATATTTTTCAATTATTAAATGATTTTATTCATTTTTAGTTAACTAAAATGAGATTTTGATAAAACATTATGAATTTTTCTTTATGTATCAAACATCATTGAAATAATTTCAAAATTAGTTATATATTCCCATTATTATAAATATATGATAATTTTATTTGTTGAAAATATTTAAATAATATTTTATATATATCATTTTTTGATTTTAATGTGTTTTATTATAAGCTATAGCATACTAGAAAATTTATTTTTATCAATGGTAGTGATTGGTTTGTAATAATTATAATGATAGTTTTTATTGTAATTATTATTTTATTTAATGGTATAAATTATTATTACTACATTATATTTCATTTAATTAATGATCTAATGATTTTAGTAAATATGATCATAATTTAACAATACTAGGGAAAATATTAACTACTTGAATGGTGGGACTACCTACAAATCACATTACATATTATCCTTTTGTAAGATTTTATTATCATTTTAACTATAATCATTTAAATGAATAAGTACGAGAAAATATTTTTATGTAACCAATATGATATTATATTTAATGTTATAATTAATATTTTACCATTAATTTAGATCAAAATTCATTTATTTTGTAAATGTAGGAATATATTAAGATTATATCATGTTAATTTTATCTATTGTTACAAGAATGTATGAAATAAATCTAATTAAACCATCTAAACATGTAGAGATGGACTAAAATAAATTATAATATATATATATATATATATTATACATTAGAAAAATATAAATCACATCAATGATTAAATATTTTAATTTACATTCACAGAAAAATTATTTAACGATGTTACAATTTTTGTACTTGTGGTCCCTAAAAAATCCAATTTCCCATATATTCTCTTATATATGGAAATTTTAATATTAGGGATCATAATTGTCAATTTTATAAACCTAATGTTAGATTTAATATACACTTATCTTGGTATCAATAATTGTTATGTTCCCTCTATATTGAATTTAATAAATACACTTGATTGATAATGAAATGTAATTATTTTCATTACAATTAATGTTTACTATATGATATAATTATCATGAGGGTTTAACAAAAATGATATATATTGGGTAAAATTATATCAACAAATAAAATCGTTCTGATATATCGATCTTGGTATGATAATTATTATAATTTTAATATTGTGTAATTATTATAGTGAGAGTATATTGACTAAAATCCCTTATTTAATTTCTCTAATATATTATACTCATTTGAAAACTCTTTATTATTTTATAAAAGGATATAAATAAAACCAAACATATCTAGCATTGAATTATAAGTCAATAAAGGCTATATGGTAGATATTTCTTATATTTTAATCAAAATATATAATTTGTTATCTAAATAGTGGAAAATATTTATATACTACTGAAAGAAATTATTAGTATATAACCCAATAATGATGATAGTGATGAGAAGAAATATATGCACAATATAAATTGCAGTATTCTACTCATATATATATGTTTAAATTTTCTCTATTGATTAAAATTTGAATATGATTTTGAAAAATATGCATTCTTAAAGAATGACTAACAGATTAAAGAGGCACTATTTGGAACATCATAGGCTTTAGAAATATTATGTTTCAAGATAATATGGTCATTTTAAGATGAACATTAATACTTTATTTCGGAATCATGTTCTAAATATGATTTTGTTCTTTACTGAGTTCGAAGGACTGAGTCTCCACATATTCGTGACTTTGATATTTTCATTGTTTTTTAATTGATTAATGAAATATTTGATCAATCCATTAGTACCAAAAATTATAATGATTTAAAAAAAATCACTGAATATCATTAATATGTTGAGGAAATCCATCCATGGGATCAATGTTCAGTATTATAATAATGTTCTAAATGAAAAAATATATAATTCATAATCATATGTATAAAATTGAATAATGGTTATAGAATGTTCAATTATTTTTTTAAATAATGTTTCATTATAGAGAGGTAATGATTCCATTATAGTAAAATATAACATTTGAGTTGTAACTATCATTATTAAGTGAAGGTGAACTAGAATACCGTGGGAGAGTAAACATCACGTATTTATATTATAGAAAATGATTATTATTTTTTCAAATCATATATAATAGCAAATAGACATTATACAATTTATATTCATTTTTATAGATTTTTAAGTCAATATGAATTTATTTAATGATATGGATGTATATGGTTTTGAAATAATAAAATGGTTGACACATTATAAAAGAGTCATTTTTAATCCATATATTGATATATAGTATTGATAAACTATTTTATGTAATAATTTAAAACTTTTTCATGTTTATAATCAGATTAATTTTTTATGTGAAAAAAAAGTTTGCAGAAAAGAAATAATTTTTTTAATTGACATGTTTTATTATTATTTTTGTTTAAATGAATATTTTAAATTTTAGGATCTATAAAATTTTATAATTATCTTTGTATATTTTAAATTTAATTACATTATCAATATATTAATCTAATATAAATTTTTATATTTTTAATCATTAATTAAAATTTATTTGGGGATTTAAATTTAATAATATATAATTATTTCATATAATATGTGTATTAGAATCTATTTATTGAAAATATGATAATGGAAACAAGAGTTTAATTATTTTTTGTATCGACTGGTATTGTATTATAATGATATGTTTGATGAAAAAATATAGTTTCTAAAATGTTAATGTGGTAAAATTATGTATGAAGATGTTCATGTTTAATAAAATAAGAAACATGTTTAAAAAATGATTATTTCAAATATACGAGTTTAGTATATTTTGAAAAATACTATATATATATATCTCGTTCATGATATTAATATGGTGTATTATTTGGTAATAAGAAAATTAATGTACGAGTTACATTCTTACTGATTACCCATGATCTCAGTAAAGGATTATATTCTTGGATTCCTAGGATTATTTTAATTTTGACCCATAGTAAATAATATGTGTAGAAACATATATAAAATTAGATAGTATGAAATATATTTATTTTGATGAAAAATTATTATGTTTAATATAGGGCATGATATACTATATGCATCCAATATGGAAAAAAATTCTTCACATTTTTTATCCATAATGATATTATTAGAATGTACTATTATCCAAATGGGAACATATAGATGTAGATGATTATTAAAATATTATGTTTTAGGAATCACATGTTGATGTATAATTTTATGAAACAAATAATATGAGAAACATAAAATAAGTTAATTTATGGTCGTTGTATTATTTTATGCATTTTGACTCAGACATACATTTCTGTATTTAGAGGTATATAATCAAAATTTATTAAGGATATAAAAACATTTCTAATTATAAAATTTCTCTCTCCATTATAATATTCATTATGTATTATTTATTTATTACATTTTTTAAGATATGTAATGACTATACGATGAATTCCAGGACCCAGATTTTTACCCCCACTATTATTTTATTAATTCCAAAAATCTATAAAGCTTGTGGGTGTTTTTTGAGGGTAATATTTATTCAGTGGCGTTAAAATTTCCCAATAAAAAGTATTTATATTTACATAGAAAATAATATATAAATTTATTCTAAAGGGATACCTATTTTAGTTGTATGTCATACGTAATCAAGATATATATATATCATTAATATCTATTTATGATAAAAATATATGAAACCCAAATCTACTAAGATGAATAAATAAAATGAAAACCTGGCTAGTAAATGTTGATGATATAGATATTAATCATTTTCATACAACTCTAAACTCACCATGAATAATACTTCACACAATTGACCACTCCCATAGAAAAAATATTATATATAACATAAAATTAAAGAATATTGTTTTTATATAAACTAGGAAACAATGAATTGTTTGAGTAGATCTACATACACTATATGATTTATACAATAATACTCTTAAAAATACTCACTAAACGATAAAATATTTTTTACATATTTATTCCAAGAAATAAATAATATTTAAATGTATAATAATCAATACAAAGGGATATTAATAATATTTATTATATAATACAAAAACTATCTCCATATCAAAAGTACCACATATTATAAAATATATTTCCAAATATATTTAAATAATATTAAAATAACATATAACTTTTCACTAAAATATAAATAAAACATAACCCTAGAGAAATTCAACAAATTCAAACCAATGAATAATAAAAGGATTCCAAAAAATGCATATATGTTAAATAATGATTTCTAACCATAATAAAGACACTATAAACACACCCCTACTCCATTCATCACCGAAAATAATTCATTTAGACTCACATGTAAAAAATGATTTTACTATATCATAACATTGCCGCCAAAAATCACTCATTTTGTATACATTAATCAATATGATAGTTTTATTTATAATAATCTATTATATCTCAATAAACATTTCCATGATTCAATAATCACCAAACACATGTGTGTTTCAAATTAATCAAAATGAAATAATATATAAAATTTTCAATATATTATGATTTAATTTTTAATGTGGGAAAAACACAAAGAATAAAATATCATCAAAATATATTTTTTACAATCTCCCACAATATCCTTAATCACAAAATATTCTTCTTCAATCGAATTATACTTGGTAAAAAAATTAGTGAATAAATAAATTTCATTTTTTGAAATATAATTGGATGAATTAAATACACGTGAAATGATGAATTTCACGCAATTCAACATGACATCGAGTATTTGCGAACATTTGAATTAATATAACATGAAAATAATTAAAAAATAACCTCAAAACCCATTATTCTCCCCTCTAACACACTCGAGTCATGTCTTACAGACACGTATCCATTGGTGTGTCCTCCGAATCATTAATGTCCAATAACAACTTATGAGGGATAATGGGAACACAATTTTGTGTAATTTTACATTAATAAAACAAAATAAATTAATTTAATAAACTTATAAAGTTTTCAATGTGTGGCATATTTATTTTTTACATTCCCAAACCATTAATAAAATAATATTTTTAAAATTGTAATTTTGGAAATATGAAATGAAAATATTGTAAAAAAAATTCGATAACTAAACCATACCACATATCTTGAAAATATTTTAAAAATCAAAAAATATATTCCCAATAAATAAAAAATTTATATCCAAAATATTAGGTCAATAAAAAAAATAAAATTAGATAACATAGAACTCAATTAGTGAGAAATTATGAAAATATCACCATAGACATAGTTATGTGGATAGTGCCTAAGGTAGGCATGAAAGAGGTGAACAATATAACCTAATAGTACACCAAATTAACATCACAGACACCTTGTGAATATGAAAATAATCTCATTTGAAATTGAGTTTTATAAAAAGTTTCACATCCACATTAATTTGTATACAAAATAAATAAATACCAAATAACATTAATTAACGATCAATAAAAAATAATTATCAATACATAAAAATTTTCATCATTCGTAAACCATTTCCCACACACGAGCCTTTAATTTTTGAAATCCTAAGGGTTATCATTGACCATGATATACATTTTGGATGGAATATTAACATATGTTCAACGATTATCATCATCCCTCTATACATTATCCACACACCCCACAATTCAAAATTATATTTCCACAAATATATCAATCCAAATATGAAATTCCTAATTAAATGTGTATTCAAACATTTCATCTTTACTCATTACTATAATAAAATAAAATAATTTCAAAATTAGTAAAATTTACTATTTTAAAGTAAAATAACCTAATTATAAATATCCACACATTTAAAATAAATTATATCTTTTTATAATCACAATTTAATTCTGAAAATATCTATTTACCTACATAATCAAAATCACTCACACTGAAATTTAATTTTTCAGAATAAAAAAACATCCTTTATAAAATCCCAATAAGGTAATAATTAGTATAAATAATTGTTTTTAATTATTATTTATGTATTTTTCACAATTATTTCATTTTAAATTATATGCCCTTTTCAACTAAATAATCATGTGAAACCACTAGACTAGATTTGACATACATTTAAAACATAAAATCCTTTAATTCCTAGAAACAAAATACAAAACTCATTAAATAAGAAAAATTTTATTTATCCTGAAAACAACTGAGTTAAAATTTATATAAACATTTAAATATGATTACTTACAAATATATATGATCTTGAGAAAAAATATTCAGCATAACACTGAAACACATTAATATAAAATAAGATAGAAGATCCAAATAAGATATTTTAAAAAAAACTCATCATGATCTATACAAATTTTAAATATTTTGACTAGATATTAATGGGAAATCACTAAAAAATATAGTTAAAAATTAATTCCAATAATTTCCAATTCATTATTTCAATATTTCGTTGAGATGACTATATATTACTAATTAGGGGGTGTTCATACATTCATAATGTTTCAACCAAAGTCTAAATTGATCATAAAATGTAGAGGGGGTGTTATGATTACTTTTAAGTTATTAATTTATTATCTTCCCTTAAATATTCATCTCATGTTATCAAGAAAATATTTATCATATATTTAATCAAGTGTACACAATATCGAGATGATAAAAATAATTGAAATTACACTAGTATTATACTAGATAAATATAAAGAGATAATATAATGTATATTCATGAATGATTTTTCAACAATCTAGGATATAGAACTATTAAATTTAGATGATATAAAGTATCAATATAGGCACAATATTGAACCTCGATTCACTACCTCACCATATCTATCTAAACACTAATTCATGAAAAGATGAAAAATAATACATGAAATAATTACTTTTTACAATTATTATTAAATACTGTTAAAATATAGTCTTGAATCTCTGTTATAAAATTTCAATTAGACTCCACTAATCCTTTATCTCCAATGGATATCTTTATCTCATTTTTCTTTCTCAAATTTTCCATATATGTAAATAATTTCACCTTACCTTAATTCAATTGAAACATTAAATAATTTGGGATTCCTTCCTCTAAATTCTTCTCCAAAAATTTATAACATATCACATGCAATGAACCTTTTTTTAATTAATAATACTGTCTTTGATAGTATATATGACACAAAACAATGACCTCAAATGTCCCATGATATATAATATTTAAAAATGTCCACTATAACCTAGATATTGAATTTTCTATTATTAATAACAATTAATAAATTATGAAAAATTTATGGATGAAATATGTATAATATATATTTAATATTTAATAAATTATTAATAGAGAAAATAATAATTTTAATGTAAAAAAAATTGTTTGTGAAGTGATGAATTTATGTGTGCAACATGATTTTTGTAACACACTGAGATTTTATGAAAAATATTTTTTTTAATTTCATTAATGTCTTGTGTTGTACACTACACCAAAAGGAGCTTGCACAACACACATCCCTGACTTGGCTTTCATTATGCGCAATAAAGACCTTCCTCGATAGCGTGTGTAGTACGCAATACCGAGTTTCACTAAACGAGATATTAATATAATATTATTATGAACTAGCCGTTATAAATAGTAATACCCACTTTTTGAAATTTTATAAATTTTATCTATCAAAATGGACTTCATTTTTGGATTCGGAATATCAAAATTATCTTAGGGTGAAATTTTGATACTTTTCGGATAACTTTCATATTCTGATGAATAGTGAAAATTACTAAATTTTAATTAAAAACAACTTTTTTAATCGAAATAATTAATAGTGGTAAATTATTAATTTTAGTGGTTTTAAATTATATTTAGAATATATTTTTACCATTTAATGCAATGTTGGTCATTGGATGTAATTTCACATTTAAACCAGACATAAACAAGTGTCAATCTTTTGATAGTTATTATCTCTTAAAAACACGCTATGTGTTTTGAAGATGAGAATTAATTAATGCAACTGATATGTTTTGAATTTGGTAAAATAGACATCATTTGTGAATTCATAATATCAAATATATCTTAGGCCTAATTTTTTGTATTTTCTGGAAACTTTCATTTTTTGATGAATTGTGAAACCACTAAGTGGTAGTTAAAAAACTGAATTTTTCATAAAACATAATTTTACCACTTCTCTGAGTAGAATTTCAAAAATCTGAGAGACACGGTTAATATCAAGGACTAAAATGTGGTTCAATGAGATGAAATGTTTTTGGTGAATAATAACTTTTTACTTTTATTTATCACGGTTAAAAGTAAATAGAATAATTAAGGGTAAAAACGATATTATTATTAACCTAACACATGTACGAATTCTATTGGATATGTTTAATTAGACCAAAAACAACCTTAGGAATAAAATATGACCATTTAGGCCCTCTTGGATTAGATTAGAACATTTAATATTAATTTATTTAAAGAACGGTTAAAATAGTTAAAATCAAAGTTTAATAAGTAAATAATTTTTAATATAGAGTTATACATAAGATAAATTAGACTATAAATATTCATTAGAAAGATAAAAGTATTTTCTACATAAAGGTATTTTATTTATAATTTTTAGACATTAAATAATTTAATTTATTTATGACACAAATATTATGCAGTAATTATCTTATTAATGAAATATTGACATAATTGATGTTATAAATACCCAAATAAATGTAATTTGAGACTTTTTATTAATTCCACTAATTTTATAGGTTAATATGACATGTTAGTATTGATTTAGTTAACTTTTTTCTAACTAATCATTCTGTTATGTTTTTCAAAAAAATCAATTACCAAATAGTGTCAAAATTTATATAAAATAGTTTTTTAAAAAATATTATAATATTAATTGTTATTTTATTCATAAAAATATAAGGTTCGAATAAATGGCTTAGATAATGTTATATATATTAATAATAAACAACTTGGGGTTATTTTTGCATGTTATAGTAAGTTTATTAACCTTATAGTGTAAGAAAACAAGAAGACACGGTAAAAGTAAAATTATTTAACTTAAGGTTAAATCGAAGTCATAAGGTTAAAATAGAAACCTAAACTTGTCTAAATTCTATTGAATGAGAGGATTTCGACCCATACCCACCTTATCTTCTAAATAACTCAATTTGGAGCTATTAAAAACTGAATACAACTTTATAATAAAATAATATGTTTAGTTTTTCCAAAGGTGCCCCTCTCCTCCCTTATATAAGGGCACTTTTTCCCTCTCTTCCTCACACAACTTTGAGCCTTCACGCTCGACCAAACCCTGCACAATTCTCTTATCCACTTACATAGAAACATCCTAGATGTTCTGGTATTCTTCAAAGACCAATTTTAGTGCCCTAAGAGGAGGTCTCAAAGAGGTGCTTCAAAGAAGAGGTAATGTCCGTTACCGATTCTTTCAACTTTATTTCTTCTTCCAATTATTATTATTTAGATGTTTCATTATGAATTAATAAAATATGTATAACTCATATACTGATATGTTATTATATGTATTAAACAACCCTATTTCACCATCTATCCATCCTACGGAAAACGAAATCACCATGCGTGCTTACGTACAGAATACCGTCTCCACACAGTGGTGAAATCTGTTTTTCCACCAACACCTTACATGGATGGGTATAATGGTGTAAAGAATAACTATATATGGTTATTATAACATCATAACAATTATTATATATTATACCATCCACTACAATTCTATTCAATAATTATGGGAATGATATCATCGCTCGTGCGTACGTACGGACTACCGTCTCCACGACGCGATGAGATTCATTCTCCATGTGAACCATACATGAGTGATCATAAAGTTAATATAATTAATAATAATTAAATATATGAATTCTACTGGATTTATGTATATATATATATATATATATTTATGTCATCAATTTAGTTTCATTAAATTCAATAAGGAAACAAAAACAGCGTTCTTGCGTACGTACGGCCTACCGTCTCCATGAACGGTGTATTTCATTTCTTTTATCAATCTATAATATATATATATGTATATGATGAATATATATTATATATAATTCATGTTTTACATTATGGAATTATTTAAATCAGGATATAATAATTAATATCAAGAACGACAAGTTGAAACACATACGATAAAGGAAATGATTTTACCCAAAACGCTTCTTTAACATGGAATTTACAAAAGAACGGGTAATATAAAGTCCTAAGTGAAACATATATGATATAATAACAATGAATATGATTCTGTAATAAGTCAGTGACATTATTTAAATCATTATACAGGAGGTTCGGATACGTATGAAGCATATCGGACCTAAGGTAAGGGAAAACTATTCCAATCTCGTTCTTATCTGAGATTGTTATTCATAAGTATTTACTTGGGTTATTGTTTTAATCCATGACCATGTTTTCTAAAAATGTTTTCATGTATTTTTAAAGTAATTTTTACCTATTTTTGGAATTTACCACATGTTATGAATGGAATCTTACTTTTTTTACCACACGGGGAACTTTTTGACTTTTCCGACAAAAGTACGAGAAGAATGTTATTTTTAACTTATACAGCGTGAACAGATTTTTACGGTTTCATAACATCTCATTTTCATGAATCTTATGTTGTACCTCTCGTACCCCTCGTGGTTTAATTTTCATGATCACAATCACTCTCTTATTTATCTAATATTGTTTTAAGTGTTTTTGGTTGATAGGCATAATTTCAAAATTTCCAAGGAATTGGGGCAAGAAGGCTGAAAGCAAAAATTGACTGGTTTTCAGTACACCGGCCATCCGGTGGAAGACCACCGACCGACCGATGGAGCCTGGACAGAAGGCATCCCTCTGTCCAGACCACCGGCCAACCGGTGTCCCACCACCGGCCAGCCGGTGGACCCAGACAGAATAGTGTCAGCTACTGCCTCAGCACCGGCCAACCGGTGGCCTCCTCACCGGCCAGCCGGTGGTGACTGAGCCCGAGCCCTCTCCCTTTTTCAAAGCACCGACCAACCGGTGGCCTAGCACCGGTCAGCCGGTGGAGCCAGTCAAACTAGCCGTTGGGCTTTGACCAGACTTGTCCACTTGCCTCCCAACGGCTCCGAAGGCCTCTCCAACGGCTCCGAAGACTCCCAAAGGCCATTTGAGGGTTACCCCTCTATAAATAAAGGACTAGGAAGCCCCAGAACACTAGTGAAACAAACGGAAGCCCACGGGAACATTTTTGATCATTTTGGAGAACCTCCGGCGCATTCCTCCAAGGAACCCCCAATTGCTCCAACTCACTTCCACATCCAAGGAGCACCACCAAAGAAGATTGGGAGCGCTCTTCATCAACTCCATCAATCCTTTGGCACCCAAGGCTTCTCCCATTACGGTTTTTATTGTTTTATCTTTTTTGAGCATCAATTTGGGTTTGTGCCTACAAACCCCTCATTTCTCTCATCCTCTCTTCTTTGGGTTTTCACACCACCTTCAAGGTGTGAAGAGGTTAGTCAAGCCTTCCCTTTAAAAGGCTTGAGTCATAGGTGAGCTAGCCTTCACCTGTAAGAAGGCTAGTGGGTTCTTGCTCAACCATTGAAAGCAAGTGGGTTCTTGCATAACCATCAAAAGCAAGCTGTAATAGGTTCTAGACTAACCTTAAAGTCTAGTGGGTTTCTTGATAAAACCATTAAAGAGCAAGCGGTAGTAAATCTCTCAACGGTTGAGTTGGGAGCGGAGACGTAGGCTTTGGTTTAAGCTGAACTCCGTTATCAATTTTGTCTCTTGCCTATTTTATTTCCGCTGCACCTTTAACTTTGTTTTTAAATTGATAATTAATTTTTAAAAGGCAATTCACCCCCCCTCTTTCCATCATTCTCCGTCCAAAAATTGGTATCAGAGGGAAATTTGAGTAATACCCTAACCGGTTTCAAATTCAAGATCCATTGTGATGGCTTCAACCTCTTTCGCCCCCGAAAGCTATTCTTTGGGTCGTGCTCCATTTTTTGATGGAACCGACTATAACTATTGGAAAACTCACATGATTACATTTCTTAAAATTATTGGCTATCCTATATATAGAATTGTTATGCAAGGATTTTATTTATCTAACAAGGATGAGTCCAAATGGACCCCCGAAGACATTGCAAATTTTGAGCTTGATGGCAAAGCCATGAATGCTCATCATTGTGGGATAGACCGTAATGAATTTAATCATATTTCTACTTTCTCATCTTCTTATGACATTTGGAAACTTTTAGAAGTTACCCATGAGGGGACCAAAAAAGTCAAGAAAGGCGATGAGAAGCCCGATTGCCCACTCCACAAGAAAAAGGCCAAGCAAAAGGAAAAGAAGAAGGCATTCAAGGCCACATGGAGTGATAGCTCCACATCCTCCTCCTCCTCCTCCTCAAGTGACAACGGTAAAAAATGCCTAATGGCATTTCATGAGGTAACATCTTCCGACTCCTCATCCTCTTGTTCTTATAATTCTTTTAATCACTTATCTTATGAGGATCTCCAACATGCTAGAGATCAATTGGAGGAAGGTTTTCATGAACTTTCTTCCAAATTTGTTGCTCTAAAAAAATTTCAAAAAACTTTCTTCCGAAAAGGAACAACTTCTCAAAGAAAAGGAGGAGTTGTCCCTCAAGATCCAAAACCTTCCCGATGTTGATTCTATGGAATCAACAATCAAAGATTTAAGGGAATCTCTTGCCAAGTTCACCCAAGGTGAACAAAATTTGACCAAATTGCTTGGTTCCCAATGCATATCTAGAACCACCCAAGGGCTTGGCTATTCCAAGCAAGCTTCCTCTTCCCATGCTCCAACTATTTTTGTAAGGGGGAGCTCCCAATTTAAATTTTGTAATTATTGCAAAAAACCCGGGCACTTAATTTATGAGTGCGATTGCAAAAATGCCTGGTATGGTAGGCCCAAAACCATTTCCTTTAATGATGAATTTTATAGGAGAAGACCCGCCACTAGACAAGTATGGATTGAAAAATCCCTTTTAGCGAGTCTCACCGGACCAAAATTTGTCTCGGTTTCAAAAACCTCTCCCCAGTGATTTGTTGTTTTTATTTAGGGGGAGTTAAGATCGTTTAAGCCTTTTTGCGTTTTTTAAAAATTTCAATTCAAACTTTCAATTCAAACTTTCAATTCAATTGAAAACTTTCAATTCAAATTTCAAAAATTTCAATTGGTTTAAAGTCTCTATCTTGTTTTTCAACTCTTTCCCTCAATCAAGTTTTATGCCCCGTGCTATTTTGATAATCACAAAGGGGGAGAAATTCTTGGTTGATTGGGGGAGAAATCTTTCTCTCATGCTTTGCTTTACTTTCCCATTTATCCTTTAAAGCATGCCTTTAATTTCATTTTTACATTGTTTGTTTTGGTGATTGTGATCATCAAAATAGGGGGAGATTGTTGTTCCTCTCGTACCCCTCGTGGTTTAATTTTCATGATCACAATCACTCTCTTATTTATCTAATATTGTTTTAATTGTTTTTGGTTGATAGGAATAATTTCAGATTGCCAAGGAATTGGGGCAAGAAGGCTGAAAGCAAAAATGGACTGGTTTTCAGTCCACCGGCCAACCGGTGGACGACCACCAGATAGCCGATGGAGCCTGGACAGAAGGCATCCCTCTGTCCAGACCACCGGCCAACCGGTGTCCCACCACCGGCCAGCCGGTGGACCCAGACAGAATAGTGTCAGCTACTGCCTCAGCACCGACCAACCGGTGGCCTCCTCACCGGCCAGCCGGTGGTGACTGAGCCCGAGCCCTCTCCCTTTTTCAAAGCACTGGCCAATCGGTGGCCTAGCACCGGTCAGCTGGTGGAGCCAGTCAAACTAGCCGTTGGGCTTTGACCAGACTTGTCCACTTGCCTCCCAACGGCTCCGAAGGCCTCTCCAACAGCTCCGAAGACTCCCAAAGGCTATTTGAGGGTTCCCCCTATATAAATAAAGGACTAGGAAGCCCTGGAACACTAGTGAAACAAACGGAAGCCCACGGGAACATTTTTTATCATTTTGGCGAACCTCCGGCGCATTCCTCCAAGGAACCCCCAATTGCTCCAACTCACTTCCACATCCAAGGAGCACCACCAAAGAAGCTTGGGAGCACTCTTCATCAACTCCATCAATCCTTTGGCGCCCAAGGCTTATCCCATTACAGTTTTTATTGTTTTATCTTTTTTGAGCATCAATTTGGGCTTGTGCCTACAAACCCCTCATTTCTCTCATCCTCTCTTCTTTGGGTTTTAACACCACCTTCAAGGTGTGAAGAGGTTAGTCAAGCCTTCCCTTTAAAAGGCTTGAGTCATAGGTGAGCTAGCCTTCACCTGTAAGAAGGCTAGTGGGTTCTTTCTCAACCATTGAAAGCAAGTGGGTTCTTGCATAACCATCAAAAGCAAGCTGTAATAGGTTCTAGACTAACCTTAAAGTCTAGTGGGTTTCTTGCTAAAACCATTAAAAAGCAAGCGGTAGTAAATCTCTCAACGGTTGAGTTGGGAGCGGAGACGTAGGCTTTGGTTTAAGCCTAACTCTGTTATCAATTATGTGTCTTGCCTATTTTATTTCCGCTGCACCTTTAACTTTGTTTTTAAATTGTTAATTAATTTTTAAAAGGCAATTCACCCCCCCTCTTGCCATCATTCTCCGCCCAACATCTTACTCTAAAAGATTTTATGACTATTTTCATCAAAATAATTTTCTTTTAAAATTTCATGGAATTTTGTGAAAAGAAAATGATTTTGAAGAAGAAAGGATAATTTCCTCAAAATTCATTTCAAGTGTTTTATCAAAACCATTTTTCCATCTAAGATGACATTATTTTATATGTGTATATTTCATGTATAATGTCTCTATGATTTACATGGTTTCAATTTTCTTATTATGAAATGATATCCATTTATTTTATATAGATTATGTGATGATGGGATTATGTTTTTGAAACCCATTTCATTCATTGGGTTATTATGAATGATGTATGTTTATTTTGTGGAACAAGTAAGAATGATTTCATTATGAGATGGGTGGGACCTATATCTCCCTCCAATTCATTGGGTAAAGATTTATATCTCATGAGATAGACATAGCTGGAACGGCAAGTAAAACCAGTTCAGTAAAACAGGACTGGAACAAGGAGTGAACTCGATTCAGAAAGGGACTTTGTCCACTAAGATGGTCTTGGAAGTAATGCCTTGGCTACTATAGAAATCATATCATGTGCTTAAAGGTTTCCACAATTACATGTTTTATTCCCATGCTATTTTAACATGATTGATGTTCCCTTATGATATATGCCTTACGTACTTCCAGGATTCATTTCTTTGCTCAAGATTTTGATGTTTAGATTTTATGTTCAAGTTTTTGCATTCAAATGTTTATGGATTGTTTTATGTTCTCTATGTTTACCCTTATTGGGAATTTGAGCTCACCCCTTTTACTGTTTTCTTTTCCCTAGGATATAAAGAATAGTTTTAGGTAAGAAAAAAAGGGGAAGATCTTTATTGGGAGATGTTGAAGATCTTTCACCACGATTAGAAGATTTTATTCCAAGTTTCCAAAGACACTAAACTATTACGATCCTTGTGTGTCTGTTTTTGTTATGTATTAAGTATTCTGCAAATGTAATGTATTTTCCATGTACGTTAAGCTTTAGGTATCTATAATTTTTACCTTAATAAACTATGTTAATCACTATTGGATAATTATGTAAAATAAATAAATATATTCTATACTAAATAATTTTTTTTTTAAATTTACTTAAAATTTTTATATGAATTAGTTAAGAATAAATTTCCATTGTGCGTAAAACATTATTTTTATAAAAAAACAATTTCTCTAATTATTATGCAATTATTTTATATTTAATTTTTACAAATTTTCCAAATTTTTATTTATAAATTTATCATAATAATTTAAATACATATTTTGATAAAATATTATTTTATGTTTTAGTGAAATTGTTTTAATTAATACAAGTTCTAATAATAGTTAAATTACTAATTTTTATTGTACATTGACTTCTAATTTATAAAATTTAAATATTATAATTTTCTAAAAAAATAAATAAAAGTAAAATTAGTTTAATAAAAAAATAATAATTAAATTTTAGGTTTTATTTTGATATAAAATCATTTATAACATGATAAAACTTTTCTTTGTAAAAAATCATTAACAACACACTTAGGGGATTGATATTAAAATAATATTTTCCACATAAATTAATTTAACATCATAAATTGGATTCAATATATTGTATATGAATAATTGGTGTTATATCATATGTTGAAATCATTTTTTCATAATGATTAATATGAATTGGTTGTTTTTACATGAATAAGATTAAAATTTATTTTATTCATGTTACTTGTTCCTAGGTTAAAATTAATATTCATCATACATAATATTTTTATTACATAAATTGGATTTAATATTTACAATAATTGGGAACATATAATTTATTATCTATTTTTTTATTTTAGATGATCATTAAAAATGAACATTGATAAAATGTAATCACCATGGTGATAAATTAAATAGTCGAATTATGTAAACATAGATGATAATATAATAACATGTCTAAAAAACCGTTCTACTTATTGGTGGAGGTGTAGATAGACTATAAATTCTATACACAAAATTATTTATCAAAATTGAAGGCACTTATCTTGTTATTTACTTTCAGTAATTGAATAATTTATAATATTTACCAAAATATTGCTACTCTTTTATTATAAAAGGAAACTACCTCCCTTAATTTATTCACACCTATCACAAAATATCAATAAAACCCCTACTGAAATCACCACCAACAACCTTATGATCTTTATATAGTTTTGGTTTTCTAAATATACCATCCTTGTGGCCCTTAATATGAAATCCATGTGAGGTTATTCTAAGATAATATAATTTCCAATAGTATGATCATTTATTTTACAACATCTTTCTATAGATTAATGAATTTCATATAACATAAAATTTTATAGTACTATTAGTTTAGATATATTGAATCTTTATTATGTTGAGGGTTTAATATATCACAATATCATCCTCCATCAAATGGGAAACAATTTTATCACTCATGTCAAAGGTGGATTACCTCCTCCTGTACTGATGTAATATGTTTTCCACAACAAACATACATAAATAGTAAATGTAATGGAAGAAATGAATTTTTAATAAATAAGAAATGATATTAATTCATGGAAAAAAATATAAAATCACCTTAATTTCTCATTCGCCTTTTAAAGTAATGATATAATCTCTCCTATATAAGTAAGACCTATCATTTCCATGATGTGATATGATTATTTTTAAATATTAAGCTATACGAACTGATTGAAAAATAAATAATAAGATCAAATGTGATTAGTATATAATTAATAACATTATGGATATTTTTTAACAATATAATATTCTTGAAAACTATATCACACATGATGAAACACAAATGATAAAAATAAAGTAGTTCACACATAATATAATGGATGTCATATAATAATATTAAACAATGTGTAAGAATATGATTTTATAAGTTCATATATGATATTATAAATAATATAAGGACTCTTTTATACATTAATATCATGTATAAACACATTATACATGATTTAAAGTCACACTTATCTACAATGATGCGTGAGGTAAGTTATTTGGTCTCAATTTATATTCCAAGAGTCATACTGTAATGTTATAAATTTAATTTCACTTATATATTGAATATGGTTCCACTATTTTATACATCATTTTATTTTTTGTTTCAATTTGAATACTTTATTAATGGATAGATCAAATTAATTTTATCAAGTAGATGGAATTACATAACTCAGTTTCTTATCATGGGGTTATATCAATTCTTCATTACCATTCATAATATATGATTATGTGTTAAATTTATTCTGAATATTTTATGTTTATTTATATTGGTTTAATCTAAAACTACATTTTTTACCCATTTCATACTCATTTATTAATAATAATTTCAATGGTATTATATTTTTGATAGATAGTTTTCTCAATGTCCACTCCATTGAGACAAATTTGGTAATATTTACTAATTAATTATTATGATTTTTATTAAATTACAATTTTAAATGTGATATCATCAATATAATTATATTTATGGTATTAAATGTTTCACATGATATAATTTCTTTCATTGGGGTTTTATTTAAAAGAATCCAAAGTTGTTTATGCTTTAATTACATTTTTAACTGAGATTATTTATGGTAGAGTCTTTATTAAATAAAATTATCAGATTAAAATATAATAAAACCATTTTAAATTATAAACCTACAATTATTCATAAAATTTTCATGATATATTTCAATTGAAATGTATAGGGTAAATTAAATGATTCATAAAATGATTTTTAGAAAATCTCAATCCATTTCTGTATTCGATCAAAAATCGTATTTTCATACATATACAAATTTCATTAAAAAATTCAAATATATTTTTAATATTTTCCTTTTATTTTAAATTATTTGAACCCATTGTTGGACTTATATAATATTATTTAAATAGAATACTTCTCTCATTTTCAAAACAATATACTTTTTTCTTTTGTCACAATAATGTGAAATTAGTCATTGTTTTAACAAACATAAAATGAACAATACATTACATTCTTTATAAACACTCACTTATTTGAGTATTTGTTTTAAATTTTACAAGTTTATGTTCAATTAAAAGATTTCCTAATATTTCATATTTTTTACAAAAAATATTATCAATGTGAAATGTTTTTATTCATGAAGAATGATTTTAATTAAATTTTAATGATATTTATATTCATGAATAACAAAAACCACATTATTTTATACATATAATCTATGGGATATATATTCAGTTGATATCATCATTATTATTTACCTCTATGTTTCTTAATATGTTTGACAATAGAAAGTATTGATGTTCAAAATATTGATTTTTTTTCTAGTCATTAAAATTACCTCAAAGAAATATTTTTTTTTGAACATTGAAAATTATATTTCTCTTAAATATAAATATTTATTAGTACATAGATATGGTAATTCACATTAACATATACCATTTCAAATTAGATTATTTGAATTTAATGTTATTATAATAATTAACGAAATATTGATAAATACAAATTATTTACTCAATATAGATATTTGATGACATATAATATTGTTCATGAATTAAATATATCATTTGATATATATGAATGTTTTTGATATTCATTAATGGGTGGGGTATGGATTATTTATCCCATTGATTCATTGATAAGCCTATTGATACAAATAAAAATACTTACATTAATTGTGTTTTTATTAGAAGTTTTAATAATTTTTCGAAAAAGTTATTGAGGATATAGATATAATGATTGTTTTGATTGTGGTTTCAAATTTAATTATCTTCTATTATGATATATTATATATTATTATCCATGATATTATTGATTTAAAATTATTCATAGATGAATATTTTCTCATTATAATAATTAAATAACACATGTGTTTATATCTTTAGCTTTCTATTTTGATTTTCTATTATATAATAATAATTTTCATGTTATTGATTAAAATGTATGTGTGTTCAGTCATTAGAATTAATATATTTATTATAAATTATATAAATAGGGTAATAAATTTAATAATTAAAATAATCATGTGTTCATTTAATTACCTTTTAATATTGATTATTCCTTACAAATTCATGACAACTTATGATATAAATAATTCTTTCTGGGAATTCAATATCACGTTGATTTTTTATCATACCATGCACATAATTAAGGAATTAATAAATGAGTTCATGGATACATAATGTTAACAATCACTTTATCATAATTTATAGTTATAATTGTAATTGATGACTTGAGTTTATATATAGGTCACCAAAAAATAACTAATATATTCAATCCTTTTGGATTTGATTCATTGTATCTTGGGAGATTTTTGTACTGTAAAAAATGGATATCTTATATTAGATTTGCGGCCTTTACTATTAGTATCATAGGATGATTATAAGAAACCTTGTGAAAGAGATTTAGAAAAACATATATTTTATAACATAACCTAATAGTATAATTTGAAGAAAAGTATAAAAAATGTTATATTTTTGTATAGAAATTATCTTGTGTATTTCCCTTATAATACATCCATATCAAGAAACTACTACTAGAAATTGTTTTGAAATAGTTATACCAAGGGGTAAAACCCCTTAGAAGGGAACATTGGGATTAGATTATATTATCACCTAATGTATGAAAATGGTCATAAAATTTCTTCTAGTTTGACAGGCATAGGGTACATTCTTTAGTTAACTCACATTTACATTACAACCCTTCATTATTTGTTTTAATTTATTATGAAAATGAATAAACTAGGATAATAATTAGGTATATTTAATTGAAAAAACCTTGTAAACATCAACTAGGACATCCTTTTATGGGCCTCCTCAGAGTGTAATCCACAATCTGCACTATGGGACTCCTCAGACTGTATGCCACAATCCACTCCATGGGCCTCCTCATAGTGTAATCCCCAATCCATCATTCTGGGCTGCCTTAGAGCGTAAGTCCCAACCCAATGCGAACTATGAGGGATTTGATCCATGCTAAGGCATGGTATGTAGGAAGCCTCCCCGAGGATCATGCCCGATCACAATCGGACCCCCGGGTCCACCTTCACGTTGGTTCTCCGACACCCCGATTCTGGGATACCTCAGAGCATAAGTCCTAAACCAATGAAAAATACGTGGACTTTGATCCCTATCTCCTAGTTCAGGTACGTAGGAAGCCTCCCTGAGGTTCAAGACCATCAACCAGTCTATCTGACTATCTTCGCATCGGTTCGCCGAGTTGCTCCCAGCACTATCTCAATGTGTCCATATTCTTCAAAGTCATTAATCCAGTGAGGGATGGTAAACCTCCGGCCTAAATGATTCTGAACCCCAGCGTTTAGATGACCATTTCCAACCAGGAGAAATCAGTGGATACTATGCTTGGGTATACACAAAAGATTCTCGAACATATGAATACGTCTTAAATCTATAAGAGAGTCCCGAAACAGGCAATAATTCCCCCCAAAAGGGTGCGATGAACCTGAATTCTGATCCTCTTGACCAATGTGAGTTCTTAAGAATCGCTGGTTAGACCATCTGGCAAACTCCTTCCTTTGGAAAGTAGGTCCACGTGTCATCAGATACGGAACTATTGGGTGTTTTCAGACCGAAAACACGAAACAAAAATGGTGAACCCGGCGTGAATCTTTAACCAAGCATGACAGATTTAACCTAATCCCACCCTATGACCCCTTTTACTCACAAGGAGGTCCAAGTAAGGACATTAACTACGCATGAGATCATTAGATGCTGCTTTGACGGGATTGATTCTTGTATTTCTTAAAATGTTTTGCAGGTACTACCTTCAGAACTCGCTTCGATCCAATGACATCCCTAAGGAACTCACAAGCGTGTGATTCCAACTACGCAATGACATGACTTCCTCACCTATGGAGGACCCCATCACCCACCTAGCGTCTTCAACACTGGGTCTCAGACGCGCTGATCCGAGAGTACCACATAAACGGTACTCTCCCAATGGTGGAGGCAACCATGCACGCCCTCCAATCTGCCAGAACTCACCGGTCACCTGCCTAGTAGCGGACGCAAAGGCAGATCTAGATAGCCCTTGTTTCTGTCTCCAACCATTTCGGGATTCTATCCCAAGAACGAGACAATACATACCTACCTTATAGGGAGGCGGATGGGTTTGACATTGAGGACTTCATCCCCACTGAACGGGGGTTCCGCTCCAAGGCCCCCGCCGGAAGGCGTCATCGCGGGCACACCACGATTCAACATCCTCGCACCGAGGAGGATGTCTCCTCGAGAATTCAGGCCCACTCTCCCCGAGCTCCGGCCTCTCGGACCACCCAACAAGGGCGGAAGAAGTATAATTAGGGACCGGTCATCACCCTCGTCCCTAAGGAGGAGCTTCGCTGCCCAGCCACGGAGATGTACCATGAACAGGCACCTACACCTGTTCGCTCCTCCTGAGCCCGCCATCCAGACATGGCAACATCATAAAAGCTGGTGCGCATCCCCACTAAGCTCCATCAAGCCCATTTCTCACACAGCACGACACTTACCAGGCATGCACCTCTCCCTGTCTAGGGTCGTGAAGCCCACCAGCTAGATGTGGTGGTGACCCGGCACCTGCAGGACCAGATCCTAGTAGATGCTTCTGATGCCCGCCATCATGATATGGGGGCGATCAACAAAGACCGCCACCCAAATGTGGAGGAAAATCATAGGAAGGCACGTCTCCCCACCAAAAAAGGCCACCGACTCGAAACGGTGGGAAACCAATATATGAAGGGCCAGCTCCCTGCAGATGCATGTAAAGTACGCCATCCCGATGTGGTGGAAAACGGAGAGATAAAGCGGTGTATCCCAACACAGGGGCATATTCGTTCAGCTTCCCTGACATAGGAGAATTGTCAGTACCCACTGACCACCGGAGGACCGGAGCAATATATTCCTAATCCGATACCAGAATGGGCCTTCATACCCATTCCAGCCAAAGATGTCTCTCTACATATCCTGGAAATGATGGAGGAGCAGGTATTGATCGCAAATCATATCTTTCAGACTTTCCAGAATGTAATTGCATCAGTGGAAACATCAAGGACTTGGGCTCGTGAGCCCCTCTCCCCAATTGAGGAAACTCATCTAAGAGAGGAGATAGCCGCCTCAAAGAAGATCTGTATCGCTTCTTCTTCTTAGGAGGGTCACCGACCATATTCTGCGACGCAAGGGCAACCAGATCGAGCAGCTTCACTCATTCCAACTGGGGGACACCCGTCCATCATGGTGGATGCTCTAGAGCAGGCATATATTCCTGCTAAAAGTCAAGATTTTCGTCGGCATATCCTTTCCGCATCACGAGATTCAATTATACACGGACCCAATGGTGAAGGTCGTTGTCAACAGCAGATGGTCCCCGCTTCCCGCAAAAGAGCGCCCCGAATGCGTCAAAGGAAGTCGGAAAATAAAGAGGGAGTTGATGACTCTGCTCTGCTGGAAGCTAGGGTTCCCAACGCCGCTAAGCATACATCAAAGGATCATAACCCTACCCACCCATTACCATATTATGGGAGTGGCAGTAGCAGTAGTGAAGGTCCTCCCCGCAATGTCGCTACCAGCAGCTCTGAAGGTCCTCCCTAGAGCACCCATGGGGGATTCCCCCACGGGCATATAACGATCGATCACAAGATATCCTCTTTTTATGTGAGTCACAAAAACCATCCACGTGACCAGAAGATTGAGCTGCAAGATGTTCCTCCACTTGTTGCGGTCCACCCTAAAGGTCCTTCCTGGGGTATACACTGCAAATACTCTCCATGCAGTGGGACCACAGATTATGAGAGTAGTCCTCGCTATCATAGTCGCAACTATGAAATCCCTCCCTACAGTTATGTCTCATCATGACAAGAAGGCCCTCCCCTTGTCGTAGCCTGCCCTAAAGGTCCTCTCCAGGGGTTACGCTGCAACAACACTCCACACAGTCGGGCATCAGATCCCGGTGGTAGTCCTCACCACCCTGATAATGGATGTCCTCCCCGTAGAGATGCCAAGAAACGATAAGACCCTCCCCTCATTGCGGTACATTCTAGAGGCCCTCCCCAGGATGTATCCCGTAGATATTCTCCCCGGGGCAGCAGTAATGGTAGTCCTCGCCATTTCCGCAGCTGTGATGGTTGTCCTTGCCACCACGACCGCCATTGCAAAGGTCCTCCCTACATTGGACCCAAGCATCAAGAAGTTCCTCCCCTTGTCTCAGTGTTTCCTGAAGGTCCTCCCCAGGATTAACATCAAATGTCAAGCCATGATATTCATCCTCAACATGATGGCAGTTGTTGTAAAGGTCCTCCCTGTAATGATGCTACGCAGCCAGAAGGTCCTCCCCTTGCTGCGACACGCCTTGGAGGTCCTCCCCAGGGTGTCCACTACAAAATTCCTCAATGCGGTGAAACATCAAGCCGTAATGGTAGTCCTCACCATTATGACCGCCATTGCAGAGTTCCTCCCAGTGATGACATATCATATCGACAGGAAGGTCCTCCCCCTGCCAAATCAAGTACAGAAAAGCCCTCATATGCCGAGGAACTCAGAAATATGGGATCGAGCATGTTAGATTCCTAGTTAGTTGCCAACGAAATCCTCCTGCAATCAGAAGATGGTCTAGGGCCACGTTCATCCTCTGAACCACCTCAGAACCTCCCACATAATGATTCAGCACCTACCGGTCCCACTGCCTCTAACCGCATTGGTAGCGAGCGTCTCAGTTGGGCTGACCAGGTAGAGGAGTCACTAGCGGAGGAGTATGCCGATATGCTGCGCCTGAGGAAACGATTGGCCAGGGATGATATACCAGTTATGTTTTGGCCTACGACCACCTCTTAGTTCAACATACCCGGAGAGTTGTCAGAAAAATACATGCACGACATCTGCCATAATATATGGACAACCCTCCGCCGACTGAAATCAAGCTTCCTACCCTATGATGGGTATGTAGACCATGTCAAGATAATAGGGGACCCCTTGCATCACATAGACATGGAAGCTCTTCCTTCAGCATAGTAACAGTGACTCGAGAGGCGTAAAGGAAACATAGAGATAGCCTGCCTCCGTGTGCTGCACCAGCTACGCCGCCTCATCGGTGACGCTCTAACGAGAGTCTATATCAGGGTATGGGGAGAACATGGAGCTCTGCATTTCACTTCACTCCCATCCTAGAAGAACCCGTTCATCATGGTGTCTTGCAACGTCATCACATCAAGATGGAAATCGAATGGTCTCTCTATTCAGGAAAGGCAACACACTCAGCAGAGTCAGGCCTTGAGTAATTCCCAGAAGTGTCAGGCCTGACAGGAAAAATCCATTCAAGAACTCCTGAATCAGGCCACCGAGAGCATACAATAGGCCTCTCGCCTAAGAGAGACCAATCAGCGATCTTTTCCGGCCTCCCTAGAAGGGATTGATTCGCAGAAGAACTCGGCACCAAACCCAGTTCACCTCCGAATAGGGGCACACAAGATCAGGAAGGTAGCGATAACAGCAACTACTGCCGCAATCCAGTTTCAACCCTAACCTGTAGGGATGGAGACATTTTTAACAACAAATTCCCCCATAAGACCAATAAAACCGAGAAGGGACTCAATGTCCAAGGAATGGAGCCAACCCAAGCCCTCAGGGCTGGAGGCATTATTACCCCCTCAACAAAAACCTCCCCCACAAGAGTCAGTATTCTCTCATCTAGGGAGGATAATCAGAAGAGGAGGTTCTCGTCCTATCCCGTTATTTGAATCATCATCCCTTCTGAGAGGAAGCTGCACCGTAAGGTCGCATCAATGAACTCTCCGCGTCACCCTTCATCAAGAAGTCCGAAGGCAATCCCAGGACACAAAAGGGAAGGCCAACAAGAAGACGTAGAAGATCCTCTTCCTATTTGGAAGATGACGTCCCCTCCACCCCACTATATGCATTCATCAAAGTCATAGTGGCTTACCCCATGGGTGACACTGGGGAAAATGAAAATCCGGATGGATCGAGAGACGATAGTTCCGGTCAGGCTGTGACTCACAACGAATGACCAGGTGTGCACACCCGGAACTAGAGGTCCGCCCTAAATATGGATGTCCTTCTAGCCAACCCTCCTCCTCCTACCCTTCGACCTTCCAATAAGGATAAGAACAAAGGGCTGGTTACCCTTAACCCGCCTCCTTCTCTCGACAAAAATGAGCCACTCACGCTCGAAGAGAGATTCGCTCGACAGGAAGAGGTGATGAAATAATTAAGAAGGCTTAACGCATAGCTACTCTAGAGGAACTGCCTTATTGAAAGTGGGTCTCAGGAGGAGCCACATTATGCACTCCCAAAAACTGCACCTCAAAGACAAAGGTTTCCCCGGAAAGCGAAACACAGTCAGGGCTCCCGTCCAACGAGGCGCCTGGCCTGTTCAACTACCTAAACGTAGATTTGGATGATTACCAAGACTTCCATCCACTCAGGAAGCAACCGGAGAGAGTATACCTAAACCCTACGATGGTGCCCCAAACGGAACATGCACCCTTGGTGCCAGCCAATCCGGATCCTCTGGAAATGCCTCGAGCTATGCCTGCCCAGGACCGGGCCCAATAGGATGTAAACCAAGGTCTCACCAACACCATTGAGGCACTAACAGCTCGATTGGAAGAGATAGAAGGTCAACGTGCTCTGATACAGCCAGAGCGGAAACCCTACCTGGATTGGGTGAGAAACACACTGCCTCCACCCAATTTTGGGAGCCCTGTATTCCCTATCTTCAATGGATCGGGTGATCCAGAACAAAATTTGATGCACTACGCATACTATTGCGACCCTATGATGGGGACTCTGGAACAGCAAGAAGCAGTGAAACTCAGATGCTTCGTATGGACCTTGCAAGGATCCGCCTTCGTCCGGTACATGAGTCTTCCAGCCCAGTCAATAAAGAGCTGGGAGGACCTTTGGTATCATTTCATGTTCCACATTAGCTCAACGTTTCTCAAGGAAACGGTCAGTGACCTCGTGAACTGCAAGAAGAGGGAGAACGAGAGGGTCTCAAATTTCATCGCCAAATGGGAAGGTCTGACATATTCCCTAAACATGATGATTCCTCAAGATGAGATGCTAGCCATATGCATCGATAATCTTCGAGATGAGCTTCGGACACCGCTCATACCAGTGGAGTGCACCACTAGCTTCCGCTGTATCTCGACCATTGCCTAGAGAATTGAGGACTCCCTCCAGCGGACTAATTCAAAGTCTCGAATAGCCTCGCAGGCTCCTGCGAAAAGAGCCCCTAGAGCTGAAGCATCTGCTGTCACACTCAAGTCAGCCCCTGTGCCTGCTCCACTACTCATGCCTCCACCAAATCATCAAGGGCCTCCTGCATATCAGCGTCCAACTCCGCCTAAATGGGACGATCAGCGAGGACCGAAGCGGAACCAGTTTGAGGAAAGAAGACAAAAAGTATACTCATTCTGAGACGATCAAGTCTGCGTCTACTTCATTGTCACCATGAACTGCAACATGCTCCGCCTTCTAGAGATGAGGAAACCTGAAGAGGTCGGCCGCGATGACAATCCATATTGCTTCCCCTACCATAGAATTTTGGGACACAGTATCTGAGAATACTTCGTCTTCAAATACATCCTGCAGAGGATGGTAGACTCCGGACAGGTCGAGCTGGGACCACCCCCAGCACATGTGGCATGTATCTCTACCATTGACTCTGACAAAGAGGAGGGGTGGAAGAAAGTCACCAGCAAGCAAGGGCAGAAATTTTACAACTGGATAACTCAGAAGACTATCAGCTGAGCCTAGGGCATACTCCGAGCTCACCTATAGTAGCCGGTGTTGCCACCAACATCCCCTCAGGCCGCAGAGCCATCAGTATCGACCTTACAAACCTCCACGATCCGGTCATCTGGGTGTAATCGAAGGAGGAGGAAACAATCGCAAGAGGATCAGTCCGCGACGGGGACAATGTTATTCCCGACCCTGGCAGATTATATGCTCTCGAATTTGGCGCCACGGGCACCGACCCACCAAATGACACCATCAGGGACAACTGACCAGGTTGACCTGTCAGAGGATGAAGATCCAATCATTGGTTCTATTAAAATCATCCATCTTATGGAATCATTCCCTGACGAAGGGTATGGTTACGAACCCAAGTTCCCTGCATGAGGAGCTGGGAGGAGGAATCACAGAGGTAGGGGATACCAAGGGAGGCACAGTCGTGGCCAAAACCAGCCCTACGGTTGGACCCCAGCCCAAACCGTTAATATCACGGAAACCCATGGGAGAGCCCTTAAACGGACTCATCATGGTAAAGAATGCCCCTCCACCTCCATAGGCAACTACTCTAGCCCTGTTTTTCTGCGATACCCACCAGAGGAGGAACAAATGTTTGGCCGCCTAGTGCTCACAAACAGATCGGCCGGTCCAGGTCCTCAAAATGTGGGAACGCCATCGATATCTGACCCCGTGGCCGACCCCTCTTTGTCAAATGCTCCATCCCCTAAATCACCCTCTAAAAATCTCCCACCAATGGAGAAGCGTCGGCCGCTAGAGCAGAAATACAAAATCCTTAAGGAGCTAGCATCGGCACCAGCCAAGCTGTCAATCCTCGATGCCCTAAGTCTGTGAGAAAACCTCAGGGATGCACTTATAAACGCTTTGATCAGCCCCCAGAAGTTTCAAGACGAGGTAGCTAACATCGAAAGTTACTGAATGAAGACAGACCCGGCTGAATGCAATGTGGTGATTTCCTTCACCGATAAAGATGATTATTCCATCATTCAGGGACACATCAGACCACTATATGTGTCCGACACACTGAATGGTATTGATATCTGGAAAGTCTTTATAGAAAATGGCTCTGGAGTTAACCTCCTTCCCCTATGGACACTCCGTAAGTTGGGCTACAGTGAGGAAGAACTAATTCCCTCAACCATGACTCGGTTGGGTTACGACAAGAGTGAGTAGAAACCAATGGGACAAATCAACCTAAAGACCCATTTTGGTGACCTGGTGGCCTACATGGAATTATTGGTGGTCCAGAAGAGCACAACATTCAATGCCCTACTGGGAAGGCCGTGGCTCCATAAGCACATGGTCATTCCTTCATCCTACCACCAGTGTATCAATTACCGCATCAATGGAAAAAGTGGAACATTGCACACCGACAAGGCCCCTTTCGAGATCTTCGAGTGACATTACATTGATGTCGGGTTCTATGAGAAAAAGAAAAAGAAGCCTCTGGTCGATGGTGTCGACTGGATCCCCACTCCAAATGGCCTAGAAATGGTTCCTGATGACCCCCTCAGGAAGATTGGTAGATAATATGTCCTTCCCATCAACCATGTTGAGAGTAGGAGTTCAAGTACAGAAACACACTTGGATGTCCTCATGACTTCAGCCACGACGACCGAGCCCGACAATGCAGTAATGTCCACCAACCCTCGATCTCGGGACAGATACTTGAGTAATGAAACCCATGACACCTCGTCTCCGGACTCCCAAGATCCCGTGTCAGGAGCTATCTCCCCGTCGGATCAAGAAGATGAGGAATTGAGAGAAGAAGAGGGGGAAGATCTCAGGGATTTACCTCCTGCATTTGAAGAGGGTATCTCCAACACAGTGGATGAGCTCAGGGAAATAAACCTAGGTACCAAGGACGATCCAAGTCCTACTCTCATTAGTGTATCCATGTCCCCCAAGGAGCATGAGGTATATACCTATTTCCTGAGGCAACATCGGGATGTTTTTGCCTGTAATTACACAGAAATGTCAGGACTCGATCCCGAAGTGGCGACGTATCACCTGGGTCTTCCAGAAGACCATCGGGGCTATAAACAAGCCCCCAGAAGGACGCACCCCTCACATACCTCCAAAATAGAGGCTTAAGTCGATAAACTCATTAAAGTAGGCTTCATTCAGGAGGTGCAGTACCCCATTTGGTTGGCCAACATCATCCCTGTCATGAAAAAGAATGGACAAATCCACATATGTATTGAATTCAGATATCTCAATTGGCATTGTCCGAAAGATGATTTCCCAGTCCCGTTCACCGAATTATTAATCAATGCGACGACCAGGTATAATGCTTTATCCTTCATGGACGGCTATTCTGGATATATTCAAATCAGGATGGCCTGAGAGGACAAGAAAGACACTGACTTCAGGGCCCCTCAAGGAGTATTATATTACAGGGTCATGCCCTTTGGTCTCAAGAATGCTGGTGCCACATATCAGTGCACCATGCATCGGATCTTTAAACCATTCCTAGGTAAATTCATTAAATGTTACGTGGATGACCCGGTGGTCAAGTACGAACAGCGCTCGGATCACCTATCAGACCATGAGACCATCTTCAACAAACTCTGACATCATAGCTTGAAGATGAACCCATTGAAATACGCCTTCGGGGTTACCTTAGGGAAATTCCTTGGCTTCGTCCTACGCCATCGTGGCATCGAAGTCGACCCTGAGAAGACCAAGGATATCCTTAGATTACCACCTCCCCGAAATCTCACCAAGTTGAGGGGATTCCAAGGACACCTAGCCTATATTAGGCGGATCATAGCCAACCTGGCTAGAAAATGTTTTCCCTTCACCGGGTTAATGAAGAAGGGGGTCACGTACCAATGGACGGATGACTTCCAAGAGGGGTTCGACAACTTGAAAAAAGTACCTCTTAAGCCCACTGGTGCTCATGCCCCCGATTGAAGGAAGACCTCTCATCTTGTACGTGACTTCCCTAGAGTGATCACTGGGAGCCTTCCTCGCACAAAAGAATGACGTGGGCAGTGAAAACAACCTCTATTACCTCAGCCAAACCATGATTGATACTGAGATTTGATACTCAAATATCGAGAAGAGTTGTTTGGACTTGGTCTTCGCAGTTCAAAAGTTGCGACATTATCTGTAGCATCATGAGGTCCATTTGTTCTAATGGAGTAACCCTCTCAAGTACATCCTTAGCCACCCGATGCTAACCGGATGCCTATCCCAATGGGCGGTCATCCTGCAACAGTTTGAAATCTGGTTTATGCCTCAGAAATCCATCAAGTCTCAGGAATTAGCAGACTTTCTGGCAGAGCACCCTTCGATAGGGACCACTGCACCGGATGCCAAGCTACCTGATGAAGACATCTTCTCAGTTCAAGAGGAGTTCCCAGCATGGGAAATGTACTTCGACGGCGCATCCCAAAGCCCAACCGAGAAGAGGATGGAGGATCCCAAATTCAACAAAGTGGGTTTGGGAATAGTACTCATGTCCCCAGAAAAGGAAGTCTTTACATATTCCTTCCTCCTATCATAAGGATGTATGGACAATGAAGCATAATATCAAGCTCTCATTATGAGCCCGAAACTCGCACTCTAGGCACAAGTACAACACGTTAAGGTAAAAGGTGACTCGGAACTGGTCATCAAGCAAGTCAATGGTGACTATTCTCTTAAAAAGGAGGAGTTGATCCCCCTGTTTTACTATGTCCGAGGTTTAATGGCAGAATTCTCCACAGAACCATGATTGACCTATATTCCCTGGTCCCAGAATTCTTAGGCTGATGCATTAGCCAACGCGGCCATAGCCCTAGCTGAACCAGGCCAGGATGAGATGGTTATCAGTATTTCTCACCATTGAATGGTATTGCCATTTTTCAAACTAAGATGGAATAAATCCACGAAGTTAGTCCTGTCCCCGAGCCATATGCTCTGGCCACCGGCTGGATGACCCCCATTGCAAACTACCTTCAACGGGGAGAAATTCCATCAGACAGGGCTGAACGAGAGCAAATACAGATAAGGGCAATCAACTTTGTCCAATATGGTGGAGTGGGTTAGCAAGATGACCTCTACAAACGAGGCATCGACAGAGTTATCCTCAGATGCATTGATGGAGAGGAAACTGTCTCCATCATGAATGAAGTACATGTCGGGGCATGTGGAGCACATCAGTCAGGCACCAAGATTTCCCATCAGGTTCGAAGGCTTGGGTACTACTGGCCCACAGTGGCACGAGATTGCGAGCGCTTTACCGCAAAATTCCACTCATGCTGATTCATTCCAACTTCATACACCAACCCCCAGAGTTACTCCATCAATCCAAGTACTCCTGGACTTTTTCCGTCTGGGGAATGGACGTCGTGGGACCACATCCTCCCGCCACGACCAAACAACTGAAATATATACTCATGGCAACCGACTTCTTTTCCAAATGGGCAGAAGCCATACCCCTCAAGGAAGTCGGTGCAAGAAATATTGTCACCTTTGTGAAGACTAATATCATCATCTGATTTGGTGTCCCTCATACCATACTGACGGACAACGGCACCAACTTCTGCTCTACTGAATTGGAGAAACTATTCCACGAGTATGGTATCAAGGCTAACCACTCATCCCGCTACCATGTAGCAGCCAACAGACAGATAAAGGCATTCAACAAGACCCTGTCCAAAATTCTCCAGAAAATAGTGGACAAAGACAAGAATTCATGGCCGGATAAACTCTTCCATGCATTGTGGTATTATCGAACCACAATGTGCACCGCTACTTGGGACACCCCGTACTAATTGGTGTACGACACAAAGGTGGTCCTGCCCATTGAACTCCGACTTCCCTCAATCTGTGTTTCCATCTGTGATCAATTGTCCGATGATGAGCAGTCAGAAAAGTGTCTAGGGGAATTGGAACAACTAGACGAGAAGTGGTTTCACACTTTGCACCATCTGGAGATATACTAAAATTGGATCGCGGGAGCCTTCAACAAAAATGTTCATCTTCGGTCTTTCTTGGAAGGAGAATTAGTGTTGGTCCTCCGGACCCCAATGATACTCGGAAAGAAGCCTCAAAAGCTGGAGCCCAAGTGGGAGGGACCATACATTGTACACAAGGTCTAATCCAATGGAGCATATACCCTGATCTCCATGGACGAACAATTTACAACCGGTCCTACAAATGCGAGGTTCCTGAAGAAGTATTTTTTATAATAACTAAAGTTTTATTATTCCTCATTCGATCTGCATGATGTTAAACTGCCAAGCACCCAATGGTCCAAACACTATGACCCTAAACTAAGAGTATCATGTCCTCATCGGCATAATTGAAAGCAGTTATCATCGGAGCTTCATGACGTTAAACTGCCAAGCACCCAACGGTCCAAACTCTATGACCCTAAACTAAGACTATCATGTCCTCACTGCATGATGTTAAACTGCATGGAGTCCATCCTCACCGCATGACGTTAAACTGCATGGAATCTAATAATACCCCTCTTCCTAACCACATGACATTAAACTTTAGGGCTTTTGTCCTTACCACACAACATTAAACTGCAAAGATAATAAAAGTTAAAAATTCCTTCTGCCCCCATGTACGAACCAGACCTACACGGAGTGTGTTCCACGTCCTCACCGCATGACATTAAACTGCATGGACCACGTCCTCACCGCATGACGTTAAACTGCATGGACCAGATCCTCACCGCATGATGTTAAACTGCATGGACCACATCCTCACCGCATAACGTTAAACTGCACAGATTTTAGAGAACTACATACGACTTAATTCCTGCCCCCACATGATACGTAGTGACGTCGAGATCCCCTATCATGGCCCAAACACTCCCAAATAAAAGTTAAAAATGCCTTCTTCCCCCCGTGTACGGACCAGACCTGCATGGGGTATAATTATCATCCTCACCACATGACATTAAACTACACGAACATGAAGTTTTAACAATGCCCCTCTCCCCTCGTGTATGGACCAGACCTGCACGGGGTGTACTTATTTCAGAGAACTACATATGGATTGATTCCTGCTCTCGCAGGATACGTAGTGACGCCAGGGTTCCCCGTCTGGGCCCAACCACCTTCAAATGAAATAAAATAGAAGTTAGAAAATGTCATCTCCTCCCATTTATGGACCAGACCTGCACAGGGTGTAGTTATTCCAGAGAACTACGTGAGGCTTGATTCCTGCCCTCACAGGATACGTAGTGACACCAGGGTTCCCCGTCCTGGCCCCGCCCCCTGAATAAAAGATAAAAATGCCCTTTTCCTCCCGTGTACGGACCAGACCAGCATGGGGTGTACTTCTCGTCCTTACCGCACGACGTAAAACTACAAGGATATCAAGATTTAAAAATGATCCCTTCTCCCCATAAATTGGCTAGACCTTCATAAGGTGTGTTCCTCACCTTTGCCGCATGACGTTAATCTGCACGAATAATAATAATAAAAATGCCCCATCCCTAGTGTACAGACCAGACCTACATGAGGTGTATACTTCGTCCTTACCGCATGACGTTAAACTACACGGACTTCGTCCTCACCGCATGATTTTAAACTGCACGGACTTCGTCGTGACCCACCCAAGACACATGGAAATATGAGATGGAGATATTTATTGCACATTTGGATGCATCTTCTCCATACATTAGACTCCACGACCCGGATAATTATGGATCTTTATAACCATTAATGTCCATCGGAAGTGGAATGTCATCGACCCATGGACACCTTTGTATGACTATGCATACCATGCCCTCAGTGGCTCTACATATTGATAGCCCCTAACCCGTCTACCAAAGTCAAGATTTCCTCTGGAGACACTCTTCCTAGCTCCGTACGCCTACCAGTCTCAGAGCCCCCGTATCACATCTCTTGATCCAAAAATTTATGGAGCAGTGGTTTAAAAGTTCATTCCCCTTTTCACATCCAAGTGTTGCCAGGGAATCCCTATCTTTCTAGCCTATGTGTTCGCCAGTGGTTTACAGAGCGACCTGCATCAATGAACATCAAGACAACGCTAGGCTACTTTGACTCAAAGGACAATTGCAGTGAAGATGTTTCTTGTATACTCGGACACCATTATCCCCACGTGCCGAACACTGCACTGTGAGCAATTGCGTATTCTCATAATCATTCATGGCCATCGGATGTAGAAAGTTATCGACCCGGGGACACCTTTGTACGACTATGCATACCATGTCCTCAGTGGATCTGCATAATCATAACCCATAGATCTTCCATCAAAGGCAAGATTTCCTTGGGCGGTACTCTTCCTAGCTCCATATGCTTATCGGCCTCAGAGCCCCCACGCCACACGTCCTGATTTGGGAATACTCAATGTTACAGTTTAAACCCTTCATCCCCCACCTTGTTCCAAGTATATCAGAACAGTTGACTCAGTTATCCTTCGAGTGACTGCAGTAATAGTCACACAATGGTCCTAGCTCTATGACCGCTAAACTAGAAGTACCTCATCCTTACCGCACGATGGTAAACTGCATGGAGTAAAGGTACACCCCCACGTGCAAAATAAATTAGCATAGGGAACTTCCTAAGCTTTAACAGCAACTAGGTCCGAGTATTCCCGACATGTTTAGACATTTCCTTCCCCGATGACAGACTTTGTGGCCCGAATAATTGTAGATCTTCATAACCATTCATGGCCATCGGAAGTGGAAAGTCATCGACTTGGATACACCTTTTCATGACTATGCATACCATGCCCTCAGCGGCTCTGCATATTGATAGCCCCTGGACCATCTACCAAAGGCAAGATTTCCCCGGGCGATGATCTTCCTAGCTCCGTATGATTACCGGCCTCAGAGCCTCTATGACAGCTCTCCTGATCCAAGAATTCCCAGAACCAGGATTTACACCATCAACCCCCCTCCACGTCTTGGACATGCCTGGATACTCGGCCCCAGTTACATTCTAATCACGAGTGGCCTTTTTAACTACGTCCTCACAGCATGACGTTAAACTGCACGGTCAATCATCCTCACTGCATGATGTTAAACTGCACAACATCCTTTAATAATGCTCATCATCTTTGCCGCATGATGCTAAACTTCAGGGTCAAACGCGCCACAGGTTCAATAAAGAACAGAGGCTTTTCTCTGTCCTTCAGTGCATAGGACAGACCGACACAAGCCACCGGCTCACAACCGTGTGAGAAGGAATTACTTCACCCATTCTCAGGAAGTTCAGTCTATATATTTCCCCCATATCCAGGCACCCTTTCATCAAAAACCATACTCTGTACTCAGAAAAAAAATGTGGACTCTCATAAGCCACCCTTGGTGGTCCCAAATCTCAACTTCCCTGAAGTTTCTTGGCTATCGGGGTTATACAATCATTGACCTAAGGACACCTTTTCATGACTATGCATACCATGCCCTCAGCGGCTCTGCATATTGATCGCCCCTGGCCCGTCTACCAAAGGTAGGACTTCCTTAGGAAATGCTTCTATCCGTACGCCACTTGGCCTCTGAGCCCCCATGTCTATCTCGAGATTTAGAAACCCTCTGAGTTACAGTTTACCAACCTCTTTCACAACCTTTCTTGATTATGGTTGAATGCCTCTGAAAAGATTATCGAGGACCAGGAGAAGCCATTCCATTCCAGATGATTTCCCAGTTGCATGACTTTAAACTACACCACACTTAAACCATCCCTTACACAAACTAAATGCATAGGAAAGTGGTCTCTCGACCACAACCCCGATTAATAAAGTTGTTATCAAAACCTTCTAGACATCACATACCCTTTCTGAGCCACCCCTGGTGGTTTTCATAACCCTCCAAGACACCCATGGTGGTTTCCATAAGCCGGTATTTCATGAAGTCCTATGGCCATCATAAATGGAGATTCATTGAATTAAGGACACCTTTTCACGACTATGAATACCATTCCCTCAGCGGATCTGCATATTGATCACCCCTGGCCTGTCTACCAAAGGAAATATTTCCTTAAGGCAATGATCCTCCTACCTCTGCACGCCGACGTGGATCCCATGCCTTGAGACATGCCCTGCATGTCTTTCAAATTTAAACACACTCCCCCCAAATGCGTCTGAAGGACATCGAGACATCTTTTAATCAACCAAACCCCATTGGGGCCCTTTCCCCACCATGTCTGGTCAAAGATGTTCGACCTAAAACATCAGTAATGATGGTCTTTTCGGTAGTACATTAAACCGCTCACAAAAAGATGCACAAAGCCTGTTAGGATGAAAACCCAAAATGGGCGACCTAAGAAAAAATCCGGCAATACCCACTGGGTTCACACTAAATAATCCCAAGAAAAATCAGGGTATTAAAAGAAGAGACAAAAAGTTTTTAGGGATTTTCTACAAACCCCTATCAATAGTCAAACTATGCTCGCTGGACCCCATGGTCTAGGAAAAAGTTATATTTTGTTTTACTGAGTTATGATTAATTCTGATTTAGTGAATTGTTATTTACACAACATTTGTTCTAGTAACAATCAAATTTCACAACAACAAGTGATTGATAGAGACTATATTTTGTTCAAACAAAAAGGGAGGACGTCCACAAGATGGGGTCTCTCCCTCACAAGAAAAAAGGGGAGATGGATAAGTAAAACAGAGGGTACAAGAATAGATCTGAAGGTCATAAAGGAACCTAACTTTCTCTCTCCACCAGATCAGTGACTGTGCGGCGGAGGTCGTTGCAAGACCGTTCCAGCACGGCCTTCTCCATGGCTTCAACCTTAGCCACCGGACGAGTGCGCTCCACTGTTGTTTGGAGATCGTTGATCCCTTTTCCAGTGGATTCAAGGTGATCAGTCACATCTAACAACTGATTCCTCAGCATCACTGCCCGTTCTTCACAATCATGCAACTCGAAGGATAAGAAGGTCGCCTGATCTCGAGAGGTCGCCTCCTATGCTATCTGCTGACTTAGCTATATTTTGGCCTCCTCCAGGGCTCGGGTTCCGTAATGAGCTGTAGAAAAGTGAGAAAGTTTGTGTTCACTAATGGCAGCTTCCTCACGGGACATGAAAACTTGGAAAGCAAGAGAATGGAACTGCCGATAGTCAAAGCCACTTGACCCCAAACCCAGGAAGAGCTGTCGAAGAGCTTCGGTCATAGTTTCCATCTCAGATAGAGGAGTTTCATCAACGATCTCGCAAATCTGAGACTAGTCCCACCTTCGCACCACCCAGTGGTCCGCCATGACACGAGGATCTTTATTATCCTCGACGGATAGCACGAGAACGAAATATGGCATCAAAACCAGCGCAGGCATGTGCTCGCAATAAGTTGGTTCTGGAGCTGGAATGTCTGGAGCCTCTAACCCCGGTTTAGGCTTGGGGATCAAATTTCTAAGCCTGGTATCAACTCGCAAAACTTCTGAGATTATCTCACTAGGACCTGGAACAACAGGGTCGTCCTCATCCACATCCAAGAAGGATGAACCCATCTGAACTTCGGCCACTGCAGGACTGGGAGAGGAAAATCCCCTGAGCCGCTTTGATCGACGAGCCATCAGTCGATCCTCCCTTAGAGATTATGGGGAAGGTGTGGTTGACATGACAGTCATAGTGCCTCCTGATTTGGGAACCTTCCAGACGGCCTTCCCTAGGATCCCATCAGGATAGTATTTTTCGCATGCCTTTGCATACTCCATGGAAAGTCCGGCGGCTGCCCCCATGACAGGCAAGGGAATACTCACGTCAGATCCCTCCCGTGTTAGCATCATCCACCATTGACGAAGTGTGGCCGGGTGCAGTCCTCGAGCCTGAGGAGGGGTAAGGGAAACTTTGACTTGTATGCACCCAAACTGGAGAGAAAAACGATACCGGACAAACATGTCGCACAGATAAACCCCGTTGATCCACGCAGATAGAAATCCGTCTCGCAGAGAGATCATGTAAGAACGCTCCTCCAGGCTCCCCCGAAAGTTGTCGACTAAGACGCCAGTAAGGGTGGGGTGGGGAGTGAAAGAAAATTGGTTGAAGTCACTCAGAAGCTTGATGAATTCACCAGAGTTGGGGGATTTCAAGCGAACTCCAACTATATCAAGTAGGGTAGGCCGAAAAGTAGGAAGCCGGATGACAGTGTTGTGACAATACTCATAACAGCGACAATGATCTACTACCCAGCCATACAAAAATTGAAATGGCCCACTCAGACGGAAGGGTGACCCGCCCTTCTGCATATAACTCAGCAGTTCATAAATACGAGCCAATGTGGGCACGACCAAATTCACCAGGCGGCCCTCTGCCAGCTCAACTGCCATTATCAGGGTGCAAGCCCTAACACCAGGATTAATATCCGGGGAAGGGAATATCCACTCGCTCAGGAACATAGCAAACAAACCTGCCAGCCGGAGCATAGGAGGCACACCGGGGTGCACCTCGTAACCCCATGAAAGGTAGTCGTCCGCCTCTAGAACCGCCCAGTAGAAACTTGGTGAGGTTCATGACTGTTGAGAAGGACGAGTCCTGGGGCGCTAGACCTTTGTAACAGGACCAGCGGTATTCAGAAATAACCATATACAGGTACATAAGGGAATAAGAGAGCAGGCATGCAATGTCTGACCTAGTGACTGCTCTGCCATAACCAACAGATCCCTTTCCAATAAAGGCACTTGTTCGATGTCGTCCCATGCGTCAGGAGCAGACAGAAATTTGTATACATTTCACAGAGATTTGGGAGTCCTCCCAATTGATGGATATCCCACAGACTAATACCAACTTCACCATGGTAAAGGTGGAAAATATTATTGCTTGAACACCAGTGACTGAGTAGGTCTGGAAGGACCAAGGATGGTGGGTAAATGGAAAATTGGGAAGCCCACACTATAGAGTATAAATTGACTGTAACACCCGAGACTTTTATGTTATATAAATCATCAAAGGAATCTTTTTCTACACAATACTTGCTTGGCTTGCTTTACACGAAATCGTGACCTTCCTCGATAGCTTGCGTCGTACGCAATACCGAGTTTCACTAAACAACGATATGCTATTAAAATATTATTAAAACTAGCCGTTATGAATAGTAATAACCACTTTTTGAAATTTTATAAATTTTATTTTTCAAAATGGACTTCATTTTTGGATTCGGAATATTGAAATTAGCCTATGGTGAAATTTTGGTATTTTTCTGAAAACTTTCAATTTTTGATGAATAGTGAAACCACTTAGTGGTAGTTAAAAAACTGAATTTTTCATAAAACATAATTTTACCGCTTCTGTGAGTGGAATTTCGAAAATCTGAGAGATACGGTTAATATCAAGGACTAAAATGTGGTTCAATGAGATGAAAATAATTTTTGGTGAATAGTAACTTTTTACTTTTTTTACCACGGTTAAAAGTAAATAGGGTAATTAAGGGTAAAGATGATATTATTATTAACCTAACACATGTACTAATTCTATTGGATAAGTGTAATTCGACCAAAAAAACTTAGGAATAAAATATGACCATTTAGGCCCACTTCGATTAGATTAGGACATTTATTATTAATTTATTTAAAGAAGGGTTAAAATAGTTAAAATCAAAGTTTAATAAGTAAATAATTTTTAATATAAGGTTATACATAAGATAAATTCGACTATAAATATTCATTAGAAATATAAAATTATTTCCTACATAATGACATTTTATTTGTAATTTTTAGACATTAAATAATTTAATTTATTTATGACACAATGATGATGCAGTAATTATTTTATTAATGAGATATTGAAATAATTGATGTTATAAACACCAAAATAAATTTAATTTGAGACTTTTTATGAATTCCACTACTTTTCTAGGTTAATATGACATGTTATTATTGATTTAAGTAACTTGTTTTGAACTAATAATTCTTTTATGTTTTTCACAAAAATCAATTACTAAATAGCGTCAAAATTGACATAAAATAGTTTTAAAAAAAATATTATATTAGTAATTGTTATTTTATTCATAAAAATCTAAGGCTAGGCCAAATGACTTAGATAAGGTTATATATATGAATAATAAACAAATTGGGGTTCGTTTGGCTGCTTATAGTAAGTTTATTAACCTTATAGTATAAGAACACAAGAAGACATGGTAAAAGTATACTTATTTAACTTAATGTTAAATCTAAATGATATGGTTAAAATAGGAACCTAAACTTGTCTAAATTCTATTTTATGAGATTATTTAGATCTATCCCCACCTTATATTAGAAATATATCAATTTGGAGCTATTTAAAACTGAACTTGACTTTATAATAAAATAATATTTTTAGTTTTCCCAAAGGTGCCCCTCTCCTCCCTTATAAAAGGGCACCTCCTCCCCCTCTTCCTCACACCACTTTGAGCCTTCATCCTCGGCCAACCCCTGCCAATTCCTCCTCTACACTTCCCTAGATACATACTAGAGGTTCGGGTCTTCTTCAAAGACCCATTTTAGTGCCCTAAAAGGAGGTCTCAAAGAAGCACTTCAAAGAAAAGGTAATGTCCGTTACCGATTCTTTCATCTTTATTTCTTCTTACACTTCTTCTTATTTAGTTGTTTCATTATGAAGTAATAACATCAGTATCACTCATATACTGATATGTTATTATAAGTATGAAACAACCCTATTTCACCATCTATCCATCCTACGGAAAAAGAAATCACCGCATGTGCGTACGTACGGAATACCGTCTCCACGCCGTGGTGTAATCTATTTTCCACCACCACCTTACTTGGATGGGTATAATGGTGTATATAATGACTATATATGACTATTATAAAGTTATACTGATTCTTAAATAGTATTCATACACTCCAATACAATTCCACGATCATAGGAAAGATATCATCACTCGTGCGTACATACGGAATACCGTCTCCACGATGTGATGCGACTCGTTCTACATGATCTTAATTTCATAATGATTATATAAATGAATTGAATGAATGAATATGATATATATTACACTAATACCATTCTGGAAATGAGGTATCTATAACCTAAAGATAAGAATAAGAATTTATTCGACAAAACACGCATAAGAACAAAAAGTTAAAAACACCCAAATAACAAGTAGCAATGAAATATTACTACTAAGAAGCTAATAATATGACCATATATGATATCATAAAAATAAGTATGATTCTGGAATAAGTCAATAACATTATTTAAATCATTATACAGGAGGTTCGGAGACTTACGAAGCAAAACGGACCTAAGGTAAGGGAAATATCACAATCTCATTTTTATCCGAGATTGTTTATACTTTGGTATTTACTGGGGTGTATTTTATCATCCACATCCATTTTTCCTCAATATGTAATATTTATATCCTTCTACAATAGTTTATATCCAATTTTACCCTTCGGTGAGTTTTTAGTAAAAGATATGAAAGGAATCTTTTGTCGTTTTTCATACGAGGTACTTTTTTGACTTTTCCGACAAAAGTACGAAGAATGTTTTTTTATCTTATACGACATGAATGGATTTTTAAAACATTATTTCTAAGAAGCTTCCTTTACAAGTTTTCAAGTTTATTTTTAATCAACTTCTTTTAGTTTAAAATTGTATGACATGTTAAGAAAGGAAAAAATGTTTTTGAAGAAGAAAGGATATTTTCCTCAAGAATGGAGTTCAAGTGTTTTATCAAAATTATTTTCCATCTATGATAATAAAGGGTTCTGTTTTTATCCCTATTATTACATTGATTTGATTATGTTGTGATGGAATTATTTTTATGAATTCTTTTATCTTATATGAATTGTTTTATGATGTCATGATGTTTAAGATTCCCATTTGTATTACATGGGTTATGCAATGATGTATGATTTATGATTTTGTGGCACACATAAGAATGGTATAATTATGAGATGGGTGGGACCTATATCTCCCTCCAATGCAATGGGTAAATATTTTATATATCATGAGATAGACATGGCTGGAATGGTAGGTTATACCGGTTCAGTGAAACAGGACTGAAATGAGGGTGACTCGGTTTAGAAAGGGACTTTGTCCCCTAAGATAGTCTTGCCAATGAGTCTTGACTAACAAGAAATGATTCTCTATGATTATGTGTGTATGCCACACAGTTTCATGTTTTAAGTTATGATTGTTGTGATTACATTTCACTGCCATGATTTATCCCATGTTATGAAATTATGATCTCTTTTGCAGGTTAAGATTTCCAAAAGTTATGTGCTTATGTATACAATGTGATTGATATTTATTTTGTTTACCCATACTGAGCATTTAAGCTCACCCTTTTGTATGTTTTATTTCCCCAGGTCAGGAAGAAGGTTATTAAGTAGAATATGCCAAAAAGGGACTCTAGATATGATGAAATAAATGGGAGGCAAAGTAGATGCTTTATGAACCAGTTGTGTATGTTTCCCAGTTTCTAAAGACACTATACCTATACGGTCCTTTCTTGGTTTTGTTATATGTTGTAATAAGTGTGCTTAAATTCTGAAGTAATAACAATGTATGTAAAGTATGGGTCGTTATAGTTGGTATCAGAGGAAAGGTATAGTCAACCTTTGGAAACTAGGATGTGAAAGCCTTAGTAAGAACCCTAAGGATAAGTCTAAGCATAGAACACAATATTAGTGTTTTAGAAATAACCATGAATAACCTAGGATAAGACCTTAAGTGTGAAGTTTTATTCTTGAGTATGTGGTTTTCCTATTATAATTAGTGTTGCTCACACTATTCTTCTTGGTTTTAGTCAATGTCTAGAACCCGAAGGAATCGTGTTAATGCGGAATGCGACGGGCAATGCAATGATTGTCCCCCTGAGCAACCAAACGTTATGGGAGCTGGAATTCAAAATCTTGTAGCCATTCTCACACAACTTTCTCAAGCTATGAATCATGCAGGACTTCCAAACGAGTAAAGGAAGGAGCAAAATTATGTTGAATCCTTCATGAGGCAGCGTCCACCTTCTTTCAGCGGGTCTACTGATCCATTAGTTGCTGAACAAAGGATTAGTACTACTGAAAAGATATTTTTAGTTCTTCAATGTTCTGAACATGATAAAGTCATCCTAGCAGTGTATCGTTTGGAAGGATATGCTGATCAATGGTGGAATCTTATTAAGAATACGAAGATATGAAATTGAGTCCATGGAATGGGACGAGTTCAAGAACTTATTTTTCAATAAGTACTTCCCTCGTATTCTCCAAACAAAGATGGAGAAAGAGTTTCTTGAACTGAAGCAAAAGGATGATGAATCTGTTGGTACCTATAAAGCCAATTTTACAAGACTTTCAAGGTACGCCTCTGGTATTATTATCCAACCTGAGAGTAAGATTGATCGATTCTTTAGTGGCTTAAAACCGTGTCTTCGAAGGGCCTTAGCCATAAGGGACTTCAATAGCTATGAGGAAATCGTCCGATGTGCTCTCAAAGTTGAGATGGAAATCTGAGTAACCCATCAGTCGTATGGGTTTAATAAGAAGAGGAAAATGGAATTCAAAGGAAAATCTAAAGAGCCCACTGAAAAGAAGATGAGATTTCCCTTATGCTCAAAGTGTGGAAAGAAACATGGAGGGAGTTGTCTTAAAGGGACAAGTAAATGTTTCAAATGTGGAAAGGAAGGTCATCAGGCATTTGAATGTCGCGATGATAGGAAGAATATGTCTAATGATGCAAACAAAGGAAGGGATACACAGAATGAACCTACTACACTTCAATGTTTCAAGTGTAAGGATATGGGTCATTATGCCAATAAATGCCCTAATCCAAGGGTTGATGATGATGGTCGACGTCAACAAACTCTTAAGGCTAAAGACAAAGGAAAGTCACATGAAATTTCTATCAGCGATGTGGAGTACGATAACGATGTGGTGAAAGGTACACTTACCATCCACTCTAAAGTAGCAAATGTTTTATTTGATTCTAGATCCACCCACTCTTTTATTTCTGAAGAATTTTCTAAGGGTATCACCATATTACCTCAACAATTAGATGTTGAGTTAGCTGTGACAACACCTAATGGCACAACAGTCGCATCAAATGTTTATAATTCTTCTCCAATCGAAGTTTGTGGGAAAGTGCTTCTTGCAAATCTTGTGGTCCTTCCTATAGTGGAATTTTATGTGATTCTTGGCATGGATTGGATTTCTCTACGTGGAGCTCATATCAATTTCCAAAGAAGTAAAGTCACATTTCATATTCCAGATCAATCTATGATCATCTATCGATGCAAGGATGAACATAACCATCCAGTGGAAGTTTCTTCCATTTTATGGGTATTGATTCCACTAAATGAAGGTTATTTATCTCAAATGGTTGGTGAGAAACTCACGATTAAGAATATGCCCATTGTACGGGAGTTTGATGATGTCTTTCCAGAGGAATTACCGGGTCTTCCACCAAATCGTGAAGTTGAGTTTTCAATAGAACTCGTACCGGGTGCTTTGCCTATTTCAAAGACACCTTATAGAATGGCCCCAATTGAGTTGCAGGAATTGAAGAAGCAACTCCAAGAGAATCTTGATAAGGGATTCATACGCCCTAGTGCGTCACCTTGGGGAGCACCTGTTCTATTTTTTAAGAAGAAAGATGGATCAATGAGACTCTGCATTGATTATCGAGAACTTAACAAGATCACTATCAAGAACAAATATCCTCTCCCACGCATTGATGACTTATTTGACCAACTATGCGGAGCTCAATACTTTTCCAAGATTGATCTTCGTTCAGGGTATCATCAATTAAGGGTCAAAAGGGAGGATATACAAAAGACAGCTTTTTGTACAAGGTATGGACACTATGAATTTATAGTGATGCCATTTGGTATTACTAATGCCCCTGCTATCTTCATGGATCTAATGAATAGAGTATTTAGAGACTATCTTGATCAATTTTTGGTAGTCTTTAAAGACGATATTCTTGTCTATTCAAAGAGCAAGGAAGAGCATGAATATCACTTGAGAATTATATTGAAGACCCTGAGAAAGGAGAAGCTTTATGCCAAATTTACCAAGTGTGAATTTTGGCTTCAAAAAGTTGCATTTTTGGGTCACATAATCTCAAAAGATGGGATATTTGTGGATCCAGCAAAAAAAGAGGTTATCGAAAGATGGTTGAGACCAACAACAGTAACTGAGATCCGAATTTTTCTTGGTTTGGCTGGATATTATCGACGTTTTGTGAAATATTTTTCATGATTATCTAATCCACTCACCAAGTTGACTCAGAAAGGAGTTATGTTTGTTTGGACTGAGGAATGTGAAGAGAATTTCAAGGAGTTGAAAAGAAGGTTATCCAGTGCACCTGTGCTCACACTGCCCTGTAGTGGAGAAAGGTTTGTGATCTACAGTGATGCATCCAAGAAGGGATTGGGGTGTGTTCTTATGCAAAATGATATGGTGATAGATTATGCCTCACGACAGTTGAAAATCCATGAGAAAAATTACCCAACACATGATTTGGAGTTAGCTGCGGTAATCTTTGCATTAAAGATTTGGAGGCATTACCTTTATGGTGAAATGTGTGATATTTATACTGATCATAAAAGTTTAAAGTATATTTTCACACAAAAGGAGCTGAATATGCGTCAAAGAAGATGGTTGGAGCTGATTAAGGATTACGACTGCTCAATCCATTACCACCCTGGGAAAGCAAAAAAGGTGGCATATGCATTAAGTCGACAAGACCATGCTAGTTTATCCATGATGAGGATCACAAAAGATCCAATATTTATGGATTTACAAAGGATGGATCTTGGAATTATAATGTAAGGGGAAAAATCTTATCTTTATCAAATAAATTTTCAACCATCTATACATGTGAAGATTAAAGAGGTACAAAAAGAAGATGACGAGTTACAAAAGAAGGTGAGAAACGTTCCTGAATTCAACCTTGATTGTGATGGGATAATAAAGTTCAGGAATCGGGTTTGTGTTCCTCCCATCCCCGAATTAAAGAAGGATCTGCTGGATGAGGCTCATAGTTCTTCATTATCTATTCATCCTGGAAGCACAAAGATGTATAGGGACCTGAAAGAGTACTTCTGGTGGGATGGCATGAAAAGAGATTTTGCTGAATTTGTCTCTCGATGCTTGGTTTGTCAACATGTTAAATCTGAGAGACAGAAGTCTAAGGGGATGTTACAACCATTACCCATACCCGAATGGAAATGGTAAAACATCACTATGGACTTTGTCATAGGACTTCCTAAAACATCCAAAGGCAATAATGTTATCTGGGTCATAGTTGATCGTCTTACAAAGTCTGCACACTTCATTGCTATTAGAGAGGATTTCTCTCTGGATCAGCTTGCCATGATATATGTAAAGGAAGTGGTAAGATTGCATGGAGTACCACTTTCTATTATATCCGATCGGGATCTGAGATTTACCTCGAAGTTCTGGTGAAGCCTTCAACATACTCTGGATACAGAGTTGAGTTTCAACACTTCTTATCATCCTCAGACAGACGGTCAGTCTGAGAGAACAATTCAAACCCTAGAAGATATGTTGAGAGCTTGCTCTATGGATTTCAAAGGTGATTGGGATCAACACATACCTTTGGTGGAATTTTCTTATAATAATAGCTTTCACTCCAGTATTCAGATGGCTCCTTATGAAGCTCTCTATGGAATGAAATGCAGGACTCCAACTTGCTGGGATGAAGTTGGGGAAAGAAAGATATTAGGACCTGATCTCGTTGATGAAATGGTAGAAAAGCTCAGATCTATTCAACAACACATAAGAGCAGCTCAGAGTCGACAGAAAAGTAATGCCGACAACCGAAGAAAAGACCTAGAGTTTGAAATGGGTGATAAAGTGTTCTTACGAATATCTCCCAAGAAGAGGGTCATGAGATTTGGAAAGAAGGGGAAGTTGAACCCTAGATATATCGGTCCTTTCGAAATACTGGATCGTGTTGGGAAGGTAGCTTACCGTTTGGCGCTTCCACCGAATCTCTCACAAGTTCACGATGTGTTCCATATATCTTTCCTGAGAAAGTACATACCTGATCCTTCACATGTACTTAGCTCAGAAGTTGTACCGCTGGAGCAAGATCTTTCTTATGAAGAACAACCGATAGTGATTCTGGATCGTAGCGAAAAAGTCCTACGAAACAAGAACACTAGATTGGTGAAAGTTTTATGGGGGAACCATCAATTAGAAGAAGCTACATGGGAGCTTGAGGATATGATGAGGGAGAGGTATCCTCATCTGTTTGTTACAAAGTGACGAATTTCGAGGGAGAAATTCATTTTAAGGGGGGTAGGATGTAACACCCGAGACTTTTATGTTATATAAATCATCAAAGGAATCTTTTTCTACACAATACTTGTTTGTCTTACTTTACACGAAATCACGACCTTCCTCGATAGCTTGCGTCGTACGCAATACCGAGTTTCACTAAACAACGATATGCTATTAAAATATTATTAAAACTAGCCGTTATGAATAATAATAACCACTTTTTGAAATTTTATAAATTTTATTTTTCAAAATGGACTTCATTTTTGGATTCGGAATATTGAAATTATCCTAGGGTGAAATTTTGGTATTTTTCTGAAAACTTTCAATTTTTGATGAATAGTGAAACCACTAAGTAGTAGTTAAAAAACTGAATTTTTCATAAAACTTAATTTTACCGCTTCTGTGAGTGGAATTTCGAAAATCTGAGAGATACGGTTAATATCAAGGACTAAAATGTTGTTCAATGAGATGAAAATAATTTTTGGTGAATAGTAACTTTTTACTTTTTTTTACCACGGTTAAAAGTAAATAGGGTAATTAAGGGTAAAGATGATATTATTATTACCCTAACACATGTCCTAATTCTATTGGATAAGTGTAATTCGACCAAAAACAAACTTAGGAATAAAATATGACCATTTAGGCCCACTTGGATTAGATTAGGACATTTATTATTAATTTATTTAAAGAAGGGTTAAAATAGTTAAAATCAACATTTAATAAGTAAATAATTTTTAATATAAGGTTATACATAAGATAAATTCGACTATAAATATTCATTATAAATCTAAAAAGATTTCCTACATAATGATATTTTATTTGTAATTTTTAGACATTAAATAATTTAATTTATTTATGACACAATGATGATGCAGTAATTATTTTATTAATGAAATATTGAAATAATTGATGTTATAAAAACCAAAATAAATGTAATTTATGACTTTTTATGAATTACACTAATTTTATAGGTTAATATGACATGTTAGTATTGATTTAATTAACTTGTTTCGAACTAATAATTCTGTTATGATTTTCACAAAAATCAATTACTAAATAGTGTCAAAATTGACATAAAATAATTTTTAAAACAAATATTATATTAGTAATTGTTATTTTATTCCTAAAAATATAAGGTTCAGCCAAATTACTTATATACGGTTATATATATGAATAATAAACAAATTGGGGTTCGTTTGGCTGCTTATAGTAAGTTTATTAACCTTATAGTATAAGAACACAAGAAGACACGGTAAAAGTAAACTTATTTAACTTAATGTTAAATCTAAATGATAAGGTTAAAATAGGAACCTAAACTTGTCTAAATTCTATTGGATGAGAGGATTTCAACCCATCCCCACCTTAGCTTCGAAATATATCAATTTGGAGCTACTTAAAACCGAGCTTGACTTTATAATAAAATAATATTTTTAGTTTTCCCATAGGTGCCCCTCTCATCCCTTATAAAAGGGCACCTCCTCCCCCTCTTCCTCACACCACTTTGAGCCTTCAAGCTCGTCCAACCCCTACCAATTCCTCCTCTTCACTTCCCTAGAGACATCCTAGTGGTTCTGGTCTTCTTCAAAGACCCATTTTTGTGCCCTAAAAGGAGGTCTCAAAGAAGCACTTCAAAGAAGAGGTAATGTCCGTTACCGATTCTTTCATCTTAATTTCTTCTTCCACTTATTCTTATTTAGTTGTTTCATTATGAAGTAATAACATCAGTATCACTCATATACTGATATGTTATTATAAGTATGAAACAACCCTATTTCACCATCTATCCATCCTACGGAAAAAATAAATCACCGCGCGTGCGTACGTACGGAATACCGTCTCCACGCCGTGGTGTAATCTATTTTCCACCACCACCTTACTTGGATGGGTATAATGGTGTATATAATGACTATATATGACTATTATAAAGTGATACTGATTCTGAAATAGTACACATACACTCCAATACAATTCCACGATCATAGGAACGATATCATCACTCGTGCGTACGTACGGAATACCGTCTCCACGATGTGATGCGACTCGTTCTACATGATCTTCATTTCATAATGATTATATAAATGAATTGAATGAATTAATATGATATATATTACACCAATACCATTCTTTAAATGAGGTATCTATAACCTAAAGATAAGAAAAAGAACTTATTCGACAAAACACGCATAAGAACAAAAAGTTATAAACATCCGAATAACAAGTAGCAATGAAATATTACTACTAAGAAGCTAATAATATGACCATTTATGATATCATAAAAATAATTATGATTCTGGAATAAGTAAATAACATTATTTAAATCATTATACAGGAGTTTCAGACACTTACGAAGCAAAATGGACCTAAGGTAAGGGAAATATCACAATCTCATTTTTATCCGAGATTGTTTATACTTTGGTATTTACTGGGGTGTATTTTATCATCCACATCCATGTTTCCTCAATATGTAATATTTATATCCTTATACAATAGTTTATATCCAATTTTACCCTTCGGTGAGTTTTTAGTAAAAGATATGAAAGGAATCTTTTGTCGTTTTTTGTACGAGGTACTTTTTTGACTCTTCCGACAAAAGTACGAAGAATGTTTTTTTTAACTTATACGGCATGAATGGATTTTTAAAACATTATTTCTAAGAATATTCCTTTACAAGTTTTCAAGTTTATTTTTAATCAACTTCTTTTAGTTTAAAATTGAATGACGTGTTAAGAAAGGAAAAATGTTTTTGAAGAAGAAATGATATTTTCCTCAAGAATGGAGTTCAAGTGTTTTATCAAAATTATTTTCCATCTAAGATAATAAAGGGTTCTGTTTTTATCCCAATTATTACATTGATTTGATTATGTTGTGATGGAATTATTTTTATGAATTCCTTTATCTTATATGAATTTTTTTATGATGTCATGATGTTTAAGATTCCCATTTTTATTACATGGGTTATGCAATGATGTATGATTTATGATTTTGTGGCACAAACAAGAATGGTATCATTATGAGATGGGTGGGACCTATATCTCCCTCCAATTCATTGGGTAAAGATTTTATATCTCATGAGATAGACATGGCTGGAACGGTAGGTTATACCGGTTCAGTGAAATAGGACTGAAACGAGGGTGACTCGGTTCAGAAAGGGACATTGTCCACTAAGATAGTCTTGCCAATGAGTCTTGACTAACAAGAAATGATTCTCTATGATTATGTGTGTATGCCACAAAGTTTCATGTTTTAAGTTATGATTATTGTGATTACATTTCACTGCCATGATTTATCCCATGTTATGAAATTATGATCTCTTTTGCAGGTTAAGATTTCCAAAAGTTATGTGCTTATGTATACAATGTGATTGATATTTCTTTTTTTTACCCTTACTGAGCATTTGAGCTCACCCTTTTGTATGTTTTATTTCCCCAGGTCAAGAAGAAGGTTATTAAGTAGAATATGCCAAAAAGGAACTCTAGATATGATGAAATAAATGGGAGGAAAAGTAGATTCTTTATGAACCAGTTGTTTATGTTTCCCAGTTTCTAAAGACACTATACCTATACGGTCCTTTCTTGGTTTTGTTATATGTTGTAATAAGTGTGGTTAAATTCTGAAGTAATAACAATGTATGTAAAGTATGGGTCGTTATATTGACTACTTCCAGTGATTCAGGAGACTCCCGACAGCGATGATGGACCCAGAAAGCCCAGGCCCATCCATTTGAGAAGAGCCCACCAGACCGAAGATCCCACCTAGGAATGCATCCCGCATCGGGATCTACTCGATCAAGGTTTATAATAGAAGGGTAACTCTTGAAAACATCTTCCTGAGAAAATTTTTGGGCATGCTGATCACTTTTGGTCCAAACAGAGCCTCTCAAAATGAAGGCATCTTTCTGGTCAGAGTCGGAAACCATCTCCACCGATTGGGTAAGGTTTTCATGAATACACTTGAAGGATGCTTCCAAGAAAGGAGAAGGAAGACCTGAGAAAGTGGGGGGAATAGGGACATTGTCTTGAAGATCGAATCCATGAAGTGGAAGCCGATTTGATAGCGAAAAATCCTAGAGCTCCGGAGGGAGAAATTCTTTCAAGACACCATCGTCAGGAATGATAGACCGACTAGGGTCCTTTGGGATGTTCTCCGCTCTGCGAATCATAGCTAAACGTCTCCCTGAACCAATTGGGAGAGGCTCTGCAGTGGGCCTTGGGGCAGAACGAGGGGGAACCATATTTTCTCCCGGTACGACTAGAGCCAACAAGCGGTTAGTCCGGAATAAAAATTTTCGGACAAAAATACCAAATATATGGCTTGAGGATTAGTTTAGGAGCCTAAATCTGTGAGGAGGACTCGAAGGATGCTTTGCGATATCAACATCATGTGAACCAGCCCTTTACGGAAGTAGTCCATGAAACCCTGGCTCACAGAGCATGGCCAGGAAACTAAGGTCCATGTTTCTCCATGGAATTTCAATCCCGAATTTAATTGGTTGAGTTTAGAAGACTTAGAAACTTTTAAAGTTCAAAATATTTTAGTCCGCGGGGCATCAAAAACACGGAGCACCAAAACCGCGGACCACCAAAACCACGGACCACCAAAACCGTGAGGCAAGTTCCTACACGGCTGGTCATAACTTACTTTTTAATTAATTAAAATTGTTAGTTCATGGATGGGACGTTGGTCCGCGGAAGGAGAATGGTGCAAATGAGAAATGGTTCGCAGAAGTAACAGTCAGTTCGTAGACGAAGCGTTTCGCGAAGGAACAAGAACGCGCACGAAAAAAGAGCTGGTTTCGCGAAGAATCCAGTAAAAGACAAATGGAAGGGCCCTCAATATTTATAGCCATGGTCTCCTACCATGGCCACCTCTCTACTACGAACCAATTGAGTTTCAGGACCACTCTTAATCGGAATAGCCTCCTCTTCGTTCTGATCGGACCCCATTCTGATGGGGGCATTTGTAGGGTCCTGAAAAATCCGCAAAGAGATTCTGCCCTATTTCCCCTTAAAAGGGATGAGAAAATGTGAAAAAACTCAAGGATGGTAAAGGAGGAACCGGTCCGCGGACCGGTCTAATGTTAGTGATGCACGGCCGGTTCCGCGAGAAGTCCCCCCCTTCGTGGACCGTGGTCATTCATGGAATAAAGGCGGAGATCCTCCATGGGCGCGAAGTAGGGCGGACGCTAATCTGGTTCACCGACATGAACTGCCCCAGCCGCGATCCGTGTCAGCCGGCCCAAACCGCCTCTACTGTCGTTCACGAAATGGAGGCGGAACCCTCCACGACCGCGAAGCACTCCCCTTGTTCAGTTCGTGGGGGGGGGGGGAGAGAAGCGCTCAATACCCACCACGAAATACAGATTGACCAAGTCAGCCATAAACTGACTATTCGGTCATGGGCCTCCGCAAAAGGTGTCACGTGACCGCAGATACATCTCGTTCCCCACTCTATAAAAGGAGACCGAGGGGGTAAGGAGAATAAGGAATTGGATATTCGGATTCAGAGAAAGGAGACGAGAGGAGATCGGTCAGATTCAGGTGGAAGGATTTCAAAGGAAGGCTTAGGAATTCAAAAGTTCCAGTTTGGGAACCGGAGTAGGTATGAACTTAGGAACGAACTAATAAGGAACTGAAAATGCATAATAATTTGGTGAACCTCAAACTCAAAATAACATAAAAAGAGAAGACAAGGAACCATAGCCCCTCTGTGGATGCACTCCCCACAGACCAGGCAGTTTATGCCTCTTTTCTGATCCACCGCACCACATAGCACCCTCCTACGTGGGAAAAGCCTCGACCGATGAACCCCCGACCAGCGCCAACCTTGGCCGCCGCTGCTCACATGGAAACCTCCACGTACCAACCCTGTGCATGGACCGAACCCGAAGCTGCGAACCCTCCTGGTTTGTGGGATGCCAATCAATCCGCGGACCCTCTTGGTTCATGGGCAGCCTCTCAGTCCGCGGACCACCATGGTTCGCAGATGGCCTCTCAGTCCGCGGACCACCCTGGTTTGAGGAAGACCTCTTAGTCCGCGGACCACCCTAGTTCCCAGACGGCCTCTCCAGCCGCGTAGAACTTCCCTATGTGAAGGGCACCACCACCCATACCCATGTGTGGTCCACCGAATCCTTCGAAGTTCCCATTCCATGAGCCACATAAGATCCTCCTAATCCGGCCTGATCCTCTGTGACTCCTCTATTGGCATACTCATCAGCCCCGAGTCGAGGCCTCCATCAAAGCCACCTGATCCATGTGGTGAAACCCTTAGGCGCATCAGTGCGCCGTTTTGAGTCCAAATACCCACGGTAAACAGGGGGAAAGGGGTTTCCCTGACCCTTGGGCAGATTCTATAAGCATTCATGGGTACACATTCCCACGGTAATGTGAGGTCTGAGCCCGAGAGCCCCCCTTTCTGCCTCTACTCGCCAGGATGGGGGGGCTGCACACTTTGGCGGTCGGGCACTCCTCCCCTCCCCAGAGAGGGGGAATCATACCCATCTGAAGGCAGCCATCCCCATGCACCTCGGTACTTCCCCAGGTACTTCCCCGGGGAACAAGAGAGGTGATGGTCACAAGAGCACCCATTTCCCTCTCCTGCTGCGCTTTGTCACCATGGGAATCCATCCCAGATTAATCCCCGACTATATGGTCCGCCCTCATGCATAAGCCCCACTCCACTTCTCATGGAAGCACCTTTCGCGACGTGATCTTCTGGTCCCTGCTGCCTCTTGTTTCTCACACCGAGCATGACTCACGTGGGCTTAGAGTAAACATCGACCACGACATCCTCTTATGGGCCTCCTCAGAGTGTAAGCCCTAATCAACACTATGGGCCTCCTCACAGTGTAAGCCCCAATCCCCGTGATGGGCCTCCTCAGAGTGTAAGCCCCAATCCATCATTCTGGGCTGCCTCAGATTGTAAGTCCCAACCCAATGCGAACTACGAGGACTTTGATCCATGCTAAGGCATGGTACGTAGGAAGCCTCCCCGAGGTTCATGCCCGATCACAATCGGACCCCCAGTTCCACCTTCACGTTGGTTCTCCAACACCCTGATTCTAGGCTGCCTTAGAGCGTAAGTCCTAACACAATGCAAACTACGTGTACTTTGATCCATGTCTCCTAGGCAGGGTACGTAGGAAGCCTCCCTGAGGTTCAATCCCAACAATCGGTCTATCCGACTATCTTCGCATCGGTTCACCGAGTTGCTCCCAGCACCGTCTCAATGAGTCCAAATTCTTCAGAGTCATTAATCCAGTGAGGGATGGTAAACCTCTAGCCTAAATGATTCTGAACCCCTGCGTTCAGATGACCATTGCCAACAAGGAGAAATTCGTGGATACTATGCTTGGGTATAAACCAAAGATTCACGAACATATGAATACATATTAAATCTATAAGAGAGTCCCGGAATAGGCAATAATTCCCCCCAAAAGGGTGTGATGAGCCCGAATTCTCAACCTCTCGACCAATGTGAGTTCTTATGCATCGCTGGTTAGACCATCCGGCAAACGTCTGCCTTTGGAAAGCAGGTCCACGTGTCATCGGATACAGAACCATTGGGTGTTTCGAGACTGAAAACACGAAATAGGGATAAATACATTATTATTGGATACTAATTTCATGGAATATGATATTAAGTGGTAATTTTTCAAATCACAACAAAAAGATAAAAATATTATTATGAAATAAAAATATCTCAAGTATATTTTTTGGTTTCCCCAAACATGATAATTAATGAATATTTCAACTATATGAAAATAATACAGAAAATTTATTATATATTGTTACCTTCATATTAGGTGAGTCAATGGTGTTTTATCCCATAAAGAATTCATGGTCCTATTGTCGTAAACATTATCTTGATTATAAACATTTTTCTGATCAGTGATATATAAAACACTCCATAATTATTGAAAAATAGTACCCATGTAAATATTTTCACATGAACATAGTTTTCTCTTAAATTGAAACATAATTATATTTTATTCTATAAGAAATAAATATTTATATTTCCCTATTATAAGTGGAATTTTTATTTACCCCATTTTTGATGTGGGTTTAAAGAATAAATATTTTCAAATATCATAGCCTTTTTTCAAAAACATGTTCAAACTGAGTCGATGAAATTTATTGATGTTTTAGATAACTTAATAACCCATGACATTAGATGAAGAATATTATGTTGGAATGTAAATTAGCCAAGTGATATCTATCATAAACAACCCAAAAAATATATTATTAAATGATAACTATTATAACATTGACTTAATATATGAAGTTATACATATGAAAAAATAAATTATTTAATTTATATGAATTACATATATAGAAAATAAAATCATATTTTTGAATATAATATTTTTTAAAAATTAAATGAATATTTAAATAAAAATTAAATGAATATTTAAATAAAAATTAAAAAAAATTATTATGATTGTAATGAGGCCATTTTTATTTTATTTTAATTATTCAAAATCAGTGTATCGTTTTATTCAGATTGATATATTATATGTTGAATTACTTATTTTATCATTCATCTATTATTTTCTATATCCTTATGATATGAATATAAGAACGTTATGCATAATAACAATATTTCTATAAAAAAACGTTATCACAGACATTTAAATAAATAAACCATAATTTACTATATATTTTAAAAAATAAATTTAGAAACTAATTTAATTTTTAAAATAATCATTTAAAAATTAACTTATAGTAATTTTTAAAAAATTCACATAATAGATTAAATTTTCAATGAATTTTAGAAATACTGATTTTTATGAATAATTCACCGTGTAATAAATGAATTTAAATTGTGTCATTTTTTTAGATTTGAAATTAAAATTAGTTAAAAATATTATTAATAAAATTTATGTTATTGGAATTATTTTTATGTCTATATTTGATATAAAATCATTATACACCTAAGATAACTTTATTAAAAAAATTGTATTTATGTCATACTTATAGGATTAATGTTCTATGAAATAATATAAATTCTACGAATTAAATTTATTTTAATGGATAAAATATTGAGAATTATAATTATTAATATTATATAATATGTTCAACTTAATTTTTTCTAAATTACTCGTAAATAGAGTCACATTTACTTTCAGTTATTAATATTGAAATAAGTCTTTTAATGTCACACGGGCTTTTGTTACAATTATTTTTCAAAAACATAGATTTATTAATTGAAACATTGTATTTTATATTAAAATTAATTAGTATTTTAAATTATCTAATAGGAATGATTATATTTTAGGAATATTTTATTATTTTTCATTGATTAAAATAGAATTAATCTATTGAAAATATAAATGGTAAAAGAATGTAAACATACATTCTAGTGGAATAACATGTTTAAAAATTTATATTTTATTTTTGTTATAGGTTTTGACATAACATATCATCCTCACACCACATTATTTATAAATTTAATAGAAACATGTATTGAGAGTGACTTCTAATTATTGAATAGTTTTGTGTATATACAAAAAATGAAACCGTCCTTATTTATAAATGTGAAAAAAACCCTAAACATCATCACACCTATAAATCCTCTTGGATTAACCAAACTATTCCAAATACTCTCAAAAAGTTCTTTATTCTCATTATAGTTCTCATAGTCTTAAAAAAATAAAACCTTCTTCTCCATAATATGATACCCAATGGAAGCTTCTTTTATAAAATGTAATTGTCTTTAATATGATCCTTATTTTAAAATCATTTTTAAAAAAATCCATTAAATCAGAAAAAAAAATATATTTATAACATAATTATCTCAAAAATACTCATATTTTATTATATTTTTAAAATAGTAATCATCTAACTCATCCTCCATAAAACATGGAATGAATATGTCTCTTTTGTGTATTGTGGTTGACTGCCTTGAAAAATTAATGTTAATTTGATTAGGTCACTAACTATCATGAATATCTATAGTGATAAATAATTACTATATAGGATAAAATCCACTTTATATTAATCCAGTAAATTAAATATATAATCCATATTGTTATCAATTTACCCAGAAACGAAATGATATCATTTATTGTGAATAAATACATCAAACAATATCTCCAATGTGATGTGATTCATTTTCAATGTTTATCATTAAATAATGGAAAAAATTAATCAATTGAAAAAACTATTTCATCAATAAATTAATATCATTTATTATATTATGTAACTATATTACATTCTCATGAACAAGATATTTCATAGTTAAATATACAATAGCAAAGATATTAGTTATCACTTGAAACAATGGTAATAGAGAAGTGTTATTAATGAAGACTTGATAGTAGGACAAAAAATATATATATATGACATTATAATTATTAATATTGTTTTGGAATAATTCAATGAACTGTTTAAACAAATTACTACATATGTTAAATCAAATTAAACTAAATAGAATTGTGGGTAAATGGAAGATGTCTCAATTTCATTTCATTAAGTCAAATTATAATTTTATAAACCTAATTTATTTTATATGGGGTATATGTTTCCATTTTATCATGTAATATAGTGAATCCTGAAAAGATCATTTATTTTAATTTTTAATTTGAATTATTTCATCCATTGGTATTTTAATTTAAAATTACAAATTAGTAAATAATTAGAGAAATCAATTTATTTTTAATGGGTTGTATTTTCTCTTCATTTCCATTAGTATAATAAGATTATATTTCTAATGGAGATTTATTATTTTATTTTTTTCACATAAATTATGTGTATTTAATTTTGGTATATTTAATTAGTAAAAATATTATTGGACAGTTCACTGGTATGATATTTGTATGAGATTATGTCTCATTTTTTTATCCATGAAGAAATATCTGGTATTACGAACCTATTCTTTTAATAGGGTCTAACCACTACCCCATTTGAATTTGAAATCCTAAATTAAATTATATTAATGATATTTAATTTTTCATTAGATATCATTTTGGTCATGAGGTTATTATTAAATATCTACTAATGATGTTTATGGTTAAATCTCATTTTTAATCAGGACTGCTTTTGCTTTAATTTCCACTAGTAAAATTTAATTAATAATTGTATAATAAACAAATTTTATTTTAATATCCTTTGTTTATTCAAGAAAATATAATTAAATATTTCCATTTACCTCCTAAAAAAGTCATAAAATGATTGATAAAATGTTTGTGTGAAAATATTAATTCATTTCTATCTTCAGTCAAAAAAATTTATTCATCAAAGTATATGTTTTATAAAAAATAATTAGATGTATATACATATATATATATATAATATTATCCTATAATTATTTAACATCCTTCTTACCCAAGAATTAATTTTTATAAAGAACATTATATGGAATTATTTGGTAATTTTCCAAACAAGTAACTGACTAAAATCTATTGAAAATGTCACTATTTAACTTATTTTAACATACCCGGCATGAACATAATGTTCCCACCATCATGATACATAATTGAGTTTATGATTACATTTATTTTTTTAAAATTTTTTCTTTTACAATAATATTTATTAAAAATAGTATTGAAAATATCATTTGTTTACATGTATTTTCATTGTGAAAAGTTTATTTTACCCATAAATATTTGTAATGGTATTTTTTTGGTGTTTCTATTCCTAAAAAACAACAACCCCAATATTTTAGATACAATTCACTTGAGATATTTTATAATGATTCCATCCTTATTTATTCTATGGATGTTTTTTTTTATTTTTATCCAATTGTGTATTGATGTTCACAATAATGATTACCTTTTATAGTTATTAATGTTCCCATGAAAAATTCAATTACATTTGACCATTAAAAATTAAATTTATCATTAATATAAATATTCATTATAGTATGTATATTACTCTTTCATAAAAAATATATAATTTATCAACATAGTTTATTCCTAACATGTTATTCTACTAACTAGAAAAAAAATTAAAAAATTAAATTTTTTAAATCATTGTAGATATTTAATATTTTGGAATATTTATCAGGAATTAAATCGATCATTTGATTTGTGGGGAAAATTTTACACATGTAGATATGGGTGAGGTATAAAATTATATATCCTATCAATGAATATACATTTTATATGAGGGAAATCTAAAAGATATCATTAAATGGGGTTTTAAAGATAGTTTTAAACTACTTTGATGAACAAACGTGATGTTACTGACATCATGATGTTTGAGGTCATGGATTATAATTTTAATAATTTCCTTAATTGAGATTTAATTTATTATTATCAATAAAATTATTACATTGATAAAATCCATGGATGATTTTTTTTCAATTTATAATTAAGTTATGTGTGTGTTTGTTTATATATCATACTATATTGATTATGCCTTATCTAATAATGATAGTCATGTTATTTATTAAATAGAATATTAGTTATGTTTTTTATAATTCCAAATTTATTTGATCTTGTATAATTTTTATTGTAATTTTAATTATTAAATTGAATGCATGTTCTATTAATTTACATTCCTCATTCATAATTCATTATTGATTTAGGATATATTCCACTATGTATATCCCTCAATATGAATATTATATCCTGATTATTTTTTCTAATTATCATGATATGTAGAATAAATTACTGAATGAGTTTATAGATTCAGAGATTTTACTTCCACATTGATGTTATTTATAGATTTAAATGTAATTTAAAATTAATATGTGCACCTGCTTTTCCAGGACTACTATATCCCATTGTCCTTCAGGATATGATTCTTCAAATATATTCTAAATGTAATAATGTAACCACCAACTATCGGTTACTAGACTAAGGCTCTTAACATTAACCACATAATGTTCCTTCAAACTAGTCAGTAAGATGAATAATGTAATCTATGAAAATAATTATAACATTATATATTATATAAATGAAATAATCTAGAACAGCATAGATTAACATTATACAAAAATTCTTTTTTTGTCATAAATTGAATCAAATTAACAACACATATATTGTGACATGATAGAATTCAATGTTTCATGATCCACATAATTACAAAAATTTACACAATCCTTCATAAAAATATATTAAAATCCTGTATTTTTGATAGAATTCATCCATAAAATAATATTTGTGTGAGATTAACCAAAATATGGATTGTGTTACATCATGAAAATATTCCTCACAGCATTATTACCTATAATTTATAAAATTGATAAATGTAATGGTTGAGACCTATATTGTCCATTACCTTTTGAAAATTCTTTTATTGAGGTTTTTAGGGAGATCAAGGTGACTTATTATAACATATTGAAAAAATTTCCATTTTTGTGAAAATTGTTTCCAGGACTAGTGAGATAGGACTGGTGAGATATCCATGACAGGTTTTGAACAGTGTTTCCAAGACTAGTAATTCATCCACCAATTGGTTGTGAATAGTATTTCTAGGACTGATGAGTCAAGACATGTTTAACACCAAATGGTAGGTTCTGAACAATGTTTCCTAGAACATTGAGTTATAACCAGTGATTCATCAAACAGTATGTTGGGAATAGTGTTTCTAGGAATGGTGAGCTAGAACACTGTTTCAATGGTATGTGAGTAATCCAATAGTGGGCGGTGACAAATGTTTCAAGATTTCTACAATTTCACACCTTTGATGTCATCTGTTATGTCACATGAATTCAAATATATATATTAATGTATATAAGGATGATCAAATACCATAACTCTTTTCTATATTTTCCTAGGGGTCTGGATGCCTTACATGATCAACATGCATATTCTTGAACATATTCACCTTTAATGAAAAATCTAAACCTTATCTAAATGACTAATGCTTTTAGAGTTTCATAATGCCGAGATACCTACCACCCTTTTTTATTTCTTCTCATTTTCCATTGGTCAAGAACACTTGAACCTTGGAGTCATGTGATCGAACTAAACTCCATATATCATGTTTCCCTAGGCATTTTTCATGTTATTTTAACACCCCGTATTTTGTGGAAACTACAATGAGTTTTTTTGTTTATTCTTCTAAGGTATGATCTAACTTTGTTATGGTAGTAGTGTTTTTTAGGTGGTTCATATAGTGGTTGTGTCTTATGACTAGCCTTTTTTGTGATAGATTCTTAGGACTTGAAATGTTAGGAAAATCAGAAAACCAATGGACAAGTGGTAGTAGGGTATCCTTGATATTCATTACTATATTATATTTTCATGAATTAAATATGTGGTGAGAGTATAAATAATGAGGTGGGGAACTTAGCTTACCTATTTAGCTGACAATTTAGTTTTACTAGTAGTTTTCTATACTATAATATGATTCCATTACATTTTTACGATAGGATCAAGGTAGTATCCTGCTGAGTATACTGTTATACTCACCCTACATGTACAAATTATTTTTCAGGTCACTTGGAGAGGGTTGGAAATTATCTGAGTTATTACTAGCTTGGGGTTTTCAGGAGCTGTTCGGACTTCATGGCCAAATCTGTTTTACATTCTTTTGGTACCTGCTAATTTTCAATTAAGTTTTATTATTTATTTCATGAAATTACATATGTGAAATTGGTTTTCTTTTATATCATAGTCTAAGCATGAGTTGGTTGGTTTCTTTCATATCTCTCTCTTTTTCATGTGTTCTACTAGAGGGTAATTCCTCTCATATGTGTGTTTCCCAAACCTGTAGTGCTAGTCTCTAACCTAGGGCATTCTATATGCAAGACTTAGGATGTTAATATCCTTATTATCCCATTCCCATCCCAATACGGGTACAACCTTTTAGGATTGTATTGTGATAGAGTGGTATTAGAGGTTTAGTTTATTGATACGATTGATTTAGTAGTTATGAACATGTGAGGTTGCATGGGTTGGTAGGGAAACAGTGTCAACAATTTTTAAAAATCATGGGGAACACTGGAGACCACCTACGACACATGTATTTTGGTCCCCCTTTGATCTAGTGCATGGAACTTTACGTTTTTAGTGGTTATTAAATAAGGTGATACTTCTTCTAGAGTATAGATCTATAAATGAATCACAGTTCATTCTTCTTTTTTTCTTGTGTATGATTGGGTAGGCCATGGGATATGTTATCCTAAAATGAATAAAAGAAAAAAATTAATTATTTATAATGTCCTCCTTATTTCATTTTTTGGAGATTTAGATTTTAGTTTTTTTATAGGTATCACTCCAGGTCAGATGCCTTGTCAGGTTCATGAAGAATATGTTGATTTGGTTGGGCCATCAGATCACAAAAAAGTAGATTTTGGCGATAATGAAACATTTATGATGACACTCCGAGTGTGTCATCATCAAAGCCTGCATATGTATGAGTGTATCCATTTCAGATACTAGAACATAAGTCTTATTGAGGAGGTTGAGATAGCCTTTAGTTCGATCTATTCTTGGAAGGAGCAATGAGTACAATTGGCTGTGAAGATGTTTTTTGGGGAAGTAAGTTATGGTGGTTATTATTACCCAGGGATCATGAGGAGTCTATAGTCTTTTGGGAGGAGTCCAGATATTAGTTTAGATCATAGAATATTTCATCAACCAAGATCGAAACTAGTCGTTAAGAGATTCTTACCCTTCAGTAAAGAGAAGTTTTGTGTGAGAGTTTGGGATCTATTTTATGATTCGTCTGTGATATACATCATACCTATTACCAGATTAGGAGTCTAGGGAGAGAAATCTTATGGAGGCTTTGCATCCATAGATCTAATGCTAGGTCACCCCATTTATGATGATAACATATCTAGAGGTTTTAGTGATGGGGGTGGTCATCGAGAGGGCATTATCTAAAACCAGTTCATCACCATAGGAGAGTTTTTATGATTCCTTGTGAATAAGAGCTATGGTCCAGGGTTTCAAATTTTCTTGTAAGATGTTTTTTGTTTTGTTGGGGGTAGGTCCCAACCATCAATGTCTCGTTTATATGGGGCAGTGGCTCTTTATACTATTTAAAGGGAGCGTGCTCTTGTTTTTTTTATGTGCGCTAATGTCAGTAGTGCCATATGTTCCCAACCATTATGAGTATTCAGAAAGATCCTAGTGTTCCCCTATATTTTCTCCATTTAGTATGTTCATGACGAGGTAGTAGAAGAAGGTTTCACTAGCTTTTGATATGCAGAGAGTAGCTGGGGAATCCATAATACAACATCGGGATTCTCCCTATCAATAGAGAGAATATGGCATCAAAATAAGTGGTCTCTGACTGAGTTAGATAAGACATGGATAATGTTGAGGTCAGCTTCATTCATTTTAATTTTCAGTTCCATGCTATCTAGACTTTGTTCATGGTACCCTTTTCTTGTCTTATTCATGGTTTCTGTCTTGTTTGATTCAGGAGCAATGCAGTCCTTCATATCATCTACCCTTGTTCATGCATTGGGACCTGAGGTATAGAAGATTCCATTACCCTTGGCATTTACTATAGTATTTAGAGTTTAAGATGACTTGTTTTAAGTATGTTGATACAATGGTCTAGTGCTAGGAAATCACAAATCTTTTGTTAATTCCATATGTTTAAGAATACAACCATACAAGGTCATTCTTGGAATAGATTGGTTTTATTCGGTATAGTCTATAGTAGATTTTTCTAGGGGAAGGAGGAATTCTTTGATGCTAATGGATATCCAGTAGTGTTTGTTGACAAGTGACACCCTCATATGTGTCATACGTGTGTTCCATCCTTATCATCCTTGATATGTAATATGATATTGAGTTATTCTATGGTTCTGTAGTCTATATTTCCCAAGGTCATGGAATTATACCCTTATGTTATTCTAGAATAGGTTTTAGAATTAACCCCTCAATGGGAGGTCATTTTCAAGATCCAGCTACTTTCAGGTGTGTCTGTTATCTCGAGGTCTCCAGATAAGATGGCACCTTATAATTTTCAAGAGCTGTGTATGCGGAATGATGGCCTATTGTAGTGGTTTTTTGTTTATCTTGGAGTTCTATTGTGTGGTGCACCAGTTTTGTTCATGAAGAAGGGAGATAGTAGTTTCCAGTTGTGTGTCTATTATCATAACTTGAACTGAGTTAAAGTGAGGAAGCACTACCCAATTCTATTGATTTATTATTTATTCGATAAATTGTAGGGTTTTGGTTAGGTCTCGAATATATATTTGTGGTTAGGATATAATTTGATTCATGTAATGGATGAGGATATACCAAATACTAATTTCTTTAGTCACAATGTGCATTACGAGTCTATTGTTATGTCGTTTGGTGTAGAGAATTCTCCAAATGTGTTCATGGGGTTGAAGAATGTTGTGTTTTGTGATTTCATAGATAGTTTTATAGTGGTTTTCATCATTGATATCATTACGTACTATTCATACTAGGAGGAGTGGGTAAAGCATATTCATGCTATTTTAGGAGTAATTCTTTATGAGAAGCTATTTGGGATGTTGTTGAAGTATGATTTTTTTGGCTCAAGAAGCCTATTTCATGGGACATGTTGTATCCCAGAAGAGATTAGTTGTAGATAGGTCAAATATAAAAGTAGTTGTGTCTTGGGAATCCCCCATGATAGTGGCAGAGTTGTGATGTTTCATTGGTCTCATAGGCTATTACAACATGATCATATATAATTGCTCTCAGGTTATGACTGCTCATACAATATTGAATACAAAGGATGAAGGGTTTGTTTAGACTGATCAGTGTCTGGTAACATTTGAGTATCTGAATGATAATTTGGCTAGTCCTCTGATTTATTTTCTCCCAACATAATGATGTCATATTGAGGTTTTTATGATGCTTTACGTCTTGTGTTAGGATGTATTATGATGCATTAATGATCAATAATTGGTTTTGGTTATTAGGAGCTGCATCCCCAAAACATAAATATTCCATCCATGATCTAATGTTGTTTTTAATTGTGGTTTCCCTTATTTTTTCAGAAATTACTAAATTGGGGAGCCTATTGTTGTCCACATTGATCATAATAGCATGATGAATTTTTTCTCCCATCTATATATGAACATGTGATATTAGGTGGATAGAGTTCTTATAAGATTACGCCATTGAAATTTTGTATACAGCTACAATGTGGAATTTTGTAGCTGATGTGCGGAGTAGAGTGTCATGTAATGATGCAATTCAAGAATAAGGTGATTCATGGAGAGTGATGAAGGAAATTATGACATTAAATCTGGATATGGAAGAAGTTGGGGTTAGAGGTTTTCTCTTTCAGATGAAAGTGTAGTCATCTCTGGTGAATCTAGTAGACGGGTCCTAGATGAGGGATTATAAGGTTGATGTCTATAGAGACCAATATGTTTTTAGAGAGGACCCTTATGGTTGATATAAGGATTAACAACACTAGGTGATGTTTTATGGAAGGAAATTTGTTCCTTTCATGTCGCATGATATAATTCTCAGAGAGATCCAAAGTTTACCTTTACACTACATCCTGTCATGGTAGAGATTTACTGACATTGAGTTGTTAGATTTGGTATCTTGGGATGAAGCATGATATTGAATATTTGTTGTCTTGATATTTGGTATGCCAGAAGGTGAAGGTCGATCACTAAATTCCCAGTGGTTTTCTCTAGACATTATATGTTCCTCAAGGGATATGGGAGGAAGTCATGATGGAATTTATTTCAATTTTACCACAATCTCTTGGATTATTTTATTATATAGGGGTGGTAGTTGATCATTTGATGGTATCACCCCACATCATTGCAATCATAGTGTTGATCTTGGTGGAGTATTTATTGAGGAATTATCATGAGGAGGTGTTGAGGCTTCATTGAGTCCCATAGACAATAATATCAAATTAAGATCCTTGTTTTTTCCTCAAGGGTGTGGAGTGGTCTCCAACATGATTTCGGTTCTTATCTAAGAATTAGTACTAATTTTCATCTGTATATGGATGTTCATATTGAATATACCATCTTGACTCTTGAATTCAAGTTTTTCTCTGGTTTCATGGATTATGGAGTTTCATGGTTGGGGAACCTACCCTTGGTAGTGTTCTGTTACAAAAATAGTTTCCACTCCACCATGTTTATGGCTCCATTTGAAACCCTACATGGCTAAACCATTCCATTATCTATTACGCGACATTGGGGTCATAGTGTCAGCAAATCTCAGGTCAAAACTGGTATAGACTACGACTGAAATGGTTCTGATGATTCCTGAGATGATGAAGGTAGAACAATATCATCATAAGTATTAGGTTGATCAAGGGAGGATGCCATTGGAGTTTGGAATTGGGGATTACATATTTCTTATGGTGACTCCTCATCGAGGGAGTTAATGGTTTGTTCTTAGGAGTAATATTTCTCCCAAGTTTGATGGGCCTTTCAAGGAGTTTCCACATGTTAGAGCCATGGTGTATGAGGTAACACTTCTATAATAGATGATTCAAGTTAATGATGATTTTAGGTGTCTCATCTCCGTCGTTACCATCATGATGGCTCTCAATTTATCGATTGGTTTGAGACCAACATTGATGATGATGTGACGTTCAAGGAGTGGCTTGTAGATATCGAGAATTACGAATAGAAGGTTTTGTGCAGGCATTCTATCTCATTAGGTCATTTATTTTGGTAGCACGATGATGTGTAGGAGAGTTCATGGGAATGTGATTCACATATACTACCCTCAGTACCAAAAGCTCTATGATTATTATTTACTATATTGAATATTTTTTTGTTTGGGTGTTGTAAAATCATACCATTTAAAAGTTGTCTTTATATTTGCTTTAAAGGTTGTATTGACATATTTTGAGTTGTGTCTTTTAAATACCCATAATGTACTAATTTTTTTTAATATAATTGGGAATTTAAAGAGTTCGCAAAATCTAACGGTGCGCGATTCTGAGGCCTGGAGTGCCCGAAATGATTCGTCGAAGTTTTTATTAAGCCTAAGTTAATGTGCATAAGCTCTTTTACTGAAAATGTGGAATAACTCTTAATCGGTTACTTGGATCATAAATATTAGGGCATCGTTGCACTCAGAATGGAAGGTTTACCCTAGGCGCGACTTAAGATTACTCGACGCAAGCCTCCTGTGAGAGAACCCAAAAATTGTATAATCGTAAATAAAATAATTAAATAAATTATTTTATATTTCAAATGCTTATAACACACAAACGGTAACTCAGATTATAAATCTGAAACCACCGCTGAACTCGTTAGGGTATTCTTTATTTAAATTGATACTAACTTTGGCCAGTGCGGGCCACTAGATAAAGTTTGTTTTTTGGCCGCAAATAAAATAATTTAGTGACTATTATTTTATTATAAAATTCATAACTTCTAAATGATAACTCATATTGAAAATCTGAGAGTACCGTTGGGTTCTTTGGGGTGTGTTTCACCTAGGAAGAGCCTACCCTTGACCAGCACAGGCCGAGGGTGACTGATAATATTTTTCCAAAAAAAATTCGGGTACATTAAGTAAACGCGTGACTCGTGTTTTGTCACTTTTTAACCGGTGCTCAGAATTAAAATATGAGGGAACCGTTGAACTCGCAGCGCCGGTATTCGTTTAAGGATACTTTTACCTTGATGGCTAATAGACGAGGGTGGAAGTTAGTTTTTGGGGTTTTTATGGAAAAAATAAAATAAAATAAGCTTCATTTTATTTTATTTTGAACTTCCATGTGGATATTTCAGGTGGGGTCCACAAGAACTAAACCTTCATGTGGATGTTGGAAGTGGTGACCACCAGACCTTAACGTCCCATGAGAGGTTAAGGTGGTGGGGACCACCCAGACCATACCCTCCCATGAGAGGTTATGGTGGTGGGGACCACCCGGGATGAAACCCCCCTTTAATTAGGAGAACCCTCAACACCCACAATTAATGAGAGAGAGCCTCTTGACCTATACCACCTTAATTGTGCCATCACACATACTATTAATCTTTCCAATGCACCGCATCGTTTGTGCCAACCCACCACTTTATTATTCCAATGTAAATTAATTGGCTTTCCGCTTTTTAAATTAAGTAACAGTGTCTTTGGACTTTAGGAATGTTTTTAATAAATGAACCATCATAAATTCCAATGATCATTACCAATATACCCCCTCTCCTATATATATGGAGCTTGGGAGGAGGATTTGGGACTGCTTCACCAAGAGACGAAGCACTGGTAAAGTGACGCGACGCCCAAAACTTGGAGGATTACACTCTCTAATGAAGAACGTGTTCTTCCACAAAGAACACTGGCGAGGAGTGTCTTTTACTTCTTCCTCGGAAGCACCTTGTGCAGGCAATCGATGTTGGAAATCTTCAACGACCGACCCTCCCTCTTCATCGTCGTCAACAAAATGACGCATGAGCTTGGGATTGGAAGTGTGCGGCGGACGCGATGAATGACGAATACTCCATCTTATTCCCCGTGACACCGTCAATGATCAATGAAAAAAGGTAGGAGTTTAATTTTATTTATGTATGATATTATTCCCTTGTTTATTGTCTTCCAAAAAAAAAAGAATCCATACCAAATTATTATCAAGTTGATCCGCATATGTTTTTCCTTGTGGGTTGGGAATATATTGTTAATGAGGGATTATGGGAATTGATGTTTTTAATATATCTTCAATGCTTGTTCTTTTTTTATGTTCATGAGGATCCGATTGATCCCACCCTAAACGTGGAGGGTGCAGGCCAAACTAACATGACCTGACACCCCTTCCCATTCCTTCTTGGTGATGTTCTTCGGCATGGAAATGAGGCGACGAGATGACGAAGGTGATGAAGGAAACATGTGTCGCCCCCGTGCCGCTCCGCTGCCCCAGGAGAAACTATACCACCTCCGTCGTGCTTCCTTTCGGTCGTTCCACCCGTAGACCTCCGGCCTTTACGTCCGACGTGCTCCTCGTGGCTCCTCCATCCGCGCGCCCCGAGCAGGCCCATCGCGACACCCTCCAGGCCGAGCCGCGCCATTACGGTGCCCTCTGGTTCGGGCCTCCCATGTGATTTCCTCAGGGTCAAACCGCCCTTGCGCTATCCCACGGCCGATCCATGCCCTCGAAACCGGTCAGCACCCTCATGACTGGTTTGCACTCTCATGGAACTCTGCGACCCCTCACGACCTACTAGGCTGGGCCTAGTAGGTTGGGACGAACCTAATGGGCTGACCTGTCTAATTGGCCGAGCCAGACCCAATGGCTCCGGCTCGGTCGACCCAGAACGGGTCGGCCCATGTTGGGTCGGGTTGGGTCAGACCGGACATGTGCCCACTACAACCCTTTTCCTTCTTTGCGATATCTTTGTCATCGGGCATACGTTTGATGAACTATTAGTGTCCCTAGTAATCATGGATCATGACAGTCCCTTTGAGTATACCCTACTAGAGTTTGGGGTATAGTTGAGATATGGTCAGGTTGGATCGTGCACGAATCCAACCAGGCCCCTGAGACTAAATGGCTAATAACTCATAGACCGGGTGTCTGATTGACATGCCGTCTATTTCGTTGAGACCTCTATGAAAAGGTAGTACTTTGAGATACTTCTTCGTGGAACTTTGTGATAGTTGGATTATTGATGAGTAGATTGTGGAGCGGATCCTTCCAGAGATGAGAAAATAGAGTGTGAAGACCTTGTAGCTGGCTGAGACTTAACGACTACTGACTGATTGATTCAGAGTGACTTGACTAGCCCAGTGGGGAGCACTTGGTTGTGGTGGAAGACCCACGGTGGTGGAGCACCTGGTTGTGGTGTCAAACCCACGGTACTCGACAGGAGGAGTACCTCTACAGGCTATTACGGGGAGCACCTGATGTGGCGGAAAACCCACGGGGGGGAGAGCCTTTGTGTGACATGGCAGACCCACAATACTCAACAAGAGGAGTACCTCAGTAGTACAAGGTTAGTGTGAAGCGCCTTTGTGTCACGGCAGACCCACTGTACTCGATAGAGGAGGAGTTCTCCAGTAGCCAAGGTTTCGATGATGTGAATAAAATCCTCATTGAGCTGAGTAAGTTATTCTGCGTTTTTATCATTATTGAGATAGATAACATGGTAACTTAGGTATATGTATAGTCATATACATATATAAGAATATCTATTTATTTCATAATTTTTTTAAACTTGTTTAATTTTGTGAGACCTTGAGGGTCTCAGGGTCGCTACTGAGTATTGTTATACTCACCCCTACATGGTCTATTCCCGCACCTCATTGTGTTGGATGCAGACGACAGACAGTGCTGACTGAGGCTAAGAGTACCAGGACTGGACGGTTCTTGGAGGTGGACCTTACAATGAGTCGGTACACAGAAGAGATGGACAGACGTGGATTTCTTAAGAGGCAATCTGTACCTACCCTTCTGATAGGAACCTCAGAGGATGACCTATTAGCTGTTTTTCCATTTTCCTTAGTTGCACTTGTACTTTCAGTTTCTTGTTCTTTCCAGTTGGGCTTGTATTCTGGCCTTTTTTATTTACTGTACTCACTTGTTGTATATACAATTTACTCATGTTCATATCTACAGTGTGTTTTTATATGTTATAAAAGCAATGCCATCCCTGTTTTATGGAATTACACCTTTGGTGCTAGTCTCCATCCCTTGGCCTATGGAAGGAAGGCTTGGGGTAGTCACGGCATGTGCCTCGGGGTACGGGACATGACAAATTGGTATAAAAGGAGTTGGTTCTACCACAGAACATAGGACTCTGATCAGTCTTTTATATGAATCAATAGTGTTACAAGTAGTGGGTGTGGTTATCAGTTCAGGGAGTCCAATATTGGTGCGGTGGCCGACGTATCCATGCACCAGGTGTAAAGACCCTTAAAATTCAAGGGAAATTTTTTCTTAATTTTCTTTGGGATTTTACACGAACGCAGTTTCAGACGGAACTTCATTCCAAGGCTCGGTGTGCCCGAAATTTCTATCCGAAGTTTAGCTCGGGTACGTTCAGTGAACGAACGAGCGTGAATTTCTAACTTTTGAACCGGTGCTCGGAATCGAATTCTGAGGGCACCGCTGGAACTGTAGCACCGGTAATTGCTTAGGAACGCCTTTCCGGGAGTTGAATTTGCTCGTTATGTATTGTTTTTTTTGTGGATTAAGTGTTAGTGAAATAAAATTTTCGTTAAGAATTTTATTTCCCTTTCCATGAGTTAGAACCTAAGTGTAGGAGTTAGGGCGGGACCCACTGTTTGTTAGTTTTTCATGAGTGGATTAAAGGTGAGGCGGGGCCCACACGAGCCCCCGCCTTTTTAAATTCCTTAACTCCCTAACTCCTCTTAACCCCCCACTTAAGTTGTGTAACTATTATAACTTTTTAACTTCCCATTAATTGGGTGACTTTACCTCTCCTCTCTTCAAGTACGCCAACACCCAATTCAATTATTTAATTTAAGTTTTGAATTTTTGAATTATGGCTTAAGTTAATAAAATAAGGGAGAGCCTTATTTTATTTTGGTTGGATGTTGTGTGTGGACAATTGAGGAGATAGATCTTCGTCTTCATCACGAAGAACACCAAGACTTCGACGAAGAACACCAAGACTTCGACGAAGAATGCCGTCACCGTAAGAAGAGATCGATGTGCCGTCTCTTCTCCTCTTCACAGCCAGTGTGTTTCCGAAGATCGACGACTCACCCTATTTCGATCTTCTTCCCGTGTCAATGAAAAGGAGAGGCCACTTCCTCCTCAGGAGTTCTCCGTCAACTTACGAAGCTTCACCTCGCGACATCATTTTCAGCGGTGAACCCCCATTCTAGCTACGCTCAAGTAGGGGTTTATTTAATTATTTTCGTTCGTGATTTCTACTTTGTTGTCCTTCTTGAATTTACGACCAGTTCCTATAGATTAACGAGAGGGGGCCAGACCGCGCAAACATGGCCGACCCTCCTCAAATTTGAATGTTGTTTCTAATATGGTTGGGACGGAATGGAGTGGTGTCGTCGCACCACGCGGGATCGTACGACAAATAATGCGCGGCACCGTCGCGCCGCGCCGTGAAGTTGAACAAGGACGCGACGCCGTCGCACCGCGTCGAAGAAAACCGAAGACACCACGGCCGGAGTGGCGCCGCGACGGAGGGGCGCGGTGCCGTCGCACCATGCCGGACGAACCAGGACGCGGCCGGTTCCGGGCCGCGGCGGAGTAGGGTGACCGGCGGCCGGTTCCGGGCCGCCGGTGTCGGCGAAGGAGGAAGGACCGGTCGTCACTGATCCTTGTTGGCAGAACCACCCGGCCGGTGCGGGCCGGCCGGACAAAAAAAAAACCGCGGGAATTAATTCCCCCGGCCGGCCAAGCAAGGGGCCCCATTAATGGGGCCACGGTTACAGGGAAACCGGGGGGGGCAGCGTCCCCCCCCCCCCCACCCTGCGAGCCGCAATGGCTCGACCGCTTGGCCGAGCCAGCTGTCGCCAGCACACCGGGTCGCCGACCGGGCCGGGCCGCTGGTCCGGGTCGACCCGGACCCGGGTCAAGTCTCCGGTCTGGGTCGACCCGGACCTGGGTCGGGTCGCCCCGGTTTGGGCCGACCGGGGGGGTCTCGGGCCGGGTCGGTCCGGGCCCAAAACCCATGTTTTCGGTCTTTTTCCCATATCATGGGCTATGGATCTCCGAACGACGCGCCATCAGCGGCGATGCGATCCTTGGATCAGGACGATAATTTCGATATACTCCACCCAAGGTTTTAGAATACTTTGGGTTTGGCCGGGTTGGTTCGTACACGAAACCAACCGGGCCCTCAGAGCAGAAACGCTCATATCTTAAGCTCTGGACGTCCGATTGACGCGCCATAGACTTTGTTGAATTTATCTATGTGAGACGGATCTTTTGGCTTACTCCGCCCGAGGTTTGGACGCAGGTGGAGTACGGTCGGGTTGGTTTTGCCTTAAAAACCAACAGGGCCCCTAGGACGAAAAAGCCAATAACTCTCAGACCGGGAGTCCGGTTGACGCGCCGTCTGCGACGTTGAGTTCCTGTTAACGATACTGAACTTTTGGATACATCAACTCTGGACTATGTGTCAGTTGATGTATCAGCCTCTCAGCTCGTGGAGCGGACCCTCCCGAATGAGCTTGCTATGTGCGGGAACCCTAGAGCTGGCTATGACTACTACTGTGACGACGACGGTTGTACAGAGATCCTCAGTGGATTCGACGGTGATGACTATAGCACTCAGCGATGCTACGTGGATCAGTGCTACCGATCCTGTGTGGGTCCGATCCTGTGTGGGTCAGCGCTCAGCGGTTCTGTGTGAGCCAGCGCCTACAGATCCTGTGTGGGTCTGATCCTGTGTGGGTCATTACGGGGGTTAGTTTCCTATCGATCCTTTGTTGTTCATTGCGAGGGTTAGTACCTATCGATCCTTTGTGGGTCCGACGACTTAGATGGATCTGTGATCATCTCTATCGTCTTTCGAAGAAGTATACCTGTGTGAGATGAAATCCTATTTTTCTTTCCTATGTGGATTGAGTTGAGGTATCCAGTGTGGATTGATGTTTTTATTTCCTGTGTGGACTGGGTTGTACTTGGGCTTGGATGTTGGAGCCGAACGAGAATTGATGACTTAGGTATATATATGGGCATATACCTAAGCCGTGTCGGATGTTACTTCGTGATTGTATCTTTCCTTTGTGGTTTATCCTTTGTGGATTCTGGGAGACCTTCGGGGGTCTCGGGGTCCCTACTGAGTAGCTTATACTCACCACTGCACGGGCTATGCCCGCACTACGTTGTGTTGGTTGCAGATGACAGATAGCGATGATTGTGGTGGAGGCTTGCGGAGCAGGACGGTACCTGGAGGTGGACCACTGGGCGGGATGTACCCAGAGCGGTAGGCTGGACCCGAGGAGCAGTGGAGGCTTTCTGTACCCACCCTTCAGGTGGGATTTCCAGTGGACAGCTCGACGTTGCTGCTTTACTTTTCAGTTTCTGTTTTCCCTTTCCAGTTGTACTTTACTTTCAGTTTGGGTTTGTATACTGGCCCACTTACTTTTAGCACAGCTTGTTTCAGTTTTACTTAGTGTTTTAGTTCCTCTTGTACTCTGTGGTGTATGTTTACTTTTATAAAGGTAATGCCTTCCCTGTTATTAGGATTTACGCCTTTGGTGCTAGTCGCCAGCCCCTGGCCTATGGAAGGTGGGCTTGGGGTAGTCACGGCATGGGCCCCGAGGACGGGTCGTGACAAATTGGTATCAGAGGAGTTTGGTTCTACCACAAAACTTGGGACTCTGATCTTTTTCTATGTGAAGTAACAGTGTTAAGCGTATTGGGTGTGGTTATCAGTCCAGGGAGTCCAGTGTTGGTGCGGTGGCCGACGTATCCGTACACCAGGACCCTGACTTCTGATTTTCGACTTAATACACGAAAACATTGATTGCATGTGTGTTTCAAGTTTTCTTTGTGATTACTCTGTGTCAGCTCACCAGGAATATTGTTCTAACAGTGGCGCACCTGTTTCAATTTCAGGATAGCCCCACGACGGCATCCAGCTAGGGTTCCGAGAGTTGAGCGTGACGACAGCCCACCGAGCGACGAGGCCTCGGTGCAGGGCCCTTTGTCAGCAGAGGCACCGATGGTAGTTCTACCCGCCAAGCCACCGATTCTTCCAGCCCCATCTGCTGACGATGCACGTCGCCTTAGTGCACTGCATGAGTTCCAGCGCCAGCGACCACCCAGGTTCCGCGGGGAGATGGACCCCCAGGCAGCCGAGGACTGGCTGGAGGCAGTGGTGAGAGTTTTCAGGTTAGTGAGGACACCAGCAGACCTCATGGTGATCCTCGCAGCGAGCCTACTACATGCAGCAGCATGCAGATGGTGGATCTTGATACTCCAGGTGCACGATGAGGCATCTCTTCTCTGGACGGACATTGAGAGCCTGTTCCGCTCGGTGTTCGTCCTAGCCACCCTCTGTGCGGTGCACATCCAGGAGCTTCTACAGCTGTGGCTGGGCAGCTTGATGGTCGCCCAGTAATCGGCGAGATTTACCGATCTCTCACGCTACTCGACAGACATTGTACGGGACCCATTCTTTCGGGCCCGGACCTTTGAGCAGGGATTGAGGCCTAAGATCAGGGCATCACTGATCTCTCTCAGCATTCCGACTCAGACAGGAGTACTGGAGCGAGCTCTTCTCATCGAGATCTTTCTTGCTGAGTCTACACCAGCGGAGAGACCTACCGCAGGGCGACACGTGGCGGAGTCTTCTGCAACCGGCAGTAGACAGATGATGCAGAGGTCCAAGCGGGCCAGGCCAACGGGCGGACGACCATAGGATACTGGCTCGGAGGTGTAGGGCACACACATCATAACCAGTCTTACGAGTGGAAGACAGTGTTATGCATGCGGCGGGCAGGGCCACATGGCTCGTGACTTCCCGACCCGCCATGCAGAGGAGAATCAGACGGTTAAGGAACCACCTAGGCAGAGGCAGAGGTTCGACCGTGGAGGTCTGCAGGGAGCAGGCGGACAAGGCAGATGAGCTGGCCGAGCAGCCGGTGGTGGGCGACGCTTTGAGGCTCTACCACCACCACCACCAGGAGGTCCACCCCGACCTCAGGGGAGAGCACAGCTTCAGGCAGCTGAAGCCTACGATCATGGAGCTCCAGAAGCGGGTGGATAAGTGCGGACTAGCTCCAAGCATAGAGTCCCTTGACCATAATGCCTCTGGATTCTTTGTTTGTGTTTCCTTGTGTCCTTGTACTTTGAGTTGAAGTAATAAAAGACGCTTGAAATAGTGACGTTTGCTTTCTTGTCTTTTGTTTGTTAATACTAAGAGGTGTCGGTTAAAAAAAACTGTTGACTTGACCCTCACTTGCGAGATTCTTACTGGAGGAGACCCAGTGACCACACACTGATGCCGACAGTGTGACTCAACCCTTGGAGGCGAGAGTAACAGTTGGATCTCTTGGTAGAAATTTCGAGGCCTTACGACGTCATCCATGCCATGAATTAACTAATCATGACGGTATTGACTGTATTAGGCAAGGAACATGGTTCATCCAGGGGATGAGACCAGATTTTCCTTTTCGGAAAAGGAGAAATCTTTTCAGCTTTGCAGAACGTTAAGGAGGAATGGGAAACCCTTCGTGTGGTCAAACAGATGTCAACATAGCTTCCATGAGCTAAGACAGAGTTTGACCAGCGCCCCTATAGGTGTGGATAGAGATGGAGCATCTTTCATTCAGTCACTCACAGTCTCACCTCCACTATTGCAGTGGGTCAGAGAGGTACAGCCTGGGGACGCAGACTGTGAGACGCGGCATGTGTAGATATCCTCAGGACAGGCACCTGATAGTTTCTCCTTTGGAGTAGAGCACGACGTCCTTTTCAGAGGACGTACCTTGGTACCAGTTGCTTTACGGGAGGAGGTGTAGAGAGAGTTTCACATTTCTCATTTGGCGGTACATCCTGGAGTGGAAAATATGTACCAGGATCTCAGACGACAACACTGGTGGCCGGGCATGAAGAAGGTTGTGGCAGAGTTCGTTTCTTGATGCCTCACCTGCCAGCAGGTGAAGGCTGGGCACCAGGTACCAGCTGGCTTAGTACAACCCTTAGAGGTCCCAGAGTGGAAGTGGGAAAGAATATCTATGAACTTCATGACTGGACTTCCACACACTTCCAGAGGTCACGACTCCATTTGGGTGATTGTCGACCGACTCACCAAGTCGGAACACTTCTTACCCATCAGAGAGCAGGGCTCGGTGGAGAGCATGGGATGAATTTACATTCACGAGATTGTGCGGATTCATGGGATTGTGCGGATTCATGGTGTTCCATCATCTATCGTCTCCAATCGAGATGCTCTCTTTACTTCCCGGCTTTGGAAGGGGTTGTAGGAGGCTTTTGGGACACAGCTACGTTTGAGCACAACCTTTCACCCTCAGACGAATGGTCAGACGGAGAGGACCATTTAGACTCTCGAGGACATGCTCTACGCATGTGTCATCGACTTTGGTCGCATCTGGGAGGACCACCTATCCTTGGTGGAGTTCGCGTACAACAACAGTTACCACTCCACCATCGGGATGACACCATACGAGGTGTTGTACGGCTAACCTTGCAGATCTCCTTTGTGCTGGACAGACCCTGGGGAGTCAGCACTTGTGGGATCGGAGATGGTCCAGGCCATGATAGAGAAGGTCCAGTTCATCCAGGAACGGATGAGGACAGCTCAGAGCCGGCAGAAGTCATATGCTGACAGGAGGCAGAGGCCACTAGAGTTCGAGGATGGAGACCACGTCTTCTTGCGTGTCTCACCTTGACGTGGATTATGGCGATTTGGCCGAGGCGTCAAGATGTCTCCATGCTTCATCGGACCCTTCCAGGTCCTTATCAGGATCGGCGAGGTGGCTTATCGCTTGGATCTACCACCTCAGTTGCACTGGGTGCAGGACGTCTTCCACGTATCTCAGCTGAGGAGATACGTGCACGACCCACCGCATATCAATGACCATGGGGAGCTAGACGTTGATGATGGGGTGACTTTTACGGAGGTCCCAGTGGAGATCGAGGATCGACAGGAGCGGGTCCTACGTGGACGGTCAATTCCTCTAGTACGCATCAGATGACAGCACGAGAAATTTCAAGAGAGCACTTGGGAGCGTGAGGCTCAGATGTGTGCTTAGTACCCACTTTTGTTTCCCTAGCTTATGATGTATCTTTACAGGGACGTAAATCCCTGAGGTGGGATTAATGTAAAGACCCATAAAATTCAAGGGAAATTTTTTCTTAATTTTCTTTGGGATTTTACAAGAACGCAGTTTCAGACGACACTTGATTCCAATGCCTGGTGTGCCCGGAATTTCTATCCGAAGTTTAGCTCGGGTACGTTCAGTGAACAAACGAGCACGAATTTCTAACTTTTGAACCGGTGCTCGGAATCGAATTCGGAGGGCACTGATGGAACCATAGCACCAGTAATTGCATAGGAACACCTTTCCTAGAGTTGTGTTTGCTCGTTATGTATTGTTTATTTTTTGTGGATTAAGTGTTAGTGAAATAAAATTTTCGTTAAGAATTTCATTTCCCTTTCCATGAGTTAGAACCTAAGTGTAGGAGTTAGGGTGGGACCCACTGTTTGTTAGTTTTTCTTTAGTGGATTAAAGGTGAGGTGGGTCCCACACGAGCCCCCACCTTTTTAAATTCCTTAACTCCCTAACTCCTCTTAACCCCCCACTTAAGTTGTGTAACTCTTATAACTTTTTAACTTCCAATTAATTGGGTGACTTTACCTCTCCTCTCTTTAAGTACGCCAACACCCAATTCAATTATTTAATTTAAGTTTTGAATTTTTGAATTGTGGCTTAAGTTAATAAAATAAGGGAGATCCTTATTTTATTTTGGTTGGATGTTGTGTGTGGACAATTGAGGAGAGAGCTCTTCATCTTCATCACGAAGAACACCAAGGCTTCGACGAAGAACACCAAGACTTCGACGAAGAACGCCGTCACTGTAAGAAGAGATCGACGTGCCGTCTCTTCTCCTCTTCGTAGCCGGTGTATTTCCAAAGATCGAAGATGCACCCTCTTTTGATCTTCTTCCCGTGTCAATGAAAAGGAGATGGCACTTCCTCCTCGGTCGTTCTCCGTCAACTTACGGAGCTTCACCTCACGACGTCATTTTCAGTGGCGAACCCCCATTCTAGCTACACTCAAGTAGGGGTTTATTTAATTATTTTCGTTCATGATTTCTACTTTGTCATCCTTTGTGAATTTACGACCAGTTGCTATCGATTAACGAGAGGGGACCGGACCACACAAACATGGCCGACCCTCCTCCAATTTGAATGTTGTTTCTAATATGGATGGGACGGAATGGCGTGGTGTCGTCGCCCCACGCAAGATCGTACAATAAGTAATGCGCGACACCGTCGCGCTGCGCCATGATGTTGAACAAGGACGCGACGTCGGCGCGCCGTGTCGAAGAAAACCGAAGACACTGCGGCCGGAGCGGCGCTGCGACGGAGGGGCATGGTGTCGTCGCACCGCGCCGGACGAACCAGGTCGCGGCCGGTTCCGGGCCGCGGCGGAGCAGGGTGACCGGCAGCCGGTTCTGGGCCGTCGGTGTCGGCGAAGGAGGAAGGACCGGCCGTCGCTGGTCCTTGTTGGCAGAACCGGCCGGCCGATGCGGGCCGACCAGACAAAAGGGAAAACTGGGGGAATTAATTCCCCCGGCCGGCCAAGCAAGCGACCCCATTAATGGGGCCGCAGTTACAGGGAAACCGGGGGGCAACATTCCCCCCCCCCCCCTTGCGAGCTGGAACGGCTCGGCCGCTTGGCCGACCCAGCTGGCGCCAGCGCACCGGGTCGCCGGTCGGTCCGGGCCACCGGTCGGGCCGGGCCGCCGGTCCGGGTCGACCCGGTTCGGGCCGACCGGGGGGGGTCTCGGTCCGGGTCGGTCTGGACCCAAAACCCCCGTTTTCGGACCGTTTTTTGTCTTTTGCCCATATCTTGGGCTACAGACCTCCAAACGATGCGCCGTCAGCGGCGATGCGATCCTCGGATCAGGACGGTCGTTTCGGTATACTACACCCAAGGTTTAGGAATACTTTGGTTTTGGCCGGGTTGGTTCGTACACAAAACCAACCAGGCCCTCGGAGCGGAAACGCTCATATCTTAAGCTCCGGATGTCCGATTGACGTGCCATCAACTTTGTTGAATTCTTATAAGTGAGACGGATCTTTTGGATTAATCTGCCCGAGGTTTGGACACAGGTGGAGTATGGTCGGGTTGGTTTTGCCTTAAAAACCAACCGGGCCCCTGGGACGAAAAAGCCAATAACTCTCAGACCGGGCGTCCGGTTGACGCGCCGTCTGCGACGTTGAGTTCCTGTTAACGATACAGAACTTTTGGATACATCAACTCTGGACTATGTGTCATTTGATGTATCAGCCTCTCGGCTCGTGGAGCGGACCCTCCCGAACGAGCTTGCTGTGTGCGGGAACTATAGAGCTAGCTGTGACTGCTACTGTGACAACGACGACTGTACAGAGATCCTCAGTGGATTCGACGACGACGACTACAACACTCAGCGATCCTACGTGGATCAGTGCTACCGATCCTGTGTGGGTCCGATCCTGTGTGGGTCAGCGCTCAGCGGTTCTGTGTGAGCCAGCGCCTACAGATCCTGTGTGGGTCCGATCCTGTGTGGGTCATTATGGGGGTTAGTTTCCTATCGATCCTTTGTGGGTCATTGCGGGGGTTAGTACCTATCGATCCTTTGTGGGTCCGACGACTTAGATGGATCAGTGATCATCTCTATCGTCTTTCGAAGAAGTATACCTGTGTGAGCTGTAATCCTGTTTTGCTTTCCTATGTGGATTGAGTTGAGCTATCCTGTGTGGATTGACATTTTGCTTTCCTCTGTGGACTGGGTTGTACTTGGGCTTGGATGTTGGAGACGAACAAGAATTGATGACTTAGGTATATGTATGGGAATATACCTAAGCCATGTCGGATGTTACTCCGTGATTGTATCTTTACATTTTGGTTTATCCTTTGTGGATTTTGGGAGACTTTCGGGGGTCTCGGGGTCCCTAGTGAGTAGCTTATACTCACCCCTACACAGGCTATGCCCGCACTACGTAGTGTTGGTTGTAGACGACGGACAGCGCTGATCGTGGTGGAGGCTTGCGGAGCAGGACGGTGCCTGGAGGTGGACCACTGGGCGGGACGTACTCGGAGCGGTAGGCTGGACTCGAGGAGCATTGGAGGCTTTCTGTACCCACCCTTCAGGTGGGATTTCTAGTGGACAGCTCAACGTTGCGGCTTTACTTTTCAGTTGTTGTTTTCCCTTTCCAGTTGTACTTTACTTTCAGTTTGGGTTTGTATACCGGCTCACTTACTTTCAGCACAACTTGTTTCAGTTTTACTTAGTGTTTTAATTCCGCTTGTACTCTGTGGTGTATGTTTACTTTTATAGAGGCAATGCCTTCCCTGTTATCGGGATTTATGCCTTTGGTGCTAGTCGCCAGCCCTTGGCCTATGGAAGGCGGGCTTGGGGTAGCCACGGCACGGGCCCTGAGGACGGGTCGTGACACCAGGACCCTGACTTTTGATTTCTGACTCAGTGCACTAAAACACTGATTGCGTGTGTGTTTTAAAAATATTTCTTTAAGTCAGCTCAACCAGGTCAGCTCACCAGGTATAATCTTTTGACTGTTTCAAATCTGTTTCTTTCAGGATGCCTCCCCACAGACGACCAGTTAAAGACCTGAGATTTGTACGCACTGATATCCCACCGAGCAACGAGGCTCCGGTGTAGGGCCCTCTTATTATGCTGGCACCTTCGGGTGGTGTACCTGCAGCACCACCACCCATTGGTCAGTAGATACCACTAGCTAAACTGGCAGATGGTGCACGCTGACTAATCAAATTGCATGAGTTTCAGTAGCAGAGGTCTCCGAGTTTTCAAGGCAAGATAGTTTCCCACGCAGTTGAGGGATGGATGGATGTGGTTGCTAGAGTTTTCGATCTAGTTGAGGAACCAGTAAAGTAGACGATGATCTTATCTACTTGTATTATTTAGTGAGTGACCATGAGGATGGTCTGCTTATTGATAAGGCTTAAGTATGTAGACCTTTGCCCAATATAGTACCTTTGGGTAGTGTGCCAGCTATACACTACAAAATATTTCAGTTTTTCCTATAGGGTCACATCTCTTGGTAAATGAACTTTTTCTGTTGGTAAAAGGTTTTACCAACATATATGTCCTTGTCACTAAACTGTTGGTAAAAATATGTCGCCAAATGTTTTTGCGATAGATAAAATCATTTTGTTGCAATTATAATAATACCAACAGATAATATATATGTTGGTTAAAGTGTTTAGCAACAGACTATAATGAAATTTTCATCTATTGGTAATAATATTACCTACATATAATATCAGATTATAAATTACATTTGAATAAAAATTATAATTTTTTATTTCTAGTTAAATTTCACATTATATTTATTAATTTATCATATATAATTTATCTATTTTATTTATCATAAAGAATGAAAATTTTGACACATGTTGAAATTAGAAGAAAAATAATAATAATATTAATAATGAAATTTAATAAAAAAATAAATCAATACAGAATTCATCCCCTATCAGATCCATCACATCCATCAACACAAAAACCATCCCCCCAAAACACACACACACACACCTTACGATGACATCTCTATCACCCATGCCAGCACCATCCATCCATTCCACACCAGGGAGCAACGATCACCAGCAACCCATACATCACCTATGACCAGCGAGACAGATCCTGCTCATCCATGCCACACCAAGGACTAGAAACTCATCCATGCCTCAGGACCACCGAGCCAAATCCAACTCAAATCAATGAAAAATATATGCATGTAATGTATCAGGTTTTCCGTGAATTATTTTAAATATTATATGGAATTATTTCGAGACCAGGCGCGAAGACGGCACATCATTCCGAGGTCCAGTGGGCCCAGAATGGTGGTTTGAACTTTTTTTTTGTTAAGTGTGTTGGCACTCGTGCGCGGTTGTGGAACTTCCCAAATGGGTTCCTGGATTAAAAATATGAGGGCACCGTTGCGTCCGGGACGACAAATTTACCAAAGAACGGTTCTAACCTCGACCGGCACAGGTCAGCTGCGTGGTTTAAATTTTGGGCATTTTAAAAAGGGAAGCACTTTAGAAGGAATAAAATAAATTAATGATTTATTTTATTAAAATGTTTCCTTTTTCTTGGATCCATGACCTAATACTCCCCTATAAATACATGCTTATGGCGAATTTGTAGGGTTAGCCTCATAACCCTACGGGTCGAGAGAGAGAGAGAGATTTCTCTTAGGAGCTTGGGTAGAGGAGGACGCATTGGTGGACGACGACGTGAGCAATTGATGCTCCTCTTATTTTGATGAATCCCGTTGGCGGATGCGTCATGACGATCTCTCTTCAATCGGTTTGAGGTAGGGGTTTGTTATTTCTACTTATTTTCCCCGTTTTTGAGTTTAAACAACGAATGCGGATCAACCACGAACAAGTTGATCAGCGGATTCATACGTTCTTGTGGGAGGTTTTTCTTTGGGATGATTTTGGGGAAATAATCCATGCTTTTTCTTTATGTTGATCTCTGCTCCGTTTAAACCTATTAACGGGAGTGGATCAATGTTGTGACGAATAACGGCGGAGGTTCGTTCCTCGATTTGTTTATTCGATTTTCCTCCACCATTCATTTCTAGCGCGTTATTCTCGTTCATTGCGGGGCGACGAACAACGGATCATTGTGCATCTGTTCCGCAACACAACGATCCCAAATTGAAGGTTCAACACTGCAACAACCTTGTGGAGGTGCGGCGATGATGGCGGACGATGAATCAGACCGGATCGGTAAAGGGCATCCTTCGAGCGTTCTTTGCGCGGGAGAATCAAGTCATGTTTTTAGAGCCGATCGGGGGCCCGAAAACACCGGAAGTGGATTCATGGTGTCAGGGTGACCATAAATTGAAGGTTTCATGGAGATTGGATGGCTAGATCGACGATCAGAGCAGCACGAGAGGTGCGCTGACGAGGAGCGCCATTTCTAGAAATTTCCAAAACACACGGCATGTACTTCCGAAGAACACACAGTGTAGTACTGGTGGCAGATAGGGTTTCAGGGGTCAGAGAGGTGTCACAAGGTGTGTGACCTTGTTCACACGGCTTGTTGGACCTTCCCCGAAGACTCGGCGTGTACTTTGGGTAGTACACGGGCACGGGATGATCTACACGGCTTCATGCGGCACGACGTGTACAGTGTGATAGAAGTGGCTATGTGGGACTCAGTGTGTATCCCGGGGATACATGGACATAGGATAGAGTACATGACTGTGTACCCCGTCACACGGCCAAGCGAGGCCAGTAACGCGGGTCACCCCGTGTGGCAGTTACACGGGTTGGTGTACACAGGTTGATGACCGTGTACAGGCACATAGCCTGAGTACACGGAGCCAACCCTAGTTACCCAGAAATGGTGTGTATACTGTACTACAGGTCTTGTACTATGTTTTCCTACATTACCAGCCTAAGACATGGGTCATTGTACACGGGTAGTACCCAGGGTCAAACAACACGGTGTGTAAATTTTTCTACACGCCGTGTACTTTTTGGATATCAGCATGGTCCTCTTGTTCACCGTATCCTGTACATCTTTTTCTTGGGTTAGTGCCCCTTCTTCTCGTTCCCCTGAAGGTTAGACATCATTTCCTTCTACAGGAGTATTATCCCTTTGGCCAAACTTTCTGTGATAGAGTCGACATCCCTTTGAGAAGCCCGGAGTGAGATCCTCTATCCATTCTTGACCCTAGGTAGAGTCAGGCATCGACGTGACCAACTCTACCAGGCGTTGATCCTCTACCTAGTTGTTGTATCCCCTAACTGGTGAGTCCAGATGAGTCACGGTATCCGCCACGGCCCTAGCAGTCATCCTCATCTGTGTATCATGGTCTTTCCCACTGAGGAGTGTGTCTCCCATAATGAGTGCCTTCTATCTACAGTAACCTTCCCACTCAAGAGTGTGTCTCCCGTAATGAGTGCAGCTACCTCTCATGACAGTTCCTGATGAACAACACTTCTCAGATGGAAGTCATCAGAGCTATAAGACTCATGGAGTGTGTTCTCTCGGAACGAGTGCATCACAGAATCTTCGAAAAGAATCCCTAATGGGGGTATGTGGTTGTGTGACTTGTCCCTTGACTACAGGTCTGGTTTTTGAGTATATCTAGTTTGTTCTATATGTTCTGTAGACATATACTGTGCATAGATGACTGTACCTTTACTTTTTCCACTACTTTTTGGTTTCTGGGGTCCTCTACTGAGTATTGTTATACTCACCCCTGAACGGGCTTTTCCCGCACGTCTGGTGTCTTGTGAAGATGAGCATCCTTTTGACAGAGTCCAGGACGGACCAGGACATGATCGAGCTTTCTGAGTTCCCTACAGGCCGAGGTGTTCCAATGGCTACGAGCAGCAGTCTCCGTACCTTTTGTGTTTACAGGTTGGACTTTACAGTTTTCAGAATCTTGTTTGTTTGTTTTTGGTGGTCTTGTATTCTAGCCCAGTTTACTTTTTAGTACTCTACCTTTTTTCGTACTCTGTTGGTTAGGGTTTAGTTGTATGCATGCATTTTGTTCCTTAGTGTTTTACATCTCATCTTTTCTGGGCTTGGAGATGTGTGCATCTGTGCAGGTACTTAGGCAATGCCTCCAATGATAGAGATATGCTTACTCGGTGCTAGTCACCAGCCCCTGGCCTATTGGAGGTGGGCATGGGGAGTCACGGTGCGGGCCCCACTAGGACGGGTTGAGAAAGAGTGGTATCAGAGGTGTTCGGTTCTACCTTAGGACCAAGAGTCTATGATTTTTCTTTGGGGAAACAGTGGTGAGTGTTTCAGGTTCAGCTTTTAGGCCAGACACCCTAGTGTTGGTGCAGCGGCGGACGTATCCATACACCAGGACTCTGATATCCTACTTTTTGACTCGGTACATGGTAACAATGGTTGTAGGGAAATAAAAGGTACATTCATCATATAATAATGGGGTGTTTTTTCCATTCCCTTTATGTTAGCTATCTAGATATACTCTTTTACCATGGTACATCTTGTTTCCTTACAGGATGCCTCCACGATGCATACCTGCTAGGATTCAGCAGCACGATCACGAGGATGACCCCCTCAGTGATGAGGCTTCAATATATGGACCAATTCCCTAGGCATTTCCACCGGGTGGTGCACCTGCTATGCCACCACCAGTGGAGCAGCTAGTGGTACCTTCAGTACCGACTGGTGAGGAGCGCATGCTTAGCATGCTCCATGAGTTCCATAGATAGAGACCCCTCAGGTTTCGAGGTGATCCCACCCCTCAGGCGGCTGAGGACTGGCTTGAGGTGGTGACCAGAGTTTTCCATCAAGTGAGGACACTAGCAGACCAAATGGTGATCCTAGGAGCGAGCCTTCTTCAGGGTTCGGCGGGACGATGGTGGATTCTGACCACACAGACTCACGATGAGGATACTCTTTCATGGATGGAGTTTGAGCGACTCTTCCGAGAGGAGTTATCTCCGGTTATGCTGAGAGTTGTATGCATCTAAGAGCTTCTTCAGCTCTAGTAGGGCAATATAACAATAGCTGACTATTCATCGAGGTTCACCAACCTCACCATGTACTCGATGGATATGGTCAAGGATCAGTACATCAGAGCTCGGACCTTCGAGCAAGGTCTAAGATGTGACATACGAGCTAGTGTTGTGCCTCTATGTATATCGACTTATGTTGGAGTGCTCGAGAGAGCTTTGGTGGTCGAGAGATTCTTGGCGGAGCAGAGACTATCGCTAAAAATCAGCAGCAGGAAGACCGGTGTGGGGACCTCGGAGGCAGGGAGCCGGTGTTAGACGCAGGGATCTGGATGTGAGAAAAGTCGGAGGAGGACCTAGGATAGGGGATCCACAGTCCAGATCTCTCAAGATGGATCCAGTCAGCCTAGGAAGAAGCGATGCTACGTATACGACAGTAGCGGACATCTCGCTAGGGATTGCCTGACCCGCCGAGCTGCTGACAAGGAAGTGGTGGATGGACCACCAAGGTAGAGGCAGAGAACAGACCAGGCGGACTTTCCAGGCATCGAGCGTGGCAGAGGAGTAGGGAGAGCTGTGGGTGGTGGCAGACGCTTCGACTTACTTCCACCACCACCCCCATGAGGTCTGTACTAGGCTTTGGGAGCTGGGGGACAGGGACGGGGACTGCTGCATGCGGTCGAGACATACGACCCAGGGTCTCCAAGGTTGATTCGAGGTATGAACTGTGTATTTTCTACCTTAGATTCCGTACTCATAGACACAGGTTCTAGTCATTCCCTTATAGCCACATGTCTTCTACAAAACCTTGATATTCTGGTAGAACCTTTGACTTGATCCTTACACTTGGAGACACCTATGGGAGGAGACTCGACGATCATGCACCTTTGCAGATAGTGTGATCTTACCTTTGGAGGCTAGATTTTTGGTTGGAACCTCTTGGTGGTAGCGTCGAGGCCTTACGACGTCATTCTTGGTATGGATTGGTTATCTTTAGTCCATTCCCAAATTGACTATTTTAGGCGAAGAGTGCGGTGTGTATGCCGTGATGGAATGAGGTTTTCCTTTGTCAGAGAAAAGGAAACCCAAGAAGCACATAATGGGATCATGCATAGGAGGGTGAAACCAATCACTCATGAGTTGGCTAGACTTACCCTCTAAAGAGTAGATGTTGTGAGCTCTCAGTTCCCAGCAGTGGTGGCAGAGTATGAGGACGTCTTTCCCGAAGATGTTCCAGGATTACCTCCCCACTGGGAAAATCACTTTTGTGTCGACTTACAGCCTGGGACGACACCGATTTACTCATCGGTGTATCGGATGGATCCCACAGAGCTTCGCAAGCTGAGGGTGCAGTTGGAGGATTTGTAGAGAAAGGGTTTTTTGAGACCCAATGTTTCACCCTGGGCGGCCCCAGTCTTGTTTGCAAAGAAGGCAGACAGAAGTCTGAGGTTGTGCGTGTATTACCAGTGCCTGAACTAGGTGAAAGTGAAGAACAAGTATCCACTGCCCAGAATTGATAACCTCTTCGATCAACTGAGAGGGGCACATTGGTTCTCAAAGGTTGACCTTCGATCAGGCTATCACCAGCTACGAGTGTGGGATGAGGATATACCGAAGACGTCTTTTAGATGCCGCTACGGTCACTATGAGTACTTAGTGATGCCTTTGGCATGACGAACGCTCCCGCAGTGTTCATGGTACTGATGAACCGTATCTTCCATCCATACTTGGACAGGTTCGTGGTGGTCTTCATCGACAACATCCTCGTGTACTCGACATTAGAAGAGGAGCATGTAAGACACCTACGGAAGGTTATGGACGTGCTTCAGGAGCACCAGATTTATGGGAAGCTCTCGAAGTTCCATTTCTAGATTTAGGAGGTCCAGTTTTTGGGGAATGTCATCTCAGCAGATGGAGTAGCTGTATATCCAGCCAAGGTGGAGGATATGTTATCATGGGAGCCACCTCAGAGCGTGACGGAGGTGCGGAGATTCCTTGGGTTGGCAGGATATTACCGGAGATTCATTCCTAATTTCTCCTGGATATCAGCACCGATGACAACCTTGACCAGGAAGGGGAAACCCTTCATGTGGAAGGAGAAGTTCCAGCAGGCTTTTGAGCAGTTGAGGCAGAGTTTGACGAGTACCCCAGTCTGGAGATTGCTGAAGGTGGGCATCGAGTACATAGTTTTCTGCGACACACCAGGGACCGGGCTCGGCTGTGTCCTGATGCAGCGACATGCAATTATTGCTTATGGTTCGTGCCAACTTAGGCCACATGAGAATAACTATGCGACCCATGATCTCGAGTTGGCAGTGGTAGTATTCACATTGAATATGTGGTGACACTACCTCATGGGCGAGCGGTTTATTGTCTACTCTGACCATAAGAGCCTCAATTACATCTTCTCACAGAAGGATCTGAATCTGAGGAAGAGGTTTTGGATGGATTTCTTCCTGGACTATGATTTCGAGATCATCAATACTCCTGGAAAGGGGAACAAGGTGGCAGATGCCCTTAGCAGGAAGTCGAGCTCACAGCTGTTGAGTGAGGCGACACAGCAGTTAGCTGCGTTACAGTTATCCTTCGTGGATGGAGAGGATACAGCTTACCTACAGTCGATGGTTTTCACCCCTCCACTCATACAACGAGTTTTGGAGGCACAACTTGGGGATTTCGACTGTGTGGATTTACATGCTCAATTATCCACATGACATGCTACTGGTGGATATTCACAAGGTGGGGAGCATGTACTTCTTTTCAGAGGACGCACTGTTGTACCAGTGAAATTCTAAGAGGAGTTCCAAAGGGAGTTTCATACATCCCCTTTGGCAGTACATCCTGGGGTGTCAAAGATGTACTAGGATCTCCTACGACAATTCTGGTAGTCAGGCATGAAAAAGGCAGTAGCGGATTTCGTTTCTCGATGCCTCACATGCCAGTGGGTGAAGGATGAGAACCAGGTTCCAGCAGGGTTAGCTCACCCCTAGAAGTTCCAGAGTGGATGTGGGATGGAATATCGATTGACTTCGTGACATGCTGACCACAGACGTCCAAGGGGCATGATTCCATCTGGGTGATCGTTGACCAACTCACCAAGTCGGCCCACTTCCTAGCTATCAGGGAGCAGAGTTCTGTAGAGAGCTTGCGACACCTCTACGTGCAGGAGATAGTTCGGCTTCATTGAATCCCCTCGACTATAGTCTTGGATCGAGATGCCCGCTTCACATCCTGATTGTGGAAGGGATTGCAGGTGGCTTTTGGGACTCAACAGTGCTTGAGAACAAAATTTCATCCCCATACTGATGGTCCTACGGAGAGGACCATTCAGGTTCTAGAGGATATGTTGTGAGCTTGTATCTTGGACTTTGGTCGCAGCTAGGAGGACCACATACCACTGGTGGATTTTTCATACAACAACAGCTACCACTCCACCATTGGTATGGCACCATTCGAGGCCTTGTAAAGGAGACCATGCTGGTCACCGCTTTGCTAGAACAACCCCGAAGAGTCATCACTCATGGGTCCAGAGTTAGTGTGAGCCACCACATAGAAGGTTTAGATCATCCAGGAGTGGAAGAAGACCACACAGAGCCGGAAAAAGTCTTATGCTGACAGACGGCGGAGACCACTGGAGTTCGAAGGGGGAGACCACGTCTTTCTTCGGGTCTCACCTCGATGAGGGTTACAGAGATTTTGCCGAGGTGGCAAGCTATCCCTGAGTTTCATCAGACCTTTCCAGATTATGTGCAGAGTTGGCGAGGTGACGTACCGCCCAGCTCTACCGCCACAGTTGCATTGGGTACATGATGTCTTCTACATGTCACAACTGAGGAGGTACGTGCACGATCCGTCGCACGTCATCAATTGGGGTGAGCTGGGCATCGAGGATGAAGTAACCTTTGCGGAGTACCCGTTGGAGATCTAGGATCATCAAGAAAGGATAATTCTTGGGTGATCGATTCCCTTGGTACGCGTTCGGTGGCAGCACATGAATCTTTTGGAGAGCACGTGGGAGCGGGAAGCTCAGATTCGTGCCCAGTACCCTCATCTTTTTGAGTATCCTTTGTTTTGGCTTTTCGAGGATGTAAATCCCTAAGGTGGGGAGAATGTAATGTCTCAGTGTTTTAGTGTATTATTTTAAATATTATATGGAATTATTTCAAGACCAGGCGCGAATACGGCACAACATTCTGAGGTCCAGTGGGCCTAGAATGGTGGTTTGAACTTTTTTTTATGTTAAGTGAGTCGGAACTCGCACACGGTTGTGGCAGTTCCCAAATGGGTGCTCGGATTAAAAATATGAGTGCACCATTGCATCCGGGATGACTACTTTAACAAATAATTGTTCTAACCTCGACCGACGCAGGTCGGCTGTGAGGTTTACATTTTGGGCGTTTTAAAAAGGGAAGCACTTTAGAAGGAATAAAATAAATTAATGATTTATTTTATTAAAACGTTTCCTTTTTTTGAGCCATAACCTAATCATCCCCTAAAAATACATTCTTATGGAGAATTCACAGGGTTAGACTCATAACCCTATGAGTGGAGAGAGAGACAGAGAGAGATTTCTTATAAGAGCTTGGGTGGAGGAGGACGCGTTGGCGGATGATGACGACGTGAGCAATCGAAGCTCCTCGGATTTTGACGAATCTCTTCGGCAGACGTGTCGTGATGATCAAAATTCAACTGGTTTGAGGAAGGGGTTTGTTATTTCAACTTCCTTTCCCTGTTTTTGAGTTTAAATGATGAATGCGGATCAACCACGAACAAGTTGATCCGTGGATTCGTACATTCTTGCGGGAGGGTATTTTTTGGATGATTTTGGGGAAATAATCCATGATTTTTCATTATGTTGATCTCTTCTCCATTTAAACATATTAACAGGAGCGAATCAATGCCGTGACGAATGACAGTGGAGGTCCATTCCTCGATTTTTTTATTGGATTTTTCTCCTCCATTCTTTTCTCGCGCATTCTTCACATTCTTTGTAGGGAGACAAACAACGGATCATTGCGCATCCATTCCGCAATGCAATGATCCCAAATCGAAGCTTCTACACCGTAACGACCTTGTGGAGGTGCAGCGATGATGGCGGATGATGAATCGGACCAGATTGGTAAAGGGCGTCCTTTGAGCGTTCTTCATGCGGGAGAATCAAATCATGTTTTTGGTGCTGATCGGGGGCCCAAAAACACCAGAACCAGCTTTGTGGTGTCGGGGTGACCATAACCTGAAGGTTTCTTGGTGATCGTATGGCTAGATCGACGATCAGAGTAGCATGGGAGGTGCGCTTCTGAGGAGCGCCATTTCTGGAAATTTCCAGAACACACGACGTGTACTTCCAAAGAACACACCGTGTAGTATTGGCGGAGGCTAGGTTTTGGGGGGGTTAGAGAGGTGTCACATGGTGTGTGAACTTGGTCACACAGCATGTTGGACCTTCCCTGAAAACTCGGCGTGTACTTTGGGTAGTACACGGGCACGGGATGATCTACACGGCTTCAGGCGGCACAACATGTATAGCGCGATAGAAGTGGCTACGAGGAACTCAGCGTGTATCCCAGGGATACGCGGACATGGGATGGAGTACACGATAGTGTACCCCATCACACGGCCAGGCGAGGCCAGTAACGCGGGTCACCCCATGTGGCATTTACACGAGTTGGCGTACACAGGTTGATGACCATGTACGAGCACATGGCCAGAGTACATGAAGTCAACCCCAGTTCCGCAGACATGGCGGGTATTCCGTACTACACACCGTGTAATATGTTTTCCTACATGACCAGCCTAAGACGTGAGCCGTTGTACATGGGAAGTACCCAGGGTCACATAACACGACGTTTATATTATCTACACGTCGTGTACTTTTTTGGAAATCAGCATGGTCCTATTGTTCGTCGTATCCTGGACATCTTTCGTTTGGGTAAGTGCCCCTTCTTCTCGTTCCCCTAAAGGGTAGTCATCATTTCCTTCTACAGGAGTATGATCCCTTCAGCCATACTTTCTGTGATAGAGTCGGCATCCGTCTGAGAGGCCCGGAGTGAGATCCTCTATCCATTCCTGACCCTAGGTAGAGTCAAGCATCGACGTGACCAACTCTATCAGGTCTAAGAACCCGGTTTTTATTTTTGAGGTACGGGTTTCAGCTTTTCTCCTTTCCTTAAGTGTTTTTTAGAAAATAAGGAAAATGGGGAGAAAATCACAAATTTTGGAAGTACACGCCATGTATTTTTTAACACTCCATGTACTTCTAGCTGTGTGGTATGAGTACACGGGGTGTTGGGTGATGCAATTGAGATTGTGCTGTTTATATTTTATCTATGGGTTCTATTTAGTTGCAACTAGATGAGATGAGGGTAGGCCATCTCATGCATCATATAGGCATAGGCTAGAAATCACATGCCATGCATAGTTTACATGCCATGAAGGTGCATTAGAAATTGCATGTTGTTGTGTTAGTTGTTGTGCTAGAAAAGCATGTTGTTGTGATACCTACTCTCACAAAATACCTGCTATGTGATAGGGTATGTTTGTGTGAGCTTGTTGAAAGAATGGATGCCAAATTTTGGTTTTTTGGGCATATGGGCACCCATTTACCAGAATTTGGTGGATCATTGACTGTTTATTTTGTTATAACACAGATAAGATGTCAAACTTTGTTTTGTGGGGAGTATGGGCCCTCACAGACCGGAATTTGACACTTAGGTGTTGTTTTTCAGTATTTTCTGGGTTCCGGAGTAGAATCTAAGGCATACTATCCAGAAACCCAGTATACACGCCGTGTAGTACTTCAGACACGCCATGTATGTTCTTCTGTTTGGGAAGAAAAATAAACTTTTTGAGTACACGCCGTGTACCCTAAGTACACACCGTGTAGTTTCTTCCCATGTCATAGATCGTGTGGGTGACAACACGGGGAAGGAAAATGCATTGGGCGAACACACTGTGTAGCTTTTGTACACGCCATGTAGTGTTGACCCGGAGTCCGCCCGTGTGACAGACTACATGGACAGAGGATACCTTGAGACATACACACCATGTCCACTATGGAACATGCCGTGTAGTATGACATGGGGACCCAGCCATGTAAATAACAACACGGGTCGGTGTAATCATTTCTGATACACGTCGTGTGTCTATAAAACACGCTGTTTAGTGTGAGATGTGTGTCCGGCTTTGTAACTAACAACATGGGTCGGCGAAGCTCATCTAGTACACGCCGTGTACCTGTGGGACACGCCGTGTAGTCCTGTCTAAGGATAGACCGTGTGGAGTTAGCCATGAGGCTAGGAAAACAGGGTGGTGCACACGCCATGTGCGAGTGTAACACGCCATGTAGTGTCAGGCTGAGTAGTCGGCCGTGTCACAAACGACACGGGTAGTTGGAAAATTACACCATACACGCTGTGTAGTTAGTATACACGCCGTGTAGTTTTGTTCAAATGGGATCTATGTTACTTAGCCATGTCGAAGGACCCGGGAAGGGGAAGGGAAGTCGAGTACACACTATGTAGTCATTCTACACACCGTGTAGTCTTGTTTTGAAAATTTTAAAATGCCTTTTCCTCTTGTTACCTTTATGGTTCCTTCGTTTCTAGTCTTGTTAATCTTGAATCTAAGGTGTGTTTTTGACCTTGTAGTTTCATGCCACCTAGACGACCACACGTTGTTCTCCAGGAGAGTGGTGATGATTATACTCCAGAGATGGTGGGCCATGGTCTACCAGTGGATCCTCCTATAGAGCCAGATGCGGCACCAGTCGTTATACCAGACATAGGCATGGAGGCACAGTTCCGTGAAGGATTTATGCGGTTCATGCAGACCTTTCATGGAGCACCACTAGCTGCCACATCTATGGATGAGCTGACACCTATCTTCCAGCAGCAGCAGCAGCATACTTTTTCAGGGTATAGCAGACCACAGGCTGCGGATTCATGGCTAGGATCGATGCAGACTATTTTGGAGAATCTTGAGATTCCTATAGGGCGGAGGGTCAAGATTGCGATGTATATGCTGCGTGATTCCTCCAAGAGGTGGTGGGATGTTTCCACCTAGTCTAAGCATCAAAGAGAAATGGTGTGGGAAGATTTTCAGGCAGTCTTCTATGACTTCTTTTTCTCGGAGAAGCTGAGGGTAGATAGAGCTCGAGAGTTCATGAATCTGTAGTAGAGCACTATGTCGGTGATGGACTATTCTGCTCGTTTCATCAAGCTTTATAGTTTTTCACCCGTACTGGTGGGTGATGAGACGTTGAGAGCTAGGTGCTTTGAGGATGGTCTTTGTTATGACTTCCAAGCACTGGTGAATGTTTTCAGGTTGCCTACTGTACATGCTATTGTGAACTAGGCATTGATTACAGAGAGGAACCTATAGGAATCTAGTGGTGTGGGTCAGGGCGGTTTAGGACCAGTTACTGGTACTATTTCTGCTGGCAAGAGGAGGAGACAGATGGACTTCTCTCTAGGTGGCAGTACCATTCAGAAGAATGCTGCAGGTGGCCAAGTTATGTGCTACCAGTGTGGTAGAGAGGGTCACAATATTCCACAGTGTCCACGAGACCTGGTGGAGTGCCAAGCTTGCGGCAAGATGGGTCATCTGTAGTGCTTTTGTCGGGCATTTCTACCAGTGGCTAGTGAGAGGGGTTCTATGCAGACTTCCCGAGCGGGAGCTGGACGAGCAGCTTCTTACCAGTCAAAGAACTGGAATATGTCAGGGCGTGCAGGCAGAGATGGTGGTCATGGTTGTGGTAGCCAGACATCAGGATCTTAGAGGCAGTAGGGTGGGACAGCTCAGGGTATCCAGGATGTGCCGTAGGGCCGCGACACTGGGCAAGCATATGCAGTGCAACAGACCCAGAAGGAGCAGGATCCCGGACATCCTACCATCAGAGGTACTATTTTAGTAGTTTATGTATTATCTGCAGTACTTTTTGATACAGTTGCTACACATAGATTCATATCTATACCTGTTGTGGAGAGCCTTGGGCTTTGTGTTTCTTCTTCTTCTGTTGTTATGATGCTAGACACTCTGTTGGGGACTAGAAAGACTGGTGTGCGTCAGTGCAAGTAGTTCCCCCTTGAGTTTAGTGGGTGTCACTTCCTTTGGGACCTCTATGACTTAGAGATGACAGCTTACGACATCATTATCAGGATGGACTGGTTGGTTCCCTTTCGAGCCTTTGTAGACTGCTATCGTCGTAGGGAGTGGTTCACATCACTAGAGGGCAGAGAGTTTCTATACAAGGGTGAATGGGATGTTCAGGAGAGTCGATCTAGGCCAGAGCATCATGGTCAAGGTGTTTTAACTGCCCAGATTGCGATTTTATATCTGTATGATCAAGGGACTTGTCAGACAGATTTCCCTCCAGTGGTTGATCATTTCAGGGATGTCTTCCCGGAAGACTTTTAGGGTCTACCTCTAGAGAGAGAGGTGGATTTCTCTATTGATCTTGTGCCAGGAGAAGCACTGGTGTACATTCCTCCTTATAGGATGGCTACACCAGAGTTTCAGGAGATCAAGAGGCAGTTAGAGGAGTTACAGGCGTAGGGTTTTATCTGACCTAGTACTTCCCCATGGGGTTCTCCTGTCCTTTTCTCAAAGAAGTCAGACGGTACCCTCAGACTCTGTGTGGATTATCGGAAGCTGAACCAGTTGACAGTTAAGAATTGATATCCTTTTCCAAGGATTGATGATCTTTTTGATCAACTTTGTGGAGAACGAGTGTTCTCGAAAATTGAATTATGGTCAGGATATCATCATCTACGCATGAGACCTTCGGATATAGCACTTACAGTTTTTCAGAGGATATATAGTCTGTATGAGTACATGGTTATGCCGTTCGGACTCACGAACGCAACAGCAGTTTTCATGGCTCTGATGAATCATGTGTTCCATCCTTATCTAGATTCTTTTGTGGTAGTATTCATGGAAGACATCTTGTTGTACTCTCACACTCAACACGAACATCCCACCCATCTTGAGATCGTATTGAGTACACTGAGAGAGCATCAGATGTATGCTAGGCTCTCGAAGTTCCACTTTTGGATCGACCAAATTCACTTCCTGGGTCATATCATCTTAGAGGCAGGAGTTTCAGTAGACCCAGAGAAGGCGAGAGCAGTATTTTCTTGGGAGCAACCTAAGAAAGTGTATGAGATACAGAGTTTCTTAGGGTTGGCTGGTTACTACAGATGCTTTATACAAGAATTCTCCCGCTTAGAAGTGTTGTTGATGGGTTTTACTGAGAAGGGTGTGATGTTCGTTTGGTCAGAAGCTTAAGAGACATACTTTCAGGATCTTAAAGGAAGGTTGACATCAAAACTGATCTTGATACTTCCAGAGCAAGGGTAGAGCTATACAGTTTACTGTGACGCATTAGGTATTGGGCTGGGAGCAGTGTTAATGCAGGGAGATCGAGTTGTTGAGTATGGTTCTCGGTAGTTGAGGCCACATGAGAGGAATTATCTGACGCATGATCTCGAGTGGGCTATAGTTGTGCATTCATTGCATTGTTAGAGACATTATCTATTGGGAGAACGTTTTGTGGCTTTCACCGACCACAAGAGTCTCAAGTATATTTTTACTCAGCGTGACTTGAATCTAAGGCAGTGATGGTGGGTCTAATATCTTCAGTCCTTTTATTTTGAGCTTGCCTACACACCGGGTAAAGGTAATGCAGTAGCTGATGCACTGAGCAGGAAGACCCAGATACATGCAGTGCAGAAGGCCAGTGGTGAGTGGCAGCTTATGGATTTGTTATCTGAGATTCATTTGGAGGTGCACGACAGTCAGGGGAAAACATATCTTTCATCTTTAGCTGTGACTTATACCCTCCTGGATAGAGTGAGGATGAGACAGCTATCTGATCCAGAATGCCTAGTTCTACGGGAGTCGGTGGAAAGTGAGGACCCTCCTCCTGGTTGGACGATAGGTGATGATGAAATTCTATGTTTCCATGGATGAGTGTGGGTTACATGGGATTTATGTGAGGAGATGATGCAGGAGTTTCATGCTTCAGCTTGGGAAGTTCATCCCGGAGTTACTAAGATGTACCGTGACTTGAGACGTCAGTACTGGTGGTCGGGTATGAAAAGAGAAGTAGTTTGTTTTGTTACGAGGTGTTCCACCTATGAGCAGGTGAAGGAAGAACATCAGAGGTTAGCCAGACTATTACAGCAGTTACCCATTCAAAAATGGAAATGGGATGATGTCGCGATGGATTTCGTGACTGGATTGTCGAGGTCACCTCGAGGCAATGATTCTGTGTGGGTTGTTGCGGACAGACTCATGAAGGTAGCTCACATTTTTCCGATCAAGGAGATATTCAGTGTTGACGAGCTCAGAAAGCTATATATCTGAGAGATCGTACATCTTCCTGGGGTCCCTCGTTCTATCATTTCAGATAGGGACGCTCGCTTTACATCTCATTTTTTGCAGAGTTTTTAGAGTGAAATGGGTACACAGGTGCTTCTGAGCACAGCTTACCACCCTCAAACCGATGGCCAGTCAGAGCGTACGATACAGGTGCTTAAGGACATGCTGCGTGCCTGCGTCCTAGACTTTGGGGGATCTTGGGATAAGCATATACCCTTAGTCATTTTTGCCTACAATAACAGTTTTCAGGTAACTCTCGAGATGACACCATACGAGGCTTTATATGGTAGGCCATTCCGATCACCTTTGGGCTGGTTAGGGGCAGGTGAGGCAGATTTACTGGGACCATGTCTCATCCAGAAGACTACTGAGCAGGTCCAGTGGATTCAGAAGCAGATGGCTATGCCGCAGTCTTGTCAGAAGTCTTATGCTAATCGCCGTAGATGACCTTTGGAGTTCATGGTCGGGGATCAGGTTTTCTTGCATGTTTCATCGAGGCTGGGACATCATCAGATCAGGAGACTGGGTAAACTTTCACCAAGGTATGTGGGGCCATTCAAGATTCTGGAGATAGTCGGGCTGGTTTCCTATCGGTTTTAGTTACCACAGTGGTACCGAGCCATGCATGACGTCTTCCATGTATCTCAATTGTGTCGCTATCATTTAGACTCGTCTCACACCTTTCAGCCAGAGGAGGTTGAGATTCAGTTTTATGCATCCCTTGAGGAGCATCTGATTCGTATCGTTGACAGGAGCACGAAGGTTCTCCGATGCTAGTCAGTTCCTCTCGTATGGGTGCTATGGCAGCATGGCCGAGTGTAGGACGAAACCTGGGAGTAGGAGACCGATGTACATGCTCAGTCGCCAGAGTTGTTCATGGCTATATCTTCACCACCCTTGGAAGGGAAATTCGGGGATGAATTTCTTTAAGGGGGGAAGTTTGTAAGAACCTAGTTCTTATTTTTTAGGTACGAGTTTCTGCTTTTCTCCTTTCCTTAAGTGTGTTTGAGAAAATAAGGAAAATGGGGAAAATCCCAAATTTTGGAAGTACACGTCGTGTAATTTTCCACATGCCATGTACTTCTGGCCGTGTGGTATGAGTACACGGGGTGTGTGGCCATGTAAACGATGAAGAGTGTAGGAACCGACTGCACACCGTGTAGTGGTCCTCTACACACCGTGTAGTCAGTCGGTAGGGGAATAGTAAGGCGGTGGCCAGCTGTGCGACAACACACGCTGTGTACTCATGAAGACACGCCATGTATTCATGTCGGCAGGTCAACAGTGCCATGCTGGCGGGAAGCCAGCAAGTGGACAGTTAAAAACAGGGAAGTACACGCTGTGTACTTGGAAATATACTCCGTGTACTTTTTTATCTTAAAATGGGTTGTAGCCTCCCTAGTTCACAGGGAAGGCTTAGAATGGGAAGAGATCTCGGTAGAGGGAGGCCAATGCTTCAGAGATCCGTCAAGCGCATGCCGGGAATACGTTTCCACCTCGGATGATCTTGTTGGAACCGCACGGGTAAGCCCTCCCATCTCCTTGTGTATTTCTTACCAATTATTCCTCTAATGGATGCTATCTGCATTTATGCGAGTGTACTTTCACCTCAAATTTGCCTCATTCTAGGACAATTCATGGAATGTCATTCAAGGATACTGATCAGGGGCGTATAAGGTAGGTGGCTTGGTGTTTATTTTCCAAATATCGTGCGTTTTGTGTGTTTTGAGCTACGAACTCATATTTGGGGTGTCTTGTGGCTGAGGCCGTGGCTATTTTAAATACCTAGAATTGTATAGGTAATTAAATGTAATATTAAAATGTTGTTTGGGATCACTTCTTGGATCCAGGACCACCCCGAGGGTGTGTTCCTCTGTTTAGCCGTTTGGCCAGGTTACTCAAGGGTATACTGTAAATTGTAGCATGCTTTAAATTGCCTTGAGAGGAATTTTATATAATTGCCTGTTTATTTTTTGGGATCGGCCCAGTTACTTTAGCATGAGGGTAGTGTTCTATTTAGCCTGAGGGAAGTGTTATATTTCTTCCTGACGGAAACTTATTCCGTGCCTGTGGGCAATAGACTTTGTGCCTGAGGGTGAAACTTCATATGCATGGGGGAAATTTCTATTACGCCTGAGGGAAATACTTGCGGGTTGGATTCTAATTACCTGAGGGTAAGGGTTGCGTGTCTGAGGACACTGACTGGTAACTTAGAAATTCACTATGGTGATTTCTTAATAATGAATGGTTAAATGGATATTAAAATGGAAATATAATTGGTTAAGTTAGTTACTTTTAGTACTGCTTACTTTATTGCATTTTACTACTGCACACTATTATTGCATGTTTTACACACAGTTGAGCACGGGGATTTGGTGGGTGCCTACTGGGATTATTTCTCACACCCTATTTGGGTCATGCTTTTTGGCCCAAACAGATTACGTTTCTGCAGGTGTAGATAAAGGAAAGGGCCCTTATATTGGTACCTTATTGCAGCTGAGGAGTAGGGGATCATGGGACCGGGCTTAGGCTCGCGATGCTACTGACTATTCTGTTTGCTTTACTGTACCATGTATTGTATTGTACTGCTATGTAACATGGTCTGGCTGTTTTTATAGAACATGAGACATGTTGCATCATACCTATATAACTGGCTGGTTATCTTTACCACAGTTGATTATTATAAAAGTGTATGGTTTATTTCTTCTACTGTTGTTGTATTCTTTTTATTTTATTCCGTTGTGCTACACTTTGACAAATGAGGGCATAGTTTCCAAACTATTAGACCTGGGCCCTCGCTGCTGGTCAGTAGACTTTGGCGTTTGGGGAAATGCTCTTGAGGCCATGTGGCGAACCAGGTTTGGGGTACCTATTGAGTGGCACTCGGGCCCGGGATGTTACAAAGTGGTATCAAAGGAGTTTCTTTTCTTTGAATTACTATTTGGAGTCGTAGTCAGGGATAGGACGAAAAGTATTTGGTAATAAGTTGTGCTCTGGCGTAGCTAACCCATGTACAGGGAAAATCCAATTTATCTCGTATTGCAATTTTACTGATTTTGCAATTTACAGTTGATTTGATTTCACCATTGGGGGATGCACTTGAGATTGTGCTGTTTATATTTTATATATGGGTTCTATTTAGTTGAAACCTGATGAGACAAGGGTATGCCATCTCATGCATCATATAGGCACATGCTAGAAATCACATGCCATGCATAGTTTCCATGCCATGTAGGTGCATTAGAAATTACATGTTGTTGTGTTAGTTATTGTGCTAGAAAATCATGTTGTTTTGATAGCTGCTCTAATAAAATACCTGCTTTGTTATAGGGTATCTTTGTGTGAGATTGTTGAAAGAATGGACACTAAACTTTGGTTTTTTGGGAGTATGGGCCCCCATTTACCGGAATATGGTGGATCATTGACTATTTATTTTGTTATAACACGGATAAGATGTCAAACATTGATTCGCGAGGAGTAAGGGAACTCACGGACTGGAATTTGACACTTAGCTGTTGTTTTTCAGTACTTTCTGGGTTCCAGAGAAGTTTCTGAGGCATACTGTCCAGAAACCCAGTATACACGTCGTGTATGTTCTTCTGTTCAGGAAGAAAAATAAACTTTTTGAGTACACGCCGTGTACCCTAAGTACACACCATATAGTTTCTTCCCGTGTCATAGACTGTGTGGGCGGGGACACGGGGAAGGGAAAGGCGTTGGGCGAACATGCCGTTTATCTTTTGTACATGCCTTGTAGTGTTGGCCCGGAGTCCTCCCATGTGACAGACAACATGGACGGAGGAGACCTTGATACATACAGGCCATGTACACTATAGAACACGCCGTGTAGTCTGACCTGGGGACCCGGCCGTTTAACTAACAACACGGGTCGTTGTAATCTTTTCGGATACACACCGTGTGTCTACAGAACACGTCGTGTAGTGTGAGTCGTGTGTCCGGCCGTGTAACTAAAAACACGGATCGACGAAGCTCGTCCAGTACACATCGTGTACTTGTGGGAAACATCATGTAGTCTTGTCCGAGGAAAGACAGTGTGGAGTTAGCTGTGTGGCTGGGAAAACGGGGTGGTGCACACACCATTTGTGGGTGTAACACGCCATTTAGTGTCAAGCCGAGTAGTCGGCCATGTCACAAACGACACAGGTAGTTGGAAAATTCCACCATACACTCCGTGTAGTCAGTATACACGCCGTGTAGTTTTGTTCAAACAGGATTCGTGTGGCTTAGCCATGTCGAAGGACCCAGGCAGGGGAAGGGAAGTCAAGTACACGTCGTGTAGTTATTGTACACGCCGTGTAGTCTTATTTTTCAAATTTTGAAATGCCTTTTCCTCTTGTTCCCTTTATGGTTCCTTTGTTTCCAGTCTTGTAAATCATGAATCTAAGGCATGTTTTTGACCTTGTAATGTCATTCCACCTAGACGACCGCACGTTGTTCACTAGGAGAGTAGTGACGATTATACTCCAGAGATGGTGGGCCATGGGATACTAGTGGATCCTTCTTTAGAGCTAGATGCAACGCAACCATTATACGAGACATAGGCACAGAGGTGCAGTTCTGTGAAGGATTTAGGTGGTTCATGCAGTCCTTTCAGGGAGCACTACAGGCTGCCACATATATGGCTGAGCTGACACGTATCTTCCAACAGCAGCATCCGCCTACATTTTCAGGGGATGGCAGACCACAGGCTGCGGATTCTTGGCTAGGATCAATGAAGACTAATTTTGATCATCTTGATATGCCTCCAGGGCATAGGGTCAAGCTCACGACCTATATGCTGTGTGATTCCTCCAAGAGGTGGTGGGATGTTACCACCCAGTCAGAGTATCACAGAGACATGGCGTGGGAAGATTTTCAAGAAGTCTTCTATGAATTCTTTTTTCCAGAGACACTGAGGGCATATAGATCTCGAGATTTCATGAATCTGTAGCAGGGCATTATGTCGGTGATGGGATATTCTGCTCGTTTCATCGAGCTTCAGCATTTTGCACCCGTACTGGTGGGTGATGAGACGTTGAGAGCCCGACACTTTGAGGATGGTCTTTGTTATGACATCTGAACGCTGGTGAATGTTTTCAGGCTACCTAATGTACATTATATTGTGAACCACATGTTGATTACATAGAGTAACCTTCATGAATCTAGTGGTGTGGGCTAGGGCGGTTCAGCACCAGTTACTGGTACTATTTCTACTGGCAAGAGGAAGAGACAGATGAACTTCTCTCAGGGTGGCAGTACCAGTCAGAATAATACTTTAGGTGGCCAGGTTTTGTGCTACCAATGTGGAAGAGAGGGGTATAAGAGGCCACAGTGTCCACAAGATCCAGGGGAGTGTCGATCTTTCGGCAAGATGGGTCATCTGCATCGTTTTGCAGGGCATTTCTACCAGTGGCTAGTGAGAGGGGTTCTGTACAGACTTCGCGAGCGGGATTAGGACCAATAGCTTCTTACTAGTCAGGGAAATAGAATACGTTAGGGCGTGCAGGCATAGATGGTGGTCGTGGTCATGGTAGTCAAACACAAGGATCTAAGTGGCAGAAGGGCGGGACAGCTCAGGGTAGCCAGGCTGTGTCGCAGGGCCGCGACACTGGGCAGGCATATGCAGTGCAATAGACCCAGCAGGAGCTGGACCCCGGACCTCCTACTGTCAGAGGTACTATTCTAGTAGCTTCTGTCTTATCTACAATACTTTTTGATATGGGTTCTACACATAGTTTCATATCTGTACCTATTTTGGAGATCCTTGGGCTTTGTGTTTCTTCTTCTTCTGCTGTTATGACGCTGGACACTTCGTTGGGGACTAGAACGACTGGTGCACGTCAGTGCAAGGAGTGCCCCCTTGAGGTTGGTGGGTTTCACTTCCTTTGAGACCACTATGTCTTAGAGATGACATCTTACGAAGTCATTCTCAGGATGGATTGGTTAGTTCACTTTTGAGACTTTTTAGACTGCTATCATCACATGGTGTGTTTCACGTCACCTGAGGGCGGAGAATTTCTATTCAAGGGAGAATGGGATGTTCAGGCGAGTCGTGCTGGGAAAGAGCATCATGGGAGAGGTGGTGTCACTTCCCATATTTAGAGTTTATATCTGGATGATTAGGGGACTTGTCTGACGAATTTCCCTCCAGTGGTTGATCATTTCAGGGATGTCTTCCCGGACGACTTTTCAGGTCTACCTCCATAGTGAGAGGTTGATTTCTCTATTGAGCTTATGCCAGGAGTAGCACCGGTGTCCATTCCTCCTTATAGGATGGATAAACCAGAGTTTCAGGAGATCAAGAGGTAGTTAGAGGAGTTACAGACGAACGGTTTTATCTGACCCAGTACTTCCCCGTGGGGTTCTCAGGTCCTTTTCACAAAGAAGGCGGACGATACCCTCAGACTCTGTGTGGATTATCGGAAGCTAAACCAGTTGACGGTTAAGAACTGTAATCCTTTTTCAAGGATTGATGAACTTTTTTATCAACTTTGTGGATCATGAGGGTTCTCAAAGATTGACTTAAGGTCAGGATATCATCAGCTGCGCGTGAGACCATCAGATATACCGCTTAAAGATTTTCGGAGCAGATATGGTCTGTATGAGTACTTGGTTATGCCGTTCAGACTCACGAATGCACCAGAAATTTTCATGGCTCTGATGAATTGTGTGTTCCATCCTTATCTGGATTCTTTTGTGGTAGTATTCGTGGATGACATCTTGATGTACTCTCACACTTGACACGACCATGCCACCCATCTTGAGATCGTATTGAGTACACTAAGAGAGAATCAGCTGTATGCTAGGCTCTCGAAGTGCCACTTTTGGATGGACCAGATTCACTTCCTGGGTCATATCATCTCAGAGGTAGGAGTTTCAATAGACCTAGAGAAGGTGAGAGTAGTAGTTTCCTGGGTGCAGCCTAAGAACGTTTTTGAGATACAGAGTTTCTTAGGGCTGTCTGGTTACTACAAACGCTTAATACAGGACTTCTCCCACTTAGAAGCGCCGTTGATGGGTTTGACTAAGAAGGGTGTGAAGTTCGTTTGGTCAGAATCTTGCGAGACAGACTTTCAAGATCTGAAAGGAAGGTTGACATCAGCATTGATCTTGATACTTCCAGAGCAAGGAAGAGCTATATAGTTTGCTGTGACGCATCAGGTATTATGCTGGGAGCAGTGTTAATGAAGGGAGATTAAGTTGTTGCGTACGGTTCTTGGCAGTTGAGGCCACATGAGAGGAATTATCTAACGCATGATCTCGAGTTGGCTGCATTTGTGCATGCATTTCACTGTTGGAGACATTATCTATTGGGAGAATGTTTTGTGGTTTTCCCTGACCACAAGAGTCTCAAGTATATTTTTACTTAGTGTAACTTGAATCTAAGGTAGCTAAGATGGGCCAAATACCTTCAGTACTTTGATTTTGAGCTTGCCTACACACCAGGTAATGGTAATGCAGTAGCTGATGCACTGAGCTGGAAGACTCAGATACAGGCAGTGCAGGAGGCCAGTGGTTAGTGGCAGCTTATGGATTTATTATTTGAGATGCATTTGGAGGTGCACGATAGTCAGAGGAAACCTTATCTTTCATCTTTAGCTATGACTTCTACCCTCCTAGATAGAGTGAGGATGAGACAGCTATCTGATCCAGAAGGCCTAGTTCTACGGGAGTCGGTGGCGAGTGAGGACCCTCCTCCTGGTTGGACGATATGCGATGATGAAATTCTGTGTTTCCATGGACGAGTGTGGGTTCCAGGGGATATACACGAGTAGATGACGCAGGAGTTTCATGCTTCAGCTTGTGAAGTTCATCCCGGAGTTACCAAGATGTACCATGACTCGAGATGTCAGTACTGGTGGTCGTGTATGAAAAGAGAAGTAGATGGTTTTGTTACGAGGTGTTCCACCTGTCATCAGGTGAAGGCGGAACATCATAGGCCAGCCGGACTGTTACAGCAGTTACCCATTCCAGAGTGGAAATGGGATGATGTTGCGATGGATTTCGTGACTGGATTGCTGAGGTCACCTCGAGGCAATGATTTCGTGTGGGTTGTTGTGGAAATACTCACGAAGGTAGCTCAATTTTTTCCGATCAAGGAGACCATCGGTGTTGACGATCTCAGAAAGCTGTATATCCGAGAGATCATACGTCTTCATGGGGTCCCTTGTTCTATCGTTTCAGATATGGATGCCCGCTTTACGTCTCATTTCTGGCAGAGTTTTCAGAGGGCACTGGGTACATAGGTGCTTTTGAGCACAACTTACCACCCTCAGACCGATGGCCAGTCAGAGCGTACGATACAGGTGATTAAGGAAATGTTGCGTGCATGCGTCCTAGACTTTTGGGGATCTTGGGAGAAGCATATACCCTTAGTCGAGTTTTCCAACAATAACAGTTTTCAGGAAACTATTGAGATTGCACCATATGAGGCTTTATATGGTAGGACATTCCGATCACCTTTTTTCTGGTTAGGGGCAGGTGAGGAAGCTTTAATAGGACCATGTCTTGTGCAGGAGACTAATGAGAAGGTCCAGTTGATTCAAAAGCGGATGGCTACCACACAGTTTTATCAGAAGTCTTATGCTGATCGCCGTAGAGGACCTTTGGAGTTTGTGGTCAGGGATCAGGTTTTCTTGCGTGTTTCGCCACTGATGGGACACAGGTGAATCAGGAGATAGGGTAAACATTCACTGAGGTATGTGGGGACATTCGAGATTCTGGAGAGAGTCGGGACGGTTTCCTATCGGTTGCAGTTAACGCAGCAGTACCGAGCCATGCACGATGCCTTCCAAGTATCTCAATTGTGTCGGTATCATTCAGACCCGTCTCACACCTTTCAACTAGAGGAAGTTGGGATTCAGTTTTATGTGTCCCTTGAGGAGCATCTGATTCGTATCGTTGACAGGAGCACGAATGTTCTCTGAGGCCGGTTAGTTCCTCTCGTACGGGTGCTATGGCAGCATTGCCGAGTGCAGGACAAAACCTGGGAGCGGGAGAACGATGTACGTGCTCATTGGCCGGAGTTGTTCCCGGCTATATCTTCACCACCCTTGGAAGGGAAATTCGGGGAGGAATTTCTTTAAGGGGGGAAGTTTGTAAGAACCCGGTTTTTATTTTTGAGGTACGGGTTTCTGCTTTTCTCCTTTCCTTAAGTGTGTTTGAGAAAATAAGGAAAATGGGGAAAATCCCAAATTTTGGAAGTACACATCATGTAATTTTCCACATGCCATGTACTTTTGGCCGTGTGGTATGAGTACACAGGGTGTGTGGCCATGTTGGCAATGCAGGGTGTAGGAACCGACTACACGCCGTGTATTGGTCCTATACACATCTTGTAGTCAGTCGGCAGGCAAATACTAAGGTGGTGGCCAGCTGTGCAACAACACATGTTGTGTACTCATGAAGACACACTGTGTAGTCATGTCGGCATGTGAACAGTGCCACGATGGTGGGAAGCCGCCAACTGAATAGTTAAAAACTAGGAATTACACGCCGTGTACTTGGAAATACACGCCGTAAACTTTGTTTTTTTTTTGCTTAAAATGGGAAGTAGCCTCCCCTGTTCACAGGGAAGGCTTAGAATGGGAAGAGAGCTCGGGAGAGGGAGGCCAAAGCTTCGGAGATCCTCCGAGCGCATGCCGGGAATCCGTTTCCGCCTTGGACGATCTCGTTAGAACCGCACGGGTAAGCCATCCCATCTCCTTGTGTATTTCTTACCAATTATTCCTCTAATGGAAGTTATATGGGTTTAAGAGAGTTTACTTTCACCTCAGATCTACCTTATTCTGGGACGATTTGTGGAACGTCGTTCGATTATACTGATCAGGGCCGTATAAGGTAGGTGGTTTGGTGTTTATTTTCCAACTGTCGTGCGTTTTTTGTGTGTTTTAAGCTACGAACCCATATTTGGGGTGTCGTGTGGCTGAGGTCGTGGCTATTTTAAATACCTAGAATTTTATAGGTAATTAAATGTGATATTAAAATGCTGTTTGGGATCGCTGCTTGGATCCAGGACGACCCCGAGGGTGTGTTCCTCTGTTTAGCCGTTTGGCCGGGTTACCCGAGGGTATACCGTAAATTATAGCATGCTTTAAATTGACTTGAGAGAAATTTTATATAATTTATGGATTATCTATTGGGGTCAGCCCGGTTACTTTAGCCTTAGGTCAGTGTTCTATTTAGCCTAAGGGAAGTGTTATATTTTGGCCCAAGGGAAACTTCTTCCATGCCTATGGGCAATAGACTCTGTGCCTGAGGGAAAAACTTCATATGCCTGAGGTCAATTTCAATTATGCCTGAGGGAAATACCTGCAGATTGGATTATGATTACCTAAGGGTAAGGGTTTCATGTCTAAGGACACTGACTGGTTACTTAGAAATTCACTATGGCGATTTCTTAATAATGAATGGTTAAATGGATATTAAAATGACAATATAATTGGTTAAGTTAGTTACTTTTAGTACTGCTTACTGCACACTATTTTTGCATGTTTTACACACAGTTGAGCACGGGCCTTTGGTGGGTGCCTACTGGGATTATTTCTCACAACCTGTTTGGGTCATGCTTTTTGGCCAAAAAAGATTACATTTCTGCAGGTGTAGATAAGGGAAAGGGCCCTTATACAGGTACTTTATTACAACTGATGAGTAGGGGAGCATGGGACTGGGCTTAGGCTCATGATTCTACCGACTGTTTTGTTTGCTTTGTTGTACCCTTTTTTGTATTGTACTGCTATGTAACATGGTCTGGCTATTTTCTTAGAACCTGAGACCTGTTGCATCATATCTATATAACTGGATGGTTATCTTTGCTGTAGTTGATTATTTTAAAAGGGTATGGTTTATTTATTTTTCTTTTGTTGTATTCTTTTTAATTTATTCTGGTGTGCTACACTTTTACAAATGAGGGCATAGTTTCCCCACTATCAGAAATGGTCCCTCGCTGCTGGTCGGCAGCCTCTGGCGTTTGGGGAAATGTGCTTGAGGTCACATGGAGAACCGGGTTCGGGGCACCCGTTGAGTGGCACCCGGGGCCGGGACGTTACACTGGGCGTTGATCATCTACCTAGCTGGTGTATCACCTAACTGGTGAATCTGGATGAGTCGCGGTATCCGCCATGGCCCTGGCAGTGATCCTCATCTGTGTGTTGTGGTCTTTCCCACTCATGAGTGTGTCTCCCGTAATGAGTGCCTTCTATCTACCATAACCTTCCCACTCATGAGTGTGTCTCCCGTAATGAGTGCAGCTACCTCTCATAATGGTTCTCGATGAACATCACTTCTCAGACGAACGTAATCAAAGCTATAAGACCCGTGCAGTGTGTTCTCCCATAATGAGTGCATCATGGAATCTTCGAACAGAATCACTAATGAGGGTATGTGGTTTTGTGACTTGTCCCTTGACTACGGTTATGGGTTTTGAGTATATCTGGTTTGTTCTGTATGTTCTATAGACATATACTATGCATAGCTGACTGTATCTTTACATTGTTCATTGCTTTGTGGTTTTCGGGGTCCTCTACTGTGTATTGTTATACTCACCCCTGCACGGGCTTTGCCTGCACGTCTGGTGTCTTGTACAGACGAGCATCCTTCTAACAGAGTCGAGGGTGGACCAGGATAGGACCAAGCTTTCTGAGTTCCCTACATGCCGAGGTGTTCTTATGACTACGAGCAACAATCCCAGTACCTTTTGTGGTTATAGTTTAGACTTTCGAGTTTCCAGACTCTTGTTTGTTTGTTTTTGGTGGGCTTGTATTCTGGCCCAGTTTACTTTTTAGTACTCTAACTTTCGTCGTACTCTGTTGGTTGGGGTTTAGTTGTATGCATTCATTTTGTTCCTTAGTGTTTTACATTTCAGCATTTGTGGGCTTGGAGATGTGTGCATGTGTACAGGTACTTAGGAAATGCTCCCATGATAGAGATATTCCTACTCGGTGCTAGTCACCAGCCCCTGACCTATTGGAGGCGGGCTTGGGGAGTCATGGCGCGGGCCCCACTAGGACGGGTCATGACACTGCAAGAATTTAAAACAAAATATAAAGTGATATAAAAAATGAATTTCATAGTGAGTATTTGTCATCGTCCTTATTGATATATCAAAAATCTAGTAACAGCATGTATGCCTATTGAATCACATCCCCCTCCAACTGCATCATTCTATCCACCTCCAACATCAGGTTCACCAAGCTAAACCTACAATAAAAAAATCACATTCACTAATTTCAATCCAGAGTGACACATAACTTATGGCCACAAACCATTCAGAATGACGATAATTTCCATTAATAGTGACACTAACTCAAAGATTAACATGTTATAGTATCTCAACCATAAATGGAAATGAGATTCAATCAAAAATGAAATATAATCTCTTAAAATTTCAAGAGATAAATCTTCTAATATCAAAGACCAAAATTTCACATGTTTTGGAGATGAACTTTTTGATAACATGTAAAAATTGGATAAAACTAAAAAATTAAATACCAGAATTAAAAACTGATATTATATCAGAGAATTGATAGTAGAATATAGATATTAGTACATATAATTGCAATATATATACTTTTATTTGTAAATCTTGATATTAGAGGCTTCATATTTATAATAAAAAACATGAAATAAAAATCTAAAATGCAATAAACAAGATTAGATGAACTTAAGATTCAAGATCATAAACATGATATTAAAAATTGAAATATAAGAATCAAAATATTCAACTTCAACTTCAAGTACAAGAAATTTTAAATTTTAAATTTAAAATCAATAACATAATATTAAAAACTAGAAACTAGATACATACAATTTTTATGTCTTATTCACTTAGAACAACATCTATAAAGTGTGAAACTATTAACATATATAAACTATATAAGGTTGATGTGCCAACATGGTTCTATAAACCTAGCCATTTTTGTATCTGGGATGGTGCAAGTTGACTGTGTGGCTTACGAAGTAGCGAACCTTAAGGGATATACTTCTCTTGATTTTCTTATCAACACATCCAAGGCTGTGAACATCCTCCATTAGCCGATCTTTTCGTTTTTGCTGACATGATGATTTGTTTCCACAAAACATCTTCAGATGGCCAGGGAACCAGTCTATATTCTTGTTACTGGTGAAAGCTATAGGCTAAATTGGTTATTCTCTTTTCCCCATGATTTTAAGAGGGGTGGTACTGGGTGCAGACCATCCGATGATCCTCCATGTGATTTATATTGAGATTGCTTAAAAGTCTTTGAATAGGGTGAAAATGGAGTTGATGGATGATGCCTTCCCACTACTGATGGGTTTTGTTGCTACTACTAATGTGGGTGAGACATGAAAATGATTAAATATCCTTGTTATTGTTAGTTTCTTTCCTTTGAAGTAAGGCATGGAAAAGAAAGGTGTGATGTCAAAAAATTAATCCATTTACCATCTCTTGAAAAGTATGCTGCACCAAACTACAAGGTTTTAGTTGTTATCAATCCTCCAAATACTAATGCACTGATCCATAAGAATTTTCACCATATATCCTTGAAATAAACATTTCATGCATTACTATACTAGATCCTTTCCAGGCATGAGGTTAGATCTTTGAGAGATTGGGTATCGATGTTTCTGATGCTATGAATGTTATAATGTGGGGAAATCACTCTTCAACTCAATACCTTAATGTAAACCATGAGATAGTAGGGGAAAAGTCTTTCCTCAAGGAATATGTTTATTTACTGTAATAGATACATTCATATAAATTTATGTGCAGAATTTTTCTCATGATTTAAAAGCTGTGAAAACACCTTAAAAGGACATCAAGGCTGGATTGCTCATTATGGATTTAAATAGAGAGTGTGACATGTATAGTGGAGTTCGCACATTTTACTATAAATATAGATATCCTGTAAATTTGTATACATATATACAGAACATACATAAGTTCTGTGAAGATATATATAATTCCAACACTCTAAAAAACATAGGAAGGTGTAGAAAATCATTCCTCATAAAATCTTATTACAGCTTCTTGATGTGTCCAAACAAACAAATTCTTCTATTGAAGAGGCTCAAGAGAATCTGACTTCATAACTGAAATAGAAAATAAGAATTACAAAAGTTAAAAAATTATGATATTAAGGGAAAGATTAAAAACGAAAATTAGAAAGTCAATTGTTTAGGAAACTCATTTTTCATACCTCGAACAAAGTAGAAGTAGTTTCATTTCTTGTGAATGCATGATGGCCTGAAAAACTATTTCCTTTTAGAGTAACCTCTCATTATGGTTATATATAACCTAGGATCCCAATCTAATATTACTGCATAAGAATCTAAAATAGGAACAATCATTTTTCATACATACCATTATAGAATAAGAATAACATAAGTAATAAAAAATAAAGATAATAAGGTAAAGAATAGAAAACAAATATAATTAGAAATACAATTGCTAAGGGTAGCTTACTTTTAATACTTGAAACCAAATAGAAGTAGTTTCACATATTTTGAATGCATAATGACCTAAAAAAGTGTCTTATTTTTTAACAACCTGATGGTGAAATATTTAGTTCAGAGAAACTCATAAAAATATAATATTAAAGGCATGATGACCACTATATCAGTGTATTTTTTCATTACCATTCACCCAGATCCTTTTAAAGTGTCAAATAATTAACACTTCAAATCAAATGAGTATATAAGCAGAATTAGAAAATTCAACATAAAGTATCTGATCATACTTTCCTGGATATATTTTTAAAGGTGAAACAAGTATTAAAAAAGTTAAATGGGTGACTCTAAAATCAGTACAAAATCTAAATGAAATGAATCCTAATTAGAAAAAAAATGTTAAAAGTGAAATTAAAATTCTTTTAAAATGAAAACTAAAGGACTAAAATAGTTAAAATGGAAATTAAATAGTGTTTTTTCAAAATAAATGAGTCAAAAATAAATATAAACAAAATACAACCCAGTTAAATGGAAAATATAATTAGTTAAAATCCAATAGTAAAATAACATAGCCCTACGGAACTAAAGACTAATAAAATGAAAAGTTTTAATTCATTGATGGTGTTAAATTTAGGTATTGAAATGATGTTAGAGCTATATTATTAGATCTATATTATACTATATCATGAATTAAAACTTCAAGCACAAAATTAACATGGAATATAGATTGGTTGGAAATCTCCTAAGGTTAAAGAAGGATATAATTGTCAATGTTCTCCAAGAATCATCAATTTTTTGTTCAAGATATAAAGTAGTTAGTCAAGAATTTTAATCTACCTAAAAGTGATGACAATGATGATTGACCCCACCAGCCTTGAGTATCATGAGTCAACTAATCATTCCATCCCATACCAGCACCCTAATGTTGTGCCATACCAGTACCCTACTGGACACCGCTAATATATATCTCAATGTTCATTATATTTCAATTCATACACCTTTTTATATAGACTTAATGATATATCATATTGAACAACATATCATGTTTTCTTTTAAATTGATGTTGATCCATTATGATGATTTCATCCTATGATGGAATAGAGACCTCAATTCTCACTAACATAAACCAGTCCTTCATAGTTGGTCTTCCACAACATCATTGCTAATAGGATTTCACTTCAAGGATAGGTAGAAGATATCCCATATTTAGTTATACATTTCTTGAGTATTTGTTCTCTCTACACTTAAAGCTCAACTTATTATTTGTGGTTTTCATGGATTTAAGATAATCTTCAAAACTAGTGTGTTTTGTTATCCCACATCTTCCTGTATTTTGTAGTTCCATTTCCTTATTCCCTAACTGAACATATTCACTTCTATATTAGTGTAGTGAGAAATATATCTTATATTATAATTCATAAGGTAGAATCACATTCCAAATGGTATTGTGATGGTATAATAAATACAAGAGTAAAACAATGTCGTTGTAATGTGGGGAATATGTAGTGGAAGGAAAGCACCTTTTGTGCGGGAAAACATCAGTCATTTTTTAAATAGGTTTTAAAATAAGTAATTTATTAAAATCATTAAAACATAATGATAACAGGGTTTTAAATTAGGAACATACATTGAAAAGGGGAGTTTGGGGACAACTACATTAGGGTAACACTTTATCCCAATAAAAATGATACATTGTAGGAAAAATCATATGGTTATCATAGTTTAGTAACCCACTTAATACTTGTTAAATAACACTACTACATGACAATGCATCAATGACACTATTTAACATTTTATAGTTGTTCAAAGTATTGGTAATTTTTTCTTGATGATCATATGAAATTTTAAATTATTTTAAACAAATAATTATTTGTAATAAGTCTATGAATTTCTAAAATCTACTCAGAAGGGGTGGTTATTTTTTATTGAAAGTAACATGATTCTCGTTGTGAAAAACATGAAAACTGCTATGTATTTAAACATTGACATGTGTTTAAATACTACGTTAGAATTATTAGAAGCCTTGGCAACGATTTCTTGATGATCATAATGAATTTTAAACCATTTTAAGAAGATAATTGGTTGTAATAAGTGCAGGAATTTAGCCCCATGGGAGCATCCTTATGGTTGTGACCTGTGGTGGTCTATTAAAATGTATTAAAAAAAGTGTTGGAATATATGAAAACTACTCAGGAGTTGTTTGGTTAAAAAATTATAGTGTTTAGTTTGTTAAATTTTAAGCTGATATTTTCATGAGTTTATGGTGAATTAATGGGCATGTTGGTTTGTTTTTTCCTCTTCAATTAATCATAGTGGAATAAAGCATTATATTTCTTAAAAAAGTTAATGAATATTGGTAAAAATCATTCTATTTCTCATAAAAAAAATAATATTTAATCATTTTAAATGAATTTAATGAAATATAATATACCTCAATAGCATTATACATCATCATCTAGTACTTCCTTATATTCGCATGTCTCTGGTGACCATCTTTTTAGAGTTAACTCAGTAATGTCCATGAAGAAACTCTATCTGGACACACAAAAAAACATTTCATCCACATGCATATTGATAGAGTTTTTGAGTTGCATGATTATAAAAATGGAGACATATTGTGCATAAATATGATGTGAAATATATATATTTCAATTTTTCGTTTCAATAAGAGTCCAATTGATCTAACTATTAGGTTTACTAATTTATATTCAATCTATTTCAGGTTTTTTATTTGTTCCAATTCAAGATGTCCATCCATCCAAGGTAGTTGATGTAGAAGTATTTAGAGGGTGTAGCTTTAGTTGAGGACCCGATTTTTGAATGCAACTCGACCAGTTAGTGTTGAGACAACATATCAAAAGAACTAAAAAAAATGTAATTTACCAAAACCCTATTTCATATAAATCAAATCCATGCTTTCAAATAATCTATGGTTATTTACAAATGAATGAAAACATACCGATAAGTTCATGAAATCTCATCACCTGTACCAATTCTAAATAAATTTAAATGTAATAATCCTACAACCTAAGGAAAATCATAATTTAAATATTCCTAAGGGACTCACAAGAACAAATACCTAAATGGGCAAAGATCCAAAATCAAGCCACAAAAAATTGATCTTGTGAAGCAAGGAACCATGATATATTGTGAACTATTGATGTGTGAATTTAATGATCAAAGAACAATTATAGATAACATTTAGAGAAAATAAATAAAAAAGTAAAATTAATAATTTAAATAATTGTGCATAGTTAGTATAAAATTAAAACAATGATACATAAAAACATTAAGATGACAAAATCCAATGTGGTGGAGGGATTTGAGGGAAGTATGTGGGTTCAAGTGACGCAATAAAATTTCAGCAATTAAAGAACCTACAACACTGAAATGTGGGTTCAGTTGATGATTTTAACAATATGAATCCTTCAATGGTGAATCCAGACTTGTGAGAACCTAATGTGTTTGTATGTCATGCAACAAAAAATAGTAAAAATGAATTTTCACACCTCAGATGGGTGTAAAGGTAAACTATGGGTACCCTTAACATGGACATGGGACATGGAATTGGCTGGCCAAAATACCATGACCTTATTAGCATCGCATCTGGTATCCTATTGGTTGTGGATCTATGAGGCGGACATCTAAAATTATATGGAAACCCTGAAAAAAAACATATTTGGCTCCACATTGAAAAATAGTAAACCATTAGCTAAAAACGTATCAGGTATTTTGAGGGGTTCGAGGGATTTGGGACTGACTAAAGGAGGAATGCTTGAGAGTGAAATCATTTCAAGGTGAAAGGGTGGATTTGCATTAAACCTTACCTTACCAGATGTTAATTAGAGGAAGCTGAACAATTAGGGTTTCAAGCCATTCAATTTTGTGGTTTGAATACACTAGGAGAAGGATGTGTTTATGATTTGTTATGGAAGAGGTGAGGATATGATGGAAGATCGGGGTTCTGGATAGCTTATGGGAGAGGGGATGTTGATCACATGGAAATCAGAAGAAGATTTTGGTGTTTCTTGTGGGGAGAAGAAGGGGAAACGATAAGGTTTCATGTACATGTATTGGAGGAGAAGAAAGGGAGTATATTCCACTCACCATGGCATGGATGGGACTGGAAGAAGATGATTTCAGTGCTTCTCAAGGGTGGATTAAAGCGGACAAAACCCCCATGGTGAAGATTTAAGAACGCGGGAGATCGAGCGTGCGTGCGGGGTGAATTTAAGAGGATCACATAATCTCCAATGGATTAGAAACTAATAATAACTTTTTAAAATTAAATATATGTAATATATAATAAAGTTAAATATATAATAAAATATGAAAAAAATAAATTTTCAATATGATACCAATTAATTAATTTATTATTTTATAATAAATATTATATTTTACAAAAATTAATATATATGTTTTATAATATAAAATAAAATGTCAATTATGTTTATAAATTTCAATTATGTTTTATATCAATTATTTATTCTTTATATTTCAATTAAGTTTATTAATTTTTTTATTGATTATCATGTTTAAATTTTTTATATTTATAAAATTCAAAAATCATAATTATTTTAGTTTTTTATATGTATTATAATAATGTTTATTAAATGAAAATCATTATAAAATATAATCACTATTGAAACTTATGGATAATTGAATATTAAAATAAATTAATGATATATTTTTAATAAAACTGTAAATATTGACATTGGTCATAAAAATAATAATTTATATAAACAAAATTAGTTTCTTTTAATTGATTATTATAATTGAATGATTTATTATAACAGATTTTATTGATTATAAATGATTTTATGGTAATGGTTATTATTAATAATAGATTTAAGTGTTGGTAAAATATGTTGGTAATATTATGATAAAGCAATAGATTTAAATGTTGGTAAAAGATTTGTTTTTGTTAAACGATCGATACCAAGAGATAGATCTGTTGGTAAACATAATTGTTTCTACTTAAAATAAACAACAATAAAACTTAATATCTATTGTAATTTCTCATTTTTACCAATATATATATTATCTCTCACTAAATTTTTGTTGGTATAAGTCATTTTTTGTAGTGATATCACTACCCATTGGTCAATAGTTACAACCAGCAGTACCGGTAGAGGTCATTTGTAGGCTTAGTGCCTTACATGTGTTTCAACATCTGATATGCCTCAGGTTCAAAGGTAATCTTGACTCATAGGCAGCTGAGGAATGGCTCAAGGAGGTGGCTGAGAGATCTCTAGAACATCTACAGCTTCGGCAGGATGTCATGCTGGTAGTTGAGTAGTCATCGAGGCATACTGATCTTTCTTGGTAATCAATGAATACAATACGATCAGTGCTTCAGGGCTTGAACTTCTGAGCGAGGTTTGCTTAAAAGACATCTAAGGCAAAACTATTCCTCTATGCATTTATACTTATATTAGGGTGCTAGAGAGAACCTTTGTGGTTCAATGTTGTTTGGCTGAGCGGATACAGCCAGTTAATGTTATCAGTGGAAAGGAGGAAATAGGTTCCAGTCTTAAAGACTTGGGCATGTAAAATGATTAAGGAAGAAAAAGTATTTGGGATAGATGAGTCTGCAGGGAAGAAGACATGGAAGCCGATCTAGGAGAGTAGCATGAGGTGGGGTACTTTTCAACATGTTACAACCACCCCTTTTTTTGTGGACCTTGATAGGCTTAGAGATCTGGAGGACAGAGGAAGAGAGTAGTTGCATGAGGTCAAGGTATGCAACCCAAGGGCTCCAAGAATGATTTAAGGTATGGTCTATGTCAACTACCATCTATCGTATCAATAGACATACATACCAATCATTCCTTCTTTCCATGAATCTTTTCCAGGACCAAGAGATTCCGGTTAAACTATTGACTTCACCCTCATGTCTAGAGATACCTTTTGGAGGAGACTCGATAATCACACTTACACTGATGGTGTAATCTAACCCTTCAGGTGAGAGTTTCAGTTGGATCCTCTTAATGGCAGTGTCGAGGTCTTACAATGTTAGTTTTGGTTTGGACATGACATCCACAGTTCACACTCAGATTGACTGTATTAGGCAAAGTGGTTGTGGTTTATCTACAATGTTGGGATATGGTTTTCCTTGGTCAGAGAAAAAGGAAACCCAGGAAGCACATGATCAAATCATGCATAATAGGGTGCATCCAATCACTAATGAGTCAGCCAACCTCACCCTCTTGGCAGTAGAAGTTGACTTTGAGATAGTCTATACTCTTGGGAAGGGGAACATAGTAGCAATAACACTCCGCAGGAGTTCTGTCCTGCATCTGCTAAGTGAGGCGACAGAGCAACTAGCCACTTTGAAGATATCCTTTTTAGATCAGGAAGGAGCATATTTTCATCATTCTCTTACAGTCACTCCCCCACTCCTTTAGTGAGTTAGGGAGGTGCAGCACGGAGATGCTGACTGTGAGACATGACCTTCTCAGATATCCAAAGGACAGACGACTGATGGATTTTCTAAAGGTGGGGAGCACGTCATTCTCTTTAGGGGATGTATCATGGTACCAGTGTTACTTCAGGAGGAAGTGTTGAGGGAGTTTCACATATCACCTCTAGCGGTACATCCAGAAGTGGAAAAGATGTACCAGGATCTCCGACGATAGCACTGGTGGTCGGGAGTGAAGAAAGTGTTTGTAGAGTTCGTCTCTTGGTGCCTAACTTTTCAGCAAGTAAAGGCGGAGCATCAGGTACCAGAAGGCTTGGTTCAGCCTTTAGAGGCCCCAGAGTAGAAGTGGGATGGGATATCCATGAACTTCATTATAGGACATCCACATACTTTCAGGAGTCATAACTCAATTTGGGTTATCGTTGACCGACTCACCATGTTGGCCCACTTCTTATTGATCAAAGAACATGGTTCAGAAGAGAGAATGGGGTGCCTCTATGTATAGGAGATTGTTTGATTACATGGAGTACCCTCGACTATTTTCTCTGACCGTGATGCACGTTTTACTTCCCAGCTATGGAAGGGGTTGTAGGAGGCTTTCATGATGCAGCTTTTTTTGAGCACCGCCTTCCATCCTCAGATGGATGGTCAGACTGATTGGACCATTCAGACCCTCGAGGACATGATGCGTGGTTGTGTCCTTGACTTCGATCGCATCTGGGAGGATCACATAACTTTGGTGGAGTTTTCATTCAACAATAGCTATCACTACACCATTGGGATGACACCTTTTGAGGCGTTATACGGGCAACCTTGCAGATAACCTTTGTGTTGGAATGACCCAGGGGAGTTAGCACTATTGGGACCAAAGATGGTACGGGCTACCATAGAGATGGTGCGGATCATCCAGGAGCAGATAAAGACTACACAGACTAGGCATAAGTCATATGCTGATAGGAGATGGAGACCTTTGGAGTTCAAGGATGGCGACCACATATTTCTACAGGTCTCACCTTGATGAGGTTTGCAAAGATTTGGCCGAGGTGGAAAGTTATCTCTGAGATTAATCAGACATTTTTAGGTCCTCAGCAGAGTTGGTGAGGTGGTTTACCGCTTAGCCCTTCCTCCTCTGTTGCACCAGGTTCAGGACGTCTTCCATGTATCTAGCTGAGGAAATACGTGCACAAAACTTCTCACATCATCGACCATGGAGAGTTGCATGTCGACGGTGGGGAGAATATTATAGAGGTTCTAGTAGATATTGAAGATCGACAGGACCAGGTCCTTCGTGGATGGTCAATACCTCTTGCGCATTCGTTGACAGCACGTGAAACTTTGAGAGAGCACATGGGAGTGAGAGGCTCAGATGCATGCTCAGTACCCCCACTTGTTTACCAAGATGAGTTGTAGCGTATTGAGACATAGAACAATGAGGTGAGGAGAATTAAAAGACCTGGAATGTCCCAAAATTTTAAAAAACAATAAATGGTAATTTTACAAGTCCGAAAAATATGATGACACGCAATTCCGAGGCCCAGAGTGCCCGGAATGATCCGTCGATGTTTTGTAAAGATTATGTTAACGTGCATAATTAGTTTTACTGAAAAAGTGGAATAAATATTAAATGGTTAGTTGGATCAGAAATTTGAGGGCATCGTTGCACTCAGGATGACAGGTTTACCCTAGGCGCGACTTAAGATTAGTCGGTGTGGTATTCCTGTGAGAGAACCCAAAAATTGCATAATCATAAATAAAATAATAAAATAAATTATTTTATTTTTTAAATGCTTATAACTCACAAACGATAACTTGCATTAAATATCTGATACCACCAATGAACTCATGAGGGTATGATTTCTTTAAAAAGTTACTAAATTTGGCCGGTGTGGACCACCATAGAAAGTTAGTTTTTTTTTCAAAAATAAAATAATTAAGTGAGAATTATTTTATTTTAAAATTCATAACATCTAAAAGGTAACTCAGTTTGAAAATACGAGAGTACCATTGGGTTCTTTGGTGTGTGTCTCACCTAGGAAGAGCCTAACCTCGACCAGTGTAGGTCAAGGGTGATTGAAAATATTTTTTCTGAATTTTTTTCGTGTACGTTCAGTAAACGCGCGAGTGGCGTTTTGTAACTTTTGAACCGGTACTTGAAATTGAAATTTGAGGGAACCATTGAAATCTCAATGCTGGTATTCTCTTAAGGATACTTTCACATCGACGGTAGATGGATGAGGGTGAAAGTTAGTTTTTGGGTTTTTTGTGGAAATAATAAAATAAAATAACCTTCATTTTATTTTATATTGAGCTTCCATGTTGATATTTTAGGTGGGGTCCACCATAACTAAACCTCCATGTGGAAGATATAAGTGGGGACCGCCAGACCTTCACCTCCCATGAGAGGTTAAGGTGGTGGGGACCACCTAAACCATAACCTCCCATGAGAGTTTATGGTGGTGGGGACCACCTGGGATGAAAACCCCATTTAATTGGGGGAAACCCTCAACTCTCACAATTAATGAGGGAGATCCTATTGACCTCCTCCACCTTAATTGTTCCAACACACATACCATTAATCGTATAAACGCACCGCATCGTTTACGCCAACACACAACTTTATTATGCAAATGTAAATTAATTGGATTGCCCCTTTTTAAATTAAGTAATAGCATCGTTGGAATTTAGGAAGGTTCCTAATAAATGAACCATCATAAATTCTAATGATCTTTACCTACCTCCCCCCTGTCTTATATATATGAAGATTGGGAGGAGGATTTTTGTTGGCTTCACCAAGCGATGAAGTGCTGGTAATGTGACGTGACACCCAACACTTGGAGGATTACGCCCTCCAATGAAGAATTTGTTCCTCCTCAAAGAATGCTGATGAGGTGCGTCTTCGACTTCTTCCTCGAAAGCACCTTGTAGAGGCAACCGATATGGGACATCTTCGATGACTGACCCTCGCTCATCATATTCATCAACAAACCGATGCACGAGCTTAGGATTGGATGTGTGTGGCGGATGTGACAAATGGAGAAAACTTCATCTTCTTCATCGTGACTCTGTCAACAATCAAAAAACAAAGGTAGGTGATTAATTTTATTTAAGTATGATATTATTCCATTGTTTCTTTCCTTCCAAAAACAATGAACGTGGACAAAATTATTATCAAGATGATCAGAGGATGTTTTTCCTTGCGGGTTGGGAATATATTTTTAAAGAGGTATTATGGGAATTGATGTTTTTATGATATCTTCCATGCTTGTTCTTTTTTTATGTTCTTGATTAACCGATTGCTACCACCCTAAATGCATAGGGTGTGGGCCAATCTAGCATGCCCCAACCCACCTCCGCCATTCTTCTTTGTGATGTTCTTTGGCATGTCAATGAGGAGACGAGATGACGAAGGGGAAGAAGGCAACCTGTGCCACCCACACGACGCTCCGCTGCCCTGGGCCGAACCACGCTGCCCCGACCGCGCTGCCTGCCGCCAGTTCCCCCACTAGCCACCAGCCTTCGCGCACCCAGCATGCCCCGCGACTCCGTCATCTGTGCGCCCTGTGGCACCCCGGACAAGCCGGCCTCCCGGCCCCAGCTGTGTCACCCTATCCCCTCGCGGTGCCCTTTGGGCCGAGCTTCTCCCTCACGGTGCCCTCCAGGCTGAACCGCCCTCACACCGACCCGTGGTCGGTCTGCGCCCTCGCGACCAGTCTGCGCGCTCGCGACCTACTGGGTGGGCCCAGCGGGCCGGGCCTAACCTAATGGGTTGACCCACCTAACGGGCCGAGAAAGACCCAACGGGTCATGCTAGTTTGACCCAGACCGGGTCGGCCCATGCTGGGTCGGACCGGGTCGGACCGAACCCAGGCCCACTACGACCCTTTACCTTCATTGGCCATATCTTTGGCACCGGGCATCTTTTTGATGAACCTTCAACATCCTTGGTAAATTGGAAGCATAATGGTCCCTTTTATTATACCCCACTAGAGTTTGGGGTATAGTAAAGATATAGTCAAGTTGGATCGTGCACGAATCCAACCGGGCCCCTGGGACTAAATGGCTAATAACTCACAGATCGGGTGTCCGATTGACGCGTCGTCTATTGCATTGAGACCTCTATAACATGTCAGACCTTTGAGATACTTTTTTTGGGACTTCATGATAGTTGAAGTATCAACCAGTAGCTCATGGAGCAGATCCTTCCAGAGACGAGCGGACAGAGTCCGGAGACCTTGTAGCTGGCTGAGACTTGACGACTATTGACCGATTGAATCGAAGTGACTCGAATAGCCTAGTGGGGAGTGCCTAGTTGTGGCGGCAGACCCACGGTGGAGGAGCAACTAGTTGTGGTGGTCGACCTGCGGTACTCGACATAAGGAGTACCTCTGCATGCTATTAGGGGGAGCGTCTAGTTGTGGTGGCTGACCCACGGTGGGGAGTGCCTCTGTGTGACGTGGTAGACCCACAGTACTCGGCAGGAGAAGTACCTCAGCAGTCTAAGGTTAGTGGGAAGCGCGTTGGTGTCATAGCAGGCCCACTGTACTCGATAAAGGAGGAGTTCTCCAGCAACTGAGGTTTCAATAATGTGAATAAAATCCCGGTTGAGATGAGTCGGTTTTTTTGTGTTTTTCTCATGATTGAGATGGATTGCTTGATAACTTAGGTATACGTATGAGCATATATCTAAGTAAGGTTATCTGTTGATTTTTATACTTTGTGGTTTAACCATGTTGGATTTTGTGTGACCTTGAGGGTCTCGGGGTCCCTACTGAGTATCGTTATACTCACCCCTGCATGGGCTATGCCCCGCACCTCGTTGTGTTGGATGCAAAAGATGGACAATGCTGACTGAGGATGAGAGTACCAGGATGGGATAGTACCCGGAGGTGGACCTTACGACGAGTCGGTACACGGAGGAGACGGACGGACATGGAGTGATGAGGAGGTGATCTGTACATACACATCAGGTAGGAACCTCGGATGAAGACCCAATATCTGTTTTTCCTTTTTCCTTAGTTTTACTTGTATTGTCAGTTTTTTTACCTTCTAGTTGGGCTTGTATTTGGGCCCGTTTTTACTTACTGTACTCACTTTTTGGTTATACAGTTTACTCGTGTTCATATCTTATGTGTGTGTGTACATGTTATATAGGCAATGCCTTCCCATTTTTAGTGAATTATGCATTTGGTGCTAGTCTCCACCCCCTGGCCTATGGAAGGTGGGTTTGGGGTAGTCACAACACGGGCCCCGGGGGTTGGGTCGTGACATATCTCCTCCGAGATAGTGTTTATAAACTGGTTGTGGTTTTCATGTGGTTTCCCATTGTTACTCGATGTCATTTTTTAACTCATTTGGTGGAAATATCATTGAGAAGAATATCACAGGGTGGTTGTTCAGACCACATTTCTGCATTCCTCACTGGGTTGGTTATTGATTATTGAGGGTGATAATAGTTTGAGAGTTATCTCATGTAATGGTCTGAACATCTATAGTCCATTATTTTGTTGAAATCTATTTTTTAAGGTGAGCAGGGAGACCAATGTGACATACTTTAACACTTTGTGAAAATTTCCATGTACGGTAATAGTTTTTCAAGGAATGATGAGTTCGGACCGATGACTCATCCAATGGTAGGTTGTGAAAAGTGATTCCAGGACTGATGATTCATCCAACAATAGGTTTTAAATAATGATTCAAATACTGTTATGTATTCCACTATTAGGTTTTGAATAGTGATTCCAAGACTGGTGATTCAGAACATTGTTCCCAGGACAGGTGAGTTCTCCAACGATGGGTTATGAAAAATGATTCCAACATCTTGTAGTTTTTCCCTTTAATGTCATATTTTATTTAAAGTGAATTAAAATATTTATTTTATGTTATTTAAGTCCAATTAAAATCCTATAACTCCAATAATAATTTTCCTATGTTTATGGGTGCTTTATTGAGACAAAATGTGTAAACTTGAATAGATATGTCTTTAATGGAAAATCTAAACCAAATTTAAACTAATACTCTTCTTCAATTTTGAAAAGCTTGAGATACCTTTAACCATTGTCCTTTCTACTCATTCTATCTTAGTAAAAGACCACACGAACTATAGATTCATAATATCTAACTAAAATCTTTGGATCATGTTTCCCTCAGAATGTTTCCTCATGTTTTCCCACCCCCTGTTTTGGTGAAAATTGGATATTCCATTTCTCTCTTCTTACAAATAATTATATACATTTTTCCTGTGGGTTTCATGATCTATTTTCACCAATTCTTTATTTCCATGTGATGTAATGCAATCTCTATGTTTTTAATGGAGTTTCCCTCAATTTTAATTGGTGTTTTGCTTCTATGACATCCTCATGTCAGTACAGTTATTGTATGAAAGGTGATAGTGATCTGTTGCATTGATACACTCTCAGGTGAATAATGTTGACAACCTTTTTGAGGAATGGGACCCACTTATCATATAGTCATTTACGTGAAATCATATATATGTCATGATTTATCCCCATGGATCAAAATAAAATTGAAATAAGAAATATTTGAACCAGATTAATGAATTTTAATCGATCGTGTGGAAAAGTTGTTTCGTTGTACCAGGTAAATAGATAGCCTCTTAGTTTCCTATATAGTTTAATTTTAATGATTTTATTGGTTTATTATGTTTTTATTTTAGAAAATTGGTAAATAATTTAAAACTGAGATTATTTGATAATTATTTTGATAAATTTCTAAATAAGAAAATTAATGTCTCTGTTTGTTATTATAATTTGATGATAATCAAAATGAAATAGATATCAATGTTTAACTGAATTAGCTATTGAAAATAAAGATAGTAAATTATTATTGTTAAATGCATTAAATTCATATCAAATTAATTGGTCAATTAATTTTTATATTCTTTGATTCCAGGTTTTCTATGTTTCTTGTAGTTGGAACCTGTAAATAATGAATTAGATAATTCACGGTTGAGTAAAGAACTGATTACGGGATACATAAAAAGCCTTATGGTTTCTAAGTTACCCACATTCTTATAATGTTAATTTGCCTTATGATTTGGTGTTCATAGTTCTCATTGTGTGTAAAGGCTGAATGACTTGGTGTAGGGTTAATATCCCAACTTCATTGTTTGTTTACTACTGCGTGTGATGTGATGTGAGCCTAAGATAGATAATATTAGAGGGATGTTGTGGTATGTGGGTCTAGGATGCCCAATTTTTGGGGTTGTAGGTGATCCCTGGAGTGGGTAGATGCATTATTTAATTCATGTGGTTGTCATGGAGGGAATAATATATGATGAAAGTAGTTGAAGATAGTCATTCTCATTAATGTGAAAGTTATATTTTTGGTGAAATTGTTGTTTGTTTACATAAATTAATTTGACCAACACATTAGGTATATGATATTTCTCACCCTCCTTTCTAAAGAGGCAAAGACACACAATGTGTTCCACATGCTTTATGTGTTTAGCTTCTCGAGGATATTTCAGTCTATAGTATTGGTATAGGTGGAAAGGACTTGAAAGGGATTTTATCTAATCAATGTGTGGAGCCCCTTGAATTTGGTATCATAAAATGTTTACATAGATTTTATGGAATATGTAATTATATAAACTGTTAATGTTATAAATAAATTAATATATTTTTAAACCCTAAGATTGGAGCTTTCAGGAATATAATGTTGAGGTTATGTTTCTGAGAAAATGTTGACATATTTTAGTTATGCCTAGAGGGAATGGATCATTATCAAGATGAAAGTAACATCAAATGCATTAATTGTTAATGTCCAATTAATGTTTAAACAATATATTAACATAAAGTGAAATTAAAAAAAAGGGATTAAATAAGTCAATAAATCTCTGGAAATGGTTGTGTGATTATAGGATATGTTGTCTTAACAGTGGAAGATGGGAGTCTGAATGATGTTTTCTATAGTTGAACCTATGACTATGTTATCCCCATAACATGGTTTTTAGAATTATTATACCATATAATTTTTTCTTCTATATGATACCCCACCATGTCAGTTATGGAAATAGACACACTAGGGATTTTGAGCCTTGTGGCTATTTTCCCAAACATCCTAATGGGATAATGGATGACTGATTTCCCCCATTGGCGCTACTCTCTTCTCTTGGTAGATACTTGTTTGGTTTGAACAACATCTAGTTTTTCCCCTATATGTGTGTAGAGGGATATAATGTGTTGTGGTGTTTTCACACATATGAATTCAGGATATAGATTCCTCGTGACTAGTACAGGTATATCTTGTAGAGGCTATGATGGCTTGAGGATCCTTACTCATTATATGGGATGTAATGGCTTGAGTTATAATACTCGATGTTTGATTCAAAATATGTGGGTTTTAGTGCATCCCCAAAACTACCTTGTAATTTTGGTTAGGTGGTTGGGGTGGTGTGTTACACAAAATACTTGTTGTGGTGCTTCACCCAGGTTTCATTGGTCCAACCTTTTTAGATAGAGATCCTCATGATTTGAGATGTTGGGGAAATATGAAATAACTATGGGGAGGTTGTTGTGGGGTAACCAAGATATTTATTATTATATTATATGATCTTGTATGAGATATTTTGTGAGAGTATCCACTATGTGGTTGGTAACATAGCATACCTATTTAGGTGACAAGTTATTTTCACTTACTTTTCACTATGCTTTAACATGATTTATTTAATTTTTCATGAGATGATACTTGTATGATCATATTGATTACATTTTTATAAAAACTAAACATATATAAACTATTTATTAGGTCACATGGAGCGGGGTAGATATCATGATGGCTACTACAAGCTTGGGGTTTTTTCATGAGTTTTCCAAGAATCATGGTTGCTGTCGTTTAACTTTCTTTTGGAACTTTTGGTTTTATATTTCAGTTTTAGAATATCATGCATGACATTACATATGATCACTTGGATTCATTTTATATCGTAGTCTTATAATAATCTAGTTAGTTTCTATCTTATATTTCTCTTTCTAATGTGCACTTTTAGAGTATAATGCCTCCCATATGTGCGTTTACCAATCCTTGGGTGTTAGTCGCCATAACAGGGCCTACTAGAGGAAGGGCCCGAGGGTCACCATTTCACATCCCAATTTTCATCCCAGTAGCAGTTCACCTTGTGAAGTTGGGGTGATAATAGTTGATGTTTTCCATTCTACAATATATGTATCCTCCAGAGTGAAACCACTATGTAAATACATTGAACTACTTTTATTCATTTCAGTTTTGGTCGGGTCTAGAAACTAAGGAATGATTTTTAAAGTTTAGCAATAGAAAATTTCAATTTTTCAACCACCGTATGTATTTTGGAGTGATCTATCCACTCAAATCTATTTTTATAAAATTTTAATTGTAATGAATCACATATTGTTATTTTTTCAACTTTTAAAAATATTATAAATTTTCTGTCTTGATATTTATTTAGTCATTAAAACCAACCCATGAATCATAGATTATCATCTAGAAACATGTATTAATCTTCCCTGATTTGTGTGTAGTAATATATATCATCATAAAACCCATTTTTTGAAATATTATTCTTTTCTGAACATTATTTTTTAAATGTAATTTTTATAGTATTGGTGGCATGAGAATCATTATATGTTTTTATAATTCTATCACATTAAATTGAAAATGTGATGATATTGTAATATATTATATGATCCTACAATTACCATTTTAGGGAATATATAATCAATATGAATCTATTGATGTTGACTAAAATAGTTCAAAACTGACATTATCAATTTTAAGATAATATAATTTTTTTTGATTGGTCGAGTTAAATTATTCTCCATTCTTGTTTTTGTTGCACAACTATGATATCATAAGTAAAATTCAAGAACATTATAATCCACCAATTCTGAAGAGAAATTAATTTATTTAACCATCATGATTTATGTTCATGAGAATATATTATTTAATAAAATAACTTATTATATTACAAAACCAATTTTTTTCTTTTTTAATAAATCCAAATCATGATAAAATAATTAATATTCATATTCCAACCAAGGATACAGATGACCAACTTCCTAATCCCAACTATTGGAATTCTAGAATCATATTCCCAATAACCTTAATATAGAAACTAGTGATATTTTATTGAAAAATACCAAATTGAGAATGATTTGTTCATTGATAAGAATTTATAGAAAGAGAAAGAATCGTTAGATTCCACTATTACGAGATAATAAGTTAGACATAAATGAATAATTGAATAAGATCTATCATTTTTTTAAATCAATTGAGGAATAATTGAAATTAAATATATAAAAACATCAATTATATTGAATGGGAATTTGTATAAAATGCTAAAAGTTGTTATAATGTACTTTAATGTAAAATATTGATTATAAATACAATGATATAATAAAAATTACATTTGTAAAATGAAAATATGAATATATAATTAAGAATTATAATCACCATTTAATATTACACTGATGTTTTTATTCGGGAGTAACATATTTATTGTATTTAAACCAAATAATATTCTTATGAACCTATATGTAAACCTATGAAATACATTCATTCAAATAAAAAAGTCTAGATTACATAGGGTATGATAATAATATCTATATAGGGATCCTATAAGAGAAGAGTCTATGAATTTTATTTTGAATTATATTATATAAATAATAATTTCATATATATTATACAAATTTTAATATTTTTATTTATAGAGATTAAACTGTAGATTTGGTCAAAAATCATATTTTAAATTTTCAATTATCTATAAACAAGACCAAAAACACTACAAGAAAACCGTCGTTTAGCAACGGTTTTTTCGCGGTAGGTTTTAAAACCGCCGTGAAATGTGTTTCGGGCCGCGAAAAAACCACCGCTAAACGGAAAAAAATTATTATTATTTTTTTTATTTTTTTATTTTTTTAAATTTTATTCGAGGATTAGCGGCGGTTTCGGTAAAACCACCGTGAAATGAAATGAAAAAATAAAAAAACACGAGAAACCCTGAAATCACTAAAACGACCATAACTTTTGATCCGGGCGTCCATTGATGTGCCACGACCAGTCAAATATAAGCTCATAAAGAGATTTAGAGGCACATATAATCAAAACCGTGAGACGGTCTAAGGTTTGGAAGATATTAGAGTTATAGAAAAGTTGAAAAAAGTTCTCCAACTTCAAACGGCCATAACATTCGCTTCGGGTGTCCGTTTGGGCTCTACCACATATCAAATCGAATCCAGCGAAAAGAGCTACGCTCCAGTTCAATAGAAGCATGCTTCTGTCATGTTTTTCGACCCCAAAAACCCCTCTAAAGGCCTCCAAAACCCTGTTTACGTCACCGGTGTCCCATCGAACTTGTCTTGAAACAGACCTAACTTTCGATCCACTTGTCAGTTCGGCCTCCTCCACCTGCCAAGTCATAGCTCATTCCATGAGCTTCAGTTTGACTGGTCGTGATGCCCACATGCACTCTTAGTTCATATGTTATGGCCTTTTTAGTGGGTATCGGGTTTGTTATGTTTTTCAATCCCTCGTTTCTAGCACCCGTTCCCCTTCAGTTTTTTTAAATGGTCATAAATTCCGATCTGCTTGTCCATTCGGAGTCTTTCACCTTTCAGGTTGAAGATCGTTTCAGGATCTTTGATTTGACAGGTCGCAGATCTAAAACGGACTCTCGGATCATAAGTTATCTCTGTTAATGTGAGTCTAATGTTTTTGTCTCTTTATGACTGTTTTGACGGGTTTTAACGGTAGCTCCATTTACTACTGTTTATTTGGGTTTCCATGATTTGTTATCTTTATCAATGGTTTTTTATGGGTTATTATGATGATTATGTTGAATTATTAAGGAGTTTTCCAGAGTTGTCACGTGTTTTCATGCGTTCTCATTCTTTCTAATGCCCCATTCTTCAAATGCTTCTCCATCATTTTTCATGCGTTTTCATGATTTTTCATCCCTTATCACGTCTTTTCATACTTTTTCATGTGTTTCCTTTATTCTTTATTATTTATTATTTATAATATACTTTAATTTATTTATTATCTATTATTTGTAACTGGTTATTTATTATTTGTTATTTATTATTTATTATTTATTATTTATTATTTATATTTATTAATTATTTATGTTTATTTAGTATTTATTATTTATTATTTATATTTATTTATTAGTTATTATTTATTAGTTATTAGTTATTAGTTATTATTTATTATTTATATTTATTTATTATTATTTATTATTTATTATTTATTTTTTATTTTTTATTTATATTTATTTATTAGTTATTATTTATTAGTTATTAGTTATTAGTTATTAGTTATTATTTATTATTTATTATTTATATTTATTTATTATTTATTATTTATATTTATTTATTATTTATTATTTGTATTTATTTATTAGTTATTATTTATATTTATTTATTATTTATTATTTATATTTATTTATTATTTATTATTTATATTTATTTATTATTTATTATTTATATTTATTTATTATTTATATTTATTTATTATTTATTATTTATTATTTATTATTTTTTGTTTATTATTTATATTTATTTATTTATTATTTATTATTTATTATTTATTATGTATTATTTAATATTTATTATTCATTATTGATTATTGATTATTGATTATTGATTATTGATTATTTATTATTTATATCTATTATTTATTATTTATTATTTATTATTTATAATTTATAATTTATAATTTATAATTTATAATTTATAATTTATAATTTATTATTTATTATTTATTATTTATATCTATTATTTATTATTTATTATTTTTTATTTATTATTTATTATTTATAATTTATAATTTATAATTTATAATTTATTATTTATTATTTATTATTTACATTTATTTATTATTTATTATTTACATTTATTTATTATTTATTATTTATATTTATTTATTATTTATATTTATTTATTATTTATTATTTATTATTTATTATTTATTATTTATTATTTATTATTTATATTTATTTATTATTTATATTTATTTATTATTTATTATTTATATTTATTTATTATTTATTATTTATATTTATTTATTATTTATTTATATTTATTATTTATATTTATTTATTATTTATTATTTATTATTTATTATTTATATTTATTTATTTAATATTTAATATTTATTATTTACTATTTATTATTTATTATTTAATATTGATTATTTATTATTGATTATTAATTATTAATTATTAATTATTAATTATTAATTATTTATTATTTATTATTAATTATTAATTATTAATTATTTATTATTTATTATTTATTATTTATTATTTATATCTATTATTTATTATTTATTATTTATTATTTATATCTATTATGTATTTATTATTTATTATTTATTATTTATTATTTATTATTTATTATTTATTATTTATTATTGATTATTGATTATTTATCTTTATTTATTATTGATTATTTATTATTGATTATTGATTATTTATTATTTATTACTTATTATTTATTATTTATTATATATTATTTATATTTATTTATTATTTATATTTATTTATTATTTATTATTTATATTTATATTTATTTATTATTTATATTTATTTATTATTTATTATTTATTATTTATTATTTATTATTTATTATTTATTAGTTATTATTTCTTATTTATTATTTATTATTTATTATTTATTATTTATTATTTATTATTTATTATTTATTATTTATTATTTATCTTTATTTATTATTTATTATTTATTATTTATTATTTATTATTTATTATTTATTATTTATTATTTATTATTGATTATTGATTATTTATTATTTATATTTATTTGTTATTTATATTTATATTTATTTATTATTTATACTTATTTATTATTTATTATTTATTATTTATATTTATTTATTATTTATTATTTATTATTATTTATTTATATTTATTTATTCGTTATTATTTATTAGTTATTATTTATTAGTTATTATTTATTATTTATTATTTATTATTTACTATTTATTATTTATTATATATTATTTATTTTTTATTATTTATTATTTATTATTTATTATTTATTATTTATTATTTATTATTTATTATTCCTTATTTATTATTTATTATTTATTATTTATTATTTATTATTATTGAGTTTATATCTATTATTTATGTATTATTTGTTTTTTCAATTAATATATATAAGTATATTAAATTCTGTTTATTAACCACATGGCAAGTTTGCTGGAGTGGTAAAGTCTTTGGAAAATCTGCAAGAAGTTAGGGGTTCAAATCTCACCAAACACAGAATTTCTTTATATTGCATGGGCATGCATGGATAAATATTGTAAATAAAATAAATACGAAATAAATAAATAAATAAAATAAATACGAAATAAAATAAATATGAAATAAAATAAATACGAAATAAAATAAATAAAATAAATAAAAACGAAAAGAAATAAATAAATAAATAAATACGAAAAATAAATAAAATAAATAAAATAAATAAAATATAATAAATAAATAAATAAAACAAATAAATAAATAAATAAATAAATAAATAAATAAAATAAAATAAATAAAATAAATAAATATGAAAAATAAATATATAAAATAAATACGAAAAATAAATATATAAAAAAATAGATAAATAACTAAATAAATAAATAAATAAATATATAAATAAATATATAAATAAATATATAAATAAATATATAAAATTAAAAATTAAAAAATTCTAAAAAAAATAACAAAAATAAAAAAAAAATTAAAAAATTAAAAAAACAGCCCCTAAAAAACCGCCACAAAACGTTCTACGACGGTTCTGAAAACCGTCGCGAATAGTTTCCCGACGCACGTTTCCACGGTGGTTTTTCAAAACCGCTGCCAGTCGATTTTGCGGCGGTTTAAACCGACGCGAAACGAAAAAAAACCGTCGCTAAATGCCTTTTTTGCCGTAGTGAAATTTTATGATTAGAATTCCATTTTAAAATATATTTTTAATTATAAAATGACAAGAATATATAATCGATAATGTTATTTGAAAATATAATATAATTAAATAATTCCCCAACAAATTGGATTTTGAATGATAGTAGTCACAATATGGTGTGGTGAAATTTCACAGCTGATGATGTTTGGAAATAAATTATAAAGGATTATGTAATATTTGGGGAAAATGTACATTAAAAAATTAATCTATAAAAGATAAAACTTCATAGAAAAAACTAAAATGATCAATTTTATAAGAAATCTAAAAACAATATAATGAAATAAGAAACCAGAATCAGCACCAGAGATTCCATAGTAAAAAAGACATCAAAATCACTATAACCACAAAAGTCCACGAGACACCATGATGAAAAAAGTAGCAACCCTGACCCTGGAATCATGGATCCAGTGTCTTCTATAAATTACATTGGAATGATTACAAGGATTCAATCCTTCATGAGCCGAGCAGTTTAGTAGTCTTGGAAAACCAGACACATAAATTATAATTGTATAAAAATTGAATCAATAATTACAACATCATTTTTTCTTATAAAAAAATAAAAACATCGAGGATAACTCTATTCTATCTAGTATATTCTGAAATAACATTCATAGCACACTTCATGGATTCCTGGGGAAAGAAACATAATAAGGGTGAGATCCAATTCTAAGTAATTGTAAAATATACTGGACTAAATAAAAAATCAATGAGAATAGTCAATATGGAATGATAAATAATGGAACACACATGCTATGTAATCAATAAAATGTATAGAAGTACCTAAGAAATATGGTAAGGTAATAACTATAAATTCATTCCATTAAAAAAAACCGAAAAGGGAAAATAATTATGGTAAAGAATGAAACTAAAACACATGCCATTAATTAAGGAAATGAAATGAAATATATCTATAGTTATATAAAAAAAATTCATAGATGAATAATAACTAAAACTAAAATGAGATAAATGCTCAATTATTATAATCCATGTTTCCTCAGTACATGGAACTCATACCGTCAATTCCATTCCCAAGAAAATTTAGAATATAGGAAAGAACCCATCTATGGTGGCTAGAAAAATATTTTGTCTCATTATACTACTGATGCATCAGGGGTCTTTAATTAACCGGTTCCCAACCCATGTCTACTGATAAAAATAATTCTTCATATTGAACAATAAAATAAATAATATTCTGTATCAAATAACCATATTGAATGAGAAATATAGATTTATCTATAATTCCTCAGTTGCTCAAATTACTGCCAAAGTAAGAGCCACATGAAAAATGGTATATGGTATAGGAAATAATAATATAAATTGAAAAATGAAATGGAAAAAATGGTCATTCAATGTTCAATGATCACATGATATAGAATACATTGTGGTGAATAACCTTGAAATAAATAATGTTAATCTGAATATAGTCCTTGTGAAAATCTATAATAACCATATAAAGGAATAATAATGATGGAATCAACACAATAAATCCCAAGTGGGGTAAAATTGATAGTTTTTTTCATTGAGGACATAAAATATTAACTTTTGAAAATATTTTGAAATAAAATATATTTTTCTATAAATAATTCTTCTAAAACTACATTTCATTTGAAATACCTTTTAATGTTATTTCAAAAGTAAACCTTATAAACATGAGAAGTGGGATTCAATGAAATGACTGTGAATGAATCATTACATGGAATATGAGTTAAAAAGAATATTAACATTTGAAATTAAAATGCTACAAAATACCCTGTTTAGAAAATGATAGGAAGATTCCTTCAGTGAGAATTGTAAAATACAGAAAGGGTAAAAACGACATTTAAATTTTATAGTGGAATGGAATAATATTCTTGTAAATCCTTTCTGGAAAACATGGTTATAAATATATTTCTCACTAAGGAGAGTGTAATGTTGGGCATTAATAAAAACGCATTCTTAACTATCTTATATACCAAAGAGTAGAAAATTATACCAATACATGATTTTATTATGAAATAATATTGGATATAGAAACACATGAGTGTTATTTAGAGATGGATCATACTATTTAATCAAAGGAAGCATACACATAAATAATTTTGAAAAAATGATCAGATTATTTCAATAAACTCTTAGAACATGGTAACCTGAATCATATTCTACATTTAGGAAAGGAAAATTACATAAAGCATATATTATAATGAAATTATTTCTACTTTTGGTTTAAAAAGTAAAATGGAAATACATTCGCATCAAAATATTTTTTAGTTGCATAAAAAACAAGAGTTGAGAGAGGAAAATTTTAAGGAAAACCTTGTATTGATTTGTTGACTTTTGAAAATTTTACCCCATGAAATGAGGATCATAAATTAGATATGTAAATAACCTTAAATTAAATTTTAATATAAGTAGAATAAACTCATGACCGTACATACACCACACAAAAGGAATGAGTGGAATAGATAACATGTATCTCACTGAAAATAAAAGTGAGTTGATATCCCTTTACTTTGTGTTTCATTTCGGGGGAATGCCATTTAACATCGTGCATAATAAATTTACAGTAATTTTTGTTTTCCTTCATAATAATTTTACCATTTTTAATTACTTTTGTTTCACATATTAATATTCTATGTACACTACATAAACAATTAAGTGGACATCATGTTTTTTTGACCAAATTTGGATTATTAGTTAAAACAACCATTGTTGGTCAACTATGGTCAAATAGGTAATTTTATAGCATATACAGAATAATAAAAAAGAAATAATTGTCATATTTTTACATGAATTATAATTTTAAAATCAATCATTAAATTTGGTTAGTAAAATGAGACAATGTTTAATCATGAAGATGGCATATTGTACATATGCATGAGTAACATTCCCATTTTTAAATGATTGTTGTGGAAATAAGGTATGTAACACAAAATATTTATATACTGATAATTGTATAATAAATATAATATTATTTAATCATATATATATATATATTTGATGTAATAGGAATCACATCATGTTGAGGAGGCGATAGTCAACACATCCCCGAATGACGTTATCTCTTTTAAAGTGTGTGAAGAGGTTACAAAAGAGATGATATATATATATATATACAAAAAGTTATTTATGAAATGAGTATATTATTTATTTTTTATGTGAATTATGTTTGATTATAAAAATTCATTTATACATTCCATGTATCGTGTGAATGAATCTCATCGCATTGAGGGTGTGGTAGTCCACAATTTTTCAAATGATGTTAATAAATTAACAAAACTATGAAATAATATAGGAATGATATAAATAATAATTACATAAGCATATAAAAAAAATATAAATAACATATATATCATATATAAATAGCATTTCCATCATAATGGCCACCATTAATGGTGGTATGAATAAATTAAAGAATCATCGCTTCGTGAGGAAGTAGTACGTCGTACACAGAAACAGTTTGTTCATTACCAATGAAATGGGGGTCTGTGAATGTGTAGGAAGAACCCTTACAATAACAAAATACTATTACATTGAGGATTTTTTTTGTAATCATAGAATAATATGATTATATGTAGTGAAGAATGAAAATTAATCTAAAAATCTTCAGTGGAGACCTTATCTCTTAATCCAGTAACTATATTTGGTTTGGCCCAATAGCTTCCCTGAAATGATTTCTTCCCAATGGGAGGATTATATTTCAAGGGGAGTTATTTCAGGGGACTATATTGGTAGATTCTTTTCTAACCTATGTGGTTTTATTTGTTTGAGTAATTGGGAGAGGTGGTGGGATTTTATATGGAATGAAAATGACTCACTTAAAATTATTTGAAACAAGTTAGGTGTGCACATTTTATTATATAAAAAAGTCATAAAACACATAGAAAGACACTAATGGAAGTTTTATGTCCTATTTATTTCCATAAAGTGGGTTTTTACAACTTTCTACAACATTTGGGACCTTATGTTAATGGTTTAGTCCTCTATTAAGCATAGTTTTTCCTTAATAATTGTAATTAATGTTAATCACATTCAATAATATTGTTGGTAAAACAATGTTGGCCTTATTATACATTATAATTTAATCCTATTAAAAATATGGAATCTATATTTACACATTTAAATCATATAATTATTAGAAATAAAATTAACATCAATACCACACATGGGACGAAAATGAGGGGTTTTTATGTAAAAATGTCCGAAAGATGGCTATGTTTTTATAATAAATTTCAAGTGAAATTTATCCCAATCACCTAAATTTTATTAATTGAAAAAAAATATTATATAATTAGTCATTAAAACAAATAAAAAATAAAATTTATCCTAATAAATAAATTATTTGAAAATGTAGTTTTGAACTAAAATTCATTATTCTTTGTTATTCATTATAATTTGAATCTATACATAAAATTACAAAAACATAATACTAAGATATTTTTTTTGTTTCTATTATAATTATTATGTTTATTTTTGAAATATTTTATCAATTAAATATTACAAATTTATATTTATAATATGTTCTCCATTCAAAGGTGGCAAAATGACCTTTATAAAAATATGGGGTTTTACGTGTAAAATAGGGTTTGTTCTTATATTATACATATAAAAACTAATGGATGAGTATGAAAAATATTTTTTTGAATATATAACATATATATTTCATTATAATAAATAATTAATTGCAATTTCATTAATTTATTTGGATAAAATAGTTTAGTGGGCATAATAATGGTTTTATATAAAAAATTATATATATATTCAATAGGTTTTTTTATTTATTTATAATTAATTTTAAAACTTTTAATTAATTTATATTATTACTAACCATATATTTTTATAAGTTATTTAATACTATTCATAACCAATAACATAACATCTAGATTATTTCATAATATATTCAATAATAATATTATAATAATATATTGTTATTTTTTGAAACGATGTATTGAATGTAACAAAAAAAATTAGAGGATGGTCACTCTAGTGTGTAACAAAAGCTACCAAGGAAGGTTGATCTTGCATGAAATATATGATATAAAATAATTTCTCTCTTACTTGTAACGCAATCCACCTCAGTATTGGGTCCATCAAAATATATATAGAATATATTTTAAATAGTAAATATAATATAATGTAACAAGATATTACTTTACACACTTGGTGTTACGTTTAATAAAGGCTATCGAATACAATGATCTTACTTATGTTTTCAAGGGAATCACATTCTACCCCAACTTTTTTAAATTTCATCCTAGCCATTTAAACTCAATCCTGGGGATATATTTTTTAATGTTTATTATATTGAAGTCTCACATTGTATGAAGGGTTCTTAAAACATAATATAGAAATGAGATGATTTTAATTACAAAGGTCACATGGATTACCATTTTACAAGGTCTCTATGTAAGAGAACATCAATGGAATTAAGAGATATGTGATTGGATAAAAAATATAAATATTAATAGGGATTTAATGAGGTCATTAAAAAAACAATTCAATGATTAATGGAATGTTAAAGGGCCTCAAAACTATAAATCATTTAATACTTCGAAGACCACCAGTTCAACAGAAATTTAGGTATTTTAAAAACATTTATTTTCTATATCATATTACTAATTGTGGGTTATTATTTTAATAATAAAGAATATAATGAAATTTTATTACTTGATATATTTCAATCTCATATAATCTATACTAACATTTGGTTTTTCCTCGATCAAATTATAAATCATCTATTTACTCCCAAAAAATTCGTCACTAATAATGAATTTTTTGTGTGCATAAAGCACTAAAATAATCTTTTAAATAATAGTAAAGTTGATTAAAGAGTGACATGTATTATTATTTTCCATTAACTTTGTACCAATGTAAATAAGGTTAATAGATTAATTTATAATCCAACATAGTGTTAGAAGTTGTTCATCAATAATATTTATTTGTTAAATTATTTAGCCAAAAAAATGAAAATAAAAAAGAACATTTTGTTGGTAAGTGATTTGCATGAAACCATTATCAACCATCAGTCATTGGTTCAAGACCCTTAACCTTTCCATATATGATTGATTGTCACTCGAATTATAGGTTTTCCATTTATAATACCATATTAATATAATTTCCAATAATCTATATGCTGGAAATTCTTGAAAATAGATTAATCGCTAAATATAATTTTAACGAAAATTTTCTACACAACCTCAATACATAAATAAATATACATTTATTTCCACATATATCCTTACGTGGTCTAGAGCTTATATTATAAGAGAGGGAATTTAAATCGATAATGTTCAGGTTCCCCACACATACAACAAAAAACTACAAAATATTCCTTATTATGAGGTTCATTTCATTCCATCATACACATCCTTTTCCTCAAAAATAATTTGATTTATGTCCTTATTTTTCACATGTAAGTAATTTACTTATTCCCTTAAGATATTTTCCTAAGGGCCTCCTTCCTCACATCTCCCATGTCGAAAATTGATCATTCTTTTATTTATGGTCTATGCCACTTCATCTCTTTGCAACCATCATAATTTTCTTCTTTGGTGTACTTGGGAGTGGTTAAATGTATATATTGTTAATCATATTTCATGAAAACTAGTTTTTCATAGAAAATATACCCCTTCATCCTATTAAGACATCATTTGGTTTCTCATTTTCATTACCTTGTCCTTCATGTTCAATGTTATCTTGATTCCATCTGGTTTTAGAAATAGACTAATGCCAGAAAGAATTGTGTGATAAACAGTAGTCATTGTGAGAAAAGTATATAATCATCTATAAGATCACTAAATCATGACACCTTATTTATACATAAAAATCACTTTAGTTTTATCTAGTATTATTCAAGTTTATTATCTATTCAAATAATTCTTAATTATTTGTAAAGAAAATATGGGTTATCTTAAGAATACAATATGGTGTTTCAAACTTGGTGCATAGTAATACCTGTTGTCATGTACCAGGTTACCCGGATTCAGGTTCGGAACACCTTATCGAAGTTGTTACTCATAGGTACATCTGTTTCAGAATAATGTCCAATTGAAGTATACATTCATTGATATATTATTAGGAAGACCCAAATAATCCAAATTTTACACAATATTAGTGTTTTAATCTATAATTATATTTATTCTACCTTAGGGTTATGTTCACTAATCTAGGATTTCCAAAATATAATTCCCAATGTTGTTACTAAACATCCTCTAATACCAATTAGAGAGAACTACACCCCAAATACCCAGATTCAGTGTCTAATATCAATTAAATGGAAAATATTACAAGGAATAAATATATGATGGACTGACCAGGATATTATTATTATAAAAATAGATACATATATGATAATTGGATAAAAAATTGATCCACTAATTACAACATATTTTTTTCTTCTAAAAAAATAAATAATTTTGTGGATAAATTTAACCCATCTAGTATATTCATGTATATCACTCATTTTATACTACTGGGAATCCTAGAGAAAGATACATAATACAGGCAATCTAAAATAATCATTAAGTAAAAATCATAGTGGAATTAATAATAAATCAATGAGAATAGTCAATATGGAAAGTTAAATAACTGAACACACATACCATGTAATAAATACACCGAATGAAAGTACATAATATTTATAAAACAATATAACTGGAAATACAGTCTATTCGAATAAGTAGATGAGGAAAAATAAATATATAAATACATGAAATTAAAACACAATCTTTAATCAATGAACTGATTTGAAATGTATCCATATATATGTCAACAGAAAATCTCATGGATGAATAATAAATAAATATATTTTGAAAGAAATGATAAATTATTAGTGGCATGTTTCCTAGATAAATTTAATTGTTACCATCAAGACCATTCAAATGACAGTTTATCTATAGGGTAAAACCTTATATAAGGGTTCTAGCCAACTATTTTGTCTCATGAAACTACTAATGCATCTGGGGTATTTCATTATCTGGTCCCAAACATGTGTCTAACTATCCAAAACATTATTCATATTGAATAGTAAAATAAATAAAATGAATTATCATATAACCATATTGAAGATAAATATGTATTTACAAATAATTCCATAATTAATCAAATTACAACCAAAGTAGTCACTATTGGTAAAATGGTATACTATTTAGGGAATTGTAATATCCATGAAAAATGAAATGGATAATTAGGGGAAATTCAAAGTTCAATGATCATAGGATATTGAATACATTATGTTGACTAACAATGAAATCATGAATGTGAATATTAATATTATCCTATGAAAAATTAATAATAATCCATCAAGAAGAAGAATTTGGATGGTATCAACACAAAAAATCCCATGTGGTGTAAAATAGATGGTTATTGTCATAGATGAAATAAAATAATAACATTTATATGTATTCATGGAAAAAAATACAACTCAATTTAAAAAAACTTTCAAAAAATAGATTTTATTGATATTTTAAAAATAATTCTTTTAAACATGAGAATTCATTTTTAATGAAATTACAATGGATGAATTCATACCTGTCATATGTGGTAAAAACAATATTCATTTTGTACGGTAAAATGGTAGAAAATAATTCATTCCGAAAGAGAAAAGAATATTCCTTTAAAGATATTGTTAAAATAAAAAAAATTGTAAACAGTGATTTATAAATTATAAGGGAATGGAATAATATTCTTTTAGAAAATTTCTAGAAAACTTTTCTATGAATATATTTCTGACCAAATAGTGGGTAAATCTAGGCTTTATTAAAAAAATCTTAACTATAATATGTACCAAAGTGTAGAAATTTGTACCTATACCTGATTATATAATGAAATAACAGATTATAGGGAAAATCATGAGTGTTTTTTAGAGATGGATTATAATATTTCATCAATGGAACCATAAATATAAACAATCATGAAAATAAATTGAGATTGTCTTAATAAAGTCTTTTAACTTGGTAACATGGATCATAATATCTAATGTAAGAAAGGTAAATTACATGAATCATAGAATATAATGAAAATATTGAGGTCCATAATTTATAATGTAAAATGGAAATATATACTCCTTGAAAAAGTTTTTAGGTGCATAGTAAAACATGATTTCAAAGAAGGGAAACAAAGACAAAATATTTTACTCATTTGGTAACTTTTGAATCACAAACCTAATGGAATGAGAATCTTAAAATAGATATGGGTAGATGTAACACTCGAGACTTTTATGAGAAATATTTTGTTTTTATATAAATCATCAAATGAATCATTCACTACACACAACACTAGCTTGGCTTTCTTTACACGCAATCGTGACCTTCCTCGATAGCTTGCGTCATACGCAATACCGAGTTTCACTAAACAATGATATGCTATTAAAATATTACTAAAACTAGCCGTTATGAATAGTAATACCCATTTTTGAAATTATGTAAATTTTATTTTTCAAAATGGACTTCATTTTTGGATTTAGAATATCGAAATTAGACTAGGGTGAAATTTTGGTATTTTTCTGAAAACTTTCATTTTTTGATGAATAGTGAAAACACTAGGTTACTATTTAAAAACCGAAATTTTATTTAAATAATTATTTATTTTATTTAAATTTATTTTAGGTCAAAATTGATACATAATACCTATATAATTTCAATGCAATTCATTGGAGTCATTTTATAATAATTTTAGATATATAAAAATTTTATTGAACTTTTCACCGTCTTTTACCCACCTCCTAGGAGAATTTGTAAATTTACATAAAACATAATTTTACCGCTTCTGTGAGTGGAATTTCGAAAATCCGAGAGACACGGTTAATATCAAGGACTAAAATTTGGTTCAATGAGATGAAAATAATTTTTGGTGAATAATAACTTTTTACTTTTTTTACCACAGTTAAAAGTAAATAGGGAAATTAAGGCTAAAAATTCTATTATTATTACCCTAACACATGTAATAATTCTATTGGATAAGTGTAATTCGACCAAAAACAACCTAAGGAATAAAATATGACCATTTAGGCCCACTTGGATTAGATTAGGAAATTTATTAATAATTTATTTAAAGAAGGGTTAAAATAGTTAAAATCAATGTTTAATAACAAAATCATTTTTAATATAGGGTTATACAGAAGATAATTTAGACTATAAATATTAATTAGAAATATAAAAAGATTTCCTAAATAATGGTATTTAATTTTTAATTTTTAGACAATAAATAATTTAATTTATTTATGACACAATGATGATGCAGTAATTATCTTATTATTGAAATATTGACATAATTGATGTTATAAATACCCAAATAAATGTAATTTGAGACTTTTAAGAATTAAAATAATTTTCTAGGTTAATATGACATGTTATTATTGATTTAATTAACTTTTTAAGAACTAATATTTCTGTTGTGATTTTCACAAAAATCAATTACCAAATAGTGTCAAAATTGACATAAAATAGTTTTTAAAACAAATATTATATTATTAATTGTTATTTTATTCCTAAAAATATAAGGATCGTCCAAATGACTTATATAAAGTTATATATATTAATAATAAACAACTTGGTGCTCTTTTGGCTTGTTATAGTAAGTTTATTAACCTTATAGTGTAAGAAAACAAGAAGACACTAAAAGTTAAATTATCCAACTTAAAGTTAAATCTAAATGATAAGGTTAAAATAGAAACCTAAAGTTGTCTAAATTATATTGGATGAGAGGATTTCGACCCATACCTACCATATCTTAGAAATAAATCAATTTTGATCTATTAAAAACCGAATATGACTTTATAATAAAATAATATTTTTAGTTTTTTCTAAGGTTCCCCTCTCCTCCCTTATAAAAGGGCACCTACTCCCTCTCTTCCTCACCCCACTTTGAGCCTTCAAGCTCAGAAAAACCCTGAAAAATTATCTTCTACACTTCCCTATAAACATCATATAGGTCTTGGTATTCTTCAAAGACCAATTTTAGTGCCCTAAGAGGAGGTCTCAAAGAGGCGCTTCAAAGAAGAGGTAATGTCCGTTACCGATTCTTTCAACTTTATTTCTTCTTCCACTTCTTCTTCTTTAGTTGTTTCATTATGAAGTAATAACATCAGTATCACTCATATAATGATATGTTATTATAAGTATGAAACAACCCTATTTCACCATCTATCCATCCTACGGAAAATGAAATCACCGCGCATGCGTACGTACGGAATACCATCTCTACACCGTGGTGTAATCTATTTTACACCACCACCTTACTTGGATGGGTATAATGGTGTAAATAATAACTATATATGATTATTTTTATTTGATATTTATTCTTAAATAGTATAAAGACACTCCAATACAATTCCACGATCATGGGAACGATATCATTGCTCGTGCGTACGTACGGAATACCGTCTCCGCGATGTGATGCGACACGTTCTATATGATCTTCATTGCATAATGATTATATACATGAATTGAATGAATTAATATGATATATATTACACTAATAACATTATGTAAATGAGGTATCTATAACCTATAGAGAAGAATAAGAATTTATTTGACAAAACACGCATAAGAACAAAAAATAATAAATACCCGAATAACAAGTAGAAACGAAATATTAATAATAAGAAGTTAAAAATATGGCCATATATGATATAATAACAATGAGTATGATTCTGGAATAAGTCAATGAAATTTTTTAAATCATTATACAGGAGTTTCGGACACTTACGAAGCAAATCGGACCTAAGGTAAGGGAAAATATCGCAATCACATTTTTATTCGAGATTGTTTATACTTCAGAATTTACTGGGGAATATTTATCATCCACATCCATGTTTCCTCAAAATGTAATATTTATATCCTTCTACAATAGTTTATATCCAATTTTACCCTTCGGTGAGTTTTTAGTAAAAGATATGAATGTAATATTTTTTCATTTTTCATACGAGGTACATTTTGATGTTTCCGACAAAAGTACGAGAAGAATGTTTTTTTAACTTATACGGCATGAATGGATTTTTAGAACATTATTTACATGAATATTCCTTTACAAGTTTTCAAGTTTATTTTTAATCAACTTCTTTTAGTTCAAAATTATATGACATGTTAAGAAAGGAAATGTTTTTCAAGTAGAAAGGATATTTTCTTCAAGAATGGAATTCAAGTGTTTTATCAAAATTATTTTCCATAAAAGATAACATAGGGTTCTGTTTCTATCCATATTATTACATTGAATTGATTATGTTGTGATGGAATTGTATTTATGAATTCCTTTATCTTATATGAATTGTTTTATGATGTCACGATGTTAAAGAATCCCATTTTTATTACATGGGTTATGCAATGATGTATGATTTATGATTTTGTGGAACACATAATAATGGTGTCATTATGAGATGGGTGAGACCTATATCTCCCTCCAATGCATTGGGTAAAGATTTATATCTCATGAGATATACATGGATGGAATGGCAGGTTAAACTGGTTCAGTGAAACAAGACTGAAATGAGGAGTGAACTCTGTTCAGAAATGGACTTCGTCCGCTAATATAGTCTTGGAAATGAGTCTTGACTAATAAGAAATGATTCTCATTGATTATGTGTGTATGAAAAAAAGTTTCATGTTTTAAGTTATGATTTTTGGGATTACATTTCACTACTATGATTTATCCCATGTTATAGAATTATGATCTCTTTTTCAGGTTAAGATTTTCGAAATGATATGTTCTTATGAATATGATGTGAATTATATTTCTTTTCTTTACCCATACTGAGCATTTGATCTCACCCTTTTGTATGTTTTCTTTCCCCAGTTCATGAAGAAGGTTATTAAGTAGGATATGCCAAAGAGGGACTCTAGATATGATGAAATAAATGGGAGACAATGTAGATGATTTATGAACCAGTTGTTTATGTTTCCCAGTTTCTAAAGACACTATACCTATACGGTCCTTTCCTGGGTTTTTTATATGTTGTAATAAGTGTGCTTTAATTCTGAAGTGATAACAATGTATGTAAATTATGGGTCGTTATAGTTGGTATCAGAGGAAATGTATAGTCAACCTTTGGAAACTAGGATGTGAAAGACTTAGTAAGAACCCTAAGGATAAGTCTAAGCATAGAACACAATATTAGTGTTTTAGAAATGGCCATGAACAACCTATGATAAGACCTTAAGTGTGAAATTTTATTCCAGATTATGTGTTTTTTCTATTATAATTAGTGTTGCTCACACTATTCTTCTTGGTTTTAGTCAATGGCTGGAACCCAAAGGAACCATGTTAATGCGGAATGCAACGGGAAATACAATGATTGTCCCCCCTGAGCAACCAAACGTTATGGGAGATGGAATGAAAAATCTTGTAGCCGTGCTCACACAACTTTCTCAAGCTATGAATCATGAAGGACTTCCAAACGAGCAAAGGAAGGAGCAACATTCTGTTGAATCCTTCATGATGCAGCATCCACCTTCATTTAGAGGGTCTTCTGATCCATTAGTGGATGAACATTAGATCAGTACCACTGAAAAGATATTTTTAGTTCTTCAATGTTCTGAACATGATAAAGTCATCTTAGCAGTTTATCATCTGTAAGGTGATGCTGATCAATGGTGGAATCTTATTAAGAATACGAGGCAAAGGGATGAAATTGATTCCATGTTATGGGATGAGTTCAAGAACTTATTTTTCAATAAGTACTTCCCTCGTATTCTCTGAACAAAGATGGAGAAGGAGTTTCTTGAACTAATGCAAAAGGATGATGAATCTGTTGGTACCTACGAAGAAAATTTTACATGACTTTCAAGGTAAACTTCTGGTATTATTATCCAACCTGAGAGTAAGATCGATCGATTCTTTAGTGGCTTAAAACAAAGTCTTCGAAGGGTGTTATCCATCAAGGGACTTCAATAGCTACGAGGAAATTGTTCTATGTGCTCTCAAGGTTGAGATGGAGATTGGTGTAACCCATCAGTCATATGGGTTTGATAAGAAGAGGAAAATGGAATTCAAAGGAAAATCTAAAGAGCACACTGAAAAGAAGATTAGTTTTCCCTTATGCTCAAAGTGTGGAAAGAAACATGGACGAAAATTTTCTTAAGGGGACAAGAAAATGTTATAAGTGTAGAAAAGAAGGTCATCGGGCAACTGAATGTCTTAATAATGGTAAGAAGATGTCTAATGATGCAAACAAAGGAAGGGATACACAGAATGGACCTACTACCCTTCAATGTTTCAAGTGCAAGGAAATGGGGCATTATGCCAATCAATTCCCTAATCCAAGGGTTGATGATAATGATCGAAGTAAACAAACTCTTAAGGCCAAAGACAAATGAAAGTCACATGCAATTTATACCAGCGATGTGGAGTACGATAACAAAGTGGTGAAAGGTACACTTACCGTCCACTCTAAAGTAGAAAATGTTTTATTTGATTCTGGATCCACCCACTCTTTTATTTCTGAATAATTTTCTAATGGTATCACTATATTACCTCAACAATTAGATTTTGAGTAAGCTGTGACAACCCCTAATGGCACAAAAGTCACATCAATAGTTTATAATTCTTCTTCGATTGAAGTTTGTGGGAAAATGATTCCTACAAATCTTTTGATCCTTACTATAGTGGAATTTGATGCGATTCATGGCATGGATTGGCTTTCTCTATATGGAGATCATATCAATTGGAAAAGAAGGGAAGTCACATTTCATATTCCAGATCAATCTATGATCATCTATCGATGCAAGGATGAACATAACCTTCCAGTGTAAATTTCTTCCATCTTATGGGATTTGATTCCACTAAATGAAGGTTATTTATCTCTAATGGTTGGTGAGAAACTCACGATTAAGAATATTCCCATTGTACGAGAGTTTGATGATGTATTTCCAGAGGAATTTCCAGGTCTTCCACCAAATCGTGAACTTGAGTTTTCAATAGAACTCGTACCGGGTGCTTTGCCTATTTCAAAGACACCTTATATAATGGCCCCAATTGAGTTGCTGGAATTGAAGAAGCAACTCCAAGATAATCTTGATAAGGAATTCATATGCCCTAGTGCATCACCTTGGGGAGCACCTGTTCTATTTGTTAAGAAAGAAAAATGGATCAATGAGACTCTACATTGATTATAGAGAACTTAACAAGATCACTATCAAGAACAAATATCCTCTCCCGCACATTGATGACTTATTTGACCAACTACATGGAGATCAATAATTTTCCAAGATTGATCTTCATTTAGGATATCATCAATTAAGGGTCAAAAGGGAGGATATACCAAAGACGGCTTCCCGTAAAAGGTATGGACACTATTAATTTACAGTGATGCCATTTGGTCTTACTAATTCCCCTGCTATCTTCATGGATCTGATGAATAGAGTCTTCAGAGACTATCTTGATCAGTTTGTGGCAGTCTTTATAGACGATATTCTTGTCTATTCAATGAGCAAGGAAGAACATGAAGATCATTTGAGAATTATATTGAAGACCCAGAGAAAGGAGAAGCTCTTTGCCAAATTTACCAAGTGTGAATTTTGGCTTCAAAAAGTTTCATTTTTTGGGTCACATAATCTCAAAAGAGGGGATATCTGTGGATCCAGCAAAAATAGAGGTTATCGAATGATGGCCAAGACCGAAAATGGTAACCGAGATCCGAAGTTTTCTTAGTTTGGATGGATATTATCGATGTTTTGTGAAATATTTTTCACGATTATCTAATCCACTCACCAGGTTGACTCGAAAAGGAGTTAAGTTCATGTGGACAGAGGAATGTGAAGAGAATTTCAAGGAGTTGAAAATAAGGTTATCCAGTGCACCTATACTCACACTTCCTTGTAGTGGAGAAAGGTTTGTGATCTACAGTGATGCATCCAAGAAGGGGTTGGGGTGTGTTCTTATGCAAAATGATATGGTGACAGCTTATGCCTCACGACAGTTGAAAATCCATGAGAAAAATTACCCAACTCATGATTTGGAGTTAGTTGCGGTAATCTCTTTATTAAAGATTTGGAGGATATATCTTTATGGAGAAAGGTGTGATATTTATAGTGATCATAATAGTTTAAAGTATAGTTTCACACAAAAGAAGCTGAATATGTGCCAAAGAAGATGGTTGGAGCTGATTAAGGATTACGAATGCTCAATTCATTACCACCCCGGGAAAGCAAACAAGGTGGCAGATGCATTAAGTCGACAAGACCATGCCAGTTTATCCATGACGAGGATTACAAAAGATCCAATATTTATGGATTTAAAAAGGATGGATCTTGGAATTATAATGGAAGGGGAAAATCATATCTTTATCAATTGAATGTTCAACCATCTATACATGTGAATATTAAAGAGGCGCAAAAAGAAGATGTAGAGTTACAAAATAAGGTGAGAAATGTTCCTGAATTCAACCTTGATTGTGATGGGATAGTAATGTTCAGGAATCAGGTTTGTGTTCCTCCCATCCCAGAATTTAAGAAGGAGCTGCTGGATGAGGCTCATAGTTCTTCATTCTCTATTCATCCTGGAATAACGAAGATGTATAGGGACCTGAAAGAGTACTTCAGGTGGGATGGCATGAAAAGAGATGTTACTGAATATGTCTCTCGATGCTTGGTTTTTCAGCAAGTTAAAGCTGAGAGACAGAAGTCTAAGGGGATGTTACAACTATTACCCATACCAGAATGGAAATGGGAAAACATCACTATGGACTTTGTCTCTGGACTTCCTAAAACATCCAAAGGCAATAATTCTATCTGGGTCATAGTTGATCATCTTACAAAGTCTTCACACTTCATTACAATTAGAGAGGATTTCTCTTTAGATCAGCTTTCCATTATATATGTAAAGGAAGTGGTAATATTGCATGGAGTACCACTTTCCATTATATCTGGTCGGGATCCGAGATTTACCTCTATGTTCTAATGAAGTCTTCATCATACTCTGGATACAGAGTTGAGTTTCAACACTGCTTATCATCCTCAGAAAGACGGTCAGTCTGAGAGGACAATTCAAACTCTAGAAGATATGTTGAGAGCTTGCTCTATGGATTTCAAAGGTGGTTGGGATCAACATCGACCTTTGGTGGAATTTTCTTATAATAATAGCCTTCACTCCAGTATTTAGATGGCTCCTTATGAATATCTATATGGAAAGAAATGCAGGACTCCAACTTGCTGGGATGAAGTTGGGGAAAGAAAGCCATTAGGACCTGATCTTGTTGATGAGATGGCAGAAAAGGTCAGATCTATTAAAAAACACATTAGAGCAGCTCAGACTCGACAAAAATGTTATGCCGACAACTGAAGAAAAGACCTAGAGTTTGAAGTGGGTGATAAAGTGTTATTACGAATATCTCCTTGGAAGAGAGTAATGATATTTGGAAAGAAGGTAAATTTAAGCCCTAGATATATCAGTCCTTTTGAAATTCTGGATCATGTTGGGAAGGCAACTTACCGATTGGCGCTTCCACCGAATCTATCCCAAGTTCATGATGTGTTCCATGTATCTCTCCTGAGAAAGTACATACCTAATCCTTCGCATGTACTCAGCTTAGAAGTTGTACTGCTGGAGCAAGATCATTCTTATGAAGAACAGCCAATAGAGATTCTGGATCGTAGCGAAAAAGTCCTACGAAACAAGACCACTTGTTTGGTGAAAGTTTTATGGAGGAACGACCAATTATAAGAAGCTATATGGGAGCTTGACGATATGATGAGGGATATGTATCCACGTCTGTTTGTTACAAAGTGACGAATTTTGAGGGAGAAATTCATTTTAAGGGGGGTAGAATGTAACACTCGAGACTTTTATGAGAAATATTTTGCTTTTATATAAATCATCAAAGGAATATTTCACTACATACAACACTAGCTTGTCTTTCTTTACACGTAACCACGACCTTCCTTGATAGCTTGCGTCGTACGCAATACCGAGTTTCACTAAACAACGATATGCTATTAAAATATTACGAAAACTAGCCGTTGTGAATAGTAATACCCACTTTTTTGAATTTTGTAAATTTTATTTTTCAAAATGGACTTCATTTTTGGATTCGGAATATCGAAGTTAGCCTAGGGTGAAATTTTGGTATTTTTCTGAAAACATTCAATTTTTGATGAATAGTGAAAACACTGGGTTACTATTTAAAAGCCGACTTTTTATTTAAATAATTATTTATTTTATTTAAATTTATTTTAGGTCAAAATTGATACATAATACCTATATAAGTTCAATACAATTCATTGGATTCATCTTATAAAAGTTTTAGATATATAAAAATTTTATTGAACATTTCACCGTCTTTTACCCACCTCCTAGGAGAATTTGCAAATTTACATAAAACATAATTTTACCGCTTTTGTGAGTGGAATTTCGAAAATCCGAGAGACATGGTTAATATCAAGGACTAAAATGTGGTTCAATGAGATGAAAATAATTTTTTGTGAATAGTAACTTTTTACTTTTTTTACCACAGTTAAAAGTAAATATGGAAATTAAGGGTTAAAATGTTATTATTTTTACCCTAAAAAATTTCCTAATTCTATTAGATAAGTTTAATTCGACGAAAAACAACCTTAGGAATAAAATATGACCATTTAGGCCCACTTGGAATAGATTAGGACATTTATTATTAATTTATTTAAAGAAGGGTTAAAATAGTTAAAATCAAAGTTTAATAACTAAATCATTTATAATATAGGGTTATACATAAGATAATTTCGACTATAAATATTAATTAGAAAGATAAAAATATTTCCTACATAATGGTATTTTATTTTGAATTTTTAGACAATAAATAATTTAATTTCTTGATGACACAATGATGATGCAGTAATTATCTTATTAATGAAATATTGACATAATCGATGTTATAAATACCCAAATAAATGTAATTAGAGACTTTTTATGAATTAAAATAATTTTTTAGGTTAATATGACATGTTAGTATTGATTTAATCAACTTTTTTAGAACTAATATTTCTGTTATAATTTTCACAAAAATCAATTACCAAATAGTGTCAAAATTGACCTAAAATAGTTTTTAAAACAAATATTATATTATTAATTGTTATTTTATTCCTAAAAATATACGGTTTGTCCAAATGAATTAGATAAGGTTATATATATTAATAATAAACAATTTGGGGTTCATTTGGCTTGTTATAGTAAGTTTATTAACCTTGAAGTGTAAGAAAACAAGAAGACACAGTAAAAGTTAAATTATCTAACTTAAAGTTAAATCTAAATGATAAGGTTAAAATAGAAACCTAAAATTGTCTCAATTCTATTGGATGAGATTATTTCGAGCCATACCCACCTTAGCTTCTAAATAAATCAGTTTGGAGATATTAAAAACCGAATATGACTTTATAATAAAATAATATTTTTTGTTTTTCCTAAGGTGCCCCTCTCCTCCCTTATAAAAGGGCACCTCCTCCCTCTCTTCCTCACACCACTTTGAGCCTTCAAGATCGGCCAAAACCTGAAAAATTATCTTCTCCACTTCCCTAGAATAATCCTAGAGGTCCTGGTTTTCTTCAAAGACCAATTTTAGTTCCCTAAGAGGAGGTCTCAAAGAGGCGCTTCAAAGAAGAGGTAATGTCCGTTACCAATTCATTCAACTTTATTTCTTCTTCCACCTCTTCTTCTTTAGTTTTTTCATTATGAAGTAATAACATAAATATCAATCATATATGGATATGTTATTATAATTGTGAAACAACCCGATTTCACCATCTATCCATCCTACAGAAAACGAAATCACCGCGCGTGCATACATACGGAATACCGTCTCCACGCCGTGGTGTAATTTATTTTCCACCACCACCTTACTTGGATGGGTATAATGGTGTAAATAATAAATATATATGATTATTGTAAAGTGATATTGATTCGGAAATATTATACATACACTCCAATACAATTCCACGATCATGGGAATGATATCATCGCTCGTGCGTACGTACGGAATACCATCTCCACGATGTGACGCGACTCATTCTACATGATCTTCATTGCATAATGATTATATAAATGAATTGAATGAATGAATATGAAATATATTACACTAATACCATTCTGTAAATGTGGTATCTATAACCTAAAGAGAATAATAAGAATTTATTCGACAAAACACGCATAAGAACAAAAAGTAATAAACACCCGAATAACAAGTAGCAATGAAAGATTACTAATAAGAAGCTAATAATATGGCCATATATGATATCATAACAATGAGTATGATTTGATAATAATTCAATGACATTATTTAAATCATTATACATGAGTTTTAGACACTTATGAAGAAAATTGGACCTAAGGTAAGGGAAAATCTCACAATCTCATTTTTATCTGAGATTGTTTATACTTCAGAATTTACTGGGGAATATTTATCATCCACATACATGTTTCCTAAATATGTAATATTTATATCCTTATACAATAGTTTATATCCAATTTTACCCTTCTATGAGTTTTTATTAAAAGATATGAAAGGAATCTATTGTCGTTTTTCATACGAGGTACTTTTTGACTTTTCCGACAAAAGTACGAGAAGAATGTTTTTTTAACTTATACAGAATGAATGGATTTTTAGAACATTATTTACATGAAGCTTACTTTACAAGTTTTCATGTTTATTTTTAATCAACATCTTTTAGTTCAAAATTATATGACATGTTAAGAAAGGAAATGTTATTTTAGTAGAAAGGATATTTTCCTCAAGAGTGGAATTCAAGTGTTTTATCAAAATTATTTTCCATATAAGATAATATTGGTTATGTTTCTATACATATTATTACATTGAATTGATTATTTTCTGATGGAATTATTTTAATGAATTCCTTCATCTTATATGAATTGTTTTATGATGTCATGATGTTTAAGAATCCCAATTTTATTACATGGGTTATGCAATGATGTATGATTTATGATTTTGTGGCACACATAAGAATGGTATCATTATGAGATGGGTGGGACCTATATCTCCCTACAATGCATTGGGTAAAGATTTATATCTCATGAGATAGACATGGCGGGAACGGAAAATTAAACCAGTTCAGTGAAACAGGACTGAAATAAGGAGTGAACTCGGTTCAGAAATGGACTTTGTCCGCTAAGATAGTCTTGGAAATGAGTCTTGAATATTAAGAAATGATTCCCTATGATTATGTGTGTATGACACAAAGTTTAGTGTTTTAAGTTATGATTATTGGGATTACATTTCACTACTATGATTTATCCCATGTTATGAAATTATGATCTCTTTTGCAGTTTAAGATTTCTGAAAAGATATGTTCTTATGAATATGATGAGATTGATATTTCTTTTGTTTACCCTTACTGAGCATTTGAGCTCACCCTTTTGTATGTTTTCTTTCCCCAGGTCATGAAGAAGGTTATTAAGTAGGATATGACAAAGAGGGACTATATATATGATGAAATTAATGGGAGACAACGTAGATGATTTATGAACCAGTTGTTTAAGTTTCTCAGTTTTTAAAGACACTATACCTATACGGTCCTTTCCTGATTTTGCTATATGTTGTAATAATTGTGCTTCAATTATGAAGTAATAACAATGTATGTAAATTATGGGTCGTTATAGTATAGCCATATATTTATTTATAAGATACATAGAATAAAATCACGTTATTACATACCCTATAAAAAGGAAACAATTGTGAATATAACATGTATCTCATAGAAATAAAAAGTGAGAGGAAATCCACTTACATTGAGTTTCCTTTCAGGTGAACGTCCGTTAACTTAAAATATAATAAATTTATGTTAAATTCATAATTTATTAATAAACATTTAAATTTTTATAATTAATTTTATTTTTCATATTACCATGTTGTGTACACTACATAAATAATTATGTATACATCAAGTGTTTTTGACCGAATTTGGTATATGGGTCAAAACAAATATTGATGGTCAACTATTTTGAATGGTTTCATTATATAAAATATCTTGAATAATAAACATAGAATAATTATAATATTTTTATTTAAATTATACTTTTAAAATAAATCATTAAATATCATAATGAAAATTAGTTAATGATACAATCATGAACATGGAAGGAAGTACGTACGCGTGAGTAACATTCTCATTTTAAATGATCATTGTGGAAAGAAGGTAAGTAACTTAAATATTTACAGAATGAATATTATATAATAAATATCATATTATTTCATCATATATAAATATATGTATTATTGAGTGATGTTAAAGTAATAACATCATGTTGAGGATGTGGTGGTTTGCACATCCACGAACACCATTATCTCTTTTATAACATGTAAATTGGTAATAAAAGAGATGATATATATATATATATATTAAATTTATATAAAGATATTGATTTCATGAAAATAATTTTGATTTTTTGAATTTCACTTAGGTTTAACTATAACTAATCATTTATACATTCTGTGTATCGTGTAAAAGAATCTCATCACATTGACGGTGTGGTTGTCCACACTTCCTCAAATGATGTTATCATAAAAACACAACATGGAAATAATAATGGTATGTTATAAATAAAAATTTCATAATCACAAAATATTATAACTTACATATATATCATATATAAATATTTTTTCCATCATAATGGCGACAATGATTGGTTTTTGGGAAAAATTGAACAATACTCATTTTGTGAGGTAGTAGTTCCTTGTACACAAAAACAATATGTTCGTTAAACATTAAATGGAGGTGTGTGTAAATATACGTTTAACCATTAATATAGAAACATCATATTATATTAAGGATAATTGTGTTTTTATGTAATCATATAATAAGAAGAGTATAGGTAGTGTAGAATGGAAATCAAACTAAAAAGCATGGGTGAAGACGTTACCTCTTAACCGAGTAAATACTCTTTGTTAGAACCAAATGATTATTTTAATTACTTTCTTCCCATGGGATGTCTTCAAGGTAGAGAGGAGGGATATTGGGAGTTCATATTTTTAGATCATGTCTGATCTTAGGATGTAATATTGTTGTGATGTATGGAGAATGGTGGTGGCCTTTTATAGGAAAGGAAAGAAACTCACCAAGAATTTTTGAAAACAAGTTAGGTGTGAACATGTTCTTACCTAACAAAAGTCATAATAATCCAAAAAAGATCAATAATGGAAGGTTAATGGAATAATTATATACATATTATGGTACTTTACAAGTTTCTAGTTCATTATGGCACTTATGTTAATGGTTTTGTCCTTTATTAACTTTAGTTGTACCATACTAATTGAAATTAATGTTAATAAATTTCAATAATCCTTCTCATAAATTTTTTTGATATTAGAAATTATAAATAATTCTGATTCCAAATAGGGTATCATTTTTTCCATAATACAGTAAGATCAGTGGAATAAATTAAATTCAAATTAATCACACAAATGGGGAGACAATGTGGGTTTTAAAAGTAAAAACATCCAAAAGTTAACTATTTTTCAGAAACAATTCCAATGTGAAATTAATCCCAATAAACTATATTATATTAACTTATTATGTTATTATGTAATTAAAATTTAAAAATAAATTACTATTAATTTTAAATTATACATAAATTATATGAAATTCATTTTTGAACTAAAATTCAATATTTTTAGTCACTCATTAAAAAATAATTCACTACAAAAAATTACCAAAACAACATGAAAAAATAATTTTAATTTTATATTCTAAATATTATGTTTATTTTTACATATTAGATCAATTAATGTGTATAAATTTATATTTAAATATTTTTTATAATAAAAGGTTGTAAAATTGCCTTTATAAAAATATAGGATTATTGTGTAAAACATGGTTTTTTATTATATTATACAAATAAAACCTAAGGGATAAATATAAAAAATTATCCAATATATAACATATATATTTCATTTGAATAATTAAATAATTTTAATTAAATTAATTTAGTAGGATAAAAAATCATCATTAGAAAAAAATGGTTTTATATAAAAACATGTTTTTTATATACGATTGGTTCCTATATTCATTTCTAATTTAAATTTATCCTATGAATTAATATTATATTATTATAAACCATATATGTTCATAAGTAATTTAATAATATTCATAACCACAATCATAATTTCTAGGTAATATCATATTATTTTAAATAATAATATTTTAATAATACATTGGTACTTGGTGAAAATATATATTGTGTGTAACACTATCATTCGAGGAAGGACTATCTTATATGTAACACAATCTATTGAGGAAGGTCTCTCTTGTGTGTAACTCATGCTATAGAAGAAGTTCTCTCTTACATGTAGTGAAATCCTACTCAGTGTCGCATGCATTGATATTTACATAGAATCTATTTTAAAGTGTAAATATATTATAAATTAATCGGATATTAACTTATGTGCATTGTTTCATGTTTCATACAAAGAATTGAATAAAAAGTTCATACATAATTTATTTGGGGCATCACATTATATCAAAACATATTTAAATTGCATTCTCACTATTTAAACATGGTATTTGTGATATACTGTTTTATAATTTATATCTTTAAGTCCAACATTTTGAGAAGCGTTCATAAAAAACCTCTTGAAAAGTGATAATGTGAAGTGCAATAGTAACATGGAATACCATGTATCAATGTATTTATGTAGGAGAACATAATTGGAACATAACGATATGTGATTGGAAAAAATGTAAATATTTATTGGGATTGAATGAGGAGATTAATCACAAACATGTGAATGAACAATGGAAAGTTGGGGGCCTAGAAGACATTTATACTTGATGATTTAGAATACCATATGTTCAATAGAAAATCTGGTACTAGAAAAAAAGTTATTTTTATGTCATTTTACCAATGTTCGATAATTATTCTACTAACCATGAATATAATGAAATATTCTTATATGATAGGTTTAAATCTTATATGAACTATCCTATATTTTGGTTGTTCTTTAATCAAATTCTAATTCATCCCAATACTCATAAAAAATTAATTACCAACAAAGAATATTTTTGTTCATGAAAAACTAAAAAAATATTTAAATGATCGTATGGCCTATAAAAGAGTGACATGTCATATTATTTGAATATAACTATATTAAAAAATAAATATTGTTAATATATTAATTTATAACCCTCAAATGTCTTACTATTGATTCTTAATTAATATTTATTTGATAAACTGTTTAACTGAAAATAATGAAAATTTACTAGGAAATTTTTAGGTAAGTGGTTAGCATAAAACCCATATCATCCTTTAGTAATGGTTTCATGATAGATGGTCTTGACTAATTTTATTGGTTGTCACCAGGCATATCGATTTTTCTTTTCTAAAACCATATTAACAGAATTTCCAAAATATATATGATGTACATTCATGAAATTAGGTTAATTACTAAATAGAATTGTAACTAATGTTTTTAATATTACCTCAATATATAAATAATTCATCCACATAATTCCATATAGATCTTTGAATGGTTTAGAGTTCATCCTCTAGGAGAAAGAATTTAATTGGGTAATTTCTAGGTTCCCCGCACTTGCATTGATGAGCTAAAAAGTATTTCTTATGGTGAGATTCATTTTATTTCATTGTACCCATCCTTTTCCTCAAACATAATTTGATTTATTTACTTCTTTTCCACTCATAAATCATTTAATTATTTCCATGAGTAACATTCTTGGGTGAATACTTCCTCTCTTATCACAAGTCAAAATTCCATCCTTCTTGTCTTTATGATCTCTACCACTCGGGATCTTAGCAACCTATATCCTTCTCTGCTTTGGTACGCTTGGGAGTGGGTAAATGTATTCATTTTCCATCATATTTTGGGAAAACTAGTTTGGAATATACAAGATGTCCTTCAATCCTATCAACACATCATTTGGTTTCTCATTTTCACCACATACTCCTTTATGTTTTATGTTATCTTGTATCTTTTGGGTTCCAGTCATTCACTAAAATAAAAAATAATAATGTGAGAAACAACAATCTTAGAGAGAAAATAATATAAGCATCTGTAATATATCTAAATACTGAAACCTTATTTATAAATCTAATACACCTTAGTATTAACCTGTATTAGTCATTTTTGTTATTTATCCAAATCATTCATAATGTTTCGAAAACAAAAAGTGGGTTATCCTATGAATATCCTCCAAGAGTGTCAATTTAGGTGTGTAGTATGGCTCATTGTCATGTACCAGGTTACCCTAACTCTGGCCCATAACAACTATTCATATTTGTTACTCCTAGATATATCTATTTTAGAAAGATGTCCACTAGTAGTATACATACTGGAATATATACCAAGGAATTTCATATAATCTACAATTTAGCAAAATTATAGGGTTCTTATCTATATAGAATCAAATTCTACCTTAGTTTTTGGTTCTCTAATCTAGGTTTTCGTAAATATTATTCCCTAAGTTTCTAGTAAACAATCACTGATTCCAACTATAGTGACCTAGAACCTAGAATCTTAGATCAGGTGTCTATTATCAATTACATTGAAAGTATTAAATGGAATCCATCCCCAAAGGACTGATCATTTTAGTAGTCTTGGAAGAGCAGATACATAAATGAGAATTTTATTAAAAATTGATACATTAATTAAGAAATTTTTATTTATTCTAAAAAAATAAACAACTTTTATGATAACTCTAATCCATATAGTATATTCTTTTATTTCATTCATAGTATGCTTCTTGGATTAATAGGGAAAGTAACATAATATGATTGTGGTCAAATTCTCATTAAGGAAAAAATATATTAGAAGAAATATCTAATCAATGAGAATAATCAATATGAAATTCTAAATAACTGGACATCCAAGACATGTAATAAATAAACTGAACAAAATTATATAAGCAATATTCCAATTTAATAACAAGAAACAAATTCCATTCAAATAACAAGATAAGGAAAAATAAATGTAGTAATTTATGAAACTAAAATGCATGCCATTAATCAATGAACTGAAATGAAATGTATACATATATATATCAACGAAAAAAGAACATCTTATTGATAATCTATATCATTATATTAGTAAAGAACAAAACCATTGAAAATTTGTATATGGAAATTAGATAAAACATAAAAAATAAACAAAATAAAATGGAAAACATTACAAAATCCCAACTTTTAAAGATTTATAACCCCCATTAACAGCACTATTGGAGGGAAAAAATTATCGTAAAACTGTAAAAAAACATATAAATATAAAATATATAACATTGGGAATAATGATACTAAATAAATTATGATGAAATAAAGTTTTATATATATGAGTTAATATGACCGTTTGAATAGTTACATGCCCCTTTGAATTGTAAATATGCCACACAAATTATCATTATTTTTGAAAAATGTATTTTGGGTGTGTTTATTTGGTTCATAACTATTTGGGTATTGTGATACATCAGATGTTTTGTGTAGTATGGAATCACCTCTATTGTTATAGTCCACAAAAGTGTTAGGAATCTCTTTTTATTTCCTCAGGTGTGATGCTATTTGATATTATTATCCATTATGTTTCATCAATATACATTGGAACAATATAACTAGGTGTTAGATCGAATAAATGTTTATTTATTTAGGATAGGGTAGGGTATACCCAACATGAAATGAGTGATATCCCTTATATATTGTTCAACATATTTTTATTTATAGTATTCAATTATTTTAAGAATTTACTTAAAATAATAACATTTTATATAATTTTAATTATTTTATGGGACTCAGTGTGTGAGTTATCATAGGAGATAATTTCATTAAATCCTCGATAAGGATCCTATGGTGGTAGTTTGATTGTAACTATGCCATTAGAACTAGGTTTTATACTAATAATATCTTTGTTATTAATTTTTTTCTCACATATTCTAATTATTTTCCAGTGTTTCATTTCATATAATTCCCCTCCTTAATAAAAGGTTGGACACAACATAAATCTTATGTGGATTTTTATTTTTCCCTTTCTTAATTCATTAATTTTTTTATACTAAAATGTGGGATAAACATTACAAAATAATTTTATTTAAATATTTTTTATAACTATTTATTATACATGTGTATGGTTGTTAATTCTCATGATTAAATACTATAGGCCAAATCATACCTTTTGTGTGATATTCCTACAATGTAATTATAACCATCCCAAGCCTATTGGAGGATAGCATTGGGTGTTACAATCAACATATCACTTTCAATGTTGTCCCTCATGGGTTGGGTTGTGATATAATTTTATAAAATGGCTTCATATTAGAAATAAATTTTCGAGGGTTTCAACCTATGAGGGATGGTTTTAAATAATGGTGAAAAATGTTAAATTATTTTTCGTTTGGCTCTCAAGAATGGGGATCTATTTTTTATTTGTAAACTGATGTATCCCTTATCCAGAAAACTAAAAAATTACACTTTTTATTAGTGCATGTTTTAATTTTCTATTGTGGATGAATTTTTATATGAATCATATAGATATTGATTATGTTTTCTATATCCCTTTTTATTCATCTCCCTTGACTTAAAATTTTACCGTGGAATGTATTTTCAATGTATGCATTCCTCCATAACAACAAAAAAAGTATTAAATATATCGATATAGAGGATGATCCTCCTAGTGATGGGGTTTCTTTTTATAAACCTATATAAGAGGTGGAACCTCTATATGTTTTTTCTGTCATTTCATCAAAAGTTGAGAAATAGGACTCACTTTCCATACCTATCGATGATGTGCATAGAATGAGAATGTGTAATGATTTATAGAGATTGAAAACCCTTCAGTTTGTAGGTGACCCAAATACCGATGAATATAAGTACAGTACTATGGTGTTGGGGTGTTTTTTATACCTACATAAAAACCCTATAGATTATATGGTGCTCTTAGCGGTTGTCATTATTCATGGATCCACAAAGAGATAATGGTGTTTGGGGAACCATATGTTTGAAGATTGTATATTTTTTTACTAATATAAATAAAATAATTATATAAAAGATTTATCTATACATTAAATGAGTAGTCTCTATCCTAAATATTATATAGTTTCAGTATATTTGTAATAAAGTGGTAATTTATTCATTAAGGATCACTTAATTCATATCATACTCCACATAATTATTTTTTGATACATTATTCCAGGCACAGACCATAAAGAGTGGCCAATTTACATATATATAAGATTTCATGATATTAATTTTTATTCAATCTTGTTTTGTTGTGTTTAGAATATTTCTTAAAAGATAACTTCTTATCATAGTAGCCAATAATGGTTGATACTGGTTATAAGCACTCTAGAGTTGAGACTTCAACAGTGGGAAACCAAAAGCAGATTTAGGGTTACAGGTGTGCACTATGAATTAAAATATATTCACATGACATACCATCTAAAATTTAGGGATTGAGGTATTGTTCTATTCAACTGGGGGGTGAAATGTTTCTCCAATAATGAGTGGGTACATCTTTCCCTGTCTTGTCTGACCTATCATCTTGATGATAATATGATTGTCAATGGACTGCATGGGTGGATACATCAACTATCAGAGGGTGTTTTTATGGTTAAGAATGATGTTGATGATTTTTAATATAAGAATTATGGGGATGGAGTTTTAACATATTTCAACCACCACCCTCATGTGGTCAACACCAGTTTATGGGACCTAGTCTCCTATAACAAGGGTAGATGCATTATATAGATGAATATAAATAGTAGGAGAAAATATGATTCAATATATGATATGTGTCTTTTCACCATACCATTAATATTTTTATAAATATATGTGATAAATTCTTTTATCACCAAATACTTTGATAAATATATGTTGATTCTTGTTGAGTAATTAGCTCGACAGATGCCACCAGCGACTCTTACAAGAGAGGGTTTAACAAATCACACACAAATACAGATAGTGTAATATGACAATTTTATAACATGTATTCATGTGAGATCATATCATGACCATGATAAGTATTTAATATATCATTATAATTATGGATTGATTTTCTATAGTTCATGTGGAGGTTTATTGTTTCAGATAGAATATGTGGCGAATCCTTGTATACAAGATGTTCCTTTCCATTGATTACGATTCGGAGACCTGAGAATAGTATGATGGGACCAAACACTTGATGTTATAGTTTTTGATGCATTTTTTAGATCATATTACCCATAGAGAATTACATTCTATGATATTTCATCTTTTTATAGTGGTATAGTTGTATGAGGACTTGTACTAAGTACATTTTGGGAGTACCTCCCTATTTTGAGATTTTATTTTACGTAGAGTTTCATATAGGGTTGTATATGATATTAATGAAAAAATATGTGATTAATATTTGTAATTTTAATGAGGATAATGTTTATTTTGAGGTTTTATAATTCATTGCCTTTTTATAATGTAATCTTCCCCCTTAAAAGCCCATATTTTTTCCATGATAGAGGATGAGATATTGCGCTTATGTTTGGATTATCATCAGATGAATTGGGTGAATATCATGAATTTGTATCTTCTTCCTATTATCAATGATAAAATAGGCTAGTATAAAGAGTTAATAATATTCTCAATGATTTATTTTAGGTTGGGTTATCAATAGATCTGATTTTCATATAAGGAAACATTGATGAAGAAATTTACATGTCACTATGTTTACTATTAGTAAATGTAGTTTCCCAATGTCATGAGTAATGTCCCAGCAGTTTTCATATTACATATGAATTAGATAATTCATCACATCCAAGATGATTTCATGGTATTTTATATCTATGAAATATTTTTTTTCTAATCGTCTTAAGAGGATAACATGATACATTTGTGGAAGGATCAAAACAAACACTAAAGGACTATCTTTATGGAAATAAAATTTTTATAAATTATGTATTTGAGATGTTCACATTCTTGGGATATTTCATCTTATATATGGCAGTAAAATAATTCTTATAGATGATTGAAAATTTTATATCCTTGGATAATCCCAAGATTGTGGCTGATGTGCCATGTTTCCTTAGGTCAGCTAGCTACCTTAATAAATTCACCTATAAATTCCCTAGTATTTTCGTACCCTTGATACATTGAAAAAAAGGGAATTCATTTTGTGTTGATGGATATTTGTGATTATTTTTTTAGGATTTACATCAAATAATGGTGAGTTCCTTATTAATAATAATTTAATTTACTAAGATGCCTCCAAAATGGGGCTAGTATTTATAATGATAAACTGGTAGGTTTTGATTTACTAGGGGTCCTTGATAATCCAAAATTAAAAATATGAGACCCATGACCAAGAGATTTTAGTGTTATTTTTATTCTAGAAGATGTAGTGACACTACCATATGGGTGAGTAGTTTATCATCTATTCCAATGAAATAATCCTCTAGTAAATCATGTGACATAATGATATCAACATATGATATAGATTGTTGAATGTGTTCCTATATGATTGTTTTCTAGAAAGATTATACTCATGGTATGAGAAAAGTGGTAGAAGATGCTCTTAGTAAGAGATATTGATCAGAGTTTTTGATAATGGAATACGAGTTGTTTGTCTCACATTAGTAGTACATTGTGTTTGATTATGGTGCATCATTGTTCTAATTAGTGATTATTATCCCCCCTCATCAATAAAATGTTATAGAGGCTCATCTTATAGATATGGACTATAAGAAACTATGTGTACATATATCCAATTAAAGTCCCCTATTTAATTTTATAACGATGGGGTAAATTTTATCATTTTTTGAAGGTGGACTATTATATTAGTGAGTTTATAATAGGGGTTTGGATTGAGTTTTAAAAAATAGTAATTAGAGGTACATCCATTAGTGGAAAATATATGATGTTATTTTGGAATTATATTTTGTGGAAAATATTTATGAAGTTTATAGAGGAGTATTTTTCTTAATGCATCACGTTCCAATTTGTGAATACTAAGCACCTTGTTCTAATGGATTTAATTCGACACCATTATAAACTAGAGTAGAAGTGGGATTATATATATATGGGAATCAATATGTGGATCCCTTTATCTTTTAGATGTCATGATGTTATATAGGTGATATTAGATTGAGTTATAGTATTATCCCCATTTATAGAAATATTATTGTTGTGTTCAGTTAAGAGATTAGATACATTTACTTGATGGACATATCCTTGCATCAGATAGTTCCCTTGATGAAAATTTATGAATTTGATTCTTACTTCACAAAATGTTTATTGTTCATTTGTTAAGTGCACAATAGAAAATGGTTTCAATTATGTATAATGATTTACTCCTAGTAAAATGACCACACTAATTGGAAAATTTAAGTTCAAGACAGCAAGATTCATTCATGAATGATATAATTTTTCCATAGTTGGAAGGATGATCTACCCTTGGTTTATTTTTAACATAACATCAACTAAAAAATCAATATAGGTATGGAAACATTATAATAAATGTATTTGATACATGGTACATAATACATTTTTAGGATAAACTAATGGATTAAGAACACGCTGACGTAGATTTGGTGAGAGTGATAATTCCATGGGTGAAGAAAATCCAGGATGAGATAACAAAATATAAAAATATTTTATAATATTTATGAGTACTATATATGATGACCTATGGAGTTAAAAAAGGGAGACCATGTTATCTAGTAGGTTTCACCATAGTGATAATTCTAGACAATGGGATAAGGGGTCAATTTAACTTTGTGATTCATAGGGAGAAAAGTGAGGATGAGGATTCATGGACTAAATTCTAGAGGAAGTTCTAGGAAGAATTCCTCTCATTCAAAATGAAGGTGGAGAATAATAAGGAGTTACTCTCCCTTCACTGGGGGAGCATGTCAGTGAGGGAGTTGGGGATCAAGTTCAAGGATCTCTATCACTCTACTCCAGAACTTTTTCTAGATGAGGAGTATTGGGAGAGATGTTTAGAGGAGGCAGTCTGACCTTCTTTTTAGTATGATGTTACACCCTTTAATCTATTGACATATTTGGAGGAATAAAAGAAGGATGAAGGGGTGGAGAGGATTCACACACTAGGTGGTGATCTATGAGAGGGGATCTCATTGGTCTCATCAAAGGGGATGGCTGTTAGCAGCATTCCTCTAGCATCAGGGCCTTCTAGGTTTCGACTAGTGGGGAGCATGCCCCAGCTATTTCAATTTCGATCTGCCGATCCTCACCCCTTTCTTGTGGCCTGAAAAGCAAGATGATTCATCTTTGGAAGTCATGGGAATCTTCAGAATCAGTGCCTAGACCAAGCACAATACGGTGCTGGTGGGCAGGTTCAGCACCCACCTCATCAACAGTAGTTCCACCTAGGCCTTTTCAGTAGCAGCAGTAGGGACAGAGAGCTCCCACTCCTCTAAGAGAATACATAGTTAGAGGAGTTAGATCTCAGGGCGCTCCTCAGGGACCTCGACCCAAGCGTGGTTGGGGAGGCAGCTGATAGTTGAGGGGTAGAGGAGTTGGGTGTGGGTAGTTGCACACCACAAAGGCAGTAGTTTTTGCAGTGTTGTAGGTTATCTAAGGTACGATCTGCTTATTTTTTAATCTTTCTTGTCCCTTTTTTGATTAAATAGATTCACACTCCTTTGTTTCACACATTATAGCCCATACCTTTAGTTTAGACACAGAGAGACATCTTTTACCCCTAGTTTTGAGTATGCTAGTCAGAGGTTAGACCTATATGTCTCATGTTAGTTGTGGATGTAGACTAATGTTGGGACAAAATCAGTCTAGTTGGTACCTTCTTTTGCTACATATGCAGTCGTATTATGTCACTTTAGGCATCGACTTCCTATTTTTTGTTTGTGATGTTATCGATTGATTTCGAAGAAGGATCATGTTTTCATAAATGGGTGGCCACCCTGTAGATTTTATCGGTGAACGAGATTTTCATGAGGGTAGCCGGTGAGTGGAGCCCATTCATTCATATTTAGCAAATATATTAGTGTATTTATTGGACTCAATGATAGTGGATGCTTCGGGAATTGTTTGTGAGTTCATGGAAATCATCCCTAAATAGGTGGTGAATCTACCCCATTAACATGATATTGAGTTCCAGATAGACTTAAAACCTGGTGCCCATCCGATTTCGAAGGCTCCCTATCAGATTGTGCCATCTGAGTTGCTGGAGTTACAGATTCAAATAGATATTATGATGAAGAAGGGTTTGGTCCAAACAAACACGTCACCATGGAGCGCTCCAGTCATTTTTGAAAAGATAGAATATGGTGGTCTTAGGAAGTGTATAGACTACCAAAGGCTGAACTAGGTGACAGTAAAGAACCGTTACCCCCTCCCAAGGATTGAAGACCTTTTTGATCTGTTTAAGGGGGCTGTATGGTTCTCCAAGTTTGAATTCTGTTAAGGATATCACAAATTGAGGGTGAATGAGGGTGGCATCTCAAAGAATTCCTTCAGGTGCCGATATGGGCATATTGAGTTCGTGGTCATTCTGTTCGGTCTTACGAACACACCTACCATGTTTTCGGGGCTCATGAACTCCGTCTTTTGGAAATATTTGGACCAGTTTGTACTCATGTTTATTGATGACATCCTGATCTACTAAAGATTAAGGGAGGATCACACCGTGCATCTGAGAATAGTGTTAGAGGTCCTCCAATAACACCAGCTCTATGGAAATTTGTTCAAGTACACATTTTGGACATTAGAGGTGCACATACATGAACATGTGGTGTCTGAGCATGGAATAGAAGTGGACTCATTGAAGGTAAAAGCTATTGTTTTTGGGATGAACCCAAGAACGTGGTAGAAAACTGCAGTTTCCATGATCAAACAGGTTGTTATTTATGATTCATACCCAACATATCTTGAGATGTAACTCCTTTGATAGATTTTACTAGAAAGGACCAGGCCTTCGTGTGGACTGTACAATGTCAGGCAGCCTTTAGTTATCTAAATGGGAAGTTCGTTAGAGCCCCTGTGTTGAAGTTTCTAGAAGAAGGGGTGACGTGGGAGGTGTTCTGTGGTGCTTCATCCAAGTCTTGGTGTGTGAGTGGATGTAGAAGTGGGGGTGACCTTTTATGGGTCTAGGTAGTTACATCTCCATGAGTGTAACAATGCCACCCATGACTTGGAGCTCGTCGCGGTTGTATTTTCACTAAAGTAGTGGCTACACTACCTCATTGGGGAACACTTTTTGGGCTTCATAAATCATAATATCTTGAGGTATATCTCATCTAAGTGAGAAATAAAGTTGCTGCAGTAGAGGCAGATAGTGTTTTTTCAGGACTACGACTTCAAAATTTCCTACACCTTGGGAAAGGGGAACATGGTGGCTTATGCCTTGAGTAGGACGTCGTAGAAGGATGTGGTTCAAGAATCAGTATATCCTTGGAGAGTGATGGAGGAGTTGGTATCACATCACCTGGATGCAAGTTTAGAAGATGGTAGAGGCTGTCTATTCTATGTTATAGTGAATTCCTCTCAGTTGCAGCAGGTGAATGAGTCTCAGTGAGGGAACATTGAGGCTGAAGTGATGCACAATCGTGTTAGCTAGAACAATCCTCCAGAAGGATGGTCAAAAGATGGCCAGAATCAGATTTTGTTTCATGGAATGTTGTTTCTCCCCATGTAAATACGTGATAGAGTTCTTGGAGAGTTCCAAAACTCATCCTTGGTGGTGCACCCATGAGTTTCAATGATGTATCGGGTCTTGTGGGGTCAGTTTTGGTGGCCTAAGGTGAAGCAAGAAGTGGAGGAGTTTGTGGAAACATTCCCAGTATGTCAGCTATTGAAAGTTAATCATAGAATCCTAGGAGGTTTGATGCAGCCTTTAGATTTCCCTGAGTGGAAGTGGGATGAAATCTCAATGAATTTCATCAAGAGACTACCTAGGGTTCAAGGAAGATGAAATTCTATCTGGGTAGTGGTGGATCGACTGATGAAATCATCTCACATCCTAGAAATCAAGGAGTCGTGTGCAATGGATTCCATGCCACAGAGGTACGTTGCAGAGGTGGTGTGGTTTCATTGAGTTCTGTGGTCCATAGTATCCTATAGGGATACTCGGTTTGCCTAACGGGTCTAGAAAGTATTGCAACAAGCTTTTGGAACCTAGTTCTACCTTAGCACTACTATCCATTCCTAGATAGATGGGTAGACAGAGCGCACTATCCAGACATTGGAGGATATGCTATGGTCCTATGTTTTGGACTTTGGGGGATCTTGGGTATGACACTTTCCTATGGTAGAGTTTTCCTACAATAATTGATATCACTATACTATTGTCATAGCTCCATTCGAAGATTGTTATGGGAGGCCATGTCTCTCACCTGTGTTATAGGAAGAGGTCGGGGAAGTAGGTGTTCTTGGACTAGTGGTAGTGCAGAGCACGACAGGGAAGGTTCATCTTATACTTGAGAATATGACGGTGGATCAGGACTAACAGAAGTCGTATGTCGATCAAAGGGGGAGACCCTTGGAGTTCGAGGTCAGGGACCATGTGTTCTTGAAGGTCTCCCCTCAACGTGGGAAACAGAGGTTAGTCAAAGGGATTAAGCATTCCCCCATGTTCTTCGTACCCTTAGAGGTGTTGTGGCGGGTCAGTGAAGTGGCTTATCATCCAGGGATACCATCACTGATACTGAGAGTGCACAACGTCTTCCATGTGTCTCAGCTCTGTCGGTATCTACATGATGATTCAAACATCCTCGACTGGGGGGAGCTATATATTGAGGAAGATGTGACATTTCTGGAGAGACTAGTGTGGATCGAGGATAGTGATAATAAGGTGGTTCATAGATGAAACATCCCCTTGGTTCATGTGTTATGGAGGCATGTGGTATCGAGGAGAGTACCAGGGAACGGGAGGCACAGATGTGTGCCCAGTACCTAGAGCAATTTTGAGATTTGTTCTTTTTTGTTTTGTAATTATTTGGGATGAGGTTTTTGACCTTGTTAACTATGAGATGGTGTGTTTTCCTTATTACCTAGTTGTGTGTGATGGGACTTAACTGTGGGTAGGGGTGGACTGGATCCCTAATCGAGACACATTAAGGTGGATGAGATTAAACCCGTGCAGGTGAGTCAGTGCCACCCAACGCAGATAGTATCTCGACATGGGGGAAAGGGGATCCCGAATCCATATGATAGGACAATGACACATTTATATGTTTTTGGGGTTACTCAAGGGAGAGCTGTTACTATATTTTCCATGAGGTTTACTACTAAAAGGTATATTCAAGATGGTTGTTCGGACCCCTCTTCTTCAGATTATTTTTGAGTTCATGAGGATGAGAATGCTTTTAGAGGTGTCTGATATAAGGGAGTGAACCCTCCTAGTATAGTAATTTCTGAAAATATAAGTCTCATGAAACGATTCCACCGAAACAGTGGAACTATGAAGGTGGAACTGGTCATGGTGGAACTATAACGGTTGCACTGTGGTGTTCACACTATCACCATCGCTTAACTAAACGATGGCACCATGACCGTGGCACCGTTACGATGTCTCACCAAATAGTGTCCCACCCTTGTTCCTTCTTTCTTGTTTCTGACATTTTCCACTCCTGCATCATATCTTTTGATGTAAAATCATTTTTATAACCTTTTAAAATCCATTAAAATACCATAAATGATATCTTAAATCCCCCAAGAGCCAAGTGACCCTTTATATACCTAAATGTGTGGCTTTCTCATCTATTCCACACCCTTTTTCTTGTACTTCCAGTTCCTCCACTGTTACATGTTTTCCTCTGTTTAAAGGAAACCCCTTTACATCGTATTCGTTATGGCCACCTTTTTATAGGAATTATTAAATAACAATTAATTACATTGTGTGTAATCGTCCAACAGTGTGGTGAAACCATGATTTTCCTTTAAAGACGTTCAATATTTCATATCATGTAACTACAGGATCATACCTTATATCACATGGGGATTATTTCTTCATCTTGTCTAGTATCCCTTCATTTCCTTGGTGTGTTTGGATCCCCCCTTCCCAAGGCCAGTGATGCACCAGTGTTGGAGCCTTTCCTGCTTATTCATGGAGTCCTCAAAGTTCCTACTATTCCAGTCGCACAACCCCAGTTCTTGGTGCATGGAGAAAAACATCAATTGTTCATCATCCAGGAAGGTTTTTTCCTTCGTATCTCTTTATTTTGTATCATGCGGTGGTGGGTATGATAATGTTCCTATGAATATGGGTGAAACCAAACCATAATGAATATAAAAAATGGACATTTAAAGAATCAACAGGTGGTGTGTTTTATGATGTTGTTGTACTCTTTTACCCTTGATAACATGTTGTCAATTGTATGGGCTTAAGTCTACTGAAAATCATGGTCATTGGTGGTCTTTCCATACTTACTAACAAACCCCTTTCTTCTGTGATTACTGAATGGTTGTTACATATAAACTGTTTAATCACATTTACTCAATTGATTAAATGGATGTCCAGTGAAAAATAATCCTTGTGTAATCACCCCAGTTAACCAAACAAAAAAGTATGTACTCAATGAATTGTGTGGAAGAATATAGAGACTCCCTTTCCCTATCTTGGTAATATGTGTGGTTTTTCTACTTGATTATTGTGGGGTGATATGGATGGGGATAGAACCAATGTTGTGGTGAGGTTGTTGGTATGTGGATCTGAGGCTGTGTGGGGCTGTATAGTGGGGATTGGTTTGGTTCCAGTACATCAAGTGATCTCATTGATAAATGTTTTTGTTGTGACTTTACATGAGAACTGGGTGTGAAAGCTTAATTTTCTACATGGTTGTTTTTCCTTCCATGGATTATGGATATTCCTATTAGTTGTCCGGTAGTGAAGAATTATTTAAATGGAACTATTTGAATGTGATAACAAGAATGGGTTCAATGGGGAATTGTTTTCTAGGATTGAGTTATGACTTGGTTGTGGTGTTGTTCTTCTTATGAATGAATAGTAACTAGGGTGTTTGTGTATGGGATCATTTTGGAACCCCTAGGTTGGGATATGTTCTTGTTTACCTATATATATAATTTAGTTCTTTTTTTCTTATTTGTTCCCCACCGTAGTTGAGAACATTATACCGAACAACCCCATTTCATGTGAGAGGGTTTTTTTCCAACACTTCTATGAGTGGCCGGTTATTAGCTCATTTTCATCTATATTTCCCCATAATCACAAGACTCTTCGGGTAGTTTGTGACGACCAGAGAGCCTTTATAGCCCAAGACTCTTCATGTATGGTATGTTGTGGCGGTTGGCCCAAGTGTTTGTGGGCCGGTTGTCTCCCAAGGTTATTCAAGATGTGGCCCATGTGTCTTCAGGTGTGGCAGTAGTTTTTCAGGCCCAGGTGTCTACGGACATGGTTATGTGTGGTTGTTTTGGCCCAGGTCATTGCAAGCAGGATGTGTGGTTGTGGTATCCCATTTTTGTGCGGGCGAGGGATGGTAATGGGACTGCGGTGATAATGGTGGAGGATGTATGACATGTTGGATTTCTTCAATAACCAGTGGGGAAGTGGCGCGGGGAACCCAAACATTTATGTGTTATTACTTTTACTTTATGTGACTTTTGTTAATTGGGGGAATGTTCCTTGGTGTGGTCAGGCAGATAGGGTCCTTGCTAGGTGTTATGGTTATTTTCTTTTCTCATGAGGCATTAAAATGCCTTACCACATGTGCATAAGAGCTTTTGGTTTTCCCTTCTAGGAATACCTATATGCTCACATTGCATATATAAAACTGCTTTTAGGATTCCAGGAGGATTTCAAGTACCATGTCCGACACTATTAGCTCGGACACTGTGGCCATTGATGTTATTTTTTTTCTTTTGTTTTGATACATTTATTTGGAGTTTTCTTTTTTATTGTAGAACATTACTATTGGAACATGCATATGGGAATGGATTGTTTTGGATTTACTTTTACTTCCACTTTTGGTGTTGTTGGGATTTACTATCTTATATCTAGATCCGACTAAATAAAAAGGGTAATGACTTCTATTTTACATGTGATTCCTTACCCTTGGTACTAGTCAAAAACCCAGGGCCTATTGATGGTGGTTCATTAGGGTCATTATATTTCCTTCAACTTGAGGAAGGAAGGGTTCGACAATCCGATGTCCCTTCCCTCATCATGGTAATGTTGGGTCATGACATGAACCCTTTAGCTTTTGATAAATTCTCTTACAAATCCATTATCTTGGAAAAAATACACACAATTAGAATTTTATAGTGTAAATAATTTAATCTAATATTGGGATTGCTATAAATACATCCATGTACTTTTTCTCAAGGGTTAATCCAATATTATACCATTTTACAAGGGATAAATCCACGCATGTAATTTTTTTTAATAATTCGATATGTTCTATTCCAATTCATTGGAGGGATATATAGAACCTACCCATCAATATTTAATGTATATATTTTCCACATTATGTAAATAATCAATATATCATAAAAAATTTCAATATTAAAATGTGTTTAAAAAAATTTTGTATTGGAATGAAATTATGATAACATTTAATATTGCATCATTAAAAATAACACTATATGCCAATGAAAAATTATGTTGTATCCAATGAAAAACAGAAACTTTTTATGAAATTTCCCTACTATTAAGATAATATTATATATTGTATTTATATAGTAATGATAAATATTCATATAAAAATGTTTTTTACAATAAATATATATAGGTATTACAAGGGAAGTGTATTTATTGAATGAAATGGGAAACATGACATTCAAAATTGAAATGAATTGGAAGAAATGTTATGCATTTTTCTGGTTATTGATTAGGAATGTAAAAGGAAGCCATTTTTTATATAATAAATGGGAAATTATATTTCATTTTACATCATGAGAAATAATATATATAGAAATATTATGTTATTATTTTTTATTAATGATAAGATATGTAAAATTACAATGACTTAGATTAAAAGAACTTTTTTATAGCAGTAGTGAAAAATCAATTTGAAGATAATAAATAACCATCATTATTATATATAATGTAAATTGATATATATTATAAAATTATGAAGAAAATATTTTTTTATATTAAAAACAATAATCTTGATGGAAAGATTATATTAAACAAATAATATAGTAGTAAATTTCACCCATAGAAAAATTAAAAAACGAACCATGTTTTCTGAAAACAAAGCATATGAAAATTATTTAAGTTATTTAATATTAAATATAGTAAAATATAGATAACTTTATTGAAAATGAATATTTCAATTTATAAAAAAAAATTATTCATACCCAAAAAATGTGGCAATGGGTATAAAACATACAATAATAATAATAACATCATGTTTTTTGTATTTTAATTATTGCATTTCTAAAAACCACATTTTCCTAAATGATTATCAGACATAAAATATTTAAAATTGATAATGGGGGAAAATTATCAACATGGATAAACAAGGGAATGAATGTGATTATGATATTGAAAATAAATATTATACAAATTTATAAGAGGAGTTATCATTTTTGATAAATGATATCTTAAAAATGATATTGAGAAAAAAACATCACATATTTAGAAAAAATTAAAATAAAACAATAATTAATGAAAATCATGATATTGAACATAAAAATAATTAATGAATATTATAAAATTTTATATGATAAAAATGATGTAATCACATAATATTGTAGTAAATTCGGACATATCTATAATTATTCCCAAAGATATTGAAATTGAGACAATGGAACCCTTTAATGTAATATAAACATTTCGGATAGAATTATTTAATAGTGATTTTATATAAATAATTTGTAAGAGAAAATATCTTGAAATAAAAAAATTATTAATTTTGGAAAATAAATAAATGATGGAGTAATAGAGTTTAAAAAGAATGTCTGTAACTAAATGTAAGAAAAAACCGAGTGACCAAAAACCCTCACATCGTTCCTGATAAACTAATCTCTTCATCCTATCATCCAGAATAATAAAATTATTTTTTATATATGTTCTTTTGAAATTTAGTTTTCTATATTTCAATTAATTAAAACCAAATACTAGCATTTTTATTTTTTTTATCATTTTTTTATGTTGGTAAATTTTTAGGGTTTGATCAATTTTTATATAACTCTTTTGGTATGTGAAATTGGTAAATTGAATTTTGGAATTAATTAATAATCCTTAAAACTGAAGAGGTTTATGTTATTTAAAATTTAAATAGAATATTTTTTTTAAATTATATTTGTTTTTATAATAAAATCACTAATTATGAATGTCAATATGATATGTTCATTTTATGTGACTTTTTATACTATGGATGGTTATTATAAATACATATTATCATATATAAAATATTATAATTTTATAATAGAAATATTTTTGTAAAAACACTTTTTTACTATAATTTTTTTTTAAATACAAATCGGTTAGATGTTGATTAAATAAAGAATGTCCTTTCGTGATAGTGGCAGTCTTTATAAATGAACTATATAAATTAATTTATTTTTTAAATGTTAATAAGAATTATATATGGTGTTATTTCATTAATATAATGAAACATAATTATAATAATGATATACAGGTCAACATATTAATATGATCTAGGTGTTATTATAATATAATGATTACTAGGAAATGCATAAGGTTTATGTTATATACACATTAAGACATTGAACATTATTAGTAATGTTTCATAGAAATTATGGGATTTTAAAATATAATGGTGGCTAGGGGAAATTAAGTGGTTATAGAATTAATGGAGTACAAAATATGGATATTGTTTATGTTTTTTTAGATTATGCATATCTTTGAGAAGGTGGAACTGGTCTTCTTTTTGATATAATTAAAATGGATTTTTTTGAATACCCATTAATATTGAACTATTGAATGACACAATTTATTTATAAATGGTATAAAATGTTACAAAAAATGATGTCCTATGTTATATAAAGACTATATATCAACAACCAATTTTTTCAAAATGTTTGAAATATGTATCAATGTATTTACCCTATATTATTTTATATTTTTCAATTTTTTTACTTCACCTGTCGGTTTTCTAAATAATACATATATTCTTTTAACAAATAAATAATAATAATTATATTTAAATGTTTATGTTGTGAACCTAATTTGGTCTCAAAAAACACTAATTTAATTTTAATATAAATGAAATTTATCTTTTATATTAAATAATATAATATATAGAGAGACATTCATTTTAAAAATAATAATTCATAACATTAGGTATTTGAAATATTTTTTAGTAATGATTTTAATATAAAATATTTAAAATATTTGAATATATTTTTTATAAATTATATTTATGTAATTTTGAAGATGATATAATTTTTTTGATAGAAAAAAATCCCATATTTGAAAATAAATTTATTGAAAAGTATATATTTACCATTATAATGATAATTAAATATTATCTTATTAAATATATCTTGATATAGAAAATTGAATTCAATCATATTACATAATATCATAATCATCATTTAAAAAATTTAATATTTACCACAGCACATAACTAAAATATTTGCATTATATTAGACAGTATATGTGATTAAAAACTATTCTTACAACAACCATGAAATATATTTCATTTCATTTAATATCTTGGATAGCTTTCAAGAAACATAACCTTGATGGTAAGTTAATTGTAATATAGTATAACATAATAAAATAGCCTATAAATTGTAAGGTACCAATATTACTAATTAAAATTTCAAAATTATGTTCATATTTTGATAATTAGTAAAATATGAATCATTTAAAACCAAAACAATTCTACTCTAAAAACAATATTTTTATAAAAAAATCTTTGTTTTCATTTTCACACAAAATTTAAAATATATTTTAACCATTTAAGAAAATGTTTTTTATAAAGATATATTCATTTTTTAAATCATCGTATGTATTTTATCATGGTGGTGGGGGTGTATTTTTCTAAAAAATGAATTTTTCAATAATTAGTTAGAATTTATAATTTTTATTGAAAAGAATCTTTTATGTTTCAAATGTGTTCAATTTTTAATTATGTCTTAATTTTTTTGATATAAATATCTATTAAATTATACTACAATTTAACTAATTTAATTCATTTTAATAAATTTCATGGTGATATTTTCTAATAAAACCATCATTTCTTATGAAAAAATTCTATTCAGAAACCTTTTTTCTTCACGTATATGTGTAAAATTTTAAATAAAATTATTCCAATTATATTAATGTAATTTTTAAAAATATTTTTCATATTTGGATCCATCATAATTTATTTTATCTAATAAGTAATTTTTAACATTATGATTAGTAAATAAGTAATAATTAATTAAATTGGTGAAGGTAAAAAATGAGTTTAATATGGGTTAAAATATGATGATAAGGGATAAAAATACCTAAAACATTTCAATCACCCATTGGATTGAATTATTTATACCTTATCATTTATAAGGTTCAATAACGAATCAATTTGAGTATTTTGGTATGATAAAAATGTTTTTCTATGATATTATTTTTAAAAATTCGATTAATTTCCTCTTCCCCTTGTATAAAAGGGAAACACTTACCCTCCCCTCCTCAAACTTACAATTAAATTTATATACAATACAACCATTTTTAGGTACATAACCCTCTTATTTTTTCATTAATCCACTTCCTTTGATTTTTTATCATCTAATATAATTGATGGATTAGTCACATTAAATGACATAGATATTTTGTGGTAAATAAGATAATATTCTAGGATTTATTCATGTTCATATTAATTTATCCGGAGTATTTATGTGTTAAATTGGACTTTGAGGGATTCTCGGGAGTATAGAACACATTAGAGGTGGTTTGGGTACTTTTGTGGAATTATATTCCTAAAACTTATATCTTCACAATTACACATCGTGTTTATGTATTTAATGACATGAAATTATCTTCAAGAAGATTAAATGAAGGGAATAAAGAACATATACTACTTCACGGCATGAATTGGTTATACACTGTCACTCAAAATTACATGACATGAACTATTTTCATAGTGATAAATTCACCTTAAATGATGTGACTTTTATCATACTCATAAACTGATAGTTTCACATCATGTTATACATTTACACATCATGTAAATCACAATATTAGGAATTATAAATAATTTTTTATGTTTATATAATCATTCCTTTTTTTTGGAAACCTTCAACTCTCAAGACCATGGAATTTCACGTGAAATTAGTGAGTGCCTGCCACTATTTTAGTTGTCTCTTAAATGTAATTGATCTTCGATTGGTCAATTTTTATAGGTTTTCCATTCTTTATTTTTTTCTGCTATTGTGGGGGTGAATTTTCTTGACCATATATGGTTTGGGTGATGAAATTTATCTCATTGATTTAGGTTCTATATTTCATCCTTATATTCCTTTTCTATTGTTGTTGTTCACTGTTAGAATCACATCGTTGATGGAAAACAAAATGTTGGTTGTAAAAAACCTAACATAATTATATGTTAGTTCTAATAATTGTTAAATATTGTGAATTTATTGGATACATCATGAAAATTAACTAACGGTATGATTAATGATGGGGAATGATTTATTGTATTATTCCATGAGTCCCCTAGATTCAATTATGTTGTGACATAGATTTTTTATTCCATTGGGTGAGAAAAAAATTGTATAAAAATGAATAGACTAGGACATAATATTTGTTTAGCATCAAATGAAAAATCAATTTATTTCTTAATATAACAATCCCTTTGTAATCCCTTATTGTGTTTGAAATAACTTTGTCTAATATGATATTATTGGTTGTAAATTGTAATGTTATTGTTTTAAATTCCATTTGATAAATGAATTATTAATTGAAAGGAAAACATTAATTTTTAGATTTAACAATATATGTGGATGATGAGTTCTTTTGATAACCATGGTGTTATGAAATGTGTTTTAATTTAATACAATAAATCCTATATAAAGGGTTTGACCTAGTTTCATGTTGTAATTCATATATAGTTCTCTTGGTCCAGTCTAATGATGAAATGTTTATATAGAGGGATAATACTGAGATAATGAAATTACTATACAAATGGTCATTCCATAAATGATGAAATGTTCATATATGGGTATATTCCAATAATTCTGAAATTATTATATAAATGGACAGTATTGAATTAAAAAATTATTGTACAAAGGGGTTTCTAGGTTATTTAATTATTCCATGGATAAGTGGTTATGGTTGGAATTAATTTGTTATATGTTAATATATATTCTGGTATGGTTCCAATGTAGGTTTATTGTATTATTATTTTATTTTATTAATCAGTACACATATTTATCACAATATTTTTATCAATTTTTATCAAATTTTTTTATTTAGACATAGTGGTGTCACCCTATTATTTTTAGTCAACCACTATTCTAATCCCTCTTTATGATCTATGAATATTATTTGGATATAGGTTTGGACAAGATAAAGGGTCCTTATTATTTATTATTAGCTTCAAGATGGGATAGATTTTGAAGAGACAACCTATATTAGGATTTAGATTTGGTTTAGTTTAGATTATTTTTTTCAAATATTTATTTTATTTGTATTGTTTTCATTTTTACATTTAGATTCATTTCATTCAAACATAATATGGTTCACTATTATTAGGTTTATTGGTTTCTAAACTAACATCAAAATTGGATACTTTACTGGTTTCTCATTTTTTACTCTAATATTTATTGTTATTATTATTTTTCCCAAATATGGTATTTCTATAGCATGAGGTATAGTTTCTCAACTATATTCTTCCACCACCTCTACTAGTTAGTTGCCTCTTGAGTATAGGGAGGCATTTTGTGGTTAAACAACCAATATGATCAATCCACATTACAATGTTCTAGATTTAGGGATAACAAAAAGTCGTATTAGGGGACTATTTTTTATTTTATATAATTTTTTTATATCGAAAATACAAAAAGGAAATGAGGAATCATCAGGACATGCTAATAATATTGGTTACAAGATTATCTAAACTATATAATTGGGATAATTAATGTTCCCATGGATTAGATTATTGATCATGATGTTCACTTGTGATAGATGATGTCATTTTACCCCGGGGGTATCACATATTCTATGAAGATATTGCTTCATTAGATTTATACTTGTGTCCATGAATGGCATGATATGTGTATGAATACATCATGATAGGACCAAGAGGATATATATTGATGTTAAATTTTCAGGATAAAACCTTTTTTATTTCATCAGATATATATATTCCTATATGAATTGTGATATGGGATAACAATTATATTTGATACATGTAAATAATGAACTTTTATATCATGTTAAAATATATTAATGAATTTTTTGGAGAGAATAAAAGCTATTTGTTCTTTGTCGTTATCCATTATTGACACTGAAATTGATTAAAGCCTATGTTTTACATTGTGTGTTTTTAATATATCAAAAATTACAATACCTCATCATCGAATTGAGTGTTTGGATAGTAGAAATCCTCAAAATCCTTAAGCAACTAAACCAGGTACTCTTATATATGATAATGATCAAATGGTTGTTCATATTCACGATAGATTCTTGAGGGTCATGATATTCCTTAAAAAGAGACTGTTCACACAATGCTTTTGATTTATGAGCTAATTTGGGAGTTTCAACTTCAACATCCACCTATGATTACAATGGGGGGTGGCACCAAGAAGCTATGTTCTAGATTGATTTAGTCCAAACGATAATCAATAATTTTAAGAAACCTATATATAATATGGAAATGTCTACTACATATATTATCTATAGGCCAACAATAATTTGGGGGGGGGAATCTTGATATAGTTTGGTAGTATCATTTATTATCATTGAATGGATTTGGGAATAAGTTCTAGATCTACTAGTATCATATAATGTTGATTGATGAGAAGGATCGTGAGTTGATTCACTTGACATCAGAGGGATTTTCAGTGATGGACTACGTATGACATTTTACCATATTATAGATATTTGAGACATTTTTAGAAGCTGATAAGATATATAGAGTGGGTTGTTTTTACGATGGGATTATATATGAGATTAAGTCATAGGTAAATGTAGTTATGTTATGTATATTTTATGAAGTGATTAATAATTAACAGCTCATGTATGTAAATATGATAAAGGCCCCAAGCAGTGGCCATGAAATATCAGCAAGGAGAACTGGGATCTATTCTTTGAATGGAAATAAGTGATTCTTTGACAGTTTTCACCATGACAACATTAGGAAGAGAAGTTATGGATGTAAGAAGCTATCCCATACCTATGTTATATTGTAATTATATATGTGTATAAAAATAGGCCAAAATTGGACTCTTTACATGTACCCTTCAATATGGATCCATGATTTTGGTATGATTGTACACCTGTAGAGGTTTTATAGGACAATATAGGATAACAATAGTGGAAGGCGGTCACGATGGTTATCATATTCTAGGAAATATTCATCTACCCCTTAGTAGATTAGTGGGTGGAGTTCCAATGGTCATTCATATTATGTTAGGGGATGTAGTTACTTGTGAAGGAGTGGTTGTACCAGGAAGAGGAAATAATATAGGGTAGTAATAATATATACTAGTGTAGAGGGGCTAGTCAGTTATATGCTATGTCGACTACTCCAACTAGTGTGGGTGTCAGGACTTCTACAATTAGAGATGCAATTAATAACTCATCTACCCTTGGTGAATTATGATTGATATAAGATAATCACATTCTATTATATGTACAATTCTAGAAAACAAATTGGTATTTTTTATGTAGTGAATGAATGGAATCATGAACTTGAATAAACCATTGGTAGTGTGATCATAGAATATCAACAAATAGAAGGCATATTATCTTGATATTGGATTTTATTGTTTTTAGTGGGAAATAAATAATGGAAATGTATGTTTTTATTTGATTCATGTTTTGGATTTGATAGTTATAAACTAGAAACATATTGAATGTTATAATAGGGGATTTATAATTCTATCCCCAAAAGGTGGCAACTATTATTACAAGGGATTACGTGGTATTATGTCATGAAATTCAAGACCAATTTACGATATATTTGATTTTATCATATCTCTTATAGAAATACATTTTTCTATTGTTGGAGGAATGCATCAAGATACTTTTTCTAAAGTGTAATTTTGTTTCAATGATGTATTTTCCGATGAGTTCTACAGTTTACCATCTGATCAGGTGATCATGATCACTGTGGAGTTGGTGCGAGGAGAAAACCTAGATTCTATTCCACCTTGTTGGATTTTTTCATAATGTACTCAACTGTTTAATGATGTGTTGTATTTTCTATAATATATAGTTTTAATACAACTTATTATATCATCATTATGTTCTCTTGATCTTTTCGGTAATAATTACAATGTTACTTTTCACCTATATATTGATTATCAATGATTTAATTAGATGATGGTCAAGAATTTGTATTCCCTTTCATGTATCAATGATTTCTTCAACCAGATAAGAGAATATAAGAACCTACCTATGGTCAATTTGATATCTATATTCCACATGTTGAGGTTCAAACCATCATATATATGTCAAACTTCTTCTAGGAGAATCAATGGATTGAATAAGTAAGTAGTGATGTCATTTTTTTTGACGAACACACTAGCTGTATACATTCCTTGATGAATTGGATCATTCATCCTTTTTATATATATTTTGGGGTTTTTTCAAAAGCATATTATATTACTTACACTTATATTATGCTCAATCCCATCATCATGATACCGATTTGTGTACATTGATAGAGCATCAACTTTACACACATCAAACGAAGTGTTGCTTCATTTTGGATAATGTCAAATTCATCATCCATTACATATCAAATGTTGCGTTTTCAATGGAACTAAGGAAATTTTGAGTCATTTATCCTTGGAGAATCCATATATTGTTGTTGAGATTCATCAATTTTTTGTTTTAGCATCTTATTTTTAGTGCATTATGAAGACTTCATCCACACGGCATCACCAATGTATAGGATCAAAAAGAAAGGGGTGATTATATTTTTGTCTATATTATTGTCTGTGTGATCTTCAATATCTGAGAATAAATATATCCACAACTCCTATTATCTCCATATATTCCCCAAGTAATTTATATACCACATACTATGATGAATCAAGAGTGTGACATGGAGTAGTTCTTTCGTAGGAGGACTGAGTTGTTTCATTTCACTCCAAACAGCTGATACCACATGAGTGGAATTATCCTACTCATGATATTTATTTGTGAGTGGTGGTACATTCCATAGGATTTTGAAGACATGATCATTTGGGTGAGAGGATTTTGGTGTATAAGTACTACAACAAGATCATGTATATATATTTTCTCCTAATAAACTAAATTGTATGTAGAGGCATTGGGGTGAGTATCTATAGACATTAAATTTCAATGTGTATTATACATAGAAAAAGGGAATTAGAATATCATATTACTTCACATAAAATACATAGATAAACGATGTGTGAGATATTTCTGGAAGGTGGTGGGTGATGACACACTTTATATACAGGCATCTAGATGTTATGGAGAAGGGACGAGTGGATCTGACATCGAAATAATTTATAGATGTTTTTTATTAGAGAATCATGATATAGAAGTTATCTAATCTATATGTCTTATTTCTGAGAGAAAGCATATATGGTTGGGGGAAACATTTCTATGGTCACTTTGAATCAACAAGTCTATTCATTTTGGTCAAAAATATGGTTTACTAAGGGATTGTGTAATGAGATAATTAGATATTTTTAGTCTTATATATCGGTTGTGTATCCTAGATTGATAATGAAGAACAATTATATCCATAAAAAAATACTATTGTACATAAATGAATAAGTAGTTATTGTATTTGTTGTGAGGTCTTTGACCTATGAGTATGTGATTGCAAAGCATCATAGTTTTGTTGGGATATTGTAACCTCTTCCAATTACCGAGTGAAAATTGTACGGAATCACTATAGATTTCATGATATGATTACCCTTAAAAACTAATAATAATTATGTATTATGGGTGATCACATATTTATTGATGAAGGTGAACAATACATACTTATTTAAGAGACATTCACATTTGGTAAACTATTTAGTATTTTCATGAGCATTATTGTTCAGTAGCATAATGTTTTGTGGCGTATCATGTCTATATCATTTCTTATTTACTTGTCACAATTTCGGTAGGGCCTTAAAAACGAAAAAGGATCACAGGTTTGTCTTATTAAGAATTAAAAACCTCAGGAAGATATTTAATATGTGTATTTTTTTATTTTTGTAGGATATGATATGATAAAGTGTTTTGGATTTTGGTGGTTCATTGGAATAGAATATAGAACTCATGTAGTTTTTTTATTCTAAACGATTAAATTTAATGATAACAATTGAACCTTTAGAGGTTCTATATAGAATTATTTTCAATTCCTATATTTCTTATTTTCGGGTTAGAGATTCAGGTCTTGTTGGACTTAGTCTCTTATATGATATGTCTAAGAAGGTTCATATAATCAATAGATAGCTGGAGATTGTACAGTGTAGGCATAAATTTTATAATAAAAATTGTAGATGACCACGTTATTTTGAGGCTTCCCATAGTTTATTCCATTATGTTCCTACTCTGTTAGATGACATCAATATCAGATACAGTGAATGATAGCACCCTAGTTTTGCTGGCAGATTTAGATTATGGAAAGGTTCATTCATGGGGGATATCTATTTGTACTTCCACAACACTACAATTCCATCCACTATTGGTTTCACCTAACACAACTTCATATATAATATCCTGAGCATTTTGTTGTTGTAGACTTTAAGAACATTGACCATTGTGTTGATACATCATTTTTGGATCATCTAATATATGTTGAGGGTCATAGTATGAAATATATCTAGGGTAGGACCAAGAATAATGTTTGAGTACAAATAAAGAATATGCATGTTATAGAGGACACCTAGGAGAAGGAGTCTGGTATGAAAATCTTTTAGAAATATTTGTTCATAGAGACCCTATAGTGACTCTTAAAGAATATTTGGAATGTGATATTATATGGAAGGGAGATTGTATTATCCTATATATATCCTATTTCCACCCTTTTTGTTTGCCATTAAAACATTAGTATATGGTTTCCTTGTCATTAAACAAAGTTGGTTGAGTCTCATTAGGAGGTAGATTTTTTGCTTGGGAAAATGAACAAATGACCGGGAATGTATGTTTGTTTATTAATAGAGTCTATGTATAAACAACTCGAATGGGATTATGGGGGTTTCTAAATAGTTAATAAGTATTCAATGAAGGTTCAGGTTCTTTTATAGAATATTTGTCTTAAAAAATCATTTTGGACAATTACAAACGATGTATATGTATTACATGACATGTGACTATCACCAGGTAGTTATTGAAAAGGGAAAACGAGCTGTCAACTATTTAATTATGTGAAAATGTTACTTGTCGATAATCTATATGACATGACATTAAATGATAGAGCATGGTTAAATTCACTCAAGGAGACTTGAATTTTGGCATACACTAAATGTGGTAGTGTTTTTATGTGTAATACATTAAAATATCATGTACATCTTGCGAATGTCAATTATAATTTGATTGATATGCATATTATTTCATTTATTTTCACAAATCCTTCCGCTGTCAACCCCTATGAATTTTCCTTGGGATTTTGGTGCTCCTTCCTCTATTCAAGTTAACCAACTCAAGCATTCAATCCCTGTTGAGTTGTTTTATTTGTTATTCCCTTTGATTTAATTTATCTCAAATCTAGGGGTAGAATCACATGACCAAGATAGATTTGGATGTTTTTCTCCAGCTTGTTGATCAAGGTTTATTCTTGACATCATCTTATCCAAAATTATTTTTTCTGTACCTTATTGGATGAATTTCCATGATCACCAGTTTACGATATGTCATATTAAAGCTACCCCTATAGTTTGTTAATATTTATCATTGTGAAATGTTGATCATTTCATAAACACAACAAGAAAAATTAATTAATTATTTTATGAATGAATATAAATCATTGATTAGATTATTCTATGGATCCCATGGATTCAAAGGTGTTGTTCCTTGGATCCAGTCAACCCATTGGGTGAAATAAACCTTGAATAAAAATGATATAACCAGTGGAATAAAGCCTGTTTAGAATTACATGAGTCCTTTTATGTTTAAATGATTTATAATACCCTTGGTAATGGATTTTTTTTTAGAATTGGATATCTATGATATTATATGATTGGGTTTAAAATTTCCTGTTGATTCATTATGACCCATTTGATAGATGAATGTACAATTGAATGAATAATATTAATTCAGATAATTTTTCATTAAGGCTAATTATGTGATATTGTGATATAAATTATCTTATGAAAAGTGTTGTAAATTTGTGTTTGAATGGTTATATATATGGAATGTGTAAGTTTCATGTAGTAATTCACATATATGGGGCTTGGCCTCATCTCATGTTATGCTACGTATGTAGAGGGATTCGCCTAGGATGTTAATGTTCATATATAGTTGTATATGCCTATGTTTCTAAAATTAAAATACATATGGAAATGTTCTTAAAACAGAACTTTTTATATAGAGTTATTGGAAAAAATGTTGTACATAGGTATTTTTTCACTTATTTGTTTATGAAATGGATATGTGGTTATATTTGGAATGTTTTTATTATATGGGTAATGATATTATGAAATGGAGATGATGTAGGTTAATTGCGTTATTATAGTAAATGATTAACTAATACAACTATTTATTTCTTTAGGACATTAACATATTTTTAAACTATTTGGTTTAGAAATGATGGTTTTGTCATAATGGTTTTTACTCACACAAATTTCTAGCCATTATTTGGTTTTTGAGAGTATTATATGGATGTAGGTTTTGACAGGAGGAAAATATCATTTTATTGATATTTTATTACTAGATAGGATATAGTTTTGATATGAGACTTGCTCAGGGTTTGTGACTACTACTATTTGAGATTTTTTTATATTGATTTTATTTTTTTCAGCTTTAATTTTACTTACATTTCATCACGTCATTACATTTTGTCATATTATTTGGCATGTTACTTCTTCCTTTAACTTCACTACTGGATGTTGTAATCATTTTGATATTTTATATTCCTCATATTTTTATATTTTTAATTTTTTATACTATTTTTTACACTATATAAATACATATAGTCTCCTAACAATATTCTTCCCACCCCATTTCTAGTTTTGGGCCTCAGGTTTATATGGATGTATGCTTGAGGTTAGGTAACAGACCTGATTCAGACACATGAGATAGTTCTATATTGGGGGAATTAACAATTTGGTTTATTGATTCCTTACCCAATTCAATTAAATTATTACCTAAAAACATCCTATATCAATTTGTTTGTTATAAATCCATTCTATGAATGTTTTTTACACCATAAATAAGTTTTCAAAAGGAGTTTTAATTTTTTATACAATCATTTTAAATTTTTTATCATTCAAACTATATAAAATTCTATTAAACCCCAATTATATAATAATATTTGTATCATAAATATTTTGATATTTATTTACATAATGTTTAGAACATATATCCATCACCCCTTCCATCAGCTGTAAAAAAAACATCGATTGTGTTTATATCACACTATCGTCTTGTGAACCGATGCAATTATTTTTCCATCGCCACATTTAATGGATGGATATACTAAATTATTTCCAAGATTTTTATGATATTTATTATATTATTATACATATGGATTTATAAGATAACATACACATTCTAACATTCTATGAAATTTAAGATTTTTAACAATGATTGTTTGTATGGATAACTACTGACTTCCAAAGCAATACGATCCATTATTCACATAAAAATTATGTGAATGTAATAATGATAAATTTAGGGAATATATTTTATATATGAGAAATGATATTTGATCTATAGAATAAAATAATAAAAAAATTCATTACTATTTCTCCTATAATGGAAATTATAATAATGATCATGTGTACATAAGTACTGCTGTCTCAATGACCCGATGTGATCCACTCTTAATATTCAAATAAATATAATGATCCAAAGAATAATAAAATTAAAATCAATTATACATATAACTTTAATAATATTATTTATATGAATTATAGATATTTTATTATCAATAACAAGAACATTCATTTTAATTCATGTATAAGATAACAATGTGGTTATCACCCAAAAAATGGAAATAATGAATGATTATTATAAATTAAGGTGTAAAATGTTAAAAGAGGGGAATATATGATAATATACGTATTTATATAGATATGTTATTAATTAATAACCAGGTTATAAACATTATAGAGTTGGTTAGAGAACGTTCAAGAAATATGATGCGAGATGTATCAAACATCATCTCAATTTACCTTAATTAAAGAACATTTTAATGCATGCACCTAATTTTTTTATTATGGTGTATAAACATACAAATTGACCGGTAATATCATGATTATTTAATAATTCATTGTATTTTATGTTTCAATATTTATTATTTCATCCAATGGAATTTTACATGAAAATTATCATGCAATAATGAATTTCAAAAACCAATTACTTTTTTATTTGGTTATATTATTTACTCATTAGAAGTGATATTCTTTGACTATGTTTATGATAAAATTTTGACTATATTAGATTCAATATTAACCTGTTTTATGTGGAATAAAATTTTATACACATATTATATTCATTGGTCATGTTTCACGTCAATATTATTATCACTATAGGGGTTTGTTCCATAATATCATTTTAATCATTATTTCTTGTCCTTGAATATAAATTTCATTTATTTATTTAATAATTTAATAATAAAAACAATAATTTTTATTTCCAATTGTTATTATGGATTTTTTTATAAATTTCCATTTTAAAACTCATTGGTTCTTAAAAAGAATGAATTTTTTTTATTAAATTAAAACGTCATTTATCTCTTAGATTGATAATCATTATTCATATAAATATTTATTTATAAATATGTTTTAAGTATTATTATTATCATTACCCAAATTATTTCTTAATTTTATTTTTTCCATTTTATACTTTTCATAAATTTATGTTTCAATAATTATTCATGTACATTTCAAAATAATGTATGTTTGTCTTTTATATAAAATGTGTAATGAATATTTATTTTACCTTCTATAGAATGTAAAAAATTTACATTATTCATGAAAACTAAATATATTAAAGATTAATTTATAATCATGAAGGTATATTTTTATTGAATATTTTATTAAAAAAATTAAATTTTTTAAAAAAATTATATTCAGTGTGAAAATTATATTTTCCTCAAGAATGTTTTAATGGACTTTTTAGTTTAATTTTTTCATCAATAACAACATCCCTTTATTTTAATAAAAATAAAATAGAGAGATGTTGTATTGATAGAATCATTATTCTTACAATATGTGGTTTATGATCATTTTGATGATATAATGTATTGAAATTCATGTAAATAATTTATGTTTTTAGTCATTAACATTCCTACGAAATATTCAATATATTATGATCATTTGGAATTGTATTTTCCCTTAATATACATATTATTTATCAAGAATATCATGGATATATTTATTTATTATACTGATTATTATTTCAATATCAATTTTTCTACATTGGATGTTATATGGTTATATTGGTAATTATTCGTACCATAATATTCATTAGTCCATACAGATATTTGATTATAAGGAACATAGTTCATGAATTAAATTCAATTTTCAATATATGAGGAATTCATTGGATATGATTTTGTTGGTGTGTCAGAAAATTATATATCCCCTCGATTCATCTAGTATCAAATGATTAGAATTAATAATTCAAAATTAAATTTTGTATACCCATAATTTTAAACATTATTGTGAATGGTCCTAACAGTATTGGTATCATAATACTAGAGATTATGATACACAATAATTTTGAATTTTGTATCATTAAAAATTGATGCATTATTATCCAAGAGATTTTAACGATGATATTATTTATGGATTTATATAAATTCAAAGTTTATTGATTTAATGGATTCTTTTTGAGTTATTTACCATTAAATATTGATAATGTTGATCTAATCATGATGCTAATGTTTTTATTAAATTCTATATGTATCCATATATTTATATTATATAATTATTATTCCTTATCCAATCATGGTAGTCATGTCATTTGTTAAATTACGTATATTTTCAGATATTTTCCATTCCATATTGATTATTCGTTATATATTCATGATAATCACATTATTGATTAAATGTAATTTTGCTATGTTGTTCACATTTCCATATAGATTAAGGAATATTGAAAATTCGTAATTTACCCTAGGAATATTCTAATTTAAGTAACTATTACTGATAATTAGAGTTCACATTTATTTTGATTCTATTCCAAGGGATCCAAGAATATTATTCTGATTGATATGAAAAGAAATTCAATATTTAATAATGATATTCAAAATAAATAGTTATAATTTTTATATTAAGATGTAATATGAGAAACATATATGAATATAGTTTACTAGTAATACTAAATTGTTATATCCTTCTGGATTTGATTCCTTGTATCTTATTCTAGTGTAATAAAGAATACATTTGTTCAGAGTTACTAGATTCATGGTTGTTATAGTTGGTATTAGTGGAAGATTTTTAAAATCCTCTGAAACTTGATTAAGGAAAAAATAGAATATATAATAAAACCATATGATAGAAATTTATGATAGGAAGAAAAGAACATCCTAATGGTTTGGTATGTTTAAGATTATGTGGTTTTACATTACAATAAATCCCATTTGGGACACGACATGGTTCAATTCACCTTGCATAGTTGTACCAACTGGAAATAACAGCAAAAAGGTAAATCGACCTCGACTCAAGAATTACTAGGTAAATGATAATGCACCTTAATTCATACTTGTTTTTAAAATCCCGTGGGATATGATTTAGATGAACGACCTTTTCATTTTAAACCATTATAAATGGGTTAAATATACGATGACAATGAATATTTTAGGTTAGTAATATGGTTTTATATATTGAAAACATGGTTTTATAATCAATTAATTATATAATTAATTATATGGTTCTCCAGATATGATGAATTCTTTCCATGATTTTAGATGTGGTGGTATCTAATTGATGGAACCCAAAATAATCATGTTAACATTGATTATATATTAAAATTTGAAGAGTTTTATTAACCAAATATGATGATTATAGGAGTAAATGATATATTTATTATTACTCATTTTTTATCCCAAAAAATGATTAACAGCCTATACATTTTCTAACTATCAGACATGCCAAATATGAAAATGATAGAGTTTTATAAGATATTTAGTGGTGGATACAATAGAGGAATGGTGGGTGGATTAAATTAATGTATAAAATGAGAGAATATAATTCCAAAAATGTGGATGAAAAGAAGGGTAAAATATATTCTATGTGAAAAATAATTCCTTAATAAAATCGGTTTTAATGAAATAATGATCACTACCACACGTGGAAATAAATTTCATTATAGAATTCCATTTATTGTTTATTTTTATAAATGTGGGTATCCTATTAATTATCTGAGCCAATAGACTATAATAATGTTTTATTCCATGACCAAGGAAATGGATTTATTGAAATAATATGGTTTAATTATTAATTGGGATTCTTGAATGATATTGTAGAATTACTAATACCAATGGTATTTTTGTTATAAAACACATGAATCATCTAAGAGTTGTGTTAATTTTTGATATATAAATGTCTTAATATAATTAAGAGTTATGGATACCATTATAATATAATGAGGTTATTATTAATTATTATTTCATTGTGTTAAAAATAATTTTTTTTATTTATGTAATGGATGTATAAAAAGATTAAAGTTTTTATGGTATAAATTTATTATAAATAACACATTGATTTTGTATATGAATGTGGGGATATATATATATATATATGGATGAATTATATTTCATTTTTACTGGGAATAAGATTAAAGGCATTGGGAACATTTATGTTATATCATATCATTGATGTTGTTGTAATAATAGCTCATCAAAAGATGGTAATGTTATTGGAAATATATTAATATTTTTTTAGATAATGAAAAACCAACAATCCATGAAACAACCATACTCTTCTATCAAGGATATGAGGCGTGAACCCATAATCAAAGTGTGATAGGGTTTTATAGCAACCAATAGACTTAGTGATTTTTTGGATAATATGTCATTATATTTCTTAATATAATTGATAGATACATATTAATGATTAAACAATTAATTTTCTATATAGGATTAACGATTAATGTATTATATTGGATAATGTTTCCAAACAATTTGGGTTTTTCAAAATAGTTTTAGATGGAAGGAAATAAATAGAACAATTATTTTGGATATTATTATCAATAAAAATAGAATTTCTTTTTGGTTTAAGGATTGATCATACATTTTTTGACCTTTATCTCTTATACTAAGGAATTAATTAGCACTTCATCAATGTAAATCATGAGGAAAATTTTTTTCTAATGAAATAGAATGATATAAAATATGTATATTTCCTTATATAATTAGATAGTAAAATAATTCATCAACATTAGGAAAAGGATCTTGAAAAAAATTATCATATTCTCTTCATATTTTATGAGTCAAATTGTCTTTCTAATTATAGTAGATTAGTTGTTTTATGGTCACTAACAGTAAATTTATTATTCTCTTTCTTTAGATAAATGATCATCATCACTCTCAAAAATGATTATTTCTTTTATTCCATGTCCATATTATATAATTAAACGAATATTATTATATATGCAAAAAACTAGTTACAGATTATTAAATATGACTATAATTTTTCCCTATATCTATTTTCAAAAAGATGTTTTATTAACACTATTTTGATATGGGTTTTTCCATATGGGTATATCAAAATATTAAATCATTGATTTTAGAGATTGTGATTAAATTAAAATGATGTGATTTACTTATGGAGAAAATAATATAACACTACTAGAATTTGTGATAATGAAATTATATCATGTAGTGTAAGTAACATGATATCCTATTCCTAAACAACCAAAAAATATATTTCATTAAATTTTATCTAATTCATAACCTTTGGAATAGGCAACATTGAACCTAAATAAACTGTCACCTCATATTACATTATAACAAAGTGATTAATTTGAATGTATGAATAATAATATAAATATTATGATAATCATGGGTAAATATTTAATAAATCATCATCATCATCATTTAATTTAAAAAAAAAATTAGAGGAATTTTTTTTAAATCAGTTTAGTTGCACAATGTTTAGTACACATAAAATATAATTTCAAAACATTTATGAAATAAATGTTTCAATTTAATATTAATTTATTAAACATTAATATTAAAATTATCTTAGAGAATATTATTTATATTTTTTGAGAAAATTCATTTTTTCAATGCATAGTAAAAATACAAGTTATTATTGAAAAAAACTTTTTCATATAAAAAATATACAATGTTATATTTTAATTTAAAACAATTTTAATGTAACAATAAGTAAAATATGATTTAATATAAATAATTTTAATGATTTTAATAATAATAAAATTTATTTTTTATATTAAAACCATCAATACTTATTTTGGGTTTTTCATTCGAAACCCATATTTTAATCATTTTTTGTGAATATAATTAAATTGGATTCTTACACATCAATTATTGTAATTTTTAAATTCAGATTCTATATTTGGAATTAAAATAATTTATATTATCTAATAAGGGAACGTAATTGTTATCCATGATGAATAGTAAAATAAGTAAAATCTTACTACCATGGTTATGTTAAATACATGTGTACCTGGGGGTCATACTGAGATGATAAGGGTAAAAAATAAACTAAAATGTGTAAACCATCAATTTATAGACATATATAGACAATATCAACACTATCGGTCCATAAGTTCCCATTTTTTAGGCATGTGGCATGATATATATGTAGGTGTAACATATTCTTTTCAAAAATTCCTTTTTTATCCACTCCCCAACTTATAAAAGACCACCCATTATCAGCCATTTTTCATACTAAAAAATCCATTTTGTTCATCCATTAAATTACAATAAATAACTTCCTTAATCCCCTCATAACTTATTATAATCCTTTTATTGATAATAATTCCATACGAGTTTTTATTTTTTCATAATCCTACAAAATATTCTTGAAGAAGGGATAGTATTCTTAAAAGTACATTTTTTTTGTTTATTCTTCCAAATACATAAAATGTTTTTAAAGAAATGTTTATCTAATATCCTCAGTATCATAATTTTAAATAATTATTATATTATATGGCGATGATTAATATCCATATAATCATCCATTAAATGGTAAAAAAACAATTGATCATATGTAGGGTGGACTAGAGCCTCGTGGACTTACGTAATCTAATTTTCATATAAACCATTGTAGGTTGGATATAATGATGTATTTAACATGGGAATATGATATTTATTATTTTAATATACTTCTCTAATAATAATATCTCATATAAATTCTAAATTTCTACGTTCTTCAAAGTATGATAATGTCTTTCATGTGTACGGTGGACTACTACCTCCCAGAGAAATGTGATTTGTTTATCATAAATTATTAATGTGGAATGTAATAAGGATCAAATAAATTAATATATTTGATATATATGAAATTATATTGAATATTTAATATTAATATATATTCATGTTCCTTAATTATTCACATGTTATGGACATTATAATGTCACTCATTCGTACATACGATCTAATATCCCCATGAAGTTATGTGATCCATTATCCATGTTCAAATATCATCAAAGATAATAAAATAGTTTCAAATTAAAAACCAATATTTAGGAAGTTAATTTAATTATAGACATAATATAACTATAAAATATTTTCATGTACCATAACATTCACAATAAAACATTCACGAGAAAAAAGGTAATAATCATTGGAAATAATTATAATAATGAATGATTATTAACAAATGATTGGACAAATGTTATTATGATATCATAAAGGATAATATAAATATTCATATAGATATGTTATAGATTATTGATGTGATTAAGGAAAATATAATGTTATATCATATTCAACCGAAATGAATTGTGAGGTAAGGGACCTTATCTCAATTTCCCATTATTGAGGTGTATTGTAATGTTAGGTACCTAATTAATTATATTTGTTTTATAAACAGACACATCGACTTTTAATATCATGATTCAAAAACAATTGGATATTATGATTCAATTTGAATTATTACATCCATGGGGTTTTCACAAAGAAATTAAGAAGTGGTAAAGAGATTATTATCTCAATTTTTTTCAATGGGTTATATTACTTTGTCATTGTAATTGATATTATATTACATATTCATTAACACTGAAATTCCATGATAATTTTGGTAATTAAATTTAACTATGTTGTGTTTTATAAACAAATTTTTTATTTAGATTTAAATTTCTTACACATAATAGATTCATTGGTAAATTATCACTTCGACATTTTGATCATTGTAAGGGTCTATTAAATAGTATAATTTTAATTGGGATTGTTTATTCTTGAGTACGCATTAAAATAAATTATTAAATTTATTTCAAATTAACCCCATTAATTTTCTTCTCCTTGGGTTATTATTTATTTTTAATTTAAGAGTACCATTTAAAACTCATTGTAATTAAAGTAGATGATAAAATGTTCTTCATAAAACATTACATCATTTCTCTCTACATTCCAAAATCATTTTTTAAAAAAAACCATTTTCTCTATAAATGATTTCAAAATATATTTTAAAATTATCTAGATTATTTATTAAAGAATTTTTTACCAATTTTTGATTCTATATAATACTACATCCTAATATTCATGTTATTTTTCAAATAATACATGTTTGGTTTTTCGAAAAAAAATGTGAATGGAATACTAGTTAAAGGTGTATGTGATTTATAATATTTCCTTATTCCATGGTCACTATATGTTTTAATTTAACCTTCATATTATTCAGGATATTTTTATTAGGAAATATAATATTAAAATATTTTGATCTGTTTTAGTTTTTAAAAAATATATTATCCAAATTAAAAGGATTGTTTCCTCAATAATGTTTTAATGATATTTTTTTATATCTCAATTCATCAATGAAGAAAATTATTATTTTTAATCAGAAATCACTATGTATATGGTGTATATATACCATACGTATTCGTAATATGGATGAAGTATGATCATTCGGACCATGTAATGTATTTAAATTCTCTTCTTTGAATCATTATTTAAATCCAATAACATTTACAATATTTAACCACATTCTTTTAATCATTATATTTAATTTTCGACTAAATATCCATATTATGTATCATATATATATGCATATATATATATATATTAAATAAATTATTTATCATTTCATCATATTATTTCCTACCCTGAATGTTATTTGATTATGTAGTTAAATATAGTTAATTTTTTCTCAATAATAATATTTGAGGAAAAAGAACATTTTTCACGAATTACATATTTTATTCAATGTATGAGGAATGCTTTGGCCATAAAATTATGTTTTGTGAACACATTTATATATCCCAACATTGCATTGATAACCTCATTTGGAAAATAAGTAAGGAATTATTAAAATGGATTTTACACATTGTTTTTTACTATTGTGGGAAATGTCTTGGTATTATAGGTATCATGATGCTTATGATCATATCATAAAATTTATAACAACTTATTTTTTAACAATTAAGTTAGAATTATACATGGGGTTTTCAAAACAATATAATCTCAGAATTTGTATTCATTCTTAATTAATAATTAAATGGAATGCTTCTGTTGCCATATACAATTTATATCGATTATTCCTTATCTAGTCATGATAGTCATGTTGTTAACCAAATGGAACATGTATTTATATTTTTTCCATTCCATGTTTATTATTCCTTATATAATTATGATAGCCAAGTTATTGATTAAATACAATGTATGATTAGATATTTACCTTTCTATATTGATTATTCCAAATCGATTCATGATATTCAAGTTATTGTTTAAATATTATGTGTGTTATTTTATTTACATTTACATATTGATTATTATTAGTTGATTTTTTTTCTTTTATTCATGAATGATTCCACAATTCATAAACATTACTATATATTTGAGATAAATAATTTTTAAATTTTTTTCAGTAATATAGGATGTGTTCTATGGATGATATTCTAGTATATTCAAAGCGTAATAATGATATTCTCAAAAAGAATAGTTTTTAATTTTTTAATTAAAATATAAAATCGAAATCATGAATATATATTTCATACCATAAAAAGTAATAATATTCATTCCCTCAGGATGACAATACGTATATCCAATTCCAAAGTAATACTATTGACACATTAAATAGGTTATTAGATACAGTTTCATAAAATAATATTACATGTTATATTTAATTCCTACATGTAAAAAAATTATTATTAATAACGGAAAATAATAATATTTTTAGACTAAAAAGTAGTTATGTTTTAATAATGGTAAACATGGGTTTAATAAACATAACATATTATATTATTAAAGAAATATTTTTTTACAATATAAATATATATATAAATATTTTTTCTTAGATAATGTTATAAAATATTTAAGTTTTTTTTGTTATGGTATATTGTCATAAAATTGGTTTCAATACCAAAATAAGTATTTTTATTTTTTAATAAAAAAAATATTAGAAACATCCAAAAAATCATGATAAGATATTATTGACATTTTTAATCAAAAAATTATGTCAATTTCTGAGCATTAAAATTATAGATTCTATATATTTATATTTCAGAAGAATAAAAAAAAGTAAATAAAACATATTTTATTAGTAAATATATCATTATTAATCTTGTGGTTTTATTAAAATTATTTAATTTAATTATATATACAAATTATTGGGTAAATATATATATATATATATATATTATATTACCAATTTAAAAAAATATATTATTGTGTTCAATTTAATATTTTTATGTAAAGTAATGAATCATTTTAATGGTTCCTCGAAGTGATTCATTTATAAAATATTAATCAAATAAAAATAATAATACAAAATTATATTAAATTATTATTATCAATTTACATTGTTATTATTATATTCATCATGTAATTTTAATGTTTATTGGCTTCTTTTAGTCAAATATTTGGTTATTGAAGTGTTTCATATGAATAATTCCACTGAACATATTATTATTTTTAAATGATCCAAAATCATAGTTGATTACATTATTTTTCAATTGTTTTTTCATTTTAAAACAATTAATGTTTAGTTCAAAGGATTTAAATTTTTTAATTTTTATATTTCACAATTAGTGCATAAAACATGGGTGAAACTTTGAAATTATCATTATTCCTGGAGTTTTTAAATTTCTTTTTTCTTTGATTGTATACATGACTATTGCATAGTTATGTCTAGAAACTAATAATCATAGTATACTACACAAGTTCTCTTTTGTGAATAATGATGTTGGAACCCAATATATTCATGTTTATTATAAACTATTAATCATTTTATTGAGTGGTTCTATATTTTTAATAGTTATTTTATTATTATGGCACATATTGTCACGACCCGTCCTCGGAGCCCGTGTCGTGACTACCCCAAGCCCACCTTCCATAGGTCAGGGGCTGGAGACTATCACCAAAGGCGTAAATCCTGATAACTGGGAAGGCATTGCCTTTATAAAATTAACAAAACACCATAGAGTACAAGCGGAAGTAAAACACTTAGTACAAAGAAAGTGCTAAAAAGTAAATGGGCCAGAATACAAACCCAACTGGAAATATAGCTACAACTGAACAAAGATAACAACTGGAAGAAAGGAAGCAGATCCTGGGTCGTCCTCCTCAGATCCTACCTGAAGGGTAGGTATAGATAGCGCAGCTCCTCAATGCTCTCGCCCGCCAACCTCCTCCGTGTGTCGTCTCATCGTGAAGTCCACCTCTGGATACTGACTCGTCGTGTGGTCCACCTCCGGGTACTGACTCGTCGTGTGGTCCACCTCCGGGTACTGACTCGTCGTGTGGTCCACCTCCGGGTACTGTCTCGTCGTGTGTTCCACGTCCGGGTACCATCCAGTCCTCGAACACTCGGCCTTCGTCTGCACTGCCCATCGTCTGCAACCAACACAACGAGGTGCGGGCATAGCCCATGCAGGGGTGAGTATACGGATACTCAGTAGGGACCCCGAGACCCTCAAGGTCTCACTAAAACCAACAAGGATGACCACAAAGAAGATCTCAATAGATAACTTCTACTTAGGTATATGCCCATACATATACCCAAGTTATCAAGAAAGCCATCTCAATCTTGAGGTAAACACAAAGGTCATAGACTCATCTCAAACCAGGATTTTCATTATCGAAACCGTAACTGCGGAAGAGCTCCGTCTCTGGGAGTACAGTGATCCTGTCACGTCTCCGAGGTACTGCTCACAAACTAATGACTGCTGATTTACTCCTCCTATCGAGTACCACGGGTCTGCCACCTCACACAGTAGTGCTCCTCCGCCATGGGTCTTCCACCTAACACAGTAGTGCTCCCCCTCATAGCCTACAGAGGTACTCCTCCTGTCGAGTACCGCGGGTCTGTCACCTCACACAGTAGTGCTCCTCCGCCATGGGTCTGCCACCTCACAAAGTAGTTCTCCCCACTGGGCTATGCTAGTCACTCCGAATCGAATCGGACAAGTAGTCATCAGGTCACAGCCAGCTACACTGTCTCCGTACTCCATACGCTCGTCTCCGGGAGGGCCCGCTCCACGAGCTACTAGTAGATACTCCAAGTTTCTCAAAGTCCCACGAAGAAGTATGTCAAAGAACCACCTCGTCATAGGGGTCTCAACGCGACAGACGGCGTGTCAATCGGACGCCGGGTCTGTGAGTTACTAGCTTTTTCGTAACCGGGGCCCAGTTGGTTTCGTGTGCGAACCAACACGGCCGTATCTCAACAGTACACCGAACTCTCATAGGGTATAATCAAAGGGACCGTTTCTCCATGTGATCACCAACACCGATGACGGTTCATCAAACGGACGTTCGGTCTGAAGGATATCAGATTTTCCATTCCAGGGGCCCGGTTGGATTTCCTGTGCAATCCAACCCGGCCACTATCCAACTGCATCCAAAACTCAAGAGAATTATGTCAAAAGTTCTGTCTCATCAAGAGGAGATCAACGAGAAAGACGACGCATCAATCGGACGCCTGGTCTGAAAGATATCAGCTTTTCCATTCCAGGGGCCCGGTTGGATTTCGGTTCCAAACTAACCCGACCGCACTCCGACGGCATCCAAACCTCGAGAAAAGTAAGCCAAAAGTTCTGTCTCATCAATAGAAATCAAACAAAGTCGACGGCACGTCTATCGGACGTCCAGAGCTCATGTTACGAGTGTTTCCACTCCGAGGGCCCGGTTGGTTTTGTGTACGAACCAATACGACCGAACCCAAAATATTTCAAAACCTTGAGTGCGATAAGTCAAAACGACCGTCTTGGTCCAAGGATCGCATCGCTGCTGACGGTGCGTCGATCAGAGGTCCGTAGCCCAGAATATGTGCAAAATACCGAAAAGGTCCGAAAACGGGGGGTCTGGGCCCGTACCGACCCGACGCACCCCCCTGGGTCGGCCCGAACCGGGTCGACCCGACTGGGCGTGACCCGGCCCGGCCGGCGCGGCCCGGACCGGTCTAGGCGCGACCCGGCTCGGTCTGCCCAAGCCGGCCCGGTTCGGCCGGGCGGCTGGCTGGCTCGGCCAGCGAGCCGGTGCTCCGCGGACGCGGCGCGTGCCGCGTCCCCCCTGGATCTTGCACAGCCGCGGGATCCGCCAGCTCGCCGCCGTAGCTGAAGCCGCGACGGTTTCTCCAGGCGGCGCGCCGGGGCGCCACCGCCGGTGGTGTCAACGGGCCACCGGAGTTGCTCCGGTGGACCGTTTTCAATTCCTCCTGCATCGATGCTCATCCCGGGTCCCGTTCTTCACTGCGGAAACATCAAATCGTCTCTGCGGACCGTTCCGTCAATGCCCGACGATCCGCACGTCAAAAGAAACAACTGCAGAGTCTTCTGTTTGCCTTCGCGGCCCTGACTACGACCACACTTTTGTTCAGCCTTGATGGCGCGGTGCGACGGCGCCGCGCATCCTTGCCGCATCACTCCAGGTTCCCGCGCCGTGCTGTCACACCGTGCCGCTATCTTTCGAACCGCAACATAATCAACAACAAGGGGGTGGAGGGTCGGTCGTGTTTGTGCGATCCGACCTCCTCCCGTTATAATGATAGCAAGCGGCGATCAAATAGAAGTCGACATACGGCAAATAAATATTTCACAGCAAAATCAATAAACCTCAACATCAACCTGCATGAACGAATGATCCGCGGATCAAACTGGAAATGGTTGGTCTGCGCTCGTCGTTCTTTTCTCAAAAGATAAGTGAACACCAAATAAATTTTCCTACCTCAAAATTGACATCGCACGTCGTCGAGTCGCGGAAGTCAAACATCGCGGTAGTCGAACGTCACGGTAGTTGGGTGTCGCAGAAGAAAGGTATCGCTTCTGTCAACTTCGGAAGAAGAAGGAGAATGTTGTTGTTGGCGTCGGTCTCCATGGTCGGCGTCTCCTTCCTTGTTGTGGAAGAAGAAGAAAAAGGATTGGAGAAAACATACAGTGTTCTTCGCCGAGTCGTAAGGTCGTTCTTCGTTTGGAGATGATGTTCTTCAGAAGAGGGAAGAACTCTCTCCCAAATTCTCTCACACAACAAAACTCACAAAAATAAAACAAGGCCTCTCCTTATTTTATTATTTTTCCATGCATTCAAACTTTTTTTAAAAAAATTCAAACACTTAGTTAAATTAATTGAAGTGGTTTAATCAATTAATTTAAGATGTGTTTTGTCAAAATTAAAGAGGAGAGAGGGGAGAGTTACACAAGTTAAAGTGGAGTTAAAAAATTTAAGAGGGAAGTGAGTTATGGGAGGTCAAGGGGGTTATGGGAAGATCAAGGGGGGTTAGGGTGTCATGTGGGCCCCACCTCCCACATATCCACACATGTGCAGTTGGGTGGTTGTGGGTCCTACCAACAACTTCCCATGGTAGAATTTAACTCCCTTGGTTAACAAAAATAAAAATTTTCACAATTTTATTTATTTCTTCCTTAAACCCCAAAATTTAACTTCCCTACCAAGAAAATGCACCTATGGTAAAAGTCCTATTAAGAAAATACCAGCGCTGGGAGTTCATCGGTGTCCTCGGATTTCAATACCACGTACCAGTTCAAAAGATAGAAAAACTCATTCGTTCGTTCACTGAACGTACTCGGGCTAAAATTCAGAAATTGATTCCGGGCACACCGGGCCTCAGAATCAGGCACCGTCAGAAACTGTGTTCTTGTAAAATTACACTGAAAATTAAGAAAAAATTTCCATTGAATTTTATGGGTCTTTAAATTACTCCCACCTTAGGGAGTTACGTCCTTGTAAAGCTTTAACCCAAACTAGGGATACAAAAGCGGTACTAAGAACGCATCTGAGCCTCCCGCTCTCATGTGCTCACCTGGAGGTTCCCATACTTCCATAGAAAACGCACCCGAGGAATCATCCGTCCTCGTAGGATCTGCTCCTATCGATCCTCGATCCCCATTGGAACCTCCGCGTATATCACCCTGTCATCGACATACAACTCCCTGAGGTCGATGATATGTGAAGGATCACACACGTATCTCCTCATTTGAGATAAGTTGAAGTCGTCATGCACCAGGTGCAACAGAGGTGGATGCGTCAAGCGGTAAACCACTTCGCCTACCAAGCTGAGGACCTAAGAAGGTCCACTGAACCTCGGAGATAACTTGCCGCCTTGGACACACCTCCGTAAACCTCTTCGAGGTGAAACCCGTATAAGGACTTGATCGTCATCCTCGAACTCTAGAGGTATCCAATTCTTATCAGCATAAGGCTTCTGTCGGCCTTGTGCTGTCCTCATCTGCTCTTGGATGACCTGGACCTTCTCTAGTCTCACAAGAGTTGGTATGATTTCTTATTTTCCGATAAGAGAAATCTGGTCTCATCCCCTGGATGAACCACATTCATTGCCTAATACAGTCAATTCGGACATGAATGATATATTCATGCCATGGACGACGTCGTAAGGCCTCGACGTTACTACCAAGAGATCGAACGGTCACTCTTGCCTACAAGGGTCGAGTCACACTGTCGGCATCAGTGTGAGGTCACTGGGTCTCTTCCAGTAGAAATATCGAAAGTGAGGGTCAAGTCAACAGTCTTAACCGGGACCATTCAGTACCAACTAAACAAAAAGGACATGAAAGCAAACATTAAAAAAAGGTAAGTGTATTTATATTATTGCAGCTCATGGTACAAAGACACAAATGTAACGACAACAACATGGAACTAGATATACACCACTAGTTCTGCTCATGTCCACTCGCTTCTAGAGCTCCGTAGTCATAAGCTTCTACTGCCTGAAGCTGAGCTCTCCCATGTCCTCCTGTTCCCTGCGGTCGGGGTGGACCTCCTGGTGGTGGTGGTGGCAACACCTCGAAGCGCCGTCCACCTCCAGCTGCACATCCAGCTCCCCTCCCTCGGCCTTCAGCTCCTAGCAGTCTTCCTTGATCGAACCTCTTCCTCTGCCTGGGAGGTTCTTCATTTAACTTTTGGTCATCTGCATGGCGGGTCGGACAGTCACGTGCCATGTGACCAAACTCGCCGTAGGAGTAACACTGCATGGAAGGTCTGGCTCTGTCATTCCCCTTGGTGCCTCGCACTACCGACCTTGAGTCACGCAGTCGACCACCTATAGGTCTGGTCCTCTTGGACCTCTGTGTCATCTATCTACTGCCTACTACAGAAGACTCTTCTGCATGCCGGCTAGTGGTGGGTCCTGCTGCTATAGACTTCTCAGCAAGGAAACTCTCCACTGAGAGGGCTCTCTCCAACACCCATGTCTGCGTCGAAATGCTGTGAGAAACAACATAAGTTCTAATCTCTCGCCTAAGCCCCTGCTCAAAGGTTCAGATCATGAAGAATGGGTCTCGTACCATATCTATGGAGTAGCGCGAGAGGTCTGTGAACCTCACTGAATATTGTGCCACTGTCATGCTGCCCTTCTGCAGCTGAAGTAGCTCCTGTATACGCACCGCTCGAAGGGTCGCTGGTACAAACTCTACCCGGAACAGGCTCTAGAATTCTACCCATAGAAGTGTCGCATCGTCATGAATCTGGAGCATCAGGCTCCACCATCTACCTGCTGCTGCCTGAAGTAGGCTGGCAGTAAGGATTTCCAGGAAATCTGATGGCGTCCCCACTAGCCTGAAGACTCTCACCACAGCCTCCATCCAATCCTCAGCCGCCTGCGGGTCCATCTCTCCCCTGAACCTGGGTGGCCTATGGCACTGGAACTTGGGTAGTGTTCTCAAGCGACGTGCACCCTCTACTGCTGGAGTTGGTGGCATCGGTGGCCCAATGGGTAGTAGTACCGCTGGTGCCTCCGCTGGTGCCTCAACTGGGATAGGGCCCTGTGCTGAGGCCACATCGCTCGATGGGCTGTCAGTACGAACAACTCTTGGGGATCTAGCTGGTTTTCCATGGGGATGCATCCTGAAAGAAACAAACATGACACGGTCAAACAATTTATACCTGGTGAGCTGACCTGGTTTGAGCTGACTTTTAAAAACATCTGGAAACACACACGCATTCAGTGTTTTCGTGCACAAAGTCGGAAATCAGTTGTCAGGGTCCTGGTGTATGGATACATCCGCCGCCCGCACCAAAACCGGACTCCCTGAACTGAAGACCACACTTGGTACCCTTAACACTATTGCTTCCCAGAAAGAAAATATCAGAGTTATAAGTTCTGTGGTAGAATCGACCCCTCTGATAACAATTTGTCACGACCCGTCCTCGGGGCCCATGCCGTGACTACCCCAAGCCCGCCTTCCATAGGCCAGGGGCTGGCGACTAGAACCAAAGGCGTAAATCCTAATAACTGGGAAGGCATTGCCTTTATAAAAGTAAAAAAACACCACAGAGTACAAGCGGAAGTAAAACACTAAGTACAAAGAAAGTGTTGAAAAGTAAATGGTCCAGAATACAAACCCAACTGGAAATATAGCTACAACTGAACAAAGACAATAGCTGGAAGAAAGGAAGCAGCTCCTGGGTTGTCCTCCTCGGATCCTACCTGAAGGGTAGGTACAGATAGTGAAGCTCTTCAATGCTCTCGCCCGTCAACCTCCTTCGTGTGTCGTCTCGTCGTGAAGTCCACCTCCGGATACTGACTCATCGTGTGGTCCACCTCCGGGTACTGACTCGTCGTGTGGTCCACCTCTGGGTACTGACTCTGTAAAGACCCGGAAATTTCAGGGAAATTTTTTTCTTAATTTTCTTTGAAATTTTACAAGAACGCAGTTTCTGACGGCGCCTGATTCCGAGGCCCGGTGTGCCCGGAATTAATTTCTGAAGTTTGGCTCGGGTACGTTTAGTGAACGAACGAGCAGGTTTTCCTATCTTTTGAACCGGTGCTCGGAATTGAAATCTGATGGCACCGATGAACTCGTAATGTCGGTAATCGCTTAAGGGAACCTTTACCGTAGTTGCGTTTGTGCGGGAGAAGAAGTTAATTAATGGGGTTTATTTAAAAAAAAGAGAAGTAAATAAAATTGTTAAATCAATTTTATTTCTTTTTCAAGTGGTTAGTTTCTCCCATGGGACGTTGGTGGTGGAGCCCACATCCACCCAAGTTCCCATGTGTGGATAATTAAAAGGGTGGGGCCCACACGAACCCCCCCCCCCCACCTTTTCAATTTTCCCTAACTCCCTAACCCCTCTTAACCCCTCACATTCCTAAATCCCCATTAACTCCACTCTAATTATTTTTACAACTTGTTGTATTTAATTTGGTGAGTTACATGTAAGTTTTTGGAAATTCAAACAATTGAATTTCAAATGCTTTGTTGTGTTAATAAAATAAGTTTAGAACATATTTTATTAGGGGTTGGTGTTGGGTTGTTTGAGAGATTTTTGGAGAAAAATCTAAGGAACACCTTCTTCCTCGACGAAGAACATGAAGAACACCGTTCTTCAACGAAGAACTTCTCCGCCGAAGAACACGGTTCTTCCGCGACGCCGTATCTGCGACACAACGTTCTTCTTCCACGTCGTCTCTTCTGCAACGGTTTTCCGCGACGAAATCACCGTCAATGACTTCAAATCCTCGCTTCGCGACGTCGACGTTCTTTCCCCGCGACGCCCGACCTTCGCGACGCTCGTCTTCCGCGGGTCATTGAAGAATACCGTTCCTGAACCGAGGTAGGCGTTTTATTTTAATTAATTCCGTTCATGATTCTAGTTTGTCGATCTTCGTGGTTTTCGACTAATTGTTATCGAATAACGCGAGGGGGCCCGTCCGCACAAACACGGCCGACCCTCCTCCTTTTTCATGAATGATTTCTTTGTGGTTGGTACGAGGAAGCGTGGTGCTATCGCACCACAAGGTTTCTTGCAGAAGATTTGCGCGGCACCGCCGCGCCGCGCCCTGGAAAGAAATTCAAGGATGCGACGCTGTCGCGCCGCGTCGAAGAAAACTGAAGACGCCGCGGCTGGAGCGGGGCCGCGGCTGAGGGGCGTGGTGCCATCGCACCGCGCCGGACGACAAAGGTCGCGGCCGGTTCTGGGCCGCGGCGGAGCAAGGAGACCGGCGGTCGGACCGGGCCGCCGGTGTCGGCGAGGAAGTGGACCGGCCGTCACCGGTCCCGTGGAGGCCGGAACCGGCCGGCCAGGGCGGGCCGGCCGGACCGGTGTGAAACAGGGGGTTCAAACCCCCGGCCGGCTGGCCGGCTGGCCAAAACGGCCCCCCCTTAATTGTGGGGGGCCACGGTTACACAAGGGGGGCAGGCACCCCCCTCTTTTTTCCAATAGCTCGGCCGAAGCCAAGATAGCAGTGCGCTGGGTGCGCTGCGCCCAGACGGACCGGCGCCTGGCCGTTCCGGGGCGGGTCGACCCGATTCGGGCCAACCGGGGGGTCTCGGGCCGGGTCGGTCCGGGCCCGAAACCCCCTTTTTCGAACTATTTGGGTTCAAATGCCCATAACTCGGGCTACGAACCTCCAAACGATGCGCCGTCAGGGGCGATACGATCCTTGGATCGGGACGGTCATTTGGGGATAACGCACTCAAGGTTTCTTAATACTTTGAGTTCGGCCGGGTTGGTTCGTACACGAAACCAATCGGGCCCTCAGAGCGGAAACGCTCATATCTTGAGTTACAGACGTCTATTTGACAGACTCGTCGTGTGGTCCACCTTTGGGTACTGTCTCGTTGTGTGGTCAACCTCCGGGTACCGTCCAGTCCTCGAACACTCGGCCTCTGTCAGCACTGCCCGTCGTCTGCAACCAACACAACGAGGTGCGAGCATAGCCCGTGCAGGGGTGAGTATAAGGATACTCAGTAGGGACCCCAAGACCCTCAAGGTATCACTAAAACCAACAAGGATAACCACTAAGAAGATCTCAACAGATAACCTCTACTTAGGTATATGACCATACATATACCCAAGTTATCAAGTAACCCATCTCAATCTTGAGGTAAACACAAAGTTCATAGACTCAGCTCAAACCAGGATTTTCATTATTGAAACCGTAACTGCTGAAGAGCTCTGTCTCTGGGTGTACAGTGATTCTGTCACGTCTCCGAGGTACCTCTCACCAACCTATGACTACTGAGGTACTCCTCCTGTCGAGTACCATGGGTCTGCCACCTCACACAGTAGTGCTCCTCTACCATGGGTCTGCCACCTCACACAGTAGTGCTCCTCCGCCATGGGTCTGCCACCTCAAAAAGTAGTGCTCCCCACTGGGCTATGCTAGTCACTCCGAATCGAATCGGACAAGCAGTCATCAGGTCACAGCCAGCTACACAGTCTCTGTACTCCGTACACTTGTCTCCGTACTCCGTACGCTCGTCTCCGGGAGGGTCCGCTCCATGAGCTACTAGTAGATACTCTAATTATCTCAAAGTCCAACGAAGAAGTATCTGAAAGAACCACCTCATCATAGGGGTCTCAACGCGACCGACGGCGTGTCAATCGGACGCCCGGTCTGTGAGTTACTAGCTTTTTCGTCCCCGGGGCCCAGTTGGTTTCGTGTGCGAACCAACACGGCCGTATCTCAACTGTACCCCGAACTCTCATAGGGTATACTCAAAGGGACCTTTTCTTCACGTGATCACCAACGCCGCTGACGGTTCGTCAAACGGACGTCCGGTCTGAAAGATATCAGCTTTTCCGTTCCAGGGGCCCGGTTGGATTTTGGGTGCAATCCAACCCGGCCACTATCCAACTGCATCCAAAACTCAAGCAAAGTATGTCAAAAGTTCTGTCTCATCAAGAGGAGATCAGCGAGACAGATGACGCGTCAGTCGGACGCACGGTCTAAAAGATATCAGCTTTTCCGTTCCAGGGGCCCGGTTGGATTTCTAGTGCAAACCAACCCGACCACACTCTGACGGCATCCAAACCGCGAGCGGAGTAAGCCAAAAGTTCTGTCTCATCAAGAGGAATCCAACAAAGTCGACGGCACGTCTATCGGACGTCCGGAGCTCAAGTTACGAGCGTTTCCGCTCCGAGGGCCCGATTGGTTTCGTGTACGAACCAACACGGACGAACCCAAAGTACTCCAAAACCTTGAGTGCGATAAGTCAAAACAACCGTCTCGGTCCAAGGATCGCATCGCCACTGACGGTGCATCGATCGGAGGTCCATAGCCCAGGATATGGGCAAAATACCGAAAAGGTCCGAAAACGGGGGGTCTGGGCCCTTACCGACCCGGCCCAACCCCCCTGGGTCGGCCCGAACCGGGTCGACCCGACTGGGCGTGACCCGGCCCGGCCGGTGCGGCCCAACCCGGTCTGGGTGCGACCCGGCCTGGTCCGCCCAAGCCGGCCCAGCTTGGCCGGGTGGCTCGCTGGCTCGGCCAGTGAGCCGGTGCTCCGAGGACGCGGCACGCGCCGCGTCCCCCCTGGATCCCGCACGACCGTGGGATCCACCAGCTCGCCACCGCGATGGTTTCTCCAGGAGGCGAGACGGGGCGCCGCCGCGCCGGCGACCCGCGCCGCCGGTGGTGTCCGCGGGCCACCAGAGTTGCTCCGGTGGTCTGTTTTCAATTCCTCCTGCGCCAATGCTCATCCCGGGTCCCGTTCTTCACTGTGGAAACATCAAATCATCTTTGCGGCCCATTCCGTCAATGCCCGATGATCCGCACGTCAAAAAAACAACTGCGGAGTCTTCTGTTCGCCTTCGCGGCCCCGAATACTACCACACTTTTGTTCGGCCTTGACGGCACGGTGCGACGGCGCCGCGCATCCTTGCCGCATCACTCCAGGTTCCCACGTAGTGTCGTCGCACAGTGCCACCATCTTCTGAACTGCAACATAATAAACAACAAGGGGGAGGAGGGTCGGCCGTGTTTGTGCGGTCATACCTCCTCCCGTTATAATGACAGCAAGCGGCCATCAAATAGAAGTCGACATACGACAAAGAAATATTTCACAGCAAAATCAATAAACCTCAACATCAACCTACATGAACGAATGATCCGCGGATCAACCTGGAAATGGTTGGTCCGTGATCGTCATTATTTTCTCAAAAGATAAGAGAACAACAAATAAATTTCCCTACCTCGAAATTGACGTCGCACGTCGTCGAGTCACGGAAGTCGAACGTCGCGGTAGTCGAACGTCGGGGTAGTCGGGTGTCGCGGAAGAAAGGTATCGCTTCCGTCAACGTCAGAAGAAGAAGGAGAACGTTGTTGTTGGCGTCGGTCTCCACGGTCGGCGTCTCCTTCCTTGTCGCGAAAGAGGAAGAAAAAGTATTGGAGAAAACGTAGAGCATTCTTCACTAAGTCGGAAGGTCGTTCTTCGTTTGGAGATGATGTTCTTCAGAAGAGGGAAGAGCTCTCTCCCAAATTCTCTCACACAACAAAAATCACAAAAATAAAATAAGGCCTCTCCTTATTTTATTATTTTTCCATGCATTCAATCTTTTTTTTAAAGAATTCAAACACTTAGTTAAATTAATGGAAGAGGTTTAATCAATTAATTTAAGATGTGTTTTGGAAAAATTAAAGAGAGAGAGGGGAGAGTTACACAAGTTAAAGTGGAGTTACAAAATTTAAGAGGGAAGTGAGTTATGGGAGGTCAAGGGGGTTATGGGAAGATCAAGGGGGGTTAGGGTCTCGTGTGGGCCCCACCTCCCACATATCCACACATGGGATGTTGATTGGTTGTGGGTCCCACCAACAACTTCCCATGGTAGAATTTAACTCCTTTGGTTAACAAAAATAAAATTTTTCACAATTTTATTTATTTCTTCCTTAAACCCCAAAATTTAACTTCCCTCCCAAGCAAACGCACCTACGGTAAAAGTCCTCTTAAGAAAATACCGGCGATGTGAGTTCATCGGTGTCCTTGGATTTCAATTTCGCGTACCGGTTCAAAATATAGAAAAACCCGCTCGTTCGTTCACTGAACGTACCCGAGCTAAACTTCGGAAATTGATTCCGGGCACACCGTGCCTCGGAATCAGGCGCCGTCAGAAACTGCGTTCTTGTAAAATTACAATAAAAATTAAGAAAAAAATTCCCTTGATTTTTACGGGTCTTTACACATATCTTATCAGTACATGTGTAGTTTTGAAGTGTAAAATATAGCTCAAATTTAGTTTTGATGAAACTCATTTTATTGGTAATAAATAATAATATACTATACATATAAACCACATGAGTAATTTGTGCCTGTTTTGTGTTATATTAATAATTGGAAAAATGATTACCCTTCCATACATCCAAACTGAACGAGCTTTAAATATCTTTAAAATTTTGATATTAATTAAATGAACTTATACTGTTAGATTGAATTTTGGTTGAAATCCCCCCTCCGTACTTACCAACCCTATTTCACATCAAATGAAACATTATAATTTATTATATATAAATTTATAACCTATAAAATTCAATTTAATTTTTTGGGAACAAAACCTCATTATTCTGAATCTTTGATTCTTCCCTTATAGTTTTATGTGTTTTTTTTTCATTTTTACCACATACTCTGAAAACAATCTTATATATTTTTAAAATTGTTGTTATATTATAATCATGTGGGTTTTTATGCTTAACTCTTACAAGATCATGTTTAAATTTTTTTGACTATTCACTATTGAATATGGAACATTTTATCATGTAGTTGTATTATATAGGTATGTGTTTTTATTCAATTCAATTATATTACATTATATGGAATAATAAAATGTTTTAAATTTATTTTAATTCAAAATTATATATATATTTATATAAGCTTTAGAAAAATTGGAATAGAAATATGTTCTAAAATATTTTTAACACTTTTAATATAATTGTCTCATGAAAAATGATTTACAAAATTTAGTATATTAATGGTCAATTTCATTTAAATGGTTGAATGTCATGTGTGATACAACATAATTTTGAAGGAGCGTGTTTTTTTAATTGTACATGTTTTATATAGAAAATGCTTTTTTAAATTTCATTATTTATAATTCAATTTATTGATTTTGGGGATTAGTATGATTCAAAAAAAATAAAGTGTAATTTTAAATGGGTGATTATAACAAACTGATTTGAATGATGGTTTAAATGGTTTCAATTAAAATAATTTTATTTTTATTCACTTTATATGTATGATTTCAGTTTCAAAATTATCATATATTAGAAATTGATTTTTTTCAAATTTTTATTTCAATCATTATGGACCCCATATAACGACCCATACTTTACATACATTGTTAATACTTAAAAATTGAAGCATACTTATTACAACATATAACAAAACCACGAAAGGACCATATAGGTATAGTGTCTTTAGAAACTGGGAAACATAAACAACTGGTTCATAAAGTGTCTACACTGTCTCCCATTTATTTCATCATATCTATGGTCCCTTTTGGCATATCTTACATAATAACCTTCTTCCTGACCTGGGGAAATAAAACATACAAAAGGGTGATCTCAAATGCTCAGTAAGGGTAAACAAAAGAAATATCAATCACATCATATTCATAAGAACATAACTTTTGGAAATCTTAACCTGCAAAAGAGAGCATAATTTCATAACATGGGATAAATCATAGTAGTGAAATGGAATCCAAATAATCATAACTTAAAACATGAAACTTTGTGGCATACACACATAATCATAGAGAATAATTTCTTATTAGTCAAGACTCATTGCAAAGACTATCTTAATGGACAAAGTCCATTTCTTAACCGAGTTCACTTCTCGTTTCAGTCCTATTTCACTGAACCGATATAACCTACCATTCCAGCCATGTCTATCTCATGAGATATAAAATCTTTACCCAATGCATTGGAGTGAGATATAGGTCCCACCCATCTCATAATGATACCATTCTTATGTGTGCCACAAAATCATAAACCATACATCATAGCATAACCTATGTAATAAAAATGGGATTTTTAAACATCATGACATCATAAAACAATTAATATAAGATAAAGGATTTCATAAAAATAATTCCATCACAACATAATCAAATCAATGTAATAATAGGGATAGAAACAGAATCCTATATTATCTTAGATGGAAAATAATTTTGATAAAACACTTGATCTCCATTCTTGAGGAAAATATCCTTTCTACTTCAAAAACATTTTACTTTCTTAACATGTCATAAAATTTTAAACTAAAAGAAGTTGATTAAAAATAAACTTGAAAACTTGTAAAGTAAGCTTCTTGGAAATAATTTTTTAAAAATCCATTCATGCCGTATAAGTTAAAAAACATTCTTCTCGTACTTTTGTCAGAAAAGTCAAAAAGTACCTCGTACGAAAAACGACAAAAGATTCCTTTCATATCTTTTACTAAAAACTCACCAAAGGGTAAAATTGGATATAAAATATTTTAGAAGGATATAAATATTACATATCGAGGAAACATGGATGTGGATGATAAAATACACCCCAGTAAATACTTACGAATATGCAATCTCGTATAAAAATGAGATTTGCAAAATTATCCCTTACCTTAGGTCCGATTTGCTTCGAAAGTGTCTGAATCTCCTGTATAATGATTTAAATAATGTTATTGACTTATTCTAGAATCATAATTATTTTTATGATATCATATATGGTCATATTCTTAGCTTCTTAGTAGTAATATTTCATTGCCACTTGTTATTCGGGTGTTTATAACTTTTTGTTCTTATGCGTGTTTTGTTGAATAAATTATTATTCTTCTCTTTAGGTTATAGATACCTCTTTTCCAGAATGGTATTAGTGTATAATATTCATTCATTCAATTCATTTATATAATCATTATGAAATGAAGATCATGTAGAACGAGTCACATCACATCGTGGAGACGGTATTCCGTACGTATGCACGAGTGATGATATTGTTCCTATGATCGTGGAATTGTATTGGACTATATATATACTATTTCAGAATCAATATCACATTATAATAGTCATATATAGTCATTATTTACACCATTATACCCATCCAGGTAAGGTGGTGGTGGAAAATAGATTACACCACGGCGTGGAGACGGTATTCCGTACGTACGCACGCACGGTGATTTCTTTTTCCATAGGAAGGATAGATGGTGAAATAGGGTTGTTTCATACTTATAATAACATACCAGTATGTGAGTGATACTGATGTTATTACTTCATAATGAAACAACTAAAGAAGAAGAAGTGGAAGAAGAAATAAAGATGAAAGAATCGGTAACGGACATTACCTCTTCTTTGAAGTGCTTCTTTGAGACCAACTTTTAGGGCACTAAAATAGGTCTTTGAAGAAGACCAGAACCACTAGGATGTTTCTAGGGAAGTGGAGAGAAAAAATTGGAAGGGTTTGGCCGAGCTTGAAGGCTCAAAGTGTTGTGAGGAAGAGGGGGATGAGTTGCCCTTTTATAAGGGAGGAGAGGGGCACCTTTGGAATAACAAAAACTATTATTTTATTATAAAGTCAAATTCGGTTTTTAATAGATCCAAATTGATATATTTCAAAGATAAGGTGGTTAGGGGTAGAAATCCTCTCATCCAATAGAATTTAGACAAGTTTAGGTATCAATTTTAACCTTATCATTTAGATTTTACTTTAAGTTAGATAATTTAACTTTTACCGTGTCTTCTTGTTTTCTTATACTATAAGGTTAATAAACTTACTATATCAAGCCAAACGAACCACAAGTTGTTTTTTATTAATATATATAACCTTATCTATGTCATTTGGACGAACCTTAGATTTTTAGGAATAAAATAACAATTAATAATATAATATTTGTTTTAAAAACTATTTTATGTCAATTTTGACACTATTTAGTAATTGATTTTTGTAAAATTCATAACAGAATGATTAGTTCAAACCAAGTTAATTAAATCAATACAAACATTTCATATTAACCTAGACAATTAGTGTAATTCATAAAAATTATCGAATTACATTTATTTGGGTATTTATAACATCAATTATGTCGATATTTCATTAATAAGATAATTACTGCATCATCGTTGTGTCATAAATAAATTAAATTATTTAATGTCTAAAAATTACAAATAAAATACCATTATGTAGGAAATATTTTTATCTTTCTAATGAATATTTATAGTCTAAATGATATTATGTATAACCCCATATTAAAAATTATTTACTTATTAAACTTTGATTTTAACTATTTAACCCTTATTTTAATAAATTAATAATAAATGTCCTAATCTAATCCAAGTGGGCCTAAATGGTCATATTTTTTTCCTAAGGTTGTTTTTTGTCGAATTACACTTGTCCAATAGAATTAGGACATGTGTTAGGGTAATAATAATATCATTTTTACCCTTAATTACCCTATTTTCTTTTAACCGTGGTAAATAAAAGTAAAAAGTTACTATTCACCAAAAATTATTTTCATCTCATTGAACCACATTTTAGTCCTTGATATTAACCGTGTCTCTCGGATTTTCTAAATTCCACTCACAGAAGTGGTAAAATTAAGTTTTATGAAAAATTTAGTTTTTTTAACTACCACTTAGTGGTTTCACTATTCATCAAAAATTGAAAGTTTTCAGAAAAATACCAAAATTTCACCCTAGGCTAATCTCGATATTCCGAATCCAAAAATGAAGTCCATTTTGAAAAATAAAAATTATAAAATTTTAAAAAGTGGTTATTACTATTCATAACGGCTAGTTTTAATAATATTTTAATAACATATCGTTGTTTAGTGAAACTCGGTATTGCATACGACGCAAGCTATCGAGGAAGGTCGTGGTTGCATGTAAAGTAATCCAAGCTAGTGTTGTGTGTAGTAAAAGATTCCATTGATGATTTATATAACAAAATATTTCTCATAAAAGTCTCGGGCGTTACATTCTACCCCCCTTAAAATGAATTTTGCCCTCGAAATTCGTCACTTCATAACAAACAGATGAGGATACCTCTCCCTCATCATATCCTCAAGCTCCCATGTAGCTTCTTCCAATTGGTGGTTCCTCCATAAAACTTTCACCAAGCGAGTGGTCTTGTTTCTTAGGACTTTTTCGCTACGATCCAGAATCTCTATCGGTTGTTCTTCATAAGAAAGATCTTGCTCCAGCGGTACAACTTCTGAGCTGAGTACATGTGAAGGATCATGTATGTACTTTCTCAGGAGAGATAAATGGAACACATTGTGAACTTGAGAGAGATTTGGTGGAAGCACCAATCGGTAAGCTACCTTCCCAACACGATCCAGTATTTCGAAAGGACCGATATATCTAGGGCTCAAATTCCCCTTCTTTCCAAATCTCATGACTCTCTTCTAGAGAGATATTCGTAAGAACACTTTATCACCCACTTCAAACTCTAGGTATTTTCTTCGGTTGTCGGCATAACTTTTCTGTCGACTCTGAGATGCTCTTATGTGTTGTTGAATAGATCTGACCTTTTCTTCCATTTCATCAACGATATCAGGTCCTAATAGCTTTATTTCCCCAACTTCAACCCAGCAAGTTGGAGTCTTGTATTTCTTTCCATAGAGAGCTTCATAAGGAGCCATCTGAATACTGGAGTGAAAGCTATTATTATAAGAAAATTCCACCAAAGGTAGGTGTTGATCCCAACCACCATTCAAATCCATAGAGCAAGATCTCAACATATCTTCTAGAGTTTGAATTGTTCTCTCAGACTGACCGTCTATCTATGGATGATAAGCAGTGCTGAAACTCAACTCTGTATCCAGAGTATGCTGAAGACTTCGCCAGAACATCGAGGGAAATCTCAGATCCCGATCAGATATAATAGAAAGTGGTACTCCATGAAATCTTACCACTTCCTTTACATATATCTTGGCATGCTGATCCAGAGATAAATCTTCTCTAATAGAAATAAAGTGTGCAGACTTGGTAAGATGATCAATTATGACCCAAATAGCATTATTGACTTTGGATGTTTTAGGAAGTCCTGTGACAAAGTCCATAGTGATGTTTTCCCATTTCTATTCGGGTATGGGTAATGGTTGTAACATCCCCTTAGACTTCTGTCTCTCAGCTTTAACTTGCTGACAAACCAAGCATCGAGAGACATATTTAGCAACATCTATTTTCATGCAATCCCACTAGAAGTACTCTTTCAGGTCCCTATACATCTTCGTGCTTCCAGGAAGAATAGAGAATGAATAACTATGAGCCTCATCCAGCAGCTCCTTCTTTAATTCTGGGATGGGAGGAACACAAACTAGATTACTGAACTTTATTATCCCATCACAATCAAGGTTGAATTCAGGAACATTTCTCACCTTCTTTTGTAACTCGAAATCTTCTTTCTGTGCCTCTTTAATCTTCACATGTATAGATGGTTGAACATTCATTTGAGAAAGATAAGATTTTTACCCTTCCATTATAATTCCAAGATTCATCCTTTGTAAATCCATAAATATTGGATCTTTTTTGATCCTCATCATGGATAAACTGGCATGGTCTTGTCGACTTAATGCATCTTCCACCTTGTTTGCTTTCCCCGGGTGATAATGGATTGAACAGTCATAATCCTTAATCAGCTCCAACCATCTTCTTTGACACATATTCAGCTCCTTTTGTGTGAAAATATACTTTAAACTTTTATGATCAGTATAAATATCACACCTTTCACCATAAAGATAATGCCTCCAAATATTTAATGCAAAGATTACCGCAGCTAACTCCAAATCATGTGTTGGGTAATTTTGATCATGGATTTTCAACTATCATGAGGCATAAGCTATCACCATATCATTTTGCATAAGAACACACCTCAATCCCTTCTTGGATGCATCACTATAGATCACAAACCTTTCTCCACTACAAGGCAGTGTGAGCACAGGTGCACTGGATAACCTCCTTTTCAACTCCTTGAAATTCTCTTCACATTCCTCCGTCCAGAAAAACTTAACTCCTTTCCGATTCAACTTGGTGAGTGGATTAGATAATCGTGAAAAATATTTCACAAAACGTCGATAATATCCAGCCAAACCAAGAAAACTTCGGATCTCAGTTACTGTTGTTGGTCTCGACCATCTTTCGATGACCTCTGTTTTTGCGGGATCCACAGATATCCCCTCTTTTGAGATTATGTGACCCAAAAATGAAACTTTTGGAATCCAAAATTCACACTTGGTAAATTTGGAATAAAGATTCTCCTTTCTCAGGGTCTTCAATATAATTCTCAAGTGATCTTCATGTTATTCCTTTCTCTTTGAATAGACAAGAATATCGTCTATAAAGACCACCACAAATTGATCAAGATAGTCTCTAAAGACTCTATTCATCAGATCCATGAAGATAGTAGGGGCATTAGTAAGACCAAATGGAATCACTATAAATTCATAGTGTCCATACCTTATACATAAAGCCGTCTTTGGTATATCCTCCCTTTTGACCCTTAATTGATGATACCCTGAATGAAGATCAATCTTGGAAAAGTATTGAGCTCCACATAGTTGGTCAAATAAGTCATCAATGTGTGGGAGAGGATATTTGTTCCTGATAGTGATCTTGTTAAGTTCTCAATAATCAATGCAGAGTATCATTGATCCATCTTTCTTCTTAACAAATAGAACAGGTGCTCCCCAAGGTGACACACTAGGGCGTATGAATCCCTTATCAAGATTCTCTTGGAGTTGCTTCTTCAATTCCTGCAACTCAATTGGGGCCATTCTATAAGGTGTCTTTGAAATAGGCAAAGCACCCGGTATGAGTTCTATTGAAAATTCAACTTCACGATTTGGTGGAAGACCCAGTAATTCTTCCAGAAAGACATCATCAAAGTCCTGTATAATGGGCATATTCTTAATCGTGAGTTTCTCACCAACCATTTGAGATAAATAACCTTCATTTAGTGGAATCAAGACCCATAAGATGGAAGGAATTTCCACTGGAAGGTTATGTTCATCCTTGCATTGATAGACAATCATAGATTGATCTGGAATATGAAATGTGACTTCCCTTCTTTGGAAATTCATATGAGATCCATATAAAGAAAGCCAATCCATGCCAAGAATTACATCAAATTCCACTATAGGAAGGATCACAAGATTTTCAGGAAGCACTTTCCCACAAACTTCGATCGGAGAAGAATTATAAACTTTTGATGTGACTATTGTGCCATTAGGTGTTGTCACAGCTAACTCAACATCTAATTGTTGAGGTAATATGGTGATACCCTTAGAAAATTCTTCAGAAATAAAAGAGTGGGTGGATCCAGAATCAAATAAAACATTTGCTACTTTAGAGTGGATGGTAGGTGTACCTTTCACTACATCATTATCGTACTCCACATCGCTGATAGAAATTGCATGTGACTTTCCTTTGTCTTTAGCCTTAAGAGTTTGTTGACGTCAACCATCATCATCAACCCTTGGATTAGGGCACTTATTGGCATAATTCCCCATCTCCTTGCACTTGAAACATTGAAGTGTAGTAGGTTCATTTTGTGTATCCCTTCATTTTTTTGCATCATTAGACATCTTCTTCCCATCATCGCGACATTCAAATGCCCGATGACCTTCCTTTCCACATTTGAAACATTTACTTGTCCCTTTAAGACAACTCCCTCCATGTTTCTTTCCACACTTTGAGCATAAGGGAAAGGTCATCTTCTTTTCAGTGTGCTCTTTATATTTTCTTTTGGATTCCATTTTCCTCTTCTTATCAAACCCATATGACTGATGGGTTACTCCAATCTCCATCTCAACTTTGAGAGCACATCGAACGATTTCCTCATAGCTATTGAAGTCCCTTATGGCTAAGGCCCTTCAAAGACTTGGTTTTAAGCCACTAAAGAATCGATCGATCTTACTCTCAGGTTGGATAATAATACCAGAAGCGTACCTTGCAAGTCTTGTAAACTTTTCTTCATAGGTACCAACAGATTCATCATCATTTTGCTTCAGTTCAAGAAACTCTTTATCCATCTTTGTTTGGAGAATACGATGGAAGTACTTATTGAAAAATAAGTTCTTGAACTCATCCCATTCCATGGACTCAATTTCATCCCTTTTCCTCGTATTCTTAATAAGATTCCACCATTGGTAGACATCAACTTCCAAACGATACACTGCTAAGATTACTTTATCATGCTCAGAACATTGAAGAACTGAAAATATCTTTTCAGTAGTACTAATCCATTGTTCAGCAACTAATGGATCAGTAGACCCACTGAATGAAGGAGGCTGTTGTCTCATGAAGGATTCAATAGAATGTTGCTCCTTCCTTTGCTCGTTTGGAAGTCCTGTATGATTCATAGCTTGAGAAAGTTGTGTGAGCATGGCTACAAGATTTTTCATTCCAGTTCCCATAACGTTTGTTTGCTCAGGGGGACAATCATTGCACTGCCCATCGAATTCCTCATTAACACGGTTCCTTCGGGTTCCAGCCATTGACTAAAACCAAGAAGAATAGTGTGAGCAACACTAATTATAATAGCAAAACCACACAATCAAGAATAAAAATTCACACTTAAGGTCTTATCCTAGGTTATTCATGGCCATTTCTAAAACACTAAGATTGTGTTCTATGCTTAGAATTATCCTTAGGGTTCTTACTAAGGCTTTCACATCCTAGTTTCCAAAGGTTGACTATACCTTTCCTCTGATACCAACTATAACGACCCATACTTTAAATACATTGTTAATACTTCAAAATTGAATCATACTTATTACAACATATAAAAAAACCATGAAAGGACCGTATAAGTATAGTGTCTTTAGAAACTGGGAAACATTAACAACTAGTTCATAACGCGTCTACACTGTCTCCCATTTATTTCATCATATCTATAGTCCCTTTTGGCATATCTTACTTAATAACCTTCTTCCTGACCTGGGGAAAGAAAACATACAAAAGGGTGAGCTCAAATGCTCAGTAAGGGTAAACAAAAGAAATATCAATCACATCATATTCATAAGAACATAACTTTTGGAAATCTTAACCTGCAAAAGAGAGCATAATTTCATAACATGGGATAAATCGTAGTAATGAAATGGAATCCCAATAATCATAACATAAAACATGAAACTTTGTGGCATACACACATAATCATAGAGAATAATTTCTTATTAGTCAAGACTCATTGCCAAGACTATCTTAGTGGACAAAGTCCATTTTTGAACTGAGTTCACTTCTCGTTTCAGTCCTGTTTCACTGAACCGGTATAACCTACCATTCCAACCATGTCTATCTCATGAGATATAAAATCTTTACCCAATGAATTGGAGGGAGATATAGGTCCCACCCATATCATAATGATACCATTCTTATGTGTGCCACAAAATCATAAACCATACATCATAGCATAACCCATGTAATAAAAATGGGATTTTTAAACATCATGACATCATAAAACAATTCATATAAGATAAAGGATTTCATAAAAATAATTCCATCACAACATAATCAAATCAATGTAATAATAGGGATAGAAACAGAATCCTATATTATCTTAGATGGAAAATAATTTTGATAAAACACTTGAACTCCATTCTTGAGGAAAATATCCTTTCTACTTCAAAAACATTTTCCTTTCTTAACATGTCATACAATTTTAAACTAAAAAAATTTGTTTAAAAATAAACTTGAAAACTTTTAAAGTAAGCTTCTTGGAAATAATTTTTTAAAAATCCATTCATGCCGTATAAGTTAAAAAAACATTCTTCTTGTACTTTTGTCGGAAAAGTCAAAAAGTACCTCATATGAAAAACGACAAAAGATTCATTTCATATCTTTTACTAAAAACTCACAAAAGGGTAAAATTGGATATAAACTATTGTAGAAGGATATATATATTACATATTGAGGAAACATGGATGTGGATGATAAAATACACCCCAGTAAATACTTACAAATATACAATCTCGTATAAAAATGAGATTTGCAAAATTATCCCTTACCTTAGGTCCGATTTGCTTCAAAAGTGTCTGAATCTCCTGTATAATGATTTAAATAATGTTATTGACTTATTCCAGAATCATAATTATTGTTATGATATCATATATGGTCATATTCTTAGCTTCTTAGTAGTAATATTTCATTTCCACTTGTTATTCGGGTGTTTATAACTTTTTGTTCTTATGCATGTTTTGTCGAATAAATTCTTATTATTCTCTTTAGGTTATAGATACCTCATTTGCATAATGGTATTATTGTATCATATTCATTCATTCAATTCATTTATATAATCATTATGAAATGAAGATCATGTAGAACGAGTCGCATCACATCGTGGAGACGGTATTCCGTACGTACGCACGAGTGATGATATCCTTCCTATGATCGTGGAATTGTATTGGAGTGTATATATACTATTTCAGAATCAATATAACTTTATTATAGTCATATATAGTCATTATTTACACCATTATAACCATCCAGGTAAGGTGGTGGTGGAAAATAGATTACACCACGGCGTGGAGACGGTATTCCGTACGTACGCACGTGTGGTGATTTCTTTTTCCGTAGGATGGATAGATGGTGAAATAGGGTTGTTTCATACTTATAATAACATATCAGTATGTGAGTGATACTGATGTTATTACTTCATAATTAAACAACTAAAGAAGAATAATTGGAAGAAGAAATAAAGATGAAATAATCGGTAACAGACATTACCTCTTCTTTGAAATGCTTCTTTGAGACCTCCTTTTAGGGAACTAAAATAGGTGTTTGAAGAAGACCAGAACCTCTAGGATGTTTCTAGGTAAGTGGAGAGAAGAAATTGGCAGGGGTTGGCCGAGCTTGAAGGATCAAAGTGGTGTGAGGAATAGGGGGAGGAGGTTCCCTTTTATAAGGGAGGAGAGGGGCACCTTTGGAATAACTAAAAATATTATTTTATTATAAAGTCAAATTCGGTTTTTGATAGCTCAAAATTGATATATTTCGAAGATAAGGTGGGTAGGGGTCTAAATACTCTCATCCAATAGAATTTAGACAAGTTTAGGTATCAATTTTAACCTTATCATTTAGATTTAACTTTAAGTTAGATAATTTAACTTTTACTGTGTCTTCTTGTTTTCTTATACTATAAGGTTAATAAACTTACTATATCAAGTCAAACGAACCCCAAGTTGTTTATTATTAATATATATAACATTATCTATGTCATTTGGCCGAACCTTATATTTTTAGGAATAAAATAACAATTAAAAATATAATATTTGTTTTAAAAACTATTTTATGTCAATTTTGACACTATTTAGTAATTGATTTTTTTGAAAATCATAACAGAATGATTAGTTCGAACCAAGTTAATTAAATAAATACTAACATGTAATATTAACCTAGAAAATTATTTTAATTCATAAAAAGTCTCTAATTACATTTATTTGGGTATTTATAACATCAATTATGTCGATATTTCATTATTAAGATAATTACTGCATCATCGTTGTGTCATAAATAAATAAAATTATTTAATGTCTAAAAATTACAAATAAGATAAAATTATGTAGGAAATATTTTTAGATTTCTAATTAATATTTATAGTTGAATTTATCTTATGTGTAACCCCATATTAAAAATGATTTACTTATTAAACTTTGATTTTAACTATTTAACCCTTCTTTAAATAAATTAATAATAAATGTCCTAATCTAATCCAAGTGGGCCTAAATGGTTATATTTTATTCCTAAGGTTGTTTTTGGTCGAATTACACTTGTACAATAGAATTATGACATCTGTTAGGGTAATAATAATATTATTTTCACCCTTAATTACCCTATTTACTTTTAATCGTGGTAAATAAAAGTAAAAGGTTACTATTCACCAAAAATTATTTTAATCTCATTGAACAACATTTTAGTCCTTGATATTAACCGTGTCTCTCGGATTTTCGAAATTCCACTCATAGAAGTGGTAAAATTAAGTTTTATGAAAAATTCAGTTTTTTAACTACCACTTAGTGGTTTCACTATTCATCAAAAATTGAATGTTTTCAGAAAAATACCAAAATTTCACCCTAGGCTAATCTCGATATTCCGAATCAAAAAATGAAGTCCATTTTGAAAAATAAAAATTATAAAATTTCAAAAAGTGGTTATTACTATTCATAACGGCTAGTTTTAATAATATTTTAATAACATATCGTTGTTTAGTGAAACTCGGTATTGCGTACGACGCAAGCTATCGAGGAAGGCCGTGGTTGCGTGTAAAGCAAGTCAAGTTAGTGTTGTGTGTAGTAAAAGATTCCTTTGATGATTTATATAAAAAAATATTTCTCATAAAATTCTCAGGCATTACACCCCATCAATTTATGTTATGTTCATCATGAAATAAGAATCTATTGAGGTTATTTATTAAATATTATTAGGTTTTTATGAGAAATAGACTATATACTCAAATAGAGTTTGATTTTTAATGGAGTTTTCTAGATTTTTAGATTTATTTTTTTGATGGTCTCATTTATTTTTGTTTATTATATATAAGGGGACCAAAATGTAGATCATTACAAGGTACATATACATGTTACACTAGAAAAGTTTTCATTTTCTAGATAGTTCACTATGAATTTCATGCCATCATATGAGTTTAGTTTGGTTGTTTATAACACAATGGTATTTGATATGTTTATTCGAATTTCACTTGGGGGGACCAAATAGATACATGACCCAAATTGGATATCTCTAGTATCATTCATGTTAGAGAGTTTTGAGTTACCCATGATGAAAAATCCTTTCAAGGTTGATTAATAGTGTCCTAATACATATATCTTTAGGTATATTCTTGATTTATTTATTTTCTAACATTATATCATATTTTTTAATTTTTTAATTTATTTTATTTTATTTTATATCCTAGTTCCATTATATTTAGGTATTATTTTTTTAATATCAAAATAAATTAGAAATATTTTGGAAGTTGTGGTATCAAAAGGAATAAAAGTGAATATTTTACAAAATAAATTTGAGAATGGTTTTGGGAAAAAGAATGAAATTATTTTTTTATAGACTGAAATAAACATTTTATATTTTTAATGAAATATAAAAACAGTTTTACCATTTATTATTTTGTAATAAAATATTAATTTTTCCAATATAAGAGTGGATTATTTTCTTAATATATTTAACTAGGTTTATAAATTAAGATGATAGTAAAAAGTATTTTTTTTATTTTTTATTTCTAATGTAAAAAAACAATTTCATAAATTATATTCACTCTATAATGATGGTGTTAATTATCCATGTAATGACATGGATTATTTTGTGAAATCCTATTGTTCATTTTTTTGATGAAACCTTATATTTACACTGATGAGTGTGTGTGTGTGTGTCCATCTATCTATGCATTCAATGCTTATTTTTTCATATACGGTCCTAGAATATAATCTCACATTTGGAATGATTTTCATGTCTATTTTTGAAAATGTAGAGATATAGGGAGTAACAATTGGCCACAAAGTGGATTCACATGGGTTGTTTGGAATCCATTTTTTGGGATATTTTATTATCCAATTAGAATATATTTATTTTATGATAATTATAGATTGATTTTTAAATCTCTATATAAGTACATATTCTTCTATAGGTGATTATTATACTCATTAACTATTTGGATTGTTTATATTTTCCAAATTCTTCCTCCAAATTAATGGATTTCCACCTTTTTGATAGATCATCCTTATTTCATAAAAGTATCCACTTCTTGTTTCATAGTTATATATAGGTTAATTCATTACCAATTGTACATTTTTATTCCATGGGAAATATTATTACCCTTCCATAAACATTACATAATCTAGTTATTTCAATTATTAGTCGCCACATTAAATTCCCAAATATATTTTTGGTTAAAATTTTTAGAACTTTTTAACCTAACCCTTTTATATCAATCCACAATCATATAATGTGAGTTCCATTAAAAGAGTATCCATTTCTTCCAAAATATAAAATTTTGAAAACAAAAAATATCATGATTTCTTGGACAGTTATTCATAATATTTAACATGACTTCCTTCTTTATCATACACATCCTTATAATAGGTGAAAACCATTAAAAACATTGGAGGAGCATAAAAATCTTATTAAGGGATATAAAAATATGGAAAGAAACCATTATTCCATGAATACTTATCAACATATGAAATCATTTTCACAAATACATACTTCTCACCCATATATACTTACATTGTGAAAAATGAGATTCTCATAAAACATTAAAGAACATATATAAAACCAAAATGGTGTCTTGGAGAAGTAATAACTTATAATGTAACAGATGTTTATACCTTATGATTTGTAACCCTTGCAGCTACTTGACATTATGACCATCACAGCTACCTTATGGTGTAACCATCAAAGTTACACATGGGGTATCCATATGGCCGACCTACAACAAAAACACATCCAATTCATTGGAGGGAGATATAGGTCCCACCCTTCATCATAGATAATGCCCATTTACCAGAACATAAACATAAATCATGAATAATTTCCTAAAAACATTGCTTTTGAATTTCATAAAATTGAATTTTAAAACAGTATTTTAAAAGGACAGTCATTTACAATTATCATATAAATTTTATGATAATTAATAAAATTAATGGAATACATGTATACACTATAAATCCAAAAAAATAAATCATAATGTAAATGAATTGATTACATAAATAATCTCATTACTACATAATCAATGATGTAGAGAGTCATCCTAATGAATGGAAATTGGGTAAAGAATTCCCTTACCTCGGTTCATCTTTTATAATAATGTATTAATACTCTTGAATAATGGTTAAAAAAGTTTTATTAATATATTATAGAAACAAATTAATTTTTATAACTCCTTATATGTTTATGTTATAAAATCCTTATACCCATTTATTTATATTTTTTTTATTTCCATTATTTCGACCACGTGCTTCACGTGATGTATATGGTTCATTCATAAAGAATGTTCTTATTGAGTGGAAGTGAAACTCCATAATTGGAATGAAATACTGTTAGTATGTTTCCATAATGTTAAATTATTTCATAAATAATTCTATTTTTATGGTACTATGGATGAATCATTGGATAAATCATTAGTGATATTATTTTATATCATTTTGGTAGTTCATCAATTATCACGAACTTGTTTAATCATATACCATTACTATTATGAATTTTATTTATTTAAATAACATAAGAAAGTTAATATAATAAAATATATAATCTATTTAAACCATTAAAATGGCCTCACAACTAGCATTGAAAAAAGTATAGGAAGTTAAAGACACATCGTCTATGATGTTGGTAAATTGACACATTTGGGACATTGTTTTTATTTTTAGAATAAGTGGAATATGATATAAATTTTGAAGATGATTATTCACCTATAATGATAAAAAATCATGAATATATATAATAATGGATATTTTATAACTCTTTTATAATTGGATTTTAATAGATTATTTGAAAAATAAATGAGTTAAAAAGGAAACACAAGAGAATAAAAGAGGATTTTTACCTAATGATCTCTTCTCATTGAGATCCTCTTTAAGGCCTTTGGTTTTGGACATTTGGTGAGACCAACATTTCAAATATGTGAGGAATATCATTGGGAATAGGATTGGTTAGATTTTAGGTAATTATAAATGCTTCAGATGTAACATAGGAAAAAGGGGGTGAGGGTTGTATTTATAATGAATGTGATGGAGTTTTAAATTAATTCCAAAGGACACCTCATTTATGGTATTTGAAAAACCATGTGCTTTCCCATTATTTTTGCACATGGTTTTGTACACATAAGACACCTCATATTATATTTTAATCCTCAAGTGTTGACCAAAATTATTACATCATTATTTCATCATTATTATGTTATTAAACACGCCGAAAACATAAAACAATATTTTCACAATTCACTGAAAATTCATCAATGTCTGAAAAATCCCAAAAAACACCCTAACCATTTTTTGACATGTAAATAAAAAAATGAACTCCGATATTTTTAAAAGGTTTTCTTAATATTATTATTTAAAATTTTTAGTAATATCATTTTTTATTTGAAAATAAAAAATTGAAAACTATAACTCATTTTATATCACCTTGAAAAATTAATCCATATCTCATTTTCATATAACTGTACGATAATAAAATAATAATAAGATATAATATTCATAAGTTTCATATTAAAATTCATATAATTATTCTTAATGTTATGTTACTATTCTATAAAAATCACGTTTGTTCTACCAGACTCAAAATAACCAACTGATCATAATCGTATTTGTATATTTTTGAAATTCAAATCATAGAAGAGAAAACATTATAGTTATGAAAAGTGTCATTTTGTAGAGACTTACTGATTCATGCATTTCAATTTCTTTTTAACCTTGTGGAGTTACATTCTCATAATGTTCTAGTACTCATAATTTTATTTACATATCAAAAAAAGTGATGTGACCATTCTCTCATTGCATTTTTAGAATCCCATGTTGCTTCTCCAACCATGTGGTTTCTCCAAAAATCCATTACCTGATGTGTTACCATATTCTACAATACTTTTTCTATTTGATGAATAATATGAATAAGTTTCTCATTATAGGGAAGGATCTCTTCAACCTAAGATGAATTAGGGCTCAAAATTAGAGATGCATATTGCACAAACAATATGAACATCGAAACATGAAAACATTGTTCACCTAAGAAAAACTCAAAGGCAAAGATATTCAGTAGGAAACAGATCCAACATTTTCTATGATTTCATAAGGTCCAATGAACCATAGACTCATATTTATTTTCTTACCAATACACATAAAACTTTCTAGTGGTGTGATTCTAAGAAAAACATGATCACCAACCTCGAATTAAATTTCATTCCTCCTATTATCTGAGTAAAAATTTCTTCTTTCTTTGAGCTATACTCATGTGTTGAAGGATCATATTCACTTTATTATCCACATCCTCTAGTAATTATGGTCTTATAAATGTCATTACTCTAATTTTATCCCAAAAAAAATATATCGACACTGCTTACTATATAATTCCTCAAAAGGGTCTATCTATATACTATAATGAATAATATTATTATAAGAATATTTAACTAAATAAATATGATGATCCCAAATTCATTGGTAATCCACAGAACAAGATCTAAGATTATCCTACAATGTTTGAATCATCCGTTATGATAAACCATCTGATTGAGGATGAAATACTATAGTGAAATTTATTTATTGTCTAAATGAATTCTGAAAGACTTTCCAAAAGTTATATGTGAACATAAGATGACAATCAGAAACAATAGAATGAGGAACTCCTTATAACCTAGAAATATCATTAAGGTACAATGGAGAAATATTATCTAAACACGTAGTATCTCATATAGGAAGGAAATGGGTAGCTTTAGTTATTCAATCGATAATAACACAAATTTCATTTTTTTCTTAGATAATTCATTGGTTGTCCCATAATGTAGTCCATTGATATATTTTACTATTTCCTCTCTAGAATTGGAAAGGGATGAATATTCTCCTTCAATAACTCCCACTATCCTTTATCCTATTTGAATGTCACACATTTCAAGGTAAAATCTATAATATCTCTCTTCATTATATAATACAAGTAATACTCCTATGGGTTTAGGTATTTCATTATGCTATAAGGATGAATTGAAAATGGAGAACTATGATCTTCTCATAGAAATTATTTCTTCAACTAGATAACACAATTCACACAATACCATTTCACAAATCTCAGAACACAATATTTATCAATTTTATATTATAGAAACATATCCATTTTATCCAATTCTATATTTTTCTATAACTCCCCATATTCCTTCTACTCTTAATTAATTTTTTCTGACAATGTTGACTACACCGAAACATGAAACATAATAGGGTAATTTCTAGGACTAATAATATCAAATACAAAATTTACCTAATCAGTAATCATGGGGTCATGTTCCCAACATAGCATGGTTAATGATGCATGATGTTTTCAATGCAATGAAATATCAACTTTGATTTTTTTATAGGATGGTAATTTATCATGAAATCATAATCTTTTATCCATTCAATCCATTTTTCTCTCCCTCAAGTTTAATTCATTTTGATTGAATATATACTTTATAATTTTTTTATTTGTATATATTTTACATTTGGATCTATATAAATGATGCCTCCAAAATACCAAAGAAAAAAACAAGACATGTTAATTCCAGATACTGTGCCGGATAATTTCACTCATGAGGATTTAGTTTCAATGATGCATAAGTGATTACATTATATTTCTATATCATAACATAACCAAGTCCCTTATTTAAGCTTCACTTTAGATGAAAAACTCACCATTTCTAAAAGGTTGGGTAAAACGGGATGATTCACCTATATTATTTTTAATTAAAAAAAAACCCATCACATTATTGTGTCCACGTGAATTTAACTATTTTTATGTAAACATATCCATTGGACTTGATAATCATCCAATGTCTTCAACAAAAATCTGATAACAATCTACCAAACCAAGAAAACTATATATCTCAATTATATTTGTAGGACTTGTCCATTTTTCAATGACATTCATTTTATTAGGATCAAATTATATTCTATCATTAGAAAAATGTGACCAAGGAAATAAATTTGATAAATTAAAAATTCAGATTTTATAAATTTTTTGTACATTTTTTTTTAAAATAACCCTTATATGTTTTTCATGATCTTATTTACATCTAAAATATACAAGAATGTCACTAAAAACAGAATCATAAACATATTAATGAAATTGTGAAATACTATATTAATAATATCCATGAATACATTAGGTTAATTAGTTAACCAAAATGACATAAAATTCATAATGACCATATCTAGTTCCAAAATTGGTTTCTAGAATGTCATCCTCTTTCACCTTCAGTGGATGGTACCTGAAACACAAGTCAAATATTGAAAAATATTGAGCTCCCTAGAGATGATCAAACAAGTCATTGATGTGAGTAAATGGATCCATATTCATATAAAAAATTTTATTCAAAGAAATGTAATCACTAAAAAGTCTCATAGATCCATCTTTAGGTTTAATGAATAAAATATGATCTCCCCATAGTGAATTTCTACGATGAATGAAGTCATTGTCATCAAACTCCTGTAATTGATTTTTAAATTCAAGAAGTTCCATTTGAGCCATTAGATAAGGGGGATTTAAAATTGGATTAACATTAGGAACTAAGTCAATTTTGAATATAACTTTTTAATCAGTAATAACACTGGGTAAATCCTAAGGACAAACCTCAAGGTATTCATTTACCACTAGAACATCATTATTTAGAATAGTTACATTTTATTCAACAAAATTAGGAAGATAAATTTCTTTTTAGAATTTCAATTGTTATTCAGTTTCATGATATTTTATCAATTATATGGGTTTTTTATTTTATACAAACTAAAAATATATCTGGTAACAACTTCTTTAACTAAACAATAAATCATAGTATGATAAACAGAAATCCAATCCAGACCCGGAATGATGTAAACCTCAACTAAAGAAAAAAGACAAGTTTTTCACACAATTTTTTTCCATATAAAACTATAAGAAGATACTTAAAATTACATTTTGTTATAAAATTTCCTCCTAGTGTTTTAATCGTATGTTATATTCTCATTTATTGAGGTGAAATTTCTACATTACACAAAAATTTATAAGAAATAAAAGAATTTGTAGACCTCATATCAAACAAGAATTTATCAAAATCTGAGTGAACAAACAATGTACCAGATACCACTTCATTGTATGGTTGTACTTCATCTGATATAGTCACAAAAGATCACACTATACAACACATCTTATAATCTGAATGATTTTTATCATTCAGTTCCTACATTGTGAAGCTATTTACCTAAAGACCCATCTCACCAAATGTGAAACAGATAACAGTTTTCATATTATAATTGATGTTAAGATAATTTTCATTACAATATCAATCCATATGTCAAAACATCACACATAAAAAATTGTTCCTAGTTCTGGTAAGAAATTCACCACTGTGATTTTTACCACACTTTTCAGAAACTGGAAACTAAACATTCTTACCTCATATTTCTTTGATTTATTCTTCCCTATTCCTTTCATTTAGGCCACTAATTTTACTTATTTTAAATTTACATGTGGTCATTATTGAACTCCATTTCTAACCTCTCATCATATTAGAAATGTTTCTCATAATTATTGAAATAACACAAATCCAATCCAATTCAATATAATTAATTTAATCCTAATTAAAAATGGTTAATTGTGTTATCAAGATCCTGAATAATTTTTTCAGTGTACCTTGCTACTTGAGTGAAGTTTTATTCAATCATGGCCACTGAATATTCCTCCATTTTCCTCAATTATGGTAATTTTTTTCTATCATATGTTGAACCACCGTTGGAATATATTTTTCAAAGAAAATACTTTTATATTTATCCAACTTTAAGGTTTAAATATCCTCTCTATCCATAATATTAATGAAAATTAACCACAAGTGATCATATTTAACATCAAATTGATAAATTTTAGGACTAAGAGTTTGATTATTTGAACATCCCATGAGATCAAATATCTTTTCATGTAATTTAATCCCTCCTTCATCCACTAACAGGTCAGAAGATCCACTAAAAGCATGCAGGTGTTTCCTAATAAACTTTTCCACTATCATCAGGTACCTTTGTGGTTTCTATGGTTATTTTATTGTTTGGATGACACTTCCATTTATTGAATTCATAAGCTAAGCCATTACTATCAGAAACTATTTGGTTCCAATTCCCACTAATCCTAGATATGAATTTGTAATGATATCTTCCTCTCGATTTATTTCAACTTAAGATTCCATGTTTCTTTTATAAAAAACCATTCTAAACAGACATATCATTGAAGAATAAATATTCTAATCATTAAATGGTATAAAATTTCAATAAAAACATATGTTAATAATCATTTTTTATTCTGTTATCATTATACCAATTTCTAATGTTTTCTAAACCGTTATTTGATACAAACTAAAAGGACCTGATAATAGAAATTACAAAATATAGGTATTTCAACTAGATTTAACCTCTTTAAATTACCAAATATATTTTTGGTCTATATTATTTAATGTTAGTACATAACTCAAACATATCAACACACAAGAATAAAAATTGGGTACAATTAAAACAATATCCCTTTGTTATTAAACATTAAATATTAAACACAAAAAACAACATTATTTCTTAAACAATTCTTCATTACACATATATATAACATATTAATGTAATTTTAAAACATAGGATGAGAATAAAATTATCATTAATGAATATAAAAATATTGAATGAAACTATTAGTCCTTGAATACTTATAAACATATGAAATCATTTTCACAAAGACACACTTCTCACCCACATATACTTAATTTTTGAAACATGAGATTTTGATAAAGAATTAAAGAACATATATAAAATAATAAGTGGATCATGGGGCATTATATACTTATATTGTAACCCTTTTGGATTCCATATGATTTAAAACCCTCATGGATACCTTACATTGTAACCCTCAAGGCTACCATATGGTGTAACCATCGCAGTTACACGTGGAGAAACCACGCGGCTGAACATAAACATACATATAACCAATTCATTGGATGAAGATATAGGTCCCTGTATTCATCATAAAAAATTACCAAGAACTATAATAAAATCATAAAACATGAATAATTTCATAAAAATATTGCTTTTTAATTTCATAAAATGGAATTTTAAAAGATTATTTTAAAAGCAATGTCCATTATAAATATAAAATAATCAATTTGAGAGTTAATAGAATGAAAGAATCTTATGTATACACCATAAATAAATATAATAAAAAAATTTAAATGAAAATAATTACACGAATAATCATAGTACACATAATCAATGAAGTATAATGTTACCCCAAATAATGAGAATTGGGATAATAATTCCTTAACCTAGGGTTTTTTTACTTTATACTTGTTTAATAATACTCTATAATGGTTATAAGATAATTATTAATATTTTAATAAAACATATTCTTGTTTATAAAACCTTATATAAATATCTTATAAAATTATCTAGCTCATTTATTAATATCTTTTTGTTATTTCCATTATTTTGGTTGTGTGCTTCACATGATTTCTAGGGATGGTTTGTAATAATTTTTTTTCGAATGGTAGTGAAACTCAAGAAGTGGAATGAAATTGTGTTAATATTTTTTCATAATATTAAATTCTGTCATAAATCATTTTGGTTTTATCTTATGAGGATGAATCATTTGATATATGAATTGTTATAATCATTTATATCTGTAAAGCCCCGAAAATTTCAAGGAAATTTTTTTCTTAAATTCTTTGGAATTTTACAAGTTTGAAGTTTCTGACGACGCCTGATTCTGAGGCCCAGTGTGTCGGGAATCAATTTCTTAAGTTTTGTTCGGGTATGTTTAGTAAACATACGTGCAGGTTTTTCTATCTTTTGAATTGGTGCATGAAATTGAAATTTGAGGACATCGATGAACTCACATCATCGGCATTCTCCTAAGGGGACCTTTACCCCAGTTGCGTTTGGTTGAGAGGAGAAGTTAATTTTTGTGATTTCTTATTAAAATAAATAAAAATTATATGTTACATAATTTTTGTTAAGGGGGTTGTTATCTTCTCTAAAGAGGAGTTGGATGTGGGTCCCACACCCCACATAACCTCCCATGAGAGGATAATGTGTGGCGGGGCCCACACGAGTACCAAACCCCTCAACTCCCCCTTTAACTCTCATGAACCCCCATTTACTCTTAAACCTTTCACCCCCTTCCATTAAAGATGCCAACACTCACTTAATTAATTAGCAATTAATTAAATGGATCACCGAATTTGAATTATTTTGAAATTCATATCAAGAATAAAAATAATTGCCCAGCTATTTATTTTGGGTTGGAACATATTGTGTTGGTGGATCTTTGGAGAATAGAGAGGGCCTTCTTCCAACAAAAAACAATTTCCTCTCTCGACGAAGAATGGCGACGCCCATGAAGAACACCCATCTTCTTTCTTCTTCCACCTCGCCAAGGGAGAAGACGCCGCCCGCGAAGAACATCGCCAACATCTTTCCCTCCAACATTGACAGAACGATGTCTGTCTTCCACAACGCCCGACTTCCACGATGCCGTCTTCTGTGACTTCGAGAACGTACCTTTAATCGAGGTAGGGGGAAATATAAATTATTTATTTATTTATACATGTGTATTATACCCTCTTACCTTGGCGATTGATTTTGGTCGACGGTGATCAAGTTGTTATCATCTAACACGGAGGGCGTGGGACGAACAAACACAGCCCGATGTCCCTCCGTTGAACCCTGTTTATTTTGGTGACCCAGGAGGAGACGGAAGGGCGCGGTGCCATTGCACTACGCCGGAGGAAGGAGGCCACAATATTGAGGCGACGACGACCGAAGGCGGCGGCGATTGAAGGCAGCGGCGATCGAAGTCTGGGCCAGACCGACACCGTCCCACTGGCTACGTTGGAGGAAATTGCGGCCCGCAACCATGGGCCACTCGGCCGAAGAAGACCAGCCGACCTCATGCCGGACGGGGTGGAGGAACTGACCGTCTAAAGCCGACTGGGATGGAGAACTGTGGCACCGTGCTATAGAGGAAATGTGACCTGCTTCCACGGGCCGCTTGGCAGACGAACCGGCCAGCCGTCTGCTGGCTGGGCTGAAGGGAACCACAGCACCACTTGGCGCCGCATGGGAAGAACTGCGGCCTGCTGTGCGGGCCGCTCACGCCGGATAAAATAGGTCGGCTTTGGCCGGACGGGCAGCAAGGAGTGGTGTCACTGTCGGGTGAGCCATACCAGCCCACAACCGTAGGCCGAGTCCGCAGTTGGGTTGCACTCCACCGGGCGGGGCCGACCCCCAGCCGGGTCGGACCTGCCAAACTGGGTCGGGCCAGCCCACCAGCCCACTAGGCATGACGGGCCGGGCCCGTTTCGCTTAAATGCGAATATCTTCAAGACCTCGCGTCTGATCGATGCATCGTCTGCGGCACTGGGATCCTCACGATGCGGCGGTCCTTTTTCAATACTCTAAGTGAGTTTTGGAAAACTTTGTAAAATGTTCAGGTTTGAAATGAGCATAATTCCAACCCAGCCCCTTGAATGAAAATGCTAATAACTCTTAGTCCGAGAGTCTGATTGACGCACTGTCTGTCGCATTGGGTTCCTTTTGATGAGACAGAACTACGGGATAAATCAACTTAAGACTTTATGATAGTTGATGTATCAAAACTTGGCTCGAGGATCGGACCCTCCTGGAATCAAGCGTGTTGTGTGCGGGAACCCTAGAACTGGCTGCGACTGCGACGACTACTGTACTGGGATCCTCCATGGGTTTGACAACGATGGTTATTGTACCAGAATCCTCCATGGGTCTGACAATTTTGACTTCTGTTCTTATATCATACGTGGGTCTGACAGATTAGCTGGTCTTGTATCCTGTGTGGGCCCGACATCTTAGCTGGTCTAGTATCATGTGTGGGTTTGACAGATTAGATGAATCAGTGACTACTTCTGATCATCTCTATCACTATACAAGAGATGTATACCTATGTGAGATGAGTCTTGACTTTCAATAATTATCATCGATGTGATTAACATTACTTCCCTGTGTGGACTGGGTTGTTCTTGGGATTGAGATTTGAAGTTGAACTGTGGTTGATAACTTAGATATATGTATGGGAATATACCTAAGTAGGGTTGGATGATACTTCTTGATTGTATCTTTCCTTTTGTGGTTTATCCTTCATGGATTCTGGGAGACCTTTGGGGGTCTCGGGGTCCCTACTGAGTATCGTTATACTCACCCCTACACGGGAAATGCCCGCACATTGTTGTGTTGGTTGCAGATGACAGACAACACTAATCGAGGTAGAGTTTTGTGGAGCTGGATGGTACCCAAAGGTGGACCACTTAGCGAGACGTACATGGAGCGGACTGTCACACCCCGACCTATTGGACGCGTGACTTGCGCGTGGGTTATAAAAGCTACGCGATAAGCTCACAGCTTGACCCTGTAAATGGTCAACGCTAGCTGACATGGGTCGAATGTTGTTCGCTCAACCGTGTGCTTGACGGCACGCGAGTCGTGCGACATCACAATTTTATAAATGAATAAATAAATTAATTTAATGATAAAGGAACTAAAATTATGTCAGATAAACAACATAAAATGAAATTTAAAAAAAATAATTAAATATTTTTTAGAGTTTTTTAATAATAATAATAATATTGAGATTATTATTATTATTATTATTATGTTTATTTTTTTAGTTGTTTCAGATTTTTATTTAGGTTTTTATTTACCTTTATTTATTTTTATTTTTATTTTTCCTTTTCCTTTTTTTTCCTTTCTCCTTTTCTTTCTTTTCTCCATTTTTTTCTTCTCTCTTTTTTTTCTTCTCCTCTCTTCATTCCTCTCCCTTCTCTCTCCTCGCGCGGCTCTCCTCTCCCTAACCCTAGCAGAGCTCCCCCCCCCCTTTGGTCGGTGCAGGCTCCTCCCTCACCGGCGCTCCGGATGGCCCCTCCTCCGGTCGGACCTCTCCCCTCTCCTCTCTCGACCAGACCCGCTCGACACTCCATGGGGGTCCTCCCCTTCGACGCGCGAAGCCCCCCCTCAGCCGGCCTCTCCTCCGATTTCCTCCGATTCTTTGGGCGTTTCTTCTCAGGGTCTCAAGGTAAGCTCAACTCTCCATCCTCCTCCCTTATTTGGCCTATTTTTGGCCTCCCCTTTGCCCTAATTTATTTCGACTGAACCCCAATGTGTAGGGATTGTGTTTAATCCGTTTTTGATCTTGATTCTATTGTTTTAATGGGATGCAGAAGGCCCCTCAGGACCTCTTGGGTGCGCGTATGGTGTCTGCTGCCAAAGGCGAGGCAGATTGCAGTCTTTTCGGTCCGCCGGTTGGTTTCCGGGGTAAGGGTTTTTCTTGTTTATGCTTTACACATCCTCTAAATTAATTTCTTTAGTTGTTTTAAGGTTCCTGGTTTTTGTTGCGTTGTGCAGTTTGAGTTTTGGTGTATGTTTGGTTTGGAAATTGGTTTTCAATATGTGTTTGGGTGTTTTTTTGCTTTAGGCCTTGTTATTCCTTTTTAGGAAGTTTTAAAAATTGTGTAAGTGGCTTATTTAAGTTGTATAAATGATGTGAATTATGTTTTTCCATGGTTATGACGTGAAGATGGTTTTAAAGTGGTGCTTTGATATGAAATCGGGTGAGTTTTTTGTGTAAATTTTATCGTGCTAATTTCCAAGTGTTTCATAAATGGTTTTATTGATTTATTCAATTGCATGTGTGGTGCGAAAGTGGTCTTCAAAAAGATTAAGTCTGCGTTTGATTTTTAAAGTGGATTTTCCTACGTGAAATTGAGTGTGTCTTTGGGGCGAGGTCTGGTTTTGCATCTTGGGAATTTTTTATTATGTTTTGATTGATTTATTAAATTATCTTGTGGTGTGTTGGTTGTCGCATGGTGAGTTCGTGTGGTTGACAACAAACGCCTACATATATATACATGGGTAGGAATGTATATATACATATCTTCCTTGTGCATGTTCCCTCATGGCGTGAGGAATATGTGCCTGGATCAAAGGATATATATATATATATATGAAGATGTTTATGTGTGTAGGTGAAGCGGTCTCGGGCTGCCATCATCAAAAGCTGCGTGTCTTGAGGTAGGTCCCCTATTCCTTAATATTTAATTAGAATTTCCATCTTTGCTTGATGTTTCTTTAAAATTATTTCCTTGTTTTTTATGTTAAATTCATATTCACTATATATATATGGTTGTGGTTCTTAAAAAGTTGTTTCAAAGGGGTTTGAACATGAAATGGGTATTTCCAAAAGATGTTTGGCCCTTCATTCAATTTTGTTATAAAAGTTTAATGACGTGCATTATTTTTTTTTAAAAGGGTTGCAAAGTGATTTTTAAAATGGGTTTTGGTGTGAACACGAGATTAAAGGATGGGTTGATCTCCTTAAGAGTATTACTTCATTTTAAGTGTGGTTTTAAGCTTGTTTTAAATACATAGTACCATTATGTGTTCTAAAATGATGAATACTCCTTGTAAAGTGATGAGGCTCGTTTGGCACTTTGAAATTGGTTTGAGAAAATGGAAAACCCCACTTGAGACAATCCCCTCAATTTGAAAAATGTGATGCAAGTGTTAATGTGTGGTTTGTGATATGTGCCTAGTGTAAAGGCTTGTGCGTGGTTGTTGGATGTAAATAGGGGGAATTCACTTAAGGAGGGAGATCGGTGGTGAGAAGTTTAATAAATTTTAGATAAGGAAAGTGTTATGTACATATATGTGTTCTTAATAAAGAAAACTCACCACCAATTGAAATAGAGCACAATGGGGAAACCTGGGTATCTAGGTGGGTAACCAGGACTAGTATTCTAGATGACACAGCCGAGGTTCATCCCGGTTTATCTAGCAGGATTGACGCAACAACACTAACTAAACATACGAATTCTGAGGGTCATGGCCTTCTAAGCCACGTTTTCTGAGGGTCGTGGTTTCTAAGCCATGTTTCACTGAGGTACGAGGTCTCTAGGGTCCCATTTGTCCTAGTTGCTTAGGGATTTCCCATGGTGATTATGATTTGATTTCCATTCTAGTTGTTTCATACTTACTATCTCATTGTGAAAAACCCAGTTTCAAACTAAACTGCTTTCTTACAATTTTTGAAAGGATAATGCGCTCTTCGAATCTATTTTGAAAATATGGTGGAATAAAAATTATTTTCATAAAAACGTCAACTTGTGATTTTGATTAGAAAAGAATGAAAAAAATATTATTTTATTATTTCTTATTTTCAAACTAGAATAATTGGATTTATTTTTAAGGGTAACGGAATAGGGCATGGTTATTCCTTGGCTTTCCTACTGAGCATCCTGGTGCTCACGCCTACTTTACTTTTCAGTTTTAGGATATAGACTTGGATCGCTCTTTGATCAAGTTTGGTTATAAGTTTGGTGGTGACCCATGGGGTCACTTGGAGGTATGTCTAGTTTCCTATCTTTATTTTGTTTCCCGCTTTTAGTGTTTACTTGTTTTGTTCTGTTTATTTTTGTTTATTTGTCTTCTATTTTCTGGGATAAATCAATCCCAACTGCATGTTTTGATGCCCAACACTAGTTTCCAGCCCGTGGGGATCAGGGACACCCTTCGGGCCTTGTCGCGGACCGGTTCAGGCGCCGGGTCGGATGGTGACCCGACTTGGTTCATGAAAAAATGGTATTAGAGGTGGTTTTTGGTTCTTTTTATATGGGGTGTCTGTTAGATGTAAATTAGGATTGTCGGGGCTTGGGAGGTAGGTGTGGGAAGAGCGTCACGAACTCTTGCTCGCACTGATCCTCGAGCTACCAGGGGTAGTCTGGGATTCAAGACTTTTTTTCTTGTTTTGGAATGAGGTATGACAACAAAGGTGAGTCAGTGTCACGTTGTGACCCCACATGGAGTAGTGACCCATGTTGAGGAAAAGTGCCTGATTCAAGTTCCTATTAGTGTTATTTCTTACTTGGGGCATGGCTCACTTCCACGTCCCTGGGTTGGGCATGGACGCTAGTCCCTCCTTCTGGTTTTTTGGTGTAAATTGTGATTTTTTCTGTTTAGGTTGGTGTAAAGGGATGTTTTGATTGAGTTTGTTTTGCTTCCATCCCATTGTGTTAACTTGGGTAGTTCTTTTAGATTATGTTGTGGCTCGATGCAAGTTTTGATTTTGTGTTTCTTGTGTTGATTGGAGTATGTGGCCCAAAAAGGTCCCTAACGCTGCCTATTAGTCATGCCCAGACTTCGGTTCTTTTATGTTTCATGCCCTTTGAGGTTTTGGAGGTCTGTTAGAGGCGGTGGAATGGATTGAGGGAAGTGGAGTGCGTCTTTGGGTTGTGGGGGACTCCCGATGGTGATAAGGTTCGTACCATCTCCAACTTATTTGAGGGTCAAGTTCTAGACTAGTAAAGATGAGATGTCTCATTGTCGTTCGAGTTTGGGGTGTTGTTTGTAATAGTTAACTTTTGTTAAGGTTCCCTATCTGGCGAGGAGTACGTGCCGGAGGAACCTTCCCTAAGAGGTTATCTTCGTTGATCCTGGAACCTAGTTTGTCAGGATGCCTTCGGGCGTGCCATCGGTATGGCTGGTTCGGGCATTCCAAGCCATCGTGTCGCATCCCTCCGTAGTCCTGTCATCATTGTAGTCGTTCGGGTCACTGGGGGAAGTTTTGTGGGAAGCGTTGATTGAGAAAGGAGTTCTGTTAGAGGGATGTTGGTGCCTGACTGTGAGATAGAATATGCTTCAGACATAAGAGCCCCAACCGCAGGTCTTGGGGTGAAGCTCGTGCATAGTTAGGAGTTTCTAGAGGTGTGAAGCCTTGGTCCGGATTTTGTGTCCCGTGTTGGCAGTGGAACATTAGAAGGCTTTTTGTTCTTATTTTTCTACTGTTAAAGTTTTACCTTTATTTTAATCTCATAATTTTAATGGGAGAGTATGCTGAACTTGTCCTATTATAACCCAAGTGGTCATGTTTTTTCTGAATTTGACTTTTAGAACCATTCATTTTTCTTAAGCATGTGTTTGCTCCTTGTGTGGGTTGAGTTTGGTTTAGCTGTGTTCGTTTGGAGATGCTTATAGTTGCGCTTGAGTTCGTTTTTTGAGTTAACTTCTTCTCGTGAGTTTCCCAACCTCATTGGGGGAGTTTTTGTTAGTGTGGGGAAAAGGGTTTCATTGGTTCTCTTGTCCTGTGTCTCCATTTGTCAGGTTCCATCATAGGAGGTTTCCTGTTTAATTCTTAGTGGTGTGGATTGGTTTTCCGGGAAAATTGAAAGAGTTCAAGTCGCGAGTTCCCTAGTTTTCAGTTGAGATGACGATGTCATTGGGTTTTTGAACTCCAATGCTAGTTGAGTCCTTATGGTGTGGAGAACTCCTTCGTGTTCTTCCCCCAACCTCGGGCCTTGGTTTTCTCTTGAATCGGTCGGGTGTGACTTTTGGAGAGTATGGTCACCCTGAGATCCTCATTTTTCTTCAGTTCTTCTGGTTCTGTTCGGGCATGGACTCAATTGTTGACCAACGTTCACCTTGGTGACTTTCTGGGGGAAGAAAGTGTCTTTGGTGGGGAGAATTGTCACACCCCAACCTGGTGGATACGCGACTTGCGCGCGGGTTATAAAAGCTAAGTGATAAGCATGCAGTTTAACCCTGTAAGAAGTCAATGCTGGCTGACATGGGTCAAATGTAGTTTGCTCAACTGTGTGCTTGACGGTACGCAAGCTGTGCGACAACACAATTTTTGAAATGAATAAATAAATTAATTTAATGATAAATGAACTAAAATTAAGTTAGATAAACAACATAAAATGAAATTTAAAAAAAATGATTAATTATTTTTGAGAGTAGATTTAATAATAATAATAATATTGGGATTATTATTATTATTATTATTATTATTCTGTTTATTTTTTAGTTGGTTTATATTTTTATTTATGTTTTTATTTACCTTTATTTATTTTTATTTTTATTTTTATTTTTCCTTGTTTTCCTTTTTCCTTTTCTTTCTTTTCTCTTTTTCTTCTTATCTCTTTTTTTCCTCTCCTCTCTTCTTTCTTCTCCCTTATCTATCCCCACACGCTCTCCTCTCCCTAACCCTAGCTGAGCCCCCCCCCCCTTCTGCCGGTGCAAGCTCCTCCCTCACCGGCGCTCCGGCTGGCCCCTCCTCCGGCCGGACCTCTCCCCTCTCCTCTCTCGGCCAGACCTTCTCGACACCCCAAGGGGTCCTCCCCTTCGATGCACGAAGCCACCCCTTGGCCGACATCTCCTCTAATTTCCTCCATTTTTTTGGGCGTTTCTTCTCAGGGTCTCAAGGTAAGCTCATCTCTCCTTCCTCCTCCCTTCTTTGGCTGATTTTGGCCTCCCCTTTGCCCTAATTTATTTCGGCCGAACCCCCATGTGAAGGGATTGTGTTTAATCCATTTTCGTTCTTGTTTCTATTATTGTAAGGGGATGCGGAAGGTCCCTCAGGACCTCTTGGGTGCGGGTATGATATCTGCCGTCAAAGGCGAGGCGGATTGCGGTCTTTTCGGTCCTCAAGTTGGTTTCCGGGGTAAGGGTTTTGCCCGTTTATGATTTGCACATCCTCTAAATTAATTTCTTTAGTTGTTTTAAGGTTCCTGGTTGTTTTTGCATTGTGCAGTTTGAGTTTTGGTGTATGTTTGGTTTGGAAATTGGTTTTCAATATGTTTTTGGGTGTTTTGTTTCTTTAAGCCTTGTTATTCCTTTTTAGGATGTTTTACAAATTGTGTAAGTAGCTTATTTAAGTTTTATAAATGATGCGAGTTATGTTTTTCCATGATTGTGACATGTAGATGGTTTTAAAGTGGTGCTTTGATATGAAATCGGGTGAGTTTTTGGTGTAAATTTTATAGCGCTAATTTGCAAGTGTTTCATAAATGGTTTTATTGATTTATTCAATTGCGTGTGTGGTGTGAAAGTGGTCTTCAAAAAGATTAATTCTGCGTTTGATTTTTAAAGTGGCTTTTTCTACGTGAAATTGAGTGTTTCTTTGGGGTGAGGTCTAGTTTTTCATCATGGGAATGTTTTATTATGTTTTGATTGATTTATTAAATTATCTTGTAGTGCGTTGGTTGTCGCATGGTGAGTTCGTGTGGTTGTCAACAAACGCCTACATATATATACATGGGCAGGCATGTATATATACATATCCTCCTTGCGCATGTTCCCTCATGGCGTGGGGAATACGTGCCTAGATCAAAGGATATATATATATATATATATATATATATTAAAATGTATATGTGTGTAGGTGAAGCGGTCTCGGGCTGCCATTGTCAAAAACTTTGTGTCTTGAGGTAGGTCTCCTATTCCCTAATCTTTAATTAGAATTTCCATCTTTTCTTGATGTTTCTTTAGAAGTATTTCCTTGTTTTTTTATGTTAAATTCATATGAACTATATATATATGGTTGTGGTTCTTAAAAAGTTTTTTCATAGGGGTTTGAACATGAAATGGGTATTTCCAAAAGATGTTTGGCCCTTCATTCAATTTTGTTATAAAAGTGTAACGACATGCATTATTTTTTTTATAAAGGGGTTTCAAAGTGACTTTTAAAATGGGTTTTGGCGTGAACACGAGATTAAAGGATGGTTTGATCTCCTTCAGAGTATTACTTCATTTGAAGTGTGGTTTTAAGCTTGTTTTAAATATATAGTACCTTTAGGTGTTCTAAAATGACAAATACTCCTTGTAATGTGATGAGGCCCATTTGTCCATTTGAAATTGGTTTTCGAAAATGGAAAACCCCACTTGAGACATTCCCCTCAATTTGAAAAATGTGATGCAAGTGTTAATGTGTGGTTTTTGATATGTGCCTAGTGTTAAGGCTTGTGTGTGGTTGTGGGATTTAAAGAGGGGGAATGCACATAAGGAGGGAGATTAGTGGTGAGAATTTGAATGAGTTTTAGATAAGAAAAGTGTTATGTACATATATGTGTGCTTAATAAAGAAAACATACCACGAATTGAAATAGAGCGGAATGGGGAAACCTGGGTATCTAGGTGGGTGACCAGGACTAGTACGCTAGATGACACGACATAGGTTCGTCCTGGTTCGTCTAGAAGGATTGACGCAACTACACTAACTAAACATACGAATTCTATGGGTCATGGCCTTCTAAGCCACGTTTTCTGAGGGTCATGGTTTCTAATCCACGTTTCACCGAGGTACGAGGTCTCTATGGTCCCATTTGTCCTAGTTGCTTAAGTATTTACCATGGTTCTTATGATTTGATTTCCATTTCAGTTGTTTCATACTTACTATCTCATTGTGAAAAACCTGGTTTCAAACTAAACTGCATTCATGAAAATTTCGAAAGGTTAATGTTCTCTTGGAATGTATTTTGAAAATATGGTGGAATAATAATGATTTTCTTGAAAACTTCAACTTGTGATTTGGATTTTAAAATAATGGAAAAAATTATTATTTTATTATGTCTTATTTTAAAACTAGCATAATTGGATTTATTTTTAAAGGTAAGGGCACAGGGCATGGTTATTCCTTGGATTTCCTACTGAGCATCTCGCTGCTCATGCCTACTTTACTTTTTAGTTTCAGGTTATAGACTTGGATCGCTCTTCGAGTGAGCGTGGTTATAAGTTTGGTGGTGACCCATGGGGTCACTTGGAGGTATGTCTAGTCGCATATCTTTATTTTATTTTCCATTGTTAGTGTTTACTTGTTTTTTTCTATTTATTTATATTTATCTGTATTCTATTTTCTGGGCTAAATCGTTCCCAACTACATGTTTTAATGCCCGACACTAGTTTCCAGCCCATGGGGATCGAGGACGCCCTTCGGGCCTTGTCGCGGACCGGGTCAGGCGCCGGTTCAGATGGTGACCCAACTTGGTTCGTGAAAAAATGGTATCAGAGGAGGTTTTTGGTTCTTTTTATATGGGGTGTCTATTAGATGGAAATTAGGACTATCGGGGCTTGGGAGGTAGGTGCGAGAAGAGCGTCGCGAACTCTTGCTCGCACTGATCCTCGAGCTACCAGGGGTAGTCTGGGATTCAAGCCTTTTTTCTTGTTCTGAAATGAGGGATGACAATAGAGGTGAGTCGGTGTCATGTTGTGACCCCACATGGAGTAGTGACCCATGTTGAGGCAAAGTTCCTGGATCAATTTCCTCCTAGTGTTATTTCTTACTTGGGGCATGGCTCACTACCACATTTTCTGGTTGGGCATGGACGCTGGTCCCTCCTTCTAGTTGTTTGGTGTAAATTGTGCTTTGTTCTGTTCTGGTTGGTGTAAAGGGATGTTGTTCTTGATTTTTTTTTCTTCTGGGCCGTTGTGTTGACTTGGTTTGTTCTTTTCGATTGTGTTGTGGCACAAGGCAACGTTTGAGTTTGTGTTTCTTGTGTTGTTCGAAGTATGCGACCCGGAAAGGTCCCTAATTCTGCTGATGAGTCATGCCCAAACTTTGGTTCTTTTAAGTGTCATGCCCTTTGAGGTGTTGGAGGTCTGTTAGAGGTGGTGGAATTCCTATAGGGAAGTGGAGTGCGTCTTTGGGTTGCAGGGGATATTCGATGGTGATAAGGTTTGTACCGCCTCCGGCTTATTTGAGGGTCCAGTTCTAGACTAGTAAATATGAGATGTCTCATCGTCGTTCGAGTTTGGGGTGTAGTTGGTAATAGTTAACTTTTGTTAAGTTTCCCTATTTGGTGAGGAGTACGTGCTGGAGGAACCTTCCCTAAGAGGTTATCTTCATTGATCCTGGCACCTATTTCGTCAGGATGCCTTTGGGAGTGCCATCGGTATGGCTGGTTCGGGCATTCCAAGCTGTCGTGTCGCATCCCTCCGAAGTCATGTCGTTCTTGTGGCCATTCGGGTCACTGGGGGAAGTTTTGTGGGAAGCGTTGATCGATAAAGTAGTTCTATTAGAGGGATGATGGTACCTGACTGTGAGATAGATGATGCTTCATACATAAGAGCCCTAGCCGTAGGTCTCGGGGTGAATCTCGTGCAAAGTCAGGAGTTTCCAGAGGTGTGAAGCCTTGGTACGGATTTTGTGTCCCATGTTGGCAGTGGAACATTTGAAGGATTTTTGTTCTTATTTTTCTTTTGTTAAAGTTGTACCATTATTGTATGCTCATCCTTTAAATGGGAGAGTATGATGAACTTGTCCTGTTATAACCCAAGCAGTCATGTTTGTCTGAATGTGACTTTTAGAACCGTTCGTTTTTCTTAATCATGTTTTGCTCCTCATGTGGGCTGAGTTCGGTTTAGATGTGTTCATTAGGAGATGCTTGTTGTTGCCCTTGAGTTTTCTGTTTGAGTTAACTTCTTCTCGTGAGTTTCCCAACCTCGTTGGGGGTGTTTTGGTTAGTGTGGGGAAAAGGGTTTCATTGGTTCTCTTGTCCTGTGTCTCAGTTTGTCAGGTTCCATCGTAGTAGGTTTCCAGTTTTAGTCTTAGTGGTGTGGTTTGGTTGTCCAAGAAAATTGAAATAGTTCAAGTTACGAGTTCCCTAGTTTTCAGTTGAGATGATGGTGTCATTGGGTTTTTGAACTCCAATGCTAGTTGAGTCCTTATGATGGGGATAACTCCTTTGTGTTCTTCCCACAACCTCGGGCCTTGGTTTTCTCTTGAATGGGTCGGGTGTGACTTGTGGAGAGTAGGGTCACCCCAAGATCTTTAGTTTTCTTCGGTTCTTCTGGTTCTGTTCGGGCATGGACTCAATTATTGACCAAAGTTCAGCTTGGTGACTTTCTGGGGGCAGAAAGTGTCTTTGGTGGGGAGAATTGTCACACCCCGACCTGGTGGACACACGACTTGCATGTGGGTTATAAAAGCTACGTGATAAGCATGCAACTTAACCCTGTAAGCGGTCAATGCTAGATGACATGGGTTGAATGCAGTTCTCTCAACCGCGTACTTGACGGCACACAAGATGTGCGACAACACAATTTTTGAAATGAATAAATAAATTTAATGATAAAGGAACAAAAATTAAGTTAGATAAACAACATAAAATGAAATTTAAAAAAATGATTAAATATTTTTGAGAGTTGTTTTAATAATAATAATAATAATAATAATATTGGGATTATTATTATTATTATTATTCTGTTCATTATTTTTGTTGGTTTAGATTTTTATTTAGGTTTTTATTTACCTTTATTTATTTTATTTTTATTTTTTTTCATTTTTTCCTTTCTATTTTTCTTTCTTTTTTCTTTTTTTTTTCTTCTCTCTTTTTTCCTCTCCTATCTTCTTTCCTCTCCCTTCTCTCTCCCCTCACACTCTCCTCTCCCTAACCCTAGCCAGCCGCCCCCCTTCGGCCGGCATAAGCTCCTCCCTCGTCGGTGCTCCGGCTGGCCCCTCCTCCGGCCAGACCTCTCCCCTCTCCTCTCTCAGCCAGACCCTCTCGACACCCCAAGGGGGTCCTCCCCTTCGATGCGCGAAGCCCCCCCTCGGCTGGCCTCTCCTCCGATTCCTTCCAATTATTTGGGCATTTCTTCTCAGGGACTGAAGGTAAGCTTATATCTCCTTTATCCTCCCCTCTTTGGCCGATTTTTGGCCTCCCCTTTACCCTAATTTTTTTCGACCGAACCCTCATGTGTAGGGATTGTGTTTAATCCATTTTCGTTCTTGTTTCTATTGTTGTAAGGGGATGCATAAGGTCCCTTGGGACCTCTTGGGTGCGCGTATGGTGTCCATCGTCAAAGGAGAGGCGGATTGCAGTCTTCTCGGTCCTCCGGTTGGTTTCCAGGGTAAGGGTTTTGCCTGTTTATGATTTTCGCATCCTCTAAATTAATTTCTTTAGTTTTTTTAAGGTTCCTGGTTTTTGTTGCGTTGTACAATTTGACTTTTGGTATATGTTTGGTTTGGAAATTGGTTTTCAATATGTGTTTCGGTGTTTTGTTGCTTTAAACCTTGTTATGCCTTTTTAGGATGTTTTACAAATTGTGTAAGTGGCTTATTTAAGTTGTATAAATGATGTGAATTATGTTTTTCCATGGTTGTGACGTGCAGATGGTTTTAAAGTGGTGCTTGGATATGAAATCGGATGAGTTTTTGGTGTAAATTTTATAGTGCTAATTTGCAAGTGTTTCATAAATGGTTTTATTGATTTATTCAATTGCGGGTGTGGTGAAAAAGTGGTCTTCCAAAAGATTAAGTCTATGTTTTATTTTTAAAGTGGCTTTTCCTACGTGAAATTGAGTGTGTCTTTGGGGCGAGGTCTGGTTTTTCATCTTGGTAATGTTTTATTATGTTTTGATTGATTTATTAAACTATCTTGTAGTGTGTTTGTTGTCGCATGGTGAGTTCGTGTTGTTGACAACAAATGCCTACATATATATACATGGGTATAATGTATATATACATATCCTCCTTGCGCATGTTCCCTCATGGCGCGGGGAATACGTTCCTGGATCAAAGGATATATATATATATATGAAAATTTATATGTGTGTAGGTGAAGCGGTCTCGGGCTGCCATCGTCAAAAGCTGTGTGTCTTGAGGTAGGTCCCCTATGCCCTAATCTTTAATTAGAATTTCCATCTTTTCTTGATGTTTATTTAAAAGTATTTCCTTGTTTTTTTTGTTAAATTATTATGCACTATATATATATGGTTGTGGTTCTTAAAAAGTTGTTTCATAGGGGTTTGAACATGAAATGTGTATTTCCAAAAGATGTTTGGCCCTTCATTCGATTTTGATATAAAAGTGTAACGACGTGCATTATTTTTTTAAAAAAGGGGTTGCAAAGTGATTTTTAAAATGGGTTTTGGTTTGAGCATGAGATTAAAGGATGGTTTAATCTCCTTAAGAGTATTACTTCATTTTAAGTGTGGTTTTAATCTTGTTTTAAATATATATTACCTTTATGTGTTCTAAAATGACAAATACTCCTTGTAAAGTGATGAGGCCCATTTGGCACATTGAAATTGGTTTGCGAAAATGGAAAAACCCACTTGAGACATTCCTCTCAATTTGAAAAATGTGATGCAAGTGTTAATGTGTGGTTTGTGATATGTTCCTAGTATAAAGGCTTGTGCGTGGTTGTGTGATGTAAAGAGGGGGAATGCACTTAAGGAGGGAGATTAGTGGTGATAAGTTGAATGAGTTGTAGATAAGGAAAGTGTTATGTACATATATTTGTGCTTAATAAAGAAAACTCACCACCAATTGAAATAGAGAACAACGGGGAAACCTGGGTATCTAGGTGGGTGACCAGGACTAGTATGCTAGATGTCATGATAGAGGTTCGTCCCGATTCATCTAGCAGGATTGATGCAACAACACTAACTAAACTTACGAATTTTGAGGGTCGTGGCCTTATAAGGCACGTTTTCTGAGGGTCGTGGTTTCTAAGCCACGTTTCACTGAGGTACAAGGTCTCTAGGGTCCCATATGTCCTACTTGCTTAGGGATTTCCCATGGAGCTTATGATTTGACTTCCATTTCAGTTGTTTCATACTTACTGTCTCATTGTGAAAAAACCCATTTCAAACTAAACTGCTTTCTTGAAAATTTCGAAAGGTTAATGCGCTCTTGGAATGTATTTGGAAAATATGGTGGAGTAATAATGATTTTCTTAAAAACGTAAACTTGTGATTTGGATTTGAAAAGAATGAAAAAAATATTATTTTATTATGTCTTATTTTCAAACTAGCATAATTTGATTTCTTTTTAAATGTAAGGGCATAAGGCATGGTTACTCCTTGGCTTTCCTACTAAGAATCTCAGTGCTCACGCCTACATTACTTTTCAGTTTCAGGTTATAGACTTGGATCGCTCTTCGAGCGAGCATGGTTATAAGTTTGTTGGTGACCCATGGGGTCACTTGGAGGTATGTCTAGTTGCATATCTTTATTTTATTTCCCGCTGTTAGTGTTTACTTATTTTGTTCTGTTTATTTCTGTTTATCTGTATTCTATTTTCTATGCTAAATCGTTCTCAATGGCATGTTTAGATGTCCGACACTAGTTGCCTGCCTGTGTGGATTGGGGATGCCCTTCGGGCCTTGTCGCGGACCGTGTCAGGCACCGGGTCAGATCGTGACCCGACTTGGTTCGTGACACAGACGGATAGACCAGATGAGCTGAGGAGGCCATCTGTACCCACCCTTCAGGTGGGATTCCTGGGGGATGACTCAGTAGTTACTGTTTACTTTTCTACAGTTGTACTTTACTATTGGGATTGTATTTCCGACCCCATTCCTTTCAGCACTTACTTTTGTATTCAGTTTTACTTAGTGTTTATTTTCAGTTTTTTCCTCTACTGCTTATGTTCAGACTGTTTTTGTGTTACAGGTTAAAAGTCAATGCCTTCCCTTTTATCCGGATTACGCCTTTGGTGCTAGTCGCCAGCCCTTGGATTTTGGAAGGCGGGATTGGGGTAGTCACGGCACGGGCCCCAAGGATGGGTCGTGAAAAATTGGTATCATAGGAGTCGGTTCTACCACAGAACTTAGACTCGGACTCTTTAAACAGCAATAGTGTTAAGTTTTTTGGGTGTGGTTATCAGTTTAGGGAAACCGGTGTTGGTGCGGTGGCCGATGTATCTATACACTAGGACTGTGACTTCTGATTTCCGACTCAGTGCACGAAAACACTGATTGCATGTGTGTTTCCTTTGAAAAGTTTTCTTCTTGATTACTTTGAGTCCGCTCATCGGGTATTTTTTTTTGATCGTGGCACACCTGTTTCATTATAGGATGTCCCCACAAAGGCAGCTATCTAGGGTTCTGAGTTTTATACAAGATGGTATCCCACCGAGCGACGGGGCCTCTGTGCAGGGCCCCATCATAGCAGAAGTACTAGCGGTACCACTACCTGCTGGGCCACCAATACCACCAGCTCTAGAAGCAGAGAGTGCATGCCATCTGAGTGCGTTGCACAAGTTCCAGTGCCATTGGATGCCCAGGTTCTAGGGAGAGATGAACCCACAAACTGCTGAGGATTGGATGGATGCTATCGTGAGAGTTTTCAGATTGGTAGGGCCACCAACCGACCTTATGGTGATCCTTGCCGTGAGTCTCCTAAATGTAATAGCAGGTAGATGGTGGGCCTCGTTGCTCCAGGTGCATGACGAGGCATCATTTCTCTAGACAGACTTCAATAATCTCTTCCGCTCGGAGTTTGTTCCAGCCACCCTTCGTGCGGTGCAGATTCAGGAGTTACTTTATCTACAGTAGGGCATCATGACAGTAGCTCAGAACTCAGAGAGGTTCACCAACCTCTCGCGTTACTCCATTGATATGGTACGGGACCCATTCTTTAGGGCCTGGACCATTGATTAGGGACTCAGGCACGAGATCAGGGCTTCGAAGATTCCCCTCAGCATTCCGACGTAGGCAGGGGTGCTAGAGCGAGCCCTTCTAGTGGAGAGTTTTCTCACTGAGTAGTCACCAGCGGTGAGACCCACCGTAGAGAAACATGTAGTGGAGTCTTCTGCAGCCAACAATAGACAGTTCACGTAGAGGTCTAAGTGGACCAGGTCATCAGGTGGGCGACCTCTGGATACAGGTTCGGTTGTGTGGGGAACATGAAACAGAGCCAGCCATACGATGAGTAGGTAGTGTTGTGCATACGGTGGGCAGGGCCACATGGCTCGTGACTGCCCGACCCACCATGCAGATGAGTAGCAGACAATAGATGGACCTCTCAGGAAGAGGTAGATGTTTGACAATGGTGGTCCGTCGGGAGCATGTGGACATGGCAGAGGAGCTGGCCAAGCAGCGGGTGGTGGACGACGTTTCAAGGCACTACCACCACCACCAACAGGAGGTCCACCCCAACCACAGGGAGCTGGCAGACAGTGGCGGGCTCAGCTCCAGGCAGTCGAGGACTATTACCACAGCACACCTGATATGATTATAGGTACTATCTGTGTCTACTCCACCCTTTTTGTAGTACTTATAAACATAGGTGTGAGTCATTCATTTATTTCGTCTGCCCTTTTTTGGAGCTCAGAGATTCCGACGGAGCCGTTGGCTTAATCCTTACAGCTAGAGACTCCTACGTGAGCTGGCTCGACGATTATGCACTAGTGCCAGCTGTGTGATCTTACTTAAGTAGGCAAGAGCTTCGGCTGGGATCTTCTTATAGTGGCGTCAAGGCCTTACAACGTCATCTTGGGTATGGACTATTTATCCACAGTTCATGCTCAGATTGACTGTATTAGGTGCAAAGTGCATTGTATCTGCACAGATGGGACCAGGTTCACCTTCACCAGAAAGAAGGGATCCTTTGCAGCGTAGGACGGAATTACGCAGAGGAGGGGGAAACCGATCACACATCAGTTGGCCAGTATCATCCTTGGAGAAGTTGATATGCGGAGTCCGAGTTTTCCTATTGTGGTGGATTAGTACATGAATTTTTTCCTGATGATGTTCCAGGACTACCTCCAAGTAGATAGGTAGACTTCTATATTGACCTGTACCCCGGGACAACACTGATATCTACTCCAGCATATCGAATGCCTCCTGTTGAGCTTTGTGAACTGCGAGTAAAGCTATAGGACTTGTAGGGGAAGGGGAAAATCTGACCCAGTGTTTCACCATGGGAATCACTGATTTTGTACACCAAGAAGGTGGATGGGAGCTTGCGACTGTGTGTCGACTACCGTCGCATGAATCAGGTGACCGTGAATAACAAGTGCCCACTCCCAAGGATTAATGACCTCTTTGATCAGCTCAAGGGAGCACGATGATTATCGAAGATAGACCACAGGTCAGGCTATCACCAGCTCAGAGTTTGAGATGAGGATGTGAAGAAGACAAACTTCAGGTGTTGCTATGGCCACTATGACTTCTTGGTTATTCCCTTCGGTGTAACAAACACTCCAGCTATGTTCATTGGTCTCATGAACTGAATATTCCAGCCGTTCCTCGATCGATTTGTCGTAGTCTTCATCGACGACATACTGATTTACTCGACTACTAATGAGGAGAACGCCTACCATTTTGGGGTAGTACTGGACACACTCTGAGAGCACCAGCTTTATGGTAATCTCTTGAAGTACCAGTTATGGATTCGAGAGGTTCACTTCTTGGGACACGTCATCTCAGAGGCTGGAGTTGCAGTGGACCCAGCGAAGATCGAGGCAGTACTTTCTTGGGAGCCACCCAGGAGTGTGATGGAGGTACAAAGTTTCCTAGGTCTGCCTGGATACTATCATAGATTTATGCCAGACTTCTCCAGAGTTGTGGCCCCGCTTTCAGCCTTGACGAAGAAGGGTCAACCCTTCGTGTGGCCAGAGATATGACAGTAGAAATTTCAAGAGCTGAGGAAGAGGTTGACCAGTGCGCCCAGCTTTAGGCTACCAGAGGAGGGAGTAGGGTACGTAGTTTACTGCGACGCATCAGGGACCAGACTCGGGTGTGTCCTGATGCAGGAGAGAGCAGTGGTCACGTATGGTTCATGGAAGTTGAGACAGCAAGAGCAGAACTACGCTACCCATGACCTGGAGTTAGTAGCAGTGGTCTTCACCTTGAAGACGTGGCAGTACTATTTGATGGGTGAGCATTTTACAGTCCACTCTGACCACCAGAGTCTCAGGTACATCTTCTCGCAGAAGGACCTGAACCTGAGACAGCGACGATGGATCGAGTTCCTCCAAGTCTTTGACTTCGAGATATTCTATACTCTTAGGAAGGGGAACGTTGTAACAGATGATCTCAGCAGGAGATCAGGCATTCAGCTACTAGGAGAGGTGACAGAGTAGCTATCCGTGTTGTAGATATCCTTTGTGTATAGAGATGGAGCATCCTTTGTTCAGTCTCTCATAGTCACTCATCCACTTCTTCAGCGAGTCAGGGAGGCACAGAGAGGGGATGTTGACTATGAGACGTGACGTTCTCAGATATCCTCAGGGCAGGCACCTGATGGGTTTTCTGAAGGTGGGGAGCATGTCATTCTCTTCAGGGGACGTACCATGGTACCAGTTTCACTACAAGAGGAGGTGTTGAGGGAGTTTCACACTTCCCCTCTAGCGGTAAATCCAGGAGTGGAAAATATGTATCAAGACCTCAGACAATAGCATCGGTGGCTGGGTATGAAGAAAGCAGTAGTATAGTTTGTCTCTCAATGCCTCACTTGTCAACAAATGAAGGGGGAGAAACAGGTTCTATAAGGCTAGGTTCAGCCCTAATAGGTTCCAGAGTAGAAGTGGGGTGGGATATCCATGGATATTGGGATGGTACTTCCATGTAAATCCAGAGGGAAAAACTCTATCTGGGTGATCGTAGACCGACTCACCATACCGACCCACTTCCTACGGATCAGATAGTAGGGCTTAGTAGAGAGCTTGGGGCGCCTCTACATTCAGGAGATCATATGGATTCATGGTGTTCTATTGACTATCATCTCTGATCGACATGCTCGTTTCCCTTCCCGGCTATGGAATGGGTTACAGGAGGCTTTTGGGATGCATCTTCGCATGAGCACCACCTTCCATCCTCTGATGGATGGTCAGACTGATATGACCATTCAGACTCTTGAGGACATGCTCCGTGCATGTGACCTCGACTTTGGTCGTAGCTAGGAGGATCACTTACCCTTGGTGGAGTTTGCGTACAACCATAGCTACCACTCCACCATCGGGATGACACATTACGAGGCACTGTACGACCAACCTTGCAGATCACCTCTATGTTGGACTAACCCATGGGAGTCAGCACTTGTAGGACCAAATATGGTGCAAGCTATGACGAAAAAGGTGCAGATCATCCAGGAGCGGACGAAGACTGCACAGAGCTGGCATAATCCCTATGCTGATTGAAGAGGGAGACCACTGGAGTTTGAGGATGGAGACCACGTCTTTCTATAGGTCTCACCTCGATGAGGTCTACGGATATTTGTCTGAGGTAGCAAGTTGTCTCCGTGATTCATCAGACCTTTTCAGGTCCTCAGTAGGGTAGGTGAGGTGGCTTACCGCCTGGACCTTCCACCACAGTTGCACCGAGTGCATGACGTCTTCCACGTATCTCAGCTGAGGAGATACATGCACAACCCGTCCCACATCATCGGCCATGGGGAACTGGACATCGATGATGGGGAGACTTTCACGGAGGTCCCAGTAGAGATTGAGGATCGACAGGAGAGGGTCCTATATGGACGGTCGATTCCTCTAGTATTCATTATCTGGTATCATGGGAACCTCCAGGAGAGCGCATGGGAGAAGGAGTCTCATATGTGTGCTCAGTAATCTCATTTTTTTCCTAGTGTATGTTGTAGCTTTACTAGGATGTAAATCCCTAATTTTGGGATAATTTAAAGACCTGTAAATTTCAAGAAATTTTTTTTCTTAAATTCTTTGGAATTTTATGAGTCTGCAGTTTCTGACGGATCCTGATTCCGAGGCCCAGTGTGTCCAGAATCAATTTCTGAAGTTTTCTTCAGGTACATTCAGTAAACGTACGTGCTGGTTTTTCTATCTTTTGAATAGTTCCTTGGAATTGAAATCTGAGGACACTGATGAACTCACAGCATCAGTATTTTCCTAACGGGACCTTTACCATAGTTTCTTTTGGTCGGGAGGAGAATTTAATTTTTGGGATTTCTTCTTAAAATAAATAAAAATTATGTGTTACATAATTTTTATTAAGGGGGTGGTTATCTTCTCCAAAGAGAAGTTAAAGGTGGGGCCAACATTAACACCTAACCCCTCAACTCCCCCTTTAACTCCCATGAACCCCCTTTAACTCTTAAACCTTTCACCTCCTTCCATTAAAGATGCAAAAACTCGCTTAATTAATTAGAAATTAATTAAATGGCTCACCAAATTTGAATTATTTTGAAATTTGTATCAGGAATAAAAATAATACCCAATATTTTATTTTTGGGTGGGAACATATTGTGTTGGTGGAGCTTTGGAGAATAGAGAGGGCCTTCTTCCAACGAAGAACAATTCATTCTATCGACGAAGAACGATGACTCCCATGAAGAACGCACATCTTCATTCTTCTTCCTCCATGCCAAGGGAGAAGACGACGCCCATGAAGAACATCGCCAACGTCTTTCGCTCCAACGTTGATGGAACAATGTCTGTCTTCCGCGACATCGTCTTCCGCGACGTCGTCTTCCGCGACGTCATCTTCCGTGACTTCGAGAACATACCTAGAATCGAGGTAGGGGAAATATGGATTATTTATTTATTTATACATGTGTATTATACCCTTGTACCCTGGAGATTGATTTTGGTTGACGGTGATCATGTTGTTATCATCTAACATGGAGGGGGCGGGCCGAACAAACACGGCCCGACGTCCCTCTGTTGAACCCTGTTTATGTTGGTGATGGAGGCGGAGCCGGAAGGACATGGTGCCATTGCACTGCGTCGGAGGAAGGAGGCCACGATCTTGAGGCAGCGGTAAATGAAGGCAGTGGCGATTGAAGGCGGCGGCAACCGAAGGCTGGGCCAGACCAGTGTCGTCGTGCCAGATGCGTGGGTGGAAACCGCAGCCCGCAACCGCGGGCCGCTCAACAGATGAACCGGCTGACCGCCTATTGGTCAGGCTGAAGGGAACCGCAGTGCCGCTTGGCGCCGCGTGGGAAGAACAGTGGCCCGCTGTGGGGGCCGCTCGCACCGAACAAAACTGGCTGGGAAGCAAGGATGGGTGGCACCGCTTGGTGCCGTCGAGCGGTCTGTGGCGACCCCCATCCGGGTCGAACCTGCCAAACAGGATCGGGCCAACCAGCCAGCCCACTGGGCTTGACGGGCCGGGCCCGTTTCGCTTAAACACGAATATCTTCTAGACCGCGCGTCTGATCGATGTGCCGTCTACGGAACTGGAATCCTCGTGACGAGGTGGTACTTTTTTGATATTCTAAGTCAGTTTCAGACTACTTTGGAAAACGGCCGGGTTTTAAACGATCATAATTCGAACCAGGCCCCTGGAACAAAAATGCTAATAACTCTCAGACCGGATGTCCGATTGATGCGTCGTCTTTCGCGTTGGGTTCATTTTGATGAGACGGAACTATGGGATACATCAACTTAGGACATTGTGATAGTTGATGTATCGACACTTGGCTTGAGGAGCGAACCCTTCCGGAATCGAGCGTGCTGTGTGTAGGAACCCTAGAGCTGGATGCGACTGCAATGAATACTTTACAGGGATCCTCTGTGGGTTCGACAACGATGGATATTGTACCGGAATCCTTAGTGGGTCTGACAATTTTGACTTATATTCTTGTATCCTATGTGGTTTTGATAGAGTAGCTGGTCTTGTATCTTATGTGGGTTAGACAGTGTAGCTGGTCTAGTATTCTGTGTGGGTCTGACAGCTTAGATAAATCAGTGACTACATCTGATCATCTCTATCATTATACATGAGATGTATACCTCTGTGATCTGATTCTTGACTTTCAATCATTATCATCGATGTGATTGACATTACTTTCCAGTGTGGACTGGGTTGTTCTTGGGCTCGAGAGTTGGAGATGAACTGTCGTTGATAATTTAGGTATATGTATGGGCATATACCTAAGTAGGGTTGGTTGATACTTCATGATTGTATCTTTCCTATCATGGTTTATTCTTCGTGGATTCTGGGAGACCTTCAGGGGTCTAGGGGTCCCTACTGAGTATCGTTATACTCACCCCTGCATGGGAAATTCCCGCACTTTGTTGTGTTGGTTGCAGATGACGGACAACACTGATCAAGGCAGAGTGTTGAGGATCTGGACGGTACGTGGAGGTGGACAACTTGGTGAGACTTACACGGAGCGGACTGACGTACCTAAGGTGCTGAGGAGGCCATTTGTACCCACCATTTAGGTGGGATTCCCAAAGTATGACTTAGTAGTTGCTGTTTAGTTTTCTGTAGTTGTACTTTACTGTTGGGCTTGTATTTCTGGCACCTTTCCTTTCACCACTTTATTTTTTATTCAGTTTTACTTAGTGTTTATTTTCAGTTGTTGCCTCTACTGCTTGTGTTCAGACTGTGTGTGTGTGTGTGTTACAGGTTAAAAGGTAGTGCCTTCCCTTTTATCAGGATTACGCCTTTGGTACTAGTCTCCATCCCCTGGCTTATGGAAGACGGGCTTGGGGTAGTCACAACACGGGCCCCGAGGACGGGTCGTAACAAGATAATTTTGGTGGGTCTTCAAAAATCATGGAATGGTTTTATCATATACTTTTTCATATAAATTAATTGTACAACATAAGAGAGGTATTATCACAACCATTAAAATATGTTTCAACAATTAAAATAGTTTTACAAATAGACATGAAATATGGAAGGGATATTAAAGACACATCATTCATGATGTCAGTAAATCAATACATCATGGATGATGTTTTTATTTTTAGATTAAGTGGATGATGAGAAAAATACTGATGATAAGTATTACCATTAACATGATAAAAATGTATAATATATAATACAAGAGTTCTCATTCCTCTTGGATAATTGGAGGTGAAGATATTATAATAAAACAAAATAACTGAAATGAAAACATGAGAAAATGAAAGAAAATTATTACACTTGATATCATCTTCTTTAGATCCTCCATAATGCCTTCGATTTTAGACTCTTGGTTAGACCAATAAAACATTGATGTGTGGAAGATAATTTGGAGAAGTATTGGATAGAATTTATACAATTCTAAAATCCCGAGAAATGATATAGGAAGAGGGGGCATGGGGTGGTATTTGTAGTGAAAGTGAGGGAGTTTTTAATTGATTTCATAGGAAACCTCATTACTGGTACTTTCAAAACCATGGCCTCACACATGGTATTTCTGCATGGTATTGGAAAATTAGGACACATCATATCACAATTTAATCCTAGAGTTTTATAGAATGATTACATAACCCTTACATCATTGTGATGCCATTAATCACACCAAAAATATAAAACTGTATTTTTACTATTCACCAAAAATTCAAATCTCATAAAAATCTAAAAAAACACCATAATAATTTCTTTTACATGTAGAAATAAAAAATAATCATCTTTTTTGAAATAAATTTTCCAAATGTGATTAATATAACAACCCTAATCATTATTACACACATAAACATGATTTATTACATAAACTCATCACATGATACAACATAGATGATCGAGAGGTCTAGTGTATTTGGGGATAGGAACATTACATAACTACTTAAAACATGAAACACAACATCTTTATTGATAAATTCTTTTACATGACCACACACTTCCTTCATACATAGCATTTCATGGGATAACCTGAGGACATGCATATGAAAATGGTGAGCTATACAACATAGTAAGGGACTAAACTAGGCATACATGAGGAATATAGTACACGTTAGGAAATAGGCATATCAATGTGGCATTAGAGAAATATGAACATAAAGGTATGATATAGCATGATTATCATAACAAGGAAATGTGGGAACAAAATTTAACATGATATTAGCATGGTCCACGACTCATTGAACATTAATCATGAGCAAACCCTCATTGAACATGAATTATCATGAGTAAACAATAATTTTACGAGACATATCATAATACTAATCTTTAACCAATTCATTAGAGAGCTATTAGGGCGCACCATTCTTAATCATTTCATTTCATGCATAAGTGCACCAGAGGGGTCATATAACGTGGATTCATTAAACATAATCATTTATTCTATGATAATGGAATGTTGAATTCATACATGAAACTCTATAATCAATAATTAGATTTTAATAAATTTGAATACCCATGACAGAGAAATGGGAATGGTAATCACTATACAATGACTTTGGCTTGGAAACTCACGATGCAATTTCGAAAAAATAACGTCGTGACATAAGAATTCATAAAATTGCTTGATGAGAGATAAAGGGGTGTCTCATTATATTTATATGAAATAGAAAGTAAGAGGGTCATATAGATAGATGTCCCAACATATGTAATGGAATTTAGATTCATAAAACAATGGAATTTCTTGAATGTAAATGAGGAGGGAGAAATCCCTTACGGAATTTTGGCATGGTGATGGGTGCACATGAGAGGCATTAATGAGAGATAAAGGGGTCAATCATCATTAAAAAATAAGAAGGGAAGTATATTGAAGGTGAGATATCATAGACAAATTATTATAATTGAAAATAAAAGGTAATAACAACATAAATTATGTGGGACAAAATTGATAATGTAAGAAATCACTCACTTGGAAGGGTGATACCCAAGGATTGGGAAAGGCATATAGGGACCTTGGGGTGCCTCAGGAGGATTCTAGATAATTGAGGGAATGGGTTTTTCATGCTCCAATAGTTTTGAGTGATGAAATTTGGGATCTTGGTTGGGTATATATAGGAAAAAGAGGGAATTAAATATTATTTATGTATAGGGAACCACACATTAAACTAATCAAATCCACAAAACAAACCCTGGGTTTTGCCTGTGGTTTGTCAAAAAGGGGAGAGGAAAAAAATTATTTTATAAACCCAAAGATCGAAATTATTAAAATATTCATCTTGCTTATGTGGATGTGAGTCCCACTCTTAAGGATATCATTTTAAAAGATATAATGTTTTAAATGTCTTGGTGGTTCTACTATGGAACGAAAAAATTAGTCATAAAATGTAAAATCACATTATTTTAAAGGTAAAATATATATTTCCCAAACATCTGTTTTATAGTATTTTATTACATCACTATAGGGTTATTATTATGTCATAAAACACATTATATATTTGAAAGGTATATAATTATTACACAAAAATTGGACTATCTCAAAAAATTAAGAAAAATTCACAGTAGGATAATTTTGACGTCCTGATTTCATAAATAATATTCATTTTATCTAAATAATTTGATAAATATGTGAATGTTTACATTTAAAATAAAAACCTATATTTATCCAAAAATCATGGGTTTTGACAAAAAAAAATTTCAAAACATAATAAAAATTACAATTTTATTCATAAAAATTAAATGATCACTTATATATAATAAAATTTAATTCAGTAATAATATTTTATTAAAATTTAATTTTATTGGAAGGTCCATTTATTCGAAATAATAATAATTTGATATTAACAAAAAATATTATTTATTCTTTAAAAACAATTTACAAAGTAATAATAAAAAAATTAATGTATATTCTTTATTTTGTACAAAAATAATATACATAATCATAGTTCTGTGGTCTTTATACACAACCCCTTCTAACACATTCTTATGACCCATGGGTAAGATGTGCAATTTCGGGAAACTCTTGGGGTGGAACATATAACATCGCTAGGGTGGTAATCTCAATCAACATCCTCTTCTCCTGTAGTTCATTCCTTTAGAGCTTAACGTATTGAAGTTCGGCTTGGGCTTCTTTATGAGTGAATACCAATGACACCACCACCATTCTCTGCTCTAAAAAATGGGCTTCATATGGGGAAATTCTACTAGATGAGGGCATCGCTTCCTTTGTCTAAGTATATTGGATTTTTTAAATCTCTATTTTTATACTAATCAGTTGATCACTGTTCAACAGCTATATTAGAAACGGTAACAATTATTAACGGTATTTTGAAATCCAAAATCATAAAACCAAATAAGTTCATATGTTATATAACCATATTACATAATAATACATTTAATTAGATCAAGATGATTTTTCATTTTTAAATGTTTGGGTCATTTCAATCATCCACCCTTAAGAAATTTTACCCTTGAAATTTCATTTACCCACACTAATAAAAATGAGGGTATCTCTACTTCATCACTTCATCTAATTACCACTTTGCCTCTTCACACTTTTGGTTTTCAATAACACCTTGATGAGCGGTATTGTCTTATTTTGTAGAACTTTTTCCCTAATATATATGATCTTCACTATCTTCTCTTCATAAACAAGGCCATTCTCAAATGGTAACACATCAGAATGAGTACATGTGATGGGTTAGGTTTGTACTTCCTCGAGATTGATACATCGTATAAATCATGTACTTGACATAGGATTGGTGGTAATGCTAGTATATAGGCCACTGATCCAATGTGATCAAGGATCTCAAAATAGTTCATGTGCCTGGGACTATGCTTTCCCTTCTTCCAAATATCGTAACTCTCTTCCACCATTATATGATGAATAATTACATGTCCCTGACATCAAACACTAGGTATCTACGATGATTATCATTATAGCTCATTTTTCGTCTTAGAGTAGTTTTAATGTGTTCTTGGATGGTCTTAACCTTCTCCACCATATCTTCAACCATATCTAGACTTAAGAGTTTTTTTCTCTCAAACATCATCCCAACATGTTGATTTTTCATTCCTCTTCCGAAAAAGGGCTTTATATTAAGCCATTTGGATGTTTGAGTGGAAATTATTGTTGCAAGTGAACTAAACTAGAGGAAGATGTTGATCCCAATCAACATTGAAAACCATTGGGCATGATCTCAACATGTCCGCATGTATTTGGATTGTCTTCTTTGATTGTCCATCTGTTTGAGGATGATATGTTGTACTGTAGTACATCTCAGTATTTAGAGAATGTTGAAGACACTTCAAAACATTAAGGTAAATCATGGATCTTGATTAGATATAATCGATAATTGTACTCTATGTAGCCTTACCACATATTAGATATATATCTGTCCCACTTGATCAAATGATAAATCCTCTCAAATTTAAATTAATTGTGTAATATTCGTATGAAGATCCACAACAACCCAGATAGCATTGTTTCCATGGGATGTCTTCAGATGTACGGTGACAAAGACCATGGTGATGTTTTCCCACTTCAATATTATATGGGTAATGGTTTCATCATCATCTTAGACTTTCGCCTCTCAACCTTTACTTAATGACATACCAATCACATTGATGTATACTTAGCGATCTCCTTTTTTATGTAATCCCACCATTAAAGCTATCAGATAACTCAACACATCATTGTGTTTCCTGGGTAAATGGAGAATGTGGAACTATGTGGATCATCAAAAATTTCATTCTTTAACTTCGGATTTGATAGAAAAATTGGTCTTGACCCAAATCACATAATTTCTTCTTCATTATCATTGAACTCTAAAGATTTTCCATTTCATATATTTTCCACTTTCTTCTAAATTCCTACATCATAATTTTGTGCATCCTTTAACCATTCCATGATAAATAGTTGAGAAATAATTTGTAAAAGTATTGATGATATTCCCTTCTATATGATTCACATTTACATCTTCATCAAATATATGAAGATTTTATCCTTCTCAATTTTCATCATTTATAGAATTTTTGGGTAATTTATACTTAGAGCATCTTCCTCCTTGTTCTCTTTCCCATGGTGGTAATAGATTGAGATGTCATAGTCTTTGATCAGATCTAACCATCTATGTTGGTACATTTTCAACTCTTTCTATGAAATTATATATAATTGAGGCCTTTTTTATCAGTATATATTTCATACTTCTCTCCAAATAGGTAATGTCACAATATTTTTAAATGTTATGTCTACTAAATCCAATTCTATATCATGTGTTGTTTAGTTTTTCCCATGAACATTCAATTGGCTGGAAGCATAGGCAATTACTTTGTCATTTTTCATCAACACACAACCTATTTCCTTCTTTGATGCATCACTAAATAACACAAAAAGTTCACCAATTGTGGGACGTGTGAGAACATGCATAGTGATAAGCCTCCTTTACAACTCCTTGAAGCTCTCTTCACATTCATCAATCCATGAAAACGTTACCCCCATCATAGTTAGCATGGAAAGAGGGTTGGAAAATCTTGAAAAATTTCTCAAAAATTGGTGATAATACATAGGTAACCCTAGTAAGCTATGGATATTTGTTACTGATGTTTTCCTTAGCAATACCTCAATTCCAGATATCTTGGAGAGATCCACAGATATCCCGTTCCTTGTGATTATATTTCCTAATAATGATACCTCCTTAAACTGAAACTATAAAACCCAAATAAATTAAAAATTTATTTATAGAATGCATGAAGCACTAAGACTCTATAAAAAACCAATTTATTATAACCTAGTTAAGTAAATATAATTTTTTCACCTCTGTGATTTGAATTTTGACATACAGGGTTGCGTTAAGTAATATATTTAGAGTCTGATGAGACAAATATAATTTTTGGTGAATAGTAACATATCCTTATTAATAGGGAAGTACCCTTATAAATAGTAATCAATAGTAATGAATAGTAAACCATATAAAAAATAGAAACTTGACCCATGAATGGATAAATACAATTTAGTCCTTTTAAATGTGAAGAAACGATAATAATATAAGTATTGGCATTTTTGTATGACGTAAATATTTAAATTAAAATTTTCTGATAAATTTAATAATTCAAAATGGAAATTTATTTTTATAAAAGGTAATCAAAAATTGATAATTTATTTTCTTATGATTGTAAGATAATTTTACAGTACCTAGATTAATTTTTCATGGTCTTATAAAACAAGTTATAGTTTTAAAGTGGTTTTTTGAATAAATTATGCTTTTATATAAAAATTAAATTAAAAATATTTAGAAAATTAGTTTAAAAAAATGGATTCATGTTTTTAATTCTACACATCAGAAAATGGTTATGGTAAATTTTTGAGATTTTTCTAAAATACATGAACTTTTTGTGAATAGTAAAAATATAATTTTGAGTTTTCAGCTATTTAATGAAATAATAATGACATTATAATTAAAATAAAAATCTGGTCAACTTTTGTATAGTAACATATTACATGACGTGTCCCATGTGGCAGAAACCATGGGCAAATACCATGGGCAAGCCCATGGTTTTTCAAAAAACCACTAATGATGTGTCCATTTTAAATCATTAAAAAACTCCCTCTCATTTTATATAAATATCCACTCATACAATTGTTTTAATTCATTATAAATACCTCATACTAGAATATCTAGTGGTTTTACATCCTTAGGATTCCTCTCTAGGTTCCCTAATTCCCCCATGGTCCCCACCTTCATGTTCTCGGAGTTACTTTACAATATAAGGGAACCTTTCACCCTCCTCTTTTAGTCAACACTTCTTTTCTGTTATCTCTTTGAATTTACATTCTCATATTTTGGGGTTTGATATTATTTAATCCTCATAAAGTCATTTTTATGTCCATTTTCTGAGATACACTTTTTCTCTCATCAATTATTTTTATGAAATTTTAAGAAACATAGTTAGGCTACCGAATTTTCATAAAGTATCTCTCAACTTTTCATTTATTTTCATGTTAATATCTTTTTTTATATACTCAACACCTGTGTCCAAATAACCATGATAACTCTAGTATCATATATATACAAGAATTATATTATGTGAATGGAAGAACCATCATCAATATTCTTACTCCCTCCCTTTTATTTTTATAAACGAAATCAACATCCATGTCATTCCAATTTATATCATTCGTGGACGAAGAAGTTTATTTCATCAATTTATTCTTCAATAATGGCCATGAAACCATTTATATGGTTTATAAGGACAATAATATATGTATTATAACATAATTAATATTCATGAACCAGTATACATACATATTGTTCAATCATATAACCAAACTAGTTCATAATAAGAACAATACCTCTTAAATAATCTGAGGTGAATGTCATTAATATTTCATCTAATGATTCATCCTATTTCCTTGTAACTAAATTATATTAATGATCATTAAAACTTTTTTGTGTTAATAAATCTTTTTTTGTAGATTTACATCCACTCCACATGAAATCCATTACTTAAAAAATAGTGAACCGATTATGAAAATCAAGAAAATGAACACTTCAGAATGACAAAATTAAATATAATAACTTTTCAATAAGGACATAAATAAACTAAACAGATTTATGATAAACTAAATAAATGCCTAATAGGTTCTGAAATAAGTTATTAATAAGTCTAATTTCATATTCCAGGACATTAAGTTCAAGAGCAGAACACATTTGGACTTAAGGTAAGGGGCTTCTTCATCTCATATCTGTTTTTGTGAGATATTATGTATTCACTACTATTACTTGAGTATGGTGTATGTGTCCTTCCCATTAATGTTTCATATCATTAATCTTTTTATTATCATGATATTAAATGTATCATTTGAAGATTCTTAATTTTGGGGAATTGGTATCAATTGATTACAAAGTGATGAGAGTTTTCCACGCAAACCTCCATTTTAATTCGGGATAATTTTATTGTCTAATTACCTTAATGAAATTCTTTTTTATTATTATAAAATCCTCTTAAATTATATGTGACTATTATATATATGTTTACCAATTAGATTCCTGCTTTATTTTATGGAGAGTTACACATTTTAATGGGATCTTTTAAAATTATTTCTGAAATACAAACTTTGTTCAATGGATATTTTTTAATTCTTACAAGTTTTCAAGTGTACGCCAGAATTGGTTTTAAGACACCATTACTTTTATAAAAACACTCATTTTATCATGAAAAATTATCTTGGATCATTTCTGGATTTATGAGATTAAATGTGGCTTTTCACTTTAAAAATATTTTTAATACTTTCGTTAAATTTCTCTAAAATGATTTATTTATAATAAATATTATGAACTCTTTTGACATAATTTCACTTGAGTGGGACATCATTTATGCAGAAAATATACTTTCAATGTTTTGGTATTTTATTTTCTGGGATATTCATGTTTACAGGCTGATTTCATGGAAAATATAAATGATTTTCGAAAATAACTATTTTTTCAAAAGTAAAAATTATTTCTCTCATCTCACATTAACTTTTATGAGATATATACCTAGTTCACCACTTACTTCTTACATGTGGTGTATACACTTCCCTTTCATATATCATATCTAGAGTCTTGTTTTTTTAATGATATTCTATGGGATTTTTAATTTAATTATTCAAGGTGTTTTTGGACACTTTTTAAAGTTTAAGGATTATTTCCTCAATAATTTTTCAATTGTATACTTTCGAAATATCCTCATGTATGGACACGTCTTTTTTTATCCTGTAATTCATTGAGGTTTATCTCCTATAATATGATCCACCATGTTTTATTGAATGGTATATGATTATTTTGATAACTTTTTAATTATGTATTTAATTATTCAACGTGGTTTGGGAAAAATTAAATAAGTTATATTTAATTATTTAAAGTTGTATAAGAAATTTTGAATAAATGACACAATTTATTTATTCAAATTGGTATGGTAAAAAACTGAATAAAATACTTACTATACACATGAGAAATGCATTTGACTTATTAGGTGATGGGTGGGGCACTCTATAGCCTCTTCATATATCCTTAGGTCTAATGAGACAAACTAGGTTATGTAAGGAGGCCTTGAAAAAATGGTATTTTATGGTTTAGGCATGAGGTTTTGATAGTGTGGTTATGATGTCTGGCATATGCATTTCCCTCATTATGAAAATTAATATTGATTGTTCAAGTGGTTATTCTACTAGTATAATATCCATGATTATGTTTTATTATGGAATTATTTTTTTAGCTATTATTCCTTCTATAATGTGTTCAAGTTTATTTCAAAAGGAATGTGTTTTAGTTATTTACCATTCCTAATGTTTATGTTTATGTTATCTTCCAATTTATTGTGTAACCCTTATTGAGCATTTGAGCTCATCTCTTTATTATGTATCATTATCCCGGGATATGAAGAACTGATAATTTATTGAGTTTTCAATGATTATGTTCATTAAATTTTGTTATGTATAATATTTTGTTTCCTTTCAAAATGTAAAATGGGTACCCTGTATGTATTTAGTTATTTAAGAGAACTAAATTGATCGGTCCTTCCCGATTTGATTCCTTTTTTATATTCCCATGTAATAAAAATGGTAATGGCTCTGGGAAACTGGGGTCGGGTCCTTACAATTGGTTTCAGTGAATGTTTAGTAGAAAACATGGAAACTAGGTTTAGAAAATGATGATAAGGGAAACAATCTCTAAGATAGTATTTTAGGATAAGCACATAAAAACATCCTATTATTTTGGTAAGGAATTGGTTATGTAGATCTTTATTGAAAATATATCCCAATCAGGATAAAAACAGGTAGAGGTGGCTTTGGCATAGATTACCTGGGAATGAAAACTCCGAAAAGGATTTTTGGGCTTGACCTAGGGTATCCTGGTACATGACAACATCCCTTGCTACACACTTTGTTTGACACTCCCAGGTGATATGCATAAGATAATTCACATTTTATTTACCCACCATTGTGGACGATTTATGCCCACCAACGTAACCAATATATATGGTTCTAAGATTAAAAATGAATAAATTTATGTTATGTGATATACCATGTTTAGTGTTATAGAGAGTTCATAATTTAATGATCTAATATAAAATATGGATTTGATTAGAATTGGCTCCTAGAAGAAGAAATGAGAATTCCACCAATGAATAAGATGCAAAGAGTAAGAATTATCGTATCTCTAATCGTCTTAAGACATCATTTCAAAGGATGATTGTCTCCTAAGTATCCTCATCATTTGTAGGAATTCTATCACCTGTTGACAAGGAATGTAAAGACTTATCTGAGTCATATGGATTTGATAGGAAGAAAAGGAAAAGATTATGGCATGGAAAAACATGTATAAAGGGAAGAAAAGAAAGATGTATTTTCCCACATGTGATAATTGTTGAAGGAAACATCTTGGTATATGCTTGAGAGGAAAATGAGTTTGCTTCCAGTGTGGAGAAAAAGGAGACCGTACTGATAATTGCAATACAAGGATAGAATTTCTATATATTCAATTCGTCAACTACAAGGATTTGGGAAACTAGATGAATCAATGTCCTAGCCATTAAAGGAATGTACCACAAATGATGATTTTGGATAATGATCATGTAATGATGATACTGTAAATGAAGTAAAATGATTAACATTCCTTTTCAAGAATCATTTCATTTGAATATTTTGTCAGTATATTACTTGAAGTAAGAATTATGAAATTTATAAAGATAGTATGAGAATACTATTTCCTTAAGGATTTGATGTCAGATGGTGAATAGTACAAAGGAAATTTGATTCAATATAAAGATTAATTTTTAGAAAACACAAGGTTGAAGGAAAGACCACCCTTAATATATATATCTCATGTAGAGATAATGATGATGAAATGATTGAGTGGGATAAGTACAGACTACCTAAGAACTGAATATTGACTTGTCAAGAAGTGGTATATGCTATCATCAAGGGAGTTTGCATCACTTTTTGATTTCATGAATATATCCAATAACATTTATCTTACTTAAAGAATACAGAGGAATGCATGTCTCTCATATGGTTTTTATGGTAATTTATGTTATTAACATATTACGAGAGGATACATGATGATTTTATTCACAAGTTTGTAATGTTAATATTAGAGTGTCTTCTTGTTGATTAAGGTTTAATGATGAGTTCAACTTGGAAATTTAGATGGATTCATTATAATGTGTTTAATAATTATATTATTGAATTTTTTAACCATTTACGAAATGGTTTAAGTTGATCATTGTATGGGATTTAGAGTTTAATAGTACTATATTATGGTTTGGTTATTATTCCTTGACCATATATTCCAATTATAATGTGTTGTTTTTTATAACCTATGCTTTTCCCTTTCCACTTATTAATATAATATTTTAAGTATATTCTAGATGTGGTTTTCCTATAAGGGAATTTTCATGTATCAACCATCAACTTTTGATGTTCAATTTCAAATTTCAAGGATGAAATTATTGTAAAGAGGAAATTATGTAACACCCCAAGAATTTACAAATAGATTTATAGAATGCATGAAACACTGAGTCACTAAAAACACCACTTTGTTATAACCTAGTAAAGTAGACATTGTTTTTCCACCTATGTGATTTGAATTTTGACATACATGGTTGTGTTTAGTAAGATATTTTGAGTCTCATAAGACAATCTTAATTTTTTGGTGAATAGTAACATACCCTTATGAATAGTCACATGACCTTATGAATAGTAATTAATATTAGTGAATATTAAATCATATAAAACCAAGAAAAACTTCACCCATGAATGTATAAATACAATTTAGACATCTTAAAAGTGAAAAAACGATCACAGTGTAAGTATTGGTATTTTAGTATGCCATAAATAATTAATTTGAATTTTTTTTTGATTAATTTAATATTTTAAAATTGAAATTAATATTCATAAATTATAATAAAAAATTATTAATTTATTTTATTATGATAATAAGATAATTATTCCAGAACTAGATTTATTTCTCAAGGTCTTATAAAAGAATTTATAATTTTAATGTGGATTTCTGGAATAAATTAAGACATTAATTAAAATTAAAATTAAAAATATTTAGATAATTATTTTCAAAAAATGGAGTAATTTTTTGAATTTTACACGTCGAAATATGGTTAGGGTAAATTTTATGTATTTTTCAAAAATACTTGAATTTTTCGTAAATAGTAAAAATACAGTTTTATGTTTTTGGAACTTTAATGACATCATAATGAAATAAAAATTTAAATAAAAGGATGGGAGGATTTTATATAGTAAAATATGAAATGATGTGTCCCATGTGGAAAAAACATCGGAAAATACCAGGGTCAAGCCCATGTTTTTGCGAAAACCACTAATGATGTGTCCCTTTGAAATTATAAAAAAACTCCATCTCGTTTCCTATAAATACCCACTCATCGATTTGTATTCATTCATTCCAAATGTCCCATCCTCGAATATCTGGTGGTTTTTCTTGACTAGGAGTCCTCTGAAGTTTCCCTTAAGCCCCCAATGTCCCAACTATCATGTTCGAGGAGTTACTCTATAAGGCAAGGGAACCTTTCACCCTCCTCTTTTAGTCAACGCTTCTTATGTGTTATCTCCTTGAATTTCCATTAAAATACTTTGGAGTTTGATATTATGAATTCATTTTATAGTCCTATATATTTACATATTATGAGATTCCATTTTTATCTCATCAATTGTTTTTATGAAATTTTATGCGACGTCGTTAGGAAGCTGAATTTTCATAAGGGATCTCTCAACTTTTGTTTAATTTTTATGTTCATATCTATTCTTTTTTTCTCCTCACCTATTATGTCCAAATAACAAGGATAACTCCAATATCAACTATATAATTTAATTATATCATGTTAATGGAAGTTCCATTATCAATATTCTTACTCCCTCACTTTTATTTTTATAAACCAAATCAACATCCATGAGTTTCCAATTTAAATCCTTCATGGATGATGATGTTTCATACTTCAATTTCTCCTTCATTACAGGTCATGAAACCATTTTTATGGTTTATACAGGCTATTATATATGTATTATAACCAAATTAATATTCATTAACTAGTATATATGCATTTTATTAAATCATTTGACCAAACTAGTTTCTAATAATCAAAATACCGCCTAAATAATTTAACTGAATGCCATTAATTCATCATCTAATGATTAATCCTATTTCCATGTAATAGAATAATAGAAAAAATTATTCACACTTCTTTATGTTCATAAATTCAACTCTGGTGAATTATATCCATTCCATGTGAATTCCATTACTTAAAAACAGGTGAACCGATTATGAAAATCAAGAAAACGAACACATCGGAATGAAAAAATTCAATATAATAACTTATCAATAAAGACATAAATAAAAAAAAATATGATAAAATAAATAAATTTCTAATATTTCCTGAATTAATTTACTAATAATTATAATTCCATATTCCAGTACCTTATGTTCATGATCAGAACACATTTGGACTTAAGGTAAGGGGTTTCTTCATCTCACTTATATTTTTGTGAGATATTTTGTATTCAATATTATTACTACTGTATGTTGTATGTATACTTACCATTAATGTTTCATATCATTAATATTTTTATTATAATTTAATTAAATGTATCATTTTATGATTTATAATTTTTGGGCATTTGAATCGATTGATTACAACGTGATGGTGGTTTTCCCCCCAAACCTCAATTTTCATTCGGGTTAATTTTATTGTCTAATTAACTCAATAAAATTATTAGGTACTATTATGAACTCTTCATAAATTCTATGTGAATGTTATATATATGTTCATCAACCTGAATCCTTCATTATTTTATTGAGAGTTACACATTTTAAAAAGAACATTCAAAATTATTTCTAAAATACAAACTCGATTCAAGGGATATTTTTGAATTCTTACTCGTTTTCAAGTGTACACTAGAATCTATTTTAAGCCATCGTTTTTTATAAAAACACTAAATTTTTCCTAAAAAATTATCTTGGATCATTTATGGGTTTAAGATAACAAACATTTATTTCCACATTAAAAATATCTTTAATAATTTCCTTAAAATTCTCTAAAATAATTTATTTCAAAATAATCTTAAGAACTATTTTTATAGCATTTGACTTCATTGGGAAATCATTAATACCTAAATTGTACTTTAAATTTCCTAGTATTTGTTTCTTGGATATCCATGATTAAAAACTTATTTCATGGAAAATATAAATGATTTTCCAAAAGAACTCTTATTTTGAACGTAAAAAGGATTTCTCTCATCTCACATTAACTTTTATGAGATATATACCTTCTTCGCAACATACTTTGTATATGCGGTGTATATAATGCCCTTCGGTATATAATATCAAGAATCTATTTATTCTAAAGATATTTTAAGGTATTTTGATTTTAATTTTTCATAGTGGTATGAGACACTTCGGAATGATTAAAGATTATTTCCTTAATAATTTTTCAATGGTATCATTTCAAAATGTCCTCATGTATTGAAAAATCCATTGTTGAATAAATAAATTCATTGAACTTTATGTCCTATTATATCATCCGTCATGTTTTATTGAATGGATTATGATTAGTTTTATAACTTGTAAATTAAGTATTCAATTATTCAATGTGGTATGGGAGACATTGAATTCGGGAGTTTTAATAATTCAAAGTGGTATGTGACAATTTGAATAAAAGTCACAATTTAATTATTGAAAGTGGTGTGAGAAACATTGAATATAAGACTTACTATACATGTGATTAATTCATTGGACTTATTATGTGATGGTTGGGGCCCTCTATTACCCCTCGATGCATCGGTAGGTCTCATGAGACAAATTAGGTCACGGAACGAGGACTTGAAAAAATGGTTATTTATGTCTTGGCTTGAGGCCTTCACAGTGTAGTCATGATGTCTGGAATATGCATTTTTCTCATTATAAAAATATTATTGATAGTTCATGCGGTTATTCTACTAGTAGAATACCCAATATTTTGTTTTATTATGACATTATTTTTTCATCTCTTATTCCCATCATAATGTGTTCATGTTTATTTTTAAATGCATGTGTTTTAGTTATTAACCATGCCTAATGTTTGTGTTTATGTTTTCGTCAACTGTATTCTTTAACCCTTACTGAGCATTTAATCTCACCCATTTCTTATGTTTCCTTTTCCCAAGATATGAAGAAGATATTATTTATTGATTTTGCAAATAAGCAATTTATTAGATTTTGTTTCCTTTCAAAATGTAATATGTGTCCCATGTATGTATATAGTTTCTTCATGATAACTAAAATAATCAGTCATTTAGGATTTTATTCCTTATTTATATTCTAATTTAATAAAATAATGCACCAAATTCAGCCAATAAGAGTTGGTTCCTTATAAGAACTCACACTTACTATACTTTTCCTAGAATTTTTCATTTCTCAAGGTATCTAGTCTAGTGCTTAGATTATCCTCATCCTCCACCTTGGTTTTAGATATTATTAGAATATCATCTCTAATGACTACAACAAATCTTTTGTGGTAATCTCTAATGAATCTATTCATTATATTTATGAATATTTCTAGAGTATTACTGAGTCTGAAAGGAATTACTATGAATTCATAGTGCCCATACCTTTTATGAAAAGAAGTCTTGGGGATATCATCATTATTCACCTTTACTTGGTAATATCTTGATCTCAAATCCACATTGGAGAAGTATTGTGATCCATGTAGATGATCGAACAAGTCATAAATTCAGGGTAGTGGATACTTTTTATTTACGATGATTGTTTAGAGATCACGATATTCAATACAAAGGACCATTGGCCCATACTTCTTTTTGACGAAGGGGACTGGTGCACCCCATGGTGAAGCACATGGGTGTAAAAACCCTTTATCTAAATTATTATATAGTTGTTTCTTAAAATAATCATGCTCCACAACAACCATTATATATGGATTATTTGAAATTGTAAATTCTGCATGTATAAGATCAATTGAGAATTAAACATCTATTTTAGTAAGTAGGTTAGTAAATTTCTTGGGGAATACTTCAGTGAATTCCCTCAAAATAAGCATCTATTCAATGATGGATTAGTATTTAGACTCAATCATCTGATCCATATATGATTGTTCTTAGGGAACTAATATCCCGACTTAAGATAATAGTTCTAAAGATGATTCATCCTCTTCCTTGAAATTTTAAAGAATTAGGGGTCTATTCACCATATAGAGAGTGATTTCCCTCTCACAGAAATTTATGTTGGCCCAATATAAGGAAATACAATACATGGCAATAATTTCAATAAATTCCTCCAATGGGAGTGTGATTAGGTTCCCTAGAAAGTTCAATACAAAAATTATTACAGGGGGAAGTATATTTATGGGGTGAAATGATTTCCCCATTTTCTATTCTCACCGACATCTTTACATCCACGACATGTAGTGGTGTTGGGATTCATCTACTAAACGTTTACGATATAAAAGAATGTGTAGAACCAGAATCAAAAAGTATGTTCTCTATAATTGAATGAATAACGATTGTAATTGTCACCACTTTATTGTTGGGGTTCACTTCGGTGGTAGTGTTGAACAAATCTTAACCTTTCTGCCTTGGTGGTTATTGGTTGCCTCCAAAAACCCTTGGCATACGGAACTGGTTTTCAAAGTGCCATGGTTATTTGTAGTTAAAGCAATGAACAATGCGTTGATGGTCAAATGGATTGTTTCTCCCCTATATCATAGCTTCGGGTTTTTCTTGTCAGTAATTAATGGATAGGTTCAGTTCTCTTCCACACCTAAAGCATTTCCTCATCCCCTTTAGTAAATTTCTGGGTGCTTAATTTTGTACCATTGGCAAGTGGGGTTCTGGATTATTATAGTTCTATTGAATTTATACATTAGACTGCAAGAATTGATATCCACCTTATGCTTCTTATCACCATGATACCCTATATGATTTTCTTCTATCCATTTCAATATTATGGGAACATAGGTCAATTTCCTCATATCTCTCGAAGTCAATGATCTCTAGTGATTTCTGTAGGCTGGGTTTTAATCCACCAAATAATCAGTCAACCTTCAATTATGAGGTAATGACAAAGCCGAAGGCATATCATGCAATCTATGTTTTTTTCCTCGTACGCTTTGATGGATTTATCATAGTTTTGATTGAGGGAAAGGAAGTCCCTTTCCATATTATTTCGGTGGGTGCGAGGAAAATATTTTTCAATTTTTTTTCCAGAAATCCTTCAATTCCAATGCCTTTATCTCCTCACAAGGATTTGTATTTTTGATCAATATCGACCAATATTCAGCTTCACCCCCCATATTATAATCTTCTAGAATAACCTTCTATTGCTCAAAACAATAAAGGATAATAAAGAACATTTCAATGGAGTGGATCCATGGTTCGTGAATTAAGGGAACAGATGATCCATTAAAAGTATGAAGCCATTGTCTCATGAAGCTATCAATTTCAACTTGTTCTTTCATATAGTGGGATGAATTTTCTTTTTGACCCTTGTTTCTATTCAAAACATTAGTTAACTAAGAGATTATTGTGATAATTTTTTCAATTCTCTCTTTCATTGGATTGGGCATCTGATTAGAACAGTCGTCACATTGATCTTCGCATCGGTTTTTTTCCTGATTCCTCTTATTACCGTATATTGGATTTAATAAAAGGAAAGTTAGGGTAACACATAAATGTTTATCCAGAGGTAAAATAGTATGAATTATAAATTACTTTTATTTTCATAACTTATGAATTTATAGGCTTCAGTATATGTTATCCTTGATCTACTATCCAATATATATTCTTATCAGAATTTTTTATTCCCATAACAATGGGTTATACTAATATTATGAATTTAACAAAGCATATGCCTGTAAATGTCGTAACCAAGAGTGAAGTAAGGCACGTTTTCGTCCACCAGTTCTTGTTCAAGTCTAGCTCAAAGCAATGTTTTTCGGTTTTACCTCTAGATACATATGTGCCAGAGCTGCCACAACCTACTCGTATCCATACAGTTATGTATTTTCATGATAAACCACTTAATCAATACTCCAAAAAATTTATAGATGTTTTCTATGTTTAGTCTTATCCCTAGGTATTTCACTAGGTTTTTCTAATACTAATCCCAAAAATAACAAAACCTATCCTCTAATACAAACTATAATAACCCTGCTATTTATTAAAAAATTAAAAATGATTTATTACATAATTAATTCACATGATACAAAATAGAAGATAAAAAGGTATTTTTTTTATTTGTGGATTAAGAAAATTATATAACAAATTGAAACACTAAAAACATCATCTTTATTGAAAACTTATTTTACATGACCACAACATTTATTTGTACTTATCATTACATGGGATAACCTGAGGACATGAAAATGGAAAGGGTGATCTATAAAGCCTAGTAAGGGAGTAAATTGGGCATAATAGGATGAATATAGTACAAGTTTGGAAATCATTATTTCATTGGATCATAAGATAAATATGAACATAAATACAAGATATATAATTATTATCATATCCTGGAAATATGGAAACAAAATTTAACATGATATTAGCATGAGCCAAGGATCATTGCACATGGATCATGAGTAAACCCAAATTGAACATGAATAATCATGAGTAAACCCTCATTACACTTGATTAATCATGATACAACTCTTTACCCAATGCATTTGTGCACTATCAGGGTCACACTTCTTAATCATTTCATTTAATGCATATGTGTGCCACATGGATCATATAGCATGGCTTCATTAAACATCATCATTTATTCCATGATAACAGAATGAGAAATTCATAAATGAAACTCTATTGTTAATAAGTAAATTTTAATAAATGTCAATTCCCTTGATTGAGAAAAAGTGGGCATGTTATTCACTACACAATAACATTGGATTGCAAATCACGGGGTAATTTCGACAGCTTAACGGCGTGACATAAGAATTCCAAAAAATGGATGATGAGAGAGAAATAGGTGTTTCATAATATGTAAATAAAATGGATAGTAAGGGGGTCATATAGATACATGTACCAACATATGTAATATAATTTAGATTCATAATACAAAATAATTTCTTGAATGTAAATATGGAGAGAGAAATCCATTAAAGAATTGTGGCATGGTAACAGGTGAACATTGTAGGAATTAATGATAAAGAAAGGTGTCTCGCATCATTAAAACATAAAGAGGGAAGTATAGAGTAAGTTTGAAATCATACCCAAACATTTTTAATTGAAAATAAAAGGACATTACAATATAAAGAAAATTAGACAAAAATGAGAATGAATGAAATCCATTACATGGAATTGTGATCCAAAATAGTTGGGATAAGATTCTACGGAGCTTGGGGTTCCTTGAGAGGATTATAGAGAGAGGAGGTTAGTGTTTGGTAGAGTTAATAAGGTTTTAAGTTAATAGAAGTGGGATATTGTGTGTGTTTATATAGGAAAAGAGATAGTATTATTTATTATTTATGTTTTGGACATGACACATTAAACTAATCAAACCCACAAACCATCCCATGGTTTTTGAACATGGTTCTTTTTCTATAGCGTAGTGAAACAAATTATTTCATAAGGAGCATGGAAGAACATATTAAAATATTATGTTATATTATGTGGAGGTGATTCACACTCTCAAGTAAATAATTTTAAATGTTAAAATGTTTTATAAGTCTTGGAGAGTCCACAATGGCACCATAAAATTAGTCAAAAAATTCTAAAATCACATTATTTTAAAGGAAAAAATATATATTGGACGATGAAAATATTTTATAGTATTTTACTTCATCACTATTGGGACATTATGATGTCATATAACACATTATATATTTAAATGGTATTTAATTTTTACCCAAAGATTCGATAGTCTTGGAAAATTAAGAAAAATTCACCATTGGATAATTCTCGCATACTGATTCCAAAAAAAATCATTTTATATAAATAATTTTCTAAATATTTAAATTTTTTCTTTTAAAATAAAATCTTGCATTTATAAAAAATTCATGATATTTTACTTAATAATTTTTCAAACCATAATAATGATTACAATTGTGTTCATAAAAAATATACAATAATTTATATTTAATAAAATGTAATTTTGTAATAATATTTTATTAAAATATTATTTATATCGTGAATCCATTAATTAATCAAAATAGATTTCATAATTAAATATTAACTAAAAATATTATTTTCACTTTAAAAACTATTTAAAAAGTAAAAATAATAACATTAATATATATTCTTTATTTTGTAAAAAAATAATGCACATAATCATATTTCTAGGGTCTTGTTACATAAAATTTTATAAAATCTGCATATAATCTAAGGGTAAGGTGTGCGATGGTGAAAAACTCTTGGGTTTGCATGCAAAACATTACTTGGGTGGTAATCTATATCAACTTCTACTTCTCTCGTAAGCAGTTATGTTCAAGCTTAATGTGTTGAAACTCGGCTTGGGCTTGGTCAAGAGCGAAGCCCAGTGAAACCATCTCCTTTCTAAGCTCCATAAAATGTACTTTGTATGAATGAATTCTACTAGATGAGGCCATCGATTCCTTTGTGAGAGTAAATTGGATTTGTTAAAGCCCTATATTTATATTAATCATGTTATCACTATTCAAAGAATGTACTAGAAATGATAATAATTCATAACAGTATTTTTAAAGTCAAAATCATAAAAATAAATAAGTGAATATGTTATATAACCATTTTACATAATAAGATATTTAATTATAACAAGAGTAATTTTCATTGATAAATTATTGGGTCAATACAATTAATTCAATTTTAATATAAATTTATAATTTATTGGAAAAAAAATATTAAAACTATAACTCAGTTTATATAACCCTGAAAAATTAATCATGATATATTTATCTTATAACCATAAGAAAATAAAATAATAATAAAATTTTATTAATATGGCTCATAAAAATATTCTTAATACTAATCATAAGGGTATTTTAATATTCACTAAAAATCATGTTAGTTCAATCAGACACCAAATAACTCACTAATCACAACATGAGATGTCAATTTTCTAAAATTCAATCATAAAAGTGGAAAAATTATATTTAAAAATTGTGGAATTATGTAGAGACTCAGTGATTCAAGTATTTAAATTTGTTTTTGAAACCATATAGGGGTGTAGAACATGATTCCTAACCGTAGAAATTGGGATCACCCTTTAATCCTTGTAAAGAGTTGGTTCAGATGATATTGTATGCCTTACTATGTTTTTTCATTATTATAAAAAATATAACAAATCAGATACAATTTATATCATTGGTCTCAAAATTAAAATCTATATTTCACCCCTATAATTATCTTCTAACTATAGAATAACCATATTTATAATATCCATATATATATATATTATGTAACAGACATGTAAATATTTTTTTAATGTTATGTTTGAAGAATATGATGGGTTGATTATCTCCAATATCATAAGAATATTGAAATTTCACTTTCGAGGATTATTTTCCTAAATCAGTTTCCTCTTAAAAAAATAATTTTATTCCATTTGAAAAATGTTAATATAGATAGACTAAATTAATAAATTCGTATTTCCTATCCTATTAGACACCTCACATTTACATTCTATCTTTTATGTAAAATTTATATCCCAGAAAGCATATTAAACTACTTAATTCAAATATTATGAAGTTATAATCCATACAATTATAATTTTAGTAAATAATATGGATTATTTTTATCCATAGTTTTAGAGTTATGGATCCATCATTGAAAGAAATTCAAACTGTGGAAATTTATTTTGGTTCCATATATTTTATTAATCTGGGGACATATGGATAGATTAAGGAAATTGGTAAATTAAATAATGTGAATCCTGAAAACATTTTAATAATAATTATTATTATGTTTTCTATTGGGATCAATATAGTGATTGTTATGATAAAACTACCAAAATATTTTTTTTTAATTAATAATAAAATGAATTTTCTAATATTTCATTTTACATAATTATTATAAAATAAAATTAAAATATGTATTTAATGAATAAGGACTAAATTATGTGACACTATATCGAATATAAAAATGAAAATAGTAACGAGAAAAAAAGGATATTAAATATGGTTTTTGTGTAGAGGTATGATTTTTTAAAACTACATCAAAATATTCTCTTAGTAAATATTTTCTAACAGTATTCATTTTTCCCTCGCATGTTCTTATTTTTTTGATAAAATATATATTAATCTACAGTTATATATATATATATTATTTTTTGGTTATCCATAATGGGAAATTTAGATGCCACATTATAATCTGTGGCATTATTTTTTACAGAAAATATTATTTTCGATTGTGATTCTGAAATGTGGAATGTTATCTTCTGGGAAAATGTTGTGGAGTTTTAAACTATAATAACATATGTGAAATTATAAATTTTATTGGTGTTTCTAATCTAATTATTTTTATCAACGTGGTTAAAACCACCACTAACATGATAGTGTAGCATAAATCCAACTCCAATTATGCATTTAATGAATAATTGAAATATACTTCAACTAGATCTACAAAAAAAACTATTAAAAATAACAATCATTCAATAAACTATTAGAAAATAAATTATTTAAAAAAATAGTATCTTCAGTATATTAATAAATAATACGATTCATATAATAAAACAAAATTAAATTACATCATATTTTAAAAATTGATATCTATCAAAAAATTTCTACAAAATAATGATTCTTGACTTATATACTGATATGAATTTACCTCACCCTATATCCTACATTCATTCTGCTACCCATCAATTCCTTCCTCAAGTTGTTCCTCATGTGCCTTAATTTTAAATATCTAACCACACATTAGAAATGATAATATTAAATTAATAATAAATGAAATAATGTTATTGTGATATATGATTTGACTTAAATATATATTATTTAGAGAATATTAATGAATAATTGGTATCCTTACACAATAACATAATTATCTTATCAAAACAAAGACTTAATTATTTTAAATTTTACATATAATCCATTATTATTTAACACTTGTATATTATTATTATTAAAAATGATTTCCTCAGTTGATATTTGAACCATTATATTTTGTACTATATAATGTTTTTGTAAATAATTAGAAATAATTTAATCTTACTAATTTATTTCAGATTATATCTAGAATCTCATCAAAAAGAAATTCTACCATTCCATAATATTTTCATAATATAGTTTCCATCACGACCATTAAATTCACCAATAATGATTATTTGATCAATAAATAAAATATATTCCCAAAAAACATTTATAATCCCAAAATACTATTGGATTGTTATTACATAATTTAAATTTAAATTCTCTTGAATTCTATAAATAATAAAAGGAATAAACACACTATACATAATAAACATCCTATGCACTTCTATCATTTTCTAATACATTATATCTTGAATAAACATCAACTTAATTATGAACATTATATATCTGATATTAAAAGAAAATTTTGTTATTGACATCACAATAATTCATCAATGATCATACTTTTGGAAATTATCATATTTACATGTCATTACAATTCATTTATTAACACAATATAATGATTATTTTGATCAGAAAGGTATAAATAAACCCCTTTATAATTCTTATATAGAAATGAATCCCACAGGTCAATCCAAAAAAATTCATTAAATTAATCTATTTTCAAATACTCTAGGAAACCCTAAATAAATTTTTTGATATAAATGGAAAATTAAAAAATATTACAAAAATTATTCATAATATGCTCCTCCTGATTAATTTTTTTCTATTGATCCACTAGCTCAAGTACAACGTCATTTGATCAGAAATGAGATTTATACGATGATTTCAATTGTGGAATAATTTTATGATATCAGAAAGAATATGAAAAATAGGTATCCAGGGTATAATCTTCTCACTATAATCAATAATAATTATGAATCCCATGGTAATTAAACTAGTTAATGTTATCATAACAATGGAGAAACACATCAACACAACAATAGAAACAATTTAATTTTCCATGATTTGGAAAAATAAATTTTTCCATAATGATAAACTATAATAAATTAGAAGATTTCAGGATATTAATAATTATATATCATATATAATAACTTCTTTAATTTGATTTAAATAATGGAAAATGAAAAATTTTAAATTAAACAAATGTTGGGTGTTATCAAAATTATCATATGATTATGATATGGATTATTCAATTAAGTGAAGCTTTGTTTTTATAAGTGATAATAACTAAATATTTAAATTCATCTCACTTATAATAAAAATTTCCAAAAATATTAATTACAATTAGGAATGTAAGTGTAAATATAGAAAAATTACCACCCTCTGAATCCCAATTAGTTTTTCCATTTTTACTTGAATACTTTTGTTCATCTTTTAAAGCACAATAACCAAAAAAGTATCCAATGTCATGGAATTATTCTTCTGTTACCTATTTGATTCCTTGATATCATTAGTTGATTTCATACCTATGGAATAAATTATACATGTTAAGATAAAATGGTATACAATTTTTTTCAAGATTTGTGTTGAATTTTACCTTATATGGTAGATGAATAATAAGAGATATATTATGTAGAGTGAGTACTGACACGTTAACACTTCCATCATAACATTTCTGAAAATATTTATTAGTACAATATATTAATATAATTACTATTCATTGAATATATTAATATCAATATCATTATTTTAATTTATTAATATAAAAAACAATATATATATATAATATCATTGGTTGATCATGATTATATCAGGTTTCATTATTAAAATTATTTCAACTTCTTCTGTTTATTCTTTATAATGATTAGTTTCACATGAATTAATTAAATATTATTTATTTTTATTTATATAAAATTTCAAATTTTGATGTTTTTGTTGGGTTTCACTCTAAAAAACAACATCACCTACATTAGTGATTTAAAACATGTTAATTAGTTTCATTTTGGAAACAGAACTGCAACAATTATTCACTATATTATCTATATATTATGCCTTTTTTAGAGTCCTTAATATATTTATCATGCCTTACCCACTCACTAGTATCAATCAACCAAAGGAAATTTACATTATTAAATTATGATGAATCATTCAATAGACACAAATTTATTATAATAATTTAATCTTATAACATGCTTCCAAAGACCTTAAGTTCATAAATTCAAATATTCGTAGTGATTACTTCAATTATAATCATAAATGTGTTATAAAGGTGACATAATGTATAGATATATACTTTAGATAACTGTAACATATTCGAAATATTTATAAGATTATGAATATTCACAATGTGAAAACCATTAAAAAAATTCTTTTGTAATAACTTCTTGTATCACAATCTCATTTTGAGATCATATAATATGAAGTCTATTAATTTTTTAATTGATTCATTGATATTGGGATTGATAATATTACTAATGAGGTGCAAATATCCATTTTATTTAAAAACTGAAAATGTCTAAATGAATATGTAGAAACAATTACATATTCCCAACAATATGTTTGAAACAATAGTGACAAAATTAGATTTTATTATCATAGAAATGTCCCACATGATTGTATTTAATTTCATTAGAAATAAAATAACATGTTCATATGTATTAAAACAATTCAAAAATGTAAGAATCCATAGTATAATCATCCGAACAAGACATAATTTACGTATATCACATCTTATGAGCCATATACTGAATTATTAAAGGTATTCCATTTGTAAATTGTTTTCAAAAATATTGAAGTAATCACTCTGAATAGTTCGAATATGTTACAGTTATCTAAATTACATATCTATAAATTATGTCACCTTTTATAACACATTTATGATTATAATTGAAGTAATCACTCTAAATATTTGATTTTATGAACTTAAGGTATTTGGAAGGATGTTATGAGATTAAATCATTATAATAAATTTTGTGTCATGTTTTATACTTTTGATCACATGGATTTTTTGAATAAAATAGTGGTATATCCATAGTTTCATATCAAAAGTATAAAACACGACACAAAATTTATTGTAATAATTTAATCTCATAACATGCTTCCAAAGACCTTAAGTTCATAAGATTAAATATTCAGAGTGATTAATTCAATTATAATCATAAATGTGTTATAAAAGGTGACATTATATATAGATATGTAATTTAGATAATTGTAACATATTTGAACTATTTATAAGATTATGAATATTCACAAGGTGAAAACCATTAAAAATTTTCATTTTTAATAACTTCTTGTATCACAGTCTCATTTTGAGATCATAAAATATGAAGTCTTTTCATTTTTTAATTGATTCATTGGTATTGGGATTGATAATATTACTATTAAGCTGAAAATATCCATTGGATTTTCAAAACTGAAAATTTATTAATGAATATGTAGAAACAATTACATATTCCCCACAATATGTTCAAAACAATAGTGAAAAAATTATATTGGATTATCATAGACATGTCCCACATGATTGTATCTAATTTCATCAGAAATAAAATAACATGTTCATATGTATTGAAACAATTCAAAAATGTAAGAATCCCTAGAATAATCATCCGAACAAGACATAATTTACATATATCACATCTCATGAGCCATATACCGAATTATTAAAGGTATTCCATTTATAAATTGTTTTCAAAAATACTGAAAAAAAGATAATTTTTCAATGCAAACAATATTTAAAATATAATACCTCTCCTTTGTATACATCTATTTTTGATATATAGACTATAAATATTTTGATTCATTAGATTAATACACCATTATATGAATCATCACAATCCAAAATGTTATGGAAATAACATCTAAAAATGTTAGAGTGATTGAAAATTTACCTTTTCAATGATTATCCAATTTAGTTAGGCTTAATTTATTGTAATAAAAATCTCTAACAAATGTGAAATTATCTATCAAAATGGAGAAAATTTTCATAAGTTACAAAAAAATAATTTACACAGATATAAATAGTTCCATAAATACATTTGAGTTATGAATTTTCAATAACATTATTTTGTGGTGATTCAAATTAAAACATCATGAAAGACAACTATAATATCCATTCATAAGTTTCATATATTTCAATATTCATTTTGAAAATTCATTCTCATGGTTTTTCATTATGGAAATAGACAATACATTATTTAAATAAAAATATGGAAATCAATAAATTCTTATATGGATTTATTATATATCCAAATAAAATTTTAATTATTACATTGATTTTAGAATCATTAAATAACTTAAAAGACAAATTATATGAAAAATTATTCTCCATGTTGATAATGTAAATAATAAATAGTAATAAATTAGATTCCCAATATAGAACAGTGAATAATGTTAACATTTTATTCCATTTTGTACTCCAATTGTAAATAATGGTTTTTATAGTTTTTTACAACTTAATTTATTTGAAAATATTATCCACACTATTTATAAAATTTTTATAATTACACCAACATCTCTGACCACAATTTTTTTTGTGGAATCCTGATATCATATTTTTCATTCAAATGTTTTATAAAACTAAAATCCTTATGTTGAGTTAGGTAAGTTATGATTGATAATGAAACACCCCATTATTCTATAAGGTATCTAATTATACTCAAAATCACATTAGCGAAAATTACAATCAAAATATGTGTGTCTATTCTAAATAAAAAATTATCATAGTACACAAAATCCATTAATCATCCATACAATGGAATCATTAAATTTTATTACATATGCGGTAGATGAACCATACATTTTTTATAAAAAATTTCCATAACTCATAAAAATCATTAATAACATTATTATGGTTTAGATCAATGTATTTTCATGTAATTTTAATATAAATGAATAAATTTTATATGATGAATGGAATCTATTTCATATTGATCATAAGAGTTATATTATTACGGATTAAAACAACTTTCCAAGTGATAAAACCACTACATAAAACCACAAATGAATTGAATCTATAACATTCCTATTCCTAAAATACATATCATCAATATAAAGAGAAATACAGATTTAAGAATTTGATTTTATTTGACTCTTTTTCATCTCATGTATTTTACTTTAACTCATCATTATTACTATTCATGGAATGAATCATCATAACATCTATGGTTTAGATGACATAAAAACCATTATAACATATATTTTAATGTAATATAATATAAAACCATCATATGAATTTTATTAAACTATTTTATGGTTCATTTAAAAATTTTACTCTCATCATGATTTCTTAATTTCAATCTAGATGAAATAATTTTATTTATCTTTTCCCTATTACAATCGTATTTCCAAAAAATAATTCAATCATTAAGAATTCTATGTATGTTCATATAATTTACCCCATTATTGATAATAATTATAACATATGGGCCTCGATTATTTCATTGACACCCCACTGTAACATGACCATTGGGTCCTAGCCTACCGTGTACCACCACTACCCCTAAAGATAAATGGTCCCCTCCATAGGGCTCATCCATGTTCCTAAAGAGTTCATAAAACTAATGACTATCCCCACATTCCAACATATGGATCTGCCAATGTGCTTATTCCTCACTTTCATAAACCCTATAAATTATCCCAAAAGTTCACCTATCCTGATCAATACTCTTCACCAAGAACGCTTAACTTTGGATTTTTATCCAGGTAGGCTCTTGAAAAAAAGGTAAACCATGTTGACATAAGTAATATAATTTTCTATATTAAACATTTATCATTATGGTGTGTATGATTCAGCCACCCCATCACAACATCTTAATTGTGTAACATATATCTTAACTTTGTAAGTGATGCCACACATAACAATGTGTTCATCCTCTTTTTACAATGTAAAAATAGTGCCCTACTAACAACGCAGACACCATGTCATTACATGGATCATGGGTCCAAGATCACCAGGTGCCTCCAATTTACCCAAACACACATTATCCCCACCCTAGGTCTGAACCACATTCCAAAAAGGTCATCATACTATTTGCTATCTCCAAAAGGTGACACGTGTTCTTTCCGGTTTACTTTTTCCTTACTCAGATGCACCCTTGGAAATGTTCCTGAAATTCTACCATCATGATGACTACTTGACGCCAAGGATACTTATATATGGAGTTCAAATAACATTTTCTACTAAAAATAATTGTGGTCGTTATTTAGAATATCCAAATAATATATTCCATTAACCATTTAATATTATTGGTTGTTACAATAATTTTTTTTATATCAGAGATTTGTATAAGGATATTACCATTATAAAATTAATCACATGACCTTTATTATATTTTTAAAATTTCAATAGTGTAATTTCCACATAATCAATTTATATAGTATATATTCATAAAATATATTTTTTTGATTATTTTGAACATAATATATAAAATTACCAATTTCCAACTAATAATAATTTATGATACTATATTTTATCCATGTTTGAGCTTTCACTTCAATTAATCTCCTACTCATCTTTAGTTAATATGTAATCATCATGATCAGACTATTTTAAATTTATAAGAGAATATTAAATATCTAGAAAATTAATAAATGAATCAACTTATGTGGTACGTTATTGATGGGGTACCCCAAAAATGAAAAAACATCATTTAAAATGCTTCTAATTTCATTACTCAATATTAATGAATTCACTTGTTCAGTTATATTGTATTCATAACTTATTTAATATTTAATCACATATGATTCTCAAAGATAAATCCAAAGAAAAATATTAAGGAGAAAATTTTATCAATATCAAGTGATAAAATAATTAAACATTATTCAACAATCATCTAAATATTCAATTTTGACAAATAAATTTGAGTATTCTATCCACACAACAAATTTCAATTACAATATCAAAAAAATGATCAAATCCATATCATTATAATATATATTCAGAGTATATGTAATCAAAATTTTATCCATATATACACAAATTCATATATTAAAAATAAAAAATATACTTATAATATTATATAAAAAATTATTTTCAAAAATTAATATAATTTCCATTGTCTAAATTAGAAATGTACTTGTAATATATAATTTTTTTTCATTAATGTGAACATTAATTTGTAATTTTTTATAAAATTTATAAATAATCATTTAATCATTTAATCAATCTAATTGTATAATCAATACAAAAAAATCACACCCAAAATATCATTTTATTATTTATTTCATAACTGATTATAGGGAAAAACACTATAACATAAACAAATAGAATTAAAAATAATATAATCGCATTTATATATTTTATTATATATTGTAATAATATAAACATCAATATCAAGAATAATTTTATGACTTAATAATTGAAAAATAAATTAAATTCCATTTCACATTATTTAAAATATAACCATTTCATATATAATTAATAACCCTTATCAATTCATGTAAAATCATTCTAAATAAATTGAACACAATTATTAAAAAACTATGTTCATAAAAAAATTGACCAAAAAAATAAAACCATATTTTTTATATGACCATTGAAATGAATATCATAATCTCAAAGAGATTACATATTAAGAACACAATAATCAATATGCACCCATAATTGATTCAAATTTACAACTCAAACACATTTAATTGATAAATATACTAAACTACAAGAATTAAAGGATAATTAGAATAGGTAAATTACTAAATATGGAATTATTTCACAATAAATATCTATAATGGAATATAAAATTATCTACTATTGATTATGGAGAAAATAATTTGATAATAATCACATGAAATCATAGTGAGTGTCCCTAAGCATAGAGGAGAAGATCGAATCAGATAACGGGATTAAAAATTGAGGCCTAGAGGATATCCAGTATGTCATTAAGAAACATTAAAGGTTATATAAAGAGATCAAATGGAACCATGAATCAAAGATTTGGAGTAAAAGAGGTGTATAACATAATGTTATTTGAGGGAGAGAATGATATAGTTACAGCGGTCACATATTAGAATTATGATACAATGAGTGGGACATAGCAGGAATGTGGGTTTAAATTCATGGGTGGGGGTTTAGGTCTATAATAATTTTTTCCAAAAAATACCTATGTTTTTATTGAAAAACATAATAAAATAAGTTTTTTAAAAAATAACATTAATTTTATAAAAAACTACCAATAAATATCGACTCATTGCAGAAATTATATTAAAATGTAGTGGGAATGTAGTTTTTATGTTTGGTGGTATATTTTAAAATCACAACTAAAAACTAGAAACAATATAATATATTTATTATGCTATAAATAATATCTATATGAATAAAACTAATTTCATCCATATCCAAGGATAAATGTATAAATGAATGGGTAATGAGAAAATTTTACTATTATGATTTTTATTGAATTAAAAATATATTTATATATTTGAATGATGAGTCTTCAGTTTGAAATATTTTTCATATTACCTAAATGATTATATCTTATAAATTATAATACATTTTTTCATTTATATTTCTAGGGTAATGGTATCAATTTAATTAAAATTATTATTACATAATAACTAACTATTCCAATGATCATTCATTATGTGATGCTTTTTTATTTTTCACATATGGATAAGATATACGAAGGTAGTTCCGATTGAAGATGATCTTTTTAATTATTTTTAAAATAAATAAAATTGTATTTTATTTATTACATTTATAAAATATAGTACCTTGATTAAAAATAATTATAATAAATATAAAGATATGTAGTCTAGTGATATTTTATCTGATCATATATTTATATGAGTCACATTAGTTTTATTACTAAATATTTTTTTTAAATATTAAATGTAATCTACATTAAATTAAGTATTATACTTATAAACATACGTAGGCATGGAACATAATGTTGCACCAAAAACATATCCCATAATTCAAAACTATTGGTCTCTTGGGTAATATTTCATAGAAAAAACACTATTACAAGTATCATACACCATCCAAAATTAGTATATTGAAGCCCAAAAAGTAATGAGATGGATTGACACATTATAAAACATGTTATTAAAAATCACATAAGTGATTTGATAATAACATCCACAACACCACATAATTGTAATATGTTTAGGATAAAGATATGACGTGTGAAAAAGTAGGTGATATTACAAGAATACAAGATCTTATTGGAAAATGAAATATGTTCCCATAAGAATATAACTAGAAGAAAAATATCTAGAAAACTAGATCATGAGAAGGGATACCATAATATCAACCTTCCTATAATGAGGGAATAAGTAGAATGTTAGAGGGGTATTCATGTTATCCATCCCTCATGGGAATGGGATACATATTGGATACACTGTATTAAGGACCAAAAATCATAAAGGTGAAGTTTACACCAGACACTCCACATGTTTTAGACATCACACGCATAGAACAAAATGTAAAAATTGATAAAACAAAATGGAATGTAAAATTTTGAGAGTAACAATATCCACACCAACCTTATAAAATTTAATATTAGAAGTAAATGTGTAACTTTATTTATTGTTAAAAATCCATGCATCAAATAATGAAGCGACTAACAACATTGAAAGATGTAATTTAATGGATCAAATAACTATCATAAAATTCAAAAAGTATTACTGAATATGAACCATTATAATGACAATTTTTAAAATACACAAATAAATAATGAATTAATGAATTAAATAACATTATATCATCAAATGGTTATAAATGGGGAAATGTTTTAAAAAAATCTATAATTATGTGATGAAAAATAATATAGAACAAAAATTAAATGATACTCAATGGGTATATTAATCACTATAAGAGATACCACAATAATTTTATTTTTTTAATAATCATATGATTCCTGAGGAAACATTTTTCAATGGAAAAAATTTAAAATAATCATAAAAAATGGTCTAAAAATTCATTACAATGAAAAACAAATAAATCACTGACACATAATAGACTGAAAAACCATTGAGATTATAGTTCATAGACAATATACTCAAAAGTGGGAATGATTTACATAGTATGAATCTCCATCATTCATAATGAAATATTAGAGAATTTTATAATGTATAGGTGGAATAACATTAATAGATCTGAATAAGTGTAATATATCAATAATGGAACGTAAATAATTTTTATTATGATGATTGAAAACCACATCATTGGTGACCCTGGATATTCTTATACATATATAAAATATTTTTATTAAAATTAATTACAATATTTAAACAAATAATTATGTATTATAATGGTATAATTCCACTAAAATCTTTGGAATATAAACAAATTGTTTATACGTGAAAAATTACATCTCACATATAGATCTTCATGACTATAAGCCCTCTTAGATATATATTAATAATAATTTTCTTAAGCACTATGGGAAATGAAACATAAAAAACGGTGTTCTTAAATTCATAGTAATGGTAGAAAAGGGACATACATAAGCATAAAATAATAATAATTGTATGATATTATTGAAATATAATTTTAAAACCATACAATGAATATCAACGATCCTAATCAAGAGAAATGGAAAACTTATTGGTAGTTTATAAGACATTAATCATAATAAAATCGAATAAAATGAGTCATGAGATAATAATAAAAAAATAAAACATAAGATAGTGGCACACACATAAGAATGTAATGAAATTTCAATAGTATTCAAGGCTCATAGAAAAGTATATCATAGTTGGTTGGGTATAATCACCAAACCATCATATCAGTCATTTTTTACTCTAGGGATCTTCATAGAAGATGAAAACCCTGACATAATTGGTTTCACTCCCCCATCCAACCTGTTTTATATAATTATATATTAATATTCACCCAATGCATTGTATGGTTATATAAGACCAAACAATATCATAATGAATTCATAAATAATTGCTCCAAAATATCCATAAACATTAATCATATAATAACCCATGAAATGAATTGGGTTTCAAAATAATTCATCATATCATATAATTTTTAAAATATATAGGTTTCATAGTCATTCCGTCATTTTATCATAGAATAACCCATTAGAACAAGTAGTTTTTATTATAAGTTCACCATGTATATCATGTGTAAGATAAATAAGTCTTATAGAAATCATATAATCATAGACATAAAAATTTCAATCAGTTAATTATTATGTTTTCCATGGCCAATGTCCCTGTTAAGGATCAGGTAACGTCAATAGATTTGGTTTAAATGTGAAATAATTTTTAATGATAAACATAAACTTTTCTTGATGAAAATATTCTTTCCGTATTGAAAAAGAATTTTTAAAACATAAATAACTATACAAATACTTTTCACTAAAAAAAATTAAAAAAATATAATAGAATCTTGAAATAAATGATTGGTCATGAATTTAGAGAACTAATTTCATACAATACTCATTAAAATGAAAATTCTTTTAATAATTTTTACAAAAGGAAATTGTGAATTGTTTGGAAAATGACATGATGATTACTTTCAATATATTTTTTAGCAATTCAGTCATGGATAAATATTTATTTAATAAACAATAGGTATAATGGTAAAAAATATTTTTTAAAACACTTTATGAAAACAATATTTTGGAAGGAAAGTATACTTTTGACCGAAGAGAGTAATAAATTCTATTTTCATTAAATGAAATATTTTAAATTCTATAGTAAATGAAGAGGGGAAAATAAAGGAAAATAATTTACTATCATAACATAACTATATCACAATAATAGTGATGTGTTTCTTGAAAGATGGATCAAAGGATTTTATCAATGTAATTAAATCTCATAATCAATCCCAATAAATTATAATATTGTAACATAAAATCTCTAATAATTTTTGTTCATAGAATTGTAATTCTATTGAAAGAATAAAATTAAATAAGAATTAAAATATTACCTGAATAAATAAATTCATTATATTATAGGTCAATGTACTAGTATATACTTATTATAAAAGAAAATATGTGCATTACATAACATATTTATCATGGATAGAAAATTCAAAAAAATATAAAATACCACTTTGGTACCATTAGAACTAATAATATAAAAACTATAAATTGTAAAATAATAAAATTTTATTCGATACATTTTGTGAAAAAAAATGAACAAAGTTAAATAACATATCAAATATATCTCTATAAATTTAAAATCTTTGATGCCTTGTAGAAAAAAATTCTCCGAGTCGAAAAGAACTCCAATAAACCATTATTACCTAGATGTGAAATTAAAATGTGTAAATAATAAAAAATAAATTATGAATTTTTTTATCAGTGGATTAGATATAAACTAATTTTCATTTGAAACAAATATATATTTCTTAAAACTATTATTTTTTATAAAAATGGATTACCCACCATTGTGAATATAGTTTTTTAAATAGATTTTTAATTTAAAAATAATAATTTAATTTACAAAATTGTAATATTGAAATTATATTATGGTGATTTTTGGATTTATTTGAATAGGATCATTTTTTGATGATCAGTGAAAAATATATAAATTTAATTGAGATTTTTCATTTTCATTTAAATTTTTTATAATGATATATTTTATTTTAAAATTTTTAAATGAAAAATTAGTTCAATTATATATATAATTACTATTTTAATTGTTTTAATTATTTTATTTTTTTCTTAATTTAAAACCTGGTCATCTATTGAAAAATTTCTCTCTAAAAATCATTTTAAATTTATGTTTGAAAAGATAATTTTATAATAAAATTTCCTATTTAGTTAATATAATTTGAAATAATGGATTTTGTATTTGGAATCATAATAATTTATATAATATAGTATGATAATCATAATTAATTAACCAAATGAATAGTGATAATAGTTTAAAATTATTACTTCATTTAAGGTAAAATGGATTTAACTTGGATTAAAATAAAAATATAATGGTAGAAAATGACATAAATATATATCTTAAAAATATTTTCAATAAATATTGTGACAACTGGGTCCCGGTGACAGCACAACCCCGCCCTAACATGGTCGTTGGGTCTTGGCCCACTAGGTACCACCAGTTGCCCTGTAGACATGTGGTCCCCACCATGGGGTCCACCCACATTCTCGAACGGGTCATCTGACTAATGATATAGTCCACACAGGCCAACACTTGTCCTTTCCAGTGTGCTTTTTCCTCACTCACACACACCCTGAGAACTTCCCAGAAGGTCACCCATCCTGATCACTACTCTCGGCTAAGCACAATTAACTATGGAGTTCTAATCAGGTAGGCTCCTGAAAAGGAAGGTGGACCTTGTTGACATGAGTCATATCATTTAGTCATATAAAAAATTTATCATTTGGGGGTGAAACAATCACCCCCCCCCCCCCCGTAGAGCACAACTTCCTCGTTGTGGGCCCTACATCTCAACCCAGGCAGTGCACCGCACTTAAGGCTAGGTACCACCTCTGATACAAAATGTGACAATTTGGTCCCGATGACAGCACAACCACCCTGCCTTAACATGGTCGTCAGGTCCTAGCCCACCAGGTACCACCAGTTGCCCCGTAGACATGTGGTCCCTACCATGGGGTCCACCCACATTCCCAAACGGGTCATCTGACTAATGATAGTCCCCACAGGCCAACACTGGTCCTTTCCAGTGTGCTTTGTCCTCATTCACACACACCCTGGGAACTTCTCAGAAGGTCACTCATCCTTATAAGGTAGGCTCCTGAAAATAAAGGTGGACTTTGTTGACATTATTCATATCATTTAGTTATTTAAACCTTTATCATTTGAGGGTGTTACAATCACCCCCCCCCCCTAGAGAACAATGTCCTCGTTATGGTCTCGACATCTCAACCCAGGCAGTGCACTGCACATAAGGCTGGGTACCACCTCTGATACCAAATGTGACAACTGGGTCCCGGTGATAGCACAACCACCCCGCCTTAACATGGTCGTCGGGTCCTGGCCCACCAGGTACCACCAGTTGCCCCGTAGACATGTGGTCCCCACCATGGGGTCCACCCATGTGCTCGAACGAGTCATCTGACTAATGATAGTCCCCACAGGCCAACACTTATCCTTTCTAGTGTGCTTTGTCCTCACTCACACACACTCTGGGAACTTCCCATAAGGTCACACATCCTGATCACTACTCCAGGACAAGCACACTTAACTATGGAGTTCTAATCAGGTAGGCGCCCAAAAAGAAAGGTTCACCTTGTTGACATGAGTCATATCATTTAGTCATTTAACCATTTTTCATTTTGGGGTGTTACAAAGATCTAAAGGAGCCGTTAGTTCGATCCTTATGGCTAGAGACTTCTACGGGAGCAGATTCGACTATTTCGCCTTGGTACCGGCAGTGCGAGCATACTCTAGGAGGTGAGAGCTTCGGCTGGGATCTCCTAATAGTGGCGTCGAGGCCTTACGACGTCATCTTGGGTATGGAATGGTTATCTAAAATCCATGTTCAGATTGACTGTATTAGACAAAAAGGGTGGTGTATCCGCATGGATGGGACCAAGTTTACTTTCACCGGCGATAAGGGAACCATCTCAGCACAGGAACCTCCAGGAGAGCACATGAGAGCGGGAGGCTCATATGTGTGCTCAGTACCCCCATTTGTTCACATAGTTCGAGTTGTAGCTTACAGTGGCGTAAAGCCCTGAGGTGGGGAGAATTTAAAGACCCTTAAATTCTATAGAAATTTTTTTTCTTAAATACATGGTATTTTTACGAGTCCATGAAAATTTACGGTGCCTGATTCCGATGCCCGGTGTGCCCGGAATCAATTTCTGATGTTTTGTTCAGGTACGTTTAGTAAACGTATGAGTGAGATTTTATAACTATTTAACCGGTTCTCGGAATTGAAATCTGAGGGCACCATTGAACTCACAGCGCTGGTATTCTCTTAAGAATAATTTCACTTCGATGGCAGTGGGTTGAGTTTATAAGTTATTTTTTGGGTTTTTATGATTAAATTAAATTAAAGTAAAGTGGAGGATTTATTTTAATTTCTTGTTGGTTAAAACATCCAAGTGGAGGTTGGTGGTGGGGGCCACCACACCTTAACCTCCCATGAGAGGTTATGGTGGTGAGGCCCACCCCAACATAACCTCCCTTGGGAGGATAATTATGGTGGGGACCACCTAGGCTTGTAACCCCTTGAAACCCCCCATTTAAGGTGGAGAAACTCTTCAACTCCCCTTTATTTAATTTATGCCAACCCTCTTCACATAATAGAGCCAAATCTACCCCATTAAATAAATGAGTTGTCTCATTTAATTAAACACCACAATTTGAATTGTTGTGCCAACAAATAGTAGACAACTCTTTTTTTATTATTTTTCCCTTCGAATTTTGGTAGATCTTGGGAAGGAGAAGAAAACTCCAATAAAGAACGACCACTGAAGAACGAAGAATGCTCTTCTGACGAAGAACAATGATGAGGGACGCCTTTGACTATGAAGAATGATTCCCTCCGACCTTTTTCCTTAGACTCCTTCGACGTGGGACGTGTTCATCTACCACAGATCGACGACCATCTTTCTGTGATGTCAACGAACGAAGACCAAGGAATCAAAGGTAGGGGATTATTACTTATTGATGTTTTACCTTTTTTCTTACCTTCTTCAAAGGATAAAATGGGATTGTTGTGGATGTATTAATGATTATATTCTTTTCATGATGGGCCAAATGATACCAACCTAAACGTGGAGGGTGCGGGCCAACCTAACATGGACTGACATCCTCTATCAATGTTTCTCTCTTCTTATGGCATTCTACAGCATGTCTATGAGGCGAAGGCACCTAAGGTGGCATCGATGAAGGCCGCGCTACCCGCAGCCTCCTCGAATCGCGCTGCCCCTGCGGCATAGTGATGCTTCTGGATGAACCCCTCCTACCCGTGGCCTCCCGGCGCCCTGCCCCACGTGCCGGGTAGGGTGCCGGGAGTAATTGTGATGACCCATCCTCGGTACCCATGTTGTGACTACCCCAAGACCGCCTTCCATAGGCCAGGGGCTACCGACTAGCACCAAAGGCATAAATCCCTGAACTGGGAAGGCATTTCCTTTATAAATTATAAACACACACAACAAAGTTAAAGATGAAAGCAAAACACTAATCAAAACTATATACAAAAAGATGTGCTGAAAAGTAAAGGGGCTGGAAATACAAGCCCAACTGTATAGTACAAGGAAACTGAAAGTACAAGGAAAAAAAAGTACTGCAGAAGAAATGTGAAACAGATGTTGGATCATCCTCCGAGAAATACTACCTAAAGGGTAGGTACAGTTAGCTTCCATAGCACTCCACATCTGTTTGTTTCCACCGTGTACCATCAAGTCGTGTAGTCCACCTCCGGGTTCCATCCAGTCCTCGTACACTCAGCCTCGATCAGCGTTGTCCGTCATCTGCATCCAACACAACGAGGTGTGGGCATAGCCCATGTAGGGGTGAGTATAAAGATACTCAGTAGGGACCCTGAGACCCTCAATCTCTCATGAAATCCAACCAGGATAAACCCAAAAGTAAGAAAACAACAGATAACCTCACTTAGGTATATGCCCATACATATACTAAAGTTACCAAGTAATCCATCTCAATCATGAGGAAAGCACAAAGTTACTGACTCAACTCAACCAGGATTTTATTCTATGGGTAGTATCAATCTGAACTATCGGCTGCTAGAGAACTCCTTCTCTATCTAGTACAGTGGGCCTTCTCTGTCACATAGAGGTGATCCACACTATCTTGGACTACTGAGGTACTCCTCCTATCGAGTATCGTGGATCTACCGTGCTCACACAGAGGCACTTCCCATTGTGGTTCTACTGCACTCACACAAAGGCACTCCCCCTTGTAGCCTGCTGAGGTACTCCACATGTCGAGGACCGTGGGTCTTCCGTGCTCACACAGAGTCTCTCCCCACCGTGGTTATTCCACGCTCACACAGATGTGCTCCCCACTGGGCTAGTCGAATCACTCCGAGTTGAATCGATCAGCAGTCGTCAAGTCTCAGCTAACTACTAGGTTCCCGCACAAATTCCTTCTCATCTCTAGAAAGTCCACTCCACAAGCTACTGGTCGATAATCCAACTATCACGAAGTCCCACATAGAAGTATCTCAAATGCATGCCACGTCATAGAGGTCTCAACGCAATAGACGGTGCATCAAAAAGATGTCTGGTCTGTGAGTTATTAGCCTTTTAGTCCCGGGGGCCCGGTTAGAATCATGTACGATCCAACCTGACTGTATCTCAAATGTACCCCGAACTCTAGTGGGGTTTTCTCAAAGGGACCGTCGTTCTTCAAGAATACCAGTGCCACTGACGGTTCGTCAAAGGGACGTTCGGTGCCAAAGATATGGACAAAGTAAGTATTAGGTCAGTAAAGGGCCCGGTTCCGGTCCGACCCGGTCGGACTGACTCGGCCCAACCCATTATAGGCTGACCAGGTCTAGGTCGACCCTGTCCAACTCACTGGGTCTGACCCAACCCGTTGGGTGGGTCAACCTGTTATGTTCGGCCTGGTCCACTGGGCCCGACCCAGTGGACTGTGAGGGTGATTCGGCCTGGATATCACCATGTAGGTGACTCGGCTCGAAGGTCGGGGCCTGTTCAGCCAGAACTGCGAGGGGCGCGGCTCGGGTGACTCGACCCGGCAGGCCAGCGGGCAGGCCACGTGGGGCACAGGATTGCCGCGTGCAGAGCGTGAGGGGCGCGGGTAGGCTGACAGGACGCCGGGCAGGCCGCGGATTCATAGGGTAGGTCGCGGCAGGGGCCAGGCAGGCCTCGGGGGCACCGGGCAGGGTGCAGCAGGGGCTGGGCAGGCCACGGGGGCGTCGGGGAGGGCGTGGCTGGGCGCCGGGAGGCCGCAAGGGTGTTGGGCAGCGGGTGGCAGGTGGCAGGGGTCTGGCAGGCCAGGAGGGTGGCGGTAGGGATCCAGGTAGGTCGCGGGCAGGTGGTCCGCGCACCAGGTAGGTCTCTAGGAGGCCGCGAGCAGGCAGGCGGTGCATCGGAAGACCGCATGTAGGCGGGCCGTGCGCCGGGCAAGGCGTCGGGAGGTCGCGGGTAGGCGGTGTTCGTCCAGAAGCATCACTGCGTTGTGGGGGCAGCGCGATTCGCAGAGGCTGCGGGTAGCACGACCTTCGTTGCTGCCTTCATCATTCTGTTGTCTCATCACCATGCCGAGGTTCAATCATAAACAATATCGGTAGAGGGGTCGGGCCATGTTGGTTTGGCCCATACCCTCCACGTGTAGTTTGGTAACAATCGGCTCATCAAGAAGAATATGATCATTAATACGTCCGCAACAATCCCATTTTATCCTTTGAATAATGTAAGAGAAAGGGTACAACATCAACAAGTAATAATCCCCCTACCTTTGATTCATCGGTCGTTGTTTGTTGACGTCTTAGAAAGATGGTCATCGATCCATGGTAGACGAACATGTCTTATGTCGAAGGAGTCTGAGGAAGAAGGTCATAGGGGGTCGTTCTTTATAGTCGAAGGCGTCCCTCATCGGTGTTCTTCGAGAGAGAGCGTTCTTCGCCGGAAGATCATTCTTCGTTGAAGAGCAGTCATCGTTGGAGAGAGTTCTCTCTTCTCCGAATCTCCACCAAATGAAATATGCCCAGCAAAAGAAATAATAGATTGTCTATTATTTTTCTAGCACAACAGTTTAAAAATGGAGAAATAAATGATAAGGCTCCACCTAATTAATTCTTGGGGTTAGTACATTTCATTAAATGTGTTGGCTCAATAATTTAAGAGGTGTATTTGGCATAATAAATTACTGGAGTTGGCTCACTGAAGAGGGAGGTGTTGGCACCATTAATTGGGGGGTTTAGTCACAGGTGGTCCCCACATCATAACCTATCACGGGATGTTAAATTATGGTGGGCCCCACCACCATAACCTCTCATTAGAGGTTAGGGTGTGGTGGTCCCACCTCCAACTCCCAAGTGGAGGTTTTAACCTAGAAACACACACATGGCAGCTCAAAAATAAAAAAAAGTGTTTAGCACTTTATTTTATTATTTTTTTATAAAAATCAAAAAACTAACTTTTATTCTTGATCATCTGTCGTCGAGGTGAAAGTCTTCTTAAGCTAATATCGGTGCTGCGAGTTCAATGGTGCCCTTATATTTTAATTCCGAGCACTGGTTCAATAGTTATAAAATCCCCCTCATATGTTTACTAAACGTACTCGAACAAAACTTCATAAATTGATTCTGTGCGCACCGGGCATCGGAATCAAGAACCTTAAATTTTTGTGGACTCGTAAAAATCCCATGTATTTAAGAAAAAATTGTCCAAGGAATTCTCGTGTCTTTACATTCTCCCCACCTCAGGGCTTTACGTCCTCGTAATCTACAACTCGAACTGTGGGAACAAATGGGGATACTGAGTACACATCTGAGCCTCTCGCTCCCATGTGCTCTCCTGGAGGTTCTTGTGTTGCCAGTGTACGTGCACCAGAGGTATTGACCATCCACGTAGAACCCTCTCCTGTCGATCCTAAATATACACTAGAACCTCCATAAAAGTCACCCCTTTATCGACGTCCATCTCTCCATGGTCGATGATGTGGGAAGGGTCATGCACGTATCTCCTCAGCTGAGATACGTGGAAGACGTCATGCACCTGGTGCAACTGAGGTGGAAGAGCTTAGCGGTAATCCACTTTGTATAATCTGCTGAGGACCTGGAAGGGTCTGATGAATCTCAGAGATAACTTTCCACCTCGGCCAAATCTCCATAGACCTTGTCGACGTGAGACCCATAGAAAGACGTGGTATCCATACTCAAACTCCATAGCTCTTCGTCTCCTGTTAGCATACAACTTCTATCTGTGTGTAGTCTTCATCCAAACCTGGATGATCTTCACCTTCATGGTGGTAGATCGCACCATCTCTGGTCCCACTAGTATTGACTCCCCAGGGTCCGTCCAGGGAAAGGGTGATCTGCAAGGTCACTCTTACAAGGCCTCAAAAGGTGTCATCCCTATGGTGGAGTGATAGGTGTTGTTGTAAGAAAACTCCACCAAAGGCAAGTGATCCTCCCATATGCGACTGAAGTCGAGGACACATGGATGCAGCATGTCCTCGAGGGTCTAAATGGTCTGCTCAGGTTGACCATTTATCTGAGGATGGAAGGCAATTATCAAATGAAGTTGTGTCCTGAAAGCCTCCTACAACCCTTCCATTGTCGTGAAGTAAACTATGAATCATGGTTGGAGACGATAGAGTAAGGTACTCCATGTAGTCACTCATTCTCCTCCACAGAGAGGCATCCCAATCTCTATACTGAACCCTACTCTCTGATTGGAAGGAAGTGGGCTGACAAGGTGAGTCGGTAAACGATCACCCAAATCAATTCGTGACCCCTGGATGTATTTGGAAGTCCCATCATGAAGTTCATGGATATCCCATCCCACTTCCCCTCTGAGACCTCTAAAGGTAGAACCAAGCCTGTTGGTACCTAGTTCTCTGCCTTCACTTGCTGACAAGTGAGGCATGGTGAGACAAACTCTGCTACTGCCTTCTTTATACCTAGTCACCAGTACTATTGTCAAATGTCCTGGTACATCTTTGCCACTTCTGGATGTACCGCTATAGGGGATGTGTGGAACTCCTTCAACACTTCCTTCTGAAGTGCCACTGGTTCCAAGGTACGTCCTCTGAAGATGATGACGTGCTACCCACCTTCAGAAAATCCATCAAGTGACTGCCCTATGGATATCTGAGAACATCAGGTCTTACAGTCAGTGTCTCCATGTTGTTCCTCTTCGATATAATGAAGAAGTGGGGTAGTGACCATAAGATACTGTATGAATTTTGATCAATCTCTATCCACAAAGGATATCTGTAAAGTAGCCAGCTGCTCTGTCTCCTCCCCTAGCAGTTGTATACCAGTCCTCCTGCTGATTTCATCTACAAAAATGTTCCCCTTTCCAAGAGTATAGAATATTTTTAAGTCATAGTCCTGGAGGAACTCAGGCCAACATCGTTGTCTCAGGTTCAAGTCCTTCTGACAGAAGATATACCTAAGACTCTGGTGATCAGAGTACACCGTAAAACATTCGCACATCAGATAGTACCGCCACATATTCAAGGAGAAGACCATGGCTGCTAAATCTAGGTCATGGGTAGTTTAGTTCTTCTCATGTTGTCTTAGCTGTCGAGAACCAAATGTGATCACTACTCGCTCCTGCATCAGGACACACCCAATTCTGTTCCCTGATGTGTCGCAGTTAACTACGTACCCTATGCATTCCACTGGAAGCCTCAAGATGGGGGAACTATTCAGCCTCTACCTCATATCATGAAAGATCTGCTGGCATCTCTCTGACCACACAAAGGGTTTCCACTTCTTCATCAAGGCTGAAAGTGGTTCTGCAACTCTGGAGAAGTCTGGTACGAATCTCTGGTAGTTACCAGAAAAACCCCAGACACTTTGTACCTCTGTCACACTCCTGGGTGGCTCCCAAGAAAGTACCGCCTCAATCTTCACTGGATCCACAACAACTCTAGCCTCTGAGATGACAAGTCCCAAAAAATGAACCTCTCAAATCCAAAACTGGCACTTCAAGAGCTTACTATAAAGCTGGTGCTCTCAGATTGTGTCTAGTACTACCCGCAAATGGTAGGTGTGTTCCTCCTCAATAGTTGTGTAGATCAGAATGTCATCAATGAAGACTACAACAAAGCGATCAAGGTATGGCTGGAAGATCTTGTTCATGAGTCCCATGAACACTTCTGGAGCATTTGTTACACCGAAAGGCATAACCAAGAACTCGTAGTGGCCGTGATGACACCTGAAGGCCATATTTTTCACATCCTCATCTCAAACTCTGAGCTGGTGATAGCCTGATCTGAGGTCTATCTTTGAGAACCATTGTGATCCCTTCAGTAGATCAAAGAGTTCGTCAATCCTTGAGAGTCGGTACTTGTTCTTCATGGTCACCTAGTTCAGGCGACGGTAGTCAACACAAAGCCTCAAGCTTCCATCCACCTTTTTGGCGAACAGAATCGGGGTAGCCCAGGGAGAAACACTGGGCCGGATGAATCCTTTCCCCTTCAAGTCCTCCAACTCTACCCGCAACTCATGAACCTCAGTGGGAGCCATCCGATATTCTGGTGTAGATATCGGTGACGTCCTGGGGTACAGGTCAATATAGAAGTCCACCTCTCTACAAGGATGTGGTCTTGAAACATCATCAAGAAAAACATCCGCGTATTGGTCCACCACTACCGGATAGCTCGGACTCTCCACGTCAACTGCTTTGAGGGAAGGGCAGGCCAACTGATGAGTGATAAATTGCACCCTCTTCTAAGTAAGTCCTTCATGTGCTGCAAAGGCTCCCTTCTCGATGGTGAAGGTAAACCTTGTCCCATCAGTGCGGACACACCGCACTTTTCACCTAATACATTTGATATGAGCATGGACTGTAGATAACCATTCCATACCCAAGACGATGTTGTAAGGCCTCGACGCCACTACAAGGAGATCCCATCTGAATATCTCGCCTCCTAGAGTAAGCTCAAACTGCTAGTACCAGTGTGTAATCATTGAGTGTTCTCTCGTAGGAGTCTCTATCCTTAAGGATCGAGCCAACGGATCCATCAGAATTTCTGAGATCTGAACAATGGAATTGGAAATGAAAGAGTGACTGGAACATGTGTATATAATAACTGCAGCTAAGGTAGAGTAGGCACAGATTTTCCCTTGAATTATCTCCGGAGCACCATGGTCATAGGATTCAGCTGCCTGAAGCTGATCTCTCCCGTGTCCCCTGCTCCCTGTGGTCGGGGTGGGCCTCATGGTGGTGTTGGTGGTAACACCTCATAACATCATCCACCGCTAGCTGCATGTCCATCTCCTCTTCCATGTCCACCTCCTCCCTGCAGACCACCTTGTTTCAAACCACTGCCTCTACCTGGGAGGTCCCTCAACTATCTGGGGATCATCTGAACGGATGTTCGGATAGTCATGAGCCATGTGATCATGCCCACCACATGAGTAACACTGCCCACTCCTGGCATGTGTGTCTCTGGCCCGAGTTCCCCATACAACCGATCCTGAGTCATGCAGTCATCCACCCGTAGGTCTGGTCCTCTTGGACCTTTGCGTCATCTATTTACTCCCAACTTCAAAAGACTCCACTGCATGTTGAATAGTGGTGGTTCTCACTGCTGGAGGCTGCTCAGCATGGAAACTCTCCACTAAGACGGCTCACTCCAACAACCCTGCCTGCATCGAGATGCTGAGCGTGATCACCGAAGCTCTTATCTCTAACCTGAGTCCCTGCTCGAAGGTCCGGGCCCTGAAGAATGTGTCTCGCACCATATCTTTGGAGTATCCTGAGAGTTCAGTGAGCCTCGCTGAATATTTATCTACCCTCATGCTACCCTATTGTAAGTGCAATATCTCATGTATCCTCGCCTCACGAGGGTGGATGAGTCAAACTTCACCCGAAAATAGGCACTCAATGTCTGTCCATAGTAGTGTCATCTCTTCATACACCTGGAGCATCAGGTTCCACCATCTGCCTGCTACAGCTTGAAGGAGATTCACAGTAAGGATCACCATGAAGTCTGTTGGTGTCCCTACTAGCCTGAAGACTCTCACCACAGCCTCCAGCCAATCCTCAGCAGCCTATGGGTCTGTATCTCCCCTGAAACTGGGTGGCCTCTAGCACTAGAACTCATGCAATGCGCTCAAGCGGTATGCATCATTTTCTTCTGGGGATGGTGGCATCAGTGGTCCAACAGGGAGTGGTACCGCTGGTCCTTCTGCTGGTAAAGGGCCCTACACTGAGGCATCATCGCTCAGTGGGCTATCAGTTCATATGAATCTCGGGGATCTAACCGGTCGTCTACGGGGAGGCATCCTGAAAGAAACAGATGTGACGCGGTCAAAAGTTTATACCTTGTGAGTTGACTAGGTTGAGCTGACTTAAAAAAACTTTTGAAAACACGCATGCAACTAGTGTTTTCATGAATTGAGTTGAAAATCAGAATTCAGGGTCCTGGTGTATGGATACATCGGCCGCCCGCACAAACACTGGACTCGCTGAACTGAAAACCACATTAGGTACCCTTTACACTATTTATTTACAGAAAATAAAGATCATAGTTCTAAGTTATGCGGTAGAACTTACTCCTCTGATACCAATTTGTCACGACCCGTCCTTAGGACCCATCCCATGACTACTCCAAGCCTACGTTCTATAGGCCAGGGGCTAGCGACTAGCACCAAAGGCATAAATCCCTAATCTTGGAAGGCATTGCCTTTATAAATTGTAAACACACACAATAAAGTAAAATCTAGAAGCAAAACACTATGTAAAACTGTATACAAAAAGTAGTGCTGAAAAGTAAAGGGCCCATAAATACAAGACCAACTGTAAAGTACAAACAAAACTGAAAGTACAAAGAAAAACAAGTACAATAGAATAATGGTGAAACAGCTGCGGGATCATCCTCCGGGAAATCCTACCTAAAGGGTAGGTACAGTTATCCTCCACAGCACTCCACGTCCGTCCGTCCCCACTGTGTACCATCAGGCCGTGTAGTCCACCTCTGGGTACCATCCAGTCTTCGTACACTCATCCTTGGTCAGCATTGTCCGTCATCTGTATCCAACACAATGAGGTGCAGGCATAGCCCGTGCAGGGGTGAGTATAACGATACTCAGTAAGGACCCCGAGACCCTCAACGGCTCACATAATCCAACAAGGATAAACCAAAAAGTAAGAAAACAATAGATAACTTCACTTAGGTATATTCCCATTCATATACATAAGTTTCAAAGTAATCAATCTCAATCATGAGTAAATCACAAAGTTACTGACTCAGCTCAACCAGGATTTTATTCTAGGTGTAGTATCAATTTGAACCCTCAGCTTCTAGAGAACTCTTTCTCTATCGAGTACAGTGGGCCTGCTGAGTCACACAGAGGCGCTTCCCACTAACATGGACTACTGAGGCCCTCCTCCTATCATGTACCATGGATTTGTCGCGCTCACACAAAGGCGCTCCCCATCGTGGTTCTGTTGTGCTCACACAAAGTCACTCCCCCTTGTAGCCTACAAAGGTAAACCACCTGTCGAGTACCGTGGGTCTTCCATTCTTACACAAAGGTGCTCCCCATCGTGGGTCTTCCACGCTCACTCAAATGTGCTCCCCACTAGGATATTCAAATCAGTCTGAGTCGAATTGATCAACAGTCTTCAAGTCTCAGCTAGCTACTAGGTTCTGACACAAATGCATACTCATCTCTGGAAGGCCTGATCCACAAGATATTGTTTGATACTCCAACTATCATGACGTCCCATGTAGAAGTATCTAAAAGGTCTTCCACATCATAGAAGTCTCAAAGCAATAGACACCACATCAAAGGGACGCCCAGTCTGTGAATTATCAGCCTTTTAGTCCCAGGGGCCCAGTTGGATTCGTGTATGATCCAACCTAACTGTATCTCAAATTTACCCCAAATGCTATTGGGATATTCTCAAAGGCACCTTCGAGTTCCAAGAATACCAGTGCCGCTGGAGGTTCATCAAAGGGACGTCTGGTTCCAATGATATGGCCAAAGTAAGTAATGGGTCAGTAGAGGGACTGGGACCAGTTCGACCTGGTTGGACCGAATCTGTAACGACCCCGACCCAGCCAGCCACTCGAAGAGTGCCAAACGGTTCGGGCGTCACTAACTTAGGCACACCTCCCCTAAACGCCAAAGGCTGCCAACTAGCAGCGATGGTCTGAATAGGTATAGTAGGGAGGATATACCCTCTCGGAGGAATAAAATGGTACTGGTCCGAGTAGAATACTAAATATGCAGCGGAAATAAATGACTCAGTAGACTAGAACTAGACCCGCAGAGTGGAAGCATATCCAATATCAATAAACCAGCAGAAGCAATATAGAAACAACAAAATCATAAAGTAAACAAGACAACATACTATATAATACAAGCAACTACTACTGTAGCCAAACAAGGCATGCATCGAAAACAAGACAAACAGCTCAATATATAATGGAACCAATGGCTAACCAATAGTTGCTACATAATAAAGTAATCATGCTAATAAAAAAAATGAAAACTAAACAAGGTAACTCTAGTAAGTAGGACCTCAAGGTCCATACTAGTCTCCATTCCAATAGCACTAAATTCCAGCTCCTGAGGTTGACCCTCTACCTACACACAATTTCATAAAGTTTACACACGTCTCGAAGGGCCCGTGTAGGGTGTGAGACAAGTCTCAGTAGGATACCACCCAAGGGTGCGTACCTAATATAAGTGTTTAGGTAGACATGCTTATATAAGAAAAGTAGTAAATAGTACAATGCCCAAAAGTAAACACAAACTTCTATGGTGTTCAGCAGTCACCGAGAAGTGTCACCTGCTTCGGCCAACACCAGAATCTATGATCTGTACCCTGACACCTCGTGCCACCTGACACCATGTGTCTCAAGTACCGACGTCCCAAAGGCACACCCAACCATCATAACCCAGCTCGAAAGCTCAACCTGCCCATGGAAGAACATCCGGAGGAACAACGATGATTGTCCTCAAAAGATAACTGGAGGGACAGTGATGCCTGCCCTCAAATCACGGTGAGCTTCTGCCCCCAACCTTACCACCTCAAAGCTTTCTCCCGAATGCTCCTCACCCTCCACATGGCTTCCTATGGGAAGAACCCCCAAACAAAAATACCTAACCACAACTACTAGGGCCTCTACCCAGCGAGTGGTTGTACCACCTCATCTCGGAGTCTATCTGTGTGCACACTACTCAAAAGTACCCGGTGAGCAGTAATCACCTCAATAAGTTCCCAAGACACAACTCTTATAACACCTCGTGCCCCTGCGAACCTTTCGCTCAAGTCTGAGGGCCTCGCCATCCCAGTAACTCGTGCCAAATCCCAACTCGACAGTCCAACTGCCTCAACCAACGTCCATGACGCCCAATCTCATGGTAGCAACCACCCAAAGTAAACCGGTCAAGGCCCCAACCTGTGATTCCCATCACTCAACAGTATATCCAGTCCACGACCAACACAACACAGCAGTTCAGAAATAAAAATATCACACATTTCATAACTATACTCAAAGCATCACTTTAAATAGGCAATTACTAAACAGTCAAATTGCACTAACTCATGATGCCCCACACCATCACCTAACTCTTTCATAATTAACAATTAAACTGAGCAGTTTAACTTAGAAAAAACAATAAATAGTCAAACATAGCAGTTTGAAACAATGGTCCAATCCATACGCATTTTGGCACCCCGGCCGAATTGCCCCAAATGAGCAATGGCCTCTAACCCAGCCTTGCTCGATCACAACAGGTCAGGGAATGCACATGGGCTTCCCACATTGCAGATAATTAATTAAAAACAATTTAATTAGGGTTTCTCTCAATACCCAATGTCACCCCTAAAAGTCGAAACCCCCAATTGTCTACGAAAACATGAAAGAAGGTATGCACCACCCACCTCGTACTCGTACGATGACACTCCTTTGATATCAGCCTCTGAATCGGTATGAATCACGGTAGATATGCATTTACGTCAAATTCAGAAACTCCGTTCGGATGGAATCTGCAGAGGAATAGGTGAGGGATCAAGGATGAAGAAGGGTGTGCGGGGTTAGCCTTTCTGATGTGGTCTCGCAGCCACTGACAGATCGAAGAACATAGGTCGTATGAAGAATCTATGAGGGTTTATGTTCTTGGCGGTTTTTCAGACGAATGGTTCATCTAAAGGGGAAGAAGAAGATGTTTTCCGCAATAAGATGCGACGACGTCTCGAATGATCAAATAAAAATAAAAGTACATGGTGTGTATTTCCAAAGTACACGCCGTGTAGATGGGTTTCCGTACTCTAACATAAGCGGAGTTCATCACGTGGCTTAGACCGTGTACACGATCAACACACGGCACAAGACTCGGCCTCTACATGGAACAAAGTTACAAGGCGTGCCAAGGAAGAATACACACCGTGTAGATGGAAATCTATACCTGGGAACCACATGGAATACACTTGGCCCCGCACGGTTAAGGATACACGGCGTGTCTATAAACACACACCGTGTAGTAAGAAACTTCTACACGGTCATTACACAACATGTACTCGGTGAGCATACGGCCGGTCACTCGGTTAACACATACACGGCGTGTACTTAAAGTACACGGCGTGTAGTCTAGAAATTTCCAGAAACTGCCCAGATTTTCCAGACTTCTCAGAAACCAGTCAAAAATTCCAACAGGGTCGGAAAATTAACGCATTTCAAAAACCCGGGTTCTTACAAACTCCCCACCATAACTTAGCTCATCCCCGAGCTACCGAACGAAACTAGGAGATGGAGCCGAACACGCCCATCCCGGTTAAACAACAAGGACTACCCCTATCTTAAGATTCTTGCTAAATTCTTAAAGGGGCTCCACACCTTAGGAATTGGCTACTCGGTCTCAACCAATAAGGCTCGAAGCTATCAAAAAAAAAACAAACAGGACCCAACAACCTATTTCCCGGACCCATGGTCCTCCAGTGACGCATCGTCGCCCCTGAACCTCCTCGATGCTCACGCGTCATTCCCAACACCCAACATAACCCACACCGCAATGGTGTCTGCCTCCAAAAGGTCCTGCATCTCATAGATGCTCTAATCAAACCTGGTGCCATTCACCTCAAGTAACCTGCATCCTCGATGCCCCGATGCCCACAACACCTCAAGTAACTGGCATCCTTGATGCTCCTGATGCCACACATCTCAAATATATAAATAAAATATATAACGCATTTGATATGATGTCAATCCCACTAACTAGTCTCTAGTTAGTCCACAAGTAACCTGGGAAACTTGTGCACTCAACCAAACACGCCTCAAATGGCCATGCCAAAAGAAAGCAGGGAAAATCATGGCCACACCCACGGTGTACCTGCCACCGTCGTCGGCTCTCTAGCCTGCTCAAACCCTGGCAGATCCATAGCATGTACCTGGCCAGAAGTACGGATGCCTGATGCCTGACCTCCTTGCAGTGCTGCCCCAGTCACCATCCACTGACCCCTCAGCTGGATCCTGCTATCCTTGTCACGTCCTCCGCATGCAGCTACACCTTGACTACCCTCTCCCAGTACCGGACCTGAACCAATATATGACGCCACAGTCTGTCCCGGTCCCTGCCTGCTGACAGTCTGAGAAGGCTTCCTACAAAACCTCTCCAGATGCCACACCTATCCATACGACCGACACTCCTTCGAAGGCCTATCGCACTGAGCCTGAACATGTCACAGTTGTCCGCACTGAAAGAAAACCACCGCTGAACTACCACGAGGTGGCCTAGCAGAGTCCTTGGCCTGTCCATCTTGCTGGAACTCATCTCTACATCGCTTCCTGTTGTCTGAACCATCTCCTGAAGTTGTCGCCCTGCCAATATGGGGCCTATCCCTCTGGTTTCCCTCTGCTATAAGCTCCTGTTTCACCGCCTCGGAGAAGGAACCTATCCTGAAGATGTTCACCTGGACCCGAATGGTGTGTTGTCATCCATCCTTAAAGCGCCTCACCCTAGCTGCATCATCGCTCACCATACCAGGTGAAAAGAGAGATAACTCTGTGAAGGTAGTTGCGTAGTCCATGACGGACATATCTTTCTACTGAAGACTCAATAACTCCCGAAGCTCTCTCTACCCTCAGTGTCTCTGGATAAATGTGATCGAAAAACCTGTCCTCAAAGTCCTTCCATGTCAGTCCCTCGTGCCTACGAGCCTGAACCTGCACATCCCACCAAAGCTTCGTCGGTCCTCTCAGCATGTATGTCTCCAGCTTGACCCTTCGCCCTGGAGGAGTCTCTAGTTTCTCAAAGATCATCTACATACTCTCTATCCAGTTCTCTACCGCCTGTGGACTTGCCTCACCCTGAAAAAGTCTCAGGTGCTACGACTAGAACTCCCATGTCAGATACGCCATAGATGACTCTTTACCTTACATGCCTCTGTCAATCCCCTGTAAGACACGTACCAGGCTAGCTCGGAGCTGCTCGTCATGCCACGGTCTGAACACCGCCAATCCCAGATGTTGCCCTGCCTGCATTGGATCCTGAACCTGATCTTGTCCCTAAGCCTGTACCTGCGGCTCATGCTCTGCCTGCACCGGATTCTGAACCTGATCCTGCGGCACTATATCATCTCCTTCCTAACACTCCATCGAGTCGTAAAGGAGTAACCCGTTGAATACCATAAATGGTCAGACAACCCATATATATATATAACAATATATTATACACAGATAAGGAAAATAGTAAAAGTTAGTGCATAACAACTACACTTACTCCCCCTCACTGCAACCCATGCCCTCGTCATCCCTACCTCACGGCCTCATTACCCGCCCTCAACAGATCCATGTATCAATAGTACCTCGAGCCATGCCTGTCCTGACAACCAATGTTTCCTCAAACCCAATAACCGAGTCACCCAATCCGGACAGTTACACTACCTCAACCTTAGTACCTTCCTGCTCTCACAAGAGCCATACCCAAATATCCTGCACATGCAACTCTACAAAATACAAATCATTGCATACACATTGCAATGAAAAAGAAATTCTATCAGGAGTATCACCTATTCTCATTTCAAAGCAGATTAAGCATGACAATTGATTATATTCACATGGTATTATCACTTCAAAAAGCATATGTGCAATTATGAAATTGAAATAACCTAAAATGTGCCTATCAAAATCCAAACAAAAAAGCCTTGCCATACCGTCCAAGGTTTTCATATCATAATAAATAACTTCACACAATAAGTGATCCACCGAGGTTGAAATCATATAAACCATAATCTGATCAAAACAAATAGAAATTCCCACCCCCAGCAACTCAATCCATCCCTCGTACAAGGGGCTGCAGGCACCCAAGCACGAGTTCAAAATCCTGTTCCAACAACCTATATCCAGTCTACCATATCCCAAATAGTAAAACCAATAGAATTAAAAGAGAATTATCAAACTCATTAGTAGCCAGAAAAGTAATGCTATTAAATCCCTGTAAAAAAAACCCTCTGATAGCACTTTGTAACGACCCGAACCCGGCCAGCCACCCAAACAGTGCCAAATGGGTCGGGTGTCACTACCTTAGGCACACCTCCCCTGAACGCCAAAGGCTTCTGACTAGCAGTGAGGGTCTGAATAGGTATATTGGGGAGGATATACCCTCACGGAGGAATAAAATGGTACTGGTCCGAGTAGAATACTGAATATGTAGTGGAAATAAATGACTCAGTAGACTCGAACCAGACCTGCAGAGCAGAAGCATATCCAATATCAATAAACCAGCGGAAGAAATATTGAAACAACAGCAGTGGAAAGTAAACAGAACAACATGCTAAATAATACAATTAACTACTATAGTAACCAAACAAGGCATGCATCGAAAACAAGTTATACAGCTCAATATATAATGGCGCCAATGGCTAACCAACAGTTTCTACATAATAAAGTAAGCATGCTGATACAAAAAATGAAAACTAAATAAGGTAACTCCAGCAAGTACGACCTCAAGGTCCATACCAGTCTCCATGCCAACAGCACTAAAGTCCATCCCCTGAGGCTAACCCTCTACCTGCACGCAATTTCATAAAGTCTACACACATCCCTAAGGGCCCGTGTAGGGTGTGAGACAAGTCTCAGTAAGATACCACCCAAGGGTGCATACCTAATGTATTTGTTTAGGAAGACATGATTATATATGAAAAGAAGTAAACAGTGCAATGCCCAAAAGTAAACAAAAACTTCTCTAGTGCTCAACAGCCATCAGGAAGTGTCACCTGCTTCGGCCAACGCTGGAATCTATGATCTGTAGCCCGGCACCTTGTGCCACCTGACACCATGTGTCTTAAGTACCGATGTCCTGAAGGCACTCCCAACCATCGTAACCTAGCTCAGAAGCTCAAACTTCCCATGGCACAACATCTGGAGGAACAGCGATGCCTGTCCTCAAAAGATAACCAGAGGGACAGCGATGTCTGACCTCAAATCACGACGAGCTTCTTCCCCCAACCAGACTGCCTCAAAGTTGTCTCCCGAAGTCTCCTCACTCTCCATGTGGCTTCCTATGGCAATCACCCCCAAACCAAAATACCTAACTGCAACTACTGGGGCCTCTACCCAGTTAGTGGCCGTACCACCTCATTTCGGAGTCTATCTGTGTGCACACTACTCAAAAGTACCCGGTGAGCAGTAATCACCTTAATAAGTTCCCAAGCCATAACTCCTCTGACACCTCGTGCCCCTGCGAACCTATCGCTCAAGTCTGATGGCCTCGCCATCCAAGTAACCCGAGCCAAATTCCAACCCAACAGTCCAACTGCATCAACCGACGTCCATGACACCCAATCCCATGGTAGAAACCTCCCAAAGTAAACTGGGCAAGGCCCCAACCTATGATTCCCATCACTCAAAAGTATATCTGGGCCATGCCCAACACAACTCAGCAGTTCAGAAATAACAATATCACACATTTCATAACTATACTCAAACCATCACTTTAAACAGGAAATTACTAAATAGTAAAATTGCACTAACACGTGTTGTCCCACACCAGCACCTAACTGGTTCATAATTAACAAATAAACTGAGCATTTAAACTTAGGAAAAACAATAAGCAGTCTAACATAGCAGTTTGAAACAATGGTCCAATTCATACGCATTTTGGAACCCCTGGCTGAATTACCCCAAATGAGAAACGACATCTAAGCCAGCCTTGCTTGATCACAACAGGTCAGGGAATTCCCAGGGGCTCCCCACGTTGCAGATAATTAATTAAAAACTATTTAATTTGGGTTTTTCTCAATACCCAATGTCACGCCCGAAAGTCACAACCCCCAATTGTCTACAAAAACATGAAAGAAGTTATGTACCACAGACCTTATACTCGTACGATGACACTCCTTTGATATTAGCCTCTGAATCGGTCTGAATCGCGGTAGATCTACATTCCCATAAAATACGGAAAATCAGTTCAGATGGAATCTGTGGAGGAACAGGTGAGGGATCAAGGATGAAGAACAGTGTGCGGGGTTATCCTATCTGATGCGGTCCCGCAACCACTGACGAATCGAAGAATGGATGTCATATGAAGAATCTTGGAGGGTTTATGTTCTTGGAAGTTTTTCGGACGAAGGGTTCATCCAAAGGCGAAGAAGAATATGTTTTCCGCAATAAGACATGACAGCGTCTCGAATGATCAAATAAAAATAAAAGTACACAGTGTGTATTTCCAAAGTACGCACCGTGTAGATGGATTTCTATACTCTGACTTCAGCAGAGTTCAGCACACGGCTTGGACCGTGTACACGGTCAACACATGGCCAGGGACTCGGCCTCTACACGGAACAAAGTAACACAATGTGTCAAGGAAGACTACACGCCGTGTAGATGGAAATCTATACCTGGGCACCACATGGAATGCACTTGGCCTCAAACGGTTAAGGATACACGGCATGTCTATAAATACACAGCGTGTAGTAAGAAACTTCTACACGGTCATTACACGACATGTACTCGGTGAGAACACGGCTGGTCACTCGGTTAACACATACACGGTGTGTACTTAAAGTACATGGTGTGTAGTCTTGAAATTTCCAGAAACTGCCCAGATTTTCTAGACTTCTCAGAAACCAGTCAAAAATTAAAATAGGGTCAGAAAATTAACCCGTTTTAAAAAACCCGGGTTCTTACAGACTCTGCCCAACCCAGTCTGGGCCGACTCGGTCTGGGTCGACCTGGTCAAACTCGCTTGGTCTGACCCGGCCGGTAGGGTGGGTCAGTATGTTATGTTCGGCCTGATCCGTTGGGCCCGGACCAGCGGACTGTGAGGCCGCGAGGGGCATGGCTTGTTCGACTTAGCCCAGGATGCTGGTTGGCCGCGGGCAGAGCGTGCGGAGTGCGGGTTGGCCGGCCGGACGCCAGGCAGACCGCAGGTGCACCTGGCAGGGCGCGGTAGGGTCTGGGCAGGCCGCATGGGCGTGGTCTTGGTGTCGGGCAGGCCGTGGGGAAACTGGGCAGGGCACGGTAGGGGCCGGGCAGGCCATGGGGGTGCAGGGCAGGGCGCGACAGGTGCTCGGAGGCTACGAGGGCACCGAGCAGGGCGTGGTAGAGGCTGAGCAGTCCGCGGGGGTGCTGGGTAGCTCGCGGTAGGGGTCGGGCAGGCCGCGAGTGCCCCAGCAGGGCGCCGGGTAGGCCGCGGTCAGGCATACCGCGCATCGGGCAAGGCCCCGGGAGGCCGCGGGTAGGCGGGAAGCATTTCGGGCAGGGCATCGGGAGGCCGGGGGTAGGCGGGACACGTGCCGGACAGGGTGCTGGGAGGCCGCGAGTAGGCGACATTCGATTGAAAGCATCGGTGCGCCGCTGGGGTGGCGCGATTCGCGGAGGCCACGGGTAGCACAACCTTCATTGATGCCTTTTTCGTTCCGTCGTCTCATCACCATGCTGAGGTTCAATCATTAACAAGATCGGCGGAGGGGTTGGACCATGTTGGTTTGGCCCGCACCATCCGCATTTCGGTTGGTAATGATCGGCTCATCAAGGAGAAGATGATCATTAACATGTCCGCAACAATCCCATTTTATCCTTTGAAGAAGGTAAGAAAAAGGGTACAACATCAACAAGTAATAATCCCCCTACCTTTGATTCGCTGGTCGTCATTCATTGACGTCGCGAAAAGATGGTCGTCGATCTGTGGTAGACGAACATGTCGCACATCAAAGGAGTCTGAGGAAGAAGGTTGGAGGGGGTCGTTCTTCGTAGTCGAAGGCATCCCTCATCGGCATTCATCTTTGGGAGATCATTCTTCGCCTAAAGAGCATTCTTCGTTGAAGAGCGGCCTTTGTTGGAGAGAGTTCTCTCTTCTCTCGTGCTTCACCAAATTAAAGATGCCCACAAAATGAAATAATAGATTGTCTATTATTTTGTTGGCACAACGATTTCAAAATGGAGAAATAAATGAGAATGATCTGTCTAATTAATTCCTGGTGTTAGCACATTGAATTAAATGTGTTGGCTCAACAATTAAAGAGGTGGATTTGGCATAATAAATAAGGGGAGTTGGTTCATTGAATAGGGAGGTGGTGACACCATTAATTGGGGGGTTTAGTCCCAGGTGTTCCCCAGATCGTAACCTATCACATGAGGTTAAATTTGGGTGGGCCCCACCACCATAACCTCTCATGGGAGGTTAGGGTGTGGCGGTCCCACCTCCAACTCCCAAGTGGAGGTTTTTACCAACAAACACACACATGGAAGCTTAAAAATAAAATAAAGTGATGTACACTTTATTTTATTATTTTTTTATAAAAAACCAAAAACTAACTTTTATTCTCGATCATATGTCGTCGAGGTGAAAGTCTTCTTAAGTGAATATTGGGGATGTGAGTTCAACAGTGCCCTCAGATTTCAATTCTAAGAGCCGGTTCAAAATTTAATGCTACTGGGTCATCCTCCAGGGATTCCTACCTGAAGGGTAGGTACAGATAGCCTCCTCAGCACTCCATGTCTGTCGGTCTCCTCTGTATACCGCCACGCCGTATGGTCCACCTCCGGGTACCGTCCAGTCCTGGTACTCTCAGCCTCTATCAGCACTGTCTGTCATCTACAACCGACACAATGAGGTGGGGGCATAGCCCGTGCAGGGGTGAGTATAAGGATACTTAGTAGGGACCTCGAGACCATCAAGGTATCATAAAATCCAACAAGGATAAACCAAAATGTAAGAAATCAATAGATAACCACACTTATGTATATGCCCATACATATACCAAAGTTATCAATTATTCCATATCAATCTAAAATAAACTTTTATTCTCGACCACCGGGACCCATTGTCACATTAGACACGTGGTCCCCACCATGAGGTCCACCCACATGCCCAGACAGGTCATCTGACTATTGATAGTCCCCACATGCCAACATTTGTCCTTTCCAGTGTGCTTTATCCTCACTCACACACCCTGGGAACTTCCTAGATGGTCAACCATCCTGATCACTACTCCAGTACAAGCACGCATAACTATGGAGTTCTAATCATGTAGGCTCCCGAAAAGGAAGGTGCACCTTGTTGACATGATTCATGTCATTTATTCATTTAACCCTTTATCATTTGGGGGTGTTACAATCACCCCCCCCCCTTTAGAGCACAATGTACTCATTGTGGGCCCTACATCTCAACCCAGGAAGTGCACTGCACTTAAGGCCGTGTACCACCTATGATACCAATTTGTCACGACCCGTCCCCCAGGGCTCGTGTCCTGACTACCCCAAGCCCGCCTTCCATAGTCCAGGGGCTGGAGACTAGCACCAAAGGTGAAAATCCCTAATAGTGGGAAGGCATTGCCAATGTAAAGTATAAACACACACAATAGAGTACGAGATGGAAGTAAAACACTAAGAAAAACTGTATATAAAGGAGTGGTGAAAAGTAAAAGGGGCCGGAAATACAAGACCAACAGGAAAGTACAAGTACAATTGAATAACAAGTACAACTGAAGAAAAGGTAAAGAAGCTACTGGGTCATCCTCCAAGGATTCCTACATGAAGGGTAGGTATAGATAGCCTCCTCAACACTCCACGTTTGTCAGTCTTCTCTGTGAACCGACTCGTCGTAAGGTCAACCTCCGGGTACCGTCCAGTCCTGCTTCTCTGATCCTCAGTCAGTGATGTCCGTCATTTGCAACCAACATAACGAGGTGTGGGAATAGCCCATATAGGGGTGAGTATAACGATACTCAGTAGGGACCCAGAGACCCTCAAGGTCTCACAAAATCCAACAAGGATAAACCACAAAGTAATAAATCAACGGATTTCCATTACTTATGTATATTCTGACACATATACCTAAGTTGTCAAGTAACCCATATCAATCATCAGGAAAACATAGATGTCACTGACTCAGCTCACATAGGTATACAACTTATGTACAGAGATAGAGATGATCAGATATAGCCACTGAATCTTTAGAGATGTCGGACCAACACATGATCCAGGACCATCTATTCTGTCAAACCAACACATGATCCAAGAATAGATGTCAGAACTGTCAGACCAGCACATGATCCTGGAACAGTCGTCAGAGCTGTCAGGCCAACAAATGATCTAGTTCTAGCTATTCTCTCTGACCAACACATGATCCATGAATATAAGTTAGAACTTTCGGACCAACACATGATCCAGGAACAGTCATCAGAGCTATCGGACCAACACATTATCTAGGTACAACTATTCTGTCAGACCAACACATGATCCAGGAACAGAAGTTAGAACTATCGGACCAACACATGATGAAGGAACAGTCAATAGTGCACAACTAATCTGAGGGTTTTCACAAAGCACACTCAATTCCAGGAGGGTCCGCTCCTCTAGCCAAGTGTCGAAACATCAACTACCACCATGTCCCAAGTTGATGTATCCAAAATATTCTTCTTTCCACAAGAAACTCAATGCGACAGACGGTGCATCAATCAGACGCCTAGTCTGAGAGTTACTGGCATTTTCGTTCTGAGGGCCCGGTTGGATTTAGGTTCAATCCAACCTGACCGTACCCCAACTGTGTCCGAACCTCAAGTTGGAAATTCTAAAATAATCATCTCTCTCCAAGATTTCTATTGCCTTATATGGTTCATAAAATGGATGTTCGGTGGAAAAGATATGGCCCAAGAAAATACAGGGGTCGGTAGTGGGCCCGGGTCCGGTCCGACCCGGTCGGACTGACTTGGCCCAAACCAGTCTGGGCTGACCCGGTTTGGGTCAACCCAGTCAGCCCGCTAGGTTCGGCCAGGTCCTCTAGGCCTGGCCCAACGGACTATGGGGGCAATTCGCCTCGGTGGTCGCCACGTAGGCGGCTCGGCCCAGAGGCCGGGGGCCGATTCAGCCAGTGCCACGAGGGGCGCGGCTCGAGTGACTCGGCCTAGAAGGCCGAGCCGGTTCGGCCGGAAGCTGGGGTGCAGGTAGGCCACGCGGGGCACGGGCAGTACGCGGGCTGGCCAGTGAGCCGCCGGGCAGCACGCGGGTAGGCCGCAGGGCGCCGTTAGGGTGCAGGCAGGCCGACGGGGTGTGCAGGCAGTGCGCGGGCAGGCCGCGCGGTGCCCGGGAAACGCACGGGGAGGCCGGCAGGCCCCCGGGTAGTGTGGGGTAGGCCGCAGGGTGCCGGTAGGGTGCGGTCAGCGCGTGGGCCGGTGGCCGGAAGAGGCCGGGCAGGCCGGTTTGGCGCGACTCGGGCCAGCGCGGGCCGGTGGTGGTCGGCCGGGAACACCTGTAGGCCACAGGGGCGGCGCTGTTCACGGAGGCCGTGGGTAGCACGACCTTTGTCATTGTCGTAATCGTCACCTCATTGCCGCTTAAAATATCACCACAAGGAAGAAAACTGACGGAGGGTGTCAGGCCATGTAAGGTTGGCCCGCACCCTCTGCATTTTGGATGGTATCATTTGGCTCATCAATAAAAGTAGATGATGAATAACAAATTCTAAAAAATCCCTTTTTATCTGATGAGGAAGATAAGAAAACGGTATAATGATGTCAAGAAATAAACCGCCTACCTTGGTCGTAGTTGGTTGACGTCGGTGCAAAAAGGCGGACATCGTTCATTGATGGAGTCACGAAAGAAGACGTAGAGGATAATCATTCATTCCATCCACCAAGAACTTCCAAACCCAAGTTGCGTCGGCTCGTTGATGATGCTCCACGTCAGTAGGTGTCCGATGAAGAAGTCGATGAAGGTCGGGGTTCATCATTCTTCGTTGTAGAAGGCGTAATCCACCAACTGTTGGGCGTCACATCACATTGCCAGCGTTTCGTCACATGGTGAATCCGTCCTAAAACCTTTCCCCAAGCTTCCTTGAAATAGGAGAGGAAGGGAGGTTGGTAACGATCATTGAAATTTATGACGGTTCATTTATTAGGAACCTTCTTAAATTCCAATGAAGTGGTTACATAAAATTAAAAGGAGTAATCCAATTAAATTATGCTGGCATAATTTAAGAGGTGTGTTGGATTTAATTAATGTGAGGATAAATGAGCTGGGGACTACACAGGGCTTAACTCCCCTATTAATGGGAGGAGAGGAAAACGTCTCAACTCCCCTCATTAATGAGGAGGGGGGCCTCTTGGAATCCTCTCATTAATTAAAGCCAACATACCTCTTAAATTGCACTAGCGTAACTTAATTGGATTTCTCCTTTTAATTTTATGTAACAACATCATTGGGATTTTGGAAGGTTCCTAATAAATGAACCATCATAAATTCCAATGATCGTTACCTACCTCCCTCCCTCTCATATTTAAAGGAATCTTGGGAGAGGTTTTGGAATGGCTTCATGAAGCGAAAAAACACTGGAAAAGTGACGTGATGCCCAACACTTGGAAGATTACGCCTTCTCCAACAATGAACAATGAACAAAGACCTTCTTCGACTTCTTCCTTGGACACCTACCAATGTGGAGCATCGTCAATGAGCCGACGCAACTCAGGTTTGGAAGTGCTTGGCAAACGTGACGAATGAACATCCTCTGTGTCTTCATCTAGGACTCCGTCAACGAACGACATCTGCTTTTTTGCGCCAACGTCAACCAACTAAGAGAAAGGTAGGGGGTTTATTACTTGACATTATTGTACCCTTTTCTTTTCTTCCTCATCGGATAAAAAGGGATTGTTAAGAATGTGTTTTTTATCATCTAGTTTTCTTGATTAGCCAAATGATACCTTCCTAAACACGGAGGGTGCGGGCCAACCTAACATGGCCCGAAACCCTTCGTTGATTTTATTCCTTGTGGTGATCTAAGAAGTGGAAACGAGGCAACGAAGGTGGCAATGACAATGACCGCGCTACCCGCGACCTCCATGAACCACGCCGCCCCCGCGACACACTGATGTTCCCAGCCAAACACCATTGTCCCACGTCCGCCTGAGTCATGCCGAACCGGCCACCCCGTCCGCCACTGGTAGCCGGCCCGCATGATGCCCGACAGTCCCCAGCCGTCGGCCTGACTACGCGCAACCCATGCCTTGCCGGCACCCTGCAGCCTGCCCCTGCGCTGCCCGGTGCCCCGCCGGCCTACCCACGTGCTGCCCGTGTGCCCCGCAGCCGGCCCGCTCACTACCCGCGTGCCCCTCTGGTCTGTGTGTGCCCTACTGGTGCCCTACGGCCAACCCGCGCACAGCCCGCACTCCAGATTCCGGCCGAACCGGTATAGCCGTTTCGGCCACACGGGTTGGCGCGCGACATCCTTCATGGTGTCGCTGGCTGAACTGGCTCGGCCTTCCGGGCCAAGTAGCCTGAGTCGCGCCCCTCGTGGCACTAGCCGAATCATCCCTCAGCCTCTGGGCCAAGCCGCCTACGCGGCGAACACCGGGCCGAATCGCCCCCGTAGTTCGCTGGGCCGGGTCCAATGGACCTGGACGAACCTAGAGGGATGACCCACCCAATAGTCTGGTTCAGGCCTAGTGGGTCTGACTAGGTCGACCCAGACCGGGTCATCCAATACTGGTTTGGGCCGAGTCGGTCAGACCGAGTCGGACCAGACTTGGGCCCACTACCGACCCCTATATTTTCTTTGGCCATATCTTTTTCACCTGACTTTCGTTTGACGAACCGTCTACGGTGACAGAAATCTTCGAGTGAGATGATTATTTTGACATACCCCACTTGAGGTTTGGATGCAATTTGGGTACGTTCAGGTTGGATTGAACTTAAATCCAACCGGGCCCTCGGAATGGAAATGTCAATAACTCTCAGACCGGTAGTCCGACTGACGCACAGTCTGTCTCGTTAAGTTTCTTATAGAAATATGGATCTTTTAGAAACATCAACTTGGGAATTGGTGGAAATCTACATGTCAAAACTTGGATTGAGGAGCGGACCCTCTCGGAATCGAGTGTGCTTTGTAAAAACCTTGTGGCTGGCTGTGCACTATTGACTGTTTCTAGATCATGTGTTGTTCCAACATTTCTATCTTTTATTCCTAGATCATGTGTTGGTCCGACAGAATAGCTAGACCTGGATCATGTGTTTGTCCAACAACCCTAACGATTGCTCCTAGATCATGTGTTGGTCCAACAGTTTTGACTTCTATTCCTGGATCATGTATTGGTCTGATAGAATAGCTGGACCTGGATCATGTGTTGGTCTGACATCTCTGACGACTATTCTTGGATCATGTGTTGGTCTGACAGTTCTAACTTCTATTCGTGGATCATGTGTTGGTCCGATAGATTAACTGGTCTTGGATCATGTGTTGGTTTGATAGCTTTGATGATTCAGTGGCTATATCGGATCATCTCTATCTCTCTACATAAGTTGTATACCTGTGTGAGTTGAGTCAGGGACATCTGTATTTTCCTCATGATTGAGATGAGTCACTTGATAACTTAGGTATATGTATGGGAATATACCTAGGTAATGGCTATCCGTTGATTTCATACTTTGTGGTTTATCCTTGTTGGATTGTGTGAGACCTTGAGGGTCTCGGGGTCCCTACTGAGTATCGTTATACTCACCCCTACATGGGCTATTCCCGCACCTCATTGTGTTGGATGCAGATGACGAAAAATGCTGATTTAGGTTGGAAGTACCAGGATTGGATGGTGCCCAGAGGTGGACCATATGGTATGTCATTACGCAGAGGATACAGGTGGACGTGGAGTGATGAGGAGGTGATATGTACCTACCGTTCAAGTAGGAACCTCATAGGATGATCCAGTAGGTGTATTTTTCTCTTTCTTCAGTTGTATTGTATTTAAGTAGTACTTGTACCTTTACTCTTGGGCTTGTATTCCGACCGCATTTTTCTTTCATCACTATTTGGTTATAGAGTTTTCTTGTGTTCATATATTACTTTGTTCTTGGTTTCATGAGTTTACAGGTTATAAAGGAAATTCCTTTCCAGTTTTTGGGAAAACGCCTTTCGGTGCTAGTCGCCAGCCCCTGGCCTATGGAAGCTAGGCTTGGGGTAGTCACAACACAGGCCCCAGGGGATGGGTCATGAAAAATATTATGACTACATAATTAATATTTATATGTAATTTTCCATTTATGAAACTTTTTGTATGTGTAAAATGAGGTAACCCTTATTTTGCATTGAAAAATCACAACTTTTCCTCTCACCTCACTTATAATAGGAAAATCGCTCACCTTTCTTCTAGACATATTAAATCCCATATTCATCCAACATTACATTCCAAAATAACATTAATATATCCATAAAATAATCATATAATCCTGATTTTGTTTGAATAAATCAATCAATGGATTGATTTTGGTGAAACCTTACGGTGCTTACCTAATGAAGATGTCAGACTATTCAGTGAGCATTTTTATTTTATTTCATACTAAACCTCCTTAAACAATTATATTACAAAGATTATAGAACTAATTAATTTTAAATAGTATAATATTATATTCATATGTTATGGTAAAAACCAGAAACCAGACCCAAATCCATCATATGAGTTATAAAATATTCAATCATACGTACAGTGTACTACCTCCCCTCGAACCAATGTCATATGATTTTCCATTACCACATAAAATAGATGGGTATGATGGTGGATATACATTCTATATATTATATCTATAATGTAATTATTAAAACAGTGTAGATGAATCATATTTCCCTTATTAATTTCCATTCCATTGGGGATATTATAACGTTGTACTAGTATGTGTATACTACCATCTTAACGAAGTGATGTGATTATCTTTTCAACACAACACAAAATATAATATATCTATATATATATATTAATAAATAACATTATATTGTATATATTATGGTTATTCTTGATATAAAATAAATTAATTTCCTCCTCCCCATAACGATATTGTAAAAAACATGAATTATTTCTCATTTTTACATATAGCATATCATTTCCATGATCATAACGTAATTCATTTATTAAAATAACTATTCACGCTTTGTATAAAAAATATAATTCATGTATAATTATTAAAATTATATAATTATTTTTATTCTATTTATACTTTATCTATATAATATGAGCTATAACCAAATCTCTCATGATGAAACATGCAGGATTAGACAATCACTTAACACTAGAAATAATGAATTTAATGAATGATGATTTATTAACGAGTAATAATATTTTATAAAACGATCACATATAATTTTATTAATGTTAATATTTTTCTAGTATATGTTAATAATATGTATAAAACAACTATAAGTGAGGTTAAATCATAATCAACTAAAAGGAACTTTGAGGTAATGGATATCTTCTCAATTACCCTTTATTAAGGAATGGTGTAATGTTAAGCACCTAATTTAAAATATTTGGAGTATATATTATAAATTTTACATGTAATATCATAATTACATAATAATTTATGTTATATTAATATTGTAATTTAATTATTTTATCGATGAGGATTTCACTAAAACAAAACAATGTTGTAAGAATTTCATAATTAAATTTATTTTCATTAGGTAATATTACTTCTTTTTCATATTTAGTATTCAATGATTATGTGTTTAATTAATTTTTGTTTTGTTATGTTGTTTGTAAAATTTAATTATGTGAATTTTCATTGGAAACACAGAAAAATATTCATTGATTTATTATTTCTTCATCATTATATTAATTCAATGGATTTATTTCACAATCTATTTTAAATTGAAATTTTTAGTCATGTAATTTAGCTAAAAGAAATTATATTAAAATTATCTAATACAACAATTTAATTTTAATCTCTTAGGGACATTAATAATATTTAAAATTAATATTTCAATTTTCCAAATCTTTTTCTACTAAAATAATTGAGAAAATGTTTTTGTGAAAATCTTATTTCATTTCACTATCCAGTCAAAAATATATTTTATTCCAAACATATTTTTTCCAAAAATGTATTCAAAAATAATTTTAACCTTATATAAATGACTCATTAAATAAATGTAAACATTTTTGTTATTTTTTTAAATATCAAATGATTCTTTCTTTATTTTAAAAAAAATATATAACATTTTGGTTTTATTAAAAATGTGAAAGAAATGTATATTTTAAAGTAAATTCCATTTACGAAATTTATTTTCTAAATTATGAAAAAACATTTAATGATTACATTATTTTGTAAAATGTTTATTTATGAAAATCAAGAGGTTTTGTGAACTTTTTTGCATTTTATTTTCAAAATGAAAATGTTATTTACATAAATATAGTTTTTATTGTTACTTTAATGAAGCTTCTATTCATAAACAACAATAAATATAGTTTCATACTCTAATGTGTATAGGTTGGATTAAAAAGAAAATTATTATTTCTATGTATGTTTGATTAACATTTTTAACCATGAATTTATTGAAATTCACTCATTTTTTTGTTATATAATTCATTAAATTTTCTGTTAAATATTAATATACAGGTGGACATTAAATTTTTCCTAAATATTAATATTATTAATCATTTATAATTTTAGTTCTTACGCTTTATAATATTTTTACGTAAAATTATTAAAATTGAATGTTAATTATTTATTTAGGTATATAATAAAAAATATATACTATTTAGTTAATATAGATATTTATTGATAAGAAACATTGGTCATGAATTATATCATGTAATCTATATATGTAGAATTATATAGACATGTAGTGGTGATAGTGTCTTGAAATTATATATCCCATCGATGGGTCATTAGTTACATGAGGAGAAAAAGTAAGTTAGAATTGAAATTGTGTTTACATATAGTTTTTATCATTCTTTTGAATGGTCCTAAATGTAATGGCACCATGATGACTTAGATAATGAAGACCAATGGTTAACCATTTTCTCCATTAATAATTCTGTGTTTATATTCCTTGTGATTCACACAATGATATAATTTGTGTATTCATTTCACTCATAGTTTATTGATTAAATGACATGTGGTTTTAGTTATTTACATCCTCATACTGATAATTCCTTATCTATTTATACATTATATTCTCACAATGATATTCTCTAAAGCTTCATTTTATTCTTAGTTTGTGGATTTACCTAATGGGTTCAATTATTTAACATTATGTATTGACTATTATTTATTTATTCCTAATTATAAATTAATTTAAATGGATTTAAGGTCTATTTATTTAACATTCTTCATGGGTAATTTATTATCTAATTAGAATAGAAAAGGCATAGATTAAATAGAATGTCTGTTCAGTTATTTACCTTACCATGTTTATTATACATATTGAGTAATGATTTATTACATCGTACATAACTGTACTGAGTATTTAATCTAACCCTTATTTTTTATATTCTTAAGAATAAATAAACTGAAATAAAAATTATTCGAATGATATTATATAGGGAATATTGAAAGTCTTGAGAAAATATTATTTTGTAATTTATATTTGAAATTAAATATGTCATTCATGTTCGTATCCAGTTTTCCGAGACTGCTGAACTATTTGATCCTTTGAGATGTGATTCATTGTATCATATGACAATGTAATCATGAAGAAACATCTTATGGGATTCTATATTCTAGGTCTCTTCTATGGACTCATAAGATGTTTCTTAGAAACCAGGTGAACAAGATTATCGAAAACATAGATTTGAGAACATAACCCATATAATAGATATTGATAATAACTATAGAAGGGAATCCTAATTTTTTTATGGAAGGGATTATATGGTATTTCCTAGAAATATATTACTACAAATAAAAAAATATACTTGATTTTTTCAAAGTTTTACTAAGGGATTATAACTTTAGAAGAGTACATTGGTATTTAATGGATCTCCCCATAGTGAATGAATACATGCCTTGTTGTGAACCTCTATTTGAATTCCTTGGGGATATTATTACGATAATTCAAATCTTATTTACCAACCATTATAAAGAATTTGAAATGATGATTAAAATTTATTATCTAGGATCTAAATAAGGTATTGTTTTTTAGAATAATAGACAACATATTATACATCTTTTAAATGAATATATATATATTATTTACCATGATTATTTATCCTCAAATTCTGTTTTTTGTTTTACTCATTTTCTATAACATGAAGAAACCATGATAAAATTGAGTAATAAGAAAAATGTGATGACTATCATCAACCATATTGGATAATGACTGGAGTAAATGTTATTATGATTACTCCTAATTAGATACCACAAAATTTTATTAACAACATATACCATAACCAACTCTTGAACCGAATAACTAAGATAAGGTAATGTTTGTTAAAACCTAGAGTGGTGGAGACATTTGAGGCAAGAAGGTTTCATTTCCTTCTTGTTTGAAATGTGTAAAAAGATACCAAATAATGTGGCTTAGAAGAATAAAAAATGATTTATATTTGGAAAATAAGGGAAGAAATAAAGTATCCTAGGATGAAAAATTAAGAGTACGATGGAAGGAAATAAATACCATCCTAGATATCCATTTTTTACTTTATATCAATAAATTTAGAGAAAATGGGAATTATCATAGTCAATAATCTATTATAATGGATACCACATTGAACATGGATGGATATATGATGAAATACAATGATGAGGTATTTATATATTATTATTTAAGAATTAAATTGTATAATTATTTTCACTAAGGAAATTTTTGGTTTAGTAAAAATTAAAATCTACAATTATGTAAAATTTCATAAGCATATAAGTCTTCATTAAAAAAAATTATGGATAACATCATGGGTTTAGGTGTTTTATATTAATAATAATTTCATAGTCCCAAAAAAAATCTTTTCTGTATTAATGTGATGGGTGTCCTCAAATATTAATGATTTTTTTGGGGAATTTATGGCCATAAAACTCGGTTGTTTACTATATGTTTTTACGAATCATTTTTTTGAGGAATAATGAAATTAAATTTTATAAAAATTAGTTTGATGATGTCTATAAGCTTTAGGGTTAACATTATCAATAATTAAATTGAATGAATAGAAAACTAATATTATTATACACTATGGAAGAAATATGTTGTATAGAAAACAAGAGTAAACCACCGAGTAATATAATATTATTCAACGAGGAATTTTATTTCAATGATGTTTGTAATTTTTTTTAATTCGGTAGGAATAATATTAATATAGTTTTATAAAAAGGACTAACCACAAACTAGGTGAAAAAAATCCATGTCTGAAAAGGGAATGGTTCATTAAACTAGAACTGAATGACAATAATGATATAGTGGGTACCGCTGGACAACGTGATATCCTAGTTAATATGTTATTATTTTTTTCTAAATAATTGGGAGATTTATTTTAAAGATAAACTTGTGGTTTTACTACAATGTTTTAGAGATTAATTAACTATATTAGATAAATTTATCTAACCATATTTTTTTATAAAATTGATAGGGTACACAAAAATCCATTTCACACGTTTTTATATTTACCAATTTGTTAAAGAAAAAAATTCATCATGCATAAAAAATAAATCTTATCAAAATTTATTTCAATCACAAATAATTTATATTAAAATATATTGAAGAAAAAAAAGGATCAAACAAATAATAGGAAATATAATAGGTTTAAAAATTTATATTTTCATATCATCATAGATAGTAAATTAATTCTTTATCATTATAAAAATTGTCTTTAAACAAAAAAAATTATCATATTTTCCATTTTATATGCTGAATCATGTACACTTTTATATCATTGTAGGTTTATGGTATTGTGGTTTAATATCCAAACCATGGATCCACAAACCGATTCCATGATACAGTCTGTAACACCCCAAGATTTCATAGTGTGTTATTTCTTCAAAATAATTCAATAACTTGCACTACATGCAACACCGAGTTCAAGCACACCATGACTTACCAAAAAATCCATTCAAAAGTGGTTATGAATAGTATTAACTAAATTTTAAACTTTATATAATCCTTATAATTTTATAATCCATATTATGAGTTTCTTAACATAATGTAAGAACAAATTCATTTTTTGTACTTTTACCAATTTTAATAGTAAACCCTTTTTAAAACCATGATTTTAAACTTTTATATATTCAATTTGACTAAATAAATTTACTTTTTATAATGGGGACATCAAAAAATTTACAATGAAACATCCCAAGCTTCCACGGTACGTTTCCCTTTGAATAATGCAATGGCATGCATTGTACGCAACTTCGAGATTCTAACACACCACAACCAATCAAACTAGCACTTATGAATAGTAATACCTACTTTTTGAAATTTTATAAATTTTATCTTTCGAAATTGAATTCTTTTTGGATTCATGATATAGAAATTAGATTAGGGAGAAATTTTGGTACTTTTCAGATAACTTTCATATTTTGATGAATAATGAAAATTACTAAATTTTAATTAAAAACAACTTTTTTAATCGAAATAATTAATAGTGATAAATTATTAATTTGTGTGGTTTTAAAGTATATTTAGAATACATTTTTACCATTTACTACAATGTTGGTCATTGGATGTAATTTCACTTTTAAACCAGACATAAACAAGTGTCAATCTTTTGATAGTTATTATCTCTTAAAAACACGCTATTTGTTTTGACGACGGGAATTAATTTTTAAACTAATTAATTCAACTGATATGTTCTGAATTTGGTAAAATAGAAATCATTTTTGAATTCATAATATCAAATATAGCTTAGGCCTAATTTTTGTTATTTTTCTGGAAACTTTCATTTTTTGATGAATAGTGAAACCACTAAGTGGTAGTTAAAAAAACTGAATTTTTCATGAAACATAATTTTACCGCTTCTGTGAGTGGAATTTTGAAAATCTAAGAGACAGGGTTAATATCAAGGAGTAAAATGTGGTTCAATGAGATGAAAATAATTTTTTGTGAATAGTAACTTTTTACTTTTATTTACCACGGTTAAAAGTAAATAGGGTAATTAAGGGTAAAAATGATATTAATATTACCCTAACACATGTAAAAAATTCTATTGGAAAAGTGTATCTCGAAAAAAAACAATCTTAGGAGTAAAATATTATCATTTAGGTCCACTTGTATTTGATTTGGACATTTATTATTATTTAATTCAAAGAAGAGTTAAAAGAGTTAAAATCAAAGTTTATTTACTAAAACATTTTAATATAGGGTTATACATAAGATAAATTCGAATGTAAATATTCATTAAAAATACAAAAATATTTCCTATATAATTGTATTTTATTTATAATTTTTAGACAGTAAATAATTTAATTTATTTATGACACAATGGTGATGCAGTAATTACCTAATTAATGGAAAATTAGAATAATTGATATTATAAATACCCAAAAAATGTAATTTGAGACTTTTTATAAATACCAATAATTTTATAGGTTAATATGACATGTTATTATTTATTTAATTAACTTTTTTCTAATTAATCATTCTGTTATGATTTTTTCCAAAAATAAATAATTGAATAGTGTCAAAATTGACATAAAAGAGTTTTTAAAACAAATATTATATTATTAATTGATATTAAATTCTTAAAAATCTTAGGTTCGGCCAAGAGTCTTATATCATGATAGTTGTATCATTAATGGACCACTTGAGGGTCTCTTGGATTTATATAGTAAGTTTATTAACCATATAATATAAAAATAAAAAGAGACATTGTAAAAGTGAAACTAATTAACTAAGAGTTAATACTTAAAGATAAGGTTAATATAATGACCCCAACCTATATAAATTATATTTTTTGAGTGGTTTTCAACCCATACCCACCTTAACCTTTAAATAATCTAGTTTGGAGAAATTTGAAACCGAATATGAATTTATTATAAAATAATATTTTTAGCTTTTCCAAAGGTGCCCCTCACCCCTCTTATAAAAGGGAACTCCACCTTCTCATTAATTCACACCTTCAAAGCCCTTTGGTTCGGACAAACTCTGACCAAATACTCTCTAAACATCCCTCACTTCATCCTAGAGTCCTTCCTTTAGTCAGAAAGCCAACCTATGGTGCCCTTTTGATCAAATCAAAAGGAAGAACCTGAAGAAGAGGTAATGATTTCACCACCCTTTTTAAAGTTCCTTTCTTCTTCCACTTCTTATTTATTTGTTATTACCATTCTAAAATAATGAATCCAGTATCTCCAATATACTGTAATATTATTATAAAAATGGTAGAACCATATTCATTATTATATCCATCCTTTGAATGACATGTCACCATACGTGCGTACGTACGGCTTACCGTCTCCACATCGTGGTGTAATTGTTATTCAATATATTATTATTTGGATGGGTATAATAATGATTTTTAATTCATGTAAATAATAAATATAACATTATAATGATTCTGTATATATGATATACCATCCAATTATATATTATTTTAATATCAAAAAAATGATATTTTTTCTCGTGCGTACATACGAATTACCATCTCCACGACGCGATGAGATTCATTTCCAAGTTCACCATTCATCGACGATTATAAAAATATATATTACTAATAAGTATGTAATATATGAAATAATAATGATAATGGAGATATATATATATATATTTATATATAAAAGGATTTATGTACTTACATATATCTTATTCACTTACTTCCGTTCAATACTATATAAAAACAAAAACAGCGTTTATGGGTACGTACGGACTACCGTCTCCATAAACGGTGTTTTTCATTTCATATATATGTATATTATACATATTTATATTCTAAATATATATGATATATTTATCATGTTTTACATTCTGGAATTATTTAAATCATGATCTAAGTGATACATCCAAGAGTAACAAGTTAAAACACATACGATAAAGAAGGTGATTATTACCCGAAATGTTAACTTAACATGGAAATTATTATTAAATGGTTAATATAAAGTCATAAATGAATCATGTATGATATCACAAATATTAATGTGGTTCTAGTATAATTTAATAACATACTACGATATTCGTACAGGAGGTTAAACGAACCCTCGACTAATGGAAAGTGCAAGGTAAAGGGTTTTCATCTCACTCATTATTCCCGTGAGATTCATGCCATATTGCCACTATTACCTTTTGTGTGGTGTATGTACTGCCCATAATTGTATTATTTGTGTAATACAATTTAATTTATGTGTATTTACATATTCATTGTATGATACCTCTTTCATGGGTTGTGTGTTTCGTAAGTTACCAAATTGGTAATGGTTAATTCCTCAATCTCATCATTATCCGAGATTGTTTATGTGTAAGTATTTACTGGGACATTTTTATCATCCACATCCATTTTTCATAAAAATTATTTCAAAATGAATATTTTAAGGATTTTTAGAGTCACTCTTTATCAAGATAAGAATTTCAAATGTTTTAAAGATTTATCTTTCTAAATCTTTTTAATTAATGTCCATGTTTTCAAAATGATTTTAAGGATTTACTTATATGGACATGAGTATTTTGAAATGATAATTCTGTTCAAAAGTTTCAAAGTGGTATGGGACACTTTGATTCAAAAATCTCTTTTAAAATTACTTCCTTTATAAATGTGTGACTTTTAAATGATTTTACAAAAAGGATATTTCTCTCAAAAAAATTTACTCATCATTTTCATCTATTTCAACATCTTTTGATGGATTTTAAGCTCATTTGAAGTTGATTTATTATAAAAAACTACCATTGAAGGTTTTGTGATATGTTTGACTATGGATGTGTTATTTTTATACCATTAATTTTATATGGAGAAAGTATTGACATTTCGTATGCTAGTTTTAATACGAATGTTTATGTTATGTTTAAACCTATTCATATGAGGAATGAATTGGACTTAGTAAGTGACTTGTGGAGTCTGTTGTAGCTCATCGATGCATCAGTAGGTCTCATGAGACAAACTAGTGTCTTGGTACATGGCCTTGACAAAATATTATTTTTAGTCTTGGAACGAGGGCTTGGCTATGTGGTTATGATAGTCTGGCATTATGCATTCCATCATTATGAAAGTGGTTAGTGAAATTGCATGTGATTATTAGATTATTAGAATATCCATGTGAATAAGTAAATGGCATTATTTAATTTTATTTCTTCCATATTATGCTGAAGTTCATGTTTAAAAGGCTTTTGTTTTAGTTTTATACATTGCCTTAAATGTTTATGCTTATTTTTGAAAGTTTCCGCTGTATTTCTTACCCTTACTGAGCATTTGAGCTCACCCCTTTTCTATGTTTTATTTTTCCCAAGATTCCAAGAAGTGTAATGTGATTGAAATATAGGGTTAATCCAAGGGAATAATGGCATTCATAAATATTATTTATGTTGTTTTGTACGTCTTAAAGTGCAAATGTAACATTCATGTATGTGATCTATTTTTCCAAGACTGCAAAACTGATCGGTCCTTCGGGACTTGATTACTTGTAATCATGACAATGTACTAAAATAATGCACTGACTCTGGGTAACTGGGGTCTGGGTGTTACAGTTGGTATCAGAGGAAGTTTAGCAATAAACTTGGAAACTAGATTTAGATAAACTCTGATTAAAGCACATATCCCTAAGATGGACTATGAGGATTAGTATAGAAGAACTTCCTAGAATTTTGGTATTGTAGAAATTTTGTGAGTTTTCCGAGAAATACATCCCTGTCTGGATAAGAGCAGGTAGAGGTGGCTCTGGCACAGATGTTCCTAGGTGTAAAACCCGAAAACACCGCTTTGAGCTAGACTCGAACAGGAACTGGTGCACGACAACAGGCCTTGCTGCACTCTTGGTTATGACACTCCTGGGGGATATGCTTAGGGTAATTCTCATTTTCTTTACAAACCATTATGAAGGGATCATGAGTATATAATTACTCAAAGAAAACATTTTTATGATTATGGATTATATCCATAAACTGTTCAATTTGTGATAGGTATTTTACAAGTCTGGTAATTATTCATTGAAATTCATAAACTGAACTAGTTTATGCTATTGTATAGAAATGGCACCCAGTATAAGGAATGTGAACTCCCGTAATACGTATGATCCAAAGAGTAAGAAGGATCATATCTTTTGTGGTCCTAGGCCAGAATTTAGAAGGGAAATAGTCTCCCACGTATTATCATCATATGAAGAAATAGTATCATGTCTTGATAAGATGAGTAAAGAATTATCAGAGTCCTATGGCCTTGTAGGGAATCCAGAGAAGACAAGAATGGTAGAGAGAAGGACAGATAAAGGGAAGAAGGTAAAGAAGGGCTTTTCCCATATGTGATAACTGTGGAAAGAATCACCTTGGAAAATTATTGAAGGGAATGGGAGAATATTATAAGTGTGGAGAAAAAAGACACCAAGTACGTGACTGCAAGTGTAAGAAAAAAGTTTCAAATGTACAATGCTTCATCTGCAAGGAGTTTGGGCACTACGCAAACCAATGTCCCAGTCATCAGACTATGCCACGAATGATACTATTGGATAATAATCAAGTTATGATACTACCACAGATGAAGAGGAATGACTAGTGTTCTTATGTTGTTATTTAAAATTATTTAATTTAAGTGTTGTATCAATGATGTTCTAGAAATAAATAAGGATTGTACTGAAGTAATATTTAATTAAGGATTTGATATTTTATGGTACTAAGAAAAGTGACTCTACAACGAGTTAATTTTTTTTAGAAATTACATAGCAAGGAAGGCTCGGGGCCAGGCTATTCCTGACTCCCCCAAAATTTATTAGAAAAACACACAAAGACATAGTTTAAGGAAAGATAAACCTTAATATGGTCCTAATATTGAGGTAGTGATTTTGGAATAATAGATGGTTGATTTTGGTAATTCAGGATGTTGCAGTGTTGTAAAAGAACATATGAGAAAGGCGTTCACATGTTATTACCTAGAAAAAATGATCCTCATTATGTTTAACTTATTTGTAAATTTTGGACTGTGAGTTTGGATAATAGTATTTTGGATAAGTCTAATGGTCGGAATGGATTAAGTTTGAAAGGTTATTTTTTTGGATTTTTATAAAAGGACAACATGCAGACCGTGTGACGACCCGTCGTGTCGGACAAAGCTGTGGAATTAAACCCACAACCATAGAGCAATTCGTATTTATCACCTACCATTGTGCTACATGAAGTTCCTGGATGGTATAATGTAGTTTCTTTACACAAAGGGTCTAATATGTGATTATATATTCATTATATTTGAAACCCTATATGATTAGGATAAATAGAGTATTTTTGAGTTGTATTATGTTTTAGGGTGAAAGATGAGTTTGTGGTAGAAATTTATTAATGGATAAAACTCTAATTATAAAGTAAGTATATCTCCTTATGATCTTATCTAATCCCATAAATAAATTCCTCAAAATTAAGAAAAGGAACTTAGAACAAAAATGTTGTCCTAGATGGTACCTTAGATCATCACTAATTTATGGATTTGTGATTGTTGGCCTTTTCATAGCCATGTTCTCTACCACTCTCCATCAGTTAATTGATGGTTTTATTTCTCTTCCATATCCATATTTTCCTACATGGAACCCTAGTATGTGTTATTTTCGGTAATATTTATACTTTCCACTCTTTATTTTAAATAGAGGCATCATTAATTCATTTTTCGATGTGGGATTTCAACAAAGATATTTTAAAACGTCAAAAATGTGTTATCCTAATATCTTATGTTTTGTTGAACTGATGGTATTTTAAATCATCATAGATTGATGAATTTAAGGCCATAAATTTTACACTTGTTTGTGATTGATGACCTCAATCACTACCTATAAATATTTACATTTTACCTCTAATTATATGTCTCTAATTACCACCAATGCTCTCCGAATAGAGATCATAATTTGGTGGTGACCCCTTTCATTTCTCTTTTCCTCTTATTAAGACTAAATTTTATTAACCCAATTTCCGATATGGGGTTTCCCACAAAGATATTTTCTATATTCAACCTTTTATTTTCGAAGAACAATTTCAAATTGTGAGGACGCAATTTATTGAAGGAGGGGAAAATGTAACACCCCAAGATTTTATAGTGTGTTATTTCTTCAAAATAATTCAATAACTTCCACTACACGCAACACCGAGTTCAAGCACACCATGACTTACCAAACAAGCCGTTCAAAAGAGGTTATGAATAGTATTAACTAAATTTTAAACTTTATATAATCCTTATAATTTTAGAATCCATATTATGAGTTTCTTAGACTTAATGTAAGAACAAATTCATTTTTTTCACTTTTACCAATTTTAAGAGTGAACCCTTTTTAAATCAAATATTTTAAACTTATATATATTCAATTTGACTAAATAAATTTACTTTTTAGAACGGGGACATCAAAAATTTATAATGAAACATCCCAAGCTTCCACGGTACGTTTCCCTTTGAATAATGCAATGACGTGCATTGTACGCAACTTCGAGATTCTAACACACCACAACTAATCAAACTAGCCGTTATGAATAGTAATACCTACTATTTGAAATTTTATAAATTTTACCTTTCAAAATGGACTTCATTTTTGGATTCATGATATCGAAATTAGCTTAGGAATAAATTTTGGTACTTTTCGGATAACTTTCATATTTTGGTGAATAATTAAAATTACTAAATTTTAATTAAAAACAACTTTTTTAATCTAAATAATTAATAGTGATAAATTATTAATTTGAGTGGTTTTAAAGTATATTTTGAATATATTTTTACCATTTAATACAATTTTGGTCATTGGATGTAATTTCACTTTTAAACCAGACATAAACAAGTGTCAATCTTTTGATAGTTATTATCTCTTAAAAACACGCTATTTGTTTTCACAACGGGAATTAATTTTTAAATTAATTAATGCAACTGATATGTTCTGAATTTGGTAAAATAGACATCATTTTTGAATTCATAGTATCAAATATAGCTTAGGCTTAATTTTTGGTATTTTTCTGGAAACTTTTATTTTTTGATGAATAGTGAAACCACTAAGTGGTAGTTAAAAAAACTGAATTTTTCATAAAACTTAATTTTACCGCTTCTATGAGTGGAATTTCAAAAATCCAAGACACGGTTAATATCAAGAAGTAAAATTTGGTTCAATGAGATGAAAATAATTTTTGTTGAATAGTAACTTTTTACTTTTATTCACCGCGGTTAGAAGTAAATAGGGTAATTAAGGGTAAAAATGATATTAATATTACCCTAACACATGTCATAATTCTATTGGACAAGTGTATATAGACCAAAAAAAATATTAGTTGTAAAATATTATCATTTAGGTCCACTTTTATTTGATTAGGACATTTATTATTATTTAATTCAAAGAAGAGTTAAAAGAGTTAAAATCAAAGTTTATTTACTAAAACATTTTTAATATAGGGTTATATATAAGATAAATTATATTTTAAATATTAATTAGAAATAAAAAAAATTGACTACATAATGTATTTTTATTTATAATTTTTAGGCATTAAATATTTTAATTTATTTTGACATAATGGTGATGCAGTAATTACCTAATTAATGAAAAATTAGAATAATTGATAGTATAAATACCCAAATAAATGTAATTTGAGACTTTTTATAAATAACAATAATTTAATAGGTTAATATTACATGTTAGGATTGATTTAATTTACTTTTTTTGAAGTAATCATTCTGTTATGATTTTAAAAAAAATAAATAATTGAATAGTGTTAAAATTTACAAAAAAGAGTTTTTAAAACAAATATTATATTATTAATTGATATTAAATTCATAAAAATATTAGGTTTGGCCAAGAGACTTAAATCATTATATTTGTATCATTAATGGACCACTTGAGGGTATCTTGGATGTATATTGTAAGTATATTAACCATATAATATAAAAATACAAAGAGACATTGTAAAAGTGAAACTAATTAACTAAGAGTTAATACTTAAAGATAAGGTTAATATAATGACCCGAACCAGTCTAAATTCTATTGGTTGAGTGATTTTAGACCCATCCCCACCTGAACCTATAAATAATACACTTTTGAGCCATTATAAACCGAATATGAATTTATTATAAAATAATATTTCTAGCGTTTCCAAAGGTGCCCCTCACCCCTCTTATAAAAGAGCACTCCCCCTTCTCATTAATTCACACCTTAAAAGACTTTTAGTTCTGGAAAACTCTGCCAAAATAATCTCTCAACTTCCCTAAATTCATCCTATAGGCATTCGTTTAGTCTTAAATCCAACCTATGAATCCCTTTTGATCAAATCAAATGGAAGAACCCGAAGAAGAGGTGATGATTTCACCACCCTTTTTCAAGTTCCTTTCTTCTTCCCCTTCTTCTTTCTTTGTTATTACCATTCTAAAATAATGAATCCAGTATCTCCTATATACTATAATATTATTATAAAAACGGTACAACCATATTCATTATTCTATCCATCCTTTTAATGACATGTCACCATACGTGCTTACGTACGGCTTACCGTCTCCACGTCGTGGTGTAATTGTTATTCAATATATTATTATTTGGATGGGTATAATAATGATTTTTAATTCATGTAAATAATAAATATAACATGATAATTATTCTTTATATATGATATACCATCCAATTATATATTATATTAATATCAAAAGAATGATATTTTCGCTCGTGCGCACGTACGGATTACCGTCTCCACGACGTGATGAGATTCATTTCCAAGTTCACCATTCATCGACGATTATCAAAATATATATTACTAATAAGTATGTAATATATGACATAATAATGATACTGGAGATATATATATTTATATATATAAGGATTTATGTACTTACATATATCTTATTCACTTACTTTCATTCAATACTATATGAAAACAAAAACAGCGTTTATGCGTACGTACGGACTACCGTCTCCATAAATGGTGTTTTCTATTTCATATATATGTCTATTATACATATTTATATTCTAAATATATATGATATATTCATCATGTTTTACATTCTAGAAGTATTTAAATCATTATCTAAGTGATACAACTAAGAGTAACAAGTTAAAACACGAACGATAAAGAAGGTGATTATTACCCGAAATGTTAACTTAACATGGAAATTATAATTAAATGGGTAATATAAAGTCATAAATGAATCATATATGATATCATAAATATTAATATGGTTTTTTTATAATTTAATAACATACTACAATATTCGTATAGGAGGTTAAACTTACCCTCGACTAAAGGAAAGTGCAAGGTAAGGGGTTTTCATCTCACTCCTTATTCCCGTGAGATTCATGCCATATTGCCACTATTACCTTTTGTGTGGTGTATGTACTGCCCATAATTGTATTATTTGTGTAATAAACGTTAATTTATGTGTATTTACATATTCATTGTATGATACCTCTTTCATGGGTTGTATGTTTCGTAAGTTACCAAATTGGTAAGGGTTAATTTTTCAATCTCATCATTATCCGAGATTGTTTATGTGTAAGTATTTATTGGCACATTTTTATCATCCACGTCCATTTTTCATAAAAATGATTTCAAAATGAATATTTAAAGGATTTTGAAAGGCACTCTATATCAATATCATAATTTCAAATGTTTTAAATATTTATCTTTCTAAGTCTTTTTAATTAATGTCCATGTTTTCAAAATGATTTTAAGGATTTATTTATATGGACATGAATGTTTTGAAATGATAATTCTTTTCAAAAGTTTGAAAGTGGTATGGGACACTTTGATTCAAAAATATCTTTTAAAATTACTTCCTTTATAAATGTGTGACTTTTAAATTATTTTACAAAAAATATATTTCTCTCAAAAAAATTTACTCATCATTTTCATCTATGTCAACATCCTTTGATGGATTTTATGATCATTTGAAGTTGATTTATTATAAAAAACTTCTATTGAAGGTTTTGTGATCTGTTTGACTATGGATGTGTTATTTTTATATGATTCATGGTTTATGGAGAATGTATTGACATTTCGTATGCTAGTTTTAATACGAGTGTTTATGTTATATTTAAACCTATTCATATGAGGAATGCATTGGACTTAGTAAGTGACGGGTGGAGCCCGCTATAGATCATCGATGCATCGGTAGGTCTCATGAAACAAACTAGGGTCTCGGCACAAGGCCTTGACAAAATCTTATTTGTAGTCTTGGAACGAGGCCTTGGCTATGTAGTTATGATAGTCTGGCATTATGCATTCCATCATTATGAAAGTCGTTAGTGATATTGCATGTGATTATTCGATTAGTAGAATATCCATGTGAATAAGTAAATGGAATTATTTCATTTTATTTCTGCCATATTATGCTGAAGTTAAAGTTTAAAAGGCCTTTGTTTTAGTTTTATATATTTCCTTAAATTTTTATGCTTATTTTTGAAAGTTTCCGCTGTATTGCTTACCCTTGATGAGCATTTAAGCTCACCCCTTTCTATGTTTTATTTTTCCCAGGATTCCAAAAAATGTAATGTGATTGATATACAGGGTTAATCCATGGGAATAATGGGGTTCATAAATATTATTTATGTTGTTTTGTATGTCTTAAAGTGCAAATGCAACATTCATGTATATGATCTATTTTTCCAAGACTGCTAAACTGATCGATCGTTCAGGACTTGATTCCTTGTAATCATGCCAATGTAGTAAAATAATGCACCGACTCTGGGTAACTGGGGTCGGGGCATTACACAGTCAGTTACATGACATCAGGTGTTAATCCACATACACTAGAGGCTATCAACTAGTAGTAGTTGTCCAATATATATTAGATGGGGAGACTATTTCTTATTTATCAATATAGCACAACAGCAGAAATAAAAATTTTATCCCAATAATATAAACCAATAATAAAAATATGTACCCAACCAATACAGACTAGTATAATACGTTTAACAAATATTGGAAAACAATATCCCAATGAAAGTACTATATATTTTAGGTCATATATCAGTGATGTGTCAATATAAAAAAATAAAAAAATGCCGCATAATAAATCTATATGGAAGTACAAAAATCATATTTTGTCTCATTATCCCTACCCCATTCCAATATATACAACTAACATAAGTATCACTCCATTATAAAATATCAATAACATGAAGTCTATTTGGTTACCAATCAGAAATATTGAGAAGGGTTTGAGTGAAAATCAATTGGCCACCACAAACAGTGTCTAAAATAATATATATTATATAACACTACATGGAGTAGAATATTGAATAAATTAAAATTAATAAAGATAAAACTTTACACATAAAATGATTCTTTTTTTAAACACATAAAACCTTAGGATCGTGATCACTCCCAGATCGATAATACCTTTTTTCATCTTTTCAGAGTGTGAACCAATCATACATGGAATAAAAATTCATTATATCAGTGGATTTATTTATTAATTTATAACCAATTTTAAAACACTATCACTTGTAACACCAAACAATGCCAATATGATGGGTCCTAGATGTAATGTCTATAACAACATGGGTATTTTTAATTTCCTCATATTTCCATATCCGCAATGTTCAAATAACTATTTGGCGATTAGTCCTTATGCCACACCTCATTGTTCAAATAGGTATTTAGAGAATATTTCATGTCCCACACTCATTCTCATGTATGGGTTTTGGAGCAACAATCCATGTCCCAAACTCATTATCACATATATCAAAATATCACATATATCATATAAAACACATGTATCAAAGATAAAAATAATTAAAAATCTTATAAATTATAAACATATCATAGAGTACAATTTGAATTCAACAAAAACCCAGGGTTCATCACTTTAACCACATGGAATAATATGAACATTTATCATTAATCCAATTATAAATATTTATTTATAACCCATTTATTCTTTATGTTCAACCCAACAAGAAATTTAATTTACATTTTCTATCAATTAAATCATCTCATTAATTAACCAATTTCATAAACACAATATTCTATCAATTTCAGCAATCCCATTTTTCATAAATTTATTTATTCCATTAATTAAATAATCATCTAATTAATTAATAAAATTATAGATATGACTACCAAATGTGCGATATAAATATCACAATAACATAAATAAAATTATAATAATTACTATGGTAAATAATAATTAGACCTTTTTAATAATGGTCCTTAATGGATATTCCACAAACCTGAAATCCCCAAAATCTTGATGCATGTTCAAGATCACAACAGAATATACTGTCTAGGAAAAAACACATGGTCATGATTTAAGGTATTATGATCTCCAAAACACTTGATTTAAAACATCACAAAAAGAGTATAAATTATTCATATTCATGTGGAAATAGATAAGGGGGAGAGAGAAATCAAAACTATAAAGAAATCACTTACATATGGGAATGGATCCTTCAAATTGATATTCGTTTAGTTATAAAAGTTTTATGATGACCCTTGGAATCCTTCCAAGATCATTAAAAATGTATGTAATGGGTTTATCTCTAATTGGGGAAATATGAGTTAAAAAAATGGGTTTTTGGAATTTAAATTTGATAATTTGGTAATTTAAAAAATGTACAAATAGTTTCCTTGGTAGGGGTGAATGGGTTTCCAAACAGACCACGTTAACCATCTACCTCACCTTATGGTTTATATTTTTTCTCTAATTAGGTTCATGGTTTGAAAATATATCTTCCAAATGTGAAAACCCACACTTTTTTTAGTAACACTTTTTAGAGAGGGTGGTCACATGATATTTCAAAAAATAGGATAACGATGTGCCACATTCTATTTATTTAATTGGGGTGCATGATTTCTTGGTCCAAACTGTATGGTTTTACCTAACCCTATGCCAATCATGAACAGACTTGTCAACTTCCAAAAATTATCCAACGTCACCCAAAAAAATTATGAATAAAAACCCAACCAAGATATATGCAAAACATTGGTAAATTGTTACCTGAAAATTAGTGCAATACATATCTAGAAAGGATAGGATAATAAAATCACCCAAAAAAATAATAGAACACCCTCATGTTGTGGTCCTAAGAATCACTATGATTCTGAGGTAAAATGTTTGGGACACTAAGAACATATATCATCTTCTCTCCCTTGTGAATTATCCAGATCACACCCATGTTAAAAAAGAACTATACTATTATAATGATTTTCTCTGTAACACTTTCTCATTATGATCCATAACGCATATCAGAAGCTTATAAAAGGGTGTATCAGTCTCAAGATCACCATTATTTACATTAATCACATGGGATGACTCAGGGAGGTACTGTTGAAGCCGTGAAACATGAAAAACATCAAGCACAAAACCATACCTATATAGATAATCAAATCAGTATACCATTGATACAATCCTCTCCACAATCAAAAAAGGTCCAAAAACCATGGATCTAGCTTTTTTACAATATCTGAAAACTATGAATACCCAATCTAAGGGACACTTGAAATAATACATGATCACCCTCAGTAAACTCACGGGTTGGCTGTTGTCGATCATCATATGAGTTTTATCTACTCTAACCCATAGCAATATGATTTTGAATAAACTAAACCTAATTTTATGTATCATATATGAGACTCAATCACAAAGTCTCTGACTTATGTGAATCCATAAATCATAATGTTGATTTAAATTTCTTCAAATAATGATCCTCAAATGGTTTCATCTATGTAGATTCCTTAAAAGAGTTGTTATAAGAAATATTTTAATAGATATGTATTTCTCCCAAGACCCACAAAATCCTATGACACGTGACTATAGAATATCCTCCAAAACTGATACATTATGTTTTGAATTCCCATATATGAATGAATTGGAGGATATACATAGAAATAACTATATACATTGTTCTTTTTTCAATCCTTCCATGGTGTGTGATGTTAAACTGAAGTCATTGTCTAAAAATATTCTCCAAGGAATCTAGTGTAGATGAACTATCTACCGGACATACAAGTAACCAAAATATTCTACAAATAAATTATAGTAGATATATAGTAAATGAAGTAATTTTATGATTCAATGAAAAACCACCCAAAGAACATAATTCTTCCAATTCCACCTTAGAATACCTACCAAAAAATCCATGGAAATGTCATAGAACATCAATTATGCTATGTAAAATTGTTGTATTAAACCACCAAGTGGTTGATTCTTAGACATCACTTTTTTCTAGGTGTAGAAACATGTCACAAACCATTCAGTATATTATTTCCTTCCCAAAAGAATACCATTGACTGAGGACATGGTAAACTTTGTACAAACCCATATACACAACACACATAAATGCATGATACATTACAACAGATCCTCATACATAATCATAGGCACAAAAATGTTGTAATTAAATAGATTATATCATACTTATATGTGGCCTAATCTAATGGAGACTTCCCACCATAATGGCATTCTCTTAAGGAATGGATCATTGCAACCTCATAGTCCCTCTCTATGATACAGTTCAAATATGTGGATTCCACTGATACTGAGATGACCGTCATTATCTACTAGAATACTTTAACCTCAATATTCATCTATGACATCATGGTCCACATCATCCACTCAGAGCTATACTCTTAAACTACATGAGTGTGTGTTTTTTTTTCACAATGATTTATCAATATAGTTTCCTTCTGGTAAGTATATAATAGTACAAAATAAATAAAATTCTTATAATTTACCCATATCTATCACTCGATATTAAAATCACATTGTGAATTGTTATAATTTATGTTCTTTTAATTGGTATAAAATGTAAAATTATCTCCCAATATATGATTGCAACAAAACATCAATGAATAAACCATTACTGCAAATTCGAGTTCATGTGAAGGGTTGTCCCATTCATGTGGCCCCAACATCCATTATCCATAAACTAAAAAATTGTATCCATTTATCAACACTAACCCATGTCCAATAACATATGAAACAAAGAAAATTATATACTCCTCACCCATACTAGGTAGAATCAATATCAATGTATTGTTAAAATGCATCTTTAACTCATGAATATAATTATAAAATGCTATAAATCATTAAAATTTCCCTCCCTTCTTAGTCAAGCATATAAATAGTATTGAGAAGTGAAAAAATTAAAGGTTAAACCTATTATTGTATCCTAGTAATAAATGAAAAATATGATTTTGAAAATAATTTTTGGGACGCGCCCCCAAAACAATGGAAAGAAACCACATTCAGTCTACTCACATGAAATCCTCTATGGAGATGTGAACCATGAAATTTAAGTGAAAAATCCCAAATTGAGAAATATATATCATGGAATACAGATTATTCCCTCTCTATGTACTCTGGATTATGTCAATATGATCGATATGATTGTCATGAGTCTTAGAGTACACCAGTATGTCACCCACAAAAATAACAACAAACTGATCTAGGTAAGGGTGGGTGGTTCTATTTATCAAGGCCATAAAAACTTTAAGAGTGTTCATCATCCCGAATAGTATCACGATGAACTCATAATGTCTATACCTGCAACTGAAATCTGCATGTGGTATATCCAAATTCCTAACACTCAATTGATGATACACTAACATCATGTCAATATTGGGGAAAACAAAAAATCCTTTAGAAAGGTCAAATATGTCATAAAATTGTGGAACATGATATGAGTTCATCATTTTCATCTAGTTTAATTCTCAATAATCAATGCATACGTGTAATTTTCTATCATCCCTTATAGGAAACACGACTATAGAACTTCAAAAAACATACTCATATGGATAAATAACTTATCCATCAACACTTCCAATAGAGATTCAATCTATAAAAGTTCTACTACATCCATTCTATAAAGATGAATATAAACAATATAATATCTAGAAATGAGACCAATTGTAAACTCAAAATCACTTTAAGGTGGAATCAATGATGTGTCTTTAGGAAACACTTCTGAAAATTATTTCGCTGAAGTCAACCTATCTTCTACCACTGATAGAAAAAAGTTTTGTAAATATGAAATGTGACCAAAATAACCGATCACAAACATACTACCCAAGGTCAAAAACATAAAATATGTGGACCTCTAGTGATTTTGTATCTCATGGTATAATTGCTTCAAATAATTCTATAGAAAGTCCACCCACACCATAATATCCAAAATGTCCCACTCTAGCCTGGATGTCACATCAATCCTTTACTTCACCATGTAACATAAATGAAAATATTTTCACTGTCTTCATAGTATGAGTCTACATGTATTCAGTAAGCGTTTGGATATAATAAATATAGAAGTATGTTACATTATATCAACCTACTTTGATAAATGTTATAGGCTTTAACAATTGAAATTCCTGTGTCCTGTCTGACATAAACTTCTCAACCAACCATGAGACTCTATCCATCAAATTTTTATGTATAAAAATATATCATGGAAAATCCCTTCATTTATTTCACAAAAAATAGTCGGGGCCTTAGGTTACACTGTTAGAGGATAATTTCGTGGCATATCATCCAGCAATCCTATCAAAATGATCCATAATGGACGTATATATATACAATTTAAAAAACAAATAAAAATATGAATTACACTAAAATATCACAATTATTTTAGACTAATTCAACAAAAATTCATTACAGGTCTTCTTAAATACCCTATAACACAATCTAAATAGTTTCACCATCACAACATCCACCCATTCCTCATATTAGTGTTGTCTATCACAGTGTAAAAATATTCATATATGAATGTTCTCTTTAGGAATCCATTTATCCACTTCATTAACCACATTTAGAATCACTTTTAAATTATATATATTATATTGGGAACCATTTTTATTTAAGATTCACTGTTAAATAAAAACACTTTTATTTCAATAACTCACCACGAAACCAAATTTTCTGTTCATGACTAAAATTATGCATGTCACGCTAAATTATATGATCCTAAAATTATGAAAGTATATTCATCGTCCATTCCATAATAGTGAATGAATAAAATATCAGAAGCAACAACATCAAAAAACAATATCATCACCCAAGTTATAATATCCTCCATCTGTAATAGCAAACATCAATAACAACAATCACACCAAGTGTTCACACACTTCCCCACATAAATAGGCTATATACACCCATGAATGAGCTCTTTACCAAGTCCCTACTATTCCTTATATTATGTTTAACTTTCTAAAATAATAAGATAAAGGAAAATAAAAAAACTCAATTGATAAGAAATTGAAATGCACCAACATGGGTTCCATGTAGCAGTGCTCATATCTAGTTGGTTATATGACCTCAAACACACCTCCCCACATGATATAGGCTTCCTATGAAGAGTGAGGGCCATATATATTAAACATGGGGATAATATACCTTCATTATTAAATTTTCACAATATAGGATAAAAAAATTATAACAGCATAATGAAAAATAACCATAATAATAGCACAACCAAAACAGACTAGAACCACATGATAAACCAAAACATGAAAACAATAGTAAAACCAAAGTAGTGGAAATTCTAAGTCATCTAGGTGCTATGTGTCAATATAAAAAAAGAATAAATTGAACTTTAATACTCTGTAAGAATGTCCCAACATCATATCAGGTCCCTTCATCCATACTCTATCCAAAATCATCCATCTAACATAGGGATATTTCCTTTATCCAATCCTACAAACGTGAAGTCTATTTTGGTATTGATCGGGATTCTTAGGAATGTTTCAGGTAAATATATAGGCCAATTTTTTTTCTAAAATAATATCCAGTTTATAACAATGTATGTATTTTTTTAAATAAGAATGTAAAAAAAATAAAGTAAATAGTTTTTACATAAAATTATTATTTATTTAACAACATAAAAACCCTAGTTCGTGATGGTACCCGAACCAATAGTGCCATCCATGTCTAGTGACAATGTTTGATCCATATAATATAGGGAGTGTAAATTCAATATATTCTAGTATTTCATTATTAAATTAAACCCTTTTTCATAACATGGATACACAGAACACCAATCAAATGCCAATATCATATTACCTAGAATGTCATGTATGGCCCCCATGGGTATTTGCATCATAATTGAACATCCCACACCTCAACGTTCATATGGTTATTTAGAGTATTATCCCATTTCCCACACCTCAATGATCATATGTGTATTTGGAGAATCATTCCCAACATGAAACTTGTTATCACATATGGGAATTTAGAGCATTAGTCCATATCTCGTCCTTTTTATCACATTTATATCAAATATCGCATATCCAATATTCATCACATTTATCATATTTAACAAACATTGACCCTCTTATCAACTATTTTCATATCACCATGAAACATTTCAATTAAAAAAAGTCATGTTTCATCATTTTAATCACATTGAATAATATGTACATTCATCATGAATACATTTATCTACATTTATTAATATACTATTATCCCATCATGGTTATTACACCTGATACATTAATTCAAAATCTATCCAAATTTTTCAATATCATTAATTAACCAATTTTATAAACTCAATATTCCAGTAAATTATAAACAACATTTAAAAACCAAATTCATAATCCCATTATTCCTTCAATTCCACAATTCCATCAATTAACTCATTAAAAATTTAATTTATCCAATGAATGATGTTATTCCGTACATGAAATATAAATTTTACAATTATATAAATAATATTATCAAGTAGAATATGATCATTCATAATAACACCACATTATTTAAGGTTTATAGGGATATTTTCATGACTGAAATTCCTCAAATTGAAGTGGAACACTCAATATCACAATGACACAGATCATTTAGGACCAAAGCATATGATCAAGATCAAAAAAATTATTATTAATGAAAATATATATCTAAACCATTGAATAAAGAAGAAAAATCATTCCTCTTTATCTAGAAAGAGTTATATTAATTAAATTGATTTAAATAGTGAAAAAATCACATACCAACCTGAAGTTGACCATTCAAATTAACCATTGATTCCCAAAGAAATGGGTTCAATAGGCCTTCCATTCAATCTAGAAGAATTAAAAATCATTTTAATGTGTTCAATCCCTTATAGGGATGAATAGGGGTTGAATCCATGGGGTTTCAAAATTTAAAACAGTTTATTGGCTTATTAATAACTCAGATGCATTGTTTCCTAAGATGGTGTACCCTATTTTCCAAACCATGCACCTCAACATTGCGCCTCACCTTAAGGGTTATATTTTTTTACAAGGTGGCGAACAATTTGAAAAATTATTCAAAACCCATGAAACACCCCTCTATTTAGAGTTTTATGATTTTTGGGTTGTTAGGGCCACAGTTTGGCCAAATTGTGTGCCAATCATATCCCCCACTGTATTATCCAAATTGGGAACACTGTTTCTTGGGTCAAACCATAAGGTTCTCCATTACCATGAAATAATAATTAATATCCCATTTCTCTTCCAAATATTCTCTACTCCCACCTTAAATTACCCTAATAAACACCCCTAAAATATATAATCAAAACAAGGTAAAAGAGTACCTGAAAATGAGTAAGAGGAATCTAGCTAATGGTTGAGATCTTATAATCTCACTAGATTATAAAAAGTTGTCCTAGATTAGTACTCCCAAGAATATATAAGGCTCCATGGTACAATATTTGGTCCCTTGTTGACACATATTTGATTTCCCCTGTTGACACAAATTTTGCATGTCAAAGTAAATGAGGATGCTATTGCAGATAGGATTAAGATTTTTCAACATTCGATTCTTGCCCGTTTCATTTTACCAGTTGGGGCTAAGTCGTTGAGGGTGAAGGAACTTTCAGAAAGAATCTCTATGGTCTGGGGTTTCTTAGATCACCGATGTATTCCTATGGGGAATGGCTTCTTTAATTTTCTCTTCCTGAACGAGGATCTGAAACACATGGCTTGGGGATTTGACTCCATCTACCTGAAACCGAGAATGGTTACCATTCAAGAATGGAATGCCCAATTTAACCCATTCTCTATCAAGAACACTAGGGTTTAGGTATGGATCAAAATTCTTGGCTTAAACTGGATTTTTTGGCACCCTCGTCTACTGTTTGATATTGCTTCGGGTGTGGGTGTTCCCATTAAAATAGACAGATCCACAGAAATGGACAAGTATGGCTACTTTGCTAGGATTATAGTTCAAATTGATCTAAATTATGACTTGGTTGAGCAAGTTGTTCTTTCTAAATCAGAGGATGATATTAATCTGTAGATTATATATGAAAAATTACCTCAATTTTGTGTGGAATGTCAAACCATTGGACATCAAAATAATAATTGTTTTAGAAATGATATCTTCTCTTATTTCTCTGTTAAGGGTCACAACCAGAAGGTATGTAAGAAACTCCATAAAATATAGCATAGAGATGAAGAAGCTCTTCCAAAAACTAGAAATTTGGGTGATTCCAATGAAGGAAATGGGTCTGGTCCAACACAGGTGCAAGCTATCTAATCTAAGTAGGAGGATTGGTGCCACACTAAGGGGTCACAACTAGCTATGGAAGAAAAAATTCTTCCAGAAGATTGTACGGATCTTAAGGTTGTAAATCAGCATGAGGTCTGCTACCATGCCATGGAGTTGCAGGGACCTATTATCAAGACGAAGGATCCTACGACTCCTCTTCATGGCCCGTCTGCACATAAAAAGTTCAAATTAGATGCAGTTCTAGTGGACTCCACTCAGGATAATGATGCTAAAACCTAGGTAAAGGATGATGCCTTTATCATTAACCCTGAAATGGATGCTTGCAAATCTTCAGATGTAGGCTCGCAGATTATTGGGGAACTCAATAAGCAGTGGAACACAATGAAGATTGGGGGAAAATGGTCTGACACAGAGAATGATGGTTCGCCAAAGAAATGTTCATATCGAGATGCTGTTAAAGGTAAATCAGTTTCCAATGAAGGATTTTATCCCTCAATGACAAAGTCCCGGCCAAGGAAGGACTACTCACATCTGAAGCCCACTATGGTGACTAGATCCATCTCCAGTGGTATAAAGTCTTGAGGTAATTCTTTCAGTCCCTTGGATGATGAGTCTGATTGGGATTATGATGAGTATAATCCTATTCAATTTTATTACTGATGTCACTGATATTTTATGTTTTATAATGAGGGCGGTTCATTTTTTCTTACCCCATTCCCTTGTTGTTCCATGTTTTGGATTTTATTTGAATAAAGAGGCTTGCCTCACCTTAAAAAAACATTCTCACTATGATCTATAACATGTATTGAAAGGAAATTATAGGAATAATCAGAATCGATCTCTAACCTATAATAATCTATCACACGTTAGATGGTGTGGTGATATTTCTTATGTTGTGACAAATGAAAAATATCATGGACAACACTATACCTCTATTGAAGAGCAAGTCTGTATGCCACTGAACCGATCCTCTTTAGAATATTGAAATGTCAAATAGTCTTGGGAAAAACATTCCATACCACCAAATTCTATAGTGATCCAATGTAGGAGACACCGTAAGGAATAAATGACCACCCACTCTAAAATGAAGTAGTCTTTCAAATCTATCCGCATGTGACTTAAGTATACTTAGATACATAGTAATAAATTATCAAATAAACTAATCATACTCTGACATCTCTTACATGATATTGGATCCCAACTAATCTAACTCACATGTCTCAATACTATATAGGGATAATCTATATGGCCTACCATAGAGGGATTCATGTTGTATTATGCGAATAGGTTCATGATAAATGTTTTTATAGGATAACTCGTGATGTTTTAAGTTCTTCTCCCAATAACCAACAATGTATATGACACATGTACCTATATTATAATCCAATACTTATATATTATGTTTCGATATACCATCTATCTATGGGTGTAAGTCCATTCTAAAAAATACTTATATACTGAATTCCATCTACATGATTTTCCAGAATCATTATGTGAAGCTTGATTCTTGGTCTGAAACTATGATGTACAACAAGTCATGAAGATGGAATATCATTTAAATATACACATCCTCAGCTAATCCCCTGAATTTTTTTTATAGTCAATAAATTAACTACATTTATTAGTCAGTCCACAACCACCCAAATAACGACATTCGTCTAAGGATTACTCGGATTAACTACAAATAAATACATGGTAATGTAATTCCATATCCAACATGGAAAGGGAAATGATTATAATATTCCACCAGATCGTTGAGGATCAACCTTCACCTTTTTAATTTTGTAGAAACATATCTAAAATACTACAATTTCCATTTTCATGAATAGCCACAAATATTATTAAGATATTTAAGATACATTTTTTTCAATCCTAGATGCACCACCCTCTTCGATGAATGAAACACATGCTTAAAATCCTCTCATATACATGTAGAAAAAAAGAAAAAGTCTAATAACCAAGATGATCTCATATTAATATATTGTCAAATTTGAACATGAAATTTCACAATCAAGGATTTCCATCATGAACACACACTCTAGATCCTAAATCTTAATCACTCTAATCTGGATCATATGTTTTTATTCTGCAGATATTGTGGTGAGGGAAATTTTCTCAAGGCACACCTACAAAACAATATGCATCCCAGTCATCATGGTCATCATATTTTACTCAAATCAACACTCATGAACTTCTTGATCATGTGTTTTTCTACTAATACCATCATCAACATTGTGTCTCTTTTGGGGAATATATTCTTTGTTAAAATCAAATGACATTATATAATCAACACACCTCTTATTTTGGAGATAAAATTCACATTGATAAAAATATATACATTAAGATCTTTTTATCAGTATACATAGTACATTTTTTCTAATAGATAAGCCATGAATCACTTCAAATAATAAATCACTACAACTAACTCGAGGTTAGGTGTAGGTTAATTCTGTTCATATTTCTATGTCATCCATGACTCATATGATATAATGTAGTCTCCCTATATCAAAACTTCTCCATGTCTTGTCCTAGATTCATCAAAGAACATTGTATAATCCTCCCCAGGCATGGTTATGATCAATATTAGTGTGGTGGTCAAACATCTCTTTACCTTGAAGAATGCATTCTATCAATAACCAGAACAATAAAAAATCACTCATTTATTTTTCATGCAATAATGTGGTTCTTTAAAGCGGAACATTTCATGAATTTTCCTTTGATAATATTATAGAAAACTCAAAAAGCAACATATATCAAAAAAAATATCACAATCTCATGAAACAACTATCTGCACCTACTCAGGGCCCACTGACTCACATTACTATTTGATTATGTCAACCATGAAATGTACCTAATCAATCAAGAATTGAATCTTAGATATCTTTCCATATATCTAATCATCACTCATTGTACTCAAAAAAGATTTTAATTTTTTGGTAGTGATATTCACGAGTCGTGGATTACAATAATATGTAATCCAAAAAATAACCACAAAATGATCTAGGTATGGGTGTAATATTCATTCCATCATTTATATAAACCCTTCTGTAGAATTTTTCTAACCAAATGGCATCACGATAAACTCATAATGGTCATATAATCTATATATGGTATACCAGAAGTCCTAACTCTCAATGATGATACCCTATTCTTGATTAAATATTATGGAAAACACAAGATCATCTCAATTGATCAAATAAATAATTGAAACATTGAATCATACATCGTTTCATCACAATAATTAGAATCAACTTTCGGTAATTATCCCATAAGTTCCAATATCAATAAACCTTTATAGGAAACCAGAATAGAGAACCCCAGGACATTGTACTCGGATGAACAAACACCTTATCCATCAAATAATAATATAGTGTATTAAGATCATGAAGATATTTTAGATCCATTATATAATGTGTAATAGGGATCATCTTAGCTCCATGAATGGTCGGAATTGTATACACAAACATTCTCATTGGTGGAAGCCCTAGGAAGTCCTATAGAAAGTTTTCAAGAAACCCTTCCTCCTCAATAGACTCATATCCCACCAATAGTGGAAACACTCAATAGAAATTATTAAAGAGACCAACATAGTCCACCACATACATACTCACCAAAATCATCCACATAAACTCTACCATCCCTTCCTAGAATAACATATCAATTTACATGTTCTCCAATAACATATCCATAATTTCCATCTACTGAATTATTTGCAGTAGTCCATCTAAAGTGTTGATGTTCCAAAAATGATTCACATTAACATATAACAAATAAGAATCCAGTTTCACACCCACCTTAGCAGAAGTCACTAAGTGGTCAACATTTTCTTGGATAGACTCAATATTGAACTAGGCTCCCTCACTTACACCCTCTATGGTGAATGTTAGATGGAGTTTCAATTGGAACTCCTTTATCAGTTTTATGACACTCATCACAATACACACTTGGAAAAATTCCCTAAATTTCAATATTCTATTGGATTATCTATCCCGTCCCTTCACTTAGAAAAGTTAGGGATGCATGATCCAATATTAAAGGATCATATCCAGCCATATCATCGTGTCGTTCTATCAACAAGTTTCATTGTGGAGGCATATATATGAAATTCAAAATAGAAATCATAAAAAACATAACAAAACAACATCAGATTTACATAAAAGTTATTTGAATCAATTCAAAATATAACACCCCCCATACCCCGCTACAGAGTCAGAACCAAGCCACCATTACTACCATTAACCAAGCCACATCAATGACATGGCTATCATAAGATAAATGATTTCACATTTCCATGTTATCTTTAGAAACTCATTTTTCAAGTTCATTAACAACATTTTTCATCATCCTAAATTTCTCAATTTCATATACAAAACCATTTTTATTTGAATTTCACAAGTAAATAAAAACACTTTTATTGCACTAACTCACCTCAAAATTGAGTTTTACATGTCTTCCTAAAATGATACATGGAACAAAAAATCCTGAGATCCAAAAATGGTTAATGTATTCTAATCTCCCATGCCACACCGTTCCACACATAAAATCATAGAAAAACAACAACACACAACAATTACATCACCCATGGTAAAATAACATGAAATTATAACAAAAAAATTCAAAACAAATCCCAATTTGGGTGTGTGGGTTTTCCTTTGTACATGGGCCAACTACTACTATTCAAGAGATCATCACCAAGTCCCAATTATTCATAAAAAATATTATATAATTATAAAATAGTAATAAAAAATAATAAAAAATAAATCTCTTATAATAAAACATTAAAACTTCCATTCCTTTGTTTTACACACTAGTGTCCAAAGCTAGACTATTACGTGAACTCATGCCTACCTCCCCATATACTAGATGATGTGAACTATTTGAAAGGGTATAATATATATAACATTGGGAGAATATAATCTATTTATCAAATAATAACAATAGTATATATAAAATCAGTATCCAAATGATAACAACCAATAATTATAATTGTACAACTGTCAATAAAGACAAGTATCAAAGGATCAACCAAAATAAGGAAAAAGTTACATCCCATGTAGTATATATTTCATGTCATATAAGTTATATGTGCCGAATGAAAAAACAAAATTAAAACACCAAGATTACTCCCAATGAAGATCTTGAAATCATGTCTAGTCTCCTAATACATTCCCTATCATAAATCATCCATATAACATAGGTCAATTTCTCTTATCTTATCTTGCATACATGATTTTTATTCGGGTACCCATATGGCAGCCTGAGTTGGGTGTGAGAACAACTTAGTAGGTCACCACTAATAGAATCTAATACAATATATAGTCTATAACAGTGTATTAAATTTTATAAATTATAAATCCCAATAACTAATTTATCCAATTATTTATGTAAATTATTTTTCAGTTAACCACATATATCCTAGAGATCATGATGGAAATAGAAAAAACAATGCCTAATTTATTTCATGTTGTTGTATGAAACATATCACATATTAAGTAAAAATTCATTATATTAATTGAATATTTTATTCATTTAAACCCCATTTTATTACTTGTCTTCTTCGAATACTAATCCAACTCTAATATCATGCTTCCTAGGACATAATTTATGGAACCTTGTGGGTATTTAGAGCATCATTCCATATATCAAAAATTATTGTTAGGATAGGAAATTGAAGAATTTTTCCCTACCCTAGACCCCAATGTTCATATAGGTATTTGGATCATCATTCCCTTCCCCAAAGTCATTACCACATATGTGTATTTAAAGAATCATTCCTTTTCCCTCACTTATTATCACATATATCACATATCTCATATATATGACATTAATCAAGTTAAATCATCATTAACCCTCTTCTAAATATCTCAAATATCACAGTGACCCATTTCAATAAATCAGAACAATAATGTTTGTTATATTTAATCACATTTAATTATATGAGCATTCATTATTAATCCATATATGAACATTTATACATATCTCAATAACGCATCATGGTTAAGACAACCAACCCATTAATTCCTATTATCCACTAATTCACTAACAGAATTAATTGTCCAATTTAATAAACTCATTATTCCACAAATTACATCACCAGATTAATCAACCAATTCAATAATCCCATTATTCCATCAATTCTACAATTCCATAAAACAATCAATCATAAATTTAATTAATCAAATTTATCATTTGATTTCCAAATGTGCAATTGAAATTTCACATTTAAATGAACATAATTGTAATCATGAATATGGTAATTTATAAATATACCACCTACCTCATCCTATTGGATATATTTTCTCTAAATCGAAAATCATAAAATTGAAGTGAAAAAATCATGATCATAATAAAATATTCAATCTATGATCAAAAACTATGATCAAGATAAAAAATCATGATATATGAAAACATTGATCAAAAATAAATTCAATGGATGAATAATCATTACACATCTTCATTATATAGATAAGGGAGTATTTTTAATCGATAGAGGGAAGAAATAACACACCAGTGGGATCATTCAAATGGAAATTTTATTCATTAAGAAATGGGTTCTTGGAGTTATGGAATCCTTGAGGGAGCTTCAAAAATCGATGGAATTAGTTTAGATCAGAGTGGGGGTGAATGGGGGTTAAATTTGATCATTCTAGAATTTAAAATAAATTTTCAGGTAATTTAAAACATGCGTGCATTATTTACTTGTTAGGGGTGAATTATTTTTCAAAATCATCCCCATGGTTTTGTGCCTAACCTTAGTAGTCACATGATTTCTCTTAAGTGGAGAATGGTGTCAAAAAATCATGTTCCAAATTTGAAAACTGTCACAATATTAGGTTGTATGGTATGTCGAGGGTGGCCTTACTATCTATCCATTATATCTATAAACTATGGGCCACCACTTGTTCCCACGTATAGGGTGTGTGTATTCCATGTCAAAATTGCTTGGTTTTCCCTCACTATGCAGTAATCAAATAGAGCCCATTTGGATTAAATTTTTTCTTCCAATTTCACCAGAAAAGCCTAAAGAGAAACCAATCCATAATATAATCAAAATAATATTTATAGAGTACATGACAATAATTATAATGAATCTCTATAATTTTCATGATCTTACATGATGTCCTTAACATTAAATTAATTATTCAACTTCTTGTAGTCAAATATCTCTAATACTCTATATTATAAATTACGTTATAATTTTTTGTCAATTTATTCACATGAATACAATGATATCCTAATTGGAATCCTAGTTATCTGTTATTATAGATGAACTACATATTAAAATTTTGATATTATCTAGTGTATTTTTGTTAACACATTTATTATTATTATTTTCATCAATGGAATTTCTAAATACAAAACCATTTATTTTTATATAATTAATAAAATGATAGGATGAAATATATTTAAGGTGGGTATAATGAGACACCATAAAATTACTAAATATTTAAATTATTTTTAATATATAGTTTAATAATCTACTCCAATGTTAAATAACCACGGAAATTTGTTTTTTTAAATTTAGTCTCTTTGACAGCATTCCGAAAATAAAAAATTGATTTGAAATGAAAATAAAAATAGTATATCATTATAACCTTGAAGTTAAATTGGAATATAAGGATAATAATTAACAAATTTTAATATTATTTTTATCCATTTAATAGAGGCAAAAAAATAATTATTTATATAAAAAAATGTTTTCAAAAAAGTGGATTTTTAAAAACACTGATTATTTTTTATTATCAACGTATTTTAAAATTAATTAGTAAATATTTTAGAAAATTAGTTTTATGAAAAAAAAAATTTTAACTTATAATATCAAAATTTACATAGGTTATATTTTGACATTTTCTGAATAAGTTAATTTTTGGATGAATAGTGAATAATACAGAATTTTAATTGAAAATTACTCATTATTTAAATTATTTATAGAGATAAATTATGTAATGAATTATTGTTAATGTAAAATTAGAACAATTATATATATATATATAATTCTAATTTAGTTCGTTTTTATTGTTTTCATTTTAATTTTGATATGAAAATTTTGTGATGTTTTGAACATTTTATCTTAAAAAACTACTTTCTCATCACACCGACATGATTAATTTTATATCTATTTTTTCAACGTATGTGAATAGAATTAGGAAAATATTTTTACAGTTTTGGAATAAGAATAATTTATATTATCTTATATTGTTTTCATAAATTTTACCAAATGAATATTGAAAATATTAAAAAATAATGATGACGGTTAAGGTAAAAATAGATGTACAAAGGGTAAAACTAAAAATATTTATAATTCGAATGTTATAAAACATATCTAATATTTTTTTTCCATATATAGAAATTAAATTTTATATATGTACATAATACTACACTTTGGGACCTTTTTTCATGTGAAGAATGTGGGTCCACAATCTTATTTAAAAAATTTACAAGTTTTCAACTCACCTCAATTAAAAAATGACACACCCTATCCTCTATCCTTAAAACCATAAAACCACTTAGCTTCCACCAATATATACCCAAATATCATCGTAAAGTCACTCCTATAATCCAAGAATCCATTTTTTTCATAAATCCATCTTATAAAGGCTTCTAGTGAAAACCTAAGGTGGTTACCCGAGGAAGAAGTTACAAACATCAATAATTGTCTATATATTAGTTCATCCACCAATTCATTCAATTATTATTAAATAATTATGACACAATGACCATTTTGTCTTAATCATAGATTTACCCTATTATCATAAGTAATAATCTTACAAGAATGCCCACTTATATTATAATTTTTACAAAATCAACATCTATTAATATGGTGGACTACAACCTCATGAACTAATATCATTGATTTTTAAAATTACCACATGTCATGGTTGGGTATGATGATGGATATATAGTATTTATATGATATTTATAATATAAATAAACCGTTATTTTTATTATTTAATGTATTCCTTTTTAAATTATCATTTGGTAATGGATATTGTAATGTATCTCATGTGTATGACTGACTACTACATCATGAAGTGGTGTGATTCATTTTTAGTAATGCATTAAATGGAAGAAAACAATCTTAGTTTTATATTATTATGTTATATAAATGGCATAATTATGTTATTTTTCAAATATTTATCATCATTAAATGATAAAATATCATTTTTTTAATATGTTTCCCCCACATAATGATGGTAATGTGGATTGTGTATGTGTGGACTACCACATTCTCAAAGAGATGTGACATTATTTTCATTACCACACCTCCTTGGTGATATATATAATTAAATTTTAAGAGACAATATTTTATATAACATACTAATATAATTCAATAAGAGAAAATATTAAATTCATCTTTTTTTAATGATCATAGAAAAAAATTCAAATGATATTAATGCATATGTACAACCAACCTTCTCCATGATTGTAAAATACATCATTTATTAAAACCATAATTCAATATTGGTATTAAAAGTATAATTAATGTATAAATATGATAATTACACCATTATTATTGTAAAATGGTAAATAGAACTATATAATATTCAAATGAATTTGATCTTGAAGGATGAAACACACATGAGATGATAAGGAAATTAACACCCAAAATAATAAAAAAAATGTATTATAATTTAATAACAGGTGATAATATGATATAAAAGGATATTATATGATATTAGAAATATTAATATGGAATTTTAATAATTTAATAATATTTTTAAGAACACTATACATTAGGTCAAAACATATTCAACCAAAATGAAGCAATAGGTAAGGGGCTTCATCTCAATTTCCCTTTATTAAGATATATTTTAATATAATGATCATTATTTATAATATATAGTTTATATAATTATTCTACTAAAGGTAATATCATGATATATTAATATTTAATTTAATTTTCTGTTTCAATCTAATTTATGTCATCAATGTTTATGTGAGATTAAAATTACAAAGTGGTAAATAATTCTAAAGAAGAATTTTGTTCTAATGGGTGATAATTTGTCTTCATAATCATTGATATTATATCACTATGTGTATAATATAAGATTTTATTATTATGGTTTATTTAAAAAAAAATTAGTCAATTCCCCTAATAAATTCACGAATTAAATATTTCATTAATATTTTAATCAATTTAAAAAATTACTTCACTATCTCTTTCAAATAGATATTGTATATTCCAAAATTAGAGTAGAAGGAAATTATTTCATAATTAAAAAATTAAATCATTTCAATATCTTATTATATTATTATATGGAATATTTTCTTCTAATAATATTTATTTTCAACTATTCTATATTTAAAATAATTGATAAATTGATTTTATAAAAGTCCAACATCATTTCTTTCTTAAGTTAGAAATTTGTTTTCCCATGAAATTGTACATTATAAAAAAGTTTTCAAAAAGGATTTTACCCTGTTATTAAATTTTTTTAAAATATATATTTATTATCTATTAATTTTTATAGAAAAACTAAATAGAATTTTCATGTAAATTTCTGGAAAAGGAATTTGTTGATTTTTCCAAACATATTAAAGGAGTCATTTTTTTCATAATAAGCATGTAATTATTTTACTAACATCGTGATGAATAAATTATTTATATATTACATTTTATGTTTCAATAAAAATCAAGTTAGATTATTTTCAAAATAAAAATTATATTTTAGTTTTAGAAGTCAATTTTCTAAAAGAAAAGGATAATTTCATCAATAGTTATATCATTATTTCATAACATTATTTATATTAATCAATTTAGAAACCCTTTATTCTTAATAAAATGGTAATATATTGACCTTTTTCACATCCATGATTTTATTTTGAGGAATGTATTATTTTATTTCAGATTTATCGCTGTATCATCAATTTCCTGGGCTTTTTTGGTAGAAGATGTGATTTTTTTATCTCAACAATAGGTGGTGCATCATAGTTGAAAAATTTGTAGAAACTATTATCCTTAACCATTGGGTATATATGAGGTGCATGGTTGACCAAACAGGTGTGTGATACTCCCTAAGAGACATTGTAGTCTCATTTTACTTTAGAATAAGGCATATTATTTTTTCCAATGGTTTGGAAAAATAATCTTACATACTATGTGGCCATCTCATAAAAAAATAATGAATTTTCTATTTTACCTTTATATAAATTTACCCTCAAATACACCGTAATTCCTTCAATTATGAATTCTACACCCTGGGAATTCTTACCCCTCCCTCATGGATGCCTTAACACTACTGGAAAGATGATCTTTCCCAAAACTTCTATACCAACGGTTTGTAAAAACCGTTGGGAAAGCCATAGATTTCCCCACCTTTCCCAATGGTTTGGCAAACCGTTGGGAAAGGGTGCCTCTTTCGCAACGGTTCACCAAAACCGTTGGGAAAGGGTGTGTTTTGAGCCTCTTTCCCAACGGTTCACCAAAACCGTTGGGAAAGAGTGACCTTTCCCAACGGTTCACCAAAACCGTTGGAAAAAAACACCCAAAAAAAACCAACCTTCGACCTGAAAAGTCAACCCACCCCTAACCTATCCCAACGGTTTTGAAAACATTTGGGATAGGTTCTTTAATTTTTTCCCAGATCTACTAACCGAGAACATTATATAAATCAAAATTTTAAATAATTATGATAATACATATATATATTTATGAAATTATGTTTACAAAAGTGATGTTAGCTTAGTTATTAAGTCATTCGATTATAAACGAGGGGTCCTGGGATCAAATCCCATCGGATGTTTTATTTTTGTAATTTATATACCAACATTTCCATTACCGTTGGTATAGATTTCATATTACCTATACCAACGGCTTCCAAAACCATTGGTATAGGTCTATAACAACGGTTTTTGGAAAACCATTGGTATAGACCTATCCCAACAGCTTACTTGGCTACGGTTCTCCAAACCGTTGGTATAGGCTATACCAACGGTTTGGAGGCCTATACCAACGGTTCTAAACCGTTGGTAAAGGTTAGTTTTCCAGTAGTGTAACCACATGGCTTCTATAAACCCCAATTTCCTTAGACCCCAATTTATAGATTTTTCAAAGCTTGAGGTTGGTGATTCAATTTTTTATCAGTATTGGATGATCACAGAATGGTTTCCATGATTTATTAATTTGTTCTATGAATTTTTTGGGAAGTTCTAACTATTTATTAAATTGAATTTTTGTGTTTTTATGGGGTAAAATATGATTTTATAGAAGAAATGGGTTGGTTTACCTAGGGGTAACGTATGATGTGGTTGTTTTTTTGTGAGAAGGATTTTGATGTTGGTTCTCTAAATAAAAATGATTTATTTTGCTTGTTTTTTTCAAATATAGAATATATCTGTGTATGTGGGTAATTAGGTGGTTAATGTGAATGGGAATGACTAATTAATCACAGAATGGGAATCCAAGGTGAATAGATGGGCGGACTTAGAAAATTATAACAATGATATTAGCATGGATGAGGTTGGGTTCCCAATAGCATTATTGAAACTACAACACTAACTAAACATATGGGGATTATTAGAGACCACTTGACCATGGGATGTGTTACCCTCTAGTGGAACATGAATTAGGATGTTTTAGGTTATGGTTTATATACCTTTTCATAGAGATATGATGTTCCTAAGGTCCCATAAGCTGTACTACTTTTTGGATTTCATATGATGTTATACTTACCTCCATCATACAATGTACATTAATTTTCACATTAAATTTTAAATAATTATTTCCCATAAACATTTATTCTAAAATTTTTCTTTAATAAGTATCTTTTTCAAATGGATTTTTTCATTTTTATAAAACATTTCAAACTGATTTGTCTTATAATGTTATATCATAGAATAATTATTTTAGGTGATATCCTAATAAAAATCAGATCAGACCCTATAAACACCCTCAGCTGTATGTCGAATTTATAATACTTAAATCAGGTAAATCCATGTGGTTCTATGGTGGTGATTGTGGATTTTGTTGAAAGAGTTCTTCTTCATTCAGGTGTTGGTCGATGTGGATTGAGGGTGTTGTCCTTCTTTTTGATTGGATTTTTTTGGAGGGTAGTTGGTTCACTTCCCCATTTTGATATTATTATTTCTATGTAAAGATTTAAATTGATTAGCTACTAATAGTTGTATTTTTTTTAATGTTTATTGGTTGTGATGATTTATTATTATTTTATAATGTCTATGGTTGCTTGTAATGTGTGAAATCATCCTTAAATTTAATGTATTATTCCAATGAACTAGTTTCCAACCAATGGAAAATGTGAATGCCATACTAGAAATGTCATTAGCTAAGTAGGGTGTTTGGTAGTATGGAAATAGGTATCAGTTCATAAAAAAAATTATATCTATGGTGGTTTCAACCATTCAGTAGGGAATGTTATTTCAGAGCATCTGGATAGATAAGAGATAGGACATTCGGGGCATGGCATCTTGGTTGAGATGGGGGGTCTCAATATAGCACACACTGAGAAGGACCTATGGTAAACATGGGTTATTGATAATTGGATCGATTCCCCATCCCTCTAAGATGTAAATGTTATAGACTGTTCATAGATAATGAGTTGGGATCGAGTGGTTAGACTTATTGTTTATATTTTTATTGTTTTGATATTTATTTATAAAGATGTCTTATATGTTGATGTTTTAGAATTTCATGTGTAGATATTTTTGATGTTATCAATTTCTTGTAAAGTGATTTTAGATCATTCTTCTCCTGATACGTCATGTGCAATCATGGCAAGAGACCAAAAATATTTTCCCCTCGCTATTTGGTTATAGAATAGTGGAACAAGTCATTTGGGATATCCAACAATTGTTTCAATGAGTGGGTATTTCACCTGCTCAAGTATGGGAATCTGAACTAGATCTACGACATGAAAATTCATGAGTTTTTATCAATAATAGGCCTCCAAAATTTCAAGGAATCAAATATATCTAAGAATTATAGTATTGGATTGAAAAGATTGAAAATATGTTTTCCTATTTCATAAGACACTTTATGAATTCAAGGGAAATCATTATTTATTCCAACTTGAAAGTCCCATTCAGAGTTAGTGGGACTAAGTGGGTTATGTTGGAAAGAACGAGTTGATGGGTTGAAAAAACATAAATGTCGTCTTGAAGGATCATCATTTTTAAATGGTGTTGCTACAAGAAATTTTTCAATAGTTCTTATTTAAATTCAATAGCATTTCTTATGTGTTTAGTCACTTTTTGATGGTGGAGATTGACCAATATAGAATGTCTGGTTTCTATAGGCCAGTTATAGTAGGTGATAGGGCAGTGGTAGCTCTTTTAAAAAGAAAATGAATCATCATGTGTAAGAGAAGAGGGTAGGTGTTGTTATAGTCTATCATTCATGAATATGTTTTTATATGACTTAATATTTTGGTCCAATATTGTACCTTAATTGTCGAAAGGAAGGGATTATGCTGTAAAAGTGTTCCGCTCCACTCATACCTTATCATTAGTGTGTAATTATGGGAACATGCAGCGGGTTTTCAAAGTGGCATGCCTAAATCTAGGTGGTGATGATTCTGCAACCACCAAGGTAATTTCATCTTAGTCAAAATAATAAAATAAAGTGGGATAATTTTTAGTTTTCATGATGGTTGGGTAGGATCCCATTTTGGGTTGATTTAGATAATGGAATAGCAGAATATCATTTCTCGTTCTCAGGATTAGGACAAGACATGGCATATTCATGATATTGATAATAAACCAGTGCAATCCAGATCTTGACCAACACTGGTTTGATTTATGATTATTGATGATTCATCTATATATTTTATTCTATTTGACATAGGTTCCTCATTTATTTTATTTCTTCCATACATGTGGACCTATTTAAATTTATGACATAGATCATTTAATAGGTGATGGAGTTCGTGAAACCTCCTGTTAAGAAGAGGGTGTAGGGTTTCAGGTGACTGTATTCTTCACTCACACTTTTATGGGTCAAGATGGAATGGTATTTCCTTGTTATTGGAATGGAAATATTTGATGTTATACTTGGTATGGATTGGATGTTATGTTTCATGGTGCACATTAATTTTTGTCATATGCGAATATTTATTGTGAAACCTAATGAAATATCACAAGTCTTCCAAGGTGAATGTGATCCTTAGATAGGGCGTTATGGACATCCATTTTCGAACATTCAAAGTCTGGTTTTTCATATATAATCACTAATGTTGTAGGAATATGGTGGTAGTTTTATAGTGGACTTCCTATTGTAGTGGATGAGTTTTTGATGGTGTTTTCTAATTACTTCTCATGTTTACATCTTGATTAGGATATGGAGTTCATCGTCCGTAATGAATTGGTATAAATTCTAATTTCAATTCCATTGTACCATATGTCGCCAACTAGTTGAATGAATTAAATACCAAGATAGAATAATTGGAATCAATAGAGTTTATTCACACAACCATATCCCCTTGAACATCCCCAATCATCTTTTCAATGATGTTCGATGGATCTCCCTAGTTATGTATTCACTAAAATAAGTCTAATAAAGTAATAGATTATCACAAATATCCCTTTTCTCAAATTAATGACTATTTTTATTAGCTCTTTGGAAAAGGTGGTTATCTATGATCGAATTGTAATCAGGTTATCACCATGTCAGTGTTGGATATGTGGGCTTCCTGAAAAATTATTTCCAATAAAGTATGCCCATTTTGATTATTTTTTATGCCATTATAAATGATTAATTATTTAGTGGTTTTCATGGTGATCATGATTATGGTGTTCTGTTAGTATATACATTCTTTCTCTATGGTATTTTTGGATGACATCCTATTATAATATGAGAACAAGGAAGAACATCAGAAGTACTTAAAAATCATGTTGGGAACTATTTGAGATCATCACCTATATGTAATTAATTCCATGAGAACGGTATGCATCATGGATTTAATGTTTATAGGTTGCAATATTTCATATCATGTGGTTCAGGTGGACCTTGAGAATGGGGTAGTGCTGATGTCATGTGATCAGGTGACAAATGTTTTCGAGATAAGGATCATTTTGGTCCTTGTAAGGCATTACTTTTGGTTTGTTCAATATTTTTCTCATATTTTTTCACCCATGAATAATCTACCAGAATATGGTTATTTTTTGAGTGGGTACTATAATTTTAGGGTTTTCATGAAGAAAAATATGATATGTTTTACCACAACCCATGTTTTGATGTTCCCTAAATCTAGAAACAGATTAATGGTCTACTCGGATGCATCATGTATGGGTCATGGGTGTGTGTTTATGTATGATGATAATATGATAGTGTGTTCTTCTCAAAAACTATGACCACATGAGAAAAATTACCTAAATATTTACATTAAATTAGTATTATTTATTAAATACTTAATAATATTTTGTAATTACATATTCGAAGAAAAACAATTTGTCTCATCAACTCATAAGATACTGGCTTACATTTTCTCCCAGAAAGATCTAAATCTATGGAAGTTTTATTAGGTCGATAACCAACTAGGGTGATATAATGATATCATCAATTACCCTGGGAAAATATATTGTGGTAGTATATTCTTTGAATATAAAAGTATCAATGTAGGCTTTGAAATAGTCCGATGATGAGTGCACATTGAAGGGGTTTTTTTAGAAGAATCCACAGACCAAGGAACACAATGGGAGTTCATTCTTGTATGGTGTTCAAATAAAACCCTCTATACTTAAAGTGATTCGATAGAATCATACTATTTACTAGTTTCACAACATTTTATGAAATTGATAAATAGTAGGGAGGATCTTAGTGATTGTTCCCCTTCTTCACATGGATTATTTTTTTCAATGTATGTGTGGTGGTTTTTTAGTCACTATAAAATTTGTTGATGTAGGATAGCCACCAGTCTCAATATTGATTTCATCCTCAAATATCAACAATGTTTTATGATTTGTGTCACTGGTTATGGTAACCGTGGGTGATATGGGATATATCTGACATCATATTCTAGTGTTATGTTTGTCAATAGATAAAATCTGGGAATCAAATGCCTATAGGGTTTCTCTGTCCATTCCCCATTGCAACTAAGATATGGGACTAGGACAAAAAATATTTCATTATTAGTTTATCAATTACACCCTGAGGATGTAACATTATTTGGTTTATGATTGATTATTTTTCTAAATCATCCCATTTCATTCAAATTATGGACCCATCCATAGTGGAGGAATGTAATTTGTTTTTTGGTCCTAATATAGTATGGCATCATGGTGTGCTATTGGGAATCATTTTAGGTAGGGAACACCTTTTTAACTCTATTTTTAGGGATGAAATTATAATATAAATGGGTATGCTGATCAATAGGAGTACAAAATTCCACACACATAGAGATGGTCAGATGTAGGGGGAGAATAAAATAATGGATGACATTCTCTATGAATTTGTATTCTATTTCGATGGTTCAAGAGATATCCCTTTAGGATTGGTCTTGTTTACATATTATAATAATTAATAATAAATGATAAGAATTGATCCCTTTTCTATGTTGAATGATCAGCCTTGTCAAACACCATTTTGATGGACAGAGGTGGTTGATACATCATTATTGGGAGCAATTCTCAAAACAAATATTTCTAATAATTTATTCTTAATAAAACGATGATTATTGACATCATATATCCACAATAAGTCTTATCCAATTTATGTTTTAGAGCCTTTCAATTCAATGTGGTGGATCCATTATTTTTGAATGTGGTCCCTATATTGGGACATCGTCATCAGGGTAAGAAATGTGAGATAATTTTTTGGTCAGTCAGACCCTTCATGGATATAAGGATAATTATTAAAATAGAACACCAGTTTTTTCATCCTAGTGGATGGAAATAAAATATGTTTTCAATGTATCACATCTATAAAATAAAAAAAATCATCCTTAAATTGTGTTATATTGAGATAAGTTAGAGGTGGACCTTGATCTGTCTGTTCTTGAGTGGCCAGTGCAGATTATAGATTCTACAGAAAATGTGCTTCTTGGGATGTACATACAATTGGATCAGGTTTGTTGACATCATGAGGATTAGGATTATGATACATTGGATTTTAATAAATGGGTAAAACAATATTACATGATTGTGCGCTCTTATCAAACTCATGAATGATTTTATAAGGGTGAAATGATTTCATGGTTGGGAGAATTGTAGCATCCATGATTTTTTTATTTATTCTCCCTTTTATTTTATTCTAGTTTATTCTCATTGATTCCCTTGGATGTTTTGGTGAAAAAATTGGATTTTATGGACCCAATTCTAGATTGAACACATTATAATTAGTTTCATTAAAAACTATATGGAAACCTAAAAATTATTGTGCAATTAGTTATGCACCCAGACCAATGGGTCTCTCTGAGGCACACGGTCAACCACAAAAGCATGGACTCCTTCCCATGAGACTATGAAACCATTTATTCCATTGGTATTATGTTCTTCATGGTCACTTTATGGTTTGTGTATCTTTATGTAATAGCCAAGAAGCCTAAATATAACATTAAAATATAAATTTTCTTATACAATTATTAATTGTGTTTAACCAAAAAAAACACTAATTCATCTCATTATTGATTCTTCACCCTAGGTACACCAAACCCTCCCCCATTTTTTCCATAGACCCTAATTTCATGGTGTATTTGCCTTGGGTATTTAGAGAGTCATCGATTAATCCCCTCCTTTGGTGATTTCTTTTTTTCTTCTTGGTTTTGCATTCATCTTTCATTGGGTTATTATTTCTCTAGTTTATGGGATGACATAATGAGAGATAATTTTTTATTTCATGGGTTTGGTAATTATGGTTTTGGTTTTATATTTCCATTATATCTTCTTCTTGTGTTGTTTTTGTAGGTTTCCACTAAATTCTAGATGTTTCCAAGCCCAAGGAAGGTGATTCCATGATTTATCATTTTTGGATGATTCTTTTATTATTTAAATTATTTATAAAAAAAATTTATGAATTATTTTTGTGGTTATAACTATGACTTCAATGTAATTTTTCTATTTATATTGGTTTAAAGACATTTTTCCAAAAGATATTTGTGGGTTTTCATTTGTGTTTCTAATGTTGGGTACTATTATATGTGTAAAATGTATTTCAAAAATTATATAAAAGGAAATGTGTTGTTTTATTTATTTTCTTTAAATCATTTGAAGTGTGTATGTGGAAATAGGTCTTTCTTGTGATATATATATTGGAGTGTAGTTGGGAAATGGAATCATCATTTAATAGAATGGTGGAATTGGACTAGTATCCTAGTTGGTCCGATGGGGCTGAGTCCAAGTTCCATCTAAAAATATATATTTTACAACATCAAATAATATTTTTATGATTATTGGAGACCAATATACATTGGGATACATTCCCCTCTACATCATCTTGTACGAATATTTTGTGGGTTTTTGCTGTTATACCATGTAACTGAGATATGAGGTTCCTAGTGTCCTACTAACACCAATGCCTTAAATATTTCCTATGGTCATCATATGTTGTTACACATACATTTATAATATTGTGGATGTTACCTTCAACATTAAATTTCTAGGAATTATGTTTCATAAATGTTTCTCTTAATATTATTCCTTAAATATTATCTCTAAAACACATCATTTCCTTTTTTTTAATTCATGCATATTGATTTATCTTATATTGTTATATCATGGAATCATTATTTTGGATTATATTATTTTAGGTGTAAGTTCACACCCGGCATACACTCGCAGGTGTATATAAAAATTTTAATGTTTTAACTATTTATAGGAATGTTTTCATGTGGTTGTGATAGTGGATCCCATTGACAGAGTTCATCTTCATGCTGGTGTTGGTGGAGGAGGCTAGATGGTATTATCCTTCTTGATTCATGGAGGTGTTTTGTTAGTGTTCTTGGTTCTACTTCTTGTTTTGATGTTCTAGTTTCTATTTAATGTATTTAAATTTTTGACATTTAATATTGGTATTACTTATGGTTATGGTTATTAGTTCTGATGGTATTTGAATCTTGATGGGTGTTTATAGTTGTTTATCATGGTTGAAATATTTCCCAAATGTAAGGATTGATTCCGAATAATTTGTTTCCCATCAGTGTGGATCATTAATGCAATTTTGAACATGTAAAATTGAATTTTAGATGACGAGATGGATAGAATCTCAAACTGATTCTGGATATTTTGAGGATCTCCTTAAATTTTCTATGATTTGTTTTTCTGATAATGTTTACCAATGAACTTATTTTGAATTACTTTAATGGATAATTTTTATATTATTTGACATTAACATAAAATAATAAATTATATATGGACATTAAATATCCCATAAATATCTATATTATCTATCTTAAATATGTTTGTTACATAAAAACTGTATCGTTTATAAATATATTATTCTATTATTAATTTTCTTTTTTATCAATGGAAATATTGACAAGTAAATAATTTTTACTAAATTAATATATGTGAGGATAATGAGCATTTTTCCTTAATTAAATCCATTATTTGATATATTAGATATGATTTAGACACGTAGTGATGGGTGGGGCCCAAGGATATATTTCCCTTGATCCATTTTCAATCTCATAAGATGAATCCTTATGATGAAATGAAATTGGGTTTTATCTATAGTTTAAAAATGTCTTCTGACTATTTATTATGGTTGAGCTATCATGATACATTAGATCATGTCTTCAAATTATTACAAATTACATTCATTAGTAATTAAATTATTACTACCCATGATGTGGTTCAAATTATTTTATCTCTATTAGCATTTCATTATAATCTACTTGATTAAATTCCACGTGTTTCCAGTTATTTAACTTGAGATATTATATATTATCTTATTATACGATATATTTTACCAATATTATTTTTTTCGGATGCTTAAATATGTAATTTTCTTTAATAAATGAAATTTAGTGGTTTATTTATCCTATTATATTGATTGTTCTTTATCGAATCATAATAGGAATTTTATTTAATTGGAATCCATGTTTAGTAATTTACCAATACATATTGATTATTCCTTATCTAATAATGATAGAAAAGTTATAGATTAAATGGAATGTGTGTTCATTTATTTACAGTACTATGTTGATTATGTTTTTAGATTCATGATATAATTTTATATGCAAAAATTTTGATGTGAATTTCAGATCACCCTTGTTTGGATTCCTTTCTTAGGAATCATTGATGTGTATCTAAATTATATGTAAATATATTATAGAGGGAATAATTATATTCATAAAAAAAAAATATGTTGGAATTTGGTTTTTCAAAGGCAATATGTGATTCATGTATGTATATAGTTCACCAAGACTAATTAACTATTTGTTCCATGGTAATGTGATTTAATGTATCTTATTCGAATTTAAAGATGTGTAGACTAACTCTAGGTTTCTAGAGTTGGTGTTGAAACAGTTGGTTACTATGTAAGGTTAGTAGAGACCTTGGGAACTAGATTAAGGAAATCATTGTATAATGATCGCAACCATATTATATTATTTGAGAAGAAAGGTATAAAAATATCCTAGTGTTTTGATAATGAAGAGATTGTGTGGTTTTCCGTAAAAATACATCACTATTTGTATATTATACGTCAACATGGTTCTAGAAAAAATTTACCTGGGGGAAACAATTCTGAAAAGTGTGGCATTTTTGTGACAAAATCATCACCCAGTGCATGAAATCAAGACATATTATATACATTATTTTACACTCATAGTGGGTATTTTTAGGAAAAGTTTAATTTTCATTAGAAAAAATTGTGAGTTGATTGAATAGATAATGATAATGAATTACCTAGATTAATTATATTGATTCATATAATAAAAAATTCACAATAATTTTGAAATATTATAAATTATTATATTGTTTTCCCAGCATTAATATTTATTCTCATTTGATTCATTTATGTTTTAGTCAATGGATGAAAGATGAAGAAATCATGTTAACATTGAACATGATGGAAAATGTGGTGATCTTGAGTAAAAAAATGGAATTATGACTACTATAGGAACCTAGATCTTCTTTCAGTTATTGATCTAATTTTTTAGGTGTTTTGATAAAAAGGAGGAGTTTCTAGAAATTTATAGAGTACACACTGTGTACATTGGATTACACACCATGTACCCGGTTTCTATGGGTGACTGTGTACTAGTCATGTAATGGCCAAGAACAGGGATCTATGGGGTGCCCTAGAGACCGCCTAAAGCATGCCCCGATAAAGGCATATACACAATGTGTAAATTTGAAAGACACATCGGGAATTTTTTTTTAATTATTGTATCGGACTGGGGTCGCATCTAATTCAAAGAAAACACTTCTTCTCGGCATGTCTCATCAAAGAGTGTAAAGACCTGTAAATTTCAAGGAAATGTTTTTCTTAATTTTATTTGGAATTTTACAAGAACTTAGTTTCTGACGGCACCTGATTCCGAGGCCCGGTGTGCCCGGAATCATCTGCCGAAGTTTGGCTCGGGTACGTTCAGTGAACGAACAAGCGGGTTTTTTCTAACTTTTGAACCGGTGCTTGGAATCGAATTCCAAGGGCACCGATGGAATCGCAGCGCCGGTATTTGCTTTGAAACACCTCTTCCGGAGTTGCGTTTTCTTGGGTATGGTTTTTAAATTTTTGGGGTTAAGTTAAGGAATAAAATAAAGTGGTGCGACAACTTTATTTTTATTTCACTTAAGCCACTTAAAAACCACTTAAAGCTGCTTAAGCTGAGTTAAAGCAGATAGGTTGCAATTCAAAATATCCTACCCTCTTGGTAGGATATTTGTGAGGTGGGGCCCGCACGAGCCCCACCATTTCTTTTCAACTAAGTAATGCACCCACGAAAACCCTTTTTAATGAAAGTCAACTGACGCGTTTTCTAACCTCTTAAACGCTCCTATTAATTGGGCAGTTTATTCATTGAAATTAATTCTACGAATTAATGGGTTGTTACTTAGTTTGTTTTTCTTTTGTTGGCATGTTAGTAAAATAAGACCAATGCTTGTCTTCATGAGGATTGTTCGTTGAGAGGATTTGACAGAAACCTTAAGTCCTTCATCCTCCTTCGTGAAGAACACGAAGAACGCGAATAACGCCGGCCTCTGACGAAGGGTGACGAAGAATGCCAGACCCCCGTAGATCGACGTGACGCGATGCCAACGCTTCTTCCATGATGATCCATCCCCGCGACAATCTTTGTTCGGCATCTTGAGGTAGGGGATTGCGGTCTTTTTAATTATTTTTGGATTATAACATCAACATGGATTTAATTGTTATAATTAAATACATGTGTTTTATTTAAACCTCGGAGATCGACAACGCGACGCCCTTCCGTGACGACGCGACGCCCTTCCGTGATGCGACGATCCTCTTCTTCCGCGACGGTCAATTCCGCGAAGAACTCTCGTCCGACGACAGCTGCGAGGTAGGGGTCATTTTGAAAATATTAATACCATGTTTGTTTTCCTCCAAGGCAAGAACGCGGACCAACCAATTAAAAAGTTGTTCCACGGATTATTATTGTGGGTCGAGGTTTATCAATTGCTGGGAATTTGGTGTTGTTCAAACCACTAACGCGGTGGGTACGGACCAACGAACAAGTCCGGACCCACTGCCCTTTTGTCCTTGGTGTGCGGAATGGCGGACGACGACAAAATGAGCCGCAGAAATGATTTTTTGGTCTGTAGTGAAGAACGGGACCCGGGATGAGCTACGACGCAGACATAAATGAAATCAGACCACCGGAACAACTCCGGTGGCCCGCGGACTCCACCGGCGGCCGGAGGCGGCGGCCAACAGACCCGTGACCGCGAGGGTCCGGAGAGACATGGGACGTAGCCCTGCCGCGTCCACTGACCTAGGGCTGCCCCACGCGGGGCCGCGGTGTTCTCACGCAGGGGCAGCTCGCCCCCCACGCAGCTCGGCCGTAACCGGCCGAGCCGACCCCGGTGGTCGGGCCGCGCTCGCGCCGGCCGAGCCGAGTCACGCCTAGGCCGGGCCGGGCCACCCCAGCCGGGTCAGACCCAGACTCGGGTCGGGTTGACCCGGTTCGGGCCGACCCAGGGGGGGTGGGCCGGGTCGGTCCGGGCCCAGACCCCCCATTTCCAGTCCTTTTTAGTCTTTTTCTCATAACTTGAGCTAAGGGCCTCCGAACGACGCTCCGTCAGCGGAGATGCGATCATTGGATCGAGATGGTCGTTTCAGTATATCACACTCAAGGTTTCGGAATACTTTGGGTTCGGCCAGGTTGGTTCGTACACGAAACCAATCGAGCCCTCGGAGCGGAAACACTCATATCTTGAGCTCCGGACGTCCGATTGACGTATCGTCGACTTTGATGTTTTCCTCTAAGTGAGACGGATCTTTTGGCTTACTCCGCCCAAGGTTTGGATGTAGGTGGAGTATGGTCGGGTTGGTTTTGCCTTAAAAAACCAACCGGGCCCTTGGGACGAAAATGCCAATAAGTCTCAGACCGGGCGTCTGATTGACGCGTCGTCTGCGACGTTGAGTTCCTGTTGACGATACGGAACTTTTGGATACATTAACTCTGGACTACGTGTCAGTTGATGTATCAGCCTCTTAGCTCGTGGAGCAGACCCTCCCGAATGAGCTTGTTGTGTGCGGAAACTCTAGAGCTGGCTGCAACTGCTACTGTGTCGACGACGACTGTACAGAGATCCTCAGTGGATTCGACTGCGATGATGATGAAAACAGTACGGGAATCCTCCGTTTTTTCGGCAGTGACCACTATGGTACATCTTGGAATATGTCAACTCCATACTACATGTCAGTTGATGCATCGACCTCTTATCTCATGGATTGGACCCTCCCGAAACAGGCATGCTGTGTGCGGAAACCCTAGAGACGGTTGAGACTTGATGACTGCTGACCGAACGACTCGGTGTGTTACGGATAGCCCAGTGGGGAGCTCTTGGTTGTAGCGGCTGACCCACGGTGGAGGAGCGCTTGGTTGTAGCGACAGTTCTGTGATACTCAACAGAAGTAGTACCTCTGGAGGCTATGACGGGGAGCGCTTGGTTGTAGCGGCAGACCCACGACGGAGGAGCGCTTGGTTGTAGCAGCACAGGGGAGCTCTTGGTTGTAGGGACAGACCCACGACGGAGGAGCGCTTGGTTATAGCGGCTGACCCATGGTGGGAAGGGCCTGGTTGTAGCAGCAGACCCACAGTACTCGATAGGTGGAGTACTACAACAGTCCAAGGTGAGAGGGAAGTGCTTGGTTGTAGCGGCATAACCACTGTACTTGATGGAGAAGGAGTTTCCCAATAGCTTTGGGTTCAACTTCATGATCGATCCTGTGTGGGTCATTGCGGGGGTTAGTACCTACAGATCCTTTGTGGGTCCGATGGCTTAGATGAATCAGTGGCTACATCTGATAATCTCTAATGTCATACGAAGAAGTACCTGTGTGAGATGAATCTTGTTTTGCTTTTCGTTTTTGGATTGTGTTGTGCTATCCTGTGTGGATTTACGTTTGCTTTCCTTTGTGTATTGTGTTGTTCTATCCTGTGTGGATTTACATTTTCTTTCCTTTGTGGATTGTGTTGTGCTATCCTGTGTGGATTTACGTTTTTCTTTCCTGTGTGGACTGGGTTGTACTTGGGCTCGGATGTTAGAGCCGAACGGAAATTGAGGACTTAGGTATATGTATGGGCATATACCTAAGCCGTGTCATATGTAACTTCGTGATTGTATCTTTCCTTTGTGGATTATCCTTTGTGGATTCTGGGAGACCTTCGGGGGTCTCAGGGTCCCTACTAAGTAGCTTATACTCACCCCTGCACGGGCTATGCCCGCACTACGTTGTGTTGGTTGCAGACAACGGACAACACTGATCGTGGTTGAGGCTTGCGGAGCAGGACGGTACCTGGAGGTGGACCACTGGGTGGGACGTACTCGGAGAGGTCGGCTGGACCTGATGAGTAGTGGAGGCTTTCTGTACCCACCCTTCAGGTGGGAATTTCAGTGGACGGCTCGACATTGCGGCTTTACTTTTCAGTTGATGTTTTCCCTTTCGAGTTGTACTTTACTTTCAGATTGGGTTTGTATTCTAGCCCACTTACTTTCCGCACTTACTGTTGTACCAGTTTTTACTTAGTGTTTACTTCTGCCTGCTTGCTCTGTGGTGTTTGTGGTTTACTTTACAAAGGAAATGCCTTCCCTTTTACTGGGATTTACGCCTTGGTGCTAGTCGCCAGCCCCTGGCCTATTGAAGGCGGGCTTGGGGTAGTCACGGCACAGGTCCTGAGGACGGGTCGTGACAAATTGGTATCAAAGGAGTTCGGTTCTACTACAGACTCTGATCTTTTTCTATGTGATGAAATAGTGTTTAGCATATTGGGTGTGGTTATCAGTCCAGGGAGTCCAGTTTTGGTGTGGCGGCCGACGTATCCATACACCAGGAACCTGACTTCTGATTTCCGACTTAATGCACGAAAGCATTGATTGCATGTGTGTTTCAATTTTTCTTTGTGATAACTTTGTGTCAGCTCACCAAGTATACTGTTCTGACCGTGGCGCACCTTTTTCATTTCAGTATGGCCCCACGACGACAGCCAGCTAGGGTTCCGAGAGTTGAGCGTGACGACAGCCCACTGAGCGACGAGGCCTCGGTACAGGGCCCTTTGATAGTAGAGGCACCAGTGATACCTCTACCCGCCAAGCCATCAATGATTCCAGCCCCAGTCACTGATGATGCACGTCGCCTTAGTGAACTGCATGAGTTTCAGTGCCAGCGACCACCTAGGTTCCGTGGGGAGACGGACCCCCAGGCAGCTGAGGACTGGCTGGAGGCGGTTGTACAAGTTTTCCGGTTAGTGAGGACACCAGCAGACCTTATGGTGGTCCTTGCAGTGAGCCTCCTGCATGCGGTAGCAGGCAGATGGTGGGGCTTGATGCTCTAGGTGCACGACAAGGCATCACTTATTTGGAAGGACTTTGAGAGCCTTTTTCACTCAGAGTTTGTCCCAGCCACCCTCCGATCGGTGCGCATCCAGGAGCTACTACAGCTGCAGCAGGGCAGCATGATAGTAGCCCAGTACACGACGAGGTTTAACGACCTATCGCGCTATTCCATGGACATGGTACGTGACCCATTCTTCAGGGCCCGAACCTTCGAGCAGGGGCTCAGGTGAGAGATCAGAGCTTCAGTTGTTTCTCACAGCATTCTGACATAGACATGGGTGTTGGAGCGAGCCCTCTTAGTGGAGAGTTTCCTTGCTGAGCAGTCTCCAGCAGCAGGACCCACCACTAGCCAGCATGCGGCAGAGTCTTCTGTAGCGGGCAGTAGACAGATGACGCGGGGTTCCAAGAGAACTAGACCTACCGGTGGTCGACCGCATGACACAAGATCGTTTGTGCGGGGCACCCTGGGTGTACAACGACTTACCATGAGCATACAGTGTTACTCCTATGGCGGGGTTGGTCACATGGCTTGTGACTATCCGACCCGCCATACGGATGACCAGCTGATGAACGAAGGACCTCCCAGGGAGAGGCAGAGGTTCGATCGAGGCGGATCGCATGGAGCAGGAGACTGTGGCAGGGGAGCTGGCCATGCAGCTGGAGGTGGACAACGCTTTGAGGTGTTTCCACCACCACCAGGAGGTCCACCCCGACCACAGGGAGCTGTTGGACATGGGAGAGCTCAGCTTCAGGCAGCTGAGGCCTACGATCATGGAGCTCCGAGAGCAGATGGACAGGAGTGGGACTAGCTCTAGACCTGGAGACTTTTCTTTATGCTGCTTCTAGCGTTGTTGATGTTTGTTTGTAGATGTTTTGTGTCTTTGTACTTTGAGCTGCAGTAATAAAAGACACCTTTCTTGTGGCGTTTACCTTCCTGTCCTCTCTTTTAGTTGTTACTAAGAGGTTCCGGTTTAAAAACCGTTGACTTGACCCTCACTTTTAGATACCTACTGGAGGAGACCTAGTGACCACACACTGATGCTGACAGTGTGACTCAACCCTTGGAGGTGAGAGTAACGGTTGGATCTCTTGGTAGTAGCGTCGAGGCCTTACGACGCCATCCTTGGTATGGAATAGTATCATCCATGTCAGGATTGACTGTATTTGGCGAAGAACATGGTTCATCCAGGGGATGATACCGGATTTCTCTTATCGGCAAAGAAGAAATCTCAGCAGCTTTTGTAGGACCAGAAAGGTCCAGTCATCCATGAGCGGATGAGGACAGCTCAGATCCGACAAAAGTCTTATGCTAACAGGAGGCGGAGGCCACTAGTGTTCGAGGATGGCGACCACGTCTTCTTGCGTGTCTCACCTCGACGTGGATTATAGAGATTTGGCCAAAGCGGCAAGTTGTCTCCACACTTTATCGGACCATTCCAGGTCCTCAACAGGATTGGTGAGGTGGCTTATCGTCTGGCTCTACCACCTCAGTTGCACCGGGTGCACGATGACTTCCATGTATCTCAGCTGAAGAGATACGTGCACGACCCGACGCACATCATTGACCATGGGGAGCTAGACGTTGATGATGGGGTGAATTTTGTGGAGGTCCCGGTGGAGATCGAGGATCGACAGGAGCGGGTCCTACGTGGACGATTGATTCCTCTGGTGCGCATCAGATGGCAGCACGGGAACCTCCAAGAGAGAACTTGGGAGCGGGAGGCTCAGATGCATGCTCAGTACCCACATTTATTTACCTAGATTATGATGTATCTTTACGAGGACGTAAAGCCCTGAGGTGGGAGTGATGTAAAGACCCGTAAATTTCAAGGAAATTTTTTTCTTAATTTTCTTTAGAATTTTACAAGAACATAGTTTCTGAAGGCACCTAATTTCGAGGCCCGGTGTGCCTGGAATCATGTTCCGAAGTTTGGCTTGGGTACGTTCAGTGAACGAACGAGCGAGTTTTTTCTAACTTTTGAACAGGTGCTCGGAATCAAATTCTGAGGGCACCAATGGAATCACAGCGCCGGTATTTTTTTAGAAACGCCTCTTTTGGAGTTGGGTTTTCTTGGGTATGGTTTTTAAATTTTTGGGGTTAAGTTAAGGAATAAAATAAAGTGGTGCGACAACTTTATTTCTATTTCACTTAAGCCACATAAAATCCACTTAAAGCTGCTTAAGTTGAGTTAAAGCGGATAGGGTGAAATTTAAAATATCCTACCCTCTTGGTAGGATATTTGTGAGGTGGGGCTCGCACGAGCCCCATCGTTTCTTTTCCACTAAGTAACGCACCCGCGAAAACCCTTTTTAATGAAAGTCAACTGACGCATTTTCTAACCTCTTAAACGCTCCTATTAATTGGTCAGTTTATTCTTTGAAATTAATTCTATGAATTAATGGGTCGTTACTTGGTTTGTTTTTCTTTTTTTGGAATGTTAATAAAATAAGACCAACGCTTGTCTTCTTGAGGATTGTTCGTTGAAAGGATTTGACAAAAACCTTAAGTCCTTCATCCTCCTTCGTGAAGAACGCGAAGAACGCGAAGAACGCCGGCCTCCGACGAAGGGCGACGAAGAATGATAGACCCCCGGAGATCGACGCGATGCCAACGCTTCTTCCGTGACGATCCATCCCCGCGACAATCTTCGATCGGCATCTTGAGGTAGGGGATTGCGGTCTTTTTAATTCATTGTGGATTATAACATCAACATGGATTTAATTGTTATAATTAAATCTGTGTGTTTTCTTTAAACCTCGGAGATCGACGACGCGATGCCCTTCCATGACGACGCGATGCCCTTCCGCGACACGACGATCTTCTTCTTCCACAACGGTCAATTCCGCGAAGAACTCTCGTCCGACGACAGCTACGAGGTAGGGGTTGTTTTGAAAATATTAATACCATGTTTGTTTTTCTCCAAGGAAAGAACGCGGACCAACCAATTAACAAGTTGGTCCACGGATTATTATTTTGGGTTGAGGTTTATCAATTGCTGGTAATTTGGTGTTGTTCAAACCACTAACGCGGTGGGTACGAACCAACGAACAAGTCCGAACCCACCACCCTTTTGTTCATGGTGTGCAGAACGACGGACGACGAAAAAACGGGCCACAGAAACGATTTGTTGATTCCGCAGTGAAGAACGGGACCCGGGATGAGCTACGGCACAGACAGAAATGAAATCGGACCACCAGAGCAACTCCGGTGGCCCGTGGACTCCACCGGTGGCCGGAGGCGGCGGCGCCCCGGCGCGCTGCCGGACGGAGCCGCTGCGGCTGAAGCCCCGGCGGCATCGGCCGACAGACCCGCGACTGCGTGGGTATGGTGAGACATAGGACGCGGCCCTGTCGCGTCCTCTGACCAAGGGCGTCCCACGCGGGGCCGCGGTGTTCTCACACGGGGGCAGCTCGCCCCCCAGGCTGCTCGGCCGTAACCGGCCGAGCCGACCCCGGCGGCCAGGCCACGCCCGCGCTAGCCGGGTCGAGTCGCGCCCAGGCCGGGCCGGGCTGCACCGGTCGGGTCGGACACGGACCCGGGTCGGGTCGACCCGGTTCGGGCCGACCCAGGGGGTTGGGTCGGGTCGGCCCGGGCCCAGACCCCCTGTTTCCGGACTTTTTCGGTCTTTTTCTCATAACTAGAGCTAAGGGCCTCCGAACGACGCGCCGTCAGCGGCGATGTTATCCTAGGATCGAGATGGTAGTTTCGGTATATCACACTCAGGGTTTCAAATTACTTTGGGTTTGGCCGGGTTGGTTCGTACACGTAACCAACCGGGCCCTCGGAGCGAAAACACTCATATCTTGAGCTCCAGACGTCCGATTGACGTACCGTCTACTTTGATGTTTTCCTATAAGTGAGACAGATCTTTTGGAATACTCTGCCCGAGGTTTGGACGTAGGTTGAGTACTGTCGGGTTGTTTTTGCCTTAAAAAACCAACCGGGCCCCTGGGACGAAAAAGCCAATAACTCTCAGACCGGGCATCCGACTAACGCACCGTCTGCGATGTTGAGTTCCTGTTGACGATACGAAACATTTGAATACATCAACTCTAGACTACATGTTAGTTGATGTATCAGCCTCTTAGCTCATGGAACGGACCCCCCCCCCCCCCCGAACGAGCTTGCTGTGTGCGGAAACTCTAGAGCTGGCTGCAACTGCTACTGTGTTGACGACGACTGTATAGAGATCCTCAGTGGATTCGACTGCGACGATGATGAAAACAGTACGGGAATCCTCCTTGTTATCGGAAGTGACCACTACGGTACATCTTGGAATACGTCAACTCCAGACTACATGTCAGTTGATGCATCGACCTCTTAGCTCGTGGAGTAGACCCTCCCGGAACGATCATGCTGTGTGCGGAAACCCTAGAGCCGGTTGAGACTTGACGACTGCTGACCGAATGACTCGGTGTGTTACGGATAGCCTAGTGGGGAGTTCTTGGTTGTAGCGGCTGACCCACGGTGGAGGAGCGCTTGGTTGTAGCGGCAAACCCGTGGTACTCAATAGAAGGAGTACCTCTGGAGGCTATGAGGGGGAGCGCTTGGTTGTAACGGCAGACCCACGATGGAGGAGCGCTTGGTTGTAGCAGCACAGGGGAGCGCTTGGTTGTAGTGGCAGACCCACGACGGAGAAGCGCTTGGTTGTAGCGGCTGACCCGTTGTACTCAACAGAAGGAGTACCTCTAGAGGCTATGAGGGGGAGCGCTTGGTTGTAGCGGCAAACCCATGGTGGGAAGTTCTTGGTTGTAGTAGCAGACCCACAGTACTCGATAGGTGGAGTACTACAGCAGTCCAAGGTGAGGGGGAAGCGCTTTGTTGTAGCGGCATAACCACTGTACTTGATGGAGAAGGAGTTTCCCAATAGCTTTGGGTTCAACTTCATGATCGATCATGTGTGGGTCACTGCAGGGGTTAGTACCTACAGATCCTTTGTGGGTCCGACGACTTAAAAGAATCAGTGGCTATATCTGATCATCTCTAATGTCATACGAAGAAGTACCTGTGTGAGCTGAATCCTGTTTTGCTTTCCTTTGTGGATTGTGTTGTGCTATCCTGTGTGGATTTACGTTTTCTTTCTTTTGTGGATTGTGTTGTGCTATCCTGTGTGGATTTACATTTGCTTTCCTTCATGGATTGTGTTGTGCTATCCTGTGTGGATTTACGTTTTGCTTTCCTGTGTGGACTGGGTTGTACATGGGCTCGGATGTTGGAGCCGAACGAAAATTGATGACTTAGGTATATGTATGGGCATATACCTAAGCCGTGTCGGATGTTACTTCGTGATTGTATCTTTCCTTTGTGGATTATCCTTTGTGGATTCTGGGAGACCTTCGGGGGTCTCAGGGTCCCTACTGAGTAGCTTATACTCATCCCTACATGGGCTATGCCTGCACTACATTGTGTTGGTTGCAAACGACGGACAACGCTGATCGTGGTTGAGGCTTGCGGAGCAGGATGGTACCTGGAGGTGGACAACCAGGCGAGACGTACTCGGAGCGGTCAGCTGGACCCGAGGAGCAGTGGAGGCTTTATGTACCCACCCTTCAGGTGGGAATTCCAGTGGACAACTCGACATTGCGGCTTTACTTTTCAGTTGTTGTTTTCCCTTTCGAGTTGTACTTTACTTTTAGATTGGGTTTGTATTCTGGCCCACTTACTATTGTACCAGTTTTTACTTAGTGTTTACTTCTGCCTTCTTGCTCTGTGGTGTTTGTGGTTTACTTTACAAAGGAAATGCCTTCCCTTTTTCTGAGAATTATGCATTGGTGCTAGTCGCCAGCCCCTGGCCTATGGAAGGTGGGCTTGGGGTAGTCACGGAATGGGTCCCGAGGACTGGTCGTGACAAGGAGTGACTGAAGCGGATGAATGTTCTTCAAGCCCCCGACCTGCCATCCATTCCTCAAGTCAACCACTGTTGATTGCGTTGGAATATTAATAGTAAATTCTTCCTTCTAATAGAGACTAATCTATTTATTTCTACTATTTCATGATTTGTCTTTTTTTTTTAATGTTTTTGATGTTTTGTAGAACTACCACATTCTAGATCGATTCAAGGGCCAATGTCATAGTATATCAATCGTATAGTGCAAAGGTAGGTTGTTTGTGCCTTTCTGTAGTTAGTAATTGAATTTTATGTGCCCAGCTTCCCAATACCCAAGATTGGGGTATTGTGTGTTTAGGGATTTTAACCCTGTTGTTTCCTACTATTCATGTTTTCTTGTGTTAGGATACTTGTTTGTATATAGGGTTATTTTTCCATGATATGGAGGTTTTTTCCAATGTTTGATTTGATATTGACCGTATGGTCTAGTTTTTCGTGTTAGGATACTTGATTCTAGGCCCAGTTTTTCTAGGATGTAGTGTTTAATCTGATGTTGTGATATGATTTGTAGTTATTTAGCCATATATTACTTTTAGGTTTACTTCAACTATTGGACATCATTTGTGCACAATAGATTTGCACAGGGCTGTGGGAACCTGGTGCAGTGAGACCGTAATGGGGAATTGATGTTAAGGGATTCCCAAGAGTGTCTATTATATTTATCATGTTGTGAGACCATGGGGGAGATTGACATTGAGTGCTCCTTCAGAGTTTCTATAGTAATAATTAAGAGTCTATAAGTGGAATTGACGTCGATTACTTCTTCAGAGTGTTTGTAGTTTATTGTTAAAAACTATAGGGGGAATTGAAGATGAGTGCTTTCTCAGAGAGTCTTTGTTTTCATGAGACCAAAGGGGTTAGACCGTGTGATCTTATCAGGAGGTTGTAATATCATTTTATATGTTGAACCTGAGGGGGTAGGCTTTGAGAACATATATAGAGGGGTATTTGATATTTTTTGATTAAACCGGATGGGATAGGTTGTTGGTACTTTCCATAGGGATACATGTTTTGTTTAGATTCTCACGTGTATATGGAAATGAATGAAATTGAAACTGTAAGATTTTTATATTTGATTACTTCCTTGTTTATTGCTTATTTTTTCATATTGCGTACCATATATATTCACTAATGGTTAAGCATAGATAATTGGGTGGTTGCCTACTAGGATTCATCTCAAACCCTGTTTGGGTCTGGCTTTTAGGCCAAAATATATTATATTCATGCATGTATAGATAAGGTCAAGAACCCTTCTACTTCAGATACATTATTATTATGGATTTGGAGATCATGGGACCAAGATGAGGCTTTCGATGCTACTAGTGTTTATTTGACTTCTTTGTTCTTGGGTTTGGTACTGTATTTCAAAATTGTGAATTGTATAACTTCTTTACTAGACATATATATCATGTATCATTTATATATGTGACCAATTGATTTTTACTTTCAGTCTTCCACCGATTACTTATTGAATGTTATTACTAATTCCTCTTTCTTATTTCTTTTTATTTTTACTGTGTTACTCTTCCAATGATGGAATAGTTTCCCCACTATCAAACCTAAGGCCCTCACTACTAGACATCAGTCTCTGGCGTTTGGGGAAATTCACTTGAGGCCATCCGACCAACTGGGTACGGGGCACCTTAAGGCAGCAATCAAAAATGGGATGATACAAAGTTGTATCAGATGAAATATTTTCTTCTTGACTAAATATTTGGTGTATATATCCAGGGATAGGAAGGAATAAGTACTTGTTAATAAGTATTGCTCAGGAGTTGCTAATCCATGTACAGGGAAAGGAAAATTTACCTCGTATATTGTGAATTTATTGGTTTTTTAATTATTACAATTGATTGGATTTCAGTATTGGTTGGTTCACTTGTTTTTGATCTTATTATTGATATTATTCAGGTTATATTTCTGTTTCCACCTGATGATATGAGGGTTTACCATCTGAAAAATCTTATAGGAACTTGCTAGAGATCACTTGTCACTCATTCCTTCCATTCCATTTAGGATGCATTACTGATTGCATGTTTTTGGGATAGATGTTGTGCTAGATATGCATGTTGTTGTGATAGATTCCTTGATATAATACCTGCTGTTTTTTATAATTTATAGGATTGGGTACGGTTTTTTTTTGAATGAATGATGAACTTTGGTTCTTGAGGTGTTATGGGCCCTCATGGATCTGAAATTGGTGGATCATTTCTCTATTATGCTTTTTTATGACATGTATAAGATGTTGAACTTTTATTTTAAAGGATAATGGTTCCGCACAGATCGGAATCTGGAACATAAATGTTCATTTCAGTGTTGTATGGGCTTTCAAAGTTTATTATGAGGCTTACTATTGGAAAAAACCAGAATACATGGTGTGTATTACTGAATACATGCCATGTATCCTTATATTTGATAATGAATTGTCTTTCTTATGTACACATCATGTACTATATGTACATGTTGTATAGTCTCTAACCATGTCATTGGTTTTGTGGGAAGAGACATGGGGTTCAGAGATCCCTGGTCGAACATGCCATGTACCGGACGTACACGTCGTGTGTATGGACCAGGTGTCTAGCCATGTGACCAACGACTTGGGTGGATTATGGGTATTAATACATCCCATGTCTGGCCCAAACACACCATGTAGAGTCATCCGTGTAATGGACCATGTGACTAACCACACGGGTCAGTGAAATCCATCTAGTACACATCGTGTCTGGCATGAACACACCATATAGTCTCGTTCTAGGAGAATCATGTGGGTATTCATGTAGAAGAACTTGGGTTGGGGAAAACGATTCATGTACATTACATGTATTGGGAGAATGCATTGTCTGTATGAGGTGTTACAAGACTGGGGTGGGCAGGAGTACAGGCCGATGTGAAGGGTTAAAGAAACATGACGTGTAAGGGTCATACACGTCGTGTATCCCTGTTTTAAAAAACATGAATGGTTTCTTTATATTGTTTATTTCTTCCTCATCTAAGATTTAGTCCTTTATAAACCTAATCTAAGGTGTTCCCCTGACCATGAAGTGTCATTCCACCAAGACGTCATCCGGTTGTACGCCAGTTATAGGGAATTGACTAGGCACCAGACATGGTAGATCAGGAACTACCAGCAAATCCTCCAGTCATGCCCATATTGGGCCTGCCATTATCCTGGATATTGGTGATGATGCACAGTTCCAATAGAGATTTATGAGGTTAATGCAGAGCTTATGAAGAGAACTGCCTCTTTCCCCATCTATGGAAGATTTGACGCAGGTCTTTCAACAACGGCATCCTTTTACTTTCTTGGGGGATGGAAGAACTCAGGCTACAAAATCATGGTTAGAGGCCATGCTTTGGATCATCAAGCATTTGTAGATTCCTCCATAGGGGAGGTATAATCTTGTTTTGTACATTCTATGGGATTCCTCCAAGAGAATGTGGGATATGATATCACAGGTGGGGCGCCAAGAGGGTATGTCATAGAAGATTTTTCATCATACCTTCTATGATTAATTCTACCCAAAGACCTTGATGGTCGATTAATCCCAAGATTCATGAGTCTGGAGTAGGGTACTCTCTTTGTCATGGAATATTCTTAACGCTTCACAGAGATGTAGCGCTTTACTCCCATTACAAGAGGTGATAATTTATTCCTCATGAGGAAGATTGAAGATGGTCTTCGGCATGAAAACAGATCTCAGGTGAACATCTTCAGGTTGACAACCATCTATTCTATAGTCAACCAAGTGTTGATCACAGAGCGCATCCTGAGGGATTCTGGAGCTCTGGACCTGTGCGGTTAGACATCCACAGCTAGTACTTCTCTAGATAATAGTAGTAAGCGTCGTAGGGAGTCTACATGTGGATATCCTTGATTGTTAGATATTCTTTTAGGTATACATGTTGGATGATACCAGTGTGGGAAGGGTGGGCTTACAAGGACACATTTCTCGAAAGACCCAGTCAAGTGCCGATCTTTTGGAAAATGGGCCATCATCAGCCAGAAAACAATTTTTTTCCATTTTCAAAGGCTGGTTTAAGGGTTGACGGTACCCAATACAGGACTTCACCACCACCAATTCACCGCTTCAAACCATCCAGATCAACATCAAAATTCAAATTTCAAAACCCAAAACAGAAATCAGGATACTCCTCGAGTCGGGCACCAACCCTGGTACCACGCACCTATCCACTCACTTGTCCGCATCAACCATCGAACCACGTCATGAACTAGACTCCTCCACACACCACCATTCACAACAGGACGCCGGTAGAACCATCTATCATCATCATCACCGGAGCCTGATCACGCAAGATGTCAACACACTACCGAGAATGACCCAGAACGCTCCGAAGAGTATGCCGGTGAAAACCCGATCTTACACCCGTAGGACCGACCAGCAGCGCCTTCAAGTGTCACCACCGAAGCAGAGAGCTGGCGAGGCCAACCACCGGTAATCGTTGTCATCCTCTGCTAGAAATCACCAGGAGGAAGGATCCAAGCACAAATTTAAAAATCACACTTTCAAAATTCAAAACTCAAACCTTCAAACCCTACGCGGATTCAACTCCAGCATTCAGATTCATCAGCATAGTATAATAGCCATCAAGGAATCAAGTTTCACCAAACATGAGGGAGCAGGAAACCACTGCATGTGAGAGGAAACCAAATACCCATATCCCGTCGTCGCCGTCCTTTTTGACCTCGAGAGCCACCGCAAAACACCAACTGCCCACACCGAAAGCAATGCCAATACCTCAGGATGGTGAGATAAGGTCAAAGGTCTGTGGTACCTGCCAGACTTTTGTAGTGTAGAAGATCCATTAGGATCAGGAACCTAGACCCTCTACACTTTGAGGTATGATACTAGTTGCCTTATTTTCATCTTCTGAAATTCTCAATATAGGGGATTCCCATAGTTACATATTTGTTGCTGTTTGTGGAAAGCCTTGGGTTTTGTATCCTTACTTCTATTGATTCCTTGATGCAGGACTCTCTATTGGGGAGTAGAATGGCTTTTGTACATTAGTTCAAGGAGTTCCCTCTAGAATTTGGGGGGTGTCACTTATTATGGGACCTCTATGTCCTATAGATTACAATATATGATGTCATTCCTAAGATAGACTGATTAATTCTCTTCCATGAAGTCTTTAACTGTTATAACTGTAGGGCGAGTTTCCCATCACCAGAGGGCTATTTGTTTTTACAAAAAGGTGAATGGGATGTCCTGTAGAGCATAATATAACCCGAGCTTCATGGGTTGAGAAAAGTTACAGCCCAGATTGCTTGTATATATCTTGATATCCCGGGGACATCGGAGTCATAATTTCCTCCAGTGGTGGATAATTTCAAGGATATCTTTCCAGAGGACATTTTATGTTTTCCTCTGAAGCGACAGGTAGAATTTTCTATTGATCTCGTGTCAGGAGCATCACCGGTGTCCATTCCTCCTTATAGGATGGCTACACCATAGTTACAGGACCTCAAGAAGTAGTTATAGGAGATATAAGCTATGGGATTCATCCAACCCAGTACTTATCATTGGGGTTTACCTATCCTTTTTGTGAAGAATGCGAACTATACCCTCAGAATTTGGATGGATTACTGGAAGCTAAATTAGTTAATAGTCAAGAATTGATATCCCTTGTTGGTGATTTATGATCTCTCTAATCAACTTTGAGGATCCCGAGAGTTCTCAATGATTTACATGAGATCCATTTATCATTAGTTGCATGTTAGACATTTGATATACCTCTTATAGCCTTTTGGAGTAGGTTTGTTCATTATGAGTACGTGGTCATGCTGTTTAGTCTCACGAATGTGCCTGCAGTTTTCATGGAAATTAGGAACCAGGTCTTCCATCTATACATGGATTATTTTTTGGTGGTTTTTGTGGATGATATCTTGGTGTACTTTCACAATTTACAAGAACATGCCACACATATTGAGATTTTTTTGAGTACACTGAGAGAGCATCATTTATATTCTATGCTCTCCAAATTACACTTTTTGATGTACCAGATGCACTTCATGGGTCATTTATTTCAGAGACCGGGGTATCAAAAAACCCTGGGAAAGTGAGATCAGTAGTTTCATGGGAGCATCTGAAGAACGTATTTGAGGTGCGGAGTTTTCTAGGGATTGATGGTTAATACATACATTTTATACATGGATTTTCATGCTTAGCAGCACTACTGACAGGCCTGACTAAGAAGGGTGCAATGTACCTGTGGACAGATTCTGGTGATTCAGCATTTCAGGAGCTGAAATGAAGGTTGACTTCAGAATAGATAATAGTATTTCTAGATCTTTGCAAGATTAATACTATTTAAAATGATGCCTTGTCTATTGTACTAGGAGAAGTTCTTATGTCGGGGGGGGGGAGTCGTTGTGTACGTATCTCGACAGTTGAGACCACATGAGAGGAATTTCCCAACACACGATCCCAAGTTTCCTATAATTGTTCATGCCTTACGCTTTGGGAGACATTAACTATTGGGAGATCATTTTGTGGTTTTCACCGACCACAAGATTATGAAGTACATATTTACTCTAATTGTTCTGAATTTGATATAGTGATGGTGGCTTGAGTAACTTCTGTACTTTGACTTTGAGGTTTCCTATATGCTTGGAAATGGATACATAGTAGCTGATATGTTGAAAAGTATGTCTCATATACATGTAGTTCAAGAGGCCAGTGGTGAGTGGAAGCTTATGGATTTTTTCTCAGAGATTTATTTGGAGGTGACCAACATGCAGGGGGATACATTTCATTATTATGTAGCTGTTATATATACTCTACTTTATCGAGTACAAATGAGGTAGCTATGAGATACTGAAGGTCTATCCTTATGAGAGAGTGTGTTAGGAGAGGGCCCTATTCCTGGATGGACCATAGGTGGGGATGCGATCTTGAATTTTCATGGGCGCAAGTGTGTTCTAATTGACATATGTGAGGAGCTGATGTGGGACTTCCATTCCCCAGTTTGGGAAGCTCATCCTGGTGTCACTAAGATGTATCATAATCTGCACTGTCAGTTTTGGTGTTCATGTATGAAGAGAGAAGTTGGTAGTATTTTCATGAGGTGTTCCACATGTCAGCATGTGAAGGAAGAGAATCAGCGACCATTAGGGATATTGTTGTAGTTCCCCATTCCCGAGTAGAAGTGGAATGATGTCGTGATGGACTTTGTGATAGGTAAACCAAATTTGGCATGAGAAAATGATATAGTTAGGTTTGTCTTTGACAGACTTAAAAAGTTTTCTCAATTCATTCCATTCAAGGTTACCTTCAGTGTAGATGAGGTGGGAAGGATGTACATCTGAGATATTTTACATTTACATAGAGTTCCACACTCTATTGATTCTGAAAGAGACACCCTTTATAGCTCTCAGGTCTGGTAGGGACTATAGAGGGATTGGTGTACATAAGTACTTCTGATTAAATCATACCATCCAAAGAAAGAAGGTCAGTCCAAGAAAACGATTCAGGTGCTTGAGGACTTTCTTCGGGCATGTGTCCAAGATTTTGGTGGTTTTTGGAAGAAGAACATACCTCTTGTGGAGTTTTCCTGCAATAATTTTTTTCAAACAACTATTCAGATGGCACCGTATGAGGCTTTGTATGGTATCCCATGCCGATCACCACTATGTTGGAAAGATGTTGGTGAGGCAGCTATGCTGGGACTTTGTCTTGTCCAGGAGACCACATAGCAGGTGGAGTTGACTCAAAAAAGGATGGCTACTACATAATCATGACAGAAGTCTTCTGCTGATCGACAGAGATTCCCCCTAGAGTTTGAGGTCAGATATCATTTTTTTCTACATGTTACACCAAGGTTGGGACATTGAAGGATTATGAGATTGGGCAAGCATTCTCCAGGATATGTTGGACCATTTGAGGTTTTGGAGAGAGTCATGTCAGTTGCCTATCGGTTGCAGTTAACTCAGAGGTACCAGGCTATGCACGACGTTTTCCACATTTCTCATCAACGATGATAATTATCATACTCGTATCATGCCATCCAACTTGAGGAGGGTGAGTTAGGGGTGGACTCCTTATTCTATTAGCATCCTATTTAGATTTTTGATCGCATCACAATGCTTCACTGTGGTTGGTCCATTTTTCTAGTACGGGTGTTATAGAAGCACGAGCGAGTACATGACGAGACGTGGGAGAGGGAGACTAATGTGTGATCGCCGTGGACAAAGCTATTTGAGGATTTTTCTACTCCACCTACTTAGGGAAATTTGGGGATGGAATTATTTAAGGAGGAGAGTTTTTAAGAAATCGGATCTTCATCCAGGCATGAATCTAGTTTTTTAGGTGTTTTGAGAAAACAAGGAGTTGCTATAAATTTATGAAGTACACATTGTGTACTTTTAAGTACATTCCATGTACCTGGTTGTTGTAGGTGACTGTGTACAAGACTTGTAACAGATTAGTACATAACCATGTAGTGAGACTTGGAGACCGCCTAATACAGGGCCAGATTATGGCATATAAACGTCGTGTACTTTTAAAATACACACTGTGTAATTTTCTTTTAAATTTTTATATCATACCAGGGTTGCATCTCATTAATAGAAAACACTTCTTCTCAGTAAGTCTCATCATGGAGAAACCGAAGGAGACAAATCTTCTCCAAGCCCCCGACCTTCCATCTTTTTCCTGAATCAAGCATCGTCAATTGCGTTTGAAACTCCACAGTGAGTACTTTATTCTTCTAGAGCGGCATCTCTTGATTTCCCCACTCTCATGAGATATATTTGGTTGTACTTTTTTGATGTTTTTGTAGATCTACCATGTTTGAGATCAATTCAAGGGCCGATGTCGAAGTATTTCAATCGTAAAATGTCCAGGAAGGTGGTTTGTGCCTTTTCTTAGTTAGTATTAGAATTTTATGAGAAAAATTTCCCAATACCCACGATTGGGTTGTTGTGTGTTTAGAGATTTTAACTCGGTTGATGCCTAGTATGCTTGTTTTCTTGAGTTAAGACACTTGTTTTTTAAATAGGGTTATTTTTCCATGATACGGACATGTATGCCCATGTTTGAATTGATATTGACTATGTGGTCAATATTTTCATGTTAGGCTACTTTCTTCCATGCCTAGTGTTTTCAGGAATGATTGTTTTATCTGATTCTATGATATTCACTATAGCGGTTTAGCCAAGTTTTACATTTAGGATCATATTGGCTACTGAACATCATTTGTGCACAATTGCTTTACATAGGGATGTGGGAACCTAGTGTAGTGAGACCATATGGGGAATTGACATTGTGGGCTTCCCCAGAGTGTCTGTTATATTTATGACACTGTGAGACCATAGGGGGGATTGACATTGAGTGCTCCCTCAGAGTGTATTTAATTATAGGTATGAGCTTGTAGGGGTAATTGACATTGAGTGCTTCCACAGAGTGTCTATCGTTTATTTTTGAAACACTATAGGAGAAATTGATGGTGAGTTCTTCCTTAGAGAGTCGTTTTTTGCATTATACCAAAGGGGTTAGACTGCGTGAGCTACCCTAGAAGGTCATTGTATCATTGTATAAGTTGAACCATAGGGGTTAGGCTATGAGAACATACCCAGAGGGTTATGTAAGATTGTTTGGTTAAACTAGAGGGGATAGGTTGTGGGTACCTCCCAGTGGATTAATTATTTTGTTTAACTAATCACTTGTATATGAAAATTAATTCAAATGAAACTGTAGGATTGTTTACTTTTGAGTACTTCCATGTTTACTACATAATTTTTTTTATTTCATCCCATATATATTAACTGACTGTTAGGCACAGATCATTGAGTGGTTTAGTACTGGGATTCGTCTCACACAATGTTTGGGTCATGCCTTTAGGCCCAAATATATTATATTATTGCAGGAAAAGATAAAGGAAAGTGCCATTCTACTTTATGTACTTGATTGTTCTGGAGCTGGAGAGCATGAGACCAAGCTGATCCTTGTGATTATGATACAGTTTATTTTTTTTCATTGTTCTTGGGTTTGTTACTATATACCACCATTGTGACTTGTTTTGATGCTTTCCAAGACATATTGTATCACTAACAATTTATATATGTGCTCCATTTTTCAATTATATTCAGTCTTCTGTTGTATACTTATTGCATTTTATTACTGCTTCTGTTTTTTTATATCAATTTATTTACATTACGTTACTCATCCAATGAGGGAATATTTTCCCCACTATCACACCCAAGGCTCTAACTACTAGTCAGCAACATCTTCCATTTGGGGAAATGTTCTTGAATCCATGTGACCAACCAGGTACGGGGCAACTCAGGGTGGCACTCGGAACCAGGACGTTACAACTAGAGTGAACAATATAATAAGTATTATTAATTATATACCTTGATATATGATTAATTACATATTCCATAACCATTTCATGAACTCTCTAAATAATAGAGAGATGGAGTTTTCTAAGAGATAAAATTTTAGAGGCCTTGGAGGAAAAATGGATTTATTTCCTTCATGTTAGAAATCTGGAACGAGACACCTAGAAAAAATTCTAAATAGAATGGTAAAATTCAACAAATGTGGAAAATAGTTGAATAATTTAAATAATTGATTAAAAAATATGATTAGAATGATGAAAGGAAAATAATATTATTGTATGGGTCCATTAATAAATAATTTCATTAAATATTGAGAACTTTGAAATTATTCAAGTTATTTTATCTTCAATATGGTATCCCCTAGTCTAATGAAGGACCCTTGTTTAAAAAAATGTAATAATATTTACAAATTGAGTTTCAATTTTTAAATTTTTGAATTATTTTTCTAATGGTATTTTGGGTATATGAATCTTTGAAACATATAAAGATTATGAATTATTTTATAATAATATATTTATTCACTAATGTAATAAATACGGTTATATTAATGGGTTTGTGAGTTTATTAGTTATCATAATTTAAAATACTTAAACAGACCTTTTTATGTTTTTTGTGGTGGTGATCTTCGATGATTAAAGATATTTTATTAAAAAATTATTCTAATTGAAACCACTAGTTCAAAATATATTTTAGTGAAAAATTTATTTGAGGAATACATCCATTAAATTTTTGAAAAATAATTTTAATTTTATCGATAACTGGTAGGATTAATATAATCAAAAATGATATTTTTAACAACAGAAAAATAAGGATAATTGAATTTCTAAAAAAATTATGTTACATTTAAAACAACAATAAAATGTTTATTTAATTATTAATTTTATTTTAGGGATTTACTTCATATTTTTTTGGTAACTTTATAGGTATTATTTTAATATTAATTTACAAAAAAAATAAAAACACATACTGGGTGACAATCCATCATTTCCAAAAAGTCCATGGGGCTTGAACCCACAATCAAAAAATGATAAGGGCTCAACATATGCCACTAGCCTACGTGATTTTGGCATGCAGTCTCTCCAAAGGTGGATTCGTGGACTCGATCTTGGTGTATCTCATCCTTTCCGAACTACATTGTGGCATGGGGTGTGCTGGGCGGATCTGGTTGCTGGGTGAGGTATTGAAGGTGGTGATGGGATTTCTTCTTCCTTCTTGTAGGTTCAGATCTGGAGGTGTTTGTGGTATGAGATTTTTGCTTTTTTACTTTGATTTTTGACGGTCGTTTGGATTTGTGTGGCATCACGCATGGGGGGCTCCCCGCTCCTCCTTTCTACTTCCTGTGTGCGATTCGAACTCTGGTGAGGCTCTTCGACCCTATGGAATCTACTACTGGTTAGGGATGGGATGGGGGTGGGGTCCCGACTTTGTTTATGGCAACCAGTGATGGTCTCATGGTCAATGGGTTCTTAATGTGTGTGTTTTGGTCTGAAACCGTGATTTTGGAAGTAACAGGTTATGATAGTTTTGAGAAAGTGGTGAATTTTATGTCTCCAACAATCACCTACAAGGGATTTTTTGTTCGAATTTTCTATTTGTGAGGTATTCTGGTATTTGGGAGCATTTTGGCTTTGAATTTTCTTGAAGTTCGTGGATGTAGTGAAGGGTTGAAGGTGCAAATCGGTGTTAGTTCTTGAAACTCTTGAATGTTGGGTTGTTCATCAGGTACTTGTAATTGTTGAGGTGTTGTGAATTATGGGTGATTGAAAATTTTGAATGCTTGGAAATGGTGGAGCTATTGGTTGAATATGTTGAATCAATAGAAGGGAATTTAGGTTTTGTGAGTAATGGCTTGGTGTTTGGCCTTAATATTTTTTTCCATGGTGTTATGTTGTTTAAAGTCATGATGTTATGTATGGTTTTTAAATTTTTCCTCAAAAGTGATTGAATAATAAAAATATAAGTTTCAATTAATGATTTTAGAGATAAATTTAAATCTTTTACAAATATTGTTACTGGTGTGGATTAGATATTAATGTATTTTATTTGATAAGTTATTCTATATTTATTGGTTTCAATATAAAGTTAGAGACCAATTGGATGATTTTTCCATTTTTAATGGATCTTAAGATCAGTAAATAGTGAATTTTTGTGCTTTAGATATTAAAAATTTATTAATATATATATTCATTTTAGTAATTATGTGATGAATTTTAAATTCATTAATGCACAAAAAATGTTTGAAATTATTCTAATGAAGTGGAAATTTATCAATTATGTATATTTCATATATTCATAGAAAGTAAAATAAATACTAAATATTTGAAAATGAATATTGAAACAAAAAAAGTTATCATATTTTCTAAAAATATTATTAATCAATTAAACTTATAAATCATCATAGATTTATGTTTTTCGGGTTTTTATCATATCATTGAACATTCACATTAATGTGATCGATGATCAAAATTAATCTCTACAATTATTTATAATTTTTCCATGTATATATCATCACATTAAACATATTATATATTATATAGAAACATAGTTATTTTTTATTTCAAATCAATTTTCTATTTATCTTTTTCTATTATCATGAGGATGTTTTATTAATCATTTTTTTATTTCAGTTTTACTATTATGTTTTTTCCAAATGTCAAGCCCATTATATCTATGATTTATTTCAAATTGTTAGGATTAAATCAGATTAATGTAGGATGAATTTAAAACACCAAACGTATATCAAAATTAAATTTTATTCAACATATTTTTGAACACACATCAATGATCAAATATAACCAACAGTATATATTTCATTAAATTTAATCCACCTCATATATTTTTGTAACACACAACCCCAAGTCAAAATTAACCATAAAAATAGTATATCATTAAATAATTGACAATAACTTGAAGGTAGTTATAGGTAGTAAATAAATTATGAAAATTGTAGATATCTATTGATTAAAGACAAATAAGAATCATTTAAAATTAAATGAAATGATTTCTGAGAAACAGTATCTTTTAAAAAAGTTTTTTTAGTCATGGTTTGAGGAAAACAATTGAAGTTAATTTTAAACAATTTTTTAAAATATAATTCATAAAATAACATTCATTTTTCAATTATAATATCAAAATTATCATATGGTTAATATTTCTATTTTTTCTGAATAGTTTCATTTCTTAATGAATACTGAAAACTTCTAAATTTTAATTGAAAAGGGAAATATCATTTAAAATATTTGGAAAAAGAAATTATATTATTTGTTTTTTTAAATAATATAAATTTTATAATATATATATATTAATAAAAAAATTCAATGGGATTCAGTATCATTTTAAATTTAGATGTGTAATCTTGGTAAACTTTTGAACATTTTCTTTTTTAATAGCCATTTTCTTATCTTCTCTGTGGGGTTTATTTCAAATTATATTTTTTCACTTCATGAATTTTTTTGGAAAATTTCATTAAATATTTTGAATCATCACAGTTAATATTATCAAATCTGTTAATGTAATTTTTTTACAATAATTAATGGTGAAAAAATTACATATCGAAGTTAACTAAAAAATGTATTTACCAGGTAGTCATGATAAAAAGATGAGGGTTAAAATTATATAAAAACATCAATAAAATATTTTTTATAGTTATATATATAATTTTTCATATATAATGATAAATAGTAATTCATTTTTGTAATGTTTTGAATATGATGAATGTTGGTACACCATTCTCTTTTTAAAAATTACATGGGTGCCACTCAACTCAATTATAAATTGGAACATTCTATTCTATCTTATTCACACCATAATACCTATTTGTTTAATATATTTATTACCTTAAAATCATTAAATAATCCCTCTTCTCATCCTAGATTCCTTAAATTTATCATAATTCAAATATTTGAGGTATTTTTGTACATAACTAATGAGGTTACCCATAGAAGATATAACATTTTTCAACAAGCAGTTTTATTTAATTTTTCACTCCCCATCATACAATTTATATTAAAACATTATAATATAATCACCATATAATATTAAATAAATATATATATATATATATCATTATTTTATATCTTTTACGTAAAACCATCAATACATTAATTATATGTTTTGTGAAATCATTATTCATTTCTACAGTGAACTACCGTATTGCAAAGTGATGTAATTATTTTTCACCGTTAACATATCTCTCGATTGGATATGGTGCCATATTTAAAATATATATAAGATTTATATAAAATAATAAAACCTTTGAAATAATTATATCATATATAAATTTTTAAATTTATATTCCATTAGAAATATTATAATATTACTCTTTTGTATAGAGGACTATCGCCTCACAATGTAATATGAATCATTTTTTCCAAAACACGTTATAATAAATGTAAAAAGGATAATGGTAATAAATATGGGTGATATTAAATACCTTGTTATAATATTAATGAAATATTTATCTTTATAAGAAGTAAATATATCATTTTATTTCTAACATTTTAAATCACATAATGATTATTTAATCGTTCATGTATGTGTGCACTACCGCCTTCACAAAACAATATGACATTACTTTCATAAAGATTCCACATGGAATATATATAAGTATATTTAAATAAATATTGTTGTATTTATAATTTTATTGTAAATATTTAATTATATAATATTACATAGCACATTTCTAAACTGATCATTGAATAATATTGTATGATTACACATGCATTCGTATGGCCAACTGTTTCCATTATCGTAACATAATTCATTTCATAAAAAAAATTAATTTTTGGTATTAAAATTGAAATTGATTTATAAATATTAAAACTATTTTATGACTATTATTCTGTAGATATTTTATCTTTCTAATTTGATTAAGAACTTTCTTGTAACACCCCGCCCCTACCTCACTGGCTTGAGGAGGCGGCGTGGGTCACTTGGCCTTAAGCGACGTTCCCAAGGTGCCAAAGGCTAGCAATAAATGCCGAGGGCTTCAGAAGAAAAGTGGGGAATGATTTACCCTCAAGAGGATAACCTAACCAACCAACAACCAACAAATATAATGCATGCATTTCAATTCAACCAACCCTATCAAAACAACCCAAGGTTTATACAACCGGATATTTCCAAAACATCAGAGTACAACAGAAACCAAAATACACCCACAACAATCCGTGACACAACCACAGCTCCACCCCAGCTCCAAGATACATGCACCACCAAGCATCATGAGGCACCACTAAAAGATGGGGATGCCTTACCTTTTCCCACAAGTTGATATACTGCATCTACAAAGACACCAAAGTGCCAAAGCAAGGGGTGAGTACAACCACTCAGTAGGATTTCCCCAAATGACTTTCCTACACATGCCACGAGGATAAAACATTAGCACATTTATATAAAACATTTTATATAAAACAATTCCATTCAAAAACTCATTACAAAAGCCAAAAATTCCACACACAAAGGAAAACCTCTAAAATCAAGCCACATGTCGGTTACCATGTTTATATTTCACTCACAAGCCCCAACTACAACATCACATAATCAATAAATCAACCAACAATGGGGGTACTTTATCGGCCAACCCGTTCACAACCCGAAAAGTGTTACTTTCTTCGCCACTTTCCCCGATGGTGGCCCTTCTGACCATTATCCATCCATCTCCCTGATTATAGTGGCACTTTCACGACCACTCCACAATATCACCACACATTGCAATAAAACATCCCATTCATATTCACACAAGCATAAGCCACACAAAATCACCCATTATTGAAATCACCATCACATGCCATTATCACTCTCAAGTTCAATGTCATTTTAAAATCCACATTTTAAAATCATCCCATTGAATCCATTTCCAACAAAACCCATTTTCCCAAAATCCCAATTTCATGCCAAAAACCCCCAATTTCATCTCCCATAAATTTTCCACAAATTTACCCCATGATTTACCAATTAAATATCAAACAAATAATTTATTTGTAAATGCACCACACAATTCCACCAAGTGGAGTCGAGAGAGATGCCACCTACCTCTTAGGGTTTTGTGAAATCGACCCTTTTCCCAAACGCACTTCAATCCAGTAGAAAGCCTCTTCGAAACCTCTCTAAATCCCTTTCCCTAACATTCACAAGCCTTAATATTAACATCCAAGGAAACCCCAACCCTAGATCTACACACAACAAGTGTAGATCTAGAAAACCAAGAAAGAGAGGGATGTAGATCAAGAGGAAAGCACAAGAGAAACAAGAGGAGATACTTACCCAAAAGCAATCACCTTAGAACCACCTTGAATACTCTTCAAAACCCTTCCAAAATGAGTGGGAGAGCCCTTCTAGACCCTGAGAACTGAAAATCCCGAGTGAGGTTTGAGTGGGAGGAATAGAGGAGTATTTGAGGTCAAGCTCGAGGTAGCACAGATTTAAAAACCCTATTTTTAAGTGTCTGCATGGTTTAGCCCGCATGGTTTAGCAAACCGGGCTCTAACTATGTGCACTCTACTACCTTGAGATCTAGGGTCCGCATCGTTTACTCGCACCATTCGTCAAACCGTGTGCAGGTTGTGCGGAGCCTACTGTCTCGCCCTACATGGTTCCTGGAGCATCCGCACGGTTTACACTAACCGTGCTCAAACTGTGCACCCCTTTAAAAGCCTCCAAACTCATCCAAAACCATTCCAAACTCTCCCAACCTCTTCTCAACTCATCCCATGCACTTTAAACACATAAAAAATGCATAAATAAAGGTTACATACCTCAAAACGGTGGTGTTACATTGTCCCCACCATTGGACTTTCTGTCCCCAGAAAGTAGTGAGCCTGCCCTTTGCTGAAAGAGCTCGGGCCACTTCTCTGCCATTTCTTTCTCCCGTTCCCAAGTTTCCTCTTGAATCTGGCCATGTTTCCACAAAACCCAAACTAGTTTGATGCTTTTACCACACAAGACTTTCTCTTGTCTATCCACAACCCGCACTAGCACGTGCACCAACGAAGAATCCGGCTCTATCTCAACCTGATCCCATCGAATAACATGGCTCAGATCCACCTGGTACTTTTTCAGCTGCGACACATGGAATACATTGTGTACCACACTGAACCTAGGTGGCAAAGCTAACCATTAAGCCAACTCACCAACCCTCCCTGCAATCTCAAAAGTTCCAATGTACATCGTAGATAACTTCCCTTGTTTCCCAAACCAACGATGTCCCAACCGAGGAGAAATCCACAAGAAAACATGATCACTCACCTCAAATGACAATGGTCATCGACGATGATCCGCATACGATTTCTGACGACTCTGAGCCGTCTCCATCCCTTTCTTGATCAACATGATCTTTTCTATAGTCTCCTGGATAGGACTTGGTCCAACCATTGATGACTCACCTGTTTCTACCCAACATAGTGGAGAATGACACAACCACCCTTACAATGCTTCAAATGGAGCCATCTGTATGGATGATTGATAACTGTTATTATACGAGAATTCAACAAAGGGCAGGTGATCCTCCCATGAGCCACCAAAATCCATCACACAAGCTCGTAACATATCTTCCAATGTTTTTATCGTCCTCTCGAATTGTCCATCCTTCTGAGGGTGATATACAGTACTCATGGTCAACTTTGTTCCAAGGGCTTGCTGTAAAGATTTCCAGAAATGAGATGTAAACCTCGTATATCTATCTGATACGATCGAAATTGGGACACCATGCCTCTTTACCACCTCTCGGATATAGATCTTGGACAGATCCTCCACCGTATGATATTCAGGAATTGGGATGAAATGGGCCGACTTCGTTAGCCTATCCACTATCACCCAAATGTAATTGTGTTTTCTGACCTTTATTGGTAGACCTGTGACAAAATCCATCACTATATGCTCCCAATTCGAAATAGGGATTGGTAAATGTTGAGTCAATAAGGTTTTCCTTATGACTTTTCCATTCCTTCTTGTTTTGAAAATCACAAACACCTTATACTTAAGGAAATATAAATTTTACCTCCATAAGGAAAATTTACTTCTTTAAGGAAATTTACCCTAACCTATATTTTCTTATACAAAGCAATATTTTTCTTAAGTACAAAAACCGGATTAATACCCAAAATCTCGGAGTCATATAATGTAAATATTTGGAGCATTCTGTTTTTAGGATCCGAATTCTTGATGTAAACTGTAATGAAGTTCGACTCTGAACTTTCATGATTTCGACTCCGAACTCTTAAGTAGTTCGACTCCGAACTCTTACGAAGTTCGACTCCGAACTCTTAAGTAGTTTGAATCCATACTCTTATGATGTTCAACTACGAACTATTAAGTAGTTCGACTCTGAAATCTTATGAAGTTCGACTCCGAACACTTAAGTAGTTCGACTCCGAACTCTTATGAAGTTCGACTCCGAACTCTTAAGTAGTTCGACTCTGAACTCTTATGAAGTTCGACTCGGAACTCTTAAGTAGTTCAACTCCAAACTCTTATGAAGTTCGACTCTGAACTTTTACTAGTTCGACTTCGAACTCTGTATGTTCAGATTCTGAACTCTGGTGAAACCAGACTCCGAATTCCTATAAAATAGAATCTGAACATTTCTTAACATAGACTCCGAATTTCATTTTGGTTAGACTCTGAACTTTTAATTTTCTTACACTGCAAAATTTTAATATGACTTTTTCTTACATATTCTCTATTAGAAAATGATGTCATGCATTCAGTTATACATGGTTTGGTATAAAACGTTGTCGTACATTCTGTTTCAAATTAACCGTTGGTTGAGTAACACGTGTACAGGTCCCTCCGAATTTCATGGAAAATATGACCATTGGATGAGGGAGCCGACCATTAGAAATTTGCATATAAATAGGAGCTCATTTGAAAGAGCTCCGCAATGAATAAATGAATGATGAATGAAGTTGATCTATCTAGAGACCACACCATGTTAAGGTGATTTCTAGAGAGAGAATCTTTTCATGCCTTGTGCATACTGAACTGCTCGTTCAGATTGCTTCGTGCGACTCCGAATGTTGGTGATTATATTCGAGGACTTCTGGGGATAGGAAGACAGAGGTTTAGACTACCTTGAAGTTAGAGGGCTTCCTTGCTGAGGAAGATAGAGGTTCCAACTACCTTGAAGTTGAAATCTTGCAGGGATAGCAAGACAGAGATTCTGATATTCATATCGAGGGCTTACCCTGGTGTGGGTAAGACAGACTTGTTTGAAAGTATAAATCAAGGGACCTTTATCCAAGGTTGTTGGATACCCTTCTCTTTGGGTTAAAAGACTTATATCTTGTTACTTGTTGTTTTACTACTTGTTTTTTCACTGCACTTTTGTACTGTAAGGAAAGTATAATCTTCTTATATTTCCTTACACTTGTACACTAATTAGTTTAGATTCTATACGCTTTAAGGTAGAATCTCATATTGTAAACTTCAGTTTCCAATTCTCCAATTGGTGATTATAGGTGTTGTGAATCTTCTTAGTTTAACTTTTTTAAACTTAGATCTTTCCTTGTCTAAGGATAACATAGTTATCTGTAACCAAATTTAAAGGTTCCAAAGGAATTTTTAAAGTATACAATTCACCCCCTCTTGAATATTGAGCATCTACATTGTTATTTCAATCCTAAAATTGGTATCAGAGCGGGTCTCTGAAATACTTATATTCACATATAAGTTTTTCTTGCTCACTTTTTCATTATTCTTCATCCTTGCTTAGAAAGGTTTTTTCCGAATTGTCATTCCGAACTTTTTCATTTCGAATTATCATTCCGAACTTTGTCATTTCGAATTGTCATTCCGAACATTGTGGTTACAAACTTTTTCTACTAACTAGTTTGGTTGCCAAAGTTTTTTTTAAGAATGGCAGGAATAAATCTTGGTTCTATTTACAATCTAAATCCTACAAGACCACCAATGTTTTATGGTAATGGCTATGAGTACTGGAGAGATCGAATGAAGACTTTTGTTACCAATACTGGTGTGGATAATTTTGTTATGATTACTGGTGATTATAAAATTCTCGATAAGGATGTTAGATCTTTCACTAACCAGGAAAAGAAAAAGTATCAACTAAAAAATAAGGTATGAAATACTTTACTATATTCAATGACTAGAAATATATATAGCCAAATTTTTTCTTGTGAAGCTGCTAATTGTATCTGGAAGAAGATAGAAGTTACACACTTTGGCAGTTCTAAAGTTATTGAAACTAAGAGAGCTATGATTATAGTAGAATATCATGGATTCAATTTTATGTATGGTGAACCAATCTGTAAAGTTCAACAAAGATTTATGACTATAGTCAACAGCTTACAATCTATCGGAGAAAAAGGGTTAGACGATGAAGCCCTTGTGGATAAGATAATTGATATTATGCCTAATGGGTGGGAATAAAAAATAATAGTTATTGATGAGAACAGGAAGGTCACTAAAATTTCTCTTGATGAACTATTTGTAACTCTTCTCCAACATGAAATAAGAATGAAGAGAGATGCTGACAACATCAAAAAGAAGAATGGGAATGGTACTGTTTCTTTTACTACAACATCAAATCAAATAAAAGCTATGACTCTTGAGAGAGTAACCAGATCCAAGTCTAAGAAGGTGGTTATTCAATCAGAATCCAGTGAAAGTGAAGTCTCAGAAAATGAGTTATAAAATCTTGCTCGAAGAATGAACAAGATAGCTGGAAAGATAAATTTCCAATCCAAGTATAGGAAAAAGGAAAGGAAAGACAGGAAAGATGGAGAAGTTACTTGTTATGAATGCAAGAGAGCTAGAAATATTAGACCAGATTTCCCTCTGCTCAAAAAGAATGAAAGAAAAGAAAAGCATTCTGAATGTAATAGGAAGAAGTATTAAAAAACCAAAGCTAAGAGAGTTCTGAAAGCAAGTGACACCTGGAGTGCCAGTGGTGGTGACTCTTCAGATGAATCTTCTGATTATGAATCTTTAGGAGAGAAGAATATTGTTCTTATAGCCAGATTACCAACTAACAATCATTGCTTTATGGATAAGGTATGAAATGTTGAATCATTAACTAATGTATATTTAAATTCTAATGATGGTAAGTATTATAACTCTTCAGATGAAGAATCCTCTTCTGATGAAGAAAATACTTCACCTACCTATGAATAAGTTTCTAGGTTTGCTGAACTTCTTGAGATTTAGAATTCTAAACTCAATAAAAAAACATGATAAGGAAAACTCTAGGAATTTTATTCTTAAAAAAGAAATATCAGATCTCTCTAAATATCTTTATAGGAAAAATTCTGATTTTATAAGTATTTCAAAAAATCTTGAGGAAGTAAGTTCTAAGAAGAACAAACTTTCTAAATAGTTAGAAAAAGAAAAGTGTTTTCGATCCTAGATCTAGTTCTAAATCTAATGATTTTGGAGATAAAAACATGGTTATTAAACTCAATTCCTAAATTTTTTCTTTAAATAATTGTTGGTCAAACTTTACCCATGGTAAAGAAAATTTTTATAAAATGTATTCCCAAATATGACCTTTAAGAAACAAATCTGGATTTGGTTATACCCATGCAAAACCAACTTTTAGTAACAACTACTTTTTTCCAAAAAGTGCCCCATTTTGTACCAAGTGTCAATGTGGTGGTCACCGGGCAAAGAATTGTTCTTTAAATAAAACCCAATCTCTAGGTTTTCATAAAGCCTATTTTTCTATGAAAGTGTGGGTTCTTAAAATTGTGTTGTCTGGAAATATCGGATCCAAACAAGTTTGGATTCCGAAAGTCTAATTTTTTCTTGATATCAGGATGATAGAGGAAGTACCAACAACAATACATTGTACATGGATAGTGGATTTTCCCAGCACATGACTGGTAAAAAAATCTATTTTGAAAAGATTATCAAAACAAAAGGAGGAAAGGTAACTTTCGGAGATAATGATCAGGGAGAAATTGTTGGTATAGGTAATATTGTTCTTCTTGGTAAAACTTTGTTTTCAAATGTTTTATTTGTTAAGGGTCTTAAGCACAGCCTCATTAGCATAAGTCAGTTATGTGATGAAGGATACCTTGTGAATTTTAGGAATGATTAGTGATTAGTACACAATTCCAAGGAATAATTTATTCTTTCATCCAACAGGCAAGAGAATGTTTATACTTTGAACCTAGAAGACCTCAGGAGCCAAGACCTACCTTGACTAAGTGCAATGGAAGATCATTCTTGGTTATGGTATAGAATACTAGGTCACTGTAACCTTAGAAACTTATGTAAACATTCTAATAAGAAACTAGTTAAGGATCTACCAGAGCTTAGATTTGATTCTTCTAAAGTTTTTAATCCTTGTCAATATGAAAAGTAACATAAATCTAGTTTTAAATCAATCAGTGAAGTCTCAACAACTGATGAATTACAGTTAGTGCACATGGATCTTTTTGGTCCAACACAAACTGGAAGTATTTGAGGCAAATACTATGTGTTTGTTCTAGTTGATGATTACACCAGATTTACATGGGTATATTTTCTAGTGAAGAAGTTTGAAGCTATTTTTTATTTCAAAAGTTTTAGAGAACAAGTTAAAAATGAGAATAGTCTACCATTGAAAAATATTCATAGTGATCATGGAGGAGAATTTCAAAATTCTGATTTTAAAACTTTTTGTAGTAGAAAAGGTATTACTCACAATTTTTCAGCACCTAGAACTCCTTAACAAAATGGTGTAGTTGAATGAAGAAATAGAATTGTTCAAGAGATAACTAGAACCATGTTAAGATAATATTCTATAGCTATACATTTCTGGGCTGAAGCTGTAAGTATTGCTTGTTATACTATAAATCAAGTTTTGATTAGACCTTTTCTTAATAAGACTCCTTATGAGTTATGGAATGGTAGAAAACCAAGACTTTCCTACTTCAAGGTTTTTGGTTGCAATGTATTCATTCTGAATACTAAAGATAATTTACATAAATTTTCACCAAAATCTGATGAAGGAATTTTCTTAGGCTACTCCACAACTTCTAAGGCATATAGAGTTTTCAATAAAAATACTTTTACTGTTGAAGAAACAGTGCATGTAAAATTAGATGAGTCTGACCATTTTGTTTTTAAACTATCCCAACCTACATCCTTGGATGTGTTTTCAAAAACTGATTTTCAAACTTTTATAGAAGATCCTTCTGATAAGGAAAATGTTCAAGAAGATACTTCTGAAACATTTACCCCAGAATATTTTCTACCCTATGTTGATGAACAGGTTTTTCAAAACCCAAATCAGGTGTTTCTTAAGAATAATCTCAGTGATAGTATCATTGGTGATGTAAATCAACCTGTAAGGACTAGAAGTTCCTTAAGAAATGAAATAGAGCATCTAGCATTTCTTTCCCAATTAGAACCAAAAAGCACGGATGAAGCTTTAGGTGATGATGATTGGATAAAATCCATGCAAGATGAACTAAATGAATTTGAGAGGAATAAATTCTAGACCTTCGTTGAAAGACCTAAGGAAACTCTTGTCATTGGAGTAAAATGGGTCTTCAGAAACAAGTGTGATGAAAATGTAGTCATAGTAAGAAATAAAGCTAGACTAGTTGCTAAAGGCTATTACCAGCAAGAGGGAATAGACTATGAACAAACCTATAATCCAGTAGCTAGACTTGAATCTATTCGTATTCTACTTGCCTTTGCATCATTCTTCATTTTTAAACTTTTTCAAATGGATGTGAAATGTGCTTTTCTTAACGGCTATGTTCAAGAGGATGTTTTTGTTGAACAACCTTCTGGATTTCAAGATACAAAACATCCTGATCATGTTCTTAGACTTACCAAAGCTTTGTATGGACTTAAACAAGCCCCATGAGCCTCGTATGATAGACTCGCATGATTTTTGTTTCAAAATAACTATGTTAAGGGAAATTAATATCCAACCCTTTTTATAAAGAAAAATAAGAAAAATGTTTTGATTGTTCAAATTTATGTTGATGAAATCATATTTGGTTCAACTCAGTAATCATTAACAGAATCATTTGCAAGTCTAATGAAATTTGAGTTTGAAATGAGTATGATGGGTGAGTTAACTTTTTTCCTTGGTTTTCAAATTTCTCAAAAACCAGAAGGAACCTATATATCTCAACATAAGTATATTAAATATCTTCTAAAAAAGTATGGTTATGACAACAGTAAGAGTATGAGTACTCCCATCGGTACTTCAAACTCCTTAGATCTTGATGAAGCTGGGAAACCAGTAGATCAAACATCTTTTAGAGGTATGATAGGAAGTTTACCTTACTTAACAGCTAATCAACCAAACTTAATGTTTTGAGTATGCTTATGTGCAAGATATCAATCCAATCCTACGGAATCTCACTTAAAGGCAGTAAAAAGAATTTTTTGCTACCTAAAGGGAACCATGGATCTTGGATTACTTTATACTTATGGAAATGATTTTATTCTAAAATGCTTTTCGGATGCTGACTTTGGTGGATGTAGAATGGATAGAAATAGTACATCCGGAACTTATCATTTATTAGGAGATTCATTAGTTTCTTGGTCCTACAAGAAGCAACATTATGTAGCACTTTCTGCTAATGAATCTGAATATGTAGCAGTTGGAAGTTGTGCTCAAGTGTTGTGGATGCAACACACACTCACAGATTATGGGCTGAGTTTTACTAAGACTCAAATCTTGTGAGATAACACAAGTTCCATTGCCCTAATTAAGAACCCTGCACATCATTCTCGTGTAAAACACATAGATATTAGGCATCAATTTCTTAGGGATCACACACTTAAAGGAGATATCATTCTTCAGTTTATCGGAACGCAAGATCAACTTGCTGATATTTTCACAAAATCATCACCCTCTGATAGATTTGAATACATTAAACAAAAGTTATGAATGATAACCATAAGGTAATCATTCTTCATTAACTTCTTGTTGAAAAATTCTCCTAACAGTAATAAACTCCTTTTCATATGGGGAGTACATTTGGTTGTTAGTGAAACTAAAATTTTTGTAATCTGTTTTTTAAACTTAGTGTAACTAAAATTTTTGTAGTTAGTTTTTCAAACTTTTCAGAACTGAAGATTTCGGAATGAAAAGTTCTGAAACAAAAATTTCCAGAATGGAAATTTCCGAAACTGAAATTTTCAGGACTGAAATTCATGGAATGAAAACTTCCGGAATGGATAATTTTCATAACTGGAACTTTCGTAACGAGATTTTCATACTGGAATTTTCATAACTGGAACTTTCGTAATGATATTTTTTCATACTGGAACTTTCGTAACAAGATTATCATACTGGATTTTTCGTACTGGAACTTTCGTAACGAGATTTTCATACTGGAATTTTCGTAACTGGAACTTTCGTAGTAAGTTTGTTTTTAAATTAATTTCATTAAGAAGAATATTACCAATTATGAACAGTCTTTCTAGCCAATCCGAAAGTACTGATTTTGTTACTTATAATTTTGAAATCTTATTTTGCTTGCTGGTTTTTTCCTAAGTTTTTTAAAGGTTCGGATTCTAGTTTTCTTTAAATCCGGATGTTTTCCTTAAAACCTCAAAATATCAGAGTAAATTTTTTCTTGCGGGAGTGTTTTCAACCGTCAGATCAGATCAAAAAAATTTCAACCGTTAGATGGCTTTTGGAAGACCAAAGGTCACATCCGTCGCCTATATAAAGGGGACCCCAAGACTCATCCCACATCGGTTTTGAAATCTTTCGCGTCTCGAAGCCCTTCTGCTCTTCTTATGCCAAGTTCTGAACTTTGCAAAATCGTTCCTAATCTTTCAGAATTCTTCACTTTGAATGTCTGTTGAAGCTACATCTCAAGATATGTAAACTACGAAACCAATCTCTAAGTGGTTAGTCTTCAGGTAAAGGTTAGTTCATCCGGATTTCTATGAGCTTGATTCTATTATAACCAAGAATATAAAGTTGAATGGTTGGGAAGATATATGCTTGTTCAAGTCAGAAAAACAGGATCCGGTTTATACAGATTTGTTGATCGAGTTCTATGAGTCTGTTTCCTTCCTGATGGAAGATGGCAGAGAGTGGTTTTCTTTCAAGACTTATGGGAAGACTTATAATTTATCCTACACCAAGGCTGCGAGCTTGGTTGGTTTTTCTTATGAGGGGGAAGCTGAGTTTTTCTCACATAAGCTTCCAGATGAGTAGGGAAGTTTTAACAAGGTGAAGGATTTAAAATGCCTCATACTTAAGGATGCTACGACCGCTAAGATTTCTCATCTCACTCAGAACAATAAGATTCTTCAGCTCTGGGTACAAGGATTTCTCGTACCAAGAAGAGGCGACAAAGTTAATTTGAATAAAAGTGATATCTATGCCTTAGATTTCTCGGTAAATCTATGAAAGATAAATTTGAGGAGGCATGTCTTGATTACGATCAAGAACATCAAATAAGGGAATTTGAGAGCTCAAATAATTATGTACCCTGCCTTACTATCTAGGTTGATAGTTCGGTGCTTAGAATCCTTCAAGGTTTCATTGAAATCAAATGTACGGAATTGAAAACTTATGCTGGTTAGTGATGATACCTTGAAGAGGATGAAGATGGGTTTTTACAATGAATTCATAGAATTTTACACTCTATCTATGGAAGAGGATGAAGCAGCTCAGAAAGAAACACAGAATCCGAAACCGTCCAAAAAGAAAAGGAAAAAGAGAAAGCTTAAGGAAGTGGTTGCTGATAAAGAAAATCCTCAGGCTAAGGAAACTCAGTCTGCTCCTCCCAAGCCGAAGAAGCAGAAAACATATACAGATGAAGTGGCAGCCAAGTGGAGGGAAGACAAAGAGAATAGGAAAGAAGGGGATCCAAAATTAAGATTGGACCCTGCAGGGGATAAGGCCTTAAAAGAAAAAGCTGCAGAAGAGCTAGAGAAACAGGAAAAATAGAAGAAAATGAAAAAAAAGTTTTCTGAAGCTGAAGTGGTGAAATATTTGCTGAAATCTACAGAGTTAGCTTCCGAAATGCTTCCCATTCCAGAAAAATTCGGTTCTGAACCTTCTTTACCAAAAACTCCAGCCAAGAACTATGTCACTCCGGATAAATAAAAGGGAAAATAAGTAGTTAAAGTTGCTGAAAATGTAGAGGAAGAAGTTGCTGAAGAAGTAGAGGAAGAAGTTGCAGAGGTTGAAGGAGAAGAAGAAGAGGGAAGTGAAGATTTAGATGCCTTGAGTAGGAAAGTAGAGGTTTATAAAGATAAGGCAGAATCCGAAAAGTTAGTAACTCCAGGAAAGGGAGATGAGGAAGCTAGTAAGAATGATGATAAGCAAGAGCAAGAATAAGAAGAAGAAAATATCTTGTATGATGAGGAAGAATCCTATGAGTGGAATTTTCTTGAGTAAGGACAAGAAAAACATAAACCAGATAAAGACTATTTTATTTGAGTTTCTGAATCTGAGGAGGTAGCTCCTGATGAGAAACCCATTCCAAGAGCTGATAATGGGAAGCAAACTCTCATGGAGACTCCAATAAAAGATATTATAAGGAAGAAAGAAGTTGGTGGTACCTCAAGAAGGAAGTTGGTGTAGGATGAAGAAGATCAATCTCTATGAAAATTATCTGATTCGGAATCATCATCTCATAGTCATGATTTTTTGGTTCAATCTCTAAAGAAGTTGGTGGACACCATTCCGATTTTTCTAACTATAGATTACAAATGCCAGATGCTGCAACAAAGTATGAATCAGAAATCGGATTCCTTATCCATGGTCATGGATAAGTTTGTGAAGTTTAAAGATGAAAAAAAAGTTTTCTTATCGATTATGATGTGCATAGAAAGTCCTGAAGCAAGGTAACAAAGTGGTCTAAGAGAGTTGATGAAGATTTAGTTCAGTTTGAGAGTTTCCAGTCTGAAGTTCAAAATGCTTTTGAAATGGAGGATAAAAAGGTTAATGAGATTTATGAAAAGATGACCCAAGACCAAAATTCTCGGAATCAACAGGTTAGGGACCTCAATGGGAAACTTAACTCAATATCTCAGAATTATAAGAGTGAAAGAGATTTCCAGATTGAATATAAGGAGAAGTTGGAAAAGCAAGATGAGATAATAAAGTTGCAGAAATAATCCATCGAGGTCCAGGAAGAAGCTTTAAAAGTTCAAGAAGAAAAGGTAAAAGCCTTGGAGAGGAAAGTTGTGGAAGACCAAAGAGACTTGAAGAAACTCAAAACCTTGTTAAAGAAGCTCATCCCAAAGGAAAAGGAAGACAAATGAACTCAATCCGATCTTTTGTTGTAATTTTCTTTCTTTGTAAAATTTTTCCAACTCTAATGAAATGTTATTTGGGTGCATGTATCTTGTTATTTACTAATGTTTCAGGTACCATATTTTCTTTTCCATTCCCTTAAATTCTTTTTGAAAATCACAAAGGGGGATAAAGAAAAGGAACTACTCTTAAGGAGGAGAAAGAAATATTTCTAAGTAATATATCCTTAAAGAAAGGGGGAGTTTCTCACTATGAAGTTTATCATTCCTACGATAATGAAAGCTCTACTCTGGAAATTCAGAATACAATCCTTAGTGTTTCAATGCCTAAGGAGGAGTTAGTCGTATTCACTTTCATCCATGAACAAAGGGAGATAAGTTTTAATTTCAAATCCTAATGAATTTTTTTCAAAGTCCTTATATTATTTTTCATAAGGATGTTTGTGCTTCCCAAAAAGGGGGAGATTGTTGAGTCAATAAGGTTTTCCTTATGACTTTTCCATTCCTTCTTGTTTTGAAAACCACAAACACCTTACAATTAAGGAAATATAAATTTTACCTCCATATGGAAAATTTACTTCTTTAAGGAAATTTACCCTAAACTAGATTTTCTTATACATAGAAATATTTTTCTTAAGTACAAAAACTGGATTCATACCCAAAATCTCAGAGTCATATAATGTAAAGATTTGGAGCATTCTGTTTTTAGGATCCGAATTCTGGATGTGAATTGTAATGAAGTTCGACTCCGAACTTTCATGAGTTCGACTCTGAACTCTTAAGTAGTTCGACTCTGAACTCTTATGAAGTTCGACTATGAACTCTTAAGTAGTTCGACTCTGAAATATTATGAAGTTCGACTCCTAACTCTGAAGTAGTTCGACTCCGAAATCTTATGAAGTTTGACTCCTAACTCTGAAGTAGTTCGACTCCGAACAATTATGATGTTTGACTCTGAACTCTTAAGTAGTTCGACTCTGAACTCTTATAAAGTTCAACTCTGAACTTTTACTAGTTCGACTTCGAACTTTGCAAGTTCAGATTCTGAACTCTGGTGAAACCAGACTTTGAATTCCTATAAAATAGAATCCGAACATTTCTTAACATAGACTCTGAATTTCATTTTGGTTAGACTCCGAACTTTTAATTTTCTTACACTCTGAAATTTTAATATGACTTTTGATTACATATTCTCCATTACAAAACGATGTCGTGAATTCAGTTATACATGGTTTGTTATAAAATGATGTCGTCCATTCTGTTTCAAATTAACCGTTGGTTGAGTTACATGTGTACAGGTCCCTCCGAATTTCATGGAAAATATGACTGTTGGTGGAGGGAGTCGACCGTTGGAAATTTTCCTATAAATAGGAGCTCATTTGAAAGAGCTCAACAATGAATGAACGAATGATGAATGAAGTTGATCGATCTAGAGACCACATGTTGTTATGGTGATTTCTAGAGAGAGATGATTTTAATGACTTGTGTGTACTGAACTGCTCGTTTAGATTTCTTCGTGCGACTCTGAATGTTGGTGATAACATTCGAGGACTTCCGGGGATAGGAAGACAGAGGTGCTGACTACCTTGAAGTTTGAGGGATTCCTTTCTGTGGAATACAGAGGTTCCAACTACCTTGAAGTTGAGGGCTTGCGGGGATAGCAAGACATATATTCTGATCTTCTTATCGAGGGATTACCCTGGTGTGGGTAAGACAGACTTTCTTGAAATTATAAATCAAGGGACCTGTATCCAAGGTTGTTGGATACCCTTATCTTTGGGTTAAAAGACTTATATCTTGTTACTTTTAGTTTTACTACTTGTTTTTTCACTGCAATTTTGTACTGTAAGGAAAGTATAATCTTCTTATATTTCTTTACACTTGTACTCTGATTAGTTTAAATTCTATACGCTTTAAGGTAGAATATCATATTGTAAACTTTAGTTTCCAATTCTCCAATTGGTGATTAGAGGTGTTGTGAATCTGCTTAGTTTAACTTTGTTAAACTTAGATCTTTCCTTGTATAAGGAAAACATAGTTATCCGTAACCAAATTTAAAGGATCCAAAGGAATTTTTAAAGTCTACAATTCACCCCCCCCCCCTCTTGTATATTGAGTATCTACATTGTTATTTCGATCCTACAGTGAAGACTGCAACATTCCCACTGGCCTATGGTGCTCTGTCTTGACCTGTTGGCAAGTCAAGCATCGTGAAACAAAATTATCCACTCTTCTTTTCATTCCAACCCACCAGAACTATGCTTTTAAAGACTTATACATTTTCTGAATTCCAAGGTGTAAAACCCACCTAGAATGATGGTACTCCCTGAGATGGTCCTCCTAAAAAGCCGCCGGTACAACTATCTGATTCCGAAAACACAAAACGGATTCTTTATTCAATTGCCAACCCTCAATGGTCTCCCCACCATTGAGTCTCGACCCCATGGTCACACATTCAGGATCAGATATCTGTGCCTCTCTAACCAGGACAACCAATTTAGGAATCAATGTAACAGGAAAGAAGCCCACTCTCTCACCCTGGTCCTCACATTCTAACCTCATATCGGCTATAACCGACATCAACTACCACTGGTCTGATGCCTGTTTCACCACCTGAGCATATGATTTCCTTCTTAATGCATCCGCCACCAAATTTCCCTTACCTGGTGTGTATATTAAGTCCAAATCAAACATTTGGAGATATTCCATCCATCTAATTATCCTCAAGTTCAAATCCCTTTGTGAGAAAATGTGCTTCAAGCTCTTATGATCTGTATAAACCATGAATTTCTCACCGAAGAGACAATGACGCCACGCTTTCAAAGCATGCACCACTACTGCCATATCCAAATCATGAGTTGGGTAGTTCCTCTCATGAACTCTCAACTACCATGATTCATATGTAACCACATGATTTCCTTGCATGAGAACGCACCCCAACCCTGATCCCGATGCATCGCAATACACCACATACCCTTTTCCTGGTTCTGGCAGAACCAAAATTGGTGCTGATGTAAGGCGAATTTTCAACTCCTCGAAGCACTGCTGACACTGCTTGTTCCACTAGAATGGAACATTCTTTCTTTTCAACACTGTCATTGGTGAATCCAGACGTGAAAATTCACGAACAAAGCGGCGGTAGTACCCAGCTAGACCGAGAAAACTCTGTATCTCAAACACATTCTTTGGTGGTTGCCACGAGATAACGGCCTCTATCTTTTTCGGGTCCACTGAGACACCCCTGTCAGAAATCACATGGCCATGAAAATGGACTTCCTATATCCAAAAATCACACTTTGGAAATTTGGAATACAACCGATGATCTCGCAAGATCCCTAGCACTATCGCCAAGTGCTTCTCATGCTCCTCCCTTGTCTTTGAATACACCAGAATATCATCTACAAACACCGCCACAAATGAATCCAAATATCTCTGAAATATCTGATACATCAATGCCATGAACATTGCCGGCGCATTCGTTAGACCAATGGGCATGACAACATACTCATAATGGCTATATCGACTTCTGAAATCTTTTTTAGGGATATCCTCCTTCCTTACTCGCAATTGATGATATCCCGACCTCAGGTTGATTATGGAGAAGAATTGGGATCCCCTCAACTGGTCGAACAAATCATCGATTCGTGGAAGTGGATATATGTTCTTTATCTTCACTTGGTTAAGTCTATGATAATCCACACAGAGCCTCAAAGTTCAATCCGCCTTTTTCACGAACAACATCGGCGCTTCCCACGGAGACGTGCTAGGCCGGATAAACCCTTTTTTTTCCAATTATTCTAATTGGACTTTCAATTCCTGCAATTTATTAGGTGCCATATGGTAAGACGGAATTGAGATAAGACTGGTCCTCGGAAGGAGATCAATCGTAAACTCCACTTCTCTTACGAGAGGTAACCTAGATAGTTATTCAGAAAAAACATCCTTGAACTGATCCACCAATGCTGGAAGAACACTCTGCTCAACATCTTCTATTGATTCCAATGACAAGACTGCCAATTGATATGATAACGTGCCAACTACCCGTGCCAACAAGCTTGCTGCAACCTACTTCTCATGCCTCTCCCCTCTAAAGAGATGTCCAACACCATCATGTGTCGTAAAACTCACTATTCGCGCATCACAATCGATGTGGGCCTTAAACGCTATTAGCCAATCCATTCCCAAGATTGCATCATAGCCATCCATGTCAAGTACTAAGAAATCCCACACTATCTCAATTTCTCCCACAACAATATAGTATGATCTACATCTGAAGGCCCGACACTCTTTTCTACCCAGAGGGGTTTGATGTTTCAAAACTGAAGGCATCATTTCTACCCTTAAACCTAGAAAATCAACCACACGTGAAGCAATAAAAGAGTGTGAAGCACCCATATCAAACAAAAATTGCATCAGGGTATAATTTAAAAGAATAGTACCTCGCACTGTGGATGGTCCCGACTGATCATCCATCACAACATGCTCAGCTCCAAACACATGTTTTCTTGCCATGCTCTGCTCTTTATTGCTCTGCTGAGGCATCGTGGTATTCTGAGAATCACCATGACCTGCTTTACTTTGATGTCAAGGGGTATGCTACTGCCCCCATCCCGTCAAAGCATACGATGTCTACGACCCCTGAGGAGTGTCACGCGCACCCGACCTTGGAGCGTTTCGACAATATCACTGCAGATTCCCTATCTGCATACAATTATGAAATGCTTGAGGTTGTGTCGTACAATCTCGCATGATGTGGCCTATAGATCCACACTGAAAACATCCCAGCTTGCTCCATGCCTTCAGAGGAAGATTTACCGATCCTGCCATCGGATTATATGTCATAGTCCCACCTGGAGAATAAGTGTCCCTCCTTCGCTTGAACCCAGCGTTAGAGTTACCACTATTCCCCATGGGTACCACCATGCTTCCCCCGCCCAAAGTTCCCAACAGATCCCGTTCAGCCACCGAGGCTCTATTCACCATCACTGTGTAATCATCTATACACAACACCGCTATCTTTGAATGGATTTATTGCCTCAACCTCACTTCAAATATCCTTTCCTTCAATGACGTGCTACCTGCCACCTCAGTGCAAACCACAATAAGTTCATAAACTTAGCTGCATACTCCGTCACCGACATCAGCTCTTGCTTCAAACTGAAGAAATCAGTTGTACGCTGAATTCTAAACGTATGTGGGTAGAATTGTTTGTTAAACAATTCTTCAAAGCCTTCCCACATCATACACTGGTCCATCCCAACTTGGACTACCAACTCCCACCACTGAAGGGCAAGATCTTCCAACATATACATGGCCAAATTCACTTTCAACTCTACCGGTGTTCCCAAGATCTCAAAGATCTTGTTCATTCTATTCAACCATGAGTCTCACTTCCATAGACATCATGAGATCCCATTTCAAATCACATTTCACAACATTATCACAACCATGCTTTCCACCAGTTCACATTTTTCCTCATGTTCCATGTTTCCCCATTTTGAAAACCCAACCATTTTCAAAATACCTATTTATTCACATTACAATTTCATGTATTCTTATCACATCATAAATCATTATACCCCAATTAAATATGCATCCTAGAGGGAATTCATTTCTACCATGCATGTAATGATCATCTCATTGGCTACACCCACGACAATGAGATACCCAATGCCTATAAGTGTCTCCAAAACAATTATGTACCCAACTCCTTGGTAACTTGAAGTTCAGCATAAAAGGGTTATCTATGTCCTTTTATGATATACATTCCATTTTCTAACATTCCTACGCCTTGCTACCATCTCGACTCAAGGAATGTACCACAACGAATGTCAACACCAAATCCGAGAATCAACTCCAAAGGACCAAACCAACTGATACCACTTGTAACACCCCACCCCTACCTCACTGGCTTGAGTAGTCGGTGAGGGTCACTTGGCCTTAAGAGACGTTCCCAAGGCACCAAAGGCTGGAAATAAATGACGAGGACTTCAGAAGAAAAGTGGGGAAGGATTTTCCCTCAAGAGGATAACCCAACCAACCAACAACCAACAACTATAATGCATGCATTTCAATTCAACCAACCCTATCAAAACAACCCAAGGTTTATACAACCGGATTTTTCCAAAACATTAGAGTACAACGGAAATGAAAAGACACCCACAACAATCTGTGACACAGCTCCACCCCAGCTCTAAGCTCCATGCACCACCAAGCATCACGAGGAACCGCTAAAATATGGAGATGCATTACCTTTGCCCACATCCCGGTATACTACATTTGCAAAGACACCAAAGTGCCAAAGCAGGCGGTGATTACAACCACTCGGTAGGATTTCCCCAAATGACTACCCTACACACGCCAATAGGATAAACCATTAGCACATTTATATAAAATATTTTATATAAAACAATTCCATTCACAAACTCATTACAAAATCCAAACGTGCCACACCCAAAGGAAAACCTCCACAATCAAGCCACACATCGGTTACCATGTTCATATTTCACTCACAAGCCCCAACTAGAACATCACATAATCAAGAAATCAACCAACAACGGGGGTACTTTCTCAGCCAACCCACTCACAACCAGAAAAGTTGTAATTTCTCGGCCACTTGCCCTGATGGTTGCCCTTCCAACCATTATCCATCCATCTCCCTGATTATAGTGTCACTTTCACGACCACTCCACAATATCACCACACATTGCAATAAAACAAACCATTAATATCCACACAAGAACAAGCCACACAAAATCACCCACTATTTCATTCACCATCACATGCCATTATCACACTCAAGTACAATGTCATTTTAAAATCCACATTTTAAAATCATCCCATTGAATCAATTTCCAACAAAACCCATTTTTTCCAAAATCCCAATTTCATGCCAAAAACCCCCAATTTCATCTCCCATTAATTTTCCAAAAATTTACCCCATGATTTAACAATTAAATTTCAAACAAATAATTTAATTTTAAATGCACCACACAATTCCACCAAGTGGAGTTGAGAGAGAAGCCACCTACCTCTTAGGGTTAGGCGAAATCGACCCTTTTCCCAAACGCACTTCAATCCGATAGAACGCCTCCTTGAAAACTCTCTAAATACCTTTACCTAACATTCACAAGCCTTAATATTAACATCCAAGGAAACCCGAACCCTAGATCTACACACAACAAGTGTAGATCTAGAAAACCAAGAAAGATAGGGATGTAGATCTAGAGGAAAACACAAGATAAACAAGAGGAGAGACTTACCCGGAAGCAATCACCTTCGAACCACCTTGAATAATCTTCAAAACCCTTCCAAAATGAGTTAGAGAGCCCTTCTAGCCCCTGAGAACTGAAAATCCCGAGTGAGGCTTGAGTGGGAGGAAGAGAGGAGTGTTTTAGGTTAAGCCCAAGGGAGACTGGATTTAAAAACCCTATTTTCAAGTGGTCGCACGGTTTAGCCCCCACAGTTTAGCAAACCATGTGCTAACTGTGTGCACTCTACTGCCTCAAGAGCCAGGTTCCACACTATTTACTTGCACCATTTGGTAAACCGTGCGCAGGTTGTGTGGAGCCTACTGTCTCCCCCTGCCGGTTCCTGGAGCATCCACACGGTTTACACTAACCTTGCTCAAACTGTGCACCCCTTTAAAAGCCTCCAAACTCATCAAAAACAGTTCCAAACTCTCCTGACCTCTTCCCAACTCATCCCATGCACTTTAAACACATAAAAATGGATAAATAAATGTTACATACCTCAAACTGGGGGTGCTATATTTGTCCTTCACGATGGAAGAAAAATTTTAAAACTATTCAATTAATAGCTGAAACAATGATAATAATGAATGATAATTTAAAAACGGTTGATAAAATATTATAAAATAAAAATATATGATATTATAAATTTTATTATAGTTCTGTTAAAAGTTAATAACAATTTTAGAACCTCTATTTTGGATTTTTAATCACGCTAAATCAAAATGAAATCTACAGTATGGGACTTGGTCTGAATATCTCTTCAAGGGGGCATATTATAATGTTATGCACCAAATTCTATTATATGGTGTATATACTAACATGTTAAAATGTAATATCATGATTTATAAATAATTCATGTTTTTTATATTTCAATTTGAATTATTTCATCCAAATAGATTTTATATAAAAGTATCCAAGTGGTAAATAGTTTCATAACTAAATTTCATTTCATTTAGATATGTTACAACTTAACTATATTTGATATTCAGAAATAAAATATGTAACTACTTTTAATAATATTTTTTTGTATTTCCACCATTTTTATTCGTATTTATAGTTGATAGATATAATTAATTAATTAATTAATTCAATATTTACCATTATGATCATTACAAGGGTTGATTTCACAATCTCATGCTGATCTAGATTATTTATTCCTGAATTGTTGTTGATGTAAATTATATGACCATTTTATAACATATCCATATAATTTTATGGTACTATTATCATTTCAAATTAATAGTAAAAAAATTCACACTTTTGTACTTAATATTTTTTAAAATTGTTTTTTTATAAAATCTGATTTCATTTCTATCGATTATAAGAATTAAGTTTTCTTCCAATACAATGTTTCATAAACATGTTATCAAAATTGATTTTAACATTTTTGAAAATGTTTTTTTAAACTAATTTGCACCTATTTTGATTTTTTTCCAATATTATTTGAAAGGAATATTATTGTCTTTTTCAAAATAATACTAGTCCGTATAATTTGGAAATATAAATAGAATATTTGTTTGAATGTACATATCATGTAAGTGATATCCTGCAATCATGACCACTAAATTATATAAATATAAAAATATGGGATTAGTTGGTTAATCAATGTGAAATTTATTTTCAATATATTGTTGAAATTTTCATTTTAAAAATAGTTTTTCAACATGAAAAGTATATTTATTTCAAGAATAAATATAACGAACATTTTCGATATATCTATTAATAAATAATAAAACCCCATTTATTATTAAATCCATGGGTATATGATGAATATATACTCTAATTATTCTTTATATGGATGTTTTATGACCATTTTTTACAAAAACAGTAAGGATATTCACATTATAGATTGTTTTTTTGTCATTAACATTCAGTTGAATTATTAAATTTCTTGTAAAAATAAAATATTATAGAAATATCCATATTATTTATCATGGATATTATTAATACATAAACAGTATATAATTTCAATATATATTGTTATGAATTGAATGTAATTTTTTTATTAGGGTCAATATTGATAAATATATATTCTTCACTCAAAAATGATATTTGATGATAAAGAATGTTTTTCATGCATTAAATATATAATTTGATAAATGAGGAATGCATTGGACATGCAGTGAATGGTGGGTACAATAATTATAAATCTCCTAGACACATTGATTTTATCATGAGGTGAATCAGTAATCTATCATTAAATCTGTTTTTATAAATATATTGGAACAATAAAATAAATGGTCTTGATTGTAGAGGTATCCTGATGAAAATGGTTATGAAATCCAATAATTAGAAATTTCAATCATTAAAAATATAGTTATGATGATCCAATTTTTTTGCACTAATATTATCGATAGATATATTTTATTCAAGGTTTATTGATTAAATTTCATGTATTTTCATTTATTTACCATTATATTTTATTTATACCTTATCTAATTATCCCTGATATTTTCACAATAATAATATCTTTTAATGTATTTCATTCTCATTGTATTTATTAAATGGAATTTTTTCAGTTATTTAACTTTACTTATTGATTATGTTATTTCTATTTCTCATAGTTAAGTTATTTAAATATAATTTTTTTTCAGTTTATTACCTTTCTATATTGATAATTCCTTATCTAATCTTGACAATAATGTTATTGATTAAATGGAATGTGGGTTCATTAATTTAACATTAGATTTTGATTATTCTTATTAAATCATTATTTTTTATATTACACTAAATCAATATTTATCATTTCATATCACTGTTAATTTTTTCTTATTCCTAGTAATCAAATTTGTGTACAAAAAATAATATTCTATTATAATTTATATAGAATAATGAAATATTTATAAAAATAATTATGCTATAATTTATGTTTTAAAATTTTTTATTCTAATTGTTTATGTAACTAGTTTACCAAAAGTAATAAATTATTATTCACTTAGAGACGTGTTTCCCCATATCTTATACCAGCGAAATAAAGAAGACACAAGCTCATGATATCTGTAGTCGGGGGGTCGCTATTGAAAATCCAAAAAAAATATATCCCAAAATATTTATATAAATACGAAATATTTTTTTCATATGCATCATAAAATTAATTAATTTTTATTATATGTAACTTATAAAATAAATTGTTTTTATATGTGGCATGTTTCTTTGATAAGTAAAAAGTTAGATGAAAATACCTCACCTTATGTATAGAATTATAAAGTATGAATTTAAACCACATGTATAATAATATAATTGTACTATAAATATCTTAAAAAAACACTTCATATATATAATTCAATATATTATATACTTATAATCTTTTATTTTTTGTTGATTAACAGTTACATTTTAACGTCATAATTATGGATGTAATTTCATTCCTTTTCATGTATAACTTTATTTTTTATTTTTGGTCATCAAACATTTATCATGGTTGTTTCATATTAATATTTTTAATAATTGTATAAAAATCATATATAATCATTATATGTGCTTTTACAATAATCTATAATAGTTTGAGAGAGATAATAAAATACCCCATTTATGGTGATAATAAGTCATACATAAACATGAACACTATTTCCATTTTCTCGATGAATTTATAGAAATTAAAATAACATAGTAACATTGTAGAATCATTTTTATTTAACATATATCCCATATTTTCATTAAATCCAACCTTATAACCTTCTTTGTAAAGTGTAAACAGATAACATTACATCGTGAGGTAGTAGTCTTCCATTCACACGAGAAAAATTATCATACCCAAAATAGAATTGAGTATATAAAGGTTTATGTGTAATAATTATTCCACAAGTATATTAATATCACAAATATAATACATAAAAATTAAATATATCATTATATGTTAATTTAATATTTTGTGATGGTAAATTAATAGCATCTGCTCATAATGCGGTAGGACATCATACATGCAAGTGTTTATTTTGTATCCCATTTGATGGAGAAGAATATGATTTTAGGTAATTACCTAAAAAACATATAAATATATCAAAAATATTTTGGTTTTTATATCAGCATGGTTGATTGATTTTTTATGTAGGTTTAGGATTAAATAAAATAAAATGTTTGTTTAAAGGTGATACCTCTTCTTTAACAGATTCATTTGGTTTACACCAAAATGATTTTAGGATAGATTAATAATCATAATAATTATTAGGGTATGGTGTGAGGTGATTATTTATTTCATTTGATTTGGTATTGGATGATTTTTTTTTCAAAATTTAATGATGAGAGGATACATATTGTCCATTTTAATGTGGGGTGACTAACACACTTGTGAATTTAAATGAAAAATGTATAAATTGTTTTTTAATAAAAAAGGATCCAAATCAACCATTATTTATAATAGATGATATATGTTATCTATATTCTTATCCAATGGGTGTAGGAATTATTTTGGTCCATTTTAACCACAATAATTATAGATTTACCCCCAATAAACCAATTTTTACAATCACCATACTAAATACTTTTTTATAATTTTACGATTCATTAAGGTAAAAAATTAATTTTACAGTAATAGTTTTTATAAATTTTTATGAGTCCAAATATAGTATCCCTTCACCATATTCTATTCATATAAGTGGAAAAATATAATTATATATTAATCCCATAAAAGTTATGAGAAGCCAGTTTTAACTATGAAAAATGTTAAATGTTTTAAATGTATTATTGTAATATTCATTGTTAAAATAATTCCAATGAGATAAATTTGAATAATTAAAATATAATTTAGTTAATTTTCCATTTAAAAAAATTAAAAAAACAAATTGTATAAATTTTTTAAATGAAAATGAAGTTTTTAACAATAATATGTATTTTTAACTATTTATTAATAAATCCATATTTTCATTAAAATACAAAACTTTAAACTCAATATTACTTGAAAACGATGATTGAAAAAATTATTATTACTTTATAAATAATATTTCTTAATGCTTCAAAAATTAATTTCGTTATTTTTCACAATTTTATTTTTGATAAAATGTATTTTTTAAACATATAAAGGCATTACTGAAAAACATTTATTTTTTAGTAAATTTTTTTCTTTATATGAAAATGTTATAAGTACTTTCTAAAAAAATTCATTATATTAAAAAACACTACTTTTAATGTATTTTGTATAAGGTGTATCTTAAAATAATAATATTAAAAATATATCATCATTTTATTAAACATAGTGTTGCATGTATCAAAAGATAAACATGATGTTGTGTTTAACTCAATATATCTATGAAAATAAATTTTATTAAAAAAATAAAATCAATTAAAACTACAGGTATCACATTGTTCCATCCTTAAAACTAATTTCTCCCTCAAAATTACATCACTCTGATTCAAACATTTATGGATAAATCTACCTCATTATATCCCTAATATCCCATGTACCTTATTTGAAATGGTAGATTTTCCAAAAAAAAGCATTAACCAGATAAGTGGTAACATTTCCATAGAATTTTATTAAATGATTGATTTTAGGGTTTTTTAATTTATCAATAATGAAATATTTTCCATAGATAAATGAAATATAGCAGTCCGTGTACTGTATCTCAAGGAGGTTTCAATTTGATTTTAAAAACTGTCAACATTTTTATGTTTGTTTTCACAAGTACACAAATTTAGAGGATTGGAAAAAATTAATATTATAGAATATTAATAAAAACTAATGTTTATGAAGATTAAGTATAAATATAAAAAAATTATTTGAAATAAAATGTGTTTTAATATAGAATCAAAACAGTTGTTGTGTATAAGTTCAAACCTCTCATAGACTCCCCTCTTCCTCTTTTATTTATATTTATGTGTTGAATTTTTTAATGCCCACACAACGAACTCTAGGTAGAAAACATAGTTTTAATATATATTATATATATGTCTAAATATTATTATTGTTCCACCTATAGAATTTATTCAATTACATAAATACTATAAAGCAGTAAAAATTAATTGAAAATAATATACTCAATTGTAAAATCACTCTAATTTCATTTAAATACTAAATTAAAATAGTTTACATCATATAATTAACATCTATCCAAAAAAATATTTGAATATATATTCAATAAATTTTGAAACATAATAAATTTTAAAATATAATTTCAATAGAAATTCATTAGTGATTACATGAAAAGATTGTAACTAGAAAGGCTATGTCCATCAGTTGTTGATGTCCACAACTAATTGGTACATAACCTCACATAAAAAGGGATCCTAAAACTTCTCCATTCCAAAAATAATTATGTAATCTTCATAATGATCTTTATTTCAACCATACCCTTACTCAATCAATCAAACCATACTTGGAATGATGGGAATATGGAAATTCAAATATAATGATGGATGAAAAAATTGTTGTAAAATTTATGTCGATCCAAATATTTCCATATTTCGTCCTCAATTTCAGAATAATATCACTATTGTATCTTCTATATGGTGTTAAAAATTTTAATCACATGTAGAGCCTCTAATTATCCGACTGCTTTCACATGAGTTGGAAATTATATAAATCACATACTATACATAACTCTTTATGAATGGAGGGACCTCTTATCTTCCTCTAATTGGAATAGTTGAATAGAAAACTCAATGAAAGAATATAACCTCAAATACCATCATAAAAGATATAATTTGATTACTCATTCATCACTATTTGTAATCAATAAATTTTTACTCACTTATCCATAGATACGACCCATTGAATGTGATGGGGTCCATCCTATCGGGAAGAAAAACATTCCACAATGAATAATTTAATTGGGCCACTAGAATCCCAAATAAACACATGGACTAATTTAAAAATATTTTTATCATAAACAATGTGTTTCTACAGAAATAGAATTATTCAATATTGAATAAATCTAGAAAACTAAATTCCCAAAATATATAATTTGTTGAAAGAAGTTTAAAATTACAGAATATTTAAATTTTCAATTTTATGCTCAAAACATTCCTAAAAAATAAAAAATGCTATTTAGTATCAATTTTTAAATTGGGGGGTTATAAAAAATATATTTACACATGAAAAATAGTTTAAATATTATATGTCTCAATTTCTTCTTACTTATCACATGGACTCTAGGAAAAGTGGGCATGAAAATAAAATCAAGGACAATTCAGAACACATAATAATGAGGTCCAACAATTTACCACTAAGAAAAAAAAATGATCAATACTCATAAAAAATATTTTAATTCCTAAATTTGTCTTATTCGATAAATTTACACTTATTTTACCCTCTGATTCATGAACCACACTTATCTCATATAAATTTTCTATCAACACACAAATAGGTGCTTTCAATGAAGATTTTTTATTTAAGCTCATACAAGAATATTCATAGTCATGATAAGTTTGTACATATTAACATTATGTGATCCATTAACATGTAATTATAATGATGACTATTTTGGGTAATTCAGTTTCAAATAAATGGTGTGTTCAAAAGGTGAAAACTTCTGATGCCGAATAAAGAGTTTTTAGATTAAATTAAAAATGTATTATTCTAATTTTCACTCAAGTATGGGATCTCCCTTACTCAACCTATATGAAAATAAGATATAATAATTTATTGAACATCTTTTTCAACCGATACAATAAAAATTTAAGCTGAAAAATTTACATTTTATATCATTCATTATTTTTCATAAATGATCTTAATAGAAACATTTTTCTTCCATTGAGAGGACTAGACATGTATAACTTCATTTTCATTGAGAGCTCCAGATAGTGATATATCTCAAAAAAGTAATATATTGAAGAAGTAAAATCTCTTCAAAATTTGAGTCTCACCCAAATCAAAAATAAATGAGGAATCACACCACAATTTATCTTCTATCTCACTTAAGTTCAACTAGATAATGCATTTTCACTTCTAAAATTGGTTGGAAAGGAAAAATTGTCTTGTAATGTGGCTAACCTAATATAATGAACAATTTTACTAAGGGAAAAAATGATCAAATGTTCAAGGAGAGAAATAATAAATGTATTATCATGAAAATTTTGATTAAGAATCCAATGAATTAAATAAATCATTTAAATCACATGTACATAAATTATCTTATTTTTACAATAGAAAATCGTCTTCTGGTTAAATAAACCATGTATTAGTTCTCCCGTGAAATGAGTTGAAAATGAAAAAAAATCATAATGGGTTCATAATCCACATAGGAAGTTAATTTCAAGTATAAATACAATGATAAGTAGCCTGAGATTAAAAAAGCAAAGCAAATTTCATTAAATTTAAAAAATCATAAACTTGAAACAAAGTCATATCCAGCATTCATTTATTTTTAGTTTCAAGGGATCAGTTGCTTTTTTATTCAAATGATATTCATAAATAAATTTTTTAAATATTTTATATGAAAGGGTTATTTTAAACATAAAATTTAAAACATAACACAAAAAAAATTAAATAGAAGTAAATAATGGAAACACAGTAGAAGCTAAAACATAATATGAAAACAAAAATTTGAAAGGAAAGTAAAAAAAATACAAATATTCCAAAATTGTTCCTCCACCTACAAATATTTTTTATAATATCTTCAGTTTACAAAAAAAACTTCTGTCAAATGTAATTAATGAATCTAAATAAACAACCACAAATAAGTTATAAGGAAATAAACAGCCCAGATTCAATTTTTTTATGTTTCTTTAAGATGGATATCTAACACTTGAGAATCTTGAACATTCAATCTAAACAACTTCATCCTATTAACATTAGCTATTAATGGTCTCCCTTTGTCTAGTTATTTTATCATTATTTTCCCAAAATGCTAATCATTACTAATAATTAAAGGTTCAGACAATTTGGTTGAAATTAGCAGGGAACAATATCTATATGAAAACAAATAAAAAAACATGTCTCCTTAATTTCTTTTTTTTATTTATAAAACACCATAATTAAATTAATTGGGTATTTCGTTGCACATTATGGAGATTTTTTATAAATTATTTATGATATACTCTAGCTCCAATAAACAAAATATTAATTCTTTTCATGAAAAAGAAAGATTCATGGTACATGTTTTTACAGAACAAAAATATTTTTTATCTTTCACAACCAAATGGTGAGAATCATTTCCTTAGAATAATTTAATTGGTGGCTTGAAAATTAGTCATTTTAATTTAGTATTATTGGCCCATTTTTCATCATCAAGTCTTAAACTACAATCCCTTAAATTTTTTTCAAGATTTATTTCCATAATATATTTTATTTTTTATTGGATAACTCTTGCAATATATTTTTTGTGGATGATAGGGTGTACATACACTATGATGAACTCAATTTTTCATCAAATTTTATTCCATTTTCTTATTACAAATGTGTAAACTATGATCAGTAATATTAATCTTTGGATACCCAAATCATGAAACCAATTTTTTTTTTGTTAACTTGAACATAGTTTTGTAATCATTATCTATTTTAGAAAAAATATCTATCTAGATGGGGACATATTAAATAGAAGTCAAGATGTAAAGATGTGAAATTTTTTGGAATATTCCCTAAAAATATTTACTTAATATAGAATATAATTAACAACACAAAATATTATTTTTGGAATCTCATCTATTTTGGAAAATATTCCATGAAATTAAAAAAATTACATGTTCAAAAAATAAAAAATCATATCTAAAAATGATTGGACAATAGAAACCTGAATCATGTAATTTTATTGATGTTTTTTTTGCTCAATGTGTTCTACACAACTCAATGTAAGAAGAAAAATATATTACATATTTAAATTCACAATTCGAAATGAATCTCTTAATAATTTTATCAGTAACAACATTCCACATGTAAGGACCATCACAAATTTAATTCTTTTATTCATTAAAAATGTAATTAATTTTTTTCTTGGATAACCTGTAGATAACTTCAATAACTTCAAAATAATTAACATGATCATAAAAATATTTTATTTTACATTAAAAAGAATACAACTCCTTATATTGAATGGTTTCATTAATTAGTTGATAGATATAACATTTATCATTATAAAAATATGGTATCCTTGTTAAATGATTATATGAATGGTTCTCACTTAAATTTTTATCCTTTCTTTCTACATCCTTATCTGTTAAATATAGGATCCATCTCAAATGATGTGGAATTTCATCATGAATCATCATTAGAAATATGACCATAGAAAGGTCAGTGAAAATAATTACCTTGGGGCCCAGCATGTAACATGTAAATTTTTCCAATGAAAATACAACATCTAATAGTTTCTTATCATTTTTGTTTTGTCTTATTAGGTGTTATCTAATTTAATAGAGGATTATGAAATCATATGAGATTTCCTTCCCAAATATTTACTCAAAATTTCCCCATAAAAAAATTCAGACACATTAGTCATGATGTCAAAGGTAAAATCAAATTTGGGGGATGAACTGTATGTGGGGTTATCAATTATTTATTCAATTATCACATTAACACTGCACAATTCTCATAAAAGAAAAATATTGTATCTTTTTTTTGTAAAATAGCCAATGGATGTGAAACTGCAAAAAACAATTATTTCTGAATCTCCTATAAATAATAGAATGTGCTAGGAAGGATCTCACATATATCACTATTATTAGGTATATAAATAAATAAATTATGTCATATTTGGATTAATAAACTTTAATATTATATTGAGAAAAAATATAACCAAGAACAACACCCTTACCCACTATGAAATTGTTCTTTTTCATAATTGAGATTAATATATGTATCAATGAATGATTCAGTAACATGACCCAAACTATTTGAAAAAAAAAATTAAATGATAATACAAAAACAAATAATTCATCCATAAAATACATTAACGCATGTTTATATATATTTAAATAAAATTCTCAACACACACTATTAAAAAGTTCCAGGAGAATTAAAAAAACTAAAGGGAATCCTACAATAAAAAAGTTTCTTAATGGGAATGTGAAAGTGGATTTCTCATGATCCTCTGGTGGAATGTAAATTTTGAAATAACATTTGAATTTTTCCTTAAATCAATAGTTTGGTTTCCCATCTATTCAACCAAGGACATGATAAAGAAATATAAATGGGAAGTGGTCATTCCATGTTAAAATATTTACTTTCATGTAATAAATGCACGTTATCCATTTATTTGGAATCCTAACATGGATAAAGTCTCCAAATTAATTCATTTATTTTGTAATTCCTTGTTTGATAGGAAAATATTATAATTTGTTGACCTATTTTCAATAAGATATGGGAAAAAATATTTAATATACTTACATGGTGTTAAATTATTTCATTATAACCATTAAAAGTTTTCGGTTCAATATCCTTTGAAATTGCTACATTGGTTTAGGATTTTCCTCTAAAAAATTATATGCACACACACTAGGGAAATGATTCTAGTTAAAATAGATATATTACATCTTATATGTATTTTTTGGGTATTAAAGACTCTGAATAGTTGTTTATCATGGCCCCCTGACAATTCTATTAAATTGATAATAGGTAATTGTTCATTCTCGCCTAAGAAGGAATATTTTAGGTCCTAAGTAGTGGTTTCATATCTAAATAAGGTGGGGTTATTTTAATCATTAAAAAGAAAATTTCTCAAATGTGTGATTTTTTAGTGAAGTCCTGGATTCAAGAGGTCATTCATCATGATGATCACATTATATGTTCTCTAAATTTATTTCAGGTTCAAAATTGGAAGATTCTCTTCGGAGAGTACTAGAATTTAAAAGGGTTTCCATAAATTCATATTCATAAATTCTATGATCAAAATTTTCCTTTAATGAAGATTAAAAAATAAATGACTCATTAAAATTTTCAATTTCATTATTTTTTTTTCAAATTCAGCAAAAAGGAAATATATATCTTTTAAAACAGTTTTTGGTTTTTCATCATTGGAAAAATCAGGAAACATATATGTTGAAGACCAATAAATAATATTTATTTGGGTGGATTAATGATCACCAACTAGGTGTTTCATTGATAGTAAAATATTAAAATGAACAAAATCTACTCAAATATCTACTGAAAATATCCTTTTTTTGAACAATGATGATTTATTTTTCATTTTGTAGAAATTTTCTACCTAGAAAGACATGTTCATGGGAACTAAACCGATCAACATACATATGAATGACATAGAAATATATTGGGAAAATCATTTATATCACCTAAATTATAACATCCTATATATTCATAGAATGTTTTTTAGTACATAAGTTGTCATTTTGAATGATTAATAAATAGGATATTAATTATCCAACCTGAAGAGATGAGAATGTGGAATGTGGGAAAACACTAATGGGAGATCCTAAATCAAGTATGAAATTCAAGAATTCACATTTTCTAATGGAAAATTGAATGGTACTAATTCCTATTTCGTTAAATTGTATAGGAAAATAATTTTGAATCATGGATGAATCATTCCAACTTATGATGACTTTTACCCTCCATTGAATTTCCACATGTGGGTACACATATCTTTCAAAAACATAGTATTCCTTGAAACTTGTTTTATATTATCAATAAAAAGTATGTTTTCTATAACATTTTTAGATGATTCAAAAATCTCATTATCCAACACTTTTTCAGCACTCTACTTCACTAATGCAACAATCTTATTATAAGGAAGTTGGGGATTATGTGTTTCTAGGATATCTAGAGCACTATATTGAGAAACATCATAACCATACACCCTCTTCTAATCCATTATTATTATTTTAATAAAAATAGCTTCTCTTGGTTGTGTGTTTCCATTCCATTAAAGTTCATAATTTCCAATATTCCCACCAGTGGTGGGATTATAATTAACAATTACAAATAAGATTTGAGTTTTCTTGTTTGAGGGTTTTTTTGTATTTTTTAAATCCTATTTATGATAGAAATAACTTTTTCCTATCCTATATTGTTTGGATTAACTTTATGTTGTGAGGGTAAAACACAACTCATTCTATTTTTCATGTAAATAAAATCATATGTATGTTCATCCAATTGATTCATCAATGTATTCAGTGGATTATATTTTTTTAGGATTCTTATTGTTTCTTCCCTGATTCATCAAGGTTTTTCTCCAACTGTTGCGTTAGAGGAGCAGGTTAAATGTACTTATAGAATGTGAATTATCTTTCTCAATGAAAAATAATTTTATATTATTACACTATTTTTTGTTGAATAATCAAAATGTAATGTATCATAATTTCTATATATTTTTTAAAAAATTATACGAAACTATTTCACGACAGCACGCTTTGACGACAAAGGATGTTGAGGTCGATATTGCCTGAAATGTAATTTTGAACTTATTCTGAATTACATTTAGTAATCATGAGAGTTAGATTTTCAAACTATTTAATAGGGGCTTAGATCAAAAATATGAGGGCACCAATGAATAAGGAATTCCATAATTATCCTATAAAAGACATAACTTCGATCGACAAGGGTCAGATGAAAGAATTTTTTCAGACATTTCAGAAAATAATAAAATTACTATGAAAAAAGTTATTTTGATTTCATTCTCACCGTTGAGTGCCCAATGGAGGCATTGTGGTGAGAAGATTTGGTGATGATGAGGCGCATTAAAAGAAATTCCTTAATGGATAATTTAGTCCTTGTGTAATTTCTATGTTGTTTCATTTATGAAACATCAGAACGATGCAATGTCACAACATAAAAGAAACGATTTAACATCTTCCATGTCTATTTATCTAATGTGTTGGAGAGTTAAGAATTAAATCGTAGGCAATTCCCTGATGAACCTACAATGATTTTTCTCTACAACGAAGAATAAGGAATGTTGTGGGAATGTCATCGACTTCAACATTCCTCAATGAACTAAATTGAGAAGCAAAGAACGACGTCGACATATTGAACCCTCGAGGATGGAACACTATAGAAATGAATTTCAAATGACTTATGGGTTTAAGCTATTTTTTTTTCGTTTATTAAAATGATGGACACAGTTTAACCCATGAATAGGTTGATCCACGAATCATACATTCTTGCGGGAGTGTGACATCATTTGGCATTCCTTTATATGAGATTATATTATCACTTGGTAGTGGGGTTCACATTATGATAAAACAGTTTAAAAAATGATAATATTTTTTTTAGATCCTAATATCCATTCATATATTTTTTTCCATAATATGAAATTCACATAATCTGACTATTCTGATAGGATTTCCATGGAAAGATAAATTAGTTTATCTAAGATGAGTTGAGAATTCTGAAAAAAAAAATCTTCTGGATGATTGAAATCATATTTTATAGTGTAATTATAAATTCCATGATTCTTATATTTTATTAGGTTAATCATGTGTGTTTTTATAAGGAACAACTCGGTTTTTAGAGTGGTATTTAAACACCAAAGAGATATTGGGTGCTTCAAATTTCCCATTTCAATGTTGTGTTATGCTTTTATTAAACAATGAAAAATTATAATTCATTTTTAGGACATCAGATGTAGACAGGTTTATAATTTTAGTATTTTAAATTATATATATCTTAGATTCATTTGTTTATATACTAATGTGGAAACATTTGATACAATACTCATAATAATGATATATTCATGTTATATTGATAAATAAAAATTCACATTAATATTTTAAATAAATCTTGCAACAATTATACTAATTATTTGTATTGATGTTGTAAATTTATTTTATTAACATTATGGAATACATATGATAGAAATAAGATCATATTATAATAAATATTTAGACTCCATAAAATAAAAAAGATATAATTTAAGAAAATTCCAAGACTAAATGAATGTATTTGGTATAGACTATTAAATTTTTTGTGGTTTAATATAGTGATAAATTCATGGGAAATTATTTATGTGAGATTGAGTTAATGATGTATGATAAATCAAGGCGCTAATTTTTTTCCTCATCCAATTTATATAACATTATAGAACCCGAACAACTGAATCCAGTTATGAAAACATAAACCTTGCATTTCTATTATTCATACTGATGAAGGTGACATTATATTCACCAATAAAAACATAGAATATAAAATTAGAAAACTGGTTCACATGGATTCTAAACAACCTTTAAGATTTACTGTATTATTGAATTAGTTAAAACTATTATATAATTATTACCTATGAATTTTTTTAGAGTGTCATTTCTAGTATACCAATATTTTTATATTCCATATTAGTTCATCAACATCATCCATATGTGACCCTTTTAATCCTAATTAATTCAATATAATACATGATAACATGGGGAAAAAATCAAAATAAGTGTCAGATAAATTATAAGAAATGGGAAACATAATAATTAAAAGTTGAATTTTATTAGTGAGTATCATAAAGGAATTAAATTAGGAATATATAATTATTGTACATTAGAGAATCCAAAAAAAACCCATAACTATCAATTCGTGAATCATCAATCAAAAAACATAGAATAATGATTTTACAATGTAAATTGAAATAAATAATGATTTCCAATGTGAAATAAATCATAATCAATATAAAAATTATAAACTTGTTTAATTTATAGATAAAACATGTTTGTATATTTGAAAAAAAAATCATAAAAACCACTTACAAAACCAATGATAAACCTTACAAATGCAGTATACATATGTTAGACCTCTAATATGGTTCTTTAGAGAATATAATCAATTCCCAATTAATTTGAGTTCTATATCAGTGCACCCATGTTTAAAACTATATTGGTCTCACCTGTTACTATTGATGCACATACATTATATAAGAAATTTCCAAGAAACGCAAAATGATTAAATTACATAGTAATTTTATTTCATCATAAAACACATTAAATAACCACTACATATTTAATATGATTATTAAACATGGAAATGAAGTGGGTTCTATAAGAGTCAATATAAAACATCATTAACCCATGGGATAGAAATTGATTCCATAATTTTATATTTGTACATGATTAACTAATGTAAAATATACGGGTCATAAAAAATGTATTAAAAACAATCATAATTTATCTTGAAAATGAATTAAGAAACTACCGTTAAAATATATACCCATTGGAGAATAAGTAATTTTTTTAACATTTATGTATAATAATACCGTTGAAATATGGGTAATTGAATTATGATGAACATGACCTATTCATTTTGATGAATATTTTGGAAACCGGTTTCTTTCAAAGAATCCATAAAAACAATAAAATGAAGATTTAAATATAATTTATATCACATATTAAGGAACGTTCCCTTTTAATTTTGGGAATAAAATTTAAAACATAAAAGTATTGAAAACATTTTTTTTGAAGATATCCTTGAAAAAATATTAAGGAAGGTTAAAATAAAATAAAGGTGAAATAATTTAATTCATGTTGTATACATTAAGATATGATTCCTTTCAGATTTTTAATAAAATACTAATTGAAATGATTTGGGAAACGACATTATGATTCCATTATTATTTTATAAAAATATAAAGTAGTTAAAATTGACTCTATTAATTCCTTTGAATATTTATAAAATAATGTATTAAAGAAAAAATTAGAAGGCATGCAGAAAAAGGTTCATTTAACTAATATTGGAAGTATAATGAATTTTTATTTAAAAATAATTTGTCACTTATTATAAGCACTATAGAGTTGAAAATTTGTTATATTTCATTAAAATATCATAAATAACTAGAATAAATAAAACAAAATATATTCATTGATGGGTAGACAACAAGATTTCATCATTGGAGACTAAATCATAAATAATCCAGATAAACATTGATATTATAACATAAAACTCTTACCACAATGGGAATAAATAATTAAAATCCCAATGGAGATATTAAACTCAATTAATCATAAAATATGATAAGAATAAATAAGTTAAATATATTAAATTTCAAAGGGGCTATATATACACTTCATATAAGTATATTGGTGTATAAAATTAAATTATATACAATAAATCCAAATTGAGTCTAAAATATTTTACAAAGGTCATATCATTTTTGTGGTGATTAATAAATAAATTTATTGTGTATATAAAATTTAAATCTATATAGAATACTATATTTATAATATAAAATGTTCATGAGTTGTAGAAAACACAATCTTAACATTATATATTTAGTTAAGCTGAATTAGATCCCAATGAATGGAAGTTGAGTTAAGAAATACCTTAACAAATTCATCTTTTTTGTTGAAAATGTTTAAAAAACCTATTTAGTGGTTTAGAAGTTTTTATTTACTTGCCACAGAACCTTATTATTATTTATAATATCATATATTATCCTTTTAGAACACATTTTCATCTTTTCATTGAAAATAATTCAATTTTTCATAGTTTTCTATGTTAATTTATTTCCATTTTCATTCATTATTTTTAATGATTTTTCAAATTATTCTAAATATAATATAGTTATATTATCTTAAGATTAACCTTCATTACATTATTACCATATTTATACAACAATTATAATTTTATTAAAAAAATTGACAGGTATTTTGAAAAATAAAACACATTATTATCCTGAAGATGGTAGGATATACATATGAATTTATGATGTTTCCATTTTACAATGATCATTATAGAATATGATAAGTAATTTATTTATATTTATATAATGATAAAAATAAAAAAAATAACACATAATTTTTTGAAATGTGCCTATATATATCATCCCTGTGTTGTGCTGATGATTATAGAGCATCAAAACGATTTGGGAAGGTTGTAGTCCACACATTCATGAATGTCGTTATCATATTATATCGTGAAAAATTTTAATAATAAAAATGATCTTTTATATTTTAATAATTATAAAAGTGGGATGAATATAATTTTTTATTTTATAAATATTATTTATATTTATTATAATTACACTTGTATTTTATCAATGTATATTTAATATAAATTTATTATTATGTATAACTTTTTTTATGAATAACTGAATGTGGTGGAATTTTAAATAAAATAAAAATGTTCATTGACAAAAACTACCTCTCCTTCGAGTCACTTCATTTGGTTTTCACAAAATACCTTCTTCGGATAGATTTCCATCCAAAATTAGGATTCTGGGATGAAATTAATGGAGTATATCAGTTATTTGTGATGTAATTTTGGATCCAATGGGAATTGATGATGGGACGTATGGAGTATAGGGGGTAGCCTTTAAAAATGATGAGTGGGCCAGTTTTTATTTTCGGAAATAGTGAATTACACCCACATTTGTTTCATTAAAAATATCCCCATAATGAAAAATTATAGATCAAATAATATATAAAGTCAAAATATATCATGAGAAAAAACATTTTGAATTTTTCTAGATAATTATAATTCTTATATTTTTAGTTAAAGCACCCAAGTAAATCCATTTTTTCAATAAGTTTGTTAATAATTTTTTAAAATTTTCACTCTTAATTTAGGTATAAATTTAGTTAGGGAATATAATAAAATAAATTTTATAATGACTAATAATATGGAATCAATTTTTCAAAATAATATTTACAAAATGGGAAAATTTTATTTTAAATTGAATTCCATAAAGACGATGAGAAGGTAGGGTTTCAAAAAGAAATTAGTCAAATGTTTACAACAATTTTATATAAAACTTTAAATTTAAATTTATTAAAATGACCAAATCTAGAATAACTGATACATATTTGAAATAATTATACATTTTAAATATTTTATTATATATATTAACATTATAATTTATTTAATCAAAATCAGTGTTTTTAGTTAATTGTTTTTATTTTTAATAACTAATAAAATAAATAAATGATTTCACAGAAATATAAAAAATTTACCAAAATGTATGATTTAAAATATTATTCAAAAAAAATCATTTATGTATAATTTCGATAATCTGAAAATATTAAATTTGTATCAATATCTGTATAATTTAAAAAATATGGGTTTAAAAAAAGTTTATTTTTTTCAAGCACACAATGATTTTATATTAATAATATGTAGATAAATAATTATTTAATGACAATAAATTATTTTATAGTGATATATAATATATAAATTTAATTTATATAATTCATCATTAGGGGTTTTTTAGTTAATTTCCATGGAGAAACAATACAGATATTAAATTATTTTTTATAAACAATCATATTTTATAACCCAAAATCAATATTATACTAAAATAAAATATATTGATGATTCAAATTTAATTAAGTAGATTAAATATAACTAAAGAATATTTATGTTACATTAAATCGTGTTAGAAACTATTTTTACATTTAAATTATTTAATTTATTAAAATTAGAGAACATTTTAACAAAAAAAATATTATTTTCACTACTAAATAAATATTAAATGTTATGTGAAATATCAAAAACTTTAACCAAAGATAAATATTGGTATTATTATTTCAAAAATTAATCTTATTTTATCACATTATATTTCTAAAAGTTAAAAATAATAATTTTAATAATATTTTCATGAAAATAAATAACAATAATTTTGATGAAAATTTATTAATACATAATAAAACGACTTAAAAAATAATTCATTGTTTCCGTAGTAAAAATTTATCAGTAATTAATATTTATTTGTATATATATATATATATTTCAAATATCAGTTAATAATACTCATAACCCCCTATTTAATAGTTGTGATATAATTTGAATATATAACATTAGTGTGGTAATCTCATTAGTGTGTGTGTTGAATATACTTTCAAACATACAAATCTCAGGGTTTCGTGTATGAAAGAATATCAAACATGTTAAATTTATTTAAAAATATTAATATCCTTATGTACACATGAGTTATATTATTTTCATTTTTTCGTTTAAATTTTGGAAAATTACTTTATTCAATCAAAATTATATAGTATTTTATCCTCCAAAATTTATAAATTTCATCCCCATAATATTATGTTTATCTCACTAATAAAATTTTACATATTTTAAAATAATATTCTTTTAAGTCCAAATCATAAAAATAGTTAATAAAACTTCTTATTAATAAATGTGAAAGGGTGGAATTATTTTCCTCTATAAAAACAAATAATTGGATTCCAAATAGAATAATGTAGTTGGGAAGGGATGATTTTAATACTGATGAAATGAAAAAATAAGTATGAATAGTGATTTAAGGGATTAAAATTTATTATTGGTCTTCAAATTGAAATTTATTTATAAATATTACAAATAGATTTATGATTATTATTTTGTAGTTATTTTAACTATCTATTTTGATCATGAACATTCTTCTTCATGGTGGATCGCAAATGATAAAACTATTCAATTAACACACGCAATAATGATAATAATGAATGATAATTAACAAACGGTTGATAAAATTTTATAAAATAAAAATATATGATATTATAAATTTTATTATAGTTGTGGAAAAATTTAATAACATGTTTAGAACCACTATATTGTATTTTTAATCATGTTCAACCAAAATTAAGTCTAAGGTAAGTGACTTGGTCTAAATCTCTCTTCAAGGAGTCATATAATAATTTTTTGCACCAAATTATATTATATGGTGTATATAATAACATGTTGAAATGTAATATCATGATTCATAAATAATTCATGTTCTTAATGTATCAATTTGACTTATTTTATCCAAAAATATTTTATATTAAAGTATCAAAGTGGTAAATACTTTCATAACTAAATTTAATTTCATTAGGTTATATAAAAAAATCACTATGTTTTATATTCAAAGATTAAATATGTAACATCTATTTATAATATTATTTTGTATTCTTACATTTTTTGTGGATTCCAAGTTTATATATATAATTAATTAATTAATTAATTCAATATTTTGCATTATTATCATTATAAGGGTTTATTTCACAATATCCATTGGATTTATATTGTTTATTACTGAATCGTTTTTGATGTAAATTATATGATCATTTTATAATATATCCATTAATTTAATGGAACTATTATCGTTTAGAATTAATAGTAGAAAAAATCACACTTTTGTACATAATGTATTTTAGAATTTTTTTTTTATAAAATCTGATTTCATTTCTCTCCATAGTAAGAATTATTTTTACTTCCAAAACAATGTTTCATAAACATGTTTTCAAAAATTATTTTAACATTTTTGAAAATGTATTTTTAAAAAAAGTTTTTCCCATTTTGATTTTTTCCCAAAATTATTAGAGAAGAATATTCCCGTCATTTATAATACAATACTTGTAGGGTTTTTATAAAAATATGAATAGAATATTTGTTTTAACGTACTTATGATGTATGTGATATCCTTCAATCATGACCACTTAATTTGAAGCCCCAAAATTAATCTCTCATTAAATAGTAATATTATGGTTTTATTTTCATGTTATCTGATCATATTTGAAAATTATAAATACCAGAAATTTCATTTAAATAAAACACCTAAGTGTTTAAAATACAGAAAGGTCCAAGGAAAACCATACAAACCAAAAATATCTATTAAAAGACCTATTAGAATTATAGGGAGACCACCCAAAAAATTTAGAACCCCAAGAAGAGAATATGGGTCATTCGAATCTGTCACAATGAACATTAGAATGGCCAGAGTCACTACAACAGCACTAAGCATCAATGGGATGATGTTCACCTTCATCGTTAATTTTTTTTATTTTGGAAACACCTTAAAATAGTGTTTTGTAAGAGTCTTAATTCGACTATTACCTTGGGTGACCATTGAGTTATAACGGCTATAAATATAGTCATTTGCCTTTTGGTGGATTAATTAAAAATATCTAACAATAATTTTTTTTCCATAATATTTATTTTATGGATTGAAATTATAATAAAACCTCTTAATATGAGATTTAAAAGGTTAATGGTTTAATATTTTGATCTACACTTTGTGTGATATTAAAAGGATGTGAGGATTTCAAACACATTTCAAATATTTTAAATATCCTGTAAATTTTTTCATTCTTAATCCATAAACAATATCTCTAATAATGCTAGCATAGTTTTCATGTGTATATATATATATATATATATTAAATTTTATGTTATAACTTTGTGTTTAAAGGGATGTATGCTTTTTACTATGAATTTGGAAACATGTTTATAAATAATTTTAGTAAAACTCTTAACCTAGGAAAAGAATAATTTAATTGGTTTAACTTAATCATTTAATGTTTAAAATTAAAATAATATTTTATAAAAGGTAAGATATTCTCTTTATAGTTAAATTGGATATATTTATTTTTCTATGATTTTATAGTTAATTTTGTGAGTTGGTTGTTTATAAAAAATATATACCCACTAGTTTCCAACCCTCAAGACGAGCTAAGAGAGGCAACACATGCAAGGCAGTCGTGTCTATCCTTCAGCCTCAGCACAAGCCGGCCCGAGAGGGGGGAATAGTTACCCCAAAGGGAACACAGGGGGACATGAGGGAACAAGAGGCACCATCATGCAGGGTGGCATAGAGGCATGGGTGGGCGCAAGAGAGCACCTGCAGAACCTGGGATAGGGTGGTACTAGGAGTGGGGGAAGGATTAATCTAGCATAAGGCTGAGAGATTCAGGCTTATAAAGGGCCGTAAAACCTCCCTCCAATTTGATGTGGTATGAGAGAAAATGGTGAGGATCGAACCCATGTCGTTGGATCGTGTCATGCGCGATCTGGGCCCTCTATTTCTTTCCAGAGATCATCTCTTACTAGCTACGGTATCCTCTATGTTTTATGTGTGTCGTTCGATCTAAAATTAATCTAATATCAGCTGTTTGAGATTTTTAAAACACTGCGTTGATCTGAACTGTCCGATCAAATCAGGATCTAATGAAAGCCGTCTATTTTTTTTTAAATCCATGTTTTCTCTTATACCACTAGATAAATCTCCATTTAATCACTATCGTGCATTTGTTTTCCTGATTTCCTCTCTGGTGTATTATTCTTCTTTTCCCACCTCCGCCAAACTAGTAACGATATTTCTACTTTCACCATTTTTCCACAACCGTGGTTTCTCCCATCACTATCTGAAGCCCCTAATTTCACGTATTTTACACAAGGCCAACACCCCATTCTTATTTTAAACCGAATAGGTTTTTTATTTGTTTCAAGTGACATTACAATTTTCAATATAATCTATGTATAATTTTGTTTGTATAAACAATCCATTTGCACTCTAACCTCTCGTTCCTCCCTCTTTGCATGTCCCCTTCAAGATCCTCCGAGAATTTCCCGAGCCCCTCCTCCTCCTCAAACCAAGTTATGTGAAATTAGAGGTCATTTTTGTTTCATAGGAAGTATAAATATATATATATATATACTCATAAGATTGTGTATAAAAACTTACAGTTTAGTTATGCTTTTCTCTTATACCGATCCTTGGATTTTTGAGTTCAAATGGTATTATGAATTTAGAGGAAACATATATTGCCTTAAATGTTGTGCTAGAAGTATATATATTTTTATAAATATATATACTCTTATATATATATATACATCATTGTAGTTTGGGTGATAACCCAAAAATAGCCAACCCTAGGTCTTATAGATTTTGGGTTATGTAATATTTTCAAACATGAAGGATTATTTTCTTTTCCTCATGCAATATATAAATATATATACCTTATATATCTGATTATATATGTACTCATATATATATATAACCATACAATTTTTAAATAACCTCTCTTATGATCGGTTACTAGGTCTCTAAACTTTGAGTTTCAAGGATGAAGTAGATTTTTTTTAAACATAAGGAATTATATTTTCATATATATATATAGAGAGAGAGAGAGAGATAATACATGAGAATGTATAATTATATAGTATGTATAAGTCACCTTATGTGTAACACCCCATGCTTTCACGATATGCTTCTCTTTCAATAATACAGTAGCGTGTGTTGTACACAAGTTTGAGATACTAACACACTGCGACCAATGAATGTAGTTGTTATGAATAGTAATAACCACTTTTTGAAATTATATTAATTTTATAATTCAAAATGGACTTCATTTTTGTATTCGGAATATCGAAATTATCCTAAGTTGAATTTTTGGTATTTATCTGAAAAACTTCAATTTTTGATGAATAGTGAAACCATTAAGTGGTAGTTTAAAAACTAATTTTTCATGTAAATGAAACATTACCACTTATGTGTATTGAATTTCAAAAATCCAACACACATGGTTTTCATTACGAAGCAAAATGTGGTTCAATGAGATGAAAATAATTTTTGGTGAATAGTAACTTTTAAGTTTTATTAATCGTGATTAAAGGTAATTAGTGTAATTTAAGGTAAATATAATGATATAATAATATGAAATTACCTTTACACTTGTCCTACCCTTATTGTATGACTCATGTCTGACCCAGACAATCCATGGGTCAACTTGGGGACCTCATGGAGCCACTTGGGTAAGAAAATGACATTAATAACTTTTTATTTAAAGTAAAAATAAAATTGTCACAAACATGTGTTGTTTTACTAAAACAATTATTACATGCGGTTATATAAGTTAAAATTTCGACTATAAATATTCATTGGAAATCTAAAAATATTTCCTACATCATGATAGTTTTTATATAATTTTTATACATTAAATAAATTAAAATTTTTATGACACCATGATGATGCATCGATTACCTCGTTAATTAACGATTTAAATAAAATGAAATGATAATGTAAAATCTAAGACTTACACTTGTCAAAAACCTATTGGATGAGTATATTTCGATACCTTATCACCTTATCATATAAATATATAATTGTGGGACCTTTGAAGTCCGAAAAGTATTTCATAATAATGTAACATTTCATTACTTTCCAAGAGTGCCCCTCTTCTCCTCTTATAAAAGGCCCCCACCTCTACCACCTTATTCACACATTAAAAGCCATTTGGCTCAGCCAACTCTACCCAAATACTCTCTCAACTTCCCTCTATTACTCCTAAAAGCCTCACTTTGGGAATAATTTTTCCAAGGAAGCCTTTGGCTCAAATCAAAAAGAGTTACCCGATTTTAAGGTAATGTCTTCTCTTATGTTATTTTGTTTTATTTTGATTCTAAAACCCCTTAAACTCTTTTTATTACTTTATTTTGTAACAAAAAAAGTATATTAAATATACTAGGATGTTTTTATGAGAAGGATTTTATTTACACTTACACACACCTTCGTCTAATGGTTAAAGAACATACTGTCTCTGTGGGTGGCGAAATACTGCCTCACGAAATGATGATTGTTCAATATTTTTTTAACACCTCTAATGGTGGCCATTATGATGAAAATATTTCTATATATGATATATATTATGTTTATGTTTTCCTTATGCTTCTTTATTTCTCATTTATGGCATAACTTTATGATTTCCATTATGGGTAAACGCGATAATTTCATTTTAGGAAGTGCGGACTACCGCCCCCTCAAAGTGATTTGAATCGTTAATGACATATGTGGGACGTATAAAGGATGGAGTAAATTATATTATATATGATATTATAATGGAATTATAATACACCTTTATATCATTATTATTTCATTCCATTAAATATGAAATAGAAATGAAAGTAGCGTTCATGCGTACGTATGGCTTACCGTCTCCATGAACGGTGCATTTCATTTCTTACCTATAAATGTTACGTAATATTATGAATGAATGTATATACTGGATATATATGGTATATATGATATCTACATCATGAATATAATTCTGGATATAATGGATATTTTACGACATGAACAACTTGTAATTATAAGAAGATTATTTTTGACTCAAGTACCAATGATCGACAAAACGACCATTATTAACATAAATAATTAGATAATGTTCATAACATGGTAATAAGTGATATAAAATGAATAATAAACTTGAAAAAGTTTCTTAAGAAATTATAAATTAACTCTAGTTTATTATTCAGGAGATTAAAAAACGATCGAGTCAAGTCAGACCTGAGGTAAGGGAACTTCTTAACCGAAATTTCTGTTCTTTGGGTTAATCTCCTACTTTCAAATTATGTCATGTAATTATTATGTTCTATCTTGTATTTTTTACTTTCTTTATGTGTAATTATATTTTATACATATAATAGAACTATTTTATTTAAAAAATGATCTTGGTAAGGGAACTTCTTAACCCAATTTCCATTCTTTTGGTTAATATCCTACTTTCAAATTATGTCATGATATTATTATGTCATATCTTGTATTTGCACTTCCTTTATGTGTACTTATAGTTAATACGCATAATAGATCTATTTTATTTAAAAAATGATCTTTGTAAGGGACTTCATCTTAATCTCCTTTCATTGAGGCATATTTTGTTTTATACACAACTTTATTCCATACGGTGTATAAACCCCTTTCACTTTTACGTTTATTCAAAAGGAATCTTTTTATAAAAAGTGTTTTACTAAACAACAAAAGGGAGTAGTTTTTTGTCATACATATGCGGTGACAATGACTTCTCCGCCACCGTGACCATTATTTGAGTTTCGGCTTCCTCTACAAGACATAGTTTTTTTTAAATGAAAAATAAATACCATGTTTTACTATTCTTTTATTTTTGTATTAAAAATGGTTTTGAAAGTTTTTTTATATCAATGTGTTGTATTGATATCTTGTGATTGAAATTTGGAAATGTTATGTTTCTTATATGCATGTTTTATGTGATACGATTATGTTATGGTTTATGATATGTTTAAACCTATTCATATGAGGAATGCATTGGACTTAATAAGTGACGGGTGGAGCCCGCTATAGCTCCTCGATGCATCGGTAGGTCTCATGAGACAAACTAGTGTCTTGGAATGAGGCCTTGAAAAAATATTATTTATAGTCTTGGCACGAGGCCTTGGCTACGTGGTTATGATAGTCTGGCATTATGCATTTCATCATTATGAAAGTGGTTATTGATATTGCTTGTGATTATTCGACTAGTAGAATATCCATGAGAATAATTAAATGAAATTATTTCATTTTGTTTTTTCCATATTATGCTGATGTTCATGTTTAAAAGGCTTTTGTTTAGTTATACATTGCCTTAAATTTTTATGTTTATTTATGAAAGCTTCCGCTATATTGTTATCCTTACTGAGCATCTGAGCTCACCCCTTTCAATGTTTTTATTTTTTCAGGATGTGAAGAAGTATTTTATGAATGACATGATGGGATAATATGAGGGGATATGAAGACAATATGTTGTTGTAGTTTTGTATTACTTTATAATGTAATGTAAAACTTATGAATATATCTAGTGTTTCAAGGCTACTAAACTAATCGGTCTTCCGAGACTTGATCTTTGTGATCATTCCAATGTTACTTAATAATGCACTGACTCTGGGTAACTGGGGTCGGGGCATTACATTATGGACCAGTTTTTAGTCTCTCAACATTGGACATCAATGATGTTTGACATTTTTATAAACAGGTATTTGTCGATTAATTTAGGTGTAAGACCCTTAGGTGTACTCTATTATTCATATAAGTTATATGTGTAATTGAGGTTTACAATTATATAATTTTTTTTAATAAATAAAACTTTTATATTTTTATATTATGATTTAATTTTTATGGACTTGTTGTTAATTAATGTGACTAAAATATTATGGTCATATGGGTGTCAATGGATTTTTGGTATAAACCATTTAATATAGTGTATATTTGGATATGAGAATATATATGTATACATGTAGATCATTAACCTAAATTTTACTTAGAATTTTCCAAGGATTACTAAGAAAGAATAAAAAATGTGTTTTCAAAATATGTTTTTTTAAAACACTATTCTTCATATACACACGGTTGTATGAACAATTTACACAACACAGATCCATAATTTTGGATATTCTAAATATTATACATATTCGGTGTTTAGTTAATGTGGAGAGTTGATGAGAATAATATTTGGGGTTTGAAACTTTTATGTTATTGTGTATGAATTTCTTATTAATGTATTTATATATTAAATAGTGTAAGTTATGGTTGAATCCCATGATTTCCATTTTTATCATTATATATACCCTTGTGATGTGTTATACATAATCATACCAGTAATAAATTTTTGAGAATCATTGAAGTATTTGTTTTTTCATTTATGTAATTATGCATCCAAACCATGAAGGAACTCCTATATATAATTGATTAATGGTGTTTTAGAATGTAAGGTTATCATTTCATGTAAAAAACCAGTATTTATTTTATTTCATTAATTGTCATCACATTTTCCATCATATGTATATCAAACCCACCATTCAATGACATAGCCATGCGGTTGATAGTTTTGTAATTAATACTTATACACCTGATTAACTATATTTATGTAAATTTTATTGAATGGAATTAAAACTCTTATGACATTTTATGGATTAATGAATTAAATTGTTCAAGGTGGTATGGGACACCTTTAATAATATGAAATGTGAAATTAAATATTCCTAGTTGTATGGGACACCTTGAATAATATGAAATGTGAAATTAAATATTCAAAGTGGTATGGGATACCTTAATAATATGAAATGTGAAATTAAATATTCAATGTTGTATGGGAAATTTTGAATATATGAACCTATTTGGAATATGATGAATGTAATAGACTTGATATAATGGGTTAGAGACCGGTTAATGAGTGCCCCTCGATGGATCGACAGTTCTCATGAGACAATTAGGTCACGGAACGAGGCCATTGATATTTTGGAGTCTAGACATGAAGTTTTGACAAGGTCTGATATTATACATTCCCTCATAATGTTTATGATAATTAATTAACCAAGTGGATATCTGACTAGTAGAATATTCATGGTTAAGATCCAGTTCTTATGAGTATGGGAAAAAGTAAATGCTTATGGCATGATGTTTAATTGGTACTTAGTGATTTTAGTAACCAATGTATGTTTCACAGTATTAGTGTATGAAAATTAAGTTATTACCTTTATGTGGAACTCTGATTATGTATTACTCTTAGTAATTAAACTTATACGTGAATATTCATAAGTCATACTCATTTAGAATGTCTTTTACTTATTACTATAAATGAGCATGCCGATAATTGAATCGTGTTACCTTGTAATTATGATAGTTTTCTTTTAATTGTGCACTTTTATTTCATAGAAAATTATTATGAAACGTTACATGTGTTACATCATTTATTATGAAAAAATTTTTGTGGAAATTTTTAAATAATTTTTTCAAAAAGTTATAATGTATAAATTGTGTTATTTTAAAACCCCTTACTGGGAATTCGTATGCTCACAGTACGTTTTTGAAATAAATTTTTTAGGTATCAGTTTTTAGTCTAAGAAACATGTCACAAGAGGTTGGTTTCCCATAACCTAAACCAAATCGATCCTCTGTAAGGTACATGATGTGGAAAATATCAGTGCATGTTTTTTTAAAAATTTAAAAAACTTGTTTCAAGGCACTAGCTTCGGGTATTCAAGACTTAGGTTGTCGTAGTTGGTATCAGGGGATTTGGTTTTAGATAACTCTGGAAAACTAAAAATTAACAATGAAAAGATTTAATTAAGAATTACTAAGTATAATGTTTTTATAATTTTCATATGGAAAATGGAAATACCAGTCTTTTTCTTATTCCTATTGAAGCCCTCAAAACCATAATTTCCCTAGCCATCCACGATAACATTGTAAATAATCCCATATTCGTATGACATGAAATCACCTCTATGATGTGTCCAACACTCCCCATGTACTTCAACTCTACCAAGGAGCAGGTTTGGACTAACTCTTTTTTATACAAACCCAATTTCCATCCTACACACGTCAGAGAAAGTACTACGAGGGACTTTTTTGATGTTTCACCATAGTAGATGGCATCCAAGACCTTATGGATTTCCAAGAAGCTGCAGCAGTGGGAGACCTCCGTATATCATATATGTGCCAAGTCCTGTCCTATGGACATTATGTTCAAATAATGGGCTTTGAAATCCTTGAATTTGAAGCCACCTATTCTTTGTTCAGACATCATGTACATACTGATGTCTCTCGTTTATACACCCCTCATGTCACACTCTGGAGACACCATAAGTGCACCCACGAGAATGAACTAGACTTCTCAGGTCGCATTTGGTTTAGGGAGATTGAGAGCTTTGAAAATTTTTGGGGGATTTGGGTAATTGAGAACAGGGGAAACCAATAGTTTTGGGAGTATTATACCAGTTGTTTTAATGAAAATACAATTTTTTTGTTTCTTTTTCTACCATTTTAGTGTTTGTGTTTCACTGAATGGATTATCACGAAAAATATTTATTTTCATATGGAAGGAATGACCCATATCTTATCTCTTACCATTGAGGTACTATAAGACATTATGGTCAGAAAAAGTTCAGAATAGTACTTTCCCTTCGTAAGCCTATGAAGAACATGAAAACATATTTATGGGATATATAATAGTCCACACATTATCTACTCCTGCCAGGGGAATGCGTACATCTACCACCATATAGCCACTGCCCAACTCACTGACAATAGGTGAAAGGGAATTTACAATGAATGTCTTTTCATATGTTTCACACTTTCCTGAAACATTACAGTAAGGGTAAGGTTTCAAGAGGCTACCTTTGAGGGGAACCTCCACCCAGTGTACTTGCACCAAATCATGATCTTTAGTTTATATGACCACTTCTACGACCTTGACATCCTTATACAAGAGATGTCCCGACGATTCCTTAGAGAGTTAATCTATTCAAACATCTATGAACTATCTACCATTCGAGATTCCCTATGGAAGCCCGAGTGTACACTATATGAGTTTAAACCATTCTGTACAAGGTGTTATTAGGTTAGGGAAGTAGAAAATTGTACACAAACTTGGGTAATCAGTTGGCCACACCTAAGGATACCACACGATGGAGGATGTGGTAAAGAATGTCAGATAGTTCCTTTCTAGATGAGTTGTATGAAATGAATTGTGAGGATGCAATTCTTTGTAGGGCATGGATAATGTGACACCCCAAAACTAATCTCTCATGTAATAGTAACATTATGGTTTTATTTTCATGTTATCTGAAAAAAAAATTCAAACTATAAATACCAGACATTTCATTTAAATAAAACACTAAGATTTTTACATTATAACAAGGTCAAAGGAAAACTATACTAACCAAAAAACCTATTAAAAGTCAATTATAACTATAGGGAGACCACCCAAAACAATGATAACCTTAGGAAGATAATATGGGTCTTTCAGATCCATTGTAATGAACATTAGAATTACCGGATCCACTGAAAATTCACTAAGAATCAATGAAATTATGTGCACCATCTTCATCAATTTGTATTGATTTTGGAATAACCTTAATGCATGGTTTTATAAGAGACTTAATTCGATCGTTTCCTTGGGTGATCATGGAGTTCTAACTGCTATAATTATAGTCTTTGGTCTATTGGTTGATTAATTAAAAATATCTATGTACAATTTATTTTTCCAAAATATTTATGTTATGGATTGAAATTATAATAAAACCTCTTATTATGAGCTTTAAAAGGGCATTTGTTTAATATTTTAAACTACACATAGTGTTATTTTAAAATGAGGCGAGGATTTCAAACACCTTTCAAATATTTCAAATATCATGAAATTTTTATCATTCTTAATGCTTATATAAGATCTCTAATAATACTAGGATAGTTTTTATATAGATATATTAAATTTTATGTTATAAATTTTTGTATAAATAGAGGTAGGATTTTTAACTCTGAATTTTGAAACATGTTTATAAATAATTTTTTGTAATTTTATTAGTCAAGGAAAAGTATAATTTACTTGGTTTACCATAATCTTTTAATGTTTAAAATGAAAATAAGGGTTTATAAAAGGTATGATATTGCCTTTATAGTTAAAATGAATATATTTATTATTCTATGATTCTACTATTAATTTTGTGAGTTGGCTGTTTATAAAAAATATTTAACCGCCACGGTTCAGCCCTCTAGTCGGGATGAGGGAGGAAACACATTCTAGGAGGCTGAGCCTAACTCTCAACCTCAACATATTATGGCCCAAGGGGAGGGCATAGTTACTCTGATGGGCACACAAGAGAACATGAGGGAAGTATAGGTACCACCATCCAGGGCGGCACAAAGGTGGGGGTGGTCGTAAGAGCGTACCCGCAGAACCCGGTATGGGGCAGAACCAGGAGGGGGGAAGGAGTGATCTAGCATAATGTTGAGATCTCCGGTTTTATAAAGGGCTACGAAACCTCTCTATGATTCGTTGAGGGACAAGGATAAATGGCCAAGATCGAATTGAAGCAATTGGATCACGTCGAGCGTGATCTGGGCCATCTTTTTCGATCCTACGCTCAAATCCTAGTAGGCGGGGTATTCTTCACATTCTATGTGTGCCTTATGATACAATAGAGATCTAATCTCGACCATCCAAGATTTTTAAAACATCGTGTTGATTGGTGATGTCTAATCAAATCTCAATCTAATCGAAGCAGCCCATTTTTTAAAAAAAATTCAGTTTCTCTTACACAGCTGGATCAATATCAATTTAATCAATGTCGTCCATTTGTTTTTCAAGATTTCATCTCTGTTGTGATCTTCTTTTTCTCCCGCTTACCCCAGACCAATAACTATATTTCTACTTTCACTATTTTTTCACACTCATGGTTTCTCCCATTACATTCTAAGGCCCCTTATTTCACACGTTTTATACAAGGCCAAAACCCCGGTCTTATATTAAACTAAATAGGTTTTAGATTTCATGCAAGTTACATTAAACTATTCTTTATAATCTATGTATAATTAAGTTTATATAAACAATCTGTTTTCACTCTAACCTCTCAGGATTCCCTCTTTATAAGTCTCCATTAAGATCCTATGAGATTTTCCCGAGCCTGTTCTCTTCCTCAAACCATGGTAAGGGAAGTGAGTGGTCTTTCATTGATGCATTGGAAGTATAAATATATATTTTCTCATAATATTATGTATACAACCATAAATTTTAGTTAATATTTTCTCTTATACCGATCCTTGGATTTTTGAGTTCAAATAGTATTATGAATATAGGGGAAACTTATATTACCTTAAATGTAATGTTAGATGTTTAAATTTTAATATAAATATGTATACATTTATATATATTTACATACTTTCGGTTTGGGTGAAAACCCACAAACACCCGACCATTGGTCGTACGGATTTTGGATTATGTAATCTTTTTAAAAATGAAGGATTATTTTCTTTTCCTCATGAAATATATATATATATATATATATATATCCAATTATATATGTACTCATATATATATATATATATAACCATATAGTTTTAAAATAACCTCTATTATGTTCGGTTACAAGATCTCTAAACAATGTGTTTCAATGAATAGATAAATTTTTGTTTTAAAGATAAAGAATTATATATATATATATATATTATACATGGGCATGTATAATTATATAGTATGTATGACTCACCTTCTAGACCAGTTTTATGTCTCTCAACATTGGATATCAATGATTTATTGACATTTTTATAAACATGTATGTGTCAATTGAATTTGGTGAAAGACCTTTAGGTATACCCGATTATTCATATAAGTTACATGTCGGATCGAGGTTTACATTCATATAAATTTGTTTAATAAATAAATATTTGAAATTTTTTTATTATAATTTAAAGTTTAGGTACTTTTTTATTAATCAATGTGACTAAAATATTAAGGTCATATGGGTGTCAATGGATTTTTAGTATTAACCCTTCAATAAATAGTATATATTCGGATGTGAGAATTTTGTGTATACATGTAGACCTTGATCCTAAATTTTACATAGAATTTTCCAATGATTACTAAAAAATAATAAAACATGTGTTTTCAAAATATGTTTTTGTTTAAAACACTACTCTTTATATACACCTTGTTGTATGAACAATTTACACAACACGAAACCCTAATTGTGGGTATTCCAAATATTATACTGATGATGTGTTTAGTAATTGGGGAGAGTTCACGAGTATAATATTTGGCGTTTGCAACTTTAATGTTCATGTTTATGAATTCATTATATATATGTATCTTTGTATTAAATGGTGATAGTTATGTTTAAATCCCCTGATTTCCACTTTTAACATTATGTATTCCCTTGTGATATATTATACATAAGCATACTAGTAATAAAGTTTTGAGCATTTGTGAAATATTTGGTTCATAAATTAAGTAATTATCTATCAAAATCATGAAGGAATTTCAATATATAATTTATTAATGAGGTTTTATAATGTAAGGTTATCATTTCATGTAACAAAATATGTATTTATTTTAGTGCATTAATTGTCATCACATATTCCATAATCGGCATGTTATACTCACCATTCAATTGCATAGCTATACGGTTGATAGTTTTGTAATTAATCCATATACACCTGATTCACTATATATATGTAAATTCTAATGACTGTAATTAAAAGTCTTATGAACTTTTATGGATTCGTGAATTAAATTTTTCATGGTGGTATGAGACACCTTGAATAATATTAAATGTGAAATTAAATATTCAAAATGGTATGTGACAACTTGAATAAAAAAGAAATTTGAAATTAAATATTCAATCTGGTATGGGACACCTTGAATAATATGAAATGTGAACTTAAATATTCAAAGTGGTATGGGATATTTTGAATATACGACTATATTTGGAATATAAGGAATGTAATAGACTCAGTATAACGGGTTGGAAACCGGTTAATGAAATCCCCTCGATGCATCGACAATTCTCATGAGACAATCAGGTCATGGCATGAGGTCGTTGACATTTTACAGACTTCACATGAGGTCTTGATAGGGTCTTATATTATATATTCACTCATTATGTTTATGATAATTAATTAACCAAATGAATATTTGACTAGTAGAATAGCCATGGTTAAAAGACATTACTTATGAGTATCAGAAAAGTAAATTCTTATTGCATGATGTTTATTTGGAACTCAATGATTTTAGTAACTAATGTATATTTTAGAGTAGTAGTGTATGAAATTTAACTTATTACATTTTTTCACAACCCTTCTTATGTATTACACTTAGTTATTAAACTTGTACTTGCTTATCCATAAGTCATAATTATTTAGAATGCCTTTAACTTATTACTCTAAATGTGCATGCCTATAATAGAATAATATTCCCTTTTAATTATATTCGTTGTATTTTAATTTTTCACTTTTATTTCTTGGAAAATTGTTATGATACATTACATGTGATACAACATTTCTTAATAAAAATGTTTTATGGGAAGTTTTAAAGAATGTTTTCAAAAGTTATAATTGGTATATTTTGTTATTTTAAAACCCATTTCTGGTCATTTGTATGCACCCCCTAGGTTATTGAAATAAATTTTATTAGGTATTAGTTTTTAGCTGAAGAAGCCAGTCAGAAGCGGCTAGATTTGTAGAACCTGAAGCGAATCGATCCTCCGTATGGGACTTGATGTGTAAAATATTAGTGTGTGTTTTGTTAAAAATTTACACATCATGTTTCAAGGCACCGACTATGGGTATTCTGGACTCAGGTTGTAACACACAATGTTTTAAATATTACATTATATGTGTCAATGGATAATCTATGTGAAATGTATTTTCAATAAATTGTTGAAAATTTCATTTTAAAAATAGTTTTTCAACATGAAAAGTGTATTTTTTTCAAGAATAAATTTAATGATATTTTTTGGTATATCAATTAATCAACAATAAAATACTATTTATTATTAAACCTATGAGTATATGTTAGATATATACTCTAATTATTATTTATATGATTGGTTTTTGAACATTTTTTACAAAAACTATATAGAAATTCACATTATAGATTGTTTTTTTGTCATTAACATTCAATGGAATTATTTACTTTCTTGTAAAAATTAAATATTCTAGAAATATCCATATTATTTATCATGAATATTATTAATAAATAATCAATATATAATTTAAATATATAGTGTTATGAATTGATTGTTATTTTTTTATCTGGGTCAATATTGATAAATATACATTTTTGACTAAATAATGATATTTTATGATAAGGAATGTTTTTCATGCATTAAATTTATAATTTGATAAATGAGGAATGCATTTGAAATTCAGTTAATGGTGGGTAAAAGAATTATAAATATCTTAGATACATTGATTTTATCATGGGGTGAATCAGTCTGCTAGAATTAAATGACCTTTTACTAATATATTGAAACCATTATACGAATGGTCTGGATGGTAGAGGTATCCTAATTGAAATGGTCATGAAATTCAATAATTAAGAATTTATATCATTAAGAATATAGCTATGATGATCCAATTTTTTCAAACTAATATTATTTATCGATTTATTTTATTCTATGTTTATTGATTAAATTTCATGTCTTTTCATTTACTTACCATCCTATTTTATTTATACCTTATCTTATTATCCCTCATATTTTCACAATGATAATATAATTTGATGTATTTCTGTAACACCCCGAGATTTTATGAAAAATATTATTTTAATATCATTGATGTCTTGTGTTTTATGCTACAACAAGATTACCTTGCGCTATACGCAACACCGTATGAGCTTGCAGTATACACAATACTATTCTTGGATCATGTTAAACACAATTTTGATAGTAGTTATTCTACAAAACATTGAGTGTATATATATAAATATATATATATATTAAATGTATAAATGAAATATGGTTGGATTCTATTATACGAAAAAATAGAGGAGTCCTGCACAACATGCAACCCTAACTTGGCTTGCATTACACGCAATCGCGACTTTCCTCGATAGCGTGTGTTGTACGCAATACCAGGTTTCACAAAACCACGATATATGGTTATAATATTATTATTAACTATCCTTTATGAATAGTATAAACTAAATTTTTAATTTCATAACATTATTATTCATCTTACACATTTTTTAGAACATTGTATAAGAACAAAATAAATTTTTTGGGTAAAATAAGTATATTTTTCAAAAAAAATGCAGTTTTGCCGCCTTTTGATGGAGCACCCACTTTAAATATAGTTTTTGACATGTTTATAAGTTCAATTTTACAAAATAAAATTATTATTTGGAATCAGGATATAAAATTTTACCTTGGATAAATTTTTCATATTATTCTGATAACTTTCATATTTTAATGAATAGTGAAAACACGCTATATTTTAATTAAAAACAACTTTTTTCATCATAATACCTTATGTGATAAATTATAATATTTAATGGTTTTAAAGTATAAATAGAATATATTTTTACCATTTAATATAATGTATTTCATTATCCTTTATTTTACATTGAATTCGAAGGTTAAATAAATTCAATCTTTTGCAATGTTTTAAACAAAAACCCATTTTCTTTCGACAATAGGATTAATTTTAATTTAATTTCTGCAACTTCTGTGTATTGAATTTGAAAAAATGGATTCCATATTTGGAATCAGTGGGTCCAAATTATATTAATAGACTAATTTTTATTTTTGGGCAATATGAATAGTAACAACGGTAAATTTTATTTACCATAGTAAAAGGTAAATTTGGTAATTAAGGGTAAATATAATATTATAAAATTATACTAATACTTGTCTTAATACAATTGGATGATTATAATTTGTCCTAAGTCATATTTGGGTCGAAATGGAATCCATTAGAACCCACTTGGAGGTGATTAAGGCCTTTACTTTATTTTATTTAAAGGAAAGTGAAATATGTCTCACTCAAGTTTAACAATTAAAATATTTTTAATATAAGTTTATACAGAATATAAATTCGTTTATAAATACTAATTTTAAAGATAAATTGTTTTTCTTTTTCATGGTAATTTATTTGTAATTTTTAAGAGTTATTTAATTACCTTATTATCTTATACATTAATGATACAGATATTATTTATTTAGTGAAAAATAAATAATATAGTTTTTATTGAAATACTAATACATATCAAAAGGCCCAAAAATCTACACAAAACATATTATTAGTGTATATATAAACCCTAATCATCCACTGGCCGAATTGTGGACCATTTGGATCCTTATTAAGGCGATTGTGACACTTATATTATTTTATTTTAAAGGATGCCAAAGTTGTCACATTCATAATTTAATAAATATAACAATTTAAATATTTTTATTTTAAGATGATAAATTCTAGTAAAAGTATTATTGTGAAATTTAATAGATTTAAATTCATCATATGATTTTATTTTTAATTTTTATGCAACAAATAAGTATATGAAATAATTATACAAAAATGTTGTAGTAATTATTTTATTAAGAGATAAACCAAATAAATGATTTTAAAAATAATAAAATAAATATTATATAAACTATTTAATGTCCTACACTAATTTTCTAGATACATATGACATTTTATGAATCTATTAAAGCTTTTATTTTGAACATATTTTCTGTATATATTTTATTTAAATTCAAATAAATGAATAGTGTCAAAATTGACACTATTGTTATTTTATAAAAATAACATATTATAAAATTGTTTAAAAATCACAAAAAAATTTAAAAATTATTAATTTAAATTTATATGGTCTAAAATGTTATAAAGTATCAAATTATGCAAAATTCACAACAAATAAGTAATTATTTGTTATAAGTTAAAATTTAGAATGTTATTACAGCAAATAAAATAAAATTGATTAAATAAGGATAAATCAAGTTGATAATGTTTAAAATAAATTCAAAACATGTATAAATTTTATTGGTTTATTAAATTAAAACCCTATCTCATCTAATCTTCGGATATGAGTCATTTTGGAAGTTTTTAAGTGGGTTTGGGATTTAATATAAACTAATATTTCTTATATTTCCAAAGGTGCCCCTCTCCTCTCTTATAAAAGGGAACCTCCTCCCTCTCCTCATCACACCAATTTGAGCCTTCAATCTCGGCCAACCCCAGACCATTTCACTTCCCCACTTCCCTAGAAACATCCTAGAGGTTCTGGTCTTCTTCAAAGACCAATTTTAGTGCCCTAAGAGGAGGACTCAAAGAGGCGCTTCAAAGAAGAGGTAATGTTCGTTACCGATTCTTTCAACTCTATTTCTTCTTCCACTTATTCTTATTTAGTTGTTTCATTATGAAGTAATAACATCAGTATAACTCATATAATGATATGTTATTATATGTATGAAACAACCCTATTTCACCATCTATCAATCCTACGGAAAAAGAAATCACCACGCGTGCGTACGTACGGAATACCGTCTCCACGCCGTGGTGAAATCTGTTTTTCCACCAACACCTTACATTGATGGGTATAATGGTGTAAAGAATAACTATATATGGTTATTATAACATCATACTGATTCTGATATATTATACCATCCACTATAATTCTATTCAATAATTATGGGAACGATATCATCGCTCGTGCGTACGGACGGACTTCCGTCTCCACGACACGATGAGATTCATTCTCCATGTTAACAATACATGAATGATCATAAAGTTTAGATAATGAATAATTATTAAATATATGAATTCTACTGGATTTATGTATATATATATGTATTTCATCTATTTAGTTTCATTCAATTCAATAAGGAAATGAAAACAGCGTTCATGCATACGTACGACCTACCGTCTCTATGAACGGTGTATTTCATTACTTTTATCGATCTATAATATATATATGTATATTATGAATATATATTATATATAAATCATGTTTTACATTCTGTAATTAGGAATATCAGGATATAATTATTAATATCAAGAACGACAAGTCGAAACACATACGATAAATGAAATGATTTTACCCAAAACGCTGCTTTAACATGGAATTTACAAAAGAACAGGTAATATAAAGTCATAAGTGAAAAATATATGATATCATAACAATGAATATGATTATGTAATAGGTCAATGGAATTATTTAAATAATTATACGGGAGTTTCATATACATACGAATCATATCGGACCTAAGGTAAGGGATAATTGTGCAAATCTCATTTTTATCTGAGATTGCTTATTTGTAAGTGTTTACTGGGGTTATTGCTATCATCCTTGTCCATGTTTTATAAAACTGTATTCATGTATGTTTAAATTATTTTTACCCATTTGACTTTTACCCCATGGTATGGAAGGAATCTTTCTTTTATTTACCATATAAGGTACTTTTTCACTTTTCCGACAAAAGTACGAGAAGAATGTTTTTTTAACGTATACGGTATGAAAGGATTTTTACAGTTTTATAAAGCCTTATTTTCATGAAGATTCCTCAAAAATATTTCATGACTATTTTTAAAAAAATCCTTTTCTTTTAAAATTTCATGACGTTTTGTGAAAAGAAATTGATTTTGAAGAAGAAAGGATGCATTCCTCAAGAATTCATTTCAAGTGTTTTATCAATATCATTTTACATCTAAGATGACATTATTTAATATGTGTATGTTTCATGTATAATGTCTCTATGATTTACATGGTTTCACTTTTCTTATGATGAAATATCCATTTCTTTTATATGGATTATGTGATGATGGGATGATGTTTATGAAACCCATTTTATTCATTGAGTTATTATGAATGAGGTATGTTTATTTTGTGGCACAAGTAAGAATGGTTTCATTATGAGATGGGTGGGACCTATATCTACCTCCAATTCATTGGGTAAATATTTATATCTCATGAGATAGACATGTCTGGAATGACTAGTTAAAGCAGTTCAGTAATACAGGACTGGAACGAGGAGTGAACTCGATTCAGAAAGAGACTTTGTCCACTAAGATGGTATTGGCAGCAATGCCTTGGCTACTATGGAAATCATATCATGTGATTAATGGTTTCCACAATTACATGTTTTATTCCCATGTTATTTTATCATTATTGATGTTCCCTTATGATATATGCCTTATGTACTTCTAAGATTCATGTCTTTGCTCAAGATTTTGATGTTTAGATTTTATGTTCATGTTTTTGCATTCAAATGTTTATAGATTGTTTTATGTTCTCTATGTTTACCCTTAATGGGAATTTGATCTCACACATTTTATGTTTTCTTTTCCCCAGGATATAAAGAAAGGTTTTAGGTAAGAAAAAAAGGGGAAGATCTTTATTGGGAGATGTTGAAGATCTTTCACCACGATTAGAAGATTTTATTCTGAGTTTCCAAAGACACTAAACTATTACGATTCTTGTGTGTCTGTTTTTGTTATGTACTAAGTATTCCGCAAAAGTAATGTATTGTCCATGTATGTCATTCTTCGGGTCTCTATAGTTGGTATCAGAGGAAAGGTTTAGTCAACCTTTGGAAACTAGGATGCAAAAACTATAGTGAGATCCCTAGAGATATTTCTAAGGTGTGTCTAAGGATGTCCCTAAGGATAAGTATACGTATAGGTTATAGTCCTATAATTATGGTAAAAATATTAGAATTAAACCTAAGATGATATATAATGAAGGTACTCCCCCTTTACTATGTTGTTTTCCCTAGCATGATTTTTTCCTCTCACACTATTCTTTTTGGGTTTTAGAAATTGCTGGAAACAAGATGATTCACGATAATGGAGGATATGATAGGCAATTGAATGATATTATTCATGAGAAACCAAATGAAATGGGATTTGGAAGTCCAAACATCATTATTATTCCTAATCATCAATATCATAATATGATCAATAAACTCAAATTTGGTAAGTTTCCTGACTCAGCTAATAAGAGAAAGATGGAGTTTCGTGATGATCATAGAGGAAAGAAAGTTCAATTTCTCATATGTAAATCATGTGGGAAGAGGAATCAAGGAGAATGTTTCAAAGGAACTGGAAGATGATTTGGGTTTGGAAAATAATGACATAAAGCCAGTAAGTGCAAAGGAAAAGGTTCAGTTAACACCATATATAAGGATAATGGTATTGCTACGACATCAACAATGGTTAAATGTTTTAAATGTGGAATGTAATGGCATTATGCAAACCAATTACATAAGGGAAAGTCTCATGAAGAGAATCAGTATGGTGATATGGGTAATATTTATATTGATGATGATGAAGAGACTACAAATGATATGTGAGATGAAAGAATTGTTGAAGCTCGGTCAATGGTTTAAGAAGGTAGTGTAATGATTACATGTTTATCAAGTGTAATGTTGTATAAGTAATCTCATGGTACTATGGAATAAAGAGACATCTAAGGATTGTTACACTATTGTCTTTCCTTAAGTTTTGAAAGTGTGTGATGAATGGTACCAGTATTTTTGGAAAGTAGATGATATGCGCATAATGAAGGGATAAGGAGAAAATTAAATTTTGATAGTATTCATGATCTCATGAATGATATAAGGAGAAGGTTATTTAATGGTTTTAGTATATAGAACTTTTGGATTTTTGTATGTGGAAAGAGTTAACTTTTGACAGAATTCATGCTTTCACTAAGGTTTAATGGGTATTTATTTTTCAAGAGAATACATGATTAAGATATTCACATGATTGGAATGTGGCCAACATGATAATGGGGGATAAATGATGGTTGGTTGATGACATTTCAAGTAATCATTTTCTTTATACTATGAGCTTGGACTGAAGTATTTTAGATAAAGATTGGAATGGATTATGTTGGACATAAGATAGTATTGTTTAAGGATAGAACTTTTTTTTGATATTATTGATGGGATGTTATAGTAATGTAGTTTTAGAAAAAAGACAACCTGCAGGACGGGAGACAACCCATCGCGTCGGACAAGGCTGTGGGAATCGAACCCACAACCGAAGTGCGACTGGCCTTTATCACGTACCACTAGCCTACAGGAAGTCCATGTTTAGTAGAAACTAGTTTTATTATATTAAGTAGTATGATATATGAATTATAAGTCCATTTTAGAAACTATATATGATTAATCTCACTATAGATGGACTTATGTATTTTTGATAACTTTTATAACCTTTTGTTTGAGACAGATGGAATGACCCATCATTCTATCACATGATCTGCTAACACTTCACGAATGAAAAATTCAACTTCATTTATTTAAGAGATGAAGTAGAAATTGTCTAAAGAACGACCAACAGTGAGACTGTACCAAAATCACGAAAGTATTTCTTCTAATTCCAATTTCATCAACTCTAGGTAAATGATCTTGAAAACCAAAAATGTTGTCCTAGTGCCCTTATATCCGATGAATCAGATGGTACCTTAGATCATCACAAATCTATGGCTTTGTGATTTATGGATTTTTCATAGCCATGTTCTCTACCACTCTCCATCAGAACTTGATGGTTAGATTTTTCTTCCATATCCATATTTTCACCTATGTTTTCCTATATGGAAACTCAGTGATTAGTTTCTTTCGGTAATCATTACATTTCATACTTTAGTTTTTAAAATTAAGTTTTAGTATTCTTTTTTACGATGTGGGTTTCTATAAGTAGTAAACAATTTATAACCCCGACGAATTTCGAGGGAGAAATTCATATTAAGGGGGGTAGAATGTAACACCTAGAGATTTTATGAAAAATATTCTTTAAATATCATTAATTTATTTTGTTGTATTCTACAACAAGATTACCTTGCGCTATACGCAACACCATATGAGCTTGCAGTATACACAACACTATTCTTGGATCATGTTACACACAATTTTGATAGTAGTTATTCTACGAAGCATTGAGTGTATATATATATAAATTTATATATATTCAATGTATAAATGAAATATGGTTGAATTCTATTATACGAAAACATATAGGAGTCTTTCACAACACGCAACCCTGACTTGGCTTGCATTACACACAATCGCAACTTTCCTCGATAGCGTGTGTTGTACGCAATACCAGGTTTCACTAGACAATGATATATGGTTAAAATATTATTATGAACTAGCCGTTATGAATAGTATCAACTAAATTTTGAATTTTATAACATTATTATTTATCTTACAAATTTTATAGAACATGGTATAAGAACAAAATAAATTTTTCGGGTAAAATAAGCATTTTTCAAAAAAATGCAGTTTTGCCACCTTTTGATGGCGCACCCACTTTAAATCTAGTTTTTGAAATGTTTATAAGTTCAATTTTACAAAATAAAATTATTATTTTGAATCATGATATAAAATTTTACCTTGGATAAATTTTTCATATTATTCTGATAACTTTCATATTTTAATGAATAGTAAAAACACGCTATATTTTAATTAAAAACAATTTTTTCATCGTAATACCTTATGTGGTTAAATTATAATATTTGACGGTTTAAAAGTATAAATAGAATATATTTTTACCATTTAATATAATTTATGTCATTATCCTTGATTTTACATTGAATTCGTACATTAAATAAATTCAATCTTTTGCAATGTTTTAAACAAAAACCCATTTTCTTTCGACAACGGGATTAATTTTAATTTAATTTCTGCAACTCCTGTGTATTGAATTTGGAAAATTGGATTCCATATTTGGAATCATTGGGTCCAAATTATATTAAAATACTAATTTTTATTTTTGAGCTTTATGAATAGTAACAACGCTAAATTTTATTTACCATAGTAAAAGGTAAATTGGGTAATTATTGGTAAATATAATATTATAAAATTATCCTAATACTTGTCTTAATACAATTGGATGATTATAATTTTTCCTAAGTCATATTTGGGTCTAAATGGAATCCATTAGAACCCACTTGGAGGTGATTAAGACCTTTAGTTTATTTTATTTAAAGGAAAGTGAAATATGTCTCAGTCAACTTTAATAATTAACATATTTTTAATATAAGTTTATACAGAATATAAATTCGGTTATAAATACTCATTTGAAAGATAATTTTTTTCTATTTTTCATATTAATTTATTTTTAATGTTTAAGAGTTATTTAATTACCTTATTATCTTATACATTAATGATATAGAAATTATTTATTTAGTGAAAAATAAATAATATAGTTTTTATTGAAATAGTAATACATATCAAAAGGCCCAGAAATATGCAAAAAAACTAATTATTTGTGTATATATAAACCTTAATCATCCACTGGCCGAATTTTTGACCATTTGGATCCTTATTTAGGCGATGGTGACACTTATATGATATTATTTTAAATGATGTCAAAGTTGTCACCTTCATAATTTAATAAATATAAAAATTTAAATATTGTGATTTTAAGATGATAAATTCAAGTAAAAGTATTATTGTGAAAGGTAATAGATTTAACTTCATCATAAGATTTTATTTGTAATTTTTATGAAACAAATAAGTATATTAAATAACTATAAAAAAATGTTGTAGTAATTATTTTATTAAGAGATAAACCAAATAAATGGTTTTAAAAAAAATAAAATAAATATTATATGAACTATTTAATGTGCTCCACAAATTTTCTAGATACATATGACATTTTATGAATCTATTAAAACTTTTAGTTCGAACATATCTTCTGTATATATTTTATTTAAATTCAAATAAATGAATAGTGTCAAAATTGACACTATTGTTATTTTATAAAACTAACATATTATAAAATTGTTTAAAAATCACAAAAATATTTAAAAATTATTAATTTAAATTTTTATGGTCTGAAATGTTATAAAGTATCCAATTATGGACAATTCACAACAAATAAGTAATTATTTGTTATAATTTAAAATTTTGAATGTTATTACCACAAATAAAATTAAATTGATTAAATAAAGATAAATCAAGTTGATAATGTTTAAAATAAATTTCTAACATGTATAAATTTTATTGTATGATGCGATTACAACCCTATCTCATCTAATATTCGGATATGAGTCATTTTGGAAGTTTTTATGTGGGTTTGGGATTTAATATAAACTAATATTTCTTATATTTCCAAAGGTTCCCCTCTCCTCCCTTATAAAAGGGAACCTCCTCCCTCTCCTCCTCACACCAATTTGAGCCTTAAAGCTCTGCCAAACCCTACCCATTTCACTTCCCCACTTCCCTAGAAACATCCTAGAGGTCCTGGTCTTCTTAAATGACCAATTTTAGTGCCCTAAGTGGAGGTCTCAAAGAGGTGCTTCAAAGAAAAGGTAATGTCTATTACTGATTCTTTCAACTCTATTTCTTCTTCCACTTCTTCTTCTTTAGTTGTTTAATTATGAATTAATATCATAAGTATAACTAATATACTGATATGTTATTATAATTATGATACAACCCTATTTCACCATCTATCCATACTACGGAAAACGAAATCACCATGCGTGCGTACGTACGGAATACTGTCTCCACGCCGTGGTGAAATCTGTTTTTCCACCAACACCTTACATGGATTGGTATAATGGTATAAAGAATAACTATATATGGTTATTATAACATCATAATGATTCTGATATATTATACCATCCACTCCAATTCTATTCAATAATTATGGGAACGATATCATCGCTCGTGCGTATGTACGGACTATCGTCTCCACGACGCGATGAGATTCATTCTCCATGTTAACCATACATGAATAATCATAAAGTTTATATAATGAATAATAATGAAATATATAAATGGTACTGGATTTATGTATATATATATATATATATTTATGTCATCTATTTAGTTTCATTCAATTCAATAAGGAAACGAAAACAGCGTTCATGTGTACGTACGACCTACCGTCTCCATGAACGGTGTATTTCATTCCTTTTATCGATCTATAATATATATATGTATATTATGAATATATATTATATATAAAACATGTTTTACATTATGGAATTATGTAAATCAGGATATAATTATTAATATCTAGAACAACAAGTCAAAACACATACGATAAATGAAATGATTTTACCCAAAATGCTGCTTTAACATGGAATTTACAAAAGAACGGGTAATATAAAGTCATAAGTGAAACATATATGATATCATAACAATGAATATGATTATTTAATAAGTCAATGAAATTATTTAAATCATTATACAGGAGGTTCGGATATGTACGAAGCATATCGTACCTAAGGTAAGGGATAATTGTGCAAATCTCATTTTTATCTGAGATTGCTTATTCGTAAGTCTTTACTAGGTTATTTCTATCATTCATGTCCGTGTTTTATAAAAGTGTATTCATGTATGTTTAAATTCCTTTTTACCCATTTGAATTTTATCCCATGTTATGGAAGGAATATTTCTTTTATTTACCCTGTAAGGTACTTTTTGACTTTTCCGACAAAAGTACGAGAAGAATGTTTTTTTAACGTATACGGCATGAAAGGATTTTTACAGTTTTATAAAGCCTTATTTTCATGAAGCTTCATTAAAAATATTTCATGACTACTTTCAACAAGATCCTTTTCTTTTAAAATTGCATGACTTTTTGTGAAAATAAATTGATTTTGATGAACAAAGGATATTTTCCTCAAGAATTCATTTCAAGTGTTTTATCAAAATCATTTTACATCTAAGATGACATTATTTCATATGTGTATATTTCAAGTATAATGTCTCTATGATTTACAAGGTTTCAATTTTCTTATGATGAAATATCCATTTCTTTTATATGGATTATGTGATGATGGGATGATGTTTATGAAACCCATTTTATTCATTGAGGTATTATGAATGATGAATGTTTATTTTGTGGCACAAGTAAGAATGATTTCATTATCAGATGGGTGGGACCTATATCTCCCTCCAATTAATTGGGTAAAGATTTATATCTCATGAGATAGACATGGCTGGAACAGCAAGTTAAACCGGTTCAGTAATACAGGACTGGAACGAGGAGTGAACTCGATTCAGAAAGGGACTTTGTCCACTAAGATGGTCTTGGCAGCAATACCTTGGCTACTATGGAAATCATATAATGTTCTTAATGGTTTCCACAATTAAATGTTTTATTCCCATGCTATTTTATCATGATTTATGTTCCCTTATGATATATGTCTTACATACTTCTAAGATTCATGTCTTTGCTCAATATTTTGATGTTTATATTTTATATTCAAGTTTTTGCATTCAAATGTTTATGGATTGTTTTATGTTCTCTATGTTTACACTTAATGATCATTTGAGCTCACCCCTTTTATGTTTTCTTTTCCCCAGGATATAAAGAAAGGTTTTAGGTAAGAAAAAAAAGGGAAGATCTTTATTGGGAGATGTTGAAGATCTTTCACCGCGATTAGAAGATTTTATTCCGAGTTTCCAAACACAATAAACTATTACGATCTTTGTGTGTCTGTTTTTGTTATGTATTAAGTATTCTGCAAAAGTAATGTGTTTTCCATGTACGTCAAGCTTCGGGTCTCTACAATTTCACTCTCATTATATTTATTAAATGGAATTTTTTCAATTTTTTAACATTACTAATTGATTATTCCATATCAATTTCTCATAGTTAAGTTATTTAAATAGAAACTTTTTAGTTTATTACCTTTCCATATTGATTAGTCCTTATCAAATCTTGGAAGTAATGTTATTGATTAAATGGAATGTGGGTTAATTTATTTAACATTCTACTTTGACTATTCATATTGAATCATAATTTCATATATTACACTAAATCAATATTCATCATTTCATATCACAATTATTTTTTTCTTATTCCTAGGAATCAATATTGTGTACAAAAAATGATATTCAATGATATTTTATTTAGAGTTATGAATTATTTATAAAATATGTACGGTGTAATTTTTTATTTATAATGATTTATTTGAATTATTTTTGTAACTATTCTACCAAAACAAAAAAAATTATTATTCACTTAAAGACGTGTTTCACCGTATCTTATTCTAGAAAAATAAAGAAGACACATGCTCCGGATATCTGGAGTCGTGGTCGCTATAGAAATACACAAGGAAAATATATCCTAATATAGTTACATAAATACCAAATATTTTTTTGCATATTCATCATAAAATTAATTAATATTTATTAAATATAACGCATAAAATAAATAGTTTGTGAATGTGTCATGTTTCTTCAAGAAGTAAAAAGTTAGATGAAAATCCGCTCACCTTGTGTATAGAATTATAATGTACACATTTAAACCACATGCATAAAAATATAATTTTATTGTAAATATCCTTAAAAACTATAACTATATATTATACAATATATTATATACATATAAAATTTTATTATTTTTTGTTAAAAATTCCAATTTAATGTCATAATTCAGGTTGTAATATCATTATTTTTCATGTATATCTTTATTTTTTAATTTTTAGTCATCATATATTTATCATGGTTGTGTCATATTAATATTTTTAATAATGGTTTAAATATCATATATATATATTATGTTTTTAATATAATCTATAATATTTAGATATAGAAAATAAAAACATCATTTATAGAGATAATCAGCCATACTTACACAAGAACATTATTTCCATTTTCTCAATGGATTTATATAAAGTAAAATAATATAGTAACATTTTAGAATAATTTTTATTTAACATGTATCCCATATTTTCATTAAAACTAACCTTATTACCTTCTTTGTAATGCATTAACGAATCTCATTACATTGTGATGTAGTAGTCTTACATTCACATGAGAAATATTATCATATACAAAAAATAATTGTATATATAAAGGTTTATGTGAAGTAATAATTCCATAAGTAAAAAAATATCATAAATATTATATATAAAATTTAAATCTATCATTATATCTAAATTTAATATGTGGTGATGGTAAATGAATAACATCTTCTCATGATGCGGTATGACATCATACATGCAAGTGTTGATTTTGAATCCCATTTGATAGAGAAGAATATAATTTTAGATAATTACCTAAAAATAAAAACATATAAATATATCAAACATATTTTGGTTATTATATCACCATGGTTGATATATTTCTTATGTAGGTTTAGGATTAAAAAAATAAAATGTTCGGTTAAAGTTGATACCACTTCTTCAAATAGATTTATTTGTTCAAACAAACTTGATTTTAAGATATATTTATAATCGTAATAATTTTCTAGTATGGTTTGAGGGAATTATTTATTTATTTTGATATGGTATTGAATAAAAAAATGTTTTGAAAATTTTAAGATGAGAGGATACATGTTTTCCTTTTTAAAGTGAGGTGAGTGACACACTAGTGACTTTAAATAAAATAATGTATAAATATTTTTTTTCAAATAAATTATCCAAATATATCAGTATCGATAATAGAATATATAAGTTGTCAATATTCCTAACCAATGGGTGTAATAATTATTTTGGTCCATTTTAACCATAATCATTTTGGATTTACCCCTGGTAAAACAATTTCTACCATCACCTTATTAAATATTTTTTAAAATTTTTACGATTCATTAAGGTAAAAAATTAATTTGACAGTATGAAATTATGTATATTTTTATGATTCCAAATATAGTATCCATTTCACCATATTCTATTCAAATATGTGGAAAAAATTTATTTTATATTAATTCTATTAAATTGATGAAAATTCAATTGTCACTGTAAAAAATGTTCAACGTTTTAAAAGAATTATTAAATCATTAATTGTAATAATAATTCCAATGAGATAAATTTGATTAATTAAAATATGATTTAGTTAATTTTTAATTTATTTTTTTTAAGAAATAAACTAATTGTATACATTTTTTAAATGAGAAGACAATTTTCTATAATAATAAGTATTTTTCACTATTCACAGAAAAAATCATATTTTCATAAGTAAGTAAATTTAAAATCTAAGATAATTTTAACATGATGATTGAAAAAATTATTATTACTTTATAAATAATATTTCTTAATGTTTCAAAAATTAATTCCAATACTTTTCACAGTTTTTTCATAAAATATATTTTTGAAACATATAAAGGCTTTACAAAAGTTTTTTAATTTTTAGCAAATTCGTTTACATTATATGTAAATATTATAAATAATTTCTAAAAATTTATTATTTAATATTCTCAACAATAATTTTAATGTATTTATTATATGTTTTATGTTTAAATAATAATATTAAAAATATATTTTTTTTAAACTCAATGTTTCATGTATCACAAGAAAAACATGATGTTGTTTTTAACTCAATATATATATGAAAATAAATTTTATTAAACAAATAATAATTAATTAAAACTACATGCATCACATTATTTGATCCTTAAATATAATTTATCTCTCAAAATTATATTAATATGATTCATAAAATTAAGGATAAATCTACCTCATCATATTCTTAATATCCCATGCACCTTATTCAAAATTGTTGATATTCCAAAATTGCATTTACCCGAGGATTTGTAATATTTCATTTTAATTTCATTAATGATTGATTTTAGGGGTTTTTAATTTATCAATGATGAAATTTGTCCCAAAGGGAAATGAAATATATTAGTCCATGTATTTTCTCTTGAGTACGTTTTAATTTTACTTTCAAAACTGTTAACATTTGTTGGTTTTTTTCACAAGAAGAAAAAATTAGAGAATTGGAAGAAATTTATAATACATAATATTAATAAAAACTATTGTTTATTAAAATTCAACATAAATATAAAATAATAATTGGAAATATAATTTGTTTTAAAATTGAATCAAAATAGTTGTTGTGTATATGTTTAAACCTCTCTTATACTCCCTTCTTCCTTGTTTATTAATATTTATCAGTTGAATTTATTAATGCACACACAATGAACTATAGGTAGAAAACCTAGTATTCATATTTATTATATTTATGTATCAATATTATTATTTTCCAACCTATAAAATTTATTCAATTACATAAATACCATAAAGAAATAAAATCTAATTGAAAATAATATAATCAACGGTAAAACCACATTGATGTCATTTAAATAGTGAAGTCAACTAGTTTACATCATTGATTTAACATCTATCCGAAAAAATAGTTTAATATAAATTAAATAAATTATGAAAGCTAATTAATTCTAAATATATGTTCAATAGAAATTCATAAGTGATTACACAATAATATTTTAACTCGGAAGATTATGTCCATCAGTTATTGATGTCCACAACAACTTGGTGCATAGCCTCACATAAATTGTGAACCCGCAACTTCTCCACTCCAAAAATAATGAAAATAATCTTTATCAAGATATTTATTTTAACCTCACCCTTACTCAATCAATCAAACCACACTTGGAAATATGGGTACATAGAAATTCAATGATATGGAGGGATGATATTCTTGATGTATAATTTCTATCAGTCCAAATTTTTCAATATTTTGTCCTAAATTTAAGAAGAATATCACTATTTTATCTTCTATATTGTGTTAAAAAAATAAAATCACATGTAGAACCTCTAATTTTTAGATCATTTTGACATGTGTAGGGCATTATATGAATCACTTACTATAAATAAATCATTAGGCATAGAAGGACCTCTTATCATCCTCTAGATTGAATAGCTTAATGAGAGACTCAATTAAAGAATATAACCTCAAAACCATCATAAAATATATAATTTGATTATTCATTCATCTCCATTTGTAATCAACGCCTTTTTAAACTGTTATCCCTAGTTAATACCCATTTAATGGGGTGTGTTCCATCCTATTGGGCAGAAAAAAATTCCACAATGAATGATATAATTGGGTCTCTAGAATCCAGAATAAACACATGGACTAATTAATAAATATTTATCTCATAAAAAATTGAGTTCTACAAAAATTAAATTATTAAATTTTGAATAAATCTAGAAAACTTAATTCCAAAAATACAGATGTTGTTGAAAAATCTAAAAATTACAGAATTGTTAATTTTCAATTTTAAGATCAAAATATTCATAAAATATAAAAAATACAATTCAGCTGCAATTTTTAAATAGAGGGGATATAAAACTTTTATATATACATAAAAAATAGTTTAAATATTATCGGTCTCAATTGCAATATACATATCACATGGACTCTGGTAAAAGTGGGAATTAAAATAAAATCCTAGAAAATTCATTACACAAAACAATGAGGTTCATCAATTTACCACTAAGAAACAAAAATGATGAAGTTTCATAAAAAATTAATTCCTAAAATCACCTAATTCAATAAATTTTCACTTATTTTACCCTATTAATCTAAAACCACACTTACCTCACATAAATTTTCTATCAACACACAAATATATATTTTTAATGAGGCTTTTCTCATCTAAACTCATACAAAAATATAAATAGTCATGATAAATTTGTACATATTCACTTGATGTGATCCATTAACATGTAATTATCATGATTACTATTTTGGGTAATTCTGTTTAATATGATTGGTGTTTTTATAATGTGAATACTTCTAATGAAGATAAAGAGTTTTTGATCATTTTAAAAAAAATGTATGATTCTAATTTTCACTAAAGTATGGGATCCTCTTTAGTCACCATAGATGAAAATAAGATCTAATCATTTATTGAACATATTTTCCAACCAACTCAAAAAACAATTAGCCAAAAAAATTATATTTTACATCATTCATTATTTTTACTAAAAGACTTTAATAGAAACATATTTCTTCCATTGAGTGCACAATACACACATAAATTTATTTTCATCGAGAGCTCCAGATAGTCATATATCTCAAAAAATAAATGTATTAAAGAATAAAAATATCTTTAAAATTTGAGTCTCCCCCCAAATCAAAACAAAATGATGAATCAAAAAACAATTTATCTTTCACGACAATTAAGTTCAACTAGATCATGAATTTGCACTTCTAGATATGGTTGGAATGGAAGAATTGTCTTTTAATGTGTCTAACATAATATGATGAACATTTATACTTAGGGAAAACTATGATCAAATTTTCATGGAAGGAAATAATAAAAAGTATTATCATGAAAATTTTGATTATGAATCTATTGAATTGAATCAGTCATTTAAATCATATGTCCATTAATTCTCCTATTTTTACAATAGAACATCAACCTTTGGTGAAAGAAACCATGAATTTGTTCTCCCATGAAATTAGTTGAAATTGAATAAAATATCATAATGGGATTATAATCTTCATAGGAAGATAATTTTAATGATAAAGACAATGATAAGAAGCATGATATTAAAAAATTAAATGAATTTTCATTATATTTTAAAAATCATGAACATGAAACAATGTCCTTTTCAGCATTCATTTATTTTTAGTTTTTGGGAATCAGTTTCATTATTTATTTAAATGAAATTCAAAAATGAAATTTTTAACTATTTTACCTCAAAGTGTTCTTTGAAAGATAAAATTTAAACCATAACACAATTTTTTAAATAGATGTAAATAATGGAAACACACTAGAATATAAAACATAATATGAAAACAAAAAATTGAAAGGAAAGTACACAAAATAAAAATCTACCAAAAATGTTCCTCCACAAACACTTATTTTTTGTAATTCCTTAATTTTACAAACAAATTATGTCAAGTGTAATTAATAAAACTCAATAATTAACAAAAAATAAGTGATAAGGAAATAAATAGCCCTGATTCAATTGTATTCAGTTTCATGAAGATGTATATCCTTCCCTATATGATCATGAACATTATATTTAATCAACTGTATCCTATTTCCATTAACTATTAATGGTCTCTCTTTGTCTAGTTACTTTATAATTGTTGTACCAAAAGGTTATTCATTACTAATAATTAAAGGGTCATACGATTTGGTTGAAAATCACTAGGGAGTAATTTCTACATGAAAACCAATTGCAAAAATATCTCTCTTTTTCCTTGATTTTTTTGTCGATAATAATCCCATAAATAAATTAATTAGGTATTTTCTTGCACATGATGGAGATTTTATAAGAATTATTAATAATATCCTCCATCTCTAATAAACAAAATATCAATTATTTTCTAGAAGAAAATAGATTAATGATACATGTTTTAACTGAACAAAATGATTTTTTATCTATCACAACCAAATAGTGAGAATCCTTTCCTTATAATAATTTAATTTGTGGCATAAAAATTAGGTATTTTAATGCTATCTTATAGGCCCATTGTTCATAATATACTCTTAAACCGCAATCCCTTCAATTTGTTTCTGATTTTTTTCAATAATATTTTTTATTTTTCAATTGGAGAACTCATATATTCTATTTCTCAGAGGATGATATAATGTAGAGACCATATGATGAACTAATTTTTTCATCAAAAGTTATTCTAAGGTCTTATTACAAATTTGTAAACCATTATCAGTAATATAAATCATTGTATACCCAAATCATGAATCCAAATTTCCTTTTGTAAACTTGAACATAATTTTAGAATCATTATCTATTTTAGAAAATTCCTTTATCTAGATCGGGACCTGTTCAATCAAAAACAAAATGAAATGATATGAAAGTATTTGGAAAATTCCTTAAAAATAATTACATAATATAGTAAATAAATAACAACAAAAAATGGTTCTTTTTGGAATCTAATTCCTTTTGGAAATGTTTCCATGAAATTGAAAATTTTTATATGTTCTAAAAACAAAAAGTCGTCACTAAAAATATGTGTACTATGGAAAAACGACTCTAGTAATTTTATTGATGTTTTTTTTGCTCAATGTGACCTACATAGCTCAAAATTGGAAAAAAAATATATGACTTATTAAAATTAAAAATTTAAAATCAATCTCCTATTAATTTGATCACTAACAAAATTCCACAAGTAAAGACATTCCCTAATTTAATTCATTTAATCATTCAAAATGTAATTAATTTTTTTTCTTGGATAACCGGTCTATAACAACAATATATTTAAAATAATTAACATTATCTTAAACCCATGGAATTTTATATTGATAAGAATACAAAACCTTATATAGAATGGTTTCATTAATTAGTGGATAGATATGACATTTCTCATTAAAAATAGATGGTATCCTTCCTAAATGAATAAAATCATGGTTCCCACTTCAATTTTTATCCTTTATTTCTATATACTTATCTATTAACTATAGGATCCATCTCAAATGATGTGGTTATTCATCATGTTTCATCATAATAAATATAACCATATAAATGTTTGCGAAATTAATTAGCTTAGGCCCCAGTAGGTAACATCTAAAATTTTCCAATAAAAATACAACCACTAATTTTTTCTTATCATTTTTAGTGTAGTTTTATTAGGTGTGATAAAATGTAATAGAGGAATATGAAATCATATGAGATTTCCTTCCCAAAATTTTTCTCAAAACATACCCATAAAAAATTCAGACGCATCAGTCATGATGTTAAAGGTAAAATAACTATTGTGGGATATACTGTAAGTGGGGATATCAATTATTTTATTCAATTATCAAATGAACACTTTACAATTCCCATAAAAGATAAATAGGGAGTCTTTTTTTAGTAATATGGCCAATGGATGTGAAACTGCAATAAAATATTTTCTGAATCTCTTATAAATATGTTCATGTGATGGGAAGGATCTCCCATACATCACTATTTGTAGGTATATAAATGAATAAATTACATCATATTTGGATTGATCAACTTCAATACATTATTAAGACAAAATATAACCAAGAAAAATACCCTAACCCCCCATGAAATGGCCTTTTTCATAATTGAGAATAATATTTGTATCAATGATTATTTCAGTAACATGATCCAAACTATTCAAAAACATTCAAATGATAATACCTAAAAAATTAATTCATCCATAAAAAACATTAATTCATGTTTCTATATATTCAGAGAATATTTTCCACACACACCATTCAAATGTTCTAGGAGAATTACAAAATCTAAAGCGAATCCAACAATAATATATTGTTTTAAATGGGAATGTAAAAGTGGATTTCTCATTATCCACTATTGTAATGCTAATTTGGAAATAACTTGGGAATTCATCCCGAAAATAATAGTTGTGTTTTCCATCAAGTCATTCAAGTATATGATCATGAAATAGAAATGGGATGTGGTCTTTCCATGTTAAAAAAATTATTTTCATGTAATCAATGCATTTTATCCATTTATTTGGAATCATAACAAAGATAAGGTCACCAAATTCATTCATTGATTTTGTAATGCCACATTTTTTTTGAAATATTACACTTTATTGACCCGTTGACTATAAGAGATTTTTTAAATTATTCAATCTACCATCATGGTTTTAAATTATTTCATTACATCCTTTAAAATTGTTGGGTTCAATATCCTTTGAAATTGCTTTATTGGTTTAGAATTTTCCTCTAAAAAATTATATGCATGCACAGTAGGGGAATGATTCTAGTTTAAATTGAGATATTCTATTATATGTTTATCTTTTGGGTTTTGAAGACTCTGAATTGTTGGTTATCTTGGTCCCCTGATGATTCTATTAAAATGATAATAGGTAGTTATTCATTCATGCCTAAGAAAGAATATTTGTGGTCATAAATTAGTTGTTCCATCACTAAATATGGTGGTCATATTTTAATCCTTCAAAGGACACTGCTCAAATGTGTGATAGTTTAGTGATGTCTAAGATTATAGAGGTTTTTCATCATGATGATCACTTTATATATTCTCTAGATTTAGTTCAGGTGAAAAATTGGAAGTATCTCTTTGGATAGTGATAGCATGTAAAAGGGTTTCCATAAATATTTCTTCATAAATTCTATGATCAAAATATTAATTTAAATAAGATTCTACAATACATGACTCATTAAAAATGTCATTTTCATTATTATATTTCAGATTCATTGATAAATAAATATATATCTTTTAAAAAAGTTGTTGGTTTTTAATCATAGGATAAATGAAAAAACATATATGTTGAAAAATAATAAATAATATCTATTTGGGTGGATGAATGATCCACAGCTAGGTGTTTCATGGATAGTAAAATATTAAAATGAACAAAATCTACACAAACATCCAATGATAATATCATTTTATGAACACTGATGATTTCTTTTTCAGTTTTTTTATTTTGTTTTTTTTACTGAAATTTGTATAATTAGGAATCCCATGGGGTTTTTCATTGTTGGTTTATGTTTATGGTAAATTTGTTGTTTTTTAGCAGGAAAACGTGCACCGCATTGGTTTCCATAGGTGTTGGTTCATGGTTAGTTCATGTTTTTTCCAAACCATGCTACCTCCCTCCCCAAACTATGCACCTTAAAACATAGGGGATTTTCATGATATGTGCATGGGTTTTCAGGATTTTCCCATGTAGTATAAGTCGTAAACCCCATGGGTATGGATTTGTGGCTATGTAATAAGGATTATAATTGGTGTTCCTTTTGATAGGATATTGTGAATATGAGTTTTAACCCCCCTGCCCATATATTTTATTAAATTTATTAAAACCCTTTTCTGTAATTTCTAATCCCCAAGGCTCAAAAAAATAATGATTTCTTTATGGTTAATATAACATGTGGATGAAGGATAAACTCCTCTCTTGTATGTATTTTTTCCTCATTATTGTTCTTTGTCTCTAATATATTTATCCCTTATTTTGGAGGGTTTACTTCACAAATTTGTAATGGGTTTGGGCATTGGATATGATGAATTTGTTTCATTGGATTATGTTTATAGTTTTTTATCAGAAATCACTTTCTTCATTGTAAAATTCATCACTCATATTCTAATTGACTGTTTTATTTTGTAGTGATTTTATCAATGATCATGAGGTAGGTATTCTAATTTTTTATTACCATAGTCTGGGATAAAAGAGTGTGTCAGCATTGTGAAATTTCAATTTCAATTTGGTAAATTTCAATCTATATTGATTTAATTAATTGATTCCCATGAGACTGTGAAACCCATCATGAATCACATAGGACATGCTGATAATTTTGAGAATGAACTACATGAAACAATACGAGGTGTTCCCCATAATTGAATTTATAAATTTTAAAATATGAATGGTTGAAAAATTTTATTTTGAATGTGGTTGATAGATGAATTAATTAAACAAGTTTGAATAATGGAATATGAAAATTATTGATAAATGTGTAATGAATGTGGAATCATAAGATGTGATATTTTTGACATTGTTTTGGGGAAGGGAATGATGCTCTATATTCTTATGTGGTGCTAGGAAAGAACTCTAGTCCACTATTAAATATATATTTATTGTCTTTGATCACTGAGTTTCCAGATAGAGAATACTGCACCAAATTCTTATAGGCATCTATAATGATACTATAGTACGCCAAGAGATAAATATATAAATATTTATTACATGTGATCTATAAGTGGTGGGATAGTGACTACCATGAAAAATATCCCTATGGTTTTACAATGATACACATGGAACCAATTGTTTAGAGTTGAAATTTGAAATTTAATTAATAATAAATGTATAATAATGAATGAAATGTGATATCCTTTTTTTGGAAGGTTGATTATATTGCATGGGAAAATGAATGTATGATTGATTAGGGTTTCCACATGAACTCAGGGGAGATATTTTTTTAATTAAATAATAATTTTAAAATCTAATATATTTTACATTAACATATTAAAAAATTAATAATATAACTTCACACACTGTTATAGTCTATATGCTTCTTGGGATTACATTTGTGGTGTCTTATTCAGTTATACTTACACTTTTCTAAGCCTACCTGATCATAACTGGAATAGAAAACATTTTATAGGATAGTAAAATGGAAATAGATATATGTTAGATCATTTTGATGGGATCTATGATATGTTAAAAATGAGGGAAACAGAAATGATGTTAGGATCCCCATGGTAAATGAAAATGCGTTTCTATTTTGTTTTTGTATGTACCATTTGGCACATACTTGGCATAAATAGTCGACTAATTTGTTAATGGTTATCATTTAATGTTTTTGAAAAGCATGTAATGTATATTGATTTTTGGTTATGTTATTATTAACGTTACAACATAATAAAATCTGACTATTTTAGATTTATTTATGTTTTTGTGAAACTTTGATAAGGATGGTATATTCTCCCTACATTAATGTTAGGCACTCAATGCTAGTCTACATCCTCTAGATTTTTAGAGGGGGAACACCTAAGTTTATGTAACTAAACAGCCTGGGGAACCCGAATGTTGTACCTATATAAGTATATTGGAAAGTAATTTCATATATTTTTTCTTCTTTTTTCAGTTTTAATACTAATTTTGAATGGTTTAAAGGATATTAAGTTGATTCAGGAATTCGAGATGATCTCGTTCATCAGTGTAGCAAACCCATGTACTAGGGAAAACCGATGTACCTAGGGTTGGACTGTTTTTATTTAATTTTTATATTAAAACAGGATGCTATTTCACCATGGGTGATGCACTTGTTGGGTGATATTATTGTTTCTTTTTTATTTTACTTTTGGAATGTTATTGAAAAAATGTTTATTATACAATCAACAATCTAGAAACACACAATTTTTATGTAACATGGATTATTTTATTAACATGTGTAATAGAAGGTTTTTAGTAAATAGTGGTAATGGAAATTATTTTCATTATTTGAGGAATAACAATTAGTTCATAGTTATAATTTGTTAATTTTAAATTATTTTTTTTCAATTTATATTTTAATAAATGTGCACTAATAGAGAACCATGAAATATAAAATTATATTACTTTATGATTTCTAGGATCTAGATGAGGGATAGTTGAGGGTGGTGATAGTGATTTAGTTTCGACAATATGGTAGAGTATGGGGGATGACATTTTATAAATTTTTGGGAATAACTCTTAAGAAAATGTTATTATGATATATTATGTGTCCTAATATGTGTGTTTGTAATTTTATATACATGTGTCCATGATGATGTTTGTTGGTAGTATAATATAAGGGAATTGCTAAAAATGTGCCTCCAATAGTAGAATTATTGTCTTGAAAGTTCCCGGTGAAGGAATTAGAGTGCAGTTTCTTGAGAATGATTCATGATTTATGTATTTTATGGGTAGAAACTAAGGGAAGGTTCTATAGAATATGTATGACTTAAATAAATAGTTCCATATATAGTACCCAATGATATTTAAAAGAGAGGGTCAACCTAAGGCAGCTGAGTTTGGCATTGAGTCAGTCCAAATGATCCTTGATCATTTAAGGAAACACGAAGAGATTAGATGAACAATCACTGCATAATATGACATGGTCAGTAGAATAGTTGGTTGGATATTCAGTATCAGGATGATAATCTAGAGAACCCGGAGTCGAAGGACCTATAGGATAAGATCCTAGAATAGTTTTACCTATGACGTTGAGGTAGGATAGGGATGATTATTCTATATGGTTGACCCCAGGGAGTATGACCCTTATATACTATGTTATCTAGTATACAAACAAGAAATTATTTTTTATAACGATGGAATTATATGAGGAAACTAATGTAAAATATTTTGAATATGGAATTAAATGTGTATTTATGTCCCATGCAAAATCATTCCACTGAATAATTTTTCTGAGGTACTAAATTAGACTCTCATTGAGTCTTTATAGTGAAATAATGTTGGTTACTAATAGACTACGTTGAGAGACGTCTTCCAAGTGTAGTAAGTACTACTATGAAAAAATCAAATAGGGAAATTGAATATAGATTCCGAAAATAGAAATATCAATTAAATATAGAAGTAACCACATATATATCCACCAATGTATTAGGTTGGGTCACATTCATAGAAAACTTCCATGGAAACTAATGGTGTTACAATCCTAATATAGGATGTGTCACTTATAGGATTATTGGATAGAACCTCTACTGATGGGTAGTGATGGATGATTCAGGATGAATAAGAGTGCTGGAAAAAGGAATAGTACCCCATTTTATTTTAGCCATTGGATTCATATGAATATGGTGGTTGAATAAGTGGGTGAGGTACTATAGTGAAAGAGTTCATGTATCTTTCTAGTGGTGTTTCATGGGTGAGTCATTATGAAACATAGCAAAGAGGTAATTGATATTTTCTTTTAGTTTATCCTAAATGGGTGGATAGAAACGCTATACCATTGAATGTCAGAGGCCTAATTCTTTAATCTTTTATAGTTGCTAGTGATTTATTTTTTAATGGATCCTCTCATTATTTTTTTTTATCAACTTGTTAATGGTTTCAATGTAATTGTAGAATTTTTTATTGGAGATATGAAACTTGACCCACCATTGTGGGTATGATCCCTGGACATATGTTTATGTAAGGGGTGTTCTCAAAAGTTTAGGGAATATCATTTCTGTTGGGGTCATTTAAAAAATTTAATTTATGGTTTTTACTTGATTTTGGGTAGGTAATGGATGTTATTTTACTAATATCATTCAATTGATACCATATGTGGGTTTCCTTTATGTATCATATGGTCTAAAATTATGTTAAATGTGGATAGTTGGATATCCAGGCCAGTAGTGCATGACCATTACCTATGAAACCAAGATATCTCACAATATAGTTCAAAATTTTATTGCTGGATGATAGTGGTGTATATAAAAATTTATTATAACAATTGAGAAATGGTTCCATTAAATGAATCCTATATACTTCTTAAGGATTCTATATAAATGTGATGTTGAGTTTTAAATGGATATCAGTTCAGATGAACCATTTTTTATTCCACCAAATAGAATACCAACCACATAGTATCAAGCAATAAAGAATAATCTAAAAGAATATATGTATATGGTATTTTTTTCATATGAGTATATCACAATGGGGTTAACTGGCTTTGTTTACTAAGATTGTTGATCGGATGGTGTGTTTTGGTGTTGATTATAGAATGTTAAAATAGACAACAGTGATGAATAAACATCCTATTCTATGTATTGACTATCTCTAAGTTCATTTTAGTGGATCTTATGTTTTCTCTGTGATTAAAATTATACCATGATACCATTATATGATATTTTGAAAAATTAATATACCAATTACTTGTTTTAGAATCATGTATGGATTTTAAGAGTACGCAGTGTTGCTTTCTGAGCTAAAAAATTCCCCGATTATGTTTATTGAATTAATGAACCAAATATCGCACCCATTCCTGGATCCATTTTTGGTTTTTTTTCAAGATGAAATCATAGTGTGTTGTATGAATCATGAAGATCATGACTAATATCATGACATCATCATGTGTACAATGATTGAGAATCCCTGATACTCCAATCTATCTAAGTGTCAATTTGGTATTGATAATGTATATTTATTGAATCAAATAATATATAATGAATGTGTGATAATAAATACATATAAATTTGAGGATGTGGTTTCTTGGGTGTATCCCTTGAATTTTTCTGATAACTGACGATTTCTGGGGTTGTTTGGTTATTATTATTGGTTTATTCATGACATTTTATATTTGGTAGTACCACATTGAAGATTTAAAAAGAAGGGTAGTATGATTAAATAGTCATGAGATTTTTATAATGCATTCTAGTTTCTGATGAAGTAATTAACTACAACACAAATATAGATCATACCTAAGCCTGGTGAAGAGTATACCATGTTTTTTGAATCATCTGTGATCAGACATAGACAACAGTTCATGTAGGAATATCATGTTGGGGTGTTTGGGTCACTACATTTCAAGCCATGTGAATGGAACTACCCTAAAAATGATTTCAAGTTAGTTACAATGATTTATTCCATGACCTTTTGGAGGCATTATATATTAGAAAAAATGTTTACTATGGATAAAAACCATAAATTAAAAATTATATCTTCTCAAACAGATATTTTAACTCCTACAACTAATGATAGGTTAAATATATTTATTTTTTTGACTAATCCTATACACCAATTAAGGGATATAATGATTCTGATTATTTGAGTGGTAAAAAATAGACATATGCATCTCATGATCCAATTTATTATTGGAGGATGATGACTATACTAGCCTAGATTCATATTGAGGTTCAGGATGGACACCAATAGATGACCCTATTATCCATATAACTTGAGTCAACACATATGAACCAGAAAAGGGTGATCAATCATTAGGATCTAGAGTGATTATCCTTGAGGTATATATATATTTGGGGAGTCATCTTTGGATGGTACTGTTGATTATAATGAGATCATAAATTCGAGGCATCATTTTGTGGTGCCTACAGGCATGTTTCAGGAGATAATGAATGATTTTTATCCTGAGAAGTGGGTAGTGCATCCTAGATTGCAAAAAATGTACAACAAAATCTGTTGAGAGGATTGGATATGCTGAATAGATATAGATATTATAGGTTTCATGAAAATATTCTACATGTATCAACTAGTGATGTACAAGCATCAATGACCTAGTGGTTTACTATATCTATTTCCTATTCCGAAGTTAATGTACAATGATATTACCCTAGACTTTCGCATGGGCCTTTTGAAGAATACATTGAAAAATGTCGTTATAAGGGTGATTGTGAATAAATTGATGAAAACATATCATTTCATACTTATCTAGGATACTTTCATAGGAAAATAATTAGGGGATATGTATATTTGAAAAATATTCCGTTAGTTTGAAGTACATCAAAGTATTTCTATTCATACTATGATCCTCACATTCCTTATCGTTGTTGGTAGGGATTACATAGTGAATTAGGTATCAAGGTATTTGTGAGTATGTATTTCAACCCATAGACGAAAGGGAAGTCATATCATATTATCTTTGTTCCAAAGGACATGTTGAGAGAATGTTCCCATGATTTTGGTGGCACTTGGATGAAAAACATACCACTCATCAAGTATTTCTATAGAAATAGTTATTAGGTGACTATTAAAGCCGAGCCGTATGAGAACCTTAATTGTAGACCATTAATATCACCATTTTTTGGATAAAGGAATGTGAGTTGGATCTTTTGGGACCCAATATCATGTAGAAGATATTAGAGGAGGTTCTTCTGATTAGGAATTTTATGTATATGGATCAGAGTTGAAAAAATAAAATGTTGATTAATATCATCGAACCCTTGAGTTTATATTCGATGTTCTAGCATCCCTTTGTGATTTTCTGATATTTTGTCAATGTTGGATTCAGATTTAGGGAATGATGGTTTCCTAGTTTGTTGGACCTAATGAGATTATGGAAAGAATTAGACTTGTGGCACAAATCTATTCTCTTATATAAATAAATATTTATATTAATAGTTTTTTTAATGTGTCTTAGATTTATAATAACCACTTTAAACCTTATCTTGTGATCTATATTGATTACTTTGAGAATGATAATGATACATCCTTTGAGAGAAGATTAGTTTGGATCTGGATTGCAGTGACAATGGATTATGGGAAAAGCCGGTTCTGATAGACCGAGTGTTTTGGAAGAATGGACGTGTTCCAAAGGAAACATGGGATAGGTAAGCTAATATATAGTCTCAGGATCCCAAAATTTTTACCCTAGAATCATATCGCCTATTATGAGAAACGATTGAGGATAATATATTATATGTCCGGGAGACATTATGAATTATTCAGGGTTCATAAATGGGATTATGAATATGCATAATAGGTTATTTTTTAAATTTTTTTGTATTATGATTTATAGAAATGGTTGAAAAATGTTTTATGAATTTGAAAACATGATAAATGATATTTATGATCGAGTTATGGGATAGGGACTACTTCTCCAAATACCCATGGGGTTCTAAACTACTTCTTTAGGAACCAAGGATATACATATATTTATTTTATGTGATCACTAAGTAGTGGGATAGAGAATACTAATACTACTATGCATGAGGTTCCAAACTACTGCTCAAGGACACCAAGATATTTATATTTATTTCATGTGATAACTAAGATGTGGTATAGGGACTGCCACTTAAAATACCCCCAAGATGCTAGACTAATCTATTATGATAAATATGAATGAATTAAAATTTGGAATTTAAATTAATAATTAAATCCTTTGAAATAATGAAATGTGATATCTCATTGGTGGATAGTTCATATTTCAGCATTGGTTGAAATAGTTATGGTTTCTTGGGTTATCATCATTAACATGAGGAAATATGTAGTTTATAAAAGAACAATTTATATATAAAAATATTTTACTTCATCATCCATATATTATTCCTTATAGAATCTATATTGTTTTAGTAACAATTTTTGGTGGCCTGCTAAATTTTAATCCCAAACTACACAGGATACTTGGAATATTCTTGAATATACTTCATTCTTGGAAAAAAGCATAGGGAATGTGATATATGTTTGATATCTAATTTTTTATTCATGATGAAGCATTCCTAATGAAACCATACATGATGTCAAGACCTTCTTGGTATACATCAGTGTTTCATTATTTTGTTATTGGATTATACACATAATAGTTATTTGGAATGAAATAAATAATTCTTTGGATAATGTTTGTATTTCCTTTTTTTGGATTCACCATGTTATTTTAGTAATGATTTTATTACCATATTATCTAGTTTACTTTTTTACAATCATTTTTATTTTATTTTCTTATTTCTTTTACATTTTAGTTCTTTGATATGATGAGTATAGTAACCTCAAATAACATATAAGACCATGAAATGTAGTCAGTAGTCTCTAGAGTACGGGGAGGTACTCCCAAGGTCATGTAACTAACCAGCATAGGGAACCGACATAGGGAACCCAAGTAAATATGTTACAAGGAATACTAAATTCATATGTGGTCACTAATGAATTCTTCTTTTAAGACATTTCATATACCAAAATTCATTACCATAGTAACAAAATTGCCATCATTTAATGAATCATGATAAATATGAAAAATAATCCATTATTTAACAATGAATAAATATGGATAACTATATTTATTAAGCACCCGATGTGAATTATCATATAGTGAGATGAATCTTGGAAGGACATTCTTTGTTGACCATATTTATTTTAAATCGTACCACATGTTGAGAAAAATTAATTTTCCTCCAATACTTATTCCATTATACTAATATCAAAAATATTATATTTTAATTCCAATATTATTTTTCACTTCAAAAACATTATTTATTGTTATAAATCAAAAAAAAGTATGAGAAAATTCCCATTTATCATGCATTATTACAATGCAATTAAAAACCATTAATTTAAAAAATTCATAAAATAATTCAATACCTATATTTTAAAAAATTTATATAAACCAAGAATTTTTAAAATCAATTTCAAAAAAAAATTATAAAAAACTATTTAAAACAATTGGTTAAAAATCAAATAAACTGATTTTCCTAAAATTATATCCAATCAAGAAAATAAGAACATCATACCACTATAAATAATTTCATTAAATTCTCACATGATTATTTGATAATTATATTAATGTAACATTATTTTCATTTCATACCTATCCATTGATAATCATTCCAACTCATTATATTATGATCTTCTCAGGCCTATACAACCATCCCCACAATATGAAGAAATTGTAAGACATAAATAGAATACTTGGAAGGGAAGCAATATATTATTAAACAAAATTACTTTATTAATAAAAATGTTAATATTATGAAAAATGTCCTCAATTTTTAAAAGTAATCACTATGTTTGATAGTGTACATGATACACCACATTGATCTTTAATAAAGAACTAAATATTACTATTTATATGTTTCTAATATAACCAAAAAGACAAAATAATGGGTCTGAACATGGATTAAAAAGTTATGAAAATATCATTTACACATGCATATATAATTATTTTACCAATTAAATATAAATGAATGAAAACCCATTTTTAAAGTAAAAAAAGAATGTTTTTTATTCTGAAAAAATATTTAAATGTGAACAAGTGCATTTTATTCCAACAAATATGAAAATCATTAGTATTAGAGTATAATAAAGAAATATATATATATATATAATATTAAATCTAATGTTTTAAATTAATAATATTTATTTTATATACATTATATAAAAATAAATTTAATTTTACCGATAAAAGAAGTATTTTTTTTAAAAAATGAATACTTTGTGCCATTATACGGATCAATTGTGTAAAATCTAGTTTTTGACACAATTATAAATTATATTTTACAAAATAATATTATTATTGTACTAAGGAGTACCAAAATATTTTTTTTTTAATTTTTGGAATTTTTATTATAATATTAATATATTTTTGAATATTGAAAAAAAAATTACATTTTAAATTGAAACAAATATTTCATAAGAAATATTTGTAGCCATAAATTAATGAATAAATTATTTTAAGTGTAATTACATATTTTTTTTATCATTTAATTGAATATCGTTCATCGGAACTAATTTTAGAATTAATTTGGATTTAAAAACATTTCAATATGTTGATAGTATTTACTTTAAAAACCCATTTTCTTGTTTTTTCAAGGGGATTAAATTTTAATTAATTCAACCAATATATCTGTATTTATTTTTTTACAATGTATTTCATATCAATAATTTGAAGGTTGAAATTTATTATATAGGTCTCTATTTTTTTGACAAAACATGAATAGAAACCTTGGTAATGTTATTACGATTGTTAAGGGTAAATTACGTAATAATGGTTAAAAATAATATTATAAATATAATAAAATTACCCAAAAACATATCATAATTATATTGGGGGAATATTTTTCCCATAAAACTTCAACGATTTGTTGTGATACCATTTATGAACTTTTAGAATAGAATATAACCTTTACAATATTATATTTAATTGAAATCCATTTTTATCATGCTTTTGTTTTCAAAAAATGAAATATTTTTAATAAGGGTATATATAATGGATATGTAAGATTATAAATAGTCTTTAAAATGATTAAAAAATTATCTACATCATTTTAATTTATTGATAATACTTGGTGATAAAATAATTACCTTAAATGGAAACACAACGATGTTGCACTAATTGTCTAATTAATCGAACAATCAAATAAATGACCATATAAAAATTAATCTAAACATAATTTCATATAATTAATGTCCTCTATGAATTTGGTATTATATTATTAAATTTAATTGTTGATTTCAAATAATTTTTTATAGAATTTTGTTTTTATGATATTTTCACAATTTTAATTGATGAATAGTGTCCACATTGACTTTAATAATATTTATAAATAAATAATATTTTATGAAATGATATAAAATTAATAAAAATAAAAAATTTATAAAAAATGTGGGATAAGTCATAAAACATAACCAATGGCTCATTTATTCATATTTTTCATTTTCTTGTAATTATATTAACCCTCAATTAGTAAAATACATGATATCACATTAAGAATTAAAAAGGTTAAATAACTATTAAAACAAAATGATAAGAATTAAAAATTAGTAAAAATAATTTATAATTTTAATTTTATGAATGGATATATTCCCATAATAGTAAAATATTCTAATTAAATAATTTTTTATCCATTTGAAAATGAAAATTATTTTATATTAATATAATAATTTTAAAATTTTGAATAGTGTCTCTCTATTCCCCATTTAAATGGACCCCATTGTTGTATTTTCTTAAAACAAAACAAAATATTTATTTTAGAAAATATCATTCAAATTAAATTCATAAAATAACTCCCCATATTCTAGAGGTCATAGTTTATGTAGAACACCCTCCTTATATTTTTGAAGTTATTAATAAAAAGAGGTCGTTTGAAGGAGATGAGTCATTTTTAATTAAGTGTTAATTTGTTATTTTATCATCCATATCTCTGAAATATTATTCCACTATGAGGAAAAAATAAATCCAATATCATAAATATATTGAGATCATATTTTTTTATTATCATCACATATATTCATCTCCACTTCCATAAAATGGGAAAAGATTTAATCGTTTGTTCGGATGACAGACTACCACATCACGAAGTGACATAATTCATTTTATATTACAATATCAATAGAATAATTATGACGATGTAATTAATTTTTATATATTATATTCATGAAATAATTATGAATATTAATGAATAATATATCATTTAAATTCTTACCATTCCACTCACATTAAAATGGTAATGTCGCATGTGTGTACATGTGAACTATGACCTTCATAAAAAGATGTGATTTTTTTTCATTAACACGTCACATGGATAATATATATATAAGTATATTTAAAATATTAATATGTTATTAATGATATTAATATAATTATGTGATGAAAATATTTACATACCCATTTACCATTATAATCATTGAATCATGTGTATGTACGACCTACCGTCTGTATGATTTTTAAATTTTTAATTTTTATAAACAAATACATATGGTTTGATTTGAAAGTATAATTTATATATACATGTCATTTTTATATAATTAATATTAGTCAGTATATTGAAGACTTATTCTAATTTTACTATTGCCATATACAGGATTTATTTTAGACATATGTACAGAATATCGTCATAATATCTACCATTAACATAAATATTTATGTATTTTTTATAACATGATAATAATTGATCTAAAAGGAATAATGAAAATAAAAAAAATCTCAATAAAGTAAATAATTAACAAATTATTAATATTCAAGAATGTATATATTTTACGTGATAATTCAGACTCAAGGAAAGGGAGTAATTAATTAAATAAACCTTATTTTAAATTTTTTTAATGATTTGTTCACTAAATATATATATTTAAATATCATGTTTCCATGCATGATTTTAGTAATTTATTTATATGGAAATAAATGTATTAAAATGTTAATTTTCTATTTTCTCTAAAAAAATCCAAAAAACAGTTCAAATTTAAGGTTTTATGTAAGGGACATTCTTTTAAAACCTCACTTCAAAATATATTTTTTTCAAATCCTTTTACAAAATTAAAAGGTATGTTTTTTAATATTTATTTAATGATTTTATTATCATTTATTCATGATAATTTATTATTTTAATGTTTTCATTATATGCTTTTAATGTTATTTTAACGAAAATGAATTCATTATTCCGTGCCTAGTTTTTAAATTTTAATAGATATTTTTAAATGAAAATTGTATTTTGATATCAATATGTTTTTATCTCATGTGTTTAAAAAAATTCAAGGGGTTTATTCATGATACATTAGTCGGAAATATTTATTATAGGTTGATCCAAATATATCTCCAAATATTATGGGTTGGTCCCTATTATAACAAAAGATATGGCTTATTGAGCCAAAATATACCTCAAGATATGATCGGTGAGCCCGATTATAAATCTCTAATGAATTGGGCCATCTAGAGGTATAATTATGCTACCAGGTTATTATATTTGAAATTGTTAATTTAATATCGATATGGTAATTATGCAACATAGAATAATAATTATTTTTCTATTCATTATAATATTTTTAATATAATTGTTATTAATGTGTTTCCATGTTTTCACATGACTAACAATTTACATTATTTACTTTCCTTATTGAGATTTTTATGATCATCCCATGTTATAAAAAATCATTGGTCTGAATAATGATAAAGATAATAATTAATTCACGATGACTGTATTGAATATGTTTCATGAAAATAAATCATGTTTTATTGTAAAAACGAATACTCTCATGTAAAAATAGATACTGATTATATGTTTCCACCTGTAATATATGGGTTTACTATATTAAAATATCTTATAATTTTTTCCAACTATATACCAAAAATATCATTGGGAAAATATTTTAATGCGAATTTTTACAAGCACTATAATATTTAATTTTAATGTTTGGGTCTTTAAAGTTGGTATAAGATAATGGTTGAGAAATCATTAGAGATTAGGAAATTTTATTATGAGTTATGGATATCATAATGGGTTTATACTTTTTAGGTTTATTATTTGTACAGTTTATTAGAAACCACTTTTGAGGATTTATGTTATTAAATGTTATTGTGATTAATGGTATTTTTGGTGAAATTTTTTGTGTGATAAAAATGGGTTATTGCATTTTTGGATAGAAAATTAAAAGTATGGGATAATATTTGAGGATAAAATATATTAAGGTTATTTTTTAGGATGATTATGAAATATTTATATTTTTATATGGGTTATATTAATATATTTTTTGAAAATTTTAAACATGTAGGATGGATGGAAACCCATCGTATCTATCAATGTCATCGGAATTGAACCCACAAACAAAGGGTGACAAGGGTTCATGAATACCACAAGCCTACGTGATCTCACAGTTAGTATGAATTTTTCATTTTAGTTGAAAAATTTGATGTATGAAGAATAAGTTGATTTTTGCTACATATGATTTATCAAATATATTTCCATGTATTTGGAAATTTAATTGGTGATTAAGTGATTCATTTTAGTTTAAAAGATGTTCAATATTTTGGAAATTCTATAAGATTATGGTAAACAGAATAGTATTGGATTTTGTATGAAAAATAATGTTTTAACCATATTTTGGAAGAATATATGATATCATTATGGCATTATAGTGATTAATAGAATTGACTATAATATATTAGAGATTATATTATTTGGGAATATACATTTTTGAGTTTGAATTTATGAGTAATTTATGTAATTTAGAGATAATTAATAAAATTCATCTTATAAGCAGATGTGATCAACTCCTTTGGAATATTTGGTTTCAATGTCATATATGATTATATGAGGAATTTGAAGGAAAAATATTTTTTGAATGTTCATTGTTGAATATTGGGTATTTCTGTTGATTTTTGGATACTAATGTAGTTATTAGTAATATAATATTAATTATTTTTGGGGAATTATGACATCATATACAAACCAATTTTTTGTGGATAATATTTCTTGATAGGATAAATATATTTTTAATCATATATGGATTATTATATTATCTATAGAAGATTATTCTCATGCTTCATGTGTGAAAAATTAATATTAAATACAAATATTTATGGAGAAAAAGTTTATTTTTTAATGGATTTTCATTTATGAATGAAACTCTACATTTAAATTATGAATTTTTGTTATATTCAATGTCCAGAGATTAATATTTTTCCTCAACACTATGAAAATAATTTTAAAAAAAATTATCTGATTACTTTTCATACTAAGAAATCAATTACCATTTATCTTATCATGGATTAATAGTTTTGTAATTGTTATCCTTATCATTACTAGAAACATCATCACTCTCCATTAGAAAAATATATTTATTTTTCTATTCAATTTATAGGTTTTATTACATGTAACCATAGTGTGTGTTATCTCAACTTACCTTCAGACTGCCCTTTTATTTTTTAAATTCATATTATCATAAATTCTTTTTCCGATGTGGGATTTCAGTAAAGGTATTTTGAAAATTAAAAACCCCTAGTTATAAATAACAATTTCAAAATGAGAGGACCCAATATATTAATGATGGTGGGGAGAATGTTGCATCCAGATTTTTGAATAGGAATATTTTGTTTGATAATTGTACATGATACACCACTTCAAGCTTAAACAAACTACTAATTATGATTATTAAAATGTTACCATTATAAAATAGTCACTAAAAAAGCTAGTATGAAAAAGTATAACTAAATTATGAAAATATTTTTTTCCCATAAATACATAATTACTTGACTAATTATCTATAATTTAATGCAAACCCCATATTAAAATAAAAAGAATTTTTTTTGAAAACTATTTCAATGTGAACAAGTGAATTTTATAACAATAAATAAAAAATCACGCATGTTAGATAATATTAATGATATATATATATATATATATTATTATATTAAATATAATTTTTATAATTTTTTTTTCTAGTCATGATATATGAATAAATAAAATTTTACAGATAAGAAAATTATTTTTCTATAAATTGATATTGTTCAAATTTTTGTGACTTGGTTATTTTAATTCTATGTTTTCATAATTTTATAAATTATATTTGAAAAATAAATCTTATTTGAAATTTTATTATCAAAATTTAATTTGGTTTATTTTTTGTATTTTTTTATAAGAATCAATTTTTGATGAGTATTAAGAAAATATTACATTTTTATTGAAAACAACCTTCTCATCAAATTTATTTACAGTTTAAAATTTTATTTTTTTTTTCTAAATGAGTAATTTGATATTTGTTTTAGTAGTTAATCAAATTTAGGTCATTAGAAACAATTTCTCCTTGAATTTTTATGTAAAAACATTTCAATAATTTGAAGTATTTAATATTATAAACATGTTTTTCTATTCCTACAACTTGAATATTTTTTTATTAATTTATGTAGTTTCAGTGTTTTGAATTATGAAAAATGGTTTTTATATTTGGAATCGTTAGTTTAAAATTTAGTAAATTTGAAAAATTTAGTTTTGGATGTAATATAAACATTAACTTCAGTAATTTATATTATCATGGTTATGGTTATGTTTGGTATTTCAGGGAAATAGTAGTAGTATTAATATTATAATAATACCCTAACACATATCATAAATTTATTTGATGAGTACTGGTCAAAACTAATCACAAAATTTCTTTTTAGTAGACTATTTATGTACTTTTGGATTAGAACATAAACTTTATAATATTATTTTTAAAACGAAGTCAATTATTTCATAATTTTTATTTTAACAAAATAAATATTTTTATTAGGGGATATAAAAGGGATATGTTCAATTATAAATTGTATTCATAAATATAAAAAACAATTGTCTTTATCATGGTAATTTATTTATAATTATTTGGGTTAAAATAATTAACATAAATGTTGATGCATTGATGATCCAGTAATTGTTTCATTAATGAAAGAATCAAATAAATGATAATAAAAATATAAAAATAAATATAATTTGATATAATTAATATCGTACATGAATTTTATAGATTACATTGTCTTCATAGTGATGAGTTAATAGTAATTTTTATTTGATATATTGTAAATATGATATTTATAAAAAGACATGTGGTGAATAATGTCAAAATTTACATAACGAGTACTAAAAAATAAATATTTTTTATTAAATGATATATAATTCATAAAGTCCTAATACTCATCTAAATGATTATTATTAGTCTTATAATCTCACCATATACTCATTTATTGGAATTTCTGTAATTCTATAGCAATTATATTAATTCACAAAATATAAATTACATGATATCACAATAATAAATAAAATGATAAAATGTGGTTACAACAAATATATAATAATTAAAAAATTGTGAAAATGTGTCTAAATTTAATTGATAATCAAATGAGGTCATCTGATGGAGAGGTATCAATTTAAATAACATGTTTCTATTTTATATCATCTTCCACACTGTTAAAATATTATTCCACCATGATGAAATATAAAATACAGTATAATCAATATAATGATATGTGATTAATTTAATTTCATGACCAAAATCCATCTCCATTTCCATCAAATTGCAATAAAATTAAAGTTTCATACGTATGACAGGATACCACGTCATGAACCAATAGAATTTTTTCCATAATCATCTCTCTAGACTTTTTATAATGTTTTAATTAATGTTTATTTTTTATATTCATTAAATATTTACCATTATTAAGGAATAATATATCATTTACATTCTTACCTTACATTTCTCATGGAAATGATAACATTTCCGACATGTACGCGTGAACTATAACATCCATGAAGATATATTATCTTTTTATGGATGATATATATAAATATATTTATAGGATTAATATTTTCTAAATGATATTATTATAATTCTATATAGTTAAAATAATATTGACCCTTTTCCATTATGTTTATTGAAAAATGGAAATGTTATTCATGTGTATGTATGGATTAAAATATCCCTAATTATAATGTTGTTAATAATTCATAACCATACATAGATGGTTTTATTTGAGTGTATAATTGATTTTAAAAAGTTATTTTTATTTCCATAATATTATTTTGGAGATAATGGACAAATTCCACATTAACTATTGACATCTTCCTAAATTCAATTTGGACTCAAGTACAAAATATTTTCAAAACATCTGATATTAACATATATAATTAAGTAAATATTTTAATTTGATATGATGTGATATAAATTTAATAATAAAATTTTAAAACATTCTCAAGTATTTAAATAATAATCATATGTTCAATATTTTGGAAGATAAAGAATGTTTGTGATGGGTCAGACTCATTGTAATAGACCCTATAACCAAAATAAACCAATTTAAAATGATTTAATGATTTATTTTATAAATATAAATCTTGAATCTAAATGCTTTAAAAAATGGATTTAATGAATTTATTTATAAGGTAATAACAATTTTAAAATTTAAATTTTTTAATTTTACTCAATTATATAAAATAATTGATCTTTTATACAGTTTTATGTAAGGAAATTTCCATATAAACCCAAATTTTAATTTTCCTTTTTCAACACTATCTAAAAAGGTCAATGTGAATTTCTTTTTAACATATACATAATGATTGGTTTATCCCACATTTATGATGATTTATTAATTTACATATTTATATATAACATTCTACAATTTTTTTGATGAAAATGATATCATTTTATGTGTGCGGATTTTATATTTAAAAATATTTTTGTAAGAAAATAGTATTTAAAAATATGATGGTTATTTTATGATGTGTTTAAATGATCTATCAATGGTTTAATTCATGATATATTCCATGTAAATTGTTTATTATTATCTTATCCCATTATAGCTCAATATACGACAGGATGGGACCCATTATATCCCGATATATAATTGGTTGATCCCCATTATATCTCATGATATTATAAGTGAACCCCATTATTGCTCTCTAATTCATTAGGTACCCTATAGATAGAAGTAGACCATAATGTTATTCCAACTGTAAGGGTTAATGTAGAGACCCAAATCTTGACGTACATGGACATTACATTACTTTTTCGGAATACTTAATACATAACAAAAAAAGACACACAAGGATCGTAATAGTTTAGTGTCTTTGGAAATTCAGAATATAATATTCTAATCATGGTGAAAGATCTTCAACATCTCCATTAATGATCTTCCCCTTTTGTTTTCTTACCTAAAACCATTCTTTAAATCCTGCAGAAAAGAAAACATATAAATAGTGAGCTCAAATGATCAGTAAGGGTAAGCATATAGAACATAAAACAATCCTTAGACATTTGAATGTAAAAAAACATGAGCATAGAATCTAAACATCAAAATCTGGAGAAATGACATAAAACATGGAAGTACATAAGACATAGATCATAATGGTACATAAATCATGATAAAATATCATGGGAATAAAACATGTAATTGTGGCATCCATTAAGCACATGTAATGATTTCCATAGTAGCCAAGGCATTACTGCCAAGACCATCTTAGTGGACAAAGTCCCTTTCTGAATCGAGTTCACTCCGCATTCCAGTCCTGTCATACTGAACTGAATTAACTTACCATTCCATCCATGTCTATCTCATGAGATATAAATCTTTACCCAAAACATTGGAGGGAGATATAGGTCCCACCCATCTCATAATGAAATCATTCTTACTTGTGCCACAAAATAAACATACATTATTCATAATAACCCAATAAATAAAATGGGTTTCATAAACATCATCCCATCATCACATAATCCATATAAAATAAATGGATATCATTTCATAATAAGAAAATTGGAACCATGTAAATAATAGATACATGTTACTTGAAACATACACATATGAAATAATGTCATCTTAGATGAAAAATGGTTTTGATAAAACACTTGAAATGAACTCTTGAGGAAAATATCCTTTCTTCTTCAAAATCATTTTCTTTTCACAAAATGTCATTCAATTTTAAAAGAAAAGGATTTTTTTGAAAATAGTCATGAAATCTTTTGGAGGAAGCTTCATGAAAATAAGGCTTTATAAAACCGTAAAAATCCTTTCATGCCGTATAAGTTAAAGAAAACATTCTTCTCGTACTTTTACCGGAAAAATAAAAAAAAGTACCTCGTAACGTAAACAAAAGAAAGATTCCTTACATACCATGTAGTAAAAGTCAAAAATGGGTAAAAATGAATATAAACATACATGAAAACACTTTTATAAAACATTTATATGGATGATATAAATAAACCCAGTAAATACTTACGAATAAGCAATCTCGGATAAAAATGGGATTTGCCAAATTATCCTTTACCTTAGGTCCGATATGCTTCGTATGGATCCGAAACTCCTGTATAATGATTTAAATAATGTCATTGACTTATTACATAATCATATTCATTGTTATGATATCATATATGGTTCACTTATGACTTTATATTACCCATTCTTTTGTAAATTAATGTTAAAGTAGCGTTTTGGGTAAAATCGTTTCATTTGTCGTTTGTGTTTTAACTTGTAATTATTCATATGATTACTTAGATCATGGTTACTTACATTAATAATGTAAAACATGATTTATATATAATATATATTCAGAATATACATATATATAATAGATCGATAAATGGAAAGAAATACACCGTTCATGGAGACGGTAGGTCGTACGTACGCATGAACGTTGTTTTCGTTTCCTTATTGAATTGAATGAAATTAAGTAGATGGAATACATATATATATACATAAATCCAGTATCATTATTATGTCATATATTTCATGATTAATTATTATATATACTTTATAATCATTCATGAATGGTTAATCATTGAGAATGAATCTCATCGCGTCGTGGAGATGGTAGTCCGTACGTACGCACGAGCGATGATATCATTCCCATGATCGTGGAATTGTATTGAAGTGTATGTATAATATTTAATAATAAATATCACTTTACAATAATAATATATAGTCATTATTTACACCATTATACCCATCCAATTAAGGTGGTGGTGGAAAATAGATTACACCATGACGTGGAGACGATATTCCGTACGTACGCACGCGCGGTGATTTCGTTTTCCGTAGGATGGATAAATGGTGAAATAGGGTTGTTTAATACTTATAATAAGATATCAGTATATGAGTGATACTTATTTTATTACTTCATAATGAAACAACTAAATCATAAGAAGTGGAATAAGAAGTAAAGTTGAAAGAATCGGTAACGAACATTACCTCTCCTTTGAAGCGCCTATTTGAGACCTCCTCTTAGGGCACTAAAATTGGTCTTTGAAGAAGAACAGGACCTCTAAGATGTTTCTAGGGAAGTGGAGAAGACAATTTGTCAGGGTTTTTCTGAGCCTAAAGGCTCAAATTGGTGTGGGGATGAGAGGGAGGAGATGCCCTTTTATAAGGGAGGAGAGGGGCACCTTTGGAAATCTTAAAAATAGTAATTTATAATAAATCTAACCCCACTTAAAAACCTCAAAATATGACTCATATTAGAATATTAGATTAGATATGGCTTTAATCTCATCAACCAATAAAATTTAGACATGTTAGGAAACTATTTTAAACATTATCAACTTGATTTATCCTTACTTAATTTAATTTTATTTGTGGTAATAACATTCTAAAATTTAAATTATAACAAATAATTACTTATTTGTTGTTAATTGTCCATAATTGGATGATTTATAACATTTTAGACCATATAAATTTAAATTTATAATTTTTATATATTTTTGTGATTTTTAAACAATTTTATAATATGTTATTTTTATAAAATAACAATAGTGTCAATTTTGACACTATTCATTTATTTGAATAAAATATATACAGAAGATATGTTCGAAATAAAAGATTTGATAGATTCATAAAATGTCATATGTATCTAGAAAATTATTTTAAAACATTAAATAGTTCATATAATATTTATTTTATTATTTTTAAAACCATTTATTTGGTTTATCTCTTAATAAAATAATTACTACAACATTTTTGTATAATTATTTAATATACTTATTTGTTGCATAAAAATTAAAAATAAAATCCTATGATGAATATAAATCTATTACCTTTTACAATAATACTTTGACTTGAATTTATCATCTTTAAATCACAATATTTAAATTGTTATATTTATTAAATTATGAAGGTGACAACTTTGGCATCATTTAAAATAAAATAATATAAGTGTCATAATCACTTTTATAAGCCTTAAAACGGTTATATATTAGGTAATTGGGTGATTAAGGTGTATATATACACTACCAATAAGGTTTGGTCAGGTTTTGGGGCCTTTTAATGGGTATTATTATTTCAATAAAAACTATATTACTAATTTTTCACTTAATAAATAATTTCTACATCATTAATGTATCACCATTAATGACAATTATCTAATCCCTAAAAATTCTAAATAAATTATCATGATGTAGATAATTTTATTATATTTCTGGATACTATTCATTTTTGAAGTTTTATGATGTTTATCACTAAATTAAAATTATTATACTTATAAGATTTAAGAGAGTGACATGTTGTCACTTTCTTTGGTTTTAATAATAATTAAATTATTTTCAGTGTCAAGAGTCCATAAAATGAATCTAATACTACCCTTAGGTGATATGGGTATACTTTTAGCCATCCAATAGAATTTTTTCATGTGTTAGGGTAATTTTATAATATTATATTTACCCTTAATTACCTGATTTACCTTTAACTATGGTAAATAAAATTTACCATAGTTACTATTCATAATTCCCAAAAATAAAAAGTATACTATTAACATAATTTGGACCCACTGATTCCAAATATGTAATCCATTTTTTCAAATTCAATACACAGATGTTGCAGAAATTAAATTAAAATTAATCCCATTGTCGAATGAAAACGGGTTTTTGATTAAAACATTGGAAAAGATTGAATTGATTTAACCTAAAAATTCAATGTAAAATCAATGATAATGACATATATTATATTAAATGTTAAAAATATATTCTATTTATACTTTAAAACCATTCAATATTATAATTTAACCACAAAAGTTATTATGATGAAAAAAGTTGTTTTTAATTCAAATATAATGTGTTTTTACTATTCATTAAAATATGAAAGTTATCAGAAAAATATCAAAACTTTATCCAATGTAAATATTTATATCCTGATTCAAAATAAGAATTTTATTTTGTCAAATTGAACTTATAAACATGTCAACAACTAGATTTAAAGTTGGTGCGCCATCAAAAGGTGGAAAAACTGTATTTTTTGAAAAATACTTATTTTACCCGAAAAATTTATTTTGTTCTTATACCATGTTCTAAAAAATGTGTAAGATGAATAATAATGTTATAAAATTAAAAATTTAGTTAATACAATTCATAACAGCTAGTTCATAAAAATATTATAATAATATATCGTTGTTTATTAAAACCCGGTATTGCGTACAACACACGCTATCAAGGAAGGTCGTGATTGCGTGTAATGAAAGCCAAGTTAGGGTTGTGTGTTGTGCAAGATTCCTTTGTTGTTTCATATAACAGAATCCAACCATATTTCATTTATACATATATATATATATACACACACTCAATGTTGCGTAGAATAACTACTATCAAACAAACTTGAAATTGTGTGTTACACAATCCAAGATTAGTGTTGCATATACTGCAAGCTAATACGGTGTTGCGTATAACGCAATATAATCTTGGTGTATCATACAATAGAAGATATTAAATAAATTAAAAAGAATATATCTTATAAAATCTCAGGTTGTTACATTCTACCCCCTTTAAAATGAATTTCGCCCTCGAAATTCATCAGGGTTATAAATGGTTTTCTACTTGAAAGTTTCTTTAATTGAAACCCACATCGTAAAATGAAATACCAAAAGTTAAATTTAAAAACTAAAGTATGAAACATAATGGTTACCCAAATTAACTAATCACTGGGTTTCCACATAGGAGAACATAGGTGAAAATATGGATATGCAAGAAAAATCTAGCCATCAAGTTCTGATGGAGAGTGGTAGAGGACATGGCTATGAAAAAGCCAACAATCACAAAGCCATAAATTTGTGATGATCTAAGGTAACATCTGATTCATCGGATATAAGAGCACTAGGAAAACATTTTTGGTTTTCAATATCATTTCCCTAAAGTTGAAAATTTTGAATTAGAAGAAATAATTTCTTGATTTTGGTACAATCTCGCCATTGTTCGTTCTTTGAACAATTTCCACTTCATCTATTAAAGAAATGATGTTGAATTTGTTATTCGGGAAGTGTTAACAGATCATGTGATAGAATGATGGGTCATTCCATCTGTTTCAAACAAAAGGTTGGAAAAAGTTATCAAATATACATAAGTCCATCTATGTGAGGTTAATCATATACGATTCCAAAAATGAACTTATACTTCATATATCATACCGCTTAATAAAATAAAACTAGTTTCTACTAAACAGGGACTTCCTTTAGGACATTGGTATGCGATAAAGGTCAGTCACACTTCAGTTGTGGGTTCGATTCCCACAGCCTTGTCCGACTCGATGGGTTGTCGCACATCCTGCAGGTCGTCCTTTTTCTAAAACTACATTACTATAACATCCCATCAATAATATCGAAAAATGTTCTATCCTTAAACAATACTAACTTATTTCCAACATAATCCATTCCAATATTTAGGCTTATCTAAAATACTTCGGTCCAAGATCATAGTATAAAGAAAACAATTACTAGAAAGGTTATCTACCAAGAATGTGAATATAAGCATTTATCTCACATATATCATAAGATATATCTTGTTGGTTGCATTCCAAACACATGAATACCTTAGTCATATATTCTCTTGAAACATAAATTACCATAGAACCTTAGTGAAAACATGAATACAATCAAAAGGTAACTCTTTCCACATACCAAAATCCCAAAAAATCTATATAATCAAACCATAATATCACTTAGTCCTTATATCATTCATGAGATCATGAATACAATAAAACATCTCATTGTCTTCTTATCCTTTAATTATGCGCATATCATCTAATTTCCAAAAATATCTGAATAACCTTCCATGGTTACCAATACCATTCAACATATACTTTCAAATACTTTAGGAAAAACAATAGTGTAACAATCATTATATTATTCTTTATTCCATAGTACCATACATTATTCTTTATAAACATACAATCATTCCACTAACTTCTTAAACCACTGACTGGGCTTCATCATTTCTTTCATCTCATATTTCATTTGTAGTCTCTTCATCATCATCCACATAAATACTACTCATATGACCATGCTGATTCTCTTCATGAGATTTTTCCTTAGGGAATTGGTTTGAATAATGCCCAAACCTTCCACATTTAAAACATTTAATCGTTGTTGATGTCGTAGCAATACCATTATCCTTGTCCATGGTGTTAACTGAACCTTTTCCTTTGTACTTACTAGCTTTGTGTCCTTCTTTTCCACACCCAAAGCATCTTCCAGTCCCTTTGAAACAATCTCCCCTATGCCTCTTCCCACATGATTTACATGAAGGAAATTTAACTTTCTTTCCTCTATGATCGTCATTAAACTCCATCTTTCTCTTATTATCTATGTCGGGAAACTTACCAAAGTTGAGATTATTGATCATATTATGAGATTTCTGATTAGGCATAATAACGATGTTTGGACTTCCAAATCCCATTTCATTTGGTTGCTCATGAAGAATATCAATCCATTGTCCGTCATATCCTCCATTATCACGAATCTTCCTATTTCCAGCCATTTTCTAAAACCCAAAAAGAATAGTGTGAGAGGAAAAAATCATGCTAGGGAATACAACATAGTAAAGGGGGAGTACCCTCAATATCTAACATCTCAGGTTAAATTCTATGATCGATACCGTAGTTCTAGGACTATATCCTATACGTATACTTATCCTTAGGGATATCCCTAGACATACCTTAGAAATATCTCTATGGATCTCACTAACGTTTTCACATCCTAGTTTCAAAAGGTTGACTAAACCTTTCCTCTGATACCAACTGTAGAGATCTGAAGATTGACGTAACATTACATTACTTTTTCGGAATACTTAATACATAACAAAAATATACACACAAGGATCGTAATAGTTTAGTGTCTTTGGAAACTCGGAATATAATCTTCTAATCGTGGTGAAAGATCTTCAACATCTCCATTAATGATCTTCCCCTTTTGTTTTCATACCTAAAACCTTTCTTTAAATCCTGGGGAAAAGAAAACATATAAAGGGTGAGCTCAAATGCTCAGTAAGGGTAAGCATAGAGAACATAAAACAATCCTTAGACATTTGAATGTAAAAAACATGAGCATAAAATCTAAACATCAAAATCTTGAGCAATGACATAAAACAAGGAAGTACATAAGGCATAGATCATAATGGTACATAAATCATGATAAAATATCATGGGAATAAAACATGTAATTGTGGCATCCATTAATCACATGTAATGATTTCCATAGTAGCCAAGGCATTGCTGCCAAGACCATCTTAGTGGACAAAGTCCCTTTCTGAATCGAGTTCACTCCTCGTTCCAGTCCTGTAATACTGAACCGGATTAACTTACCATTCCATCCATGTCTATATCATGAGATATAAATCTTTACCCAATGCATTGGAGGGAGATATATTTCCCACCCATCTCATAATGAAATCATTCTTACTTGTGCCACAAAATAAACATACATCATTCATAATAACCCAATAAATAAAATGGGTTTCATAAACATCATCCCATCATCACATAATCCATATAAAAGAAATGGATATCATTTCATAATAATAAAAGTGAAACCATATAAATCATAGAGACATGTTACTTGAAACATACACATATGAAATAATTTCATATTAGGTGAAAAATGGTTTTGATAAAACACTTGAAATGAACTCTTGAGGAAAATATCCTTTCTTCTTCAAAATCATTTTCTTTTCACAAAATGTCATTCAATTTTAAAAGAAAAGGATTTTGTTGAAAATATTCATGAAATATTTTGGAGGAATATTCATGAAAATAAGGCTTTATAAAACCATAAAAATCCTTTCATGCCGTATAAGTTAAAGAAAACATTCTTCTTGTACTTTTGTCGGAAAAATCAAAAAAAGTACCTCGTAACGTAAACAAAAGAAAGATTCCTTACATACCATGTAGTAAAAATAAAAAATGGGTAAAAATAACTTTAAACATACATGAAAACACTTTTATAAAACATGGACATGGATGATAGAAATAACCCCAGTAAATACTTACAAATAAGCAATTTCGGATAAAAATTGAGATTTGCAAAATTATTCCTTACCTTAGGTCCGATATGCTTTGTATGGATCCGAAAATCCTATATAATGATTTAAATAATGTCATTGACTTATTATAGAATCATATTCATTGTTATGATATCATATATGGTTCACTTATGACTTTATATTACCCATTCTTTTGTAAATTAATGTTAAAGTAGCATTTTGGGTAAAATCGTTTCATTTGTCGTTCGTGTTTTAACTTGTAATTATTCATATGATTAATTATATAATGGTTACTTACATTAATAATGTAAAACATGATTTATATATAATATATATTCAGAATATCCATATATATAATAGATCGATAAATGGAAATAAATACACCATTCATGAAGATGGTAAGCCGTACGTACGCATGAACGCTGTTTTCGTTTCCTTATTTAATTGAATGGAATTAAGTAGATGACATACATATATATATACACGTAAATCCAATATCATTATTATGTCATATATTTCATTATTACTTATTATATATACTTTATAATCATTCATGAATGGTTAATCATTGAGAATGAATTTCATCACGTCGTGGAGATGGTAGTTCGTACGTACGCATGAGCGATGATATCATTACCATGATCGTGGAACTGTATTGAAGTATATGTATAATATTTAAGAATCAATATCACTTTACAATAATCATATATATTCATTATTTACACCATTATACTCATCCAAGTAAGGTGGTGGTGGAAAATAGATTACACCACGACGTGGAGACGGTATTCCGTACGTACGCACGCGCGGTGATTTCATTTTCCGTAGGATGGATAAATGGTGAAATAGGGTTGTTTCATACTTATAATAACATATCCGTATATTAGTGAAACTGATGTTATTACTTAATAATGAAACAACAAAAGGAGAAGAAGTGGAAGAAGAAATAAAGTTGACAGAATCAGTAACAAACATTACCTCTTCTTTGAAGCGCCTCTTTGAGACCTCCTCTTAGGGCACTAAAATCGGTATTTGAAGAATAAAAGGACCTATAGGTTGTTTCTAGGGAAGTGGAGAAGAGAATTTTTCAGGGTTTGGACGAGCTTGAAGACTCAAATTGGTGTGAGGAATAGAGGGAGGAGATGCTCTTTTATAAGGGAGGAGAGGGGCGCCTTTGGAAATATTAAAAATATTAATTTATAATAAATCTAACCCCACTTAAAAACCTAAAAAAATGACTCATATTCAAATATTAGATGCTATAGGGTTTTAATCTCATCAACAAATAAAATTTAGACATGTTAGGAAATTATTTTAAACATTATCAACTTGATTTATCCTTACTCAATTAATTTAATTTTATTTGTGGTAATAACATTCTAAAATTTAAATTATAACAAATAATTACTTATTTGTTGTGAATTTTCCATAATTTGATACCTTATAACATTTTATACCATTTAAATTTAAATTTATAATTTTTATATATTTTTGTGATTTTTAAACAATTTTATAATATGTTATTTTTATAAAATAACAATAGTGTCAATTTTGACACTATTCATTTATTTGAATAAAATATATACATAAGATATGTTAGAAATAAAAGCTTTATTAGATTAATAAAAGGTCATATTTATCTAGAAAATTAGTTGAGAACATTAAATAGTTCATATAATATTTATTTTATTATTTTTAAAACCATTTATTTGGTTTATCTCTTAATAAAATATTTACTACAACATTTTTTTATAATTATTTAATATACTTATTTGTTGCATAAAAATTAAAAATAAAATCCTATGATGAAGATAAATCTATTACCTTTCACAATAATACTTTATTTGAATTTATCATCTTAAAATAACAATATTTAAATTGTTATATTTATTAAATTATGAAGGTGACAACTTTGGCAACATTTAAAATAAAATAATATGTGTCATAATCACTTTTATAAGACTGAAAACCGTTATATATTAGGTCATTGGATTATTAAGGTGTATATATACACTACCAATAAGGTTTGGTCAGGTTTGTGGGCCTTTTAATGGGTATTATTATTTCAATAATAACTATATTGCTGATTTTTCACTTAATAAATAATTTCTCCATCATTAATGTATCACCATTAATGACAATTATTTAATCACTAAAAATTATAAATAAACTATCATAATGTAGATAATTTTATTAGATTTCTGGAGACTATTCATTTTTGAAGTTTTATGATGTTTATCACTAAATTAAAATTATTATACTTATAAGATTTAAGAGAGTGACATGTTGTCACTTTCTTTGGTTTTAATAATAATTAAATTATTTTCATTGTCAAAAGACCATAAAATGAATCTAATACGACCCTTAGGTGATATGGGTATACTTTTATCCATCCAATAGAATTTTTTCATGTGTTAGGGTAATTTTATAATATTATATTTACCCTTAATTACCCGATTTACCTTTAACTAGGGTAAATAAAATTTACCGTAGTTACTATTCATAATTCCCAAATATAAAAAGTAGCCTATTAACATAATTTGGACCCATTGATTCCAAATATGGAATCCATTTTTTAAAATTCAATATACAGAAGTTTCAGAAATTAAATTAAAATTAATCATGTTGTCGAATGAAAACGTGTTTTTGATTAAAACATTACAAAAGATTGAATTGATTTAACCTACGAATTCAATGTAAAATCAATGCTAATGACATAAATTATATTAAATTATAAAAATATATTATATTTATACTTTAAAACCATTCAAGATTATAATTTAACCACATAAGTTATTACGATGAAAAAAGTTGTTTTTAATTAAAATATAACGTGTTTTTACTATTCATTAAAATATGAAAGTTATCAAAAAAATATCAAAACATTATCCAATGTAAATTTTTATATCCTGATTCAAAAGAAGAATCTTATTTTGTCAAATTTAACTTATAAACATGTCAACAACTATATTTAAAGTGGGTGCGCCATCAAAAGGCGGCAAAACTGCATTTTTGGAAAAATACTTATTTTACCCGAAAAATTTATTTTGTTCTTATACCATGTTCTAGAAAATGTGTAAGATGAATAATAATGTTATAAAATTAAAAATTTAGTTAATAATATTCATAATTTCTAGTTCATAATAATATTATAATAATATATCATTGTTTAGTAAAACCCGGTATTGCGTACAACACACGCTATCGAGGAAGGTCGTGATTGCGTGTAATGAAAGCCAAGTTAGGGTTGCCTGTTGTGCAAGACTCCTTTTTTGTTTTATATAATAGAATCCAATCATATTTCATTTATACATATATATATATATATACTCAATATTTCGTAGAATAACTACTATCAAACAAACTTGAAATTGTGTGTAACACGATCCAAGATTAGTGTTGCATATACTGCAAGCTAATACGGTGTTTCATATAACGCAAGATAATCTTGGTGTATCATACAACAGAAGATATGAAAGAAATTAAAAAGAATATATCTTATAAATCTCGGGTTGTTACAGTTAAATTAAGAGTGATATCTGAATGATTTACTGAGGGACGTTCAATATGTTTTATATAATTATATTGAGTTTTTATGAAATGGGTATTTAATAGTACTTCATGTTTTCACATGACTAACGATTTACATTTTTTATGTCCATTGAGGTTATTTTTTTCTAATCCCATGATTTATAGTTTTTTACAGTTAAAAAAATTGATAAAGAAAAATAATATGTCATTATGAATGTATTGTATATTTGTCTTGGAAACAAATCATGTTTTTAAAAGGGATCCATTTTGTGAAAAAATGGATACTCGGTATAGGTATCCACTTGTAATGTATTTGTTTATTATGTATGATTTTTTCATAAATATCTAAAAATATAGACCTAAATTATATTTGAAAAAATAGTGTTATTTTTAGTTTTTTGATAAGAATAATATGTAATTATTATGTCCATGTTCTTACATTTTGTATATAGAAAATAATAATTAATTAAAATAAAATTATATCCCCTCCCTCAAAATTTCTCCCACTCTTTTAGTGTTATTTTTTTTCTTTTCCATCCCAAAATTATATGGTGGACGAAGTCAATTCCTATAATAAAATATCTTCCCATTTACATTTTATTTAATAAAAAATTATTATTTAAAGATACACATGTAATTTGTCATTAAATTTAACTTAAAATCATATATTATATGTCAATAATCCCTCGAAAAAATATTATTCAATATTCAAAACGAAAAAAATTATATTTCATAAAAAAAATTGATTATCCTTTTAAAAAAATTCGCTCTAATAAAATGTAAATTGAAATAATAAACAAATCATATATATAATTTCATTACATCCAAGAAAATGTAAAAAATGGAACTCTATGTTATCTTCTCATCCCTTAAAAATACACATAAAACATCTTCATTAATATTCCTTCAACCATATATATACTATGAAATATAATAAAATGACATATTCATATTTGAATGTCCTGCAATATTTTATATTAGATGCAAGGTGTGTTTTTTTGTTTTGATTAAATTAGTTGATGGTTTACTGGGAACTCAAATTCATTAATATATAAAAAGATACATAGATGGGGATATTGGGTTATATAATATTACTATATACGACTCTCAATTATTAATATTTTAGTTAGAAACATTTTTATTATATACATGAGTAGAAATGTATGGTGGAATGAATCATGAATATTACGATCCGAATTATTTGATTGTGTTTCAAAAAAAATTATTTTCATGGATAAGATAATAGGGATTATATAATGGCATTATGAATAGAATACACATTAATCATAAACCATGTTGTGGTATAAATTTTAAAATATCATATTTATATGGATAAAATCTGGATAACAGATGAGAGTTTTTGGAGTGATTATGTTAGTGTATTATGAATTGATAGTCTCACTGTTGGGATATGTGTATGATTTGTTTTACACGCTAAAGGATTGGGGTAGATAACTATAAATGGTGTGATTAAAACACTAGTGTCTTTTTTATTAGTAGTTTATATTATTTGGGTTATGGTAATACTTGGAATGTAACTCACAATGGATTATTAAATAAATGGCCTTAATATTACTAAGGTGGGGACATACATAATTCAGTGAATTATGGATGCATAGGTATAGATCAAATTACGACTGGTACAAATTGACTCAAATTATCATGTAACACTAAACGACATATATCATTTTGATTAATCTCATTAGTTGAAGATACAATTCTCAAAACATGTGGAGTTGAATTTAAAATTCAGAGTGTTTTATACCATTTTTGAATAAATTTTCAATAGGTGACTATCAATATCTTTTCAAAAAAATGTAACATTTTTTATTCAATATTGAAATTATAATGTAATATTTTTGACATATTTAGTTACATAATTGATATATAACTCAATATATAAGATAAATTATGATAATTTTTAAGATTATTCACTTCATATTAGCCTAGTTATAGAAGATATCAAAAGAATTAGGTTCTTTATATATTGAATAATCATTTGTTCCGGAGATATCAATACTGAATGAGAAGTTATTAAAGAGGATTCATTGATTCTAATAAGTGTAGAAATGATTGTTGTTAGTGAGAAAACTCTTGTATTAGCTTAAGATAATCATTAGAGAAAAATTTTATTTGGACTAATCAGATTATAAAATTAATATAGTTTATAGACATAGACTCATGTCTTTCATGTATAAATACATGTATCTTGTGAAGATATTTTTCCCCTTAAAAATAATCATTAATGTTTCCTATGCAGTAATATAATATCAAAAATGGAATATATCATCGTTAATTTGAGTATCCTAAAACACTAGACGTATAGAGGGGACCCTCCTAGGGTATAAAAAATAATTATTCTCTGCTATTGGGAAAAAAATTATGGGATATTGAATCACAAATTTAGAATGGTTTGAAGATAATCATTTTTGTGGATGGTTACAAATGTTTTTATATGTCTGGATCAACATTATATAAATCAATGAGAAGTAGTGTATTTATGAGGTATATATTAGGTTAATAATAGAGATATGGGTTATCATGGATCTTAAGTTTATTGTTTTTTAAGTTGAGAGATGTTTTTTCTAGTGAAGGCGCTAGTAGTATATGTTATTATTTTACAAAATGTATTATTATTTTGTTTTTAAATATGACTGTTATTTTTTAGGAAATAATATTTAAACTCATTTATTAGCATGTCGCATGTGTGGGTGATCACCCATCATATATTGATGTGAGAGAGACTATATTTATATGTGTCATAAGTTTAGAGAAATATTTTTTTCATAATTGTTTATTAGAACATGTATTAATAATCAAAAAATTTATCGGTATGTTTATGATCTCACCATATTATACATATAGTTTTATGATTTCATCCATATAATTAATTTTACATGATTACTTAGAGCTTCAATGAATTTTTTATGTATGTGGTCACCAAAAACAATCTAAATGGGATATGGTATGTGTTTTCTAGAGATATATAAAATAAATATTTTATAAGAAGATACAAGACATGGTTCTTCAATAAGATGTTGGAGAGTCTGGAAAATTACATTGTATATATAAAATCAATTTAACTTATATTTTTTATAATTATAGTTTCTGGTATATTCCCTATGTAGGTGGTTATCATTCCTCCATGGTGAGTGTTTGAGTATAAAAACAATACTTTTGGGTTATTTACAATATTAAAAGGGGTAGTAATAGGGAATTGTAATGACATGACCCAACTTCAATCAATTGAAATAGAATGCAGATGTTTATAATTAAACATGAATAATGAAGAGAAGGTGAGAACACCTTATGGAATTTCTAAATAGTAACATCTTAGTAATGGGTCAAAATGAGTTATAATAAATGATAAATCATTAAAAAACATTAATTGGATATTAAGAGAATGATTATAATTTAAAGAAAATATAACATGTAAAAATTAAAATAACTAATTTCAAAGAAGGTGCATTAATTAAAAAGTATAGTAATGTCTCAAACTTGAGTGTGTGACTTCAAAATCCTAGGAGGGGTTTCATGACATCTTGAGGAACTATGGTAGGACTATATAAAGTGTATTTAAGAGTATCTTTGTTCTCTATGGAGTTTGAGTGATGATAAATGGGAGTTTGTGTGTGTTTATATTGGAAACGAGTGATATTTCATTATTATTTTGGTTTTTGACTCTATATAAAAATATCCCAAACTAAAAATGTCACCATGTTTTTTCCATGGATTCTTCCAAAAGGGTTTTTCTTTATTATTCTATAAGGCTAATGGAAAAACTTAATAAAAAATTAATTTTCTTATGTGGTGGTGAGTCACACTCCTAATGAACAGATTTTAAAACCTCAAAATATATTATATGTTTTTGAGGATTCATATTCTCTTTATGAAATGGAAAATTTTTAATTAAAATAAAATTATTTAAAATTTAAAAATATATTTTTTAATGGATCCAATTTATAGTAATTAATAAATCACATTTTTTTCATTAAGATATCATAATTCAGAACTTATTTTTATAGGGTATTTAATTTTTACTTGATAATTTAAATATCTGAGAAAATTTTGAAAAATAAACCATTGGATAATTTCATAATTTTGATTCCATAAAAAATAATAATTATATATAAATAATTTTATAAATATTATAATATTAAATTTTATAATAAAATCAATATTTATTACCAAGTGGTTGATTTTTCTGGCAATATCTCTTTTTGAAACCTTATTAATAATTTTATTTGACTTCATAAATATTATATGATAATTTATATTTGTTAAAAATTATTTAAAATATTATTTATTTAAAAAATATTCCATATCATATATTAATAAATGAAATTTTTAAAATATCCTAAAAAACAATTTCTCATTTATTTTATCAAAATAATGATTATTTACTTGGAAATATTAATAGGATGAAAAATATTTATTATTATAAAAAACAGAAATTTCATTTTTCAAATTTTTTGGTTCTTGATACATATCCATTTAAAAAACCTAAAATACACTATGATTAAAGTGAGTGATGGTGGGAAATTTATGGGGGTTTAGAGAAAATGGACAGAGATGTGATTTGGAAGAGCATGATCTTCTTGCATAAATAGTATCAATCATAATTACGTTTTTGATCATAGCATGGGATTTTTGAATGGAAAATCCCATAAATTATATATTACTTTGAAGGGTTAAAATCTTTACTTCATAGTGAATGATCCCAATGGTCAAGTCCATCACTTCCTTTTTCCATATCAATTGAATTTTTAAATGATGTTTGAATACTGATCATGTGATCAATGTTCAAGGACAGTATTACCAATGGAAATGATAAGTAAACGTATTTTACATTCAATATTATGTTATAAAGATGATTAATTGAATGTGTTTTATATAACCACATTTCATAATGATTTATTTAAATAAATCCAAATGGAGATTTTTATTTATAACAGTACAGTTCGTTACAATGTTCCCCCAATAAGAAATTATGCCCACAATATTTTCATTTCCCATAATAAAACAGAATAGGATAAATCTATTTCATAACATCCTTTAGTTACCTGGTTTTTTCTTCATATATTTGGTTTCACCACATCACATTGACAATTGTAATTGTCTTATTTAATTGAATTCATTTTCTATGATCTATGATATTTACTGATTTTACCCATTGTAAAAGTCATTCTCCAATGGTACCATATCTAGATTGAGAACATGTGAAGGTTCTGGTATGTACTTTCTCAGGAGGGATAAGTTTAATACATCATGTACCTTAGAATAGTTTAGTGGGATTTATAGTCGATTTCTCACAACACTAGTGTGACCAAGGATCTCAAAGCCGCTAATGTATCTGGGAAAAATCATTCACTTCTTCCTAAATCTCATCACTTTCTAACATAGAGATATGCAGAGGAATATAATGTCTCCAAACAAAAACTCTATGTCTCTTTGATGATTTCTATCATTTAACTTCTATCAACTCTGAGATGATATTTTTTTCAAAAAAAACTCTAAGATGACATTTTTTGTTACTAGATAGTTTTACCCTTTTCCATCATTTTCTAGACTACTTTAGGACCTAGAATTTATTATTTTCCAACATAATCACAACATGAAGGTGTTATTTATCTATTCTCATAATGGACTCATTAAGGAGCCATTTTTCTAATTTAGAGGGAACTGTCATTGTATGATAACTCTACAAGAGGAAGATGTTTTCCCCATACACCATTAAAATCCACATAACATACTCACAAAATTCTTATACTATCAGGATTGTAATATTATCATGGCCATAATTTTGTTGATGATAGTGTGTACTAATGTTCAGAATAGTGTTTAGAACATGTAGGAGACTTTTCTAGAACTTGGTGGCGAACCATAGTTCATGATTAGATATAATCGATTTTGGTACTCCATGCAACCATTACACTTATCTAATGTATATATATTCATGATGGTCCAATGAGATGTCAACTCAAATTGTGATAATTTTATTTGTCTATGTATAAAGATTTACATAAACCTGTACAACATTGTTTCCTCAGGATGCCTTTTGATGTCCATTGACAAATCCCATGGTGGTTTTATCCCATTTCCTTATCTGTATGGGTAATGGTTGCATCATAGCCTTAGAATTCTACCTTTCAAACTTCACTTGATGTCATTCTAGTCACGTTGATGTATATATAGTGATATTCATATTCATATTTTCACACTAATATTGATCACAGAGATCATGATATATATTTTTTCTTCTTTGGTGAATGGAGAATGATGAACTATGTGAATCCTCCAATAGTTTCTCAGATAACTCAGGATATGATTGAATGCATATTCTTGACTCAAATCTCACAATTCCATCCCCATAAATTTTAAACACAATCAAATTCCCATGTCTCATGGATTCCACCATCTTATGAATTTCCACATCATTTAATTGATAATCCACGAACCTTTTCAAATGAGACATTAGAGAAACCCATTGTGGAAGGATTGATGATGTTCTTTCCTTTATGATTCATATGTTTATCCCTTGGAGGTATAATGTTATTGGATACATCTCAATTTTCATAATTGATAAATATACATGAACCATTATACATATATCATCCACCACTTTATTCTCTATACTAGGATGGTAGTTGGTTAACCAATCATTTTACTTGATCAGCATTAACCATTTCATTGCTTAATATTCATCCCTTTATGTGTTAATATATACATGAAGATTTTGTGATCTTTATATATCTCACACTTATTCCCAAAGAGATAATGGTTCCATATTTCCAATGAAATGATCACAACTACCTACTCTAGATCTAGTTTGGTACAGTTTTTCTCAATATAATTCAACTTCCTAGAACCATAGGCTATGAATTTGTAATTCTGTAATAACACATATCTTAATCCCTTAATTGATTCATCTCAAAATACAACAAAGATTTCTCCAATTGTGGGTAGTATGAAAGTAGGTGTAGTTATGAGCCTCATTTATAACTCCATTATTCTCCCATCACATTCAATATTATTTAAAAAAATTACTCCCTTGTATGTTATCATGGTATGGCTGTTTGATAATAGAGAGAAATTTCACATAAATAAATGATAAGACCTTGATAAATCAAGGAAATTATTGATATTTGTCACATGTGTTGGTCTAAACCATTATTCATTTTCATTGGTCTTATAAGGTTCAATTTATTTCTCATTTAATGTGGTCATATCACATAATAAAAGGCTTCCTTAAACAATAAATCATATTTCTATACTTGGTGTAAAGCCTCTCCATTTGTAAGGAGTTCAACACAGTGCTCAGATACCCCTCATGACACTCCATTATTTTGGTCTATATTAAATTATAATCTATAAATAATTCCAATTTTTTTAAATATTTATTAATGGATACATTAATCATGTAAATGATGGTTTCTATAGAATTAGTGAGTCTTAATGGCATCAGTATAAAATCATAGTGCCTAAACCTTGTACAAAAAGCGGTCTTGTGATATCATCATTATTTAACCTTACATAATAATATCTCATCTGAATATCCCCCACTAAGAAGTATTTTTATTCACATAGTTGATCAAAAATTCATCAATCTGAGGTAGAGGGTACTAGTTCGTTATCATTATCTTGTTGAGCTCATAATAATTAATGAAAAGGTGCGTTGACCCATCCTTCTTATTGATGAAGATGACTGGTGCACCCCATGGTGAAGAACATGAGAATATGAACCTTTTATATAACTTCTATTGTGGATACTTATTTAGCTCCTTAGATTCCACAACATCCATTTAATACAATATAATGGAAAATAGTAATTCCCTATGTACACAGTCGATTGAAAATTCAAACTATTGGTTAGGAGGAAGTCTAGGAAATTCTTCGAGAAACACATCAGCATATTAACCCACAACAAGATTTCCTTTGAGTATTTTTCTTTCCTTAAACTCAATAATTTGAGAATGATACGCTTTCTCAAAGGTTAATAATATCAATTTTGAAGATGATGAATTTTATACCCCGACCTTGGATACTATTTCATTTTACTTATTTCTCAGTGTTGGCTCTTTGGGTTGAGGTTTGGGCTGGGTTTCCCAAAAAAGTACACGTGTTTTATATGGAATAGTTTTCTTCTAGAAATATTCATGGTTATTTTGATTTTTTGGGGATGAAATTGGCATGTTTGATAGTTTTTCATTCCCTCGGTGTCACTATATAGTGTTTATAACATTGAAGAATCATTGGGTGGAATTCCTAGTTTTTGGGGTGTAATTAGGGAGTTTATGTTAAAGTTCTGAGGTTTATTGTTTATAGGATGACCTTCCCAAACATTGAAACCTAACCTTGTAATGATGCAGGATTTTTCTAGTAGCCCCCGCATGGTTTGCTCACGGTTTGAAAAATCGTGCAGCAAAACTATGTAGCCACTTGAAGGATTTATAACATTTGATATGGAACTTCTATTTGAGTGATTTAACCTAAAAAATATACTTGTATCTATTGGGAATCAACCATAGGAGAATCCCCCTTCTTCATGCTTTTATTTGGGGCTATTTTGGGGAGATTTATCAATAAAAGTTGGTGATTATTCATGTTTCCTTCATCAAATCTTCTCTACCCATATTCCCCCTTTTGTTCCAGGCTTTTATTTTGGTGTTTTCTTCCATAGAAGAACCCTAATGTCTAGGTATTATTTTTCTTACGTTTTTCTTTGGATCTAGAGTGTGGAAACGGTCCAAAAGGAATTAATCTCTCCTCCCTTGAAGTTTCATCACATTCACACACTTTTATGGTATGTGTTTCCATAATTTTCCTTTCAATTGAAAAACCTTTTATGCTTGATTTCTTTTAATTATTTTATTTAAATGTTTAAAAAAGCAATGAGTATCATAGTTAAATATTTTTTATGTTTTTACATTCATTAAAAATTTTAAAAATAGCTTTTGAAATTATGCCTTGATTTTCAATACGTGTTGGTGCCTTTGAAGTGTTTGATAAAATGCATTTTGTTTTATAAACAATGAATTGAGCCCTTGTTGTATTTTTTTGAATTGGTTTCGTATTTTTTTGTTGAAACAAAAATTGTAGTGTTGAGTGTAATTTTGGTGCCTATTTATGGATCAATTATTTATAGTGAAATGTTTTGGAAAAGTCCTTCGATTTTTTAAAAATGTTTTTGACAAATTTTATAATTGTGTTGGTTTAAATGGAAGTTTTATTTTAGGGAAAATGTTATTGGGTATCCTTATGGATATTAATAGGGTTTCATTTTATGTTCACACATCCATGGGTGCAGTAGGTGCAAACATGGATGGGCATTGAAATGAAAACGACACTTAAAAATAATGTTTTCTAAGAACCTTTGTCTTTCAAATGATTTATCTTCTTTCTCACATTGCCTTACTTCTAAAATAGATCTTTTATTTCTAAATAATGTGTTGGTACTTCATGTAGGTTTCAAATTATTTTAAATGTGTTCTTTAAAATTTAAAACATTGGGTAACATCGAACATGGTTAGTCTCTAAATAGATTAAGGGCTCATTTGGAATGGCATTCATGGAAGTGGTTTTGGAAATGATATGGGAACGTTTTGGTAAATGTATTTTGGTGTGTGAAAATAAAGTATCATTTGAAATTTTAATTTTAAAGGGGATGTATTGTGTTGATATAAGCAAATACAATGGCCTAGAAATTGTTAATGCATGTTTGACAATGTTAGGTGTTTTAAAAGATGGATTAAAAGATTATGTGATGTGACGGCCCAGTTGGTACTTTGATGGAATGATATATATATATATATATATATATATATATATATATATATATATCCATCCAACGGCCCAAAGTCCTTCAATATTTTTATTATAATAAAACCCCCTTTTAAGGGAAGAAGGGGAAAACCCAACAGACTTCATGAACATAAAGACATAACACGACCTAAAAGAAACCAAACTGACACATGAAACACCCCTCCCCAGCATGTAATCATGATGAAGCACTCCATCGTTGCAAGGCTAATCAGCAATCCAGTGTCCTGTGTCAAAGCACAGGCCCGATCTGATGGCTGACGTCATACCCTCTCAAACATCCAAGTCTGAAAAGCTCTGCAAGATGAACTGTCAGCTCAAAATCCTCCTTGGGGCCTGATCCATATGGTTGAGTCCAGCCAGCTTGGATCATTAGCATTCAGCATATAAAATTGAAACAACAAAAACCAAAATCCACCTTCCACAATCCTACTGCCGATGTCACTTTCCAAAATCCACAAATCCAGAATAAAAAATTCAGACAACATCTACCTTCACAGGAAACGAGTACCTCCCTGCCTCAAGTCACACACCAGAAAACCGTCGAGCTCCACCTAAATCCTCCATCAAAACAAGAGATTCATTCACTTCCTCGAACTCCACAAACGCCACGGCCATCCCCCTCCACTGTTGCATCTCCCAGAGATACCTGGAAACCCTGTCGCTCGCACCAACCCAAAACCGCCGCTGAACCAAGACACTCGACCAACCTGAAAGGTATATTGGATCTGAAAGCCAGAGAAATGGGAGCGCAGAACCTCCACAACAAGCCATTCCAGAAGACGCACCAAGGAGAGAACCGAAAGCCAAGCATGAAAACAAAGATAAAGAAAAACCATCACCACAAGCGTAGGTCCACGCCGGAAGACAACCACAGAAAATAAACCGAACCAAGCCTGTCGCCACCATCGCTCGAGGAGCCTGCAGATCCACCCAAAGAACTCAGATGAGATGCGGTTTCAACCTCTGACCGCATCAAAACGCCTCTCGACCACATATTCCTCCACGCCACCAAGGAAACTGAGCCCACCGAAGATACTAGTCTTCGACGCTATAGAATCCCAATGTTGGCTACAACCCACGACGCCGCCAGAGTACCCACGAACCCTCGAAACCAAAGATCTGAAACCTTGAGAATTTATGAAAGCTGAAATCGAGCCTCGACTTCGACACATCAGTAGAAGCACGCCGCGATCTCGCCGCTAACCGAGAAGCAGAGCCGCAGACAACCGAGAACGGGATGTCGGTGACGGTAAAACACCAAATTCATCACCAAAACAAACCACTCAGGAGACACTGAAATCAAACCTTCAAGAATTTGTGGAGACACCGAAAACAAAGAAATCCTCCCCCTCCAGACCACTCAGGAACCGACGGTGAGCAACTCTCAAAAACCATGCCGGAGTCGTTGCAGAATCGTGTCGTCAAGCTGGAGCAACCCGATCCACAGCGGAAGCACGTCGAGGCCGACGATCCCTACCGACCTGATCCATTCCCCCTCATCGAGGTCGACGATCCACACCAAAGATGCCAAGATGCACCAGATCCACGCCGTCGAGGCCCGCCGGAGATCCAAGCCACACCGCGTCCAGAACGAGGTTCGGGAGATGTCGATGTTGAGTCGCTGAGCATGCCAGAGGAGGGAAGAAGACGGTTCCCAAACAGAAAACCCTATATACGAAGCGGCAAAGAAACCCTCCGCTCAGAGGCTACTCAGTCTTTCCGTAGTTATATATATATATATATATATATATATATATATATATATTCTTGTGTGTGTGTGAACCTCTATAGGGATATTTCCCTCCATGGGTTATCGTATAGGTTGTCCTTCTTTGGGGTATGCAAGTGTGGTAAGATGAGTCACAGTTGAGTGGGATTTCAATTTACATAGTGTTATTATTACCACCATAGTTTCCTAGGTGTATTATAGATGATCAACTAATTGTTTCTCACTAGACTCGATAAAAATGTTTGGAACCCCCTGGTTGATTGAGAGGTTAGGTGTGAATTTCCGTGAGTTCCGTCGTGAGAGTGATCGGTGGGTTATAGACTATGGGGCTTCACCATACGCCAGTAGGTAGTTCTTAACCGAGTACGTTCTATTGTCTTCTAGGGATGTTTAGGATCACCCATGTTTATTATTTATATTGTATGATTACTTTATTCTGCATTTATTGTTTCTTTATTTAGTTTATTTATTTTCAACATATCCCTTGTATTGTTGATTTGTATTTTTTTATATTTAAAATAGAAAATCCTTTTTGAATATGGAATCCTGGTGTGCATAGTTTGGAAGAAGATAATGAAATGTATTAATTTTTGAAAAGGAGGAAAACATATTTTTATAGAATTATTTTAAAATGGTGTTAAAGTACATTTTTGGGAAAGGGAACACATGGACTCTTTGGTGATTTCCTATTGAGCTGTTTAGCTCACACCCTACATGTACCATTCGGTGTTGGTAGACCAGAACTATTTGGATGGTTGAGGTTTTTTTTATTTTTCTAGTTAAAGTATCACTTGGATCATTGTAAACTTATGGTTAGAGGTGACACATAGGTCACATGGAGATCATGTTAGTAGCCGGTTATTTGATTTGGTAGTAGCTTCTAGTTTTATTACTCTTAGATTTATTCAGTTGTATTTTTTTGGGCCATATTATCCATTTATTGACATTCAGTTGTGGTTTGCACTTCTATGTTTTAAATTATTCATATTTTTATCTGATTTTTTATAGGGAAAATCATTCCCTCTTGTTTTATTTTGATGCCCAATACTTGTTTACATCTTGGGGGGATCATGAATGCTCCTCGACAAATTTCTTAGACATAATTTGGTGACCATTTCAGGGTCGAATCGGTCTGGTTCACGACAAAATGGTTTAAGAGGGGTTATTTTTAATTTGGGGGTTCTTTGTATATGGATATTAGGGCATTCAAGACATGGTAGGTAGGTGCGGGATGGGTATCATGAACCCTTCCTCATTCTGAACCTCGAGTAACCATAGTTAGTCCGAGATTGAATCTTGAGTCTTTTGTTGTTTTGTATTGAGTAGTGACAATGTAGGAAAGTTGTTTTATGTTGTGGGCTCACTTAGGGTGGTGAACCATGTGAATTCCAAGTGCTTGGTTCAAGGACTTCTTAGTTTTATGCCTTACATGGGTCATGGATCACTACCATATTTGTCGGCTAGGCATAGAAACTAGTCCCTCCACACAGTTGTCCATTGTTCATTGAGATTCAATTTCGTTTCAGTTAGTGTAATTGCATATTGAAAATGAATGTGGATTTTGAAACAAAAATATTTTCAAAAATGAATGTTTTCTCCATGAAATGGTTTTAAATTCGTAATGTGGATTTTTAAACATTGAGGGTTTTTTGGGATTGAGAATGTCAATGGAATTTGGAACTTGGTATTTCTTATGGACATTGACATGATTGATGGTATGTGTGAGAATTGTGTTTTGGCACATGAGGATGGGAATGGATAGACACACATGTAATATTTTTTGGGTGAACATGGGTTGGTTTTTGGGAATTAAAGGCAAGGAATGTTTTTTCTAAAGTGGATTTGAATGAGAAAATAATTTTAGAAATTTATTATTCTTGAAAAATGGGTTTTTGGAATTTGTGAATTATCCTAGGAAGAAGGATGTTTTAATATTAAAAGAAAAATTATTGTTTTTTAAAAAGAATATTATGGTTGTGTTTGTTTTTACATGGCTTCTGAGCTAGTTAGTTTTTGATTGAGGTGTTCTTATTTTTTTGTGCCTCAGTTTGATATTGGGTTTTGGTCTGTGCTTTTCATGTTATTCAGAAAATGCTACCCAGAAATTCCCCCAATGTTTCGAATGAGTCATTTCTGATTCCTTTTCCTTGACAAGTTTCACCAATTTTCCATGGTGATCGAGATTCTCTTGAGGCTATGTAGTGGGATGGGGAAGTGGAATGTGTTTCTATGGGTTTGGGAACACCTGATGCTATTAGAGTCTTTGTAGTTCAAAGGATGTTTGAGGGTCCAGTCATGGACTAGTGGGGGTTGGTTTCCCCATCATCGATCGAAGGTGGGAATTCATGGGAGGTTTTTATGGCCACATTCATCCAACAATTTATACCAGAGGAGGTGAAGTAGAGGAAGGTGGAAGAGCTATAGGATGTTCAACAGTGTCAGTGATCAATAATGTATTATATGGACCATTTCAGAGAGCTTGTTCAATTGTCTTTCTATATAGAGTTGGAGGATTAGATGAGGCCCCCTATCTTTGTATGGGGTCTTCATCGTGAAATTGCATAGAAATTTTCCTCATCGGGTGAAAACTGTTTCGAGATATTGGTGGATGAGTCTTACATGGAAGAATTGGTTTTCAGGTTGTATCTGGTGGTAGTGGGTTCTCATGAGGTATCTAGATCTAGTGGGTAGGGTATGCCAGAGGATCATATTTCTAGAAAATCTCCTTCATTGGTTTTAGCATCCATTTCATTGGGACATTCTCTTGTATGTTTCCAGTGCGGTCGTTTTGGTCACACAAAGTCATGTTTTCATATTCCCCATTTTATTTTATGACATTGTGGTTTCTTTGGTCATTGAGATAATTTTTTTAGGAGGAACAATTTGAAAAGAAAGACTTGATTGTAGGATGTGTTGTCTGACTGTGAGGTCGGAGATGCTTCAGCCATCAGAGCCCCAACTAGAGTTCTCAAGGATAATCTTATGCACAGTCAGGAGTGATAGGGGGTGTAAAACCCCAACATATTTTGTGTTTCTATATTGGTATGGAAATTCTTAACATCTCTATTTTTGTGTTTCTTAGATTTTTCAAGTTAACCTTTTGGAGCAATGGTGTGGTTAACTATATCTCTTGATAACCAAAAATTTGAGTGTATCTAAATGTGGGCTTTGAAAATTTTCATTCTCTATTGAGTGTATCTTGTATTTGTGTAGGCCAGTTTTGGTTTTAACATTCATTTATGCTCAATTAGAGTTTATTGAGTTTTTTGGAATTGGTATGTCATTGGTTTATTTTATTAGGAAGGTTCCATGTTTTAGTGGTGGTAGTGTTTGTCACGACCCATCTTCGGGGCCCGTGCCATGACTACCCCAATCCCGCCTTCCATAGGCCAGGGGATGGCGACTAGCGCCAAGGTGTAATTCTCGGTAAAAAGGGAATCCATTTCCTTTGTAAAGTAAACAAACACCACAGAGCAAGCAAGCAGTAGAAGTAAACACTAAGTAAAAACTGAGTACTACAGTAAGTGCGGAAAAGTAAGTGGACCAGAATACAAACCCAAACTGAAAGTAAAGTAAAACTGGAAGAGAAAACAGCAACTGAAAAGTAAAACCACAACACCGAGTTGTCCACTGGAAATACCACCTGAAGGGTAGGTATAGATAGCCTCCACTACTCCTCGGGTCCAGCCGGCCGCTCCGAGTACGTCCCGCCTAGTGGTCCACCTCCAGGTATTGTCCTGCTCCGCAAGCCTCAACCATGATCAGCATTGTCCGTCGTCTGCAACCAACACAATGTAGTGCGGGCATAGCCCGTGCAGGGGTGAGTATAAGCTACTTAATATGGACCCCGAGACCCCCGATGGTCTCCCAGAATCCACAAAGGATAATCCACAAAGGAGAGATACAATCACGAAGTAACATCTGACGTTGCTTAGGTATATGGCCATACATATACCTAAGCCATCCATTCTTGTTCGGCTCCAACATCTGATCCCATGTACAACCCAGTCCACACAGGAAAGAAAAACGCAATCCACACAGGATAGCACAACACAATCCACAAAGGAAAGCAAAATAGGATTCATCTCACACAGTTATACTTCATCGTATGACGATAAAGATGATCAGATATAGCCACTGATTCATCTAAGTCATCGGACCCACAAAGGATTGATAGGTACTAACCCCTGCAATGACCCACAAAGGATCTAACCCACAAAGGATCGATAGGTAACTAACCCCCGCAAAGACCCACACAGGATCGGACCCACACAGGATCTGTAGGCGCTGGCTCACACAGAACCGCTGAGCCCTGACCCACACAGGATCAGACCCACATAGGATCAGTAGCACTGATCCACATAGGATCGCTGAGTGTTGTAGTCATCGTCGTCGAATCCACTGAGGATCTATGTACAGTCATCGTCGTCAAACCAACTGAGGATATCTGTACAGTCATCGTCGTCACAGTCGCAGCCAGCACTAGGGTTCCCGCACACAGCAAACTCATTCGGAAGGGTCCACTCCACGAGCCGAGAGGCTGATACATCAACTGACACAAAGTCCATAGTTAATGTATCCAAAAGTTTCATATCGTCAACAAGAACTCAGCGCCATAGACGGCGCGTCAATCAGATGCCCGGTCTGGAAGTTATTGGCTTTTTCGTCCCAGGTGCCCTGTTGGTTTTTAAGTAAAAACCAACCTGACTGTACTCCACCTGTGTCCAAACCTCGTTCGTAGTAATCCAAAAGATCCGTCTCACTAAGAGGAATCCAACAAAGTTGACGGCACGTCAATCGGACGTCCGGAACTCAAGTTATGAGCGTTTCTGCTCTGAGGGCCCAGTTGGTTTCGTGTACGAACCAACCCAGCCAAACCCAAAGTACTCTGAAACTTTGAGTGTGATATGTCGAAAAGACCATCTCGATCCAAGGATCGCATCACCGCTAAAGGTGCATCAATCAAAGTTCTGTAGCCCAAGATATGGGCAAAAGACTGAAGAGGGTCCGAAAACGGGGTTTCGGGCCCGAACCGACCCGGGTCCGGGTCGACCCGGCTGGGCGCGGCCCGACGCGTGGCGCTAGGTGGCTTGGCCGAGCCGTTCGGATAGTGGGGGGGCACTGCCCCCCCCCCCCCCCCCCCCCGCGGTTTGTAACCGCGGCCCCCCTTAATGGGGGCCGCTCAGCTGCCTGGCTGGGGATTTGAACCCCCGGATTTTCCTTGTCCCAACGGCCCGTCCTGGCAGGCCAATTTCTGCCGCCATGGGACTGGCGTCGGCTGGTCCCCTCCCTGCTCCGACATCGGTGGCCCGGTTTCTGGCCGCCGATTCCCACGCTCTGTAGCGGCCCGGTATCGGTTGTGGCCTTCATTCATCTGGTGCGGCGCGACGGCGATGCACCCCTCCACTGCGGCCCCGCTCCGGCCACAGTGCTTTTACGGTTCTCTGGCACGGCGCGACGGTGTCGCGCATTCCTTGCCGCACGATCCCGCGTGGTGCAATGACACCGCGCCATTCCCGTTCCAATCCACATTAGAATTAACAACATAAAAAAGGAGGAGGGTCGACCATGTTTGTGCAGTCTGGCCGCCTCTCATTAATCATTAGCAATTGGTCATATTTCACGAAGAACATCAAGGTAGTAATCACGAACTAAAATTAAACAAACCCCTACCTCGAGCATATCTTGAACGGAGGTTTGTCGAACGAGGATTCGTCGCGGAATATCCGTCGCGGAAAGAGACGTTGCAGAAGAAGACGTCGTCGGCGTCGCGGTATACAGCGTCGCATAGTCAGTTTCCGAGGACTCGGCATTCTTCATCGGAGATCGATGTGTTCTTCATGTTCTTCATCGAAGACGAAGAAGTTACTCAAGTTCCTTAGCCCTTTTCTCCCAAAGACTTCACAATAAGAATCTGACCCTTAATAAAATAAGTTCACACTTATTTTATTAACTTGACATTAGTTTGAAATTCAAACACTCACATTAAACTCACTTAATTAATATCATAAGTTATTAAATCTTAAGTTATCAAATTTTATTGTGAGTTGAGGGGGTTAAGGAATGTGAAGGGGTGGGGTTCGTGTGGGCCCCACCACCCTCATAACCTTCCATGGGAAGTTGGGTAGTTACCCAACATCCACCCAAAGCTTAAATCCACTTAGAGAAAATAAAAATTGTAGTTAAATATTTATTTTAACTTCCACAATTTTTATCAACCTCTCTCGTGAAAACACAACTCCGGAAAAGGTGTTTCTAAGCAAAACCAGGTGTTGTGGTTCCATCGGTGCCTTCGAAATTCGATTTTGAGCACTAGCTCAAAAGTTAGAAATTCCCGCTCGTTCGTTCACTGAACGTACCCGAGCTAAACTTCAGATAGAAATTCCAGGTACACCGGGCCTCGGAATCAAGTTCCGTCAGAAACTGCGTTCTTGTAAAATCCCAAAGAAAACTAAGAAAAAAATTTCCTTGAATTTTACGGGTCTTTACATTACTCCCACCTCCGGGCTTTATGTCCCCATAAAGATACATCATAACTAGGGAAACAAATGTGGGTACTGAGCATGCATCTGAGCCTCTCGCTCCCAAGTGCTCTCTTGGAGATTCCCGTGGTGCCATCTGATGTGCACTAGAGGAATCGACCATCCACGTAGGACCCGATCCTATCAATCCTCAATCTCCACTGGGACCTCCGTAAAAGTCTCCCCATCATCAGCGTCCAGCTCCCCATGGTCAATGATATGCGTCGGATCGTGCACGTATCTCCTCAGCTGTGATACGTGGAAGACATCATGCACCCAGTGCAACTGAGGTGGTAGATCCAGGCGATAAGCTACCCCACCAATCCTGCTGAGGGCCTGGAATGGTACGATAAAGAATGGAGACAACTTGACGCCTCGGACAAATATCCTTAATCCACTTCGAGGTGAGACACGCAAGAAGACGTGGTCGCCATCCTCAAACTCTAGTGGTCTCTGCCTCCTGTCAGCATATAACTTATGCCGGCTCTGAGCTATCCTCATCCACTCCTGGATGACCTGGACCTTCTCTGTCGTGGCCTGGACCATCTCTGGTCCCACAAGTGATGACTCCCCAGGGTCTGTCCAGCACAAAAGAGATATGAAAGGTCTGCCGTACAATGCCTCGTATGGTTCCATTCCGATGGTGGAGTGGTAGTTGCTGTTGTACGCGAACTCCACCAAGGGTAGGTGGTCCTCCCAGCTACGACCAAAGTTGAGGACACATGCACAGATCATGTCCTCGAGAGTCTGAATGGTCCTCTCCATCTGACCATCTATCTGAGGGTGAAAGGCGGTGCTTAGACATAGTTGCGTCCCGAATGCCTCCTGCAACCCCTTCCATAGCCGGGAAGTAAAGAGAGCATCTCGATCGGAGACGGTAGATGATGGAACACCGTGAAGCCGTACAATCTCCTTAATGTAGAGACGCCCCAAGCTTTCCACTGATCCCTGCTCTCTGATGGGTAAGAAGTGAGCCGACTTGGTGAGTTGGTCGACAATCACCCAAATAGAGTCATGACCTTTGGAAGTGCGTGGAAGTCCAGTCACGAAGACCATAGATATCTTGTCCAACTTCCACTCTGGGACCTCCAAGGGTTTTACCAAGCCTGCTGGTACCTGGGGCTCTGCCTTCACCTGCTGGCAGGTGAGGCATCGAGAAACGAACTCTGCCACAGCCTTCTTCATGCCCGGCCACCAGTGCTGTCGTCTGAGGTCTTAGTACATCTTCACCACTCCAGGATATACCGCTAAGGGAGAAGTGTGAAACTCTCTCAGCACCTCCTCCCGTAATGCAACTGGTACCAAGGTACATCCTCTGAAAATGATGTCGTGCTCTTCTCCAAAGGAGAAACCATCAGGTTCCTGTCCTGAGGATATCTGCGCACGCCGCATCTCACAGCCAGCGTCCCCACGTTGTGCCTCTCTGACCCACTACAGTAGTGTAGGAGTGACTGTGAGAGACTGAAGGAAGGATTCCCCATCTCTATCCATGAAGGATATCTTCAAAGCGGCTGGCTTCTCTGTCGTCTCCTCAAGTAGCTGAATGCCCGTCCTCCTGCTGAGAGCATCGGCTACTACGTTCCCCTTCCCAGGAGTATAGACTATCTCAAAGTCATAGTCCTGGAGGAACTCAATCCATCGTCGTTGTCTCAGGTTCAGGTCCTTCTGAGAGAAGATGTACCTGAGACTCTGATGGTCTGAAAAGACTGTAAAGCGTTCGCCCATCAGGTAGTGTCACCATGTCTTCAGAGCGAAGACCACTGCTGCTAACTCCAGGTCATGGGTAGCGTAGTTCTGCTCATGCGGCCTCAACTGACGTGATCCATAGGCAATCACCACCCGCTCCTGCATCAGGACACATCCGAGTCCGGTCCCTGATGCATCGCAGTAGACTACGTACCCTACTCCCTCCTCCAGCAACCTCAAGATAGGTGCACTGGTCAATCTCTGTCTCAGCTCCTGGAAGCTCTGCTGACATCTGTCTAACCACACAAAGGGTTTCCCTTTCTTCGTCAAAGCTGTGAGTGGTGTCGCAACTCTGGATAAGTCTGTCACAAATCTACGATAGTATCCAGCTAGTCCCAAGAAACTCCTCACCTCTGTCATGCTCCTGGGTGGATACCAAGCTAGCACTGCCTCGATCTTTGCAGGATCCACTGCAACTCCCAACTTAGAGATGATGTGTCCTAAGAAGTGGACCTCGCGTATCTAGAACTGACACTTTGAGAGCTTCCCATAAAGCTGGTGCTCTCGGAGTGTGCCCAGTACAACCCGCAAGTGGTAGGCGTGCTCCTCCTCAGTCATCGAGTAAATCAAAATGTTGTCGAAGAAGACCACAACAAATAGATCGAGGTATGGATGAAATATCCTGTTCATGAGGCCCATGAACATTACTGGAGCATTGGTTATGCCGAATGATATAACCAAGAACTCATAGTGGCCATACCGACATCTGAAGGTCGTCTTCTGCATGTCCTCGTCCCGAACTCTGAGCTGATGATAGCCTGATCTAAGGTCTATCTTTGAGAACCATCGTGCTCCCTTGAGCTGATCGAAGAGGTCATCAATCCTCGGTAGCTGATACTTGTTCCTCACTCTCACCTGGTTCAGGCAGCGATAGTCGACACAAAGTCACAAGCTCCCGTCTTCCTTCTTGGCGAACAATATCGGGGAAGCCCAGGGTGAAACACTGGGTCGGATGAATCCCTTGCCTTGAAAGTCCTCCAGCTGTACCCGTAGCTCTCCAAGCTCGGTGGGTGCCATCTGATATTCTGGGGTGGATATCGGGGTTGTCCCGGGGTACAAGTCAATATAAAAGTCCACCTCTCTGCGAGGAGGTAGTCCTGGAACGTCGTCGGGAAAAACGTCCGCATACTAATCCACCACTGCAGGAAAACCAGGACTCTGCACGTCAACTGCTCCTAGGATGAGGCTAGCCAACTGATGAGTGATGGGTTGTCCTCTCCTATGCGAGAGTCCATCCTGTGCTGCGAAGGCTCCCTTCTCACCGGTGAAGGTGAACCTGCTCCCATCGGTGCGTACACATCGCACCTTGCGCCTAATACAGTCAATCTGTGCATGGACTATAGATAACCAATCCATGCCCAAGATGACATCGTAAGGCCTCGACGCCGCTACAAGAAGATCCCAGCCGATGCTCTCGCCTCCTAGAGTAAGATCACACTACCGGCACCAGTGTGTAATCGTCGAGTCTGCTCCCGTAGGAGTCTCTATCCGTAAGGATCGAGCCAACGGCTCTGTCAAAATCTCCGAGCTCCGAACAAGGGCAGCGGCTATGAAAGAGTGACTCGCTCTTGTGTCTATAATAACTGCATCAAGGGTGGAATAGACACAGATAGTACCTCGAATCATCTCGGGCACACCGTTCTCCTAACCCACCGCTGCCTAGAGATGTGCCTGTCTCTGCCCACCAGCTCCTTGTGGTCGGGGTGGACATCCTGGTGGTGGTGGTGGTAGGGCCTCAAAGCATTACCCACCACCTATTGCTCGACCAGCTCCTCTGCCTCGTTCGCCTCCTCCCTGCAGACCGCCACGGTCGACCCTCTGTCTCTACCTGGGTAGTCCCTCAACCGTCTGCTGCTCCTCATCACGGCGGGTTGGACAGTCACGAGCCATGTGGCCCTGCCCCGCCGCATGAGTAGCACTTCCTGCCTCTCGAAAGACTGGCTCCGCACTATGTGCCCCGCACTACTGAGCAAGTTTCCTGAAGTCATCTGCCTGAGGGTCTAGTATAACTGGACCCATGAGTCATCCGTTGACTTCCTGTTGTAGAAGACTCTACTATGTACCGCCCTGCGGTGGGTCTCGGTGTAGATGAAGGCTCAGCAAGAAAGATCTTGATCAAAAGGGATCGCTCTAGTACTCCTGCCTGGGTTGGAATGCTGAGGGAGATCAGCGATGCCCTGATCTCATGCCTCAATCCCTGCTCAAAGGTCTGGGCCCAAAAGAATGGGTCTCATACCATGTCTGTCGAGTAGCGCGAGAGATCGGTAAGTCTCATCGAGTACTAGGCGACTGTCAAGCTGCCCTGCCGTAGCTGAAGAAGCTCCTGGATGCGCACCGCACGGAGGGTGGCTGGGACAAACTCTGAGCGGAAGAGGCTCTCAAAGTCTGTCCAGAGGAGAGATGCCTCGTCATGCACCTGGAGCATCAAGATCCACCATCTGCCTGCTTCTGCGTGCAGTAGGCTTGCTGCGAGGATAACCATGAGATCTGCTGGTGTCCTCACTAACCTGAAAACTCATACCACTGCCGCCAACCAGTCCTCGGATGTCTGGGGGTCCGCCTCCCCACAGAACCTAGGCGTTCGTTGGCGCTGGAACTCGTGCAGTGCACTACGACGACGTGCATCGTCAGTGGCTGGGGCTGGAAGCATCGGTGGCTCAGCGGGTAGAGGTACCGCCGGTGCCTCAGCTGTCAAAGGGCCCTGTACCGAGGCCTCATCGCTCGGTGGGCTGTCGTCACGCTCAACTCTTGGAACCCTAGCTGGCTGCCATTATGGGGCCATCCTGAAAAGGAAATAGGTGCGCCACGGTCAGAATAGTATACCTGGTGAGCTGACACAAAGTAATCACAAAGAAAACATGAATCACACATGCAATCAATGTTTTCGTGCATTAAGTCGGAAATCAGAAGTCAGGAACCTGGTGTACGGATACGTCGGCCGCCGCACCAAAACCGGACTCCTTGTACTGATAACCACAGCCAATATGCTTAACACTATTGCTTCACATAGAAAAAGATCAGAGTCCCATGTTCTGTGATAGAACTGAACTCCTCTGATACCAATTTGTCATGACCCGTCTTCGGGGCCCGTGTCGTGACTACCCCAAGCCCGCCTTCCATAGGCTAGGGGCTGGTGACTAGCACCAAGAGTAATTCCTGGTAAAAAGGGAAGGTATTGCCTTTGTAAAGTAAACAAACACCACAGAGCAAGCAAGCAGTAGAAGTAAACACTAAGTAAAAACTGAGTACTACAGTAAGTGCAGAAAATAAGTGGGCCAGAATACAAACCCAAACTGAAAGTAAAGTACAACTGGAAGGGAAAACAACAACTGAAAATTAAAGCCACAACGCCAAGCTGTCCACTGGAAATCCCACCTGAAGGGTGGGTACAGATAGCCTCCACTGCTCCTCGGGTCCAGCCGGCCGCTCCGATTACGTCCCACCCAGTGGTTCACCTCCAGGTACCATCCTGCTCCGCAAGCCTCAACCACGATCAGTGTTGTCTGTCGTCTGCAACCAACACAATGTAGTGCGGGCATAGCCTATGCAGGTGTGAGTATAAGCTACTCAGTAGGGACCCCGAGACCCCCAAAGGTCTCCCAGAATCCAAAAAGGATAATCCACAAAGGAGAGATACAATCACGAAGTAACATCCGACGCTGCTTAGGTATATGCCCATACATATACCTAATCCATCCATTCTTGTTAGGCTCCAACATCCGAGCCCAAGTACAACCCATTCCACACAGGAAAGAAAAACGTAATCCACATAGGATAGCACAACACAACCCACAAAGGAAAGAAAAATAGGATTCAGCTCACATAGGTATACTTCTTCGTATGACGAATAAGATGATCAGATATAGCCATTGATTCATCTAAGTCGTCGGACCCACAAAGTATTGATAGGTACTAACCCCCGCAATGACCCACAAAGGATCTGACCCACAAAGGATTGATAGGTAACTATCCCCCGCAAAGACCCACACAGGATCATACCCACACATGATCTGTAAGCGCTGGCTCACACAGAACCGTTGAGCACTGACCCACATAGGATCGGACCCATATAGGATCGGTAGCACTGATCCACGTAGGATCGCTGAGTGTTATAGTCGTCGCCGTCGAATCCACTGAGGATGTATCTGTACAGTCGTCGTCGTCAAATCCACTGAGGATCTCTATACAGTCGTCATTGTCATAGTCGCAGCCAGCACTAGGGTTCCCGCACACAGCAAACTCATTCGGGAGGGTCTGCTCCACGAGCCAAAAGGCTGATACATCAACTGACACAAAGTCCAGAGTTGATGTATCCAAAAGTTCTGTATCGTCAACAATAACTCAGTGTCACAGATGGCGCGTCAATCGGACGCTCGGTCTAGAAGTTATTGGCTTTTTCGTCCCAAGGGCCCGGTTGGTTTTTTAGTCAAAACCAACTCGACCGTACTCCACCTGCATCCAAACCTCGGGCGAAGTAAGCCAAAAGATCCGTCTCACTAAGAGGAATCCAACAAAGTTGACGACACCTCAATCGGACGTCTGAAACTCAAGTTATGAGCGTTTCCGCTCTGAGGGCCCGGTTGGTTTCGTGTACGAACCAAGCCGGCCGAACCCAAAGTACTCCGAAACCTTTAGTGAGATATGTCGAAAAAACCGTCTCGATCCAAGGATTGCATCGCCGCTGACGGTGCTTCGATCAGAGGTTTATAGCCCAAGATATGGGAAAAAGACCGAAGAGGGTCCGAAAACAGGGTTTCGGGTCCGGACCGACCCGGCCTGAGACACCCTGGGTCGGCCCGGCTGGGCGCGGCCCAGCCCGGTGGACCATCGCGCTGGCGCGCGGCGCTAAGTGGCTCGGCCGAACGGCCGCGCTGTTCGGATAGCGGGGGGGTCTGACACCCCCCCCCCCCCCCCCCCCGCGGTTTGTAACCGCGGCCCCCCTTAATGGGGGCCGCTCAGCTGGCCGACTGGGGGTTTGAACCCCCGGCTTTTCCTTGTCCGGCCGGCCCACCCCGGCCATCCGGTTTCTGCCGCCACGGGACCGGCATCGGCCGGTCCCCTCCCTGCTCCGACACCAGCGGCCCGGTTTCCGATCGCGGCCTTCATTCATCTGGTACGGCGTGACGGCGCCGCACCCCTCCGTCGTGGCCCCACTCCGGCCGCGGTGCTTTTGCGGTTCTCCGGCATGGCGCGACAGCGCCGTGACTTGGTTCTATTTCAAAGCGCGGCGCGACGGCACCGCACATTCCTTGTCGCACAATCCTGCGCGGTGTGACGGCACCGCACCATTCCTATTCCAATCCACATTATAATTAACAACATAAGAAAAGGAGGAGGGTCGGCTGTGTTTGTGCGGTCCGGCCCCCTCTCGTTAATCATTATCAATTGGTCATATTTCACGAAGAACGTCAAGGTAGTAATCACGAATGAAAATTAAACAAACCCCTACCTCGAGCATAGCTTGAATGGAGGTTTGTCGAATGAGGATTCATCATGGAATATCCGTTGCGGAAAGAGACGTCACGGAAGAAGACGTCGTCGGCGTCGCGGTATACGGCGTCGCGTAGACGGTTTTCGAGGAATCAGCGTTCTTCGTCGGAGATCGATGTGTTCTTCGCGTTCTTCATTGAAGACGAAAAAGTTACTCAAGTTCCTTAGCCCTTTTCCCCCAAAGACTCCACAACAAGAATCTAACCCTTAATAAAATAATCCCACACTTATTTTATTAACTTGACATTAGTTTGAAATTCAAACACTCACATTAAACTCACTTCATTAATATCATAAGTTATTAAAACTTAAGTTATCAAATTTCATTGTGAGTTGAGGGGGTTAAGGAATGTGAAGGGGTGGGGTTCGTGTGGGCCCCACCACCCTCATAACCTTCCATGGGAAGTTGGTTAGTTACCCAACTTCCACCCAAAGCTTAAATCCACTTAGAGAAAATAAAAATTTTAGTTAAATTTTTATTTTAACTTCCACAATTTTTATCAACCTCTCTCTTGAAAACGCAACTCCAAAAATGGTGTTTCTAAGAAAAAATCGGCGATGCGGTTCCATTGGTGCCCTCGGAATTCGATTCCGAGCACCGGTTCAAAAGTTAGAAATTACCGCTTGTTCGTTCACTGAACGTACCCGAGCTAAACTTCTGATAGAAATTCCGGGCACACCGGGCCTCGGAATCAAGTGCTGTCAAAAACTATGTTCTTGTAAAATCCCAAAGAAAATTAAGAAAAAAAATTCCTTTAATTTTACGTGTCTTTACAGTGTCCAGCTTATATATGGAAATTCAGGTTTTACCTCATTCGTGATTTTTGGTTTTTGTAGATTTCATGATATTTTTTCACGTGAAGCACAGGTACTACATGGTTCATAGAAATCAAATGGCCCCAACCACTTGGATAGAACCAATTTTATGCCACTGTATGACTGTGTGGTAGGTCTCATAACTGTGCGGATTGATGTCATATTCGGGAAGAGGAATTGGCATGGTTGGAGAACGGTTTTGAAACCATGCGGCTAAGAGGTGTGGGGTTCCACTTTCATCAAGTAGATCAAGCACGACTGGTGTATATTTTAGTAAACCATGTGGACAAACCACAAAAGAGGTCCATAAATTTTAAATTTCAAAATACCTAGTTCAGGGTTGCAGTGCAGGTATCATTTGGGGTTTAAATGTTGTTCGTATTAGTTGACTTCTTGTGGTAGGGAGAACCCTCTCATGTTCTCCCATAATCCACATTCATGCGTTGTAGTTTCTTCTAGATTGGATTGGTGTGACTTGTGTAGTTAATAGTCATACTAGGGTTCATGGTTTCCCTTTGGGTTTTCTCGAGTATGGACTTGAGCTTTGGTTGGAATTCGGCTTGGTGACTTTCTGGGGGATGAATGTGTTCGTGTTGGGGATAATTGTCACACCCTAACCTTAGATACTCCTTCATATTACTTATTTCCCAGTGATGGATATTTTTTTTGAGTTTTGGGTTGGGATTCCAACAAAATTCCTTGTGTTTTTGCTGTATTATATTTCTTCTATACCTATTCATGGTTATTGTGATTTTTTTGGGAAAAAATTGGCACTTTGAAGAGTTTGTGATGCCCTCAGTTTCTCTATATTGTGTTTAAAACATTGAATAATCATTGGGTGGACATCCCTAGTGTTTAGGGTGTAATTTGGGGTGTTTTGGACAATTTTGGGGGTTATATAGTTTGAGAACGACTTGTCCAAACCATTTAACTTAACCATGTGAAGTTGTTGGAGTTTTCGAGCAGCCCTCGCACGGTTTGTCAAACCGTGCAGAAAAACCATGCATACACTTCTGGGATTTATAACTCTTGATATGTATCATTTATTTGGAAGAATAAACCTCTAAAATAAATCCATGTCTGTTTGGCATAGACTGGTGGAGCCTCCCCCTCCATCCTACTGCGATTTGGGCTGATTTTGAGGCGATTTCTCAGGAAATGTGGTGATTATTCATGTTTCATTCAGAAAATCTACTCTTCTTCAATTCCCCTATTGGTTCTAGGATTTTCTTTAGGTGTTTTCTTCCATGTCTGAACCCAAATTTCTAGGATTATAGTTTGGTTCATTTTTCCTATTATCTAGGGTGTGAAAATGGTATGTGAGGCTTAGATCTCTCCTCCCATGATGTTTCATTGTATTCGCACACCATTGAGGTATGTGTTTCCATGTTTTCCATCTTATTACATACCATCGATTCTGGAGTGCTCTAGATTATTTTATTTACAAGATTCTCACCTCCATGAGTATCAAAGTGACCTTATTGTTATTTTTTACAGTGGTTAAAATTGTTAAAAATAGTTTTTGAAATAATTCCATGATTTTTTATACATTTTGGGGCCTAGGAAGTGTTTGATAAATTTGTTTTTGTTTTATAAACATAGAATTGAGAATTTTTTAAATTGTTTGGACATGGATTCATATATTTTTGTGGTTGAATAATTAATTGGAGCATTGAATTAGATTTGGGTGCCTATTTATTGCTTGATTATTTATGGTGAAATGTTTTGGAATAGCCCTTCAGGTACTTTAAAATGATTCTGAGAGATGTAACAATTGTGTTGGGTTAAAGGGATGTGGTATTTTTTGAAAAATGTTTTTGTGTATTCTTATGTATCTTCAAAGGGTTTTATTGGATGTTCTCCCATCTATGGGTGCACTAGGTGCACACATAGATGGGAATTCACGTGAAAATGACACCTAAAAATAATGTCTCGCATGTACCTTGGTATTTCAAATGATTTATCTTCTCTCTACAACTATCTTCCTTCTAAAATGGATATTTTATTTCCAAATAGCGTGTTTATACATTATGTGGATTTAAAATGATTTTGAATGTGTTCTTTAAAATTTAAAACATTTGGAAACTTGGAACAAATTTTATTTCTAAATGTTTTAAAGTCTTATTTTGCATGGCCTGCTTATAATTGGTTTTGGAAATGACTTGGGAGCGTTTTGGTAAATATATTTGGGTGTGTGAAAATAAAGTCCAGTTTGGAATTTTAATTTTCAAGGGGATATTTCGTTTTGGTTTTAGAAAATATAATGGAATGGAAAATGTGAATGCACAGTTGGAAACATAAGGTGTTTTAAAAGATAGTTTGAATGATTATTTAATGTGATGGTTCAGTTGGTACTTTGATGAAATCATATATATATATATATATACCTCTATAGGAGGATTTCCCATCATGGGTTATCATATAGGGTGTCCATTTTTGGTGTAAGCAAGTGCAGTGAGATTAGTCACGCGTGCGGGGCCTCCTACTTACATAGTGCTACTATTACCACAATGGATTCTAGGGTGTCGTTTAGATGATCGAAGGATGGTTGCTCACCAGCACTGATTAGACGAGTTGGTTCCCCATGGAATATTTATTTTCCATGTGGGAATTTCCACTTATTTTGGCATGAGGGATATCAGTGGGATATAGACTATGTGGATTCACCATACGCCGACAAATGGTTCTGATCTGAGTACACCCACTGGTCTTCTAGGGATGTTTACGATCACTGATAGTTATTATTTTTATTGCATGATTACTTTATACTACACTGAATGTTTAATTTTTCAGTTTATTTATTTTCATCATTTCCCTAGTGTTGTTGATTTTGTTTTTTATTTAAAATGGAAAATCAATTTTGAATGTGGAATCATGGTGTGAATAGTTTAGAATAAGGGAATGAAATGTGATTATTTTTTAAAAGTATGATTTTTTTATATCCTTACATTAAAACTAGTTTTAATGGATTATTTTGGGAATGGAATCACATATACTCTTTGGTGATTGTGTACTGATCTATCTATTTGACACCTTACTTGTATCATTCGGTGTTGGTAGACCAAAATTATTTTGCATGTTCAGATTTTGTTCTTTTTTTTCTGGTTTGAGAATATTTTAGAGTAGGGTGGTCTTATGTTTGGAGGTGACCAAGAGGTCACATTGAGATCATGTTATTAACTTTTTTTTTATTTTGTTGTAGCTTCTGGTTATTTCGAAGTTAGTTTTATTCAGTTGAATTTGTATTAGGACAGATTTTCCATTTATTAAGATTCAGCTGTGATTAGATCTACTGTGTTTTCAATGTTTCATATTTTGATCCTATTTATTATTGTGCTAAATTTTCCCCTCTTGTTTCTATTCATGACACTTGTTGTCATCCTGAGAGGATTGGGAATACTCCTCATGAAATGTCGCAGACCGGATCGGGTGACCGGTTGATGGTCGACACGGGATGGTTAGTAATAATGATTATAGATACCATGAATTTATTAAAATACTTTTACATCATTTTAATGATAATAAAAATAAATAAAATACAAAAAATGGATACAATGGTTTAATGTCTTGGAGAAAATTGGACCATACATAACATTTACAATATAAATCATAAATATTTATTTAATTCCTTCTTCTCTAGATTCATATCAACCCTTGTGTACGCTTTAGTACATATAGTCAATTTAGGATATATATCAAAAATGTGTGATATAAATTCCTATCAAGTGGAAAGATAATAACATGAAACAATGTAACATAGAGTGAGAATAATCATAACATCATTTATATAATATCATGCAATGGAGAAATGCCGAAAAATAAAACATAGGGTCTTTATGGTTATCTAAAACACATAGTTGTGAAAAAATCTAGCATCATGTTGACATATAATTTGAATTTAACTCATGATATTCATCACATTAATTAATTCATTATAATGTTGTATAATTTAGGGTGCACCAGTCACATCATAACATTTATGTTACTCTATATAAGTCTAGATGCACTCGTCATATAACAATTTTTACATTATCATGCATGTTGTATAAAAAAATATATCAATCTTGGTAATGAATTACCCATGGAATGGAATTGTTTTCATTATAAACATCATACATTAATAAACAATGGGTCTCTAAATGAAAAAGGGAATAACATACATGAAACAAGAACCATCAACCTAGAGTGAGAAGTAAAAAGTGTGTTCTTGAAAGAAGATTTCTTATAAATAACATTATGATTGGCATAAATTCTTGTGTGAAACATGTATATCCTTAAAAAGGTAAATTAATGATTAATAAATTAATTTTATGTAATAACCATCATTAAAATGGATTGACTGAGGGAAAACTGAAGATAGAATGTTGGGATCGAGAACTCCCCTTACTTGGTATCTTAATGCTTTCCTCACATTAATGGTATGAATAACAAAATAATATTCATTAATTAGAAATTAAAAAACATTTTATTTATTAATATGGTTAAATATAGTTTCATTAATTTGATTTATGGTCTTTTGAATGAGTTATAGATTTTAAATTCATTGTTTGGGAGTTTTCCCATTCATAGTTTTTAGTACGGTTCACTCATACACAAGAATCAAAGTTCACGTAGATCATGGATAAACAAACTAAAATTATATTACATGTTATTAATTATATTATGGGAGTTTAAATGATATTTTCATATACCTTTTAGATGAATTAGTAGTAAAAATTATATGATGATCATTTAAGGTTAATTTGGGAGGTTTTTGGATCACAAATAACAAGTTTTATTTTATCATATAGTATTATAAATAAATGTTTTTTCAAGAACATATTACGTGTTAAATTATAAATATTACTATATTTTTCAACCATTTAATGGTTTCATTTACATTATTGAATGATATTATGGAAAATTGATGTGCATCGCCTAGGATGTAGGTAAAATTACATATCACGGGCAACAATTTCATTTTAATAAACAAAGGGAGAGAGGGATGATTATAATATATAATATTCCATTATCATAATATAATAAAATTATATTAATGATATGGGAGTTATCAAAACATTTTGATATTATAGGTTTAGCATAATATCATAAAATAAATAAAATTCAAATGGAAACTGAAATAAAATAGAGAGAAATTACCTCTGGAATAAATCTTCTTCGAGAGCCTCTATAGTGAAGTGGTTTTGGCCTTTTTATCAAAGGGATTTTGGACCTCGAGAGGGGATAGGGAGTATATTTGGGAATAATTTATACAAGGTTTTAATCTTGATTGGTGTGATGAAATGTGGGTGTGAGGGGTGGTATTTATAGTGCAATGGAGGAGGGTTTTCTTAATATTTCAATCATTAGTTTACTATTTTTTTATAACACAAGAAATTGAGATGGTTCCATGACCAAGAATAGTAATAAGTTAATATGATTCATATATTTTGGTTCTTACATCACTCATGATTCCACGAATAGTGGATTTAAATTATAATGTATTTATATAGTAAATTAAGGTATTTTACTATTCACCAAAAATTCATGTATTTCCGAAAAATCTAACAAATTCACCCCAACCATTTTTCGATGTGTAGATTACAAAAATGGAATCCATTTTTTTAAAATAATTTTCAGAACATTATTTATATAATTTTTAATTAAAATACACCTTTAATATAAAAATAATGATTTTAAAATTAAAACTGCTTTTCAAACACTTTGAAAAATTAATTAAGGTCTCATAAAATTATTATATAATAATAAGACATCAATATAATAGTTTATGAATATATTTTTTGAAAATAAATTTTCTTTTAAATTATTAAATTAATCATTCAATATTCATGACTTACAAAAAATACAACATTATAATATAATTATAACATATTTCCACTTATAGAATGGAAAATGTTATTTATACTATTAGTGGTAATGTTCTTATTCATATAGATGGTTTAGTTATCATAAGGGTAATATTACTATTCATAAGGATTACATTACTATTCATAAGTGTATGTAAATATTCACCAAATATTATGTTTTTTCAATCAAACATCAAACATCCTACTTATTACAACCATGTATGTCAGATTTTTGAAATTCATATAACAAAAGTGGAAAAATTATGTTAAAAGGTCACATTGTAGTTCATTTAATCATGAATAAGAATTGTATTTCTATTATGATTTTATGTGATAAAGACATTACAACTAGAATGGAGAAATTTCAATGATAAATTTTTTGGTCGTTACATTCTTCCCTCATTTAGTAATCTCTCCCTTGATTTTTCATTTTACATAAAAAGGTGAGGGTACATCTCCTTAATCAGATCCTCTGGTTCCCAAGTACTTTCTTCATACTTATGGTTCCTCCACAACACTTTCAATAGGTGGATTTTCTTATTGAGTATAACCTTATCAATCTTATCAAAAATATTTACTTGCTACACCTCGTATAAGATATCATCTTACAATTGTACTGCCACTGAGTTCAATACATGTGAGGGATATGGTATGAAATTCCCCATGAGTGATACATGAATCACATCATGAACATGATCCATATTCGATGGATGTGAAATCTGATAGGCCACATCTATTATGAAGTCAAGGATCTCAAATAGGACAATGTAATGTGGGATTTGAATCTCTTTATTTCCAAATTACCTGACTATCTTCCACAAGGATATTTGAAGTAGACTATATCTCCAACATCGAAATCTATGTCCTTTTGACAGTTTTTAGCATGGCCCTTTTTATGACTCTGAGCTGCTGTGATAATTTTCTTAAATGAATTATACCTTCTCTGCCATCTATAGAATAATATCAGGTCTATTTAGCTTTATTTATCCAACTTCATCCTAACAGGTTGAAGTTCTACATCTATTTGCATAAAGAGCTTTATATGGAGCCTTCTGAATACTCCAATGGAAGCTATTATTGTATAAGAAGTCATAAAATGGGAGATGTTGATCGAATCAATCTATGAATTCAAATTAGAAGAATCTTACAATATCTTCTGGAATCTAAATATTCTCTTCAGATTGGGCAGCTATTTGGGGGAGATAGGTCATTCTAAAATTTAATCCCGTACTCAAATCATGTTGGAGAGTCCTACAGAATTTAGATTGGAACCTTAGATCACAATCATAAGCAATCGGGGGTCCAACCCATTTGATATCACCACTTCCATCAAATATATATTTTTGAGTTGTTCATGTGAGAAAACATCCCAATTGACAATAAAGTGGGTAGTCATAAGGAGTCGGTCTACCACAACACATATAACATTATTTCCCTTGGATTTCTTTGGGAGACCCATGGAAAATTCAATAGTGAAATTCTACCATTTATACATCGTTATAGGTAACAGTTGAATCATACCGTTATACTTTTCACTCTACTTCAACATATTGACATATCAAGAACCATGAGATATATTCAGAAATCTCTTTCTTGAAGTTGTCCCACCATATGTGTTCCTGAGATCACGGTACATCATTGTCCTACTAGGATAGATAAAGAATGTTAAGAAATAAAAATTATCAAATATATCCTTCTTTATTACATGTGATGAGAGCACAAAAAGATGAATTCCAAACTGAATCACACTATCATCATCGACATGGGGCACTGGAAGCTTCCCTTCCTTTACTGTGGTCACCCTCTTTGGTAGCTCTAGATTATCCCTCCATTCACACTTAATAAACACTTGGATAGATGGTTGGGAAATAATTTGGTAAATGTAGAATGTGTTCCTTACTATTATGATTTCAAAAATCCATCCATTTGATATCCATGAAGATAGGGTCTTTCTCAATCTGCAACATGTATAGAGTACTATGATCTTTTCTTCTTAGAGCAGTAGCTACATTGTTTTCCATTATGATATGATAGTGAATAGAGTAATCATATTAATTTATTAGATCTAACCATCTCCATTGACGCATGTCAATCTATTATTTATGAATATATATGTTAGACTATTGTGATCAGTATAGATTTCACACTTCTCACCATAGAGGTAGTGCCTCTAGATTTTCAAGGAAAAAAGCGCAACTGGTAGCTTCAGATCATGCGTCTGGTAGTTCTAGTCATAGATCATCAACTATCGTGATGTTTAGGCTATCACATTTTCATTTTCCATGAGCACACAACACAAGACTTTCTTTAAATAATCATTATATATCAAAAATATTCTCCATGCTTCGGTAACGTGAGTACTGGTGCAATGATCAACCTTCTCTTTAGCTCCATGAATCTTCCCCCACATTATTCTGTTTAAACATACATTACCCCATTCCTTGTTATATTTTTTATAGGTCTTTAAAATCATGATAATGTTTTCACAAACTATTGATAGTAACATGCTAATACAAGAAAAATATAGATTATTGTTACACTAGAGGCTCTGGTAAATTACTCAACAACCTTTTTTTTGAACGGTTAAAATAAATTCTCTCACTTGTGATCACATGTCCTAATAATGTGACATTCTTCCTCCAAAAATCAAAATTTTTGAATATGGACTATGACTTATCCATTCAAAATATATCCAACACAAGACATATATGTTCATCATCTTCACCATTTCACATAGAGTAGGTGATAATGTCATTAATAAACCCAAACAACAATTTTATGAGGTAATGTATAAAGACTATATTCATCGAATCAATGATGATTTTAGAGGAATTAGTATGTATGAATGGAATCAAGAAAAAACTCACCGTACCCATACCTTGTATAGAAGGATGTCTTCTAAATATATTCCTTCGTTAACATTAGTTGATGATATCTAGAATAATGATCCACCTTTGATATGTTCTGATATACTCTTTAGCGATCAAACAACTCATAAATCCTTTGTAGATGATACTTATCCTTTATGGTGATATTGTTGTGTTCCCAATAATCGATACACAAACACATTGTTCCATCCTTCTTCATCAAGGAGAGCACTAGAACACCCCAAGGGGATTCAATGGGGTATATGAATACTTTTTCAAAATTCTATTGTAGTTTATTCTTAAACACCTCCATTTTGATATGATCCATCTTGTAGGGACAGATTGAGAATGGAGTATCTCTAGTTATGAGTTATATGGATAACTCTACCTCATGAACAGGGGTATGTCTAGGAAACTCTTTAGGAAATACATCACTGTATTCCCTCATGATGGGAATTATTTCTAGGTTGAAACTATCCTCTAACTCAGCCATTTTTGGGAGGTATTCTTATTCATAGGAAATAAACACCCACACTATTGATGGATTTTTAAAAAGAGATCCATGATCTTCCTTGAATTTTTATTAGATAATGGGATGGCTCATAATATGAAAAGATATTTCTGTATCCCAATAGTTAATATGTGGCCTATATAATGAGATCTAATGTAGTCAAATTATAGCATCGAATTATATCAAGGGATGTATTATGAGATTCGCTGGATGAATCTTCCCACATATTCTAATAGGATTAGAGTCCAACACTTGGGTTGTAATGATTTAACAACTTAGTTTTTTTACATATATAACAACTTCATGGTTTTGATGATTTGATTCTATAGATCAATCAAATTATCATGACATAAATGAATTATCATAACCAAAATGAAATAATTCTTTTTACATTCATTAGTGAATAGGAAGTGTAACAATAACAACTTCATTTTCTTTCTAAACTTCCACAGTAGTGACAGATAAATTCTTCCCCTGTTACTTTGTCTTTGGTGTCTATTAACGTTGATTAACCTCGAGGTCTCAATGTTTAGTACACTAGCTTGAATAGTTCCCATGCTCTCTATAGTTGTAGAATTGAAATATGGGTGTTTCGTTCCATTATCCCACCACATTCTCCTACCTCCACATATCTTTTCGACATTCAAGAGATTAGTGTCATTCTCGACTACAATTGAAACATTTCCCCATCGCTTTGAGGCAATTCCCCTGATGATTCTTCTACTATTTATGGAATGTATTGGTTGATTTTTCATCCATCCTTTATCATTAGTTCCTCTGGATTGAAACTCCACCTTTTGTTTCTTATCACCATATCTAAGAGAACATAATCCAAAATCTATCTCTACTTTGATAGAACATCCAAAAACCTCTTCACAACTATAAAAGTATCCAATTTCAAGAGCCTTTTGAAGGAGTGGTTTTAATCGAATAATGAATCTATCATTTTTCCTATCATGTTTTGTAAAAAAAGCCAAAGCGTACATTTCAATCCTTGAAAAATTCTCTTCGTAGGCCATGACAGATTCTCCATCCTTTTTATTAAGATCTATGAATTATCTCTCAATCATTTTATAAAGATTTCTTGAGAAATAGATGTTAAGATACATGATCTTAAATTCTTTCAATTCCATATCTTTAATTTCTTCAATAGGCTTGGTGTTCTTAATCAAATACCACCATTGAATAGCCTCTCCATTAAGTTGATAAATGGCCAGATTCACCTTCTCTGTCTAAGAACAATGAAGCACAAAAATGATCTTCTTCATTGAGGTAACCCACTGTTCCGCAACTACTAGATCAGAATATCCACTAAACATCAGTGGTCATTGCCGCATAAAATAATCAACATCCAGTTTCTCCCTCTTAGGTGAAGGATGATGTTCCATGTTATTCAGGTTATTGTTCATAACATGAGATAAATGGGTAATCATCACCATGATGTTTTCAAATCCACCTCTGAATATAAAGAAAAAGACTTAAACATTAAAAAATCTTGAGATATGCCAAGAATTCAACAATGATGATCTTTTAAGGATTATAGTTTTATAGAATTATTCCATAAATGTTACATTACATCTAAAAATTATAAAGTATACACTTATTCTCTATCCACTTTTTTCAAAAATAATAAAACTCCATAAAAATGTTAATTCTTTTCATGAGATAAATCTTCATGAATTATTTATTTTTATTATCCTTCCTTATACCCTTTTAAAAACACTTCAAAACATTGGATGAGCATAAAAAGATCAGTAGGGGTTATAAAATAAGGAATGAAAATATTAGACCAACAATACATACAAATCAATGATATAATAATTTTCAATCAAAAAACATATGTTGTTTAACATACATCATGAAATCTTTAGATTTATGAATAACACATATAAATCATAAATCATAATGGTAACTTGTAGAATCCATAACATACATACATTGTTGCTTTAACATCTATGTAGGAAGTTACATTTGGAATACCTATCATAGTATATTCCCTAAATGTCATATGAGAAACAATAAAATTTACCTCAGTCAAGTTACCTAATGAACTAGAGAGATATCTTTGGCTCACCCAACCTTTTTTTATCATGGAACCATCCGTATACATAAACAATTCCCAAAAACCATAACATAATCAAAACACATTAAACAAGCATACAAAAAGATATCATTTCTATATTTCAATCACAATATATCATTTCAAGACATTGACATAAAAAATGATTTCTCAAAACCATTTTCAATACCAAAAAATGAAAAAATATATATATATGGTATTAATTTTCCATTTTAAATCATTTCAACTTGTTAATAAATCAAAATATCAAATAATTCTCGTGATGGTGGAAAGGTCATTGTCATCGCGTACGATAAAAAGAAAAAATATATTTTTCATTTAGTAAAACAATAGATTGAAAAAATATTCCCATTGAATGATATTAAAATTCAGAGTGGTTTATACACCATGTAAAATCATGTCATGTATAAATCAAAATATTCCTCGATGAAAGGAGATTGAGATGAAGTCCCTTAACTTGAGTTTGAATCATCACATAAGTTCCATGTACTTCCTAAATAATAAACATAGTTAATTTATACTTGCTTCATAATAATTTTTTGTTTATTATTTATTTTATATCACTTATTACCAAATTACAAACATTACATAAATATTTAAGGTAATATCAGTCATTTTGTCAATATTTGGTACTTTTGTCAAAAATGAAATTATTTTAATTAAAAATTGTACATCAGGTCAAAAGTACATTATCTTCAGAATGATATTCATTATTTAAATATCACATATATCTAGGATATATTTTTATTTATAATAGTACATAACATTTGGAGATAAGAAATGAAATACACCATTCATGGAGAAGTTAATCCTTACATACGAATGAATGCTGCATTTTATTTTTTCATATTTAAAGGAATGAAAAATAAATGATACATAGGTATATTATAATTCTAGTATAATATCATATTTTATATATGTTACAAAATTTAATTAACTCCATCCTTTATACATTCCATGTATGGAATGAACGATCAATATCACTTTGAGGGGCGGTAGTTCACACTTCTTCAAATGAAATAACCGTTTTTACACATTATGAAAAGCATTTATGTATGTTTTTAAATAAAAATTACATTATCATAGAGAAAATAAGTATAATATATATAATATATAAATAAATTTACAACCTAATGGCCACCATGATATGTGGTAGGGTAAAATCAAACAATCATCTTTTCGTGAGGTAGTTGTTCACCGTGCACAGAAACAGTAAGTTAATATCCATTAGATGGAGGTGTGTGTAAGTATAATGAGAATAGTTCCTAAAAAAATCATTGTATATATATTATCCACATGTTTTAAAAAAATAAATTAATTAATAGAGTTTTGGTGGTTTTAGAAAGAAAATAAATGAAAGATGATTTAGAGAAAGACATTACCTCAAATATGGTAACTCATTTTGATTTAAGCTAAAAGGATTTCTGAAATTGCCTTCTTCCGGAGATAAGGCTTGTAAGAGAAAGATAGGGATTTTTGGAGCTTATTGGAGGAGTCTTCGGATGAGAAAAGGGGCTTGAGAGCTGTTTTTAATGTGTCATAGGTGGTGTCCTTTTATTAGAGGGAGGAGGGGTAGGTTAAGAATGTCTAAAAAGATTATTTTATTAAAAACCAAATTTCGATTTCAAAAGGTCTAAAACTCATTTAATTCAATTATACGATGATAATTGTTCGAAATAATATCAAAAAAGTGGTTTTAGACATGTTTTGGATTGAAATATAATCTTTCTTAGCTTTAACCCTTAGATAAAAATATATAACTCTTAAAATTTATTCTTGTATATTCATACAATATGGTTAATATAATTAACATAAAACAACAATATAACCTAAAGTGGATCATTTATGACATTCTCAACATTATATATGTCATTTGGTCAAATCTTATATTTTTAGGACTATTAAATCATTTAATAAAATATTTTTCTTTTCAATAACTCATTTTTGTCAAATTTTAATACTATTTATATCATTACATTTTAAAAAACCATAACAACGTGATTATTTCAAAAAAACATCATTAATTAAATGATAGGAAGTAATAATAATTAATAGAATTCATGGATGGTATAAAAAGTTTCAAAATATATTTATTTTAATATTTATTGTTTCATTTATTTTAATAATTCATTAATAAGTTAACCACTACATCATAATTATTTCATAAATATATCTTTATATTTGATGTATAAAAATAATAAATAAAATACCATGATGTAAGAAATAGTTTTAGATTTCTAATTAATATTTATATTCTAAGATATCACTTATATAGAACTGAATAATTATTTTTTATGTAAAATATATATGTTTAGGTTATATTTTCTTTAACTTAAAATTAAAAGTAATTAAATGTCATTTTTGCACATAAGTGGATCCATGGGGTCCTAAAGTAGACCCAAAACTGCCCATGGTTGAAAATATCTCATCCAGTAGTTTTAGGGAATGTCTTACTATAGTTTAATATTATTCTATTTTTTTATCCTTATTTACCAGATATACCCTTTAACCATGGTAAATACAATATTTATTTAACATACTATTCATAATGTCTAAAAATAAAAGGCACATATTTACAAAAATTTCAACTCCCCATTCCAAATATTTAATCAACTTTTACAATTTTAAAACACTTAATTTCCATAAATTACTTTAAAATTAATTCTCATTGTCTAAACACAAAGTTTGTTTTTAAGAAGAAAAAACTACCAAAATATTGGTATGTGTTAATGTCCAGTTTAAAAGTAAAATCACTTCCAATCACCAAAATTGGATTAAATGATAAAAAATAATCTAATTATACTTTAAAACCAATTTAAATGATATTTTAATACAATAAATAAATTACATGAAAATATATTTTTGACTTAAAATGTAGTATTTTTCAATATTCATTAAAAAATGAACATTATAAAAAAATACGAATAATTTACCCAAAGTAAATTTTGATGTTTCTCTTCTATAGAATAAGTTTATTTTTCCAAATTGAAATTTTAATTGTGAGTAAAACTATATTTAAAATGGTTTTTCCAACAGATTTCAGTCTAACATCATTTTAAAAATATTAGAGTATTTCATGCTCATATCAGATTTGTTCTTATTTTAATCCTCTAAAATTTATCAGATAAATGTAAAGACCATTAAAAATATGTATAATCTTATTTTAGTTAGTTCTATTCATTCCTACTGATACAAAGGCTAGGCTCTTACATTTAAAATAATAATAATATTATATTATTTTTTAATATAACTCAATGTTGTGTGAAATATAAGATTTCCTAGAAACCAGTTGTTGCATTTTGAGTAAGCCATCGAAAATGGAATACCCTTTAAATAACAATAAATATTTAATTAAAAAATAATAATAAATATGAAAATGAAATATTCTTTATTTACCTAGGATGTTATATCCTTCCCCCCTTTTAGAAATTTTTTCCTCACAATTTTATTCAATTATCAAATAAGTGGGGGTATATATCCCTCATAGAATTTTCAGATTCCCATGATTCCCCTTAAACCATATGGTTTTTCCAAAAATTCATTACCTAATGAATTAAATTATTCCGCAACATGTTCTCTCATTGGTCAAGAGTTTGTACTATTAGTTTCTTATAAGAATGATTTTATTCCAACTGAACTACCACTCGACTCAAAACATGATATGGATCTAGCATATACATTCCCAACATTGAAAGATGAAAAATATTTTGAAATAGGGTTAAATATGGAGGTAATTCTACTCTATATCCAACTAATCAAACTTTATCTAAGATATCATTGGGTCCATTGAACCTTGGACTATGTATTTCCTTCTTACTGAAACACATACCACTTTTCCCTGGAGAAACATTGAGAATGACATTATCACCTACCCCGAAAAAAATCCTTCATTTGGTTATCTGCATAACTTTTCTGCCAGTTCGGAGTTATTTTATTCTACCTCTAATTCAATTGAACATTCTCTTCTTTCTCTTCCACTAATTATGGTCCCATTAACATTCCTTCACCTACATCATATCAAAAAGATGGATTTCGACACCACTTTCTATATAATGCTTCAAATAGATCCATTTGTATATTGAAATGAAAATTTTTATTATATGAAAACTCTACTAAAGAAAGAAGTTGGTCACAACTTCCCTGGTTATACATTGAACAATAACATATCATATCTTCCAATGTTTGAATTGTTCATTTTTATTGTCCATCTAGTTGTGGATGATAATCTGTACTAAAATACAATTTAGTAACCAATGACATCTGAAGGCCCTTCCAAAAGTTATAAGTGAACTTCGGATCATAATCAGATAAAATGGAGAGGGTACTCCATGTAATCTGACTATCAAATTAATATACAATCAATATTATTGATATAGTGATAGAGTATCTTGAAGAATATGAAAATTAAATGATTTAGTTAATTGATCAATAATAACCTTGATTATATTTTTCCCTCATGATGTATTTGGTAATCCAACTACAAAATCCATGGCCACATTTTCCCATTTCCTATCTATCATTTTCAAATGCAGAATAATCCCTTTTGGTAATTTTTGTTCTTCATTAAACATTTGAGAAATCAATCAATTCACAGTAATGTTAGTAATATCTCTTTTCATTCCATCGCACCAGAAATACTATTGAAGATGTCTGTAAATTTTATTACTACTACGATAAACTGAAAACAAAAAACTATGAGCATCACATAATAACTCATTATTCAACAATGAATCACAAGGCACACATGATATCTTTCAAAACAACAAAACACAGTATTTATCAATGTTAAATTCATGTAACTTACCTTTCTGCACAAATTATACCTTTTTCAACAACATATTATTTTTATTACGTGCTTACATAATTTTTCATGATAGATATGATTTCACTTCCACCTAAAATAAAACAAAGTAATTTCATGAACCAACAACATTCAATCCAAAATTCATCAAATAAAAAACCAAAGTATCTCATTCCAAAAATAGAATGGTTAATATATCATTACTGTTTCTTCTCAAAGCATCAACCACTTTATTTTCATTTCCCGGATGGTAATGGATCGTGAAATCATAATACTTGATTAATTATATTCATCTCCTTTGTCTCATGTTTAATTTTTTTGAGTGAATATATAATTCAGACTTTTGTTATTAGTACATATTTTACACATTAATCCAAAAAAATGATGCATCCGATTTTTTAATGAAAAAATAACAATAGCTAATTCCAAATCATGTGTAGGGTAATTTAACTTAAGAGGTTTTAACTGACATGAATCATAAGCAATAACCTGATCATTCTGCATTATGAAACTACCCATTCCATTCAAAAAGAATCATTATATGATAAAAATTCACTATTTCTGGAAGGCAAGGCCAAAATTGTAGCATTCACCAATCTTCTATTAAATTCATTAAAATATTCATCACATTTTTTTCAAGATAAATTGAACACCTTTTCCTGTTAACATAGTCAGTGGGATAGAAAACCATTCAAAATTTTCAAAAATCCTTTGGTAATAGCCTACCAAACCAAAAAAACTATGGATCTCTATGATATTGGTAGGAATTTGACACTCTTCAACATCTTTGTTTTTAGAAGGATAAATATTTATTCCATATTTAAAAACAATGTGACCAATGAATGATTTTTTTCGTAACCAAAACTCACAATTATTGAATTTCCCATACAGTTTCTTTTCTTATAAAGTTCAAAAGAAAACTCTTAAATTACTTTCATTCTCTTATACACTATTAGAATATAATAAAATATAATCAATAAACACAAACGAAAACATATATATAAACTCATGGGAAATTCTATTCATAAGATCCACGAATACAGTAGGTGCAGTGGTTAAACCATAAGGTATAACTACAAATTCATAATTTTCATATCAAGTATGAAATGCGTAATTCAGAATATCCACTTCCATTACATTCAACTGATGGCACCCCAACCTCAAATAAAAATTTCGAAAATACAGAGCTCCATCGAGATGATCTGAAAAATCATCGATATGAGGGAAAGGATACTTGTTCATAACAGTGATATTATTCGATGCTCTATAATCAATTTAATGTATCATTGAACCATTTTTATTTTTAACAAACAATATAGAAGCACCACATGGTGGTGTCCTAGGTCAAAAGAAACCTTTATCGAATATCTCCTGCAATTACTTCAATAACTCTAAAACATCAAATTGATCCATTCTATATAGGGGTTTTGAAATTGTCTTAGCATCAAAATCAATATCAACAATAAATTAAACATCCCGGTAAGGTATAATACTACACAACAAATTAGGAGAAACTTTAATATAGTCATTTACCCCCACAAAATCATTAGTCTGAATAGATCCTTTTTTGAATAATATGTTCAAGGTGACATTCATTTCTATCTATTACTAGTTTCTCAGCTTTATGATATGTTTTCAAAATTAAGTGTTGATTCATGAACCCAAACTGAAATTATTTCAGAAAAGAAACCTCTTTATATCTGTAGTAAATCATATAATGATAAACAAAAATCCAATCGATACCCAAAATAAAATCAAACACTACTAGAGAAAATAAATATGGTTTGTAGGAAGATTATTTCTGCAAATAAGTACATAAATATTCATTTAATTTCTTTTTGTCTCTACATTTACTCCAGATGTTTTTACTGTAAGTTATGGATACATATCTTGAGATGGAATACCCAATTTATTATAATTGTTTTTAGAAATGAACGACTGTGTAGACCCTAAATCAAAAAACGCATTGGCCTAATCTGAATAAAAAAAGTGTACATGACACTACTTTATATGATGGACCAACATCTACAAAAGTTGTTCTGAAGGATTTAACCACCCCTTTCTTCTTGTAGTCTGTCTGCATTCCATCATTTGGGTTCATCATTGGAAAATCATTAGCATAATGATACATTTAATTCCTCTTAAAAAAATTTACTAACTGTAAATCATATTTTGTCTTACCATTACCCAGATCTTTTTCAGTGTAATTACGATCCTTATTCCCTATTTTACCACATTGTTATCACTTAAAATAATTCAAAAGGAATTCCCTAGTGTTCTTTTTACCACAATTTTCACAAACTCTAAACCTATGTTTCTTACCATCACCCTTTTTTTAAGAGTTCTTACCTTTTGTATACCACCTCGACCTCTTATTCTGAAATATGTCAATGAACACCTAATCATTGGTAATGTCAATTTCCACCTTCTACACACATCAAACAAGTATTTTATATCATTTAATCTCACAAGAAGCTAATTCCTTTTGATACATTGGCATTAATTGTGTGTAAAAATGATTGATTTTACTATCAAGATATCATATGAATGTGGGAGCACACCTTTCCAGTCGAGTGAATTTTGCCTCATAAGCATCCACATAGTCATCCTCCTCCCTCAATTCCATGAATTTTTATTCCATCCTAAGTTGAATCACCTTAGGTAAATATTTCACAATAAATATACCATTTAATTTTTTTCAACAAAGATCATCAATATCCATATTTTCCCTGATATTTTTAACCATCAACCACCGCTGTTAGGATTATTCTTTGAAACTATATACAACAAGATTAACGTTTTTATTGTCTGTACACAACATGACTTTAAAAAAATACAGTGCTTCAATCCACCCTTCATCTTTCACAGGGTTAGATGATCCTCTTAATGATGGGGGATGTTTCCTCATGAAAGGCTCCAATATATACATGTTCCTATATGGTTGATCTAGTTTATCTCATGCTTGGACACCACCATCATTTATCACATGATTCAACTAGGCCATCACTTCAAAAAACTATTCAGTTCCCATTCTAATGATCTCAGGATGCTGATTTGGATGGTTTTTCTCCTAGGTATGCTTTCCTAGCATAACTACCTTATTTTCTCTAAGGTAATCCTTTCTATACAAATATAATATAGATGAAGAAACATTGTAATCTTCAAATTATATATCATTTCAATTTGACCATAATGTCAAAATAATTTATATATATTAATTTAACAATATCCTAACTTCTAATGTTGTCAAAACCAACCTTTTATGCCAAATATAAGGCCCTAGCCTTAAACATTACACATTCTTGCGTTATGTCATGAATTCAAAATTGAAGATATTATTAGCTTTATAGTTTTAGACAAATGGGACAAAACTGTAACATTACATCTCAAAAATTATAATGTAGACACTTATTCACAATCAAATTTTTTAACGAAAAATAAACTTCTTAAAAAACAAGAATTATATTTATGATATAAATATCTTTAATTATTCATTTCTCTTACCCTTCCTTATACCATTTGAAAAAAAAATTCAAAAACATGGGATGAGCTTAAAAATCTCATTAAGGGTTATAAAATTAGGAAAGAAAACATTATCCCATCAATATATACAAATCAATGAAATAGTAATTTTCAATCATAAAACATAATCTCTTTAACATACTTCATGGAATCATAAGATTTATGAATAACACATAAAAATCATATATCATAGTGGTATCTTGTGGCATACATAACATACATACATTGTAACATTCACAACTACGTAGGGATTTACATTTGGAATCACCATAAAAGTATATTCTCTAAATCTCTTAGGATAAACATTAATGTTTACCTCCATCATATTACCCAATGAATTGGAGAGCTATCTCAGGCTCACCCACCCTAGGAATATCATGTAACAACCCATATATTAAATAATTCCCAATAACAATAACATAATCATAACACATAAAACAAGCATATAGGAAAGATAATATTTCCACATATCAATCACAAAATATAATTTCAAGATATTAACATAATCAAATCCTTCTCAAAACCAATTTCAATACCAAAATATGAAAAAGAGGAATATAGTAATTATTTTATTTTTAAAAACATTATGACCTATTAAGAAAGGAAAATATAAAATAATGATAGCGATGGCGGAAAGACCATTGTCACCACAAACATTAAAAAGAAACATTCTCCTTGTTATTTAGTAAAACTATATGTATAAAAATTATTCCCATAGAATTAAATTGAATGTAAAATGGGTGTATACCCTCTATAAAACCTAGTTGTGTATAAATCAAAATATTCCTCTATGAAAGGAGATTGAGATGAAGTCCCTTACCTTGAGTCTGAATCGTCATGTCAGTTCATTGTTCTTCCTGAATAATAAACATAAGATAATTTATAAATTAGTAAGAACCCTTTTCAAGTTTATTATTCCTTTTATATCACTTATTACCACATTATAAGCATTACATAATTATATATGTTAATATCATTCAATTTAATGATATTTCGTACTAGATTAAAAAATGACCTTGTTCTAATTAAGAATTTTCTAGGGGGTAAAAATTCAATTATCTTGAGAATGATATTCATGATTTAAATATCATATATATCCAATATATATATAAATATATATTTATATATTTATAATATTACATAACATTGGTATATAATAAATGTAATTCACCGTTCATGGAGACGGTAAGCCGTAAATATGCACGAAGGATACTTTAATTTATTTTTCCTATTTAATGGTATGAAAACTAAATGATACATAGGTGTTTTATAAATAATGAATAATATAATATTTATATATGTTCATTAAGGCCATCATTTATATGTTCTATGTATGTCATGAATGAGTCAAATCACATTGAGGGGGCGGTAGTCCACACTTCTTCAAATGAAATTATCATGTGTAAACATAATGAAAAGCATAAACGTATGTTGGTAAATAAAATTCACAGTATCATAGAAAAAATAAATATCATATATATCATATATAAATAAATATCTATCATAATGGTCACCATTAGAGGTGGTATGGTAAAATAGAACAATCATCATTTTGTGAGGAAATAGTACAACGTACAGAGAAACAATATCTTCGTATCCATTAGATGGAGGGTTGCGTAAGTATAGTTTGAATACATCTCCTAACAACATAATAATATATTTAAGATAATTTTTATGTTATAAAATAATTGAATAAATAGAGTTTTGAGGGTTTTATAAAGAAAAAAATGAAAGAATGTTGAGAGAAGACATTACCTCAAATCGTGTATCTTCTTTTGATTTAAGATAAAAGGCTTTGGTGTATTGCCTTATTCATAAGGTAAGTATTCTAGTTGAATTATAGGGATGTTGGGAGAATATTGGATCAAGTGTTGCATGATCCAAGGGGATTGATAGGTGTTTGTAAGGGGTTAATGGTGGTGGCCTTTTATAAGGAGGAGGGTACTTTAGGAATGTCTTGAATTATTATTTTATTATAAACTAAATTTAGATTTAAAAATGTCCACTACTCATTTAATTAGAAAACAATATGAGGATTGTTATAAATTGTCTCAACTACTAGGTTAGAGACATGTTTTGGTTTCACATATAACCTTATCATTTCGCTTTATCCCTCAGTTTACTAATTTAACTCTTACCATGTCTTCTTGTATATTCATACTATATAGTTAATATAGTAACAATAAAATGCCAATAGAACCTACAGTAGTTCATTACTGACATGTTAGACATTATTTATGTCATTTGGCCGAATCATAGATTTTAAGGACTATTATATCATTTTATAAAATAATATTTGTTTTAAAAACTCATTTATTTCAATTTTCAAACTATTCATATTATGACTTTTTTAAAATCCATAAAAACATTGTTATATTGAAAAAAATTATTTAAAAGATAAAAAGTCATAATATTCTATAATTTTTTTATGGAATATAATGTTTCCAAATAAATTTATTTTAATATTTATAATATCATTTATTTTAATCATTCATTAATAAGTGAATCACTACATCATCATTGTGTCATATATATAATTATTTATACGATGTCTAAAAATTATAAATAAAATACCATGATGTAGTAAATATTTTAATATTTATAATGAATATTTATAGTCTAATATATCACTTATATAACCCCATATAAAAAAATTAATAAAAGATACATTTTTTTGTTATATTTTCCTTAACATTAAATTAAATGTAATTAAATGTCATTTTCACACATAAGGGGCTCCATGTGGTCCTAAAATCGACCCAAGGATTCCTAGGGTCGGACATATAACATTAAATAGGGTTAGGACATGTGTTATGGTATATTAATATTATTATAATATTATTTTTTACCCTAATTTAAATGATTTATCCTTTAACCATGGTAAATAAAATATTTATTAAATTTACTATTGATAATTTCTAATATTAAAAGGCACTTATTTACACAATTTGGACATAATGATTAAAAATATGGACTCCATTTTTCCAAATTACAAACACATAAATTGTTGTGATTAATTATAATTTAATTCACTTTTTCAAAACCAAAAAACATGTTTTTGAAAGTAAAAACTACCAAAAGATTGACATGTGTTTATATCCAATTAAAATGTGAAATCCCTTAAAATGACAAAAATTTATAAAATTATTATAAAATAATTTAATTAAACTTTAATACAAATTAAAAAAATAATCTAATCATATAAATAAATTATATTAAAATATATTTTTGACTTATAATGCAATATTTATCACTATTCATTAAAAATGAGGTTTATCAGAAAAATACCAAAAATTTACCAAACATAAATTTTGATATCAACCTTCTAATGAAGATGTTTATTTTGTTTAATTTAAATTATAAAAGAGACAAAAACAATATTTAAACAGGTTTCTCAATTAAAAGGTTTTAAAATGTCCTTTTAAAATTTTAGAGTATTTCATTCATAAAATCAAATTAGTTCTTATTTTATGCCACTAAAATTTATTAGATAAATTTAATATAATTTTACAAACATGTAAAATCAAATTATGTTTATTTATTTTTTTCCCACTAATACAAATATTAGGCTCTATCTAAAATTTAAAATAATATTATCAATATAATATTTTTTAGTATAACTCAAAGTTGGGTGAAACGTAATATTTCAAAGAAACCCATTGTTACATATTGAGTAAGCCATCGAATATCATATCCCCGTTAAGGAAAAATAATATTTAATTCACAAATATTAATAAATATGAAAATTTCTTATTCTTTATTAAACTGGGATGTTACACCGAAAGAATTGGGGATGTCTTCCAGGAAACTGTTTCATTGGCCCTTGAAAGGGTTATCTACCTATTTTCTTCTAGTTGCCACCATATTCTAAAATATAAAAGGATAGAACAAAACATAATTCAATGGGTCATAAATAAATAACTTATTCCTTTGTTAAATTTACACTAAAATCATATCTTTTGGGATCCCTATGTTTAGCAATGCTTCATGTGCGCATATTTTTACTTAGTCTCATACTAGAGGTTTTGTCAATGGTTCACTAATTATATGTACAAAATTAAATAAACCTTGCCTCTATTATCAACAACCTAGATACGAAATTTATTACATTACTTTTCCATTATTTTAATGATAAAAAACATAAAAAAATTACACAACAAGGATCCAATGGTTTTGTGTCTTGGGAAAACTAGGACCATGCAAAACCTTTACAACAAAAAGAACAAACATTTAGTTAATTACTTCTTCTCTAGATACTTGTTGACCTTTTTGTACTCATTAGTAAATGTTGTCACATAAGGATATACCCAAAAAAGGGGTGTGATAAAATCCCAACAATAGGAAAGACAAGAACATGAAACAATGTAACATGGGTGAGAATAATCATAACATCATTTATATAATAGCTTGGAATGTGGAAATGTATAAAAACAATACATAATTTCTACGTGTTTAATTACCACACATAGTTTTGAACAAATTTATAATAATGTTCATTAATCATTTATCTTTAACTCATGTGATTCATCACTTTACCCAATGCATTGTAGTGTTATATAATTCTGGGCACACCCATCACATCATAACATTTACAGTGTGCTGTATAATTCCTGGCTCAACCATCACATCACAATTTTAACATTATCATGCATTCCTCATAGAACATATATCAATCTTGGTCATGAATAACCTAGGTAACAGAATGTGTTTCATTTCATAAATCATAAATTCATAAACATCGGGTTTATAAATGAAAGATGTAATAACATACTTGATACAAGAACCATCAACCTTTTGTGAAATGTAAAAATGTTTTTTTGAATGTAGAGTTATTTTGGAAAACATTATGTTTGACATAAAGTCTAGTGGAAAACATTTATATCCCAAAAAAGGTATGTTAATATTGAAGAAATAATTTTTAAGGAATAACCATATAATGACCCAACCTTATAAAATTACATAATCTTGACTTTAGAAAAGAAATAATTTCCTTTCACATTGATAATCTTTTCATGTTTATATCTTTAGAAAACTGAGACATAATACATTCCTAACCATACACATTTCTAGATTGTGGATACCATAAAAATAGTTTCCATTTCATTCAAAATATAAAACATTAAAGCTTAAAACATGATTTCTTTGGAAATTCATCAAACATTTGACCTGGATTTTTTCTTTGTCTTACAAATCCTTATGACATTTGAAAATAATTTAAAAAAAGTTGGGATGAGCACAAAAATCTTGGTAAGGGATGTAAAATAAATAAAGAACACATTATCCATGAATACTTGTAACGTATGAAAACATTTTCAAAAGACATGCTTGTCACCCATATATACTTACTTTTTGAAACATGATAATTACATAAGATCCACACAAAACAAGATAACATAAAAATAATAATAAAGGTATCTTGGGGCATTACTTACATAATCTATTAACCCTCTCGGATACCTTATAATTTGTAACCCTCACAGCTACATTACAATTTGTGTAACCATCATAGTTACACTTGGAGTAACCATATGACCAAACTCCAACATACACATAACCAATGCATTGGAGGGATATATAGGTCCCACCCTTAATCATAAACAATTCCTAAGAACCAAAACATTATAATACAACATAAATAATATCATAAATACATTTCTTTTGAATTTTGTAAAATATAAATTTAAAAGAAACATTTAAAAGGAAAGCCCCTTACATAAATCATATAATTGAAGCAAGACATAATAGATTGTATGGAATATTTATATACACTGTAATTAGACATTATTCAATATAATATAAACAAAACCCAACACACATTCAATTTTAATACCACATAAATAACAAAGTAGAAGGTTAACCCAAAGGATGGAAATCGGGTTAAGAATTCCTTTACCCTGGGTTTTCCTTAGTTACAACTCATTTAAACCTAATTTATAATTGGTAAAAGAGTTTTATTAATATATTATAGGATAATATACATATTTGTAATACCTTATATAAACATTTCATTACATGATTTCCCCATTTTAATTGTTAGTATTTTGTTCCTTGCACTGTTTTGGGTAAGTTCATTTCATGATTTTCATTATCAGTTCATGATGGCTTGTTCTTGTCAATTGGAAGTTAAACTCAAAAATTGGAATGTAGAGGTATTTACATATTTATAGTACCATTATTTATTCCATTTATCATTTCGATTTTTGATATTGGGATTATTCATATGTTAAAATATTAATGATGTTCGTTTAGATCATTTTAGTGGTTTTTTGAAAATAACGACTTCATTTTGTCTTATAAATTAAAACCATGAGTACAAAAGAATTCCAGAACCATGGATGAGAAATAAAAAATATATTATAACCTAGTTCAAACATAAAAATGTTTTATTGACCAAACTTTAATAAATTAATGCAAATTTAAATCACATCATCTATGATGTCGGTAATTCGACACATCACAAAAAATGTTTTTATTCCTTAAATTAGTGGGAGAGGAGAAGAAGAATGAAGATGAATTTTCCATGAACATTAGAAAATCCAGTGTATACATGATTTATGGATCATTAATTCCTCTTGTTAAGAGGATATGAGGAATGAATAAGAAAATAAAGGAACCCAAAATAAAAGAAAAATTGGGAAATCCCTTACAAAATTATGGCAGCCTAACGACTATGCAACATGGTTTTAGAAAATATTAAAAAAAAATGGGACAAGGGTCACCCATACAGAAATGAATCATAATATATTAGAGATCTAGAATAAGAATTAAATGATAACATGGTATAGAAACATGAATGTTATACCACATAAAAGAGAACATGAATGAAAAAAAGAATGAAATTGAGAATTTTCTTACCTTGTAGAGTCACTCCTAGAACATGGTGGTTGGCACACTGAGGGCTTGCAGAAACCTTGGGAGGACTACTATAGAGGTAAAGAGGCCAGATATTCATTGAGGAAGAATTTTGAATGAATTTAATGAAGTAATTTGTTGGTATTTATAGAAAAAGTGAAGGATTATTTTAATAATTTTCATGGGACACCTCATTAGTGGTATTTGAAAAACCATGGGTTTTCCCATGATATTTGAAAAACCATGGGTTTTCCCATGGTATTTGAAAAACCATGGGTTTTCCCATGGTATTTGTGCATGGTGTTATCCACTTGGGACACCTAAAATAATATCCAACTATACAAAAGTCGACTAGATTTATTACATCATTAATAAAGTCATTAACACACTGAAACTCAAAATTAAATTTTTTTTATTCCCAGAAAAATCAAATGTTTCATAAATATTCCAAAAATTCACCCTTACTATTTATCAATGTGTATAATTCAAAAATTAAGTCCATTTTTTGAAAATAAATTTCTCTATATCATTATTTTAATTTCTAAATAAAATTATACTTAATTCAAAAATAATCAATTTTTAAACTATAACTTATTTTATATCACATTGAAAAATTAACCAAAATGTCATTATATTCAAGCCTTATGAAAATAAAATAATAATAAAGTTTACCATTCATTATGGTCATATTTCTATTCATAAGGATATGTTACTATTCACCAAAAAACAAGTTGTTTCCATTAGACTCCAAATAACTTACTAGACACAATTGTAGATGACCTTTTTTTCAAAATTCAAAACATACAAGTAGTAAAATTATGTTTAACGGTTAGTTATAAATAAATAATTTAAACAAAATTTCATGATTTTAAATTTATTTTTAGATACCCTTGGGTTGTTAAATTATCACCACTTTATGGAAATTACATCCTCACAATTTTGTTTAATTATTAAATATGTGAGTGTACCTTTCCCTCATAGAATTTTCAGACACCCATGTTGCTTCTTATACCATGTTGTTCCTCCACAAAACCTTTACCTCGTGGATTACCTTATTCCAAAATATGTTTCCTATAAATCAAGAATCTGAATTGGTTCTACTTTATAAGAAATTTTCTCTTATAGTTGAACCGCTTCTTGGTTCATGACATGTGATGAATTTGGAACATACTTTCTCAACATCAAAACATTAAAAACATTGTGCACCACAGACAAACTCGAAGTTAAAGCTAATCAGTATGAAACTATTTTAACGTTCTCAATGATTTAAAAAGAGCCGATGAACTGTGAACATAGCTTCCTTTTCATACAAAAATGAATCACACTTTTACAAGGATATATTTTAAGGAAAACATGGTCACCTACCTCAAAAGAGAAGTCTTTCCATATGTTATCTACATAATGTTTTTTCCTGCTCTGATCTATCCTCATGTGTTTTTGGATCATCTTCACTTTCTCATCCACTTCTTCTACTAATTCTGACCCCGTCAACTTTCATTCACCGACTTCATCCCAAAATGTTGGAATCAGACACTACATACAATATAGTTCCTCGAAAGGTGATATCTGTATAGTGGAATAAAAACTGTTATTATAAGAAAACACAACTAAAGAAAGATGTTGATACAAGCTTCCTTGGTAGTCCATTGAACAAGATCGAGTCATATCCTCCAATACTTGAATCATTCGTTCTAATTACCCATCTGATTGAGGATGAAAGTTGTAATAAAATTTAATTCTATGCTCAAGAACTTATGAAGTCCCTTCCAAATGATAAAAGTTAACTTGGGATCCCGATCTGATACAATGGAAAGTGGAACTTCATGTAACATGACAATCTCTTTTTTGTGTAGTCAATAATTCTAATCTAAATAAATTGTATCTTAAATAGAAATAAAATTTTCAGATTTTTTTAGTCGATCAAAAATAACCAAAAATACATTGTTACCTTGAGAAGTATTTGGTAGTCCCACCCTAATGTCTATGGATACATTCTCCCATTTCCACTCTGGCACTGGAAAAGGATGAAGCATCCCCTTTGGTAACTACCGCTCTGCTTTAACCTGTTAACATGTCAAACATTTCATGTTAAAATCAAAAATATCTCTTTTCATTCCATCCCACTAATAATGCCCTCGAAGGTCTTTGTACATCATAGTACTACCAGGATGAACTGAAAATAGAGAGCTATGAGCTTCACACAATAAGTATTTCTTTAAATGAAAATCACAAGGCATGCAAAACCTTTTCCAAATATTAAAACAGAATATTTATCATGTTTAAATTCTTGCCACTTACCTATTTTAACATATTCTACCTTTTTCTGCAGCTCACGGTCTTCCTTATGGGCTTGTTTAATTCTGTCTAATAACGATGACTACACTGAAACCTGAGACAAAATAGATGTATTATTTACAACAACAACATCTAATCCAAAATTCATCAAATCGTTAATAAATGGATAATGTTCCAAATGTAACATGGTTAATGATGCATGACGTTTTCGAATCAAAGAATCCACCAATTTGTTTGCTTTTCCAGTATGGAAATTGATCGTGCAATCATAATCCTTTATCAGTTATAACTATATTTTCTACCTCATGTTTAATTATTTCTTTGGGAATATATATTTCAGACACTTATAGTCCATATATATTTGAAATTTGGCTCTGTATAAATGATTCCTCCAAATTTTCTATGAAGAAACCACAGCTACCAAATCCAAATCTTGTGTGCGATAATTTAATTGATTTGGTTAAATTTGTCGTGAAGAATAATAAATTAACTAATAATTCTTCATCAAAAAACAACCTTGTCCCTTCAAAGAATCATTATTGTAGATGAAAATCTTTCCATTTTGTGAAGGCAAGTCCAAAAATGGAGCATTAACCAATCTCTTCTTTAGTTCCTGAAAATAAACATCACATTCTTCTGTACAAAAAAATATAACACTTTTTTGTGTAAACTTAATTATCAGTCTAGATAACTGTGCAATGTTCTTAATGAACCATCGACAATAACCCGCCAATACCTGAAAACTACGAATCTTTGTAATGTTTGTATGACTTGTCCATTTATCAACTACTTTTGTTTTGGTAGGATCAACTGTTATTCCACTCTTATTTACAATGTTCCGATGAAAGGAAATATGTTGAAACGAAAAATCACACGTCCTGAATTTTCAATAAAATTTATTTTTTGTTAAGGTTTGAAAAACAACCTTTAGATGTTTTTTATGATTATCTTTAATTTTAGAAAATAAAAAAAAAATTCATTAATAAACGCAACCAGAAACTTATCCAAAAACACATGAAATATTCAATTCATAAGATTCATGAATACAGTTGGTGCATTAGTTAACCCAAATGATATAACCACAAATTAATAATTCCTATATCTAGTACAAAAGATGGTTTTGATATGTCATCCTTTTTCACCTTCAGCTGATGGTATCCAAATCTCATGTCCATCTTGGAAAAGTACTAAGCTCTATAGAGTCCATGAAATAAGGAATAGATGTGAGGAAAAGGATAGTTGATCTTAATAGGGATGTTTTTCAAAACTCTATAATCAATGCAAAGTCTCATGGGACCATCTTTATTCTTAACAAATGAAACAGGATATCCCCATGGTGACGTACTATGATGATTGAAGCCTTTATCAAGAAAATATTGTAACTGATTTTTCAATTAATGAAGTTCTATTTGAGACATACGATATGGGGTTTTTGAAATTGGTTTAGAATCATAAACTAAGTCAATTGTGATGTCGACTTCCTGATTAGGTATGACATTGGTTAACTCGTCAGAAAAAACATCAATGGATTTGATTAACACAAGAACGCCATCAATTTGAAAAGTTCCCTTATTTTAAAAATTATGATCAATATAACTTTAATTTCCATCATTTAATAGTTTCCTAGATTTCTGATTTGTTATCAAATTTATGGGTCCATTCTTGTATACAAATAGAAACTCTTTCTGAAAAACAACTTCTTTAAATTTACATTCAATCTTAGAATGATAAACAGAAATCCAATCCATTCCTAGAATAACATCAAACTTGACTAAAGGAAAAACAACAAGGATTGTAGGTAGAGTATTTCAACAAACCACAATAGAAATATTCTTACTATTCCTTTTTTTCTATTATATTTTCCCCTAGTCTTTTAACAACAGTTCTGATTTCATTTGTTGAGGTGATATTTCCAATTTTCCTGAAAATTTCTTAGAAATGAAGGAATGTGTAGACCACGTATCAAACAGCACATTTTCAAAATCAGAGTAAATAGAAAAAGTACCAGATAAAAATTCATTGAATGGAACCAAAACTGTTGATGTTTCCACAACAGATCTCACTATACCTTTCTACTTATATTCAAGCTTCTTTGCATCATTTGGATCTCTCTTTGGGGAGACATTTTCAGGGTGACCCATATTCCCACATTAAAAACACTTTACTATTTTCTTATCACGATTAGTGTTGGGATAATTTTTATTAAAATCTCAGGCCATATTTCCAAACATACCACATTTAAAATACTTACCAGGTTTGCTAAGACATTCCCTATGGGGTTTCTTACCACACTTTTCACAAACTGTAAATTGGATTTTCTTATAATCATATTTCTTTGGTTTATTCTTATCCATCTCTTCCCATATAGACCTCTTCTTATCATTATTTCAAAAATACACATGATCATTAGAAAAATTCTTCTCTACCCTCTCAGTACATCAGACAAGTTTCTCGTAACTTTTAAATTCACGGGAGGCCAACGCCCTTTGACATTGGAATCAATACTAAGTAAAAAAAGGTTGATTTTGCTATCAAGATCCCAAATAATATTTAAGGCATACCATATCAGTTGGGTGTAGTTCGCTTCATACACATCCACTGAATCATTCTCCTTGTACTTCAATTCAATGAATTTCTTCTCCATCCTATGTCACGCTACCTTAGGAAAACATTTTTCAAGGAAAGGACATTTAAATTCATCCCACTCTAAGGAATCAATATCCTCTCTATCCTTGATATTCTTTACCATTGATCACAACTAATCATCTTCTCATTCAAAACATTAAATGGAATGACTTAACTTTTTATTATCTGAATGTCCCATAGCATCGAATATCTTTTCAAGGTATTTTATCGATCCTTCAGCCGCTACTGGGTCAGAAGATCCATTAAAAGCTTGTGGTTGTTGTCTCATAAAATGTTCCACTATTGTCATATTCAATTTTGGTACCTATGTTTGTTCAATTACATGGATTCCACCACCATTTATTTCTATCATTATATGATCCATTACTGTCACAAACTACTCGCTTCCAATCCCTACCATTCCAGGCTACAGATTCGAAAGGATATCGTTCTTTCAGGGCCTATCCTATTTAGCTTCCCCATTTCTTCGGTGGACAAACATTCTGAAAAAAACATATCTTAGAAGAAGAAAAATTGTAATCATTAAATTCTATAATATTCCAAATTAATCATAGAGTAAAAAAGTGTTAATGGTATTCTTTTAAAATCATCTTAACTCATAAAGTTATTTAAGCCATCCTCTGATACCAACTATAAGGACTTTAACTTATTACATTGCATAATATTTATTTTAGATAAGAAATCATATCCTTTTACATTGAGGATCTTTTCAATTATAGATATTTTAAGAATCGGGTCATAATACATTCATTACCGTACACATTGTTATAGAGTGGATACCATAAAAATAGTTTCCATTTTTTTCAAAATATAAAACATTAAAATTTAAAACATGATTTCTTTGAAAATTAATCAAATATTTAACATGGATTCCTTATTAGTCTTAATCATCCTTATGACCTATGAAAATAATTAAAAAAACATGGGATGAGCACAAAAAGATAAGTAAGGGATGTAAATGAAGGAAAGAGAACATTAGTCCATGAATACTTGTAACGTATGAAAACATTTTCAAAAGACATTCTTGTCACCCATATATACATATTTTGTGAAACATTAGATTTACACAAGATCCAAAAAAAATTAGAACCTAAAAATAATCTTAAAGATATCATGGGTCATTATTATGTAATCTTATAACCCTCTTGGCTACCTTATAATTTGTAACCCTCATGGCACCCTTACAATTTGTGTAACCATCGTAGTTACACTTGGAGTAACCATACGGACGACCTCCAACATAAAAATAACCAATGAATTGGAGGGAGATATAGGTCACACCCTTTAATCATAAACAATTCCCAAGAACTATAAAATAATCATACAACATGAATAATATCATAAAATAATTTCTTTTGAATTTTGAAAAATAGAATTTTAAAACAAGATTTCAAATGAAAAGAACCTTACATAAATCCTATAATTGAAGAGAGACATAATAGAGTGAATGGAATATAAATATACACTATAATTAGACATAATTCAACAATATATAAACAAAACCCATCATACAATCAATTTTAATACCATATAAATAACGAATTAGAAGTTTAACCCAAAGGATAGAAATTGGGTTAAAAATTCCATTACTTGGGGTTTGTCTTAGTTCTAACTCATTTAAACCTCTTCTACAATAGTTAAAAGAGTGTTATTAATATATTAAAGAATCATATTCATATTTATAATACATTATATGATCATTTCATTACATTATTTCACCCTTTAATTGTTTTTATTTTTTCCTTTCACTTTTTTGGGTAAGTTCTTTACATGATTTTCATGATCGGTTCATGATGGTTTGTTCTTTTCGATTGGAAGAGAAAATACATAATTTGAATTGAAAGGTATTTAAATATTTTCAATACCATAATTTATACCATTTATCTTTTTTATGTTTTATATGAGTACGATTCATAAGTTCAAATATTAATAATGTTCGTTTAGATCATTTTAATGGTATTTTAATAACAACTTCATTTTGTCTTATAAATTAAAACCATGTGTAAAAAGGAATTATAGAACCATGTATGAGACATAACACAAATATTATAACTTGGTTTAACCATAAAAATGGTTCCATTCCCATTCTTGAAATAATTAATGAAAATTGAAATCACATCGTCCATGATGTTGGTAATTAGACACATCACAGACAATGTTTTTATTCCTTGAATAAGTGGGAGGGGAGGAGAAGAATGACGATAAATTTTCCTTGAACATGAGAAAATCCAGAATATAAAAGATTTATGGAGATTTCATGCCTGCCTAGTAAGGGAAGATGAGGAATTAATAAGAAAATAAAGGAACTCAAAATTAAAGAATAATTGAGAAATCCCTTACAAAAATTTGGCAGCCAAAGGGCTATGAAAAATGGTTTTAGAAAATATTAAAAAAAGATGGGACAAAGGTCATTCATCTAGTAATGAATCATAATACTGAATATATCAATAATAATAAGGAAATACTCACATGGTATGGAAACTTGAAAGTTATACCACATAAAAGTGAAGTTGAATGGAAAATGAATGAAATTTAGAATTTTCTTAACTAGTAGAGTTACTCATAGAACATAAAGGCTGGACCTTGGGGGTTTGATGAAAACCTGTTAGGAATACAATGGTGGTAAGGAGGCCATATCTTCATTAAGGGAGAATTTTTAATTAATTTAATGAAGGAATGGGTTGGTATTTCTAGAAAAAAGTGAGGGATTATTTTAATAATTTCCTAGGGACACCTCATTTGTTATATTTGAAAAATCATGGGCTTTTCTCATGGTATCAGACACTTGGGGGACCTCACATATTATTTAATTGTACACAAGTCGACTAAATTTATTATATCACTATTACATCATTAATGATTTAATTAACACACCAAAACTAAAAACTGTATTTTTTTACTATTCACTGAAAAATCACCTATTTCAAAAAAATCCCAAAAATTTACCAAAACCATTTATCAATGATTAGAAATAAAAAATGAAGTCCATTTCTTGAAAATAATTTTCTAAATATAATTAATTTAGTTTTTATATGAAATCTTACTTAATTCAAAAATTAACAATTTTAAAACTATAATTACTTTTATATCACGTTGAAAAATTAACCAAAATATCATTATATTCATTCCTTAAAAAATAAAATACTAATAAAATTTACTAATAAAATTTACAAGTTGGTTCTATTAGACTCCAAATAACATAATGAACACAATTGTAGATGACCATTTTCCAAAATTCAAAACATAAAAGAAGTAAAATTATATTTAAAGGCTAGTTATAAATATAAAATTTAATAAAAAATTCATTAATTTCAATTTATTTTTAGAAAAACTTATGGTGGTACAAACCATAATGAGAATGGTGTGAAATAGATAAAACACATAGAAAAAATGTTGGGTTCGAGAATTCCCCATACCTTGTATCTGAACGCTTTATTCCCTTGAATGTTAGGTATAATGACATTGAATTAATTAATTAGAAATTCCAGAACCATTTATTCATGAATATGGTTAATTATTATTTCATTAAGTTATTTAATGGGAAATTGGATTAGTTATTGTGTGTAAATTCATTGTTAGGGAGTGTTCTTTTTCATAGTTTTCATAAACGGTACACTCATGCACATGAATGGAAGTTTGTGTATAACATGGATAAACATTAAAAACTAATATTACATGTTATTAATGATATCCTAGGATATTTAATGAAATTTTTATATATCATGTTTATTAATCATTAGATAAAATTCAATAATGATCATTTTAGGTTACATTGGATGATTTTTAGATCACAAAGAAGAAGTTTGGTTTTATCATTTTTTATTATGAATAAAATTTGTTCCATGAACATTAATGGGGTTAAAAATTACATATTAAAATATTTTTTTACCCATTTAATGGTTTCATTGACATCGTTGATGTATTTGAAGAAAAATTGAAGTGTGTTTCCCATGATGTAGGTAAAGTATCACATCACAGGAAAGGATTTCATTTTTAAAAACAAATAGATAGAGGGAGGAGTATAATGAATTATATTCCATTAACATTATATCATATGAGTATATAAATCATAATAGAGTTATCATGACTTCTGGATAATATATTTTGAGGATAAGAGAAGAAGAGAAATTAAATTTGAAATGATATTGAAAGAAAATAGAGAGAAAATACCTCTTCAACATATCATCTTCGATAGCCTCTTTTGGGAAGATATATTTGTCTTTTTATCAGACCAAGGGCTCTTGGGAATAGGAGAGTGTCTAGAGAATATTTTTGGGTAGAACATTGACATGTATTAATGATTTAGAGCTGTTAATAAATGAGGGTATGAGAGGTGGTATTTATAGTGGAGGGGAGTATGGTTTTCTGAATATTTTAATCATTAGTTTATTATTTCACCACACGACAAAAAAATTTTCACAATTCTATGAAAAATAATATTAATAAGTTTATGTAAGTTATATATTTTGGTTCTTACATCACTCATGATGTCAATAATATTGGATTTAAAATATAATGTACATCAACTGTAAATTAATGTATTTTACTATTTAAAAAAATTTAAGTATTTCAGAAAAATATAAAAAATTCACCATTACCATTTTTCAACATGTAGTATCAAAAAATAAACTCAATTTTATGTAAATAATTTTCTACCTATGATTAATTTAATTTTTAATTAAAATTATAAATTACTTGAAAAATACAAATTTTATAATTAAAACTGATTTTTTAATAGTTTGAAAAATTAATTTACGACCCTAAAAATTATAATCATAAGAAATCAATATAATATTTTTTGAATAAATTTTATGAAAATAAGTTTTATTTTAAATTTTTTAGTTAATCATTAAATATTGATGACTTACAAAAATACCAACACATCAATATAATGATACCATATTGACACTTATAAGATGGATATAGTTTAGTTATATTATTAGTGGTAAGGTTCTTATTCACTTGGATGATTTACTATTCATGAGGGTAATATTACTATTAATAAAGGAAACATTACTATTCATAAAGGTATGTTACTATTCACCAAAAATAAATTTTCCCAATCAGACTTCAAAAATTTTACTTATCGCAACTGTGTATGTTAGATTTTCAAAATTCAATCACTAAAGTGTAAAATTATGTTTAATAGTCCCATAGTAGTTCATTTAAGAATGATGTGGTATTGTGTTTACTAATGTGTTTTAATGTTATTAAGACATTACAATGAGAAGGGAGAAATTTAATTGATTAAATCTTGGGTCTTTACAATGCTACTAAAGAATATTTATCCTTACCCTTGTACTAGTATAAAATTGGGGGTTTATTCACAAAATAAAGATAGATTTCATTACAGTAATATATGTTTGATCTATATAAGTAAAGCTAATCCATGCCCATAATTACATCAACTTCCACCATGGGATGTATTAAAATGTTTTTTGTGATGTTCATCCCACAAAATTTGATAGGGTATGAGTTATATAATTGGGATGCGACAATTTCCAAACTTTTTTCATAGATATATCTATTTCAATTAGTTATGGTGGTGTTTGAGTAGTTCTACTAAACCATCATGAAATTATGTAATGCCTAGAAACAAAATCAAAATGTATATTCTCTATTATTTAATGAGTAATTTGAATTTCTATAACCACTTTTTTTGGGATCCATGTCAACAATTGTGATGGAAATAACTCAACATTTATACCATGGAGGTTGTTGGGTGTCTAGGAAAACCCTTGTCTTATGGAATTGGTTTGCAATGTGGTTTGTTCACTTGCATCTGAAGAATTGAAAAATGTATTGAGCATTGGGTGGATAATTCATTCCCTCTATCTCATTACAGGGAATATCATGTCATCTATATCATCATATTTGTCCCTTATTCCTAAATATAAAAAACAGATTCATTACCCATTGGTAATTTCTATGGTTCTTCTTCTCACACCATTGACAAGTGGGATGTTGAAATTTTTTGGAACCATTTTATTTCTCCATTAGACTTCCATAATTAAAATTTAATTTAAGCTTCGTATCACTTTTATAACCTTATGATTCACATATCACCATTTCAATATTGAGGGAAAATAATCTAATTTCATCATAGTTTTTAGTTTCACGGATCACCACATCTTTTATATAATAGTTTTTATCCCACCAAAGAAGAGGTCAACCATACATTCATGTGTATTTTCATATTCAGATGTATTTCATCAATGTATTTTTATTTTCTCCTTCTAAACCCCAATAGATCCATCATCTATTTTCTTGAGGGAATGGAAATCCCTTACCATTTTATATAGGATAGTGAGAAGAATATATTTATCAAAAAATATTTCCTGGAATTACTTCCACTCAATCACTTAGATCACTTCCTCAGGCATTATATCCATGATCAAGGACCCCAACTGATCATATTGTACATATTAATAGCTAATATAAATTTAAATTTCTCAAAAAAAATTAAGGATGGAGAAGATATTTTCAACGGATTTGATCCACTATTCCATGATTAAATTATAAGATGATTCATTAATATTACGAGGCATTAATTATATAAATATCTCAGTTTCATCTTGTTATATCATAGTGGGGCATATGACTTGGTTAAGGATTATATTCATATCATAAGTCATCTGGGAGATTAATGTTGTAATGTTCGTTAATAAGGCTCTCATCAGGTTGGAAATCTATTTGGGGAAGTCATCACTTTAGTTGCCACATCGATTGTTTACCCAATTACTCTTATTTCTAATCATTATCAAGAATAAATGAAAAATTACAGAAGTTTATTTTTAAACTATTAAAAACATAGTGAGAAATACAATTAAATTAAATGAAAAACATATATATTATATTTATTTCTATAACTTATGACCATATAGTATTTTATATATATTATCCATGCTCATTTTACTAAAATATATTGTTATGTTATTTTTTTGATCCCATAATAATGGTTCATAATGAGATATTTAATTTACTAAAGCATATCCCCAAGGATTTTGAATATAGGTACCTAGTAAGTCCCTTTTTCTTATTTACCTAAATTTTGGCACGATAAAACTTTTTTAGAGTTGTTACTCTTATGTACATGTGTGCCAGAATCATGTCAACTTGTAGTATCCATATAGGGGTGCATTGTACCCATAAACCACTTACACTATAATAACCAAAATTTAGGGATATTTACATATACTTAGTATATCCCTATATCATTCACTATAATTTTCTATTACTATTCAAAAATAAATAAATGTTTTCTCTATTACCAACTATAACAACCAATCTCATTATTTCATATTAATACATGATTTATTAAAAAATAATACACTTAACATAACCATGTTGATCAATAAGACTAGTGTCTTTTATAATAACTTACATTACAAAACAACATAATATATGGATTATTTTATTATTATAGAAAAAATCATCAACATGTTCAAATTAATCCATTGAAATAAAAAATTCATGGGATAACCTTGGGATATAAATAATATAGGGGTGATCTATAAATTAGATTAATATAATAAAAAAGTGCATAAGGGATACATGTTAGACAGTAGGTATATCAAGGAGGAAAAAAGGAAGATAAATAAGAAGGTATGATATAACATGATAAACACAGGTCAAAGCTAAAATTGCCAAAACATCATAGTAGAAAAATTATAATATTGTAATCAACTTCACTCCATGTCTTAACATTATGTATAATGATATAAATGATTATAGAATTCATGGAGCACTATCTATGTCCACCCAATATATCTATCTCATTATCTTTATTAAGGGTGTTGTATAGACCATACACCATTCATTCAATATAAAAATTTCTTCCACGATCAAATAATTTGGAAAAAATACATTTGAACCACCAATCAATATTTATATTTTCATAATGGTGATGTCCATTTATAGAAAAGTGGGTGTGAAATTTTAGACTGAATAGTTTTCTGATGGAAAATCATAGTGAAATTTCTACAACAGAATAATGGAAAATAAAACATCATAAAAAAGGTCGCTGGTAGTGGAAGTGGTATCTCATCATTTTGACATAAAATGGGATATACTAGGATAATTGGAAGACATTTCCCAAATTATGGAAATTAAAATAGAATGCTTATGAAACATGAATAGAAAGGAGATGTTGAGGATCCATTATGAAATATTTGTATACTGATAGCTTAGTTTAAGTTAAAATGAGAGAGGATAAATGGTCCCTCATAAAAAAACATCTATTATAAATTAATATAATAATTATAAATGAATGAAAATATAACTAATCAAAATTAAAAGAAATATTTTCAAAGATGTTTCATGAATTTGAAAGAAGGGAAGGGTCCCTTACATTATTGTGTGACTTAAAAAGATTGGGAGGGGATAATTTAGAGCATATGGAACCTTAAGATGACTATGGATAGTGGGTGGAATATTATTTTCATTATCCAAAAAGTTTTAGAGATGAAAAATGGGAGCATGTGTGGGTTTATATAAGAGAAGAGATATATTTAATTATTATTTATGGTCTGTACACTATATAATAAAATATCCAAAACCATAAACCATCTATTGGTATTGAACATGGTTTCCTTAAAATGGTAGTGTTTTTATTATTTTAAAATTCCAATGGATGAAATTATTAAAATGATTTCCTTTCATATGTGGAGTTGATTCACACTCTTGAAGAAAGTATTTTAAAACCTTAAAAATTATTTATATCTTTCAAGGTGTGATAAAAGCTTCACAAAATAACTCAAATACATATAAAATAAATTTCTTTTAAATTAGAATCTTATATTTGGTAATGTATCCAATTCATAGTTACTATTAAATCACATTCGGGATATTATGATGTCATAATACACAATGTAAATTATATGGTATTTAATTTTTACCAAAAAAATTCATCTATCTCATAATATTATGGAAAATTTACTATTGTATAATTTTGATGATCTAAATGAAAAAAATATATTAAAATTTTCTAAATAATTTTCTATATATTTGAATTTTAACATTCAAAATAAAATTGACATTTATTAGTAAATTCATGGTTTATCATAATAAAAATTTTGAACCATATTTAATAAACTAAATTTCACTTCATTAAAATTATATGATACTTTCTATTTAATAAAAATATTTAAAATATATTTTTTTTCAAAAATTAATTAATTACTAAATTCAATGATTTAATTTCAATATTAACAAAAAAATAAAATTTCTACATTATTATATCAAAAATAAAAAAAAATTACAATGTTACAATAATAAGATGAAAATATATTCATTATTCTATAAAAAAAAGTAAATATTAGTATTTTTGGGTCTTGATACATATCCTTGTAATACACCAGTATATACCCTATGAGTAAGATTCATGGTTGTGTGAATTTCATGTGGTGGGTTGGTGAACATTGTTTGGGTCATGATCTCAATGATCTAGAACATCTAACATTAATAGTATCTATCATGCATAAGTCGATGGATCTCATCATGGGCTTGGTCAAGGGAAAATCCGAGAAATGATATCTCACTCAGAAGCATCAATAAATGGGTTTCATAGTGTATGATACTATCGGTCGATTCCATCACTAACTTTTTCTATGTCAATTTGATATGTTAAAACCCTATATTTTATATTAATCATGTGATCACTGTTCAGAGGATATATTATAAACATTAATGATATACCACTATAGTTTAAATCCAATATGATATAATAAAAAAATGTTCTTGAGTTTTCAATAACCATATTTCATGTTGAGACATTTAAATAAATATAATGGTTGTTTTTATTTATAACATTTCTAGTCATTCTATAAACCATAATATGTTGTATTATTCTTCAAAATTCAATTATAATACCCAAAGGTGAAACAAAATCATTCCAGGAATGAATAAAACCATCCCAAATATCCTTGACATCATTAACATTAAAGAGTTATTTAACACAAACTGTTATCTCATACCTTTATTTATACATGAAAAAATACTTGGATATACTATTAAAATATAGTTAATCACTCTTCAATTACATTATTATCTATATAATAAAACAATTCTTTCCATAGTTACGTTAATAACAAGGATCCTATAAAATATAAAGGGTATCAATACGAAAATATGTATGTCCCAAAAAAATTAACTTCTCAGTTAACATTAATCTAATGATTTTCATATACATCAACTTAATAATACATCTCCTAAATTTTAATTAATCACTTTATGAAATATTATCTTAAAACATAAAATAGGTGTTTAAGAAAATGAAATATTATTATCCTTTAGATTATAGACCTATGATGGTATCCATAACTCTTCACACTACATCACATGAAAATATATTATTCTCAAAATTTATCTAAACTAAAATTTGATACAAACTAGAATATTATAGATTTTTTCTAAAAGAATATAATGGAAACCAATTAGGGAACTCTAATGGAGGATACTTCTTTTGGGTGGGACACACAACCTTTTACATTGGGAATCCTTTAATAATGAATCCCTTGTGTAAGTATCCCTCCTTCATCCAATGATCATGCATGTTAGTTAAAAAGTATTAGTTTACATCCATTATACCAAATACCATCTATTACAGCCCAGAACCAACACTGTTGTAGTTGGTGATGAAAACATAAGCATTAAATTTCTGGATATTATACTAACATTAGTGACCCAATTTCTCAATCTAGAAACATTTAATTTAAAAATGAATAATTGGATCACATACAATAAAGTATACCATTAAGCTTTAATTTTTTAGATAATTAAGAAAAATTCATACAAAAATAATACCCATTAATTAATTAGAGTTTCTTTTCCAATATACTTATCTTTTCATATTCCATGTTAGTTCAAAAACATTATATATGTAAAACCCTTATATAAATATTTAATTCAAAATAATACTTGATAACATGGGGAAAATGAAACATAAGAAGGGTTAGAAAAATTATCACAAATGATAATCATAATAATTAACAATTTAATGTTATCGGTGACAATTATAAGATCATGTCATTATGATGAAACAATCCAAGTGCATGAGAGAATCATAAATGAACTCACACCCATAAATATTTGAATCATCAAATGTGAAACATTGAATAAGAATTTAACCCTAGAAGGAGTAATGGTAATCAATAACAATGATCCTTAAAATATAAATATTCATCAAAAGAAACATTCTAAACACTTGAAAATAATAGATAAAACATGTTGTTAAATTAGAACATCACCTTCATAGAACAAATAAAAAACCCTTTCATAATTATTTTAAATGGAAAAACTATATTATCCAAATACCATGAAATTATCTAGAAAACAATATCATTAACCACTACATTAGAGAACTATTTGGGTGCACCCATAATTTAAGCTATATTGACCACACCCAATTCTATATTGAAACACCATTTATATAGTAATAATCCATGATCCATAGAATGAATAAAATAAATAGAACATATATTTCATCATAAAACTCATAAAATAACAATTAACCATTTTATAAAATTATTATCTAGTGCAAAATTATTTTGTTCCAAAACACTCTCTTTAAATAATGATTACCACAATGAATAAAATATGTTCCATAAGAATCTCTTTGAATCATGTCTAACCCATGGAAAAGAGAGAAGTTACATAAAAATCTATATTAAATAATAGTAATCTATTTAAAGAATTAATCAGGATGATATCCCAATTAAATATTCTTGTTTAAGAATATGTAAAATTATAGGTTGTTGACATTGATGAATTAGAGTACCATTAAAATATTACTTGATTTTTTTTGGAAAAAAATCAATTCATTTCTAAATTTTTATGGAAAATTCATTTATTTTAATAAGCCATTAAAAAATATAAATTAATCTTCATTTCTAATTTAAAACATTTCCTGAGGAAAATATATATCCCATTTTAAAATAAATCATTATTTTAACATAAAAAAACATGAAAAAACTGTTATTTAAAAGTATCATTTGAAAAATTATAATTGAAGATTCGAATTAAATGTTGTTGGAAAATTTATTTCATGTTCTATATAGAAAAACAAGGATTCCTTTCAGATATTAATAAAAATAATAATGGGATATTTTTCTAGCAAAAATTCAAGAATAATCCCTTAAATTTTTTTATAAAAATTTAAAAATTGGTAAACAATATTTTAATAGCTCATTTTTTGAATGATAAAAAAAATTGAAAACAGTTTCTGAAAATAATGTCTTATAAGAAAAATGGGGTTTTGACTGAAGAAAAAAATAATAATGTATTTTAATAAAAAGATTAACTATTTTAATTACCAAAGGTTGAAACAATTGTACAATTACATTAAAAATAATTACCAATTAGAAAAAAAAAATACATGATAGATAGATAAAAATATTTCAACATTGGATAATTAGTGATCGGAAATTCCAAAAAATGATAAGATTGAATCATAAATGAATTACCACTTTTTAACATTTAATCATATTCTCAATGAAATTATGCTATTAAATTAAGATTATTTTATCATGATAATAAATAAATTCATGGTAATTCATGTAATATAAGATTAATATACACATCAAACAAGAAGATTGGTGTATAAAATGACATAGGGATCAATGAAATATTTTTGAGATTAAAATAAAATATAATGATCATATCATTTTACAAGGGATTAATCAATGATCAAGTTATGTGTGTCAATTGTAAATACACTAAAAAAATTTAAATACAATGAAGAATTATAAATTTTCATTAAGCAAATAATTTTATCATTATATAATCTGTTTATTAGATGTTTAAAATAATTAATATAAATTGAGTTATGAAATCCATTACTTCAAAATTCAATATGATTTATTGTGAATTAACCTCTTTTATTATGTTTTAAAACATTTTATTAACTTTTTACAAAACCATTTTAATATTTATAATATCATATATGATCCATTTATAACATATTATCATCCATTCATTCATAATTGTTCATTTATTTCATTTATTGACGTGTTAATTTCATTGTTTTCTAATTTGTGATTTCTTATGAATATTCTGACTCTTGTGAAAATAATATATTCCAATAATCACTAAAAAAATTCATTAAATAATTATCATATTTATAAATCAATCATATATTTATCACCAATTATTATAGATGCTTATGAAAAAAAACATGTTACGATTATGGAGATGATTTGTTGTATGTACAGATTAGTTAAATTTATATTTTTCAAATATGAAAATGGAATGGAACTATGTATTATTTTTTATTTCCATAATAATCATATTGTCATAAATAACTAATAATTTATTTAAATAAACATATATGTATAATTAATGAGGTGCGGAATTTAAAAGGGAGTGTCACATCACTTCATTAAGGTGGTAGCCCATACACACACATGAACGACATTATAATCATTCGTTGAGTGAAATGGTTAGAAATAATTTGATATACTAACATATTAGAATGATATATATTTATTTAATATAATAATTGTATCATTTATATCATATATAAAGAGTTATTTTATTCTTATTATTTTCAATTAAAATAATTAGTGAAATTGAATTACATCACTTTTCTAGGTTGTTCTCTGTCATACACACGAGCATAATTATATTGTCCACTATAGAATAGAATGTAAAAAAGGTAAATAAGATATAATGTCTCCATGGTTATAATTATTGTATAAAATTTAAATATATATAAATACTTCATATCCAACATCTAACCCAACCATGATAGGTGGTATTGGGAAAAATATTGTCATCGGTTTACGGGGCGGTAGTCCGCCATACACTTGTATAATGATTTAGTAATCCATTTTAATGGAATAAAGGAATGATTAATGTCATGAAATTAATATAAAAACATCTATATATATAGAATAAAATTATGGAATTATATTTTCATTGTTTTATATTAATAAAATCATGTTGTAAGAGAAAGAATATAAAACCTTGTGTTGAATAATGTTACCTCTTCTTTATTAAAATTCTTTTGGTTTCCATGAAAGGTGTAAAGAACCTTAAATTTCAAGGAAATTTTTTTCTTAATTTCTTTGGAATTTTATGAGTATGCAGTTTCTGACGGCACCAGATTCCGAGGCCCGGTGTGCTCGGAATCAATTTCTGAAGTTTAGCTCGGGTACGTTCAGTGAACGAACGAGCGGGTTTTTCTATCTTTTGAACCGGTGCTCGGAATTGAAATTTGAGGGCACCGATGGAACCACAGTGCCAATAATTACTTAAGAGGAATTTTACTGTAGATGCATTTGAACGGGAGAAAGAGTTTAATTTTGGGGATTAATAAAGAATTGAATAAAATTTGTGGTACAAATTTTATTCCTAATCTAAGTGGTTATATCCTAAGTAGGGAGTTAGGGTGGGACCCACTAGTCACTAACTACCTTTGAGAGGATAAAGGTGAGGTGGGGCCCACACGATCCCCATCTCTTCACATTCCCTAACTCCCCCTTAATTTGAGTAACTATCCTCTCTCCTTCTTTAATTATGTAACTTCTCCTCTTCCACATTAAATCATGCCAACACACATTTTCAATTAAGAGGGTGATGTGTTTGAATTTTAAAATGGAAAATGCATGGAATAAATTAATAAAATAAGGAGGAGCCTTATTTTATTTAGGGTTTGGCTCGTTGTGTTAAGGATTGGGAGAGATAGCTCTAAACTTTGAAGAACTTCATCTTCTTCGTTGAAGAACGCGAAGAAAGCCAGCTCCAACCTCGGATTCTTTCTTCTTGACTTTAACGAAGCGACGCTGCCTTTCTGTGGAAACAACAACGAAAGAATCTCCATACATTGTCAAGCAATCAACCTTCTTGAATCGAGGTGGGGGTGTGTTTTTAATTGAGAGATATTGGTTTTCCTTCAATGTTGATGTTTCTCTCTAAAACCTTTTTCTATCAAACTAATGCAGAAGGAATCGGACCAAACTAACATGGTCTGATTCCTCTGCCATTCTTTTTGTATGGTGTCCCCTACCGTTCTTGAGCGGTGAATCAAGGCAAGTTTTAGGAGCAGATCGGAGGCCCGAAAACCTCATAAATGGCCTCGTAACATCGGGACGACTTAGGAATGGGAGTTTTGTAGCAAACGGATCATCGGAACAAAGGACGGATGCCTCGAGAGTGTGTTGTCCAGAGGCGTCATTTCTAGAAAATTCAAGAATACACGGTGTGTACTTCCAAAGCACATGTCGTGTAGTACAAACGTTCAGTGGTAGAAGTAACGGACATCAGAAGAAGTGACACACGGCATGTGACACAGGTCACATGGCATGTACTGTCCACACAGTTTGACAGAGGAGACTTCGATAGACATGGAATGTATTTGAGGAAAATACACGGACACGGATGGAAATACACGGCCCTGAGGCACGGCGTGTATTCTCATCATAGAAAGGCAGAAGCGGCTTTTCAAGGCTTGGCGTGTAATCTGGGGGATACATGGACACGGGCAGAACTACACGGCCAAGAGGCACAACGTGTACTTCCTTCACCATGGCAGAAGCGGCTTCAGTATGAATCGGCGTGTATTCTGCGAATACATAGACACGGGGTGGAGTACACGATCTTGTACTCCACCACACGTCCATACATGGATAGTGTACATGGAGCTGACCCTAGAAGTTTAGACATGGCGTGTAACTATATCACATGCTGTGTATTTACATTTTTTACATGAATAGACCATCAACACAGGTTGTGGTACACGGACAGTACCCATAGACTGAAGACACGGCGTATAACCATACCACACACCGTGTACTTACTTTTTACATGACTATCCCTGTGACACGGGCCATTTCACACGGGCAGTACCTGGTGTATGACAACATGGCATGTATCGCTTATCTACATGCCGTGTACTTTTGGAAAATGGCTCGGTCATCTTGTTCTCTGTGACTTGGGCACATTTTTCTTGGTTTTTCCCCAAGGACGTGGGATGGAATGTTGGGATACATCATCCATGTTCTTCGTGATGGTTGATGTATCCATCCCTTTGACTCGAGGAGCGGACCCTCCCGGAATCAAGTATGTTGTGTGCGGGAACCCTTGAGTTTGCTACGACTGCAATGACTATCGTACTAGAATCCTCTGTGGGTTTGATAGTGAAGACTAATGTACTGGAATCCTATGTGGGTTCGACGATGACGAAAACCATACTAGAATCCTCAGTGGGTTCAGCGGTAACAACTACTGTACTTGAATACTACGTGGGTCCAGTAGTGTTGACCTCTGTTGTAGTATCCTGCGTGGGTCCGACAGAGTAGCTGGACTAGTATCCTATGTGGGTTTGACAGCTTAGATGGTCTAGTATCCTACGTGGGTCCCAGCTTAGATGAAACATTAACTACATATGATCATCTCTTTTTCTTTAATAATGATGTATACTTGTGTGAGATGAGTTTTGTTTTTCAATCATTATCTTCGATATGATTGACTTGCTATCCTGTGTGGATTGGGTTGTGCTTTCCTGTGTGGATTGGGTTGTACTTTCCTGTGTGGATTGGGTTGAACTTGAGCTCATGAGTTGGAGAAGAACTGGAATTGATGACTTAGGTATATGTATGGGCATATACCTAAGTAGAGTTGGTTGATACTTCGTGTTTGTGTCTTTCCTTTGTGGTTTATCCTTTGTGGATTCTAGGAGACCTTCGGGGATCTCGGGGTCCCTACTGAGTATCGTATACTCACCCCTATATGGGTTATGCCAGCACTACGTTGTGTTGGTTGCAGATGACGGACAACGCTGATCATGGTTGAGGCTCATGGAGCAGGACGTTACCCGGAGGTGGTCTATCAGACGGGACATACACAGAGCGGACGGATGGACCCAAGGAGCCGATGAGACTATCTATACCCACCATTCAGGTGGGAATTCTGGAGGACGACTTGGTGGTTGCTGCCTTCATTTTCAGCTATTGTACTTTCTTTTCAGTTGTACTGTACTTTCAGTTGGGTTTTTATTCTGTCCCACTTACTTTTCATCACTTACTTTTGCACTCATTTTACTTAGTGTTTACTTCAGCTTGTGTACTCTGTTGTGTTTCTTTACTTATATAAAGGAAATACTTTCCCTTTTATCAGGATTTACGCCTTTGGTGCTAGTTTCGAACCCCTGGCCTATGGAAGGCGGGCTTGGGGTAGTTATGACACGGGCCCCGAGGACGGGTCATGACAAATTGGTATCAGAGGAGTCAGTTCTACCGCAGAACTCAGGACTCTTATAATTTCTACTGTGTGAAGAAATAGTGTCAAGGGTCTTGAGTGTGGTTATCAGTCCAGGGAGTCCAGTGTCTATGTGGTGGCCGACGTATCCATACACCCGGACCCTAACTTCTGATTTCTGACTCAGTGCACGAAAACATTGATTGCATGTGTGTTTCAAAAGTTTTCTTTGTGATTACTTTGTGTCATCTCACCAAGTATACTGTATTAATCGTGGCGCACCTGTTTCTTTCAGGATGTCCACACGATGGTAGCCAGCTAGGGTTCCGATCTTCAGGCGAGACAGTAGCCCACCAAGTGATGAGGCCTCAGTGCAAGGCCCCATTACAGCGGAGGCACCAGCGGTACCTCTACCCGCCGATCCACTGATGCCACCAGCCCCAGCAGCTGAGGGTTCACGCCGTCTAAGTGCACTGCACTAGTTTCAGCGTCAAAGGCCACCCAGATTCCATGGAGAGATGGACCCTCAGGCAGTCGAGGATTGGTTGGAGGCTGTTGTTCGAGTCTTTAGACTGGTAGGGACACCAGCAGATCTCATGGTGATCCTTACGGCGAGTCTCCTGCACGAGGGAGTAGGTAGTTGGTGGATCCTGATTCTCCAGGTGCAGGATGAGGCATCTCTTCTTTGGTTAGACTTTGAGAGCCTCTTCCACTCAGAGTTTGTACCTGCCATCCTCTGTGTGGTGCACATTCAGGAGTTACTACAACTGCGACAGGGCATCATAACAGTAGCCCAGTACTCGGTGAGATTCACTGATCTCTCATGCTACTCCACAGACATGGTATGGGACCCATTCTTCCGGGCCCAGACCTTCAAGTAGGGACTGAGGTATGAGATCAGGGCATTGATGGTCTCCCTCATTATTCTGACACAGGTAGGAGTACTGGATCGATTCCTTCTTGTAGAGAGTTTTCTAACTGAGCCTACACCAGCAGCGAGACCTACCGCAGGTAAGCATGTAGCGGAGTCTTCTGCAGTTGGCAGTCGACAGATGTCATAGGGGTCCAACAAGACCAGACCATCAGGTGGAAAACCTCAGGATACAGGTTCGATTGTGCGAGGTTCTTGGAACAGAGCTGGCTATACAAGGAGTAGGCAGTGCTATGCATGTGGCTGGCAGGGCCACATGGCTCGTGACTGCCCGACCCACCATGCAGAGGATCAGCAGATGGTTGAGGGACCACCCAAGCAGAGGCATAGGTTCGACCATGGTGGTCCACAGGGAGCAGGCGGATGAGGCAGGGGAGCTGGCCGGGCAGTAGGTGGTGGGCGACGCTTTGAGGCTCTACCACCACCACCACCAGAGGGCCCACCCCGACCGTAGGGAGCTTGCGGACAGAGGCAGGCTCATCTTCAAGCGGTGGAGGCCTACGACCACGGTGCACCTGAGATGATTTGAGGTACTATATGTGTCTACTCCACCCTTTTTGCAGTTATTATATACACAAGAGTGATTCATTCTTTTATTTTTGTTGCCCTTGTTCAGAGCTCGGAGATTCCGATGGATTTGTTGGCTCGATCCTTATGGCTAGAGACTCCTACGAGAGCAGACTCAACGATTACGCACTGGTGTCGACAGTGTGAGCTTACTCTAGGAGGCGAGAGCTTCGACTAGGATCTTCTTGTAGTGGCGTTGAGGCCTTAAGACTTCATCTTGGGCATGGATTGGTTATCCATGTTCTATGCTCAGATTGATTATATTAGGTGCACGGTGTGATGTGTTCGCACCGATGGGAGAAAGTTCACCTTCACTAGTGAGAAGGGAGCCTTTTCAGCATAGGACGGACTCACACAGAGGAGAGGACAGCCAATCACTCATCATTTGGCTAGCCTCATCCTAGGAGCAGTTGATGTGTGATGTCCGAGTTTCCCTGTTGTGGTGGATCAGTATGCGGAAATTTTTCCTGACAACGTTCCCGGACTACCTCCTCGTAGAGAGGTAGACTTCTATATTGACTTGTACCCTAGTACAGCCCCGATATCTACTCCAGCATATTTGATGGCTCCCGCTGAGCTTCAGGAGCTACGGGTACAACTGGAGGACTTGTAGGGAAAGGGATTCATTCGACCCAGTGTTTCACCCTGGGCTTCCCCGATATTGTTCGCTAAGAAGGCGGACGGGGGATTGTGACTGTGTGTCGATTACCGTATCCTGAACCAGGTGACCGTGAAGAACAAGTATCCACTTCTGAGGATTTAAGACCTCTTCGATCAACTCATGGGAGCACGATGGTTCTCGAAGGTAGACCTCAGGTCAGGCTATTACCATCTCAGAGTTCGAGATGAGGATGTGCAGAAGATGGCCTTCAGGTGTCGGTATGGCCACTTTGAGTTCTTGGTTATGCCTTTCAGCATAACCAACACTCCAGCAGTGTTCATGAGTCTCATGAACAGGATCTTCCAGCCTTACCTCGACCGTTTTTTCATAGTATTCATCGAATACATATTGATTTACTCAACTACTGAGAAGGAGCACGCCTACCACTTGCGGGTTGTACTGGATACACTCCGAGAGCACCAGCTTTATAGTAAGCTCTCGAAGTGTCAGTTCTGGAATCGAGAGTTCCACTTCGTGGGACACGTTATCTCTGAGGCGGGAGTTGCGGTGGATCCTGCAAAGATTGAGGCAGTACTAGCATGGGAGCCACCCAGAAGCGTAATGGAGGTGCGGAGTTTCCTAGGTCAAGCTGGGTACTACCAGAGGTTTGTGCCAGACTTCTCCAGAGTTGTGGAACCACTTTTAGCTTTGAAGAAGATGGGGAAACCCTTCGTGTGGTCAGATAGATGTCAGCATAGCTTCAAGGAGCTGAGACAGAGATTGACCAGTGCACCCATCTTGAGGCTACCGGAGGAGGGCGTAGGGTACGTAGTTTGCTGCGATGCATCAGGGGCCGGACTCGGGTGTGTCCTGATGCAGGAGCGGGTAGTGATCACCTACAGTTTAAGACAGTTGAGATAGCACGAGCAGAACTACACTACCCATGACTTGGATTTAGCAGCAGTGGTCTTCGCCTTGAAGATGTGGTGGCACTATCTGATGGGCGAGCGCTTTACAGTTTACTCTGACCACCATAGTATCAGGTACATCTTCTCGTAGAAGGACCTGAACCCGAGACAGCGACGATGGATCGAGTTCCTCTAGGACTATGACTTTGAGATAGTCTATACTCCTAGGAAGGGGAACGTAGTAACTGATACTCTTAGCAGGAGGTTAGGCATTCAGCTACTTGGAGAGGCAACAGAGCAGCTAGCCGCATTGCAGATATCCTTCGTGGACAGAGATGGAGCAGAATTTCTACAGTCGCTCACAGTCACTCCTTCACTACTTCATTGGGTCAGAGAGGCCCAACGTGAGGACGTTGACTGTGAGGCACGACGTGCTCAGATATCCTCAGGACTGGCACTCAAGGGATTTTCTGAAGGCGGAGAGCACGTCATCCTCTTCAGGGGACATACCATGGTACCAGTTGCATTACAAGAGGGGGTGCTAATAGAGTTTCACACTTCTCCTCTATCAGTACATCCTGTAGTAGCGAAGATGTACGAGGACCTTAGACGACAACACTGGTGTCCGAGTATAAAGAAGGTTGTGGCAGAGTTCCTTTCATGATGCCTCACCTTCCAGCAGGTGAAGGTGGAGCACCAGGTACCAGAAGGCTTGGTACAGCCCTTAGTGGTCCCGGAGTGGAAGTGGGACGGGATATCTATGGATTTCGTGATAGTACTTCCACGTACTTCTTGAGGTCACAACTCCATATGGGTGATTGTCGATTGACTCACCAAGTCGGACCACTTCTTACCTATCAGAGAGCAGGGCTCAGTGGAGAGCTTGGGATGCCTCTACGTTTAGGAGATCGTACGGCTTCATGGTGTTCCATCATCTATAATCTCTGATCGAGATTCTTGCTTTACTTCCCGACTTTAGAAGGGGTTGCAGGAGGCATTTGGGACGCAGATATGCCTGAGCACCACTTTTCACCCATAGACGGATGGTCAGACGGAGAGGACCATTCAGACTCTCGAGGACATGCTCTGTGCATGTGTCCTTGACTTTGGTTGTAGCTAGGAGGATCACCTACCCTTGGTGGAGTTTGCGTACAACAATAGCTACCACTCCACTATCGGGATGGAACCATACGAGGCATTGTACGGTCGACCTTGCATATCACTCCTGTGTTGGACAGACCCTGGGGAGTCAGCACTTGTAGGACCAGAGATGGTCCATGCCACGATGAAGAAGGTACAAATCATCCAGGAGGAGATGAGGACTGCTCAGAGCCGACAAAAGTCCTATGCTGACAGGAGGCGGAGACCACTAGAGTTCGACGATGGAGACCACGTTTTCTTACAGGTCTTACATCGGCGGGGATTATGGAGATTTGGTCGGGGTGGTAAGTTATCTCTACGCTTCGTCGGACCATTCCAGGTTCTCAGCAGGATAGGCGAGGTGTCTTATCACCTGGATCTTCCACCTCAGTTGCACCGGGTGCATGACGTCTTTCACGTATCTCAGCTGAGGAGATACGTGCGCGACCCGATGCATATCATCGACCATGGGGAGCTGGACATCGATGACGGGGTGACTTTTGTGGAGGTTCCAGTAGAGATCGAGGATCAACAGGAGCGGATCCTACGTGGACGGTTGATTCCTCTAGTGTGCATCAGGTGGCAGTACGGGAACCTCCAGGAGAGCACATGGGAGCGGGAGGCTTAGATGCATGCTCAGTACCCTCATTTGTTTCCATAGTTTTGTAATATATCTTTATAGGGACGTAAATCCCTGAGGTGGGAGTAATGTAAAGACCCTTAAATTTCAAGGAAAATTATTTCTTAATTTATTTGGGATTTTACGAGTGCACATTTTTTGACGACACCTGATTCTGAGGCCCAGTTTTCCCAGAATCAATTTCCTAAGTTTTTCTTGGGTACGTTCAGTGAACGAACGAGCGGGTTTTTCTATCTTTTGAACTGGTGCTCGGAATTGAAATTTGAGGGCACTGATGGAACCGCAACACCGGTAATTGCTTAAGAGGACTTTTACCGTAGATGCTTTTGAATGGGGGAAGGAGTTTAATTTTGGGGATTAATAAAGAATTGAATAAAATTTGTGGTACAAATTTTATTCCTAATCTAAGTGGTTATATCCTAAGTAGGGAGTTGGGGTGGGACCCACTAGTCCCTAACTACCTTTGAGAGGATAAAGGTGAGGTGGGGCCCATACGATCCCCATATCTTCACATTCCCTAACTTCCTCTTGATTTGATTAACTCTCCTCTATTCTTATTTAATTAAGTGACTTCTCCTCTTCCACATTAAATCATGCCAACACATATTTTCAATTAAGAGGCTGATGTGTTTGAATTTTAAAATGGAAAATTCATGGCATGAATTAATAAAATAAGGAGGATCCTTACATTATTTGGGGGTTGTCTCATTGTGTTAAGTATTGGGAGAGAGAGCTCTAAACTTTGAAGAAATTTATCTTCTTCATTGAAGAATGCGAAGAACGCTGGCTCCAACCTCGGCTTCTTTATTCTCAACGTTGACGAAGTGACGTCGCCTTTCCACGACAACAACAGTGAAAGCATCTCCATCCTTCGTCAAGCGATAAAACTTCTTGAATTGAGGTAGGGTGAGTTTTGAATTGAGAGATATTGGTTTTCCTTCCATGTTGATGTTTCTCTCTAAAACCTTTTGCTATCAAACTAATGCAGAAGGAACCAGAACAAACTAACACGGTTTGATTCCTTCGTTGTTCTTGTTGTAGGGTATCCCCTACAGTTCTTGAGAAGTGAATCAAGGAAAGTTTTTAGAGCCGATCGGAGGCCTGAAAACATCATAAACGGCCTCAGAACATCGGGAAGACCTAGAAACAGTAGTTCTGTAGCAAACGGATCATCGGAACAAAGGAAGGAAGCCTCGGGAGGTGTGATAGCCAGAGGCGTCATTTCGGAAAATTCCAGAATACACGGCATGTACTTTCAATGAACAAACTATGTAGTACAAACATTCAGCGGAAGAAGTAACGGACATCAGAAGAAGTGACACATGGCATGTGACACCGGTCACACGGCGTGTACTATCCACACAGTTTGACAGAGGAGACTTCGATGGGCATGGCGTGTATTTGAGGAAAATACACGGACACAGATAGAAATACACAGCCATGAGGCACAACGTGTATTCTCATCATAGAAAGGTAGAAGCATCTTCGTGAGGCTCGGCGTGTAATCTGGGGGATACACGGACACGAGAAGAACTACACGGCCAAGATGCACGGCATGTAATTCCTTCACCATGGAAGGAGTGGCTTCGGTATGACTCGGCGTGTATTCTGCGAATACACAAACACGGGGTGGAGTACACGAGCTTGTACTCCACCACATGGCTAGGCATGGCCAGTGTACACGGAGCCGACCCCAGAAGTTTGGACACGGCGTGTAACTATATCAAACATCGTGTATTTACTTTTTTACACGAACAACCTATCGACACGGGTTGTGGTAGATGGACAGTACCCATGGACTGAAGACACGACGTGTAACCATACCACACGCCGTGTAATTACTTTTTACACGACCAGTCCTGCGACACAGGCTGTTTCACATGGGAATTACCCATTTTCTAATGACACGGCGTGTATCGCTTATCTACACACCGTGTACTTTTAGAAAATGGCTTGGTCGTCTTGTTATCTGTGACTTGGGCACGTTTTTCTTGGTTTTTCCCCTAGGACGTGGGATGGAACATTGGGATACATCATCCCTGGTCTTCATGAGAGTTGATTTATCCATCCCTTTGACTCGAGGAGCGGACCCTCTAGGAATTAAGTATGTTGTGTGTGGGAACCCTAGAGCTGGCTACGACTACAACGACTATCGTACTGGAATCCTCTGTGGGTTCGACAGTGAAGACTAATGTACTGGAATCCTACGTGGGTTCAATGAAGACGACAACCGTAACGGAATCCTCCATGGGTTCGGCGGTGAAGACTACTGTACTTGAATCCTACGTGGTTCTGACAGTATTGGCCTCTGTTGTAGTATCCTACATGGGTCCGACAGAGTAGCTGGACTAGTATCCTATGTGGGTCCGACAGCTTAGCCGGTCTAGTATCCTACGTGGGACCCAGCTTAGATGAATCGGTAACTACATATGATCATCTCTTTTGATTTACGAATGATGTATACCTGTGTGAGCTGAGTCTTGACTTTCAATCATTATCTTTGAAATGATTGACTTGTTATCTCGTGTGGATTGGGTTGTGCTTTCTTGTGTGGATTCGGTTGTACTTTTCTGTGTGGAATGGGTTGAACTTGAGCTCATGAGTTGGAGCAGAACTAGAATTGATGACATAGGTATATGTATGGGAATATACCTAAGTAGATTTGGTTGATACTTCATGTTTGTGTCTTTCCTTTATGGTATATCCTTTGTGGATTCCAGGAGACCTTCAGGGGTCTCGGGGTCCCTACTGAGTATCGTATACTCACCCCTGCACAGGCTATGCCCACACTACATTGTGTTGGTTACAGATGACGGATAGTGTTGATCATGGTTGAGGCTCGTGGAGGAGGACGGTACCCAGAGGTGGTCTATCAGGCGGGACGTACACAGAGCGGACGGACGGACCCAAGGAGCCGATGAGACTATCTGTACCCACCCTTGAGGTGGGAATTATGGAGGATGACTTGGTGGTTCCTACCTTACTTTTCAACTATTGTACTTTCTTTTCAGTTGTACTATACTTTCAGTTGTACTATACTTTCAGTTGGGTTTGTATTCTGGCCCACTTACTTTTCATCACTTACTTTTGCACTCATTTTACTTATTGTTTACTTCAGCTTGTGTACTCTGTTGTGTTTCTTTACTTATATAAAGGCAATGCCTTCCCTTTAATCGGGATTTATGCCTTCGGTTCTAGTCGTCATCCCATGGCCTATGGAAGGCGGGCTTGGGGTAGTCATGGCACGGGCCCCGAGGATGGGTCGTGACAAAAGGCCTTCATTAGAATGATTTTGGGACAAAATATGGGTAATAAGATTATATGATGAAATTACAGATGATATTTTTACAAGTATTACCAAAACTAATGGGTGTCTTTAATGTTTGCATGTAGACAGAGTAGGTGGCCATTTATATGTTAAGTAAGTGACTAAATTGTAATTTCAGAAAAGATTAAGTTACACCATTGTTCTCTCATTATAATAGAATCAATAATGTGCTAATATAGTATCTATAAGTGTTATGTTTAACATATGGAAATAAAATATATTTTTATGTGTTTTAATGTCAATATAATCCTTTTGTTTTAAGCTTTATCCCTAGGTAAATCCATTTTTACTTTTACCACATTAATTGGTTTTTAATTTTTTCCTTAATAATTTAGATAAAAAATTACCTTAACCATATTAGATAATAAAAATATTTCTTTTCCATAAAAGGACTCAATTTTTCTAAATTCAATTAACCAAAGTGGACAATTGTAATTTAATATTAATCCTGTATACATGATGAGAAATCTGGTTTTCAAAGAGAAAATACAAAAATGTTTACATTGCATTAATATCCAATTTTAGTATAAAATTTATTAAAATGACCAAATTTGGATAATTAGATATATAATTGAACTAATTTATTTAAAATAAATTATATTTATTTTTAAAATTGGTATTATTATTTATTCACTGAAAAATAAACATTTTAAATAAAAAAATTAAAAATTTTCCCTAAATTAAATTTTAAAATTATTATGTATAGAAAATTATATGAATTTTGGGAAATATATTTTCTTAAAATTCAAAATATTATTTATAAAAAATTTCATTAAATGATATAATTCTTCTTAAAAAACATATTTTTATGAATAATATTACATTACTAAAAAATTGATTATTTATTTACTAAAATATTGTTAATAATTAATATTCTATAATATATATATATAAATAGGGTTAATTCTATTAATATATACATTTTTAATAGTTTTATTATAATAGTTATATATATAATGGATCATGTAATCTCATTGTTTCATGTTGAATACACTATCGAACATAAAATTATAGGGGTTGTGGGTAATGTAATCAATAAAAGACATTAAAATTATTTAAAAATAAGTAAATCATAATTTCTTGGGGATTAACATCCTCTTCTAAGTATATTGTTTATTTTCTTCCAAAGTATTTAACATAATATTCTTCATTAAAAATCATTGTGGGTTAGATATAGACTAAAACTGAGACATTTTTTCCATAAAAAATATAATATTAATCTTCTTGATTATTCATATAGCTCATCCTTCACTATTAATGTATGAAGAACTAGTTTTTATAGATCTCTAATGTAAAACATCGAGTGATATAACATGAAGAGGGAGACTAAAGAATTTTTATATTCTTTCTTGGTATGTGATAAACTTAATGATAAAAAATTGATTTAGAATGGAATTATGGAACCATTTCCTACCCCATTTCTGAAATGGGAGATCATAATCAGGTATTTTAATATAGGACTTCCCATGAAATTGAATGGAAATAAATGGATTTGGATGGTAGTTGATTTCTATAAAAAAATTTCATGTTTCATTGATATAAATGGGTATTTATCACTTGACCAACACACTGTGATATACATAACTACTATTTTTGACATTATGAAGTACAAATCACCATAATATCTGATTGAAAATTGAGGATTGCCTTGATATTCTAGGGAATCCTTTAGTAGAAATTGGATTCTTGGATATGCTTTATAAAAAAATTTCAACATAATAGGGATAGTGGTTTTGTTGAGAAGTTACTCAATGAATATTAAATGATTATGGGATTAGAAACTTAAAATATTTGAGTTATCATGTAAAAAAATGTCAGTATTATCATTCAAATGGATCTTTATGTCAACAAATATTTGAATAGGTTTGATACTCCAAAATTATAGGATAATGTTAGATAAGAGAACCGGATGGGACCTCGTATTATTTAAGAGATGAATAATATTATAATATACATCCATATATTACGATATCCTTTCAAATTTTATATAATATATATATATAATCATCAATCATGAATAGTGTTTATAATCGTATATACTTTGTTCCTTTGAATATCAATGTGGTAAAATTTCAAGTGTGTTGAGAAGAATGGAATATTGGTCCCAGATACATCATCGTCTATAATATCCTTGATCACATCAGATATTTTTCAAATTGATCATTAATCCCACCTAATGTATATCATGTGAGTTATGTGTCACATGTTTCAATCCTATTGAAAAAAGGCCACACCACTAACATGTAATGAATCTGGTTGTGTTTCCCTTGTTGTAAAATCATTCATATGAGGAGAAACTTATTTAGATCATAGTTCAGGGAGAAACTTTTCTAGAGAACAATAATATTCACTATTTCATGACTTATTATAATAACCATATGCTTGAGTAGAAAACAATAAAACTAAAAGAAGTGATAAAACTGAAATACACATATATATTTGAATTTTTGAGAATTAAACTATCAATGGAAAAATTTGATAAGGTGTATAGAATGATATGAATAAAAAAATTAATTGAAATTCCACTATGAGTTGGTAAATCCATTCTTAATTAGTAATGTTATATAAAAAATTCAGAATATTTCAATTTATTATTTTTGAGAATTATAAAATATTTCCAAAAATTTGTATTTCTAGATTATAATTTCATTGTGTAATAAACAAATTAATAATATAAAAATTCTACAATTACCATAAATATTGTAATATAATAATAGTTATGATAATTAATAATAATCATAGAATTAATAAGTGATTACCTCAACCAGTAGAATCATATTCTATGACTCTCATTTTCAAGAGCTTTCAATGGAGATAACATCAATAAGATTTCCCCTTGCCCATGAACAAGAAATGATTAATAACTAAAACTGAATAGAAAAAGTTTATTAGATAATTTTATTTAAATTGAGATTACAAACATGAAAATCAATTTTAAAAAACCATATTAATGTAGAACCATCAAACACCAAAACCATAGGGAACACACTCTGTAATAAGTGTCTTGGTAGCTTGGCCAAAGTAGTAAGAAATTTCATATTTTGAAATAAAATAATTCATATATTTATCAATTTTTAAATATTAAATAATATATATATATATATAATTAGTTTGAAAAGAAATTTATTTTTATATGTGTAAAAAAATATCCTTTTTTGTGAGAAACATATAGTTTCAATTAAATCACAAATTATAATTATTTTCAAAAAATAAATAAATTTTATTTCTAAGAAATATTATTTTTTAAATAATATTCATATATTTAAAACTGATAATATAATTTATTGCGGTCCAATTAAATTTTAATAAGGGTTAGATGGAATTCACTATCATAAGTACTAGTATTTCTAGTAAATATTAAATTTTATTTATTAAAATAACTTTTCGTATTTATATTATTATTTCAATCAAATGACTCATATTTTTTAAATCATAACTTTGAAATAATTAAATTGTGTATTTATTATGAATTTTGGAGATATTTTAACATTATGGGAAAAAAATTAAATACAGTATTAATAACTCGTATGTATTATGACACAATAATTTCACAAATGTGATCCAATAAAAAATTAAAAACAATCCGTGAACAAAAAAAATATTTCCCTATTAAAATATTGGTTTTTAAACACATTTTTTTTATTTCGAAACATATATTTAATACATAAATATTAGAATTATATTTTTTGGATTAAAAAACAACTCTTTATTATTTTAGCTTACTCAACATAAAGAATGGTGTTAATTTAAAAATGTTTGGTTTATAGAATAATAAAATATTTAAATCCACTAAACATTGATTGATTCAATATGAAAAAACCATTTGCATGGTTTTGGTTTTGAATGTTTTAGAATTTACCATCCAATACCCAATTTTAGAAATTAACAATTGATTTTAATTTTTTTAAAATGTGCACAAGACCTCTCTTTCCATTCACTCAAATTCCATTGTGTAATAAATTCCTCTTCATATCCCACTATGAATCCCACCATTATTGTTTCCAGGTTCGTATGAAAATCATTCTAGTATTATATAATTTCTCTCTCTTGATAAGGTATTCCTTCATATTTAGTTATATCCATGTATACAATTTTATATAACCCTTTTAATTTCCAAATAATTATATTTATGTTTTTTTAAGATCAATTAAATCTCCATATGGTTCCCGAAAAATTTTGGACAACATTTCACCAAGATTGAACCCCTTCTTGAACAATTTTGTACATATGTTATGCTTCCAAAATGTCCCACCATTTCACCTAAAAGAGTTTTGTGTTATGAATACCCATCCTCATTTACACTCTATGGTTTTCACCCATATTTATATATACACCATTGAATGTGGAATTCCCTATATGTCTTCCACAATGAGTAATAAAGGGATTGGAAATGATATAATATATTCTTACCTTTTATGATATATGTGTCAAACAAAATCAAGTATGTTATATTAATGTTATTGGTGTGCCAATAAATATATAACCCATATTTTCCTTGGGTAATTTTAGCGATTTGGAGATACCATATATGGTGCCTGAGATGTGATCCTCATCCCCATACATTATGATTTATCAATTTCTAGCATTTAATAATTACTATGATGACGTGTCTTATGTTTTCTTATCATTTATATGTTACATTGATTTATTCATATTTTGATATTCAATAATATTAATGTATATGAACTTATCCCTTTTTTGTCACCATGATAGTCATATTTTCACTTATGTGTTACATTCTTGATTTAATTCATTTTTTTTCTATTACATGTCTTTATAGATCTCCCATTTCTTATGTATCTCTACTTTTTATCATGGAAAATTATATAAGATTAATTAAATCATTTGTTTATATTATTGAGTGAAATTTTATTTCATTTTATCTCTATTTAAAATTATTTTCATATGTAACTAATTTCACAAAGATACTTTGCCACAAGATTTTTTGGCATTGTGTTTGTTTTAAATTATATAATTAATTATAAAAAAATGTTTACAAACATTATGGGTTATCTTATATAATATTAATAATAAAATTATAAAATTCAAAAATAATGTATTAGTTCATTTTTTACAAATGGTAATTATAACATATAGTATTATATAATAATTCTTATATTAAATAAGAAATTTCACAAGTTTTAGTTTTTTAAATAATTAAAATCTTAATCTATACAATTATAAATTTTTTCAATAGATATGTATTTTAAAAATTTAAAAAAAATTATTTTTTGGGATAATTGTAAAAAATAAATTTTTTAATTGTAATGTTTTGAAATATAATATTGATGTAATAATTGCATAATTAATATTAAATTGGTTTTCTCAACCCATAATAGATTTATTTGTACACATAATATATTGAAAAATTATAAATCAATGTTATAAATATAAATGATAATTATCAAAGACTAGAAATATAAACAATAAAATAAATTTTTTATCATTTTCCCGTATTTAAATTTGTATAAAAAAAATATTATTCAATTATTTAATGACATATAGGGATTGCAGTCAGGTAATATTATCCATGTGACATTTACAATGAAAACTATAAACACTCAATGATGTTTCATTATTTTAATAATAATGTATTCAATATTATAAGCCTAAAATACACCCCCCCCCAAGCATTAATACACCCATGTTACTCCACATGGAAAATTACATATCAATGACATCACTTATCTAAAAATTTATTGATTTCTCTCCTACCATGGATTTATAGATTTGTAATTACATTCATGTTCCATATTCATGTAATCATTAGTGGTAATATGTCCCATTAAATAGAGAATCATCAAATATGATTTAACTCTCCTCATGGTATCATTTCACCAACATCTATCATTCACAAACTATTTGAATACCCATACTAAAAAATAATATATCAATAATTTATAGATTATAGAAATTATTTTATTATTGTGATAGTGACTCTAGATAAATTGTTTAATCGTGTTATAATAAGATTACTATCATTGTACCTATTCTTATAGTAGTATGGTTAATGTTCAGTTTACCACCTAGGAAGACAATGATAATTATTTTTTAATGGTCACCTAAATATATGATTTTTAAAGACTAGTATTAAATAATAATTTTAATTATAATATTTAATTATTAGTAATTATTTATGATATTTATATCTTCTCATTCATTTTTTTGCCCATCTAATTAATGGTTTGTGAAACACTTATGGGGGCATTGACAATTCATTAATTATCATCACAATCATGGATAATTAGAGTAATTAATTTATATTGAACTATTATATAAAATCATGTATTATTAATCATATTATATTAATTTTAATTATTAAAAAAATAAAAATCAGTTCAAATAATAAGGTTGAATAAAAATGAGTTATTACATAGAAATATATCCTTATAACATCTCATATTTAACAGAGATGTTATTAAAAAAATTATAATAATTATATTTACTAAACAATAACATGAATGAATATTATTAACTTAAGAATTTATGTTTTAATAAACACAGTTTGGTTATATAAGTTGTGTTCATTCATTAAAAAAGAAATGGTACCAAACATAAGGAGATTATGTAATCAATTTCAATATTTCTAGTTATGCCTCCTCATAATGATATATAATTATTTATAATTACTCTCTAATATCCCATAAATATCTCCCAATATATTTTACATTTGTTTTTATATATTTTAATATAGGATAGAACATTCTACCATACCATAATAAATTATTTTTGCATAATAAATTCAATAAGAAGAATCTTTTTTCGATTTATTCTTTTGGGTCTCTCTTCCCTTGCACTATCATTTTAAAATTTCTTTTTAAAAACCATTTATATTATTTAAAATATGACATTATAATATTATATAATAGGGATATATTTTTTTACTAGGAAATATTTTTATCAGTTCTTCATATTATTCATAAATATATTAATCAAAAAATCTCTAATTTGTAATTATTATGACTATAATTATCCTATTCAAAAAATGGTCATTTTATTCAATATAACACCTTTTAAATCCAAATAGATTTTTTCATACATCTTTTGGGATTTCTGATGTTGATTGAATGTTCATTAAAATAACATTATGAAACTCATATATTTATCATTGTTTTGTTTCATATTTTTTTAATATATATATCATGTCGATTTTGAAAATAATAATTTTAAGTATATTTTTATGGGATTGGGGAGATCAATATAATATAATTATATAATTAATAGTGTAATGTGATATATCTAAAGGTATTATATATTTTATATGTGTACACAATTCAGTATTTTTCCATAATATTTTTAATTAACATTGTACAAATTCATTATGCATGAACATGATGTCAGCTTTGTTCACATTCTATATGAGAAATCTATCCACAATGTTATGATGATTTATTATTATGAATATTCCACATCACATGATACTTTTACATGATTTCCTCATTATTATAACAATCATAATATATCTATCCTATGACTATGATGATTGTTAAATCAATGTAAAATATTTATTTATAGACCATATTTCTTTTATATTATCACCCTAATATTTTCATTTTATCATTCCATTTCATTGAAATATATCCCTAATTGATTACATTTAAAAAATATGGCATCGATTAATAAAAGAGGTATTTAACCAAATTTTTAAATAATTTTTATTTATTATATAGCTTCATGTTTTATGATTTATTTTTGAAAACACTAATCTATTATATTAAGGAATGTATTATTATTTAATTATTTATCTTAATAAGAATTTATCAAACATGTATAAATTTTTCCAGTCTCTATAGTTATAAATATTTTTTACATTTTTTTGTATTCTAGAAAATTATAATCTATGTTAAACATAGTGAATACATAAGTTAAGCATTTAAAATATATTTATTCATGTTCAGAAGTAATTTACACATTCTTTATTGAATTAAATTTTCTTGTAATGATTTATTAACTAATAAATTTTATCAACTATGATAAATAAAATTGAATGACTAAAGATAAATTTAAAATTATACCTAATAATTTGAATAGTTTATTTAGATCTTGTTTTATTAGTGTATTTATATATTTAATTTGATATGTACCTTTGTATCACATTCTTGATAGTTTTAATTATTTATATCATTGAAATCACTAGGTACTGAAATCATTTTAACCAATAGGATGGGATATTAACCAATAATAATATTTTTTAATATTATTTTAGTGAATCTCTTAATTATTCCCCTAAAAGAGTTTTATTTTGTACTTGGTATGGATTCTCTTACATTATATTGATATCATATCATTTTTCAAGAATATAAACTCTCTTCAGAAATCTTCAACCATCCTATTATCAAATATTTGTTAATAAACTATTGACAATATACTATATAAATTTCCATTCTAGTTTTGATATTGATACCCAATAATCAATCACAAATTCAAAAAATGGTTGAGATAAAAGACAACATAAATAATGAAAATATTATAATTCATAAGGAATACACTAAAGTATTCCATGATGAATTTCCACTTCATCCTATAAATTAAGAGAATAGTTATAATAATAAGGATTAAAGAATTAAACACTTATGTTAATCATTCCCCTTAATAGAGAAATTATACATTTAAATGAGGTAAACAGTATTGTTTAAAATGATTGAGATTGATTACAGATATTCCCTAGTCATTCCCCATGTGGTGCACCATAATTGTTTAAGAAGAATCATAGGTGAATGTTGAATGGAAATTTCTTCTAAGTTTCCATAAAATAAATTTAATGAAAGATTACTAAATACTAAAGATTTTTGACTTGTCTAAAAAACTCTATGGCGATCAATAATTCTAAAAATTTAATCTTTTTTATTAATATCACAAGTTGATGTTAAATAGGGAAGATATAAAAATGATAGTATACCAATCAATATATAAAAAAATTGAGTTTATATAAATTCATTTTAGTCATAAAATATTATTAAATGAAATTGTATACATAATGAATATTGAATTTATACATTATATAGATATAATTATGGTTGTATATATTGATCATAATATAATCTACACAATTTATAAAGATGAGCATGTGTAGATCTAATTTATTTTGATTGAGAAATTAATGAAAGGGATGTTCAATTATACATTTATAAAGTGTGTTTTTTATACATCATTTCACTATATAGGGAAATTTGATAATAATTAATAGAATATTTGTAAATCATTCACATAAAAATTCAATCTCTAAATATCCAATACTCAAAAGATTTATAGGGATAATTTCTTTTATATAATTAAATGGGTACTTCCAATTCATTTGGAGAAACTTCAATTATATATATTTCATGTAACTAAGATAATATTTAAATGTTTAATGTATGTATATATGGTTATATAGTGTTTCAATAAGTTATAGAAGTGAAAAATCACTACATTGTACTAACACTATTATATAATTTAGAATGCGTTATGATATAAAATTATGTTTAAAGGAATTTATAGGTTTTATTGGGATTGAAAATTTTGAAATAGATATATTATATTATTTGAATAATTAATATCCATGACCAAAAGTACATGGTTCAGGATATAGAGATATAATTGTAATAGTTTCACTAAATATTTCGAGTAATAAACCTTATATAAAAAAGTATGGAATATATATTTATTAAAAGTCTATGAATTATATATTTTCATATATGACAAAAAACATACATTATAGATTATTGTTGCAGAAAATTTATGTCTCGTGACCCTCTACCGACACTAGTACGCATCCTAGTCCATTAGTAAAGATGAGGATGACCCCTATAGCTGGCCACCAATAGGATATGGGTTAAATACCAACACCATTAATATAAAATTGATAAAAGGGACAAATTTAGATCATTAAAATACTCTAGGAAAATTTAGAAAATTTAACACCGTACATAATCACAAAAATAAATTAGGAGTTGTAATGATTGTAATTTTATATAAGTGAGAACAAATGAGAATTGCATGAAAAATGATTATGTAGTTACCAAAATATCTAAAAACTCATGAAGAAAACTATATTATTGTAACATAAAACTTGATGAGAAACCATATCCTATAAAATAAGAAATTGTTTATATAAATTTGGTGAACATACAAGTATACTTAGTAGGACCCCCAATCCTCTCATGAAATTGTGAAATTGTCATACTAAATCCCTAGGATTAATTAATGGAAACCAAAACATTAATTGAATATGTAAATCTATTGTCAATACCTTACAAATTAGTCTCATAATATTAATCAAATAATTATGAAATTTAATATCATTATATTTTATAAAAATGGCACCCTAGGTCACCTTGCCCAATATTTTGTAGCTATCATTCTAGAATTCAAAATTTCATGCCTTATAAAAAAATTCATAATCCATAATTCCCCCCATAGGAATGAAAATAAATACCATATAATCAACAAATATATCACTTTTTACACCCACATATCTATCGTATCTCATCAGATAAAAAACAAAATAAAGGTCAAAAGAAATCAAATCTTGTGTATTATGAATAATAACTGAATTCATCATAGACCATGAAAGTAAAAATTTAGTATATGTAGTCACTATATATATAATATAATTGTCCACAATAACATCATGTTACTGTAACTCATTCACATGTATATGGTGATGCTCATATCCATCAGAAAATGTGCAGAAAAATTACCAATACCAAACTCCATTATAAACTGAATTTGCATAAATATAATGATTTTTTAAATGAGGGAGTCAGGAATATGAGGAATTTAGCCATCTGTTCTGTCACGAACATAAATTATTCTAGAAAACAAAAAATCCCAAAACATTATAGCTTAAAATCCTTCTATATATGGGTTATAAGTAATTTTAAATCAAAAAATATAGTGAATATATCATGTACTACCAAAGTAGTGGAATATAATAAGAATTATGTTTGAATGAAAACTATTATCCAAAAAACACAGAGAAACCACAACAAAGTTCACAAATGATAGAATTTATAAAATCACATATGCAACAGGGTTTGTAATTAACCAATATATTAATGTAATTCAAAAATGAAACAAAAGTTATTGATCCTATAATCCATTTCTATTTAATCAGTTCATATCATTAAAATATAATGTTATATTTATTATCAATTAGTTGAAATTATGATTTAATTTCTTCTCACATTGATAATTTACCAAACCCTCACATGGATAATATTTATGATTTCATTACATTCACCAACAACAATTATAATATGTTCTTCTAATTTTTTTAAAATTTCATGATATGATATTTCATTTAGTTGAATTGAAATATGAAAACTAAGACACATGTTCAGGTAATATAGAAAATATAATATATAGTTTTAAATAACACCAATGTATAATCAAAATAGCAAGACAATATGTGGAAAAAATTAGGAAAATATGAGATTTAATTATCTCATCCCATAAAAATAAATACATAAATATATTATAAATGCAATTCTACAATAAAAAATACAACCCCACAATTTGGTCCCACATTTTCTACATCATCCTTATCTAAAGAAATAAGAAACAACCAATCCTAGATCTAAACATCTTGTATACCATAACAAACCAAATTTCCCATCTATTTTTTGTTAATAAAGAATAAATTTATGTTATCTTTCATTATATGTAATTATCATTATGGGTAATCATATTTTCATTTTATCAAATTATGTGGCTAACTAAAGCCATCAGCCCAAGGAATCCTAAAAAAGGAATAATATTTGAGCCCATAACAACCCCAAACACATTAATTTAGATATCATATATACCATTTATCTTATTTAGATATCTTATTAATTAGGAGTAGGTTTCAATGTAATTCAAGGTTTTTTTTGGAGTATTATTGAAATGATAAATTGTTTTCAGGGAAGAATTATATTTAATTTTACATGCCAAATATATTATAAACTTCATAGTACTAGATTAATTTTTTTTTAAAATATATAACAAGGTAAATGTTCAATAAAACGATAAAAATCCAGGAAATTCCAAATACCACTATCTATAAAATATAAAGAGTGATCTACAAAAAATTATTTTACCCATGGGATCAACACCCTGTTCCAATTATTCATGTTTATATTTTATTTATGATTATCTTCATTATAGTTAATATAAACCATTCAACCATAAATTTAAAATATTAATAATATCATAGATATATATAAATAATTTTGGTAAAAAATCACCCATCATAATATGAATCCTTTAACATGGCCTATAGAGAACAAATAAAAAAACATTGACATCTAATAACATACATTAAATGTAATACATGATATATTAGGATATAATACCACAAATATTACACCACCTATAATTAGCTTAAATCCACAAGACCTGAGGAAAATAAAATATTCATCCTATGGAAATATTGAATGGAGATATTTTGAGAAATCACGAATAAGTTAAATCACAATAGATCAACTAAAATTTGATCATTATAATCTAAAGGATTATAGAAGAAAAAATTGGATAGGATTCCTTTAAAATGATCATTTGGTCACAATGGAATAAATGAAGTCAAATAAAATAATAATAAATCATTATGGGAAAAAAATTATACATAATAGATAAATCATTAGACTATGATTTTACATAGATAAAAACACGACAATCATTTTTTCCATGAGAAAAAACAGAACCCATAATAAATTGGCCATACCAAAAGGTTCAATAACATAAAACCCACACTAATCTATTGAAAAACCCTCATTGATTCCCATATCTAAAAATCATAAAATATGATCTTACAACCATTATGAACAGTCACCATATTGTTAAGATACCACGCTACAAGGTTCCTTTATCTGAAAGACCTAATGAATTAAATTATCTAGAAACTATAACAGAACCCTTGGCCTATTCCAAAATGAACAATATTATAAAAAATATATATAAGTTAATTGTATTTCTTCATTGTATGCCCCAAAACACCAAGACTCAATATAAAACATGGATGTGGATAAAATGGACCAACCCACATTTTATTTAGAGCATAGTCTAATGAACAACAACACAACTACCACTAAAAACCAAAACTAAGAAAATAATTCCTCAAAAATCCCTAATATACGGTCCATAACATAAATTGTATTCCAATGAATCTATACCATACCAGAACCAAAATTGTTTTTTTTTCTCATCCTCTACCTAAATAATGATCTCAATAGTGAATTCACACCTCCCAACATTGATGGGCACCTGAAATATTAATAAAAAAGAATGACACTTGAAAAAAAGAAACATTATATCAAATAGAAAAAAACAATCCACCACATTAAATGAATTACCATGGAAGGAAAATTATGAATAAAATAAAGACATCATGAGATAGATCTATATAATCTCCCCATTATTTTAAAATAATTATCAATTTGGATAAATAAGGTGAAAAATGATTCATTATCCATCATCTCATAAATAAGTAAATCTAAACTTATCATGATGAAAAATAAATAAGAAAAATAAATTTCATAATTGGAATGAATATGTGAATGCTTCTATTAAAAACTATCCTCCAATCAACCATGCTGTCAATTTATTTGAAATAATGGAAAACATTCCCATGAAAATAAAATCTCAGAGTGATCTAGGATCTCACCATGTTTTTCTATAAAGGTTAAATCATTTTAAACATATATATTATTCCTATATATAATATATGAATTATCTTGAAAATAATAGTGTATATGTGATCCATGGAAGGTGTCAGGTTTGTGGTTCCTCTGTAGGAGATGCACAAGTTGATACAAAACATATCTATCGTGAAAAATACCTCAAAATTTCCAATAAATCCTGTAGAATGTTTAATAAAATTTAAAAAAATATAATTCACATGATTATATGAAACCATTAAGAAGATAATATAAAAAAATACTAAAGGCATCCTTAGATGACCATATTTTGTCTTCTGATGATAAAATGATGCTTTCATTCTGTCTATAATGACATTAACCTTCTCAATATTTTTATTCACTGATAAAAAAATTAAAATATTATACTATATGAAAAGGGTCTAAGACAATAATGATATGATTATTCACCAATATAATTCTTCTTATGGGTCCATACCAATGGTGGAGGTATAAATATTATTATAATATATGTAAACCACGAGCAATTTCATTTCTTGAAACTTCCATAATCTAGGATACTTGAACATAAAATTTCTTTAAACTTCTATATATTACACATCTCTTGATAATAAATATATGGATAAATTGATCATCTATAGAATAATTTGGATTCAATGGAATCTATAATACATATTTAAATCATATTGGAAAAAAATAATCTTGATTAGGGATAATTATATTCACAACCCCCTGAAAGCGCATTGTCATGTCTGATTAATTCCTTGATAAAGCATTTTTTGAGAAAAAATCCTTCATTATTATATGAATTATGGTTTTATTAATGTTTTCAATTAATATAATTATATCATTACATTCTCTAATGATCAAGGAAAACCATTGAATACATCAATAGAGATTCCATCACACTCCTGATAGTGAACATCATGTTACTAAATAAAACCACTAATGACACAATTCTTAGCCCATACCCTTGTCATAGACTCCACAATCAATAACATCATCCCCAAAAAAATTATGAACATTCAATAATTAATAAATTTTATCTACATTGTGATTTACCTATGAAGGAGAGTTATATAAATCATGATGATTTAGATAATGCATTGATAATGGAATGAATAACCACCCATAAAATAACATCTAATGGCGATCTTAATAAAAAATTAACCTTAAATAATCATCTAAATATCTTGATATCCAAACATATACCTTGTAATCCCTTATCTAGGACTCCTCAATATCTTATAGAATAAATAACTACACCATCATCATATATATTCACTAGATGACATTATCATATTTTATTTATAGGTTTATTATTGTATGATCCTCAATCACTCTATTAGAAATAGTGGTCTCAAAAAATCATGATGTAATATAACGATAAATTCATCATATACAACATTCCTTTACCCTATGTATAGGAAATATTAATTTTAAAATTTTTTAGTAATTACATCCCCATCACTACTAAAAATTGTGATTAATGATGATGAAAATGTGCCTCAATATCGTAGGATATGTGAATACCAGAAATGGATCCCCAATGAGTTAATTACACACCAACATTAGAGTAATGATAAATTATAAAATATCAATAACATTGGTTTCATTATTACATTAATAACTTCCAAAATGGTGAGTCCCATATGAGATAAATACAATCTTCTACATATGAACACAACCCATGTCATGATTCTAAGCTTCACATTGATCCTATAATGTAATATGTTACTTTAGAAAATGATGAAGCAATAAAATAACTAATATCATATAAAAACACTAAAATAAGACTGAATGTAGTTAGTCAACATAAATTAATTGAACCCACATCAAAAATCTAATCATGGATTCACAGATAGAGGGAAATGTTGTATAAACATCTAATAATATCCTCAATATAAAATAAATACTAATACCATAATAACATTCTAGGATCCTCCCTAATAAATTACCTTCTCAATCATCAAACAGTCCATAGCTACTTTACATGTATTCATTACATGTCCCATTAAATGGACATCAATAGAACATGAATTATAGATTGAAATATTACTATATAACTGATGATGTAATGAAGTCCCAAAATGTCGCACGGAAACTATTCAAGCTCCTACCCAAATTCATAATACGCAAAGATTTATTCTTCTAAATATACTACAAACTAATATATAAATTAATGAATTATAAAATTATGTATTCCCATTTACATGGATAGATAATTCAAAACACTAACATCCATTTAAAGTCTTTCAGAATTAATATTAAAAAATGACATTGGTTATAAAATATCCTCATCCTTCACATATATCTAGTGTTATCATGACCAAAAATCTTTCTCAAATAACAAGCTAGATGTGTTAAACTAATAAAGAAAATAATTAATCCCTGACTGGGGATAATAGTTCCACATTATCACTAACTTTAACCGATGAAAACCAATTATCAATAGGGGACTTTAATTTGAATTATTCTAAAATAGTACAATTTTAGAACAAGATGTAAAATTAGGCCGAATAAAATCTCATTAAAGTAGATTATAAATATCAAACTATGTCTATAAAAAATGAATGATCCATCATATATGGGGACAATGAAATTAGTGTGACAAACTATTGAATCATATCAAGAAATGTGTCTATTATTGAGGGGTTAAGGTCACATACTCTCATTGTATGAAAAAGGTTGAAAATCTATAACATTGTAAAATACCAATGGATGATCCCCCACTAAACTCACCATCATCCTAGATATCCATGAAAATAGGAAAATGTGAAACAAATGACTAATCTGAGGGTCTTCTCAGTAAAAAACTTCACATGATCTGTATTAGAATCACAAATTATAACATAACATTAGATGCAATTAAAAATATAATTCTTTGAATTCGTCTATTTTATTTTATTGATGATATCAAATGGTTTTCTATGAAAACATGGAAAATAATTCCTAGGGGAATGATTGCATAGAATGAACACAAATATATCTATAAGAATCATATAGTCTACCTTGACCTCCATCTATAATTTTATATATAAAAGGCACTAAAAGCCTCGATATGGTAAATAATGAATCACGTATCTGTGTATGGGTAATGAAAGAGTTTTTAACATCTAAATTAATTTATGTATACATATATTTATAATATATTTAGGTAACACCATGACCAGTGATTGGATTTTCTAGAGTTATAAACTCTATGGATTGTAATTGACAATGTCCTCCACCATGAATATTTTATAAATGATGGTAACTAGATCTAAAATCCACTCTTTTCATATTGTCCAAGAAGACAATGGGCATCACAAGGAAATGTTTCTTCCTCATGATCCCTTATCCTCTGAGGAAAATCTAGAAAACCTACTCTTAGTATTACTTTAGATAATACTAGATCACTGGTGAAGTATATTGTTGGATTATATCTTCTCATCTGCATAAAGTGTTATCAGTAAAAAAAATATTCCAATATGGAGGACCTATATATATAATTAATACCATAGTTGATTTATATGTAGGGGGATGAGAAATATCAGTCACTATGAAACAAGATAAACATGGATGGAAAAAAAATAACTATGTTCAGAGAAATAATTTCAACCATAGAGTAAATAGAATTAATCAACGTATGTAAATTATAAATAATATTAATTATATTCATATATAGATCTTCTAGTGATGGGAATCATACTCTTAAAGGCCTCAACCTTTATCAATGCCAAAAGATACATTGACAATTTGATCTAGGTGACCTTATTCTAGGTACCCATAAGTAGAAATACCTTGAATGAATATCCCTACCCTCCTCTTTATTGGGATGTAAAATAAACAAAAGAACCTATTTTTATTGAATATTCTAAAAAATCAGGATATATTATAACTAATAGAGAATACACGACTTTTTACTACATTTCACTATCGCAATCGATGAATGAAACTTGGTATATAACCAATCATGAAACATCTCTAATGAAACTGTTGGATCCTTGTGTTCCATGAGGAATACAAATAACCACTATTGACTAGAATGGCATGGAATACTAATATATAATGAATAATAATGTACCTTATTAGCATTAATCGATATGATTTAAAAGAAGAACACATATTTCCATGAAATAGTCTCCTCATCAAATAAATATACCTACTAGAAAAAATATGAACTTGAGATGAAACCCTTCAATAGAATTCTTATAAATCTATTCATATTCAACATCAACTCCACGATGATCGATATTATCAACATAATATAATTTATAAATTTGAACCTGATGGGAATGTTTACAAAACGTTTACCCAGCAATAATAAAAATTATTTTGATCATAAAGAACCTAGAATATTAAATTAATTAGATTCATAAGTTAATAGTCATTATAAATCCAATTATCTACAAAATTTAATCAATGTAGTATAAAAACATTATTTTGTATCAATACATATGTCTCCACCCTATATTTTCTATCACTTCATTCTATATATAATATAAATATTCAGTCCTTGCATCAATACTTCAGGTTCATTCAAATCTATTTTTTTTACCTAATCATGCATACCTATTAGAGTTTCACGACCTAGATTATATATGATATCATATTATTCATTTAAATCCCCATATATTAATGAATTTAATCATTTGAACAAACAATCATGTTACATGATCCTTATGTATGTGTCTACCCTACCTGTTGTATTACATTACTCAACATTTTTTGTAAATGTAAGGTGCATGAATCATATCATTTGGGGTCATAAAAAACATTTTCCTATATTGTCCCCATTATATATACTATGTTCTAATACAATAAGATATTATTTCTCTGCCAATCCATGTCATAATAAATAGTTAATATCATTCAATATATATATCATCCCTGAACCATCAACATAAATATAATTAATTCATAACACTGCACAACTAGTACCCCACATAGACTCAATGTGAGGAAATTTATGACCCTCAATTTGTTCATCTATCTGTACATTTTTTGGACACTAGATCTGAGAATATGAAATACAAAAATAAGAATAATTATCATCAATAAACAATATAATACATGAGGTAAGATCCACCATCCTTGTACAACACCAAAATATATATTCAATCCAAAAAGAAGTAATGTTATATAAGAACAAACAATTGAAATTAACTAGAATAAGGCTTATTTTGGGACTATTTTCTATAAAAACTATTTTGTAAATACATAAGAATGTAATGCCTAGATCAAGAAACAACTATATCCTGTGGTCTAGAATGATAATTTTTATACATATATTGAGACCATACTATTATTCCTAGTTGGATACTCTAAATAATTAAATATGGTATTTTTTAAAGATGGTTACTAATAAAACATAAGAAAAATGTGGAAACCAACTCATTACCTAACGAGGAAAAATTATGTCCCTTCATTTCTATGGATCACTCATAAAAAATACATAAATGTTATAAATTATTTATTAGTATAATATGGAATATAAATGTTTAAAACTTCTACTTTATCACTACTTTAAATATCAAAGTCCACACTACTAATGATAATATTTTTAATCCATTAAATTATGCATCCTTTTAACCTAGAAAACCACATCACAAACATGTCATTATCTTATCCCTCACCTTGTACACACATATATACACAATATCCCCCCACATCGATAACCAAGATGAATTATGAATTCCAGTATTTCTTATGTCTCATGAATTTCAAATCCTAACATTATTGACCATACAAGTATCCATTCAGTATTTAAAATCACATAGATATAATACAAGTATGTTCTAAAACATTATCCTGATACGATTCTCACACAGATGTATGGAAAAATGATAACCATTATAAATTGTGTAGACATGTACATTACACCTTAATATCTTAATGCCTATATTTGATTATAAATCATTCCAATAATAAAGGGGGAATATGAAGTAGGTTGTATTCATTTATATATATCATCATGAATCTAGTTTTTTGGGAAAGTACTTAGACCCCAATACATATGTTCATTGGAATTCTACTCGTATTGGGAGGTGCAGAATATGATATCTGAAAATATAATGAATAGAATGTGCACAACCATTTAATAGATAACTACATTGAATTTTCCATTAACATAGAATTCCATCCCATTAAAAACCCTTCAACCATGAAAAAGGAATAGAAAAATTATTTCATATAAGAAAACACACACTTAAATCAACAATAAATAAATTTCATTTAGTAATTTAGAAAATTAATACTCATTATATAACATATTATAAATTGTATTTAAATAAATTTATATCAGCACTAGTAAAAAGTTTTTTTATAATTCTTCACATAAATTCTATAATTCCATTCCATTGGATTAGATAATTTATCAAACCATACAAAGATTGATTTTTATTATTTCATTACCATAATCAACACACAATCCACAGTGTTCAATAATTTTTTTATCATTCAATATTCATATAATTCTACGACTGCACCTAAAATACCAAATGGAAGATACACAATTAATGAATATAAAAAATATAGTAATTAATTGTAAGTCACTAATATCATTCATTATGAAACCATCTACGATAAGAAAAACATCAATAATACTATGGAATACTATCTCATTGAACTTGGGAAGAAACAAATGAATGGACAAAAAAATAATTTAACTCAAGGAAATCCAATCTCTCGACATGTTTTATCCTTCCAAAAAATTAACGTCATCTCAAGGAACAAATTAAATTAAATCCAAAATTATAACTTTTTTCATCCAACCCACTATTAATATACCAACCATTATAACTAGAAAACTTTCGCAATAATGGATATTATATCATATGGGTTTACAATATTAATATAAAATATTTTATATATATAATATTTCATGGGAAACCAAGACATACACCACAAATAATTATGTAACGAACCCAATGGGTCTAAATCCACATCGAACTCAGCCACGCCTGAGCCCTACCCTCTGGAAGATAATAGAATTCCACCCCATAGGTAGATAATAGCCCCCCCCCCCCTCAGATTGGCCCAGATAACACGTGGCAGGAACTGTCCCCTGCCTGATGAGGATTTAAATCACCTCCCACACAACTCCAACCAGAGACCACAGGCATAACAGCCAACCTAGAGCATTATGAGTACCAACTAGGTCATATCTTAGTTGGTACTCGTAATTCTATCAGTTGACTGTTAAGCTTGTGGTCTGTGGTTCAAGTTGTGAGGGAGGCGATTTAAATCCTTTTCAGGCAGGGGACAGTTCCTACCAAATGTTATCTAGGCCAGTCTGAGGTGGGGACCTCTAATTTTCCTATGGGGTGGGGGTCTTCTATATGCCATAGGGCTGGGCTCGGGCGTGGTCGAGTTCTATGTGGCTTTAGGCCCACCAAGTTCATTATCATTCATTGATAATTTAGTTGATATTCAAAATTCATCAAGGAGGAACAACAGTTAATTCCACATTCCTCATTCATATGGTACATCATCAAAAAATATATATATTGATTATCAAATTGAGAATATTTAACAAAAACATTGAAATAATAATCATCACAATAATTATAAATCTGACTATCTGTAAAATATACACTAGCATCCACTAATATATCATAGTCACATGGAATCACAACAACTAATTCTAATTATTCCAGTTGTAATTTCTGTATAATTTCTCTCATTAGCGTCACTAAAACTATTCACCAATAGATAATAAATATAAAAAATTATATTCTAAAAAAAATAAGAGAGGTGATAGATCCTTAATATTAAAAAAATCAAACTTATCAACCATGAATCCCTGAACATGCAAAAATATATAATCACAAAGTATAAAAGAAACACATGATCCCCAGTGATATCAACCCACAATGGTTATTAAATAAATAATTTCTATAAATCAATAATTTTTGAAAAATATTATACCATGTCATGGAAATGAGAATGTTAAATATAGTGAACTGAATAGAATATGGATACTCACCATGAATAACCGATGAATTGATCACTTGAAGCCGGGGATTATTGAAAAGTAAAGGGATATTAAAGGAAACCATAAAGAATCACTAATTTTTATTGGATTAAATAATGTGGTATAAAATAAGAATAAAATATGTGACTAAAAAGTTTATATAGGATTAATATATATAAGACCATAGAGAAATAACCCTAACTATTAAACAATGTTTTGGTCTTTCGCACAAATTACCATGTAAAAAGGGTTACTATGTGTAAATATTCCTTTTTATGATTTAAAATCATAATTCATATATAAAATTCACATCATATCCCTAATAAAAAAACATTTCATTATTGATCTAATATATAAAGATAAGGGGAAAAACAAATTTTTAGATTATGGATTGTTTCTTTGTATGTCCTCATGTTTTTTTCCTCTAACATCTTTCTCTTTTCAATAATTTTTTAAGAGAAGACCTCCCAATCTCCTAAACGTTTTGAATAATGTGAACAACATAACAAATAGAACATATAACAAGGGGAATTTATATTGAAGAATAGAGTAAATCAATTACATTTATCGCATAGTGCAAGAATCAAATTCATTTAATTGGTCATTTAGAAATTACTGATAACAAGTTAATCACTAAATCTCCATAGAGTGGATCCAAATGAAATTCCACAATAACCCTCAGTGAGGTTGTTACATAGAGACCAACCCCTTTTCTCTATGAAACTATACAAAGAATCATCCCACTAATATAAAAAAATAGATCTTTTAAATCCATAATTTCATAGGTCCCATGACCATATTTCAAATCTATCTTCTTCATGATACACATTGAAATTGTTTATTAAACCATTCAACAAAATTCAAATCCTCTTACTAAAATTTAATCTCAATAACACTTCAAGCATGTCATCATGTATTTTATGCCTCAAAACTATGGAAATCATAATAGAAATGCATGGGAAAACCTATCCTATAGAAAAGAACTATTATTTCTCAAGAAATCGCTATGATTAAAATTAAAACATGTTTTTTTATTATATTAGATGAAATAAATCTTCTATAATTTGCATGATGTTTATTGAGATTGCCACAATATTTGTGTTTATACATTACATTAATCTAAAATTCATATATCAAGGAAATACAAACAACCATTACTAAATTATTTCAAATATATTTATCCATGATAAAATAAAGAAATAAAAAAAAATGTATGATCTACAAATTCAAATGTATGTGAGGTCATGTAAGGAAGGAATTATTCATGAAAATAACATCTAAAATTATGATGATTATTAACTTGGAACTAAATAATATGAGAAATAATCACATAAAAAAATTAAAGAGCTATTAAATAATTAATATACATTACTAGTCTCTATCTATAATAAAAATTTGTGATGTTTTATGTGATTTTAGTTAATTTTTAGTGGGAAAACATGAATATGGATATATATGAATACACCTAAATGTGGGTTGTATACCAGAATGTTATTGGTAGATAATTATGTATCTAATGTTATGATAAAACAATTTTATTTTAAAATATATAAATAAATAATTTAAAAAACATATATGTCAAATATTTTATCAATATATCTAAACAAAATAATGCTAATTTATTTTATGGGGATCGACTGAGTAAGACTACTCACCTAATCACCATTCAAGATGATTCCTCTCTTGACCAAAAATTCATGATATATATATTTGAATTTATCGCATTATATTGGAACTAATTTCTATTGTATCCTTTTTATTTCCATGAATCATTAATTTATTTTAGAGGATGATTCAAAAAGATGTTAATAATTAATTGAATTTTATTATGCACCAATATAAAGATATTAGTAATAAATCATAAAATACAATTAAAAAAATGAATAAATGATGAAAGAATTCTTGATACTATTAAAAGGAGTATTGTATGATCATCTTCCACTATTTGGTTTCCTATACAACACGAATATCAATACATTTTTTCCAATGTAACAATATCATTCTCTAAATGGGATGACATGTTGGACACTAAAAAACTATGACAATATTGGGGAATAAATGATCATGGGACCTGAAATTGAGTTATATATGTTATAAAAGGATCATCCATTCAAAAAAACCATCAATATACATATTATAGATAAAAAATATTCAATAAAAATCATCAAATTAATATTGAATTTGATGTTAGAGAATAGTCCTTCCTTATAAAATCACACTGAAGGTGAGGCATGATGTTGAAAAAGAAGTGAATTCTCATCCATATGTATATTTTTACATTTGATATCCTTTATTCAATATGATTTTCATCTTATTTATAATAGTTATCACCAATCATTGATTTGGAAGGAAAAAATTTACATTTATTCATATATTGAAGTATATAATCTATCTATAATAGGTACTAAATTCAAAAGTGGTATTTTTAGAGAATTTCACCTATTATAAGCCACATCAAGTATAGATATTACATTATAGTGTCAATTTTTTTTAAAATAATGTTGATATTATTATCCAAAGTTCATTGGTGAAACGACCAATATAATGATGAAAAATTAGATATTTCCAATAAATTGAAACAGAATTACACTTATATGTTCTTAACTGTGGATATGACTTGATATTTCAAAGATGGAATTTCTAAATTGTGAAAAAAAATTATAAAATGGACACACACACACACACCCATATATATATATATATATATTAAATTTTACGTTATATATATATATATAATAGAATGATATATTACAAAACACATGAGAAATATAATAAAATTGACAAGTACGATATTTTAATAATTTAGGATAATATATTTATATAAAAATTTTATTCAATAAAATTCAATGTAGTATAATGGGACAATATAAAAAATAAATTTATTAAAATTTTAGATTTTTTATGATCACGGTACCCTTGAATTATCACAACCATGAATATAAATATATATATATAATTAAGAAAAAAATATTGTATAATACAAATTTTGAAATAGATTTTTATAGAATATGAAGAAGAATATATGTTATTGATGAATGATGGAAATATTTCATATTTTTAGGATTTTTAAATTTAATTCCATGATCCTAGATTCTTGTAAATGATGCATTATTTTATTACACTAACTTGATTATAAGGAATAAAATCTACAAGGATTGATTAGATTAGTAATATTGGAAATCCATATTTGATATATGATACCCATAATAAATCATTAAATAGTATATATAAAAAATATAAATAATATAATGAAATAAATAGCTTCGTTGAAAGATTATTCAATTATTTCTTCTTCATAACATTAGTAAGTGAAACAAAATAAGGGTGAGATCAAATTATAAATAAGGTTATTTAAAGAAGAAGGAATAATGAATCAGTGAAAATAAATCCACATGAAAAGATAAATAACTAATACCACATTCCATTCAAATAACATGTAAATGGAAAAATTATTTTAAAAAGGTGAATAACTGAAACACATTCCATTTAATAACTAAACTAAGAATGAAATGATTCTATATATATATCGACTTAAAATATACAAGTTAAATAAAAACTTAATGTAAATTAAATATATTTTTATTTATTAGGCATTATGTTAGAGCCACATGAAAAGCAATATTTTTAATAACTTTCACAATATAGTAAAAACTATGGATAAAAATCCGATTAATTTTGCCAACTTATTCATAACAGGAGAATGAATTGATGCATTGAGGGGATATATAAACTATGAGACCCACCCATCATTACCTTTCCAAATAATTACTAATATCCAAAAGTTTAAATAAGTAATATTACTTATCAAATAACCATATTTAATAATGAATATATATTTTGGAATAATTCTCTGGATAATCAAATTACTTGTCATGTATACACCGTATATAAAAATGATATACAGTTTATGAAATAATAATATCCATGACCCAAGAATATTTATATTAAATAAAATATTATAAAAATCATGATAATGTTAAAAATCAAGAAAGTAATTGATATTGAAAAGATAATAATTATGAACATTCTTAAGGACAATAATCTTAAATCATTCCAAAGTGTCACATACAACATGGAAACATTTAAATAATAATCCCCATGAAGGTATAAAATTAAATGAAACATAGTAAATGATTATAATAATTATATTCCTGATATTACATATTATATGGAAGTATTTATACCATTTAAAATTGAATTGGTTATAAACACCAATCAACTCTCAATAGAATGTAATTTTAGAAATGTTCCATTACCATAACAATCATTTTAGTTTTTTGGTATTTTTACTCTTGTATATTGGTTTAAAATATGTTACTGGATTATAATATTACCACAATAATATTTATAGTATCATATATTAACTTAATATAATATTATATAACCAAATTTTCATCACATATTCATTATTTTAACTATATCTTGTTTTAATTTCCTAGTCTTCTCAAGTATGTTTTGAATTTTCATTTAATGATTCTATTAATTAGATCATGATTTAATCCTCTAAAAAATTAAACCATGAAATATTAATATTATATATTCAGTATATATGTATTTAGTATAATCAATAATGTTTTGAGATAACAAATTAAATGGGTCATTCAAGGACACGGTATTCCATATGTACTCGTGAACGCTACTCTCCTTTATTTTTATTATTATAAGAATGAAAATTAAATGATACATATTTATATTAAATTTAAATTATACTATATGTGTAATATTGGTTACATAGTTTTATTAAAATCTTTCTTAATATGTTCTATGTATAGTGTTAATGAATCAGATCACTTTAAGGAGGCAGTAGTCCAGACATCCAAAATGATATTATCGTATTTAAATAATTGCATATATATATTTATGTGTTATAATAGAATTATGGTAGAATAAATAAATTATAAAATTCATATATATCATATATAACAAATAATTTCCATCATAATTTCCACCATGAGTGGTGATGAATGAAGAATAAAAAAGCATCATTTCATTAGGCGGTAGTTGGGCGTCCACATAATTAATATATTTGTTACCCATTAGAATAGGGTGCATGTTAGTGTAGGTATAAAAAATTTCATAAGATTAATATATTATATTTAGGATAATAATTTTTTTAATTAATCATGTATTAAATTAATTTTAGAGGGTTGATAATGGAAATAAAATTAAAGAGCTTAAGGAAAGATGTTACATCCTTTTCAAGTAACTCAATTTGGTTTTCATAAATGGGATTCCTAGAATGAAATTTAGCCTATATTTTGGATTCTAGGATGATGGGTTGGATTTTAATGATTTATTGTTTTTTATATTCATTGATTAATTGTGGATTGATAGGTATTAGGAAGCGGGATGAGAAAAGGCCTCTTTGTAGTGGAGGAGTGAAAATCTTGTAAATTTTGGGAATGTGAATTCAATCCACATTTTCCCATGTAATGTGGATCCCATAATTTTACCATTTATATAAAATGGAGGATAGGGAATAAATATTTCTTGATATTTGTTCATGGAAAAGTTTCTATATTATTTGGGGCCTTAAGATTAAGGTTTAATCCCTTATTAAGCTTTATTTTACCATAATTGTTGTAATTAATTTTATTTATTTTCACATATATTCTTGGTAAAAACATATATTAACAAATTATAAATTTAAATTATTATTATTCTAAATATTGAGTCCATTTTTCAAAATTAAAATAACCAATTTTCCATAAATTAATTTAAATTTAGTCTCGCAGCCGTGACGACAATGCCATTTTTTTATGAAAAGAATATCTAAATGCTTTCTATGTTTTTATAGTAAAATTCCTTGTGAAATTAATTCCTATTATCTATATGGGATTATTTGATAGAAAATTTATCTAATGAAAAATTTAAACCAATTTAATATGTAATTTGTCTTTTTAAATAAATTATATGAAAAATTACTTTTGAACTTAAATTCAGTATTTTTCACTATTCAATAAAATTGAAACATCAAAGAAATATATGAAACATTCATCGTAACCTAATTTCATGGGTTTATTTTTCAAAAATGATGTTTTATTTTTCTTATATAACTTTTTAAGTTCCTGAAAATTGGATTTAAAAAAGGGTTCTCCATTAAAAGGCGGTAAAATTGCATTAATAAAAATACAAATTTTTATGTGTAAAATTTGGATTTTCCTTATCTTATTTTTATCAAATAATTTTAAAGCATGTTAAAAATATATTATAGAAAATATAATATATATTAAAATAATATAACTCAATAATTATAATTAATAATTTTTATTATTGTAAAATATCTTTAAGATCATACAAGAAGTTTTTTATAAACACATTATTTTTATATTTAATTGGATTTTATATTAATCTATACTTAATTTATAACAAATTAATTATTTATGTTACCCATAGTTGGTTATAAATTAGATAATACTATTCAGTATGGCTAGTTAATTATATCTTATTATATCAAATAAAAATACTTTAATAATATATTTTTCTTTGATAAAACTTAGTATTGCATGTAATACAAGACATTGAAGAAAATATTGGTTCTGTTCAATGTAAGATAAGTCAGGGTTTCATGCATTGAAATATATAGAATATATCCAATATATTTTAAATAGTAAATATATTTTAATGTCTCATAATATTATATTTCCTTATGCATTGGTGTTTTGTATCATACCCACTATTGAATAAATGGTTTTTACATTACTATTTTAGAGTGTTACCTTCTCCCTACCTTAATAAATTTTTATCAATGCAATTTAATCTTCATCACAGAAAACTAATGATTGATATTTGAAAATTGACATTTTTTTAAAAACACACATCGTATATAGGGTTAATAATAACTTTTTAATATTAAATTAATGAAAGTAAAATGGTCATGTAACTATGTTCTCTAGTAGGAGAACATACATGGGAAACCTGAACATTAATACAAATGAAAAATATATAAATAATTATATAATAGAGATTGATAGATAACATGGCTATGAGAAAGGTAGAAATATTAGGGCCATAAATCTACAATGATCTAATAATCCATTTGATTCATTGAAAACAAATGTACGAGGACAACATTTTTGGATTCAAGATCATATTTCCTAGAGTATACTAATTCATTCAATTTGGAAGAATTTATGTTAATATAAATAATTTTTATGGTTCTAATTGAACAATATTATCCTATGGTAGTTCCTTGAATTATTTCTAATTCATCACATAGAACATGATTCATCATATAGTTATATAAAATATCAATCTCTAAAACAAGATATAATGATCAACTAAATCCTTTTCATATTTGTTAACCTTTTGAAAAAATAACGATCCAACACATTAAAAATAATCTTACTAAGCATCTATGTTGAATTTATCCTTAGCCTTCAATAAACATGAAGCATTTCTAAATATTTGCATTCTGATCATTTGAATAACTTCACCAAGTATCCTCTTAAAATATTTTTATAACTCGAATCACCATGAATCCCTATTGGTAAAACGAAGTCTTCCTTATTTCGTATTAAAGAATCTTGTCATTGGATATATTACAGAAATAAAAAAAACTATTTTAAACACAATTAATTACATTTTAGACCAATTTTTGACTAGTCATTAACCAGTTTCAGGGCAGTGATCACTCTTCCAAATAAAACCTTTTGTAATAATTATATCAATATCATTAATATATAATGTGTTATATTTACCCTAGTGAGGTGTTTTGAATAAATATTTTCTTCTTCAAAAATAACTTATCTTCGTTCCATTTAGCATATGATCTAAAATAATTAATTAAAAAAATATTCAAATATCATCCTTATATATTAAAAAAATCATATGATGATAAAATCTTAAATAAAATTATTTTAAATTGATTTTTTTAGATCCAAAAACAGAGGAATATTAAACACTCCACTTCAGTTATGTATATAACATATGATTGACCATGACCCCATAGCTTCTTCTGACATATATTCTATTAACACTTGGGGAATTAATTTTCATTGTTCCATATATCCTTGCAGTTTTAGAACTGAATATAAGTATTTCCCTTCTTCCCATTTCATTATTTTGTCAAGTGACCTTTCTCTCAGCACCTATAACATACTGCCAATCATTTCAATCATTTACTGTGGTGATTATTTCTATAGTTATCACATGTTGGAAAATAATTATTACTGATATTCCTTTTATATTTCATTTCATATTCCATAATATTCATCCATTTATTCTATTTGAATCCTTATGACTTTTAGAATTCATTCTCTATCTTGGTAGCACATTTAACTATCTCTTTGTATGATGAAGTATTTTTGGTGACCATTTCCCATCAGATATTTTTCTTAAGTACAACAAATACATGGTCAATATTTTAATTAGTGTTGCATATAAAATACATAGCACATCATTCTAACAGGGTAAATGATTTTTCATACTCCATAGTGCATTCTTCCTCTTGTTTAATTTCATCTAAGGAACATTATTTTCTACTCATTTTGTGGATCATGAGGGACGTAGTTATTGTATAATGTATCCTTAAAAGTCTCTCATTCCATGAGTTTCATTTTATACTACAATCATGTATCCTGGATTACTGGAAATAACATATCAACCTAAACTTATAGAAAATAGACCACAATGACACCTTTTCCTTTTCAAAAATTTCCAAGGTTTAAAATATCATATCTAGATACTTAATCCATTTCTTAGTATCTATTGAATCATTAGTCCCACAAAATTATGGGGGCCTCCATTTCATAATACCATTAAATATTAGAAAATCATTCTGCATAATAATTTTCTCTATTTAGGGAAGTTTATTTGTCATCAGTTTACTAATCATGCAAAATATCTCCATAATATGCTCAGTTATAAACTAGCTACATTAAATTTCTCAGTAGGCAAACCTCTACATTGGCCATGAGTATTGAATCCATTCTTCTATCTATGCACCATTTCATTACATTGGCATATACTAGATTAGCTCCCAAAATAATGATCCTTGTATGACTATAAATATGGTATAACACATATAAATAATTTAATGCATCATAAATGCAAGAATCAAAATATTTGGTTACATTGTAGATATATTTGCATTAAAATTATTTATAATGGTAGGTAATGAGAATGTAATAAATCCTAAGAGTATCCCATGGATTTTTCAAACCATGTTTATAGTATATCCAATTTTCATATAACATATTACGTTGAATCATGCCTGATACACCTTGTTAATGTTTTTATTACCATGTACATTTTATCCACCACCACGTCCACTTGTATTATCTAGACATGGATGTATTATTATTAATACTGACATAACCACTATTATACTAAAATTCAAGGATGTTCTTCTATAATTATTTTCAATGTCTATCATACACTTATGTATATTAATCTATGTTTTCTAAATCTAGTTTCCAATATTACATCTAATATTTCTTTGATACCAGTTTAATGCAACAACCCTTGAATCATAGAGCCAATGTATTATTTTATTACATTGGAATGATTACAAGGAATCAAATCTATAATGATAGATTATTTTAGAAGTCTTGTAAATTTTTATTACATACATGATGCTGATATTTCATTGGTCAATAGAAACTATTAAAATGATACATAATAAAAATATATAAAGAGAACATTGAATGCATAATCAAATATTTATTCTTCATAATCATGGAAAAGGAAAAATAATAAGGGTGAGATAAAATTATTAGTAAGGCTATATAAGGTGGAATATATTCTAAATCAGTGAGATTAAATCAATATGGAAATCTAACTTATTGATAATCCATGGCATTCAAATAACTATATAAGGATGGGAGAAAAATGGAAATGCATTCCATTAAATTAATAAAATGAGAAATATATTATCCATCATCGATGAATAATAATTGAATCAAAATGAAGGAAATTTAATATTATTAGAAATTATATTTTAGAAACATGATAACGTATACTCTTAATACATTTCACGAGATGGTAGAAACTATGGTTATAACCCCTTTTAATTTTATCAACTTATTCATTTGATGAGAACATGGAAATGCAATATAGAGGATATATAATGTATTTATACACCCGTAATTTCCTATTAAGAGAATTAATCATATATATTTTTTAAAATAAAACAATATTCCTTATATGATTGCCTTATTGAATAAAGAATACCTATTTATTATTAATTCCCCCAAATAATCAAATAAATTATCATGTAAACACTATATGTAAATATAGTATACATTATATGAAATAATAATATATATCACCCAATAATGTAGATATCAAATAAATGTTATTAAAATAATATTATTCTTTATTAATAATGTTATAAATCACAAAATTATGTGATATTTAAAATATAATCATTATGAACATTCTTGAGTGGAATAGTCATTAAAATTTCACAGTGTGACATACCACATTGATATATTTAAATAATAATACCCATAAATGATTAAAGTTAAATGGAAGTTATAAAATCATGATAATAATTAGATTCATGATATTACATGTCAAAGAGATGTATATATACAATATAAAAGTTAATTGGTTAATAACAACAAATAAGTTTCAATGGAATGTAAATTGAGATCAAACCTCTTTCCATAACCTTACATTCTGTTGTGTGGTATTTATACTCTCGTATAATGGTATAAAATATGTTAATAACTTATATAATAACAAAAAACATGTTTAAAATATAATATATAATCTTTAAAAAATATTTTATTACCAATTTATAACTCTCCTTCATTATCTTAACTATTTCGGGTATTAATGTTCTTGTATTCTCTAGTATGTGTTGACTTTTCATTTGTGGTTCCTACTAATTAATTCATTATTTCATCATTTACTAAATTTAAAACATGACATAGTTAATATATATATTCATTACATATGTATTTCTAATAATCTATTATTTTTGTATATAATAAATGAAATTCATCGTTAAATGTAATTTTAGGTCGTACATCCAAATGAACGTTACTCTAATTTAATTTTCAAGATAGATGAATGAAAATTAAATGATAAATATTTCTGTTATAATTCCATTATAATATATATTTCACATATGTAAAATATATCTATTAAAATAATCCTCAATATGTTCCATGTTCACCATGAATGAGTCACATCCCTTTAAGGAGGTGGTAGTCCCCACTTCAACAAATAATGTTATCTTATTTACAAAAAAATTGAATATATAGTGGTATGTGTTATTAATGAGTTAATCTATAATAAATATATAATAAATATCATATATATCATATATAATTGTATTTAAAATTGTAATTACTTCCATGAGAATCATTAAGTTAAAAACAAACAATAATTGTTTCATTAGCCAGCATTTCATTGTTCACATAAAGTGTATGTTCATTTCCCATTAGATGGGATCATGTGTAACCTTAGGTAAAAATCATTTAATAAAAAAATAATTGATGATTTAGGATGATTTTTTATTTATATTATCATGGTATAAGAAGGTGTTATGTGGTGGAGTTAGAAGTAAAACTAATGAGATTTTGGAAATGTGTCACCACTTTTTCAGGTAACTCTTTTTGGTTTCACCAAATTGATTTCTGGGTGGTCTTTATTCTCATGTACAGGCTTCTAAAAATATTTTATTGATTCTTGAAATTAATTTTGGTATATCTCATTTTAGTAAAAGTGTCTCAAGAGATGAGATTATGTTGGAAGAGAGGAGTCATTTTATAGTGTTGGAGGAGTGGAACTCTTGTAAATTTTTGGTAAGGGAACTCTAGCCACATCTATCCCATTGAAAAGAGGATAATATAATTGTATAATATCAACAAAAATTATGGTACATCCTAATTATGTCCATAAAAGGGACCATGGAAATGTTTATAGGTAACTTGGTCCCTTACGATTAAGTTTTAGTCCCTTATTAAGCATATCATTTTACCTTAAGCGTCGTAATAAACATTAAATTATTTCACCAATATTTTTGGAATAAAAAATATACATTATTAGAAAATATAATTTATTTTTTTATGAAATATGGACTCCTTTTTTACAAATAAAAATCACAAATGTTTTATAAATTAATTTAATTTTAATCCCTTAGATGGGACATCCATGCATAGTTTTAATGTAAAATCATCAAAAAGTTTTCTAAATTTTAATAGTCAATTTCAAATTGAAAATGATTTAAATTTCATAAATATAATAAATAGATATAAATGTTATCAAATTAAATTTTAAAACATATTTAATATGTAATTTTCCCTATAAAAATAAATTATATGATAAATCACTTTTGAATAATAATTCACTAGTTTCATTATTAATTAAAAAATAAAACACCACCACTAAATAAAAAAGCACACTAGCCTAAATTTTATATTTCTATTAAAAATATGATTTTTTTTTACAGAAATAACCTTTAAATGTTCCAAAAATTGGATTTAAAATATGTTCACCGTTAAAATTTGGTAAAAACACCTTAATAAAAATATAGGTTTTTATGTGCAAAATCTGGTAAAATTATAGGTTTTTATACTTATAGAATATATTTAATGAATATCAAAAATAGATTATTGAATATTTAATATATATATATATATATATTAAATTAATATCACTCACAAATCATATTTAATTTAATTTATGTGCTTAAAATAGATTTGTGTGAATAAATACAGTTTTCTATATAAATATTCTGTTTATATTCAATTAGTTCTTATATTCATATATTATTACTTTTTAACCAACTAATTAGATTTTTAAACCATATATTTTCATATTATAATTAATAATATTCATAACGACTTTTTTATTATATCTTATTATATGAAATAATAATATTTCCATAATATATTATTATTCGTTAAACTCAACCTTCAATTTAATATAATTCATTTACGAAAAACATTGTTGAATGCGACGTATGCTAACTCAGTGATGAATGAATTAAAATATAAAGAGTATGTCGATTAATTTTTTCAAAATTAATTATATTTTAATGTGTCCTGATATTAGATTTCTTTATGTGTTTGGTGTTACCTGTCATACATGAAATCAAATAAAAGGTTCTTACATTATAATATTAGGGTGTTATTGAAAAACCTATATGGCTATTGTAATTATATGAAGATTATTATGAATAGTATTTCGAGCATTATAAAAAATAACTATTAAGAATAATAAGCTACTTATTAGAATACCAACATGATAATAAGAATAATAAAATGGATAGTATTTGATATGAAAAATCTAATTTTTAATTAATTATAGAGTGATATAATATATACATTAAATTTAAATATTTGAAAATTTTTTATTCAATTCTAAAGAAAGAAATTTTTTTAAAAAATAATTTTAATTATTAAATTAAATATTTAAATTAATACTGATTGATAATTATTTTGAGAAAATTAATTTAAAATTTTAAAATATAAAGCTGAAATATTGACTTTTTTTGAATAAATTTTGGTCAAGCCTAAATTTTTTTGTAAATTGATAAAAATAAATATTTTAAAAATACTAATGTTTTAAGATGTAATATATATATATATATATGAAATTATTTTTTTCTGAAATGGTTATACAAAAACAAATATATTTAATATAATTAATAAAAAATTCAAAAATAAATAAATAAATTTATAATTGTAAAATGTAATTTCCAAATCTAAATAATGATAAAGAATATCGTAAAATGGGTTTTTTATTTAATAAATTGTTATTAAAAAATACAATGGTTTAAATAGAGTAAAATTTTATAAAAAATTTCATTTATTATTCATAATTTCATATATGTCAACAATTGTGACTATTACATTGAGAATAATTGTTTTTAATATTTCATCACAAAAATATCAAAATCCTTATTTATAAAAAACAATTGTCCTTACACTTGAAAAATGTGTTCTCCTAACACAAAAATTCTATAGGTTCCCCATATAAAGAAATATGTGATCTATATGTACAATTGGTTTCCTAATAATTATAATACAATAAAGCAATGTGACCTAGAAATATGAGAATCTTCAAGTTTGTGATTACCCTTCTCACATTTTCATTTCATACTAAGTCTTTAATAAATAATCTATTCATATACAACTTATAAAAACACCTTCATAAAAAAATAAATATTTATAATATCTATATATCTATGTTATTATTATTCTAGATAATTTTTATAAACTATTTGTAAAAATTATATTATGACACACTCTCACTTATACATTTTCTCATTAATGTTTTATTTACCACTCATGATGAAAATATTAATTCACAATGTATCAAATACTCGATTGAATATTAATACATGTTATATATTTATAGATTTTAATATTCACATATTGTTATTGTGATTTATTTTTAAATTATATATATATATATATATATATATTTGTTCAACATCAATTTCCTTCTTTTGGAATATACCATTAACAGTCAGTGAAACAACATTAAGGATATTCCATATTATTTAATTATAATTTTATTCATCAATGTATATTGGAAATTTAATATAGTTTATAAATAGGTATATGATTGATTTAGAATTGTTTTGTGGTAATTTTACTAACATATAAATATCAATCAGTCGAATATATGAAATTAAAATAGAACATGTGTAGGGAAATAAATATGTAATGAAACAATGTCATATTAAACAAATATATTGTCAAATAAATAATAAATATTATAATTAGTCAAAAATAAAATAAAATAAATTGATTCGATTATGGTTTTGTATATTTAAAAAATAATAATTGGGTTACATAAGAGTTATTCAACTCCTAAAATAAAAACATGTTCTAATCTTATGATAATTTCCTCACATTATCATATTTTTTGGTAACGTCCCCTCCTATTGATAAAAAATATTTTCTAATGATTTCATAATAACATATATGTATCATAAAATACATCTTTAATTTTCATTTCCATGATACAGGATTATGGATTCACAGATTGATTGATCAATTTTTATTGGTTTGAAAAATCTATATGAGTACACTAGGACCCAAATATTCTTCTGGGCTAATAATTTAATCCTCTATCATTATAGAATGTTTCTTCAGGACCCCTTCTAATAATCTTATGTTTCAATTTACATTTTACTATTAAATTTAATATTTAGTATCTTCTTCATTGATAATAATTATTATTAATTTATATATTTAATAATAGATAAAATATTCTAAAAATATATTATTGGTTCATATTAATATTATCTCTAACCTATTAATGAATAATAAAATTAATAATTAAAATTAATCCTATAAATATAAAAATTTACATTTTTCATTCATATTTTGGGAACATATGTGATTATTTATTGATATGTTCCTCATAACATCATTAGTAAACACCTTGTTTTCTCATGGGTGAATTAAATTTTTATGATTGATATATGTTTGATTTCCATGTGGCATGATTTATTATGAGAATATAATGATGTAATTGGTGGTAATGATAACATTTATTCCTCTATTGTTTTTTATAATGATATATATCTCATGAGAATATGTTTTTTACATGTGAACTTGATTTTAACATTTCTCACTACATATGTGTTGATATTTATAAAAATATATTACAGCTAAACCTAACACCAACTTTTTCACATTATATTAATTTACATTACCTATAATATTATGATCGTGCATTTTTATGTATTCCCTTAATTCCTGGCCTCTATGAATATTTTTCCTCATTATTGTGATTATAATCATATTATATTGATATTATGGGGATGATTATCCCACCCCAAGTAATATATTTATTCATAGCTCATTTTCCTTCTTTTTATCACCTAACCGTACTTGGATTTTATAAAAAAAATTCATAAATATATTTTACAAGGTTTTTAAATGTAAATAAGATATAATGAAACTATATACGACGAAAATAGATAATGAAATATATAAATTTTATTGTTTGTAATGTATTAATTTTGTTTGAACCTAATTTTCCAATGATAAAAAATCATTCAATTATTATATTTATATATTTGATACATTTCCTTAAAATGATAAAATACACTTTCAAAAATGTTATGGGTCAATATAAATAGGGGTCATCTAATTTCTTGGGATTATAACACCCAATATATTTGTTTGAATTTTATTTCATGTGTTGTAATGTATTGATTAAATTTTTGAATAGTATCTAATAATATAATAATAATAAAATTAATTGGTCTATATTTTCATTATTGTATCATTTGACATATATGTGATTCTAGTCGATTTTGAAAACATTAAAAATTATATGAAGTGGTTTTTAGGTGGTCTTATACATTATGATAATTATTTTAATGTCTTAAACTTTATCAATAAATTTATATTTTTATGAACGGAATGTTATTAAATTTATATATTTTTTATTTTTCTTACATATTATAAATAAATATCATAAATAATTTTTTCATTATTTAATGAATATTCAAATCATAAATAATAAATAATTAACCAAATGTGTGAATTATTCCACGCTTAATTCTTGTTCTCAAATTTAAATGACTTTTCAAATTTTGAGTGATCATCATTCTTAATATGTAATGATGATTCATTTTAACATTAATTTACATGTGGTTAATTGGTATATTATGTAGTTTTCCTTATGATTAGGCTGTCATGTAATTCTTTACATAAGGGGGACAAAGTGTTTCCCTTCACATTGTATGGGTACAATCCAATTTTAATTCTCATGAAAAGGTAATTAATTTTCTATATATTGTTTAGTTAGTTTAATTCAATACATAATTGTAAGCCATAAATAATTATTGTTGTGGTCCAACGTTTCATGTGGCTATTGAGTTTTGTCTAGAATTCCAGTTTTCACTTATTTTTCTTCCTGAATCTTTTTTTCAAAGACCATAAAAAATTAATAAATGAAAATCCTGGCTTAAAATATTTTGTGAAGAATATTAGGTAAAATATCAACATTTATTGTTTCAATAGTTTTTAAATAATTTTTACAATGTAAATTAAATGGAATCAATTTTAATGTGACTTTGCATCCAATGTTGTACTTGATTCTATATATATTTAGAAAAATTGGTTATTATTTTAAAACATAAGATTTTTATTCTAATAAATTTTCCCTGATCTTATATAAAATACCATTTATATAAACATATACATTGAGATAATAGGGTCTTGTAGAATTATTATTATATATGTTTACATGATTCTATTAAGCATTAAGAACCTCGTCTTTTCTATTTTTTGTGATGAATGTGTGAAACATTATGCATCCATATCAAATACCATTAACATATATTGTTCTTTAAATTGTGAGTAATAATGATTTGATATATTCTTTTTAAGTGGATTTTATGAAAAAAATATATTTTATTTTCAGAATGAATGAATAAAACTTATTTAATAATTTAAAAGGTGTAACTGATAAAAAATTGGAATCCCATTAAGTGAATATTATTGTTATTCCGGAAATTCAAACAAAACATTTTCTTTTTGGAATTAATATAAACAGTAGGCTATTAAATCTATTATTAAACTAGAATTCACATGTTCTATATCTAATATTACATTTCATGGATAATCACTTGTTTTTTAATCTTGATAGTGTATTAGATAGACATTTCAAGAATTTAAATTGAATATTAGTTAATTTTGAAAAAGTAATAATTGTGGATGGTTAGTATTTTCATAGTAAGAGTATTTAAATATTGAATGAATATCACGTACTGGTTTATTGTTATTGTTTCTATTTATTATAATATTTAAATAAAATAAAATAATTAAATATTGTTCTCTCATGTTGTTGATTAAAAATAATTTAAAATATAAAAATTATTTTTCTGAGATAAAACAAACTATCAAATTATTTGATTTTTTTGTAGAAATTATCACATATTGTGGATTAATATTATTATTATGAAATTATTTATGAACAAGAAAATAATTAACCCCGTGAATAATACTAGATGTTATGATTGATTAATTTTTTTTAATAGTATGTTATAGTAATATTAGTTTAATATTCAAATATTAAAATTAATAAAAATAAAAATTATTAACAAAATTGAAACTAATGGTTTAATTATAGAAATTATTCTATGAACTTATTTATATTGATTCATATATATAATTATTATAAATAATATCTATTTTAATTAATGAATAAACATAAAAATAAAGAATGAGTTTATACAATATTGAACTAAAGTGATTCATTTTAAATAATAAAAGTTTGGATTTGTGTAATCCCATCCTTTATTGTGGGATTCTTGAATTTCAAAATGGAATGTATTTAGTTTCATTAATATATTTCTATGAATCATATTTTAAAATTTTATTGATGCACTAAGGATTTTGTGCCTTATTTTTGATTGATTGATAACATTTTACTCTTTGAATGAATTAATGAAAAATGATAATGAAACCTAGGGATGTAGTGGTGGTTGATTATGTGATATAGGGATAGATTTCACAATGAAAAATGGTGTAGAAATGACCTCAGGTTTTCAGGATGAGTTCAAAGAATTCATGCTCATCGATATATCATAATATATCTATATTTGTTCATGATGGAGAAGTATATGGATTTTATTTATATATTTGGTTTCCATATTCTTGATTAAGTTGATGGTATATTTAAAACAGTAAAGTTTTTATGTGGTTTATTAGTATGATTAATGGAATGATGATATATTTAATAAATTGACAATAGAACTATTTAATTATGTTCATTAGTTTATTTTTCATTGTGATGATGACGACATACAAGATAAAATTAGATAAATATATAATTACTTCCACTAGTATGTGGTATAGAAGGAAAAACTGATAGTGTAAATGAAAATAGAATTTTATTAAATAATGGATACAAGATTTATCAACATTTTTTTGGATCTTTATATTATTATTTTAAACATTGTCTTTGGTAGTATAATTCTGGGACCCAGTTCGATGGGATATATATATGATTCTAGGGATATGAAGAATACTATAGTGTGATTTATACATGACATAATTTTATATATTCAACAATATAATTCTACCTTATCTATGATGGTAGGGAAAAAAGAATCCCAATTTTTTGTAGGAATCTTTAACCAAATTCAGGCTATTGAGGAAACTGGTGGATTAATTATCCTCTAAATCCACTCTCAAATAGAAGTATATATATTGTCATAACCTGAAAAAAAATGTAATATGATATAGAATTTTTAAAGTGGATGGTGATATGTAATAATTTTATGATAAATTTATGTGTAGGAGGGGATTTCTTGAGTTATGGAACATTCATTTTCCATTAATGGGTGTTTAAGGTTACATGTGGTATATACCATCAAGATATGAGTGATTGTAGTATAATATAAATACATATGAACTTGGAGATTATGGTAATACACTTAGTTTCAAGGTTGATACGAATATGATTATATATCATACTATTAGATATATTTTAATGACTTGATATCATTGCATGAGGTGTGGCTGAACAAAATTAGTGATAATAATAGGATGTGTTCCATTAAAGAATAATATAGACAAATTATAAGGGATGTTCAAGGGGATACCATCATTTAAAAAATATGTTTTTAAATAAATATTTACTTGGTTTTATGTATAATTTGTTGAGTAAACATGGTGAGGATAGGACAATAGTTGTTTACCACTACAGGGGATGATCTTTCTTAATTTATTTATTCACTGGGCTTTAGTTTGATATATTCTAATTTATAATGAGGTGTTTCTATGATGATCTTACAAATTATTCAAATTATTCTCATCTAACAATTAAGTAATATTTTTTCATGTTAGTAGGATCTATTTGGTGATCAAGGTATGAATTATTATTTTTTAGGAGTTCTTTATGAGATATGGAAGAGTCTTTGTCATAGTCATATATTTCATTTTATAAATATCTAATGTATTACTTTTATATCATTAAATTAAATTAATGGGTATTTTATATATATTATTAATATTAATTGTTTTTATTTATCCATGGTTTTACTTCCTATAATTATAATCATATATCTTACTCACTAAAGCATTACATTGTTTAATTCCTCCCTTGAGTGAGATTGATAAAAACATGGTGTAGATCCTATGGTTTTTTACTTTTTAAAGATAAATTAATATATTGATATCTCTCTTTATTATTTACCAAAATAGAGGAAAATTTTTAGGAGGTCATGAAATAATTTTAATATAGCGTATTTTTGAGATATATGATGTAGTTTGAATTTACAATCATGGGAGGATGAATGGGTCTATAGGGAAACACTATCATATGGGTTTATTACATGATCTAAAATAGAAGACAATATATGAAATTAGATTTTATACACCCATGTCATTTGGAAAAAAATATGTTTATTATTAATGAATGTATAAGGTGAATTTGTACTTCATGTCATGAAGTGACAAAATAATGGATCATGGATCTTGATTGTATATTCTATTATTTGAATTTGGTTTACTATGGGAATTAGGTTAATAAGAGAAAAGTAATTATGTAAAATAAATAATGTTTTCTAGGGTTATGGTTATCTAATGATTGGTCTTTGTAATAATTACTCTCTGTCGATTCCTAATTAAGATTAGGTTGATACATATCGGCATGATGTTCTAGTATATCATCAATGAGTAGAAGATGAAAATTATAGTTACTGGATTAACCCACTCCATGACTGTCAATGGAAATCACTATAAAAGTATGCGTCATAAATATCAAAACATGAAATAGAGGATTGGTTGGAATATGTGATGATTTATGTCAATTTGAATTATTCATAGGGAAATAATAATATTTTGTTAGATATAATGGTGATTCATGGGAAAACAAGGAATTGTTGGTTCATTTTCCATAATGACTACACGTAATTGAGTATATTATGTTGGATGTTCCAATATTAGTATTGGGTTATGTAAAAATAATTTATATCAATGGTGGATGTAATCATGTGTTGTTTTCTCTAATGTAAGGGACATATTGAGTTCATATTTTAACATGTTTTGGAAACTACTTTTCCCTTTATCATCCTAATTCATTTTATCATTGTCCCTTGATGTGAATTACTATTATAATCATGATTCTGTTTTTAATTTCACCTTTTAAATAATAAATTGATGTTTCTATCATTCTATCTATTAAATATCACCAACAAAATCCCATGATCCAATCATTTAAAAACAACATATACATTAATTTTCATTGATGAGGGTAAGTATAATTCATTCATTTGTCCTTATGTTAATATAGATGCATGATATAAGGAAATAGATTCTATATTATTATTCATATAATTATATATCTCTCTCCTCTAGATTATTAATATGATTATATGGTATATAATTATCGATTTATATCACAATATTTATTTAGTAAATCTAATAAGAGGATTATTGGGTTGATGTTTTGGTTTATTGGATGTGTGTTCATGTATTTTTTTCATTTTTTAATATATATAATAAATTCATGGTCACTATGAATTGTTTCCTAGTACATAGGTTTGGTAAATATTATCTATTCTATTTCAATTATTTCTTCTATAGATTTAGATAATATACTCTATATTGTATGATAAATTCATTTATTTATTAGCTTAAAATGTCTTACTATTAATGACATATCTATTACTATGTGTTCTAGTATTTTGGTTGGATTTCACTTTTTATATGAATTTTAATCTATCTATTCAATAATATAAATATTGGGGAACTCACACCCATTACTTTTCATTATTTTTGTGATTTATTTTAAATATTTCTTGAAATTTTAATGTCTTCCAAAGAGGATTTAATCATGGTATAGTTGATTGGTTACCCTAATTTATGTGTCTAATGAAGCACAATATTTTTTAATCAATGTGAATAATTTTGTTTAAAATATTCTATTTATTTATTCAAGAACTAATTATTTGATTTAAATACTACTGTGATATTTGGTAACTGGAATCAATAATTCATTTTTGGTCATAGTTTTTTATGTTATTAGAAAAGAATATTTTATATCATGATTGAACTATTAAAAAAATTCATCATGTTAATGAGGACTTTCATAAAATTATGATTTTGTATACTAATCATTAGATTTTGGATATTAGTCTTGTTATATTTTTTGATTCGATAAAGAGTGGAAACACCTTTAAATAGTCATTTAACCCCTCATTTAAAGTAAATAAAGAATTGACTAAAATAAAAAGGATCATAATTTTCAAAGGTGATTTGAAAAAATATATTCTTAAAAGGTTTTTGAATAAATTATATTTGTTAATGATAGAAAAGCTAGCCTAATTTTTTAAGCATTACAAAAGTATTGATATTCATGACTTCTAAGTAGGATTTGTGAAAGTGTTTGGATCTGAAAAGGCTAGGTGATATTTTAAAAAAATATTTTGATGAATTGGGATGTTTCATGATGGCTTTACGAGATCAATTTTCTTTAGTTTTTTTGTACATAGGAACATTTACATTGTATTCTCCATGTATGTATCCTAGTATGGGTGTGTTGAGTAAAATTTATGATTATCGTGCATACAATTATTTCTGTTCATACATTACTATGGGAATGGTGGGGAAATATGTTTTATTTAATGATGAAACAAGATTCATGGGTGAATTAGTTATAAATAGTTAGGCATTAATTCACCCTTACTCCTTGTGGAATTTAGTCTAGTTGGGATAATAATGGGTATCATAGACCATGTAAAATTAAATGGTTTATATTTAACATACGTAAGTGGTGATTCTCAATCATAAAGTTATTCAAACATTCAAAGGAAAAAAATTCAATTTTGAATGAATTAGGTTTATAACTTATTTCTATAATTATGTAGTGATGTGATTAGAGATGTAATATTTTTTATTTTGACTAGTATAGACTGTGGATCCTTATCAATAGTTCAAGATAGTGAACTAGATGTTGACTTCATAAAAATCAATTCTTTATGGGGATTACAATCCCATTCCATCAATATGAATGTGATGTAATTTAATTCATCAAATTCATTGATGTAAAATTTTCATAATATTACTTATGGTGACTCAATAGTCAAAGAATCATAACTAAAGGTTCTATAGAAGATGTATGTTGATCTGATAATTCAGCTAAATGAGTCAATGGATTCATTCTATGACGAGTTTAATTGTACAATAAAATATATACATGGTATTATAGAAATTATTTAAGAAGTAATGATAATTATGAATATCATGAGGATACATCCACCTAGTATATATCAGAATGATTATTTTCCTTAAGTTAAAAATCCAAAGTAGATGACATTGAACCATTTTCATATCACTATTATAACAAATGATAAAATAAATGGTGATAATTATTTTATGAAAAAATCGTGGACATGAGAATTGGAATTCAAGGAAATGAAAATTTTTCACTATTGAATATGGGAATGAAGAATAAGAGATAAATAGGGGGATTTCATTCATTTCCATAAATATAAAAAGAAGAAAATGATTGATCAATGGGAAAATACAATATGCATGCTTTTGATGTGTAAGGGTTGGACATCATGCATCATGGTGCTCTAATAACATTCAAGAAGATGATAAGGATGATGTTTAAATTCCCATGAAATATTTATAAGCCCATTTTATAGTAAATAAAAATTTCAAGATAAGGTTATTCAAAAAGAACAATATTCAATAAAAAGATTAATGTTTATAAGAATTTTAAGTTGAAGGTATTGAGAATTTAAAGTGTAAGGGAGAAAATTATATGGTGGAAGGTGTAGGTAGCTCCTATAAAAAGGAATAGAGACGCAATAATTAAGAAGAAGTCAATGAAAGAGTTTATATGAAGGCTTAATTAGAAGAATCTCTTGATGATATTGATGTTTTCAATACCAAAATAATGATATTGAATGGAGTATTTTGTGATTAAAAACATTATATACAATAGCACAAATAAGTGGAATACAATATGGGGGGAGAGAAATAGAAATGTATAACTCTATAATTATAGAGAACCATGAATCAGTTGGTGATTACAACATCAATGTTGAGGAATAGAAAAAAAAATATCAGGGTATTAAATAACATAGCTAAAGATTAAATCTATCATATTGAAGAAGATGAAGAGGAATTCAATAACCTACTTTGGAAAATTAAGGATTAGAAAAAACAATTGTCTACCAATATGAAATTAGGAATGAAGAACATTTTGGTTATAGAAATGATTGAATTGGATCCTAGAGGACTAGTATAAAAAAAATATACAATCATACCAAAATGAAAAAGATATTACATGGATTGATCGTGAATAGGATGTCTTTGTGATTGATGGCATACCACAATTGTACACTATGAGGTTAAACTAGTTTTTGTAATAAATCAGAATCCAAAGACTAATAAAACTTAATGAATAACTATTATTACAATAATGTACAAGAATATACCACATATCATGTGTTATTATTTTTAAATTACATGAAATTCTCAAAATGTGTGTCTGATTTATGAAAGGTATTATAGGGAAGAAGTGCATCAAATATGGACACATACAGTATAATATTCCCACAATGATTTTGATGGTCACAATTTATATTGAAATGTTTTTTGACTAATGGCTAGATATTTCTCATCCATAATACATAATAATGTGTTGAATAAAGCACAATGTGGTCATATAGAGTATCATACAGAAACATCATTTGATTATAAAATGAAAAATTTATTTATAGATCAGAAAGATGATGTTATTCCATTATAATCAAAAGAAGATTATGATTTTCAATCCATAAAGTTTTTGAAGTATAATTCAGGGATGAAACTAAAAACAAATGCGTAAGAAGTGGTTAGGGAGATTTTTCTCTAATCCTATTATTTTTCTAGTGTATCATTCCTTGATAATGGATACATGTCCCATATAATAGGAAATATGGATTTGTTTAAAAGAATCAAATATGTCATGGATGGTGTTTTCAAATATGGAAATGATGATGTTATGAATATTGATGTCTTGGTAAATGGAAAATGTGGGAGTAATGATATGAGATGTGATAATTTATTCATTATATAATGAATGAGTCTCAAATTTCTACATGTAACTCAACTATATATATTAGGTCATACTATAAGATTTACCATGATTTTGTGTACAGTCCATAGAAATGATGGTACAATTTTTTTTACATGGAATGTGAATAATGGAAAATCTATACTAAATGAGTGGAGAAGAAGTTATATTCATTTTATCTATAGAAGAAGAAAATATTTTTTGGAATTTACAACTTAGAAATATATTCCATACATCCCAAGAATATCTTTTTATGTGTGATATAGCACGATGTATCCTCAAGATAACACATGATTGTACCCATATGTATGATTATTTTCGAAAAGAAAATATTATAAGGAATACATAAAAGGTAAAAGTAAAAAATACATCATGATTTATTTACATGGTTCATGATTATGTGTGTGGACCTATAACACAATTTATCACTAATGGGAAGAAAAATTATGTTATTTTCATTGATGATTTATGTAATTAAAGTGGGTATTTTTCTTTCCCATGTGTTTTATGTTTTTAATTACATAAATAAATTTCATAATGTATATAAAATGTTTTTTGAATAGAAGATTCTTATTTTTTAAACTAATAATGGAAAATAATTCCCCAATACCTATGAAACATATTACCTCTAGAAAAATAGGAGAAAACATCATGTTTTAGAAGTGATAACATGTTAACAAAATGAAGTGGTTTATATGATAAATATGATCATAAACAATATGGCCCGAAATACGATAATTGAAAAGGACCTCCTAGAAAACATCTAGAAGGAATCATTTATAACATCAATCTACAGATCCAATATGAATCTTTTCAGAAGAAGATACTAATAATGAGTAAGAGGAATACAAATTTGTACCCGCAATAATGTTGAAGAGTAATGCTAAATTCCATAGGCAAAATATCTCTGGTGAACAGGCATTGACAGATCAAATATAGAGAAAAAAGTCGTTATATTAGAAATGTTTAATCTATTTGGTGGAGCATAAATATTTTGACGAAAAATTTGCTGATTAAAATTGGGTTTCAACTATAAATAATGTACATGACCTAATTGATAATAATCAGATATCAATGAATTTTTTGAGACCAATAGTTAATAATTTCATTTGGACCAAATGGGTTTTTCATATTAATATGAATGAAGAATACATAATTGTTCAAAATGAATCATGACTAGTGTGACAAGGATACTCCCAAATAGAGGGTATATATGTTGATGAAACATTTTCACCTACTAAAATTCTAGAAGGAATTAGATTATTTATGTCCATAATAGTGAAAAAAATATCAAAGATTTTTATATGAATTTTATGTAAAAAAAATTCTGAATGGTGTTCTAGAAGGCGTGTATGTGAAGCATAAATTATTTTTATCATTAATAAAGGTGATAAATTTTTTTCTATCGATGGAACTATATGGTTTGATGTAGGAACTGAGATGTTTGTAATCTAGAAATCTTAAGTTTCTTAAAAATATTCAGTTTTACTATGGTGTTCTTGATTACAATCTCTATTTTTGACATTTAGAGTAATCAAAGGATGTTTATTCTAGGTTATTGTGAAAAAATTATATTTGGTGGATCAGAGAAATAAAATGAAAAAATATTGATGAATTATAGAAATGTGATTCTGAAATGACTATGATCCGTGAAATAATCTTTTTTTATACCTTATAGGTGACCCAATAATGTAATAAATCATTCATTTTTCAATAAAAATATTCAATCATTGTTTTATGATTATTTATTATAGAAAATTCCATGTAGATAATGAATATGGTGGCTACCAAGATTAAACTATCACGAGATGATGAACAAAAATAATTTAATGTGATATAATATAGGTAGATAATTGGTAATCTATTTTACATTATAGTGAAAATACATGATATTTTTACCCACATCTCAAGAATCACTATATAAAATTAATCCAAATTAAAACAGATGAAATTTATTTAAAATAATACTTCACTATAACAATGACATAGTGGATTTTAGTTTTCTATACAATGACAACTCTAATCAAGATCAATTGGTTTTATATGGATGCATATTGGGATGGATTGTTAAATTATTGAAAATCAAGGTTAGGTGGTGCATTATACCTGTTCATATTATGTATTTATCTCCCCAATAAAAAACATTACTACACTTATTTGAGAACCATCGAAGCTAAATAAATTTTGGTTACTCAAGATTGTGTGTGATTATTTTGGATGAAATAGAATCATGATGATATAGGTATTGATGTGAAGTCACAGATCATAATACATTATGATTATTCATGTTCTAGATATCTCAAAAAAAATCACATCACTCCTGGATGAAAAAAATTGAAATATATTATCGTATTATCAAGGGGAAGGTGGAGCACGGGCTTGTGAAATTGGAGTATATTCATACAAAATTATAGGTTGCATACATTCTAACGAATGATTTTTCCAAAGAGGCATTTGAGTGACATCGACTTGATCTTATAGTCTAGTTACATACCCACAAATAATAAATGGTTTATTTGGGACCACATCTCTTTTAGTTATTTTTTATCTTCCCTAATGTGTTAATATGTGTTCAATAGCCTTTTCAATACCACAAAGTAGTAACCATCGAGTTCATTTAAAAAGGGAGATAATTAGTTTCTATAAAAGGATGAAAACTTCCTTAATCATGAGAGGGAAGATTATTATTGTAGTTACCATGAATTATGGTATGTTTAAAATTAGAAATTGCTAAATATGATCACTAAAATGTAATATATCACATCAGATGAGTTTTTTAATGAAATCAGTTGACTAGGGTGGCACAAATTGATTCATTGATGAACATTTCATTATACACATTTTTATGATGTATAGCATGGATCATGTGGTATATAATGTGTGTATATTATATATTTTATTGATATATAATATGCTTGAATCAATTTTTTGGATTAAAATGGGAGAGGAATTAATGTAGAATCAAAATGTGATGAGATTTCAACAAACCAAAAGAGGTAGATTGTTTGGAATACATCCCTTAAAGTATCTTTTAATTGATTTTTGGTGATTATGTTTATTGAAAAAGCAGGTTTTCTAGGATAGTTTTGGATTTGCAGATATGCTATTGAAAATGTATACTAACAATGATTAATGAAAAAAAGAATGGATTCTTTGATTGTAGTATTTAAAATTTCATATAGTAGGTGGAACAAGTTTCTACTAGTCTCAAAATCTTGGGGTCCAAATTTTAGAGGATGACTCAGGAATAATAAAATTTAGATTTCCATGAGTTCATCATTCAATATGGTAATGTATTGAGTCTTATTAGTTTGATATTTTCATTAATATTTTGATCATCAAAAATGTAGCTAGTGTCATGATGGTTGGAAGGATTGTGATTGGATGATGGTTTGATGATAAATCTTCATGACTATGACAAGCTTCATGAATGAGATGTTTCCTCGAAGAATTGAGAAGAGCGTGAGTTTCACAAACATGAATCCTGATATTAATTAAAATATTTTACTGATTTATGAATGATCCAAAAGTGGGAAAGGCCTTTTGATAGGACTCTACCTACCTCATTTGAAGGAGATGAAGCCTTAATGAAAATAAAATATCTATGAATTTGAATAGGTGGTTTGAAAAGGATGTACTGTAAAAAAATTCATGAAGTAAGGGAATCCTTCAAGGATAATAAATCTCCCCCAAATTTACATGAAATGAATAATTATTTATCTTCATTAGGATAAATTAACCTCATGAAAGTGTTGATATTTTTGAAGGATATGTGAGCTTTGAAAAGGTGTTGATATTAGTGAACATTAAGTGAGATTCTCTATTTTAGGGTTCTCTATGAAGGTTGTTTGGTATTTTTGAAAGTAGTGATATCTATATAATTGTCATGCCTTATCAAATATGTATATTATTGGGGGGAATTGGGTAGTTACATGTAGGTCATTTGATCTCCATGAGTGTAGTGTTCATCATGAACATGTTGAAGATTAATTTTCATAAGGTAATACTAATCAAGTATATGAATGTGTAAAATAATGATGCACTCAATTTGGTGTAGATTATATTGATTCAAGGAATTAATTATTAATTTTCTAAAGGTTTGGTGATCACACATCAATTGAGATTGTAGTGATATTTACAATTATTATTAGTTCTATACTAGGATGGATAGTGATTCCACTCTGTAAATTATAGCATAAGGTCAATTTAGTTGATTCAGTACGTATTAAAATTTTCCCAGTATTCTTATTAGATGTAGACTAGTGCAGGACATCCATGTAAAATTATTATATCTCATGCTTTATTTTATTTCTACTGATACATTTTTAAGGGAATGGGAGAGAAAAGTATTTATTATTACGAAACAATATCCAAAGTGGGAGTAGTTTAAAAAATTCATACCTTGATTCACCACCCTCTCATGTTATCTTACCTAGTTCGGCCAACATTGAAAAAATTAAAAAATGCTTATATTTTCCCAGTATCATTTTTTTATTATTTATTTTATTATTCAGATTAGTTTTCCCAAGATTGAATTCTGGTTAATTATATATTAACTTGTTAATGATCATTGGAGAGCTATGTTTTTTGGGAAAAAATATGATTAGAGTATATTAATTATGGAATAATAGATTTACTTCTTGAAATGATTTCAATTTCATACAAATTATCAATTTGGTAAACATGAAATAATATAATGATATAATTTTAAATAATGGGTGGATTTACCATTTTTTTGATTTAGGGTATATAAAAAATGTTAATTTATTTTATTATTTTTCCTGTATAATTAATAATGAATTTTATTTTGAAAACAAAATGTTGGTATAGGTATGTTATGTTTTGGAATATCTGTTGTTCCATGTTATAATATGCTTGTAAAATTCATTGAGACCCCATTATAAGAATATATTTTATTATGTAACATTTTTCAAAATATAATTGGAAATAATTATTTTAAAAAAACTGTATTTTTTTAATTTTTTTTAAATGAAATTGGGAAGTATTTATAAAAATTAAAAAAGAAGTATTTTTAGGAATATTTTTAATTATGTATTAAAAGAAATCAGTTTAACTTCATACCGACATACAAGGTTAAAAATTAATATTACTAAGTAAAAATTCATTATCAGAATTCAATAATTTATGTAATAAAATGTAATATTAATTGATATTAATGTTTTATGTTGTTAAATAAAATAATAAAACCAATTGAAATTCAAAACAAATATGAATTTTATTAACAATATGATTTTATTTAAAACAAATTGACATGAATGTATTAATAATCTTTTTTATGCATGATAAAAACATTTTATGTGATCATACAATGATATGTTATTTGTTATTTCTTTTTGAAATTTTAATCATGATATGTTTAGTACAATATAAATTAGATTATATTATTTATTTATTGTAATATTTTTTGATTATGTGAAAAAAATAATTCTTAATAGAACATTAATAAAAAATAGAAAATATGGAAAATAATTTTATGTGAGAACTTTAATAATGATAAGATTTTGTATTTCATAGCATGAATATGTAAAATTATATAAGTATTCAATAATACCATTTAAAATAATTTAAGTATAATGGTTTTTATATCATTATCCCATGTTTATATCTAAATAGTGCTACGTGATATATAGTTTTTATTTCATGTAATAGAAAATTGATATGCCTTTACTTTTAGATTTTTCTTCGGCAGTTAGTGTGGCTCATATAGTGATTTTGTGACTTAAATTGGAAAATTGGTTTTTTATTATATCATTCTCAATATCATATTTCTTTATTATCTGACATAGTTGATATAATAAATTTAATTTTATATTGATTTATGATATTGATTTATTTAATTAATGAAATGTTTTATTAATTCACAAGATCTTTTTTGAGTGTTATCCAGAATGTGATAGTGTATTGATGATGTTTCATGGTTATACATGTTGATCCTATAATTTTTTTTCTATGCACCAAAAAAATTAATATATTTTAGAGGTGTCTCATGGGGTGGGTGAGTTTTACCTTTCTTATATCTGATCATTATTATTTTTTATTTCGAGAGAATGATGATTTTTTATGAGGTATCAGATTTATGGATTAATACTTTCACGAACCCTTCCATTTCATTTAGTTAATTTCCATATGTTCAACTGATTTTTATTAAATTTAATATTTTGTTTTATAATGGTTTAAAAAATATAATGAAATGACTTAGAACAATTAATATTAAGTTATAAAATAGATAAGAAGATTGGAACATGATTGAAATAATTTTGTATGTGATATTTATTTTTAATAGTAATACTAAATTCCGATATTAATTATTATTATTTTAGTTTTATGGAAATTATAAATTTCATAGAAAAAATATTATCATTAAAGAAACCATAAAAAAATTTGTAAGGGTATTGAATAATTATAAATGTTTGTGTAAATGGAGTTTTATGTTATTCTTTATATGTAGAGGTAATTCATTTTCCAATATGTTAAAAAAAATTCACCACGTTTAACATATATTTTTATCATGATTATATTTTCATATTCTTCATCATAAAATGGTCATAAGTTATTTCCCACCCATAATTTGGGGTACTATAATATTTTTCAATATCATGAAAATGTAATCGGTTTTTTTATATACGGATCTTCTTGTATTTTTTCCAATATAATAGTATGTCATATCTGTAATACCTCAAATATTCTTTTTCACATAGGTATTGTTTTTTTAATTAATATGTTTTCTACAATATTTTCATTCTAGAACACTATTTTGATGATTATAAAGAAAATATTGACTGAAAATCATATATGTAAATAATTTTTATAATTGATCAATAATATATTAGAAATATTTATTTTTGGAGTATTAATATAAATTTTTCGGAGTAAATAAAATTGAAATTGGTTTAGTATGAATTTAATAAAAATTCAAATCTTGGGTGGAATATGTTTCTTTTTATCTTCACAATGTTCATATAATAATATAGAACACATGGCTTTTATTCATATTCATGCTCTTTGTTTTTTCATTGATTCTAGTTATCCAAAATATTTCACTTCAAAATCATTATGTCTTTTGGAATGGTTCAGAGTACATGATGCATAGTTCCATCCCTTTTTCACATACTTCTCTCACCTACTATTACTTTTTCATGCATGTTGCTTCGACCATTTAGGAATGGGATCAACAAATTAGCGTCAATTTTTTGAATATGTGCATCAATAAAAATTTGGGTTCATTAAATAAATGGATTTTATTATACTTAATATGATGAAAAGATTCTTATATAGCATGATGAATGTCTATCTAACAATATATGAAGTCATACAGGAATAAAAAAATGTTGATAATTTATATAGTGAATATTTTATTTATTCAATAAATTATAATAATTGAATTTAGATTGGAAAATATATGTGTTTATTTGGTTATTACATATATTAAAAAATTGTGATTCATATACTATATTTATAATATTTAATATTACAGATAAACAATTATTCTAGAATATCCCAAATATATTAAATTCATGTTAAATGAATTTAAATAGATGTTTTCTTAATGTTTATTAATAATTAAATGTGGGATCTTATATTTTTATAAAAAGTTGATATTACTAAAGATAATTATTATTTTGTTATGTTTTATTATTAATATTATTGGTGTTTTATAAAACAGAATTTTAGTTGATAGGTTTTATAATGTTATGAAATGTAGTTGAATAATAATTATTTAAGGTATGAGAATTATCTATGCAATAATTATCAAATTATGGCATGTTCTGATATTTTCTTTTTGAAAAACCAACAATTATGGGTTAATTTTATTATTCGAAACATATTTTTAATTGAAAAAAAATAATAGTGTACATATTAATGGAAATTAAATTATAATAAATAATTTTATAACCTCATGTAGTAGTGTTTTTTTATTATTTTATGATTAGAATTATATGTAATTTTCCGGTTGTGATATAATTGAAATTTAAATTCTGACATGTGTTTGATAAATAATATTTAATGATGATACAAATAAATAAATGTGTAGAATTCTGATATTTCATTAGTTTTATATTAATATTGAAGAAATTACATTTTATTTATTATATTCTTGTAAAATATATTTTTTAGTATTTTTTTTCTTATTTATCATGAATAATTTCATCATATTGGTAAAAAAATTATTAAATATCATATTAATATGTTAATTTGTATTATTCATTAACAGATTATAAAATTTTCATAATTATGGTAATGATATTTTTATAAAAATAATTTCTAGATATTATTGTTTTGATTTCTATTGGTTATAATTATTTACTAGAAATAAGTGATTTAATGTATTATCATACACATAATAAAAAAATTTGTTAATTATGGAATTAAATTATTTTTTTAAGGAATAATTATTTTGTGATGATAATCCCAATTCATGACTGTAGGGGGCATGAATAACTCAATGTTTGTATTTTTCAATTTTTTTTGGGTAAAATACTCTCTATATATATGCATGATATATGGATTCAAAACCTTGATGTGATTGATAGATAACTATGTGTGGTTGGAATAATTTGATGAGAAATGAAATTTCAATATGAGGTTTCATTGATACTGAATCTTAGTGATTATAACACTTATTGTAAAATCCTTAATGGTGTGGGAATGACAGCTAGACATTGGGACTTGTTTGGAGTGGTCCTGATTGACAATATATATTTAACGTTCATGATTCATTCATGATGTCTTGATGAGAAAATTTCATTTATATAAATGGATTCCAACTACATGACACAACCAGGAATTTTTAATGACATGGAAATCATATTATATGGTATACAATTGTGATATTAATAGTACATGGATAGCGATAGAAAGGATGGTTATCTTCCCCCTCACCCCAAATCTACATTCATATATAGTATATTATTTTTATCAAAGGATATAATATATTTTTCTATAGGTTGGTCTCTGAACCAAGATGTAAATTCTTATAGTATTACTATACACATATGTACATCATATGTTGGTTTTTATATATCACATTTATGTTTGCAGACATGGATGTTTTTATCCCTAAATGTGTACATCCATAGAATATGATAGCCTCATGTATAATTCAAACAAATTAGATGTAGTATTTTATTATAATACACTATGTAACTATTAGGAAATGATGATCACGAGATTTTGGGATGAAAATTATGTAGTAATAGTTATGGTACTACAATATGAGTTATATGATGACTCATAGGAGGGATAAAAACAAGTTTTGTGGAAATGGGTTATGAGGGTGAAAATCCAGTAAGGAATTCTAATAACCCTGAACATTATTACACATTACTACATGATTTATTACACAATATTAAACTCAATAAAATATAAATGAACAATTTGTGTTGTTTATTGGGTAATTTTTAATATATAATAACATCTTTCACATGGGATAAAACAACATTATTTAAAACCTCATTTACATGCTTCTAAGATTCCATATCTTTTAAAGCTACAGGGGATATCCTATTGAATACAAGATGAAAGGGGGAGATATAAAGCCCAGTAAGGGAATAAATATAGAATAATGTGATACATGATATGAAATAGTAATATAAATGGGGAATGAAAATATTATTAATGATAAACATTAACAATGGTACATGATATAACATGATAATCATAACTTTATAAATGTGGCACAAACTTTAATCACCATATCATAATCATTAGTTAAATATTTTCACCAATACATCATGATGGGAAAGTTCCCATAAAGTGTTTAGGATCAATCCGTATCCCAAAATCATGTATCAAGATACTAAACTTCACCCAATCCATTGGAGTTCTATATAATTCTCGATGCACCCATCACATTCACATTAGTCTAATGATTACATGTGACACATATATCATGCAACATGGATTCATTGATCATCATAATTTATTATAATATCAAGGAGTGCATAGAAATTATATGTAAGTACCAATTAACTGAGTTATAAGTGTGTAATGGAAAAATCCATTAATAGGAAATGGGTATGGTATTTACTACACAATTTTCTTGGCCTGGTAATTTGCCGTGAATTTTTGGTAGCATAACGACATCCAATAAAAATTAGTAAAAAGTTTGATGAGAGAGAATTTGATCTTTATTCATTTGGAACTAAATTGAATTGTATGAGTTATGTTATAACATATCACATTATACGTAAAAAAAATATTACTTACATATGGTAAAAAATGATTGTTGAATAAATAGATGAATTTAATATAGATCCCTTACTCAAGTGTGTGACACAAAAATTAATGGGTGGGGATTCTTAAGAGATTAAAAAACCATAGAAGGAATTTTTATAGTGGTATTGAGATTATAGATAGGATAAAATGAATTTTAGTGAATATTAATGGGATATTTTGTGGGTTTATATTGGAAAAGAGTAGGAATTTATTTATTATTTCTAAAACCTAGTTTTTTTATTTTATATAACAAAATAAAAAAAACACAAATCATACCATAGATCCAACATTGGAAAATAGGGTCCATTATTAAATCCCATAATGAATAGTCAATACATAGCCCCATTTTAACTTGTATTACCACATTAGATTCCATTGGAATATTATTGTGGAATTCCTTGTAATTTTATCATTGGAGTACAATCTTACCCTTAGCCAGGATTATATTATTACAGAGTTAGTGACCCCTGTGGTCTATGATTCCTTGGGCATTACCTTGGAACTTCATTTTTAAATATCATTACTTGTTTCCTTGTTACATGTTAGAACCTTTACTTTTATTAACATGTGACTTCATTATATACTTTTATTGATCAAATAAATGAGTGGTTACATGTTCACACACCATCCAAGGGTTGAATAAGTTACTTGGGTATGTAGTTACATTGTACTGCTTTATATTATATATGATTATTTGTGTTAATTCGTATTCCATTACATGGTCCATATGTTATAGACACCATTAGTGGGGGAACATTATGATTTATCTCCCACCCTCTTCGAGTGTCGTTCGGTACCCGAGGAATATTACATGAATATATGTTTTGAAAAAAGGAATAATATGTCTTCAAACACTTGAATACATATTGTTTAGGATAGACCTTGATAGAAGAAGTCCAATCCAGTGCTCGAGATTCTATGAATAGTCTTTTTTTTCCTTTATACTTTGGTGGAACATGTTTTTCCTTCTGTAATTTAACAATGTTTTATAGTTTTTTAGATACATGATATATTATCACAAGTTATTGTATGATTTTTTGTTATTCCAGTTGTAGACGCTGGAAAAGTTCGTTTCTCCTCAAACGAAGTTCCGAATGAGGAAAGCGAGGTCATATTTGGAGTCAGAAGCACGTTTCGGAAGGCCCGAAGGCCGTGCGCGAAATATCGGAGGTCCGCACGCAATATTGGCTAGGCGCGCGCAATCCTTCTGGGATTCGCGCAATGGGGAAAGTCGGTGCGTAATTTTCCGCGCCCGACGTCCCTGCGCGACCGTATTGCGCACCGGGCCCCTATTTCACGTCCGCGCCGAATTGCGCGCCCGCGAACCGAATTGCGCGCCCGGGGTTGCCTATAAATACAAGGTGACCCCCAACGTTTTGAAGGTTGCCAGAATTCGAAGAGTCGCTCGTGCGCGCAATCCCGCGCCCTCCGCGTGCAATGTCGATCTTCAGGTAACCTCTTTTATTTCGTGCAAGCAAGCCTCGGGGTTCGCCTTCGTGCGCAACCCCTTTGGCTTCTTTCCTTTGACCAATTCCTCACCCGAAGGCTTTCGCGTGCAAAAGAAGCCTCTTGCGCGCAATTGCCCCCCCGGGTGCGTGCAATCCAGCCCGATTGCGCGCACCCCCCCTATAAAGTGGCCATTCGTTAAAGAATGGGCCGTTGCCCCCGCGCGCTATCTGAAGCCCGGTGCACGCAATCTCCACCTTCCACGCGCAAAGCGCTGGCCCAATTGCGCGCCAGCCCGCCCAATTGCGCGCCGACCCACGGTATTGCGCGCCAAGCTCCTCTTTTGCGCGCAAACCGCCCGGGTCGCCCCCTTTGACCCCCTGAGGGTACCCGCCTGTGTGGCACCCGATGATCTTCATCCCGGGTGCCCGCACCGTGCGTTGTCTTTCCGTGCGGCCCTCCAGGCTCGCGCGAAGTGACACGGACCCATCGGCGGCAACTACACGTCCAAACTGCACGACGTTAAACTGCCTAGCATAACGTCCAAGCTGCACGACGTTAAACTGCCTAGCATAACGTCCAAGGTGCACGACGTTAAACTGCCTAGCATAACGTCCAAGCTGCACGACGTTAAACTGCCTAGCATATCGTCCAAGCTGCATGACGTTAAACTGCCTAGCATATCGTCCTCAACACACGACGTTAAACTGTACTTCGTCCGGCAAGACGTTAAACCGTCCGCTTCGTCCTCAACACACGACGTTAAACTGTACTTCGTCCAGCAAGACGTTAAACCGTCCGCATCACCTAATCCCGTTCCTCGCACGCAGGGTCCCCCCTCGGCTTGGATGTGGCCCCCACCCGCTCGTCTCTGCAGGGATGTCGGGATTGCCCCTCTTTAGGGACGATTTATTGGAATGGCCTTCGCCCACGGGGGCAGGGTATTACAAACCCCTAGTTTCTTGTGGGGGACTGCACGTGTGTATCTCCATTGTGCTTCCCCACTGCTGAAGCCAGTAGAGGGCGTGACAGGGATCGAGGTCTCTCACCTTTGGCCCAAGTCCCTCTTCAACTGAGCTTTGCCGCACTCAGGTTGCCTCAGTGCGTAAGTCCTGACAGAATGAACTACGTGGACTTTGATCCCTGTCTCCTAAACAGGGTACGTAGGAAGCCTCCCTGAGGTTCAAGCCCACCACCTAGTCGTCCCGGTCGTTTTCACGTCGGTTCGTCCATCAGTGGACCCCTCCAGGGTTCACATTCGCGTCGATTCACCTATGAATCCGCTCTTGTGGGGGACTGCACATGTGTATCTCCATTGTGCTTCCCCACTACCGAAGCCAGCAGAGGGCGCGACAGGGATCGAGGTCTCTCACCTTCGGCCCAAGTCCCTCTCCAACTGAGCTTTGCCGCATACGGGCCTCCTTAGAGTGTAAGCCCTAAACACCAGCGTCCAGCATGACGTGAAACTGTGATCCACCCGGCCGTTCCATCCCCCTCAGTGTGATGTGGTTCGGTTCAATCCTCTGCCTGGCAGCCTCGACCTCCTTGTGAGTCGGCTTGCCATCGTCCAGCATGACGTTAAACTGCATATCCGAACTACGTTGACTTTGATCCGCGCTAGCGCGCGGTACGTAGGAAGCCTCTACGGGGTCCAAGCTCTTCACTCCATCATCCATCCTGATCCTTACCTGGGCCGCCACATCTCGGTGGGGTCATGCCATTTCATTCCACTCCACTTCACTCGGGAAGCCGCCCATGTGTTGGCCCCAGCGTCGGAGGTTCCCCGCAAGGGGTTCTGTCATCTGATCCACTCCTCGTGTTGATCAGTCCGATGCTGTCCCCGCTGGGTGTTAAACTCGCGGCATACCCCGTGTTAAACATGGAAAGCTGAGGAAAACCTCAGGTAACGCAGTTCCCCGTACCCAGCGCGGGATGCCTCAGGCCATCACGCCTTCGAGAAGCCCTATTAGGGACGGAAGGCAGACATGCAGAGTCGCAGTGTTAAGACACGCCCCCAACACCCGGAGCTACCCGGTCTCCTCACCGCAGGTTGCTGCCCCGACCAGACTCCTTGGAGCGTCTGGGCGGAAGCAGCGTAATTAACCGGTGTCCATGAAGATATGGCGCCGGGAACGAGATTCACGAACATTCTTAAATTTATGAGGGAGACCCGGATTAGGCGACGAGTTCCGAGGAGACGTCCACGGAAGGAGGAGCCGACATCCCATAATCCCGGTTTCGATCAAGGAGCAGACGTCCCTGAATAAGGGACAGATGCCGCCCGCCTTTGGAAAGCGGGACTGCGGGGCCACAAGCCGCGCTCCCATCCCCTCGGGTCGACGGGCGCATGCGCGAACGCGTCCTGGCGGAACAGCGTCGAAACAGAAACCCGACGCACATCCGCACCGAAACAGAAAATGGTGAACCCGACGTGAATCTCTTCTCCTCAATACGAAGACCGATAGCTTTCAGAGGTATTGGAAGACTAGCATGTTGCCCGGCCAAGCATTCAGCATCGGGGCACGGAACCCGCTAGGGGCTGGGGAAGGGAAATCGGGCACTTCGTCTCACGACGTCGATGGCCTGGGTTCCCCCCACGGAAGGCGTCTTGGAACTAATGATCAATTGTCGATTCCTTTTCCTATCAGTATTAACGGGTTCTTCTCCCTGTCTTCAGGAATCAGGTCACCCAATCTAGTGCCCGATCGCCACCCGCCCGCTAGCGCAGGGTTAGGGGAAACACCGACGCGGCTACTCCACGCGGTCCCTCCAGTTCCACAGCCGTCCCAGAAGCCGCAACTGCGGGGAAACCACGCCCTATCTCCCCCTCGGAGGTCATCCAGAGAAGGGTGATCAAAAACTTGGTGCGGAGATATGAGGAAGAGGGAGTCATCCCCACCAGGGACATGGCTCGCCTAGACCTCGAGGAAGCTTCACCTCGCCACCAACGCCGTCCCCGAGGGCTGCGCAGGGAGGCACCGCTGCCTACCTCGACGTCCAACCGATTCAGGAGTTTATCCCTGGAACGCTCCGACAGCACCTTCCCCTATGCGGATGAGGTGGAGGATGTCCGGGACCGCCCTATCCGAGATTCGCTCCAGGGATCCGTGATAAGGGCTCCTGTCAGGCCACGTCGACACCGCCGCCCGGCTTCTCAAATCGAAGAACGGGCTCTCCACCTGCATGCGCCGCTAATCTTGACTCGTCTGTCTCGACGCCAACGTCGGGCGCGAGCGGAAGAGGATGCCCATCTTGGGGCCCTAGCAACAGCGGCCGCGTTGGCCCAAGACACTGTTGGCTCCAGTCACCAGGCCCCTGCGCATCCTGAGCAGGGGCACTTCTATGCCCGACCTGGATCGAGGCCCCGACCGCCCCAAAGGCAGGTTGGGTTGACTCTCCCGATTGCTGGTACAGGCAATAGCCACCGCGGACCACCTCGCGGTAGCGCTATTCACCAGCAGGGTCTACTCCGTGTAGCTGATCCAAGAGGCATGGGTGATCCCACCTTCCGATCCTGGCCCGGAGGCCTGCCTGGAATCATCTCTCCCCGCGTCCCCTTTGATATCTGTCCCGGTGCTCCTCGCACCTTGGTTTCCAGTCCTCTTGGCCCCAGCACCGATGCGGCCAGAGGACGCCAGGACAGAGATCATCCACGCCCCGAAGAACCACCCAGGGGCAGGAAGGCGAGGCGTCGACGTCGAGGGAGGAATGTTAGGGAATTCCGGACAGAGATCCGACCGGTTCGTATCTCTGATACAGAGGTGGAGTATGATTCGGCGACAGAGCCCTCCCCCCGATCCCGCCAGTTAGGGGCAGGGGTAGGAATGCGGCACATCAGCCTCGTACTCCCCGAGAGCGAGATCGATGTGATCCTCGCTTCTCTCTGAAGGTATATCCGGAGTAGCGAGGGCCTGGTAGACCCTCAAGGATCAAGCTTGCGGTTGGTATCGGCCCCTCCGGAAGCGCCTTCTTCCTCGATCGGAGAAGCCGGAGACCTTTTCTGGGGACCGACGGTCAAGCCACGATCTAGTGCGCCCTCGGCAAGCACCGACGCTACGGCAGGATTTTCGCTCGCCGGCCCGTCCTATCATGATGTGGTAGCTGGGGCACCGCCACCCTCAGAGGGCGGCCCGGGATATGGAGGCCAATCGTCCTGCTCGCCGTATTCACCGCCGGCCAGCCCGTCGGCCCGGCGGCCCGCCTCGGCACCACTGCCGGTTCCCCGTCCATTCCCAGTCACTGAAAGGGACCAAGAAGACTTGGGTCCCGAGTTTGAGTCGTGGAGCTTCTGGACCGTCCTTGCAGAGGGCCACTTCCCTGAGAAGTTTTGGCCAGTCGCAGGACCGGACTTTGATGCACCAGAATCACTCACCCCGGATGAGTTCGAATGCTTCCGCCGAACTCTCCGGGAGACTCACTCCCGTCTTCACCGCCTACAAATTCCATATCCCGGGAGTCAAGCACACCTGGGGGATATTGGTGAGCAGTGCCGTCAGATCGACCTGGCCACGCTCCCCGCGGTTCGGCACCCTGGGTCATTTGGGCACCACGAGGCCCTCCAACAACGATGCATTGAGTGTTTTCAAGTACTCCGCAAGGTTATCGGGGAAGCCACCCCCCACGTGTATATCCGTGGATGGGGGCAGTACGCTGCCCTACGCTTCAGTGCGATTCGCCGACAGCCCGATTCGCTGGGTGGCCCTGAGGGTAGATCCCCAGGGACGGAAACGGTCAATATGGCTGACCTGTCGGGAGAGGGGGATGACTTGGAACTTCTTGACGGGGGCTCTCCCCCCTAAGACAATCCATTGTTGGATCCATCGGTGAGAGTTCCTCGTCACCAGAGGAACCTCCTAGGTCTCCCCACACCCACTGAAGCACTGACGTTGAGCCGAAACGTCAGCAAAGGTAAAGAGCACGACGGGGCTATAAAGCCCGCCGACCCATCTGCCTCCATGAAGAGGGCAGAGGAGGATCCCGAAAAGACCACGCTATGTCAACAGCTCGCCGAGCAGAAGAAGCTAGTTGACCAGCTCCTCGCCGAGCGCGCTTCAGAGCGGCGGCCTGACTACGGTGATCCTAGGCCAGGACAGCAGGGACAGGAAGAACCACTCCTCGACGAGACTCTCCCGGGCAACCGTGATTCCGTGTTTACCGACAGGGGAGAGGCCATTGCCTATGGCAAGAGGGCGCGGTATGTTTCACCACACCCTCCCGAGTGGCGTGACTACCTGAGAGACCCCGCTCGGATTCCTCCCGCTGCCCCAAGGGCCGCTCCGCCCGCCATCCCACGAGCTTCCGAGTTCGACGACCCGGTCGACGACCCGATTGAAGGTCCATGCAATGCGCTCGTGGTTAGAGATCCTCGCCAGGACTGGAACCCATGTCCGGATGATCCGATGGCGGCACTCATCGCCCGCTTGGAAGCCTTGGAGACTCGGCAAGTGGCGATCCCACCGGACGGCAAACCATACCCAGCATGGTTGGATGACATGCCGGCACCTCTGGGATTCGGGAACCCTACTTTCGCCCCCTTCAACGGGACTGGAGATCCGCCACAGCATTTGGCCCATTTCAACTCGAGGTGCGGGCCTATGTTGGGAACTCCGGCGCAGTAGGAGGCCGCTAAGTTTCGCTGCTTTGTCCAGACACTGGAAGGGCCAGCATTTGTCTGGTACAGCCAGCTCCTCGTCGGGTCGATAATTAGCTGGGAGAACCTTTGTAGACAGTTCCTCTACCAGTTCAGTTCCACGACCCGGAAGACGAGTATCGCAGACCTCTTCAAGTGCAAGCAAAGGCCTGATGAGCGAGTCGCGGATTTCGTCGCTCGATGGAAGGGTCTCACGTATTCCCTTGACATGCCATTGACTCAGGAGCAGTTGCTGACAATGTGCGTCGGGAACGTCAAGACCGAGCTGGTCCCTTCCTTGATCACTCAGAATTACCCCAGAGGGTTCAGGGACTTCTCAGACAAAGCTCAACGTCTTGAGGAAGCCCTGCAACAGGCCAGTCAGGCACACCCGCTGCCTCCTATGATCCCTGCAAGGAGAGTCAGCAGGGCTGAGCCCGCTGCTGTTGCCCAGATAGAGGCCCCCAGGCAGTTGGAGCTGCTGCCAGTGAGGCCATCTCTACAGCCTCATAGGAATCCGCCTCCATGGGCTCAGTTCCCGTCCCAGCACCGGCAGCCCCAGAACCGGCCGGCCCCTCCGCGAAATGTACCGCCACAACCCAGGCGAGATAATCAGGGTCCACCTCCTCGGCAAGCCCCTCCAGCCCCTCGTCAAGACCACGCTCCCAGGGGCCCGCGATACCTGACTTACTCATTTCACGAGGATCAGGTCCCCGGTTATTTCCAGAGCGCCCTGGAGCAGAGGATTGTGCGACTGCCTGAGTGTTGGAGGCCAGAGGAGGCACATCTCACGGATAACCCCCGCTACTGCCCTTACCATCGGGCCCTGGGGCACACCATCCGGCGGTGCTACATGTTTAAGGACTGGCTCCAAGACCAGATTAACAACAATTTAATCAGGTTGGGCCCAGCTCCTGCACAAGTGGCAGGTGTGTTCGTGGGATCAGATGACGATAGTGGCGACGAGGACGAATGGCAGCTGGTCTCCGACCGCGGATCCCAGAAGTATAATAACTGGATGGCCCGCAAGACGATCATTCGCGCCCATGGAATCATCCGTGCGCGCTTGTATCAGCCTGAGCCCCCAGAATCTGCGGGTGCTGCTTCGGCATCGTCGTCCCAGCCTGCCTCTTCCGAGAAGAGCAAACGGCGGCGGCGCAAGAAGGAAGAGCGCGCCCCGCCAGTTCCGCCGCTATCCCGCACTCTCGGCGATTTCATGCCCCCAGAGATGGGGGTCCCTCCTCGGATTCGCCTGGTGATGAATGATTCGTCTGATGACAGTGTTGGGTACGCTTCGGTTAATACCGTCGAGCTGGTAAATCCCTTTTCGGTTCCCGACGTTGAAGAATACTAGGTGGACCTCCCTAGTGTCCCCGGTCGTCGCCACCGTCGGAGGAACCGCAACAACAGGAGTGGCTGGGGCACAGCAGTTGGTACCTCCAGCCAGGCCGTGCATGCCACTGAGACTAGGCAGCAGGCTCAAAACTGAGCTCAGCGCGCGCAGCCCCCCCATCCGGGGATGACGGATTCGCCTCCGCCACTATTTGTGGTGTGGGACCAGGCAGAACCGCCTCAGCCGCGCTGCGACCAGCTCCGTCCTGCCACGAGTCCATCCCAGCCTCCTGGCCCCAGTACGGTGACCACTTCCTGGGCTTCAACCAGTGAACAGCGAGATGCGCCAAGCACCAGTCGGCCGCCGGTCCAACCGGCAAGGCCCGTCATGCCTCCAACCGCAGAGCAACCTCCTGCAACCAGGGGCTCGCGCTTGGAAAGAAAGTATGATGTCCTGAAGCACTTGGCCGACATCCCAGCAAGGCTCTCCATCCTTGAGGCTCTGCGCCTGTCACCTGAGATTCGCGAGGTGCTCGCTGAATACCTGAAGAGCCCCCTCCAGTTTGAGATGGAGGTTGCGGCTGCAGAGGCCTTTCACACCGAAACGATTGAGGACGCCGAATGTCAGGCAGTTATCTCGTTCTCTGGTGAGGATGAAGACCCTCCTATACAGGGGCACATTCGTCCGTTGTATGTTACTGGCCAGTTCAATGGTCTTGAAGTCTGGCTCTGTCTTGTCGACACGGGGTCCGGGATTAACCTGATTCCAACTCGGACGCTTCAGAGATTGGGGTTGTCTGAGGATGACTTGATTCCCTCCGACCTCAGGATCCAGGGGTACGACCGTACCGAGCAAACTCCGGTCGGCAAGATACGTTTGAAGACCCAGTTCGGTGACCTGGTTGCCAACACCGAATTCATGGTAGTCTCTCAGGACACTGCGTATAACGCATTGATGGGCAGTCCATGGCACCACCTTCATGTGGCGGTTCCCTCGTCATACCACCAATGCCTTAAATACTCCCTTAATGGTCGATTAGGTGTGCTTCAGGGAGATGCCTCTCCTTTTGCCTCATGTGAAACCCGCTATCTGGACGCGGACTATTACAAGAGCAAGGATAAGCAGATCCTGACAGGTGAGGTTGAGCTTGTCGCTGTTGCAAGTGATCCCTGGGCAAGTTTGGATGACGCTTACGTCCTCCCGATCCATCGGTTGGACGTAGCCATGGTCTCGACGGCCTGTGAGTCTCCTGATGAGATGACCGCGACCGCCCATGCCAGCACCAGCGGCCCAGCAGGATCTGGTAGCCCCAATGCAGTTTCCAACGCAGTCTCTCCCGTGGACTATCCCTCCCCGAGTGGAGAGGACGTGGAAGATGCACCCCCAGCCTTTGAGGAGGGCGTCTCCGCCACGGTCGATGAGTTAGTACAGGTGAACCTGGGAACCGAGGCAGATCCAAGACCCACATTGGTCAGTGCCGCCATGCCCTCTGAGGAGCGGTAGCAGTACGTGGACTTCCTCATACAGCACTGTGATGTGTTCGCTTGGGGCTATGACGAGATGTCGGGGCTATATCCTCAGGTAGTCGTCCACCTCCTTGGTCTCCCGGCGAACCATCGTGGGTTCAAGCAGCCTCCCAGGAAGATGCACCCATTCCACGGTGCCATGGTTGAGGCCGAAGTTGACAAGCTTATCAAAGCCAACTTCGTGAGGGAAGTCCAGTACCCCAGATGGCTCGCCAACATTGTGCCGGTCAGGAAGAAGAACGGGCAGATCAGAGTCTGTATCGACTTCCGTGATCTCAACCGCCACTGTCCGAAGGATGATTTTCCCCTTCCGGTGACAGAGCTGTTGATTGACGCCACGGCAGGGTTCCAAGCCCTCTCCTTCATGGATGGATACTCCGGATACAACCAAATCCGGATGGCCCCTGAGGGTGAGGAGTTCACTGCCTTCCGGGCCCCCCAAGGTATCTTTTGTTACCAGGTCATGCCCTTCAGCCTGAAGAATGCAGGTGCCACCTATCAACGGGTGATGCACCGCATATTCAATCCAATCCTCGGCACACTGGTGGAATGCTACGTCGACGACTTGGTGGTCAAATCGCGCCAGCGTCAGGACCATCTCAAAGATCTTGAGAAAGTGTTCAGCTTCCTCCGGTCTCGCTGCCTGAAGATGAACCCATTGAAGTGTGCCTTCGGGGTCACCTCCGGGAAGTTTCTTGGCTTTGTGGTAAGATACCGGGGTATTGAGATCGACCCATAGAAGATCAGGGCGATTAGCCAGATGCCTCCCCCAGGTAACATCCGGGAACTGCAAGGGTTCAAAGGCCACTTAGCCTATATACGCCGATTCATCGCGAATCTGGCCGGCAAGTGTAAGCGCTTTTCTCGGATCATGAAGAAAGGTGCCACCTATGTATGGGATAAGGAGTGTCAGACCGCTTTCGAGGAAATCAAGCAGTACCTGCTTCAACCTCCGGTTCTGATGCCGCCTGTATCCGGGAAGCCGCTGGTCCTTTATGTGACCGCCCTGGAACAGTCCCTTGGTGCCCTTCTCACCCAGAAGAACAACGAGGTAACATAGAATAGCCTCTATTACCTCAGTCGCATGCTCCTCGATGCGGAAGTTAGGTATTCCTCCATCGAGAAGAGCTGCCTGGCGCTCGTATTTGCCGTACAGAAATTACGGCACTACTTGCAGCAACACGAGGTACAGTTGGTTTCTCAGGTAGACCCGTTGAAATATATCCTGAGCCGGCCTATGTTGACTGGCCGTCTAGCGCGGTGGGCTGTGATTCTCCAGCAGTTCGACATCAGGTATGTGTCTCAGAAGGACATCAAAGGGAAAGCATTGGAAGACTTTCTGGCTGCTCACCCAACCTCCGCGGATCAGCCGCTGGATCTAGGCTTTCCTGATGAGGCCGTTCTCTCGGTCGATCGTGCCGATCCATTCTGGCAGATGCACTTTTACAGTGCCTCCCGGAGCCCCACTGGTAGAAGACTCGATAATCCTAAGCTCAACAGAGTGGGCTTGGGTATCGTCTTCATTACCCCGGAGCAAGCCGTGCTGCCATACACTTTCCTGTTGTCAGAGGGCTGTACCAACAATGAGGCGGAATACCATGCCCTCATCACTAGCCTCGAGTTAGCTCTCGAGATCGACGTGCCCCATCTGTGTGTGAAAGGGGACTCCGAGCTGGTCGTTAGGCAGATCAATGGCGACTATGTTGTCAGGAAGCCGGAACTTGTGCCATTGCTGGAGTGCACCCTCCTTCTGATGGTCCAGTTCCCTTCTCGGCCATAAATTGTCCATATTCCCCGGTCGCAGAACGGTCGAGCAGATGCTTTGGCCAGCCTGGCTGCGTCACTCGCGGAGCCTGAACAGGACAACCTGATCGTTCGCGTGACGCACCGCAGGCTCATCGCTCCCGTTATCCCGGAGGGAGATCGCGGCCCGTCGGTAAGTAATCTCACCACGGTTTCCCCTGTGCCCGGAGCCCCGAGTACCACAGATATGGCAGTCGAACCAGCCCCTAATTGGAGGACGCCTTTGGTTGAGTACCTCCAACATGGCATTCTCCCGTCGGATCGGGCCGAGCGCGAGCGAGTTCGACGCCGCGCATCGCAGTTTGTCCTCTAGAGCAGTCTCGGCCTGGATCAGATCCTCTATAGACGCGGATTTGATGGTGTTCTCCTCTGTTTCCTTCAGGGAGTTGAGATCCCACGAGTCATGCAAGAGGTTCATGCTGGTTCATGCGGTGCCCATCAGACTGGGCCGAAGCTGTCCCACCAGATTCGGAGGTTGTGATACTTCTAGCCCTCCATGATCCATGAGTGCATCGAGTATGCCAGGAAGTGCCATGCGTGCCAGGTTCATGCGAACTTTGTGCATCGGCCGCCGGAGCCTCTCCATACCACCAGGTATTCTTGGACCTTTGCAGTCTGGGGGCTGGACGTTGTGGGACCTTACCTGCCGGCGATGGCTCACCAGTGCCGGTTTATTCTGACCGCCACGGACTTCTTCTCCAAATGGGCAGAGGCGATTCCGCTCAGAGAGGTCAAATCCTGTTCTATCGCTGACTTCATGACCTCCAACATCATTTATCGATTTGGAGTGCCTCACGCTATCCTCACGGATAACAGAGCCAATTTCCGAGCAGCCGAGTTGAAGAAGTTGTACGCCAAGTACAACATTCGCTCGAACCATACATCTCGCTATCATGCGCAGGATAATGGACAGATTGAGGCGTTTAACAAGACCCTCTCTAACATTCTGCAAAAGATGGTTGGTCAGAACAAGAAGAGTTGGCCAGACAAGCTCCCCAACGCCCTCTGGGCTTATTGTACGATGACTCGCAATTCCACCCAGATGACCCCTTATTCCCTGGTGTATGGAGTTGAGGCCGTCCTGCCCATCGAGATCCAGTTACCGTCCTTGCGCACTGCGGTCTACGACCAACAAGCGCCGGACAGAGCTGCTGAAACCCATCTAGTCGAGTTGGAAGCACTGGATGAGAATAGGCTCCGCGCTTTGCACAACTTGGAGAGGCATCAAAGCAGAATGGCTCGAGCTTTCAATAAGAAGGTTCGCCTCCGCTCCTTCCTGCAGGGTGACCTAGTGCTGGCCCTAAGAGCACCAATGATCCCCGGCAGGAAGCCGCCCAAGTTGGAGCCCAAGTGGGAGGGACCTTTTGTCGTCCACAAGGTCTATCCCAATGGCGTGTACTCCCTAGCGACTATGGATGGTGAGAGTCTCACTCCTCCCACCAACGCTAGGTTCCTCAATCAGTACTTTCCCTAAGCGTACATCGTCCCGCATGACGTTAAACTGCACTTCGTCCCGCATGACGTTAAACTGCACTTCGTCCCGCATGACGTTAAACTGCACTTCGTCCCGCATGATGTTAAACTGCACTTCGTCCCGCATGACGTTAAACTGCACTTCGTCCCGCATGATGCTAAACTTCACCACGTCCGAGCTACAAGACGTTAAACTATTCAGCATTCATCCTGCATGACGCTAAACTGCACCTCAAGAACTACGTGCGGCTTGATTCCCATCCTTATGGGGTACGTAGGACCACCTGAACATTCATGTTTCAGGCCCAGCCCCATCCATCAGGAATTTCCATCCCATCTCGGGCCCTTGTCCCAAGTGCCTCTGGGTATGCGGCGTATGGTGTGAGCGGGGCTATTCCCTCATTCACGTCGGTTTGCTCTCCACGCTGTACGCCCCCCATGTTTGGGGATGCCTTCCGCTCCCCCCTTTCTTTTTTCGTCCGGCATGACGTTAAACTGCACTTCAAGAACTACGTGCGGCTTGATTCCCATCCTTATGGGATACGTAGGACCGCCTGAACATTCATGTTTCAGGCCCAGCCCCATTTCCTGGGAATCTCTATCCCGCGTTGGGCCTCTGGCCCAAGTTCCCCTCCTTTTTGTGCGAGGCGTATGGTGTGAGCGGGGGATTATGTCCTCATTCACGTCGGTCTACTAGCCGTTCCGTACGCCTCCCCCGTGTGTGGGACTACCTCACACCCCTCATCGTCCTGCATGACGTTAAACTGCCTCTCAAGAACTACGTACGGCTTGATTTCCATCCTTATGGGATACGTAGGACCGCCTGGACGTTTGTGTTTCAGGTCCAGCCCTGTCTTTTGGTTTCTCTCAGGGTGAGTCCTCCGACCCTTTCCGGTGATCTGTTAACATGTTTTGGGTACTCCGGTCTATGACCTGTAGTGTCGGATTCAATCTTGACAAGTCCTGTGTTACTTGTCGGGCCTCGCGCTTCCTCTTGTTTGGGCCTTCCTGGGCAGCAAATCGATATGAATCCTGCGCTTGAGCAGTTGATGATCGTTTGCTTGCCTCATCCTAGGCTGACGCGATCGGATGTTGTGTTGCGAATATGGTCAGCAACGTTCTTGATCGCCATGTCAACTCTTTCAGGCCCTGAACATTGGTTGTGCAGTCTTTATCACACTCTGCCTCAGTGCGTTGTGGTGGGAACTCGACACTCTCTCTTCATACTGACCCTCAGTACACCTCTACGCGTTAGGAAGGCCAACTAGGGTAATGGTGTCATGCGAGGCTCCCACGATATGAGCACCAATGATATATGATAATGTCCTCCCTAAGGGACATGTATAGCTAGACCCTCGTCCCCATGAGGAGGAAGGAGTCGCCCGGACAATCGCGTTCTGGGCCCAGCATAGCTGGAGGCTAGCATCTCTGCCCCTCGGTTGATAGACATATGCAGGCCCCTATCCCAGGATCCTTCCCCTAGAATTGTGCGTGACCGCAGGGCTGGGATGTGTCCCCACCTCCGTTGTGTCCACCGTACCACAATAAGCGGATTCCTCCATGGTCTGAACCACACGACCTTAAACTGTGTTGCTTGGTCTTACCACACGACCGTAAACTGTGATCGTCTTGGCCGCCCGACGAGAAACGGCACTACATCGTGATGTTCTCCTCGGGGGACACTCACATTGGGCGCTGGTTAATAACCACCCCATTTATCAATGCCTTTCATGGCTTGATTATTGTGGCGACTCAAGGTATTTCTTAATCACAGGCATGTCGCTGCGCAAAGAAAAACCACCCACCTTTAAGGACAAACAAGAAATATCAAATACCGCTTCTTCTGGGTGCGAGGGCCAGACCCGCACCCCTCCCCGCGCTGGTGCCCAATTGTGTTGTGCCGCGCTTCAAGAACTATGTGTGGCTTGATTCCCATCCTTATGGGATACGTAGGAACGCCCGGATGTTTGAAACTTCGGGTCCAGCCCCCCACCTCTTAGAGATTCCCCCTTCTCTGGGGAATCCGCCGCCTTAGGGTCACCCTCAAGGCGTGTCCCTCGACCCCTTGCAGTGGTCCACCGGTGTCAAGAGTACTCTGGTTTATTTCCAGGAGGGTCAGGTTCAGCTTGGTCAGGTTCCTTCCACTTTTCAGGCTTCGTGCTCCCCTTCATTCGGACCCATCGCCTACGCCCTGGGTGGAACCCCCGTGATCGGTCTGGATACAATGCCTCAATGCTCTCCCACCGACTCGGGCTGGTGCCCCCAAGGGCCTCGGGCAGCAAATCGATATGAATCCTGCGCTTGAGCGGTTGATGCTCGTTTGCTGCCTCGTTCCATCAACGTTCAGTGTGATATTGATGCTGCTTTTCTGCCACGGTCGGCAGTACTCCCATGTCGTTACACCTGTGCCCCAGTCCTTGAGTGAACGGCTGCATGATTCACATTACGTTTTCCACCCCCCATTCTGACCAGGAAAAATCTCAGCACTCTTGACACTATCCCTCAGTGCATCTTCGCATATCCAGGGGATAGGACCACGATGTGGCGTACTTTGAGGTTCCTATGGTCCGAGCTCTAAGACCTTAAACTAAGATTTGCCCCTATGGTCCGAGCTCTACGACTTTAAACTAACATCTCCCGAATCGGGGTTCTACGTCCCGCATGACGTTAAAACTGCACTCTCAGAACTACGTATGGCTTGATCTCCAGCCTGATGGAGTACATAGGAACGCCCGGGCATCTCGACTTGGGTCCAGCCTCAGGGATCGCTAAGTTCCGCCCCTCCTCATCGCCGGCCGTCTGGCCTGGCTTCTGGTAGAGTGGTGCGGTTGTGATATTCTCCCTGATTCAGCTCGGGATGCCCCATTGCAATGATGGGAAGCAACAGTTTCCTCATCAAAGAGGTTCTGTCTGAGAATTGGGGTGATTCACGGCCAGATTAGTGCATCCGCCTAATACGCTTTCCCCACGGTGGCGCAATTTTGGGAGTGTTAGATTTTGTCCGAACAAATCATCACTTCGCCCCACGCTTCGCATGCCCTTTTGATCCAGATTTCCACCCTTGTGTCTGAAGAAACCCCAAAGCAGTATTGATGATGACATGTGATCCGCCTCCTGCAACATGAATGATGACCTTCGGTCTATCTATTGCGGTAGTATGGTCGATTGATCCATTGTCCGCTTGCCGTCTTGGGCATTTCCTGGAAGGCCGACCGTCGTGGATTTCTGAATTCGGGACAGGCGATTCACCCTTTCTCATTTCCCTATGTTCGGATAAAATCTCAACACCCCTAGCATTGTCCCGCTCGTGTGTCGGAACAAGTTGGGGGGATGGTACATTGATTAGTTCTGAGGTCTCCTTTCCTAGGAATGACCTCCCTCTTTTCCTTAGAAATCCAGGCCCAATTGTGGATGCCTGAAGCTTGGTTAACGCTCCCGCAAGACGATGAATTGTGGTTGAGCACGTTAAGCCAAAAGATGCAGATAAATATATTGATTCATACAAATGGATCGAAGTATTGAGTAGCGGAAGAAAAAGGTTCTGGGAATAGTAAAAACAAAGCCCCTAGGGATTAGCGTGTTGAATGAGTCTTTCCGATGCCTCTACCCTTTGGCTGGCGGCCTCCAGAGCTGCTTCTCGCTCTCTGCATGCCCTTTCTTCGTCGGCGGTCGGAGCACGCAGCTCGCCGATCCTGGCCTGTGCACGCTCCCGCTCGACTTGAAGTGTGACCATCTGGTGGCCCGCCTCCGTCAGCTGTACCTGGGCGTCATCCAGCTGGGACGTCAGTTGCTCCACAAGCTCAGTGAACGCTGCGACGAAGTCCTCCTTCTCTGCCGCCTGCCCTTCGTGGCGCCGGACTTCCTGCTCCGCCACGAGGAGCGCCCGCGTGTACTCCGACATGTCCCGACATTGTGCGACATCAGCACGCCGGCGGCTCTCGCGCATCTTTTCGGCCATGAAATCACGGACCGTCAGATGGAGGTGTTGAGCATCAGCTCCCCCAGCACACAGGAAGCACAGCCAGGTTTGAAGCGATCCCATGCGCCCCAGCCACTCCGATGGGGGTCACTTGAGGAAGCGCTGGATGCACTTCCACCCCCTGCGGCGCGTTATCTGGCTCTCCTCGACCGCCTCTGTGTCCGAGTCGTCCATCTCCTCGGGGTCGGCAGGCCGGTAGGCAGGGAAGGCAGCCAGCAGGTCTGCTGCGGGGTCCGCCCCTGGGATGTCCTCACAGGGGATAGGTTCCCCAACATCTGGGAGACCTTCTTCTCTCGCCCCAGCGGCGTTGACACCCTCGTTAGCCCCTGACCTCTCTCCGATGGCAGCACCGCCGGCGTCCGCTGCCCCCTGATCAGCAGTTGGTGGGGCCGGCTCGGTGTGAGAAGTCTGTTCCGGAGCAGGCGGCATGTCTGCCACTGGTCCACTCGTGGATGGCCCGGGTTCGGCAGCCCGACGAGCCTCCAGTATTGAGATCACTGCACAGGGCATGCCGTGGTTAGTCACGGATCATCAACGGCAAGCACCAACAATAAAGTAGGGAGACTTACGGGAATCCAGAGCATCATCTTCCGCTGTCTCGGCCGCTGCAGGAGCAATTGTAGCAGGGGACCCTTCAGCGCTTGTCAATTCAATGATGGGTGTCTGGCCCCCGCCCTGTCCTGCTGGCGCCTCTCCTACTCCTACTGAGGATGCCTGACCAACATCCGTGCACTCCTGAGGAAGGTGAAGAAATGGGTTAGAAGCTGCATAAGAGAATGGATGAAGCAGGTTGAGTAGGGATAGAAGCGGACCTCGAGAAGCTCAGTGATATCAATATTGCCAGAGTCGGCCACCTCACCGCTCTCCCGCGGGCTCCCCGGATGGGACCTTCCCTCAGAGCCTTCATCCTCCCCCGTCTCCTCCTCTTCCTCGGAGTCGTCATTACTATCATCTTCCTCCGGCGGCATCTGTTCTGGAGCAGGCTCTAGACCGAGCATCACCTTCACCAGAAGGGACGGCTCCGCACGCTGACCACGTTGGCGCGCGTACTCATCCATGGCCGTCAGATACGCATACCGCCAGTGGAAGTTCACCCTGTCGGCGACCTGAAGGCGCCCGACCTCTGGAAGATGGATTCCTTCTCTGGTTATCTTCTGCCAGATGGTTTCGGTCCCCAGCGACTGCCGCAGGGTCATCCAGGCCGACCACAGCGCTGGGAAGACTGCATCGTGGGAGGGTTTGAGCAGACGCCTTATCTGCTTCCCGGGCCGCTCCCCGACCACCGCATGTGCCCCCTCTCTGGGCGCTGAAGCCGTGGCGGCAGTCTACGATGTGCCCGCCGCCGAAGTCCCTGCCCGCGCCGGCTCCGCTGCTTGGCACGCCTCCGTTCTCCCCCGCGTAACGGCGCCTTGCCTCCTTCCTTGATGCCCGGTCTCCGCACGGGTGACCTCAAGCCGCCGAACTGGCTTCCGTAGAAGCCCCTCGGGGTACGCGATGGCCCAGGGTTCGGCGTTATCGGTTTCCAAGCCTGCGTCGACCCCGGTAGGAGGGAGAGTGATGACATCGCCAGAGCCGAAAGCGGCGAACATTAGCCACATCTGGCGAAGGACGCAAGGGTTCGTCTCCTCCCGGACAGCAGCGAATACCCTCTTCGGCATCCGTTGAAGGCACCCGAACTACCTGGCGAACCGGGTTGGCACGTAGGGCTCGCAGATCACCTTCCCGTCGATCCGAGCCACGAGCACCCCGCCCCGCATGCTCAGGAAGTATTCGTGCTGCTCCAGCGGACCCTGTCCATTGTCGATCATCTGGCCAACGAGAGTGGGGAACGGGCTGAAGTTGAAATTGGCGTGATTGCCAATCCGAATCCTCACTCCCTCCTCATTTAGGGTCATTAGAGCGACCCCCGTGATGTTCAGCAAGGAGGGTCGCAGGCCGTTTCCCGGAGGAATGACGGCGTTTGGAAACGTGTACCCACTGAGGTGAGCATCCACCCAGCCGTGGAAGAATTGAAAGGGCCCACAGATCCTTCGTGGTGACCCCCCTCGCGAGATGTGTCCCAGGATGGTGTACAGCTTAACCAGCACTGGGACCCCGAGGTTGTATCTTTTGTTGGCAGCCATAGCGCCCGCCATCACCAGTGTCGTCGGGCGGACGCTCATCCTCACGTCCCGCACTGGCAGGAGCCACCCACTCAGAAAGGCGGCCAGGAACACCGCGTACCGGACATTTGGGTCCCGGGCCTCGATGACGCGGTACCCCCATGAGCGGTAGTCTCCCGTCTCCAGGACCCGCCAGTACGACCCGTTCCGGCTCCTCTGAGCCGCGGTCGGGCACCGCTTCCCCCTGCCCGGCATCTTGACCACTGGGTCATGCTCCAAGAACTGGCCGAACCACTCCTTGTAGGCTATGTCCTTGTGGAAGTCCTTGACCTCGAGCTGCTGCGTAGCCAGGTCCAGTAGATTCCATGTCAGGATGGGAGTCCGTGACCTGTCGCCCCAGGTGTTCCTCGGAGGCAGGAACTCGTCGTATTGGTAACCCTCCAGTGGGATACCTCCGATGCAGTGGATGTCCCAGAGACCGATGTTGACCTCCCCATGGTGAATATGGAAGGTTTTGGTATCCAGGGACCAGTGGGTGAACAGCTCCGGCCCGAGCTCGGGCTGCTGGTAGAAGTGGAACTGTGACGTCCACACAGCCTCAAACAGGCCGATGTACCGCAGTTCCTCCACGAAGTGATCGCAGGTGTGGCGTACCCAGAACGCCCAGGCCCACTCACTGGTGAAATTGCCCCCAGACCGCAAGTCTCAGTCCTTCAGCCAGCCCCTGGTGTCGTCAGTGACACTCTGGCGATACGTGCTCGAGTAGAGGGCTGGAGAGTTCTCCGCAGTAGGCTCACTCCCGGTAATGGTTCGCGTCCTCGGGTTCAGTACATAGACGTCTAAGTGCATGGTCTCCCTGGCAGGATGCCCGTTGTTGGTGATGTTGTAGCGGAGAAGCTCGTCCTCCCAAGTCACCCAGGTCCGTGGCGCATCAACCTCGAACCCCGGCACCGGAACCTCATCCAGGATGCCGTAGTTCCAGAGTGGCAGGTTGTCCGACAGCGGATATGTCTTCTGGGCCGGCGTCAGCAAATCGAACAAGGATTGATTGTTGGAAACAATCTCCTTGGCTCCGTAGACCTCCTCGTTCGCCTCCATCTCAGCTCTGCGAATGACGACATCCCCCTCATTCACTTGATTCGCGGCCATCTCAGAAGCTCCGGGAGTCGTGTGGGTTAAGGGATGAGGCATGCGGAATCGGAGGAGGCTGGTAGAGAAATTTGGGAGTTGGCGAGCAATCCTAGTGGACAGCGCGCAATTGGGAAGTCTGTCGCATAAAACCCCGGGTGTTCGCGCAAAAACAAGCCGAAATCCGGATGGGTTTGCGCGCCGAACGGGCGAATTTCGCGCCGTCAATGGCAATTTCGCGCACGAGAGCTGGGAAGCTTATCGCGCGGAAAGCCTGTGTACGGCACGCGGAACCCAGGGCCCCTATTTATAGGCGAGGCCGGGTGTCCGCACCACGCGGAAAGCACTTTGCGCGACCGCGGCAGCGAATTTCGCGCCTGACGCCCTTTTGCGCGCCAAAGTCCCGCGCCACCCAGGACTTCGGCATTCTGGCGTCTCCCTCGGAACCCGATCGTTGTGACCTCTCGCCGATCAAATTCCGAGGGGGGGCTTTTGTAGACGCCGGAAAAGTCCGTTGCTCCTCAAACGAAGTTCTGGATGAGGAAAGCGAGGTCATATTTGGAGTCAGAAGCACGTTTCGGAAGGCCCGAAGGCCGTGCGCGAAATATCAGAGGTCCGCGCGCAATATTGGCTAGGCGCGCGTAATCCTTCCGGGATTCGCGCAATGGGGAAAGTCGGCGCGTAATTTCCCGCGCACGACGTCCCTGCGCGACCGTATTGCGCGTCGGGCCCCTATTTCGCGCCCGCGCCGAATTGCGCGCCCGCGAACCGAATTGCGCGCCCAGGGTTGCCTATAAATACAAGGCGACCCCCAACGTTTTGAAGTTTTCCAGAATTCGAAGAGTCGCTCGTGCGCGCAATCCTTCCCCCTCCGTGCGCAATGCAGATCTTCAGGTAACCTCTTTTATTTCGCGCAAGCAAGCCTCGGGGTTCGCCTTCGCGTGCAACCCCTTTGGCTTCTTTCCTTTGACCAATTCCTCACCCGAAGGCTTTCGCGCGCAAAAGAAGCCTCTTGCGCGCAATTTCCCCCCCGGGTGCGCGCAATCCAGCCCGATTGCGCGCACCCCCCCCCCCTATAAAGTGTCCATTCGTTAAAGAATGGGCCGTTGCCCCCGCGCGCTATCCGAAGCCCGGTGCACGCAATCTCCACCTCCCGCGCGCAAAGCGCTGGCCCAATTGCGCTCCAGCCCGCCCAATTGCGCGCCGACCCGCGGTATTGCGCGCCAAGCTCCTCTTTTGCGCGCAAACCGCCCGAGTCTCCCCCTTTGACCCCCTGAGGGTACCCGCCTGCGTGGTGCCCGATGATCTTCATCCCGGGTGCCCTCACCGTGCGTTGTCTTTCCGTGCGGCCCTCCAGGCTCACGCGAAGTGACACGGACCCATCGGCGGCAACTACACGTCCAAGCTGCACGACGTTAAACTACCTAGAATAACGTCCAAGATGCACGACGTTAAACTGCCTTGCATAACGTCCAAGCTGCATGACGTTAAAATGCCTAGCATAACATCCAAGCTGCACGACGTTAAACTGCCTAGCATATCGTCCAAGCTGCATGACGTTAAACTGCCTAGCATATCGTCCTCAACACACGACGTTAAACTGTACTTCGTCCAGCAAGACGTTAAACCGTCTGCTTCGTCCTCAACACACGACGTTAAACTGTACTTAGTCCGGCAAGACGTTAAACCGTCCGCATCACCCGATCTCGTGCCTCGCACGCAGGGTCCCCCCCGGCTTGGATGTGGCCCTCAACCGCTCGTCTCTGCAGGGATGTCGGGATTGCCCCTCTTTAGGGATGATTTATTGGAATGGCCTTCGCCCACGGGGGCAGGGTATTACAAACCCCTAGTTTCTTGTGGGGGACTGCACGTGTGTGTCTCCATTGTGCTTCCCCACTGCCGAAGCCAGTAGAGGGTGTGACAGGGATCGAGGTCTCTCACCTTTGGCCCAAGTCCCTCTTCAACTGAGCTTTTCCGCACTCAGGTTGCCTCAGTGCGTAAGTCCTGACAGAATGAACTACGTGGACTTTGATCCCTGTCTCCTAAATAGGGTACGTAGGAAGCCTCCCTGAGGTTCAAGCCCACCACCTGGTCGTCCCGGTCGTATTCACGTCGGTTCGTCCATCAGTGGACCCCTCCAGGGTTCACATTCGCGTCGATTCACCTATGAATATACTCTTGTGGGGGACTGCACATGTGTATCTCCATTGTGCTTCCCCACTGCCGAAGCCAGCAGAGGGCGCGACAGGGATCGAGGTCTCTCACCTTCGGCCCAAGTCCCTCTCCAACTGAGCTTTGCCGCATACGGGCCTCCTTAGAGTGTAAGCCCCAAACACAAGCATCCAGCATGACGTGAAACTGTGATCCACCCGGCCGTTCCATCCCCCTCAGTGCGAGGTGGTTCGGTTCAATCCTCCGCCCGGCAGCCTCGACCTCCTTGTGAGTCGGCTTTCCATCGTCCAGCATGATGTTAAACTGCATATCCGAACTACGTTGACTTTGATCCGTGCTAACGCACGGTACGTAGGAAGCCTCTACGGGGTCCAAGCTCTTCACTCTATCGTCCATCCTGATCCTTACCCGGGCCGCCACATCCCAGTGGGGTCATGCCATTTCGTTCCACTCCACTTCACTCGGGAAGCCGCCCATGTGCTGGCCCCAGCGTCGGAGGTTCCCCGCAAGGGGTTCTGTCATCTGATCCACTCCTCGTGTTGATCAGTCCGATGTCGTCCCCGCTGGACGTTAAACTCGCGGCATACCCCGTGTTAAACATGGGAAGCTGAGGAAAACCTCAGGTAACGCAGTTCCCCGTACCCAGCGCGGGATGCCTCAGGCCATCACGCCTTCGAGAAGCCCTATTAGGGAAGGAAGGCAGACATGCAGAGTCGCAGTGTTGAGACACGCCCCCAACACCCGGAGCTACCCGGTCTCCTCACCGCAGGTTGCTGCCCCGACCAGACTCCTTGGAGCGTCTGGGCGGAATCAGCGTAATTAACCGGTGTCCATGAAGATATGGCACCGGGAACGAGATTCACGAACATTCTTAAATCTATGAGGGAGACCCGGATTAGGCGATGAGTTCCGAGGAGACGTCCACGGAAGTAGGAGCCGACATCCCATAATCCCGGTTTCGATCAAGGAGCAGACGTCCCTGAATAAGGGACAGATGCCGCTCGCCTTTGGAAAGCGGGACTGCGAGGCCACAAGCCGCGCTCCCATCCCCTCGGGTCGACGAGCGCACGCGCGAACGCGTCCTGGCGGAACAGCGTCGAAACAGAAACCCGACGCACATCTGCACCGAAACACCAGTTATATCAATTATTGTTATTTTTGTCTCTATGATCAATTGTTCCTTCTATTTACATACAATGATTCAGTAATTTACATTATTTTATATTTATCCATTATGTTATAGACTGGTAATGGGGGAATAGTCTCCCCACAGACACACAATTGTCCATTTCTACTAGTCGGAATCTTCTGCAATTTGGGGAGATGTTCTTCCCACCATGTGGACCACTTGGCTAGAAGAACCTATTAAAGGGAAATTGGGTTCTATATTTCACAAATAGTGTGAAAATATATATGATCATCCTATGTAAATTCCATCCAATGTAGTATATGTGATTAATATTTAAAAGGGGTTGTTATCTATTATTTATGGGGATAACCAATACATAAATGACATACCTATAGTTTGGGATTCTATTGAAATATATCTAAAATAGTTTCATGGTATTACACTAAATAATGATGTCAATTTACAAATAGAAATCATAAATAGAAGACACCTATATCAAAGATTGAATATATAATGGTCATAATTTAGTTACAGTAACAATCGATGAAACACCATAAGAATCATGTCAAGGGAATAAATCACCCAAGAATGTCTCCTTGGGGTGAAACATAACTTTTTTAGTAATAATATTTTATCAATGTGGTTGTGGATTGATTATTAAGAAATTTTAAAATTAATTATCAATAAGAAGTATTCTCTAACATATATATTTTTTTGACCCACTGTGTAATGGTAAATACTTTTATAAAATTAACCATAATTTATGATATAAAAAATAAAGGTTCACTAAGGGGGATTTTACCATATAAATATTATTTACAAGGTATAGAAACTATGAATTTATGGTGTTGTTATTTGGTCATTATAATTCCCCCATTATCTACATATATTTAATGAATTTAGTATTTAAATATAACCTTAATAAGTTATTGATAATCTATATAACTGGTATTCTTTTTTATTCAATGTTTATGTAAAAGAATTTGCATCACCTAAAAATTATATTGAAGGCATTGAGAAAGGAAGTGATATATGAAAAAAAAACACCATGTGTTGATTATTTCATCATAAAATTCATTTTTTCATCATATAATCTCATAGGAGGGTATATTATTAGATATTAAAAGAGATAAGTGACTGGATATTAGCTCAGACAATCCAATTTGACCAAGGACCATAGTTTTCTTATTATAATAGGATATTATTGAATATTTCTATATGATATATCATAATAGTGTAATATACTCACCATGATAATGGAAAATGAATATAAGTTATTTTTTTTGGATAAATGCGATCAAAAATTGAATGTAACTATAGAGAAGTTTGGTCAGTGCACCTGTATATAAATTACCATGTATTAGAGATGGAATTAGAATATATAATGATGAATCAATGAATTTACTAGAAGGTATTCCATGATTTTCAATGTTTTGATAATGAATTCATGATGGATGGGGTAAAATATATTATTTTTCAAATTGGGGATCAACAATCTATCAATGTGAGGAATAAAGATCCATGGAAGGAATATGCACAATTGGAAGATATGGTGATAAGTACTCTAGAGTATAAACATTATTTTTATTTAATGATAATGATCAAGATTAGTGTATGTGTTCCATTCACGCATTATTTTTATAAGTATTTTCCTAATGAAGTTGATTTTCAATAGTTTTATGTTCATCATACATGTAAAAAGAGGTATAATGATAGAAAATATTATATCGGGTGGGTCAACATAATGAGAGATATTTTTGATTATGTGTCTTGATAAATTTTATATCACTATTATATGTATGAGATTCAATTTCCATCTCTATGATACAACCATTACTAATAGCAGAATAGAAATGCAAAAATCTCACTCTGGATTTTGGGATTTGAATCATCAAAACATTAAATGAGAACAATGATATGTTTTTTGTTTGTAATAAACATACAAACATGAAAAAATAAATTATTATTATAGAATACTTCACTTTGGATTGATATTTGTTAATTTATATTCAGTATGTTCAATGGTTGTTTAAAGTAAAACATTATGTGGTCTTTGGTCAGGATATGAGGCTTACATCGATGATAGTGGGATGTCCTGAGCTCAGTCTAGATACAATGTTTTGTTTCAATATTTTGTATTATCATAAAATAGATCATATTTATGATATAACAATTATTAAACTATAATATATTTTTTGATATAATTATATGGATTTCATAGGTTTTTTGGATCAATGTCATTTTGAAGTTTAGTTTTAATTTAAAATTAGTTTAGCACGATCATTCCAATAGATCCTTAATAATATCTCTATAAAAATTAGTTTATAACTTTAAAATGTTTTGATTATATTGGGGATATAATTATTTTAGTACATGAGTTAGATTAGAAAATAATAGATATTGAAATTTTTATTTAGTAGTGCATCTAGCCATCTCAGAGTCAATAGAAAATTTATATTGAAAATCATGGACATGAAATGGATTTTGAAGTTATTTAAAATGTTATATATGAATTTTCATGTTGAATAGGGTTATGAAATTATGAAGGAACGAAAGGAATAGTTATATTTTAATTTTTTCAATAAATATTCAGGATTATTTGGGGATGGTAGATTATAATTTTCAACATCCACCAATTCTCTCTCATTGTCACGATGTGTTCCATGTATCTTTCCTAGGTAATTACATTCCTGATCCATCACATGTATTAAACTCAATGTCTATACAACTACAACATGATTACATTAATGAGGAATAAACAAAACAAATATAGGATTGTTTGGATAATGTATTATTATAAAAGACATCTCACTTTCTAAATGTTCTCTAGAGAAATCATACATTCAAGGAAGGTGTATGGGAAAATGAGGATATAGTTAATGAAGATATTATCTATTTTTTTATATAAGATTGGGGTAATTTCTGGGAGGTATTTATTTTCATGTGGATATAATGATACACCAAGATATTTTGTGAAATAATTTTCAAAATAAATATAATTACATTGATAGATTGAATTACATGAAACACTGAGTTTAGATAAACAATCATATACTATTAAGTTATAGTTATTTTCTAGACCATAGATTTGAAGGTATTAATTGGACTATCAAAATTATGAAATATTTATAGTTAGAATTGAATAAATGAACTCATTATGTATCAATTAATTATTAATAAAAAATAAAATCATATGAAACTAAAAGTGATATATTTATGAATATCTATTTTAATTAACACATTTTATTTTTCTCATAATAAATAAAATTATTCACTTTTAGTAAATTTATTTATTGAAATTTATACATTATAAAATTAATAATTTTTTAGGACTTTCATTAATTGTTTTCTTGGAATTAGATTAGAATAAACTATTTTTATGCATAAAATTTAGTTTTTTAAAAAAAATTAGAAAAGTTTAATTTTTATTTTATTATTATTTTTTAGCACTTATATATATTTATTTTATAAAATGTATTTCATATTTGGAATTAATAGGTTAAAATATGAAAAAATATATCCCTTCTCTTATTGGAAAATATTAATAGTAACCGTGGTAAAATCCATCATCTTAGAAAAAGGTAAATAAATATAATCTAGTATATAACTAAGAGATAAGGACATAATATTTCATCTTAATTATTATTTAATATATATATTTTGAACCATATCACAATATACTTTAAATTGAGTAGTTTAAAGGACACGTTAGGATGAAAATTTCTTGTACTATATTAAAATCAAAGAAATTTAAAAAAATAACCATCTAGGTTTTAAATATCTCTTATTAGTCCATGTAGGGAAAAAGAAATTTTTAAATGAATATAATTTTGTATTTTGATATTAATGAAATAATATTCAGTATGTAAATTTGTTTAGAATTGTTAGGAATTCTATAATAACATTAAATTCTAATGCAACAATGATGTTGTATTTATCCAAAAAATAAAAAACAATAAAAGATATTAAAAATATTGAAAGAAATATAATATTGTTTCTATAAGGAGTAAATTTAAATTTTTATATGAATATGACACATTATTTTAATATTAATGAAATTTAATCAAATTATAACTTTCTATTTACTAATTTTAAGTCACATTAATTGAATATGATATAAATTGGATGAAATAATATTTAAAAATATTTTCGTATATTTAATAAAAATATAAAAAACTTATAAGAGGATCACAAGGATAACATATAATATAGAATTTCATCTTGTTCCCATTTATAATCAATTAGAACAATTTTTCTTTATAACTGATAAAATATATTTAAATATTTAAAAAAACCAACTGTAAGCCTCCCCTGAATTATAAAAATAAATATTTCCATTATATTCATTACAACACAATGTATAGACCTAACCCCATAAGCTCAAATATGGTGTATGTTACTAATTGCATTTTCATGGTTATAAGGAATCTAGCCCAAAATGACCAATCAGTTTACTAATAATGGTAAACCTAATACATAAAAGAGCCATGTATTTTAAAAAGAATACATTAATTAAAAGTTATTATTTTATTATTTTTTGAAAAATAAAATTTATCATAACTCTAATCCAATTAGTATATCCCTTCACATCTTTTATACTATGCTTCATGGATACCTAGGGAAAGAAACACAATAAGGGTGAGCTCAAATGATTAGTAAGGGGAAAATATTGAATATGCAGTAATGAATAAATGATAATAATAATTATGTAATTATAAATAATATAACACACAAACCATGTAATCAATTAACAGATACGGATGAGCATAAACAATATTGAAAGTTAATAACTGGAAACATATGAAATTAAAATAAATAGACAAGTAAAAATGATTGTGAAATTGTAAGAAACTGAATCACATGCAATATAAATGACTTAAAATGAAATATATCCATAGATATGTGACATAAAATCTAATGTATGAATAATAATGAAAAATATACAAGAAATTCATAATTATTTTATGTCATGTATTAGGCACATGATGACATATCCTATCAATATCAATCCTCTACATAGTTTAAAACAATGGATAGAAACCCCTTTTAGTTGGGAATCCTATTACTCACATTAGAACCTGTTGATACCCCGAGAATCTATATAAATTCCATACTCCAACCTCTATTTCATGTCCAGATAATTCTTCATATTGGGTAATATATTTAGTTAACAAACAATATGCCTTATCAACTACCCGTATTAAATAAAAAGATACATGTTTATTAATAATTTTTTAGTTAATCAAATAACTGTCATTATGTGAACCATATATAAAATGGTGTATGTTTTAGGAAATAGTAATATCCATGATAAAGTAAATGGATAATATAGAGAAATTAAAGGTGAAATGATCATTGAGGATTGAATATTTCATGTGGACTAATATATAAATCCGTGAAGTGAATGTGAATGCAATCTCTGGCCAATTAAATCATAATCCATCTATAGGAAAAGTAAGGATCATATAAATACAACATATCCCATATTGTGTAAAATAAGTGGTTTTTTTTATTAATGTAAATATTATAAAAATATCATAAACAAATTGTTGAAGAGAATATCATTCTATTTGTAAAATCCTTTTGAAAGTCATTGTTTTGAAAATCACATTAGAAAAAATGTTCATTAAAAATTAACCTTGTATACATAAAAGGGATAATTAAATGAAATTATGACAACAAAACATGTACTTTCATTACAATGTAAATGAATATTCATATTACGTGGTAAAAAGTTTTGAAAAAAATTGTTTGTTAGGAAATATAAAAAAATATTACTTTAAAATCATTTATAAAGTCAAAAAGGGAAAACATTTCATTCCAAAATCATTTTGAAATAATTTTTGAAAACATTTTAAAAATACATGGTTTATAGACAAAAATAGGTTATCCAAATAATGAGTGAAATGAAGGTAGGTTTTTATAAAAACATTTTTAAAACCCATTGAGTACTAAAGAGTGGGAAAATTGAAAAAGTAATTGAAAATGTCATGAATTACCATAGGAGTGGAAATTAAAATGGTTAATTGAACAAAGTTAATATAATTTCCTCAAATTTATATACTATTTGAATTATAATTAATGTTATTATTGAGGAAAATAATATTTAATCATTCTAAAACATATCATTACACATTGAATCATTTTAAATAATAAATCTCATGAATTAATAATATTAAATTAAATGTTTAAATGACATTAATATAAATTAGTTAATGATATAATATATAAAAATTGGAATTATATACTCTAAAGATGATATGTATGTGGTCAACATGACATTTATCTCACATATGTAAATAGTAAGATGAGAATCCATTATCTTGAGTTTCTTTATAGGTGAAAATACTTTAACATCATATATAATAAATTTATATTATTTTTACATTATTTAGAATCTTTTTCATGTTTATAATTATATTTATTTCACTTTTTACTATATTTTATACAACTACATGAACAGTTATGTTTATGTTTGATGTTTTGACAATATTTGTTTATGAATAAAAAATAATAATGGTAGGGAATATATGGTCAAATGATTCATTAAATAAGATAAAAAGATTAATAAAATTGAAATAATTACCATATTTATTAATTAATTACAATTTTTAAAATTACCATTAAATTTGGTTAGGAAAAATTAATCATTGTTTCGATCATGGAGACGGTAGGTCATACGTACACATGAGTAATATTTAAATTATTTAAAGATCATCAGGGAAATAAATTAAGTAACATCATATGGCTTTATAATGATAATTATATCCTAAATACGTTTTTATTTAATAGTTTATACTTATATATATAATTATTTCGATATAAATGAAATCTAATCGGGTTTAGGAGGTTGTAGTGTGCACGTCCACGAATGAAGTAATCACTTAAGTGTGTGAATAGGTAATAAAGAAAATGGTATATATATAGTATATTACAAGAAATGTAAATATGTAATTAATATAATATAATTTTTTTATTTTACATATTTCTAATTAAAAACATACTTTATGTATTCTATGTTTAGTGTTAACGAATCACATTGCATTGAGGGGGCGTCAGTCCCCACTTCATCAAACAATGTAATCGTATTAATTTAAAATGGAATGTATTAAATGAATGGTTAATAAAAGTATTAAATTTGTATAAATAGATACTAAATATCCTATATATCACATATAAATAGAGTTCCTATCATAATTACCATCCATGAAATTTGTTAATGGAAAATGTAAAATCATCATTTCATGATTTAGTAGTACGTCGTACACAGAAATATTATGTTTGTTACACATTAGATGGGGGTGAGTATATTTGTAGGTAAAAATAGTAACATAATAATATCATTGTATATAAAGTATATATATTTTTATATAATATTAGAATAAAGTGATTTTAGGGTGTGGATAATATAAATAAAATAAAAAACATGAGAGAAGATTTGTCCTCTTAATCGGGAAACTACTTGTTGTTTGAACCAAAAGGCTTCCTTGGAATCATTTAATCCCAAATAAATTATTATATGTTTAGATGAGGGATTATGGGAATCTATAAGGACAAATAATGGTTGAACCTAAGTGTTTTCATATGTTTGGGGAATAGGTTGTGGTGGTTGCCTTTTATAGGGAAGGAAAAAGACATACCTAGAATTACTAGAAACAAGTTAGGTGTAAACTTGTAATTTCTTAAATAAAATCATACCAAACAAAAAAATCACATTAACAGAATTTATATTACCAATATATTTCCATAAAATGGGTTTTGGACATGTTTTTTGGTCATTAGGCTCACTAAGTTAAAGGTTTAGTTCGTTATTAAACATAATAATACCTTAATAATTATAATTAATTTTAATTAAATTTACTTTTATTTTTGGTAAAAAACAAATTTGGACTTATTAGGCATTATAAAATAAAATTATTTAAAATATGGTATTAATTTTACTTAATTAAAATTACATAAGTGACATAAAATAATTTAATATTAATCCCTCAAACGAGACAACGTTGCAGGTTTTTGAAATAAAAACTTATGAATGTTTGATATGTTTTTATAATCAAATCCAATGTGAAATTCATTTCAATTAAATATTTTTTGTTAAATTATAAAAATATTTTATAATTTTACTTCAAAACAAATTAATGTTTTTATTTATCCTTATAAATAAATTTTATTAAAAAGTAGATTTAAACTAAAATTTGTTGTTTTTAACTATGTATTAAAAAATGATTTGATTTAGAAAAAATTCAATAATTCATCCTATTGTAATTATTAAATTTCTCTTAAAAAGAAGAATTTTATATTTAAATTTTAAATCAATTAATGTTTGAAAATTCATATTTAAAATGGGTCACCCATAAAAAGGTTAAAAAAAATTCATAATAAAAATATATGTTTTTAGGTGTAAAATAGAGTTTGTTAAAATCTTATGTCTTAAAAACCTAATGGATGAATATAAAAAATATTATTATAAATATATAATATTAATATTAAATTAATATAACTAAATAATTAATTAAATATATTAACATTAAAAAATTTACCGTAAAATAGTTTTATATAAAAACATTCACATTATATTCAATAGTTTCTAATGTTCATTTCTAAATTATTTGTAACAAATTAATTTATTTTATATTTTTATAACCCCAAATTTCATAACATAGTTATTTATATTCATAAATAATAATTTAATGGTTATTTTATTTCTCATTATATAGTAATAATATATTATTGTTTGATAAAACTCGTTATTTTGTGTAACACGAGTAATCGAGAAGGTCTCTCTTATATGTAATGCATGCTAACTCAGTGTTGCGTGCATTTAAATAATTATATTATATTATAAATTTTAAATATTTTATAAATTATAAGGATATTAAATTACATTATTCACATGTTTTCGAGTGTCATATAAGCTATTGAATACAAGGTTCTTATGTTAGGTTTTCTGGGATCCACATTCTCCAACCCATTTTAAAATTGCATACTCACTATTTTAAATTTGATCATGATTATAAAATTTTTGATCATTATTGTATTTAAACTCCCAAATCATTATAGGTTTTCAAAATTCATCCTTTATAAAATAGATAATGGAAAGTACATGGTCACATGGACTACCATGTAACAATGTCTCTATGTAGGAGAACATTAGTGACAGTTAATGATATATACCTAGATAAAAAATATAAATATATATTGGTAGTGAGTGAGGTCATCAATAAAAAAAATTGAAGGGTAAATGGAATGTTTTGGGATTCAGATACATAAATCTATGTTGATTTAAGAGACCATAGATTCAATATAAATTAAGGTATTAGGAAAACACATTTGTTTGAAGATACATTTCCAAATGCAGAGGAATTCCTTTATTTCCTAAGAATATAAAAAAATATACTTAATTGATAAGTTTTTATTTCACATGATCAATACTATCTTTTTCTTGCACTTCAATCAAATTCTAATGCATTCAAAAATGAATATTGTTTCATGAAGAAAACAAAAAACAGTTCTTAGGTATTTTACAAACCATAAAATCATGACAAGTCTGAAAATTATTCATTAACTATCATTCAAAACCAATATGGTTAATTGATTAATCTCTAATAATAAAAATTGATACAACTAGTTCAAAATTTATATTTATTTGTAAAATTGTTTAACTAATAAAATTAAAAAAATAATGAGGTCATTGAACAAGTTAGTGGTTCTCATGAAAACCTTATAGTTATTCGGCTATTTTTTAAATATCCTTAGCCCTTCTAGATTTGATTTATTATCAACTGAATTTCATGTTTTCCTTTTCTAAAAACATTTTAATATATTTTCCAAAAAATTATGGACATACTAAAAATAAGTTTAATCACTTAATATCCTTTTAACCATGTCTTTCAATACAACATCAATACATAAATTATTCATCCATTTATTGTTCACATAGGTCCTTACATGTTCTTACATTTACCCATAATATCATTTATTGGATTTCAAGATTATTTCATCTTATCTTCAATCTAAACACTACAGGTTTAACCTAGGTAATTAATTGTAAAAATAATTCATAGTGGGTTGTAATGTAAATTTAAATTTTTTTATAAGTACCTCTAGTGAGTTTCAAACCATGTGCACAATAAGGCTTATTATTGTGTGCCTAGATTCCATGAGTCAGTCTTGGAACACATTGTTAGATTTGTTACTATTAGTTACATATATTTCATTACCAAATCCACATTTAGTATCATGAAACTGTTGTTTTTTAATGATGATCCAAATAATATTTCCATTAACAATGTTAGAAAATGTTCATCAATACATATCCTCAAATTTTACCTTGTGGTTATGTTATCCAAATTATGTTTCCTAAATCTCTTTTTCATGGTAGCTACAAAACAACCCAAGATACAAACATTAGCACCCCAACCCCAGAATTCCACTATTGGTGTCTACCGTTAATTATATTAGCATGATTACAAGGAATCAAGCCTCAAATTACCGATATAATTAGTAGTTTGGTAAAATTGTATACATAAATTATATTTTTATTACAAAAGAATAAATTAATTACTACATTATTTTTTTCTTTAAAAATAAATATCTTCGATGATAAATCTATACCATATACTATATCCCTTAAAATATATCATTGTACACTTCTTGGATTCATGGGGATATAAACAAAATAAGAGTGGTCTCAAATACTCTATAATGAAAAAATATAATGGAAGTAATAATGAATCAATTAGAATAGTAATTATGGCATGGTAAATAACTTAACACACTTTCCATGTAATGAAAATAATGTGAAATAAGTTCATAAAAATATGTAGAGTTAATAACATCAAAATTATTCTATACAAATAACTAGATAATGAAAAATAAATAAGGAATGGTATGATACTAAATCATGTTCCATATAAATAACTAAAAATTAAATGTACCCATCGATATGTCGATGGAAAATCTCATGGATAAAAAATAATTAATCAAAATGATGGAAATTATTAATTATTAGATATCATTTCTTTTGGACATGAGGACCTATACTGTCAAGATCCACTATCTGAACCATTTAAAACTACATATAGAAACATGTTTAACATGTGCTACTTATTTCTCACATGAGAACTTATCTATGCATAGAGGAGCTATATAATGTCTTAGATCCACCCATCATTTAATGTCAAAATAATTATTTGGATTTATTAATCAATTTAATTAATAATAAATATGCCTTATAAAATATCAGTATTGAATGCACGATACAGATTTATCAAAAATATATTAGTTAATCAAATAACCATAAAATTATAAATTGTATTTAAAATGGTATATAGTTCAAGAAATAGTAAGACCCATGATAATTTTAATGGATAATATATGGAAATTCACTATTCAACCATCATAGCATATTGAATATTTCAAGGGGACTAACAAATAAATCAATGATGTGAATTAGAATGCTATGCATTTCCAAATCAACCATAAACCATCCATTATAATAGTAAGTATGGTATCAATACAACATATCCCTAATAAAGTAAAATATAGGGATATTGTTTTTTATGAATAGAAATATTATAAAAATATCATAAAACCAATTTAGGAATATATCATTTTGTTTTGAAAATCATTTTGAAAAATAATTTCTATTAAAATCAATTTGAGAAAATATTATTTCAAATTTTACTTTTCAGACATGGAATGTAATCTTCAAGTAAATGATGTTGAGTGATTTTTTACTTGTTGTATAAGCTAAAAAAGTTTTCCTTATGTATATAAAAAAGGTATGAAAAAATTAATTGTAGTGAAAGAGACTATAAGATTCCATTTAAATCGTTAGTAAAAATAAAAAAGGGTAAACATTTTTTAGAAAAAAAAAATTAAAATCAGTTATTAAAACATTTCAATAAAAATGGTTTTTAGAATAAAATAGGGTCACCGAATAAAGAGTGAAATGAATAAAGGTTTTCTTAAAAACATTTATACAACACTTTGAGTACCAAAGAGTGGGAAAATTGAACTACTATTTGAAAAGGTCATGAATTACAATATGAGAGGATGGTAAGAGGCCATATTAAATAATGGTAATATAATTACCCTAAATAGAAATACCGTTGAAAGATAATTAATGTTATTAATGTGGAAAATAATAATTAAACATTACAATGTTCCCCATTACACTTTGCAACATTTTAAATCATAAACTTATCAAAGGAATAATATTAAATGAAAGCCTTAAATACCATGAAGATAAATTAATTCATAAAATAATATAAAGAAAATTATTAGATACACTATAGAAAATATTTAGGTGATGAACATGACATTTTTCTCATCGACGTAAAAAGTGATATAAAAATCCCTTACCTTGAGTTTCCTTTCAGTTGATCATATATTAACATCTTTTACAAAAATGTTATGTTATATTTTTTCTTTCTTGAAATTTTTTTTCTTGTTTATCAATATGTTTATTTAATTTTTTTCTATTTCGTGTACATCTACTTAAACAATTATATGTACGTCTTGTATTTTGACCAAACTCGGTTTATGTATCAAAAATATCTTTTGTTTCTCATATATAGAAAATGATATCATTATATGACATATCAATTATAATAAACATGAAATAATTGTAATATTTAGACATTAATGACACTTTTAATTCTATCTTTAAAAATTTTTATGAAAAATGAATCAACATTACGATCATGGATATATTAGATAGTACGTACATAGAAGAAATGTTCTCATTTTTAAATGATCATTAGGTGAAAATGTCACCATATGATTTCATAATGATCATTAAATCATAAATAATGTGTTATTAATCATATATTCTTATATATATTTATTTTTATGTATTATTATTCCCACAGTGTAGAGGAGGTGGTAGTCCACATGTCCATGAACGATGTTATCAATGTTTAAATTTGTGAATGGTTAATAAAGAAAATGATATATAATATACTTACACAATGATAAATATGTGATTAATATCATATACATGTTTTTTAACATAAGTTTAATTAAATCCATCATTATTATGTTCTATATTTAATGTTAATGAATTACATTACTTCGAGGGTGAAGTATCCCACACATTCTCAAACGATGTTATCATACTAATACAAAATTGAATGTATTAATTGTATGTGTAATAAAATGATTATATATATATATAATATAATAAATATCATATATATTATATATAAACATATATTTCATCGTAACGGAAAACAATTAAATTTTTTTAATGGAAAAATGAATAATCATCATTTCATGAGGCAGTAGTTCGACATACACAAAAATAGTATGTTCGCCGCCCATTAGATGGGGGTGTGTGTGGGTGTAGGAAAAAATAAAAAAATAAAGACATTATAGATTATTTAATATACTGGTGATATTACATAATAATGGAATAAATAGATTTTAGGGGGTGGATAATGTAAATAAAATTAAAAAAACTTGAGAGAAGACGTTATCTCTTAATAGGAGAACTATTATTGGTTCGAACCAAAAGGATTACATGGAAGACTCTATTACCAAAATGGGGATTCAAGATCTATTTTAGGTCTATTTTCATTCTATATGACTATATAATTTCCAAACATATTTGGTTTTAGAAGTTTCATGAATTGGGAGAGGTGGTGCCCTTTTAATGGGATGAAAAAAGGACTCATTTGCAATTTTTGGGAACAAGTTAGGTTTAAAAATGTTAGTACCTAAACAATTAATAAAACCCAACCAATATCAATACCTTAAAGATTTTGGCTGAGATATTTCTATAAAATGGGTTTTGGACAAGTGGAAATTTCATTTGGACCCCTGTGATATTGGTTTAGTCCTTTATTAAGCTTAATTTTACCTTATTAATTGTAATTAATTGTAATTAAATTCAATAATATATTTGTTCAAAAAAATTATTATTATTTGAAATTATAAATTATTCTAATTAAAATTTTGGAATACATTTTTCCAAATTAAAATAAAAGAAGTGTCATAAATTAATTTAATGTTCATCCCACAAGCAGGATGACATTTTAGGGATTTAATGTAAAAACATCTGAAAGATTTCTATTTTTTATAATAAATTTCACAGTAAATTTAAGAAAATGAAATAATTAGTATTAATTGGTAAAAATATTATCTAATTAAACTTTAAAACTAATTAAATATATAGTTTATCCATATAAATAAAGTAGAATAAACAACATTTTTAAAGTAAAATTCTGTATTTTTTACAATTCATCAAAAATGGAATGACTCAAAAAACATAAAAAAATCACCATAAACTAAATATTATGTTTAAAATTCAAAGATAATGATTATTTGGACAGATTTAATTAATTAATTTGTAAAATTAATATTTAATATGGGTTCTCTATTAAATGGTTGTAAGATTTCATTTATAAAGATATAGATTTTAATGTTAAAAATAATGTTTATTCTTATCATATTTCTAGAAAACCTAATAAATAAATATAATAATTATGTTATTGAATATTATAAATGTAAATATTAAATTAATATTACTCACAAATTAATTTAATCAATGAGTATTAGAAAATTTAGCATAAAATTGGTTTTCTATAAAAATATTCACTTTATATTCATTTTTTTCATATATTCATTTATAATAAATTTGAAATCAATTAATTAGTTATATATATATATAATCAATAATATAAAAAATGATAATTGTTACTATTCATAAATACTAATTTGATAGTTAGTTTATATCCCACTATATTTTAATAATATATTATTGTTCTATGAAACTCAATATTTCGTGTAACAGAAGCCATTGAGGAAGGTTGCTACTGCATGGAACACACACTAATGTAGTGTTACATGCATTGACATATATAGATTTTATTTTTTAATATTATATATATTATAAATTATTTTCATATTTGTCACGACCCATCCCCTGGGGCCCGCATCGTGACTACCCCAAGCCCGCATTCCATAGGCCAGGGGATGGTGACTAGAACCAAAGGCGTAATTCCCTAAAACTGGGAAGGCATTTCTTTTATAAATCATAAACACACACAACCAGAGTACAAGCGGAAGAAAACACTAAGTAAAAGCTCTATAACAAGTGTACTGAAAGTAAAGGGGGCCAGAATACAATCCCAACAGTAAAGTACAAGGAAAGGAAAAATAGGTACAACTAAAAAGACAAATAGTTGAAAGGTGTTTAGCAGCTCCTGGATCGTCCACCATGGATCCTACCTAAAGGGTAGGTAAAGATAGCCTCCTCAGTGCTCCACGTCTGTCCGAATCCTTCGGGTACCGACTCGTTGTGAGGTCCACCTCTGGGTACCGTCCAGTCCTCATACACTCCGCCTTGGTCAGCGTTGTACGTCGTCTGCATCCAACACAATAAGGTGTGGGCAAAGCCCGTGCAGGGGTGAGTATAACGATACTCAGTAGGGACCCTGAGACCCTCAAGGTCTCACAAAATCTAACAAGGATAACCAAAAGGTATTATTTCAACGGATAACCATTACTTAGGTATATGCCCATACATATACCTAAGTTATCGAGTAACTCATCTCAATCATGAGGAAACACAAAGGTCATTGACTCAGATCAAACTAGGATTTTCATTAACAAAACCATGACTGCTGGAGAACTATTACTCTGTCGAGTACAGTGGCCATGTCGCGACTCTGAGGCGCTAATCACTAACCTTATACTGCTGAGGTACTCCTCCTATCGAGTGTCGTGGGATAGCTACGTCACACAGAGATGCTTCCCACCTGGGGTCTGCCACCTCACATAGTAGAGCTCCCCCTAATAGACTACATAAGTACTCATCCTGTCAAGTACCGTGGGTCTGCCGCCTCACATAGTGGCGCTCCTCTGCCATGGGTCTACTGCCTCACACAGTAGCGCTCCCCACTGGGCTAGTCGAGTCACTCTGAATCGAATCAGTCAAGCAGTCATCAGATCTTAGCCAGCTACTAGGTCTCCATACTCTGCTCGCTCGTCTCCAGGAGGGTCCGCTCCACGAGCTACAAGACGATACTCCAAGCGTCACGAAGTCTCGGAAAAGAGTATCTCAACGGTCTGCCACATCATAGGGTTCTCAACGCAACAGACGGCACGTCAATCGGACGCCCGGATTATGAGTTATTGGCATTTTAGTCACGGGGTCCTGGTTGGATTCATGTACGAACCAACCTAACCGTGACTCAACTATACCTTGAACTCCAGTGGGGTATACTCAAAGGTACGGCTATGCTCCAAGAATTTTAGTGTCGTTGATGATTCGTCAAACGGACGTCCCGTACCAAAGATATGGCCTAAGAAAGTAAAGGGAGCGATATGGGCCTGGGTCTGGTCCAACCCATTCAGATCGACTTGGCCCAACCCAGTCTGGGTCAACCTGGTCTGGGTCAACACGAACAGACTTGTTGGGTCTGACCCGGCCCATTGGGCGGGTCAGTCTGCTCAGTTTGGCCCAGTCCACTGGGCCCGGCCCAGCGGACTGCGTAGACAATTCGGGTCGAAAGTAGCCATGTGGGCGACTCGTCCCGAAGGCCAGTGGCAGGTTCGGCCGGCACTACGAGGAGCGCGGCTCGGGCGGCTTGGCCCGAGAGACCAATGGCAGGTCGCACGGGGTGCGGGCAGGACTCGGGTAGGTCGCGGGGGCACGGGCAGGCCGCGGGTGCACCGGGAAGGGCGCGGTAGGGCGCGGGGGCACCGTGCAGGGCCCCGGGGCACGCGGACAGGGTGTCGGGGCACGCGGGCAGCGTGCAAGGACGTTCCGAGCAAGGCATCCTGGGCGCAGGGGTGCCGGGAAGGCGGCCCGGGCGCCGGGCAGGCCGCCTGGGCGCCGGGCAGGCGGCCTGGGTGCCAAGAAGGCGGCTTGGGCACCAAGAAGGTGGCCGAGGCACCGGGGGCGCCGGGCAGGCGGTCGGGGTGCCGGGCAGGCATTCTGGGTGCCGGGAAGGGTGCCGGGGGGCGCCGGGCAGGAGGCCTGGGCACTGGGCAGGGCTTGGGGTGCACCGGCAGCGCGCTGGATGTGCGGGCAGGGTGTCGTCAGGCCGGGCAGGCCGCAGTTTCGGTCGGGGTGTGCGCCGGCCAGCGTGCGGGTAGGCTGGTCGGGCGCCACTCGGCCGGCGGCGCGGTTTGTGGAGGTCGCGAATAGCATGACCTTTATTCGCCATCTTTGTCATCGTCGCCTCATTGCCATGCCGTCGTTACATCACCGTCGACTCTAGGTTCCGAAACCATGAAGGTTGCCGAGGGGTCGGGTCGTGTTCGTTCATCCCGAACCCTCCACGTTAGAATGATAGCAAGCGGCTCATGAAGTTGATTCAACATGAGAGGATAAAGCGTTAAACAACATATAACACACCCCTACCTTTTTAATTGTCGGGTGTTCATTCGTCGCGGGGGAAGACGATGTTGTTGTTGTTCGTCGTACGCTTCCACTTCTGAGCTCATGCGTTGGTTCATTGATGACGAAGAGGAAGGAAGATGGGTCGTCAAATAGATCCCCCATCAGAAAGGGGGTTCCACGGAAGAAGCCGAGGAAGAAGCATTGTCACCGGTGTCTTCGCATTCTTCGTTGGAGGATTCTATTCTCACAAACTCTCCACTAAATACCGAATAAACGTGCCAAAATAATAGATCTTAATCTATTATGATCATTGGCATGAATTAATTATGTGGCCCCCCCGTATTTAAGTTCATGTCGTTGGCACAATTATTCTAAATTCAAAAAAAAATTGTAGAGGCTCCACCAAATTAATTGCACGAGAGGTTGGCATATTAAATTTGGGGAGTTTCGTAGGGGTTAGAGGCCTGGGTGGTCCCCACCTAATTAAACATGAATAGGGTCACAGGGGTTTCCTTCAATTAATTGGGGGGTTTTGGGGAGGTTTTATCCTCCTCCATTAAGAGGGGAGTTTGAGACCAAGAGGCTCTCCCTCATTAATGAGGGAGAGTTGAGAGGTTTCCTCCCCTCTCATTAAATGGGGGGTTAAGCCTCGTGTGGACCCCACGTCATAACCTCTCACAGGAGTTTATATTGTTTTGGTGTTCCCCACCCCAAATATCCTCCCATGGGAGGTTAGGGTGTGGCGGTCCCAACACTATATCCCATGTGGAGCTTTTAACCAACTTTACCACATAGCGTGGGTTCAACAAAAATAAAATAAGTTTTCACTTATTTTATTTTATTAATCCACGTGAAACCCATAAACCAACACTCATACCCGATCATCTGTCATGGAGGTGAAAGTCTTATTAAGCGAAAAACTAGTGTTGTGAGTTCAACGGTTCCCCCAGATTTCAATTCCGAGCACCCATTCAAAATTTATAAAAACCAGATCGTACGTTTACTGAACATACCCGAACAAAACTTCAGAAATTGATTCCGGGCACACTGGGCCTCGGAACCAAGTACCGTTAAAAACTTCGGACTCGTAAAATTCTCATGTATTTAAAAAAATCCACAGGAATTAAGGGTCTTTACATTCTCCCCACCTCAGGGCTTTACATCCCCGTAATGTACAACTCACACTAAGGGAATAAAAGGGGGTACTGAGCACGCATCTGAGCCTCCTACTCCCATGTGCTCTCCTGGAGGTTCTCATGATACCAGCGAATGCACACCATAGGAATCGACCGTCCACGCAGTACCCGCTCCTGTTGATCCTCAATCTCTACTAGAACCTCCGTGAAAGTCACTCTGTCATTGATTTCCAGCACCCCGTGGTCGATGATGTGGAAAGGTTCATGCACGTATCTCCTCAGCTATGATACATGGAAGACTTCGTGCACCCGGTATAACTGAGGTGGAAGAGCTAGGTGGTAATCCATCCCAACTACTCTGCTGAGAACCTGGAAAGGTCTGATAAATCTTGGATATAGCTTTCCATCTCGGCCAAATCTCTATAGGCCTCGTCGAGGTGAGACCCGTAGGAAGACGTGGTCGCCATCCTCAAACTCCAAAGGTCTCCGTCTCCTGTCAGCATAAGACTTATACCTACTCTGTGCAGTCTTCATCTGCTCCTAGATGATCTGAAACTTCTCCGTGGTAACTCGTACCATCTCTGGTCCCACTAGTGCTGACTCCCCTGGGTCTGTCCAGCACAGTGGCGATCTGTAATTTCGGCCATAAAAGGCCTCAAAAGGTTCCATCCTTATGGTGGAGTGATAGCTGTTGTTGTAGGAAAACTCTACTAAAGGCAAGTGGTCCTCCCAGCTATGAATGAAGTCAAGGACACAAGCACAAAACATGTCCTCGAGGTTCTGGATGGTCCTCTCGGTCTGACCATCAGTCTGAGGATGGAAGGCGGTGCTCAAGCGAAGCAGTGTCCCAAAAGATTCCTGCAACCCCTTCCATAGCCAGGAAGTAAGGCATGTGTCATGGTCGGAGACAATAGAAGAAGGTACTCCATGAAAACTCACTATCTCCTACACATAGAGGCGTCCCAAGCTCTCAACTAAGCCTTGATCTCTGATCAATAGGAAGTGGTCCGACTTGGTGAGTTAGTCGACGATCACTCCTATCGAGTCGTGACCCCTGGATGTACGTGGGAGACCCGTCACGAAGTCCATGGGTATCCCATCCCACTTCCACTCTGGGACCTCTAAGATATGAACCAAGACTGGTGGTACCTGGTGCTATGCCTTCACTTTCTAACAAGTGAGGCACCATGAGACAAACTCTGCTACCACCTTTTTCATATCTGGCCACCAATGTTGTCGTTGAAGGTCCTGGTACATCTTCGCCACTCCTGGATGTACTGCTAGAGGGGAAGTGTGGAACTCCCTCAACACCTCCTCCTAAAGTGAAACTGGTACCATGGTACGTCCTCTTAAGAGGATGATGTGCTCCCCACCTTCAGAAAATCCATCAAGTGCCTGCCCTGTGGATATCTAAGCATGTCATGTCTCGCAGTCAGCGTCCCCAAGCTATGCCTCCCTGACTTGCTGAAGAAGTGGAGGAGTGACTGTAAGAGACTGTATATAGGATACTTCATCCCTATCCACAAAGGATATCTTCAACGTGTCCAGCTTCTTTGTTGCCTCTCTTAGTAGCTAAATGCCTGATCTCCTACTGAGCACATATGCTACTACGTTCCCCTTCCCAGGAGTATAGACTATCTAGAAGTCATAGTCTTGGAGGAACTCAAGCCACCACCACTGTCTCAGGTTCAGGTCCTTCTGAGAGAAGATATACCTGAGACACTTGTAATCAGAGTATACGGTGAAATGTTCTCCCATAATATAGTGCTGCCACATCTTCAAGGCAAAGACCACTTCTGCTAACTCCAGGTCATGGGTAGCATAGTTCTGCTCATGTTGTCTCAGCTATCGAGAACCATATGCGATCACTGCTCACTCCTGCATCAGGACACACCCGATTCTGGTCCCTGATACGTCGTAGTAGACTACGTACCCTATGCCTTCCTCTCGAAGCCTCAATATGGGGGAACTAGTCAGCCCCTGCCTCATCTCCTGAAAGCTCTGTTGGCATCTCTCTCACCACACGAAGGGTTTCCCCTTCTTCATCAAGGCTGAAAGCGGTGCTGCAACTCTGGAGAAGTCTGGAACGAATCTTCGGTAGTATCTAGCCAAACCCAAGAAACTCTGTACCCCTGTCACACTCCTGGGTGGCTCCCACACAAGTACTTCCTCAACCTTTGCTGGATCCACTGAAACTCCAGTCTATGAGATGACGTGTCCCAAAAAGTGAACCTCTTGAATCCAAAACTAGCACTTCGAGAGCTTACCATAAATATGGTGCTCTCGGAGTGTGTCCAGTACTACCTGAAAATGGTAGGCATGCTCCTCCTCAATAGTTGAGTAGATCATTATGTCATCGATGAAGACTACGACAAATTGATCGAGGTATGGCTAGAAGATCCTATTCATGAGACTCATGAACACTGTTGGAGCGTTGGTTATGCCGAAGGGCATAACCAAGACCTTGTAGTGGTTGTACCGACACCTGAAGTTCATCTTCTACACATCCTCATCTCGAACTCTGAGCTGGCGATAGCCTGATCTGAGGTCTATCTTTGAGAACCATCATTCTCCCTTAAGCTGATCAAAGTGGTCGTCAATCCTCGAGAGTGGGTACTTGTTCTTCAAAGTCACCTGATTCAGGCGACGGTAGTCGACACAGAGCCTTAAGCTCTTATTTGCCTTCTTGGCGAATAGAATCGGGGATACCCAGGGTGAAACACTAGGCCGGATGAATCCCTTCTTCTGCAAGTCCTCCAGTTGTACATGCAGCTCACAAAGATCAACGGGAGCCATTTGGTATGCTGGAGTAGATATTGGTGTCATCCCAGGGTAACAGGTCAATGTAGAAGTCCACCTCTTTATGAGGAGGTAATCTTGGAACATCGTCAGGGAAAACATCTGAGTACTGGTCCACCACTATAGGATAAGTCAGACTCTCCACATCAACTTCTCTGAGGGTAAGGTAAGCCAACTGGTGAGTGATCGGCTGCACCCTCCTCCGAGTAAGTTCTTCATGCGCTGCAAAGGATCCCTTCTTTCCGGTGAAGGTAAAACTGGTCTCATCTGTGCGGATACACCGCACTTTTCGCCTAATATAGTCAATATGAGCATGGACTATAGATAACTAGTCCATACCCAAGATGAAGTTGTAAGGCCACGACGCCGCTACTAGGAGATCACAGCTAAAGCTCAAGCCTCCTAGAGTAAGCACGCACTGCCAGAACCAATGCGTGATCATCGAATAAGCTCCTGTAAAAGTCTCTAGACGTAAGGATTGAACTAACGGCTCCTTTGGAATCTCTGAGCTCCAAACGAGGGAAGTGGTAATGAAAGAGTGACTGGCACCTGTGTCTATAAGAACTGCATCTAGGGTGTAGTAGACATAGATCATACCTCGAATAATTTCCGGAGCACCGTGATCGTAGGACTCAGCTGCCTGATGTTTTTCTCTGCCCTGTCCACCTGCTCCCTGTGGTCAGGGTGGACCTCCTAGTGGTGGTGGTGGCAATACCTCGTAATGTCATCCACTACCAGCTGCACGGCCAGCTCCTCTACCACATTCGCATCTTCCCTGTAGACCCCCTTGATCAAACCTCTACCTCTACCTGGGAGTTCCCTTAACTAAATGCTGACCATTCGTGCAGCTGGTCAGACAGTCACGATCCATGTGACCCTTTCCGCCGCATGACTAACACTGCCTGACAGGTCTGGCTCTGTATCTACTCTGGGTTCCCCGCACTACTAATCATGAGTCGTTCGGTTGACCACCTGTAGGTCTAGTCCTCTTTGAAATCTGTGTCATCTATCTACTGCCACCTGTAGAAGACTCAGCTACATGTCGGCTAGTGGTGGGTCTCACTGCTGGAGACTGCTCAGTAATAAAACTATCCACTAGGAGGGATCACTCCAACACCCTCGTCTGCATTGGGATGATGTGAGAGATAACTGAAGCTCTGATCCCTTACCTGAGTCCCTGATCAAAGGTCTGGGCCCTGAAGAATGGGTCTCATACCATATCAGTGGAGTAGCGTGAGAGGTCGATGAACCTCGCTGAGTACTATGCCACCATCATGCTACCCTACTGTAGATGCAGTAGCTCCTGTATCTGCACCACTTGAAGGGTGGCTGGTACAAACTCCACCCGAAACAGGCTCTCGAAGTCTGCCTAGAGCAGCATCGCCTCGTCGTAGACCTGAAGCATCAGGCTCCACCATCTGTCTGCTACTGCTTGAAGGAGGCTGGAAGTAAGGATCACCATAAAGTTTTCTGGTGTCCCTACTATCCTGAAGAATCTCACCACAGCCTCCAGCCAATCCTCAGCCGCCTGTGGGTCTGTATCTCCCCAGAACCTGGGTGGCCTCTGGTGCTGGAACTCATGCAACGCGCACAAGTGGCGTGCATCGTTTGCTACTGGGGCTGGTGGCATCGGTGTCCCAACAGTGAGTAGTACCGTTGGTGCCTCCGCTGGTGACTCAACAGAAAGTGGTCCCTGTATAGAGTCCTCATCACTCAGCAGGCTGTCAGTACGTACAACTCTCTGGGATATAGATGGTCGTCCACGGGGAGGCATCCTGAAAGAAACATATACGACATAGTAAAAAGACTATACCTGGTGAGATGACCTAGATTGAGTTGAATTAAAGAAAAAAATTAAAAACACACACGCAATCAGTGTTTTCGTGCACTGAGTCAGAAATCAGAAGTCAGGGTCCTGGTGTATGGATACGTCAGTCGGCCGTACCAACACTGGACTCCCTGAACTGAAAACCACACTTAGTACCCTTAACACTATTGCTTCACAGAAAATAAAATATCAGAGTCATAAGATCTGTGGTAGAACCAACGTCCTCTGATACCAATTTTTCACGACCCATCCCCTAGGGCCCGCATCGTGACTACCCCAAGCCCGCCTTTCATAGGCCGGGGGATAGCGACTAGAACCAAAGGCGTAATTCCCTAAAACTGGGAAGGTATTGCCTTTATAAATCATAAACACACACAACCAGAGTACAAGAAAAATCAAACACTAAGTAAAAGCTATATAAAAAGTGTGCTAAAAGTAAAGGGGGCCAGAATACAAGCCCAACAGTAAATTACAAGGAAAGGAAAAACAGGTACAACTAAAAAGACAAACATCTAAAAGGTGTCTAGCAGCTCCTGGGTCATCCACCATAGATCCTACCTAAAGGGTAGGTACATATAGCCTTCTCAGTTCTCCACGTCAGTTCGAATCCTCCAGGTACCGACTCGTCATGAGGTCCACCTCTAGGTACAGTCCAGTCCTCGTACACTCCGCCTCGGTCAGCACTGTTTGTCGTCTGCATCCAACATAACAAGGTGCAGGCAAAGCTCATGGAGGGGTGAGTATAAAGATACTTAGTAGGGACCCAGAGACCCTCAAGGTCTCACAAAATCCAACAAGGATAACCACAAGGTATGATTTTAACGGATAACCATTACTTAGGTATATGCCAATACATATACCAAAGTTATCGAGTAACTCATCTCAATCATGAGGAAAACACAAAGGTCATTGACTCAGCTTAAACTAGTATTTTCATTAACGAAACCACAGATACTGGAGAACTCCTCCTCTGTTGATTATAGCGGCCCTTTCGTGACTCTGAGGCACTAATCACTAACTTTAGACTGCTGAGGTACTTCTCCTGTCGAGTACTGTGGGACAGCTACGTCACATAGAGATGTTTTTCACCTGGGGTCTGCTGCCTCACATAGTAGCACTCCCCCTAATATTATATAGAGGTACTCGTCCTGTCGAGAATCGTGGGCCTGCCGCCTCACACAGTGGTGCTCCTCCGCCATGGGTCTTCCGCCTCACACAGTAGTGCTCCCCACTAGGCTAGTCGAGTCACTCCAAATCGAATCGGTCAAGTTGTCGTCAGGTCTCACCCAGCTAATAGGTCTCTGTACTCTGCTCATTTTTCTCCAAGATGGTCTAATCCATGAGATACAATAAGATACTCAAAGTTTCACAAATTCCCACAAAGAAGTATCTCAAGGGTCTACCACATCATAGGGGTCTCAACGCAACAGACGGCGCGTCAATCGGATGCCCGGATTGTGAGTTATTAGCATTTTAGTCCCGGGGGGCCGGTTGGATTCGTGTATGAACCAACATGACTATGACTCAACTATACCCTGAACTCCAGTGGGGTATACTCAAAGGGACGACTATGATCCAAGAATTTCAGCGCTGCTGACGGTTCGTCAAACGGTCGTCTGGTGCCAAAGATATGTCCCAAGAAAGTAAAGGGAGCGGTATGGGCCCGGGTCCGGTCTGACCCAGTCGAACTGACTTGGCCCAACCCAGTCTGGGTCAACCTGGTCTGGGTCAACCCGGACGGACTTGCTGGGTCTGAACTGACCCATTGTGTGGTTCGGTCTACTCAGTTCTGCCCAGTATGTTGGGCCAGGCCCAGCGGACTACGTGGACAATTCGGGCCGAAATTCGCCACGTGGGTGACCTGGGCGCGGGGGCGCTGGGTAAGGCGGCCTAGGTGTGGGGGTGTTGGGCAGGGTGTCGGGGGGCACCGGGCAGGCAGTCGGGGCGCCGAGCAGAGCGTAAGGCGCACCAGCAGTGCGCAGGACGCACGGGCAGGGTGCCGGCAGACTGAACAGGCCGCGGTTTCAGCTGGTGCGCATGCTGGATAGCGCGCGGGTAGTCTGTTCGGGCGCCGCTCAGCCGGCGACACGGTTCACAGAGGTCGCGTGTAGTGTGACCTTTATTCGCCATCTTTGTCATCGTCTCCTCATTGTCATGTCGTCGTTACATCAACGTCGACTCAAGGTTCTGAAACCACGAAGGTTTCGGAGGGGTCAGGCTATGTTCGTTCGACCTGAACCCTCCACGTTAGAATGATAGTAAGTGGCTCATGAATTTGATTCAACGTGAGAGGATAAAGCATTAAACAACATAGAACACACCCCTACCTTTTTAATTATTGAGTGTTCATCCGTCGTGGGGGAAGGCGATGTTGTCGTCGTTCGCCATATGCTTCCACTTCCGAGCTCGTGCGTTAGTCTGTTGACGACGAAGAGGAAGGAAGATGGGTCATCGAAGAGATCCCACGACGGAAGGGGGGTTCCGAGGAAGAATCCTAGGAAGAAGCATCGTCACGGGCGTCTTCGCGTTCTTCATTGGAGGATTCCATTCTCCCAAGCTCTCCACTAAAGAGCGAATAAACATGCCAAAAAAATAGATTTTAATCTATTATGCCCATTGGCGTGAATTAATTATGTGGTCCCCACTTAATTTAGATCTTTTCATTGGCACAAGTATTCGAAATTCAAAAAAAAAGAGGAGAGGCTCCACCAAATTAATTCCACGATAGGTTGGCATATTAAATTTGGGGATTTTTGAGGGGGTTAGAGGCCAGGGTGGTCCCCACCTAATTAAACATGAAGAGGGTTAAGGGGGCTTCCTTCAATTAATTGGGGGGGTTTGGGGAGGTTTTATCCATCTCCATTAAGAGGGGAGTTAGAGACCAAGAGGCTCTCCCTCATTAATGAGGGAGAGTTGAGAGGTTTCCTCCCCTCCGATTAAATGGGGGGTTAAGCCCTGAGTGGACCCCACATCATAACCTCTCGTGAGAGGTTATGCTGCTCGGGTGGTCCCCACCCCAAATATCCTCCCATAGGAGGTTAGGGTGTGGCGGTCCCACCACCAACTCCCATGTGGAGCTTTTAACCAACTTTACTACGTGGTGTGGGTTTAACAAAAATAAAATAAGTTGTCACTTATTTTATTTTATTAATCCACGTGAAACCCATAAACCAACTCTCATACCCGATCATCTGACGTCGAGGTGAAAGTCTTCTTAAGAAAAAAACTGGCGCTGCGAGTTCAACGGTGCCCTCGTATTTCAATTCCGAGCACCAGTTCAAAAGTTCTAAAAACTCGCTTGTATGTTTACTGAACGTACCCAAAAAAACTTCAGAAATTGATTCCAGGCACACCGGGCCTCGAAATCAAGCGTCATCAGAAACTATGGGCTCGTAAAATTTCTATGTATTTTAAAAAATCCACAGGAATTCTAGGTCTTTACAATATTACATTACCTTACGTGACTGGTGTCGTGTGTCATACACGCTATCAAATACAAGGTTCTTACTTTATGTTTTCTTGGATTCGCGCACAATGATCTTTATAGCATAACTACAATCTAGAATTTCTATTCTAGAAACCCCTATGGTCATTATAGAGGTGTTTTATTTTGAAATATATGTATCCTAGATCTAATAAAAAAAGATATAATGGATTTATTTTAACAAAGAGGCAGTCACATTAATCGATATCGTTCATTTTAAATATTATATTACCTATCCTATATCTATTAGGTATTTTATAATGTAATATCTTCATTATAATAAATTAAATGAAAAATTATTATGATTATTAAACCACCTTAATTATCACTCTTTCCTTCAAAATAAAATTGAAAATTTCACTCATGTGTGTGTAAAACATTCTATCCTTACATATACATCAAATAATTTGTCACCCTCAATATTTATAAATTTTTATTCTAATGTTTTTAATGTTTATATTTTAATATTAATAAATATTTATCATACAATAATTAGAATATTATTTCAACTATCTTACCTTCCAAAATGTTGGAAACTAATAATGTGTGTTCTCCATATGTGCACATAACCACCTCTATGAAGAGACATGTGTTTCCTCTGGAATTGGGGATGACCTCGTTGATTGAAGGTTCAAACATTCCAATCGGTTTCTAACGGGTTTGTTCATAGAACCAGAAACATCCACTGATTCCATATCCATTTGGACCTACTTTCCAAAGGTAGGTGCTCATTAGTTGTGGACTGATGAGGCTTAGGAATTTTCATTGGTCAAGAGGATGGGATGTTAGACTCATCACACCTTTTTTAGGGGAATTATTGTCTACTCCGGGACTCTCTTTATATATTTAAGTTATGTTCCTGAATCCTTATTACATTACCAAATATAAAATGAGTTTTCCTTTAAATCTGACAATCAATGATTGATTTGTAGGAAATTTAGAGAATCTTTTATATGTATTCAAGGTTCTTCATCAATAGAGAATCATCTGTATTTGTTATAGATTATTGGTCAATGGTATCCTTCGACACATTATATATAAGTATCTTGGTCATTATAATGATCATGCTGGTTTTCAATCCACTCAGTGGGGCACTTGATGTTTATTGTCATTCAGAAGGACATAGGTTATTTCATAGTTGGGATCGTACCCACAGATGAGCTACCTACGTATCCTTTTTTTTGGAAAAGGAATCAGAACTCACGTAGTTTGAGTAAGGGAGAATGATGTTTATGATTGATGGCTCAAAGAAAGGTGTCATAATTACTTTTACACTCTAAGCTCACGTGAGTCATGCTCTGTGTGAGAAATAAGAGGTATTGGTAAAACCAGACAATTGTGCCATGAAAGATGCAATCATAATAAATGATGTGGGGCTTATATTATGTATGACTGCCCAAACAGATGAAGATTTAAGATTTAATTTAGGGAAGAAATCCAAGAACAGGTTCCATAAAGGTATATGTGCTTCAGGGAGATTTGGATACTCTAATATTGGGGCTTACTACTAAGGAAGATTCCCAAGTTAGGAGGGGACTTATGATTAGGTTTTACTCCTGAGAAGGAAGTCCAAATCAAAAGTAAATTAAGACTGGTTAAGAGAAATTAAGACTGGGGCTTACCCCTGAGAAGGAGGCCCAGGTTAAGGGACTTTGAGAAATTAAGGGACTTGGGGATTACTCCTAAATAGGATGCCCATATTTGAGACTGGGGCTTACTCCTAAAAAGGAATCCCAGGTTAAGAGAATTATGGTTGGGGCTTACTCCTAAGGAGGATGCCCATATTTGATGAGGACTAGGGCTTACTCCTGAAAAGGAGGTCCATATTTGAGATTGGGGCTTACTTTTGAAGAGGATTCCCAAATTAGGGGACTTGGGGCTTACTCCTAAAGATGATGCCCATATTTTGGGACTTATGATTTTTTGGAAACTTGGGGATTACTCCTAAGGAAGATTCCCAAATTAATGAGGGCTAGGGCTTACTCTTTAAAAGGAGTCCCATAGTTTAAGGATTCTCTCATCTTAAAGGATAGGGTTGAATGAATGAAATCTATGACATTATTGACGTAAAGATATGTGAATCACTATGTTTTAAGAGATGTTCCACAGAATTCCTTTCAGATAAGGAATTAAATCAAGAAAAACATTCCATAAATGGCTTTCAAGAGTGTATTGAAGACCAAATCTTGAATAGGAGAGTTGGAATGGCATAAGAGGGGTTAAATGGGTAGGAAGGGCACCCAAAAATATAGGGGCGCACAAGTACTGGCAGGCGCACAATTACTGCGTGGGCGTGAAAGTCCTGGTCACGCAGGTATACCTACGACACACATAGGTACTTGCGCGATTGAAAACTAGTATGGTAATACATGGGTGATCCTTGACCAAAGCCCTTATAATTATCTCGAGGTACTTCCAGAAGAGTGGTGCGCAAGTTTCAATGAATAGGTAAGGAGGCGCGCAAGTGTGTCCATTTCCCTTAAGGGTAAAACACTTAGGCGTGCAAGTATTAGTGAATTCTAACACTTAGACCTTATTCCTCTTGTTTAGACCGTCCATTCTATGTAAAGAATTACCTTAGAAGTGTTCGGAAGACTTGAAAAAGAGACTTGGGCGTTCAGAACTCTGTATCTGAATTATGGAAAAAATCCTCTTGAAATGGGGGGCCCACCAGGGGTTTTTATAGGTTAGAGAAGACCCTAGGTGGTTTTCAAAGAGGGCGCACAATTCACATGTGCGACCATTAGGTGGCGCGCAAGTGTACTTGTGCGACAGTAAGGGAACTTGCGCGAATCAAGGGTATTTGACTCCTTGTTCATGCCTTTGTTGATTTTTGATATTTTCTTCAAAGGATGAATCAATTTGTGCTAAAAATTTTGCCTTTACATTCTTTTAGACAATGTGATGGAAAGGAGCGTCAAAAAAAGTCCCCCCACAGAGTTGGATTCGAAAGAATAAGGATGTGACTATGAAGAAAAGAAGAAAACCAAAGGGAAAGAGGCGCGCAAGTGTTCAGTGCGCAACACTCATCGCACAGGTCTGAGTCGTGCAGGGCTGGAGTGCGATGGCTGTAGGCGCGTAGGTGTCCGGACTGGCCTATATATATGTGCTCATTTGTCGCGCATAGCACTGACTTCCAGATTTTCGAGCTCTCGCTGCGCAGGTCACCATCGCTGCGCAAGTTGCTCGTTTTTCGCTTTTCTTCACTGTCGTGCTGCTGTCAAGGTATCTGGACTTGCACGGTGATACCGGCGCACCAAAAACCTGCACGGCATATTAACACTTTCGCAACACATCCACACTTGCACACCAAGATTAGACTTGCGCGCCTTAATGACTTAGCAATTTTTTCGAATTATTTCACAAAGTTTATGAAAAATCAACCTATTTAAGAGTTAATTTATTCAATTTTTGTGCAGATTCAATGGCTCCCATGAGAATCGGAATGGCTGATGAACTATAAAGCAAGCACCTTGATGATATGATGAGCATCATTGGCCATGATTACTATACTGTCTGTGATATCACTCTTCCGGATTTGGATTTCCCACAAAGCACTTATCTGCCTTTGTACGGTTATGTTCATCTACGAGAAGTCACTATTCCAGAAGCAAAGAACTATCTCCCAATTTCGTGGTTTCAAAATTACACCAACTTTGCTTCAGAAAATATCTCATGTGGAGGAGGATTTTTAAATGTTGTAACAATGGAGAAGGCCCACATGATGCATCATAGACCTTGTATGCCAGATATGAAACCTCATAATCCTGAGCTGCAACCACATTGTCATCCTTCAATATTCTGAAATGATCATATGGATCAATCCAAAGGCTGGAAGAAAAGTTGGGACTTCCGTCCTGGGGGAGGTGTGAAGCCAACTTGGATGTTGGCATACTGGGTGCGACAAACCTTTGTAGAGTTTGTTGCGGATTTGAAAGGAGTTGCAATATACGAAGCCGTCTGGGTTTGGAAAACATATGTTTACAGACATGGTAGCTTCATGCCGGAGATACTTAGCCACTGGAGCCCAGAAAACAATTCTTTCCATTTGACTCATGGAGAAGTAGGCATCAGTCTATGGGATGTCCACAGGATCTTAGGGGCTCCAATTTTGGGCGACATGTATGATGAATTCATCCCTCCCAAGGTGACTTGGAATGATTCAGAGAAGACTCCTACTTTGGCTCGGGAATTATTTAAAATCTTCCACAGGCTCGAGAGTTTAGAGACCTCCTTAATGCATTCTATAAAGGATATTCATTTGGAGGATTGGATGAATATATTTCTAATTGAGAAGAAAGAGAAGGAGTCAAAGGAGAAGGAGCTAAAGGAGAAAGGATCCAAGAAAAAGAAATCCAAGGATAATAGGCCTACCCGTCCTACCACCTGCCCAAAAATCGAGAAGAGGGGTGCTCCTGGAGCATTCTGGCCAACTCTAGAAGCAGGAGAGTTTGAGAAATGGGTATATGAGGTGAATCAAAGGATCCCAAAGAAGACTTTTCTGGCGGGCTTCTTGGATTTGTGGCTTAGCATTTATCTTTTACCAGTCAGGGATTCGAAGGGAGGCGTCATGCCAGGGACCGTCGTTATTGTGGAAAAGTTGGCTGAGGGAAAAATGGTTGGGTTGGCTACCCCCATTTCAGCAAAGATTCACAGGAGTTTACTTCATGTCTTCAAGGGTAAATCTCTTTTGAGAATAGTGGGATCATTCCAAGTTTTATGGGGATGGATTGCCACTCACTTCAGGACTTATAATGAACAGAATGGAGTAAAAATTCCTGGAAGTTCTTTCAGGAAATCAGTTCAAGAATTCTCGGGAATTGATCCATTAGATCTTAATGCCTATAACATGAAAGTGAGGCTGAGCATGTTTAAGGAATTCAACTTATTTCCCTATAGAAATCCGCCAACCGGTCGGTTTGTTGATGACGGAATAGCCCACTTGGATTTACGGGCATATATGCTGGCCCGCAGAGATGGTGTGTTAGTCGCCAGGATTGACGGAGAGATTATATATGAGGCCTATGATCCATATATATTTGCATTCCAATTCAAGTAATTGCAACAGATTGTTGTATCTCCCCCTGTACATGTCAGGTTAGAGCAACATCTGATGGTTTCTCAACAACTGTGGTTGCTGAAGTCTAGGGAGAAGACCGGGGCGGTGTTTGATCTACCAGTTGAAAAGGCAGCACATAACTTGACTACATGATATGCCGAGCACTGGATAGCATCATACCCTAAAGGGGTGCTGAATCACCCAGTTTATCAGGTGGTGAAAAGGAATAGGACTGTAGAGAAAGAAACCCTTCCTCATGAAGGTGATTTTTCCCTACCTGAAGCTGATTCGCCAGATTCCTCCTCTAATACTGATTCACTGGATTCCTATGATGGGGATGATGAGGCACAAAAAGTGGCAAAGTGGCCTCGTGCCAGATATAATCCTCCAGTCAGAATCAAAATACCTACTCCATCAACTCCTGGTGAGTTACTTCATTGTGGTAATTTAATCACCATCACTTTATAAAGAAATAAGTCTTATTTTCTTATTCTCTATCTGTAGTTACAGGAGCTTGGAAGAAATTGAATTCGAAGATTGTAGGACCTTCCTTGCATCCTTCTGGTGCACTTGTTGAATATCTATGACCAGAGGCTGTCCAGACATGGCAGATTTCAAACTGTGGTATTGAAACTGACTGGCTGGATTTATGCGAGGGGCTGCAACTCCCTGGAATAGGGACTCTTCTCGCTTTTACCTATATTAATTTTGAAGATATCCCTAATGAAGTGTAATATTATATCAGAGAGATGTAAATTCTCATATATTCCACTTATGATTCCATTCCTGTCACCAAGCGGGTGAAGGAAATGATAGATCATGGCGCCATTGAGGGGACTGATGAAGAGTGGCATTAGTACATGGCTCCTAAATATGTAAGTTTTCTTTCTTTATTTTCCTTGAAACTTGATTTCATTAAAAGCTTTGTTACTCAAGGAAGTTATTTTCTTCATCTTGCAGCTTTCAAAGAAAGAAACCACTTGGGATCCTCCACCACAATATATCCCTGGTGGTACTACCATCGGGGTTACTGCTGAATCCCCTCGTGATTCGGGCGAGATATCTCCAGGCCATCAGGCCATGAATGAGGAGTTGGACATGGATTTCTATTCTCAAATTCAAGTACCTATAATGGAGACTGCCGAAACTCCTAAAAATTCAAGGAAGCAAAAGCAACAAAGGAGGAAGTCCACAGCTAAACGCTTCATTAGTAGTGGTAAGTCCTTTGGATAATCATGAGTCTTTAAACTATGAAAATATTTCTCATATTCCTTGGGATTGTAGGGGATTATTCAATTTCCCCTCTAATGGAGAGGACCAGTCCTCCTTTGAGGACCATGGAGGGTGCTGTGGAACAAACGTAAATTCAGGCTGACCTGGTTGCTCCTGGAGAAGTGCCAACATCTGTTCCCTGTATCCCTCCTGCTACTGTTGCAAGAAGATAAGAACTTGCTTCTGGTAAGTTAACAATGCTTCATAAAATGTTGAATGAAACACCAACTGACTTCCATTCTATGATACTTAAGGTTCAAATCCTGCATTAGATCTTCTGGCGGCTGTTGCAACTGATGCCGCGATTTTATCCGAAGATGTTGTCCAGGGTTAGGGACCGCAGGACGTAAGTCTCCAAGAAGACACACCAAATGCCCCCACTGGTGAGACTAACCAGGATTCTGAGATGACATTATATTAAATGGTTGAACTTGGAGCATCTTTCGAAGATTTTATAAATCATGTTAAATTACCATGTAATTTAGAAGATTGTGGATGTGAGTGTTATCCTTTATCCTATTAAGAATAACTTCTTATTACATGTCTAATCATGATTGGTTCAAATGTGCAGTTTTGTCTGAGCAAGCTGCTGAACTACCCATGCCTAAAGAAGGTGTAGATATTGATGTTAACCCTACCATTGCAGAAACATTAGCTCAAGTGGAGCTAAACCCAGTAAACCCTCCTGAGACCCATCTTGAAGATCCTGTTGAGACTGGGAAATATGGGGAGGAGTCTTCTCAGGTTGATGATCTATCATTGGGTAAGGGATAAAAATATTTGTGATTGTACTTAATTTTTAAGACAGCTGATTATTTTGTTATCCTTTGAAACTAACCAAAGCTTTCAACTAATTATGCAGGGCCATCAATTGCAGTGGCTAGATCTGGAAGTGAGGCCTCAGCCTCCGCCCCAACGGTAATTGAAAGTGAAGAATCACGGGTCAGGGGGGAAGGAGCAGAACAAGGCACTTCCTTAAGTGCATTAATCCTAGATTACATGACCCCATGTGATGATGATGTTGAATCAGACCCAGAGGTGCTTAAGGTGATCATCTTTTCATGAAGCAAGGCATGGAACAACATATGGAAAATCATATCTGAAGTGCCTCTTAAAGAGATGCCATCAAAGATTTCCCGATTGTCATCCCTATTCATCATGATAGGACTTGGCGGTTTTGGATATTAAAAGATCCATGCCGCGGTGAAATAGTTCATTTTAAGAAGGGAACAAGATAAAAAGTGTCATGAAGATCTGACCAGGGTGAAGCTGTCATCCAACATCAGTGGATTTGAGGATACAGTATCCCGAGCCGAGGCTGACTATGCTGCCAAGATGAAAGAGCTGAAGCATAAGATCAAAGATAAAGTCGTCCAGAAAATTCACCTTCAACAATAGTTAGACGCTGTTACTGGGGAACTTGACCAACTCAATAATTCATTGGTGGGATCTCAAACGAATGGTACGAAGGCCATCATGGATGCCAAGAAAGCACTCCATCGACCTGAAAAGAGTGAATTTGGTCGGGTGCATGAGCTTCAAGTAGCTGCTGATGAAGCTCGGGATGTTGTTCATCAAGTGAAGACTAATGTTGACAGCCTTTTGTAATTTCTTAGAAAAGAGAAGAGACTACAATTTTTGTATGTCCTTCAAATTCTTGTGCATCAAATGGAAAGAATGCTTTCATCTTCAATCACTTGTGCACATATTTTCTTGCTACCTTCTTTAAATTTTTACCTAATCCAATGGGCCTAGTAAGAATAGTTTGATTTTTACTAGGATTAATATAAATAACCCTACAAACTTGGAATCTTTTAATTTCTCAATATTACCTAAATCATACAAAATGTATGTTTAGTGATCTGGAACTTGACTTTTATTCAGAGTTCCCTTGTCTTTTGTGGGCAGTTTAAAGTCATGCACGTCGGACATAAAGAAGCTAATGTTTAAGGTCAAAATATCTTTGACCAAATGAATTAGAATTGACTCAATTTATTAGAAATTTATCTGAAAACATATTACCACACTCAAGTATGAGGGAAAAATGTAACCATGACTTATGAAATTTTGAATCTGAGGAATGTTATGAAAAAGGGATAAAAGGCATTAGAAGAATTAGTTCCCAAGAATGAAGTTACTATTATTTAACAAACCCGTTAGGGGGTTGAATTATGCAGGGCCACCTAAGGGAATTGGCTGCATAGTCATATAATAGTATCTTTTGACTGACAATTCTGTTATGTGGACTGTTTATGCAAGGCCGCCTAAGGGCACGTGCTACATAGTCAGGAAAAAGAACTCCCAGAAATTTACCTTTCTACTACTAAAATCCAGTGAAAGTATATGGGGATTCAACTTTTCCAAAGTATAGAGTTTTCTGTATGGAAAGAGGTACTTGAATATGGAGAAGATATTTCCAAACAATATTATCCAAGAACTGGATGAATGTCACTCCTACGAACGTCTGACCCAAACATAGGGAAGAGAAATATAAAACATGGACTTGAATATTTTCAGATCATGAAAAAGTATGAGACAAATATGTAAATAATGGATATTTTTTCGGATCCCTACATATTTTTGTTAAGACAACTAAGGAAAAAAAGAGGTTTTCGTCATAATAATGAAGTTACCATTATTTAACAAAACCCGTTAGTGGGTTGAATTATATAGGTCCACCTAAGGGCATTGGATTCATAGTCAAATAATAGTATCTTTTGGCTGACAGGTCTGTTATGTAGACTGTTTATGCAAGGCCGCCTAAGGGCACATGCTGCATGGTCAGGCAAAATAATTCTCAGAATTTGTACATTTTGTGATTAGAATTCAGGAAGGAAAAAAAGGTTATGAAGATCTGAAAATATTTAAGGTTAGGATTATGACACATAAAAAATGGGTATTGTTCAATGTATGTAAAGATACATAGATCAATTCTAACCATAATCATGTTGTGGCTGGGTCTTGAATTGAAATATTAGACTTCACTACGTATCCCATAAGGATGGGAATCAAGCCATACGTAGTTATTGAAATATAGTTTAATGTTGTGTGGGACTAGAGTATGGGAGATCTTAGTTTAGGGTCATAGAGCTCGGACCATTATAAGAAATACACATTGTGTGTTTTTATGGGGACTTTTCAGCCAGGGGACTGAAAGTGGAATTTGGGGTTAGGCCCAAAATACTTGGGTCTGGATTCGAGGGACACTCAAACGTTCCTATGTATCCCATAAGGATGGGAATCAAGCCCACGTAGTTCTATAAATACCCTTTGTACAAATTTGGTTCGTACAAGTGAAGGGTGAAAGGGGGACTTTAGTGCAATAATGGTTTGACCCAAAATAAAAGGTCCGGGCATTTCCATGTATGCACATAGTCTTTGGAATAAAACATGATTAGAGATCAACGTAAATAATGACTTCCTATCAGGTGAGGGTATCAAAGAATTTTATAGTTTTTTGTCATACAGGACAAAAAATGTTGTACAGTTTAATGTCATATATCAAGGACGAAGGTGAACCAATGTGAAGACATTGGTTTTGGGGGCAGTTTCACGAATCAACATAATATGAGATGGAGGTGAACCAATGTGAAGAGATTGGTTTTGGGATTGAAACCCGGGAGGTTGCCTACGTACCCAGCCTAGAAGGCAAGGATCAAAGTCTGCGTGGTTCAATTAAACAATGAATTAGTGATCAAGTTGTTCTTGGGGACAACGACCTAAAACAAATGGTGTTGGGACTTACGCATGGTTAACGGCCCAGAGAGGGTGTTATGGTTGAAGTTTTCTCTAAGCTCATGTGAGTCATACTCGGTGTGAGAAACAAGAGGTAACAACAACCTTAATGATTCATAGTTTAATGTCATGTAGGACATATGAAGGGACTATGCAGTTTAAAGTCTTACAGTTAGGACTATTGGTGTTGCACAGTTTAGTGTCATATAACAGGGACAAAACATAGTTTAATGTCATGTTGGACATATTTAAGGGACACAATTTAATTTCATGTTGGACAATAAGGGTGTTGTACAGTTTAGCATCCTGTAGCTAAGACGATGGGGATAATACAGTTTAACGTCATGTTGGATGAAAAAGGGGACTGTGCAGTTTAATGTCATGCAGTAAGGACAAAATAGGACACATTTTAACGTCATGTTGGATGTATTAGAGACTTTTTCACAGTTTAGCATCATGTTGGATGAAAGTTCGAATAGTTTAAGGTCATATGCATGGACCGTTGGTTGTGCAATTTAATGTCTTACTAGACGTAAGGGACTTCTGTACAGTTTAGCGTCATGTAGTTTGGACGTCACAATTTAATGTCGTGTGGGACAAAAGTAATAAAAATAGTTTGAGGTCATATGTATGGACTGTTGGTGTATAGTTTAACATCATATAGCAAGGATGATGAGAAGTACAGTTTAACATCATGTAGGACAATATAGGGACAATACAGTTTAACATCATGTTGGACGAAAAGGATGCAAATAGTTTAAGGTCATATGTATGGACCATGGATGGTGCAGTTTAACATCGTGCTAGAAAAAAGGGACATTAAAATAGTTTAAGGTCATATGTATGGACCAAGGATGGTGCATTTTGTGTTTATACAAAATACTTCTTCATAAATCTGGCATTGGATGTAGTAGTGATGATTTCTCCATCCATTGAGATTAAGGAATAAGCTCCATTGGAGTAGACCTTATGTATTGAATAAGGTCCTTCCTACTTTGGTTCAAGCTTGGGAGGTTTTTTTCCTGGTATCATTGGAGTTTTGAGAACTAATACCAATTCTCCCTGAACGAATGAACGAAGATGAACTTTTTTGTTGAAAGCTTGTGCTATTCGATTCTGATAGACTTCCAAGTGGTGTAGTGTGCACAATCTTTTCTCATATAATCATTCCAATTCATCCAATTGATTTTGAGATTGTTCATCTGTAGATGATTGATCAAAAATAGCTACTATAAGAGAAGGTAGTTTAACCTCAATGCACAAGACTGCTTCTGTTCCATATATTAGTCAATATGGAGTTGATCGCGTTGTAGTACGGGTGGTGGTCCGATAAGCCCATAAATCATGAAAGAGTTTATCAGGCCATGACTTCTTATATTTATCCACTATCTTTTTTAGTATATTTGATAGAGTCTTGTTGAAGGATTCTATCTGGCCATTGGCCACTACATGATACCGAGATGAATGGTTGGATTTTTTGTAGCATTCTTGATACAACTTCTTCACCTCGGATGAACATAAGTTGGTGCCATTGTCCGTCAATATGGTATGAGGGACACCAAATCTGGTAATGATGTTAGACTTGATGAATCTTAAAATGCATTTAGAACTAACTTATTTGAGAGGTATTTCCTCTGCCCATTTGGAAAAGAAGTCAGTAGCAGTAAGAATATACTTAAACTGCTTGGTCGTAGCTGAAGGGTAAGGTCCCACCACATCCATTCCCCATGTGGAAAATGGCCATGAGTATTTAGTTGTATGAAGAAACTCTGGAGGTTGATGAATGAAGTTGGCATGTACTTGGCATGAATGACAGCTCTTTGTGAAATCAACACAATCTTGTATCATTGAAGTCCAAAAGTATCCAAGCCTTCAAATCTGATCAGACAGTCTATGTCCAGACTGGTGGGCACCACAAACTCCTGCATGCACTTCTTTCATGACAGCCATTGTCTCTTCACCATCAATGCATCTGAAGAGAACTCCATCAAAACTCCTTTTGTAGATAACTTTCTCTAAGTGATCTGGGCTATCATAAAGAGTGAAATTGACCACACGTCTCCGGAATTGTTCTTTCTCGGTTCTATCAGGTGGAAGTGTTCCATTTTGAAGGTATTCCCTGATAGGTGCCATCCATCCTATAGTATGACCATACGGTTCAGGAATGGGACTAATTTCATTTATCTCCTCTATTCTGGATCGAACATAAGGTGAAATTGTATGATGGTGGCCAATACTGATGGTTTTCTCATCCTGATTTGGATCTACCAGAGCTGTGGCTAAATTATCCAGTAAATCAGCTTGATCATTTTGTGATCATGGGACATAAGAAAATGTTGGTTTCGTAGTAAATTCTGCCATTAATTCTCTAACGTAATCATACAAAGGTATTAATTCTTATTTTCTGATGGAATAATCCCCATTGACTTGTTTTATTACCAAGTCTGAATCACCTTTCACCTTTAAGTGACTCACTTGTGCTTGAAGCGCTAATTCCAATCCTGCGATGAGAGCTTGGTATTCTGCTTCATTGTTTGTCCCACCTCCCAATAATGAGAAGGAATAAGGTAACACTACCTTTTCTGGGGAAATAAGAATAACTCCTAATCCAACCTTGTTGAATTTAGGGTCTTCCATTTTCTTCCCTGTTGGACTTCTGGAAGCACCATCAAAATACATTTCCCATACCTGAGGACTATCCTAAATAGAGAAGACTTCCTCATCAGGGAGTTCAATATCTGAAGATGTATCTTCTACTCAAGGATGTTCATCAAGGAAATAATCTAGAGGTTGGCCCTTTATTGCCTTTTGAGACACATATTGAATATCGAATTGCTGCGAAATAACTGCCCACTTTTCCAGACGTCCTGTAAGCATTAGATGACTAAGGATGAATTTGAGTGGGTTATTGTGAGATACCAATTGGACGTCGTGATGTTTCAGGTAGTGTCTCAACTTCTGAACTGCAAAGATTAATGCTAGGCAGCACTTCTCAATACTTGAATATCGGGTTTCTACTTCAAGCATAGTCCGACTGAGATAGTAGAGGTTGTTTTCATTCCCAACGTCATTCTTCTGAGCAAGAAAGGCACCCAATGATCGCTCTAAGTCTGTCACGTAGAGGATAAGTGGCCTTCCTTCAACAGGTGGCATAAGTACCGGTGGACTCAAGAGTTATTTCTTGAGAATATTGAATGCTTCTTGACATTCTTCAGTCCACTGGTAAGTGACTCCCTTCTTCATCAATTTGGTGAAGGGTAAACTTTTGCCTACCAAATTGGCGATGAAACGCCGAAGATAGGCTAAGTGTCCTTGAAGTCCTCTCAATTCTTTCAAATTTAGAGGAGGTGACATACCAAGGATTGACTTTGTCTTCTCAAGATCGACTTCAATACCACGATGGCGTACAAAAAAGCTGAGAAATTTTCCTTAGGTTACCCCAAAAGCACATTTTAAGGGGTTCATCTTCAAATTATGTTGTCGAAGCTTGAAAAAAATGACTTCCAAATCAGCCAAGTGATTTGAATTTTGTTTGGATTTGACCACAAAATTGTCCACATAACATTCAACGAACTTCCCTAAAAAGGGTTTGAAGATACGATGCATGGCACACTTATATGTTGTGCCTGCATTCTTTAGGCCAAAGGTCATTACCTGATAGCAAAACACACCCTGAGGGGCTCTGAAGGCTGTGGATTCCTCATCTTCTAGATCCATTCGGATTTGATTATATCTGGAATATCCATCCATGAAGGAAAGTTCTTCATATCCAGCTGTTGCATCAATTAATAGTTCTGTAATCGGAACTGGAAAATCATCCTTAGGAAAATGTCGATTAAGATCTCTGAAATCAATTGAAACTCTAATTTACCCATTCTTCTTCTTCACAGGGACAATATTAGCCAACCATTTGGGATATTGAACTTCTCTGATGAAGTTATCTTTGATGAGCTTATCCACTTCGGCTACAATTTTGTAAACATAGGCTGGGTGTGTTCTTCTAGCGGCTTGTTTAAATCCTCGATGCTCTTCTGGTAAACCCAAATAATGAGTGGCAACATGAGGATCAAGCCCTAGAATCTTTGTATAGTTCCAAGCAAATATATCTCGATTTTGCTTTAAAAATGAAATATACATCTCTTGCTCTTCAAGAGTCATGGTCGTACTAATTAAAGTGGGGTGTGGATCTTCTTTTGTACCCAGATTTATTTCTCTGAGTTCATCCACGATAGTAGAGATACCATCTTCAAATGCTGGAGGAGCATCCCTGAGATCTTCCTCTTCTTCTTCAACATGTGTTATTTATTCTGTTTCTACTTGCATAGTGGATGATGAAGTATAATTTCCATGATCATAAGAGATGTTAAAATTTGAACATCTTGAAGAAGAAGCTTCCATTTCCGACCCGATTGATGATGAAGGGTCTTCCATGGGTAATATAGAGGAGATTATGGATTGAGAATCGACATCATCATTCACCTCTGACATTTTTATAACTCCTTTTGGCCTGATTGGCGAAGTATAGACTTTCTGGATTTCAGCGGATGAAATGAAGACATCTCTATTTGGGCTTTCATCACTTCTTGGTGGCTCACCAATTTCTCCCATGTTGTCTGGCTTGATTGTCGTAATTGACATTATGGATCTTTCCATAAGAGTATTTTGATTTAGGTCTATCTTGTCAATTTGAATGATAGGCAACACATAATCTGTACTCACATGTGCAAATGGATTTACTGGAATCTTCTCCAAACCATATGGAGAATTAACTTTGGTAAGATCCCTTGTTGTGGATTTCTCCTTTCCCTTCATGTGATAGAATTCTGCCTCAATGTATTGAGATTCACATGTCTTGAATGGGGCCTTATCACCATACAATGTCCCAACTTGACCATGGAAACAATATTTGAGACATTGATGGTATGATAAAGGGATAGCCGCATGTTGATGTAGCCAGGGTCTTCTAAGAAAGATGTTGAAGGCTGAGTCTTGATCAACAACCATGAAATCTGAATTGGATACAAGATCTCCAAACTGAGTTTTGAGTGTAATCTTGCCCAATGGTTCTTGTTCATTTTTGTCATATCCTTGTAACATAATATTAGAAGGAGATAAATTAGATTCCTTGAGGCCCAATCGATGAATTGTACGAATGGGGATGAGGTTGACTCCTGAACCATTATCAATGAAAGCCCTTCAGATGTCCACACCATTGACCTTTCAAGATAAATACAAAGGTCTAATTTTTCCATGCACAACATCATCTTCATCTTCATCAGTAAAAGATATCACTGCATGGCATTCTGCAGGATTATTCTCTACATGGTAGACTTCAGCTACAGCAATTTCAGTCTCAAACTCTTGAGGACTTGACAAAACCTCAATGAGTGCCTCCCAAAGATCCTTTGATAAATTCAAGGCATCCAGAATTGATAACTTGACCAGTAATTGGGCCAGGTGTTTCAATACATCATACTTTTGACCCAAAGGTCTGCATTTCCCAACAGGAACATGTGGTTTAGCATGTGCCTTGGAAGTTGATGTTTTGGAAGTTGGTGCATCTTGTATCAGGATAGGAGTTGGTAATACTCCTGGCTTGGGTAGATTAGACCGATTAGGTCTATTTACTTGTTGAGAAGAAGAAGGTGGAACCTTCAAACTATCTTCCAGTATAACTGTTCCAGGACTAAATTTTCTATTGGTGGAAGAACTTGATTGTTCTTGTTGAGCTCGCTGAAGGGATCTACCATGAGTTTCTACCACATACACAGTTCTAGAAGAAGTATAATTAGAATAGTGGCCTCTGAAAGATCCATGTCTTCCCCTGTATCCTGAGCCTCTGGAACTTCCTATGATTCCTCTGTTTGATACAGGGAATTCAGGCTCATCAAAATAGAAACTACGACTAGCATATGGATCTATTAATTGAATCATATTAATAGAACCGAAGATCAACTCTTCATCTGATGAAGAATTTACCTGATTAGCCAGTTTAGGTTGTGCCGTTTGGTGGGGCGATGCCCATGGATTTGAAGTAGATGGCATGAAATATTCCAGAGTCAAAGACATCTTAGGCTTTGACACATACTCATCTTCCTCTGATTGCTTTTCTTTCTTTGAACTATGCCTCCCTTTTGAGTATTTTACCTCTAAAGAGGATTTTGTTGTGGCATCCCTAGTAGAAGACTCAATTGGTTTCTTCAATTATGTTCACAAAATGGCATGAGTTTGGTTGATTATTTTTCTGACCATCCAATCATCATATTTATGTGCATTTTTTCTTTTGACTTCTTTCCATTCTTCTTCTTCCTCTGTAACTGTAGCAGTAACACATGCTACCTGGGCTGAAGAGCCTTTTAGTTTGACTTGTCCCGAGTTGACCATCTTTTGCAGGAGGTCTTTGAAGAAATAACACTCCTGGATGGGATGCCCCAACATTTGGTGAAAGGGAAAATTATTGGGATGGTCTTCATCTCCTTCCTTGTTTGGCCTATTGGGCCTTCGCAACTGAAACAAATTATTTTCCATAGCTGAAATGAAGTAGCCAGGAACTTGTTCATTTTGTAAAGAGTAAAATTTTCTCTTCATATCCTCAAATTGTTTTCGTCTTTGATATCTTTGATCATATTGAAAAAATGACCTCTGTTGTTGGCGCTCAGGAGGTGGAGCCCTTCGGGAAGATGAAGGTTTTGAAGTAGATGGAGGTATAGGTTCTTGTTTAAGCATAACTGTAGTAGTCTCTTCTTTACCTATTCTCCTTCCCGGAGCTGATGGAATTACACGGCCTTTAGCCGTAGCCTGTATAAGGGAATCTTCAATCTGCTGAGCGAGTTAATTATGGTCTTGAAACCCTCTTATGTATTTCACAGGGATCAACGGCGTGCATAATTTTTCATGAAGATTTGCCACATAGATTGGCAATAGTTCCTCTTGAGGGAGTTCTAAGCTTAGGGAATATGTTAATCCCTTCCAATGAGCAATGAAATCTGAGACCATTTCATTCTCCCTTTTCTTACAGCTTTTAAGATCAAAAACTGTTGTCTTTGGAAAATTTGAGCTGAACTGAAGAAGGAATTTTTGGCGAAGATCCTCCCATCCAGTAATTGACCGGGATTGCAAACTTGTATACCAAACAAAAGCTGGTCCCTGCAAGGTTCACACGAAGCATCTGAGTTTCACTACTTCTTACTATTTCGGAGTTCCCATCATAGGATCGCAACAAGACACATAATTCATCAAATGCTATTCAGGATCGCCTGATCTATTGAAAATAGGGAATATAGGGTTCCCAAAACATGATGGGGGAGGGATTAAATATACCCATTCAGGGTAAAATCTCTTTTCTGGTTGAACCTGCACACACTTCCCTTACGTAGTCTCTAACTAAGATGTTAATGGCTCAATGGTTGTTATTAACTTTTGAGAAACATCCAGTTGAAATTGGACTTAGGAAGGTACAATGACTGGAGCTAGTATAGATGTGGTAGTTGGTACTGCAACCAATGGCATTATTGGTGATTGTTGTTTCACTTGACCTGTAGGATTAGACTTGTGAGGGTGTATTGATAGAGGAGGATATTCTTGATCTATATCAGTAGTTACAACAAATTCCCTTGGCTGACTGACTCCAGCACGCTTAGGAAGAAGACTACCCTGAAATAGTTCTGCATTCATCTTCCTTAACTCCTTCATTTCTTCCTCCTGTTGCGCAAATCTTTTCTCTAGTGAGAGCGATTGGCCTTCTCCAAAGGAAGGATATATAACCTGATTCTTTCCCCTCCCTTTGTTGGATCCCTTTCGGAGAGGGGGAAGTGGGTTACTTGAAGTATTACCTAAGTTCTGAGTAATCCTTTGATTTCGTGTACGCACACCTTCTTCATTTGTGTCTGTGCGTACATATTCTTGAGCAGGAACCTCTTTATCTAAGTCCCATGAGTGAGCATCATGTTCTGGAGGATCAGAAACAATGGCATTGATGACATTGATTGATGCATAACGCATCGCATCCCTTCTATCAGCATTTCTGTGATATTGTCTTCTTCCATTTCTTTGATGAGACATTGCCTTTTGTTGATTTGATCCCTCAGGAACTTCTTGACAAACCATAATTTGGAGAGAATATCATGATAATTTGGCTCATTATTTTTCTTGTGGCTTCTTCCCCAATTGAGAGAATATTGACTTTCACTGAGGAGGGGATTGATGATTTGAAAAAGTCTACAGTCTGCTGGACTGGGGCTGTTCCTACTGTTCCCCTTCAACTCCTCAAATCCTATTTTTTGATTCCAAGGGTTGGTTTAAAAGAGTCCCCAGTTTGGCAAGATGGGGTGGCTCTTGACATGCTATATTTGAGACATTCTTGAAATCTCTCCTGATCTTGTGGACCTTAGTCCTAAAATTAGCTGGATGCATCAACCTGCATCCACTTTTATCACCCACCTCAAAAGACCGTTGGATGATTTCTGACACTTTTTTCACTTGGTGATGTGCTTTCTCCAAACGAGAGGCATGTTCGATATTCTCGTTCGCTTGATGTAGGAGTAATTCAATAACTTGTTCTCTGTATGATTGATTTTGATAGGAACTAGTTGAAGCCTATTCTTGGGCAATCTTTTGATTACAAACAAAGCTCATTAACTTTGGCTGGCCATGGGCAATAACATTGCATTAGACCATTTTCGGAGGGCTTTGTTGACTGGAGAGTACAGTGAAATGTAGTGCTCCATGAACACCCCATCCTATGATATGAATACCAGATGAGGCATTGGAAATTCACTGTATCAATCTTCTTAGTGCGCCAAGGCAGTAACGTTTAAGGGCTCTCTGCTGCTTTTCAGCCTTCAGATATCAAGAGACTGATAGAGATGCCAAATCAATCTGACATTGTAACCCTTATATTATCTTAACATGATTTTCATATTCATCATAAGATAGTGCTTTATTTTTCAACTGAAAAATATTTTTCCATATGTTGAGACGAATATCATGAATTCTATCTTCCGTCAACATCTCTGGAATGTCATACTTAGAGTCATCCAGAGGCCAAAACATGACTGGCACTTCAGCTTTCGCTAGTTGTTTTCTCATGTTCATCATTTCCTCTTTATCATTCAATGAAGATTCTTCTACCTGATTTGACCAGAGCTGGTGATTCCTTGTTACTTCATTGGATTCAACAAGATTGTTAGATAGATCACTGATTAAACTAGAAGATGTATGAATTAGGGGTGGTTCAAAGAATGACCTACACCCTAGGCTATCTTGTGATTGAGAAAGTATTTCACCTGCTGGCGATGAAGCATCAGATATGAATGGTTTCGCATTTTCAAGTGCCTCAAGATAAGATGGATTTCTCGGAACTACATTGTCCACTGGAGCATTTTCCAAGCAATGTGCATCACTACTGCGGAGAGGAATTTCACAATGAAATTCATCATCATGGGGAGGACCACCATGGTGGGTTACAGCAAAAGATGATATCTCTTGATCTTTGGTCTTCTGACCACACAGAGGGTTCTTGTGGAACTCATCTGAAGATGAAACTTTGAGATCAACCGAATTTTCATGAAACAAGACTTCGTGAGGGAGTATCTGATGCAGAACTTCGGAAATAAAGTTCCCACTATTGGGAACTGAAAGAGCATAATCTTGAGTTTCAACAGATTGTTGTCTGAGTGCATCAAGAACTCCAGCATCGAGTAAGGCCTTGTTACAAATTGGCCCTTGATTTCTTGACTATGTTGGGAAGGTCTTCTTCTTAGATGCCTTCTTACTCAATTTGGTAGGTGTGTGTGCCTGCTCAGGAGAAATGATCAGGTTAGGATGATTATCTCCGCTCAAATCAGGTGTATGTGCCTGACTTGGTTGTCCGTATGATATGGGGGAGTACGCCCCACAACCCTCTTGGACTGGAACAGATGTGTGTGTCTATTCCAGAGTGAACTGTTGATGTGTCAATCCACTGGTAGGGATAGATTTATGTGTCTTTCCCTAAGATGATGCTGAAGCTGTTATAATATCCTGGCAGGCATCCAGAATATGAGCAGGGATTTGCTTCTGCTCTTTCACCATTGATATAATATGCTTAGTGACTTCAGCTTCCGGAACGGGGATATACGTCCATTTCGTGCTTGGAGTAGTTATATCTGCATGCTCCTATTCTCCTTTTCCTGTCAGTGAATCCTGACAATACTCAAGTGTGGGGGAAGAGAGTTGAGTCTGCCTCTTTTTTGTCGCTGGAGATTTCCGACTGACCTCTCCTGGTGCTACCAAATGAGACTGTTGATAGGCTTGATTAATACTAGTAGGTGTATGTGCCTGCTGATTTCACTCCGCCAAACGTGGTTGACAAACTTCCTTCAACACTGACAGATGAGGCTACTGGCATGATTGATGAGTGTAAGTAGGTGTATGTTCCTATTTACCAGTGGTTAGTACATTGGGTTGGCGGGATCCATCGTATGTAGTCAGACGAGCCTGCTGACTAGATGATGATTTATAAATAGGTGTATGTTCCTGTCTATAATACTCCACTGGAATTGCCTAGTGGGATTGGCGTGCTGCTGCCAGACGAGTCTGCTGGACAGCGGGATAAAAATAGACGGGTGTATGTGCCCGCTCATTGCTTGCCACCAAGTTAGGTTGGTGGACTTCTCTAGAGATGGAAGAGATAAGAACCTGCTCACTGTTGACCGGATTTCACCTCTAGAAATTCGTCTTTCCTGCTCGGGTTCGAGGAACCTAAGCTGAACGCCTGGAGTCGATACCCTCATCATGTTGAGGGCGCACTGCCGCACGAGTCTAGCGGCGATTGTTGATGGGAGCCCTCAGGAAAGAATCCTATCTCCTTGAATTAAGGCCCTGAGGGACCTGATCATTCACCTCCTCAGAATATGTGAGTGAATGGTGATTGTGTTCTGGGGATAATGACCCGAAACGGTAGAAGACGGTGGTTAGCACCGCCTGCTTCTTGATCACTGGTCATCACTGTCTGGATGACCAGGGTGAATTGTTCACTTGGAGGGCTTGTCGGGCTGCCTCCAGAGTTGTAATAGTACCACTTTGACAGTACTCCTTAACCATCACATTTGATACCGAGCATTGAAGATGCTGAGTAGCTGATGTCATCCTCAGAGTGGATGACGATCCAGCAGGAGTAGCAGCAGTGGCATTCACAGCAGACAGAAGCCATTCTGGAAATGCAGAAGATCTTGGAAAAGAGTTCCTGTTGGATATAACAGACTTAATCAAGATAATTCTGGCCACTATATATTTTGGATGAGCACATATGTTATTGATTGTTTTGTTGGCCCTCTCATTGAGTTTTAAATAGGGGCCTAACAAATAGGTAAAACATCATTTTAACTTGGTTAAGGATTCACGTTGGGTTCACCATTTTTTTTCCTCAGGAATTGAGGATGACCTTGTTGATTTAAGGTTCAAACATTCCAATCGGTTTCTAACAGGTTTGTTCGTAGAACTGGAAACATCCAATGATTCCATATCCATTTGGACATACTTTCCAAATGTAGGTTCTCATTAGTTGTGTAATGATGAGGCTTAAAAATTTTCATTGGTCGAGAGGATGGGAGGTTGGACTCATCACACCTTTTTTAGGGGAATTATTGTCTACTCCAGGACTCTCTTTATAGATTTAAGTTATGTTCATGAATCCTTATTACATTACCAAGTATAAAATGAGCTTTCCTTTAAATCTGACAATCAATGATTGATATGTAGGAAATTTAGAGAATCTTTTATATGTATTCGAGGTTCTTCATCAATAGAGAATCATCTGTATTTGTTAGAGATTCTTGGTCAATGGTATCCTTCGACACATTATATAGAAGTCTCTTGGTCATTATAATGACCATGCTGGTTTTAAATCCACTCAGTGGGGCACTTGAAGTTTATTGTCATTCAGAAGGACATGGGTTATTTCAGAGTTGGGATCGTACCCACAGATGGAAAACCTACGTATCCTTTGTTTTGGAAAATTAATCAAAACCCACGTAGTTCGAGTAAGGGAGAATGATTTTTATGATTGATGGATCAAAGAAAGATGTCATAATTACTTTTACACTCTAAGTTCAAGTGAGTCATGCTCTGTGTGAGAAACAAGAGGTATTGGTAAAACCAGACAATTGTGCCATGAAAGATGCAATCATAATAAATGATGTGGGGCTTATATTATGTATGACTGCCCAAACAGATGAATATTTAAGATTTACTTTAGGGAAGAAATCCAAGAATAGGTTCCATAAAGGTATATGTGTTCAGGGAGATTTGGATACTCTAATATTGGGGCTTACTCCTAAGGAAGATTCCCAAGTTAGGAGGGGACTTATGATTAGATTTTACTCCTGAGAAGTAAGTCCAAATCAAAAGTAAATTAAGACTGGTTAAGAGAAATTAAGACTGGGTCTTACTCCTGAGAAGGAGGCCCGGGTTAAGGGACTTTGAGAAATTAAGGGACTTGGGGCTTACTCCTAAATAGGATGCCCATATTTGAGACTGGGGCTTACTCCTAAAATGGAATCCCAGGTTAAGAGAATTATGGTTGGGGCTTACTCCTGAGGAGGATGCCCATATTTGAGATTGGGGATTACTCCTGAGGAGGATGCCCAAATTAGGGAACTTGGGGATTACTCCTAAGGAGGATGCCCATATTTGATGAGGACTAGGGCTTACTCCTGAAAAGGAGGTCCATATTTGAGATTGGGGCTTACTTCTGAAGAGGATTCCCAAATTAGGGGACTTGGGGCTTACTCCTAAAGATGATTCCCATATTTTGGGAATTATGATTTTTTGGAAACTTGGGGCTTACTCCTAAGGAAGATGCCCAAATTAATGAGGACTAGGGCTTACTCTTGAAAAGGAGTCCCATAGTTTAAGGATTCTCTCATCTTAAAGGATGGGGTTGAATGAATGAAATCTCTGACATTATTGACGTAAAGATATGTGAATCACTATGTTTTAAGAGATGTTCCACAGAATTCCTTTCAGATAAAGAATTCAATCAAGAAAACATGTCATAAATGTCTTTGAATAGTGTCTTGAAGACTAAATCTTGAATAGGAGAGTTGGAATGGCATAAGAGGGGTTAAATGGGTAGGAAGGGCACCCAAAAATATAGGGGTGCGCAAGTACTGGCAGGCGCACAATTACTGTGTGGGCGTGAAAGTCCTGGTCACGCAGGTATACCTACGCGGAACATAGGTGCTTGCGCGATTGAAAACCAGTATGGTAATACATGGGTGATCCTTGAACAAAGCCCTTATAATTATCTCAAGGTACTTTCAGAAGAGTGGTGCGCAAGTTTCAATGAATAGGTAAGGAGGCGCGCAAGTGTGTCCATTTCCCTTAAGGGTAAAACACTTAGGCGTGCAAGTATTAGTGAATGCTAACACTTAGACCTTATTCCTCTTGTTTAGACCTTCCATTCTAGGTAAAGAATTACCTTAGAAGTGTTCGGAAGACTTGAAAAATAGACTTGGGCGTTCAAAACTATGTATCTGAATTCTGGAAAAAATCCTCTTGAAATGGGGGGCCCACCAGGGGTATTTATAGGTTAGAGAAGAACCTGGGTGGTTTTCAAAGAGGGTGCACAAGTCACTTGTGTGACCATTAGGTGGCACGCAAGTGTACTTGCACGACAGTAAGGGAACTTGCGTGAATCAAGGGTATTTGACTCCTTGTTCATGCCTTTGTCGATTTTTGATATTTTCTTCAAAGGATGAATCAATTTGTGCTAAAAAATTTGCCTTTACATTTTTTTAGACAATGTGATGGAAAGGAGCGTCAAAAAAAGTCCCCCCTCAGAGTTGGATTCGAAAGAATAAGGATGTGACTCTGAGGAAGAGAAGAAAACCAAAGGGAAAGATGCAAGCAAGTGTTCAGTGCGCAACACTCGTCGCACAGGTCTGAGTCGTGCAGGGCTGGAGCGCGCTGGCTGTAGGCACGTAGGTGTCTGACTTGGCCTATATATATGTGATCATTTGTCGTGCATAGCAATGACTTTCAGATTTTCAAGCTCTCGCTACGCAGGTCACCATCACTGCGCAAGTTTCTTTTTTTTCGCTTTTCTTTGCTGTCGCGCTGCTGTCAAGGTATCTGGACTTGCATGGTGATACCGGCACACCAAAAACTTTCACGGCATATTAACACTTGTGCAACACATCCACACTTGCACGCCAAGATTATACTTGTGCGCCTTAATTCCTTAGAAATTTTTTCGAATTACTTCACAAAATTTATGAAAAATCAACCTATTTAAGAGTTAATTTATTCAATTTTTGTGCAGATTCAATGGCGCCCATGAGAATCGGAATGGCTGATGAACTGGGAAGCAATCACCTTGATGATATGATGAGCATCATTGGCCATTATTACTATACTATCTGTGATAGCACTCTTCTGGATTTGGATTTCCCACAAAGCACTTATCTGCCTTTGTACGGTTATGGTCATCTATGAGAAGTCACTATTCCAGAAGCAAAGAACTATCTCCCAATTTCGTGGTTTCAAAATTACACCAACTTTGATTCAGCAAATATCTCATGTGGAGGAGGATTTTTAAATGTTGTAACAATGGAGAAGGCCCACATGATGCATCATAGCCCTTGTATGCCAGATATGAAACCTCATAATCCTGAGCTGCAACCACATTGTCATCCTTCAATATTCTGAAATGCTCATATGGATCAATCCAAAGGCTGGAAGAAAAGTTGGGACTTCCGTCCTGGGGGAGGTGTGAATCCAACTTGGATGTTGGCATACTGGGTGCGACAAACCTATGTAGAGTTTGTTGCGGATTTGAAAGGAGTTGCAATATACGAAGCCGTCTGGGTTTGGCAAACATATGTTTACAGACATGGTAGCTTCGTGCCGGAGATACTTAGCCACTAGATCCCAGAAACCAATTCTTTCCATTTGACTCATTGAGAAGTAGGCATCAGTCTATGTGATGTCCACAGGATCTTAGGGGATCCAATTTTGGGCGACATGTATGATGAATTCATCCCTCCCAAGGTGACTTGGAATGATTCAGAGAACACTCCTACTTTGGCTCGGGAATTATTTAAAATCTTCCACAGGCTCGAGAGTTTAGAGACCTCCTTAACGCATTCTATAAAGGATATTCATTTGGAGGAGTGGATGAATATATTTCTTATTGAGAAGAAAGAGAAGGAGTCAAAGGAGAAGGAGCTAAAGGAGAAAGGATCCAAGAAAAGGAAATCCAAGGATAATAGGCCTACCCGTCCTACCACCTGCCCAAAAATTGAGAAGAGGGGTGCTCCTGGAGCATTCTGGCCAACTCTAGAAGCAGGAGAGTTTGAGAAATGGGTATATGAGGTGAATCAAAGGATCCCAAAGAAGACTTTTCTGGCGGGCTTCTTGGATTTGTGGCTCATCGTTTATCTTTTACCAGTCAGGGATTTGAAGGGAGGCGTCATGCCAGAGACCTTCGTTATTGCGGAAAAGTTGGCTGAGGGAAAAATGGTTGGGTTGGATACCCCCATTTTAGCAAAGATTCACAGGAGTTTACTTCATGTCTTCAAGGGTAAATCTCCTTTGAGAATATTGGGACCATTCCAAGTTTTATGGGGATGGATTGCCACTCACTTTAGGACTTATAATGTACAGAATGGAGTAAAAATTCCTGGAAGTTCTTTCAGGCAATCAGTTCAAGAATTCTCTGGAATTGCTCCATTAGATCTTAATTCCTATAACATGAAAGTGAGGCTGAGCATGTTTAAGGAATTCAACTTATTTCCCTATAGAAATCCGCCAACCGGGCGGTTTGTTGATGACAGAACAGCCCACTTGGATTTAAGGGCATATATGCTGGCCTGCAGAGATGGTGTGTTAGTCGCCAAGATTGACGGAGAGATTATATATGAGTCCTATGATCCATATAGATTTGCACTCCAATTCAAGTACTTGCAACAGATTATTGTATCTTCCCCTGTACATGTAAGGTTAGAGCAACATCCGATGGTTTCTCGACAACTGTGGTTGCTGAAGTCTAGGGAGAAGACTAGGGCGGTGTTTGATCTACCAGTTGAAAAGGCAGCACATAACATGACTACATGATATTCCGAGCACTGGATAGCATCATACCCTAAAGGGGTGCTGAATCACCCAGTTTATCAGGTGGTGAAAAGGAATAGGACTGTAGAGAAAGAAACCCTTCCTCATGAAGGTGATGTTTCCCCACCTGAAGTTGATTCGCTAGATTCCTCCTCTAATACCGATTCACTGGATTCCCATGATGGGGATGATGAGGCACAAAAAGTGGCAAAGCGGCCTCGTGCCGGATATAATCCTCCGGTCAGAATCAAAATACCTACTCCATCAACTCCTGGTGAGTTACTTTATTGTGGTAATTTAATCACCATCACTTTATAAAGAAATAAGTCTTATTTTCTTATTCTCTATCTGTAGTTACAGGAGCTGGGAAGAAATTGAAGTCAAAGATTATAGGACCTTCCTTGCATCCTTATGGTGCACTTACTGAATATCTATGACCAGAGGCTGTCCAGACATGGCAGAGTTTAAACTGTGGTATTGAAACTGACTGGCTGGATTTATGCGAGGGGATGCAACTCCCTGAAATAGGGACTCGTCTCGCTTTTACCTATATTAATTTCGAAGATATCCCTAATGAAGTGTAATATTATATCATAGAGATGTAAATTCTCATATATTCCACTAATGATTCCATTCCTGTCACCAAGCGGGTGAAGGAAATGATAGATCGTGGCGCCGCTGAGGGGACTGATGAGGAGTGGCATTAGTACGTGGATCCTAAAGATGTAAGTTTTCTTTATTTATTTGCCTTGAAACTTGATTTCATTCAAAGATTTGTTACTCAAGGAAGTTATTTTCTTCATCTTGAAGCTTGCAAAGAAAGGAACCACTTGGGATCCTCCACCACAATATAGCCCTGGTGGTACTACCATCGGGGTTACTGCTGAATCCCCTCATGATTCGGGCGAGATATCTCCAGGCCATCAGGCCATGAATGAGGAGTTGGACATGGATTTCCATTCTCAAATTCAAGTACCTATAATGGAGACTGCCGACACTCCTAAAAATTCAATGAAGAAAAAGAAACAAAGGAGGAAGTCCACAGCTAAACGCTTCATTAGTAGTGGTAAGTCCTTTGGATAATCATGAGTATTTAAACTATGGAAAGATTTCTCATATTCCTTGGGATTGCAGGGGCTTCTTCAATTTCCCCTATAATGGAGAGGACCGGTCCTCCTTTGAGGACCATGGAGGGTTCTGTGGAACAAACGTAAATTTAGGCTGACTTGGTTGCTCCTGGAGAAGAGCCAACATCTGTTCCCAGTATCCCTCCTGCTACTGTTGCAAGAAGATAAGAACTTGCTTCTGGTAAGTTAACAATGCTTCATAAAATGTTGAATGAAACACTAACTGACTTCCATTCTATGATACTTCAGGTTCAACTCCTGCATTAGATCTTCTGGCGGCTGTTGCAACTGATGCCGCGATTTTATCCGAAGATGTTGTCTAGGGTCAGGCACCGCAGGACGTAAGTCGCCAAGAAGACACATCAAATGCCCCCACTGGTGAGACTAACCGGGATTCTGAGATGACATTATATTAAATGATGGAACTTGGATCATCTTTTGAAGATTTTATAAATCATGTTAAATTACCATGTAATTTAGAAGATTATGGACGTGAGTGTTATCCTTCATCCTATTAAGAATAACTTCTTATTACATGTCTAATCATGATTGGTTCAAATGTGCAGTTTTGTCTGAGCAAGCTGCTGAACTACCCATGCCTAAAGAAGGTGTGGACATTGATGTTAACCCTACCATTACAGAAACATTAGCTCAAGTGGTGCTAAACCGAGTAAACCCTCCTGAGACCCATCTTGAAGATCCTGTTGAGACTGGGAAATATGGGGAGGAGTCTTCTCAGGTTTCTGATCTACCGTTGGGTAAGGGATAAAAATATTTGCAATTGTACTTAATTTTTAAGACAACTGATTATTTTTTTATCCTTTGAAACTAACCAAAGCTTTCAACTAATTATACAGGGCCATAAATTCCAGTGGCTAGATCTGGAAGTGAGGCCTCAGCCTCCGCCCCAACGGGAATTGAAAGTGAAGAATCACGGGTCAGGGGGGAAGGAGTAGAACAAGGCACTTCCTTAAGTGCATTAATCCTAGATTACATGACCCCCTGTGATGATGATGTTGAATCAGACCCATAGGTGCTTAAGGCGCTCATCTTTTCATGACGCAAGGCATGGAACAACATATGGAAAATCATATCTGAAGTGCCTCTTGAAGAAATGCCATAAAAGATTTCCCTATTGTCATCCCTGTTCGTCATGATAGGACTTGGCGGTTTTGGATATTAAAAGATCCATGACGTGGTGAAATAGTTCATTTTAAGAAGGGAACAAGATAAAAAGTGTCATGAAGATCTGACCAGGGTGAAGCTGTCAGCCAACATCAGTGAATTTGAGGCTACAGTATCCCGAGCCGAGGCTGACTATGCTGCCAAGATGAAAGAGCTGAAGCATAAGGTCAAAGATAAAGTTGTCCAGAAAAATCACCTTCAACAACAGTTAGACGTTGTTACTGGGGAACTTGACCAACTCAATAATTCATTGGCGGGAGCTCAAACGAATGGTACGAAGGCCATCATGGATGCCAAGAAATCACTCCATCATCCTGAAAAGTGTGAATTTGGTCAGGTGCATGAGCTTCAAGTAACTGCTGATGAAGCTCAGGATGTTGTTCATCAAGTGAAGAATAATGTTTACAGCCTTTTGTAATTTCTTAGAAAAGAGAAGAGACTAATATTTGTGTATGTCCTTCTAATTCTTGTGCATCAAATGGAAAGAATGCTTTCTATCTTCAATCACTTGTGCATGTATTTTCTTGCTACCTGCTTTAAATTTTTACCTAATCCAATGGGCCTAGTAAGCATAGTTTGATTTTTACTAGGATTAATATAAATAACCCTACAAACTTTGAATCTTTTAATTGCTCAATATTACCTAAATCATACAAAATGTATGTTTAGTGATCTGGAACTTGACTTTTATTCAGAGTTCCCTTGTCTTTTGTGGGCAGTTTAAATTCATGCACGTCAGACATAAAGAAGCTAATGTTTAAGGTCGAAATAGCTTTGACCGAATGAATTATAATTGACTCAATTTATTAGAAATTTATCTGAAAACATATTACCACACTCAATTATGAGGGAAAAATGTAACCATGACTTATGAAATTTTGAATCTGAGGAATGTTATGAAAAAGGGATAAAAGGCATTAGAAGAATTAGTTCCCAATAATGAAGTTACTATTATTTAACAAACCCATTAGGGGGTTGAATTATGCAGGGCCACCTAAGGGCATTGGCTGCATAGTCATATAATAGTATCTTTTGACTGACAATTCTGTTATGTGGACTGTTTATGCAAGGCCGCCTAAGGGAACGTACTGCATAGTCAGGAAAAAGAACTCTCAGAAATTTACCTTTCTACTGCTAAAAGCCAGTGAAAGTTTATGGGGATTCAACTTTTCCAAAGTATAGAGTTTTCTGTATGGAAAGAGGTACTTGAATATGGAGAAGATATTTCCAAACAATATTATCCAAGAACTGGATGAATGTCACTCCTACGAATGTCTGACCCAAACATAGGGAAGAGAAATATAAAACATGGACTTGAATATTTTCAGATCATGAAACAGTATGAGACAAATATGTAAATAATGGATATTTTTTCGGATCCCTACATATTGTTGTTAAGAAAACTAAGGAAAAAAGAGGTTTTCGTCATAATAATGAAGTTACCATTATTTAACAAAACCCGTTAGTGGGTTGAATTATACAGGGCCACCTAAGGGCATTGGATTCATAGTCAAATAATAGTATCTTTTGGCTGACAGGTCTGTTATGTAGATTGTTTATGCAAGGCCGCCTAAGGGCACATGCTGCATGGTTAGGCAAAAGAATTCTCAGAATTTGTACATTTTGTGATTAGAAGTCAGGAAGAAAAAAAAAGGATATGAAGATCTGAAAATATTTAAGGTTAGGATTATGACACATAAAAAATGGGTATTGTTTAATGTATGTAAAGATACATAGATCAATGCTAACCATAATCATGTTGTGGCTGGGTCTTGAATTGAAATATTAGACTTCACTACGTATCCCATAAGGATGGGAATCAAGCCATACGTAGTTATTGAAATATAGTTTAATGTTGTGTGGGACTAGAGTATGGGAGATCTTAGTTTAGGGTCATAGAGCTCGGACCATTATAATAAATACACATTGTCTGTTTTTATGGGGACTTTTCAGCCAGGGGACTGAAAGTGGAATTTGGGGTTAGGCCCAAAAGACTTGGGGCTGGATTCGAGGGACACTCGAACGTTCCTATGTATCCCATAAGGATGGGAATCAAGACCACGTAGTTCTAGAAATACCCTTTGTACAAATTTGGTTCGTACAAGTGAAGGGTGAAAGGGGGACTTTAGTGCAATAATGGTTTGACCCAAAATAAAAGTTCCGGGCATTGCCATGTATGAACATAGTCTTTGGAATAAAACATGATTGGAGATCAACGTAAATAATGACTTCCTCTCAGGTGAGGGTATCAAAGAATGTTATAGTTTGTTGTCATACAGGACAAAAAATGTTGTACAGTTTAACGTCATATATCAAGGACGAACGTGAACCAATGTGAAGATATTGGTTTTGGGGGCGGTTTCACGAATCAACATCATATGAGATGGAGGTTAACCAATGTGAAGAGATTGGTTTTTGGCTTGAACCCCAGGAGGTTGCCTACGTACCCAGCCTAGAAGGCAAGTATCAAAGTCTGCGTGGTTCAATTAAACAATGAATTAGTGATCAAGTTGTTTTTGGGGACAACGACCTAAAACAAATGGTTTTGGGACTTATGCATGGTTAACGGCCCAGAGAGGGTGTTATGGTTGAAGTTTTCTCTAAGCTCATGTGAGTCATACTCGGTGTGAGAAACAAGAGGTAACAACAACCTTAATGATTCATAGTTTAATGTCATGTAGGACATATGAAGGGACTATCCAGTTTAAAGTCTTACAGTTAGGACTATTGGTGTTGCACAGTTTAGTGTCATATAACAGGGACAAAACATAGTTTAATGTCATGTTGGACATATTTAAGGGACACAATTTAATTTCATGTTGGACAATAAGGGTGCTATACAGTTTAGAATCCTGTATCTAAGACGATGGGGACAATACAGTTTAACGTCATGTTGGATGAAAAAGGGGACTGTGCAATTTAATGTCATGCAGTAAGGACAAAATAGGACACATTTTAATGTCATGTTGGACGTATTAGAGACTTTTCATAGTTTAGCGTCATGTTGGAAGAAAGTTCGAATAGTTTAAGGTCATATGCATGGACCGTTGGTTATGCAATTTAATGTCTTACTAGACGTAAGGGACTTCTGTACAGTTTAGCGTCATGTAGTTAGGACGTCACAATTTAACGTCGTGTGGGACAAAAGTAATAAAAATAGTTTAAGGTCATATGTATGGACTGTTGGTGTATAGTTTAATTTCATATAGCAAGGATGATGAGAAGTACAGTTTAACATCATGTAGGACAATATAGGGACCATACAGTTTGACATCATGTTGGACGAAAAGGATGCAAATAGTTTAAGGTCATATGTATGGACCATGGATGGTGCAGTTTAACGTCGTGCTAGACGAAAGTGACATTCAAATAGTTTAAGGTCATATGTATGGACCAAGGATGGTTCATTTTGTGTTTATACAAAATACTTCTTCATAAATCTGGCATTGGATGTAGTAGTGATGATTTCTCCATCCATTGAGATTAAAGAATAAGCTCCATTGGAGTAGACCTTATGTATTGAATAAGGTCCTTCCTACTTTGGTTCAAGCTTGGGAGGTTTTTTTCCTGGTATCATTTGAGTTTTGAGAACTAATACCAATTCTCCCTGAACGAATGAACGAAGACGAACTTTTTTGTTGAAAGCTTGTGCTATTCGATTCTGATAGACTTCCAAGTGGTGTAGTGTGCACAATCTTTTCTCATATAACCATTCCAATTCATCCAATTGATTTTGAGATTGTTCATCTGTAGATGATTGATCAAAAATAGCTACTATAAGCGAAGGTAGTTGAACCTCAATGGGCAAGACTGCTTATGTTCCATATATTAGTCAATATGGAGTTGATCGTGTTGCAGTGCGGGTGGTGGTCTGATAAGCCCATAAAGCATGAAAGAGTTTATCAGGCCATGACTTCTTATCTTTATCCACTATCTTTTGTAGTATATTTGACAGAGTCTTGTTAAAGGATTCTATCTGGCCATTGGCCACTGCATGATACCGAGATGAATGGTTGGATTTGTTTTTGTATTCTTGATACAACTTCTTCACCTCGGATGAACATAAGTTGGTTCCATTGTCCATCAATATGGTATGAGGGACACCAAATCTGGTAATGATGTTAGACTTGATGAAGCTTACAATGCATTTAGAACTAACTTATTTGAGAGGTATTGCCTCTTCCCATTTGGAAAAGAAGTCAGTATCAGTAAGAATATACTTAAACTGCTTGGCCGTAGCTGAAGGGTAAGGTCCCACCACATCCATTCCCCATGTGGAAAATGGCCATGAGTTTTTAGTTGTATGAAGAAACTCTAGAGGTTGATGAATGAAGTTGGCATGTACTTGGCATGAATGACAGCTCTTTGTGAAATCAACACAATCTTGTATCATTGAAGTCCAAAAGTATCCAAGCCTTCAAATCTGATCAGACAGTCTATGTCCAGACTGGTGGGAACCACAAACTCCTGCATGCACTTCTTTCATGACAGCCATTGTCTCTTCACCATCAATGCATCTGAAGAGAACTCCATCAAAAATCCTTTTGTAGAGAACTTTCTCTAAGTGATTTGGGCTATCATAAAGAGTGAAATTGACCACACGTATCTGGACTTGTTCTTTCTCGGCTCTATCAGGTGGAAGTGTTCCATTTTGAAGGTATTCCCTGATAGGTGCCATCCATCCTATAGTATGACCATACGGTTCAGGAATGGGACTAATTTCATTTATCTCCTCTGTTTTGGATCGAACATAAGGTGAAATTGTATGATGGTGGCCAATACTGATGGTTTTCTCATCCTGATTTGGATCTACCAGAGTTGTGGCTATATTAGCCAGTAAATCAGCTTGAGCATTTTGTGATCATGGGACATAAGAAAATGTTGGTTTCGTAGGAAATTCTGCCATTAATTATCTAACGTAATCATACAAAGGTATTAATTCTTCTTTTATGATTAGGTATTACTCCTGAGAAGGAAGTCCAAATCAAAAGTAAATTAAGACTGGTTAAGAGAAATTAAGACTAGGGCTTACTCCTGAGAAGGAGGCCCAGGTTAAGGGACTTTGAGAAATTAAGGGACTTGGGGCTTACTCCTAAATAGGATGCCCATATTTGAGACTGGGGCTTACTCCTAAAAAGGAATCCCAGGTTAAGAGAATTATGGTTGGGGCTTACTCCTGAGGAGGATGCCCATATTTGAGATTGGTGCTTACTCCTGAGGAGGATTCCCAAATTAGGTAACTTGGGGCTTACTCCTAAGGAGGATGCCCATATTTGATGAGGACTGGGGCTTAATCCTGAAAAAGAGGCCCATATTTGAGATTGGGGCTTACTCCTGAAGAGGATGCCCAAATTAGGGGACTTGGGGCTTACTCCTAAAGAGGATGCTCATATTTTGGTAATTATGATTTTTTGGAAACTTGGGGATTACTCCTAAGGAAGATGCCCAAATTAATGAGGACTGGGGCTTACTCCTGAAAAGGAGGCCCATAGTTTAAGGATTCTCTCATCTTAAAGTATGAGGTTGAAAGAATTAAATCTCTAACATTAGTAACATAAAGATATATAAATCACTAAGTTTTAAGAGATGTTCCACAGAATTCCTTTCAGATAAGGAATTCAATCAAGAAAACATTCCATAAATGGTTTGAAGAGTGTCTTGAAGACTAAATCTTGAATAGGAGAGGTGGAATGGCATAAGAGGGGTTAAATGGGCAGGAAGGGCACCCAAAAATATAGGGGCACGCAAGTACTGGAAGGCATGCAGGTACTACATGGGCGCTCAAGTCCTAGTCATGTAGGTATACCTGCACGACACATAGGTACTTGCACGATTGTAAACCAGTATGGTAATACTTGGGCGATCCTTGACCAAATCCCTTAGAATTATCCCGAGGTACTTCCAGAAGAGTGGTGCGCAAGTTTCAATGAGTAGGTAAGGAGTCGCGCAAGTGTGACCATTTCCCTTAAGGGTAAAACACTTAGGCACGCAAGTGTTAGTGAATTCTAACACTTAGACCTTATTCCTCTTGTTTAGACCTTCCATTCTAGGTAAAGTATTACCTTAGAAGTGTTCAGAAGACTTGAAAAAGAGACTAGGGCATTCATAGCTTTGTATCTGAATTCTGGAAAAAATCCTCTTGAAATGGGGGGCCCACTGGGGGTATTTATAGGCTGGAGAAGACCCTGGGTGGTTTTCAAAGAGGGTACGCAAGTCACTTGCGCGACCATTAGGTGGCGCGCAAGTGTACTTGCGCGATAGTAAGGGAACTTGCGCGACTCAAGGGTATTTGACTCCTTGTTCATTCCTTTGTCGATTTTTGATATTTTCTTCAAAGGATGAATCAATTTGTGCTAAGGCATTTGCCTTTCCATTCTTTTATACAATGTGATGAAAAAGAGCGTCAACAACATGGTTTTTTCTTTATTTATGTTCTACATATATTTTGATAAATAAAGATTTAATTACTATATAAGATAGTTTTTATATAATAATTAGTCTAGAATATAATATTATTATTTATATTTTATTCATTCCATCTGTTGGATAATGGAATCATCGTTCATGTTTACATATGACCTATCATCTCCATTAACAGTGTAATTTTTTTTTCAAAATATTTTTTTATTATTAATTATATAATGAATATACCTAATATTTATATTACAAATATTATTTTGGAGTGGATGGGACCACAATATAAATACAAGGACCAAAACTACCAAACTAAAAAATATATGAAAAAACAATACATGTATCTCCTAGAACATTAATATTAATAATAAAGTGTTAACAAATCCGTGTTAAAAGGATAAAAATAAATAATATATGGTAAGATATATTTTACTATAATAATGAAATTGATATATAATAAATATACACAAATTTTATAGGTATTATCAATTCATATGAAGGATTTCTAATCTAGGGTAAGGTGTTTTCATCTCACGCGTATTGTTTTTGGACACATGTCACACTCACCATGTATTTATTTTTCATGGTGTTGAATCTTCCCATGAATTTATTTTTTTATATATATTTAATAATTTGTAATGATTTACATATAAATATATTATTATTTATTTCATGGTAATTATGATTCAATAATTACCAATATGTTATATATTTTCTATTATAGACTCATTGTTTATTGATATTATTTGTGATTTAGTAATCGATGATGAAATATTTGGTTTTATATCTCCTAAAACCTATTTATTTTATTACATTATGATTATTAATAAGAACTGATGTATTATTTATTTTTACATTCCTTGTGTACACAAAGTACTATATAAAATTTCTTATGGAAAATCAACTATATTTTATTATTGGTCGAAAAAATAATTTTATTCAATTTCCATGATTTCTAGAAAATATTTAAATAAAATTTTCACTATTTCCATGATATTTTTAAATTCATTCTTATTCGTGATATATTTTCTAAAAAATGCATTTAAATTCTATCTTATTATAATTTTATGAAAAATATACATTTTTAATATTTATAATATTATTAAAATAATTTTTTACCTTATATGGAATGAAATGAATTATAATAAATTTTGATGACATAATGATTTTATTCATCCATTGAAAGACTCTCTGGTATCATTAAAATAAAATGATTTCCATAATATATTTTAGATTTTTATATTTTAACAAAGTTATTTCAAATTTGAAATGGTATTTACCTAATGAGTGTTTAATAAAATTTCAATGATATTTATATTCATCATAAAATGATTCACATGATATCTCTTATCATCTAATAGGGTTATGATCCAAGGATAGCATCCTTATTCATTCATTGGATGGTTTAATTTTACTATGAATATATTTCTATGACAACTACTCCAATTCCACATGTTATTATATAATGAAATGATGATTTGTTTTAGAAACCTAATAATTTTTTATTTCTAATGCTATGATGGAATGTTTACAAAACCTATTTTATTTATTGGGTTATGATATAATAAATTTTTTATGATCTCTTAGAACACATATGAATGATTTTTTATATTTTTCGGGTGAGTCCTAAACCTCCATCTAGTGAATTAAGTAAAGATATACATAAGATAAGATAAATAAGACATAAATTGGATGTTAAACAGGTTTAATAAAGGACTTATTCCACTATGGTTGTATTTGGAGTGATCTTAGAATACTATGATGGTATGGGGTGTAAACCCGTTCTTGTACGGGATTCATGGAATTGATTTATTACTAAAAAGAAATTATTTTATATTCTTCTATGTGTGTCAAAATATTATGTATTATTCCAATCATATTCTCTATTTTGACATGTTCATTAATTCATTTATGAGTAATATTTTATAAATTTTCATGATTTATGGAATGAATAATGATTAATATATATGATATAGAATGTATTGATTTTTATTTATACACTCATTATATCACATAATTATTATATTTTTATACTTATGTGATCATTCAAATCTCCAATTTTACCCATTTTGAGAATTTGAACTCACCCTTTCGTATGTGTCAATTATCCAGGTTATGATGAAATTATTTATAAATGATATATCTAAGGAGGGTTCCAGTGATAAAAAACATATTGGGAGGCAGTATGTATGTTTTTCAAACCAGTTGATTATGGGTCCATGTAATTAAATGATCTAGTCATATATGATTTTGGAGTGGATCATTATTTTATGTAAAGAATCTGTATCTAATATATAAATAAATATATATATGTGAATTATATCTCATATAATCCATGAAAGATATTCCACTTCATCTTCTCACTGATATTAATGGAAAATTAAAAAAATCATGATGTATAATATATCAACGTATCCCCTTTTATGATTCAAGGTAGGCTTCTCAACAATCCTTGATGAGCTCTAACCAGTTAATATGTGTATAAAGTAGGATCATCAAAATTCATTAATCAGTGTCACCATGAACCAAGCTGAATACTCTACATATGACCCCATTATCAAAATACAGTTTGTTTTTTCATACACAATACAAAAATTTCTTGGTTTATCCATATATTGTTACCTATCACATTCAGTTTCGAGGCAATTTCCACCATTGAATGAAGGGAACTTGTAGAATGAATCAATTCCATTTATTGGTATTTCAAGTAAAATTTTACAAGAACACAAAATAAAATTGTTTTCAAGACCCACAAAAAAAATTGAATTATAATATTATTCTTATAATGATAATGATTATGAAATTACTGTTTATATAAATATAATGTATATAACTAGGACTTGATGATGGATTTTTTTTCATTTTTGATTACAGAGAAATTGATATTAAATATATTGAATGTATTTCATCCACTTAATTGGTATGTACTCAAGATAAAATTTGATTTATATTACCCCAAAATTTATAAATTGGATATATTTAAGGAAATACAAGGGGTATATTTCAATTGAATGATTCTATTTGTATAATTAAATTATTACACCACATTCCAATGTTCCATGCAAAATATTATCAATCTTCTATAGGTGAATACCATATACACGTATCTTGATAATCTGGTGAATAAATAAAAATTATGATTTGATCATATAACTCATCTCAAGATAGTATTTTTTTAATATTTTAAAATATTGCATGAAAATAATCCAATTGAATTGAAAAATCTGTGTAATATTAAAAAATCACCATGCTTCATGGTACACTATTTTAGTATTGCTTTCCACCATAAAATGACTATGGAAATCATTGATTTAAAATTTTATTGAAATTGTAAATTGTTAAAGAGAAAAAACAACCATTACTCAAATATTTGGTACATGATATATAATACTGATGGTGTGGTCAAACTCATAATGTTTTTCAAGACTAAAGTGGTTAGTTATTTTTTAGATAAAAGTTCCATAGAATTTATTAGAAATATATGGGTGTTCCGCATCCCCAAAATGGTTTTAATTCTACCAATAAATGATATTTTTCTATATTTTGTTTTCAATTATCTAACCACTCATATTAAAAATATCTTTTTTCAGGAGAATCAAAATGACATAAAGAATATCCTATATTATCTTAGTATAATAATGTTTAATAATGAACCATATACTAATATATTGATTTAAACTGCATAAAATTATTTTTCATGATAAATATAGTGATACATTTCTTATAATGTCTTGAGATTCACATAAAATGTTTTATTGATACTCTAATATGTATACACAATATTCGATAAATTAATGAATTTACCCATATAGGATTTCATCCTACGAAAATTTTACTTGCTGGTCATTTCTCAAAAAAAAATCAATGTTATGAAATTATGATATTATTTTAACACGCCCATTCTATAAAACAATAATGAAAAAATAAGGATTCCATGATAAAGAGGTTTTATCTATTCATGATTGTATAATAATTATAAGTCCTCATGTTTGGATTGGTCCTGAAGTTATTTATAATGGAAATTATATTAGACATCATGGGTGATTAGTAGTCAGTAATTATAAAAATTATTAGTGAATATTCCTTCAAAAAGGTGGAACTAATATCATATAAGTATTATTTAATGGGTTTATTTTGTATTTCCCATCTATGATAACACATTATTATATCTCAAATTTATACTTTTTTCATGAAAATTTGTTAAAAAATATAGAAATATTCATAATATTCAATGATTATATTGAAAAAAATTATCTAAAATTATCTTAATATTAATAAGTAATAACCAGGAAGAAATCAATAAAGGAAACAATGTCTTTCATAAATTAAATCTTGCATCATTTTTAGCTGATTTATTTATGTTCCCAACACTAGTAAACTAGATTTTATGTCTAAATATTTAAATAGTAATATGATATAATGAATCACATCCATAGTTACCGAATATATTAATAGTCTTGGTAAACTATATACATCCACGATTCCAATATTACATTTCAATATTAAATTTTCAATAAATTTTTTCTATAAAATAATTGTTTCGTCTACTATATCTATGTATATCATTCATAATACGCTTTTTATTCTATTGGGAAAGGGGGAAAATAATGGTATTATATTCTTGTTATTTAGAGATACATAGGATGAGATGTCATTATTAAATTAAGAATAATGAATATGAAATAATAAATATAGAATGTTTAATATCTTAACCGACATGGGATTTCATCAATAACATCCATCCAACATTATCAATATTTTATTAATACATGGGATAAATCCCAAAATAGTTCATTTAAGAATAAAATAATGACCCTTAAGACCATTATATCATAAAAATGTGACACACTATGAGGGAAGGGATATGAAGGTATCAAATATTGTACATAGAGTAGTAGGGTGGTTTTGGTGTCCCGGATTTCTGAAACAATTTTTTCTTCTTTCCAGGTGTGACTAATAGATATACAACTGAATAGAGAATTTGTATATCTGAGAACATGGTAGGTGACCACCCAAGGAATTATAATTTCACCACTTATGGATCCATGAAGGATAAAAGAGTCTGTTACCACCTCATCAATAGGAATAGTTTGATGATAGATCAAATCCAAACCATTGTACATCGCCAGGGACTAATCATTGAAAAAATCACCATGACCAAGTGTTAGACTGATGCAAGGATGAAATTTCTATAATGGTTGCAGATCACTCATCTTCCTCTCATTATACCATTGATACATGACCCATCCATGTTCATTTTGAGGCCACAAACTGGGGATGTACAATAAAACCTATTAACCTGCAATGGGGGACCGTGAGATGATAAATCCAAGATTTTATCATATAGGAGACAATGAAAATATATAAATTTATCCTAGAAATTTATAAGAAGATCCAGCTCCACTACCAATTCATGAGACTTGACCATAAAATCAAGAAGTAAACTCACAAACTTCTCATGTCTAGATGTGTTTCATTCATTCTAAATTATCTAGCATTCAGCTCTATAGAGAAGATTTGTTGTACTGATCACCTTGGTGTTGTTATAAGGTTCATTGAATCTAGTATAAAGAAATACGTTGGGTGAAGGGAAATGAATAGATCTCCCCCAGAAGCCACCAGGGTTACTCATTATAGAATATTCCAAATCCATTTTGAATAAGATATGTGTGAGAGTTTCTACCTAATTCAAGTAACAACAGATGCAGTAGAAGGAATTTTAGTCACCCCTACAATATACCAGGGAATCAACATGAAGCGTGATGTAATAAATGTACTTGATGAGGAAACCGAGAGTTTTTGTTAGATAATTACATCACATAACATTAACCCAATAATTATGATCTATATTCTCATAGACAGTCCACCTGTAATACATAGTTGAGAAATGTATGGATGTAGAGGGAGTAGAGACCAGCCTACCAGCGTCTGAACTGGTTTCAATATTAATAAAAACCCATTTTCATGATGTTTAAGTGTGGAATGAATAAAAGAGGTATATTTTATGTCCTAAGAAAAGGAAAAGTCTTAAACAGGTAATCTTGAGAATTAAATAATCCTCTCAATCTAGTTAGAATTATATTCGTTAATAAAGAAATAGCAAACTATCCAATCAATGTGTTGAGGATGAACTGATAAATGGAACCAGATTAGGTTCCCCAATATGGATCGCTTACTTATGGACCCATCCATCCCCTCCCCATATTTTTCGAACATCAATTTTTCCACAATGGCATGTCTTCCAAAAATATCCCATGTCAGCCTCACTTGAAGACTTTACATGGTTTCAAAGACACTCCTTATTATAATAACAACACATTCAATATCGTGATCCATTCAATGAAAAGAATCCGAGTTAAATTTACCATCTCTATGTGAATCTAAAATGAAGATAGATATATTTTTTTCAATGACATAGATAACATATTTTGGAACATTAAGGGCATACAACACATGCATGTGTATTAAGGAAAGGACACTATTTAAATGTTTGATGTGGCCACCAAAATAAATGAAGCTATAATTCCATTTGGAAATTTGATTTAAGATTCGATTAAAATGACCATAATTTTGGTGGATTTGAAATCTACCTTGGGAAATAGGTTCCCCACAAATAATCCATGAGGAATTTTTTTTATCTCAATTCATAATTAGTCCATTGTCCTCTTTCCTCTTGCATAAAATCCTGACTTGGGGATTTGGACACTACATTTCACTAGATTAATGGATTTATCAAACCATTTTAAATATAAAACAAGGATTTAATCATGATCCTGAGTGTCCATGATTTTACCATTAAGGATAATAATTATATCACACCCAATGAAAAGGTGTGAGGGCCCTATTATATTAAATTTTTTGTGGAAAAAAACTAATGAATCCTTCATTAATGATTTTTTTGAGGTATCTACTAATCACATCTTACAATAGAACCATGTCTCTAGAAGATAGGGGGTCCCCATACCTATGGCCAAAAACCGATTTTAAGAAGCCATAACATCTCCCTGTGAATGTGATGGATAACCACATGGAGATTCACATGAAAATGAGATAAATAGCATGTTCCAAGAACCCCATGCAGCGCATCACACAAATAATGACACTTTACTACATCATATTGTATGCCTTATCAATATCCATCTTGAAATAAATATTATATCCATGAGTTTTCATGATGATATCATTGATCATTTCTAATGAAATGATAATGAAAACCGGATATGATCATCCCCAAACAAAACCATTATGCACCTATGAAATCCAATTATGAAGGTGAGAGGAATGTCTCTTATTGATAACCATTGAAAGTATTTTTTATGTAAAATTACACATACTGATTAGTAGACACTACATAAGAGATTAGGGATTTGTCACCTTCAGAATTATAATAAGGGTGGATCAAAAGAAACCATGGGTAGACCACCACAATGGAAAAAGTAATTGATGATCTCTAAAAGCTCATTCTTGATGGTAACCCAGGATATAGTATAAAAGGTTCTAGGAAAACCATCTGAGCCAGGGGAACATAAATCATTAATAGAGGAAACAACTTCCAAAATATATTTCTTATCCATAATGAAATTAAATATGTGGTCATTGGGATGGGAAAAAATTGGAGGAATGCAACCAAATATTTCTAAATGAACTGATGGGTAACCATCCTGCAAGAAAAGAATAACATCTATAAGAAAGAATCTAAAGAATTATGCATCCATACCTCCCACAATATGAGGATCATAAGTGAAGAATCCATTATCAAGAAGTTTTTTTAGAGCAGAAGGAATCTCCTTCTCCTGAATACACACCTAGAAGAAATCAGTATTGTGATCCCCCTCTATGATCCATTTCACTCTATCACATTCATATATAGTTTGTTATTTTTCAATATTAAACACATAAAATGGGACTTAATGTTAATAATATTTTTGTTAGTATCATTATCCTAGAATATATCATGATCTTACTCATCCCATTAAATATACATCTTAATAACATTTATGTCCTAAATATGAGAAGGTTTATTAGACTCCCATAAAAGGAGGTTTCTTTTCAGCTGCCTATGTTTATTTTAGAAACTGACCCAATACCCATCACTCATATGTTATTCCCAATAAGTTATCACATTCACATGATAACTCGGGTCCAATTCCCATCGTCCTGAGTAGAATAAATGGTTATCATGCCTAACCATTGAATCTTCCAAACTGATCAATAAAGGGGAATGATCTGAAAGATCCTAAGCTGGGTGCTCGACCCTCTAATTAGGTAAAGATTTAGTAGCATGATTATCATTAATAGATAAGTAATAATAAATATTAAATGGTAAATAACATAACATGATTTCAACTTAAATAACATCACAATCATTTATAGATAGTGAATAATAAAATTAAAATGATAAATTAAATAAGACACATGTGATTTAAAAAACATGATGATCATGGATAGATACAAAATAATCAATATTGAAATTTATATAAGAGAAAACATGTGATATTTAATCAATAACAAAAAATTAAATGCATTGATAGATAATATCATTTTAAAAAGTCATGGAAACATTATTCATGTTATAGGAAGTCCATAATTATTGGATACCATGATATTGACTACAGTAATAACTCTATCATCAATTCCCCCCTAATTCAATTTAAAATTAAGGGTAAAAACACATTTAGTCCTAGTATAAAAATACACATATTGTGACTATAGATGCATCGAGGTGCTAAATAATTTTGTTCCCCATCTGTCACTTCATATCCAAATAATTCCTCTTATATCAAATAATCATTTTAATTCTTAATCAATGGTCCTTTTAAAAAAATATTTTTCATTTTTAATTGAATATATGTTTAAAATTATTTCACTAGAAATGAAATTTCACAATTAGTTTATAAAACATTATGTAGAAATGATATGTGTTTTAATAAATTGACATATTTATGATTAATATTATGGATATTTATGGAAAATTTAATGTCTAATTTTAGCAAGGAAGGTAATACATAATGAGAATGCTATTGTGTGAAGCAATGAATAATGTAAGTGAATTTAAATACATTAAAGGAGAAAATGATCTTAAATGATAAATATAAAGAGTAAAAAATGATTCAATAAAACATATACCCAATGGATTATATGTAAAATAAAGGGTATTTTTAGTTGATGAAATAAAATACCATAAAAATAACATTAAGAACATTCTCTTGAATAATATCATTTCCACTAGAATTTATATTTTCTCTAAAAACGGAGTGTTCACAAAATATTTTGAATATTGAAAATGATTTTATTTTATAATAAATATTAAAAAATAACGCAATCCTTAAATTATTGGGAGGTTACAATGACATTAAATTTTTTATATGTTGTACTTGTTAAAGCAATGATACATTTTAAATTTCTAGTTACAGATTAACGAGGATTAATTAAAAAAAGACTTGAATATTATATTCAAAACCATTCTTCGAAAGTAATACATTGGTAATAATGATATTAAAAAAACTTTTGAATAAATTTAATCATTTTTTAAATAATTTTATAAATCATAATTCTGAAGAAAAAAAATATTTTTCACAAAAGAGTGAAATGAAGTCCGATTTTCTAGAAACAAAATCATCAATTTTATGTACCATAAATTGAAAAATTGAAAAATTAATTTGAAATTAATTAATTAAAATATGATAATATAATGAAATTTATTTATAATATAATTATCAAATAATATTCTTCAATAGATATTCATAGATAAACAATCTCGATTATAATGAGATTATGAAATAAAACCTTACAAAGATAATATAATTTATGTTATAATTTAACAATTAATTTATTATGTGTAACAAATGAAAATTCACATAAAATGGATATTATAAATAATATAGTAAAATTTATACACATGTAATCATTTGATATTAGATATAGTGAATATGTAATATATAACCCAATGAAATGAAATTGAGTTTTGAAATTCATTAAGATATGATAATTTTCATGTCAAATTAGTTTGTATAAACTAATTAAATGTTATATTAAAATAAATTTAATTATTAATCAAACAAGATATTATAATTCAATGGGAATTTTTATACATCACATAATATAAATTAGGTTCTTAAGATTAAAATATGCCTCAAAAATGAAAGATTGAGTTGAAGTACCTTACCTAAGGCTTCCATTTGGGTGAACATGAATTAATCTAATATATTTTGGATTTCATAATGTTATAATGTTTTACAATAACCATATTAATAGTCATAATATCATTTAATATCTTCTTATAACATTTTAACACCCATTTTTTAATAACATTTCATCATTTTCATTGCCCCAAGTGTTAATTGTCCTTTTTTTTATGATGCATTTTTTTTCTTAAATGTGTGATTTATTGGTTATAGCTTATAATACCCTAATAAAAATAATTATATTAATTTTATAAATATAATATTGACTCATTATTTATAATTTTATAATATTTTATGAATGTTGGATATGGAAAATGAATTTCATTGCTTAATGGATAAGCTAGCCTATGTGTACGCATGGCTGATGATATCATTCCATTATAAAGTGAAAGTATAATGAATAATGTGATATATTATAAAAATATAATATGTATAATTTTTTTTATAACAAATATATTCATTAAATTTAACTTTATTACTTTATATGTAAATTATAGGTGAAAAACAAATCGTATCGCTTCACGAGATGGTAGTCCGTTGTACATAGATGTCATGATATTTTATTACTAAATAAAAGGGAAATAAAAATTAAAATGTGATATTAAAATTTAAAAAGTTTATTAATATCCTTAATATTATATAATTTATATAAATCTATAATTATATCCTTCCATGAAAGGTGTTTATGCAACACACATTACATAATTTTCTGAGGTGGCAGTCCTTTATACCCATGATCGATAGTCTTCTTTTCAAATATTATGGAATATGAGATTGATATAGGTAATTAATATAACATAATAAATTTTTCTTATTGTTAATATATTGATTATATAATATAATAATTTTTTCATACTTGTTTATGGAGAATAAATAATAAAAAATAAAAGTGTATGTTGAATAACACTGTTTCTTTATCAGAAAACATAATTAGGTTTGCAAAAAAAACCATTGTAGAATGGAATGATGATAAAAAATAATATATGATGTTTTTATAGGAGATATTAAATTATTATTTACTAATTTTTCGAAACCAAATGAAATTACATGTGTAAATTGTGGAGTAGAGGGTGTCTTTTTACAAGTTATGGAAATATCGTGCATTGAATTTTGGAAATGAAACAATATCACAGACATATTTTATCAAGATAGAAGCCCCAAAAATTAGTCATTATCAAACATCATATTTGATATGATCAAACTATGGTAATATAATTTGATTCATAAATGTTTTTATGTCATTATAACCCATGTGTTTTTCATTTAACCACCGGTAAAATAATTTTTTTCATTAACTATGGTAATTAATTTTTACTAGTTTTTTGATTCATTATAATAAAAAATTGAGAATTTAATATTGTATAATATGAATTATAATTATTTGGAATATTAAATAAATTTTTATAAATTAAAATTATTGAAGTGGCAGAATAAAATATAAAATTAAACTCACGGAAACGATGGCAAATAGTTTTCAAAAGAGAAAATTCTAATAAGATTATATGGTTTTAGTAGAAAAAATAAATATAAAAATTATTATAATAACCTAAAAAAGTTAAATTGTAATATAATTTAACTAATTTTGGTTTATAAATATTTTAAATATAATTCAACATTTGAAATTGTTTAAAAATTTACATTTTTAAATAAATATACAAAATTTTCAATATTCACAAAAGATGGAATTTTTCAATAAATTAAAAAAAAATATCCTTAAGCCCATTTTATTATTATTATTTTAATAATTATGTAGTATTTTTAAAAAATATATAATTTGGTAAAAATAAAATTTAAATTTTAGGGGAAAATCACGAAAAAATCGTTTTTCAGAAGAAAAAAAATGTAGTTTTCAGAAAATGTGTTTGTTTGATATTAAAAGATTCCAATATTATTTCAAGTTAAAAAATATTCTTAATTTAAATAATTTACTTAATACTACTAAGAATTTTCCATTTTGAATCTATTTTATAATAGTTTACTATATTTCGGTGCAATTATGGTATTGGATTCTTGTTCCCCAATATATAGAAGAGATTAATTTTTTTAATCATATATATTTGGTTAAATAAGCTCAGTTTTGTGTGTCTCTAGTTTTATCAAATAGACTATTATTATTTTGGAATTTTTTTGTGTAACATTCTCCCCACCATAAATAATTTGGGTGGACAAAAATTGATATAGCACACATATTTCAAGGGATTGATATTTTAATGATCATTTGTTGAAAAATACCATCATAAGTGGAGTTAATAAAAAATTCTCCAAATGAAAGGGAAATGGAAACACAATGTTCATATAGAATTACTCATAAATAGGTGTAAAGATATTTACATGAAAAAAAAAGATGTAACCAATTATAAGGAATCATAAGTTCATTGTTCACAAGAAATTGATTGATCATTGGAAAATTAAGGACCTCAAATTATAAATTTGGGATGTTTTAAAATTTTATTTTATTTAAAGGATATGAATTTAATAAGTTAAAATTTTATAATATCCTTTTCATAATGATGAATAATTTTTTAACTATCCATAAATAAAATTAATTATGTTTAAATTAATTATTTCTTCTTCTAATGAAAAGATTCATCCTTGGGTTGTACCACGATGAATTTCCAATTCATCTCTTATGCCAAATAATGAAAATCCAAAATGAAATTGTTTATTCCTAAAGCATTAAAATTCAATTTTAATGGATAATAAAATCCACAAATGTTGTCCATTTATTTCAATATATTTCTATGAATTTTTCAAAACTAATATGGTTTGAACAAGTTTTCTAATTCAGTACTTTATTCTCAATACATAAACACTGACACCATTAGTTAATCCTTAATATTAATTATGAAACTTGATTATAAAAATAAAATGACATATTAAATAGAAAATTGTGCATGCTGGTGGTATGTGAACCCCCCATATCATCATTTGGTTTTGGAATCAATCCCATGGCCTTACCGAATAGGATAGGTTGTTTCTGACATATGGGTCATCCTTTTTCTGAAGCCATATTAAAATAAATAAAATAAAATTTCCTATGTGTAATAACCCATAACTATCTTATCATATATGATATGATAAATGCTAATGGATGCTAATACAATTAAAAAAATTAAAAAAATTATTATGTTCATTATCCCTTAAATAAGTTTTTCATTAAAACATTAGTTAATCTAATGTTTTTTAATTACAAAAATTTCTCCAAAAAGATCTTTATTCTTAGTAGAATACCATCACATAAAACCTAAAAGGGGTTTATCAATACATTGATCTTATTTTAATTCATAAACTAACAAACCCTTTATAATATACATATGTTAAAAGATAAAAAAACACATATATTCTTCTAAAATTTAATGAAATCCTTAGTTGATTTAATATTTTTATCACAAAACCACATATTATTGAAATATATATTCAATTTAATTCTGAAATCACTATATAGAACTATAGAAATAAAATAATTACAATATAATTTCACAATAATCTATGGTTTAACCTTTAAAATATTCTATTCACTTAGATAATACCTAGTTTTCCCACATAAAAGGCAATGAAATATAAATGGATCCCTATAATGAAATTTATTTCCTTCCATTGTATTCTTCATCATTCCTCATAAATATATTCTTTTATGACCTTTTACACAGAAAAAACATCTTATCATTAATTTGTGAAACTTTCCTTGCTTTCCCTTTCATCATTTTTTTATGAAGTAAATCAATGGGACTCTCCTCTATGGTATTAAACTCACAATCTCTTTGAAAATACCATCTATATCTTCTTTCATGGGCATGATATTTGGTAATTTATTATGATGTTTATAATATCATGCTTTAAATTTTTATAAAAAATCATGATATAATTTTCTACTATCATCATCCATTTTTTTCTTATAGGCATGACATTTTCCTTCATATTAAATGTTAACATGATTCCTTCATATTCTATCTATTTACTAAACCCCAAAATTAATGGTTGAGAAAAAATAATCATTATGGTAAACCACATAATGAAGAAAAATAACGTAAGAAATTTCTAAATCATAACAAATTATTTTCAATCTTGGGATCATTTGGTTTAATTTTATGTATTCATTATCATAATATATTCAAATCCTTTCATTTTTTTAAAAAAATGTGAATTATACAAATCATATACCCTTGGATTATTATAATAGTTGCATAGTGAGACCTATTGTTTTGATCTATTCATTGATGAGGTAAATCTTGATGTGCATTTTTGGAATTTATTCCCCTAGGTACATCTATTCAAGAACCATTTCTACTTATAGAATCTATATATTGATGTATAACTATGAAAACCCACAAAATCTATACCGTAGAAAAATGTTAGCAATTTCTTCTATACTTATACTTAAAGTATATCATTGGGTTATATTCCCAAGTATATATTTTCCTAGATCTCCATCCCAATTTTTATTATAAAATTTTTATTATACGAACAATAACATAACCTACACTAGAAACCATTATCTGGTGTATACTATATAATATTTCCATAGGATACAAAGAATCACATCCCAAATGACTCAATGGTTTATTAGTCAGGGTAAAATTTTTACAAAAATGATTTCCATATTACATTTGAATATAATAATTAGATCGTAGGTTTTTATCAATAATATCAGTATTCCCTCTAGAATATCCCTAAATATCATTTATATTAATCCTCCTTGATTACTTATAAATAAATCCAAATAAAGAGGAGCTCAAAATTCTTGTAAGAGTTATGTAAATATGAATCTATCTTGAGTAAATGAATTATTATTCATATAGAAAAGTTGATATGGTAAGGTAAATATCTTAATGAAAATTCCATTTAATCAATTACATGAATATCATGATTAAATAAGTAATTATAAATATTCAAGGTAACTAACTACACATACATGTGGTTTAAATAACATAACTCTCATTAATACGCAATGAAAAGTCAACATTGAATGGTAAATGTCTAAACACATATGACATTCAAATATATTCATTATCATTAATATTTGAGGAATAATCAGCATATCAAGGTAAATAAATGAACACTGATTATATTTACATAACATTACTCTCATTAGTAGATATATCAATATCAATATAGAAAGGTTAACAACTTAAAAATAAATTTCATTTAACCAATAACTGAGAATTAAATGAAACCAAATATTATGTCATTTTAATAATACCATGGATAATAATAACTAAATTAATAAATAATGAATGGAATAATTATTTATGTGGTTTTTATCTAATGGGTCATGTTACCTCAAATGTCAAGACAAATCAGAATAAAGTTCAAAATAATGGGGAAACCCAATTAATAGAAAAAACTAATTCTCCTCATGATACTATAGATGAAATGATGGGATATATAATTATAGGTCCTAGATGTTAGTATATATCCAATTCATTCCTCCTATATTCAATTATAGATTTAATTCCCAAATAATGTGCCTAATGATAAAATATTTGTATTGACTAAAGAATATGGATTTTTGAAAATATTATCATATAAACAGGTAACAATAAATCTATTACATTGTATTTATAAATGATATTTTTTAATAACAGAACATATCAATTATGAGTGATATGTATATATAGGGTAAATTTAATTTTTAATGATCATTTGAAAATGAATATTTCAAGGGAAATTCTTTGTCTACAAAAATAAATCATGAAATTGAATGTTAATACTTACCCTGGTAAAAATCATCCTAAAGCATCCATTTAAAAATATTTATGGTATAAATAAAATAAATCCCCATTGGTGTATAACTAATATAAATGGTTCATATTCTAATTATGGAATAGAATTACCAAAAATTATCATTAAAAACATTATTAGGGAAAATATATTTTCACTTGAAAATATATTTTCATAAAACTAAAATTTCAAAAATATTTTGATAGTTAATTTTATTTAAAATAAAAATTTAAACAGATAATGGAATATCTAAATATATTATTAGTCAAAATGGTATAAAATTTCATATATGTTTTACATGTTAAAAAAATGATTTCATTCCCATTTATAGTAAAATTCTATTAAGAGTTATATAGAAAATGACATGAATAATAATTTCAATATATATTTTTCATAAATTAATTTATGGGTGAAATTTATTTAAATAAATCATCACAAATTTTTAAAAACATTATTGAAATCATTTTAGAAATTTAGGTTTTGTAAGAAAGTGGACATTCAACCCAGGAGATAAATAAAGACGGATATTCTAAAAAACATTCTATCATTAATTATATCTACCAAAGACTAGAGAAATTTATATAATTACCTTATTATAGAATAAATAACCTAAATATTTGAAAATTAAATTGGATAATGATACAATGAAAAAAATAATTTCATTTAGTTAATATTCAAGCGTAAACAATCCTGATTAAAATGATATTGTCTAAAACACCATTACGAAGATCATAACATTAATGTGTTAATTTACCAATGAATCAATATTGTTTATAAAATTTAAAACTATATAAAAAAAATTTATATATAAAATAGTATGTTCAAAACAATATATAAAAATAATAATAAAATATAACAGATAATTACAAAGTAATACAAGCTAATGAAATGAATTTGAGTTATGAAATTCATTACCACATGGTAATTTTGAATTAAAATACAGTTGGATAATATAATTAAAATTGAAACATAATATACTTTTAATTGTTAGTAAATCAATGTATAACATATTAATGGGAATCTATATACATTTAATAAAATAAATTAGTTTCATAACATTAAAATATTCTGAAGTGAAAGGAAATTGAGTTGAAGTCCCTTACCTCACGAATCCTTTTCATTGAACGTAAATTAATATAATGTATAGTGTATTTAATAATATTAATAATTTACAAAAGAAATTTGTTACCAATTATAATAAACTTTATATTTCTCTAATAACATTTTGACAAATATTTTGGAATAATATTTCATAATATTCATTGTTTTGTAAGTTAATTTCCTTTTTTCTCATGACTGTGTTGTTATAAATGATATAGTTCACTATTAATTGAAATATATCCACCATATATATATATTTATATTAATACTATTAATATCATATGGACTAATAATATACATTTTTATAATCATTCTTTATATCTTGATATGAAAAATGAATCACATCATTTCGTATAGACAGTAGGTCATACGTTTGAATGATCGATGATATAATTACATTAATGAGTGAAAAGATATTGAATTCGGTGATATATTATTATTCATGAATAAATATAATTTCATTTATTTATTATATATACATTTAATTTATGTTTATTACTTTCTATGTAAAGAGAATGTGAAAAACGAATCGTATCGCTACACGAGGCAGTAGTCTTCCAAACAAATGAGAAACATTGTGTTATTCTAAAATGCATGAAAATTAAGAATCTATATTTGATATTATACTATAAAAAGTATAATAATATCTCAAATAACATATTAATGTTTTAAATATTTATTTATATCGATCCATGAATGGTGGTGATTCCAAACAAATTACATCTATCCATCGGGTGATAGTCTGACGTACACATGATTGATGGTTTCATTTAACAGTTGATAAAATATAATATGGATATTGATAATACCCTAAACATAATAATATTTCAATATATGTAATATTATAATGTTTTTATATAATCAAGGTTTAATAATATTTTAATTATATGGAATAAGAAACAATATTAAAATCCATGTTAAAGAATGTTACCTTTTCTTCAGAACAATTATTTAATTTTTTACCAAATTCATTCCAATATATTAGAAATTATAAATCCAATAAATTTAGTATTTATTTATTAGATATTGGATGTTATTTGAGAATATCAATCTAAAACCAAATGGATTTGGATGTGTGAATAGAGTAGAAGAGGGGTTGGCTTTTTGTACATGAGGGGAGAGAACACACATTGAATGTTTGAAAATAATCAATAAAACCCTTGTTTTTAAAATAATTTAATCATTAAAAAATCGGTCACTAACAAAAAATAAAGGTTATAACATTTAAATATGTACATAAAATGGGTTTTGGACAAGTTAATATGTCATTTTAAACCTTACATTTTTAGCTTGAATCAAGGTAAATCTGTTTTTCCTTTACCATGATAATTATTTTTTACTAAATGTACTATTAAATATGGTAATAAGATTATTTTAGAAAGTTAAATAATATAAATTATTATGAATCAATATATGGAATCCTTTTTTCTAAATTCAATAATCAAATGTCATATAATCCAATTTTATATCATTCATGCAAATGTTCCAAAAACGAATGTTCTGAAGAAAAAGTTTTCATATGTATAGAAGGTTTTAATATAAAAAAACAATATAAAAATGTTTTCAATAAAATAATATATATAAATTGAAATGAAATTTGTATAAATTTACATTAAATAAAATTTAAATATAATACATCCTTTGAAAATATTTAAATGAATTCGTGGTTTTCAATAACTAGTATTATTTTTCATTATTAATCGAAAAATAAAACTTTCCATTAAAATGAAAAAAAATCATAAGATAATTTATGTATTTTAATTTAAAAAAATTTATTCATTTTTTAAAACATATATTCATAAATTTTCCAAATTTAATTTTTTATCTATTTGTGTTATGGATGGCTGAACATTTTTTAGAAAAATGAGGTTATTTATAAAAATAGTTTTTCATTTAAATTATAAATATTTTATTTATAATCACTATTTATTCATAATATTAATTATTTATTTATTACTAATAATACTCATTAATTTAATTTCATAGTTATAATGGTATAATATATTACAGTTAATTTTAGATTTGTGGTTTCTTCATCTATAATCCATCGAAGAAAATATATTTAAAGGCAAATATTTCATGTCTTTTTCAGCTTAGTGTTGTATGTCACATACAATATAAAAATTGTTCATATTTTATAATTTTGGGGTGTTATAGATATGTCCATGTTATGGATTTCCCCAATATAATCTCGACTTGAATGCCACTAAAATGGTGCCATGAGTCGGTGGGAAACATGGACTCAAGAATTCTTCCCATTATGCTAGAGGATATCGATTAGTAGAGATAATCAACTATGTTATTGTAAAGATAAAATACACTCATATTAGAGTAACACATCATATTTTTATAGATGTAATACATTTTGGAATCATAAAATAACACTGACAAGAGTGGAAAACCAAATACAATAATCAATATAAGAAGATAATCATCAAAAAATCGTGATAAAAATATATTCATAGGTTGATTCATATAAAAAATTATGTCATGGAATTATTATGTACAAAAAAGGTAATATAAGTGATACATTTTATAGTCATATAAAACATTAAATAAAAAAGTAAGAAATATCAAATAATGTGTCCACTATAATAATAAACATACACTATGCCCTTTTCTACCATGATCCCATTCTATATGGAAACATATCAAGCATCCAAGGTTTAGTTCATTCCTTTATCCCTACCTGTATCCTTAAGGTCTATCAAGGTACAAATTATTGCCATGAAAATTATTAGAGTAATTCATATTATTCCACCACAAATCCTGTGTTGAATAATATAATCATTGCATATAACATAGTAGTGAACGTGTATAACAAATGATAAAATGTGATGAAAATAATATATTAGTTGGCTGAGGATCCTCTAGGATAATTGTAAGAATCTAAACGCTTTATAATAGGCCAAAATAAGTCTTATCTTCATTTACATATATATCCATATTTATGTAAGCATGTATAATCTATAGACATGTATGAAAAATATAAACGTAAGTTCATATATAAGAATATACATGGAAACTAAGTGATAATGGACCTAGGGAGTAACATGGGAATCAATTCCTAGTCAAATGTGCTATAATATCTAGTTGGGTAACTCACCCAAAATCTCATAGGAATGTGATATATCATTATAGTCACATGATATAGTGGGTTGAGTCATCATTTTGTACCTCAGAGATAGTGGTATGAGTCTCTATACCCAAAAACCAATGTAAGGGAACATGGAACACCAGGAACATCATATAAGTAATGTTGAATGATTTTAGATGCCATTACCATCACTAATTGAAAGGGTGTGAAGAATAATATTATTATCAAAACCCTTAATTATTGTCCATTATCCAATATGTATGGTCTAAAAATAATAATAGTAATGAGTCATTTACACTGAAGAATTAATATTAATTTAACCAAATATAACAATGGTTTTCAAAATTAATATCATATCTTAATAAGAATATAAAACATGTGGCATGGACCTAAAACACCCTTTCATTTATTTGAATCGTATAGTTAAATTCATGAAACAATGAAAATTCAATTTTATGGTGATCCATACAACTTAGTAGGTGGTTGGTCAATTAAACAATAATAGTAAAGAGGGAATTTAATTTGACACTCCCAAAGGGGTGGTGTTAAATGTGGTATACATCCTCTATAAATATAATAAGGATCAAGGAGAGTATCACAATTATATTTATTGAATTATAAATGTGGACGTAAATTTAATGGAATCATTTGTAAAATTCATTTATTTTTCACATCGATATAATGCTATAAATAACCCAAAAAGTACATAAAATGTCTACACCACCTTACAATGGAAAAAGGATGACACAACATCTGATATCATCTTCATGTTTGATGAGTAATGCAATAAATTAGTGAAATATAAAAATCCCTTTAAAATAGGGCATATGATATTTCAACATATTAGTTATGGAGATGGTGGGAGAAACTATAGAAGTAAGGATGATGATTAAATATCTTAATATTATATATCCAACACAACATAGGGTAATAGAAATAGAGTTTGGGATGATAATTGTTTCAGAGTCCAAAAATAGAGTAGGGAGATATCTCATGAGGAGGTTGGATGTTCTGCGATTCTAGAGTAGAGAAATGACAAGGAGAGTTATTATAATATAAGGGAAAAGGATAAATTACCCATAATTTAATTTCTTCATGGTTTGGATAAAAGGATTGAAAAACTATGTTCCAAACATGAAGAAGTTACTGCCCAATAACCCCCTCAGACATTCTAGGAGCACAGTTTGACAAACCATGTGCATCACATGAGAGATTCCCCAATAAATTATATGAGATAAGATACATGGACATTAAAATAGGATGAATTATTTATAATCACTAGGTGGAACCTTACATCCCATTGTATCACCCATATGGTTGCTAAAATGGTTATCTCTAACTGTGAGCTAAACATGTGGCTTAGTCTACCAATGAACATTTGAGTTATAGGCTCTGAACAAGCACACAGTATTCTTGAGACTCCTATTATCTATAGGGAACATTTACAAAGAAAAAAATTATAAAATCAAACCAAAAAAAAATTATTTTTAGAAAAGTTAAAAAGGTGGTTCAGTACAATATGCCCTCAAATAAACTCATCCCTATGTTGGATGTATGGGGCTATAATGGATTAAATAATAAAGCTACAACTACTACTCATGTACATTGGTTTCTTTTTCATAGGTATCAACATGTACTCGACTATTTTTTTTAAATTTTGGGCTCAAAGATTCAATTTTATTATTAATGAAAAAACCTCTTTTGACTGGGTTGAGGGAGACCCATTACATAGCCTAAAAGACTAAGGGTAAGGAATCCTATTTTTTGGCCCAAAGGACCCTCTCATTAACAATACTGCTACAGTACCAAGCCTGTTATAATACCCAGACTACTATAGTACCTGCTACAGTAATGCCACTGCTACATGTCCTGGTATATTACCTCTGCCACTATAGTTTCACTGCCACAACGGTTCTGCCGCTACTACAGTAATACTATAGTGCCCTTCTACAGTTCTGCTATAGTATCTCGAGAATTTCTTCCATGCTCAGAATTTATCCTTGGGTTCTTGGATGCTAAGAAAAAGGCTTTAACACTTGGGTATATGCTCTTTGACATATGTACACGACTAAAACCATATAAAATATGTATTAAATGAAATGGACATATGTAGAGACCCATCATCATATGATCAACAATACACAACTAGTGATCCTCAAATTAAGCATACATATAAAACTCAAAATCCTCTATCGGAAAAAATTATACAGATCAATATTATATAGAGGAGTTGAGAAACGTGAAAAATATCATGCATATACCTATATCACCAAGGATTTTTTATCATGTAATCCACTTATTGGATATACACTATGATCTTAGAAGGCTTGAAGAAACTAAGAGATTTTTTACCCAACCTCATGATTCATTACTAGAAATGCCTAGGTGAATCATCCCAGACAACATGACACATGACCATGGACTCTTGTGGTCATTGATGGTGGCTAGAATATAAATTTTTTTTTGGACTAAACTATCAACATGTGATCCTTGATTAACTAAACATGCAATTATGACTCTTAAATTAATCATTTATAATTAAGAGATGTGCCACAAACTAAAACTAGAATAGAGTTTATTAAAATGGCCTAACATATAAGGCCATGTAAGGATTCCATATGGATGGTATCATGAACTCAATTACTATAAGATAATTCAAATAGGGTTATATGTTTCCCACAGGAACCACCAATATAATAGAAACTTGCATGAATCATGTCTTCTAACACCTAAATCATGTGTTATGATTGTCCATTAGTATGAGGGTGAATGATTATGGCCAAAAGCACCATGGTACCCAGCCCTTTTTGGAACTGCTTCCAAAACCAAAACGTGAAAAGATTATACCCTTTAGATAAAATTAAACATGTATCTATGTAAATAAATACAATATCCCTGATCTATTGTATCGATATCACATCTAATGAGATGGTTAAAGAATATGTAATATGTGAGAATCCATCATCAATTGTACAAGAACATCCTAGAAAATGATCATTTCTTTGAGGGGATCTATGAAAACCTATCATGAAATTATTTTGGATTTAATCCCACATTAACTGTATAATTGAAAATGGATTTAAAATTGGTTATTATTATTGATACCCCTCTTTCACTAGCTAATATGTGGACCACTGAGTAATAATACTAGATATATAATGTTTTAAAAAATGATAGAAACACATGTGGCACAATTGTTGATTCATAATGGTAGCATTGCCTCGTAAATCCCCTTATGAGGAATGAAGATCCCACATTATCTCCACCCTAATAATTGATGGGACCAAAATATTCTAATGTATTCATAATATTTAATTCCATTCCTCGATCTAACTAGGTGATGAATCCTCATATAACATACTATCACTCGGGTCTAGGACCTTAGAATCTAAATGTTTTATCATCTTTAAATATTACAAAATGGTATAGGTCAATACTAAATATGAGAGGATATTTTTTCCATTGTTCTCCTAAAACTCAACAAGAATCTCTAAAAACAATCCCATTTGTTTCCACTTACCATTGGCCTTCTAAAAAAATATGAATGACACTTGTAATGCATCCCATATACTTCTATATTTCCTTTTCCATGTGTAAAATCATGTTCGAAATAGAATAATTACATGTATTTGACCCATATGTGCTATCTAAGATTTAGATCATGATATATAAAGACATACTTTTGTTTTATTTGATCAGTGAATACCAAAAAATATTACAAACGAAAATAATTCTTTCAATAACAAAAATTATGAAAAATTGATGCTATCTTGATATCATGCGTTGGGTAATTCCTCTTGTGATGCCTTAAATTATGAGACCAAGAATCAATTACATGAAAATCCTATGTAAGTAATGAACCCAGATCAATGATTAATTCATCAAAAATAATTTATAGCTCATGCTAGGTTCTGGTAGAAATGGGAACTATGTTGATGTAAACCTTCCATTCAACACTTTAAAGGCTATTTAATGATTATCTTGACATATAAATTTTACAGAATTCTTATTCAAACCCATATGAGGTCTTTTTAGTAAGGAATAATCTTTGATGAATAGTATGTTATACATGGATACCCCAACCAAACTCTATATATCAATTATGTTTTTGGTATATTCATAGGGAAAAATATCTCACCTACAATGGGTCCACTGATACTTTTTTCTTTAGTATGATATGACCCATGAAGTGTACTTGTAAATCCACAAGTTGAATTTGGAGATCATATAATAGATATTATTCTATATTCATGTACTCATCATGATCAAGATATGTTGGGTATCGTTCAGTCTAGTACGGTAATAAACCATGATATTTCAAAAAATACTATCATAAATGAATCTAGGTATACTGGTAAAACCCAATTATTTAGGGCCATGACATCACCTTTAGGTTTGTGAGAATGAATTATATTACAATGTACTAATAAATAATATATCATCTCTAGAAATAAGTACAAGATATGTCTGATAGGCTCGCATGCACTTGACAATAAGCATAACGAAAATCAATCATGGGAACACCCTTTCTCCACTTATCATATTAAAAGGGTATTAAACTTTATGTGGGGGATAATGATTCATAACTATGAGTTGGTTCAAACTTATATAATCCACACAACACCTAGGGGAACCATCCACATTATTGGAAAAACAATTTGGGAAACCCCATAGAGAGGAACTAGGTTAAATTTATTTCACGGATAATATGTTTTCTAAATTCTTCCTATGAACTAGAATATCGGTTGGTTCTATCATATATGTATGAATGGACACTGGTGTCACTTTAGGAACAAGATCGGTAGAAAATTCCACATCTCACACTGGAGTTTTCTTGAAAAAAGACATCAAGGAATGCATCCTTGAAATATTCTACAAATGGAGGGGAAAATATATATTTTATTCCCTATTAATAGAAGAAAAGTCTCACTATATGTGTCTCACCCACCCATACCATGATGCTCATGTGCATATCTAGTCGTATGGTTATCCAATTGTAGGATCTCGTGTTTTGAACCAGGTTAAAATAACGAATGTTTCTAAAATTATTTTTCAGTTTATCAATGGTTCATTCTTTTTAAAACGAGCTATGGAATTTTATTCTGAGCGTTGGAACACCTAATGATGTCATTTTTTCGAACTTTGATAGAAGTTTTGAGGTGAAGGGGAAGTCGCTTGGGTGGCGCACAGTTTATCTAACCGTGTGGCCAAACTGTGCATAATTTAAGTTTCGAGGCAGTAGCTCTTGCAAAGTTGGCACACTATTAGGAGATACTGTGTGATGAGGTCATGCAATAGGGGTGGACGAGGTAGTAGCTAATGCATGGTTAGTGCATGGTTTCTCTAAACGTGTGAGCAAACCATGTGGGAACTTATGTGAGATTCTAAAAAAGTGTATCTCACACATTTAAGCCTCTAAGTGCATAATTTTTCCTCCTAAGTGTCCATAACTCGGGATCAATTTTCCTTTAAGGTAGAAGAACCTCTCCCAAGTGTTTTGTAGGTGATATGAAGGCTTCTCTTGGGGAATCGAAGACGAATTCTTGAGGTAGGTAGATTTTCTTCTTCGTTCTTGTTTAGTTTATTAGATCTACATAGATCTACATCTCTTCTTCTCACGGTTTCTTAGTTCTACACCTGTTATGGGTAAATATAAGTGTGTGGATGACATGTATGTTGAGTTTTGGTCTTGGTCTTGCTAGGAGAAGTGATCTAAGGCTGGTTCTTTAAGAATCATCCCATTTCTCTTGAGGGTTCTTCGTCTGATGTGGTTTTCGTCAAAACCCCGAGGTAGGGTACCAAATATTTAACACATTATTTAAGAATTATAGTTTCTTTAAATAAATTAGGATTGTGAGTTTCCTTCATTATGATATGTCAACGAATGAAACTTTGGATGTTATTAAATAATTCTGCCATATGAGATAAGTGAGGGCTTGAACTTCTGTTAGGTTTAATCATGTTTGGCTAATTTGGTTAAAGTGATATGATTAAACAGTTAAATTATCTGAATGGGAAGAATGAGTAATAGGGTAATTAATGGTAGGATTAATTATCAAGTCACTAGTTGGAATAAGATTGTGGCTTTTACAGATTATTGGGAATATCAAATATTTGACATGTTCGGAAGATAATTAGAAACTGGTAATAATTAATGGAGGGACTAATTATTTCATGTTAAATGGTAAATGTTTAACTAATTAATGATTGGTTGAATAGATAAGGTTTGATTAATTAATTATTAAATTAATTAATTTTCATGCATTAAATTAAGATTTTGAATTGATTGTTTGTTATGATTGTTTTCCAAGAGTACTTTTGATGTGTATTAGTTTTCCATGCCTTAAGTTGTCTTGGATGTATTTGTTTGAAAATATGATATGTTGTGTGCAATGGTTACTAAATATCTTGGTTTTGTTCAGCATGTTTTGTGATGATTTTTGGGTTCTTTTTTATTGTTAAAGTCATGGACGAATCACTATTTGAGTGGATTGGTTTAGGCTTGTTAAGGAATTTGGTTAATTATGTGTTAACTTATCTAAAGAGTGAATTTTGTTGTTAATTAAATGTTGAATTAATTAACGGATTGGTTTTTTGGTTTTATACATGGTATTACACGCCAATGATAAATATATATGTATGATTATTGAATGGGTTGTGAGATAAGGACTGAGGCTCCAAATACTCATAGGGTGTTAGACATGATGTTCGATACCAATGATAGATGTATATGTATGATTAATAGATGGGTTGTGATACAGGGACCGATGCTCCAAATACTCACGGGGTGCTAGACATGGCATTCTACACCCATCTTTCAAGAGAATATTTTTTATGGGACAGGGACTAATTCTCCAATTACCTATGGGTTGTGATACATGGACTGATGCTCCGAATACTCACAAGGGTGCTAGACATGATGTTCTACACCCATTAATTAACATTTTATTGTGTGTCAAGTGTTTGTTCATGAAATGAAGGGATGGTAAATAAAATCGTTTGTGACATATTGATTTTGTGATTTGATTATGAGAAAGGGTTCAGACTTATTAATGAATTGGGTGAACCATTGTTAGTGGATAGACCCATGAGCGAATCACTATTTTAGTGGATAGGATTAGACATAATAATATGAATGATTAAATTGAATAACTAATGACGTGTTATACAAGCCGAAGCACAAGCTTAGATTTAGTCTTTACTTTGATTACTTAGATGGTCTTTAGAGACATCTGTGGTGAGTGACTTATACAGGGGATGTCGGGCGTAGGCTAAATCTCAAGAAATTCATAATAATATTTGAGTAATTGATAAATGAAAAATGATTATTTAATGATTTTTGAGTATTAATGACAAATGTATAGTACAGGTTCAGACATTATCTGAGGGCTGAAGTAGGTACTTGAGTATATAGTTACTTTGTACTGCTTAATTTATTGTATGCATGCCTTCACGTGTTTTAAATTATTTATTAAATGTCTGGATTTGGGGTAGACACTGGTGGTCCCAGCCTACTGAGATTTATATCTCATACCCTACTTGGGCCGCCATTTCACTGGGTACCTGAGTAGATTCTATTTGGTTATAGGACTATGTTGTTTGAATTTACTTGGGAGATAGTATTAAAGGACCGAGCGGATGCTCGGTATGCTCGAGGAAATATCCCTTGGGGATTTGAGTCATTATTTAATTATTTCTAAATTGGAATGTGATGCATGTTATTTTGTTCATTGTTTTCTACTTTTGTATCATTAGCATGTCATGCATGCATCTGCTGTATAATTTGGCATTGTCCACTTTTATAAAATGATTATTATTTATCTTCCGTTGTTTGTCATTTATGAGTTACTGCTTCCTCTATTGATTGTTATCTATACTGATATACCATTGTAAAACTCTAATAAGAGGGTATAGTCTCCCCACTGACTATCCTTAGACCCTCACTGCTAATCGGTAGCCTCTGGCATACGGAGAGACATGCTTGAGGTCATGTGGTGACCGGTCCGGCCTCTAGTTTAGTGGTGAGTTGGGTCAGGACGTTACAAAGTGGTATCAGAGGTTTTGGTTTTCTTTCTTTTCCTTTGTCTTATTATTTTGGGGTTGGTAGACAGGAGACTACGAATGTCTCGGTGCTTGGGTTAATAACTGTGCTTGGGACTGATCACCTCATTTACTAGAAATGGCCAAGTGGTCATGGATGGGAATTGATGTTTGTGCTATTAGAGGTTATAATTGATATGATTTCACCTTGAGTGACTGCTGTATTTTATGCTGTTTATTTATTTTATGAATTTTGAAAAGAATAATTTTGTTTGCCTGATATGGAAAGGAAGTTTCATACATGCATCATCTTAGGCACTTAGAGATTCACATGCCATTCATATAACATGCCATGTAGTTCCATTAGTAGGATGCCTCTTAATTTGGATTGTGTTCCTTGGGTGCAATGCCATGTTTGATCTGCTTTAACAAGCCTCTCTAGATAGCATGTTATGGTGATAGATTTAACATTCTTGAGTGATTATATTCTGTACTGCCTTGGTTATTAGCATGTTTTGTAGTCATGACATGCATCCATGTTATAGCATGTTGTTGTGTTACTGCTTATGTTAACTTGTTAGATAAGTTTTGATATGTGAAAGGGGTGATAAAGATAAAATTTTAAATAATTGTTGATTGTGTTAAATTGGAGCCAAAATCCAGCTATAAGGTTTATGGGTGCCTTATCGATTGGTAGGTAGCCACCCATATAATTTGGACCATTAGGTTGATCATGTTAATTTCTGAATTGACATTAGTATCGATTAATGAGATCCAATATTCAATCCATAGAGTGTATGGACGCTTCATGAATTGGGAAATGAAAACTCATATTAATTGTTATGACTCAATTCCATGTGAAATGATTATAAATGTGAAAGATGTTTAATGTTGATCTGAAATCAAATGGCTAGCTTCTAAAATGAAACTGGACACAAGTAGGTCAGTTGGGGAGTGTTTTTATGAGATACCTCGTTTAGGTGTTTAAAATTTTAATACATGTGCCTTTTCTATTGGGTTGCTTTATAGAGAACCCAGGTTGGTTAAAATGGGATTCTCATAGGTCGCCTTATCTTCTTAAAAGAAATTTATTTTGATAAATTTCCTGAAAATGATGGGATGTCAACTAACGTAAATGTTTTAAAATGGAGTTTTATAAAACTTGCATGTTTTTGCTTGGAGCGTTTTAGAAATGGTACTTGATGTTTTAATTAAATATTCTAACGATTAAATATTAAATGTGATTAAATATAAGAGGCATGGAAATTGAACCTATTATGGTGTCCACTATTTAAAACACTCATGTAAAGGGTAGTTCAGACTTCTCTTGAGTTGCCTTGGAACAGAATCGTGATTACTTTCCGTAGGCATTCTTCTCCTAAGTAGTGGCCTTATGTTAGGCTTTCGAGTCTAGTGACTTTTTTGACGTGAACCGGATTAGGGTTGACACTTATTCTTCATAAGGGGATAACATGTGGTCGGTAGTGCCCTCAAAACATAAATGCCTTTCTAGCGTTATGGCTTTTCTCACTCTTTTGGTGTTGTTTGGGTGCTGTTGTTCCAGGTAGGGATTCCATTTTACAATTACACCCTTGTTTGAATGGGTGATGATGTATTTCTTGACCATGTTAATGGCTTGAGCATCGAGAAATTCTCTCTGTCATCTATTTACATGCGTCTTGGGCATGGTCGGCTGCTTTGTTGGTCGTTTGACCCTTCCTTCTTAGTAATGGATGACTGGTTATAGCGTCGTCCAGGAAAATGGTCGTATGAGGCAATATGACTCTGTAATTGGTCTTTTTGTACTATTGAGTATAGTCTCAGGTAAACTCCAGGTAGAGTGACTTGAGCATTAAAGAATTCGTTTCTTTTCAATACATGGAATAGTTTTCGAAAGACCCTAGTGTTTTGACACGCCGATCTTTTTGTTAATCAGGCGCGCTGGTGAGTGGATGATCTTTTCTTGAGACATCATGGTAAATCCTAAGGTGGGTATTGCCACTTTGTTCATGATGAATGTGTTGGCAGGTGATGTCGAGATTTTATAACAGAGTTGTTCGGTAATGGTTTGACTGATCTTCTTCATGACCTCGGTTTTCTCTTAGTGCACTATTCTAGACACGACGCGCATGTCCACTGTCTTGAACTTGTCATGGAGACACTAAGATAGCGTTGGTCTTGTGCCATGCTACAGTTTAAATGTTGTTGGGCTTTATAAGTAGTTTTTATTTGGGAAGTACGCGGGATGCGTTGATTCTTTGGGCTACTTCCTTTTTCGTGTTTGGGCACGGTTGTTCTTCAAATAGCATTGCAATGGCTTGACTTGGAAAATTTACCAGATGTTGGGTAAGGACTTCATTAGACTGGTGGATGGTTTTGGAATTTTTTTAAAGGCCCGTCATCAGAAAAAAGAGAGAAAGTGGCTTTTGGTCCTGCAACGTCTTTGAGGGAAGCTTGAGAAACTTGTTCTGTTGTTTGATCGAGGTTCAACCTTTTACATTAACAAGGTCCTTCTAATGGACTAAGATATAAGATCTATTTTGATGTTTGAGATTTATAGTAATCTTTGGATCTAGTTAAAATGGATTATACATCAGGTTTGAGAAGGGTTAAAGGTGTTTTTGGCATTGGTAACACAACACGTCACTTCTAATGAGATTAAATGACCTTGGTAGGTCATTTGTTTTAGTAGTGGTTCCCGATGGATTCTCAGGGATGAGAAGTTTTTACGGTTGGTATAATGTAAGATCCCATGTTTTGAACCGGGTTAAAATTATGAATGTTTCTGAAAAAAAAAATTGGTTTATCAACGGGTAGTTCTTTTTAAACCGAGCTCTGGAATTTTATTACGAGTGTTAGAAAAACTAAAGATGTTGTTTTTTTTCGAAATTTGATAGAATTTTTGAGGTAAAGGGGAAGTTGCACAAGCGGCACATGGTTTGTCTAACCGTGCGGCTAAACCATGCGTAGTTGATGTTTTGAGTCAGTAGCTCCTTCAGGGTTGGTGCACAATTAGGAGAGACCGTGTGATGAGGTCGTGCAAGAGGGGTGGCCGAGGCAGTATCTAATGCACGATTAGTGAATGGTTTGTCTAACCATGTGAGCAAACCGTGCGGGCACTTATGTGAGATCCTAAAAAGTGGATCCCACACGTTTAAGCTTCTCAGTGCCTTTTTTCTCCTAAGAGGCCATAACTCAGGATCACCCTTCCTTGAAGGTAGGAGAACCTCTCCCAAGCATTTTGGAGTCAATCTGAAGGCTTCTCATGGTGAATCGAAGTCGAATTCTTGAGGTAGGTAGATGTTCTTCTTTGTTCTTGTTCATTTTCTTAGATCTACTTAGATCTACATATCCTATTCTCACGATTTCTTAGATATACACTTTTTATGGGTTAATATAAGTGTGTGGATGACAAGTATGTTGAGTTTTGGTCTTGGTCTTGCTAGGAGAGGTGATCTATGGTGGGTTCTTAGAGAATCAACTCGTTTCTCTTGAGGGTTATTTGTTCATTGTGGTTTTCGTCAAAACCCTGAGGTAGGGTCCCAAATATTTAACACATTACTTAAGAATTATAGTTTCTTTAAATAAATTAGGAATGTGAGTTTCCTTCATTATGATATGTCAATGGATGAAACTTTTGATTTTATTAAATAATTCCACCACATGAGATAAGTGAGGACTTGAAATTCTGTTGAGTTTAAGCATGTTTGGATAATTTGGTTAAAGTGATATGATTAAATAGTTAAATAATTCGAATGGGAAGAATGAGTAATAGGTTAATTAATGGTATGATTAATTATCAAGTCATGAGTTGGAATAAGATTGTGGCTTTTACAGATTATTGGGAATATCAAATATTTGACATGTTCAGAAGATAATTGGAAACTGGTAATAATTAATGGAGGGATTAATTATTTCATGTTAAATGGTAAATGGTTAAATAATTGATGATTGTTTAAAAAGATAAGGTTTGATTAATTAATTGTTAAATTAATTAATTTTCATGCATTAAATTATGATTGGAAATTGATTGTTTGATATGATTTTTAGCCATGAGTACTTTTGATGCATATTAATTTTCTATTCCTTAAGATGTATTGGATGGAATTTTTTGAAAATATGATATGTTTTGTGAGATGGTTTCTAAATATCTTGGCTTTTTTCAGCATGTTTTATGATGATTTTTGGGTGCTTGTAGATTGTTAAAGTCCTAGACGAATCACTGTTTGAGTAAACGGGTTAAGGATTGTTATGAAATTTTGTTGATTAAGTGTTGACTTATCTGAAGAGTGTTTTTTGTTGTTAATTAATTGTTAAATTAATTAATAGATTGGTTTTGTGGTGTTAGACATGGTATTCTATAGCAATTATAAATATATATGTATGATTGATGAATGGTTTTTGAGACAAGGACTGAGGCTCCAAATACTCACAGGGTGTTAGACATAATGTTCGACACCAATGATAGATGTATATGTATGATTGATAGGTTGGTTGTGAGATAGGTAATAAGGCTCCAAATACTCATGGGGTTCTAAACATGGCATTCTACACCCAGTTTTCAAGCGAATATTCTTTCATGGGACAGGGACTAATGCTTCAAATACCCATGGGTTTTGAGACATGGACTGATGCTCTGAATACTCACGAAGGTTCTAGACATGATGTTATACACCCATTAATGAACATTGGACTGTGGGTCCAATTTTTCGTGCATGAAATGAAGTGATGGGAAATAAATGCATTTGTGACATACTGGTTTTGTGATTTGATTATAAGAAAGGGTTCAGACTTATTAATGAATTGGGTGAACCACTGTTAGTGGACGAACTAGGACTGAATCACTATTTTAGCAGACAGGCTTAGACATAATAATATGAAAGATTAAATTGAATAACTTATGACACATTATCCAAGCCAAAGCACAAGATTGGATTCAGTCTTTACTTTGATTACTTAGATGGTCTTTAGAGACTTATTTAGTGAGTGACTTATACGGGGGATGACAGGCGTAGGCTGGATCTCAAGACTTTCATAATAAGAATTGAGTAATTGATAAATGAAAAATGATTATGTAATGATTGTTGAGTATGCATGACAAATGAATAGTGCAGGTTTAGACACCAGCTGAGGGCTTAAGTAGGTACTTGAGTATATAGTTAGTTTGTACTTCTTACTTTATTTTATGCATGCCTTCATATGTTTTAAATTATTTATTAAATGTATAGATTTGGGGTAGACACCAGTGGTTCCGGCCTACTGAGATTTAAATCTCACACCCTACTCGGGCCTCCATTTCACTAGGTACCCGATTAGATTTTATTTGGTTGCAGGACTATGCTATTTGCATTTACTTGGGAGATAGGAGTAGAGGACCGAGTGGATGCTTAGGATGCTTGAGGAGATCATCCTTAGGGATTTGAGTCATTATTTATTTAGTTCTGCATTGGAATGTAATGCATTTTGTTTTGTTCACTATTTTCTAATTTTGTATCATTAGCATGTCATGCATGAATCTGGTGTATAATTTGGTGTTGGCCACTTTTATAAAATGAGTGTTATTTGTCTTCGGTTGTTTGTCATTTATTAGTTATTGCTTCTGCTATTGTTTGTTATATTCACTAATATACCACTATAAAACTCTAATAAGAGGGTATAGTCTCCCCACAGACTATCCTTAGACCCTCGCTACTTGTCGGCAGCCTCTGGTGTATGGGGAGACGTGCTTGAGGACATGTGGTAACTAGTTCGGCCACCGGTTTAGTGGTGAGTTGGGTCAGGACTTTACACCAATTCTCCCTTGTTAACATGTATACCACCCAATAGTGATATAAACGTTACCTCCAGGGATAAAAATAAATATGGGATCAATATGTATTCAAAAAATAAATCTAGATATTTACATCAATGATATCTTATAAAGGCATAAAATATTCCACAGGAACAGATAAACTAATATCTCAAGGGGACATTCTAGGCATAGATGAATACTCTCAGATCAAATACCCAATGGGGTATCATGTGTAATCCCGCTATAAAAATTTTCAATATCGAGGACTTCACTCCCAATAATTTATGCATATATAAAAGAGTGTGAGATACACATTTCAAATAATATATACAGCAGTGTATAGGTATAATGAAGACCACCTAAAAGAGTAGAGTATATGGTGCTCTGCACCTCCAGCATAGGTTGCACTGCTTGTAATTTGACCATACTATTACCCTGAGATACAACCTTACTACCCTAAGGAGGCCCACTCTTCTGAAAATATAAATTTTTAGTCTATTTCCCTCTACCTTGATTGCACCTACATCCATTGTGGTCGATGGTATTCCAGTTTCTATCTTGGTGTGGTACTATAGGCCTTACTCCAGAACCTTGAGTAGGCATATATTTTATCTCACGATGAACTAGTTGGAATGCCCTTTAAAAATGTTTCATATTTCCGATCATACTAAATCTCCAACATTCAACACATTATCATATACACTAGGGTTTCATATACCCAATCTTCCAACCCTAATTTCATATAACAAATAGATTTGTATGACTTGTATGACTACCATTGTCCCCCACAAGAGACCTATGACAAGTGCTTCCATCTACTATAAGAACCACTTCCATGACTTGGGGATGATCCACTCGGGCACACACCCAATACTTCCCTAAAAATATTCATTGTATTTATGACCTGGATAACTATGTCAAAAATATTCATCACCAGGAAAACATTAACATGTGATAAGATTCCATAAAAAATCCCATCCTAAAATCCCTTCATAGTCATGTGCTCATCCCCATGTGAGGTAGAATTGAATATCTGTAAATTGTAAAAGGAATATAATACTCCATCACATACATATATCATTACTTCATCATAATGATGTGTATAACTCAAGAATCTATCAATATATGTTGATCGAAGTAATCATGGGACACCATCTATAATTCCTTCCAGATAGTATCTCAGTGATGGTATTATTTGGTAATGTTATCCCACCATCACATAAAAAATAAAAGTATAATAAATACAATGATATTTTACTTACTCTCCAAAGGCATCTCCAGATGATCGAATATCTTATGAATTTCCTGCATGTAGGACTCAGTATCCCAAGGACCTCTATACCCCAAGAAGTGTGGTTTATTGTAATACTTAAATTTTGGAGTGGAATTTCGATTGTCGGTGAGGGGATAGAAACTCATTTTATAGAGTGCATTTTTTGTAGAAAATGCTCTAGAAACAAGAAATGGGTACCCATGTTAAGAAAAATAGTTTATACCATAGGTGGTACTACATAAGTTAACACTAGTTTTTTAGGTAGTAATATTTCTGGATCATGGTCATTGACACCCTCATGGAATATGACTCGAGGCCAACATGGTTTCAGGTTCTATAATTCCAAATACATGACAATGAAAATAATTTAGTAGTTGAATGCATTGCAGATAAATGATTAAGAAATGTAAAACTGTTCATATTTTTTAACAAAAACTTATCATCCAGCATCCAAATCCAAGTATATGTGATATTGGGATAATGTGACAGTATATAAAAAACATATGAGACATCCATAAATTCCCACTATTGTGGCCATGTTTTGGGTCTAGGGCAGATATCACACATCTAGAGTTCCAGTATATGGTGTTTCAATTGAAATTCATTGATGGAAACATTATTTTTATTTCAATTGTAATCACTAATTAATTGAAACTATATGATTTATAATATTTACTTTCCATTTATATTCATACAATTATATATATAGCTTTTTCTATTTATATGAGTCTCCATTTTGATTTTTTAAAATCTATACTCCTAATAGAATTCAATAAGCTTATCATGTATCTACAAACTATAAATAACAAATAGTTTTAGGATGCAACATTTCATATAAAATGATTTATGAAAAAAAATTACCCATCAGGATTTTTAGATGTACATTCTTAATAAATTAAAACTAGAGATAATGTAAACGAATTATTCAAATGTTTTAGTCCCTAGAAAAAAGGTTCTTTTTTAAAATATGAAATAAATTTTTAATTAATGTGTCATCATCAATATATATCTAAAAACACCATTTATATTTATTCAATAAAACTTATTTACAAAAATATAATATTCATACAAGAAGTGTTAACACATTTCTATATATAATCATCTCGTTACTAACTATATGTATATGTTAATGTATGAACAAACTAAACTTAACATCAAAAAAATGTACAAAAAATTTTCCCTGAAGTACGTATAATGATGGATTAAAATCTACATATAATGCATAAAAGGAAAAGGTAAAAAATTAACTCTATAATAATAATAAATATCAATAAAAATAAGATCACAATAAATTTTCATTACCCAATGGAGAATCTAGTGCAACTATAATAAGGAAAAATTAGGAAAAAATTCCCAATATAAGAAAATATTAGTTTCCCCAATATGGAGGTTAGATACATGTTCTACTAAAATGGTATTCTGATTTGGTTGGTAAAATTTCCTCAATAATCATTTGCATATACCAGAGGGCTCTGAAAAGTAGCGAGGGACTATAGAGGTATGATGGGGAGACTATACCACCATTTAAGTGTAAAATAGTTTTTGTAAATAGAGACAAAAAAATATCATATAAATAAAATTAAACTGACATGATAATATGTGGAAATACAATAAACAATAACAGAAGATAATATTCCTTGAAATTTCATTAATAATCATTCCATATGCTGAGTTGTATATGGTTTAAAAGCATGGAATAATGATGTACAAAAATGGGATACATGGGATACATAGTACTTGAATATTCAATATTATATTGAAAAGGAAAAAATATAATAACACATGTCCCCTAGAATCATGGTCATATACTCATTCGTATGCTCCCACGCTCTAATGTTATATAAAAATTTAACCATGAACATTTCCTTATCCCTACCTGTATAAAAAAGTCTTTCCCAAGTACCATTCAGTAGTATAAACAGGGTGGGTTGTAAAATTGGTAGGCCACCACCAACATTGAATTTATTAATACATTTATGTGTATATAGCATTGAATTTTATATGTATAAGAACTAATAAAATATTATAAAAATTAAATATTAGCCAGCAAAGGTTGTTTTAAGACACTTGGAAGACTCTACATGATTCATCATTATCCTGAATAAGTCAGATCTAAGTTACCCAATACATTCATATATATGTAATCTTATAATATATATATATATATATAAACTATATATTAAAGGGACTATATATGAATATACATGTATTCTAGTTTCTAGTTGGACCTGGGGTGTAACTCAATAATCAGTGCATTGTCAAAGAACCTATAATCTCCAACAAGAGTAAATTCCCTCAATATCCTAACAATGTGAGATTCCAGGATAATCACATGAGGTCATGGGTTGAGTCAAAATTTTGAGCACCCAACATTTTTTGGTGAGATGACATCCCAAGAACCCAATGTAAAGGAATGTGGAATGTTATTTCCATCATCCAATTGAAATTAAATGACATGTGACACAATTACCATCACCCAATGCAATGGATCATGATATTCCATGCTTATAAAATACATTATCCATTATCAATAGACTAAAACCCAAGGTCTAAAATAATATGTTTCTAGAATTTAGCCTTTAAGAATTCATATTAGTTTGACCCAATATATCGATTAGTTTTACAATTTCTATAATTCGTCTATATTAAAAAACATATCGGTTTTCCATTCCCCCCATACCCATTTAATTGATTCAATCTATTTTATTTATGAAACATGGGAATCCCCATTTAATGTCATGATAACCCACTTAGGAGTAGGTTGGTCAATTAAACAATAACATTAAACAAGGAATTTAATTTAGCTCACACAAGGGGGTGGTTTTAAATGTGGTAGAAATCATGTAAAATTTTATTAAGGCTCAATGAGAGTATTTTAATGTGATTCATTAAATTAAAAAAGATAGACTATATTTTTAGGCAATGCACAAAAATTTAAGACAATAATCACAGGGAAAAAATCCTATAATGATCCTAATTTTTTTGGAAAAAATCCTAATCATTATAAATTAGTCTTATGGATGACTAATCATCTGATATCAACTTTATTTCTAATATATATAAGATGTAATCATCCAAATATTTAAATTCTTATAAAATATTCCATAAGATCTCACCCAAATTTTTAAGGACAAGGCCTAAAAAATTACATTATATTGGGTTTTCATAATAGAATTTACCTTTTTTCTCTTTTGTGAACTTTTATATTATACTTTTTTATATAGTTATGAAATAAATCATACAACACAAAACTATATAATATAATTTGGAAACATCCTATTTGTAACCATTTTTCTCACTATGTTATTTTTTTAAAAGAAAAATCCTGAATTCTATTAATTGAAAATATCTATGAATTTCAACTAGACTTATCCCTTTCCCATACCCATCCATTAAACCATGTTAAAAATGATTAAAAACCATAGGTTGAACCTAAAATCATTATAAGGGATGTTAAAATAAAAAAATTCATTAGTTATGAAAAAAAATTAAACCCCATGAAATATTTACCTTCAAATCAATGTTCTTTGATTAAAAAAATAACACATTTTCAAAATAAAAAACACAAACTTTTCTCAAAGAAATACCTTAAAACCATTTAAAAATATCTATAATATAAAAGTATTTTGGGACATAATTATGCTTATTCATTATTATATATTGAATAAGCATGTGTTCATTGTCCATACATGCCATGATTAAAATGGAATATCAATATGGTAGCCTTCCATACCTAATTAATTAGAGGGAAATCGAATACCCACATGTCATTAGATTACCCAGAAACCACTTACCATTGGATTATATCATAACCAAAATTCATTATTTTACACAACTATAACATAATCATAAAACATAAAATCTTTCATTTTTCAGAATGTCACTAAAAAATATCGTTATCAATCATAAGAAAACATTTAAAGTGACTGAAATAATCAATCCATTATCATAAACAATTATCGATAACAAAGTATTAATAAAGTGGAAATAGGGTTTTTTTCATTTCAAAAAAATCAATTATAATATTTAATAAAAAATATCAAATAATTTTCAGTGAGCCTGAGAAGTTTTTTTCTTCATATTTATTAAAATGAACCTTCCTTTTATCATTTAAATAAAAGTAAAATGTTCTATACTAAACCATAAAAATATTATTTTTTGAATACCATTTAATGATATTCAGAATATACATAAAATTTAGATTATTATTATTAAATATCAAACTAAATATACATATAAAATAATATAACAAATATAGATATGGTTTAATTTTTTAAAATTTAATCTCCAATTATTTTAAATGATATTTTTAAATCAAAATTTCTTATACAACATTGAAATTATTTGAAAAATCATCCCCATGAAGGAATAATAGTTAAAAACATTATATTACAAGAGAATAAATAATTTTATGATATTATTTGTCAAAGGGGATGTATATTAACATCATAAAAGAAGGTGGTTGTGTAACACCAACATATAGATCATGAAAATAATATTGATATGATGTATGTTATATTGATTCCTACTTTTCATGTGTGTATTTATCTACCTGAATAAAAAAAAATTTAATTATTTAAAATATTGATAAAATTATTATATTTATTATAAATTTTATTTCATGTATTACAATAATGTGTACAATTACTTAATTAGTTTCTTTTATTTTTGATGTTTTGACTATTTTTGGCTTTTCCTATCATAAACACATTGGTTGATTAAATAAGATCAAATTTTTAATTATTTATAAATATAAATAATAATAATAATAGGGATGTAATTATAATATTTATACATAAATTATACTTTTAAAACCGAATATGAATGGTTTTTATGACAATTGAACCAATATTTTGATCCTGGATATGGTAGGTGGTATGTACACATGAATAACATTTACATTTAATTCAATGATCATTATAAAAATAAGGAACAAAACATTTATTTTTCGAAAATGATTATTATATCATAACTTGATATTATTTAAATATATATATTTATATATATCATTCTTATGTTGTGGTGATGATAAAAGAAGAATCGCATCACATCAAGGAGGCGGTAGTCCACACGTCCATGAATGACATTATCTCTTAATCTATTTGTGAAATGGTATAAATAAAGTATATATTTTATTTATGTGAATATACTTATGTCATTAATATCATAAATATATTGTAATAAAATTATTGAAATCATAACATCCTAGCATGATGGGTTCTAAAGTGAAAAATGAGCGACATTGTTTCGTGGGGGTGTAGCCCACCATACACATAAATGGTGATTTTGTAACCTAATTGATAGATGTGTTTTTTTGGTATGTAATACCCTTAACATGAAAAACAAATAATTATTTTTTTGGATATATATGTTATTATATAATAATTTTATATGATGAATTGAAGGGTAGAGAAGGAAATAAAACAAATGTACTCATTGAAGAACATTACCTCTTCTTCAGGTAAGTCATTTTGGTTTGTAGTTAAATAATTCAACAGTTTTATTTAATTTCAAAAAACAACAAGTATGATAAAATGTGTTTTAGTACTTTTTTGGAAGTGTTTTGGATAAAGAAAAATGCTTCAGTGGATTTTAGAAATGTTGAGAGTGAATACCCTTTCATAATTGAGGTGTGACATTCTTGAAAATCTCAAAAGGAAAAATTTTAGGGAGGTATCCCATTCATATTTTACCACAAATTATAAACTAATTACTATAAAAGAGTTAATATTCTCTAAATATGTCCATAAAATTTGTTTTTAAACATTTTTAGTTCATTTTGATATATAGGATTAATGCTTAACAACTAATAAAACTCATTTTTTTCATCAATTTCTATAATTAATTTGAATATCATTCACTAATAATTTTGTTCAGAAACTATATTTACCTTAATATTCAGAATATAAATTCATAATAAAAAATATGGAATCCATTTTTCCATATTTACGTTATAATAGAAATATTATTTAATTTAAACATACTGACACATACAAAATGAGAATGATGGTTTTTAAGCTGGTAGTGTTCAAAAGATTACTAAATTTTTATATGAAAATTTAATATAAAAATAATTCAAATCACATAAATTTTATTAATATATGTATTATTGATCTAATTTAACTTATAAAATGATTAAAAATATAATTTATCATTATTATTTTGTTAGATAAAAATACAGTTTCCAATTAATATTCAATATGTTTCACTATTAATAAAAAATTAGACTTCTCAAAATAAAAGAAAAAAATTAAATGAAAATAAATATTGATATTATTATTTAATATTATTTCAAATAGATATTATAAAATTTTAAAAATATTAATATACATTATACAAAGCATGATTAAATTGTATTTTTGGAAAAAATGCATTTTTTCTGAAAACAAAGGTTTTTATTTTAAATTATCCTCATTTAATTTTTGAAATAATAGACAAGAAATGAATGTTTATAAAATATATATTTTTATTATATAGATATCTCTATTATTCAGTACCAATATAATAGCTAAGTGTTAACTTCCATAATAATATTAATAGTATATTACTGTTTTGTATATCTCTGTTTTGAGTGAAACAAAATATTTCAAAAAGACTAAATATTTTTTGTAATATATGATATTTAACATATAATAAAATTTAATTTAAAATTAATATCTAATTTATAAATTTTAATAAATATTGGAAAACACATTTGATCATTACTTCGGTTGTTACATTATTCCTTCTTTTAGGAATTGTGATCTAATAATTTTATTCAATTATTAAAAAAAATGTTTATATATTTCCCTCATATAATTTTAATATTACCATGTTGATTAATAAAACATATGGAATTCAATAAATCATAAGCATCTTTAATTACCTTGTTCCAAAATACATGATCTCTATGGTCATGATTTTAAAGCAGTTGTTCCTTATAAGAATGGTTCTCTTCCCTCTAAACTATATGAGGGATCAATACATGAGATTAACTAGGTACATACATCCTTAACATCTAAACTTGAAATAAATTTTTTAAAATGGGATAAACTTGGAATCAAATAAACTTAGTTTTCAATTGATCCAAAATTATCTTAGATTTCAAATTTTTTAATGAATCGTGGAAACAACATATCTTTCTTACCAAAACTCATCACACTTTTACATGGAAAAAAGTATATAAAACATCATCCGCTACCAAGAAAGAAAGATAATTCATCTAGTTATCAGCATAATTTTTCTTCAAACTTTGAGGGGGGCCACATGTGGCATTTGATTGACTAAAACATCCCTATATTTTCCTATAGAAACTTTTTTCCCATCAATTCCTTTTCTCCTAAATCATTTAAAAATATAGGAGTCCAACCCCTCTTTCCAAATAATTCAAGAAACATTACCTTATGTATAATATAATGAAAAATATTATTAGAAGAAAAAAAACAAATAAATAATTCAATCTTAACATACATTGTAATTCATTGAGAATTAATAAATAATATATTAAATTATCTAAATATTCTTGTTTGAGTTTCTATCAGACTGAGGATGAAAAGATGTAAAAAAATTTAATATAGTAATAAATTACTTTTAATGTCCATTAAAAATAGTTTATGAGAACCGATGGTCATGATCCAATACCTTCAAGATAGGAACTCCATGAAACATGACAATTTATTTTAGATATAGTCATGAATTATGATTTAAATAAATTGTATCTTGAATGGTTTTGACTTATGAAAATTTAGTTAATCATAAAATAATAACACAAATATCATTGTTACCTTGATAAGTAATTGAAATTCTACCATGAAATTCATTTATATATACTCCCAAATCCACTTGGGAATTTGAAAATGTTGAAGAATACCCTTTGTTAATTATCTATCATATTTAAACTACTTACAAGTTAAACACTTTGTGGGAATGCTTGTAAAATCTATTTTCATTCCACCACACTAGTAATACTCCAAATGTCCACTATAAATATTATTGTTTCTTGAATTTATGGAATATGGGGAGCTGTGATATTTTGTAAGAAACTCATTCCACAAGTATGAATCAAACGGCACACATAATTTTTTTCCAAAAAATAAAATTCCTTATTTAGCAATATTTTAATCATAAAACATTACCTTATTAACTAATTATACCATTTCCATCAAATATTGATCTTCATTTTGATCATTCATAATTATTTCATACTATGTCAATAGCTTAAAAACATGACACAAAATAGAGGATGTCTCTATATCCAAAACATTTTGGTAAAAAATATTCAAATCATCGCCTAAAGGGTCATATTCTAATCATTAAATTATTATTATAGCTATATTATTTTACTCAATGAATTATCCACCTTGTTTTATTTTTATGGATGATAATGAATTGTGCAATAATTATCCATTATCAGTTATAGAAAACTTATGTGTCTCATGTTTCATTCATTAAAAGTGAATATATACTTCAATATATTTTGATCAGTATATATTTAAGAGCTTAATCTAGAAAAATGATTCCTTAAAAATTTTGATTGAAAAAAACAAAAATTTCTAATTCCAAATCATGGTTAGCATATTTAATCTCACTATTTATCAGATGACTTTAATCTTAAGATATTACCTTATAATTAAACATCAAGACACAAAGTAGTACATTTAATGAATTATCAGTATAGATAACAAAATAACCATTTATAGAAAGATGGGATAAAATCAGATCATTGTTCAATCATCATTCAGTTCCTGAAAAGACATAACATTCCATTTTCTAGATAATCCTAACTGCATTTTCTATTAGAATAGTTAGTGGGATATATTGTAGGAAAATTTGATAACCCAAATAGAATAACTACAAACTCAAATTTCACATATAACGTCTTAAATGAATTCTTTGGAATTTCATCCACTTTCACCATTAGTTTATGGAACTCAAACCACATATCAGTATTTAACACATATTGATCTCCTAGGAGTTGTCACCACTTCATTTAATGGCCCAAAATCAACAATAGTAGTATAAAAATACTTTACAACACCATTTTAATTTTGATCATATATATTTATAGAAAGGGAAATCAACATTAAATAGACACTATACTAATTATATAACTAATTAAAACTATAACAACTTATTAATGGATTTTTTAATTCCTGATCATGTCCCTTATTTTCCTGAGACATATAATTAATATTACCATGTCAGAAGCTCATTCCAGATAGTGAAGTACAATATCATGGGTACTTTTTATAACACTCCTCCCGTGATGGGAATTTGGTATTCTTACCTCCATTAATATTTGATGAAATATTCAAAATTACCTTCAAATTATACATCTTATTTTTCTTGTTTTCATGGGGCACATTAGTATCACAAAACTAAATTTATACCATTTCATCACTTAAAAAATATTCTGATATATTTTGAACTCATGAGAAAACAATTCCCTTCCGTATCTTGTTAATAATCATCGATGAAATAGATATATCTAAGTATCAAGATCCCAATTAAAATTTTTTATGTACCTAGCCAAATAAGTTAATTAAACTTTATATTCCACATACAAATATTCTTCTAGTTATCTCAACTTGAACAATTTTTTTTCTATAGTACGTTGAAAATCATAAATAAAATATTTCTTAATGAATATATTCTTAAAATCAAAAAATTATATTGAATAAAACTTTTAATTCTTTATTATATTATTATACATTGACCACATTTGAAAATATTCAACTTCAATAATGAAAAAAATTCAATACTTACATTTGGTGGTCAGAACTACCAATTACATATAATATTTTTTCAAGGTATTTAATACATACTTCAACCATCATAGGGACTTATGATGCCATGAATGGTGGGATTTCTAATGTCATAAAATGATCCACTCTAATAGTGTACCTATGTGGTAGATCGGGTTTCTCTCATGCATTGACACCACTACCATTTATATACTATGTCAACTGATTTATCACAACAACAAAAAACACGGTTCTAATTCCAATAGTCTCAATATTTCCCACTATAGCTTACTTATTTACTATATAGTAAAACATTATGAACAAACATATATTATATGAAGAAACATGGTTATATTCAAATTTTATATCATTTCAAATTAACCATAATGTGAAATATTTCGAGGGAAAGTTTCGAATACTATATTAAACTACAATGTTATCTAGAAAATTCCATTGATCATAGCTATAAGGAAATGTCCTTACACTTTACATAATCATGATTTCAGAAAAGAATGTACTTTCTTACACTTGAATAATCTATTCAGGTGTATAGTTTTAGAGTGTTAGGCCCTAAATCAGATATAAAAAACAATAAATTAAAAAGGTTAAAATTCCAGATAGTATCCATATACCATAACATAAAACCTTTTTAAAAATAATTCATTATTTTCAGGGAAAATATCCATGGCATTCAATGTGAATTCTTCCTTTCCCTTACCCTTATGCAATTCCAGTGAAAATATATAACAAAATATAGTGTTACCATAAAATCTCAGTAAAGTATATAGAAAATGAAACTATTTTTTTCATATAAATATGGAAACTAATGAAATATATACCATTAAATTAACATACATTATGAGGATTAAATAATAAAATTTCTACCGAAACACACATAATTTTTACACAAAAAATTTTATAAAATCCCTTGAATGCATAGATAACACATATTTTTTCAAATATCAATATAAATATAATTTTTATAAATAGAATAACTATGTGGTTTAATTATTAGCATTCCACTATTATAAATGGAATAACTACATGGTTGACTTCTATAACTTGTACATTAGAGCACTTTCATAGACGCACCCATCAAAGGTTTACCATTGAACCTCCATCAGTGAATTATAATGTAACCATGAATCATAATTTCCAAAAACCATTAAACAATCATAACATAAGAAAGTAAATAATTTCCATCATGGAACACATAAATTGTCATTTTAAATCATAAGAAAACATTCCATTTTATTGAAATTATCAATCCATTTTTAAAACCCATTTTCAATAACAAAACACACAAAGTAGTTGAAGAGGCGTTTTTTGGTTTAAAAAATGAAATCTTATAGAGTATGTGAAATTAAAAATAATGTTCATGGTAATGGATAATTCTTTTTCACTATAATCATTAAAAATTACAATACTTTTGTCATTTATAATGAAAGACAAATGTTTCGTACAAAAATGAAAAAAATATATATTCCATTTTGAAAACCATTAACTATAATTAATAAGATAAATAAAATATACATTATAATCCTTTTATATACATAAAAAAAATTATAATATAATGTCATGAATATTTACATGGAGGTAAATATTATTAAATTAATTCTTTAAGCATTGGTAATGTTATTTTTAAATCAACGTGTCCCGTGACACATTGAAACATTTAAATCCAAAGCCTTGTGATAGAATAATATTTAAAATAAATAAATAATATTATAATATATAAATTCTTTGTATGATAATTCAAAGGGTCCGTATATACACCAAAAAAATGTAACTGGGTTTTAAACATAAAAATATTGAAAATTAAAAGAGATTGAGAGGAATTCACTTACCATGAGTCTGACTTATCATATGTATATTTATATTCATGAATTATAAAATTGTGTTTATTATTTATTTTATTTATACCCCTTTTCAATTAAATTATTAATATTATTTAACTTATTACAATTTTGTAAACAATTACATAAAATATTATGTTTACACTGGTGGTTTTGACTATATTCACCATATGTGTCAAAAAGACATTGGTTGGTTATCTATGGTCAAAATTTGTCATTATTTAAAAATATTGATAATTTTAATCATGAAATAATTATCAAATTTATACATAAATTATACTTTTAAAACCATTTAGGAATTTTTTTATGAAAAATGATCAAGAGTTAAAATCATCGAAATTGTAGGTCATATGTACAAATGAATTACATTTCTAATTTCATTCAATGAACATTATAGAATGAAGGACTGTAACATTTATTTTTTTAAAATTATAATTATATCATATAATATTTAATATTTAATTATATATACTCTTATATAGATCATTGTTTTTATGTGGTGATGAAAAAAGAGGAATCGCATCGCTTTGAGGAGGCGGTAGCCAACACATCCACAAACGTCATTTTTACTTTTTCAGTGTGTAAAATGGTGAGTATAAAATAATTTGTTATACTTATAGAATGATTATTATGTAATTACTATAGTCAATATCATATATAAACATCTTATCTACCAAAATTCCTAGTCATTAGAAGAATTAATGGAAAGAAGAACGACATCATTTCATGAGGTGGTAGTCCTCCAAACACCCTAATAATGATTTCAAAAACCATTTCATATAATTTTTTATATGTTTAGGTATTACCATAATCAAAACAAAATATTTGTATATTTTGGATACTCATGTAATTATATAATCATCGTTTATGAATAATTTAATTGATGAAGAAAGAAACAGAACAACAAGTGCAGATTGATAAATGTAACCTATTCTTTGGGTAACTCTATTTGGTTTGTAACAAATGACATCATTAGATTTTATTCTATAAAAAATATTATTTTTTTAGTGGAAGTATTTTTTTTTTATTTTTTTTTTGGTAGTTTTTTTATGAGGAAAAATTCTTGAGAGGCGCGTAGAGTGGGAGAGTGTGAATTCCTATTTACAATTATGGGAGAGTGGAATTCTTGTTAATTACAAAAAGACATATTAGGAGGAATTAAAAACATCATGTACCTATAATAATTAAATATATTCTCTCCAAGATGGTATATTATCAAAATATTTCCATCCAATGTTTTTTGGATATGTTTCTATGACATTTTCCATCTTATGAATAATGTTTAACCACTATATAAACTCTTTTTTACTATAATAATTGTTATTAATTTCAATTTCCTTCATAATTTTTTTAAATACGTTTTTAACCTATTTGAAAAAATAAATTATGATTTTTAAATATATTTAATCAATTTTTACAAATTTATTTCATAGAAGTGACATAATTTTATTTAAAATTAATATCGTAGTGGGAATGAGAATACCGGTTTTTATGTTGAAATGATGCAAATTTTACAATGGTTTTATATATAAAAATAAATATATAATTCACCCCAATAAAATAACATTTATTAATATATGTATAATTTAAATAATATAACATTATATACAATTAAATATAATTATCAACTATTTCGATGAAAAGACAGTTTTCAATTAAAATTCAATAGTTTTAACTATTCATAAAAAACGTGACTTTAAATAAAATGAAAAAAAATAAACCAAATTATTTTTTATATTCTCATTTATAAAATTTATATTTTTATGAAGTAATATTTTAATACATAAAAAATAAATTATTATTTACGTGTTCCAAAAAGTGAAAAAACCACATTTTATGGAAAAAAATTGTTTCTCGAAAAACATTTCTTATTTCTCCATATGATACATATCATATTTTTAAAATAGTAGATAAAAAATGAATTTGGGTAAAATATATATTTTCTTAATATTTATATTCACATACATACCTTGCAATATAATGGCTATGTTAAAGCTAGCATAATAATATTAATAGTATATTATGGTTTGGAATAACTCGCTCTTTCTTGCAATGGAATATTTATAAGGGGATCATTAATATGTTTAATATATGATTTTTAACATAGAATGTATTTTTATTCAAAATTATTATATAATCCATAAATATAAATAAATATTATGTAAATATATTCAATAAATATCTGCGTATTTCAAAAATAACACTACATGTAAACAAAAAAAATATTAAAGGAAGGTGATTAGAGATCTTAAACTTATCAATCCAATACAAATAATAACGAATGAAATGAATTTTGAATGATTATATGTATTTAGATCATTGAAATAGATAATGGATTTCTCTAATTGTATGGTATGAGGTTTTGTGTTACTGGATAATAAAATTGATGAGGTCATTTACAACAATTTAAGAGGAAATGGTTAAGTTACACTTCAATAAACGGTCTCAAGGATTGGCTATATGGGTATTGAAACTACGTTCTAAACAATTGGAAGAAACAACCCATGAACCCCCCCCCCCCCCCACACACACACACACCTACTAATCATATAGTTTTATTAACTATTCCCATCCCTTAAAACTTATCTAGAAATTGTCTATGAAAACATGCAAGTCCATGAAACCTAGGAAACATGGTTTAGCCTAATCATGAGGCACCTTTCAACTAACTATATTAATCACATGGTTGATTCGCAGGGTTATCTTTAACCATGTGGGTCAATATATCTCTCCAAACATTGGTGTTCTGGTCTCCTAAAAATCCCAACACACTCTTGATCCACTACTTTTCCATAAATGGAAACTTCCAATGATAATACAAGAAAATTAAACAATGAAACAAATTCTACATACCATACTAAAAAATCATGTTGTTCCATCCCCAATAATGGGAAACAACAGTTGTATAATTCATTAATACAATTATGAAATGTGGGTACATGTATAGTGTTGAACATAAAAATATATCTATTAGGAAATAATAAATTCATAAAATGTTTTCCATTTTAATTTAGGGAATTATTCCCATGTGCGTTGATGGATGAAAAATCCTTACTATTATATAGGACACCCATTTCAGAATATATATTCCACATCATTGAAAAGAAAGATATTTCATCATATAATAAGACATGGATACTTCTATAAAATATATATTCATGGTTTAATAGTGTAATATATAAATATTTGGTCATTATAATAATGTTAAATCTTCATCCATCAAAAAAAATGTTGCATACCACTAAGTAGTAATATTTATTAATCATTTGTCGAATCTATGCCATAATACTATATCCTCCAGTTAAAGGAATAAAGATAATCCACATCCTTAATCTCACCAATCGCATCTCTAGGTATGTTTAGGCTACATCCAACTCTCATATCAGATGAAAGGTTATCACAATCATTTTTATCTAATATCATCACATGATATAGTATTTATCAAAAATATTAAATAAAAACTTCAATGAAATTTAGTTATCTTAATTGTAATAGTTTTATCTACAATACTATATTCTACCTATCCACTCATTATACTACCATGTACTAGTTATTTCAATTATATTGGCTCCCAAAAATATCATTTCTAATGTACATAATAATACAATGATGAAGGATAATAAGTATTTTCACAAAAAACATGTCTATTCCCCATGCAATTATCTAATTAAAACTTATGATTTGACATAGAATATCCCATATTCAATTTTAAACTTTATACATTATTTCCTATGTATTATGGTCCTACTGACATCTATTCACTTTTTCATCTTAAATTCACTATTGAAAAATGATTAGTCTTTGATATGAAAATTAGAATTTGATATCATTTATTAGAAAATTAGGTTTACCATATACTATTTGGGAATTTATTGGAATCATGTTTCTTGAGAAGTCAATAAGTAGGTTCTACTCCACTCATTCAAAAAATTGAATTGATTACATCTCTAATAACACCATGATATGTGTCAATAATAATATTAAATGTTGAGAAAATTTAGGAAAGTTCTTATCCAATAATTAGGTTTTACTTGAAAGGATCCTACCCTCTAATCTCATTTTAAGGATATCATATTTCATTTTCCACCAATGTAAGAATTATACATAAATACATAGCATAATATCATTGTTAGTTTACAACACCATACTTCTATAATTTATATATACAAAAAAATGTGTACCAGTAAGATATTAACCTTTATTAAAAAGAATAATATTAAAATTATGTTAAGCTACATGGAATTATAATCTTATCAAATTATGATAAACTATATGAAATTTGGTCCATCTTCAAGTAATGTAAACCTATTTGATAATTCTACCTCATATTGGTTAATTTACTAATATATAATTCAAATATAAATAATATCTTTACCAAAAATTTTATTCTATATGTATCCCAATAAAGTATTATAACTTTCATTACTCATCAACACCCCTAATTATTCTCAGTTCCCCCTTTCCCAGTTTTCTATGATGATACAATCATTATTCCCTTCCCACCTATGATAGAAAATTAAATCAGGGTCTCCAATATATAATTTCCTTCTTATAATCCTACACAAAGTAAGAACGTGTCAATATTAATGTAATTTGACCATTTTTATCTCCCTTTATTTAGAGTTTCCATAGATATGGTCTGAAATTAAAAAAAACAATTTGGTCATATTAATAGATCTATGTGTGAGATTAATCCTATTATATTGGGATACAGAGTGATAATATACATCTATATTATATTCCCATTCACAAATCCTTTTTTCTAACTCAATTTTATTATTCTATTGTTAGTTTACAGGGAGTCCTTCAATCCTCATTTTATGAAATTAAACCACATGATATATTAATTACAATAAATTATATCCCAAAATAATCAAGTTAGTCTATTATTTAGACTAATTACCCCATATGATATATTCACCCAAATAAGAATTCATAGTTAATATCCTTCTATATCAACTAATTTTTTATTAGAATGAAATCATAATCTGATACTATAATAACTACTTGTGGAATTATTTTGGTTTTCACATGATATTTACTAACACCCTATATCTCATATCCTTAGGCCATCCCAAATTCCAAATCAAATCACATCATGCCTCAATGCATAAACCATTATCTATTCTTGTTCATTATTATTTCCCAAAATCAAACCAAGAAATGATACTTCATCTTGTGTACAACCCATGTCTATATAAACCACCCATAAAAATGTCATATTCATTCAATACTATACTTTATTACATCTAATATCTTATCATATAATGTTATAGTGGATAAAAAATGATCCACCGTGTATTTTTGGAAAATAGTTTTTAGTGGTATGTTCTATGAGACTTGTCCTCTAAAAATATGATTTAGATCAATGTAAGACCTTAAATTTGTGAATATTAATTTAGAAAATAATTCAGGGAGTAATTCTACACCACCATTTATTGTTTCATTATCACATTGGGACCTCTCCATTAATTTATGATTTTTTTTATGAGTACTACACCTAGATAAATCTATTTGATTTTATTCAAATACTATAAATGTGTCCAATATCTCATAAAATGTCTTTGATTTATGAATATTATATAAATTAAATTTCAAGTATGTATAACATTATTTAAAAATTCAAGACTTGTTTTCCCCCTATATAAATGTAAACTACATATAATGGAATATACCACATGACCCAAACTTCATTACCTAAGGGAAAGATCTATAAATGTGTGCCAGACACATCTTGTTTTTAATATCTATAAACCAGGATAAAAAATCCCTTGTTCCCATGAATTATAACATGATGTTTGAGATTTTATTTTATATCATGTTTTCTAAGCCTAATATATACTAGTTTATCACAATGTCTATAAGCAATGGATGCTATTTTTATTCCAATTCATAGTTTTGTATAAAATGACACTCTATTGAATATAAGATATATCAATACATATATATTTTCCTTAACAGCTATGTTTTCATGGTTCTTAGTACATCCAAATGAATAGTGATGTATGAATTATATATTTTGGATCTAAACATAAATCTTTATCCATTTTTAATAATTATTATAGGACAATAATGAACATCCATGTTTATATATGTGATCACACTTATCAATTACATTAATAAAATATCTTTCACATAAAACACACTTCACCCCTCAACTATGTCACGACCTGTCCCTCGGGGCCCAGGCTGTGACAACCACAAGCCCACCTCCCAATGGCCGGAGGCTGGAAACTAGCACCAAAGGCATCAACCTGCAAGTGGGATTCCTTTTCATGTATACCATTACGCACACACATGCCCAACCATGTCCCAACTCACAAAAGGGAAACAACATACAACTAAAAAATTGAGTAAAAGTAAAGCTGAAAGTAAATGGGCCAGAATACAAGCCTAAATTAAATGAAAAAATATATCAAAATGGAAAACAGCTCCTATGGTCGTCTGATAAGGATCCTACCTAAAGGGTAGGTACAACTCATAATTTTTTCTCTCCATGTCAATTGTAACCATCGACCACCTTCAGGTCCTAGCTCCCTGAGTCTCAGTCAATGATGCATGTCATCTGTAAAAAACACAACAAGTTGTGGGTGAAGCTTGTGTAGGGGTGAGTTCAACAATACCCAATAGGGACCCCAAGACACCTAAAGGTCTCCTTTAATTCCACAATAAAACAAACACACAGTATAATCTCAATCACAGGCATAATGTAAAGACAACTCACACCTGGTATATTATAGGGTAGTAAAAGTAACATCACCAGTCACATTGTCAAACACCTCGGCTACCTGAAAAATATTCCTCTATCAAGTTCAGTGGTCCTGCCAAGTCACATATTGCTACATCCCACTAACCTTGAACTTCATAGGTACTCCCCCCATTGTGTATTTTTGGTTATGACAGGTGAGGCAGAGCCGATCCCTACCATGGCCTCCTAAGGAACTCCTCATGTCAAGTATCATGGGTCTGCCAATCCACACAGAGGTTCTTCCCACTATGGTTCTACCAAGTCACAGAAGTCACACATAGTTGCTTCCCACTTGGACGTTGAGTCACAAAGAGTCAAAAATAATATGTTTTCAGGTGTCATCCAGTTGCAGGGTTCCATACGAAGAATTCTTGGGAGAACCGCTCCTCAAGAAATCAGTTTTATTTCAATAAGCACAAAGTCTTAAAAAGAAGTAACCTCATATTCTGTCATGTCATAAGGGTTCCAACACAACAGATGACGCATCAACCGGACGCCTGGTCTATAAGTTATGATTATTTTAGTGTCGAGGCCCTGGTTAGATTCAAGAACGATCCATCTCGTCCAATCCCCAACATTCTTTGAATGTTACATAATGTATCTCAAAAGTACCACCCCGTCCTAAGGGTTTTGGCGCCACTAATGGTTCGTCAAACAGACATTCGGTTTAAGAGTTATGCATAATTAAACATAACTGGGCCGAAAGCGGTTTGGGTCCATTTCGACCCGGTCGGACCGACTCCACCTGACCCGCTAGTCCCACCCAAAGGGACATGGCATGGCCTAGTTAGGTAGGGCCTGGTCCGCCCCACTGGGTCGTGGGTTCGGCCCGGCCCACCCAGCTAGGTGTGACCCACAAGGCCGCTGATATCACTCGGCTTGTTGGCCGAGCGTGGGGGGTTCGCTCCCCTCATAAACGGCCAAAGAAATTCGAGCCTTCATAGAAGTGGTGATGGATAGCCTCAACTCTATTGTTCGGTCCTGATGGACTGGTCACGCATATGACCCATGGACTGTGGGTCTTCCCTCAGTCATAGCTAGAAGTCGCGGCCTTCCTCCACGGTGCACCGCCGAGCGCGCCGCCTGGCTCAACAACAATGTTGTACTACCCTGGCTGGTTCATTTGGGTCGGCCCGCAACAGACCCACTAGCGTGGGTCCGCCCTCCGCCATGGTTCGAAGTCGCAGCCTTCCAACATGGCGTGCATCCACATTGCGCCACCCTACTTCAACATGACCGGTGAAGGAAGGCCTCCCCCTTTTCTACCATAATGCATTCAGGTGCCGTCATTCCTTTACTACCTATAGGTGTTATCCACCGCCTCCCTCAGTCATTGGTGATTTCATGTCATCGAAGCCTCCACAGGCCACCAGTGAAGCTCTGGTGGTCTTCTTTTATTCTCAACTGCACCTACGGCCCTCTCGGGATAGTTCATGTGATGTGCAGCCCTTGGATCCACCTTGCCACCAAAACATATGATTGTCTAGGAAAAATTCCCTCACAACTGAGTTTGGAGGAGGGCTCAGGCCTTGTTTGTTTCTCCCATGACCTCTTCATTAGCATGAAATTATAAAAACTCCCATTAATAAAACCCCAAAATATCCTCCCGCATTAAATAATGAATCACAGATCAACCTATTGGGGGGTTGATCCCTGTTATTCATAATATTCATGAAAGGGGTAGTGGTGATAAATCAAGAAATTAACCCCCAACCTTGTATATGTTGGAAGGTTTTGTAGTACTGGAGGGATTTTACACGTCCTCTGGTGTATGTTGGTGCATTCAATCACTCGTCGTTTCCCCCAATGTCTATCACTCAATCACATTCTTCATCGAAGCGGAAAGTAATTGGCACTTTTTCAAAGCATCCTCTCATAGCTCTCCCAAAACCCATGTTCGATCTCAGATTAAATATAGGGGAGGATAGGATCAACAAACCACACGATTAATGAGGTTTATTAATGATTATAATTAATTAACCTCTTTAATTCTCTCAATGGTGCAGTTACTCATTCTTTTAATTTCCAACAACGATGTAGTTACACATAAATAGAGTCAAGCTATTAAATGGTTTGATGTTGCACCATGGTCTTACAACTGTTTGTCCAACGATTTCAAAAAAAATAAAAATAAAATAATCTTTAGTTATTTTATTATTATTTTTAAAGTCCAAGAAAATAAAATTTTCATTCGACCCTTATCGGTCAAAGTTAAGAATCCCTTAAGAGAATACCGGCACTACAGATTCAATAGAGCCCTCGGATTTTTAATATTATCATTGGTTCAAAATAGAGAAAATGATGCCCACACGTTTACTAAATGTACCTTAAAAAAGTTTAAAATTCCTTTTTGGGCTCTCTATGCCTTAGATACCTGTTCGGTCAATTTTCATAGACTCTTAATAGTCCAAAATATTTTTAAACAAATTATATGGAATTTCTATAGATTTACATTCTCCCCATCTTAGGTCTTTACGTCCCCAAAATCCAAAACAACAACTAAAAAAAGATGGGGGTACTGAGCACGAATCTGAGCCTTCTACTCCCATGTTCTCTCCTAGAGATTCTCATACTTCCATTGGATGTGAACTAGAGAAATCGATCACCCACGTAGGACCTGCTCATGTCGATACTCTATCTCCACTAAGAACTCTACAAACTTCACCCCATCATTGATTTCCAGTTCACCCAAGTTGATGACAGGTGATGGATCATGCACGTACATACTCAGCTTCGACACTTGGAAAATCTCCACAATCCTCATCAGGGTGGGACATGAAGGAACACATGGTCTCCCTCCTCAAACTCCAATAGTTTATGTCTCCTATCGGCATAAGACTTCTTTCGGCTCTGTACAGTCTTCACCCTCTCGTGGATGATCTTTACCTTCTCTGTAGTAACCTTTACCAACTCTAGACACATAAGTTCTGAATCCTTGGGGTCTTTCTTTCATAGTTGTGCTCTTCAAGGTTTCTCGTACATGGCCTAAAATGATCCCATGCCAATGGTGGAGTGATTACTTTTGTTGTAAGTGAACTCCATCAGTGGTAGGTGGTCCTCACAACTATGGCCAAAATCAAGGACACAAGCACGAATCATGTCCTCGAGTGTCTGTATGGTCCTTTCCATCTAACCATATCAATGAGGATCAAAGGAGGTTCTCATGTGTAGATGAGTCCCGAATTCCTCTTAAAATCCCTACCACAAGCGGGATGTAATACGTGCATCGTGATCTGAGATGATCATTGACGGCACCTCATGAAGTCATATTATCTCCAATACGTAGAGGCGTCACATGATCTCTAATGATCCCTACTCTCAGATGGGTAGGAATTGGGATCAGATGGTGAGTTATTCAACAATCACCTAGATAGAATCGTGGCCTCGGGACGTACCTGGTATCCATGTCACGAATCCCATGGATATATCATTGATCGTACCACGATTCACTATTTTATTCCACCCTTACACCGCAGTTTTAAACTAGTTTTGTAATGAATATTCCAAATATAATAATGAATTTCACTTTATGTTTGAATCAATCAATTAATGTTAATAAATATTAGAATGGTCAATGTTACTATTTATTATTATTTCAATGTAGGTGGAGGTTATTTTGAGGGCCCTTGATGAAGTGAAAGAAAAATGGGCCAAAATTGCATGGACCCATGGATATATGTCCACTGTTTTGCATATTACACGAAATAAGTGCATTTAAATGGGCTGAAATTTTGTGTTCCTGTCCAAAATTTAATAGGATACATTTAATATTAAGGAACCCAATCCTGATTCGGCTTTTATGGGAGCCATCTGAACTGATCTGTCCAAGCCACCGAATTTGGACCAAGTCAAATGCAGTGTTCTGTATGTTATCAATATCTTGAGATGTAGTTGTCTAAACGGTTCCAAACATTCGGTGGAGATAGTCAAGAGGTAGGGATAAAACTTTTCTATTTTCTCCAAAGTGAGATAAGACTGTATGAAGGTCGAAACGCGTTGTGAAATTGGATTGATGAAATCTGTGTGCCTAAAACCACCTTCCAATTTTCCTATAAAAGGGCACCAAGGGAACCTCATTTGCAAGTTCGGACAAGGAGTGAAGTTCTGACAATTTGGAGTCCTAGAGGATTCTCCTAATCACCTTGGAGGTTCTGGAGGCCCCTATACTCATAGTGGAATCAAGGATGAAGAAGGAGTTCCACCCGAGCTTCCTCCTCCTCCCGATGTCGAGCTAAAAGTTGGGTGTTCGTTGTGAGGGAGCTACACACATGTCAAGGGAGTTCTGATGCATACACTAGCTACTGGTTTGGAGTAATTTGGGTGTTTAAAAATTTCATTCCATGTATCTTATTTTATTTCAGATTTTAATGCTTGATTTGATACATGTGAGTGTTATGCTCTTAATTTCTAACCGATCGGTGTGAGGTTTTGAGTGCGTGACTTTTGCTGTTCCGATTGGACATCACAAGAATAATTTTCATACCCAACTTATTGAGATTTCAATATGATTTGGAAGATCTTATTCCATGCATAAGTACTGGACCTTGACAATACGATTGTTACGTCAAGGTTTGGTCCTTAAAACATTGAAATAAAATCTTAGGAATTAATCGGGATTCCAATTAATTCCAACCAAAGAATTACTCTAAACCTAAGATGAATCTCTATGAGAAATGAACTTGATATGTGTGTAGTGAAATCACATCGACCCTTTTATCTCATATTTCTCAAAATCCACTTGGTCACTCATCTTTTAAGCTATTTCAACTAAGTCATTGTTTTAAACTGTTTTCAAAACCACCCCCTCTCTTACTCATTTTTATTAAAAATACACACTCTAAACCTACCAATGCTCCTTGAGAGACGACCTAGGGTTTACCCTAGAATATAAATCAAACTTAAAAATATAATCAATTTGACATGTCACAACAACGCGGTCAATCATCCCACTTCCATTATGGCACCTCAAGTGGTTGAGATAATCCTACTAGTACCTGATGCTTGGCCTTCACTTTCTGATAAGTGAGGCATCATGATACAAAATCTTCCATAACTTTTTCATCCCTGGCCAATAGTACTGATGTCGGAGGTATTGGTACATCTTCACCACTCTAGGAAGTACCACCAAATGAGATGTGTGGAGCACCCTTAGAACCTTCTCTCGTTGCATCATTGGTACCCTGGTGTGTCCTCTGAAGAGGATGACATGCTCCCCACCTTCAGAAAATACTTTAGGAGAATGTCCTGAGGATATCTGAGCACGCTGGGCCTTGCAGTCAACATCCCCAAGCTGATCCTCCCAAATTGGATAAAGGATTGGGGTAGTGACATTCATTGATAGGAGGTTGTCTGCTCTATCTCTATCCAACAAGGATACCTGCAATGCGGCTAGTTGCTCTGTCGCCTCACATAGCAACTACAGACCAAACCTCCAGCTTAGTGCGTCAGCTACAATGTTCCCCATCCCAATGGTGTAGAGTCTCTCAAAGTCATAGTCCTGGATGAACTCTAGCCATCACCGTTTTCTCAGGATCAGGTCCTTCCCTGAGAATATATATTTGAGACTCTAGTGATCACAGTAAATAGTAAATCATTCACCCATTAAGTAGTGACGCCACATCTTCAGCACAAAACCCACTACTACAAACTCCAAGTCACGGGTAGAGTAATTATTATCGTGTTATCTCAACTGTCGTGAGTCATAGACGGTCACCGCTCTCTCCTGCATCAAGAAAAAGCCTAGTCAAATCTATGATGCATCGCAATTGAATACATATCCAACACCCTTATATAGTATACTCAAGATGGAGGTGTGAACCTCCAGCGGGCCAGACCCACATTGCGGGACAGTCCCACGGCTAACCGGGTCGGTCCAGACCAGAGCCTAGTGGACCAGACCCACGCCGGTGGGAAGGACCCACACTGGCGGGCCTGACCCATCCACCTTCGGGCCCGGCTGGACTAGACTGGGTCGCCAGGTGACCCGGTGAGCTGGACCCTCTGCCAAATAGGCTAGGTCCAACGAGGCCTATTGGGCCTGGCCCACTTGCTTGGCCAGACCAGACAGAACCTGACCCACACCATGTTAGGTTGGGTTCATCAGAATAAATAGGGGTATGTAGAAACCCTAGGCTGGGTTGGTCAGGATGGTCTGAATGGGTCGGACCAAGCTCCATCACAACTGGCCCCCTTTTCACAAAAATGATTGTATCTTGCAAACTGTAAGACTTATTGATGTATTGTTGGAGTAGTTGGGACCTTATCGACGAGAAGGATATTTTTTTCATGTTCAATGATGACTTTTATAGACATCCAGATTCAATGAATTTATTGAGAAGCGGTTCATCCAGTCACACTACGTGTGGAACCCTAGAGTTGGCTGAGACCTAAAGACTGTTGACTTTCAACTCGGTGTGACTCGAAGGACCAGTGGTAAGAGGAATTGTGTTACCTGAAATGCCCATGGTGGGGAGCAGGTCTATGTGACTTGGAAGACCCACAGTACTCGACAGGAGGAGTACCTCATCAGAGCATGGTGGGGAGTATCTTTGTGTGACCCAGCAGACCCATGGTACGTAATGGAGAGGGATACCTAAGTAGTTCAATGTTTGTGGGAAGCATCTCTGTGTGACTCGGTAGACTCACAATACTCAATAGAGGAGAGTTATCTAGAAGCTAAGATGTTTGAATATTTTTAATGTTGATACAACTATTACTACCCTAGAATATATCTAGTGTGAGATATTTTTTGTTTCGTGGTTTACATTAAAAAAATCCTGTGTGTTAATTTTTTTGGGTCCCTACTGAGTATTGTGTTACTCAACCTTGAATGGGATTAGACCACATGTGTTGTGTCTTTTGCAGATGACCAAAATTTCTAAAGAGGTTCCTAGGGAGACTAGATAAACAGATGCTACGACAGTGGACTTGATGGCCTAGGACTAGGTGGGCCCCAATAGGACCGGGCGAACAGGATGTACTACATCATCTTTAAGTAGCTTCTCTACTCTCACAATCATGTGGGTTTATTGAGGATGGCCACTAGAGCACATTTTTTACTTTACAATTTTCATTACTTTTTCTAGGGTTTGTATTGTGGCCCACTTTCTTTCAGTTGTACATGTACCCAGTTATTCAATGGTATTTTGTTTCCCTTTTGTGATTTGGGACATGGTTGGGCATGTGTGTGCATACAGGAATCCAGGATAATGCCTCCCACATGTAGGATGATGCCTTAGGTGCTAGTCATGATCCCCTGCCCATCGAGAGGTGGGCCTGGATCGTACCTGAATCCAACCGGGCCCTCGAAACTAAAATTCTTATAACATACAGACTGGGAGTCTGATTGATGTGATGTCTATTGAGTTGTAACCCTTATGATCTGATGGATCATTGTGCCACGTCTTTGTGCAACTTTGTGCCAGTTGAAATATGACTGATGGCTTGAGGAGCTGTTCTCTAAAGCACGCTACGTATGGATCCATGTGATTGGATGGGACCACACTGCTGATTTTTGACTATGTGTGACTCGACGGACCAGTGGGAAGCACCACTATGTGACATGTCAGGTGCACAGTGGGGAGCACCTCTGTGTAACTTGGCAGACCCACAGTACTCGATAAGAGAAGTACCTCAGTAGGGCACGGTGGGGAGTGGGAATATGTGACCTGGCAGACCCATGGTACACGATGGGGAGGAGTACCTATGTAGTTCATGGTTAGTTGGAAGCGGCTCTATGTGACTTGGAAGGCCCAATGTACTCGATAGAGGGGGATTTCTCTAGTAGCTACGGTGTTCAACAATTTGACTGGTGGTGCTACTATTACTACCCCTGAATATACCTGGTGGGAGCTGTCTTTTCTTTGTTCTTGTGATTGATATTGTGCTATTTTTTTCCATTGTTGAATTCTAGGATACTTTTAGGGGTCTTGGGGTCCCTACTGGGTATTTTTATACTCATCCCTGCACAGGATTGCCCAGACCATGTTGTGTCTTATGCAGACAACGAGTAGCTTAGACCGAGACTTGGGGAGCCATGAATTGACTGTGGACGAAGGTGATCATTGACGTGGAGAGCTGAAATGACCGGCTGTATCTATCCTTCAGGTATGATCCTTTCCAGATGACCTCAGGAGTTTTTTTCCCTTTTTACTATTTTTCTATTTCAGTTGGGATTGTATTTTTGTCCCTTTACTTTCAATTGTACATATACTCAATTTTTAATGGTATGTTGTTTCCCTTTTATGATTTGGGACATGGTAGGTCATATCTGTGCATACCGGTATCCAGGAAAATGTCTCCCACTTATAGGTTGACTCTTTTGCTGCTAGTCACCAGCCCCTGGCCTTCGTGACGCGGGCATGGGGTAGTCACGACATGGGCCCCAGGGGACGAGTCATGACAAACTATGTTAAACCATCACATATATAAATTGATACACATAATTATTTTACTATTCTTCATGGGATACCTTTTTAGTCATTTACATTTTCCCATCTATATTTTACCTTACCAATGAAAGGGGTGATTTTTCTTTAGTATAGGGTCATATAATCTCATTATACCTTGTCATAATCTAATTGGATGATTTCATCCATATTATTCCAATCATCCTTCCTACAATACACAACATATCATATGATTTCCATAATATATTACCTCATGTCATGACTTATACAATCATCAAACCCCAATAAAAATGTAATTGGTATTCTAAGACTTAGAGACAATATAGCGGTTATCATGGAACAACTCCAATAAGGATCCATTAACCATAATCATAAACCATGTTCACCCCTTTCATAGATGTTATATTTTAGAATAAGGTTTAATTTTCATTAGGTTTCCCCGTTCCATTTCTACAAGGATTTTCTAACTTTTTTTTCAATTTTGTGAGATCATAATACCCAATACTATTTGGTTATTGTTATATGACCATAAAAACTATCCCTTTACATTTTGAATTATATAACCTAAAAAATAAAAAATAAAATAGACATTATGTTTTTAAATTGACATCACATAAAGTGATTGTTTGCTAATATTCATTCTTTAGCACAAAAATTCATCCACATTCATGATCTAGGTAATTATTAGAGAAAAAGAGAGAAAATAAAAAAAGCTTGTAGGGACTATCATATAGATCTATAAAATAGTGATATATACTCATTGAACCAATTATTCTAGTTTTATGTTAGTTTTGTTTCATGTTATATCCTTTCATAATTAATTTATGTTCAATACATAATATCATGGACATTAGGGTCCCTGAACATATTTTTGAATAGCCTTTTTTCCAAAAGCCAATAATATTCCTCAAATTGATTTGAATCATCAAAAACCATTCATGGTAATTGGTAGCATGAATATTCATCTCCAAGGTACCCCGGTATGAGGTATTGATATCGGTTACACCATAATATTACTTTCCAAATAGTGTAATGGTTTTTCCTTGTGAGAAGTTCCTCTAATCCCTATATTCACTATTGACATTGCATTAAAATACTTTATTTGAATGTGGATGATAGACAATCTCATCATACATGTTCCATTATTTCATTACCATATTAAATTGTTTTGATTCATGAATTACACAATAAATTATTCAACATCCTATGTAGAATTCTATACTTTAGATTTACATATTCATGTATCACACATATATTTCAATGAAATATTATTGAAACATATTGTTAATAAGTTTTGGATACTTATAACATTACACAAAAAAAGAATCATAAATTTCTCTAAGCATTGTGAACTTATTTTATGTCAAAATATTCTAAGATGGACTATTATTCCAATTTTCCAGTTAATTGTTGTTTTCTTCCTAACCATTCCTATATATATTATCACATCTTCTCATCCTACCTATATAACCATAATAACTAAATATATTTTTACATCCTATGTGATCATAAAATACCAATGAAAATATTCAAAAAACTCATAAGGATTAATTATTCAAATGAAAAACCAAGTCAATTGTTGGTTTTATTCCCCATGAACATGAAGAATGCTTGAAAAAAATAAAAAAAAAATTATATAAAATATAAATATCCAAAAAAAACATGTCATGTAAAAATCCAATAAATGGTGAAATTAGGGGACACCATGTTCCATCAAAATATGTCAACTATATTTTATTCATAGGTAATCTAAAGTGATAAAAATTAACATATCACCTAGTGTTCAGTATATGATCCTAGAAAAGAAAATTTGTTCCTATTTGGTCCCTCAAGCTTGTAAAAAAATTATTTCACCCTAATGTTCTACCTTATATATAAATTATTATAGACCATGTGAAATACACAATGGTGTTGTCTAGGGGTACCTAGTCCTTCTATAACACTGTAATCCTCATTATTAGACCCCACTAAATGGATATCATCATATTGATACATTCAATATTCCCACATATAGACATACTAACTCAATTTTATGATAATTTTACACATGCTTCTATATTTATTATGTCTATAAAAATCCAAGAATCATAGTCCATAATGGAATCCATATCTCTTATCTATTCTACCTAACCATAAAATATAGTGATTTTATATATATTAATGTATCATACCACTTATATGTAGCTAAAATAATAGGATCATGAGAATTATCAATATAAATTATTTATCTTGGGTATTGTGATGGTACATACAACACTATATCTGAAAACTCATTACCCATATAAAGGGTCATTTTTTTAAGATGATTGATTGTTCCATATTTCATATCTTATATGACTGTAGAATCATGTTACATTGATCAAGTAATTTTTGAACTTTTAAAAGTTCCCATTCAGTTAAAAATAATTTTATTTTATTTTTCTGGGTTTACTACAAAATGAAGAATAGGTACATGATGTATACCTGAATTACGCATCGTGTACTTGGTGATAGTTGAATGACATGGATTAGGAGATCACACATTTAATGGGGATATCATGTCGTGAGATAGTACATGTCGTGTACCTACGGTACACATTATGAAGGGATCAAATATCATATTTCCAACCTGAGGTGATCGGTTTTTCTGCATACATTTCTAGCATGACCTACATGTTGTAACCCCAAGGTACACATCACGACTCAGCCTATTCCAAGCTTAAATTCATGAATTTTCCTATTTTTCTATTTTCAATAAATTCAATACTGTTTGGATATCATTATAGAGAATTTCTAGTTTTTTTTTGAGAGACTCAATTCCATTTGGATCGAACCAAACATCCTAGGATCATTGTTCTTCTTGCGGTGAGACTCCTAGATAAGTGTTCCCCCTCGTTGTCTAAGTTTCGTGTTTCCTATCATCATGGTTTTTCAATGGATCAACTTGGGATTGATGGATCCATGTCTTTTGGTGTTGGATCTTGCTACTAGGTAGAGTTTCGAGGTTTTCTACGCCTTTGTTCTCATTGACGAGTGTCATTGTAAGCTTTGTTCTTCCCAAAAGCGGTATGTGGTTCCATCCCGACAATAAAAATTTATTAAAATCATGTTTCTTGATTTATTTCAATTTCATATTAAGATTCAATTTCTTAATCTTCCATTAAATTGATTTGATAAGAAACAAATTCCAATGAATTAGTGGATTTGAAATGGTTTGGGTATGGAAAGTTGGAAAACCCCCAATTCCAATAAATTGGGGTGGGTTTGTGGAATGTTAACTGATTTAAATTAATGAATTTAAATGGTGGATATTGATGGAAATTTTTTCAATCAAATTGATTAGTATAACTATGGAAATGTATTATGAAAATTATGGAAGTGGTTTTTAATGGATTTCAATCTCAAGAAAATGGATTAAAATGATTTTATAGAAACAAAGTGATTTTATCATGTGATAAGGCATGTTTTTCAATAAAAACTATATTGGATTTAAAATGAAATTAATTGTATTTTTAGAAATGAAAGAATGGGATTGATCATATTTTTATGAAGTCTTAAAATATTTCACCAATAATTTAAGAGCGACTGAAATCTATAGTTCTTTAGTGAATTGTTTTGATACACTCTACGATTTGACAACATTATAAAACATATATGGGGAAGGTCACATCCCAAATGGGTTAGTGATTATACTCCTCTGGAAAGTGTTATTGGGATGCAAAAATAAATAATTGGATGAGTTCACATAGAGATTGCAGAATACTATAACTAGTTTATACTATCGTATCATTTGTAAAATGACCATATAGCTCACTTTTTTATTTTTATTTGAGATATAAATGAATGAAAAAGTTTGTTGGAACTATTTTCATGCCTTCTAAATATATATAATATTTTTTATATATCTATTTTAATTAATCCATTATTTTTGAAATATTACATCTCGTGTAAAGAAAATCATCTGCTTTGAATGTATTTTCCATCTTTTTTAAAATGAATAGCATGTTTTCTATAAATATTATTTGGAATTTCCAAACCTGTATATTCTGAAAAAATGTAATATTTTATTTGGATAATTTATTTTTGGAATAATTTAAGGAATATTTGGTGGTATCCTACTAGTCTTAGGCTCAAACCCAAATTTTTATTTCAAGTGATTGCAGACATTCTTCTTCCAGGCTCTAGAAAAGGTAAGGAATATCCTAGAGGTGTATCCAACTGTTGATATTTGGACATGGTGAGTTGTTTCCTTAGGGACAATGGGGTTTTCTTCCTATTTAATACATTGGGTTGTAGTACTTGGTCTTTTATGCATCTTTTTATTCTGTCACTTTTAATTCGAGTGGTGTTTTCCTTTTGATATGAATACTTATTTTTATCTTTCCTTACATGTTCTTATTGTAGAAATCGTTCCCAATTGTATTTTGTATGATGTCTCCGGCCAGTTGTTGGCCTATGGGAATCGAAACCACCCTTTGGGTTATGTTAGGACCAGCTCTATTATCAGGTTTCTAGGGTTCTCGGGCTAGTTCGGGAAAAAATTTTATTAGAGGAGTTTGTTGATACTTTTTCATGAAGTCAATATGAATTTTTTATGATCTTTTAGGGATGTGAGAGGTAGTTTAGATTGAGTGCATGGCCATATCTCACCACAATGAACCTTATGTTTCCAGGGGTGGATAGGGAAAGACGTCTTGTGGATTAATTCTTTTATTTTCCCTATATATATTTGGATAGGTGGTAATCTATATATTGTTTTCCCTTCCGTTGAGTATATTTTATATTTCTAATTAGTTTGAGTGTTAGTCTAATGTTATCCTTTTATCTGCAGAGGTTGTTTAGCATCAGGCCTCAGATAAGACAAGAACATCAGATATAGGAAATTTATTCTTATGAACATCAAAAAAAACATACTTTTATTGATCTGAATATGATTGAGGTGATTTAACACATTTTTCCATGCTATAGTAAAGGCACCACTTCTACTTCCCACCCACGCACACACCAGCTATGGATCCCCAGGGGACATTCTTCGGAATCATTCTCAAGAATTATTTCTCCGGACTCCACCAGTATTCAATGGATCCATTGATCCAAAACATGCTGAGGAATGGTTGGGAAAGATAAAACGTCTATTCGAGTTCTTGGAGATGCCAGATTTTATCAGGGTGATGTGTACCACCTTCGTTCTTGAGGGACTGAGCAGGAGATGGTGGTAAATGATGGTGACGATAGGGAGACATGAGGGATTATAGTGGTTGGACATCAAGGTTCTTTACACCAATCCTTTCTATCTAGATTCAATGGGGATAGAAAAGGAATTGTTGTTTTTAAATCTTGAGCAGGGCGACAAAATCGTGACCAATTATTCAAATCACTTTGCTAAGACGGTGCAGTTGTCACCTACTTTAGTATGTAATGAGAGGATGAAGACTCGATGGATTGAGTGGGGAATTTGATCATATATCTAGTCTCATGTTTTCTTACTGAAGCTACCCACTTATGTTGATGTGCTGGATAGGGTGATAATGGTTGAGATGGACCTGTTTGGAAATTCATGGTTGATGGGAGTTCCTTTTTCTCTAAGTGGAAATGTTGGTTCCTTTAATGTAAAATGGATGTGTGATGATTCTCATAGATTTTCTCAATGGTATAGTCATTACAGACCTCCAACGGATTTAATATGATGTTCTTTGACTTGTTATGAGTGTGGAAGTCAAGGAAGTTCTAGGAGGGCTTTCACTAAGGCACCCATTAACTATAGATCTTGCGGACATTCAAGAAATTTACAGAGGTTATTTTATCACATCTCTACTCCTTGTGGTGGGATATAATAATCATATCCTCTTAACACTACAAGGTAATCAAATTATTCACATTCAAAAGGGTTCCAGCCACAGGAATACAGAACAAAGTTTCTTCACATAGTGTATGAGTCTCTAGTGGAAGAAGACACGGGTCAAGAAACTGTGAGAGGTACCATTAAAATTCCTTCGTCATTAGTGACTACATTTTTTAATATTGGTGTATCTAACTTTTTTATTTCAACCCGTATTGTTAACCTTCATAATCTTCTGAGGGGGAAACTATCTTTTCCAATGGATAATACTACACCTCTTGGTACGAAGTGTGAGTAGGGCCTCCGTAGTACTTCTTCAGTATTCAATCTATCTGATGTCAAGATATCTTGGGTTTTTTTGGTTCCTGCTATGAAATATATTAACTTCATATTCAGGATATATTTTCTCATTGCCAAAAAATCTTGAACTAATTTTAATCTTCGTAGGGTTTTACATTACTACACCCAGTGGTGTGCCTCTTTTTTTTAAGGAGAAACAGACCCAAGGTCGAGAAGAGCTAGAACATCTTATACAGAGTTTTGGAAAGTGATATTAGTGTTTTATTTTGACCTGTAGAGATATTCAATGGGTGGTTATCTTCTTCTAGTGGTCACCTCATTTCTGACAAGTTCCCTTCAGATTTCTCTAGCCTGACACCAGTGAGATAGGTTGAGTTTTATATTGACTTAATACTTGGTACTCAACCAATCTTTATTCCCTCTTACCACATGGAACCAGGTGAGATGAAAGAGTTGAAGTCTAAGTTATATGATCTTCTTGAGAAAGGATTTATTCATCCATGTGTTTTACAATTGGTATCACTAGTTATCTTTGCTAATAAGGATGATGGTTCTATTTTCTTATGTGTTAATGATCGAAATCTCAATCGAGTTACGAAAGGGAAAAAATATCAATTACCATAGATTGATGATATTTTTGATCTTCTAAAATGGGTAGAAATTGTTTTAAAAGATCGACCATCGATCTGGTTACTATCATTTCATGATAAAATAATTTGACAATCAAAATACCACCTTTCAGAGTAGGTATGGGAACTTTGAGTTCCTAGTTATGTAATTTTTTCCTGAAAAATGTTCCTGCACTTTTCATAGATTTAATGTACAAGATTTTCTATGTGTATATGGATAACATTATGGTATTATTTGTGGATGAAATTATTTTTTACTCAAAGAACAAGAGGATCATGTGCAACATATGAGAATAGTTCTGAATCTTTTATGAAATCACCACCTTAATGACAAGCTGTCAAAGTGTGATTTTTGGATTCGGGAAGAGAAATTCTTGGGGCACATGGTTTCTGAACAGGGTGTATCATTTAATCTAGGTAAGTTGAATTCTATTATGACATGGGATCAACCACAAAATTCCTTCCATTTCCAAAGCATCATGAAATAATTTGGATGTTATCACAGGTTCGTGAAGGAATTCTTGAGGTTTGCTTCTCTATTGACTAATTTGGCCTAGATGCTGGTGAATTTTTCATGGGATGGTAAATTTCAGAAGTTCTTTTGTCGAGTTTAAATTTTAGTTAACTTTTGTGCTGGTGTTAACACTTCCAACAGCTGAGAAGGGTTATGTGGTCTTTTTTTATGCATCAGTTTCTGGATTCAGTTGTGTTATTATGAAGTCTAATCAGGTGGTAGAATACGGATCTCATTAGCTTAGAAACACGAGATAAATTATCTTACCCATGATATGGAACATGTAGATATGATGCACGTGATGAAATGTTTGTGGCACTACATTTTTCTAGAATTTATTATGGTGTATTCATAACACAAAATACTATGTTATATCTTATCTCAAAATGATTTGAATCATTGGGAGAGGATTTGGGTGGAGTACCTACAATATTTTAACATTGAAATAAACTATACCCCTAGGAAAGGAGGTGTCCATTATAATTCATTTAGCAAGAAACATCCAACCCAGATAGTGAATGAATCTTTGGAACTATAGAATTTGATTTCTCTCTTGTTAAAATTGCATATTGGAGTTCAGGAGGAAGAGGAAGATGTTTCACTAGCCAATGTGTAGTTGATTTCAGCTATTATCATGATGATTCTACATGATCATGATCTTGATAATGAATTTTATATCAATATATAATACCTTTGTGGTGGGGAGATAGTTTCCTAGTGGTCATACTATATAGAGTGTGTTCTATGCTATCAGAATTGCATCATTATGATGTCGGTGGAAAGAATGGTACTGATGGGGGGTTACCATAATTCTCAGTGGGTTGTGAACCAAAGAACCACTAAGATATTCTATGAAATGAGGTGGATATTCTGGTGTCCAGGTATGAGATGAGAAACTGATGATTTTTTCTCTCATTTCAATACTTTCCAATAGGAGAAATTCGAGCACCAGAAACCTTTAGGTTTACTCTAGCCACTTGTAGTCCCTACGTGGAAGTGGGATGATATCTTTGTGGAATTTGTGGTTGGGTTTCCTCATACAAAGATAAAGAATAATTCGATATGGGTTATGATCAACAGGATGACCAATTCATCTCACTTTATACATATTCATGATATGACAGAAGTTGTGGAGTTGGGAAATCTCAAAGTGAAAGAGATTGTTTATTTTCGCAGAGATCCACCTGTTATATTCTCATATAGGTATCCTTAGTTCACTTCTCTATTTTTAAGAGACATTTAAGAGGAACTAGGATCTCAGGTTCATTTGTTCATGAACTACCATCCATAGCTAGATGGCAAGACAGAAAGTGTTATATATATTCTTGAGGATATGCTCCATGCATGTATTTGTGACTTTGTTGGGGAATGGGAAGATCACTTGTGGATGGTTGAGTAGTATTATAACAATAGTAACTAGGTAGTGATCAGAATGGACCCTTTTGGGGCCTTGTATGTCCATCCTTGTAAATATCAATTTTGTTGGTCATAGGGTGGTGAATGTTCTTTGGTTGGGACAATCTTTTTATAGGAGATAACAATAATGATTTAATTGATTCGTATTATGATTTCGACAGCATAGAGATGATATAAGTATAATTCTGATTGACATCATAGACCATTGTAGATTCAGTCGGTGACCATGTGTTCTGGAATGTTTCACCCTAATTGGGTCATCAATGGATTTAGAGGCAGGAGAAGCTTACTACTGGATTTGTGGGACCTTTCGAGGTTGTTGATCAGGTGGTAAATGTTTTGTAACACTTAAAACATCCACAACAGTTGGCGTCGATACAAAATGTGTTCCATGTATCGTTGCTGAGAATGTATCTATCTAATCCATCTCTCATTTTGAGATGGAGTGATATTGATATCGAACCTGATTTATCCATGACTGAGTGACCAGTCATGATAGTTGATTCTGAGAACAAGTTACTTCATTGGAATATAATACATTGGGTTCACGTACTGTGGATGAATGGCTCTGATAATCATGAGATGGTGGAATGTGAGGAACTGATAAGAGAGTTGTGGCCTCATGTTTTTGGTATGAGAGATTCTTCATAGGCTTTTGGGGGATATAATTTTTAGTGGTGGGGATTTTTTAACATCCTATTACCTTAATCTGGTAATTTTCTACATTTTCTATGTTCCCTTTAGGTTAAAGATATTTTTATGTTATTTTTCTAGGTTTATTGAAGACTTCAAAATAGGTACATGATGTGTACCTGAAGTACACATCATGTACTTCCTGAATATTACATGTTGTGGATTGTAAGATCACTCCGTGAATGGGGAGATTACATAGTGAGCTGGTAGATGTCATGTTCCTGAGGGATAGGTCATGTAGGGATTAAATTTCAGGTTTTCAACCTGAGGTGAGGTGTTTTGTGGCATACTTATCTAGTGTGTCCTATAAATCATGACCCCTTGGTACACGTTGTGACTTGGCTCACACACATCTTGAAGTTATGTGTTTGTAAATTTCACTCAGTCCTCTTCTTTCCATACATTTTGGATCTCTCTATATATAAGTTCTCACTCATTTTTGATAGACTCAACTCCTTCCAAATCAAAATTAATGATTTTGGATCGTCATCCTTCTTGAGGTGAAATTCATGTGTGAGTGTTCTCCCTCGTTATACAAGTTTCTCTCTTCATATCCTCTTGGTTTTTCAATGGATCATATTGGGATTTATGGATCCATTTATTATGGTGTTGGATCGTGCTACTAGTTAATTTTTTGAGGTATTCTACACCATCCTGTTTCCAAATTTATTTCAATTGCTAATTTTAATTAAATTGGTTAATATTGAATTCAATTACTTTGATAAAAAACCCAATTCTAATAAATTAGAGGATTTGAAATGGTTTTGGCATGTAAATGTGGAAAACCCATTATTCCAATCAATTGGGGTGGGGGTTGTGGAAAGTTCACCGATTTTAAGGGTTAAATGTATGTGGTGGATTCGATGAAAATGTTTTCAATTAAATTGGTGAGTTTAATTGAGTAAAATAATTATGAAAAGTATTGAATTTTTACTGAATGGATTTAAAACTCATGAAAATTGCATAAAATGATTTTATATAAACCCCAGTAGTTTTATCATGTAAAAAGGAATTCTTTTTAAGAAAACCTATTTTGGTTTTAAAAGGAAAGGAATTAGCATTTCTGTAATGGAATAATGTGATTGATCATATTTTTTTATCAGTATTAAAATAGTTTTCCCATCATGTAAGATCTTATGCAATAATTACATAGTTAGTGTGTTATTTGAATACACTCTATGTTACGACAATGTTCTAAAACATACTTGATGTGGGTCACATCCTTGAAGGGTTGGTGATGATTCTACATTAGAAAATTTCATAGGGGCGTGTGTATACACATTTCACTAATTTCACATAGAGATTGAAGAATCCTATAACTGGTTAATACTATCGTACGTTTTTGCAGATGACCATGTTTCTCTCTTTTTTATATTTGAGATAAAAATGTATGCCAATGATTGTTAGAATTTATTTACATGCCTTTTATATTTATATAAACTATTTTATATAAATGTTTTAATTATCAATATTTTTTTAGAAATATTCCATCTCTTAAAGATAAAATCATGTACATTGAATTTATTTTCAATCATTTTGGAAAGGTATGGTTGTTTTGTATAAATATGCTTCCAAATTTCCAAAACAGTTTATTCTGAAAAAATAAATGAATTTATTTGGATAATCTATATTTGGAATCTGTTATGGAATCTTTGGTGGTATACTACTGGGATTAGGCTCACACCCTACATTTACCATCTAGAGTTTTTTTACTTCCTTCTTCTAGGCTCTAGCAATGGTATGGGATCCCTTAGAGGTGGATCTAGCTATTGATCTTTGGATATTGTGAGTTGTGTCTATAGGGGCTTTCGGACTATTTTCCTTTTTATTACTTAGGGTTTTAGTACTTTGGATTTTATGAATCTTTGTATTTAGGTACATTTACTCCCAGTGGAGTTTTTTTATTGATATGCATACTATATTTTATCCTTGATTTCATCTTCTTGTGGCAGAAATTATTCCCACTTTCATGTTGTATGATGAATGGTGAAATTCACTGGCCTATGGAGATCGAGAAATATATTTGGGTTATGTTAGGAACAGATTGGTTATTTGGATTCAAGGGTACCCATGTTGGTTTGTGACAATGACTTATAAATTTTGGATGATGATGTCTATTTTTGTCCTCATTCAGTATTATTTAGATTAATTTTTTTATATTATGCACAATGATTTTACCATGAAATAATAATCATAATTATATATAAATCAATAATTTAAAATTATTGAATGTAAAAGTTTTATTATTAATTAGCCAAATTGGAGATGATTTTCTACGAATTTGGTTCACACATTTATATAAATATAAAAATGAATATGGGGATACTTTCTCATTGAAATCTATACAGATTTACAATGTCATATTGTCACATACTCTATGTATTTAATATCATGATGTAGTCTTTATATAATTATTTCTTCTACCTCCCCATTAGTACACATATGATCTCCCATGCATTACTAATAATACCCATTATTTTTCCTCATTTTTCATATATTTTTGATTCCATACCATATTATTTGTGGATGTATTTCTCTTTATGATTTGAGTATATATTTTTGTTAAATATATTCACTAAATCCATGACATCAATAATATAACACTGTATAATTTTAGAATAGAAAACTATAGTTTATATCGTAATATTCTCACAACACTGATATTATATAATTAAAGATATATATATTATAACCTAGAATTTATATTTTATATTATTTATTGTATTAACTATTTAATAATATATATTATTAAATATATCCTTCTCAATATAATATAATTTTAAAATTTTCATTTAATGTTTATAAATTAATCAGTTTAAAATTATTAGTATGTCTGGAATATGATTTCAACTAATAGAATTTTTATTTTTTTATATTTAATCCACAAAATTTGATTTTAATTTACTTCATAATTCTTTTTAGTTTATGTATGTATGTTGGTTTGAAACATGATTTTTCAATGAAGTGTTTAGATTTAATTTTTTTTTCTTTATTTATTAATTACAAAACCCCTAATGAGAACTTATTTAAATGAAATATATAGATTATATTTGAATAAATACTAATTTTTATTCATAACATGATTATTATTAGTTATAATGTTAATATATAATCATATTTTTCTCAAAAAACAATGTTCATGAAAACCATCTTTTTCATGTATCTATGGAATTGATTATAAATTAAATATTTCCACTATTGTAAATTTAATTTTTTAAAATGGATTACATATTTTAAATAAAAATAATTTATATTATATGAAAATTTAAACTTAATTATTTTCCACAATATATTGTTATAATAGTAAATATTAATTACAATGGTTAAGGAAAATTAGATTTTACGGTGGCAAAAATAAAATTTTATATTGTAAAATGAACTATGTACTTGCCTAAGAACTATTTTCATTCCATATTAAACCTTATAACGTATAATTATCTATAATTATTCATTTTTATGCGTTTTGTCATGTGAAAATACATGGTTTCACCATTTAAAATAAATACATGTGAGCCAATCGTCACACGTATAAAAGGCCACAACTCCCTACTCTAATTCAAACCAAAAAAAACATTTGGTCTCATCCAACACCTAAAAAAATAAATTGCCAATTTTAAACCATCTCCATAGATTCCTTGGTTTATTCATTAGTACGTTATAGTAATATCTTATTTATAATCCTATATAATTGGTATGATAAAAATTAAAATTCATAACTTTGCATGTTATTTTATTTATTCTTCCACCTCCTTCAAAAAAAAAGAAATTATTCTCATATGATTACAAAAATCACTCATATAAACCAATATATTATTATATTAATATAAATACCTATTTACAAACACTATTTAATCAAATAGAATATGATATCATAATTCATATGTATGACAGACTACTACCTCCTGAACACATGGCCGTTTTTTCCATCATTGCCTCTCATATAAAATTATAATGATAGATTTTTTGTATATAAATTTTATTGGTATTATAATTATATTTATTTAATATTGATTAAATAATTTATTTTTTTCTACATTCTATTTCATGGGGGATATAATAACATCATTCATTTCCACAGTGGAATACTACCTCACTAGGATATGACATTTCTTTACAAACACTTTACATTGAAGTTAATGTGGATAGATTTGGTGAATATATATTATACAAAGAACATAATAATTATATTAATGACTTATTTATAATTTGTAAAATATTAAATATATCAATTTTTTCTTACACTTTTAAATAATAAAATCATTCTTATACATGTAGACTACCGCTTCCATGAACTGATGTGATTGTTTTTTCAAAAATATATCAAAATAATTGTAACATTCCAGGTAAATAAAGAATATGACATTTTTTATTTAATAATATTCTTGATTTAAATATTAATTTTACTTTAAAGGGGATTTTATGTTTGATGGCGTACCCAATACACAACAATAGGTTTTTTTGAAATCTTATGTTGTGCACAATGCTGATTCATAGTGAAAAATAATAATATAATATTATTTCAAATGGTAGTTAAATCCTAGTCATTGTATTGGTGTGAATGAATATAACTAACTAAAATATGATTATAAAAGTTTGTTAAATGTTTTTACATTTATCCAATAAATTTTAGAGTCTTAAAATGTGAATGAATCTGATTTTAAGAAAAAATAGTCTAATATTTTTTAAAAGGTCGATTTACCACCTTTTAATGGAGAACTATTTTTAAATAATTTTTTTCACTTTTAAATGTTATGTTTGAAAAAATAATATTCTTTTTTAGAATTGGGACATCATAATTTACTTTGGATGAAATTTTTTTATTTTTCAAATAATATTCATTTTTTTAATGAATAATGAAAAATACTACATTTTAATTCAAAACTACCTTTTAATCTAATTTATATATATAGTTAAATTGTTCTATTATTTAATTTTAAAGTTTAAATGGATTATATGTTTACCATTTTATTCAATATTGGTCATTAAAAGTAATTTCACACTTAATTTGGACATAAACAAAGGTAAATATTTTGATAGTTATTATTTCTTAAAAACACGTTTTTTCTTTTGATAAAGTGAATTCATTTTAAATAAATTTCTACCACTTTTATGTTTTGAATTTTAAAAATGGATTACATATTTGGAATCAGGTGGTCCAAATTGTCTAAATATGTAGCTTTTATTTTTATACATTATCAATATTTACTTCAGTAAATATTTAATTTACTATAGTTAAATGGTAAATCTAGTAAATAAGGGTAAAAAATAATATTATAATAATATTAAATTACCCTTACACTTGTCCTAATCCTATTGGATTATACATTTCCGAACATTTTCATCCTTGGGTATATTTTTGGACTCCATATAGCCACTTAGGAGTGATAATGACAATTTATATCAATTAATTTAAAGTAAAGACAAAAATGACATAAACATATATCTTTTAGTAAATAAATTTTTATATGGTGTTATATATGTTATCTCTTTGACTATAAATATTAATATTAAAAGAAACAAATATTTCCTACATCTTGTTATTTTATTTATAATTTTTATATATAATATAAATAAATTTATTTATGACACAATGTTGATGTAATAATTACCTCAATAATGAATTATTTAAATAAATATGATTATAAAATATAAAAAATATACTGAAAACCAGTCCAATTTTTATTGGATGATTTTATTTGGAACAAAATTCATCTTTTATTAGAATTTAATGAGTTTTTGATGTTTTGAAACTGATTATCAGTTTATAATAAAATAATATTCTCAAACTATCCAAAAGAGCCCCATTCCCATTATAAAAATCCCTCACCTCAAACCCTTTACTTACACCTCTAAATCCCCTTGGCTCATCCCACCACTTCTCAAATAAGCTCTCAAGAACCCTATCTTCCACTTAGTGTCTTTACATTAGGCAAAAATCGCTTCCAAAAATCCTTTTGGTTCAATCCAAAGGGAGTTACCTGATTTAAAGGTAATGTCATCTCTTAAGTTCTTTAATTTTATTTTACTTATACAACCCCCTAAACTCTTTTTATTACTTTATCTTATAAAAAAATTATCCTAAATATACTAAGTTGTTTTTATGTGAATTATTCTAATTACACTTCCGCACACCTCCATCTAATGGATACGAACATACTGTTTCTGTGGACCGCGAACAACTGCCTCACGAAACGATGATTATTCAAATATCTCAAACCGACTCTCATGGTGGCCATTATGATGGTAATTTATTTATATGTGATATATATTAAATTCATTTTGTCTTTATACTTCTGTATCTTTTTATTTAAATCATACCTTTATGGTGTCCATAATGGGTAAATGCGATAATTTCATTTGATGATGTGCGGACTACCACCCCCTCAAAGTGATATGACTCGTTCATGTCATATGTGGAATGTATAAAGGATGGATTTAATGATATTATATATGATATTATATTGGAATCATAATATACCCATGTATAATTAAGTTTTAATTCCATTAAATATTAAATAGAAATGAATGTAGCGTTTATGCGTACGTACGGCTTTCCGTCTCCATAAACAGTGCATTTCATTTTTTACCTCCAAATGTTATGTAATATTATAAATATATATATATATATACTGTATATATATGATATATATGATATATAAATCATGAATATCATTCTGGATAAAATAGAATTTTGACCTCATGAACAACTTGTAATTATAAGAAGTTCATGTTTGACTAAAGTACCAAATATCGTCAAACAACCATTATTAACTTAAATGATTTAAATTTGTTTATAACATAGTAATAAGTGATATAAAAGTAATATAAACTTTAAAATGTTCTTAATCAAGTATATATTAATTTTAATTTATTATTCAAGATACTAAAGAATGGATGAGTCAAGTCGGACACGAGGTAAGGGGTTTTCATCTCACTTTTTATTCGTGTGAGATTCATGCTATATTTTAAACTATTTCCTTTTGTGTTGTGTATGTACTTACCATAATTGTATTAATTGTGTAATATACTTTAATTTATTGGCATTTAAATCTTCATTTTATGCTCCTTCTTCCATGGGGTGTATGTTTCGTATGTTACCAAATCAGTAAGGGAACCTTTGACCCTCTTCTTTTAGTCAAATACTTATTTTATGTTATTTCTTTTAATTTAAATTATCTTATGTTGGTGTATGATCTTATATATCCTCCATTATGTAAATTTTATGTCCAAGTGATTATATATTCTTTTCTCCCTAATCTGTTGGATCTGAATCTACAGATTATACACAGGAGGGGGTGAATTGTGTCTTTTGCAATTTTTTGATAACTCTTTTCTTGAACAAGTTCTGTCCTTTATAATTTTTCAGATTTGATCATGCAGCGAAAAAAGTAAAAACAAGAACACAAAGATGTATAGTGGTTCGGGGAACAGAAGGACCCTAGTCCACTCCACCAACGCTCAACTCTACGAGCTTGGTGATTTTCACTATCTGGTCCTATTTTCCATAGACCGGTTCACAACTGAGTACAGGCAGTTGACACCTTTACAATCCAAAGCAAAAAAAATCCTTCTGGTTCAAACACAAAACTACATAGCTTAGAACGAGAAGATGGTTACTCAAGAATAAAAATAATTTTAGAAAGAAATTTCCAGTTGATCTTCACAATTTCAACATAATGCAATTGACAGTAGATGGATCGAAGTCTCTAGAAATATTGATCTTCAAGATGAAGCAGTTCTGAGTTGATCCAGTTTCAGTAGATATAGAGATATAGTTCACAACTTCATTAGTAGTAGATCCACAGTAGATATTCGATGTAGAACAGGTGAATCTTCTATCGAGTTCCTTCTTCTTGAACAAACAGAGCTTTTACGCTCCTTTTGAATCAGCAGAACAATCGTGAATAGTTGAAATCTCTTTTTTCCACCTTTTTCAACAATAGATTGATCACATCCTCATGTACCTGGTGTTTCAGAGAGAACATATATAATAAATCATGTCTCCTTCACATTTAGATCCACAAAAGTCACCTTCTGATTCGCGATATTCAAAAATTTGAATTTACAGAGAGGTCATAACTTCCCTTAAGACTCAGCATAAAAATCTCCTTTTAATTCGATCTTAAATCAATTAATAAAATGGATTTGAATTAGTCAAAGTCATACTTTAATAACGAATTTAAATCCGTCTTGAAATCCGCCCAAAAATCAGCTTACTGATCGTTGCACATAAATATCGTATGTCAAAATTTCTGACGCCAAATGTAAGGTTTATGACGTGGCCTCCAAAACGTAGGGTTAATAACATAGTCTTCAAACGTAAGGTTAACAACATAAGGTTGAAAATGTATGGTTGAACACAAATGTAGGGTTGATCATCTATACTTTTTCTTCAACACTCAATCATTCGGTAAAATATCCATACTTTTACTTGATCCATACTTTTCCAAGAATGTATGGTTGTTTAAAAAGTAAGGTTGATGAACCATACTTTTGAGAAACAAACGTATCGCTTAGAATTTACATACGGTTCTCCTTCCATACTTTTCTGATAACCAAAACGTAAGGTTCCTTCCTAACGTAAGGTTCTTCTTCCATACTTTGCTGAAAACGTATGGTTGTTTAACCATACTTTTCTCTTATCTCAAAAAGTATACACGTTTTTCATCCTTACGCTACGTTTATCCACGTAGGGTATGAACATTGTTTCCAAAACGCGCTAAAGCAGATTCCGTGCTATATTTATCTACGTAAGGTATGAACAGTGATTTCGGAACGCGCTAAATTAGATTCCACATAAGTAATGAATTCTCGTTATTTCAAGAGTAAAATAAATTAATAAATTCCTACAAAATTCTAAATAAAATCATTAGAAAATAAATAAGGGTATTTGTGAGCATAAAAATTATCATAAAGAGACAGAGTATTATTTTTAATAATCTCCCCCTTTAAATAACATTAACATGTATTGTTGAAAACAATACTTTGCTCAACAATCTCCCCCTTTTTTATGATCACAAAACCCATAAAATAATTAAAATTATTTAAACAAAAATTAACTTTCAAAATTAGTTATAAAGTTTTAAATAAAAATTTCTCCGCCAAAAAGATAATTATAAATCCAAATTTCTCATTTAATTTTCTCCCCCAATAAAATGAATTCTCCCCCTAAATAAAATGTAGGTTCTGATGTTGTGTTTATCCAAATTCTCCCCCTTTTTTGATATCAAAAAGAATGAAAAATCATGGATTTTAACACGTTTAATATTGCACTGAACTATTAGTAAATGCTATTATGAACTTTTTATCAATAATTAAATCTAGAGTACTGGAATATTAAAAATAAAGTCAGTAAAACAAATAAATAAACAATGAAGGAAATTTTCATTCAAAAAAACAGCAGTATATACATGACAATGATATACACAGAAATCAAGGTTTGGGTAAGATAGGCAATAGGGTCTATCTCCTCTGGATTGCAGACTTGATTTCTGTAAACTGTTCTCAAAGTCTCTTCCTCATCCCATATCCAAGCTTGATAATGAGCTATCTGTTCTCTTTAGTCATATGAATATCCTCAACTAAATTGACTCTGAAAAACTCATGCATCCTTTCCTCTTTTTCAACAAATACTGACAACTTCTCTGATAACTGATTTAACAGAATTCTGATCGATGGCTCACTAGATGTCAGTTGATCCACTAAGAACTTATGATTGTCTAGAAACACTGAAAAAGGAGCATTGTTACATTGAAGATATTGTATCCTGTCATTCATGTTGCTCAACGCAGCTGCGATAGCCTGAAACCTTCTGATTAAATCAGGTGAAGTACCTGATCCACTAACAGAATTATTTGCAACTGATGCAAATTTATTCTCCATAAACAACTTCAGATCTGATAAATATGACTTCATAACCATTTCAGATTTCAATTGTGTAACAGCAGTCAGCATATCCTCTTTAAACATTTCAACTTCTTTCCTTGAAATTGTACACTCCTTCAGCTTTTGAAACTTCAAATGTTCTAAATCTAAGGCATTTCTCAAAGAAACATTCTCAGATTCCAACTGAGATACTTTTCTATACAGTTCGTCAACTTCTTCTTTCCTTGAATCAGATGCACCCTGTTCTTGATTCACAGTCTCAATTTGATGCAGAAGTACCAAAGGCAATGATTCAACATCATATTTTTCTTTTTCTTTTTCCTGAGAAGGTTGGTCCACAGATTTTTCCTTAGAGTTTTCAAACTCCTCCATAGAAAAATCCTCTTGAAGTACCTATGTGTGAGCTTCAGAAGCATGCTCACCAAAAACATCATCATCTATGCCTTCCGCTGGGTTTTCAAGAACAATATCTTCAGTAGTTTCATGAGGTCTGGCCACTTCTTCACCAGGCACTACCTCCATCTCTTGTTCCTGTTGAAGTGCAACTTCAACATCAGCTACAATCTGTTCCTGATTCTCCCTTTGAGCTTCTTCTTGAGCTCCGGATTCCTCTATTGGAGTTGTTCTCTCAGTAACATCTTCCATGGTCTTATCAACAACAGCTTCTCTCACAAAAGAATAAGAAAATAAAGCTTCTGTGGTAGTTTCCAAAGCAGTGGAAGTGACTTCCTTATTTACTGGTCTTTTTCTTTTTGATTGAAGTCCATCCTGGCTTCTGTCTTCCTCAACATCTTCCACTTCAAAGCGAATCCTTCTTGCTACATTACGGACTATAGATTCAGCTTGTCCCTCCTTGGACTTAGCAGGTTGAGCCTGAGCACTCTCTGAGTCTTCCTCAGCTCCTACAGGAAAAAGTTTACCTTTAATTGTGCTTCGGAAATATCCAACTTTCCTCAAAGTTCCAGCATTAAACGTATTACTGTGATGACAGTTAAATCTAGCATCCACTAATCTCACCATGTCTTTCTTAAACAACAGTTTAGAAATAAATCTACCAAAAGGGTAGAAATTCATCCTGGCCTCACTTTGATAGAAGTAACTGAGATACCTTATCATGTATCTTGGAAAGTTTAACTTAATATTACTTAACATAAGAAACATTATATACATATTAGGGTACAAAATCTTCTCCATTTATGTCATCCTTGGAGCTATTCCAGTCTGAATAAATTTGACCAAAATCTTTTGATCAGGCTCCAAATCCTTGACAAACATTTTCTTTATTTTCTTGGTACCAAAAAGAAAAGACATGATGTCTTCAGATTTATGCACAGAATCTCCTATATTCTTCAAGTTGAAATGAAAAACTCCCTCATGAGGGAAGTTGAGAATCTGACTAATCTATACTGAAGAGATTGAGAAATATCTATCCTCTATCTTAGCCATCATACTTTCCTCTGTATCTCCCAGACTAAATTGTACAGATTTGAAGAAGTATCTAAGTTCTACTTCATACAGAAATTCTGTATTTTCACTGTTGAACATCTGTTCAAGATTCTGAAACGACATTGCTTGCTTCAATAACAGATTTGTCTGAAATAACCAGTCGAGATCGATTACCTTTCCCTATAAGATTTTTCTTCCCTCGGTGTGTTGTCTCTTAGCATTGCTTGGCTCGGCCTCACTGGCTCTTTTAGTCCTTTCCATTTCCGCAAGAGTCTCTAAAGGTTTTAAGGTTAGGGTTTCAAAGGTTCGAAGGTTAGGGTTTCAGAAGAGGAAGTGCGATTTTTGGATTTCAAAAGGGTTTTGATAGAAGTGAAAGGGTTTAGAAGTAGAAAAGGCTCTGACAGCCTTGATTCCCATGTAATCACTAATCATTACATATATTTAAAAACAAATAAATTTTCATATGACTAAAGAAATAAAAACTTAAACAATATTCAATAAACAAAATAAAATTTACATAAATAAATAAAAGTAAATAAAAATTTAAAAATTATTTAAAATTAAATAAACCTAGCTCCCCCTTAATAAAATCAAACCTTGCAGTGGGAAGTGGTTTAGTAAAAATATCTGCTAATTGAATTTTAGTATTTATAAATTCTAAAAATATATCCTTTTTAATAACATGATCTCTTAAAAATTGATGCCTTATATCAATGTGCTTAGTTCTAGAATGACTAATAGGATTTTTTGAAATATTAATTGCACTCGTATTATCACATAAAATAGGTGTATTATTAAAATTCAATCCAAAGTCCATAAGAGTTTTTTTCATCCACAACACTTGTGCATAGAAACTACTAGCAGAAACATATTCTGTCTCAACTGTTGATAGGGAAACTGAATGTTGTTTCTTACTAGACCACGATACTAAAGATTTTCCTAAAAAGTGACATGTACCTGATGTGATTTTTCTATCTAATCTAAAACTTCCAAAGTCATCATATGAATATGAAATCAAACTATAATCAGAAGTTTTAGGATAAATAAGAGATTGAAAAACAGTTCCTTTTAAATATCTAAAAATTCTCCTAACAGCAGTTAGATGAGATTCTTTAGGATTTAATTGAAATCTAGCACAAATACATACTGAATGCATTATATCTGGCCTACTAGTATTAAGATATAAAAAACTACCAATCATACCTTTATATAACTTGTTGTCAACTGATTTGTCAGTTTCATCCAAATCAAGTTTTATATTAGTACACATATGAGTTGTAAATGTCTTGTTGTTTTCAAGACCAAATTTCTTAAGTAAATCGGTAATGTATTTTCTTTGATTTAAAACATTTACAAAATCTTTTTGAAATATTTGAAGACCCAAAAAGAAATTTAATTCTCCCATCATACTCATTTCAAATTCTTATTGCATTAATTTTAAAAATTCATGACAAAGAGTTTTACTAGTTAATCCAAATATTACATCATTAACATAAATTTGAACCAATAAAACATTATTTTTCACAGTTTTCTTAAAGAGTGTTGGGTATGCCATTCCAACAGTAAAATCATTTTTCAAAAGAAATGAACATAATCTTTCATACCAAGATCTAGGTGCTTGTTTAAGGCCATAAAGAGGTTTAGTAAGTTTAAAAACAGAATCAGGTTTTTGAGAGTTTTCAAAACCAGGAGGTTGCTCAACATAAACTTCCTCCATTAAATAACCATTTAAAAAGAAAGATTTAACATCTATCTGAAATAATTTAAAATTCATATAATATGCATAGGCTAAAAGGATTCTAATGGCTTCTAACCTAGCTACAGGTGAAAAAGTCTCATCATAATCTATTCATTCTTCTTGATTATATCCTTTAGCTACAAATCTTGCTTTATTTCTAGTTATTTTGCCTTGGTCATCCTGTTTATTTCTAAAGACCCATTTGGTTCCTATTACAGGATAATTCTTAGGTCTTTCCACTAATTCTCAAACTTCATTTCTTTTAAACTGTTTTAATTCATCTTGCATTTCTATTACCCATCTTTCATCATCTAAAGCTTCTTCTATAGTCTTGGGTTCTTGTTGAGATAGGAAGGCAGATAATTCCACTAGGTTTCCTAAGTTTCTTCTAGTTTGAACACCAGTTTCTAGGTTACCTATTACAGTTTCTAAAGGGTGATTCTTTAGGGTTCTAGACTGTATAGGTAATATATTTAAAGGTTCTTCAGTATCATGTTCCTCTGAACTGGACTGAATTTCTTTTATATCATTTTCAAAATCATTCTTTAAATTCTTAAGTCTCATGTTATCATTAGAGTCAAGTTCATCCATTTGATCTGTCCTTTTCTCAAAGGGATCAGATTCATCAAATTTCACATGAACTAATTCTTTAACAATCCTTGACTTCTTATTATAGACTCTATAAGATTTGTAGGTAGAAGAATATCCTAAGAAAATACCTTCATCAGATTTTGGATCGAACTTACCAAGATTATTCTTGGTGTTTAAGATGTAAACCTTGCATCCAAAAACTTTAAAGTAATTTACTTTAGGTTTTCTGTTATTCCATAGTTCATAGGGTGTCTTTTTCAAAATAGGTCAAATTAAAACTCTATTAATTATATAACAAGTTGTATTCATAACTTCTTCCCAGAAATATATAGGTAGGCTATATTCATTTAACATAGTTATAGCCATTTCTTGAATAGTCCTATGTCTTCTTTCTACAATACCATTTTGTTGAGGTGTTCTTGGTGCAGAGAAGGTGTGTTTAATACCCATATTTGAGAAAAAGGAATTAAATTCCAGATTCTAAAATTCTCCACCATGATCACTTCTCAATGAGATTATATTGAACCCTTTTTCATTTTGAACAGATTTGCAGAAATTATCAAATAAGGTAAAAGCTTCATTTTTAAATTTCAAGAAGAAAATCCATGTAAATCTTGAATAGTCATCAACTAAAACATATACATATAATTTACCAGCTAGGCTTGCTACTCTTGAAGGTCAAAACAAATCCATATGAATAAGCTCTATAGGTTTAGATGTAGCAACCTTATTAACAGATTTGAAGGATGATTTTTGTTGCTTTCCAAGTTGACATGCATCACAAAATATGTCACTTTCAAATTTGAGACAAGGTAAATCAGAAACTAAATGTTTCTTAGATAACTTATGTAAAACATATATATTAGAATGACCAAGTCTTCTATGCCAGATCCAGGATTCACTTACTTTAGCAGTCAAGCAGTTTACTTATTGTTTACACAAGGAATTTAAATCCAAAGTATAGACATTTTCAGTTCTTGGTGATTTAAATTTAAACAGTTTATCTTTAGAAACAGTACAGCAATTGTTAGTAAAATCAACAGTATATCCATCATCACAAAGTTGAGAGATACTTATCAAATTGTGTTTTAGTCCTTGTACATAAAGTACTTTGTTGATTGAGACTGTTTTTGGATCTCCAACAGTTCCAATGCCAATGATTTTTCCTTTGGCATTGCCACCAAATGTGACAATTCGTCCTTCCTTTTGAGTGAGTGAAGAAAAATTCAATTATTTTACACTCATATGTCTTGAGCAGCCACTGTCCATGTACCATATATCTTTTCTTCTCTGGTGACCTGTTACCTGCAAAGACATTCAAAAAAATTGCTTTGGTACCCATATTTTTTTGGGTCCAGGGGTGTTAGCTAGCAATGATCTGGGTATCCATATTTGCTTTTTTCTTTCAAAATTAGATGAATAATACAATTCTTTTGAAACATACCACAAATTTGAGGTTTTATTAAGAAAGATTTTTTAGCTACATGTCCCTTTGTCCCACAAAAATTAAAATTAACCTTTTTAGAGATAGGAACAAAATAATTTTTATATAGCTTTGGTTTTTCTCCTTTACTTCCAATTCCAAATATCTCCTTTTTAATGATAGTTTTTCCAAGAATTTCATTTAATAAATTCTCTCCTTTTGTAAAAACCAATGCAGCCTGTTTGTAAGATTCTACTTCATCCTGTAGTGTTTTTATTCTTGATTCAAAATTAATATAGTTAGTGTTAATCTAATTGTATTTATCAGTTAATTCCTTATGTTGTTTCAGCATTGTATCTATTTCATCTGAAATAGCTTTATGTATATTTTTTAGTGACTTATGTTTCTTAAATAGTGATTCATATCTTTCTTTAATCATATTGCAGTAAGCTGCAAGTTTTTCATTTGTGTAGCTTGATTCAGAATTTGATTAAGAGGATTAATATGATTGTACCTCATCAATTTCTGCCATAAAGCACATGTTTGTTTTTAGATTGACTTCTTATTTCTCTGAGCTTGATTCAGAAGAGCTACTAGAGTCTTCAAATACACTCCAAGTGGATTTCATAGCTTTCTTGTCTTTCTGCTCAAATTCATTTCTTTTGAAAAATTTCTTCTTATTTGTATCCTTTAATTGTGGTCAATCTGGTCTGATATGTCCCATCTTTTTTCATTCATAACATCTTACTTCCTTATTATCTCCCTTAAAGGATTTTTTGAAGCCTCTTTTCTTACTACAGAATTTTCTAAATTTTCTGGCTAATTGAGCCAGTTCTTCATCTGAGTTGGATGAGTCAGATCTTTCTGATTTAGCTTTGACTTCTTTGCTCTTCATATTTCTATTCTTTTGTTGTGAAGTTACCTTCAAGGCAGTATCTTATCTTTTGATAAGCACTTTATGTTCATTAGACTAATCTTGCATTTCAGCTTTAGACATCATCGGTGTACCAATCAGCTCTCTCATAGTTAGATCTTTGACAGGTGTTGATTGTCTGATTGCAGCAGAAATACCATTCCATCGAGTAGTAAGTACTCTAAGTACTTTTAATGTTTGATCAGCCTGCTTGATAGGTTCTCCTAGATCTGTTATGTTATTGACAATTTCTGTCAACCTCCCATTCATTTGGGTAATGCTCTCACCTTCAAACATTCTGAAAGTATCAAATTTCAGTTTTTTAGTTGCATATCTCATTTGCCTCACATTGTCTGTTCCTTCATATGCCACGGCTATTGTTTTCCACATCTCATATGCCGTCGGGCACTGAGATACTGTATTAAATTCGTCTGGTCCTAGACCACAGATAATTGCATTCATAGCCTTTGAGTTCATATCATACTCTGCCTCTATAGCAGCACTCCATGTCTTAGGATTTTCATGAATTTCATAAGGAGTCAGAATCTTTGAAGAGACTCTATATCCGAGGTCTTTCAGATATATTATCATGAGTGATTTCTAGCAACCATAGTTGTCTCCATTAAAATATAGTGCTCTGACCATCAACATCCCTTCTCTTGTATCAGTCATGATGCTCTGTTGTATAATCCTAAAATGCTTCTAGCTTGCTAAGGCTCTATCAGAAGCTCCACCTATGAAACCAATTGTTGGATCTGAATCTATAGATTATACACAAAAGGTGGGTGAATTGTGTCTTTTTCAATTTTTTGATAACTCTTTTCTTGAACGAGTTATGTCCTTTATACTTTTTCAGATTTGATCATGCAGCAGAAAAAGTAAAAACAAGAACACAAATATGTATAGTGGTTCGGGGAACAGAAGGCCCCTAGTCCACTCCACCAAAGCTCAACTCCATGATCTTGGTGATTTTCACTATCTGGTCTTCTTTTCCACAGACCGGTTCACAACTGAGTACAGGCAGTTGACACCTTTACAATCCAAGGAAAAAAAATCCTTCTGGTTCAAACACAAACCTACACATCTTAGAATGAGAAGTTGGTTACTCAAGAATAAAAAGAATTTCAGAAAGAAATTTCCAGTTAATCTTCACAATTTCAATAGAATGCAATTGACAGCAGATGGATTGAAGTCTCTAGAAATATTGATCTTCAAGACGAAGTAGTTCTGAGTTGATCCAGTTATAGTAGATATAGAGATATTTTTCACAACTTCAGCAGTAGTATATCCACAGTAGATATTCGATGTAGAACAGGTGAATCTTCTATCGAGTTCTTTCTTCTTGAACAAATAGAGCTTTTATGCTCCTTTTGAATTAGTAGAACAATCGTGAATAGTTGCAATCTCTATTTTCCACCTTTTTCAACAATAGATCGATCACATCCTTATGTACCTGGTGTTTTAGAGAGAACATATATAATAAATCATATCTCCTGCATATTTAGATCTACAAAAGTCACATTCTGATTTGCGATATTCAAAATTTTGAATTTACATAGAGTTCGTAACTTCCCTTAAGACTCGGCATAAAAAGATTCTTTTAATTCGATCTTAAATCCATTAATAAAATGGATTTGAATCAGTCAAAGTCATACTTTAAAAATGACTTTAAATATGGCCTGGAATCCGCCCAAAAATTAGCTTACTGATCGTTGCACATAAATATCCTCAGTCAAAATTTCCGACGACAAACGTAAGGTTGATGACGTGGCCTCCAAAACGTAGGGTTAATAACAGTCTTCAAAAGTAGGGTTAATAATGTAAGGTTGACAATGTAAGGTTGAACACAAATGTAGGGTTGATCATCCATACTTTTTCTTCAACACTCAAACGTTTGGTAAAAGATCCATACTTTTACTTGATCCATACTTTTCCAAGAACGTATGGTAGTTTACAAAAGTAAGGTTGATGAACCATATTTTTGAGAAACAAACATATCGCTTAGAATTTACGTACGGTTCTCCTTCCATACTTTGCTGATAACCAAAATGTAAGGTTCCTTCCTAATGTAAGGTTCTTCTTCCATAATTTTCTGAAAACGTATGGTTGTTTAACCATACTTTTCTCTTATCTCAAAAAGTATACACTCTTTTCATCCTTACCCTACGTTTATCCACATAGGTTATGAACAATGATTCTATAATGCGCTAAAGCAGATTCCGCGCTATATTTATCTACGTAAGGTATGAACAGTGATACCAGAATGTGCTAAAGCAGATTCTGCATAAGTAATAAATTCTCGTTATTTCAAGAGTAAAATAAATTGATAAATTCCTACAAAATTCTAAATAAAATCATTAGAAAATAACTAAGGGTATTTGTGAGCATCAAAATTATCATAAAGAGACAGAGTATTATTTTCAATAATATCCCCCTTTAAATAAAATTAACATGTATTGTTGAAAACAATACTTTTCTCAACATAATCAACACATTTTCTAAATTTTTATGTGACATTGTTAGGCTGTCAAATTTTCGTAAAGGACTATGTCTCAATCACCTTTCATTTGAGACATATCTTAATATTGTGCACCATTATTATACTATAAGGAGTATATAATGATATTTGAAATATTATATCATGATTATCCTTATCCTCATGATATTATAATCTTTGATTAATGTTATTCCTCAGTTATTTGTATTCATGCATCTCTCATGTGGTTAAGATCTCCTTAATAAATTTTTGTAAACATTTATTCTTATAAATCATTCTCAATAATGTCCATTTTTTAAAAATGGTTTTAAGGATTTATTTATATGGACATTAATGTTTGGAAATTAAAATTTCTTTCAAAATCTTCAAAGTGGTATGGGACACTTTGATTCAAAAATATCTTTGTTAAATGTTTTAAATGGTTTTGAAAATGGTTTGATAAATCATTGATTACATTAATATCTTGAAATGATATATTATGATTGAAATGTGGAAATATTATCTTTTCTTTATTTTTGTTTTAAGTGTTACAAATATGTTATGGTTCTTGGTCAATTTTTTACACATATGGGTGGTTCTGTGATAAACCTAGGGTGGGTGAGCCCGAGATAGCTCTCCAATGTATTGGGTAATGTGACCAAGGTAAACCTTAATGTTTCTACTAAGAGATTTAGGGAATATACTGTGATGGTTATTCCAAACATAACTCCCTACGTAGATGTGAAATCTATAATGTATGTATATTATGTATGCGATAATTTACCTTTATAATTTATGATTTCTATGTGTTATTCATAAATCTTATGATTTCATAAGGTATGTTATGATTGAAAAGTATGGTTTCATGGATTTGTATTTATTGATGGGATAATGTTTTCATTATTTATTTTATAACCCTTAGTCTCTCTTCATGCTCATCCCAAGTTTTGAAATGTTTTTTGTAGGACATAATGATGTATAGGGTCTAGTATGGGATCAAGGGAATGTCTTGCTGTCTAGAACATGGAACTGGACATGTTTCCTTTTTTATGTGTTTTTATTTTATGAAAAAAATGGAAACTGAGTAGAAGTATCTACTTTTTAATTATTGAGATGTAATGTAATTTTTATGTCCTATTTATCTAACGCTCAAAACCCAAAAATATCATCAATGTGAATTATTAACTTAATTCAAGATTATGAAATGTTTATGGCCAGGTCTTTATAGTTGGTATCAATAGTTGGTTTAGACAACTTTATAAGGATTATGAGTTTTTGTCAAACACATGGTTAGTTCCTATGTCTATTATTTCAGTTAAATCCTTGTTTTATAACTTTTGCAGACCAAGGATAGTCGGTTAAAAATGGAAGGAGGAGGATATCAAACAACATTCTTAACTCTTCCTGATGACATGCTTGCAATAATTATTGCAAACTCATGTACAGATGATTTTGAAACATTATCTAGCATAAAACTCTCTTGTAAGTAGTTTTTGAAATAAAAAACCTCCATTATACCTTGATATCATCATGGATCATTGTTTGTATTTAATCAAATACTATTTTCACAATATTCTCATATTTTCAAGAAAGGTAAATATTATCAAGGAATTTTAAAATATTTTTCCTTATCATAAGATTTTGAAGTATGTTATGATTTTGAAAAAGGTGCTGAAAAATGATACCCTTGCACAACCTATTTATATTTTCTTTTATAATATAGTCTATCAGAACATACTTATGGTATTTTAAAAGGACCATTTATTGATATTTTAAATTCTAACTCGGCCCAATTGTTTTATAAAAATCATGTTTTATAAGATGTTTTGAAATTATATGTCATACATGATTATTTTTCCAAAACTATTTTTCTGCAAACACCCATATGACCCACATTGTACACGGTGCATTTGGATGTAAGAAGTAATGGATTTTGAAGGTTCTCTAAATCATTGTATCGATGCATAGAACTTCTACCTATGTGATCAAGATAATTATGAAAACATATTGACACCATGATGAATGTATGATTTTCATTCTGTTAGTAATAGTTTTATTTTATCATATGGAGGTGAAATAAAAAAAATTCAATATATATAAGGCTTTAAAAATTAATATGTTGAGGTCTTAATTTGTTGGGATGAAAATTAAAGGTTTATAAAAACCATTTAGGTTAAAACATGCTAGGGTTATTTTTGAGTTTTATAAAAAGGAAAACTCGTAAGATGGATAAAAACCCACCGCGTCTGACAAGGCCATGAGAATCGAACCCACTACCAAAGGGTGAAAGGGGTACATCACCTACCCCTGGCCTACATGAATTCCCTGTTTAGTATGACTTATTCTTTTCATTACATGAATTTATGGATCAAAAATAATTTGAATTGGGATCTTATGTTTTATGAAACGGATATCCTTAGTATAAGAAAATGATTTGGGGATTAAGTGATAAAGGTTATTTTGGAAGATGTTTTCTCTATTTGGGAAACTGTATTCTAAGGAAAATAGAATAATTTTGGATTTCAATTGAGGATTAATGGTGGAATCTTATTTATGAATAATCTATGTTTATTTATGGACATATAGCGATATGGGTTATTTATTTAAATGATTAACCTATCATAGAGAATATGTGATTTGGTTAATTACACTTTAGTATGAGACTTTAAGAGTAGTCAATGTTATTTGTAGATAAATGATATTATTTTACTATGGAATACTATGTGATCAAATCCTTCAAAATTATGGGATTCAGACTAAGTTTGGATTATTTTAATGAAATTTAAGGAAATTTTTGTATTAAATGGTATTTATTGAGATTTGGGTATTATTTATTAAATTTTGGAGATTAAGAGTAGTATTTCTTTTTTATAAAAGATTATCCTTTTGGGAGATTATCTGATTTGGCAAAAACCATTTTGGTTTTGGTTAATGTCTAAAGACAAGGGAAATAAATAGTTCATCTTTTTTGGATTATGTAATACTCTAGAAGTTTATTCTAGCACTTTTGATATGACCATGTCAGTTTGAATACTCATCATTTAGAGAAAATATGAGTTTGTGGAAGGAATTTAGTAAAGGATGAATGTCTACATGACAAGTAAGTTTGTTTCCTTATGTTTTTAGTTAAGCTCATAAATAAATTATTCAACTTTAGAAAATGTAACATTAATCAAAAATGTTTTATGTTAACTTTTCCTACTAGGGAATCAAAGACTGTTTAACCCATCATAAGTTTGTGATTTTCTAGCGGTTAACTTTTCTCCTAATCATGTTTTCTATCATTCTCTACCAGAACATGATGGTTAGGTTTCTCTTCCATATCCATGTTTTCTTGGAATCCTAGTATGGGTTATCTCGGCTGAACTTTTTACTTTTAATTATTTCTTTTAAAGTGATAGTTTTATTTACTCTTTTTCTGATGTGGGACTATTAATTAAATTTCCAAGCCCAATTTTAAAATTGCGATGGCGTAATATCGAAAAGTGTGGAATGATGTAACATCCCAGATAAATAAAGAATATGAAATTTTATTCTTTAATAATATTCATGAATAAAATATTAATTTTTATTTAATGGGGGTTTTATGTTCGATGACATACCCAGTATGCAACAATGGATTTCATTGAAATCAAATATTGTGCACAATGCTGAGTCATGCTGAAAATAATAATATAATTTAATTTTAAATGGTAGTTAACGCCTAGCCATTGTATTAGCGGGAATAAATATAACTAATTAAAATATGATTATAAATTTTTGTTAAATATTTTTACTTTTATCTAATAAAATTTAGTGGTTTAAAATGTGAATGAATCTAATTTTAAGTATAAATAGTCAAATATTTTTTTAAAGGTCGATTTACCACATTTTGATGAAGAACCATTTTTAAATATTCTATTGTCACATTTATTTGTTTTATTTGAAAAAATAATTTTCCTCTTTAGAATTAGAGCATAAAAATTTACTTTGGATGAAATTTTTGAATTTTTCTGATAATATTCATTTTTTTAATGTACAGTGAAAAATACTACATTTTAATTCAAAACTGCCTTTTAATATAATTTATTTATATAGTTAGATTATTCTTTTAGTTTGTTTTAAAGTGTAGTTGGATTATAGTTTTACCATTTAATCCAAATTTGGTCATTAGATTTAATTTCATTCTTAATTTAGAAATAAACAAAGGTAAATCTTTTGATAGTTAATATTTCTTAAAAACACACTTTTTCTTTTGACAACAGGAATGAATTTTAAATTAATTTCTTCTACTTAATTATTTTGAATTTGGAAAAATGGATTCCATATTTGGAATCAATAGGTCCAATTTGTGTAAATAGGTATCTTTTATTTATATACATTATGAATATTTACATCAGTAAATATTTTATTTACTATAGTTAAAGGGTAAATCTTGTAAATAAGGGTGAAAAATAATATTATAATAATATAAAATTACCATTTAACATGTCATAATACTATTTTTTGATACATATATAGCCATGGTCATCCTTGGGTCGATTTTGGGACTCCATGGAGCCACGTGCGAATGATAATGTCATGTTATATTAATTAATTTAATGTAAAGGCAAAATGACATAAACATATAAATTTTAGTAAATAAATTTTTACATGGGGTTATATAAGTTTTATCTTCAAGTATAAAAATTAATATTAAATATAAAAATATTTCCTACCTCATGGTATTTTATTTATAATTTTTATACATCAAATAAATAAATTTATTTATGATACAATGATGATGTAATGATTACCGCATTAATGAATGATTTAAATAAATGAGATTAAAAAATTTAAAACAACTATACAAAAACCTGTAAAAATTTTATTAGATGATTTTATTTCAAATAAGTGTCATGTTATATTAGAATTTATTGTGTTTTGGACCTTTTGAAACTGAAATCAGTTTATAATAAAATAATATTTTTAAACTTTCTTAAAGAGCCCCTCCTCCCCCTTATAAAAATACATCACCTTTAACCCATTAATCACACCTCTCAAGCCCCATGGATCATCAAAACTCTACCCAAACATGCTCTCAATATCCATATATTACTCCTAAAAGCATTTCCTTAGGATTAAATCATATCAAGAAATACATTTGGTTCAAACCAAAGGGAGTTAACCTATTTAATGTTAACGTCTACTCTTAAGTTCTTTTCTTTTATTTTACTTCTCCAACCCATAAACTATTATTATTATTTTATCTTATAAAAAAACCAGTATAATCAATATAATATGTTGTTTTTATGAGAATTATTTAAACAACACTTCCGAACATCTCCATCTAATGGATATGAACTTGCTGTTTCTATGGACGGCAAATTATTGCCTCACAAAACGATGATTGTTCAAATACTTACAACTGCCTCTCATGGATTCCATTTTGATGTCATTGTATATATATGTGATATATATTATAATTATATTGTCTATATACTTCAGTATTTTTTTCGTTTATATCATGCCTTTATGGTTTCCATAATGGGTAAACACGATAATTTCATATGAGGTAGTGCGGACTACCGCCCCCTCAAAATGATATGACTTGTTCATTCCATATGTGGAACATATAAATGTTGGATTTAATAAGTTATATATGATATTATACTGTAATTATAATATAACTTTGTATCATTATGTTTTAATTCCATTCTATTTGAAATAAAATTGAAAGTTTTGTTCATGCGTACGTACAGCTTATCGTCTCCATGAACGGTACATTTCATTTATTACCTCCAAATGTTATGTAATATTATAAATATATATATAATGGATATTTAAGATATATATGATATATAAAATTTTATATCATTCTAGATATAATGGTCTTTTGACCACATGAACAACAAGAAATTATAAGTAGTTCATTTTTGACTCAAGTACCAAATATCGACAAAAAGGCCATTATTAAATTAAATGATTGAATAATGTTTATAACATGATAATAAGTGATATAAAAGTAATAATAAACATGAAAAGTATTATTAAGAAAGTATAAATTAACTGTAGTTTATTATTCACGAGATTAAATAATGAACGAGTAATGTCAGACACAAGGTAAGGGGTTTTAATCTCACTTTTTATTCCTATGAGATCCATGCTATATTTGAAACTATTTCCTTTTGTATGGTGTATGTACTTACCATGATTGTATTCATTGTGTAATATACAATAATTTATTTTCATTTACATATTAATTTTATGATCCTTCATCTGTGGGGTGTATGTTTCGTAAGTTACCGAATCGGTAAGGGAACCTTTGACCCTCTTCTTTTAGTCAATGACTTATTATATGTTATGTCTTTTAATTTCCATTATCATATGTTGGAATATGTTCTTATATATCCTTATTTCTATAAATTTTATGTACATGTGATGAGATACCCTTTTATCTCTAATAAACCTAATTTTTAAATGTTTAAGTGATGTCATTAGGCTTCTGAATTTTCACAAGGGACTATGTCTCAATTTTCTTTCATTTGAGGCATATCTTGATATTATGCACATTTATTATCTTATAAGGTGTATATACTTACCTTTTACATATTATATCATGAATATAATTATTCTCATTATATTATAATCTTTTATTAATGTTATTCCTCGGTTATTTGTATTCATGCATCTTTTATTTGGTTAAGAACTCCGTAACTAATATTTTGTTTTAAAGATTTATTTTTCTAAATCATTCTCATAAATGTCCATGTATTGAAAATAGTTTTAAGGATTTATTTTTATGGACATTAATGTTCTAAAATTAAAATTTCATTCAAAATATTCAACTTGGAATGGGATAATTTTATTCAAAAATCTTTGTATTAAATGTTTTAAATTGTTTTGAAAATGGTTTGATAAAGCATTGATTATGTAAATATCTTGAAATGATATATTGTGATTGAAATGTGGAAATGTTATCTTTCCTTTATGTTTGTTTTATTTTTTATGAATATTTTATGGTTCTTGGGAATTTTTTTATGCATATGGGTGGTTCCGTAATAAACCTAGGGTGGCTGAGCCCGAGATAGCTCTCTAATGCAATGGGTAACATGAGAAAGGTAAACATTAATGTTTCTCCTATGATATTAAAGGAATATACTATGATTGGTATTTCAAACGTAACTCCCTACATAGTTGTGAATGCTATAATGTAAGTATGTTAAGTATTCCATAAGTTACATTTATGATTAATGATTTTTGTGTGTTATTCATAAATCTTATGATTTCATAAGGTATGTTATGATGGAAATGTATGGTTTCATTGATTTTTATTTATTGATGGGATAATGTTTTCATTCCTAATTTTATAACCATTACTGAGCTTTTTATGATCATCCCACATTTTGAAATGTTTTTCATAGGACTTAAAGATGAATAGGGTTAAGGATGGGATCAGGAAAAAGTCATGTTGTCTAAAACATGGTACTAGACATGTTTCTTTTTTTAAGTGTTTTTATTTTATGGAAAAAATGGAAAGTGAATATAAATGTATACTTTTTAATTTTTGAGATGTAATATAATTATTATGGCCTGGTTCTTTAATGCTCTAATCCAAAAATGATCCTCAATATGAATTATTAACTTAATTCAAGATTATGTAATGTTTAAGGCTGGTGCCTTATAATAATGATATACAGAATTATATTCAAAGAGAAAATATGGTATTTTTGATATTATTATAATTATGAAAAAATAGTACATACCTTATTTCCATAAGTATCATTTAAAAATGTAAATGATACTCATGCGTGTGTATGACCCATTATCTCCCTAATTGTAATGTAGTTAATTTTTCGTAACTATTTTCGTGATTTGATTTAAAATTGTAGCTGAATAATAAAAATGACACTTATTTCAAGATTTTAATTACGTATATATTGAAATAATGATCACATTGACCACAATCTATACACCGATGTTGTTCTGAAACAATGAACCAATGCCCTCAAAATACCTAATGTGGACTAAATAGATTAAATATTCAAATATATTATTATAATAACACAAAATAACTAGTTTAAGAATATATTTTTAATCATATAAATGGTTTTCAAATAATTATATAATTTATGTATTTTATTATAAATTTTATAAATGGAATACAATGAAATTTTTTACTTTAGTTAATAATTTATCATCCCACTTTTTATTTTTGAAGATATATGTTCTATATTCCAAACTTATTTATATTTTTTTGTTTGTATACTACACTATTTACATATAATGTAATGAATCATTCATAAATTATTTAATTTTAATTTTCAATTTAAATTATTTTATCAAAGGGGATTTGACATGAATATTATCTAGCATTAATGAATTTTATAACTAAATTTATTTTCATTTGTTTATATTTAGTATTCATTTTATTTGATATTAGATGATTATGTATGTAATTAATTTTGATTATATTATATATATTTCTCATTTATAATATATTGATTTACATTGGATATACATAAATAATCCATTAATTAATTCTCAAATTAAATTGTATGATTTTTTAAGGGTTATTCCTATCAATTATTTATTTCATTGAGCCATACATAGATGATATGAACCTATATTAATTTTTTTGGATTATAAAATTCTATTTGACTAGTTATTTCATGAAAATCATTTTTTACATAATATTTAGTTTATCATTTTATGTTATTATTCTATGGTTCTTATGATTAGGATGTTACCAAAGTTGAAAATGAATTTTGTAACAATCCCCATACTTTTACAGTTATATATGTTCATGGTTCATTATGGGGAAATAATTTTATCTCATTTTAATGAAAACATATCATTATTATACAAGGGTTATTGATGTGGTTTATATTTTTAATTTTCATTTACTCACTTATTGATCGAAGAAATATCATCAAAATTATTTCTATGAGATACCTTATTGAATTCTCTTTTACATAATGTATTTGTCCCTCCCATATCATTTTTTCAAAATTAATTTAAAAAACATTAATTTATATAAAATAATAATTTTTAAATTCTATTTTCCATGAAATTTACCTTATTTATGATATTTTAACAAAAAATGTCCAAATTTTTTCCAATTCGAATATTTTTACTAAATTTTTGAATTAAAATTTAAAAATTATTTTATTATTAACATCTATAATAGGAAATTATTTTCTCATCATCATGAAAATATTTTTAATCATGTTTTTATTATATTTTTCCAATGTTTTTTAGGAAAATGTATTTTTATAATATATTGATTTAATTTTTCATTTTAAAAATTGATTTTAAAAATGACAATTTTATTTTTGTAAAAAAAATATATGATGATCATTTAATGGTGTTTCCATTCATTAACATAAAAATCCATTTCTATAACTTATTCTCTATTGTATATATTTTTTAGTTACTCATTCCTCATTTTTTGCATGGATGGGTTAATATTTTTCCAATCATATTTTAATGGAAACCATTTCATTTACATTTTCTAATAATATTTAAATGATATTGTTAGGGAATCCATTTCTTTTCCATGGATTATTCACTTTTCGAATGGATTTTTATAGATCCCATTTTATTTCATATAGATAATCCTGTTTAAATGGATTTCTTCGGGACCCATTTATTTTCCATGGGTTAACCATGTTCTGAAAAATATAATTTTATTTTATTAATAATATTATTAGATGTATTATCTATGTTCCTTATTCATGTTTTTCTTATTGGAAATTTTCTACATTGGGTGTTCTCAGATAACATTGGTTGATCGTGATATAGAATATATCATATGTGAGAACAAATTTTACTCAAATTTATTGGATAAATATTATGTTCTCTGGATAATTATATTGGATGTATCCCATATAGTTATTCCAACACTAAGGGTTATGTAATGGATATATTATGATGGTGTATGAAGATACCAATATGTTTTTTATTCTTTCTATGGGCAATCAATATTTCCTTTTATTCTGATTGATATAACATGGCTCAAATTATTTAATAAACTGACTATTTCCTTTTTCGATCCCATATGACATGTTTTATTACTTCATGATCTTATTATTAATAGGTATGAATATTCATATACTATGTTTATCAAAATTTATTATTTCAACATATTTGTATTCTCTTATAATAAACACTAATGAAATAAAAATGATAATTCATATGTTTACCCTTATTGAAAATTTGAGCACACCAATATTATGTTTAATTTTACCTAGTTTATCAAGATTTATATTGATTGATTTATGGATGGATGGATTTCTTATGTATTCTAATAATAAAATAATAGAAACTAATAAAAGCTATGATAATTGGGTAAAATTATCATTTAAATACATGGGTATTGTTTTTGTAATGACCTATGTAAATTTATAAAAATATAATACTAGAAGCTCGTTGAGAATTTAAGTGATCTGATTTTTTTATGATGTTGAATGTTTTTAATTATCAATATTGGCAGACTTCATCAATATTAGTGCTCTAAATGCAATGATTATATTTTAAAACCACATCAGGGAGTGTATGTTTTGGGATATTATTATTGGTATTATAGGATTGTCTTATATTAATATTTAGATTAGTATGTATTTATATGAGGTTATGTTAAGAGATATGGATTCCATCATATGAATAAAATATTAATATTGATCAAATGCTCAATATCTTTGCTCCCTTAGGAAGTTTTAACTAATGAACTCTTAAATTGATTATTGATACAGTGTGAGGTGTTTTATTGGGGGTATGTATATATATAAATTTGGTGTAATGTAGTATATTCCATACCATTTTGTGGACATAAGATTTATTGTATTAATAAACAATGGAGTTTATAAGATCACAGTTATACAGGTAATCACTACTGGAAATAAGCCCATTTGCGAAGGGTCAGTTGCGACGGGATCCCGTCGCAAAAGCCTATTTGCGACGGAGGTCCGTCGCAAATGACACGTTGCGGTAAATGGCGTCGCAACTAACACTATTTGTGACGGGTCCATCGCTAAAAATATTATTTGCGACGGTAATATGTCCCGTCACAAATACTAATCGATGTATATATTAAAAACTTTAAATAACACTTTTGTGACAGACCCGTCGCAACTGTTATTTGCGATGGTCCATGAATATCGTCGTGAAAGAGTTAGATTTTTTTTTCAAAAAAAAAAGAAATAAGTAATTGTGATGGGCCCGTCGCAATTTCCTATTGCGACGGGCAAATATTCCCATCGCAATAGGAAATTTAAAAAAAATTAAAAAAAATTTAATTGCGACGGGATACCGTCCTGTCGCAATTACCTATTGCGACGGGATGATTATCCCATCGCAAATATGTATAAAAAAATAAAAAAAATTAAATTATTAATAAAAAAATTTTAATTAATATTATAATAGTAATAATACAATTATAATTCATTCAAATATTATAACAAAAAATCATTCAAATATTTAAAAAATTATAATTAAATTAAAATATTAAAAAATTTAAATATATATAAACAAAATTAATATTATAAAATATGAATAATATTATTAATCATATTAATATTGTAATATAAATAATATAATATTATATAAAAATAATAATATACCTAATTCATATTATTATAAATAATTAAAAAATTATAATTTTAATTAAATTTTTTGAAGCTTTTTATGTATTAAAAATACTAAATATAATATTATTAAAATAATTAGAAAATAAAAATATGAAAATTATCAACATTTGAAAAAAGAAATATAAACAAATAATAAAATACTAAGAGTAATATTATTATTAATAAAATAAACAAACATTAAAATAAATACCAATAATAAATAATAAAGTATTAAAAATAAATAGAAATTAAATAATACGATATTGACACCAGTATAAGAGAGATAGAAACTCTGAATAGAAAAAATATCATATTTTAAATTTGCAAACTTTATAACATCTAAACAATAACTAATCTGGAGGAGGAGGGGGAGGGGGGGATCTACTGGTGGAGGAAACTCCATCCCTAAGGCATGAGTGAGTCGGCACATGTACTCCATCTGCTCCTGCTGCTGCTGCTGCCATCGACTCATCTGCTCCTCGTACACCTGCTGCTGTTGTCAGCGCTCCTCCTCATGCTACTGCTGCTGCCAACGCATCTCCTCCTGCTCCTTTTGGAGACTCTCTATCAACTCAGTCTAAGATCGCAACTGATCCTCATACTGTGTAGCGGAAGAAGATGCATGATCTCCTCTCGAGCTAGACGCCGACATCGCAGCACTGCCATAATAATCTCCGGGAGTCAGTCGAGAGCCGATACCAACTACACGTCCCTTCTCGAAGGCATATTGGGTCGCCTGCATCCATTCTGCCTCATCAAACTGATGGCCACTGGTCTGATCTAATGTCTCAGCCTGACCCTCAGGTCGGGTCTGTGACGCTGCGGTCTCATATGACTCCTGTAGTTGCAATTTAAAATTAAAATTGTGAATATATTATATGAAAACTTGAAAATAAATAATACTGACCACGATGTGACGCTGGAGATCACCTCTGAGCTCCCCAGTAGCTGGATCACTGTACATCTTCCGATATACGTCGTACTCCGTAATATCGGGGTGCTCAACAGCCAATAAGAATATAAAATAAATTGTTAATATTTAAAGTTATGTAGAATATTTATAAAAAATGTACGTACCAAATACTGTCTATGAGTACTGAAAGTACGACTCCCAGCTCGATGAGTCACCTCCTGTCTCCCCCGATTCTGCCTCCCCACCGATGATCTCTTCTGAAAGCCACCACTCAACCAGTGTGCACATAATCCATCCCATACGTGGGATTAAATGTACTATGGTCGGTGTGCTCTACATGACTCATCAAAATCTGACACTCCTACTTTCTTCGTGGCAGCTTTTCTTAAATTGTGCAAAAACTTACGAAAGCGATCACGCATGGCCACCTCCCATGCCTCGTGGATGGCGTCACGCATGGTATCCTCGATCGGATACCATAAACCCTACAAATAATTCAAAATATCAAGTTATAAATGAAATAAATTTCAAAATAAAAATTATTTATTTATGTATGTACCAACCAATGACCGAACATGTCCTGCTTCACATCAACAGGAATATGCTCCCATGTCTTCCATGGATGAGAAAAATAATTGCGCAAAATAGCACTGCCCTGTCCGACTGCTATATGTGGAAAACTGTAAAAACAATAATCAAACATTTATTATTTAAATAGATTAATGAAATCTTAGTAAAATGCATAGGTTATCACACCTCCGGGTGCGTGGATCAAACCCAAGACGTGGACGTCACTCGGGGATGGGGTTAGGAATCATCAGTCGTGCAAGACTGCGCCCCCTCCGCGTACTCCCTGAAGCACCTTCAGGCTGAGGGTCAGGTGCCAGCAACTCGTCAGCATCGTAAGATAGGTCAGCATCCGCCAACTCACGAAATGTGTCCTCGTCCATCTGAAACAGAAAACGAATGTTGTTATCAAATAATTTATAATTATTATTATATATACATATATATTAGTTATGATTATATATAACTACCATTGAATTGTATCAATGTACAGCTTCATCATCATCTTTATATCTGTCAATGTCATCTTCATATTCCTCCTCAATATCATCAATATCCATTTGAGTTCCAGTTGCTTCATCTCTTACCATTTCAAATTAATTTGTGACGTCATTACCATCATCATCATCATCACTGACTCTTAATTGAGGGGTTTCATCATTGATACTCATGTTTCTTTGTAAAAAATATTGATTTTGAGTACTCTCTTGAAAAACTTCAATTACTTTCACTTCAGTGAAAGCACATTCACTTTGACTAAACTGATTGTCTCGAATTTTTATTTTTATTATGCTCCACCAATCAGTCAAGTCTCTTGACGTAGCACAGTACTTTGAATAATAAACTTGATGTTCATGTTGAGCTAGTAAGAATGGTTCATTTACTACAAGAACACTTTTACATTTAATATCGATGATTCCATGAGTCGGATGAACACGCACGCCTCTCTCAGTATCCAACCACCGACATTTGAACATCGTTATGTAATGGTGTCCTAGATAACAGAGTTCAATGATTTCATCAAGTATGCCATAAAAGTCAACTTCATTTTCTCTATGATCAGATCCTCTTAAGAAAACTCCATTGTTCATTGTTTTTTTCATTCCCCATATGCATGTGTATGAAATCGAAAACCATTCACCACATATGCATTATAATATTTCACCATTTTGGATGGTGGGTTACTCAATATACAAAGTCATTTGTCAATTTTATCAGCATGTCGAGACACCTGAAAATTTGTGAAATAATTATCAATATAGTAAACTATAAATTGAAGAAGATGTTAAAGTATGAAAAATTTATGTTACCAGTATTTGAAACCACTGAGAAAAAAAAATTGTTTGTGTTCTTCGAGAGTAGCTGCTGTAATTTGTGGAAGTTGTTTCTTGATATGATTATCATACAATCTATAAAAAACAAAGTTAGTTATTGTAACATAAATATTAGAATAAGTAATCGAAGAACTTACAGTACAAATGATGTCATCTCTTCATAGTTGAGCAGAACATACGTATGAGATCTGTGATGTTCATCATCTTAAAGCCATCATTCATGAACTCCACCAAAACCAAGCTCTGACTGGTTAAAAACATATAATTGATTGTCGATTTCATCAATATTCCCCTCGTTCCATCCCATGCGGTTTTTTTTTGAATGATACTCAGATTCAAAATAGTGGGAGCAGAAAAAATATATCTCCTCCTGCAAATAAGCTTCAGCAATAGATCCTTCAACAGATGCTTTGTTACGTAATTTTTTTTTCAATTTCTACATGCATCTTTCGAATGGGTACATCCATCGAAACTGTATCAGACCTCCATATTTTACTTCATATGGAAAATGTAATATCAAATGTTCCATTGAGTCGAAGAAAGACGGTGGGAATATTTTTTCAGTTTACATATAATTACAACAACATCTTCTTCAAGTTTGCATAGAGCATTGTAATCTGTTGTCGTCGCACAAATGTCCTAAAAAAAATATAATACGTCTGTTATGGAATCCCATATCACAGAATTCAACAGACCTCTTAATCCAATGGGTAGAATTCTTTCCATTATAACATGAAAATCATGACTTTTTAATCCAGTAATATGACCATTATTTACACATCTACCCAAATTGGAAGCACATCCATCTGGAAGTCTCAAATCTGCAATCCATTGACAAAATAATAAGCAATTTTCTTTGGAAAATGTATAAGCTGATTTTGGTTTCATTAACCTTTCTGTTCTGACATTCTCAAACAGTTCGAGTTCTGGACGCCTAAAAATTTGACCAAGATCTAATCATGCATTTACATTATCTTTGCTCTTTCCGGGTGTATCCAAAACTGTATGAAATAAATTATCAAAACAGTTCTTCTCAATATGCATGACATCCAATGTGTGGTGGACCAGCAAATTAGACCAATATGGCAAATCCCAAAATATGTTACGTTTTAGCCAATTGTGTTCTTTCCCAAAACTAGAAATTTTCTGTTGGTTTATTGTTGGTCCAAATGTGATGGGAGGTAATGAATATACAACTGATTTTAACTCCGTACCTGATAGCATTTTTGGAGGTCCATCCCTTTCAACTGTGCCTTTTCTAAAATGAGATCTGTTTCTGCGAAAAAGATGATCAGCTGGAAGAAATCTACGATGACAGTCAAAATAGAAAGGTTTTTTTCCATGGACGAGCATAAATGTCTTGTTCTCTCCCATACAGTAAGAACATGATTTCGGCCCATGTGTACTCCAGCCAGATAACATGTCATAAGCTGGGAAGTCACTGATTGTCCACATCAATGCTGCTCTTAGTATGAAATTCTGTTTCACAGCAACATCATAAGTATTGACACCAGTACTCCACAGTATATTTAATTCATCAATCAATGGTTTCAAATAAACATCAATATTCTTCTTCAGATATCCTGGGATTAGTAAGGTCAAAAAGATATAGGGTTCCTTCATCAACATTCATGGAGATAAATTGTACGGAGTTAAAAAGACAGGCCAACATGAATACTGACTACCATAATATCCGAATGGACAGAAACCATCAGTGGAAAGACTCAGTCGCACATTTCGGGCTTCTAAAGCAAAGGATGGATGCACTCTATCAAAATGTTTCCATGAATCATCATCGGCCGGATGATTCAAGCTTTTATCGGTTGAAATATTCGTTTTGTGCCATGACATCATTGTCGATGTATTCTTAGACATGAATAAACGCTGAAGTCTGGATGTAAGAGGAAAATATCGCAACTGTTTTATAGGAATCAAGCTAGACTTTCCATGTTAATCTTCTTTATACCTCGATTTCCCACAAGTGGGACAACTATCTAATGACTCATTTTCCCCAGAATATAAAATTCAATCATTTGAACATGCATGAATCTTCTGACAACTGAGTCCTAAATTCTGAACCAGCCTCTTACTCTCATAGTAATTTGCAAGAAAAACATTTCCTTTGGGTAACAGCGTTTTAACCAAAGAAAATATTTGATCAAAACACGTGTTTGACATTCCATTATCTGATTTGATAGCCATAAATTTTGCAACTTCTTCTAATTTGCTTATCTTGCAATTAGGATATAACGCATCCTCAGCAGACCTCAAAAACTCATAAAATACAGAGTGTGCCAACTCAGGAGTTAAATCAATATCATCTTGAGTTTCTGTATGTTGAATAGATGGACCTGCAATATCATGTACTAAATTTTGAAACCGGGATGGATCTAGAATCAAGTTCGTATCACCTTCTGTAGAACTGCGTTCACCATGTTGATACCAAAAAACATAATCCGGTTGAAAACCAAAATGCAAGATATGTCCCCCAACTTTGTCAAACGTGTCAAATGTTATCAGTGCACATTTTTTACAAGGACATTTTATTATGTCTTCTGAAACAAATTCTGGATTTGATGCCGCAAATGCTAAAAAAGTCTCCATACCCTCTATATATACTGGATTTAAACCAGAACCATTTGGATTTCTACATTGATTTATCCATATGCAGTTATCTAATAATGATTGTTGATGACCTCGTTGTTCCATATTTTTCAATAAAATATAAAAGCATTACTGGTTTTAAATAATTTTTTAGAAAAAACACTCAAGCAAGGATAATTATAGAGTTTACATCAGACACGACTGACACAAACTTTTTATTGGGATAGACCTAAAAATTGACCCTTTAAAAATTGAACATGTTAAGAATAAAGCAAAACCTGTTACAAATATTGATAATTTTAATATTTTATAAAAAATTTCTTATTTTAATAATACTAATATTATTTTTTCATAAATATTAATTATATAATAACATTATTGCATTATTAGTATTTTTTATTACTAATATTAAAATAATATAATTTTCTATATTATGTTACAATTCTCCTTTCATTTGTGTGTTTAACATTCTGTCTCTACATGTAATATTTGTATTCACTTTCACCTCTCTATTGGTGAGTAGGTTGATAATTTTGAAAAAGAATGCAAATATTACATGTGGAGACAGAAGTTTTCTTAAAACCAATACAGAGATGAAAAGATAATTGAGAAAGATAATGATCACGCTAGTTTTTTCCAATTAGCTAATTATTACTAATTATTTCTAATTATTGGTAATTATTCTTAATTGTTACTAATTATTACTAATTATTACTAATTATTGGTAATTATTCCTAATTATTGGTAATTATTCTTAATTATTGGTAATTATTCATAATTATTGGTAATTATTTCTAATTATTGATAATTATTCCTAATTATTGGTAATTATTTCTAATTATTGGTAATTATTGGCAATTATTGGTAAATATTGGCAATTATTGGTAAATATTGGCAAATATTGGTAATTATTGTTAATTATTACTAATTATTGTTAATTATTACTAATTATTGTTAATTATAGGTAATTATTCCTAATTATTGGTAATTATTCCTAAATATTGGTAATTATTCCTAATTATTGGTAATTATTCCTAATTATTGGTAATTATTCCTAATTATTGGTAAATATTCCTAATTATTGCTAATTATTCCTAATTATTGGTAATTATTCCTAATTATTGGTAATTATTACTAATTATTGGTAATTATTACTAATTATTGGTAATTATTGGTAATTATTGGTAAATATTGGTAAATATTGGTAATTATTGGTAATTATTGTTAATTATTCCTAATTATTGGTAATTATTGGTAATTATTACTAATTATTGGTAATTATTGGTAATTATTCCTAATTATTGTTAATTATTCCTAATTATTGGTAATTATTGGTAATTATTACTAATTATTGGTAATTATTGGTAATTATTCCTAATTATTGTTAATTATTACTAATTATTGGTAATTATTGGTAATTATTACTAATTATTGGTAATTATTGGTAATTATTACTAATTATTACTAATTATTCCTAATTATTGGTAATTATTCCTAATTATTGGTAATTATTGGTAATTATTTCTAATTATTACTAATTATTTCTAATTATTGGTAATTATTCCTAATTATTGGTAATTATTCCTAATTATTGCTAATTATTCCCAATTATTGGTAATTATTGGTAATTATTGGTAATTATTCCTAATTATTGGTAATTATTCCTAATTATTGGTAATTATTCCTAATTATTGGTAATTATTCCTAACTATTGGTAATTATTGGTAATTATTGGTAATTATTGGTAATTATTGGTAATTATTGGTAATTATTGGTAATTATTGGTAATTATTGGTAATTATTGGTAATTATTTATAATTATTGGTAATTATTGGTAATTATTCCTAATTATTGGTAATTATTGGTAATTATTGGTAATTATTGGTAATTATTCCTAATTATTGGTAATTATTCCTAATTATTGGTAATTATTCCTAATTATTGGTAATTATTCCTAATTATTGGTAATTATTCCTAATTATTGGTAATTATTGGTAATTATTGGTAATTATTGGTAATTATTGGTAATTATTGGTAATTGTTGGTAATTATTCCTAATTATTGGTAATTATTCCTAATTATTGGTAATTATTGGTAATTATTGGTAATTATTGGTAATTATTGGTAATTATTGGTAATTGTTGGTAATTATTCCTAATTATTGGTAATTATTGGTAATTATTGGTAATTATTGGTAATTATTGGTAATTATTTCTAATTATTGGTAATTATTCCTAATTATTGGTAACTATTCCTAATTATTGGTAATTATTGGTAATTATTGGTAATTATTATTAATTATTGGTAATTACTATTAATTATTGGTAATTATTATTAATTATTTGTAATTATTCCTGATTATTGGTAATTATTCCTAATTATTGGTAATTATTCCTAATTATTGGTAATTATTCCTAATTATTGGTAATTATTGGTAATTATTATTAATTATTGGTAATTATTATTAATTATTGTTAATTATTCCTAATTATTGGTAATTATTCCTAATTATTTGTAATTATTCCTAATTATTGGTAATTATTGGTAATTATTGGTAATTATTCCTAATTATTGGTAATTATTCCTAATTATTGGTAATTATTGGTAATTATTGGTAATTATTCCTAATTATTGGTAATTATTTTGAATTATTGGTAATTATTCCTAATTATTGGTAATTATTGGTAATTATTATTAATTATTGGTAATTATTCCTAATTATTTGTAATTATTCCTAATTATTGGTAATTATTTCTAATTATTGTTAATTATTCCTAATTATTGGTAATTATTGGTAATTATTTGTAATTATTGGTAATTATTGGTAATTATTGGTAATTATTTGTAATTATTGGTAATTATTGGTAATTATTCCTAATTATTCCTAATTATTGGTAATTATTGGTAATTATTGGTAATTATTATTAATTATTGGTAATTATTATTAATTATTGGTAATTATTCCTAATTATTGGTAGTTATTCCTAATTATTGGTAATTATTCCTAATTATTGGTAATTATTGGTAATTATTCCTAATTATTGGTAATTATTGGTAATTATTGGTAATTATTATTAATTATTAGTAATTATTCCTAATTATTGGTAATTATTCCTAATTATTGGTAATTATTCCTAATTATTGGTAATTATTCCTAATTATTGGTAAATATTGACAATTATTGGCAATTATTGGTAAATTTTGGTAAATATTGGTAATTATTGGAAAATATTGACAATTATTGGTAATTATTGGTAAATATTGGTAAATATTGGTAATTATTGGAAAATATTGACAATTATTGGCAATTATTGGTAAATATTGATAAATATTGGTAATTATTGATAATTATTACTAATTATCACTAATTATTGGTAATTATTGTTAATTATTACTAATTATTGGTAATTATTAGTAATTATTGTTAATTATTGTTAATTATTATTAATTATTACTAATTATTACTAATTAATGTTACTTATTACTAATTATTGTTATTTTTTTCTAATTATTACTATTTTTTTTGAATTATTCCAATTGTTACAAATTATATACATTAATTGCTAATTACATTCATTAACTACAAATTACATTCATTAACTACAAATTACATTCATTAACTACAAATTACATTCATTAACTACTAATTACATTCATTAACTACTAATTACATTCATTAACTACTAATTACATTCATTAATTACTAATTACTATCTTTAATTAAAATTAAAGTTATTAATTACTAATTACAGTCACTTAATTATTAAATATTGTTAATTACTAATAATTAAATCTAACAAATCAAATTTAATACCTTAATACAACATAACTATATCTAACAAGAAATAATAAAAACTAATGTAAAAATATAAAACAAAAACATTAATTAAATATTAAATTAAAATTCAGAAAAAAAAACCTTAAACTGGTTTTCGAGCTTTTGATTTGTTGTACTTGTAGGATGATCCCTGCAACCTCCTTGAAATCGACTTGCAAAACAAAATTCACTCAACACATATAAACTAGTAAAAAGTAGTTCAGATTCAGAAAACTTGTCAAGGCTGGTTGTATTTATAGGTTAGATTATTTGCGACGGGGTTTATTGCGACGATATTCCCGTCGCAATTTGTATTATTTGCGACGAGACCGTCGCAAATAACCTCGGCCACATTTATTATGGGCGACAATAAAAGGGATTATTTGCGACGGGGCCCGTCACAAATAATATCTGCCGCCAGGTTATTAATGACGGGAACCCCTTCCCGTCGCTAATAACATGTTACCGCCGCCGGTTATTTGCGACGGGAATGAGATACCGTCGCAAATATCTTTCGCGCGATTTGGCGCGAATTCGCGCCAAACCATTTGCGACGGGTGAGAATATCCTGTCGCAAATAACTCTTTATTTGCGACGGGGCATAATCCCCGTCGCAAATACCCCCGCAATCGGGGTATTTGCGACGGGACATATTCCCGTCGCAAATAACCCGTCGCTAATACCACTTTTTCCCGTAGTGAATTATCGTAAAATGTGTTTAATGATATAGAAATCAATAGTATTAAAAAGCGATTGTATGACTATGTAATTATTATTATATCAAAATGATATTGACATGTTATTGTTCTTATTAGATTAATGGTATGATATAAAAAATAAGGATAAAACACTCATTTACTTAGTTGATATTGATGAAATTTAGGTTAAGTGGTTATTCATTCATGAAATTAGTTGTTATCATCTTTTATGTATTACTGTTGAATTTTGAAGATTAAAATTACATATAAATGTTTATTAAGTTTTTTATTATCATACCAAGTGCAAACCATTTTAGTTTTGGATAATTTCTATGGAATACAAGAATATATTTTTATCCCTTTTATAGTTATATAATTTTAATAGTTGAGTTCAGTTCATTAGGTATGAAAATTTCATTTTTCATACACATTATTTTGAGGGAATGATGTAATTATTGTTGAAATTTAAAATGAATAAAAATTTTCAAATAAAAAATGTAAATTTTATTATACTGATAGTAAACACAAAAATAAATTCCTCTAAAATATGATTTTTTTTTTAAAAAAAAAATTATTCTTATCACCATCATTTTTGATATTGTCAATGACCTTTATCACACCTATTTGGATTACGGTTTTATGGTTGTTAACATATTCTTGATCATTAACTTTATTTTCATAAATGATCTCAATCACACTCTATAATGACTGAATGTTTCATTTCATGTCCAAATATTTACATCGCACTTATTTTTCCATTTTTGGAAACCTAATATCTGTTATTCAAGATGATGTTGTTACATTAATTTCTCACTTATCAAGAAGATTATTTTTAACACATTTTATGATTTGGGATGCTAAATAATGGTTATTTTCAATTATTACACCTTTGGGTACTAATATAATGTTAAAATACAATGGTTTCAATTTATTAATGGGGTTGTGGGAGGATTCTTCAGCCTTATATTTTATAAAAAAACAATGTTGCATAACGTATTTGACACAATACATTGATAATAAAAGATATATGATATATATAATCATTATAACAAATTATTTTGAGTTCAATGGTATGAATATTATTGAAATATTTATGAATAATATATATATATATATATATCATTGTCAATATTAATTCTTTATAACTTTTTAGTAAATAGTTACTCCATTTTTAGTAATGTATTTTTATTCTTCCAAAAAATGCTTTTTTAATAAAAAAAATTTAATTTTCATAAAAAAATATTATTATTAACTTTTGGAACTATTAAAAATTTATTTTAAAATTTTAAATTATTTTCTTGAAATTCAATATATAAATATTTATTGGGTAATATTTTTTGATTTTTTATAAAATATATATTTTTTTTTGTGAATACTAGAAAATAATACGTTTTTATGAAATATCATTTCCTTTTATAAATTAAGAAAATTAATTGCCTCATTAATAGTGTAATATAATTCAATTTAACATAATAATTATTTATTTAAATTTAATCCAATTAATGTTTTATCAGCTTTATATTTGATTTTAATATATGTTTGTCTTTTGGTTTTAAAATGGTATTTTTCTAAAAACACTATTAATGTGCATAATTTTTCTAATTTTTAATTAATTAAAACAACCCCTATTGAGGAACGTTTTAAATAATATACATAAGATTTATGTAAATATATATTAATTCTTGATGATACAATGATAAGTATTATTCATATAATTAATATAATATCATATTTTTCCTAGAAATTAAACTTTTAAAACCCCAATTTTTAATCATATTAGTGGGTTTTGTATTAAATTTTCATCTTAAATGAATTTAATATCTAGAAATGGATTCCATATATTTAATTAGAATTAAATATTTTTATATAAAATTTAAATATAATTTTTGACCATAATGAATAGAGAGAATAGAAAAAAAAATTAATTATGAGAGTTAAGGTATTAATGGATTTACTAGGGGTTAAACTAAATATATATGTTGTAAAATGAACTATAACATGCCAAAAGAAGATTTTATGGATTTATGTTACCAATATAATATTTTTTGGAACAATAATATATTATTTTTTATATTTGTGTCATGTGAAATACATTTTTACCCCTAATTCTTTTTAAAAAATACATGTGAGCCACTCGCCTCACTTATAAATGGTCATAAATCTCCACTTATCCTCGTACAGTCAATTCCATTTGGTTCATAACATCCCTGACCAAATAAAATAGTAAATTTTGTTTTATCATCCCAGATTCGTTGAATTGGTCATAAATTTATTCTATGAATAATTTAGTTATAATCTTGAAGATATGGTCTATGAAGAGGTAAAATTCCTAACTAATAATATTTGTATTATTCCGTCATCCACCACCATCAAATATTACTAAAATATGATCATATGATAAAAATTATATCCAATATAAATTTAGATTTTATTTTATTAATTTTATGACCTAAATCCATCTATACCTACATAAAACTAGATATTATAAAATCATTCATGTGTATGAAAGACTACCTTCTTGCAAACTGAAGGCATTCTTTTTCCAACATCACCTCTCTCATAATGTTGTAATGATTGCTTTAAATTATATATATATATATATATATATATATATATTATTTTTGACATATTATTACTTCTTGAGTTATGATATAACATTTTGCTTTTTTATTTCACATTCCATGGGGGATATGAAAATGTATTTCATGTGTATGCGAACTACCTCATCACCAAGAGATGTGATTCCTTTTTTACTAACGCATTATGTGGATGGAAATAAGGACGGTTTTAATGAATATATGTAGTATAAATTTATTATTAATTATAATATTGAAATATTTAATATTCTAAAATGATAATATATCATTTTTTATTACACTAAAAATGATAACGTTATTTGTGTACTTGTGGACAACCACCTTCATGAAGTGATGTGATTCTTTTTTATCACCACACCAAATAATGATATATTTATATATATATATATATATATATATTTAAAAAACTAATATGGTATATATGATTTTATTATATTTTTTTAAAGGTGTAATAATACATACATTCATTCCAGAATGATCATTGAGAAATTGAAAATTTACTCATGTGTGTGTACATCCCACTGTCTCTATGATCGTAAGGTAGTTAATTTTTTCTAACAATTTTTCATTAATGGATTTAAATATATAGTTGATGAAAATATATGATAATTATTTCATAATTAGTTTAATTTAATTTTTGAAATAATTAACTATGACAACATTCAATACACTGAATCTATTTTGAAATAATAAGTCAAACGTCCTCAAAACACCTATAGTGGAATTAAATTATTTTGTATTCAAATATGACGTTATAAAAAAACAGAATAAAAATTATTTATATGGTTTTAATATAGTAAAATTAAATTAATGTATAAAATTACTTATCAATGATTATTGTAAAATATTTAATGGTCATACAAATAAGTTTTGGACTCAAGGTATGGATTTCACATATAGATTTGTATTTCTATGAGACGTATTAAATATTCACCAAATATTTATATTTTGTGGAGAATATACATGACCTTTTACAAGAAATAATTTTAATAATTCATAAGTCATTGAATTATATTTTTTAATATAAATTATTTCATCTAAGGGGATTTTACATTAAAGTTACCAAGTGGTATGGAATTTTATAAATAAATTTTGTTTCATTGGGTTATATTACATTCTATTTTTATATGATATGATATGATTATGTGAGTAAATAAAATTGATTATATTATTTTTTCAACACTTTTATATTTTTATTAACCTTTTATAAACATATTTGATTCAATTATTATTTCAAAAATTCAATGGTATGATTTTTGAAAGGGTTATTCATCACAAATTTTCATTCTTCGAGTCATACATTTATTATATGAACCCATATTCATTTGTGACCATTATATACTAACATTTGGATTTAATATCATAAAATTACTTATGCATATGATATTTAACTATTCATAGGATATTACTATTCCATGGTCAATATGATTGAAGAGTTACAAATGTTTAAAAGGATTTATGGTAAAATATTCTTCATTTCAAGATAGATTATGCTAGATGAATCCCTTGAGAAATTTTATGATTTAATCTTATAGAAAAATATATATTTCTTATCCATTTGACATTAATGTTATTAACATTATCTATTTACATTTTCATCCATAAATTTTGATGAAATATAAAGAATGCATTTTATATGTGATATCAATCTTTTATTTTATTATAGATCAACTATCTTTCTCTTCCATATTGATGTTTAAAAAACGTTTTCAAAAAAGTTCATTAATAAATTTAAATTATTTTCTAAAACCATTTTAATGATATTTTTCTTTATTTAAATGGTTTTAAAAGTAAATTTCATTTAATTTTCTTAATGGTTCAATTTTTACAACATTTTTTAAAATGTTTTAAAATTAATGTTTATTTTTATCATTTATAACATGATGGAATTTCCCAAAATAATTTTTATTTTTTCTTTAATAATTCTGTATATGATTCCATGATTATTTTATTGAAAAATTATTTTCTCCAAAAAATTGAATTTTTACTTTTTTGAAATGATTTTATTAATTAAAAGGTTATATTCCACAAACAAAAATAATGATAGTAAGGGTATTTTCAGTCATCAACATCATCATAACATATCGTTACATATGGTCCAAAGAGGAAATTTTTTAACGATAAAATGCTTCTTTTTTATGGATTATTATTGTTTCAAGGAGGTTTTTATAGATTTCATTTCTTCTCCATGGGTAAATCATATTTCTGTGATATTGATATGGAACTTTTTTCTCTTCTAATGGTGATTAATTTTTAATGATATTGGTATGGAAACCATTTATTTTAGATTATATAATCATTTTTCAAATATATTGTTATTGGACTAATATATTTTCAACATCCTGATTCATGATCTAACTATAAAATGTTTTTATGAGTTTTATGAGAAATTTTGTGCTCCATGTTCCTTATTTATGTTATGTTTCTTGGATATTATTTTAAATGTGTTTACCAATATAGTGTAGGGTGAGAACTATATAACATATATAATGGGTGTTCACAAATAGTGCTTGAATGCATTGGGTAATGATTATGTTCTTTGGATATATATTTTAGATGCCTTTTGTATAGTTATTACAGCTGTAATGGTTCTGTAAGGGTTCAAATACGGGGATTTCACAATTTATAATATGTTTTTGTTATAATTACAATGTGATATAAATGAAACCATTTAACAAGATTGATATCTCATGGATTATGATTATTTATTCTTATGACTCTTTCCTTTTTGAAATCCTTTTGTAATTTTTTAAGGTTTCATGATCCAGGTATTGATGTGAATGAATGTTCATAAACAATGATCATGCACTATAAATTTATCATTTTACTATTATGATACTCTTATTATCATTGATAGAAATCAATTGTTAATGAATATGTATTCCATTATAGATCATTTGATCAGACACTTCTTATTATTCGATTTCCCTAGGTTATCAATAATAACTATAAATTTTTAACATTAAAATTGTTTCATATGAATAATGACATTGCCAAAATTTTGAATATGAAAATATTGGTGAAGTTAAAGAAATTTTCATTTAATAACATTTTTTTGATTATGTAAGAATTTTTTATAAATCTATTAAACTCTAAAACATAATTTTCCTTAATAATGAAACTGATCCAATTTTTCCTTCTGGTGGAGTATGTTTTAAATGGTGAAATTTTGGTCACATTAATCACAATATAATCCATAAATGATATGTTTATTTTATAGAACATGATATGAGAGTGCGGGTATGGGGATATTATAAATGATATGATTTAATCATTAATTTAATTCCATTGAATGTCGATAGGATTTTTTAATATCTTCATAATGAATATTGGATGTCTGGGGAAAATATTATAAATTACAAAACTATAACTAAAGGGTGGTTATTTTTTTCATATATGGGGATAAAATACATCAAATTGTAATTTCTTTAATTTTAGTCATAACCACCATATCAAAAAATGATTATTATTTGTTTGAGATGATGTATCTAGACATCTTACACATTAGGAGTTTTAATTCAAATAATCCATGAGATTTCTTCAGAGTCATTGTTCCAAATCCACTAAAATTAACCATGCATAGGTTTTGAATGAATATTAATTGGAGTAACTAAAATTTAACACATTATATAATATTTCATGAATTATGGGTTTTTTATTGATCCTAGGTAAGTCAGAAACTGTTCAGCTTACGTATGTAAATTATTTTCCAATAGGTACACCATATAAATGATCCAATGATTCCCCCTTGTCCAATGTAATGTCATGGAAATTAACACCAAAACATAGCAATCAACATAAATGATAAAAAATCATAATATAAAAGTTTTTTATATTCATATTCTCTCAAAAAATCCTTAAATAAATTATATTTTTTATTCTCATTAAAGGGATAGAAAAATATGTTTATTATTTTAATTATTATGTACATATAAATTATGTTATATATATTTATAAGGGAATTACACCATATTATAAGATAATATTAAATTATTGAATATAGACCAAAGAATAAGTAGACCACTATATAAGAAAGATTCATGTGTGAACCAACATTTTTTAGTATAACAATTCATAATGGTGTAAACACAGTGTTGACATACAATCCCTTATATTCATCCACAATAGAAAAACCTAATATGGAATTAAAAACCACGTATGGGAGCTCAATAAATACTTTCCTCATCTTTCGATCTATAAAAATGATGTAAAATGTGTCTAGGACTTTTGTTTTCTAAAATTTTAGATTGGATTTCCACATCACAACTTATGTGGGTATCTATTTTATGATTTAAGGAATTATATGTGCTAAGTTAGTGGATTCCATAATATATTTGAAAATAAAATAAATTTCAATGAGATTTTAAATTTTTATCATTTTTTTCTCTAACAATGTTAGATTGAATAAAATACTTACCTATTAATTTATATAAAAGAATAGTTTCAAATGACCACCAGCAATGTTTCTTATTAATATCTCAAATAGATTTATTTACTATAGGAATATGAAAAGTAGAAATAGATATAAATAAATTGGGGAAGATATTAATTATTTTCCCATGTTATTTAAACATATTATTACATAATATTTAAAAAAACATCCAATAATTACACATTGCAGATCAAAAAGGCATATTATTTTTTAGAATACTTGGATCCAAAAATAACAAGAATAAAACATGTTTTTTTAATAATCTATATTGATATCCTAAATACATTCATGAACATATAACTATGTAGGATAACTTGGGGATTAGAATAATTAAATGAATGAGCTAAAAATCCACATAAGGAACTAAACATGATAAAAATTCATAACTTGTGACTCATATGTATTACATCATATCATAAATATGGTGGCACGTGATCGATAGAAAGAAATAATAACATTGATATTGGGGTATTATAAAACCATTGAATAATAGGAAAGTGGAACAATACATGACATAACATAATCATGAATCCATGGAATCTTAAAAGAAAATATCACACGGTGGACAATGTCCTATGATTGAATAGGTTTACTCCCTAATCCAATACATGCAACCTAATGAGACTAAAAACATTACCAAATACATTAGAGATCTATGTGTGTGATCCCATTGTAATATTTTCATTATTATTTTTTCCACATAAAGGATATAATTCTTATTGAATCAACAATTCACATGTATAGAAAATTGGTTTCATATTCTTGTCTCATTTAATTAAAAATAAATTTCACAATCAATACATTAGAGATATGAAAAAAAAATAAGTAATACATAAAATAATGATATAATAATTTATGTATATATGTGTAATAAATATATATACATTGAAATTATGAGTAATAAAGAACAGCAATGGTTTATTTAATTGATGAATAGAGAAAAATTAAAAATATCCTTGCAAGATATAACATTTCGACTTTGAAGAAAAAATTAAAAAATTAAAAAGTTAGAAAATATTATTTTTAAAAAAATTACTTAAAAAATCACATAAAATTTTAATGTAATCTTCAATTAGTTATGTTTTCATGGTGATAGGTATTTTGTGTATATTCCAAGTACGTTAAAAATGTATCCTTTCATATTTTTGAAATAAAAGTAAAATATACATTAATAAAAATATTAATTGAAGATTCTTTTCAAAAACATTTGTCAAAATTTTATGATGAGTAAAATGTCTTTAAAAATCATAGATAATTTTTATTTTTATTTTTTTAAAATAAATAAATATATATATATATATATATATATATAATTCATATATTTAGAAAAAAAAGAATTTTTGATCGAAGATATAAATGAATTCATTTTTTCACAAAAAAAAAATATTAATCAAATTAAGTACCAAAGAAAGGAGAAGAGTACTATTATATAAAAATTTTATTAATAAGTGAAGGAAAATAACATGATATGTATTTATTATACAATGATAAAATAATTATCTATAATTTTAAATAAAGAAAATATAATAACAATAGAAATTATATTTTAAAATTTAACCTCTAACACATTGGTAGCATTTGAATCATAAATTAAGATTAATTAAATATATGAAATATAACATTAAATAACATGAAGTATGTGGTATTCATAATATAAAATTTTATTGGATAGTATATAATCCATATAAAATAAATTTGATGCATAAAATAACATGTGTTTCGAATAAGAATGTTTTTAGAATAAATCAACACCTCGAGATATAATTAGAATGTGTGCTTTTTATAACCGTAAATAATAGATTTATAGTGATTATTTAACTTATTAATAATATTTTTAATTTTTTAATAAATATTGTTTTATTTGTTACCAGGTTAGATTCAATTACATAACCAATTCAATTCACATAAAACATTTTGGTGATAAACGACTCATATGATCAAAATCTCATTGGAATGATTACTATGGTCGAAGAGATAAATATTTATTCACCCCTATAATGGTGATCCTGAAATAAATAATTTTTTTCTCACAAATTATTCTTCTAATGTAATCTAGTATAAATAGTATTTAAATTTAACAAAGAAAAAATCATAGAGAAATATGTTATTAGTATGTATGGGTAACATTTAAACTTTTTGAGGATTATGTATAAAAATATGTAATTGATATTTTATGACTATAATATAACAATTATACCATAATTATTATGTTAATTAATAAAATAACCTTATATGTACACTAATTATTACGTGGTAATAAAAAACACATTGATTTGTGAGGTGGTAGTCCAACATTAACATGAACGAAGTTATATGTATTCAATTGATGGTATGGTGAGATATATTATGATAAATTTATTTTATATATTGAGTAATATTTCATTAATATTATATATAAATATTAAAATTATACTTATTAACTTCAATGTAAATAATATGTGGCAAAATAATCACCTCACTTCGTGAGGTTATAGTCTTCCATTCACACGAGTGACATTGTCATATTACATAAAATATATTTTTAGGCTTATTTGATAGAATAATTAGATAAATATAACATAAATATATTTATTATATATAAAACATAAATTATTTATTATTTCCTTCTTGGATAATTGATGATTCAAAATGAAATATGTCGGTTTCTGAAAAGGTAGGCATGTTGAACACAAGATTAATAGTTACATTCCCATTTGAGGGATGTAGATATTTTGTTAGGTAAATACCTTAAAAATAAAATACCAGTGTATATATTATAGTGAGGTTATTATATCATCATTATTGTATGATATTTTATAGTGGTGGATGAAATAATATAAATTTCTCTATTGAGGACATTGCCTCTTCTTCGGAAAAATTCATTGGGTTTTCATAAAAAATCCCTACAAGGAATGATTTATAATCAAACCAAAACATATATGTTGGGGGGCAGAAAAGACACAATTTTTTAGGGAATTTATAAATCAAATGGTTTTGAATGAAACAACATGATATAATAATGGGTTTCCTTTTATAGGTGGGGGGAGGACACAATTTGATTTTTGGAAAAGAAAGAATTACATCCCCATTTTCCACAAGAAAAATTATCTAAAATGAATTATTTTTTAATAATAAAGGAAATAAGGTACAAATATGAATAAATAATTGTAATTATACATCTTTTTGTACATTGTTTCTATTATCATTTAAGATTAACGCGATGGTAAACCCATGTTTTCTTTAACAGTAGTAAGTAATTTTTACTATTTTTCACTATTCATTATTGTTAATAATTAAATTGATGTTGTTAGATAATATAAATTATTTCAATTCAAATTAAGGAATCTGTTTTTTTATTCATCCAACATAATTTTCCAAATTTAATTAAAAATTATACCCCTAATTCTTTTGAAAAAATAATGACCCAAGAAACTCATTTTCCTCAAGCATAATATTTTAATATAAAATCTATATAGAAGTTAATAAATATTAATTGAAATTTTATTAATATATATATATATATATATTATAATCATAAATTAAATAATTATTCATTTGGTTTTATTTTTAAAAAATAAAATGGGGAAAAATTGTGCACCAAAAAACATTTTCAAAAAACAGTTTTGTTATGTCTAAGAATAAACTTCTTCGAATTTCTTGTATAAAGATGATTTAACTATAATTAATTGAAAATAATATAAATCCATAATACTTATTTAAATTTTAATTGATATTAAATTAATAATAAAACTTTTAGGTTATTTAATTTGATAAAAACAATTAATTTTTTATAAAAATTTGTATTTTTCATTATTCACTGAAAAATTAATATTTTTTAAAAAATAAAAAAAATAGTTTTAATATTGATAAAATTATTTAACAAATGAATTACATTTTATAAAATAAATTTTACATAAGTATTTAAAATTTTATATTATTATTTTTACACTAAAAGCAGTAAATACATTTTTATAATGAAAATATATTTTAATGAAAATGAAATTTCGTAGAGAATAATGAATTTTATTTAAATTAAGTGATTTTTTAAATAGTAAATATAAAAAAATTATGTCTATAAAGTCATTTATAGACATTTATTAATATAATTAATACTATTCTTATCATATATGTTAACATCTATGTTAAAATAATAAAAAATTAAAATTATATTTTAATAAAATATCATAGTGGATTTCAAAATAGTGTTGTGAGTAAAATACACTATTGAACATAGTATTGTATTAAAATATTTATTTGTTACATTATACCACCTTAAATAAATTGTGTCTTCATAATTTTATATTGTTATCAATAATTAAGTGTTTGAAACAAAAATATTGTATTCTAGAAAAAAAATTCTACTTCACTAAAAGGGTAAATTAACATTCTATAAAAAATAAAAATTATAATTATGAATGAAATCACAAAAAAAAGGTTTAAAAATAACATATAATTGTTTAAAATTTAATATATGGAAATTTATGGATTGAAAAAATAATCATGGACTGTTGTAGATATCATTTATCATATGAAATTTAATGATCATGTGAAATTAAATTTAAAAAATACTGCCAATATGTGATGAATTAAATGAACATTGATTCTTCATAAATGAAGTTAATTTTATTAAATCTTGATTCCATATCTATATTGTATATATTAGGTTTTCAAATTTATTATGATAGTGATCACTAAAAAATATACTTACCTGATATATTTTTATTTCATAAACACAATTCCAACCATTGGATATGCATCAATCAATTTCAAAATCCCCTCTTACTCTATAAAATGAATATCCAAAATGATATTTTCATCCTAAACCACATTCATTAACATTTAAAAAATCATGATATCCATACAACTGTATCAGGATATTTATTCTATCCTTATTAAATACAATTTGTTTAATAAAATTTTAAATAAAATCCAATTTGATTGTGAATATATTAATCTCCAAATGATATATCCAAAATGAACTCAACATCCTAAAAATTGTAGGGGAAATCAACCTATACATAAATATGATTACCTTTCACTAAACATTAATGATAAAATTATATATTACATCTTAAATAATCCACTATGTTAGTCCTAGAAGTTATATTTATAAATATATATCTTCACCTTGTTAAATATTTCCAAAAATATCAATATTCATCACAAAATTATAAAAATTTAAAATAATTTGATCATAGAATATGTTTTCCATAACCAGAAAACAATGCCTCACAAATATTTACATAAAAAAATTATACTACCTAGAACGTCACATATTCCAATGTTAATCATTGTAACCATATTTCTTTTCGATTATGGGTCCAAGCCCCATATCATTACCAGATGTGCTTGGTTGTCTCCTATAATGTGAGTTTTACATGTTTATAAATATACAAAAACATATTTATAATTGTATTCATATTTATCCATAACATCATATCATTATAATGAATATGATGTCCATATTCTAAAATAAATTATTCATTAAATGACTTTTTTAACAACAATGTTTTTCTATAAAAATCATCAGTCTCAAAAAAACCAGTTAATTTTCATTAACTATAATTACCTCACGAATAATAAAATCACTTATATTATATTTTCCCAAATTAGGTGTTTTTTAGTAGATAATAATCTTACCATTAAATCGCATTTCTAGGTAATTATTACCCCTCAAAATATTCTTTCCAACCCAAAATGGAAAACCATGATGTAAAAATCCATAGAAGGTTCTAGAATCTCGTAACCAATGAACCATTTATAATTATATTATATATAATAAATTTATTAGACCCATATATAATTAAATATAATCAATGATTATTTTAACAAATTTTCTTCTTTTGGTATATAGGATAACATTTAGATTAAGGGGTTTACTCGGATAATTCCCATGTTTTCCAAAAATAAGACATCGAATTAAATATAATTATTTTTTTCTATGTACATTATTTTCCCATAGAAAAAATATATTCAACCATTTTAGATATTATCTTTTTTTATTCTTACTATAATCAGAACATGTGTGTTGTAAAATAAATATATTTTTTATCATATTTATCAATAGATATTTTATAAGACCCTATCAATCTCTTATTTTATGTGATGTTAAATTGAATTATATGAGACTTTTTTCTCATAATTTGAGACATCTCATTTGAAATAATCATAATATGTAAAACTACTCTTCCCATTAGTCTAGGAATCCAAGTAATGAAATCCTTACTTTTAATATCTCCTTGGTTTTTGTAAATCCTTCACATATTTCCCACCATAATCATAAAATTTTAAAATAATATTGATGCGAATAAATTAACACAAAAAATTTAAACTAATAAACCAGGTTGGAATAACATATAAATTGTATGTGTGTCTAAAATTTATAGCCACTAGTTTTCAATCTACATTATCTATTGTAATAATTCATATTAGTATTTATGACCTCTAATATTTTTAATTACTTTATATATATCCATAAAAAGTTTCTTGAATTTCAAAAACATATCCTCACAGAGTGTCAAATATGGGGTTCAGAAAGGCCCATTTTCATGTACCAGATAATGCTCGAGTAAATCCCAATAAAAGATTTATATAGTTATTACTCCTACGTACATGTGTTATTAAACCAAATCCTCTAATAATATCTTGACAATGATATAAATTCCTAGAAAAAACTCTTTATATACTACAAAATATTTGATTATATTTTTATATAATTAGTATAATAATATAACTAACCCAAATGGTTCTCATTAAGTTATTTTCATCCTAGATACAATTGTTAACTGAAACATTCTTATGACACAAACAATTATAAACCAATAAATTTACACGTATTATTAGATAATCATTAACATAAACATAAATTATTTACAAAATGATAAATGAAAAGACCTACTATATATTGAATATTAGGTAATAGAAATCAAGACGAAAACATAATCTTTTTAAATCCAATGTGATACTGAAAATACATTGGACCGTATATAACTGTATAAGATAAAATGGGGAATAAATGTCTAAAATAAGTGAGATAAAAATACATGTAACAAAATAAAAATGATAAAGAATCATAACTTGTGGGTCACAGGTATAACATGATAAAATAATAGAGGATGAACATTAGTGAAAAGAAGGAATAGTGAAATAAAAAATCGATATCATAAAATCATATAAATTTAGGAATATCTAGGAAGCATATAACATTACATAATCGTGAGTCAATAATAACATCCAAGAAAATATCACATGGTGTAAGGAGTCATGTAATAGATTAATATTACTCCCTAATCACTTGCATGATATCTCATGAGACTAAAAACATTACCCATTATATTTTAGCTCTATCTACGCACAACCATCATAAAATGTTCATGATTTATGTGTTAAATTTAATGGAAATAATTTAAAAGTAACCATTGTAATATTTATCCATGAAATTAAAAGGGGTTGAATAATCATTTCACATATCATATGAAAATAAAGTTTCATAGTGAATTACTTTTATAGGTGAAATTTTTAATGTATTACCCCATGAAAGAAAGGGAAAATAATATAGGTATATATGTGGAAGTCATGTATAGAGAATTTAAAAAAAATACTTAACATAAAAGGTTATTATCATTAATTAATTGAATAAAAATTAAAAAAATTATTAGCGAAAATAAAAATTATGAATTAAAAATAATTTATTTTAAAAAATTTACAAAATATTATATTAAAAATTCTATTTCAAATTTACATTGGAAATTTATAAAATAATCATCAATTATATGAGTTGTATTGAATGTACCTAATTTCATGCATGATGTATCTATTAATATAAATTGTAATTTTATATTTTTTTATGATAATTAAAAAGTACCATGATTGGTAAAATAGTGTAAGGATAATTTAAAGAAAATCTTGTGTAAAAATGACATTTTTAATAGAATAATTTTCAAAACATTGACTATATTTTTAGAAAATAATGATTTGGAAGAATATGATTTTTTTCCAAAGATTGAAATGATGTCAATGTTTCTCAAAAATAGTGTTTCAATCATATTATGTACCATAGAGATAAAAATGGAACTATTTCCTTAAAAATTCATTAATAACCATAGGAAAGAAAAATAAAAGGGTTTTATTAGAAAATGATAAAATAACAATCAATAATGAAATATCAAGAAAATATAATCTTGATTAAAATGAGATGAAAAAATAAATTATTACGTCATTGGTAATACATAAATCCCTAAATATTTTGAATGAATTATATTAATTGTTTTTTAATATAATATTAATAATTATTTATTCATTGTAAAAAATTTAAATGGGAATTATATGTATGATATAAAATAATTTTTTTTTAATAAATGGATAGGTGTCTGAAAGAATGATGTTTAGAGAAAGAACATATACCTTATGTCTGAAGAATAACACGTCTTCCTTATAATACAAAATAATAAATATATTTTAATTACATAATTTCAAAATAATGTATTTAAATTTCATTCTTCCATTTGTTTAATTTTTTTCCAAGTCAAATTCAATTATATGAAAAAAATTATACATGTCTTATGTTTTCAAATTAAACAATTCATATGCCAAAATTCAATTTTGTATGTTTACTATGGTTATAGATATTATTATTAAATAATATATGGAAAATTAATAATGGATTAATTATAATTGTTAGACTTGAATTTTTATTATAAAATTGACAATGAAGTAAGCTTCTAAAAATTATTATTGTTTCAATGATTTTGATTATTGGACTTTATATACATGTGTTACATTTCCATTTTTTGAAGATCCTGATGTATAAAATATAGGAATTATATTATCATTTCATGAAAATTATTATATGATAAATATCATTTATTTATTCGAATATCCTTACAGATATCATACATGTTATGTGGTATTTTACAGAAGTAACAACACTTCACAAGGAGATTGTCTGTCGTAAACAGAGATTAACTAATCATTTATTCAATATATGGTATAGTGATAATAATAAAAATATATTTATATTTCATAATGTTTTAAATTTCATTAATATTATATATAGACACAAAATTAATCCTTATTACTAATCATGTAAAACATAAGTGAAAATGAATTACATCAGTTTTCGAAGTGGTAGTATTCCTTACACACGAGTGACGTTACCATATACCATGAAAAATGGAACGAAAGAATTAATATGTGATATAATAATTAAAAAAATTAATCATGTCTTATGTAACATATATTTAAATTGAATATATCATTATATGAATCCATGGTAATCTTTGATGGAAAAAAAATTACATCAGTTTGCGAGGCGGTTGTCTATCGTACACACTATCAATAGTTTCAATAACAAATTGATAGAGGAGGAAATAATTATATATCATTACATTAAAAAATATATGTATATAGTATATTATTAATTTATTATATTAATATTTTTTAATATGATTTTATGGAGATGGAAGAAGAAATTCAATAAAATTTTTAGTTAAAGACTTTACCAACTCTTCATGCAGCATCTTTAAGATTGCAAAAAATACTTCATTGGATGGATTTATGAAAAATAAAAGGCTTCAAGGATGTGGAGATGGATTTAAATATAAATTATTTCAGTATTATTAGATCTAATGGTATATTTATTGTGTAATGGACATGATAGTGGGTGGCCTTTTATATATGAGTGAGACAAAAAATTGGTTTTTTAAATGAAATAATAACAATTACATATTCCACAACCACAAGGCTTCAAAGTTTCATATTTATGATAATTATAAGGTATAATATTTATATATGAACGTATAACAGGAACTAGGTAGGTTTTGGATCATTTTTAATCATTATCTATTTTTTTAACACCCCACTAAACCTATTTTTACCTAAACTGCATTACATATCTTTTATTATTTTCATTATTAATAAAGGTAAAAAAATAATATGACCATATTATATAACATAAATTATTTTGATTAATAATATGGAATCCATTTTTAAAAATTCAAGTCATATAATTAGAAATATATTGTCTTAAATAAAACCTGAAATGGGTTGAAAAAACAGTATCTTAAGAAATGAATTTTTTCTAAAACCTATGGTAATATTATATTGACTACATGATATATAATACAAATTTAAATAATTAATATTTATTTTTATTAATTTAAATTATATAATTTTCATTTAAATAAGTACTCATATTGGGTTATTTTAATTAATGATTTTGGATCATTATTATTTTCATTAAAATAATTCACAGGAATAAAATATGTTTTTATGTCTATGTATAATCATATACTAACATCGAGTATAAAGATGATTAAAATGTAATTAATTTGATATGAAATATGTAAATAATACTTATGTCATTTTATACACATGTTAAATTAATAATTAGAGTAGAAAATTACATTACTCATTAAAAAGAAATGAAAATTAATATGAAATCGGAATATTTTCTATTAAATGATAATTTAATATTAAATAAAGAATGTAAAAACATAACCCTATATTAATAATTATTTTATGATTTAGAAAATGAAATATATTTTATTATATGCATTTTAAAAAAAATAAAAAAATATATTATTTTAGCATAGAATTTTCTCAATGTAATTTTTGTTAATAAAAATTATTTTTGATGAAAAAAATGGAATTGCGTAAAATTTTGTGTCATTATCAAGGTAATGTATCAATTCATCCCAATACAATAACTATCATGTGGAAATTATTGATGTGGATTCTCAATCCCCATTTTATAGAATCTAGTTGTTGGGCGTTAATAATTATGTTTCAAAAAAACATCATCCCTAATAATCATCAATAAACAATCCAAAATAATAAAATAAATATATGAAACATCCCATGACTATCATGATCAAACATGCATAATATAAGAGATCAAAAAGAAAATAAAAAACCTAATTTAGACATTTTACAATTACAACCAAAACCAAAATAATAATAAGGGGAGGGAAACAAACAAGATAAACAACCCTATGTGCACCATGTGAGTCATCACCCTATACCACAACCACAAATACACACCGACAAAGCAATCAGTAGAGCATAGATCAATCATCACCACCATAGAGAAACATTCCCTTATTTGGGTAAAATATAAAATGGTCTACATGATTTTGACTATGTAGATAGGGTGTAAGACAAAATTACTAGTAGGATACCTCCAAAAAAGATTACATGAAATGACATTAGATGAATAATAAACCTTTTAGTTTTTCAAAAATAAATATGATATTGAAATAAAACATTCTTAAAAGCTGAATGAATAATTAAATACCACAATAATACGAAATTATAATCATATCATAACCACCATTGGAAATACCTAAGGCACTAGGGTTAATGGGTTCTTATGATTTTCTTACTATCTCTTATCTCCTAACTTATACATTAATATAAAACTCGAGTCTCCAATCATATTCACATGAATGTATAGTAAATAGTTATATGTAAATATTTTATAAATAGATTGATTTTCTTCATTTATGACACATCAAATATAATAGAACATGTATTATAATATATAAACCCAGGGTTCCATTTTCCAATTTCATTCCCTATGTTACATGAACATCATCTTACAAAATCATAATCTCAACATTAAAAAACACATGAAAACTAACCATTTATAATATGAAAATAAATTATATAACCCATAAACACACTAAAATATATTTAATAAAGGTTTCACACAACCCAAAAAAATTATAAATTATTTTAAATAACCAACACAAAATACTAATATCATCAAAAAATGTAAAAACATGGAACTACCTTCCTAATTCTTGGAAATAGGCCAAAACTGGTTAGAAACCATAGTCGAGACATAGAGAGACCTTTTAAAGAAAATTAAAAACAATAAACAATAAAAAATTTCCCAAAAAATCATTATTCAACCTATATTAGGTCAACATATCCACTGCAATAAATGAAACCAAATGTGATTAGAGGAGAGACCAAAAAAAGAAGAAATAAGAGAGTCAATTTTTACATGAATGATCCTTGAAGATCCATGGCCAAATCAAACACAAAAATAGAGACATATGGAGTGTATTGGAAGGGTTGGAAAACATAGGGATAGAAATTTTGAATGGGGTGTGAAATTAGAGATTTTGGGTAAAAAATTGGTAGGTTGGTTTAAGAATTAAATAATTTTTAATGATTTGGAAGGCCACACAATTATGGCCGCATGATCTTCTATTTCATGTGTCGGTCATATAGAACATTTGTCTATGTGGAAAATTGGCCACAAAAAATTCATGGATGGGGAATAATCTTGTGGGCCTAGATGTGTTCCCCTGATAGGGCCGGAGTCTTAGGCACATTGTTTTCCCTGGCAGTCCAGACTTTCGTGTGCTAGGTCATGCAACAAGGATAGTGCCATTGTCCAAGGTGCATGGTTTCTACTGTGTTGATGGCTAGTTTCTACTAACCATTAAAAAATTGTGTTCCTTATTCAATATAATACAAAAACTACTATTTTCTTCAAAAAATATAGTGAAAAAAAATGAAATAAACATAAGGAAAATTTTTAATAGAAAAATATCTCAAAATTACACCACTGATGTGCCTATTATCTCAATTTGAAAAAACATCTTCCTTTGGAAATTCAACCGGATATATGATCAATTAATATATGAGGATACTTCCCAAACACCCAATAAATATACTATCATGTATCATGATCATCAATTTCTTACTGCCAAGGACCCTAACTAATGGTTTAGATTTAATTTGATTCACTTTCCATTGAGAATCTATAGTCCACAAAGGTCTCTCAATCATACAAAAATCAGATTATTGATCCAATTCATACAAGTTCAATATTGTGTAAGGGGTTTATATTATATATATTCAATATTAGGACATAGAACATAACATATATTGAAAATAACATAGAATGAAATACAATCTAGTATTCCAGCAAACCAATCCTCTCGGAAACCAAAAAACCTCAAACATAGCTTAGTGGAAACTTTCATTTCGTACCTAGGAGATGGAAATACAACAAAGGGGGCTTCATTAAAAACACCTGACCGCCCAATGAGATATCCAAGGATTGGAACCACTAATTATATTAAGACTTATGGTGAATATATGCCATCAACAACCTGGTCTAGATTAAACAAACATTATCTAAGATATCATGCACCAGGATTAGTTCCCATTAGTAAATCTCATCTAATTATTTCTATATAAATGTATACTTATATGTTTTCCATAGATAAACACAATGGGATACATTCATACTAAGTATTTTAATTATTTTTAAACTCTAATTAAACAAATCCCAAATGGATATACAAAATGCCTCTGAAATCCATCACATATAAACCATGAATGAATAATATAACATTGTTTTACCACTCCATCTATCCATAAAATTGATGATGGTACACCATTATCAACATTATATTGATCCAAATTACCTTATTAAGAATTAACATAGCCACAGGGTAATATATGGGTCCTTATATGAAACGATAGATGATGGAACAACATAAAGGCTTGTAATCTTTTGAACATATAACTATTCCTACTCAATCATCATGGTTGAATTCTTTATTATACAAACAAGGGATTATTTCATTAGACTATTGAAAAAATCCCATATGGAATCCCTCCTATAGGGGTATTTGAGGAAATCCATTATTGATTTCCATAGCTACCTCATCCCAATTCTAGGTAGGAATTTTTAGTTGATGAAGTAATCCTTAGGGAATATGGTTATTAGCTACAACCTTCTATCAGATATACAATATAGATAAAATTTCATTTATATATATCGTATTATATATGGAAAAATGAATTGGAGATGCACATCATATAAAATTCATCATGGTCCTGATAAGAGCGGCTCACATATAATGGGACTATTAAACATTTTCATCTTTTAAAATGATAATGACACCATCAAGGAACCCATGAAGAAAAAAATCACATAAAATATAACATCCTTTCACTTGGAACCTTCCCAAAAATTAGAATATTATTACAATACTGATAGATCTCATCATTTGGATTCTCATCATGAACCAAATATAGAAGAGAAGATATCAAATTAACACTATCCAATAACATGCATCAACTAATCTCATTGATCCCCATATGTATTTGGGAAAACATTCCCTCAAATTCCACTCATAACTAGACACATTCACACCTTTTACTTTAATATTCCTACCTAGTGTGACCACTACCAAATTCCCTTTTCCTAGTTAGAGACAATATCAATTTCATACCCCTGACGGTTCCAGACCAATCAATGTTTCTGTAGATTCATATAATTATGGGAGAAAATTTAGGCTAATATCTTATGGTATATGTTTATTAACAACATATCCTTAAGAATATAATTATTCATTGTCTTAAAATCCTGTATCACAACTCCAAATTCCATGTCAGGGATGGGGTTTTTATTTTCAGATTTTGAGAAATGTAGATAATCATACACCACCACATGTTCATCCAAAATCTACACACACCCATGATCTATAAATAAAGAAAAGTAATAGACCACATATCCCATCCCAGAATTTGGTAATATCAATAATGGGGTGGTGGTGATCTTCCACTAACACTCCATAAATGATTCCTAACATTATAGGGTCTAATAAATCCCCACTCCCTTCCAATTGAGTACAATCATGGGTGGATAAATCTATGAGAAAATACTAATAATTAACCTATAATAACCTTCAAGGAAAAAAGAAATCATGATCTTGATGATGTTCCTCGGCTGACCACATGAAATCACCACTTCTATTTTTTCAGGGTCCACTAAAATCACCCATTATATGATAACATAGCATATGAAACATTAGTTCCCAGATCAAGAAAGTGAACATGGAGTGATTTTCATAAGTACAATGATCTCTATTAATTCCTAGAAAGATCTTAATGTTCTTATTGTGGTATTCCCTTATCAAAAAATAGACTAGGATATCATCTACAATCATTATTGGAAAAGAATTTATGCATTGATAGATCACTCAATTTGTAAGCTCTATGATAACCACTGGAGAATTTTTCAACCGGAAAGGTATGAATAAATACTCTATGTATCCATACTTGATTCAAAAGGACATCTTGTAAATATCTACCTCTCTAACCCTGACCTAGAGATACCAGGAGTGTAGGATGATAATGGAGATCTACCTTTACCACACATGCTTATCTAAGAGGTCCTCAATGCATGGAATGGGGTATTTATTCTATATTTTTAAAATGATCATTTTTTTTAATAAATAAAAATTTTTATTGACTAATCATTCTTAATAGAAAATATAAATTGGGAGTCCCAGGTAGAGACACTAATGTGAGTGAATCCTTTGGAATCATAATTATCAAGATTTGTATTTAATTTTTTCAACTTATTGGGGCCATAATATATGGGGGGAAAAGATATCATATATGTTCAATTAACTAATCCTATGGTGAATTATGCATACCACTCTAGATGAAAGTTAAGGGATTCGTCTAGAAACTCCCTTGGAAACTCATCCACTAGAGGAGAAAATCCATTATTGAAATTTATAACATCCTCCTCCATCATTAGAGATGATATATGGAAAATATTGTTTCCATAATCTGGAAGTGGAGGTCCATCATTCCTTGAATAGAGATTTCATTTACATTAGAAGACTTTAGTACTCCCACAAGGTGCCATGATTCTCACTTGGTGATGATAAAAATCAATTTCAGCCATGAAAACAAGTATCTACTCTATGTTGAGGATCACATATAATAGATCAATTTCTAAAACTATGAAATCATATTCCAACTCATCCCATGATAGGGAGATAGTGCATAGGATAAAATATTAACCTCAGTACCTCTTCTCATCAAGAATAATTACCAAAACCATCCCATATAGTATATTATTGGTTTGTAATTTCTAAAATTATGAATGATGGGTATTGATAAGATAATTATAATAACCCATGTAAAATATAACAAAATTTACCATTGATTCTATAAAAATAGTTCCTTAAACAATTTTAGTCCAGACATCTAATTACGATGGCACCTGATTCAAATAATGGAGATGATTAATCTCTACTAATTCCTGAGATTGACCATAGACTTGTGGGTCATCCTTCAATTTAATATACCCATAAGTGGATACAACCTTTCAATCAATCCCAACAGATCAATATCCTATAGCTCTTGATGCACTAGACTGATCTTGATATTCCATATGGTTTAAGGAACCTTCACCACTCTATGTCATAGGACCACTCATATAGAACCTATTTATGTGAAAAATCACCCACACTGATGGCAAGGACTTTGTGAAATAGGACATGCTTCATGTCCATGCCCCCAAACAACCTCAATAGTAGAATAAAACTGACCCCCACTAGTGGTTGATGATAAAGGAGGTCGGTAAGGGTGGACTAGGAAAACACCTCCCTTTTTCTCCCACATGAATCTATTACTTACCCTTTAATATGAACCACCTCCACCCTGAAACACTGCGGAAATTTCCAATTAAAAATCTTTCCTGATTTCAGGATCATTCTCGCCCATCTCGAATCAGTTCACCACCATGACATATGTCATCAGATTAAAAAGAAGGGATGGGACTGAATGTCCATCTAGAACCCATTTCAATGTGATGAGACTTTAACATACCATTAAAAACCACATCACGTTTGATGTAATCAAATTTTTTAAAATGATTTTTATCTTCCAACATAGTATGATCCCCCTGATAGATATTACAAAACATCCAAATCATAGTGAGGCATAATTTCTTAGGGATATACATCCCATTTTAGGAAATATTTATGTTCATACAACCCATATGTTCAAGGTTTCTAGCTTTAACCATAGATTCATCAACCTACAACTAGGACCCTACAACATGAATGAATGAAAATTAAACATGATCGTCTCACGAGTATCAAGATTCCCAAATATTTATTAATCCTTTTCAATCCAATTGTCCTCCTCATGGGATTATTTAATACCCCGAATGAATGTGGTTTTCTCTTGAGGTACACCTAAGCCTTTTACTTTAATAGATTATTTTTTGATTCCTAGGCATGTAAAGGACTAGACACCAATCTCTAATATAATACTTGGGAATCATGTACCACATCTTCAACAAAACTATAATCAAATGGTGATAGATAAATCTCACAAAAATGGCATGAGGATGCGCATAATGTCTTCGGGTTGGAATAAAACAACATCAATCCACAAGATAAGTGAAACCATTAATAAAACATCTATAAAAATTTGAGTAGCATCTAGTTCCAAACATTCCTATATATCATAATGAAACCATGAAAATAAAAATATCATGCCAAACCACTCCATCTCAGCTCGGTGTCCATCAATATTATGCATCATAGGCATCATACCTTTAGTGGAGTTAAACCAAATCCTAAACATCTTATGGTGACCTAAGGCCTATCCTGAGTTATTTTGGTTAAACACCACACTCATAATAAGTACATAGTTCCCTAAAATTCATATCACCAGTCTATCCAAAATCTCCAAAAAATCATTATTTACTCAAAGGGAACCCCCGCCTCTTATACCATTTTTTCATGTATGATGAAAGGTTTGTAACCAACCTGACACATGACCCGGCATATGGAATGACCTCAAGGGGTTCAGGATCCCCACAAACTAGAAAGTTGTTCATGGGAATGATGTATAACATTGGGGAAATATTCCTCCAAAAATAATAACAAATTAACTATCTAAAATAGTTTCATAGAACAAAGAAAAATGTATTAAAAATCAATCTCTAGAATAAATATCTCAGGATATCCAAATGAAAACACTAAAAATGAGTTAATCAATATAAAACTATAACCAATGCAAAAAATACTAATAATTAATGGAAAACCAACTAGACCAACAAGACACCATTCCATATGCGGATCAACACCCCCCAGAACCACCATAACACTCAACAATGATCGAACAAATAGAATGTTAAACCATAATCACCACCGTGGGGACTCGTTCCTTTACATGGGCCAATGATAATAATTTATAGATGCACTCAATGGTGTGTGTAGTGTGTGATAAAAAAATCTTATTTGGAAACCACTAAAATAGAATCCATACAATGAAATTAAATGAAAATTTAATATTCCATTTAAAAAAACCAATATACTATTTAAATTAAAATTTATTTTAATATAAAATAATAAGTAAATTAAACATCATGATGGAAGAATAAGAATTACATGAGAACCATGATCCATCCCAAATGTACTAGTGTTAACTGGGAAATATAATCCTTGTATACTTAGTGATCACATCTACTATTCATAAATATTATTTACCATCCTTTAATAATCATCACAGTAATTTATAGTTAGTGTTTTAATGTCAATTAATGTTAGGAAGATTGTGCCTTAGCCCTACCGACTTAGATAATATTCAACACCTACTCTTACCAACTAGATACCTAGGGTTACATTGTGACCAATTACATTTCCTATGACACTTGAACCTCCAATTACATAATCACACATTCATTATTCGAAAAAAACATAAAAAACAACAATTTATAATATGAAAAATATTATAAAAACCATATCCACCCAGAAATAATTAGAAAACATGTTTCAAACCAACAACATAATTTATATAACTAATTTAAAAACTAAAGAAATCATAAAAAACATAAAACACTATAAAATAATAGAATCAGCTACATCTTTCTTAGAGATCACCTGAATCTAGTAGTACACCACAACCACACCAAGAAGAGACTCTATAATGGAATTATAATGACATATCACAATACTTTTTACCTAAATAATTTGGATTTATCCCACATTCGGTCAACCAATACTTTGGAAAAAGAGATCCCAAAATAATGAGGAGAGGCCATTAAATATGAAGAAATAATAAGAGGATAAGATAATGTGATGGTTCCCTGATGATCTATGTCTAAATCACCAAAATCAATAGAGTCCACATGAGAGGAGAGGAAGAGGGAGGAATGGTTAGGGCTACGGATTTCAATTGGGGTTTGAAATGGTTGATTTGGGGATAAAATATGTGTTGGTTAGTATATGAATTTTAGATTTTTTTATTATCTGGTAGTAAAATGTGTTTTCACACCCAATATTATAGACTGTGCGCCAACTATGTGGCCCCTATACCCATGAGTAGTATTATCCACATGGTTTTTCTGGAGGTGTCTCACTCACATGGGCCTTGAAATGTGCCACTTATAGATCCACTATCCAAGTTTCACATTTATCCCTATAGTACCACAAACCCTTGAAATTGTTGGTTCCACATGTATAGATCCATTATCTATGGAACACCGTTTCCACATGTATAGATCCATTAGATACATGCTTTGTATTAATAGGTTTTAATATAAGTGAATGGATCATAAGATAATTATTCCTAATGTGGGAATCATATTCTTTAGTTTTATTCATATTAGAAATTTCATTTGATGTAGAATACTGTATAATCCATTTTATGGTAATTTATTTCTCATAGAGAATATCCAAGAAATTTTTTAACAGAGTATGATCGTCCAAGATTCCCATTTCATACAACATAATAAGAATAAAACATAATTATTGATAATAAATTTAGTAACTAACTGACAAGTTAAGAGAGTAGTATCTGTACACTTAACTTGTTTATTTTTAATTTGATGCAACAATGATTTTAATAATGGTACCCTTATTATTATTTATATAAACTATGCTAGTTATTTATTCTCTCTTTAACCTCAATTGGGGATGGGGCATTGAAAATAGATAATTATTTAGACAATTACTGACATATGTATGAGAAAATCAAATATTTGAAATATTTAGTCTGGAGACAGATAGAGGAGTTATAAAATTTGATATTGAATATGATACTTATATCCTCACATGTTAGAATATTTATGAATTTTTTAAAAACTAGTAGGGTCTTATATGATTCTAATCATTGAATAATTGTTTGGATCTTATTTTATACATATAAAAACATCCATAAAAATAAAAAAAAGTTGTATGTCACTGACATATTATATCACAATTAGTCTCATAGTCATGTACATATGATGTTATTAATATTTTCATGACTTATTATATACTCCCTTTATTTATTTTATATGAAATGTGCATAATTTTTGTGAAATATTAATGTTTTAATATTAAGTATAATTTTTGAGCATTTTTAGAAGTAGTCCAATTGAGTCAGTTTAATGTTTTAATAATAACTATCACTATACTGATCCAAATTGTGTGGTTTTTGTTTTTTAGGATTCTAATTTCAATATAAAACATTTCATTATAAGGTACCATGATCCAATTCTGCCATTTGAAGGGTCATATGGTCCTCACAAACAAGACCAAAGAATCTGTAAACAAACTGGAACAGCCTTGAAGATTGATTTACTGGGCTCAATACAGAATTACAAAAAAAATAACTCTCCACAATAATTCGGGGGACACTACATGTCATCTTGGATAAAAATTTCTCTGCCCAAATCCAAGTACAAGGGGCCCAAATGAAGCTTTGAAGTCCATCCCACCATTCTGGACGAGAATTAAAATCAGTATAGTATGCATGACATATCTCATTATGTAAGCATGAAATCGAGATGATATTTTTCAGTGTTCAAGAGGAGATATAGGCGGCCGACTTTGTTGAAGAAGTCATTCGGATTTGAAGGCATATGCCTGTCCCAAAATCCATTCACATTTTGGACATCAAAAAAGCATGGATAGAAATGGACAGTTTACCTTTTTTTAATAAAACCGCCATAACTTTGGCTCCACATGTCCAAATGCCTCCAACATTTTACAGTATTCGGACAACTGTATTATCTACAACTTTGAAGAAGTAGATATTTGGAGATTAGGCTGTCTGAATAGCCAAATTGTCAATGCACGTGGAGGGACATATTGGGAATGCAAACAGTCCACTCCTTGGGCTATAAATACTCTCCCCTTCTCTCCTTGAGAGGGGTTGGCATTTCAGAATAGAGGAGATCATATTGTCACGACCAAAGCATTTCCAAAGGCTTGGGAGGACCTTCAATACTCAAGTTTTTACTTGAGAGACCTTTCCTCCTCTCTTTGTTTTCACTTACTTTTGTGTCCTTCATTTTTGTAATTTTGTAAGTCCTTTATTTTGTAATTCTATTTTAATGAAAGTTTCTTCTTCAATATCTCTTATTCTCCTCCACATTCTGTATTTTAATATTAATTTTCTTAAAATAGTTTAAATTCAGTTCAATCCCCTTCCCTTCTTTATCTTCCTCATTCAATCTAAAGTTCGTTTTTAATTATCATCATTGTTCGTGTGTGTGTGTCGATATACCACTCTTTTCTTATCCCTTTCTTTTTCTTCTCTTATTAATTTATAATCATAATAATTATAACCAGATTATTAAACACCCAAATGTTTGAGTAAATCTCTCATTGGGGTGAGTTATAATTTAGTTATGTTAAGTGATTGAGAGCTTCTGCTCAATGAATATTCTTTGAATTAACATTGTGTATGTTGGACTTAACATGTCATGGATTAATGACTTGTTTTGTTTAACATGTGGTTTCCATGGATTATTGGAACCATAAATACACCACCATAAATAAGATCTGATTGAGATTATAACCTTAAGTTAAGTTAAGGCTTGGTTTAAAGCCTTAACACTTAGTAATTATAATCAATATCATCTTGTGACATGGGTGTTAATTTAAATGCAATATAAAGAAAAGCTCAAGGATATCACAAGCTTAACTAACCTAATGATGAACTCACCCCAATCTTCATCAATTTTTTAAATCAAACATCATCCATAAATTATTTCATAAGCTCTTCAAACAAACCCCCCAATCATAATATAATTAACTAAAAACAAACAACTATTACAAAGTATCATCGCCGAGGATTCGACCCGGGTGCTGCTATACACATTAGCAGAGCACCAGAACTTTGACCGGTCGATAGGTGACAATTGGACGTGCATTCCAAATGGCGATGTTTCTGGGGATGGTACTTTAAGTAGTAATTAGTTTCTGGTTATTGTCAAAAAAACATAAAGAAAAACCCATCTTCCTCTTAAAAATCATAAACTGAAAAAAAAAATACAAAGAAAAACCCATCTTCCTCTTTCTTCCAAAATCTCTCTGAATGCCATGTATCCTTCCAAACAATCCCTCGGATTTGTTTGACCCTAAAATTGAGCGAACACTTCTCCAACTTAGGAGGAACATAAGAGATACTCAAATAATTCAAGAACCAGTCCTCATCCAACCAGTTGAATCTGATATGGCCAATCCTAGGGAACAAACATTGAAAGAACTTATTGCCCCTGATATGAATTACCAACCCCTTGGTATTCAATATCCAAACATAGAGGCTGACTTCGAACTCAAATCGTGTTTGATTCATCTTCTACCTCATTTCCATTGGCTAGCCGGTGAGGATCCGCATCTATATCTCAAAGAGTTCCAGGTGGTGTGCTCTACCATGAAGCCTCAAGGGGTTTTTGAAGAACAAATCAAACTCTGAGCATTCCCTTTCTCCCTAGCTGACTCTACCAAGTCATGGATCTACTACCTCCCTCCTGGTTCCATAACTACATGGAATGACATGAAGCGTCTCTTTCTAGAAAAATTCTTTCCTGCTTCTCGTACCACTTCCATCCGAAAGGAAATAAGTGGTATCTGTCAATTCCCAAATGAATCACTCCATGAGTACTGGGAGAGGTTCAAAAAGCTTGTGGCAACCTTCCCACACCACCAAATCCCTGAGCAACTCTTGATCCAATACTTCTATGAGGGGTTATTGGCTATGGAGAGAACTCTCATTGATGTCGTAAGTGGTGGTGCTCTAGTTGATAAAACTCCCGCAGCTGTAAGAGATCTCATAAGTAACATGGCTGCAAACACACAACAATTCCATACTCGAGCACATGCTCAAGTAAAACAAGCCCAAGATAATCAATCAATTGAGCCTAACAATATGACTAAGTGGATGAGTGAACTTACAGGTCTTGTGTGTCAACTAGCGGTGGCTACCAAATCCCCAACCTCGTCTTCTCCGCAATCAATGTTTCCTGGACCTGTCAAAAACTGTGGAATCTACAACTCTCCATCTCATCCAACTGACACATGTCCACAACTTCAAGAGGATAAATCTGATTCATCTGGACCAATGGAGCTCAATGCAGCATATGCTCAGCGGAACACCAATCCTCAACTATCAGGTCAGTTTGTTAGAAAATTCAACCAACCTCACTCTGATCCCTTCTCCTCTAACTTTAACCAAGGATTGAGGTATGGTAATCCCGTATCTCATCCCCCTCATTTCCCTCCTCAAAACCCAATCCAATTCCAATATGGTCAAGGTGGAGGTAACTTCCATCAACCTTATCCTTTTGTTCCTCAACCTCAAAAGAACAATCCTCCTCCTGGATTCCATTATCCTAGTGAGCCTTCCCAATTCCAAAACCAATACAATCGATTTCCCAAGAACCAAAATCAAGGCAATCCCAACCAGGGACAAGCCTCTTCTTCAAAGCAACCATGGGAAAGTGCAGTGGAAGATCTTTCCTCCTTCACCCGTTCTAGCCTTAAAAACATTGAAACTCAAATAGGTCAACTTGCATCCCACCTGAGCCAGCAACAACAATCAAATTCTTCCCAACTCCCAGCTCAACCATTACCCAACCCCAAGGGTAATGTAAGTGCAATTAAACTTAGATCAGGAAAGCAACTTTCTATGCCTTAAGATAAATCTTCAAACCCTCCTTTGAATGTTGACCTAGAAAATGAAAATAAAAAGAAACTTGAAAAGGAACCTGAAACCATTCCCTCACCTCCTTCCATTCCACTTAGGAATCCAATTCCTTTTCCTCAAGCCGTTTCTAAACCAAGGAAGTCCTTTGAACCTGATCCTGAAATGCTTGACATGTTTAGACGTGTTGAAGTCAACATTCCCCTCTTAGATGCCATAAAAAAAATTCCTAAGTATGCCAAGTTTCTTAAGGAATTGTGCACCCACAAGAGGCAACTTAGTACCTTTGAAAATGTTTCCACCCAGCAGTCTATTCCAATAAAGTGCAAAGATCTAGGGACCTTTACAGTCCCATGCCAAATTGGAAGTTCCAACTTTGATGATGCACTCATAGACCTAGGAGCCTCAATTAATGTCATGCCCAAATCCATATTCTCCAACCTTGGTCTAGGTCCCTTGCACCCAACGGGTGTTGTCATTCAGTTAGCCAATAGAAGCACAACCAGTCCTGAGGGAATAATTGAGGATGTCCTTGTCCGAGTCAATGATCTTATCTTCCCTGCTGATTTCTATGTCCTTGACATGGAAGGTGAGACGAACTCTTCTCGATCTCCCCTAATTCTAGGAAGATCATTCCTCATGACTGCAAGAACCAAGATTGATGTCCATTCAGGCATCTTATCCATGGAATTCAGTGACCAACTGGTCAAGTTCAACATTTTCCAAGCCATGCGATACCCATCTGAGGATCACTCTGCATTCTCAATCCATGATTTTGAGGACACTTCTAAGATTCAATCGAACCCCAATCCACCATGTTCTTCATGTTCTAATGATAAAGGATCTTGTGAAATCTGCACCATAATTAACAAAGTCATAAATGGTGAAGTTGATGTGGACCTCTCATTCATAGACTCTATCAATCTAGAGGAACTTGAAAACTCTCTTGAATCCCACATCAACTCTGATCTCTACTGCTCCACCTTGGACAGCATTGAGAAAAATGAATCTGAAGAAACTGAAGTCCCTTCCTCCATTTCTGAGTTGTCTATCCCAAAAGTGAAATATGAGATTGATCTGAAACCTCTTCCTGCACACCTAAAATATGCATTCCTCTTCCATGATCACTCATATCCTGTCATTATCTCTGCCACACTTACTGAAACTGAGGAGTCCAAACTTGTCCAAGTGTTAGAGGAAAACAAAAAATCCTTAGGTTGGACCCTAGATGACATACCAGGAATCAACCCTGCCCTTTGCATGCATCACATCCATCTGGAGGAGACATCCAAACCAGTTAGACAACCCCAAAGAAGACTCAATCCACTCATACTTGAGGTAGTTATGGAAGAGATCACCAAGCTTCTTCAAGCCGGTATTATCTACCCAATTTCTGATAGTGAATGGGTTAGTCCAATTCAAGTTGTACCTAAGAAGGGTGGGATAACTGTTGTCACAAATGAACATGGGTAGGTAGTCACAACTCGAGTGAAGAACAAATGGCGTGTATGCATCGATTATCGAAAATTGAATGCTGAAACATGAAAAGATCACTACCCTCTTCCATTCCTTGATCAAATGCTAGAAAGATTAGCCGGAAAGTCACACTATTGCTTTCTTGATGGATACACCGGCTATTTTCAAATCCCAATCTCACCTCAGGACCAAGAAAAGACTACTTTCACATGCCCCTTTGGAACATATTCATATAGAAGAATGCCTTTTGGACTTTGCAATGCTCCTGCAACATTCCAGAGGTGTATGATGAGTATCTTTTCAGAATTCATTGAACACTTCATGGAATTCTTCATGGATGACTTCACCATTTATGGTGAGTCATTTTAGTCATGCTTGCATTCACTCTCTCTAGTCCTTCAAAAGTGTGTCAGGTGTAACCTTGTGTTAAATTTTGAAAAATGTCACTTCATGGTTGAAAATGGGATTGTTCTAGGGCACATAGTTTCAAAAGATGGTATTGAAGTCGATCCTGCCAAAATTGAAGTGATCCAATCACTTCCTCCACCCACTTCTATTCGAGACATCAGTTCATTCCTCGGTCATGCCGGTTTCTATCAGATATTCATCCATAACTTCAGTAGGATTTCCCTCCCACTCACTCAGTTGCTCCAAAATGATTTCACCTTCCATTTTGATGAGGTTTGCAAGAGAGCCTTCATTGAACTCAAAACTTCTCTTACATCTGCCCCGATAATCCAACCCCCAGATTGGTCCTTACCCTTTGAGTTAATGTGTGATGCTTCTGATAGAGCTGTTGGGGATGTTCTTGGTCAAAGAAGAGAAAAGATTCCTCATGTCATCTATTATGCCTCAAAAACATTGGATGAAACTCAATATCACTACACTGTGACTGAAAAGGAACTTCTAGAAGTGGTTTTTGCCTTAGATAAATTCTGGTCATATCTCTTAGGTTCCAAAATCATCATCTTCACAAACCATTCTGCTATTAAGTTCTTACTCAAGAAAAGTGATTCCAAACTGAGGCTAATAAGATGGATCCTAATGCTCCAAGAGTTTGACCTTGAAATCAAAGATAGACCTGGAAAAGAAAACCCTGTGGCTGATCACTTGAGTAGAATTCCTAATTCTCCTCATTCTGAAATCATTGATCCTGAATTTCCAATTGAGCACCTTTCATCTCTCACTCCAAAACTACCATGGTATTCCCCAATTGTAAATTACTTGGTTTCTGGTGTTTTTCCTAAAAAAATTTCAAAAGAACAAAAAAAGAAGTTGAAAAGTGATTCAAAATACTATTTTTGGGAAGAAAATAAACTTTGTAAAACTGGGGCAGGCATGGTAATTAGGATATGTGTTGATGAAAATGAGCATTCTTCCATCTTAGAATTTTGTCACTCACTTCCCGGAGGTGGCCACTTTGGACCACAAAGGACCTCCCTAAAGGTACTAGACTCTGGATTCTTCTGGCCTTCACTCTTCAAGGACTCACATGAGTTCTATCAATCATGTCCCACTTGCCAAAAGTTCGGCACAATCTCCAAAAGAAATTAAATGCCCCAAAAGCCTTTAATTTTATGTGAGATCTTCGATGTTTGGGGTATCGATTTCATGGGACCATTTCCCCCTTCCAATGGATTATCATACATTCTTCTTGCGGTCGATTATGTTTCAAGGTGGGTTGAGGCCAAACCCACTAGGAAGGATGACGCTCATACTGTTAGTGAGTTCCTAAAGACCCACATCTTCCAAAGATTTGGCACACCACGTGCCTTGATCAGTGACTTAGGAACCCATTTTTATAATAGAACCATGGAATCTCTTCTGAAAAAGAATGGGGTTGTACATAAAACTTCAACTGCATATCACCCCCAAACAAATGGCATGGCTGAAATCTCTAATAGAGAAGTGAAAAGGGTACTTGAGAGAATTGTAAAACCCACCAGAAAAGATTGGCCTGAGAGACTTAGTGAAGCCCTTTGGGCTTATCGAACTGCCTATAAAACACCCATTGGGTTGTCTCCTTTTAGGTTAGTTTTTGGTAAAGCATGTCACTTACCAGTTGAAATCCAATATAAGTCTTTTTGGGTTGTGAAAACCTGTAATTTTGACTGTGAAAAATCTGGTGAAGAAAGATTGTTGCAATTGGATGAACTGGAAGAGCTTAGACTTGAATCCTATGAGAATTCCAATCTGTACAAAGAGAAGGCTAAGGTACTCCATGACAGACACATCCTGAGAAAGGTATTTCATGAAGGTGAAAAGGTAATGCTCTTCAATTCTCGATTTCGTCTTCATCCAGGTAAGCTTAATTCTCATTGGGAAGGTCCTTTTGTTATTACTAACATTTACCCATTTGGTGTAGTATAAGTCCAAGACCCCTCTTCCAAAAGGACATTCACGGTTAATGGACATCGGTTAAAGCATCACCATGAGAGGACATGCAATCCCGGAACAACATCAACTTCTACTGGCTCCCCAACTTCTCTAGCTGACCTACCACTAGATGGAGAAGGCGACCCGCCAAATCCAAACCAGGGGCACCTCTTTCCCTTTAACTCTCTCTCTATCTCTTCCTCTCTCTACCTCTTTCTTCTTATTACTCTCTCTTTCATTTTTTACCACTTTATTCATCAAACTCTTTCTTTTTCTCATTCGTGTGTGGGTGTTTATTTTAAAAAAAACCTTAAAAACTAAAAAAACCAAAAAAATACAATTACTTAAAAAAATTACAAAAAAAAGAGTCATGCTTACTCACCATCGAGTTTTGAAATTTTGTCCAACCATTTTGGGGAGTTAACAGATATGTTTTCATCACAAAAATTTTGTATTTTCATCATGACTTTGGATAAAGAATTTTGTGTCAAAATTAACAAATTTTGAATGCTCAATTTTTGATTTAGAAAATGCTTTTCCAAAACTGTGAGAACAAACAATTGATTTCATGCCAAGGCCACCTATGGCCATCTTTTCAAAATGTGTGTTTTCACCCCTGTTTGTGAGTCTTGAGTTTGTGGACCTTCGAGCTGAATTTCCTACCTTAGTGTGCATTAATATGATAGAGGAATTTTCTGAACCACATGAAACTCACAATATCCAAATAGCCTCCCATTTCCCTTACATTAATCCTCCTTTTGAAATCCCCTTCGAGCCTATGAAAACCTTTTCTTTGATAGCCACATTACAAGCCCAATACCTTATCCCACCCAATATCAACATGGATTTTCATTGCATAAGTTTTTGAAATTTAAGTGTGGGGGGGGGGAATGGATTTCATTTTTGGGTATCATTTCCTTACTTTCTGGTGTGTTATCATATGCTTGAGTACAAGCATCCATTTTAGTATGGGGGGAGGTTTTTATTCAATGGTATTTGGGAATGTATTGTACAAATGATATAGAAAAGTTTTCAAAAAAATTCAAAAAAAAATTCAAAAAAAAAATGAAAAAATGGGTTGTGTCTTGGGTAGGTCAAAAATCACTCTTCCTCAACCTTTGATATTATTATAACTATTACAATTAGTGTCATGAGGAGATCAAAAATGGGTTGGGATATTAGTGTGAGATCTTTCTCAAGGTCAACTTTCGAAAAAGCAAAGAAAAAAAAAGAAAAAAAAGAACACTTGCATCATATTCTTATATCATTGGGAGAAGTTTGGTGGTTTATAAATATTTCATCTTCTCATCCCCTTCATATTTTCTTCCTCTTTTGTGTCTTTCTTCACACAATCATTCCCTTGTAAATATGTGTTTTCATTTCCTTCCATGTTTTATTTCAAAAAAAAATGTGCATTGTTTTTCTATGTTGGTATTTTAACCCTCTTATTCTCTCTCTTGGACATTATATTACTACCGTCCCATAGCCACAGAAAAACCTCATTAAAAATACCTCTTGATTATTGTTCAATTTGGATAGGTATTGTAAGCTGAGAGCTCTTACGAACTCTAAGATTTTCACTTTTGGTTGGTGAAAGAGTGAACCTCCACAAATAAATTTTATCATCTTGAGAGGTGTGAGTTTTGAGTGTCCACATTCTCTATTTCTAAATTTGAGCATGGAAAAATGAATTAGTTTTGGAACATTGTTTCTGTAATAAATTGTGGTGGATTTCAAAATGGATGAGTGAAATAGTCCAAACCTCCCCTGATTGGAGAAAACAAAATTTTAATATCTGTTGGTGAGTAAAAATGATTTTGTCATGTTTTTATATTTGTTGCACATGAGGACATGCACAAAACTAAGTGTGGGGGAGTTGATATTATTAATATTTTCATGACTTATTATATACTCCCTTTATTTATTTTATATGAAATGTGCATAATTTGTGTGAAATATTAATGTTTTAATATTAAGTATAATTTTTGAGCATTTTTAGAAGTAGTCCAATTGAGTCAGTTTAATGTTTTAATAATAACTATCACTATACTGATCCAAATTGTGTGATTATTGTTTTTTAGGATTCTAATTTCAATATAAAACATTTCATTAGAAGGTACCATAATCCAATTCTGTCATTTGAAGGGTCATATGGTCCTCACAAACAAGACCAAAGAATCTGTGAACAAACTGGACCAGCCTTGAAGATTGATTTACTGGGCTCAATACAGAAGTCCAAAAACATTAACTCTCCACCATAATTCGGAGGACACTACATTTCATCTTGGATAAAAATTTTAAGGCCCAAATCCAAGTACAAGGGGCCCAAATGAAGCTTTGAAGTCCAGCCCACCATTCTGGCCGAGAATTAAAATCAGTATAGTATTCATGACATATCTCATGATGTAAGCATGAACTCGAGCTGAGATTTTTCAGTGTGAAAGAGGAGATATAGGTGGAAGACTTTTTTGAATAAGTAATTCGGATTTGAAGGCATCTTCCTATTCCAAAATCCATTCACATTTTGGCCATCGAAAAAGCATGGATAGAAATGGACAGTTTACCTTTGTTTAATAAAACCGCCATAACTTTGGCTCCAAATGTCCAAATGCCTCCAACTTCTTAGAGTAGTCGGAAAACTTTATTATCTACAACTTTAAAGAAGGAGATATTTGGATATTCGGGTGTCTGAATAGCCAAACTGTCGATGCACGTGGAGGGACATATTGGGAATGCAAACAGTCCACTCCTTGGGCTATAAATACTCTCCCCTTCTCTCCTTGAGAGGGGTTGGAATTTCAGAAGAGAGGAGATCATATTGGCACGACCAAAGCCTTTCCAAAGGCTTGGGAGGACCTTACATACTCAAGTTTTTACTTGAGAGACCTTTCCTCCTCTCTTTGTTTTCACTTACTTTTGTGTCCTTCATTTTTGTAATTTTGTAAGTCCTTTATTTTGTAATTCTGTTTTAATGAAAGTTTCTTCTTCAATATCTCTTATTCTCCTCCACCTTCTATATTTTAATATTAATTTTCTTAAAATAGTTTAAATTCAGTTCAATCATTTTCCCTTCTTTAGCTTCCTCATTCAATCGAAAGTTCGTTTTTAATTATCATCATTGTTCGTGTGTGTGTGTCGACGTACCACTCTTTTCTTATCCCTTTATTTTTCTTCTCTTATTAATTTATAATAATAATAATTATAACCAGATTATTAAAAACCCAAATGGATGAGTAAATCTCTCATTAGGGTGAGTTATAATTTAGGTATGTTAAGTGATTGAGAGCTTCTGCTCGATGAATATTCTTTGAATTAACATTGTGTATGTTGGACTTAACATGTCATGGATTAATGACTTGTTTTGTTTAACATGTGGTTTCCATGGATTATTGGAACCATAAATACACCACCATAAATAATATCTGATTGATATTATAACCTTAAGTTAATTTAAGGCTTGGTTTAAAGCCTTAACACTTAGGAATTCTAATCAACATCATCTTGTGACATGGGTGTTAATTTAAATGCAATATAAAGAAAAGCTCAAGGATATCACAAGCTTAACTAACCTAATGATGAACTCACCCCAATCTTCATCAATTTGTTAAATCAAACATCATCCATAAATTATTTCATAAGATCTGCAAACAAACCCCCCAATCATAATACAATTAACTAAAAACAAATGACTATTACAAAGTATCATCGCCGAGGATTCGACCCGAGTGCTGCTATACACATTAGCAGAGCACCATAACTTTGACCGGTCGATAGGCGACAATCGGCCGTGCGTTTCAACATCCTCTCACTTTGAAATAATATGTTAACCTGAATTGTGATATTTTCCCCAATGAAAACATTATTGTTATTTGGGGAAATGTACAGTGAAAAAAAATAATATGTTTTACCAAATGTTTCATATGTATTATTCACAAAATAAGAATAACATAACTCTAATAATGATGTGGAGATAAATTTTGAATCTGAAATCCAAGGGCAGTTAGTCATCGATAAATTCAATGACATTAATATGGGGTTTGATCTAGTCATACATCACCTATTATGGATTGAATAAATTGAAAATATAATTCCCTTAATAAATTTTCTAGATATTCTAGTTTATCATACCCAATACTAGGACCACCAAATTATCATTTGGCTACTTTCTAGCTATAAAACCAAAATAAATGCCTCAAATATTACACCATAGTATAAATCATTAACCATAAGATGGTTTCTGCTAATTGACATTACCATGAAGTCAAACGAGTGGAACTAATATTTAATTTGAGGGTTGACCTATGAACCCCATTTTTTTCAAGAATATCTTCTAATGTGAAAAAATATGAATCTCTAAGCATTTTTGTTTTTAGAGTTGTGAAGTTGAAAGTCCTCAACTAATGATTTTTCTCGTTGGGGATAATGAAGGTTTCAAACCACATAATATAAGGGAGGTATACTTTGATGGATTCTATTTTGATTTATTTAATTGAGAATTTTTTTTATTTTTTTATTTTTTTCATTAATAAAAATAGTTAATTTATTTGGAATTGATAGAGATATCATATTCATCATCTCAACCGAATGGATAACACTGTCCTCTCTATACACGATATGAATGGTGATCATATATTGGATACATAGACTATAAGTGTCCCAAATTATATTCTTTTTATAACATGTTAATGACACTAATGATTGAAAAAACTCATACCCATCTATTATAATTTGAGATCTATTGAAATTTCATTAATTTTTGGGGCACAAAAATGGCCTTTCGTAGTTCTTACTTAATTCATCTTCGGAAAAGAGATCTGTGAAAAATGACCTGCCTAATATCTAGTTTTCCAATGATTCCATCATTACTAATATTTATATATGTACATACATTTTTGATACGTTACAGATATTCTCTTTATTCTAGTTATTATATCTTAAATATATCCCCTTTGAGTGGTCAATATCTTGAATGAAATTTCTATCTAATAAAATATTTTCTCTAGTTAAATTTAGATTGTCATTTATCTGAATGATTTATTGGTTTTATAAGATTTATCTAGTGATGGAAATGTCTCCTATATAAATAATTCTGAACATAGTAAGCATTTAATATAGTGGGTAGTTTCGGATCCCATCTCTCGTAGGTTCTGATAGAATCTAATTATTCTGGATGGCATGTTATCATTAAGCTATCTCAACGGTAACATCCCAAGTAAATAAAGAACAATACATTTTTATTTTTATTAATATATATAAATTAAATATTAATTTTAGTTCAAAGGGGTTTCTATGTTCAATGGCGTACCTGATACACAACAATGGGTTTCTTTGAAATCTTACATTCCACACAACGTTATGTTATACCGAAAAATAATATAATATTATTATATTATTATTATTTTAAATGGTAGTTAACGCATAGCCGTTGTATTGGAATGAATGAACAGAACTAACTAAAATATTATAAACATGTTTGTTAAATGTTTTTACATTTTTCCAATAAAATTTAGAGGCTTCAAATGTGAATGAATCTAATTTTAAGCATAAATATTATATTATTTTTTAAATGGTCGATTTACCTCCTTTTGATGGCGAACCCACTTTAAATATACTTTTTGTCACATTTATATGTTCTATTTGAAAAAATAAAATTATTCTTTAGAATCGAGATATCAAAATAAACTTTGGGTAATGGTTTTTTATTTTTCTGATAAAAATCATTTTTTAAAATGAATAGTAAAAAATACTGTATTTTAATTCTAAACTACCTTTTACTCAAATTTATTTATATGGTTAGATAATTTTTTTAAATTTTTTTTAATGTTTAATTGGACTATATTTTTACCATTAAATCAAATTTTGTTAATTTTAATTAATTTCACTTTGAAATTGGACATAAACAAGTGTCAATCTTTTGATCGTTATTACTTTTAAAAAATAGGCTTTTTGTTTTGACAATTGGAATTGATTTTAAATCAATTAATGAAACTTATATGTTTTGAATTTGGTAAAATAGAAATCATTTTTGAATTCAGAATATCACATATAGTTAAGATTGATTTTTTATTATTTTTCTAAAAACCATCAATTTTTAATGAATAGTGAAAACACTAAGTACTAGTTAAATAACTGACTTCTTCATTTAAATGATATTTTACTGCATCTATGAATTGAATTTTGAAAATATAACATTCATGGTGGTTATTAGTATGTAAAATGTGGTTCAATAAGATGAAAATAATTTTTGGTGAATAGTAACTTTTGACTTTTATTTACCGCAGTTAAAGGTAAATATGGTAAATCACAGTAAAAATAATATTATAATAATATTAAATTACTTTAAAATGTGTCCTAATCCTATTAGTTGATACATTTCCGACCATGGGCATCCTTGGGTCGAATTTGGGAACCCATTGATCCACTTAATAGTGATAATGACACTTTATATTAATTAATATAAAGTAATGACAAAAATGACATAAACATATATATTTTAGTAAATCATTTCATACGTGGAATTGTATAAGTTATCTATTCAACAATAAATATTAATTTGAAATATAATAATATTTCCAACATTGTGGTATTTTTTTATAATTTTTAGACATCATATAAAAAAATCATTTATGACTCAATAATGATGTAGTGTTTACCTCATTAAGGAATAATTGAAATAAATAAAATTATAAAAATTAAAACAATATCCAAAACCTATCCAATTATTATTGGATTATTTTATTTCAAACAATTTTCATCTTAGAATAGACTTTAATAAGTTTTGGACATTTAAAAACTGAAAATAGTTATATAATAAAATAATATTTTCAATCATTCCTAAAGAGCCCCTTTCCCCCTTATAAAAAGCCATCACCTCTAACCTATTACTCACACCTCTTATGCCCCTTGTCTCATCCAAAATCTATCCAAATGAGCTCTCAAGATCATTTTATTCCACTTATAATCATTTCCTTAGGAATAAGTCACTTCATGAAATCTTTTTGGGACAATCCAAAGGGAGTTACCCGATTTAAAGGTAACGTCTTCTCTTAAGTTCTTTTGGTTTATTTCCCTTATCCAAACCCCTAAACTCCCTTTATTTATTTTATTTATAACAAAACCAGTATCATAAATATACTAGTATGTTGTTTTTAGTATTATTCTAACTACACTTACACACACCTCAATCTAACGGTTAAAGAACATATTGTTTCTGTGGACGGTGAACTACTGCCTCATGAAATGATGATTGTTCAATATTCTCCTACCACCTATTATGGTGGACATTATGATGGAACTATATTTATATGTGATATATATAATATATATATATATTGTCTATATGCTTATTTTTTTCATTTATCTCATACCTTTATGGTTTCCATAATGGGTAAATACGATAATTTGATTTGAGGAAGTGCGGACTACCACCCCCTTAAAGTGATATGACTCATTCATGCCATACATGGAATGTATAAAGGATGGAGTTAATTAAATTAAATAACATAGATATTATTATTGAATTATTATATACCTATTTATAATTAATTTTTTTTCCTTTTAATATAAAATAGAAATGAATGTAGTGTTCATGCATACGTACGGCTTACCGTCTCCATGAACAATGTGTTCCATTTCTTAACTAAAAATGATATGTAATATTATAAATACATATATACTAGATATATATGATATATATGATATATAAATCAGTAATATCATTATTGAGATAATTGAATTTTTATAACGTGGACAATTTTTAAATATAATAAGTTCATTTTTACTGAAGTTCCGAACATTGACAAAATGTCCGATATGAACTCAAATAATTAACTAATTGTTATAGCAAGGTAATAAGTAATATAAATGGAATAATAAATTTGAAAAATGTTCCTACAGAATTAAAAAATAACTTAATTGTATTATTCAGGAAGAACACAGAACATAAGAGTCAAGTCGGACACGAGGTAATGGGTTTCTTATCTCACTATTAATTTTATGAGATTTCCAAAGTTCACAACATATTTATTGCATGTGGTATATTTTGTACTGCCAATTGATATATATTATCATGATTATATTTATATTCTTGGTATTTTTTTATTAATTTGGGGGTTATTGACTTTTGGTCTTACGACTCGATTGATTACGACAGGGTAAGGGGTTTTCATCTCACATTTTATTCCCGTGTGATTAATGCTATATTTTCCACTGTTTCCTTTTGTGTGGTGTAATTAATGTACATTATTATATTATTTGTGTAATATACTTTAATTTATGGTTATTTTAATCTTAATTTTATGATCCTTCTTTCATGAGGTGAATTTTTAGTATGTTTTCAAATCGGTAAGTGAATTTTTAATTTCAATTTCCACTCATTTAGTTTTACTAATACTTCATTGATTATTTTACTCCATGATTAGGTGTGAAATCACTATTTATTATGTATATAGTAATTTTCACTCCCCATTATGTGGATATAATTTTGATACACCTAATCACTCCATTGATAAATTATTATGTCAGCGATATAAACTTTATAAGAGAAATCTTAACCCAATTTCCATTCATTGAGTTAAACATCCAAGTCATTGGTGTTATTTTTACAGGAATATGTGTGAATGAACTATGATTGATTTACACTAAATATCCAATCATATTGAATGTATTTATATTTTTAACACATAATTATGTCATTTATTTATCCTCAACTTAATGATACAATCATTATAAGGGATTTCATCTCAATTTACATTCCATTTAGACTTATTTGTTGTTATACACCAATTACCTTTTATATAATGTATATTCTTCCCTTTTACATATTATATCATGAATCTTCCTATTCTCGTGATATTATAAGCTTTGTTTAAAGTTATTCTATAATTATTTTTATTCAATTATTTCCTCAAGTGGTAATGAACTCTTTAACTAAAATATCATTTTAAATGTTTTAAAGATTTATTCTTCTAAATATGTATCATTAATTTCCATGTTTTCAAAATGTTTTTAAGGATTTATTTATATGGACATTAATGTTTTAAAATGTTAATTCCTTTAAAATTTTCTATGTGGTATGGGACACTTTGATTCAAAAATCACTTTATTAAATGTTTTAAATGGTTTTGAAAATGGTTTGATAATGAATTGATTATTTCAATATCATGAAATTATATATTTTGATGGAAATGTGGAAATTTTATCTTTTTTATACTTGTTTTATGTGTTACGAATATATTATGGTTATTGGTCATATTTTATGTATACGGGTGGATTCATTAAAAACCTAGGGCAGGTGAGCCTGAGATAGCTCTCCAATGCCTTGGGTAACGTGATAGAGGTAAACGTTAATGTTTCTCCTAAGAGATTTAGGGAATATATTATGATGGGTTTTCCAAATTTAACTCCCAATGTATTTGTAAAAGATACAATGTAAGTATTATATGTATTCCATAAGTTACATTAATGATTTATGTCTTTTGTGTGTTATTCATAAATCTTATGATTTCACAAGGTATGTTATGAATGAAAAATATAGTTTCATTGATTTGTATTTATTGATGGTATAATGTTTATTTTCAGTACTTTATGACCCTTACTGAGATTTTTATGCTCATCACACGTTTTGAAATGTTTTTCACAAGACTTAAAGATGAATAGGGTTAAGGATGGGATCACAGAAAAGTCATGTTGTATAAAACATAGAACTAAGCGTGTTACTTTTTTTTAATAATTTTTTTTATGAAAAAAATGGATACTGAGTAGAAGTGTCTACTTTATAATTTTTGAGATGTAATGTAATTTATATGGGCTAATTCTATAAAACTATAAACCTAAAATTATCTTCAATGTTAATTATTAACTTAATTCAAATTTATATATTGTTTAAGGCTAGGGTCTTATAGTTGGTATCATAGTTCAGTTTAGAAAACTTTAGGGATTATGTTTTTTTGTTAAACACATGGTTAGTCCCTATGTCTATTATTTCAGTTAAATACTTGTTTTATAACTTTTTCCAATTGAGGAAAGTCAGCTACAAATGGAAGGAGGAGGATCTCAAATGACGATCCAATCTCTTCCTAATGACATGCTGGCAATAATTATTGTAATGTCTTGTTCAGATGATTGTGAAACTTTTTATAGCATACAACTCACTTTTATGTAGTGGTTTAAGATATCTAACACATACAATATACCTTGATATCATTATTGATCATGGGTATTATTTAATAAAATCCTATTTTCACAATATTCTCATATTTTCAAGAAAGGTAAATATTATCAAGAAATTTTCAAATATTTTACCATATCACATTATTTTAAAGCATATAGTGATTTTGAAAAAGGTGCTAAAGAAAGAGACCTTTGCACAACCTATTTATATTTTTTTTATAATATAGTCTCTCAGCATATAGTTGCGGTATTTGAAAAGGACCATTGATTGAATATTTCAACTCAAATTTGGTCTAACTGTTTTATAAAAAATCACATTTTATTAGATGTTTTGAAATTATATGTTATACATGATTATTTTACAAAACATTTTTTATGTGAACTACCATATGACCCATGTTGTACAACGTGTATTTGGATGAAGGATTAAAATGTTTTTGAAGGATATCTAAACCATTTTTGCAATGCATGGACCTTCTACCTACATGAACAAGATGAAAATGAAACCACGTAGACACCATGATCACAGTATGATGTTCTTTCTTTTGGAAATAGTTTTATTTTATCATATGGAAGTGAAACGAAAAACATGACAATATATATAACTCTTCATGAAGATGTTGAGGTATTGATGAGTTGGGATGAAAATGATAGGTATAAGAAAACTATTGAGGTTAAAATATGATAGGGTTGTTTTGAGTTTTATAAAAATAACAACCCATAAGATGGGTGACAAAACGTCGAGTCCGACAAAGCCAGAGGAATCAAACCCAAAACCAAAGGGCGACAAGGGCGGATCGCCTACCACTGGCCTATGTGAATTCCCTGATTAGTATGTGTTATTTCTTTAGTTATATGATTTTATGGATAAAAAATAAGTTGATTTTGGGAACTTATGTTTTATCAAATGGATATCCTCAGTATCAGAAACATATTTGTTAATTAAGTAATAATGGTTATTTTGGAAGACGTTCTCTCTTTAAAAAAACTATATGCCTAAGGAAAATAGAATACTATGAGATTTCATTTGTGGAATAATGGTTGAAATTTTATTTGTGAAGAATATATGTTTTATGGATATTTTCATTATTTATGGAAATGATTAACCTTTAACAGAGAATGTGTGATTAGGTTAATTACACTTCAGTAATTGACATTAAGAGTAGTTGATGTTATTTAGAGATAAATGATATGATTTACTATGGAAGACAATTTTATTAAATCCTTCTGAGTTTTGGGTTTCAATTATAGTTTGGTTTACATTGAATAATTTTATGGATAGTTGTTTATTGAATGTTCATTTTTGAACTTTGGGTATAGTTTGTCAAATTTTGGAGATTAGGACTAATATTTCTTTTCTTAACAGATTATCCTTTTTTGGGATTATCTGATCTTGTACTAACCATTTTGGTTATGGTTAATGTATAATGATAGGGAAAATATATTGTTCATCTGTTGTGGATTGTGTGATTCTATAGAAGTTGATTCTATCACTTCAGATGTGAACATGTCAGCTTGAATACTCATCATTTAGAGAAAAGTTGAGTTTTTAGTATAAACATATTAAAGGACGAAACTGTACTAGAAAATTATATATATTTATTTATGTCCTTAGTAAATATCATAAAACAATTCTCAAACTTTATGAAAATGAACCTAAAACAAAAAAAGGTTTCTATTTACTTTTCCAACTACGAAACCAAATAGTGTTTAACCTATCACATGTTGGTGATTTTATGGTGGTTAACTTTCTCCTAATCATGTTTTCTATCACTCTCCATCAGAATTTGACACTTAGATTCTCCTCCATATCCATGTTTTCATGGAGTCATTGTATGGGTTATCTTGGGAGAACTTTTTACTTCTCTTTAAGTGATAGTTTTATGGACTATTTTTCTAATGTGGGACTTTTAATAATGTTTCGAAGCCCAATTTTAAAATTACGAGAACACAATTTCTAAATGGGGGGAAGGATGTAACATACCAAATAAATAAAGAACAATACATTTTCATATTTATTAATATTATTAAATTAAATATTAATTTTATGTTAAAGGGTATGCTATGCTTAATGGCGTACCCGATACACAACAATGGGTTTCTTTGAAATATTACTTTTCACACAATGTTCAGTTATAAAAAAAGATAATATAATATTATTATTATTTTAAATTGTAGTTAATGGATATTCATTGTTTAGGCGGGGATGAAAAGAACTAACTAAAATATGATTATACATATTTGTTAAATGTTTTTACATTTAACCAATAAATGTTAGAGGCTTAAAATGTGAATAAATCTAATTTTAAGCGGAAATACTCAAATATTCTTTAAAAGGTCGATTTACTACCTTTTGATGGAGAACCCTATTTAAATATATTCTTGGTCACTTTTATATGTTCTATTTGAAAAAATAAAATTTTTAATAGAATCGGGACATCCAAATTTACATTGGGTAAATTTTTGGTATTTTTCTGCTAAAAATCAATTTTTAATGAATAGTGAAAAATACTGTATTTTTATTCAAAACTATATTTTAATATAATATATATATATATATGGTTTGATTATATTTTTAATTTGTTTTTAAGTTTAATTAGAGTATATTTTTATGATTTAATCCAATGTTGGTCATTGGAATTAATTTCACTTTGAAATTGGACATAAATGAGTGTCAATCTTTTGGTTGTTATTATTTCTTAAAAAACACACTTTTTTTTTGACAACGTGAATTAATTTTAAATTAAATAATTAAATTTATATGATTTTAATTTGTTAAAATTGGAATTTTTTTTGAATTCCGAAAATCAAATATAGCTTAGTTTGAATTTTTGGTATTTTTCTGAGAACCTTCAATTTTTGATGAATAATTAAAACAATGAGTAGTAGTTAAAAAACCTAATTCTTCATTTAAATGTAATTTTACCTTTTCTATGAATTGAATTTCAAAAATATTACATACATGGTCATTATTAGTATGTAAAATTTGGTTTAATAAGATTAAAATAGTTTTTGGAGAATGGTAACTTTTGACCTTTATTCATCCCGGTTAAAGGTAAATATGTTGATTCAAGGTCAAAATAATATTATAATAATATTAAATTACCCTAACGTGTATCCAAATAATATTGATTGATACATTTCCAACCATGGTCATCCTTGGGTCGATTTTCGAACCCCATGGAGCCACTTAAGAGTGGCAATGCCACTTAATATTAATTAATTTAAAGTAATGACAAAAATGACATAAACATATATATTTTAGTAAATAAATTCTTACATAGAGTTATATAAGTTATCTATTTGACTATAAATATTGATTTTAAATATTAAAATATTTCCTACATCATGGTATTTTGTTTATAATTTTTATACAGCATATATATAAAATTATTTATGACACAATAATGATTTTGTGTTTACCTCATTAATGAATGGTTTGAATAAATATGATTATAAAGATTAAAAAATATCCAAAAACTATCCAATTCTTATTGGATGATTTTATTTCGAAAAAAAATCATCTTATCTTCTACTTTAATATTTTGTGGACCTTTAGAAACCAAAAATCATTATATAATAAAATAATATTTTCAAACATTCTTAAATAGCCCCTCCTCCCCCTTATAAAAAACTCTCACCTCTAACCCATTACTCACACCACAAATGCCCATTTACTCGTCCGAAATCTACCCAAATAAGCTCTCAATACCCTTCTATACCACCTAAAAGCCTTACCTTAGGCAGAAGGCACATCAAGAAATCCTTTTGGTTCAAACTAAAGGGAGTTACCCAATTTAAAGGTAATGTATTCTAATAAGTTATTTTTTTTATATTTCATATACAAACCCCTAAACATTCTTTATTTATTTATTTTATTACATAACCAGAATCTCCAATATACTAGTATTTTGTTATGATAATTATTTGAACTAAACTTACACACACCTCTATGTAATGGTTATAGAACATATTGTTTCTGTGAACGATGAACTACTGCCTCACGAAACGATAATTGTTCAATCTTCTCTTACCACCTCTTATAGTGGCCATTATGATGGAACTTTATTTATATGTGATATATATTATATTTATATTGTATCTATTCTTCTATATTTTTCATTTATATCCTACCTTTATGGTTTTCATATTGGGTAATTCATTTCAAGAAGTGCGGACTACCACCCCCTCAAAGTGTTATGAATCTTTCATGCCATATATGGAATGTATAAAGGATGGAGTTATTTAGATTAAATAACATAGATATTATACAGGAATTATAATATACCTATGTATTATTATGTTTTCTTCCCATTGAATTTAAAATAGAAATGAAAGTAGCGTTCATGTGTACGTGCGACTTACAGTCTCCATGAATGATGAGTTTCATTTCATAACTCCAAATTATATGGAATATTATAAATACCTATAAATATGATAGATATGATATATATGATATATAAAAAATTAATATCATTATGTAGATAACTTAATTTTGACCACATTGACAATTTTTAATTATAACAAGTTCATTTTTGAGTAACGTTCCGAACATCGAAAAAATGTCTGATATGAATTAAAATAATTAACTAATTGTGATAGAAAGGTAATAAGTAATATAAAAAGCATAATAAACATAAAAAATTATCTTAATGAAGTAGAAATTAAAAAAAAAATATTAAGGAAGAACATAGAACATATGAGTCAAGTCAGACATAAGGTAAGGGGTTTCTTATCTCACTATTAATTTAGTGAAATTTTCATTGTTCCCCACTTATTTATTGAATGTGGTGTATTGTGTATTGCCATTTGAAATATATTATCATGATTATATTTATATTCATGGTGTTATGTGATTAATTTGGTGGTTATTAACTTTTGGTCTTACGACTCGATAAATTACAACATGGTAAGGGGTATTCATCTCACTTTTTATTCTCGTTAGATAAATACTATGTTTGCCACTATTTCCTTTTTTGTGGTGTATGTACTGAAAATAATTGTATTAATTGTGTAATATACGTTAATTTATGGGTATTTACATATTAATTTTTTTATCCTTCTTTCATGGGGTGGATTTTTAGTAAGTTACCAATTCGGTAAGAGAAATTCCAATTTCAATTTCCACTCATTGGGTTTTACACATACATCATTGATTATTTTACTCCAAGATTATGTGTGAAATTAGTATTTATTTATTTATGTATTAATTTACTCACCCATTTTTGTAGATATAAATTTGATACACATAATCACTCCTTTGATAAATTATCAATTCATTGATATGAACTTGATAAGATTAATCTTAACCTAATATCCATTCATTGAGTTAAACAACCAAGTCATTGGTGTTGTTTTTAAAAGAATATATGTCTATGTCCTCTAATTGATTTACATTGAATATCCAATCATATTGAGTGTATTTATATTTTTCACACAATATTACATCATTTGTTTATCCTTAAATAAAGTAAGATGTCTTTATAATGGATTTCATCTCAATTTTTATTCCATTTAAATTATTTGTTGTTATACACCAATTCACTTGTATATGTTGTATATACATACCTTTGACAGATTATATCATGAATATCTTTATTCTCATGATATTATAAGCTTTTTTTAATTTTATTCTATAATTATTTTTATACATGTATTTCTTAATGTGGTAATAGACACTTTAATTAAAACATCGTTTTAAATCATTTAAAGATTAATTATTATAAATATTTCTCATTAATTTCCATGTCTTCAAAATGATTTTAAGGATTTATTTATATGGAAATTAATGTTTCAAAATGATAATTCCTTTAAAATGTTCAAAGTGTTATGGGATACATTGATTCCACAATATATTAATTAAATGTTTTAAATGGTTTTGAAAATGGTATGAAAAAACATTGATTATGTCAATATCTTGAAATTAAATATTGTGATTGCAATGTGGAAATATTATCGTTCTTTTATTCTTGTTTTATGTATTATGAATATGTTATGGTTATTGGGCATTGTTTATTTATACGGGTTTTTTTGTGACAAACCTAGGGTAGGTGAGCCTGATATAGCTCTCCAATGCATTGGGTAACATGTTAGAGGTAAACGTTAATGTTTCTCATAAGAGATTTAGGGAATATACATTGATGGGTATTTCAAAAGTAACTCCCTATATAGTTGTGAAAGCTTCAATGTAAGTATGTTATGTATTCCATAAGTTTCCTTTATGATTAATGATTTTTGTGTGTTATTCATAAATATTATGATTTCATTAGGCATGTTATTATTGAAAAGTATGGTTTCATTGATTTGTATTTATTGATGGTATAATGTTTTGTTTCATTATTTTATAACTATTACTGATCTTTTTATGCTCATACCAAGTTTTGAAATGTTATTCATAGGAATTAAAGATGATTAGGGTCAAGGATGGGATCGAAGAATAGTTATGTTGTCTAAAACATGGAACATGACATGTAACATTTTTATGAATTTTAATTTGATAAGAAAAAATGGATACTGATTTGAAGTGTCTACTTTGTAATTTTTGAGATATAATGTAATATTTATGTCCTATTCTCTAAAACTCTAAAACTGGAAAGATCCTCAATGTGAATTATATACTAAATTCAAAATTACGTAATGTTTATGATTGAGTCCATATATCGATGCTCTTTTTATTTTCAATTATCCCCATTAAAATATTTCAATCATGTTCATAATTATTTATAGTAAATTTATATAAAATAGTATACAAAAAATAGATTAGATTATATATGTTTTAAAAAACCATCGGAAATTAAAATTTCAAATATTTGATGTCGCTTCTATATAGACTATATAGAAACTATAGGATAATAACGGGTATTTGTACCTTTGTTTGAATGACTATATTATAATATATTCTCTATCATACAAGAGAATTAATTACTATGAAATCATATGTGGGATTTGGTTCAAAAGGTTTTTCATGAGATAGGTCTATCATGGTAAGTAGTTCTTCACTACTGACACAAAATAAGTGATTTATATATACTCTTACATGGTCAATGGTTTTTTATCACTCATACATTGTCAATAATAAATTTTCAAATATGAAAAATAAGATAGGGACCACATCATATTTTAGATTGTGGTCCCCATATATTGATTACCTAAATTTTTTTATGGTTGGATTATATCATTTTAATTAGATGATTTTTAGGAAAATTAGATCCCACTATAATGGGAATATTTATTAAGCCAAGTAAAATATTAAGTGAAATTAGAAAGAAGAAAAATTTAATATATATTAAAAAAGGAAAGATATATATGTTAAAATTTTAAGGTATATAATGAATCTAAAAATTAAATATAGTGAGGAAGAAAACAAATTTGAACACCTAATGTCTTCATGGCCTCATGGAAATTTTGATAATGAGGTCGAGATCCTATGTGACAGATAATAATTCACATAGAATATATTAGATTAATGATCCATGAATAAATCTCAATATGATATGAAATTTTTAAGTAATGAATATGAAACTACATGAATGTGTGGATAATTTACCGTCACTTGGAATTCATGATATAAAGGTAAAGTCCCAACAAGACTATGTGGTGGGTTTGTGGTCTATATGACCTAAAAATAGAATGTGTACACTACAAAATGGATACATACCCAGTGATGGTGACATACATTTAATATAACCCCTATTTAAACCAAAAACTTTTGGGATTTAATTTCCTATAAATATCTATCTCATCATTCATAATGAAATAGATGAATGAATATTTCTCCATTTATAAATACACTTTTCTTATAGATAAAGGGTAATCCTTCAATTTTTTGGTCATTGAGTCATACAAAAAGTGTTTAATTGTTAATTATTATTTCAATGGTAGAAAAAAATAGTTAAAATAAATGAAAACTATTTGAGAGTTTCTTCCATTAGTTACCTTTATGAGGGTTCATTTGTATGATCCTTTCATGGGGATAAAAAAATGTCTCTTCATAAGGGCTTATAAATGAGGTAATATTCAAATGGACCTTATGTGAGGTACCTTATTGAGTTCTTGTAATTCCCCGACCCTAGTTACCCAGAGTCGGTGCATTATTACATAACATTGGAATGATCACGAGGGATCAAATCCCGAAAGACTTATCAGTTTTGTAGCCTTCGAAGTACTAGATACATTCATAAGTTTTACATTACATTATAAAATGAAAAACAACAATAGCATTGTATCTATTAACAAAATTAATATCCATTTGAACATCCCTACATGTAAGTCATAATATACTTCTTCTCATATTGGGAAAAATAAAACCTAGAAAGGGGTGAGCTCAGATGCATAGTAAGGATAACAATATAGCAGAAACATTCATAAATAAGCATAAACATTTAAAGCAATGTATAAGACTAAAACATAAGACTTTTAAACATAAAGTCCTGCATAATATGGTCAATATAAATAAAATAATTCCATTTACTTATTCACATGAATATTTAAATAGTCGAATAATCACATGCAATAACAATAGCCAATTTCATAATGACGGAATGCATAATGCCAGTCTTCATAACCACATAGTCAAGGCCTTGTGCCAAGACTACAAATAATATTCTTTCAAGGCCATGTGCCAAGACACTAGTTTGTCTCATTAGACCTACTGATGCATCGAGGATTTATATAGGGCTCCACCTGTCACTTACTAAGTCCAATGCATTCCACATATAAAAAGGTTTAAACATAACATAAACATTTATATTAAAACTAGCATACGAAATGTAAATACTTTATCCATAAACCATGAATGGTGTAAAAATAACACATACACAGTCAAACATATCACAAAACCTTTAATACAATATGGAAGTTATGTATCATAATAAATCAACTTCAAACAAGCTTAAAATTCATCAAAGGATGTTGACATAAATGAAATAAAAACTTTTTTTAGGGAAATACCTATTTCTAGTTTGAAATAATTTAAAAGTAATAACTTATAAATAAAAACATTTATTTTTAAAATATTCTTATAATATTTTATGGTAAGCTTTGACGACGTTATAACGGTAGAAAATGGCTGCACCCACCGTATTAGATAAAAAAGACATTTTTTTCTTAATTTTGTCGAAAATGTCATAAAGTACCATGTTTAGAAAACGATGAAAAGATTATGTTCAAAACATATATGGTCAAATAAGGGTATAAATGACATTAAACCATAGTCTAGTAAATTGTATAAATGTTTTGAATTGCATTTTTAAGAAAACACGTATGTGGATGATAAAGAGGTCCAGTAGATACTTACGTTGTAACAACCTCGGAAAAGTAAAGAGATTGTAGAATTAACCTTTACCTTGTACTTTTCATTAGTCGATGGTATGTTAACATATTTTATAATAGTTAAAAAATTGGTATTATATTATACAAGAACTATATACATAAATATGATATCATATATGATCCTCTAATATTTCATTTGTTAATAATATTTTAGTAGTATCATCATTTCAGGTGTTAACTGATTTGTTTTTCTTTATATGCTTGGTTACATAAGCCATGTTTATAATGGATAGGATGTATTTGATTCATGTATAAAATGATATTATGTTCATAAACATTATTTTTAATCATAAAATTAAAATTATTCTTGAATTATTACGACGGGGAATGAATCTCATCGCGTTCGTGGATACGGTAATTCGTATGTACGCACGAGCGACAATATCATTATATTGATGGTGGAATAGTATATATTTTGGATGGTATATAATATATAAATAATAATTAACATGTTATATTTATTATTTACCTCAGTTATACTCGTTATTAAACACATCCAAATAATGAATTTTTTGAATAACAAACTACAGCACGACGTGAAGAAGGTAAACCGTACGTACACATGTATAGTGACATTGTCATTTATAGGATGGATAGAATAACGAATATGGTTGTACCATATTTATAATAACATCATAGTATGTATAAGGTACTGTATTTATTATTTTTTTATAGAAACAACAAAGAATGAGGAAGTGGAAGATGAAAAGAACTTGAAAGAGGGTGGTGAAATTATTTCTTTTTCTTCGGGTGTTTCCTTTTGAGTTGATCAAAAGGGATCCTTAGGATGGATTTATGTTAAAATTAAGGACTATAGGTTGATTTAAAGTAATATGTGAGGATATTTGGTTAGGGTATGGCCAATCCAAATGGACTTGGCAGTGTGAAATTAAGAGAAGGGGATGTACCCATTTATAAGAGAGGTGAGGGTCTCTTTAGGAAAATCTTGATATATTATTTTATAATAAAATAATTTTCAGTTTATAATGGATCCAAAATGATTTATTTCAAGGATAAGGTATGTATGGGTAGAAAACTTCTTGAACAATAGGTTTTAGTCTGGTTTTGGTCACCATATTAACCTTATCTTTCAGATTTAACTCTTATTTAAATAGTTTGACATTTACTGTGTCTATTTGTATTTTTATATTATATTTTTAATAAACATACTATAAACTACAAAGAGAACCCAAAGTGTTTAGTAATTAATATATATAACCTTATATATGTCCTTAGGTTGAACCATAGATTTTTAGTAAAATTATATCAATTAAAAATATCGTATTTGTTTTTAAAACTCAATTATGTCAATTTTGACACTATTTAGTATTTGATTTTTTTGAAATCCATAAAAACATTATCACATAAAATAAAATTTATTTAATAAACCCTAAAGATGTCGTATTAACCTATAAAATTAGTGAAATTTATCATAAGTCTAAATTTACTTTTATTTGTATATTTATATTATCAATTATTTTAATATTTCATTAATAAGGTAATTACTACATCATCATTGTGTAATAAATAAATTAAATTATTAAATGTATAAAAATTATAAATAAAATACCATTAGGTAGGAAATATTTTTATATTTATATTCGAATTTATATTGTGTGTAACCCTATATTAAAAATGTTTTGGTTATTAAACATTGAATTTAACACTTTTACTCTTCTTTAAATAAATTAATAATAATTATCCAAATCAAATCCAAGTGGATAAAAATAATCATATTTTATTCCTAAGGTTGTTTTTGGTCGAATTAAACTTATCCAATATAATTAAAACATGTGTTATGGTAATTATAATATCATTTTTACCTTTAATTGCCCTATTTACTTTTAACTGTGTTAAATAAAAGTCAAACGTTACTATTCACCAACAATTATTTTCATCTTATTGAACCAAATTTTATATACTGATATTAACTATGTCTCTAGGATTTTTTAAATTCATCTCATAGATGTGGTAAAATAATGTTTTATGAAAATTTTCAAATGCTCCTAGAAGGTGGGTAAAAGACGGTAAAAAGTTCAATAAAATTTTATATATCTAAACTTATTATAAAATGACTCCAATGAATTACATTAAAAATATATATGTATTATGTATATATTTTGACCAAAAATAAATTAAAATAAAATGACTAATTATTTAAATAAAAAGTTGGTTTTAAATTATAACGCAGTGTTTTTCAATTTTTATCAAAAATTGAATGTTTTCAGAAAAATACCAAAAATTCACCCTAAGCTAATTTTGATATTCCGAATCCAAAACTGAAGTCCATTTTGAAAATAAAATTTATAAAATTTCAAAAAGTTGGTATTACTATTCATAATGGCTAGTTTGATTGGTCATGGTGTGTTAAAACTCCAAGTTGCGTACAACGCAAGCAACTTTATTGTTCAAAGGGAAACGTACCATGGAAGCTTGGGGTGTTACATTATCTCATCCTTAAAATAATTTCGACCTTGAAATTTCTTAAATATTACAACATAAAATGATTCGTATGGTTCTTCATCATTAGTTCCTCAGGTTCCCACATTTCCTCATCTATCTTATGATTTATCCATAGAAATTTTACCATATGAGTCATCTGGTTTCTCAACACTTGTTCTCTGATATCATGAATTTTGACAGGCTCTTCACAATTAGACATACTAGGTTCCAGTTAAATTTCCTTATAGGTGAGTACATGTGTTGGTTCAGGCATGTATTTTCTCAATAGTGATACGTGGAACACATCATGAACTTTGGAGAGACTTGGAGGCATTACCAAACAATATGCTACTACTCCAATTCGTTCTAGAATTTCAAAATGTCCAACATACCTGGGACTCAATTTACCCTTCTTAACAAATCTTATAACACCCTTCCATAGAGATTCCTTCAAGAAAACGTGGTCTCCTACTTGAAATTCTAAATCCTTTTTTCGGTTATCGGCATAGCTCTTTTACCTACTTTGGGATACTTTGATGTGGGTTTGGATAATCTTCACTTTTTCCATTGTTTCCTCAACAACTTCTGGGCCTATGAGTTTTCTTTCACCAACATCATCCCAACAAGTTAGTGTGAGACATCTCTTGCCATATAACGCTTCATATAGTGTCATCTGAATACTTGAATGGAATCTATTGTTATAGGAATATTCTACCAGAGGTAAATATTGATCCCATATACATTGAAAGATAACTAAGAATGATCTCAACATGTTTTCTATGGTTTGAATAGTCCATTCTGATTGTCCATCAGTTTGAGGGTGGTAGGAAGTGCTCAAATGAAGTTCAATATCCAGGTCCTTCTGATGACTTTTCCAGAATCTTAATGTAAAATGGGAATCATGATTAGAAACAATCGATAGGGGTACACCATTTAGACTTACAACATCATTAATATATAGTCTTGCCAGTCGTTCAAGTGGTAAATATTCTTTTATATCATGGAAATGTGCAGACCTGGTAAGACGATCAACAATGACCCATATTGCACCATTCCTTCTAGGAGTCTTTGGTAGCCCCATGACAATGTCCATCATAATATTATCCCATTTCCACATAGGTATGGGAAGAGGTTGCATGACTCCTCTAGGTTGTTGCCTTCCAGGTTTCACTTGTTGAAAAACCATACATATTAACACAAAATCAGCTATCTCCCACTTCATGTTGTCCCAGTAAAAATGTACCTTCAAATATTTATACATCTTGGTCCTCCTAGGGTGTATCAAGAAATTGGAGTTATGAGCATCATCCCACAATTCCCTTTTTATATCAAGTATGTTAGGAACACAATGTATCTTCCTAAATTTCAAAATTCCATCTTCATATATGAAGTCACTCAATCTCCCATCATTCAAATATTTAATATTCCTTTGAAACACCTCATCATTAGTCGTAGAAATCTTTATCCTTTCTAATAAAGATGGTTTGGAACCCATTTGAAAAAGTATTGATGTTTCCTCTTCCAGGTTTATTCTCATATCCATTTTTACTAGATACATGAAAATAGGATCCCTTTCAGCTATTATGTAGTTCAAAAATCCATGATCCTTTCTACTCAAAGCATCTTCCACCTTATTTTCCTTCCCTAGGTGGTAGTGTGTAGTGAAATTATAATCCTTGAGTAGTTCAATCCATCGTCTTTGCCTCATGTTGAGTTCTTTCTATGAGAAAATATAATTCAAACTCTTGTGATCTGTATAAATCTCGCATTTTTTACTATAGAGATAGTTTCTCCGTATTTTTAGAGCAAATATTATAGTTTCTAACACAAGATCATGAGTGGGATAGTTTTTCTCATGAATTTTTAGTTTTTGTGATGCATAGGTAATAACTCTATCATTCTACATAAGGATACAACCAAGTCCTTTCTCTGAAACATCTCTATATATAAAAAACCCATTATTTCCTGAAGGTATAGTCAAGATAGGATCATTGAATAATATTCTCTTAATTTCATCAAAACATTATTCACACTCTTTTATCCAAACAAATTTAACCTCTTTGTGTGTGATCTTGGTTATTGGGTTATCCAACCAAGAAAAATTTTGGACGAAATGTCGATAATAACCTAATAAACCAATAAAACTTTGTACCTAAGTTATACTCATCGGTGTTGGCCTTTCTTGGATTGCCTTGGTTTTTAAAAGATCAACAGAGATTTCATCCTTAGAGACAATATGGCCAAGAAAAGAATTATCTTGAAGCCAGAATTCACACATGGTAAACTTCTCATATAATTCCATTCTTCTGAGGGTTTTCAGAATAGTGCGCAAGTGATTTTTTTATCTTCATATATTTTGGAGCATACCAAGATATCATCAATAAACAGCACCAAAAAGTCATCAAGATATTCTTTTAAAACCCTATTCATTAGATCCATGAAGATAGAGGGTTCATTAGTCAATCCAAAAGGCATTACTATAATCCCGTAATGCTCGTACCTAGTTTGAAATGTTGTCTTCAGAATGTCTCCCTTCTTCATGCACAACTGATGGTATCTAGATCGAAGTTCAATCTTTGAAAAATATTGATCTCCATGAATTTTGTAGAATAAATCATCAATGTGAGGTAGGAGATATTTGTTCATTGTTGTTATAGAATTGATCTCTTTGTAGTCAATGAACATCCTCATAGATCTGTCTTTATTCTTAACAAAAAGTACAGGGGCTCCCCATGGAGAAACACTAGGGAGAATAAATCCCTTGTTACTTAATTCCTATTGTTGTTTCTTTTGTTCCACAAATTCCATAGTTTCCATTCTATATGGGGTCTTCGATATGGGCCTTGAACCATAAATTAAATCAATGGAAAACTCAATTTCTCATTCTGGAGGATGTACAGGTAATTCTTCTGAAAACACATCAACATATTCTTGCACAATATGTATGCCCTCTATTCGAACATTATTTTCCACACCCATAGTTATTTCTTTATCTTTTCCCCAATTATTTAATTTAGTAGGGCTACTAGGGGTGGATCTAGAAAAGAATCAGGTGGTGACGTTTCTGCTCTAAAGTTAAGGTACTCTTTATCATCATCGAAAATTGTAACCTCCTTATTAATACAATAAATTTTCACATCATTGTCCGAAAACCAATCCATTTCAAGGATTATATCAAATTCAATCATGGTTATGATGATGAGATTAGCATATAAAGAACATTTATATACCCTAATGGTAATTGGTTCACAAAACATTATTGCGATGATACTTCCCTTTGATGTTTTGACTGACAACAACCTTGTTAAGAAAAATTGAAAATATCTAATTTTCTTAGAAAACTGAGAAGATATGAAACAATGCGATGATCCAGAATCAAATAAATCATTGGCTAAACTTGAGGAAACTATTAAATTACTTGGTTCCATGACTTTCAGTGCTTCAACATCAGCAGTAGTGATCGCATAACCTTGTCATTACTCCCTTGTACGTTTTTTAGGTACGTTCCCTTGGCGCATAGGAAATTCATTACATTATGCCCCGTTTCTCTACAATTGTAGTATTAAACATCGACGGCCCCTTTCCTCCCCTTGCAATCACGAGCTTGGTGTCCTTTTCCACCACACTTTTAAAAGACTCCCATTCAATTCAGGCAAGTACCGGGGTGTTTCATCCTACACTAACCACAGGATGGATATTAAACTTTTCCCTTCCTCCCATTATTTCTATTTCTAGAGTGTTCAGCAGATCTCTTTTTCTCTTGCTTTGCTTTAAAGTATTAAGACATAGAGAATTCTTTTTCTGTCTTGATAGTGCATGAGAAAATATCTTCGTATGATGAGAAGTATTGTCAGACTAATGCTTGAAGTATAAATGGGTTTAACACATAAAATAATCAATCAATATTACTCCTTGTGTTACGTATATAATTTGATGCATTCCTTTCTATCCTTGTAATGGTATCCTCATACTTTGCAACATTCTCATCCTCTTTTTGCATCAGACTCAAAAATTGTCTTTTTATATCTTCTCAATGGTCAAAAAGAAATTATTTTTATATGAAAATATCTTTAAACTCCCTCCATTCCATGTTAGATACTTCTTCATCATCCTTTTTGTTTTTGATTAATGACAAACATTGATCTGCATCTCCCATGAGGTGATAAATTTCCATGAAAAATTTTTCCCTTTCGCTACTCCCCAAAGCATGAAATATGTTTTCTTAGGAATTTATCCATTGCTCAGCTACAAATGGATTTGTAATCCCATTGAATGTTGGTGTTTGTTTCCTCATGAAGTGGTCTAACATTGATCCTCTGAATTGTGTATCAGGGTGCTCCATACGGGTATGGTTATTATTCATAACCTGAGTGAGTTGTCCCGGTATGGTGATAAACTGATCAGCACCAATTGTATCACCATCTCCACTACAATTATCTTGAGTAGGAGGTAAATCCCTACATGTATTATGTGCATTGATACAATTCCAATTCATTCCACTAGGCGCCATTTCTAAACAATGGCATACAATAGATTAGTTTATAAATCGTAATACAAAATTCCAATATTGTAAAACACTTAACATAAATTGAATAGTTTATGGATATAATCCATAATCATAAAAATTATTTCTTTGAGGATTTATATACTCATAAATCCTTCATAATGGTTTGTAAAGAAAATTTGAATTATCCTAAGCATATCCCCCAGGAGTGTCGTAACCAAGAGTGCATCAAGGCCCGTTATTGTGCACAAGTTCTTATTAGAGTCTAGCTTAAAGTAGTGTTTTTCGGTTTTAACTCTAGTTAAATCTCTGATAGAGCCGCCTCTACCTTCTTGTATCCAGATAGGGATGTATTTTTTGGAAAACTCACAAAATCTCAACATTACCAAAATTATAGGAAGTTCTTCAATACTAATCTTCATAGTCTATATTAGGGTAATGTTCTCTAATTAGTGTTTTTCTAAATCTTGCTTACAAGGTTTTTACTAAACTTCCTCGGATACCAACTATAACATCCCGGCCCCAGTTACCTAGAGTCAGTGCATTATTAAAAACATTGGCATGATTATAAGGGATCATATCCCAGAAGACCGATCAGTTTAGTAGCCTTGGATGTACTAGATACATTCATAAGTTTTAAATTACATTATAAAATGGAAAACAACAACAACATTGTCTCCATTTACAACATTCATATCCCTTAGACTATCCCTACAGGTCAGTCATAATATACTTCTTCACATCATAGGAAAAATAAAACAAAGAAAGGGGTGAGCTCAGATGCTCAGTAAGGATAACAATATAGAGAAAACTTTCATAAATAAGTATAAACATTTAAGACAATGTATAAGAATAATACATAAGACTTTTAAATATAAACTCCTTCATAATATGGCCAATATAAATCAAATAATTCCATTTACTTATTCCCATGGATATTATACTAGTCGAATAATCACATGCAATATCAATAGCCAATTTCATAATGATGGAATGCATACTGCCATACTTCATAACCACATTGTCAAGGCCTTGTGCCATGACTAAAAAAATATTAAGTCAAGGGCTTGTGTCAAGACACTATTTTGTTTCATGAAACCTACCGATGCATCGAAGATCTATAGCTGGCTTCACCCATCACTTACTAAGTCTAATGCATTCCACATATGAAAATCTTTAAACATAAAATAAACATTCGTATTAAAACTACCATACGAAATGTCAATACTTTATCCATAAACCATGAATGGTGTAAAAATAACACTTCCACAGTCAAACATATCACAATAACATCAACAAAATGGAAACGTTTAGTATCATAATAAATCAACTTCAAACAAGCTTAAATTCCCTCAAAGGATGTTAACATATATGAAATCAAAACTTTTTTAGGGAAATATCTCATTCTATTTGGAAATAATTTTAAAGTAATCTGATTATAAAAGAATACATTTATTTTGAAATTATTTGTATAATCTTGTATGGGAAGCTTCAACGATGTTATAATGGAAAAAAAATAGCATCACCCACCATATAATTTAAAAATATACATTCTTACCATAATTTTGTCCAAAAGTTCATAAAGTACCTTGTTTGGAAAATGATGGAAAGATTTCTTCAAAACATATATAGTAAAATAAGGGTATAAATTACATTAACCCATATTCTAGTAAATAGTAAAATAATTTTGAATTACATTATCATGAAAACACATATGTGGATGTTAAATAGGTCCCAGTAGATACTTACATATTAACAACCTCAGATAAGTAAAGAGATTGTAGAATTAACCCTTACCTTGTACTTTTCCTTAGTTGATGGAATGTTAATCTTCTATATAATAGTTAAAATGTTGTTATTAAATTATAACAGAACTACATATATAAATATTATATCATATATGATCCTCTAATATTTCTTTGTTAATAATATTTCAGTAGTATCATCATTTTGGGTGTTAACTGATTCGTTTTCCTTCATATGCTTGGTTATGTAAGCCGTGTTTGTTATGGATAGGATGTATCCAATTAATATACATAATAATATTATATTCATAACCATTATTGTTAATCATAAAAAGAAAATTATTTTTGAATGATTACGATGGGGAAAGAATCTCATCGCATTCGTGGAGACAGTAGTCCGTACGTACACATGTGCGGAAATATCATTATATTGATGGTTAAATTGTATGTAATTGGATGGTATATTATATATATATATAGAATAATTAACATGTTATATTTATTATTTATATCAGTTATACTCATTATTATACCCATCCAAATAATTAAGTGTTTGAATAACAAACTACACCATGACATGGAGACAGTAAGTCGTATGTACGCATGTATGGTGACTTTTTCATTTATAGGATAGATAGAATAACAAATATAGTTGTACCATATTTATAATAACATAATATTATTTATAAGGTACTGGATTTATTATTTTGGTATGGAAAAAACAAATAAAGAGGAAGTTGAAGAAGAAAAAAACTTGAAAGAGGGTGGTGAAATTATTACCTCTTCTTCGGTTGTTTCCTTTTGAGTTGATAAAAAGGTATCTATAGGTTGGATTTACAATCAATGTAAGGACTCTAGTCTGATTTGATATAATTTGTAGGATATTTGGGTAGGGATTGTCCAAGAAAAATGGCTATGCAGGTGTGAAATTAAGAGAAGGTTAAGTACCCTTTTATAAGAGAGATGAGGGTCACTTTAAGAAAAGATTGAAATATTATTTTATAATAAAATCATGTTCGGTTTATAGTGGATACAAAATGGTTTATTTTGAGGATAAGGTGGGAATATATCGAAAACCTCTCAAGAAATAGGTTTTAGACATGTTTAGGTAACAGTATTAACCTTATCTTTTAGATTTAACTCTTAGTTAAATAGTATGACATTTACCATGTCTCTTTTCATTTTTCTATTATATGGTTAATAAACATACTATTAACATCCAAAAGAACCCCTAGTGGTTAATTATTAATATATATAAACATACATAAGTCCTTTGGTCAATCCTTATATTTTTATGAATATTAGATCAATTAATAATATAGTATTTGTTTTAAAAACTCAATTGTGTCAATTTTGAAACTATTTAGTATTTGATTTTTTTGAAAGCCATAAAAACTTTATCACTTAAAATAAAATTTATTTAATAATCCCTAAAATTTTATATTAACATATAAAATTAGTTTAATTCATCATAAGTCTAAATTTTCATTTATTTAGATATTTATAATATCAATTATTTAAATATTTCATTAATAAAATAATTATTGCATCGTTATTGTGTAATAAATAAATTAAATTATTTAATGTCTAAAAATTATAAATAAAATACCATTACGTAGGAAATAATTTTAGATTTATAATTAATATTTATAATCGAATTTAGATTGTGTGAATCCCTATATTAAAAATGGTTTAGTCATTAAACATTAAATTTAACACTTTTAACTGTTCTTTAAATAAAATAATAATAAATGTCCTAGGATAATTAAAGTGGACCAAAAGGATAATATTTTATTCCTAAGTATTTTATTTGTCTAATTACACTTTTAAAATAGAATTATGACATGTGTTAGGGTAATTATAATATCATTTTTACCTTAAATTACCCTATTAACTTTTAACTGTGGTAAATAAAAGTCAAAAGTTATTATTCACCAAAAATTATTTTCATCTTATTGAACCACATTTTACATAATAATATTAACCATTTTTCTTATATTTTTGAAATTAAACGCACAGAAGCGGTAAAAAAATGTTTTATGCAAAATTTCAATTGTTCCTAGAAGGTGGGTAAAAGACGGTAAAATGTTCAATAAAATTTTATATATCTAAACTTATTATAAAATGAATCTAATGAATTACATTGAACATATATAGTTATTATGTATCAATTTTGACTTAAAATAAAATTAAAATAAAATAAATAATTATTTAAATAAAAAGTCAGTTTTAAACAATAAAACAGTTTTTTACACTATTCCTCAAAAATTGAATGTTTTCTTAAAAATACAAAAAAAATAACCCTAAGATAATTTTGATATTCTGAATCCAAAAATGAATTCCATTTTGAAAAATAAAATTTATAATATTTCAAAAATTGGGTATTACTATTCATAATGGCTAGTTTGATTGGTCGTGGTGTGTTAAAACTCCAAGTTGCGTACAACACAGGCTACTGCATTATTCAAAGGGAAACGTACCATGGAATCTTAGGGTGTTACTATTCTAGTATATGATCTAATTTCATGAGGATTATTTTTTATATCACATAATGAGGGTTAATTTGTGTGGTTCCACCATGATGGCATATCCATGATGTCTCTTCATAGAGGCCTGACCATAAGGTCCTATCATATATACCATAAGAAACTTCCATCAAAGGGAATTTCATAAAAGCCACTAGATAGGTCCCCTAAAGGGTCATGTCATTGAGGTATTTTTTAAGGGTTCATGTTTGAACTACATCTATGAGTTACCATAAATGAGTTCCCTTATTAAGGGTTGTTTCATTATGCCCCTTCATGCATAACCTTTATTCATAGATCTATGTGAGGATACCCATTCCCTTTTCTCATTTCTCAAATATCAAATAGATGAACCATTTCTTCTCAGATTCCCCAATTATACATTATTTTGTGATATATTGAACATTGTCTTTTCATGTAAAATTTAGTAATTAAATCATCTATATAAATCCAATCATCCTTATGATCCTCCCATCCGCTATGTTTACTTACATCAGCTAGGTCCATTAGAATTATATTTAAGGAATCCTTCAAGAAAAGATGAATTTCTAAAAGGTTGTCTTAGTAAGGCCTCCTTCACACCCTTCTAATATACATTTTTAGGACATGTACATCAATATATACCCTTTTAATCATATAACCTCTTAATAAATGGTACATCATAAGTGTTTCCATCAAACTGATTGGTACTTTACAGTAGTTGTAATGTTATATGATATTGATAATGATGATAATTTCTATGGGGATAAAACTAAATCCCACCTCAATTTTTGTTTTTATTCTTATTTATAGCATATCTTTCATCTAATTGGATACAAAAACCAATGGGCCTCTTTGTCCAACTCAATGAGCTATTGATATATGAAGGACATACTACCAATTGTATAACCAACGTATTATGATCATCATTCTTTATCTACTTACTGAAATATGATTGGTGAACCTATTATATACCCACTTTTTATGAGGTATACTCCCTAAACATTCCTTCCACAACCTTGTTTCCATTATTCATGATAAACCATAAAGTGTATCCAATGTGTATGTTGTAAAGACCCATAAATTTCAAGGAAATTTTTTTCTTAATTTTCTTTTTAATTTTACAAGAACGCAGTTTCTGACAGCACGTGATACCGAGGCCCGGTGTGCCCGGAATCATGTTCCGAAGTTTGGCTCGGGTACGTTCAGTGAACGAACAAGCGGGTTTTTCTAACTTTTGAACCGATGCTTAGAATCGAATTCCTAGGGCACCGATGGAATCACAGCACCGGTAATTGCTTAGAAACACCTTTTCCGGAGTTGCGTTTTCTCGGGTGTGGTTTTTAATTTTTGGGGTTAAGTTAAGAAATAAAATAAAAGTGGTGCGACACTTTATTTTATTTCACTTAAAGCCACTTAAGCCAGGTTAAGCGGATAAAGTGGGACCCACGATATCCTACCCACTTTGTAGGATATTTTTGAGGTGGGTCCCACACGAGCCCCACCGTTTCTTTCCCTCTAAGTAACGCACCTGTGAAAACCTCTTTTTAATGAAAGTCAACCGGTGCGTTTTCATAAATTCTTAACTGCCCAATTAAAAGCGGATAGGGTGGAACCCAAAATATCCTACCCTCTTGGTAGGATATTTGTGAGGTGGGGCCCGCACGAGCCCCACCATTTCTTTTCTGCAATGTAACGCACCCACGAAAACCCTTTTTAATGAAAGTCAACTGACGCGTTTTCTAAATTCTTAACGCCCTATTAATTGGGCGGTTTATTCGTTGAAATTAATTCTATGAATTAATGGGTCGTTACTTAGTTTGTTTTTCATTTTGTTGGCATGTTAATAAAATAAGACCAATGCTTGTCTTCTTGAGGATTGTTCGTTGAGAGGATTTGACAGAAACCTTAAGTCCTTCATCCTCCTTCGCGAATAATGCGAAGAATGCGAAGAAGGCGAAGAACACGAAGAATGCGAAGAACGTCGGCCTCCGACGAAGGGCGAAGAAGAACGCCAGGCCCCCGGAGATCGACGACGTGAAACCGATGATTCTCCCTCCGCGACGCTTCTTCCATGACGATCCATCCCTGCGACAATCTTCGATCGGCATCTTGAGGTAGAGGATTGCGTCCCTTTTAATTCTTTGTGCATTATAACATCAACATGGATTTAATTGTTATAATTAAATCTGTATGTCCTTGATCCTCGGAGTTTGTCTACGCGAAGCCGAGTACCGCGCAACAGTGACGCCCTTCCGCGACGCGACGATCCTTTTCTTCCGCGACGGTCAATTCCACGATGAACTCGCGTTGGACGATGACGAAGGTAGGGGTCGTTTTGAAAATGATTATACCCATGTTTGTTTTCCTCCAAGGCAAGAACGCGGACCAACCAAATTAACAAGTTGGTCCGCAGATTATTATTGCGGGTCGAGGTTTATTAATTGCTGGTAATTATGGTGTTGTTTCAAACCGCTAACGCGGTGGCTGCGGACCAACGAACAAGTCCGAACCCACCGCCCTTTTGTTCTTGATGTGCGAAACAGCGGACGACGACAAAACGGGCCGCAGAGACGATTTGTTGTTTCCGTAGTGAAGAACGGGACCCGGGATGAGCTACGGTGCAAACGGAAATGAAATCGGACCACCGGAGCAACTCCGATGGCCCGCGGACTCCACCGGCGGCGGCGCCCCGGCGCGCCGCCGGACGGAGCCGTCGCGGCTGAAGCCGCGGAGGCGGCGGCCGACAGACCTGTGACCGCGCGGGTCCAGCGAGACACGGGACGCGGCCCTGCCGCGTCCGCTGACGATGGGCGGCCCCATGTGGGGCCGCGGTGTTCTCACGCAGGGGCAGCACGCCCCCCGCGGTTTCCCTTTCTCGGCTTCTCGGCCGAGCCGAGCCAAGCTGACCCGCCGGCCGGGTCGCGCCCCACCGGGTCGGTCCGGGCCCAGACCCCCCGTTTCCAGACCTTTTCGGTCTTTTGCTCATAACTTGAGCTGCGTGCCTCCGAACGATGCGTCGTTAGCGGCGATGCGATCCTTGGATCGAGACGGTCGTTTCGGTATATCACACTCAAGGTTTCGGAATATTTTGGGTTCGGCCAGGTTGGTTCGTACACGAAACCAACCGGACCCTCGGAGCGGAAACGCTCATATCTTGAGCTTCGGACGTCCGTTTGACGTGTCGTCGACTTTGTTGATTTCCTCTAAGTGAGAAAGATCTTTTGGCTTACTCCGCCCGAGGTTTGGACCTAGGTGGAGTACGATCGGGTTGGTTTTTCCTTAAAAATCAACCGGGCCCTGGGACGAAAAAGCCAATAACTCTCAGACCGGGCGTCCGATTGACGCGCCGTCTGCGACGTTGAGTTCCTGTTGATGATACGGAACTTTTGGATACATGAACTCTAGACTATGTGTCAGTTGATGTATCAGCCTCTCGGCTCGTGGAGCGGACCCTCCCGAACGAGCTTGATGTGTGCGGGAACCCTAGAGCTAGCTGCGACTGCTACTGTGACGACGACGACTATACAGAGATCCTCAGTGGATTCGACAGCGACAACTACAGCATGCAGTGATCCTTTGTGGGTCAGTGCTACCGATCATGTGTGGGTTTGATCCTGTGTGGGTCAGCGCTCAACGGTCCTGTGTGGGCCAGCGCCTACAGATCCTGTGTGGGTCTGATCCTGTGTGGGTCTTTGCGGGGGTTAGTTACCTATCGATCATGTGTGGGTCAGATCCTTTGTGGGTCATTGCGGGGGTCAGTTACCTATCGATACTGTGTGGGTCAGATCCTTTGTGGGTCATTGTGGGGGTTAGTACCTGTCGATCCTTTGTGGGTCCGATGACTTAGATGAATCAGTGGCAATACCTAATCATCTCTATCGTCATACAAGAAGTATACCTGTGTGAGCTAAATCCTGTTTTGCTTTCCTTTGTGGATTGTGTTGTGTTATCTTGTGTGGATTTACGTTTTTATTTCCTGTATGGACTGGGTTGTACTTGAGCTCAGATATTGGAGCCGAGCGAGAATTGATGACTTAGGAATATGTATGGGCATATACCTAAGCAGTGTCAGATGTTACTTCGTGATTGTATCTTTCCTTTTTGGATTATACTTTGTGGATTCTGGGAGACCTTCGGGGGTCTCGGGGTCTCTACTGAGTAGCTTATACTCACCCCTACACGGGCTATGCCCGCACTACGTTGTGTTGGTTACAGACGACGGACAGCGCTGATCGGGGTGGAGGCTTGCGGAGCAGGACGGTACCTGGAGGTGGACCACTAGACGGGACGTACTCGGAGCGGTCGGCTGGACCCGAGGAGCAGTGGAGGCTTTCTGTACCCACCCTTCAGGTGGGAATTCTATTGGACAGCTCGACGTTGTGGCTTTAATTTTCAGTTGTTGTTTTCCCCTTTTGAGTTGTACTTTACTTTCAGTTTGGTTTTGTATTCTGGCCCACTTACTTTCCGCACTTACTATTGTACCAGTTTTTACTTAGTGTTTACTTCTGCTTGCTTACTCTGTGGTGTTTGTGGTTTACTTTACAAAGGAAATGCCTTCCCTTTTACCGGGATTTACGCCTTGGTGCTAGTCGCCAGCCCCTGGCCTATGGAAGGCGGGCTTGGGGTAGTCACGGCACGGGCCCCGAGGACGGGTCGTGACATATGTTCCTTGATCTTTCTCATTGTAGCATTTTTCAGTTGACTAAAACTATCCTTCTTAATGGAGTAATCAATTGTGATTGGAAAATATACATGAATATGGTCCACTCATCTGTAATTAATTATTTGTTTGATTGTTTTTATACACTATTATTACATAGGAATTCATTCCCCGTGAAAATAAACTAAATATTATTTTTTTACATTATTATATGTTATATTAGATTAACTATTTTAGATTTTATTCTTATTATATAATATATATTTAAAACATATTTATGTTTAAAATAAAATATATAATACCATATCAACACATGTCCATATTCCTTATGAGACCGATGGTAATTCCAAGTCTTATTACCTGCATAGGGGAAATGAATGGAAACACACTAGAGTAGCATATGCATATTTTATATACATAACCTTGCTTCTTCATAGTTCATCATGGGGTTTCCATTTGGAATTACAACAAAATCCTTTAATGTATTCCTATTAAAAAATAAAAATTCATATTCAATTGAAATAAAATATCAACAAATCGTTGTTAATCTACTGAATTAAGTTTCATCAGTTAGTCCTCTAACATGAAATTAATGATTGTAACTCTTACGATTAAAGATTTGATTTCAGTTAATCCAGATACATAGGATTCCACGATATGTGTCAAATAAAAAATAACAAAAACATACCTTATATATGAAATATTCCCAATGAATTGATATTTAGTTTCCCTAATTAACTATTAAATGATCAAAAAAAATTCATTTATGCATAATTCTCACACCGACCATTTATACAATTCTTTTTCATAGAATTCCACTATGTATGACGTGAATCATTGAGAAGTATACAAGGAACCATGCTATAATTGAGATCATAATGGTCTATATAACATTCACATAATATTTATAATCTGTTATATTAATTGGATGATAACTATACATGTTCTGATTCCCATAAAATTTATTAATAAGATCCTTTGATATATACAGATGGTATCATCGATGGAGATCATCTAATATGTAAACATGATCCCATAAATGGAGAACCAATGAATCTCATATATGGTTGCATAGATTTATGGTTAAGATCATGTCATAAGAACATAGGAAATAATTCCCACATTAATATGTGGAATGTATTCATGAACATATCATAAATCTAAATGAGTATTAATGTAGTCAATTATTGCTACATTAATTATTTGTTCAGAATGACAATCCATCCTCTTTTCTAGTGAACACATAGAGAGTTGCTAGTAAAAAATACATCAACCAGCATCCATTTAAATGAATATATGGGATAACATAAATTGATAATGCGTTTTGAAACTCATCATAAGATCAAAAAAATTCATTGTGATCAATATTATAAAATTACCAATTCCTCATTAATAAAAATTTCTTATTGTTCAATAGTAACATGTGTAGTGTTTTATTTCCAAAATATATTTATATTTTTTGGAATCCCCACTACCTAATTAATATTTTATAATTGATTTTAGGAGAATAAATATGATTTTATGAAACTATAAGATTACTCATTTTATGTTCCCATAATAATATTACTTTTAAAGTGTAGTAATTTTTTACTATATATTATTTAAAAAAATTCTCATATACACAATGTATATGAGTAAAATATAATATAGAAATAAAAAAAATAACTCTTCATGTAATATATTGAATATAGAATCAAAATTGTCCTTCATATCATTTTATTGATGGATTATAATGATCAATGGGTAGAGTAATGATTTATGTTGAAAAATGTTACTTCCATAAATATCATAGGTATATCATCATCGCATAGTTTCATTATATTAAATCATATTAGAAAAATATTTATCATAAATAAAAAATATTAAAAATAATTCATATGATGTTTTACAATTATTAATCAATGATAGATAAATATTTACTACATACGGTGAAAAAATAATGGAATGGTGAAATATATAATGTCAATGTAGGATCAATGTATCACTAAGAGGGGGAGGGGTGAATAAATTATGGATTTTTTATTTAAATTTCATATTTGAAAACAATAATCTTCTCATTGAAACTATTATTAGTTTTCAGAAAATACAAACAATCACACATTCATAGGAACACAATTATTTAAAATGTTCACTACTATTAAAAAGTAGGTACATCATTCTAATTCTTTAAAAACTATCAAATAACACATTATCAACTATATAAAAATTATTATTCTTGTGCACACAACAATTATATTATACCCTACCAGTTGTAAGAATCTAGGATCAATACAACAGTGCATGTACTTCTTCTAGCTTGAATGATGCAATACACGTTTGTGTAACAAGTAATGAAACCTTCACGTGTTAGTTAAAAAAATTGTAATTACTTATAATCATTTACATATATGAATATTCAAAACATACATCTTCAATTTATTACCAAATATATAGTAGGAACATCCATTTTGGAATTTTTAATGAAAATTGAGATTGTTGGCTTAGTCTTATTCCCCATTCTGATTGCTCGGTATGGAAAACATATAAGAACAATATGTAATGGAAAATATTATGAACCACTTTAGTGTCCACTAGAAATATATTTCTGATTTCTCGGCTAGATATAGTAACCTATGATTGCATCCTATCTTACGCTTCTTCATCCCAGTATAATTATTTATGAATTATCATCCTATAAACACATTTATTATTCTAAAACAATTAGTTCATTCGCTCTGTCTAATCACAAGTGGAAATGTACATGATTTACAAAGTATAATGTGAATTGAACTATTTTTTGGTGTGTGAAATGTTGTATTGTATGGAATTATAAACTATTTTCTCACTCTGTAACCACATCAAATATTTATTTTAAATATGATTATATAAAACACCATGTCCAGTAGACTGGTGTCCACACTTTAGAAACATGTTTATCATCCTACAATTTATTCATCTAGAAAATTATTCTTGCATCATGTATTATTCTTCACATTGAGAATATATTAATCAACATAGAATCACCTGACATTCATTAGAATGTTTTATGACTTACCATCATTAAAAAATATGTGTTCTTTCCAACCAAACCTAAATCTGTTTACACCACTTAGACTACACTATCACATCTTCTCCCTATCTTTTATAACTATTTCATATTGTGTTTCTCAGATAAATAATGAAATTTAAGAATTAATATTCATAAATTAATGATCATATTTTATTGTAGAGACATTTATATAATGATTCAACTTCTCATACTAATGAAAACATTCTTTTTCAGACCTTGTGTGAGTGTGAAACACCACTTCCTCAACAAAACTTCTTCATAACAAAAAACAAAAAATTATAGACATCCTTATAAAAACAATGTATCATATTTTGAATACTATTCTCCCTTTCATTCATATCACCTGATAACTAAATCATACAACTTAATGAGATTCATATTCTTGAAAACAGAGGATATAAATATCATCATAATATCTTTTAGCATCTGAACACTAACATGGGCCAACATTGTTCTAAAATTAGCCCCATTTGAATATTTTTGACAACCAAGGTTTAGAAATCTGTGTATACTTTATCCTAGAGAAAAGGATTAATTATTAAAAAATCTACGACATTGTGATCTAAATCATTATAGGAAAAAACAATTAACCATAGAAACCATGCAGCAGAAGTTGTGAGTTACAAAACATCTTCGCCTATCAAATCTTTTTTACCATTAAAACACACATCATCATACCTATAAAATGTTTACTACAACCATCTCAAAGAACTAATTGAATATTTCACACACATAAAAATATGATTACATAGCTTACCCATAACTCCACATACAAACATTCATACTTAAAAGGTTTAGAACATATCATTGGAGAGATATATGAATCATTCCCCCCATTGAAAACATTATATGAAGACTATATTGGATAAGGGACTGAACACATACCACAAACATGGTTAGAAAGTGGTTGGAAACTCATGTTCATCCTCAATTTGAAAAATCCTTCCCTGAGTAATGGTTTTGGGAATATTTTGGTCACATGTTTTTGATATATAAATATACTCCAATTTAAATTAAATCTTCTCCACATGGTATTTGATGAAATTATATTTAATATCAATATGTTTTTAATGACATTGTTGTATTGGGAAACTTTTGGGGTTGAAAAAACTCTAATTATTAAAACCCAAGAGCATTTGTAACATCAATTCAACACATAAGTCTTCCATCTGAGTCTTAGTCCAAATAATTTTAGTAACATATTGAGTTGAAAAAACATAATCATAATTATATGAGATATGATTTACATATGTTTATTTCATATAATTCCCACTAATACAGTAATTCATTATAACTTTAACACCATTAGATATGGATTTCCTATCATCAAAACTTCTTATCCAATAAGAATCTAAATAGATGAACAAGTAAATCATTCTTGAATTATCATATCTCTTTTGAAATTCCTTCGGGTTTACTTATTTTCCTTCATCATTTTTATTAAATGTTGATCCCGCTAAAATATATGTGCAAAAATATTTTTAATTCTCAATTAAAAACATTATATGAAGATACTTAAGTTAAAATTCCTAAGAAATAAATATTTGTTACATGTTTTTTGAAATTTAAAACCAAATAAAGTACTTCATTTCACCCAACCTGTAAATTTGGAACAATAATATCATCTCTTAAACAAATATTTTAATATTTATTTCATCATTAAAAGAAAATACTATATCATAAATATATAAAATTAAAATTTGGGAAATTAATAGAAATTTTTTGATGTACAAATTATTATCACCCCTTCATTTCTTGAAGATCAACTGCTATATGGAGGTATCCAATTTTGAAGATGATTCTATTGATGCATGATTGAAACCATAAAATTATTTTTTTCGACGTACAAACATAACATTCACCAATACCAACATCAAATATGTATGGTTTTTCAATATAAACAACTTCATTATGATCTACATTCACAAATTTCGACATCTAATCTATATGAAATTTTTTGTAAATTCATTGTGTTGAAATACTAAGAATGATTCTAATTGATTCTAAAATTTTCTTTGGAAAACAATTATTATCAATTTCAATGAATTAAATCTATGAGTAACCTTTTCACACTCTCATTTCATTGTTTCATATATCTTCACCATAATCATTTAACGTTTTTCAAAACGACCAATTTATACCAAAAACATTTTTTCATTTGGCTTTGGTATGAGTTAAAAAATACCATTCTTCTAAATTTGATCTATATCTTTATTAATGGCCTAAATCAATTATATATTCTCAAAATATTTAATAAAATATTCCCATTCAACATTTTAATATAAATAATTTTTTGAAATAAAATTTTTAAGTTATTATTATTTGAAAATTTTCATGTTGATTGCCAATAACATTTTGAGAATCCACTTTCTTCCTCTACCTAGTATGAGATGATAGCAATTATTTTTCATAAAATAATATATATGAGTCTAATTATAATTATTATATGGAATAAAGTTTTCATCCTTATAATTTATTTAAGAAAAATTCATCCATCATCTTCATCTTCCTCAAATAATTTTTTTATGTACATTTTCTTCCCAATTTTAAATAAACTTAACATAAACAAAGAAAACTAATATTATTGTTTTTTTGTTGAAACATATATATACTCTTAAATATGGATCTATGATAATAAATATTCCATAATCACTTCTCTTATAAAACATTCCATGGTTTCCACTTTTTTTATTTTTGATTTAGGGACTCCAAAATAATAGTAAGTGTTTCAATCTTGTAGTTTTATCATAAATTTTTTCATATAAGTTCATACCATTGCATGGACTATAAAAATATATATCATGAATATAATAATTTTTATTGTATCTTTATTCCAAATATAATTAGAAAGGATTTTTAGATAACATAGTATGACCCTTTTTATAAAAGCTCATATTCTCCCTCTTAGGAAACCCATTTTGTTGTGTATTGTATGGTTCACCGATCTCATGTTGAATTCTATTTTTTTAATATAAATGTTTAACTCATAATTCTTATATTCAAAAACATTTTTAGTTCTCAGATTCTTCAATGAATAATTGAATACATTTTTATTTTCTCATTAAACATTTATGAACCTTTACAACATGTGACATATTTTTCATATAAAAACACAAGTAATTTATGTAAATTAATCAAGAAAATTAATTATGTAATTATTTACATGAGTATATTATTGTATCATTGGAAAACATATATAATTAACAAGTTATAGTGGTTTTTTAAAACTAATTTCAATTTTATTATGCATTGAATGTGTAATCTTCCATTTTTGACTAATTATGAAAAACCTATTTATTCATCTTGACATATTATGTACCATGAACACTATATCACTTTAATACATTGATCATGTCTCTATGAGACATAATTACCAATAATTTTTCCCCAAATAAATTTTTTCCATAATTCATATATAACATTAGTTTTCCACTTCACTGATGTGAAACAATTTTAATTTTTTTTGTTGAACTATTGGTACAATTTTTACAAAATCCTATCTCATAATAATAAACCCATATTTTATAAAGTGATATTTATTAACTTTATCACAATTTTTGGAAATAGTCATCTTGTTTTTAACCAATAATAAAATAATTCTTTTATTTCAACTTTTCATCCCCAATAATAGTTGATCCAACACCTTCGATTTTCAGTGATTCATAATTTCTAAATTTTACTATTTCTTCATTCATGAATTTTTTGTTTTGAAAAATATCAAGTATCCTGTAATATGATAAGAACACCCAAAATCTAAGATCTGTTGTTTTTTTCCTTTTGTTGTTCTAGGTGGTGTTTCTACAACAAGATTATCTTCTTTCCCTTTTTCATTCTTCACCTCCAGCTTTCAAGAAACATTATAAACCAATATTATGCTAGAAACCAAACTATACATTTTTTCAAAATGTAATCGTTGTTCAAATATTTCAAAAGTAGTTTATTGTGGTTGGAATAAAAGTTCAAATTTAAAAAATCATTCTTAGAATTCATTTAAAAATTCATCTAATATTTATTTCATTGAGAGGATTCAATCCCCCTAAAACATTTCATTCTATAATTCATGGGATAAATTTAATTATTATTGGATAAACAAAAAAAAGTTTTTCATATACCAAAATTCACCAAAATATTAGTAGTACCCATAGAAATAATAATATTCACATTATCTTACATACTGACTAAAATTGTGAAAATTTTATTAGTAACATTAATATCTTTCTATCATAACATTTTTTAGTCTAAAATATTTTCTCATTAGTAGAAAAAATTCATTATTAATCAGTATTCCTTCTCAACTTTATCATAAAAAATAACGACATTTTTTTGGAATCTAAACTTTTAGAAACTTTTGAATTCTCAACTATGTGCGTTTTGGTAAAAAAAAATGTCATTTCCATCTTTCTTCTTTATTGTAAAAAAATCATCTTCATTTTATACCATTGAATGTATCATTTAATAAATCATATAATGACACATTATAGAATGTTCACCAACCTTATAGATAGTGTTCTTTGAATTTTTAAATCCTTATTCAGCTTTATACAAATTTTATTTGATAATATACAACTATTTTTCTTTTTTCATACAAGATTAATATTATATGTTCATTCTGATTCTTTTACATTATCAAGAGACTTATTCAAACTCTCAACTTCTTCTAGTAAAATATCTTTTGCATCAGAAATGAATTCATGGTTTTTTTTTCTATAGTATATTTCATTTTTAACTTCGTGAATCGTCTTTCAAGTCATATAATCCTGTAAAAAATTATTCAATTTTATATTTAGTTGAAATTCATTCTCAAAATCTCATTATATAGAACTAATAATATAAAATTAATCTTCAATAAACATATAAATGAATATATTTTCTCCAAAAATCTTATTAAACATTTCATCTTGAACTTCATTGTCATTATATTCATCATCTTTAGACCAAAATATATTACTTTTATATTTGGAGAATATTTTATTTTTCTCCTTTGAAAATTATTTAGACTTATCACTAAGTCTATTCAGAAAAACTCTTGGCCTTATTCAATCATTATTATTTTCTTCTTCCTTTTTTCTTAGAGGATAATTCAAAAAATTCTCCTAAAGGATCCAAATTCAAAAATAATTAACATAATATTTCAATTATACATTACTATAAATAGTTTTAAATTTTTTGTAATTACTAATAGAAATTAATCACTATTTTTACATAACATGTTTTTTGATTTATATTAGAAACCTTTTATTTCAAGTAACATCATAGAATTTTCTAATAAAGCTTCCTTGAATATAATTTCTTGATCAACTTTTTTCCCTTTCATAATATTATCTCTTATCATTTCTAAAGTAATGAGAGTACTATTAAGGTCATACATAAATAGAGTTTCAATATCTATATATTCCATAGTTTAATCTTCAACATAAAATTTATTAGGAGGAATTCTCAAGATAATTTCAATAAATTTTTAGTATTCCAGCTTTTCACCAAGAAATCATATGGTGCACACAATATCATTCACCCATATAAAGAAGTCACCAAAGTTCCATAATCACCCATTTTCATATCTTCAAAATTTATCCTCCATATCCACATATTTTGTTTCATCGTCATTTTATATCCATCATAAATGATCTTAATTTTTTTCTATATACCATTGGTAGTAAAGATTCACTTCTCTTTTAGAAACTCACATTCAAAAAGTGATAAGGGTAAACCATTCTTATCTATCCCATAATTTTGAATATTCTTCTTGACGAGAGATGTGAGAGGAAATTTTTCATCAATAGAATGAACCAAATTTGTAGCTTCGTCAAATACATCACACCCATGAGAAAAAAAATAAAGAGACATTATATTTTTCTAGATATGGTAGTTCATTCAATAAAAAACCATAATCCCCTTACTATTCAAAAAATTCAAATACTTCATCTCATATATTCTTCAACAATGTTATGAAAAGTGTAAAATAATGGAACTTTCCCTATAAAAACAATTTATAATGCCCATCCATGATCAATGTATATCTAAGAGGGGGAGGGTGTGAATCAATTATATATTTTTATTTTATGTTTCCTCTCTTTTGAAAAAACCTTTGAATCTGGGTAATGCTTTAACATGTTTCTAAAAAATAATTAAACATCCATATGAACAATAGTATTTATAGGTTTCACTACTCAAAATGAGTTTCTGTATCCTTATCATGGTTTAAAAACATAATGAATCCAAAAATAATAAACTATTAAATAATCATTTTGGGTGGATACATCAAGTAGGATATAACCTTAAACTTATGAGACAATGTCATCAAGACAATGTTACAGGTGATTCTTATAGGACAAATTATTTAATACACATTTGTGTAGAACATAATAAAACTGTAACCAGTTATTTTAAAAACAAGGTATAGTAACGCATTATCGACACCCTCACTTTTTATTCCTAAAAACAAAATTCTTCAAATTCCTACCTATAAGTAGATAAAAAACATTCCAATTTTTTTTTATGAAAACTAATTCTGATGGATCATTAAAATTTTCTCATCTAATTGATAATTATAGATATTATATAATAACAAATTACCCTAGAAAAAATTTTGAACCACTTAATCTATCCCCATAAATCTAAATAAGATTTTTCGTTTGGATATGATAACAACTAAATACAATCCTCCCTTATGATTCATCTATCTAGAATACTTCGTTTGGAATGGTCACTCCAAAAACTCCACCATTATCTTAAAACATTCAGTTCTTTCACTCTATCTCCTCAAACGCTAATAGTACAAGTGTCAAAAAGGACAATTCTCTTCCTACTATTTATATGTGTGCAAAAATTGGCATGGGGGGAATTTAAAAATGTATTCCAACTCAACCAAAATCCCAAAACATAAATTATGCATTCATTTAAACTTCTTATTTTACTATTTCAATGCTTTATAACTATTCTGGAATATTCTTTAATATTCTCAATTATTTTAAAAAATCTGGATCACTATAGAAATTCAATCCATTCTTCATTAAAATATCATTTTTTTATTCTGATTCAGTTATCATTATGGTGAAAAAAAATTTGAAAAAAAATCACAATGATACTTTTCACTAGAGGAAAAATAGAGTAGTTACTTCTCATGTCGATTCTATACAATTTTATGAAGAAAAAAATTGAATCGATTATACCATAAACAATGTTTCAACTTTGTTAGGCATTATTTACTTTAACATAAACATATTCACAACATGTAATGATTCCAAAACTCTTATAGAACTAGTTCACCAACAACATCATATCTATATTTTCCAATTATTCCAAAAAACTCATCAAAAAAACTGAGTTTCTTATTTTACAATGAATGATGATCCTATGTACATTGATGTTTATTGTTCGATGAATTTATCAATGTTAGACTACTTTTAATGGATCGTCCTCTACTTCATTCTAATTCATCAGAGTTATGTCTTGTATAATTACTCTTCACCCTTATGGAAAACACATCACTGTTCTTTTACTATTGTCCCAATATAATATAACCACCATTATTATTGTTTTATGAAAAATGATAACTATATTGATGATATTTCTATAGTTGATTGATCTCTGATGTCATTATGGTCGAAAATATTGAAAAATTTTCATTCACTGGTCCCGATATATCCTATTTACAAATTTTTCTAAATTGAAAATAACAATTAATATTTACCTCTTTTGAATCATTAGCACACTTTGTCAGATGGACATGTATCAACACTTCAGTAACACTTCAAGCATCCTATCCATTCTTCTTCTTGAAACTTATTCATGTATCATGAATACATCATGATTTTTAAAACATATATATCCAAATAGAATTGTATAGATTTCATTGTAATGATATAAGACTTCCCATCCACCAAGAATCATCAGTATTTCCAACCAAACATAAATTCGATAGGCACCAATTAGTCTAGACAATCATAAATTCTACCCATTTCTTTCATAAGTATAAGATCAAATGTTACATATTGAACCTATGATATCTAAGGCATTAAAATCCATAATGAATCATCATATTTTTATAGGAATACATTAAGACTATAATATAACTTCTCATTCTGATCAAAACATTCTTTCATGACCTAGTGTGAGTCTGAAACCCATTATCATCAAAACATCTTATTAAGAGTAGAAAACAAAAACTAGTATACATTCTTATCAATATTATCTATGATCATCAGATTAATATGATCCGTTTAAATCATACCATCCAATCACTAAAAAATAAAATGTAAGGTGATATATTTTCCAGAATAAAGAATACAAAAAATTAAGTTTAAACTTCTTTCATTATCTGAACACCACTTCCATGCAACATGGTCTAAATAGAAATATCTAATAGAATGTAAAATGACAAATGGAACATCAAAATTACCTTTAATGAAATCAATAATAATAAAGGAGGGAATCATACATAATAATATTTATTCACGAATCTAAATAAAGGGTAGTATATGGGAAATTTAATTGATTAGATGAATAATTTACAAAACTCTATTAATTTGGATACATTTTTCATTACATGTAATATTTTATTCTTATTGTGTATTATATATATTTAATGACTCAAAATTATCCCCAATATATATGAATAAAAATCGTAAATATTATTATAATATTAATTATTGATCATTTTATTATTAATAAATTACAAATTTTATCTCATATTGAGTAGATAATGTATTCACATTTCCTAGTGAAAGATTTATATATTGAAAAAATGTTTATTATTATTTTTTATTGTAAAAAAAATCTAATCATGGTTTTGATTTTTTTCATAGTGGAATTATATTTTTTTTAAATAAATGTTGAAAAGGTATAAAATACATTAAAAATATTTTAATTGCAATAAATTAAAAGATATCATATGTCAATAGTTAATGATAAACATTATACTAGAGAATAAAATAATACAATGTTTTGGAAAGATAATAGTTTGAAAAGTAAAACTAAAATCAAAGGTTAACATTCTTATATAAATGGTGTTTATAACATGATGAAAAATATCCTTATGTATTTTAAATAATTTATAGATATAGATAATGGAGATGAGACCTCTTTATATTAAAGATAATAATTTCACAAATCTTTAAGAATCATTTTACAATGATATTTGTAAACTAGTTCAAGTAGAATCAATTGGTAAATTTTAATATTTCATTAAATTTATTTAAGAGATTTATGTAATATAAAATTTAACGACGAGAACTAACATGGTATAAAAAATAACATATTTTTTGATATAGTGGTCTACAAATTACCATAACAATAAAATTATTCATCATTAAATATAGTGTGGATCATAATATTGAACTCCCATTTTAATACACACATCTTGGTCATGTTGTTGGTAAAGGGTAATTACACCATATATGTCATGGTGAGATTTATTATGATTATTTTAAGTCTATTGTGGATTAAATTATCTAATTTTTGACACACATCACAAATATTGGTGTTGAAATTTAACCAAATATCAATAATAATTGTAATAAAATTTCATATATTGTACAATTGGAAAAAAATTCATTCTATCCCAATTCATTATTTTATGATATAATTTAATGGTTTAGGATAACATTAGGATCATAATTATATTATAAAAACGAATCATTTATATAAATTAATTATCCTTATAGTTTCAAATAATATTACATAAATCTCAATGATAAAAACTTTATTTTCCTATGATAAACACTGTTTATATTAGGAGTACATTGTTGTTTGAGATTAAATAGAAATATATACTCCCATAATGTAAAGGATTAAGATATACATAAAATATTTTATTATAAAAAATACCATATAATCATGTGGAAAAGTAATTATGTAGACAAATATACTATACAATAATTATATAATCGAAAGTAAAATGGTTTTGATAATCAACACATTAGGTAATATATTATTTATAATAATAATGATTCTGTATGCTTTAAGAATAATGTAAATAGAAAACAAGTTTAAAATAATAGTATTAATATAAACTAAAAAATGAATTACATTTACTATAAATGGATCATTAATATATTATTGAATCTAATAGAGTTAAATCCCTCCACTTCTAAATGGGTATTTATCAATGAGATGGACTTTATGGTATGGTTAATTCCTGTAATTAATGATTTTTTTTAATGGTTTATGATAAAAAATTGTGATCACTATTATAAAATCATTTATATATTAGTGATTTCGAAATCAATTTTAGTTCAAAATTACATTAAATATTACAATGATTATAATTTTTCTTTATTGCATATTAAAACTTAGATAATTTAATAGAAATATTTATGATATAATTATAATATTTCATGAAATTAAAAGAATAAATTAAAATTTTGGAGACAAAAGAATTGATTTATTTATCTTATGTTAGCATAAAATTATAATATAATAATGTTACCAAGTATCAACATGTTATTACTATGATCATATTAGTTTTAAAAGTAATAATTGTTCAAAAATAGGAAAATTGAAATAATCAATACATTTTTTATACATTAATAAAAATGTATCTCTTAAAATTAAAAGAGATTGAATCCAATATTATACAGAAAATACTTATGAGACTGATCTATGGGTTTTTAAAACTATGGGGTCGTACATAAACTGGCATGTTATGAAAAATAAATATAAAGAAAATTAATATTTGAATTTCCACTTTTGTCACATGGCATATAACTATCAATGATGACTAGTAGAAGGCCTAAAAGAATAATGAACTATTGACTATAAATACACATAAATTGGTTATGGTATCAATAAAATATTCAATTTTATAAAATTAATTTTCTATTTACAATTCAAAAATCATATTTAGAAAATATAAAATAAATTCTAGTGAAATATATATTAAATTATTCAAAATTATCTAATCATTCTTAAGAGATATATGGGATATGATATTTTTACATTGATAGGAAGGGGGGGTATATGTGAAGGGGATAAAAATTATAGTATGGAAATATATTGTTTCTTCTATGATAATAATTTATCTTTGTATAAGTGAAATTAAAAAAAATATTTTTCATTGTATACAATTATTCAAAAATAAAAATGTAAAAATTGTCCAGGTATATGATGATGTTGTATAAAATTTAAAAGTTTACCTAGTCTTGTTGAATTACAAAAATATTATTTCCCTTTCACAATTTACATCATTTTATAATATTCTAGAAATATAAATATAACCATAGAGGTCAATTTGTTTGAGTGATCACGATATATACTAGAAAGAATAATTGGTTTCAAAGAAATTTTTTTTATGACATAGAGTAGAAAAAAAATTATTTGGAATTAATAGAGAATAGATTTATACCCTAATGTATGAATCAATATAATATCATAATTAATAGGTAAATGATAGAAATTTGGATGTAGTGCAAGGGGAACTATGGTGAATGAAGATTCTATAATGCCAACATTTAATGTATTTTTTTATTACCCATTAATTGAAGTAATATAATATATACATTATATGTTCATACCAATATAGATCTATTATATCTATATAATAAATGTAAATATTTATTACATATTATCTTTTTTTATCCACTGTTTATCGCAGTTCTCAATTATAATGAGAACCTGAATATATATATATATATATATAATAATTATAATAACAATATCATATATGGTCTTGGAACATCAAACTAATGATAAATGAATAATGATTGAGTATTAAGTGTTGTATGAACATAATAATTGACACTTCTCTTTAGGAATTATTCCCATGGTGATCTTAATTATAATAAATCATATTATTTGTCCCACCAATAGGAAATCCAAATTTTTTGCGGGGCATTGTATTATTTATATAATGCATGTGTAAAAATATCTTATCTAGAGATCATTGTCAAATTTTTTTCATTTTTTTCTTAATTTTATTTATGAATAAAACAAATTTATTATAAATATGTAGAGAGTTAATTTTTATTTATTATATCATTAGTGTTGTATCATTAGATGAATTATCAGTTGATGATTTTTTCTTTAGATTTGAGGGAAAAATTTATCACCAAAAATATAATTAGAATGGTTGTGATCCAATTAAATCCACATATTTGACATATTAAATAATATCAATGTAAAATAATGAATTAATGATAAATAAATCATAATAGGATGTTGACACAATATTTTATTTCTATTTTATTTAATAACATTAAACAATGTAATTTAATTAAATAATAAGTGATTTTATGATATTGAATTATATATTACTCTTCCTTATATATTTATAGACCACGATGTGTTTATATATACCACTCATGGAATTTTAGTTAGATTCCTTGTTATTGATACAATATCCTAGTTTTTAAGACATCATATATCAATAAAATTAAAAAATTCTTATATATTAGTGTTTTGGCCTAGTTGAGGCCCACCAATTTTTTTATGATAATATATGGGTGTAAGAAAGATGGGATATTAGTAGTAATGGATATAATGTGTATTGTGTTATTATAATAAAAGAAATATCTATTTATCATTCATTCCTCTTTTTATAACTAATTTTACATAAATAATTTAATGAAAGTATCCTATCAAAAAGTTATATTGAGTTGTCCCAAATAATGGATCATCATTGAGTATTATGTGATATTTTTAAATAGTAATATTATCATGAATAATATCAATGAAACATTACAATGATCCATATAAAATATTTTAAGAGTTAATTTATCAATTAATATGAAAATAGTATTCTCATATACTTACCCAAAAAAGTATATCACACAAAATTTTAAATAGTTATCAATATAGTAAGGGATGTATGTTTATTAACAATCCCTTTTACCAGGGGTTGATGAGATACTTTTCATGGTAAAATTCAAAAATATATACCCTATATATAGATGTTCGAAAACAACCTAGCAATTATGAGGGTGGATGGGTATGTTGTTTAACATGTCATCATTTAGAGAACAAACACTATGGGATTTATCCACTTATATGGTAGGATAATATATATTTATATTGATATAAATATATTAGGATAAGACTTATTCATTTTTAAAAATGTCACAAATGATTGTTAGGGTATTTTAATTTGATACATGAGGTTTTATCATCTATAATATTAATTAAATTTTATGTATTCATTGACATGGTCGGACTTATTTATAGTATCATGAATATGGGCATTGAAGAATGTATAATTACATTCTCAAGGTCATGAGGTAACTTAATGTCATAAAAAATGGAATATATAGTTACACAGATGATGCAAATGATACATATAGTTTTTCAAATTTTAATATCGGGATATATGTTTGTTTTCTTGATATTTAATTAGATCCATCATTATATATAGTAGAACATATGATTTTAGAGAGATCAATATTTCCATACACTAATCCAGTAGGGACTATAGATTTTTTTTAATGTTACTAAGGCCCAATGGGTAACATAGTGAGGTCATCAGATTACGATAAAATTTTGGAAAATGTGATTTTTGAAAATGTATCGTGTATTATGAAACCGGACCTAAAATAGTTTTTATAGATTTAATATAGGTTTTAAAATGTGTAATTATTTCCCTATAATATCATAGTGAATGTTGGAAATTAATTATTATGTACTAAAATATAAAAGAATGAGATTTATATAAACATGAATATGATGCATATATAGATTCATACGATGAATGAACATTTAATTAATATGTAGCATTCATTAAAATATATATATATGAGACATAGATGATATATATATATATATATATATATATGAATTCATTTGATGCCCTGGTTGGCTCTTCCGCTCATATATCATTTTAAATAAATTCAAAATGATGGTTAGCTCATAGAAATTATTTGAATTTATTCAATGACATGATTTCAATGAATTTTACCAAATGGGATATAAGATATATAATTCATTATGGATGAGAATCGACAAGCATACCATATAAAATATAAGAGTTCTCTTTGTTTTTTTATGGGTCATTCCTATATAAATTTGATATGATCATATGGTTTATTAAAATAATTCAATATAAACCTTTTCATCCCGAGAACTATTTATTCCATTTGATAAGGCATTATCCCCCATCTAGATATTCATCTATTCTCATGGTATGATCATGATTTGTTAATTTAGTTTATCACCTTATAGTACCAATTATTTTGTAAGCTAATCTTTGTGACATTACTCAAAAAAAATCGTATATCAGAGTATATAGACACTACAATTATTTGATTTGATGATTTCAATTCAATTAATATTATTTAGTTACATGCTCATAAAATATATAAAAAACTACATACCTTTGTGTTGTTTTCTATATCGAATGACCATGTGATGTTCTTGAAAACCCAATTTCATGTATGAGACCATCCAATCACACTAGGTAACTATTTACTGTTGAATACAATAATATTATTGAGTCATTTAAATATGATGACTATATTATAACAATATATAAAGAGTTCAATTATATTATGAATAACGAAACTTGTGAATTACTGAAATATATTAATTAAATCAATGTGATGTACCAAGTTGTTTTTAAAAAATAAGGGAAATTATAAAGGATATGTTGTACAGACAACAAATCATCAAGTATGAAATATATTCTATCAAATTTATTATATTTTCCACTTTCAAAAGGATTCATTAAATTCAGATATTTCTTTTAATATTTCTCAATAGAAATTAATTTTTTTGTTGGAAATAGATGGTAGTTTAATATTCATGAATATTGAACTTGATAGATGGGTTTGGATTAAACAAAATATAATTACATATAAATTATGTATTGGTGTTAAATAATGAATGATAATGAATAAAATCTATAGGCTTAAGAGTGAACCTGATTCATGATATTCAATTCTATAAAATATCTCGATAAAACTGAATTTCATAAATATTAATGTAAATAGAAATAAATTTGACTATAATAATGATACAAACTAACCCATTTTGATTTTATATATATATATATATATATATATTATATTCATTACTTCCAACAATAAATGAATAAATAATTGATAATGTGACATACAAAAAAATTTGAAATAGGATATATTGATGATTAGAATATGGAATTAATTTCACATTTTTAGATTATGAACATAGTCAGTTTTATCATTATCACATGGAAAATTATACTTTTGAGTTAGTGAAGATGTATGGTTTTATATAATTAATATATAAATCATATCTCAATCCATTTAGGGATAATATATCTATGTATGAATATAGTTTTCAAATTCAAAACAATGATTTATATATGATTATTTGTATCCAATATTATAGGGAATAAATTCGATAAGAAATCCAGTTTTTGTTAACTCTTTTTTTACATTTTAAAAATCGATCCATGGATTCACATATTATGGTATTGAAATAGATCGTGTATTATATAAGTTGTAATTGTTATTATAGATTTAGAAATTATAATGACATCTCATTATTTTTCTACAAATATTTTGATATGTATTCATTACGAATATTTTTTAAAAAAAATATAGCAACATCAATTACTATATTTATTAGTGAACTATTTATTTATTAACACACCATGATGTAAAATTTATTCACCTAAACCATAGATAAATTTTATCATGTTAGGAAATCATAGGGAATAATAAAAAATATGTTGTTGATGTCATAACAAGAACATGTGAGGGTGAATTTGTCATTTCCATTACTAATTAGGTGTGATAATAAGTATTTAGTACTATTATTACTGAATCTGGTATAATATTTTCTGTCAAAATATATTGATATTATGTATTAATCCATAAATGATTTCATTTACTATAATCTACTAACTTGATTCTATTGTCTACTAAATTTCATTGAAACAATATATAGGAAATGTTTTCTTAAAATACAGAATAGTTTGGTAATCATGGTTAACAAGATACATAAAAGATTTCAATATTTCATTTTTATAAAAAAAAATTAGAACCTAAGTTGTTCCTTTAGGAATATAATTTTTCCCTCTAAAATTCAGTTATATATAATTAATCATACACTTCCAAGATTCCTTAGAATGGAAAGAAAAAAACAATAACATCAAATTCTCATAAATAGTTAAAAAAGTCTTAAGCTTTCATGTGTACATATAATTATGTCATAATCAATTTGGAATGATAAAAATATGAACTTCAATTTAATTAAATAAATTATTTAATAATTAGGATTTCTTTTAAGGAAAAATAAATATATAATAGAATATAACTGAACACACAATCCATTAAAATAACATGACTATCATAAATATATTACAAAAAAACAATATATAAAGGTAAATAACTAAATAGATATTCCATTTATACTACATTAATATTAGGAATAGATTATCTATAATCAATAAAGAATGCAGAATAACTGAAAACACATGTAATTTACTCAATAATTGAGAATAAATGACATCCAAAGATAATTTTATTTAAAAAATATCATGGATAATAAAAAAAATTCTTATTGGTTAAAATTCATAATTTTAGTATTTCATGACATCAGATACCCTAATACCTCCACTATCAAGACCTTTAACTAGAAACTTTAGAACTATGGTAAAACACAAATTTAATGATAGTATAGCGATTCATCTAATAAAATTACAAATGTTGTGAGTGAAAATATAATTATGGGCCCCACCAGTAACTACATAACCATAGAATTTATCATGTATTATATAATTTATTTAATTCTTGAATAATTCATCTTATAAAAAATATTTGTATTAAATAGGGTATACTGATTTATCAATATTTTTTCATCTAACTAAATAACAATGAGAATAGAACACCATAGTTAAAAATTATATATGTTTTAAGAAATAAATATATCTATAATAAATAAAAATTTTAGCTAGAGTATATTTATTGTCAATAGTCACAAGAAATTTAATATTTTATGGAATGTCAATGACTACATAAATGAATATGGAATGTGAATGTAAATAAATTCCTTGGTTAAAGTAATAAAAAATATCTATAGAATGTATATACATGGTATCAATACAACATAACCCCGATGGAGTACAATTAAAATAAAGTGATTTTTTCATTGATGAATATAAATACCATAAAAATATTTTAAAAATAATCTTACTGAAAATAAAATTTTCAATGGAAAAAATATTAAAAAACTCAAATTTTGGGGAAAAAATCAAATATAATTTTCCTTGAATGTATCCATTGAAATTTCTAAAATAAAATTTCAATCATTGAGTTTTACTCATGGTGGTAAAATCCTTACATGTCATCCAAATTAAAAAATATATTCCATTCCAATTTCTATTAAAATTAAAATAGGCCATGTTTGGAAAAATACATGAATGTTAATTTCAAAACATTTTGTATGACATAAAATTGTAAAAATACATTTATGAAATCATTTTTTTATTTCTAAAATCATATTTCAATATATTTTTATAAAATATGAATTTGAATGAAAAATGTTTTTCGAATGGAGATTGAATTGAAGTCGAATTTTCTTAAAATCATTTTATCAACAATTGTAAGTACCAATATGTTGAAAAATGGAAATATTAAATGAAAAAAATAATGAATATGTAGATGAGATGAAAATTTTATTGTATTATTATAAAATGATGAAATAATTTCCTTCAATTGATATTCATACATGATCAATCAAGATTAAAATTAAATTGTTATATAAAACCTTATTTTGATCAAAACATTGATGTAATAATTAACCCATTAATTAATTATGTTTATCCAATGTAAATTGATATGAAACAATTTATTATAAAACATAATAAGGTAATATTTAAATAAAATTTTAGTAATATAATATCATATCAATTTTATAAATAATATAACCCCAAGAATGAAACTAAGTTATGAAATTCTTTACTACTTCATAATTTTCAATTAAACCCCCCTTGGATGATATGAGGAAAATTGACACATAAAATACTATGAATTATTAATTAATCATGATATTACATGTGTAATTGGAATAAAATATAGCATATAAATGAATGAAGCTTCATAACATTACAATATTCCTTAATGAATGGAAATTGAGAAAAAGTATCTTAAATGGTGATTCTATTCGGTTGAATGTTATTTAATACATTATATAATAGTTCAGTAATTTTGTAAGATTATAAATGAACCATATTACTATTTATAATGTCATGAATTATCTTATTATAAAATTTACCACATATTTTTTTAATAATATTTATTTTTTTTTCAATTGTATCAGGTGGTAATTATATGCTTTCATCTAGAATTTTTTGTAATTAATATTCTATATTTTAGAGGAAGGATATTGATCCATCATATGAATAATGATATTAACGTTATAAATATCATATTTAATCATTATATAAATTTTTATATTCATCCTTTAAGGTTTGATATAGATATTGTATCATATTGCATCATGGAGACAGTAGGCAATACGTAAGCTTGATCAATAATACCATTCGAGTAATGAGTGAATGTGTATGAAAGTATGTGATGACCCACTCTTACCTAATTTGTACCCCTCCCTTTTAATACATGAGATAATATATATTGTGACTGATCGATTCCTTCCTCTACTGGCCCTTGGATGGAAGTAGGCACCGAGGTTAACAAAATCATACAATGGAAGGAATTAACCTCTTTGAAAAAATTAAAAATTTGAATATAATATAGATACACAAATAAAAACCTACTTAAAAAATATATAAATAATCCACATGTGAAAACATGAAATTGGATACAATACTATTTTCTGCAATTGAATTCATCTTCTATGGGAATTTTCAAGGAAGGGAAGCTTGTTTTGATGAAAATACTATCCATAATGGCCCAAATTCCCTCATAAGTGTCTTTTTCGCAAAGCCATGCATCATGGAAAATTAAGGGAGATCATGAGGATCCCATCCATGAAGATCCATTTGTGAACACATGATGACATGATAGTTCTCCACCATGATTCTTACATTGAGAGCCGCAAATCACTTCATGAACGTGTGAATACATGAAAGTGTTCCTCTATAGGATTGATGGTTCTTGCGATGGCATGAAAAATTTATGGTATATTCATTTGTAAAATTTTCAGACTCACGGGACCAACCTCATTCTCAAATCCCATCATTCTTTGTGAAGTCCTCTAATCATTATGAAACCCATTGACTATAAATATCCCCTTAAGTTTGCATTTTTAGGGATGATTAAGGACCTTTCGACTTCTGAATCGTCCCCTATTTGTGAACCTCCAATGATTAAAAAACCAAAGATAACATGGATCATCTATGGTATCATAGAATCCCCAATCCACATCTGATAAATTCTTCAATGTAACCACCTATGGTGGGGATTCCTTTCAGGATTGAATTAATCCTTCATGAAAGAAGAAGGCCCTATGTGGCATTTGAGTCTTCGTAAATCAGTTGGCTTTCTTGAATAACTATTTTCATGAATATGGAATTCCCATTAATGGTGGATCACAAATTTTTTCGATGAAAACTCTTTAGAGAACCCCAAACCTCTGAGAAGCACCTACTATTTTCAAAATTTTCTATGCCCCAGGACCCCACACTCATCCAGGACTGGTTAAACTACACCATGATTCCCTATGAAATCTATTGCACCTACTTCTACAATTCCTCACATCTCTCCAAGTGTGTCTCAGTATTCCCATTTACCATTTCTTCTCAACATATGTAACATAATAGCTATTTCTTATTACTACAGGGACCGTTAAATGAACCTTTTTATTAGTCACTTCACCCATCATTATACCCTAGTCGTGTAAATACCATGCCTCGCCTAAAGGAACATGTGTGTTAAACGCATAAGACCAAGGGGTGAGGATTGATTCCACCCACATCTAAGATGCAAGATATAAAAATTCTTAGATCCACATCCTAGTTGCATGACATTAAACAACATGAAAACCTACTCATCATAGGATGTAATGATGTGTTATTACCCTATGTGATAAGTACTAGAATATATATGTATGAATGGAATGGAATGATCCCTACAGCTCTAACACTCACATGGAATCAAATAATCTCAGGAAAGTTCAATGTGAAATCCCTACACCATTACTCTATCACGACCCGTCCTCGGGGCCCGTACCGTGACTACCCCAAGCCCACCTTCCATAGGCCAGGGGCTAGAGACTAGCACTAAGGCGTAATTCCCAGTAAAAAGGGAAGGCATTGCCTTTGTAAAGTAAACAAGCACCACAGAGCAAGCAAGCAGAAATAAACACTAAGTAAAAACTGGGTACAAAAGTAAGTGCGGAAAAGTAAGTGGGCCAGAATACAAACCCAAACTGAAAGTAAAGTACAATTGGAAAGGGAAAATAGCAACTGAAAGTAAAGCCGCAGCCTCGAGCCGTCCACTAGAAGTCCCACCTGAAGGGTGGGTAAAGATAGCCTCCACTGCTCCTCGGGTCCAGCAGTCCGCTCCGTGTACGTCCCGCCCAATGGTCCACCTCCAGGTACCGACCTTCTCCTCATGCCTCAACCACGATCAGTGTTTTCCGTCGTCTACAACCAACAAAACGTAGTGCGGGAATAGCCCATGCAGGGGTGAGTATAAGCTACTCAGTAGGGACACCGAGACCCCTGAAGGTCTCCCAGAATCCACAAAGGATAATCCACAAAGGAAAGATACAATCACAAAGTAACATCCGACTCTACTTAGGTATATGCCTATACATATACCTAAGTCATCAATTCCGGTTCGCTCCAACCTCCCAGCCTAAATTTGATCACATCCACACAGGAAATCACAACCCGATCCACACTGGAAAGCATAACATAAACCACATAGGAAAGCAAGTCAAGATTCAGCTCACACAGGTATACTTCTTCGTGAGACGATAGAGATGATCAGATATAGCCACTGATTCATCTAAGCCATCGGACCCACAAAGGATCGATACGTACTAACCCACGCAATGACCCACAAAGGATCTGACCCACACAGTATCTATAGGTAACTAACCCCCGCAATGACCCACACAGGATCTGTAGGCACTGGCCCACACAGGACCACTGAGCACTGACCCACACAGGATCTGACCCACACAGGATCGGTGGCACTGATCCACGTAGGATCGCTGAGTGCTATAGTCGTCGCCGCCGAATCCACGGAGGATTCCTGTACAGTCGCCGTCGTCGTCGCAGCCAGCTCTAGGGTTCTCGCACACAGCAAGCTCGTTCGGGAGGGTTCGCTCCACGACCCGAAGGTCTGATACATCAACTGACACAAATTCCGGAGTTGATGTATCCAAAAGTTCCGTATCGTCAACAGGAACTCAATGTCACAGACGGCGCGTCAATCGGACGCCTGGTCTGAGAGTTATTGGATTTTTCGTCCCAGGGGCCCGATTGGTTTTTAAGTTAAAACCAACTCAAGCGTACTCCAACTGCATCCAAACCTCGAGCGGAGTAATCCAAAAGGTCTGTCTCACTTAGAGTAATCCAACAAAGTCGACGGCACGTCAATCGGACGTCCGGAGCTCAAGTTATGAGTGTTTTCGCTCTGAGGGCCCGGTTGGTTTCGTGTACGAACCAACCCGGCTGAACCCAAAGTTCTCCGAAACCCTTATTATAATATACCTAAATGACCGTCTCAATCCAAGGATCGCTACCCAATTGACGGTGCATCGATCGGAGGCCTGTAGCTCAAGTTATGGGCAATAGACCGAAAGAGGTTCGGTATTAGGGGGTTCGGGCCCGGTCCGACCCGGACCGATACCCCCTGGGTCGGCCCGAACCAGGTCGACCCGACCCGGGTCCGAGTCTGGCCCGCTCGAGCATGGCCCGGCCCGGCTGGCGCGGCCCGGGCTGGCGGTCCGGCCGGGCGGCTCGGCCCGGCGCGCTGGCGCTGGCCAAGCGGCCGCGCAGAAGGGGGGAACCACCCCCCCTGGACGAAACCGCGGCCCCGCATGGGGGCCGCTCTTGCCAATGGACGTGGCCAGTTGCCGTGTCCTGCCACCTCCGGTCCTACGCGGTCACGGGAATGTCGGCCTGCCGCCGCGGCTTCAGCCGCTGTGGTTCTCCCCGGCGGCGCGCCGGGCACCGCCGTCTCCTGGCGGCCGGTCGGTGCTGGCCGCCGCCTCCTGCAGCCGGCGCCGCCGTACCGGCGAGGCACACCGGCGGGTTGATCCTCGGACCACCGGACGAGCTCTGGTGGTCGTATTTTCCTGTCGTCTCCGCCAACAACCCTCCCGGGACAGGTTCTTCACTGCGAAGACCTCACAACGCCCGTGCGGCCTGCTTCATCGTCGCCCGCCGATCCGCACACCAAGAACAAAGGGACAGTGGGTTCAGACTTGTTCATTGGTCCGCACCCACCACGTTAGCGGTTTTAAAAGGCCTCCGAAAAATATTTAAACATACTCCATGGGTATAAATCACAAATATTTAATTGAATCAAACCCCTACCTCGTCGAATTTGATGAGCGAGGATTCGTCGCGGAAGAAGGCGTCGCGGAAGGGGGATCGTCGCTTCGTGGAAGGAGCGTCGTGGAAGAAGCGTCGTGGAAGAAGGAACGTCACGTCGTGCCGTCGATCTCCGAGGATCCAGTGTTCTTCACGTTCTTCACGTTCTTCGTCGAGGAGGAAGAACTTCAAGAGCCCGAGAATTCTCCCTAGCCTCTCAACACCACCAGTCTAATAAAAATAAGAGTTGTATTATTTTTATTTCACAAGCCTTGCGTTTTAAAATTCAAAACGAAAGAAACAGTTAAGTGAATTAATTGCAACGCTTAAACTGCCACATTAATGAGGCGTTTCTTAACCAGAATAAACGCATGAGTTGACATCATTAAAAGGGGGGGTGCGGGTGCGTTACTTAGAAGAAAAGAAATGGTGGGGCTCGTGTGGGCCCCACCTCAAAAATATCCTACCAAGAGGGTAGGATATTGTGGGTCCCACAATATCCACTTAACTTTAGTTAAACAAAATAAAATAAAAACTGGTTGCGCCACTTTTATTTTATTTCTAACTTAACCCCAAAAAAAACCACACCCGAGCAAACGCAACTCCGGAAAAGGTATTTCTAAGCAATTACTAGTGCTGCGATTCCATCGGTGCCCTCAGAATTCAATTCCGAGAACCTTTTCAAAAGTTATTAAAACCCGCTCGTTCGTTCACTGAACGTACCCGAGCTAAACTTCAGAAAAAGATTCTGGGCACACCGGGCCTCGGAATTAGGTGTCGTCAGAAACTGCGTTCTTGTAAAATTCCCAAGAAAATTAAGAAAAAAATTTCCTTGAATTTTTCAGGTCTTTACATCACTCCCACCTTAGGGCTTTACGTCCTCGTAAAGATACATCATAAACTAGGGAAAAAAAAGTGGGTACTGAGCACGCATCTGAGCCTCCCGCTCCCAAGTGCTCTCCTGGAGATTCTCGTGCTACCATCTGATGCGCACTAGAGGAATCGACTGTCCACGTAGGACCCACTCCTGTCGATCCTCAATCTCCACTAGGACCTCTGCAAAAGTCGCCCCATCATCAACGTCCAGCTCCCCATGGTCAATGATATACGTCGGGTCTTGCACGTATATCCTCAGCTGGGATACATGGAAGACGTCGTGCACCCGGTGCAACTGAGGTGGTAGATCCAGGCGATAAGCCACCTCGCCAATCCTGCTGAGGACCTGGAAAGGTCTGATGAAGCGCGGAGATAACTTATCGCCTCTGCCAAATCTCCGTAATCCACATCGAGGTGAGACCTGCAAGAAGACGTGGTCTCCATCCTCGAACTCTAGTGGCCTCCGCCTCCTGTCAGCATGAGACTTCTGCAGGCTCTGAGTTGTCCTCGTCCGCTCCTGGATGACCTGGACCTTCTCTGTCGTGGCCTGGACCATCTCCAGTCCCACAAGTGCTGACTCCCTAGGGTCTGTCCAGCACAGAGGAGATCTGTAAGGTCGGTCGTACAACGCCTCGTATGGTGTCATCCCGATGGTGGAGTGGTATCTGTTGTTGTACACGAACTCCACCAAGGGTAGGTGGTCCTCCCAGCTGCGACCAAAGTCGAGGACACTTGCACGGAGCATGTCCTTGAGAGTCTGAATGGTCCTCTCCGTCTGACCATCCGTCTGAGGGTGAAAGGTAGTGCTCAGATGTAGTTGCATCCCAAACGCCTCCTGCAACCCCTTCCAAAGCCGGGAAGTAAAGCGAGCATCTCGATCGGAGATGATAGATGATGGCACACCGTGAAGCCATACAATATCCTAAACGTAAAGACTTCCCAAGCTCTTCACTAAGCCCTGCTCTCTGATGGGTAAGAAGTGATCCAAATTGGTGATTCGGTCGACAATCACCCAAATGGAGTCGTGGCCCCTGGAAGTGCGTGTAATTCTAGTCACGAAGTCCATAGATATGTTGTCCCACTTCCACTCCGGGACCTCCAAGGGTTGTACCAAGCCTGATGGTACCTGGTGCTATGCCTTCACCTACTGGCAGGTGAGGCATCGAGAAACGAACTCAACCACATCCTTCTTCATGCCCGGCCACCAGTGTTGTCTTCTGAGATCCTGGTACATCTTTGCCACTCTAGGATGTACCACAAAAGGGGAAGTGTGAAACTCTCTCAGCACCTCCTCTCGTAAAGCAATTGTTACCAAGGTACGTCCTCTGAAAAAGACATTTTGCTCTCCCCCAAAGGAGAAATCATCAGGTTCCTGTCCTGAGGATATATGTGCACGCCGCATCTCACAGTCGGCGTCCCCACGATGTGCCTCTCTGACCCGCTGCAGCAGTGGAGGAGTGACTGTGAGTGACTAAAGAAAGGCTTCTCCATCTCTATCCACGAAGGATATCTGCAAAGCGGCTAGCTGCTCTGTCGCCACCCCAAGTAGCTGAATGTCCGTCCTCCTGCTGAGAGCATCGGCTACTACATTCCCCTTCCCAAGAGTATAGACTATCTCAAAGTCATAGTCCTGGAGGAACTCGAGCCATCGCCGATGTCTCAGGTTTAGGTCCTTCTGAGAGAAGATGTACCTGAGACTCTGATGGTCAGAATAGAATGTAAAGTGCTTGCCCATCAGATAGTGTCGCCATGTCTTCAGAGCGAAGACCACTACTGCTAACTCCAGGTCATGGGTAGCGTAGTTCTGCTCATGTTGCCTCAACTGACGTGATCCATAGGTGATCACTGCCCACTCCTACATTAGGACACCTCCGAGTCCGGTCCCTGATGCATTGCAGTAGACTACGTACCCTACTCCCTCCTCCAGCAACCTCAAGATAGGTGCGCTAGTCAATCTCTATCTCAGCTCCTGGAAGCTCTGCTGACATCTTTCTGACCACAAAAAGGGCTTCCCCTTCTTCCTCAAAGCTAAGAGTGGTGACGTAACTCTGGAGAAGTCTGGCACAAATCTCTGGTAGTATCCAGCCTGTCCCAAGAAACTTCGCACCTCCGTCACGCTCCAAGGTGGCTCCCAAGCTAGCACTACCTCGATCTTCATAGGATCCACCGCAACTCCCGCCTCAGAGATGACGTGTCCCAAGAAGTGGACCTCACGTATCTAGAACTGACACTTCGAGATCTTTCCATAAAGCTGGTGCTCTCGGAGTGTGTCCAGTATAACCCGTAAGTGGTAGGCGTGCTCCTCCTCAGTCGTCGAGTATATCAAAATGTCGTCGATGAAGACCATGAAAAATCGATCGAGGTATGGATGAAAGATCATGTTCATGAGGCCCACGAACACTTCTGGAGCATTGGTTATACTGAACGGAATAACTAAGAACTCATAGTGGCCATACCGACATCTGAAGGTCGTCTTCTACACGTCCTCATCCCGAACTCTGAGCTGATGATAGCCTGACCTGAGGTCTATCTTTGAGAACCACCGTGCTCCCTTGAGCTGATCTAAGAGGTTATCAATCCTCGGTAGCGGATACTTGTTCCTCACTATCACCTGGTTCAGGTAACGATAGTCGACACAAAGTCGCAAGCTCCCATCCACCTTCTTGGTGAACAATATCGGGGAAGCCCAGGGTGAAACACTGGGTCGGATGAATCCCTTGCCCTGCAAGTCCTCCAACTGTACCCGTAGCTCTTGAAGCTCGACAGGAGCCATCTGATATGCTGAGGTGGATATCGGGGCTGTCCTGGGGTACAGATCAATATAAAAGTCTACCTATCTGCGAGGAGGTAGTCCTGGAACGTCGTCGGGGAAAACGTCTGCATACTGATCCACCAATGCAGGAAAACGAGGACTCTGCACGTTAACTGCTCCTAGGATGAGGCTAGCCAACTGATGAGTGATGGGTTGTCCTCTCCTCTGCGAGAGTCCATCCTGTGCTGCAAAGTCTCCCTTCTCGCCGGTGAAGGTGAATCTGCTCCCGTCGGTGCGTACACACCGCACCTTGCGCCTAATACAATCAATCTGAGCATGGACTGTAGATAACCAATCCATGCCCAAGATGACGTTGTAAAGCCTCGATGCCACTACAAGAAGATCCCAGCCGAAGCTCTTGCCTCCTAGAGTAAGCTCACACTACCGGCACCAGTGCGTAATCGTTGAGTCTGCTCCCGTAGGAGTCTCTAGCCATAAGGATCGAGCCAACGGCTCCGTCGGAATCCCCGAGCTCCGAACAAGGGCAGCGGCTATGAAATAATGACTCGCTCCTGTGTCTATAAGAACTGTAGCAAGGGTGGAATAGACACAGATAGTACCTCGAATCATCTCGGGCACACCGTTTCCGTAGGCCTCCGCTGCCTGGAGTTGTGCCTATCTCTGCCCGCCAGCTCCCTGTGATCAGGGTGGACCTCCTGGTGGTTGTGGTGGTAGAGCCTCAAAGCGTCGCCCACCACCTGTTGCTCAGCCAGCTCCTCTGCCTCGTTCGCCTCCTCCCCGTGGACCGCCACGGTCGACCCTCTGCCTCTGCCTAGGTGGCCCCTCAACCGTCTTCTGCTCCTCGGCACGGCGGTTCGGGCAGTCACGAGCCATGTGGCCCTGCCCGCCGCATGCGTAGCACTGTCTGCCTCTCGAAAGACTGGCTCTGCACTGTGTGCCCCGCACCACTGAGCCAGTGTCCTGAGGTCGTCTACCTAAGGGTCTGGTCTGCTTGGACCCATGATACATCCGTCGACTTCCTGCTGCATAAGAATCTTCTACGTGCCGCCCCGCGGTAGGTCTCGCTGCCGATTAAGGCTCAGCAAGGAAGATCTCGGTCAAAAGGGCTCGCTCTAGTACCCTTTCCTAAGTTGGAATGCTGAGGGAGATCAGTGATGCCCTGATCTCATGTCTCAATCCCTGCTCAGAGGTCCGTGCCTGAAAGAATGGGTCTCGTACCATGTCTGTCGAGTAGCGCGAGAGATCGGTAAATCTCACCGAGTACTAGGCGACCGTCAAGCTGCCCTGCCGCAGCTGAAGAATCTCCTGGATGTGCACCGCATGGAGGGTGGATGAGACGAACTCCGAGTGGAAGAGGCTCTCAAAGTCCTTCCAGAGAAGAGATGCCTCGTCGTTCACCTAGAGCATCAATCTCCACCATCTGCCTGCTGCCGCGTGCAGTAGGCTCACTGTGAGGATCACCATGAGGTCTGCTGGTGTCCTCACTAACCTGAAAACTTGTACAACTGCCTCCATCCAATCCTCGGATACTTGGGGGTCCGTCTCCCCGTGGAACCTGGGTGGTCGCTGGCGCTGAAACTCGTGCAGTGCACTAAGGCGACGTGCATCGTCTCCGGCTGGGGATGGTAGCATCGGTGGCTCGGCAAGTAGAGGTATCATCGGTGCCTCTGCTGTCAAAGGGCCATGTACCGAGGCCTCGTCGCTTGGTGGGCTGTCGTCACGCACAACGCTCGGAACCCTAGATGGCTGCCATCGTGGGGCCATCATGAAAAGAGACAGGTGTGCCACGGTCAGAACAGTATACCTGGTGAGCTGACACGAAGTAATCACAAAGAAAACTTGTAACACACATGCAATCAATGTTTTCTTGCATTAAGTCGGAAATCAGAAGTCAGGGCCCTGGTGTACGGATACATCGGCCGCTGCACCAACAATGGACTCCCTGGACTGATAAACACACTCAATACTCTTAACACTATTGCTTCACATAGAAAAATATCAGAGTCCTGAGTTCTATGGTAGAACTGAACTCCTCTGATACCAATTTGTCACGACCCGTCCTCGGGGCCCGTGTCGTGACTACCCCAAGCCCGCCTTCCATAGGCCAAGGGCTGGAGACTAGCACCAAGGCATAATTCCTGGTAAAAAGGGAAGGCATTGCCTTTGTAAAGTAAACAAGCACCACAGAGCAAGCAAGAAGAAATAAACACTAAGTAAAAACTGGGTACAACAGTAAGTGCGGAAAAGTAAGTGGGCCAGAATACAAACCCAAACTGAAAGTAAAGTACAACTGGAAAGGGAAAATAGCAACTGAAAGTAAAGCTGCAGCCTCAATCCATCCACTAGAAGTCCCACCTGAAGGGTGGGTACAGATAGCCTCCACAGCTCCTCGGGTCCAGTCGTCCGCTCCGTGTACGTCCCGTCCAATGGTCCACCTCCAGGTACCGACCTGCTCCTCGTGCCTCAACCACGATCAGCGTTGTCTGTCATCTGCAACCAACACAACGTAGTGCGGGCATAGCCCGTGCAGGGGTGAGTATAAGCTACTCAATAGGGATCCCGATACCCCCGAAGGTCTCCCAGAATCCACAAAGGATAATCCACAAAGGAAAGATACAATCACAAAGTAACATCCGAATCTACTTAGGTATATGCCCATACATATACCTAAGTCATCAATTCCATTTCGCTCCAACCTCCGAGCCCAAGTTCGATCACATCCACACAAGAAATCACAACCCGATCCACAGAGGAAAGCATAACATAAACCACATAGGAAAGCAAGTCAATATTCAGCTCACACAGGTATACTTCTTCGTGAGACGATAGAGATGATCAGATATAGCCACTGATTCATCTAAGTCATCGGACCCACAAAGGATCGATAGGAACTAACCCCTGCAATGACCCACAAAGGATCTGACCCACATAGGATCGATAGGTAACTAACCCCCACAATGACCCACATAGGATCGGACCCACATAGGATCTGTAGGCGCTGGTCCACACAGGACCGCTGAGCGCAAACCCACATAGGATCTGACCCACACAGGATCGGTGGCATTGATCCACGTAGGATCTTTGAGTGTTGTAGTCGTTGCCGCCGAATCCACGGAGGATTCTTGTACAGTCATCGTCGTCGTCGCAGCCAGCTCTAAGGTTCTCGCACACAGTAAGCTCATTCGGGAGGGTTCGCTCCACAAGCCGAAGGCCTGATACATCAACTGACACAAAGTCTGGAGTTGATGTATCTAAAAGTTCTGTATCGTCAACAGGAACTCAATGTCACAGACGGCGCGTCAATCGGACGCTCGGTCTGAGAGTTATTGACTTTTTCGTCCTAGGGGCACGGTTGGTTTTTAAGTTAAAACCAACCCGACCATACTCCAACTGCGTCCAAACCTCAAGAGGAGTAATTAAAAAGGTCCGTCTCACTTAGAGGAATCCAACAAAGTCGACGGCACATCAATCGGACGTCCGAAGCTCAAGTTATGAGTGTTTCCGTTCCGAGGGCCCGGTTGGTTTCGTGTACGAACCAACCTGACCGAACCCAAAGTTCTCTGAAACTCTGAGTTTAATATACCGAAACGACCATCTCAATCCAAGGATCTCTACACAATTAACGGTACATCGATCAGAGGCTCGTAGCTCAAGTTATGGGCAACAGACCGAAAGAGGTTCGGTATTAGGGGGTTCGGACCCGGTCCGACCCGGCCCGATACCCCCTGGGTTGGCCCGAAACGGATCGACCCGACCTGGGTCTGGGTTCGGCCCACTCGGGCATGGCCCGGCCCGGCTGGCGCGGCTCGGCCTGGCTGTCCGGCTGGGCGGCTCGGCCCGCAGCGCTGGCGCGCTGGCGCTGGCCAAGCGGCTGCGCAGAAGGGGGGAACCGCCCCCCTGGACAAAATTGCGGCCCCGCGTGGGGGACTCCTCTTGCCAACAGACGCGGCCGATTGTCGCGTCCCACCTCCTCCGTTCCCGCGCGGTCTCGGGACTGTCGGTCCCGCGCGGTCGCGGGACTGCCGGCCTACCGCGGTCCGGTCCCGCGCGGTCGCGGGACTGCCACGACGGTTCTCCCCGGCGGCGCCCCGGGCACCGCCATCTCCTGGCGGCCGGCCAGTGCCGGCCGCCGCCTCCTGCCGCCGGCGCTGCCGTGCCGGCGAGACGCGCCGACGGGTTGCTCTATAGACCACCGGATTTTCCATCCGTCTCTGCCAATGGCCCTCCTCGGACCGGTTCTTCACTGCGAAGACCTCACAACGCCCGTGCGGCCTGCTTCATCGTCGCTCGCCGATCCGCACACCAAGAACGAAGGGACGGTGGGTTCGAACTTGTTCGTTGGTCCGCACCCACCACGTTAGTGGTTTTAAAAGGCCTCCAAAAAATATTTAAACATACTCTGTGGGTATAAATCACAAAGATTTAATTGAATCAAACCCCTACCTCGTCGAATTCGATGAGCGAGGATTTGTCGCAGAAAATCACGTCGCGGAAGAAGGCGTCACGGAAGGGGGATCGTTGCGTCGTGGAAGGAGTGTCACGGAAGAAGCATCGCGGAATAAGCATCGCGGAAGAAGGAACATCACGTCGCGCCGTCGATCTCCGAGGATCCAGCGTTCTTCGCGTTCTTCGCATTCTTCGCATTCTTCACGTTCTTCGCGTTCTTCGTGTTCTTCGTCGAGGAGGAAGAAATTCAAGAGCCTGAGAATTCTCCCTAGCCTCTCAACACCACCAGTCTAATAAAAATAAGAGTTGTCTTATTTTTATTTCACAAGCCTTGTGTTTTAAAATTCAAAATGAAAGAAATAGTTAAGCGAATTAATTGCAACACTTAAACCGCCACATTAATGAGGTGTTTCTTAACTAGAATAAACGCATGAGTTGACATCATTAAAAGGGAGGTGTAGGTGCGTTACTTAGAAGAAAAGAAACGGTGGGGCTCGTGTGGGACCCACATCACAAATATCCTACCAAGAGGGTAGGATATTGTGGGTCCCACAACATCCACTTAACTTTAGTTAAGCAAAATAAAATAAAAACCGGTTGCGCCACTTTTATTTTGTTTCTAACTTAACCCCAAAAAAAACCACACCTGAGCAAACACAACTCCGGAAAAGGTATTTCTAAGAAATTACCGGCACTGTGATTCCATTGGTGCCCTCAGAATTTGATTCTGATCACCGGTTTAAAAGTTAGAAAAACCCGCTCGTTCGTTCACTGAACGTACCCGAGCTAAACTTTAGAAAAAGATTTCGGGCACACCGGGCCTCGGAATTAGGTTCCGTCAGAAAATGTGTTCTTATAAAATTCCCAAGAAAATTAAGAAAAAAATTTCCTTGAATTTTTTGGGTCTTTACATACTCATTGATGCTCTTTTGGGGACATGATAATCATTATTAGATGACGTTAAACTACATGGATAATTCCTTTCACATGGCCATAAATATATGGATCGAACAATATGGTATTGTATCCTGGTCATATAAAAAAGAGTACATATGAATCCAACATGAGGTTCAATCTAGACCAATGGAAAACATATTTTCTCTATCCTAGTAAAATTCCTACAAGATCTACCACAAGGAAATATCTGGTCAACCAAATGGATTCTTTACAAAGGGAGTTTTAGCTCCTCCATCATAGATATGTCTCAAGGAGAATTTAGGTTCACTAACCCTGGTGATCCATCCTAGGGACACACCTCCATGATCTTCCATATGGCATGTTCAGATCAATCATTTGGTTATATCTCAGGGGACATTATCTATTTACTAGTAAACTATTCATGGTGTGACATATTCCCTCCTAAGGAAACACATCATTGTTCTTCCTTAAGTAGTATTCTGATCATCCATCCTGATTTATATCATGGATCATTCTAAATAAACTATCCTAGATCAATCTGATGGGTAATTTAGTTTCATCAACATATGTTTTTCCTCTTAGGGACACACCTCCCTGATCCAAATCTATGTTATTTATGATCAACATTTAGGATCATTCTTAAGGGACATGATCTATCCATTGGTAAACTATTCATGTTGTGAAATCATCCCTTTTAGGGATAAAACACCCTAATTTACATCAATGAGTGTTTTGAGAAACATTTCATATTCAGATTAAGGGGTGTTCATATCCATCCATACTAGATCTTCCTCAAGGGTCGTTCTTTTCCATCATGGTGTGGGATTATCCTTCCTAGCACATGAAGGGGTGTTCTGATCAACCTTTCATAATTGTATCATGTAGCATCTTGATCCCTATTTTACATATAAGCAATTAACCCTATCCCCGTCTCCATAAGATGTTAAAATTAACCATAATCCTTTTCAATTAGACATCTTGATTTATCTCCACATAAAAAAGAACTTTTTATATGAACCAAAGACCTACCCCATGTATAAGTGTGGGATACCTGATGTAAAAATACTTGGTTGAATTATGTTATAGGCATCGCTAAATTTTGAGGACATGGTATTCCAATGGTTTCTCACCTTAGAAAACCTCATTTGAGATTACATCCCATGAGGAATAATAAAAGTAAACAATTATCAGAAAATACAAACATGCATAGTCACTCCCTACATGACTACTCTCGTAGCTAAATTTTACATCCCTATTAAAATGAAAATAGAATTTCAAGACATATATAGTTTAATTAACTAGTTTCCCAAAATTAATGACATCAGGACTAACTTCCATGGTCATGATATAAATATATGAGGGACACCTATACAAGGTGATGATCTCTAGGGAAGAATACCTGGATTGAGTAACCGACCTCCCATCATACCATTTCAATCAAGGTTACGACATTACCATTGAAATAGATAATGTATTCCATCCTTTATAATGTAGGAAAGTGGGTTTATAACACGTCCGTTTGTGAATTAATCATGTCACCATGTAGGTGTGGACTTAGTGAATGTATCAAAGAAATAATTAGTGAACAAAATGTGAAACTATTATCCTCATCACAGGGACTGGTAGCATTGTTATATTAGTATATTTTCTTTTTGTTGGATCTAGATATTCCTCACTGGGACCAATATAAAAAATGTGGTCTCAGCATTTAACTAATAAGAGATTCGGGTAATTAAAAATTTTCCTTCTTATGTTTGAAACATTAATAGCATAGACCCATCTCTATCATCTGAATTTTTAGACAATTATACTCAATTAGGCATCACTTTAATTTTACAAGGACTTGATGCTCAATACATATGTGATAATAGACTCACATAGTCTTAAATCAGTAGCTTAGTTCCTAGTGGTGATTGGGAATGGGAAACATTGATAAGGAAATCCGTCATAACATCTCTTATACAATAAATTATAATAAAAAATCAAAAAATGGGAACCCATTCCCTTACCACAATCTGAAATCATTTAGATGAGGGTGATGAACAACCTCATGTGGTGGTATAAGCATAAAGGGTTCATCACCACAAGTGATATGGACTACTGGGACCTAGATTCATCTGTACCTCACTAAAACCACCTTTCCCAAGGGTCATGCATGAATGTAAAACACTCTTCACTAAATGAGAAATTCGGGTACACACCAAGCCAGTTATGACCTCATCAATCATTCAGATTGAGAGGGCACAAATAACAAAGTGATGGTGTTCCAACAACAACTGTCCTAGTATGTGGAAAGATCATGATATGGGTGATTCACCATCATGAATGGTGTAATCCATAGGAACTCCAAATCCCCATATAAGACCATGTAGGTAGAGGAGATTTTTCCCCTTTCGGGGGATCATGGTGTAGTTTTCTCTTTCATCACTAGTCTCCCTCTCTACCTTTATCCATGATAATTAAGATTTCATCTATTCTAGGATAACTACATCAGTTGGTGAGTTTATTTATATGGAAAAAACATATAGTTCATAGATAATTTCATCCTCCCTTGATCATGAGGTAGTGGTGAATACTCCACTATATAGTGATGTGTGATGAGGTTGGAACCACCCCATAGATACATTTGAGTGTGTGATTGGTAGTTGCCTCACACAGTGGCTCCTATTTCAGCCATCCCACCATAAAAAACATTCCACATAAGTACCAAATACTATCACTCATCCCTCACAAATCATATCCTTGTCTGACCAAGAATAGGGTTCTATGAAACTGGTGATATGAAAGGACATAACAATCATATAGTTGTTAGTTGTTTTTTTCTAAATGTGACGTAAAACATGGACATTCGATAGTTCCTCAAAGTGGTAAAAGATCAGTGTTTCCTTAAGACCATCTAGGTGATGAGGTATTTCCTACAATATCATTAGTTTTATTATCAGGTAATTCAAGGGAACCTTAATGACATCAATCAGTAGTACCAAATTATTGAGTTGGAAGCACTCTCTGTGGATCAGATTCCTACGTTTCTTAACTACCATCATGAATCTCAATTATGATGCATTAAGAGACTCATTGTTCTCTAATATATTATGGAATAATCATCTATAAAAATAGAAAAATACAGTTTGGGATAGTATTTATCTCTCTATTTCATCCCTACCCAAAAACAATTTGACTTATCTGTTAACGAAGAAAGCACTACTCTAGGTATAGTTACAGTAATCATTGTTGTTCCAGAATTACCCAAGTGTAAGGAAGTCAACATAGGATCTAACCAAGGAAAACCTTACCCTGGATTATCACAATATCAGCATGTCCCTCATTATATTTTCCACGCCTTCCAACAAAAGCATACCCTCATCCTTGCGAATCCATCCAATGAATAATTGCATCCCCATCAGAACATTGACAAGGGTAAGAATCATATCAAACAATCTAATCTGTCCAATGTCACATAGAAAATAGAGTCATATCCCCTTATACCATTATTACTCTATGATCTTGTAAAACCCAATAATTTTCTCCCTAATTTGATGGTCGGTTAGTACCCAAATAATTATCCCTCTAGAAGTTATCCAAATTCCCCCTCCAGTGGGGATGTACCAAGTCTTCCACATACAATATCTACCTAGCAAGCTAAGTAAAACCAAATATCCAAAGATAATAAATGCAATAGTTTATGGAAATAGGCTGATATATGAGACACCAAACCCTCTTGATCAGTATACCAACCTCCATGAGATCTAGGTCATTCCACTCCTCTAGCCTTTGAGCCTTCTTAATGAGTTAATGATCCAATAAATACATATGTGGTTATGAATACTCAAAAAGATATAGAACCTTTCTAAATTGATTTGATATCCCATATCACTTCTCTCATTAAAGATCTATAATCATTATAGGTAGAAATTCCACTCGATAGAATGATTCACCTGATGCTGATGGATGACTTTGGAGAAAACCAAAATGTTTTGGAGCCCACATTTTACCGGTTCAATGGAATGGATGACCCACTGATGCATTTAACCCAATTCATCTAAACATTTTGTACTATGTTTGGAAGACTATAGAATTTAGTGGTTGTATGCATTGGTGTTTCCTCTATACATTGGAAGGACCCACATTTTTCATTACAAACAGCATCCCATAGTAACAATAAGTTATTGAAAGATCGTCATAGAGAGTTCCTTTACCATTTTAGATACACCATGTGCAAGAAAATTATTGAAGAATTCATCAAGGGTAAAAAAATCCGGATTAGATAGTATCATATTTTATAGCCACGTAGAAAAACATGTGGTATTCAATCGTCATGTCGATGACTAAGAGAAAATTATAACGATGTGTGTGGGGAATGTCAAGACTGAGCTGGTCCCCACCATTATAAATTTGAACTTCCATGGTGGGTTTTGGGATTTATAAGTAAATGACAATGTTTGGAGGAATCCATAAAAAATCCAAGCATGTAGTACCTATTAATATTCAAGATCTTGCGAGAATATCCTCTAATGTAGAAACTATCGATGTGGAACATGTAGAGGCCCCAAAACAACATGATCTAGTGGCCCCACTTCTGGAAGGACTCCACCAAGTGAAAAATATTTATCGACCATTTTCATACCCCAAACTGAACCACTAGTAGCTTCTTTTAATAGCACCACCGCTTAGATGAGAGAATGCGGCTCCACACCCTAGGATAAGGCCCCTCGTCTGCTCTAGGATCTAAGAGATCCTTCCCTACATAGAATCAACTGAACCTACTCATTCATGGATGAATGGGTCCTCAGTTATTTCATCAGTTCTCCAGAGAAGGGGATAGAGTGCAGTATTCCCCATAATGTTGGTCGTGCTAAATGCCCTAAATATTTCCCTCACCACTAGATACTCAGACTTATAATAAATAAATTCTTTGTTTTTATCGAATAAATCCATGAAAAATTGGATATGAATTATGTCATGTTGGGTAAATTCCAAAAATATGTATCACATTCCTTCGCCAAGGATGATGGTGATAGTGATGGGTTGGCAGAATGGTAGAATGCTTCGATCCATAGAACCTAGATGTAAGATGATTGGTTGGATGGAAGAGTTGTTTCTTGTAAACATGGTGACATACATGCCCATCTATGTAGGGAATAACCTCGTGTATTAAACATGATTCCTATGTAAATATCCTCTAGATGCATGTGAGATCCCCTATGTCTCAAATGTTCGGACATTGTAGTAGTATGGAGATTACGAGTCCCCGAAAAATATCCAATCCATCCCATGCTCTTTGTGAATTCATACCTATGGAGTCGGTAATCACACTAAGGGTCTTCCCATCATTAGAATATACCTCTAATAATAAGTAGAAATATACCTCAAGAAATAAATGTTGAGTTGGTGGACCACCCCACACTTCCATATGATGAGTAGTTCTCCAAATATCCTTGAGATACCTCTATCAAATCCATTTAAGTAGAGTCTTATGATAGGAAAATCACGTGAATTCTATGGCCAGTGACTCATAAAAAATTTTTCATACTATCGAGACCAAGAAGAGTGTTTTTTATATATAACTTGGCATAATCCCCCCCCCCCAATAAATTCCTTATAATACACCATCTCAATTAATTATGATAATTGATCGAGAAAATCATTCTGGTCTAACTCTACTAACTGGACAAGTAGAGAATTCATTACAGCACCATGATTAGCCACATATTGGAAGAGATATGCATCATCTTGTTGATAGTCAATCGACAGTTCTTCTGGGTGACATGGCTTGTTAGCATCAGGATATTACTAACACCAGTAAGAACCCAATTGTATAACCAATAGAGTCCATTCTCCCCCAACCAAAGAGCATCCCCCCTATGGGGATGATGATAAATTTGGTTTTGAAGTATGATTTAATAAATCACCTCACCCACGTACCTCGAAGGAAATTGATTCATGAGAACCTCCTATTGTAGTAGGAAATTTGTGAGTCCCCAACATAATCTTTTATAATCCCATCATATTCAAGTCATAGGTATCTACCACAATGGTATATTTTGGAGAGGAGGACGAGTATGAGAAATTCTAGGACATTATCTCATTATCTGAAGAAGATTTTGGTGCCCTAATAAAGGGACACGTTATTATAACATAAATTTAATTCTATTTAAATTGACTAGAGGTTTGTGGATACCTAGTTGATGTAGGTTCTAGGATTAATCTCAACTAAGCTTGAACCCTTTTTATTTTGGTCCTGATTGAAGTAGATCAGATTACTTATAATCTGATCATTCTGAAATATGATAATATAATTTAGAGACTGTGTGGGTGGGTTTGATTGATAACATGGTTTCCATGATTAAATTTAAATTATTGATTAACAGTATTCTCATATTATAAATACTACAACATTATTTAGGGAAGTCCATGGCACCGTCTTCTTGAGGTAGTCAACTCCTCATTTCACAAGTGCCTAAAATATTCACTCAATTGTCGATTATGTATACTATTAGGTAATACATATACCCTAAACATCTTTTAAATCCCCTATATAGATATAGACCATTATAAGAGAGAGGGTACAAATGTTAAGACTACTGATGTTGAGTACACAACCATTATGCCAGTCCATTGGAACCCTAGGATGACGCTTTCATTGAGTTGATCCATCAATTGGAGACCATAGTGCTAGAAATTGGATGTTTATTTAACATTTCAAAAAATAAGGTGCATAAAATTCCTAAAAGGAAGAATATTCCACATATTTCCTCATATTATTTTGAAGGACTATACTGAGTGTTACCAGAACACCTCACTCTTATAAGGCACTGTAAGGTTTTCCTTATGACCACCATTTCACAGCACTCCCATATGTCTTGTAGTACAGGGTCAAATCGCTAAAAGCTAGATCACCAATATTTCTTTTTCATAAATAATAGTTTCTATAGTTAGTGGACATATGGAATTTCCTTAATAGCCCATTTGTATTTGGTTTAAGCTAATTAGGAACCACTTTGAAGGGGTTTTGTATCCACCCAATCAAGAACTAGTACCCCCTGAGTCAGGTTGACGGTATGAAAAACCTACTACAAGTACTCTAATCTATGATTATTAAGTTGATTCTGAATATGTTCCTCCAATATTTTAATATGGTGTATCCACAACCATCTATGAGTAGATTCAGGTGATCCTCTATATCAAGGAATATTTAAGACCAACAATAATCAGAGTAGCATTTCCATTAGAGGAGCTGCAGCAGCATATAGATTTCTTGAAGTATCATTATGTTTTTTTCATATAATGATACGAAAAAATTATACTACTAGAACCTCAAGTCATCATCCATTATCATTTTCTCGTTTTTATAAATCATGGATTGAAGAATCCTCCTAGAAAAATGAACACATCTTAGAGATCCATGGTTGAGGACAAGGTTGATAACTGTTTCATGGAAAACATCTTACAGAAATTTTTGTACCCTATGTTTCTATCATACATCATTATAGTTTAGAATAGAACTAGGAAAATTAGAATTTGTGTCTAATTCTATGGTCTTAATGGAAATTTACTGAAGGATGATTTTCCCCTCCCAATGAAGAAGCTGATGATCAACGCTACAACTGGTTTCTAGGATCTCTCATTTATGGATGAATACAATGGGAATAATAGGATCAATATGTTTCATGAGGATGATATGTCTATGGTATTGAGGTCACCCAAAGGGAACTTCTTTTATCATGTGATTCCATTCATACTAATGGATTCAATGGCCACTTAATAGTAGGTCATGCCCCCACATCATTAAACTAAATCATATGACATTGATGGAATTCTATATAGATGTCATGGTGGTTATGTACCACCAATGTCAACACCATCTAAAATACTTTGATAATTTTGTTCATATTCCTCCACTCCTAGAATTTTATATATAACCCCTTGATGTGTGCATTTGGGGTTACCTCTAGGATGTTTCTAGGCTTCGTCATCAGATATAGAGGCATCACGATCTATCTAGAGAAGATCAAGACCATCAGCCAAATGGATCCCCCAAGTATCATCGGGGATATAAAAGGCCTCCAAGGGCAGTAATACTACATAAGTTTATTCAATGAATATATGGTGGGAATTTTTATCCCATTTTTAGGATCATGATGTAAGGCACCGTCTACCAGTGGGATGACGAATTATAGGCCACCATTGTGGAAATCGACTATTATCTACTACAAAATCTACTCTCAAATCCACATAACTCAAGGATTTATTTTTTCCTCTAGGTGACCTCTATATAATGGTACCTCTATACCCTTATCATATTGGGGAACAATTATGGTTGATAGAACAGTTTATACAATGTCAACCGCATGCCCCTCAACACGGAAACAAAATATTCACTTATTAAAAAGAACATGTTAAAATTTGTTTTATTGTGGAAATGAAAGGTAATTATATGAAGAATAATAAGATGTATATGGTTTCCTGATTAGATCCACATTACTATATACTTAATCAACTCTTGATAATGGGATGACTAGTATGTTGGGATGCGACCCTTTAGCAGTTTGACATCTGTTTGGTTCTATGAAAAGATACCAAGGGTAAGGTATTGGATGAATTCATTGATGAATATATGGCTCTTAAAGTGATTCCCTAACCTGTAGATTTCCCAGAAGAGGACATCCCCCACTGAACAAGGATATTCCCTAATTGAAGATGCACTTGGATGGTGCTTCTCGGAACCCAACTTGTAGAAGGATCATAAATCCAAAAATCAAAAGTGTTTGGAAGAGATTAAAATCCATCACCTATTTACAAGATATCTAGTCATATTCATTTCTCTTATCATAAGACATCACCAATAACAAGTTAGAGTATCATGAACTAATCACTAGTCCTGCGTTAGCCCATGAGATTGGTGTTCTCTAGTTGAATGTGAAACGAGTCTTGAAGTTAGTCATCAAATAGATCACTAGTGACTACATCATTAGGAATTCAAATATAATTCCCCTAGTAGAACACACTCACTATATGATTTTACAGTTCCCTTTTCATGTGGAAATGAATCATTTCCCTTGGTCATTGAATGGTCAACCCGACATACAGGCTAGTTTAGACGCCTCCCATATATAGCATGACTAGGATCACCTGTAAATTCATGTGGTGCATCATATGTTCATTTATCCCATAATTCAAGATGATAAAAATGGAACATATGTAAAGTAATTGGTTTCTTGTTCTTTTATATCAGGATCCCCAGGATCCCCTGCAGTGGAGGAGGCACCCAACTGGAAGAATCCATTCATCAAGTATCTCATTCATGGAATTCTCCTTCTAGATTTACATAATCAAGATCCAATTTTTTGGTGGGTATCATAGTTGAGCATACAATGTTGAACTAACCTAGAGACTACTCTCTACAATCATGAATTTGAAGGTATTCTCTAATATTTTATCTTAGTATAAAAAAAATCTATATCCTATGTAGGATGATCATTTCTTGTCATATGGTTTCAATCATGCAAGATTGAATCTATCCAACCAAATTCAACAAATTTGATACTTATAGAACAACCTAGTACACTATTACATCACATATGCCATGAGGAGTCATGCATGTTAGTTCCATGCCATCATTGTGCATCGATTATTAGGGATTATCCACAACACCATGTATTCTTGGTCAATGGAAGTATGGGGGCCAATGATGTCAGACCATACCTACCAGTGAAAAATTTATAGTGAAGGTTCAGTTTTACCATGATTGAATCCTTCTTGAAAATGATACAGGTCATTCCTATCATGTAATTCAAGGCCTTATCCATGATTGAATTGATGAGAACCCACTTCATCTATCAATTGAAATTTCCTCACACCATTCCCAAAAATAGAGGAATGAACTTTCAAGCTTCATAGTTGATGTGATTGTACACTATGTTCAATATCTATTCAACCCATACATCCCCCTACAACTCTTAGGAAAATAGGCCTATTGAGTTCTTAAACAAGGACCAATAAAATAGTCACCAAAAGATAGTGGGCCAAAATAAGAATAGTTTTTTGTACAAGATCCTCAATGCTCACTGGGATTATCATACAATGACACAAAATTGTACCCAGGTGACTCTATATTTTGTGGTTATGGAATTAAGGAAGTACTTTCCATTAAAGTTCAATTTTTATTTCTCTAAATAGATGATTTTAACCACAATATGTGAGATAGAATAGTAAATATCTTTCTATATGAGATAAGATTCAAGGAAGAGAACAAGCTAAAAGGCTTATATAATCTAGAGAGAAAAATAGGATAGTGGGATCATTTAATATATAGGTTATCCTCATATCCATCCTCTATGGTGACACAGTGCAAGATCTTAGAATGCCAATGAAACCCAAAAATAGGACGCTAATGATTTTTACCATGTGTGAATTTCCATAGATCATTGATAAGGTTAATTCCAATGTAGAATAATATTTGATCACCATTTATCATGAGTGTGTCACTCTTACCACCAATTACATGTTTCTCAAGTATTACATCATGTAATTATTTTTATAAAATGAAACTTGACATTAAACTATGTATAAGGCTCCTTAAGAATATGTTTTCTAGTGTTGGACCTCCTTGGCCCAAATTCACATCGATTTTTCACTCTTATGTTCCTTATATATCCATTGGGCTATACACAATGGTCTAAACACTATGAAATTAAACTAGGATCCTTTTAGGTTATTACCAAAGGACGATGGACTGTATAATACTCTTCCATGGACAAACGATGTTTCAAATTGATCCATGTCAAAAATATATGACTTTAATCAAGTTTTTGATGTTAATTAATCACGACATTAATCTTTGTGTATTCCCTATTAGTGATATATGGTGTGGTTCTAAGACTTCATGGCCTTAATTCAGATCAGGTTTTTCACTCTGTAATGCTACACTTATCCATTAGATAACACCACATAGTCCAAAATATATGACCTTAAACTATGATCCTTCCACATCTCTACCTCAAGATGTAAAACATTATGGTATATGTATCAGGTCACTCAAAATTAAATTATATATTAGGTATAAACTGTATAACATTACATTAGGAGTTCAAGATCAAGAAAAATTCTTATAAACTGTATGACCGTTTTTATAGGAATATTTGGTATTGTGTTAGGACTCCTCATTCTTGATTCATGTTAGGTTTCTCATTCCAAAACACTACACATATGAATTTGAGACACTCAAACATGGTCCAAACTCAACTACAGTCATCTAGGAGTTCATTTCCAAATAACATGACATTAAACCATGTGTTGGTCTAATCAAAACAACCCTAAACATTTCAGAAATTTTCCCGGATCTATGAATTGAAACTGGAAGAACCATATAGTATAATATTTCTGATTTTAAACTACATAGAATAGAGTCCTTAACGAATGAACATAATATATATTATTATCTAATACAGGTTTATGATGACTTTGGATCATAGTTGATTTTCCCATAAATTAAACAACAATTTATATATATTAAATATATGATGAAAAATATACTCAACACATGACATTAAATTTTTATCTTATGTTGTATTAAACTAGGATACCTCATACGATAAGTTTGGGATGATTAACAAGTAGTACGCCATGATCTGACAATGGGATGCCCCTAAAAAAATGGGATGCCACCATTCCCTCACCTTATATGATTCCGCCACCATCATTAGTATCATATGGGGTCCTCCTCCAGAAATACGTATGGATTTATTACCATGATTTTGGATCATGTAGTGATTCCTGGATTTAAAATATTTAGGCCCAGTGAAAAAATCATCATCCCTTCGGCCCTTCAGCATTAGATAAGGTCTAGGAATTGTGAACATAAACTATATCTAGTGTACCTTTTATGTTGTTAACATAGATTTTGACCATCCCTTGCTCCATTTTCATCATGTTTAACCACTTCCATTCCATATGTATTCCCTTGGATGAACATTAGTTTTTAGTCAAAGAAACATGCCATTAAAATATCTTTTATGGTCTAAACACTATAATCTTAAACTAGGATAGAAATTCAGATAATCTTGATGTCAAATCATATTCATGTCCCCCTAGGAATATTTTGTGTTTCATTAGGCCTCTTCATCACTCATACATGTTAGGTTGGTCACTTTGAAGCACCCCAAATGTCCAATTGGGATATTCAACAACCTTAATACAAGATTATCAAACTATAATTCTACCCTATACAAAACTACGATTCCCCTTAAATAATAGATAATGTTTATCACATCCTGAACCTGGATTCTTCACACAGTAGGTATGAGATGGTAAATAATTAGTTCCACATGCTATGAACATGGGATGCCCCGCAACAACTGTGGGGTGCCTAAATTCACTCACATGATATGATTTCCACCATCAATGTTTTTATCATACCGTAGATTGTTCTATAACTATGTTTGGATTGATTCCCATTCCCATGGGATACATAGTGAAACCCGAACATCACATATCCATGACAAACCACAAATTCACTAACCCTTCGGCCACTCAACCTGAGCTACGATAGAGTCATTATAAACTTAAACTGTATTCAATTAATCTTAAGGTGTGAACCTGGTGTGTGAGCCTCCCTTTCTCCATTCACATCATGTTTTACCACATGTGTTCTATAAATACAACATTGAAAAAAAAATATCCACCTATATTCGAAGTAACACAAAATTAAATTTTCTTCCATGGTATAAAATATGAAAACATAAAATATGATATCAAGTCTAAAAAACATGACATTAATGTTTATTCATGTCCCCCTTCAATAAGGGGTGTGGTGTTGGTCCTCTTCAACCCTCTTTCACATTGGTTTTATCACTCTCTCGCACCGCAAAAATCCTCTAGGGATATTAAAAATTCTTGATGCATGATGTTAAACTATGAATCAATCCCATACAAAATCGGTATGACTCTTAAATAAGAGATGATGTTTACCCAATCATGAACTGAGATTCTTTATATAATAAGTATGTGTTTCCTAACAAACATTACCACATTCCTCAAACATGGGATGCCCCACATAAACTGTGGGTTGCCACAATTCCCTCCCTATAAAGGATTATCCCCATAGGTGTTGTTCACCTATCATTCTAGGTTACAAAACTACAAATTCATTAATTCACATCTTATGGGATATGTTGTGATGGCTAGACTTATCATATTCTTTCCTAATCAAAAATTCAACAAATGCCTCATCCATTTGGACCCATCATGGTCCATAAATTTAGACTATAAGCTTATCAATACCTTATGGTCAATGAAATTAGACATTAATCTATTTTCATCATATGGGTTCAAATTATACATGTGGAATCTCCCCAATTGCACAACCAAATATGGTGTGTCCTGGAACCTAGAGTGTTGATTCCCACATGGAAATCTCCTCATTCAATTTCCAATCATCGATTTTTTCTCAATTCAGGATTCCATCATCATTAAAATCCAAATAGGCCTCTTAATGGTATTATTGTCTATCTGGAATATCACACCCCTCATCCTTATACAATGTTCTTATGGATCTCTAAAATCAAATAGCTTATATTTTGTTTCGATAATGGTTAACCATTTATCCTTCATTTTATATTCATTTTCATTGACTTGTTTTTTGTAGACATAGCTTTCTGAACAAGGTTAACATTAATTCCCTTTCAAACTATATCCCATATATACAAGATTTAAAAGTATTTACATAGCTCTTATAAACTCTCATATGTCTAGGATGAATTCCAACACCCTTATTTTTCCCCTCTATGAATCTATGTTTGTTGGGTGAGTTGGTCTATGTCGTGGGGGCATTCCCAACATGAAATCTCCTTTCCCAAGATGTACACATCCACATGTTTTGTAAATTCAATAAAAAATACTTTGTTCCTACATTGTGAATGAGGCACGTGGTATTAGGAGTATTGGTAGTGTGCATAACCGCATATTCAAGCTGCACAGGATTTATGGTCCAAACCCTATGAACATAAAAGTTTTTTCCATAGTCCAAGTATCAGAACTCTAAACTATATGAAATTATCCTTAGGAATATTTTGTGTGGTTCTAGGCCCCCTTGGTCCTCATTCATGTAATGTTATTCACTCCACCATGCTACACATATCCTCTTGAGATGCTCCTCCCTCCAAACATTATGTTCTTAAATTAATATCCATATTATGGTTCTTACATTACGACCATACAAAGTTTTCAATAGTTCCAATTATTATGACCTAAATATATTTGAAACCCCCTGATTCCTAGATGTATGACCTCAACCAACATTTTCTATGATTATCAATGCATTTAGTTAAAATTTAGTCTTACCTCGTATAGGTTTTGGATTCCCTTTATGAAAAATATGGGATGAAAAACAATAAATTCCTTAGTGTATGATGTTAAACTATAGTCTTACATCAAAAAAAATTACATTCTCCTATATAATAGATCATCCTATCATGTATCAAACCAATATTCCCCATATTTAAAATATGGTAAGAACAATTTGGTCCAAACTTAAAGACATTAAAATACTCCTTCCTCAGTACCAGCTTTATGATTAAAAATTTTATGCTATTTGTTTCCTAGTATTTGTGTTGTATGTTGGAAACCTTGGCTCTTTTCACATTGGGTTTTTATATTTTCATTCCACACATATTCCCTTGAGACCAAAATTTATTTATATTCCAAGACTCATGACATTAAATTTTTTTCCTTTCTATCCATGTCAAAACATTATGACTCTAAAAAAATTAGACCCCTTTATGAATGCATTGTATGGAGTTTGGTAACTTTGGACCTCCATTCTTGTCGAGTTTTTGAACACATTGTACTACATGTATCCATTCAGAGTGTAGGTTTTTCCAATAATCGTGACCTTAAACTGAATGGCAAGTTCCAAGCATTATGTCCATAAAATATTTACTCAAGGACCATAATTCTTAACCTTAAACCAAAGGTCAAAATCCTATCATATTTACCTTAAAAATGTTTATCTATCTTTGGGATGTTTTATACACCATTAGGTGGCCACCTAGGACCATCCTTTCACATTGGGTAACCTTCCTTCGATGTTTCATGCATTCATTCGAGACATACTTTTCATGTTCCAAGCAACAAGATCTTTAAATTGTATACAACCTTCCCCAGATTCTATCACATTGTGCTGGGTATCCTTTCATGCTACCATTATTCTCCCTATCCTCTTATGATCATATGGGTATCGTTAATGTATTCTCCTCACATTTTATTTTTCATGATGTTAAACCACAACTTGGATATATGTAATAGGCATAAGATTCCTTATTAATTTGACTTGAGGAATGGATGTATATCATCTCATTCTGTTATGCCTATACACTCACATACTATAAAAATTATGTTAATCTTTGTTATGCATACTAATCACATGACATTAAACTATATGAAGCCTCTTCCATATCGCATGATATTAATCTGCATGTCCAACATCCTCACCATATGATGTAAATCATTGTATTTATTATCCTCTTTAAATTATGTAAAATTGAAGGGTATCTTGTTCCATTAGATGAGAGGCCCTCTTCTCTAATGACAGTCATCTACCACATCATTAATGTTAAATATCCATCACTCAACATCCAAGAAGAGTCACCCCTTTATGTTGAGTTAAAATTTCTTTTAGACCGATAAACCCTCAACAATGTTCTCTAAACGAAAGTGGTGTAAATATTGTAGAGTTGGAATCCATATGAACATTCCATCACTTCATTTCAATGCTTCGTGATCCCCTTATTTAGATCCTCATCATCCTCCATGTCTAAATGAACACTACTAATAGAATTGTTTTTGGATAATACTCTCCTACAATCATGGGGAAACACCAAGGACATCATTGGAAGAAATTTTGAGACAAGATTCATGTTTTGAACATGGGTAGTGATTGAATCAATTTTTTTTTCAAATTCGTGGCTAACAAGAATATATGATGTGTTTTTAAAATGATGAGTAATTTTCATATATCATGACACGTCTTTGTTTTGTTCTAGGTTTTTGGTTTCTCGATTCACACATCATATTCCCCATTATTCTAGTATAATTAAACACCCCCAGTGATACCGCACTAATGAACTATAGAACATTGTTAAGTAAAATGGGATGTTCATAGATCCCATTCCTCTAGCCATATCCTATCTTATTGTAGAAACTTTATTCTAAATGATAATTCACATGGTCATCCCTTGTTTCTCACACCGAGCATGAATCTCGTGTCCTTAGAGATTGGTTGTCAGTTTCCTTATAAATGTGATCAATGTACGATGTCAAAATGATGGAATATATTCAATCATATAGAAATAAAACAAAGAAATGTTTCATTTCTTAAACCATATTCTAAAGCCTATACTTTGAAAAAAAACTCTCTCTACAACTTCACATTGATGATTTAACGATAGGGCTTGTCAATCCTTCACTGAGTGGAATCCAGGATCTACTATTGCACCACTAATTCGACTTTCTCCAAATCATCATTGGAGAGGAAATAATCAGACTTGATATACTTTTAATCCTATGTGGACCAACACTAATCCACCAAGGATGCCACCTTCACCACCTTTGTGTCATCCACTACCAACTAGGACCTCAAACTGCTGATGACTAAAATCTATGTAGAAGTAACCACCATGTTCTCCTATTCAAAGCCCTCTAAGAAATAAATCCCTTCCTCACCTTCCTAGAGTGTCTTAGATCCCTCTTCTTTGTGCGTATTCTATGTCAAGTCAAGTGAATATCATTAAACATGTTCCCACTCGATGAGGAAGTATCATGCCAGCATATGGAGGTATCTAGATTCTACCCAACTTATCCCAAGGTTGTCTAGCTAGTGGTAGATATGACAACCCTGCTTTTTATTACAACTTAAACATGCTTTATTACATAAAACTTCACTTAATACAACAAAGAAGATCGAGAGGTTTAGTGTCTTTGGGGATTAGGATCATTACATAAAAACTTTAAACTTGAAATACAACATCCTTATTGAAAACTTCCTTTACATGACCACTACATTCCTTCGTACTTAGCATTGCATGGGATAACCTGAGGACATGCATAAGAAAAGGGTGAGCTATAAAGCCCAGTAAGGGAGTACACAATGAATAACATGAGGAGTACAATACATGTTAGGAAATAGGCATATTAATAGAGAATAAGAGAAACATGAACATAAAGGCATGATAAAGCATGATAATCATAACATGGAAATGTGGCAACAACACTTAACATTGAATTAGCATGAGCCAAGGCTCATTGCACATGGAGCATGAGTAAACCCTCATTGCACTTGAAGCACGAGTAAACCCTCGTTGCACTTGAATTAGCATGAGTAAACACTCATTGCACATGACGTATCATGATACTATACTTTACCCAATGCATTGGAGCGCTATCAGGGCGCACCCTTCTTAAACATTTCATTTCATGCATAAGTGTGCCACATAGATCATAAAACATGGATTCATAAAACATAATCATTTATTCCACGATAAAGGAATGTAGAATTAATACATGAAACTTTACAATCAATAAGTAAATGTGCATAAAGGTGAATACCCTTGATAGAGAAATGGGCATGGTATTCACTACACAATGATATTGGCTTAGAAAATCGGTGTGATTTCGGCAGCGTAACGGCGTGACATAAGAATTCATAAAAAGGATGATGAGAGAGAAAGGGGTTCCTCATAATATTTACATGTAATGGACAGTAAGAAGGTCATATAGATACATGTCCCAACAATTAAAAAGGAATTTAGATTCATGATACAAAAGTATTGCTTGAATATAAAAGAGGAGAAAAAGGTTCCTTTCGGTATTTCGGCATAGTAACGGGTGTACATGGGAGGCATTTAATGAGAGAGAAAGGGGTCTCCCATCATTAAAACAATAAGAGGGAAGTATGGGAGAGGTGAGAAACCATACCCCAACATTCATAAATGAAATTAAAAGGGCAATACAACTTAAAGAAAATTGACAAAAATGAGAAAGGAAGAAAAACCCTTACTTGGAAGTGTGCTTCCAAAGGCTAGAGAGAGGCTTGTGAGAGGCTTCTTGGGAGCTTGGGGCACCTTGAGAGGATTCTAGAGAGAGTAGGTCAGAGGTTGGACGAACTTCAAGGGCTTTGAGTGAGGAGGAAGTGGGAGCTTGGGTGGGTTTATATAGGAAAGGTGAGAGAATTCTTTATTATTTAGGTTTGGGACCCCTTATATTAAAATAATCCAAACCACAAACCATCCCATGGTATTTGCCCATGGTTTCTGGAAAAGGGAGAGGGGAAAAAAATATTTTACAAGTCCAAGGTCCGAACTTATTAAAAAATTAGGGTTTCTTATGTGGAGGTGAGTCACACTCCCATGGAAATTAATTTAAAAAGGCAAAGTGTTGAATAAGTCTTGAGGGCTCCATTAATGCTTTGAAAAGTGAGTCAAACAAACCCAAAACCTCATTATTTTAATGATAAAACATATATTGGCCGAACATAAGGATTATGGTATTTTATTACATCACCATTGGGTCATTATGATGTCATAAAACACATTATATATTTAAATGGTATTTAATTTTTTACCCAAAAATTTGACTGTCTCAGAAAATTATGAAAAATTCACCGTTGGATAATTTCGACGTCCTGATTCCAAAAATAATATTTATTTTATCTAAATAATTTTCTAAATATGTGAATTTTTACTTTTAAAATAAAAACCGACATTTATAAAAAATTCACGGGTTTTGACAGAAATGGCTTTCAAACCATAATAAAAATTTTAATTGCATTCATAAAATTACATGATAATTTATATTTAATAAAAAATTAATTTAATATTAATAATAATATTTTATTAAAATATTATTTAATTCAAAAATCCTTTAATTTAATAAAATATAATTCTTAATTAAATAATAACTAAAAACACCATTTGTACTTTAAAAACTAATTACAATGTATCAAAAATGACTAGAAATTATATTCATTATTATATACAAAAAAAATGTACATGAACATGGTGCTACTTATTTGTTACATAACCCCTTAAAATAGCCGCATAAGACCTAAGGGTAAGGTGTGCGATGGTGACAGACTCTTGGGGTTGCTCAGATAACATCGCTCGAGTGGTAATCTCTATCAACTTCCATTTTTCCCGTAGACGATCACGTTCGAGCTTGACTTGATGAAGCTCAGCTTGGGCTTGGTCAAGGGCAAAGCCCAAAGACGCCACCTCCTTTCCGAGCTCCGACAAATGGGCTTCGTAAGGGGCAATTCTACTGGATGAGGCCATCGCTTCTTTTGTCTGAGTAGAAAATTGGTTCGTTAAAGCCTTATATTTAAACTACCCAGATGATCACTGTTCAACGGCTATAAAAGTAACGGTCACAAATCTTAACGTTAAACTAAAGAAGTTTACATCTTATAAAAACATTTTTTTTTTCATAAAGAAACATTTAACTGGATCAAGAGGGATTTTCCATTAATGAAATTTTGGGTCGTTACAACATTCCCCCCTTAAGAAATTTCGCCCTCGAAATTTTCCTTTTCCCACACTAAAACAAATGTGGGTAACTTAGCTTCATCATATCCTCCGACTCCCATGTTGCTTCTTCAAACTTGTGGTTTCTCCAAAACACCTTGACGAGGGGCATTGTCTTATTTCGTAGAACTTTTTCTCTACGATCTAAGATCTTCACTGGTTGCTCCTCATAAGAAAGATCATCTTCTAATTGTATCACCTCGGAAGAGAGTACATGTGAAGGGTCTGGTATGTACTTCCTTAAGAGGGATACATGGAAGACATCATGCACCTTGGCCATAGTAGGTGGAAGTGCTAGTCGATAGGCCATAGCCCCAACACGATCAAGAATCTCGAAGGGGCCGATGTACCTTGGACTTAACTTCCCTTTCTTTCCAAACCTCATGACCTTCTTCCACGGAGATATGCGTAAAAACACCATGTCTCCGACTTTAAACTCAAGGTCTCGTCGACGATTATCTGCATAACTCTTCTGTCGACTTTGGGCTGCCTTGATATGCTGCTGAATGGTTTTCACCTTCTCCACCATTTCTTCAACCATTTCTGGTCCAAGCAGCTTATGTTCACCGACCTCATCCCAACATGCCGGTGTTCTACACCTTTTCCCATACAGGGCTTCATATGGTGCCATTTGGATGCTCGAGTGGAAACTATTATTATAAGAGAACTCAACTAGAGGAAGATGTTGATCCCATCCTCCTTTAAAGTCCATTGAGCACGCTCTCAACATATCCTCAAGTGTTTGGATAGTCTGCTCGGATTGGCCATCAGTTTGAGGATGATAGGCCGTACTGAAGTTCAATTCAGTATTCAGAGCATGTTGAAGACTCTTCCAAAACTTAGAGGTAAATCTTGGATCTCGGTCAGACACAATAGATAGTGGTACTCCATGCAACCATACCACTTCCCTGATATATATCCGTGCCAGTTGATCCAAAGAGAAATACTCTCAAATAGCAATGAAGTGTGCAGTCTTTGTAAGACGATCCACAATAACCCAGATTGCATTGTTGCTTTTGGATGTCCTTGGAAGTCCAGTGACGAAGTCCATGGTGATGTTCTACCATTTCCATTCTGGTATGGGCAATGGTTGCATCATCCCCTTAGACTTCTGCCTCTATGCCTTCACTTGCTGACACACCAGGCACTTTGATGTATATTCGGCGATCTCATTCTTCATATTATCCCACCAAAATTTTTCTCGGAGATCTCGATACATCTTTGTGCTCCCTGGGTGAATAGAGAAATTTGAACTATGTGCATCATCCAAAAGTTCCTTCTTCAGCTCCGAACTTGATGGGACACATAGTCTTTTCCCAAACCGCACAATTCCTTCTTCATTAACATTAAACTCTGAGGATTTTCCCTTTTTGATAGCTTCCACTTTTTCTTAGATTCTCGCATCATCCTTTTGAGCATCCTTTAACCTTTCCAAAAGAGATGGTTGAGCAATCATTTGTGAAAGGATTGATGATGTTCCCTTCTTTATGATTCCCACGTCCATCTTCATCAAGTCTAAGAAGATTGGATCCTTCTCAATTCTCATCATTGATAGAATTGCTGGATCCTTTCTACTTAGGGCATCCGCCACCTTGTTCGCCTTCCCAGGGTGGTAATGTATTGAACAGTCATAATCCTTTATGAGCTCTATCCATCTTCTCTGGCGCATATTAAGCTCTTTCTGTGTGAATATATATTTAAGACTCTTGTGGTCAGTATATATCTCACATTTCTCTCCATAGAGATAATGCCGCCAGATTTTCAAGGCAAAGATCACCGCCGCCAACTCCAGATCATGCGTTGGATAGTTTCGCTCATGGATTTTCAACTGTCTTGAGGCATAGGATATCACTTTATCATTCTGCATCAGCACACATCCTAAGCCCTTCTTCGAAGCATCACTGAATACCACAAAAGCTCCCCACTTGTGGGTAAAGTGAGCACAGGTGCAGTGATAAGCCTCCTTTTCAACTCCTTGAAGCTTTCTTCGCATTCATCACTCCAAGAAAACTTTACTCCCTTTCGAGTTAGCTTGGTAAGAGGGTTGGAAAATCGTGAGAAGTTTCTCACAAATCGTCGATAATATCCAGCTAACCCCAAGAAGCTACGGATATCAGTTACCGATGTTGGCCTCGGCCATCCCTCAATTGCATCTGTTTTGGAGGGGTCCACAGATATCCCATTGCTTGTGATGATATGGCCCAAGAATGAGACCTCCTTCAACCAGAACTCACACTTGCTGTACTTGGCATAGAGCTTCTCCTTGCACAAAGTCTCCAGTACAGTTCTTAAATGCTCCTCATGGTCCTCCTTGGTTTTGGAGTATATTAGAATATCATCTATAAAGACTACCACAAATTTGTCTAGGTAATCTCTAAAGACTCTATTCATCAAGTCCATGAATATTGATGGAGCATTGGTGAGTCCAAAAGGCATTACTATGAATTCATAGTGCCCGTACCTTGTACGAAAAGCAGTCTTGGGGATATCTTCCTTCTTCACCCTTACTTGATAATATCCCAACCGCAAGTCGACCTTGGAGAAGTATTGTGCTCCACGCAGCTGATCAAACAAGTCATCGATTCTTGGGAGAGGATACTTGTTCTTTATCGTGATTTTGTTAAGTTCACGATAATCGATGCAAAGCCGCATTGACCCATCCTTCTTCTTGACGAAGAGGACTGGTGCACCCCATGGTGATGCACTTGGGCGTATAAACCCTTTATCCAGATTCTCCTGTAGTTGTTTCTTCAGTTCTTCAAGCTCAACCACATCCATTCTATATGGAGTCTTGGATATTGGTAGCGCCCCAGGTATAAGTTCAATTGAGAACTCAACATCTCTTCTTGGAGGAAGACCAGGAAGTTCCTCAGGAAATACTTCAGCGAATTCCCTCACAATAGGCATTTCTTCAAGGGTGGTTTCTTCCTTGGACTTAATCATCTGAGCCAGATATGCATGCTCATAAGGCAGTAATATCCATGCTTGAGATGATGGAGCTAAAGGAGATTCATCTTCCTCCTGACACTTGTAAAGAATCTGGGGTCGATTCTCCATATGGAGTGTGATTTCCCTCTCCCGACAATTTATGTTGGCTCTATATAAGGAAAGCCAATCCATGCCAAGAATTTCATCAAATTCCACCAAAGGGAGTATGACGAGGTTCGCCGGGAAATTCAATCCACAGATTATAACAGGGGAGGACTTATACTCATGGGATGCAATGATTGCCCCATTTGTCGTACTCACCGACATCTTTACTTCCATGATTTGTGGTGGTGTAGGGATTGTTCTACTAAACTTTTGAGATATAAAAGAATGCGTAGAACCTGAATCAAAAAGTACATTCGCTATTCTTGAATGAATAACTAGCGTACCTGTCACCACTTCGTTGTCGGGGTTCACTTCTACAGAAGTGATGGCAAAAGCTCTTCCTTGCTGTCTTGGAGGTTGTTGATTGCCTCCGATAACCCTTGGATTAGGGCACTGATTCGCAAAATGACTCGGTTCTTTGCATTTGAAGCATTGAACAACGCGTTGAGGTTCGAACGGAGCGTTCCTCCCCTCCGTCGCAGCCGCGGGTCCTTCTTGCTGACAGTTAACAGCTAGGTGCCTTTCTCTTCCACACTTGAAGCATTTTCTTGTCCCCCTAAGGCAATTTCCAGGGTGCTTCTTTCCACACTTTTGGCAAGTGGGGTGCGGGAATTTCTTAGCGCCATTGGATTTATCCATCGGACCACCAGCATTGAAGTCCACCTTATGCTTCTTGTCCCCATGATACCCCTGTGATTCTCCGATCTCCATTTCAACCTTGAGGGCACATCGGAAAATTTCCTCATAGCTGTCGAAGTCACGGATCGCTAATGCTTTCCGCAAGCTAGGCTTCATCCCACCAAAGAAGCGGTCAACCTTGCATTCGGGGGTAACGACAAAGCCGGAAGCGTATCGTGCAAGCCTTGTGAAGTTTGCCTCGTACGCTCCCACAGATTCCTCATCTTTCTGTTTGAGGGAAAGGAAGTCCCTTTCCATCTTAAGACGGAGGGTGCGTGGAAAATATTTATCGAAAAATATCTTCCGGAATACCTTCCATTCCAAAGCCTCGATCTCCTCCTCAGGCTTCGTATTTTTGATCAACGTCCACCATTGATCAGCTTCACCCTCCATACAATAAGCCGCCAGGAAAACCTTCTCTTTTTCAGAGCATTGGAGGATGGAGAATATCTTTTCAATGGAGTTGATCCATTGTTCAGCAATCGTGGGATCGGATGATCCACTAAAAGTAGGAGGCCTTTGTCTCATGAAGCTTTCAATAGCGACTTGTTCTTTCTTAGGGGGGGTTGAACGTTCCTCTTGACCAGTGTTTCTATTCAAAACTTGAGTTAGCTGAGAGAGAAGCGTGACAAATTTCGCGATTCCCGCTCCCATTGGATTGGACATCTCATTAGTACAATCATCACACTGATCTTCACAACGGTTGTTAGCCCGAGTTCTCCTATTACCGGCCATTGGCTGGAATAAAAGGAAAGTTAGGGGTAACACATAAAGGGTAATCCAAAGACAAAAGTTGATGACTTATAAATAAACTTTAATCTCTTTAACTCATGAGTCTATAGGATTCAATCCAGGCTTTTCATGATCTTCCTTCTAACATATATTCTTAGGGGCATTTTTTTCCCTTAATAAGGGTTCATACTAAGATTGTGAATTTATCAAAACATATCCCCCGGGAGTGTCGTAACCAAGAGTGCAGCAAGGCCCGTTGTCGTGCACCAGTTCCCGTTCGAGTCTAGCTCAAAGCGGTGTTTTCGGGTTTTACCCCTAGGATACATCTGTGCCAGAGCCGCCTCTACCTGCTCGTATCCAGACAGGGATGTATTTGTTTGATAAACCACTTACTTAGTATTTACCAAAACTTAGGGATGTTTTTATTATGCTTAGTCTTGTATCTAAGGCTTTACTAGGGTTTCCTAATCCCAAAAATAACTAAACCTATCCTCTGATACCAACTATGACAACCCTGCTTTTTATTACAACTTAAACATGCTTTATTACATAAAACTTCACTTAATACAACAAAGAAGATCGAGAGGTTTAGTGTCTTTGGGGCTTAGGATCATTACATAAAAACTTTAAACTTGAAATACAACATCCTTATTGAAAACTTCCTTTACATGACCACTATATTCCTTCGTACTTAGCATTGCATGGGATAACCTGAGGACATGCATAAGAAAAGGGTGAGCTATAAAGCCCAGTAAGGGAGTACACAATGAATAACATGAGGAGTACAATACATGTTAGGAAATAGGCATATTAATAGAGAATAAGAGAAACATGAACATAAAGGCATGATAAAGCATGATAATCATAACATGGAAATGTGGCAACAACACTTAACATTGAATTAGCATGAGCCAAGGCTCATTGCACATGGAGCATGAGTAAACCCTCATTGCACTTGAAGCACGAGTAAACCCTCGTTGCACTTGAATTAGCATTAGTAAACACTCATTGCACATGACGTATTATGATACTATACTTTACCCAATGCATTGGAGCGCTATCAGGGCGCACCCTTCTTAAACATTTCATTTCATGCATAAGTGTGCCACATGGATCATAAAACATGGATTCATAAAACATAATCATTTATTCCACGATAAAGGAATGTGGAATTCATACATGAAACTTTACAATCAATAAGTAAATGTTCATAAAGGTGAATACCCTTGATGGAGAAATGGGCATGGTATTCACTACACAATGATATTGGCTTAGAAAATCGGTGTGATTTCGGCAGCGTAACGGCGTGACATAAGAATTCATAAAAAGGCTGATGAGAGAGAAAGGGGTTCCTCATCATATTTACATGTAATGGACAGTAAGAAGGTCATATAGATACATGTCCCAACAATTAAAAAGGAATTTAGATTCATGATACAAAAGTATTGCTTGAATATAAAAGAGGAGAAAAAGGTTCCTTTCAGTATTTCGGCATAGTAACGGGTGTACATGGGAGGCATTTAATGAGAGAGAAAGGGGTCTCCCATCATTCAAACAATAAGAGGGCAGTATGGGAGAGGTTCGAAACCATACCCCAACATTTATAAATGAAATTAAAAGGGCAATACAACTTAAAGAAAATTGACAAAAATGAGAAAGGAAGAAAAACCCTTACTTGGAAGTGTGCTTCCAAAGGCTAGAGAGAGGCTTGTGAGAGGCTTATTGGGAGCTTGGGGCACCTTGAGAGGATTCTAGAGAGAGTAGGGCAGAGGTTGGACGAACTTCAAGGGCTTTGAGTGAGGAGGAAGTGGGAGCTTGGGTGGGTTTATATAGGAAAGGTGAGAGAATTCTTTATTATTTAGGTTTGGGACCCCTTATATTAAAATAATCCAAACCACAAACCATCCCATGGTATTTGCCCATGGTTTCTGGAAAAGGGAGAGGGGAAAACAATATTTTACAAGTCCAAGGTCCGAACTTATTAAAAAATTAGGGTTGCTTATGTGGAGGTGAGTCACACTCCCATGGAAATTAATTTAAAAAGGCAAAGTGTTGAATAAGTCTTGAGGGCTCCATTAATGCTTTGAAAAGTGAGTCAAACAAACCCAAAACCTCATTATTTTAATGATAAAACATATATTGGCCGAACATAAGGATTATGGTATTTTATTACATCACCATTGGGTCATTATGATGTCATAAAACACATTATATATTTAAATGGTATTTATTTTTTTACCCAAAAATTTGACTGTCTCAGAAAATTATGAAAAATTCACCGTTGGATAATTTTGACGTCCTGATTCCAAAAATAATATTTATTTTATCTAAATAATTTTCTAAATATGTGAATTTTTAATTTTAAAATAAAAACCGACATTTATAAAAAATTCACGGGTTTTGACAGAAATGGATTTCAAACCTTAATAAAAATTTTAATTGCATTCATAAAATTACATGATCATTTATATTTAATAAAAAATTAATTTAATATTAATAATAATATTTTATTAAAATATTATTTAATTCAAAAATCCTTTAATTTAATAAAATATAATTCTTAATTAAATAATAACTAAAAACACCATTTGTACTTTAAAAACTAATTACAATGTATCAAAAATGACTAGAAATTATATTCATTATTATATACAAAAAAAAAATAATGTACATGAACATGGTGCTACTTATTTGTTACATAACCCCTTAAAATAGCCGCATAAGACCTAAGGGTAAGGTGTGCGATGGTGAAAGACTCTTGGGGTTGCTCGGATAACATCGCTCGAGTGGTAATCTCTATCAACTTCCATTTTTCCCGTAGACGATCACGTTCGAGCTTGACTTGATGAAGCTCAGCTTGGGCTTGGTCAAGGTAAAAGCCCAAAGACGCCACCTCCTTTCCGAGCTCCGACAAATGGGCTTCGTAAGGGGCAATTCTACTGGATGAGGCCATCGCTTCTTTTGTCTGAGTAGAAAATTGGTTCGTTAAAGCCTTATATTTAAACTACCCAGATGATCACTGTTCAACGGCTATAAAAGTAACGGTCACAAATCTTAATGTTAAACTAAAGAAGTTGACATCTTATAAAAACATTTTTTTTTTCATAAAGAAACATTTAACTGGATCAAGAGGGATTTTCCATTAATGAAATTTTGGGTCGTTACAGTAGAGATGTCCCACATGATTAGGAAGTTCAACAATCTAGATATCGGCAATGATGTTTTTCACATTTCATCAAGACTTGTGACACATAATATTCTTATCCTTGGTGGAATTTATGCTATAATGTAAAAATTTTCCTTACAATTCAAACTCATTAGGAGGAATGACCACCAACACAACATTGGGAGGATCTTCTTAGTATAGGTTTTCAGGAGTAAGTATGTGGAGGTCCACTCTAGGGAAAATATCCTCATCATCCTCCCCACATATGATAGAAGCTTATGTTATACATGGTGGAACCTCTATGGTGGATGTAATTATTGAATCTCCCTCAGTTATATACATGGCGAGTGACCATAGCCTCATCTCCTATAGCCACCACCACTAAAAATTATTGGGTAGGATCATCCAATGTTGCATTCCCAAACACTCCATCCTCTTGCACAATTTCTGACTCATCCATGAAGACTTCATCTTTAACAACCACAACTAGTGGAACCTCTATGACATGTTCATCAAGAAAATTCTCTTCAAATATCTCTATCATGACCACCATCTCAACCCCCTCTGTAATTATTATGACCTCTTTTTCCCCTCTATTGAATCCTTCATGGTTAACATGACCACCACATTATCCTTGGGAATTTCAACAATGAGAGTAGCCTCCACCATCTCCAACCTAGCCTTAGGGGTTAGTAGTGAGAGCACTGATGTTGGCAGATAATTCTCAAATACCGTCTAAACTATTATTCTAACATGCTTCATTCATGAATGGTAAGATAATGAGAAGTATTCTAAGTATAAAATTATGATGAAGATTATGTGAATGGTATATCATATTCAGGGGATCCATTAGGTTCATGGAAATTTCCCCTATTGATTGAATTCACTCAAAAATAGTCTCCTCATACAATGTTTTGTTTTAAGTAAACGGTTCACCACCCATTGATGTAACATTAGGGAGGCACCCCAAACTCATCCCTTTATGGATTGATGTTTTATCTTCATCCATGTGAGGAATTTCATAGTCATATCCTTCACCATTACTTACTAAATCCTACATATGTAAGAAGTGGATTTAGGTTGCATGCATAAAAGTTGAGTGATGTCCAAATATTCAAAAATATAATTGAATTTACCTAGTTAGTAAAAGAATAATGATATCCATCTGAGATTCAGTAGGCATAACTCACTTAGGTGTCCACTGATTATTCACCACTTGCTGCAATGGTAACTACATGACCTATAGTAATAGATAAAGGGAAATAAATTCCCAGTAACATATTCACCCAATTAAACATGGGGTGCGCAGTGCCTCAATTCAAGAATATGTTTTCCAGCTCCAACATATACAGTTGTTCATCAATGTTGGGAGAATTGAAGACTTTTCAATCATGGAGAAACATAGTGAGGAATATCCCATTGAATATTAGAACCTTAAGCACCCCGTGAGGGTTGATTATTCTCTTTTGGAGTCCCCAAGTGTCACAATTTTTGAGAAACACAACATCACTAGGAATGTTTTGGGGACATAATAATTTCTATGGCCTGTATACATAAACCCCCAAGATAACCCTAAAGGGATCCCCTTATTCATTATTACACATTCCCAAGAGTGTCGATCTTGTCTCTTCTCTTCTCCCTATAACTCCAGTCTATTTGGGGCTATAAACTATTAGACCCACTGTTGATGCTTTGCCTACTAAGCCAACCCTACTTCCCTAGTGCCCTCTATCTACCACTCCTCCATGGACTCATATTAGGTGTGAGGTGCCACCCCTTTATTGAATTGGGTGCCCACAAACTCCACATATCCAATGATACTCACATTCCAATCTCTGCAAATAATCATTGATGAGAACATATGTAGTAGTTGGTGGTGGTAGATCATTTTTCATTATCCCATCCATTTTCTGAACAAGCACCAATTTTCGTACATCACAAAAGGGCGCCACTCTTGATTGAAATCTGTTTATACCTTCTATGACATCCTCTAAAGACCCCAAATATATCTTGAGAACCTATATGGATTGTATACTTAATATATTAGTAAAAAAAATAACTCTAACCACCAATACACCACCTCAAAAGTCTATATGGTAATATCTATGTTCCACAATCCATCTATCATAATTATTAACTATCCCCATTGGTAGGTAAATAGGGGAAATATGATTAACATTTCTAGATGAACCTCCTCCAACACTTACAAGAAACCAAATATGAATGGGAGACTCCCCATGATATTCACGATCACTGGATGTAAGTTTGTTTGTGGAGGAGAAATGGGGTTCAAATAATCATTTTCATCCATGTGTACAGCCACCCAGCTATATAGAAATTGGAGAGGGCCACAAATATTGTGGTGTCTTCCATTCACTAACATGAATATAACCTTATACAACTTCTATGGTAAAAGTATCTAAAAATTGGTGTGCTTCTATGTGGCTAACATCAACTCCATTAAGAAGGTGATTAGTCGAACCCCCCATGTGTATATACCTCACTAAGAGCATCCATCCACAAATGATCATGGAAGGAAACACTGTCAACATGACCATCAGGTGAGCATCGGTCTTGACATTGTACCCTCATAGTTACCATTGGATATCCTCTATGATTTTCCAGTACGTGTGCTCTTTCCCCCACTGGAATTATATAGGTAATGTGTGTGGACTCATCTATAGTGTGTTTGTAAGAACATTCAAGAAGTATTCATCACATGCTTTAAAGTGGATATATATTTTCCCATTCTTCTCATCACTCGTTCCCTACACTATATCTAGTAGCACAGTTTCTTTTGACATAACCTTCCCATGATCTACCCACACATTATATATGGGGTGTAACTCGTCATACATCAGCCCCCCCCCCAAAAAAAAATTGGGATCCTAGTGATTTGATCAAGGTCCTGATTTATGATGTGTAACTCCCCTTTCATAAGATGAAATTTGTTTTTTCCCCAGTGGCCATTTTCCCAATACCTTGTGTGATTAGCTCTTAGGTTATGTACATATGGAACCTTGATTCCCATTAGCTTCATATATCCACACTTGCTTAAGCATTTTCCAAAACTCAGTGTATTATGTACATTCATATTTGGACAAGGCCCACTCATAGAAGTAATTTCCTCCATATCATAAATACTGTATTTCTGACCATACCATTTTTTTTCAAACCTTCCTTGAGAGTAGTATCATACTATGGGAGGATTCCTCATCCTCTATATTCTCCACATCAATTTAATTATAGCAGTAGTCTAGAAAATATTGCGTGATCCTTGTCCTTCCCTATCTTCCATGCACCATCACTATGCTGCTGGCACGACCCCTATTTTCCTCTGAAATTGTTGCATGGTTTATCTTGCATGTCATTATGATAAGGAGAATGTATCTCATCCAATAGCTATAAATCAGCTTCCTACTACACAATAGTTAATCCATCTAATCCTATATCGGTATCTCCAGAAGAGATTTGTGGTGTAATGATCTTTGGATGCTCTCCCCAATCATTATGTTCACTTCCATGCCTTCCCTATAGGTTTTAGCATCATATACTCCCTAGTTGGTCATTTTATTAAAGACATATCATATTTCTATGTCGGGTTTACGAAGGGGGTTCTCCATGGTCATATGTGATTATCTATCTAGAAAAGATTGCATCATGACGATTCAAGACACGTATATGGGTTCATTTAAATAGATTTTTAGAGCTAGTTCGTAGAGGCAACGATATTAACAGGTGAAAAGGGATCAAGATCCAAATAATCACCAAGGGTAGGAGATTAGTGATAACATATTAAGTTTTTTTTGTGTTACAGTAAGGTGTCTTTAAATCCCCATGGGATATTTATAGGAGTTTAGTCAACTCATGTTTCACAATGTTCCCTACACCATGAATTTGGGGAATCCATCATCATGATTGGGCTTCACGAATGAGTTACTATGAGGTTATTTTTAGAAAATTTAAAATAATCTCACATATAATCTATCCTTCCTTCTCTATCATATCCCATTTTGAGTGGGGCCATCTGATTGCCCAAAATTTCATTTTCCACGAGAATAGTCATGGGGAGCATGGCTGATTTGAATAAAATCAGATCCAAAAATACCCAAAATCCCTATTATGGTTCTTCTACCCCAAGACCTACTTCTTGGTGAATGGTAAAATATGGTGATTCTCATGACCTAGAAAATATATTTGCAAGTGTGTTAATATGTGATAGTGTTCCTCTATGATTAGGACATTCATAGTTAGTGAGGGATTTGTAAATGTGTAATGACCTGACACTATTCTTCTAAGAGACTGATAGTGCTTCACGATGGCTCAAATGTTTCATGGTTTCATTGCGAGTAATATATTTAGATTCAATAAAATGAACAAATTTGTGAATAACCTCATTATTCATGAAGGCCTCCAATGTTCATGAAAACACATTCCTATAAATGACTTATTTAGTATAATATTTTAGTGGTGGTTATGAACCATTATACATCCAAATTTCATCAATTTTGTGAAACTCCTATTATTCTCAAACCAAAGAAATCATGGATCATCAATGTTATCCTATCTCGGAGAAACCACATCCAATGTGATCATTAATATCTCCACATATGGTGGGGACACCTTTAAAAATGTAATATTTCATTTATAAAGGAATAATTCGATATGTGGAACTAATAGCCTTATAATGCATTCATCCAAAGAGAATCACTCTTCTAATGAATTTTGGATTTCATATTGAGTCAGGGTCATCATGTTTCATGAAGCCTACTCCTTAGTGAATCCCTTGAACTCTGTGAATCACATGATATTTACTAAGAACCTCCATACAAGACCTAATGATTCATAGAAAACCTTTTCGTAGAATCTCTATGGTCCCATCCTTCTGAGGACCATCCTTCATAATGTTTGAGTGATCATAGCCCTCACACACATCTAATACTAATTTAGTAATGCCTCGAGTCCCTATATTACCTATTCCACCCACTCTTGATTTCTCCCACTTTTCTCCAAGTGTGTCTTGTACATGATATGTAATTTTTTATTCTCAACATAGGTACTATAATCCCAATTTCTTCTCAGCATAGGGACTTGAACATGAACATCATAACAATCAACTCACCTGGTCATTATACACTAGAGATTCCAATTCCATTCCCCTCCCAAAGGCACATGACTGTTAATACATTCATATTATGGGGTGAAGAATGATTCCAACATTATATAAGATTCGTTATTTAAAATATCTTAACTTTACATCCTATTCATTCAGTGTTAAGATATAAGACAACATGCTCGGGACATGATATAAAATTAGAGTCTTACACTATATAATAAGTACAAGAAGATCCAAGGGTGAATGTCATGGGATGACGCCCACACCTCTACCAATCACATAAAATGATATATTCATAGTCATATTCATTATATAATCCCAAAACATCAATCATAAATTCTCTATTCAAGACACTATCTTTTTTAGGGCATGGCATTAAACTATATAGACCGGTCCAGTCACATGAACATAAAATGCTTCATCGAACTACATGGGGTTTGATCCCTACATTATAAATAGGACACATAGGAAGCCTCCAAGAGTTTTAGTACCTAAAAAGGATAAACATTGTTTCTACCTTCTATGGAAACACGTCCCTGATAAAAATAAATGGGTGTTCTAATCAACCCTATAGATTCATCTCAAGGGGCATTCTAGCTCATCTATCACAATCTATCTCAAGGGAGATTCTAGTTCACCAACCTCGGTACTCACTCCTATAGAAAAATCTCCCCAATCTACCTAAATGAGTTTTTTGATCAAATTTATAGATATTTCATATAGGAAATGATCCATCCATTGGTTAATTATTCAGAGAGTGACATCTTCCATCATAGGTCACACCTCACTGACATACCATAAGGGGCCTTCTAATCAACCATCCCAATTTTTCGAAAGGTAAATTAGGACTCATAGATCACATATCTATCACAAGTAGAATTTTGGTTCATCTACCCATGTGATCCCTTCAAGGGACACACCTCCATGATCCACATCAAGGGGTGTTCTGATCAACCTTTAGGATCCATCTTAATGAAAAAAATACATATATTAATAAATTGTTCATCATTTAGATATTCTCATATAGGGACACATCTATCTGATCCTTTTCAAGGGGTATTCTGATCATAATTTTGTATTTATATCAATAAAAATTCAGATCCTTACACCAATGATCATCCCTATAGGGAATTATAGTCCATCATGGTGTGGTATCATACATCCTAGGGACACACCTCCCTCATATGACTTGGGGGGGTTCTGATCAACCATTCAAATTCATATCAAGGGGCGTTAAGATCCATCTTGTCCCTATAACACGTAACCCATGTCACCATCTCCAAATGTCGAAAAACTTGTTTGCATTATATCTCAACTATATGTCAAATCCATCTATATAGGACATAGAACATGTTAATTAAACCAAACCCCTAACCCATGCATATGTTTTGGATGTGTGGGGTAAACTGATTTTGAATAATTATTACCGTAGAGTTTCTACCTCATGATTAACTTGAGATTCATTTTCTAATTTTCCCTAAGATGCTTATCAGATTCCCTCTTTAGAGAAAGAAAAAAGGTGACCAATTCTCTTAGCATCCATACATGCACAGTTATGTTTGATGAATTTACTCTCAAAACCTAGGGGTTCTCACCTATTCAGATGAAAATAGAATGTGTCACACCCCGACTGAAACTTCTTTTTAATTTAATTATTTTAAGTCTTGCTTTTGGGTTGCGGTTTGAATTGGTTCTATTTTAAAAGGGATTTGTGATCTTATACGGGTGTGTGTCCGTACGCGCGACTGTGTGTGTAGTGCCCAATCATAATTAGAGGATTTTTTTTAATAATTTTTTATTATTTGGTCGCGCGACCTTGATCATGTCCTTGCATGCTGACCGACCTCAATAATAATAATGATATTATTATTATTTTCTTTCACAGTTAATTTTTTTTTTGATTTGGTCGTTAATGTCAAATTAATTTTACAATTATAAAATATTTTACTTACTATTTATATTACCATTATTTTTTTGATTTATGTATAGTTTAATTTAAGTTGTTTTTAAGTTTCATTTCATTATTTATTTCATTATTTATTCATTATTATTATTATTCCATTTATTTTTTTTTCTTTATTTTTTTTCTCTCATTTATTTTTTCCTTCCTCCCTCTCTCTTGCTCTCCCTTCTCCCTCACACAGACCTCCTCCACCCCTTCTTCTGTTTTGCACAGCACCCCCTAACCCTAGTAAGCCTCCGCTAGGATCCTCCGGCAAACAGGATTGACGCCTCCCCTTACCCTCTGGCGAATCGGACTGCCTCCCCTCCTCCTTCTGGTCCCGCCATCCTCTTCCTCACCGGACAGCAGCACGCAGACCTCCCTCTCCCTTACCCTAAGCCGCACCACCCTCCCTCCACCTTCTCGTCCTACGGCCTCCACCCCCTCCTTTGGATCTACGCCCTCTTTTACTCCGGCCGGCGACCAGCGACCGCTCTACCTCCTCCCTCTCCTGGACAGTCACGCACCTCCCTAACCCACACCACCTTCCAAACCCATGTTGCCTTCCTAACCAAGTGGTTTTCTTGCGCATCACACCTCTGATACTCATCCCCTTTCCCGGTTGGCCATCTGCACCTTCGCAGCAGGTTTGTTTCCCTTCAAGGGGTTGATTTCTTCCTCAGTGAATTTTCAGGTTGTGGCTTGGTGTGGCATTTGATTTAATTATGGTCTAATTGATTAGATAATTTCATTTTAGGGATTAATTTTATCACCTTGTGGTGCGGTTGTTCAGCATTTGGAGTTCCACAAATTTTCATGGGATTTTCAACACCAGAGGTAGCCGGTTCGGTGCATAATCTTTATTTGGTGTTTTATTTTCCTTGTTTAATCAATTTAGTATGTTATTTGATTTGTCTTCTTGGTGGGAATATAGTTTTTCTTGATTTTTAATATGATTTGGATGGGTTTAGTAACATGTTTATGTGATATGAATGTTTTGATTTTATGAAAACTTTTGTTGATCCATTTGTAGTGTTTTTCTAAACTTTGTTGTTGTTTTATTATGTCGCGCAAGGGCTGTAAATTATGTTTTGACATGTATGTGGTGTGAGTTTGGCCTCAAAATGGGTTTTTGGGTGGTCTTTTGTGATCAAAGTATTGGGATATTGTTTGGATTTGCTTTAAAAGATTTTTAAGTGGTTTATTAAATCTTATAAAGTGTGTGCACCATGTGTAGGAAAATGTTTTAGTGTGTGTTTAATTTTAAAGAGGGGAGTTGGAGTATGTTTTTTTTAGTGAATATTTGTTATATATCTTGTAAAAGTTTTATTAATTATGTAAATGATTTATTGAGTTAGGAGTGATGTGAATTGGCTGTGTGACATGTTTTCCATGAAGGTTGCATTTTTCATGTGTTGTGCTTAATTTATATTATTTTATGGGAAGTGAAATTGTTTTAGTTGTGTTTGATGCTTTGGGTAGTTATTGGTTTTTCTTGCATCGTTGTAGGGTGTTTTGCTCATCGCGGTGTGGGTTTTGGTCGATAGTGACAAAGACCTATAGGTATATACATGGGTAAGCATGTATATATGTATATCCTCCTTGCGCATATTCCCTCATGGCGTGGGGAATATGTACTTGGGTTAAAGGGTGTATATATAAATATATGAAAATGTATATGCGTATAGGTGAGGCAGTTTCGGGTTGCCATCGTTAAGAGCAGCAGCTTTTAGTTAGAAAGCACCAAGAGCCGAGTAGATGGCTTGGTTCCACTTTGATGTAGGTCCCCCACTGCACTCACCTTTAAATTTATAATTTATTAATTTCTTGATGTTTTATTAATTTTAATAAATTGGAAATCATATAATATAATTAATTTTTAAATTATTATTTGGTGTAAAAAGATCCATTTATTTTATACATGACACTTGAAATATTTTCATGATGAGTGGACACCCAATAGTGAAAGAATTCCAGTTTGGCCTTTAAACATAATTCACGAAATTTCAAATGTAGTTATGGTTTTAAAGATAAATGATTTCTTCTGAACAAGTGTTTTGGGTTTTCTTAAAAATGAGGTTTTTCTTTAAAGTTTGTGAAGGCTCGTCTGGCACTTTAATAAAATAAATTATTTTGGTAAAACTCACATTGGGGTTACTCAGGGGTGATTGTTGGTGTGCATTGACTGCGTGAGTTGTGTGTGATATTTGTGCCTCATGACTGATTGATTTACATTGTGGATGCACCCATTTTTATTTCATGTGTTGACATGGGAACCTGGCATAGTGAGTGAATCTTCTGAGAACAATTATTGCACTAGTATAGATTACGCACTGGCTAGTGGCCACATAGTAGGGGAATACTGAGTTATTGCTGCTATGGGGATTGGGCCTCTCGGTTAGGCCATGTAGGGCTATGCCGAGCGTTAGGGCGTTATGATGTCATCAAGTTAGGGCATTCCTTCAGGATGAGTCACATGTATAGTACGTTTTGGATTGTTCACGAGCTCCTAGGTTCGACCCATGTTTTATTTAGTGTTTATTTGTATGTGGCAGACGATTGAGAGGTCTAGTTTGGTTTCTGGCCCCTGTGTGCCATTTTTTTCATTTCCCTTAGTGTGTGTTGTGTGTTGTGTGTGGTTTTCCTTTTGACTAACAGCTAAAAAAATTGGATTTCTAAATTGTTCTCAAAAATGTTTTAAAAAGCAATGAACATGTTCCTTTCAAACATTAAACTTGTTTTTAAATTAAAAAGGGCAATGGACTGTTACTTGTTTTGGAAATGAAAGTGTGTGTGAAAATCCATAATTTATATACTTTAGTTCAAACTTGAAATTAGTGAATTATTTATTTAAAGGTAGTGCTTTGGGAATAGTTGTTGGGTACGCCTACTGAGTTTTAATACTCATGCCTATAGTGTTTTATTCTTTTAGTTTCTGTTGCAGGTTCAACACGAGCTTGTTTGCCTTGGGCGATGTCCGGTCGTGAGTTGGAGAGTGACCCATGAGGTCACATGGAGATAGTGGTGGTCTCGCTCAGTTAGTTTTATTTCCTTCAATTCTTGATTAGTTGCTTTATTTGGTTTATTTATTCTGAGTTTCTCTTTATTATTTCTTCTTCTTTTATTTATTTATACTGGGAAAAACTGTTCCCATTATTTCTATTGATGACCTGGCACTTTTCGCCAGCCCAGGAGGATTGGGAACGCCTCTCGGGCCATGTCGTGGACCGGCTCGGGTGACCGGTTCAAGGTCGACCCGGGTTGGTTCGTGACAAAATGGTATCAGAGGCAGGTTTTGTTCTTGTTATTTGGGATGTTAGGTAGATCGGAGATAGTATTGTCAGTACTTGAGTTGTAGGTGCGGGAAGAGCGTCGTGAACTCTTGCTCGTTCTGATACTCGAGTAACCAGGGGTGGTTCGGGATTTAAGTTTTTGGCTTTGGTTTGTGTGGATGGGGGATGACAATAGGAGTAAATCGGTACTGTGCATGGTCTCACATGGAGTAGCGACCCATGTGATGTCGGAGAGTACGGTTTGACACTCCTAGTGGTTGGTTCTTGCCTAGGGCATGGTCTACTAAACCATGTAGCCAGGTCTAGCATGACCACTAGTCCTCCATCCAAGTGCTTTAGTGTTGGTGATGTCTTGGTTCAGTTTTTGGATGGCATGAAGAGGTTTTTTTTAAGGAAAGTTGACTTTGGTGTTACTCTTATTTTATTTTAGTGTGTAGTTTGGCATGGATTTTTGGGGTACATTTCTCTTGGACCTTGTTTTTGAGACTTGGTGTTTGATTTGTTGAAATTTAATTTTTAAAAGAATGTATTGGGTTATTTGAAATTGAAGTGAGTTATTTTGAAAATGGGAAACATTTTGAAAATTTGTCTGGAAAAAAATGAAATGGTTTTGGAAAAAGGTATTTTCAGAATATTGGAAATGTTTTGTTTTGAAATCAGAAGAGCCCTATTTCATTCAGTGGTATTCCTACAGGTGCTCGCATGTGCATGTGGAAACGATTAATGGATAGTTGTTGGATCATGTGGATGGGGGCGTGAGTGGCACACGAATGCTTATCTGCGAGGCATCTAGGAATATCAGTGGCGAGTGATTGATTTTTAAAGAAGCTTATTATTTCCTGAAAGGTGGGGTTTTCTCTAAATTGGGTTTTTGTGCTTAAATGGATTTAGAGTTGAAAAATGTTTTTTTGAGTCTGAAGTGAAAGTGATGAGTTTAAAATAGTTGTTAGGTTTTATTGTACTGTGATTGGTTTTTTAAGCGGGTGTTTTTGTTTAAGAATAAATTGATGTTTTAAATTGAAATTGTTGGATTTGTGTCCGATTTGTGGGTGTTTTCTTTGTGATGTGTTTGGATTTGGAGAAGGCTATTTTTTTTCTTGTTTGGGATATGCCCCTTATAAATGTTCCATGGTTTTCCAGCAAGTCTCTCGGTTCTTGGCTCAGCCCGGACTCCCAGTGGAGTGGCGGAGTTGGGTTCTTCTCGATGGAGTTGATTGTTCGTAGACGTCGAGGTCAGTTGGATATCGTTGAATGATTTGGGAAAGTTTTAAGTGTCTCCAATTTTTGAGTAACTCCAAAATTTGTGTGGGTGTAATTTGTCTCAAGTATGTCTGGTGGAGCGGGACTAGACCGGAAAACATGGATTGTTCCATTTTAGTTGTGAATAAGGATGTCTTGAGCGATCCTTAAGATTAACCTCATCCCACGGTTATACCTAAGGAAGTGAAGGTTCCTCATCTGATGAAGAGTGTGAACCGAAGGGGCATTTTCTTAGAGCGCTCCTTCCATCAATTCGTGTTGTGTGTCATACAGATCACTCAATCTACTATCTCTAGTTTGGTTAGTAGAACACTCTAAGTCGTTCGCTGCAATTCTCAGTTGGTATGTTGACGGTGTTGTCGTTTGGGACACGAGGAGAAGTATGCAGGTTTCCTTTTCAACGGATGAAGTTCCAGTCAGATGTGGTCAACTTATGACTACGAGGCGGTAGATGCTTCGAACATCAGGTCCCCAACCATAGGTCTCGGGGTGAAGCTTGCGCGCAGTCAAAAAACTCATCGGATGTGGGATGGGCTTGATACAATCTAAGTCTGCAGTGACGGGATAAGGACAGCTTAAATTTCCCTATTGCGGTATTGCCTCTAAAGTCTTCATCTTTGTTGTGAAGGGCCTAAAGGCCTTGTCTCCTTATTATGGTCTTCATTTGCGGGAGTCCCTCTTGGACCTTAAAGAGGTTAAAAGAACCCGTATTTTTGTACAGCCAGTGGACGTGCTCTGTGAACCTACTTGTGGTTGGTTATGGATTGAAATTATACTCGTTTCAGATATGCTTTTGTCTTGTGGGGTTAACGCGTGCCTGTCTAGTTTTCCTCTAGTTTAGAGGTTTCTTCTATCAAAACCATCTCATGTGGTGGATTTTTTTCCAGTATAGAAATCATCCGTGTAGGTCGGTCGTGTTAGTGGGTTCGTGATGAAGATTTCATTCAGTATTGCTCAAAGTAAATTGGGAATGCCCACGCGGGTCCCGTGGTGTTATGCATATTCTAAAATGGTGGGGAGACCCATTGCGGATCTCACCGACGTCTCCTCTTATGTTGTTTGGTTAAACTTAGGGAGAATGGATGGTTAATCCAGTGTTAGAGGCTTGTCTAAGTTTGTGAGTCATCTTGGATTGGATAACCAATGTTTGATAAGAATCCTAATATGGTGGGGAGACCACCATAGGACGAACTTGTGGGAAAAAAACTTTGTATTCAAAGTATTCTTGGCGGGGCAACCCCTTACTTCCGCTCCGCCTGACCTCGACCATACTAATTAGTTATTATGGGTAGTGGGTGGCTTGACGAGTGTTCTTGGAGATCTCAAGCTGCCCTGGTGATCCCTAAGTTAGGGGTCGGGGTGTTCCATGTTGTAGTTCTATTTCAAGGTGAATTCCTTGTTATTGGTCATTTTTCTTGGTGATTCTGGTTTTGAGATCTTTGATGTTTCAGGTCATCGGCGTTTTGAATGCTCAGTCTTTGGGTGATTGAGGTTTGGTTTTAAGCATCTTCGCGGTCTCGCTTGGAATCCTTGGTTGACCTGGTCTTTTGGGACTTTCTGGGGTCAGAAAGTGTCATGGTGGGGAGAATTGTCACACCCTGACTAACACTTATTTTTAATTTAATTATTTTAAGTCTTTCTTTTGGGTTTTAGTTTGACTTGGTTCTATTTTAAAAGGGATTTGTGATCTTATACGGGTGTGCGTCCGTACGCACGACCGTGTGTGTAGTGACCAATCATAATTAAAGGATGTTTTATTATTAAATGTTTTATTATTTGGGTGCACGACCTTTCGCACATCCTTTCACGCTACCCGACCTCAATAATAATAATGATATTATTATTATTTTCTTTCGTAGTTATTTTTTTTTGATTTGGTCTTCAATGTCAAATTAATGTTACAATTATAAAATATTTGACTTACTATTTAGATTACCGTTATTTTTGTGATTTATGTATAGGTTAATTTAATTTATTTTTAAGTTTCATTTCATTATTTATTTCATTATTTATTCATTATTATTATTATTATTTTATTTTTTTCATTTATTTTTTTTCTTTATTTTTTTTCTCCTTTCTTTTTTCTTTTCTCCCTCTCTCTTGCTCTCCCTTCTCCCTCACGCGGACCTCCCCCCCCCCTTCTTCTGTTTTGCGCAGCACCCCCTAACCCTAGGAAGCCTCTGCTCGGCTCCGCCGGTGAACAGGACTAATGCCTCCCCTTTCCCTCCGACGAATCAGACCGCCTCCTCTCCTCCTTCCCATCGCGCCATCCTCTTCCTCGCCAGACAGCAGCGTGCAGACCTCCCTCTCCCTTACCCTAATCCATGCCGCCCCCCTCCACCTTCTCGTCGGATGACCTCCACCCCCTCTTTCGGACAGGCACCCTCTTTTACTCTGGATGGCGACCAGTGACCACGCTGCCTCCTCCCTCTGCCGGACAGTTGCACACCTCTCTAACCCACACCACCTTCCAAACCTGCTCCACCTCCCTAACTGAGTGTTTTTTCGGCGCGGCGCACCTCTGGTACTCATCCCCTTGCCCGGTTGGCCATCTGCACCTTCGCAGCAGGTTTGTTTCCCTTCAAGGGGTTGATTTATTCCTTAGTGAATTTATGGGTTATGGTTTGGTGTGGTGTTTGATTTGATTATGGTCTAATTGATTATATAATTTGATTTTAGGGATTAATTTGATCACCTTGTGGTGCGGTTGTGCAGCATTTGGAGTTCCACAAATTTTCATGGGATTTTCGACACCAGAGGTAGTCGGTTCCATGCATAATCTTTATTTGGTGTTTTATTTTCCTTGTTTAATCAATTTAGTATGTTATTTGATTTGTCTTCTTGGTGATAATATAGTTTTTCTTGATGTTTAATATGATTTGGATGGGTTTAGTAACATGTTTATGTGATATGAATGTTTTGATTTTATGAAAACTTTTGTTGAGGCATTTGTAGTGTTTTTCTAAACTTTGCTGTTGTTTTATTATATCCCACAAGGTCTGCGAATTATGTTTTGACATGTATGTGGTGTGCGTTTGGCCTCAAAAGGGGTTTTTGGGTGTTCTTTTGCGTTCAAAGTCTTGGGATATTGTTTGGAGTTTCTTCAAAATATTTTTAATTGGTTTATTAAATCTTATAAAGTGTGTGCACCATGTGTAGGAAAATGTTTTAGTGTGTGTTTAATCTTAAAGAGGGGAGTTGGAGTATGTTTTTTTTAGTGAATCTTTGTTATATATCTTGGAAAAGTTTTATTAATTATGTAAATGATTTATTGAGTTAGGAGTGATGCGAATTGGTAGTGTGACATGTTTTCCATGAAGGGTGAATTTTTCATGTGTTGTGCTTAATTTATATTATTTTATGGGAAGTGAAATTGTTTTTGTTGTGTTTGATGCTTTGGGTAGTTATTGGTTTTTCTTGCATCGTTGTAGGGTGTTTTGATCATCGTGGTGTGGGTTTTGGTCAATAGTGACAAAGACCTATAGGTATATACATGGGTAAGCATGTATATATGTATATCCTCCTTGCGCATATTCCCTCATGGTGTGGGGAATATGTACTTGGGTTAAAGGGTATATATATATATATATATATATATATGAAAATTTATATGCGTATAGGTGAGGTGGTTTCGGGTTGCCATCATCAAGAGCAGCAGCTTTTAGTTAGAAAGCGCCAAGAGCCGAGTGGATGACTTGGTTCCACTTTGAGGTAGGTCCCCCACTGCACTCGCCTTTAAATTTATAATTTATTAATTTATTGATGTTTTATTAATTTTAATAAATGGTAAATCATATAAGATAATTAATTTTTAAATGATTATTTGGTGTAAAAAGAGCCATTTATTTTATACACGACACTTGAAATATTTTCATGATGAGCAGACACCCAGTAGTGAAAGAATGCCAGTTTGGCCTTTAAACATAATTCACAGAATTTCAAATGTAGTTCTGGTTTTAAAGATAAATGATTTCTTCTGAACAAGTGTTTTGAGTTTTCTTGAAAATGAAGTTTTTCTTTAAAGTTGGTTAAGGCCCGTCTGGCACTTTAATAAAATAAATTATTTTGGGAAACTCACATTGGGGTTACTCAGGGGTGATCGTTGGTGTGCATTGACTGCGTGAGTTGTGTGTGATATTTTTTCCTCATGACTGATTGATTTACATTGTGGACTTACCCCTTTTTATTTCATGTGTTGACATGGGAACCTGGCATAGTGAGTGAATCCTCTGAGAACGATTGATGCACTAGTTTAGATTACGCACTGGCTAGTGGCCCCATAGTAGGGGAATACTGAGTTATTTCTACTATGGGGATTGGGCCCCTCGGTTAGGCCATGTAGGGCTATGCCAAGCATTAGGGCATTATGACATCATCGAGTTAGGGAATGACTTCAGGATGAGTCACATGTATAGTACGTTCTGGATTGTTCACGAGCTCCAAGGTTCAACCCATGTTTTCTTTAGTGTTTATTTGTACGTGGCGGACGATTGAGAGGTCTAGTTCGGTTTTTGGCCCCTGTGTGCCATTTTTTTCATTTCCCTTAGTGTGTGTTGTGTGTTGTGTGTGGTTTTCCTTTTTACTAACACCTAAAAAAAATTGTATTTCTAAATTGTTCGCAAAAATGTTTTAAAAAGCAATGCACCTGTTCCTTTCAAACATTAAACTTTTTTTTAAATTAAAAAGGGAAATGGACTGTTACTTGTTTTGGAAATGAAAGTGTGTGTGAAAACCCATAATTTATATACTTTAGTTCAAACTTTAAATTAGTGAATTCTTTATTTAAAGGTAGTTCTTTGGGAATAGTTATTGGGCATGCCTACTAAGTTTTAATACTCATGCCTATAGTGTTTTCTTGTTTTAGTTTCTGTTGCAGGTTCGACACGAGCTTGTTTGCCTTGGGAGATGTCCGGTCGTGAGTTGGAGAGTGACCCATGAGGTCACACGGAGATAGTGGTGGTCCCGCTCGGATAGTTTTATTTTCTTCAGTTCTTGATTAGTTGCTTTATTTGGTTTATTTATTCTGAGTTTCTCTTTATTATTTCCTATGCTTTTATTTATTTATACTGGGAAAAACCGTTCCCATCATTTCTGTCGATGCCCTGGCACTTGTCGCCAGCTCGGGAGGATCGGGAACGCCTTTCAGGCCACGTCATGGACCGACTCGGGTGACCAGTTCATGGTCGACCCAGGTTGGTTCATGAAAATAACCACTATCATATGGTTCAGTTAAGAATAATTCCACCAATAATCTATATGGGAAAACACTATATAGGTTGTTTTTAACACTTTAAGTAACCAAACACATTTTCCTTTTAGAACCAATATCAAGGCATCAAATTCCCATATCAACCCACTAAGGTTCACTATACATACCTTACATGGAGGGACTATATATTCATCATCAAGTGGAATCCCTTCGTAAGATCCACATTACCTTTCATTAGAAGAAAATATTTTGGTTCGACTGAGTAGAATGTCACCAGCAAGTTAAATAGGAAAAAATCATATAAGTTTTTGTTTTCAATTTAAACAATTGAACTCTATATCATCATTGGTATCAATCATACACAAGCATACAAATTTTATGTGTGTTATATGTTCAATAATGGTGTATGTACACAAGAATATTTCCAATAGTCCAAGAGCCAAAAACTATAAATATGAATCTCAAATACACACATCATATTTGAAGAAACATCTCAACTATAATAGTGAAAACCAAAAATAACAATCTCGTATCCCTGGTAACCTAGGCATTCTTTAAAAAAAGGTTTACATGATGCACCATCCTGAGATTCATCGCAATATCTAACACATTCTTATATCACTTTTCTACCATCTATCCAAATATTAAGATAAAAAAATATTCTTTGATACAACTTTGTAATTTTATAACCTGGTTTACACTATAGTAATTGGTTCAGTTCAAAAAGTGAGATCAAGCGTGCCTCCCCATATTCCAGAGGCTTCTGACTGGAAATGGGGGTCTAAGGTGTTGTTTTGGGGAGACTATACGCTCATATCAAAGTAAAAAAACAATAGAAAATGACCAAGAATTATCCATAATAAATAATTAGAGTATGTAGAATAATAAATAATAGTCATGTTATATCAAATGAAAATATTGTTATACAAACATACTAATCACCCACTAGACTGATCAAATAAAAAAATAAACAAAAAAGAAAAATATTCTTTACTGCCATCCTCAAGCCTCACCTTATCCCAAACTATAGACTCTATCTGAGCTATCCTACTCAATCATGAAACGTGAGGCCTCTACCCTACTTGAACTTGTGAATAATGAGTTCTTATCATGTACTTAAGTGTCATGGCCACTCGATCAGGGTGTGAGTACAACTATATAGGTAACCACCAATGGAAACAAAAATATAACTAGTAAATATAATTTATGTGCATGTTATATTCTTAGAATAAATCAAAAAATATGGAATTATAATAAAATAATCACTATCAATCCTCGAATTATAAGGTGAAACCTAGGATTGACCATATCTACTTTGGAAAATATCACATGTCTTTGAGAATAATATTATCATTTGGAACATAGAGGCATATACGCTCCCCAACAAGAAACATAAATAACCTCCTCTAGAACCTCGGGCACAACCGATCCCTGCCATGAAATAATTAACAAGTCATTTAGAACCCAATGGAAGACTCTCTCTACTAAGAAACACATATTAGATCATCTAAAACCCAGAGGCAGACTCTTCCTATCAAGAAACATAATCAAATAATCCATAACCCAAGGGAAGACTCTCTCTATTAGGAAACACATATAAAATTATCTAAAATATATGGTAAGACTCTACCTACTGGGAAATACAACCAGACCATCTACAACCTAGGGGAATACTCTCCATGTCAGGAAACACATCATCAGGAACCTAGGGGCACATTCTCTCCCTTCCTAGAAATAGGTAATAGGTTATGTGGAACTTGATGGTGGACTCTCCCTTATGAAAAATACATACAAGATCATCTAAAATCCATAAGTGTACCCACTCCTTGGTGGGAAACATTAGTCACATCACACACGGGGGGGGCATTAATTCCCCATACTGGAATCACTATACGCACATCATCAATATTTGAGTTCTAAGGTAACAACTAAAGTTAACAACACTTGTCTCCTTTCACTAACCCTCTCGCAAGTCAATATGATATAGGAGATCCCACTAAGGTCCCCTTGGTCACACCTTAATCCAGACACCCTATATGGGATCCTATTTCCAATTCTTATCTCTCATTCCAATCCTATCACTTAGAGGGCATAACATACCTCATCATCACCATAATCATATAATAGACTCACTGTCATCATGGGAAAAGTATTATCAGTGTCACACAATAGATATTATATAATGCCCATTTTCCTTCTAACCCAATTGGGTCAGTCCTCTCACTTGATCCTTTCAATAATCATACCCAAGGTATACCCACCTAGGTGCTCACATACTAGTGGTGGAAGACACTTGCCCCACTCTCTAGTCGGCTAGCCCAAAGGTTATAAGTCGTATTGTGTTTTGTCATGGCTTGTTTAGTCTAATCATTCCCAATACCACACTCTTCTCTACAATAAGGGTCCTAAGTGAACCTATAATAAGTGACACTATATCTCACTAATCTCATTTATACTCCTCTAGGGTTCATATATCTCTTATAACACATTTATAATCAATCCCTCAACCATTAGTGATTGAGATATCAAGCTAGTGTTCAAGGGCTCATTGTGGCCCTTGACACTTTATTCATTTCATGGGGGTTTAATAATTAATTAATTTAATTTTAAATAGAAGGTTTATCACTTTTAGGGGGAGATACCACATATCACATGCTATATAAATAAATTAAAATATCATTGGTATGTGTTCAAGGACCACCTACCTTATATGGAATTACTTCAAGAAAAGTCAAGCCACTCATGCTCAAGCTCTTCCAAGCCTCATCCAAGCTCATATCAACTCACGATTCCCTATCAAAAGTCATCACATTCAATTAATTAATCATAAAATTTTATAATTAAATTTACAATTTAATTTAATTAAGAATGAACACCTAATAACTCACCTGACAATGTAGTGGCTATGAAACTATAAGCAATGGGGTGTGGTCCACTCCCAACATGCACTCAGACTTAATCCACACAAAATACCTAATTTTCTATCCTGATTCAATGGTTAGTTTTATACAATTTCATCAAAAATACTAAACAAATAATATAAATAGAATATATCAATTTAAACAATGTGCAATAGTGTGTGTTCATCCTCCCAAGACGTCCTCTATCCACCCTGAGCAAAAGCCTCATCAAATTGGGATGATTCCACCATAATACAATATAATTTTCAATGGAACCCTAACCAAAATCTCTCAAATATAGAGGTAAAATAATAATAAGTATGAGGAGGGTGGAGGGAATATAAGTAAGAACACACCTAAAAATGACTACAAAATACCATCAAAACTCACCCCATGTGGGGGGTCAAATGAATAAGGGGAGGGGGAGAATCCCTTGGTCTAGTCATGTGATAGGGAGGAATAGAGGGGTGAGGTATTAAAATCCTAAGTGGGGAAATGATAATTTTACACTTTTTAAGAAGATATAGACAGTCACATGGTTACTGCACATATTGTTAAACCGCGTTTCTCGCACTATCTCGATTCACACCCCCTATATGGTTTACCAAATTGTGCATCAATTATGTGGAATCCTCTGAGAATAAATCACTACTATACATGATTTGGATTGTATGATTATCTGAAACTATGCACAAGTCATGCATCTTTCCCCAAGGAAAAACCCACACCCTCATGGTTTCCCATAAAGATCCACATAGTTTTCCTTAACTGTGTGGAAACCGTGCGATAGAGGAAAACCCCTTTTCAAAATTCCAACTCCAAACTGAAGCACTCAAATATCATTCGAGCACCCAAGACCTCTCTCATAACTCAAACCATACCCAAAAACATTTACATTATATGTTAAAACTCTCAAAATTTGGATTTGAATCTTGGATCTCAAAAAAAACCCTGCTCCGGGATCAAAAAATAAAATTTCCTTTGAATTTCATAAATCTTAATAACACAGGTCATTACACCATTATGCACCTCATGTTTTTCCCCTAGCTCTTGATTTAGTGATATGGAACCATTTAATAGTTGTGGTTTATTTTTATTATGCTCCATTGATGTTTTGATGAATGTTGTGTTTATGTTTTATTCAGTTATATTTTTTGCTTACTTTTAAGATGATTTATAAAATAAACCGGAAAGTGTGATTTTAAAGGGAAAAGTGATGTTTTTTTTATAATAGGAGTTGGGAATTTTTTTCAGAAAAATAGGATAAAGGTTTAGTTTTGTTTTTATTAATTTTAAAATCCATCATTTTAAGGTTTGAAAATGTTTTATTTGAAAGTGATTTTTTCACCTTTGTTTTGTGAAAAATGGGTGGATATTTATTTAAAAAGGGTGAAGCAGGGGATTTTTTTTTATTTTTTACTTTTGAATTTGGAAAATTAACTTTCAAATTTTATTTCAAACTAGAATTCATGAAATGTTTGATATGAGTAATTTCATAGACTCTTTGGTGAAATCATACTCGGCACATTTTTCTCACACCCTGTATATACACTGGTGTAATGCCCTAAATCTGGATCACTCTAAACAGTAGTCGAATCGGTTCATCATGTGACCTCAGGTGTGCCAACCCAAATGATAGAGGTTACCAAATAGTATAGGGGTTCAAAGGAGTTACTGTGAGGAGACTATACCCCTATATTAGTGTGCACAATATCAATAAAATAACCAATCATAATACACATAAGAGTATGTGGAATAATAAATAAACTAAACATGTAATAAAAAATGAAAACTACCATGAAATCATATAATTCCAATCACCCAATGGGAAGATCAAATATGCATAAAGGATAAAGGAAATAAAATACAAGGGCTTCATTTCCTCTTTAAGTTGTACCTCATCCTAATCCCCAAACCACTTGATTTGCTCCAAATCAATCATGTATACCAGGGGCCCAACCCAACATGTAGCTACACCAAGTGAAAGTTGTATCGGGAACCCTAGTGTAATGGTGACCTAAGAACAATGTGAGTACATAACTTACCAGGGCACCACTAATGAGGTCTAATATTATACCAACAATGAAATTTTATGTGCATGTGGCATGCTCTGATAAAATAAACAATTGTTGTAAATAAATAAATAAATACAACCACCAATAACAATTGTTTCATCCTAATGTTATAATTTATCTAAACACATATTGATGACCATGTAAAATAGTGTATCATAACTGTCCAAGGGAATATAAATATAACTTGGGCCAAGCCTAGTAACCACCATTGATCCTTAGGCCCGAGACCCCGATCAACCATACCTACTTTATCTAGTTCCAAAATATCTCTAAGAATAAGAATCACTACAAGGGAGCCTTTGTCCACTCACTGAGGATCCCATGCTCACACCTCCACCATGATGAGTAGTGGGCCCTAGGGCATCATCGGGCATCCCTCATCCTCAATCCCTCAGGCTAAACCCATGGTAATACCTATTCATTCATCTGTGTCAGGCTAACGTCTGATTCTTAGAAAGGGGAGACCCTAAACAATCCTATATATCTAGGCATGACTGATTCCTAGGAAACCTGGTCAATTGAATGGAAGGCCCTCCTAGATCATGCAATCACTCACCCAGGAATCTGCATCTCATGAATCCCCATCAAACCATTAATGGTGTGTCTGCCCGAAATTAGGGGGTATCCTAGGCATCAATCAAGGGGATCTGACAGTCTCTCTCAGGATGTACAACATTCATGCTCAGGGATATACACCCACCCGGTACCTCATACTTCCATTTGAATCTTGGGGATCTTAGGAATTTTTTATGGTTTAATGGTATCACCATTTGGATCCCAAGATTCTAAATAATTCACAATGGTCTCACTATATTAAAGGAATCCCATACATCTTAGGCATTCTTGTACAAATATCAACACATGTTCTGTGATGTTGGATCCTAAGTACTTCCTCTAAGCATCCAATCCTACATCAACTTTATCACTAGATGATAGTTGGACTAGGAATCTTCTCCCAATATACTATGAGACTAGATCCCGAACATGTCAGGCATCCCAAGTCTCTTACATCACAACTGGTGATCCTCAGGCATCTTAGGAAATCATAGTAATGACAGGACTGACGACTGATTCTTAAGAATCTTGGAAAATCATGCATCATAACCAAATAATAATAAAAACATACCAAGTGCTAGATTAATTCCCACACCTTTCATCACTATCCACAACCCCTCAAGTTCACACGTTCAATACTGGTTCTAAGGTGACACCTGCTGCCATCTCTACTTGATCCCAAACACACATTCTCAGGGTTATTCACCCATGAAGGTATCTACTGGGGTCCCCAAGAATAATACAATGCCAAGCACTCAACTTGGGTTCCTTGCTGCTCATAAACCACTAAGGTCAACACCCATTACTTAGGGGTAACACTTCCCTTGCCAAGATCATGATCAAGGCATGACCACATAGGCCAAATAGGGTATGCCTTATAAGCAAACCAGTGAAACAATGGAATAAATCCTATCTCTAACTCCATGTTCATTAAAGGTCAATCACTCACCCAACCCATGGTCACACTATGATCCACTAGGGCTAACTAATACCAGTTCATCACCCTCCTCCACCAGGAAGGTCCATGGGCACCCACACTAGGTCCTATAACTAAATCTCACTTCCTTTTATTTAATTTCACACCTCTCAAGGGGTCACAACATTTTGGGACATTCAACAGTCGTGGCCTCAACCATCTATGACCTAGGCATGAGTCTAGTGAACAAGGACTAACATGTACTTGTCACTTTATTCTATTCATGACATATAAATTTAATTAACGAATTAATTAATCATTAAACAATCTAAATTGAACAGACCAATGCCTTTAGTGTCATGTATTCACGTCATAATAATCATAAACAAAATCATAAAAGCATTAGGTCTAGTATCGAGGACCACCTACCACAATTGAATCTTTTCTCATTTTATTTTCCAAAGGTCGGTAGTTGCTGCCAAGGTTTTTCCATGCCTCTTCAAGCCAGACACATCACCCGAGCAACTATCTCATGCCAAGGTGCCACAATTAACCCCTTACACCATTTTATAACTAGATAACCCATTTATTCATAAGTGAAATAATTGTTTAAATCACATCGGGTGTCTAATGATTATCGAATACTTGAGTAACAAGGTGATGGTCATCCCCAGTACACCTTTGGACCCATTCCAGATCAAATATCCAACCTATGCCACCAATTACATCATTAAAAAAATTACCTTTAATGAAAAACCAAAGAAAAATACACAACAAAATGTACCCTTGATGAAATGATGAATGATGATAGGCTGATATCATCTCAAGATTCCCTCTATTCAAGCAGCACAAAATCCCTATCTCATTCAGTCGATTACACCATGCTCTAGTGGAATCAGAATCAAAACCCTAACCAGGTGAGAAGAAAGTTAGAACAAGGGAAGGAGAGGTCCAACCAAGTTCAACAGGTAGTAAAACACACCTTTGATCACCAAGAGAAGCCACCAATAACCTACTCTTTAAGGATCTTGAAGAAGTAAAGGAAGGGGGAGCCCCTAACCATGCAAGAGAATACAAGGGGGGAAGTGGGTCAGTGCTCTTAAAATATTCAAAGGGTTTGAAGAGTAATTTTTTCCCTTTTAACCCTACCAGCTAACTAGTGGCTACAGACTACAGCCCAACTAGCCTAACATACCTATGATTCCCTATCGAAGCTCTGAACCACTATTCAACCTCTATTACATATCCAAAAAACCTATTTTGATAGGTTTAAACTTCTAGAATTCCATCTTGGAGGCTAGTTCAAAATTTGGATCATCCAGTAGTTGGAAAGATTAAATTTCCCCTGAATTTCAAATGCTCTTACAGAAAATGGAATTACAAACTCCCCATAATAACACTTATTTTCCTCGATAAGTCCCAGTGGTCATCCAATTATACATATTGACCTATCCCATTTACCAACTCCTGCTCAAATGGTTGTGTTCCATTATCGAATGCTTAATGCACTCCCTGAGCATAACTTCCAACATAAGGTTCTCACCTCACTGAAACATGATCCATCACACAAAATCATTATTGGGACATTGAGACAATGCTCCCTAGAACCCATCTATCTAATATACTCAAAGTGACTCCATCTGTTTGATTGTCTGGCCCATGGTGCTCCCCACCATAAGGCTCAACTCACAAAATCCAATTTTAAACCATGGTGCCTCCCCATAATCAGAATTTCCAACCAAACCATATTCTCATTGGTTCTCCAAACTTCTCAACCCAGCCTTGACACACCATACCACAACACATGTGAGAGTGTCGGTCAAATATTGGTACCAACTCTCAATTCTTATTTCCAAGACAAAATGTATGGGTCTCTAACACCCACACACAACATGAGTGTGTTGGCTTTTCCCTGAAAATCCATACCCAATTCCTGATATATTCCCATAGTACTTAAAACGATTCACCCAACGAGGGTTTCATCCCACTACATCTAGTTATACACAAAACCACCGATTATAACTCCTCTGGATGACCTATCTCAAAGATGCTTAGCTGTAGTCACTAATGTGATTCTAAATTACCCAATCACAATGCCTTCTTGATCATTACAATGCACTCACGAAAGTTCTTATCCAACTTTTTATGAAACTCCATTGTTCGGTTCTACAATTACCAAAACAAGTCATCGTTCTCTTTCATACCATGATCACTAACGCGTCACCAATCCGATCATATTCAGATCACCTCAATCCATCTTGATCCCAACATCAACACCCATACTTCATCTGATATCACATATGGTTATATACCTAGAATTCCCTAAAGAATCCAGTTGTATTTAGATTTATTTATCCACACACATCTAAATGCTCTAACGATCATCCAATGATCGATCCATGCTCCAAAAACCCCAAAAACATGAGGGTTGATACACTATAATTTTCAACCCACTCCCCGATATAGAATTGTCCCCATCATCTCACCACTGAACCAAATTCTCAAACTCCACAGCTCACATCTCATCCATCACCAAAAATAACATTCACATGAGCCCAAACTCGCTTGTACCTGAGCACCAAGTTAAAACACTAGTTAATTACCCATTCCTAACTCACAGAAACACCACTCATGACAACTATGGAAATCAAATTCATAATGAGGGTCTCTACCCTCAATCAACCACTAGTGAACTCCCCACTATATGGATTTACCTATAACACTCCCTAAGAATTAGTATCACATAAAAAAACCATCTGCCAACCAGGAATCCATCATCATCGAGCATCCTCCTACAAGACTTCTCCCCTAAGGACTACCACTCATATGTCACCACTGGTATAAATAAATACATCACTCTAAATGATATATGTCAAAGAGACAAAAACACAAGGTTTGTTTAGATAAAATGACATTCAAAATATATATGAGAACTCTGTATAGGTTATTACTGGAACTTTAAATAACCTAACTTAGGTCACTCACACTCTCTAAGAATCTGCACATCAGACTACACCCTGGAGGATCTAATAACGTCACACAGACACACACATTCAACCAGAATCACCCTATGATGATCTGTATCCCACGAACCACCATAACATAGTTTGGTTAAGTAGAGTATCATTCCAATATATATGATAAAAAACCATATAGGTAGTTACTGACACTTTAAATAATTGATCCCATATAATGGGAACCCAATAGGGTTCAAGGACAAGACATTAAGTGCCTATACTAACCTACTAGTGTCATTGCACCTCCTTTTCACATAGAAATGCATTTTCATTCTCATAATTGAGCATATTGCTATAGATCCACATGACTTGACATAAAAAGTATATAAATTTTGGTTCAGATGAGTGGAATGTCACCAAAAGATTATACAGGAAAACATCATATATCCTATTATTGACACTTTAAATAGATGGACCTCATCTTAAGTGAAAAAAATCAAACACTAGTGGACCTATATGTCATGTGAATCCCTACATGTCAAGAATGGTGCATGAGACACCTCATACTACTATGAGATAAGATTCAAATCTAGAACTGATCTCTTTCCAATGGGATAAGAGAAAAAAATACATAATAAATCATAAATCCAAACACTATGTGTGTCACCTAAGGTGAAAATAATATAACTAACAAATCAAACTAAGAACATCAATAACGTCTCTGGTAACATGGACTACTTACTAGCAAAGTTTAATATGACACACCAGCCTAATATCCATCACAAGCTATGATACATTCCTATATCTCCTAGTTTTCATATCCCAAATAGTAAGATAAAATAAAAAGACCCCATTATATCACTTTGTAACTCCCCAACCTGACTCACTCTAAATAGTAGCCAGACCGAATCTCTACATGACCTCAAGCGTGCCTCCCTGTATGCCAGAGGTTGCCGACTTGTAGTGGGGGTCTAAGAAGCTACTGTTGGGAGGTTATACCTCTTGTATTAGGGTGCGCATTATCAGTAAAATAACCAATCTTAATACACATCATAGTATGCATAATAATAAATAAATTTAACATGTGATAACAAAATAAAATCAGTCATGAAATCATATAAGATAAATCTCCCACTGGGCTGATTACATATATATAAAAGATAAAGGAAATAAAATACAAGGTAACTTCTACCACTCTGAGTTGTACCTCATCCCAGTCTCTGAACAACCCAAGATTCTCCAACTTGATCACATAATATCAGGGCCTCAACCCAATGTATGCCTATAACCAAGTGAAATTATACTTAGGTACCTCGGTTTAATGGAAACCCAAGCAAGGTGTGATTACATAACTTAGTATGGAACCACTAGTATGATATCTTACTATACCAAAAATATAGTGTTATGTGTGTGTGAAATTATTTGATAAAATAAATAATAGTTTTAAATAAATAAATAAATACAACCACCAAAAATACCTCATTTAACATGATTTCAGAATGTATCTGAGTATGTCATGATGGTTGTTCCAACTAGAATATCACAACTACCCTAAGGGTGTATCCTTATAACATGGTCCAAGCCCAATAATCATCATTGATTATCAGGTCTGAGACCCTGATTGGTTATACCTGCCTCAGCCAGTGCCGAAGTGTCTCTGAGCATGAGTAACACTGTAGGGGAACCTTTTTCCAATCACTTGGGATCCGATGATCATGCCTCTACCATGATGATTAGTTGACCTTAAGGCATCATCAATAATCCCTCATCCTCAATCCCTTGGGCTGAACCTCGCCGTAATACCTGGGTGTTTATCTTTGTCAAGTCGACATCTAATTCCTATGAGGGGGAGGCCCTAGAAAATCCTATACGTCTAGGTGTTATTGATTCCTGGGTGACCCAGGCAGTCAAATAGAATACCCTCTTGGATCCCTTGGTCACTCACCCAGGAATCCACATCTCATGGATCCTCAGCTAAACCATCAATGGTGTGTCCACCTGATCCTAGGGGATACCCTAAGCATCAGTCGAGGGCATTCAATAGTCTCCCTTAGGGTGTTCAACATTCATTCTTGGGGATATATGACCACCTGACACCTCATACCGTTATTTAAATACTAGGAGTCCTAGGCATTCATAATGGTTTAATGGTATCACTATCTTAATCTTAGGCTCCCCATGCATTGACAATGGTCTCACTATATCAAAATAATCCCATGCATCTCAGGAATTTCTATATGAATGTCAACACATGTGATCTGATTTTGGGTCCTAAGTACCACCTCTAAGAATCCAATCTTGCATCAATTGTATCACTGGATTCTAGTTAGGCTAGGAATCCACCCCTAATATACTACGGGACTAGATCCTGAACATATCAGGCATCCTAGGGTCTCATCTATCTCAACAGGTGATCCCCGGGTAGCTTGGGCAATCAAAACAATGTCAGGATCAACTATTGATTCCTAGTCATATTGTAAAATCACATATCATAACCAAATAATAAAATAGAAACATATCAAGTCATGTCTTAATGCCCACAGCCATCGATATTGTCCACAACCCCTCGATCTCACGTATTCAGCAGAGGTTCTAAGGTGACACTCACTAAAATTTCTACCTGAGACTGAGTACACTTACTCAGGGTAGGTCATACATTGGGGCACCCACTAGGGTCCTCATGATCAATATAATTCCAGGCACCCCGCTTGGGTTCCTTCTCTCTCATTAAACCACTAGGTTCAACACACATTACTCAGGGGCAACACTTCCCATACCAAGGTCATGATTAAGACATGACCTCATAGGCCAACCAGGGTATACCTCATAGGTAACCCACTTAATATATGTCATAAATACTATCTTGAACTCCATAGTCACTCAAGGTTAGTCACTCATCCAACCCATGGCCACACTACAACCCACTAGGGCCAACTAGTACCAATTCATCACCCTCCTCCATGAGGAAGGTCCAAGGTCGCCTATATTAGGGACTTTAACTAAATTTCACTTAATTTTATTTAATTTCACCCCTATCAAGGGGTCCTAGAATTCTAGGGCAGTCAATGGTCGAGTCATAAAGTCGATTCACAAGGACCAATGTGGCCTTGTCACTTTATTCTATTTAGGGCATATCAATTTAATTAACAAATTAATTTATCATTAAAATATTTAAATTAAACAGGACAACACCCTCAGTGGAATGGACCCATGTCCCAAGCATCCTAAATAGAATAATAAAATCCTTATTTATGGTATAGAGGACCACCTAACTCAATTGAACTTTTTACCTTTTTATTTGCTGAAGGTCGGTAGCTGCTACAAAGGCTTGTCTATGCCTCGCCAAACTGACACATCACCAGTAGTTTTTGGCCTATCCATTCCTCACCAAACCAACACATCACCCGAGAACCTATCTCATGATAAGGTGTCATAATTAAACCCTTAAAAAAATTATAACTAAATAAACCATTTATTCAAAAGTGTTATAATTTTCAAAATCTCACCAGACATAAAAAATCCTTGAGCAACGGGGTGTCGGCCATCCCCAACACACCTCCAGAACCATTCTGAATCAAAGGGACAACTTATATTTCTAATTAAATCATTAATTTTTTTTAATAAAAAATCTAAAGAAAAATCCACAACATGACATACCCTTAATGAAACAAAGAATGAAGATATACGAACATCATATCAGGATACCCTTTATGAAAGCAGCATGAAAACCTCATCTCATTCAACTAATTCCATCTTGCTCTAATATAATCAAAATAAAATCCCTAACTGGGTGATAATAAAATTATAATGAGTAAAGGATAGGGTCAACCAAGTTTAATGAATGGTGAAATGCACCTTAGATCGTTGAGATAAGCCACCAAAAACCTCCTCTTGAAGACCTTAAAGAAGGGAAGGGGGAGAGAACCCTAGTCACGCAAGAGAAAACAATGGGGAGAGGGGTGACCCCCTTAAAAAATTGAGGGGTAAAAGAGTAAATTTTTTCCCCTTTAACCCCACTAGCTAGCCAGTTGTAACATCCCCTGATCTGTCACTCTCTCACACATCCAAATAAGGTTGGTTACAAGACCACAAGCACATCTCCCCATATACTAGAGGCTACTGACTAGAAGTAAGGGTGTGAAGAATATAGTAGGGAGACTATACCCCTCGGTATAGAGTTACAATATAACAAAAATAAACAATATAAATAAATATCGGAGTAACGAAAATAGCGAAAAAAGTACAATATACAACTGTAAAGTAAAATGAGGAACCAATAAACCAAATAATAGTGAACCATGTAATGACAGGATGAAATGTATCTAAATATAAAACTAAAAGTAATAAAAATTAAAGAACCATATAACATGAGTAAACTCAAAAGTCTCTAGCCCCAAACCCCATATTAATCTCATATCTAAACTCCAACTCATCTATCACAAAATAATTAGCAACAAGTTCCCTTACCCTTATTCAAATCTACATCCATGTAATCTACTTGGGTACCATACATTAACCCAAATAGGGTGTGAGTAAAATTCAGTAGGTCTACACCACTGTGTCTAAACAAACCAATCTGATAATAAGTGCATGCAATAAAGTGATAAATAGGGGTATTAATTAATCAATTAATATAATATAACAATCAACCTATTTCATCATTATGCCAGAATATCTCTGAGCATGTATCACAACTATGGCAACCATAACCACATATTCATGGAATAATAAAATAACTGGGTAGAGCCCTCTATATAATAATTTTAGTATCTGATCCAATCCCTCTATATATGCATTTCAGTATCCCAAGCATAGCCCTCTGTATAAGCATTTCAATATCCTGGATTAATCCCTCTATATAATCATTACAGCATGAAACCAGACCAAGTTGTAAGGTCCTAGATCCATGTAATCCAACCCTTTATAAGTTTTCGAAGCTAGTGGTGCTTGGGGGAGTCTTGGACTGAGTCTGTATGGGTTTAGATACTAAGAGTTAGAAGTAGGTAGAATACACAATGTGTAAGTGTTCATATTGTGTATTCAAATTTCATGGCTTATTAAGGATGGTTCATAGGGTGATTTATGGCATGTAAATATTCAGGGTTAAAAGGTTCAAGGCGATGCATATTTCAGTGAGATATTAAACCCGATGATTGTATAACGTGTAAGGGTTACACGCCATGTAAATTCCCTGCATAGTGTATCTTATAAATAGTAGGGGGTCATGTTTTATCAAAACCTATGGTCCACCTCTTAAATTTCATGCGATCAGTGGATCCCCCGTCTGTATTTTGGGATTCCTTCGATGGGGATCGATCCTTGGCTTCCCGTCTTTGATCTGTGGTGATCTTTAGGTATGTTTAACCTCTTTTCTTATGGTTCTTTGATCGTATTCTTCCCATTTCTTATTATCATGTGATGGTGGATCATATACATTTTTTTAATGAAGTTTTATTGGTTATTTGTTGGTTTATTTGTGTCATGGAATCCTTGGAGGGATCTAGATTCTTACGGGAGAGGTGATCAGGATCCGCAATGTTGGTTTGTTCTCATGCGAAGAATGTTGATGCCTTTGAGGTAGGGTATTTGTTGCTTCTATTTTATTTATGTGCAATCATAAATTGATCATGCTTTATCCATTTTTATGGAAATGTAATTAACCTAATAATATTGAACTAGATTAAATAAATTGGTTGTGATCGCATGTTGATGATGTTGTTGCTTTGTATCGTGATAGCGGTTTTCCTCATGATTTGCTAGATAGTGTGATATCTATGATGTGATTTGTTAGCGTGTACTTATTCTTGGAGTGGCATGTTGAAATTTATAAAGAACATAAATCCAGAATTAATTGATGATTAATTGGATTAAGAAATTAAAGAAGAGGCGTGTTTATAATCTAGTGTTTGTTATAATTTGATGATGATCAAATTGATGCAATGCGCATGTTTAATTGATAATTATCCTCTATGTGACTAATGGAATTGATAGATAATGTGAAGCATATTTATGATTATTGATAATAATAAAAAGGCATGTTAATTTATAAAGGTTCTTCTCACAGTTTGTTGAAACTGGTTTAATGTTAAGAGCATGTTTAGCCTTTGATAGCTTGTGATGACTTGATGCCTTAGGTTGTCCGAATTTGGAACCTTTGAATAATGAATTGGTTAATTAAAGATTAAATAAGAACCGGTTGTGTGATAAAGATAATTTTTATGTCTTGGGTATACCTTTTTCTTGAAAATATTGAGTGCCTTGTGTTGGATATGTGAGAGCTCGTTTATGTGTTAAGGCTAGATGCCTTGTTTTAGGGCCTAGGTTTCCCTGTTTAGCTATGATTGTTTGTTTCCTACTGCTTTTATGATGTGATCCAAATGTGATCTTCACTTTTCAATGAGATATGGGGTGGGGAGTCCTATATTTGATGTGATCATGGGATGGTCGAGCCTTGGATGTCTGATATGGTGTGGGGTGGGGAGGCCCGAATGATGTGGCAACAGTTGATGCCTGTGATGGAGAGATACATCGGGATATGCATGTGGGTATCGAGGATGACACCAAAGATGATGGAATAGGTTGAAGCTGGGATTACTTATTGATATGATGCTAATATTTCATATTATCTCTTGTGAATATGTTTAATGGATGATGGTTGGGTTGCTTGTTTTATCTGCATTCCTTTCCCCACTACTTGGGTAGCTGGATGTGATGGGTTTCATGCTTTCTTATTTGTTGTAGTTTAGGATGGTTTTCCTAGATTTCATGGTTTATGTAATGATTCTAATAATTAATTAAATAATTATTAACCCCTGGGGTTAATGTTGATGGAATGAAAATGTTTAAAAGATGTTAATCTTGATAAACTATGGGCTCAGTTTAGATTATGCCCAAAGGGCATGTACTTTACTCTAATGATTAATGTAATATAATGTGGAATAATTTTAATGGTTAATTAATTTCAAATGAATTAATTAATGATATGAAATTATTAAAATAAAATAATTAATTAATACAGATCTTTAAATTCTTGTGTGCTTATAGGATATCTGGTCTTAGTAGTGGCAGTCGAGAGTTCGAGCGATGTTTACTATAGTTGAGTCTAATACTAGGTTATTCCCATAGTGTGGTTGTGAGATATATTATATAATGTATGTTATATGATTTAATATGATACCACACCCATGTTAGTTAGGGATATTGATACCTATTGAACTTTGGGAGGGTGTTTTCCCCGACATCCTGATGGGAGGATAGATGGATGACTACCCCCTCTGGTCCTGCTCTCTTCTCTTGGTAGTTACTTATGCTGGTATACATGACAGTTAGTTTTCACATGTATGTGTATATAGGGTTTTTATGGCTTGTGGTTATTCACACACATGTATCCCTGAATATAATATCTAAAGGATTATTATAGGTATAACGTTTATAGTCTATGATGGATTGTGGTACCTTACTCGGTGTATGGGTTGTAATGGATTGAGATATAATACTCAATGTATGATGCATGTCATATAAGATATGGTGTATTTTATAAACTACTTGGTTACTATATATGGATATGTGGATGGGATCATGTGATGATATGATGCAAGAGGTTCATTTTGTGATGTCTTTCCCAGGTGTCTTCAGACTAGCTTACTTTTGGAGAGAGATGACTCAGGACATGCGATGTTGGGGCGGAGCAGCAGAGCAACAAACCAAGGGGGAAGTAGGAGTGGGGTACCCTTGATGTTTCATTATTATATTATATGCAATATTTTATATAATAATTAGTCAGAGTTATCCATGGTGAGGTTTGTAAATTAGTATATATGTTTAGGTGACGAGTTAGTATCACTATTGTTCACTGTGTTTTAGCATGATTTCTTTTTATTTTACATGAAAGACTCTAAGGAGGATCCTACTAAGTATACTATTATTCTAACCCTATGTATATATAAACTATTTTTTAGGTCAACTGGTGTAGTTTGAAAATTGGGCTGAATATTACTAGCTCGTGGTTTTGTAGGATCTATTTAGGCTTTGTGTTCATTATCATCTTTACCTTTTTGGTGATTGTAGTTTTCCTTTTAGTTGTTATAGTACTGTATGGAATTTCATAGATGCAATTAGGATTTATTTATGTGTGTGTGTGTGTGTGTGTCTAAGTAGGTTTTGTTTGGTGTATCTATCTTATCTCTCTCTCTTTGATGTTTCTCTTAGAGGGTAATTCCTCTCATATGAATGTTTATTATACCCCCAATGCTATTCGACAACTCGGGGCCTACTAGAGGTGGGACTTGGGTAGTCACTGTCTCTCTCCCCTCATTATAATATCTTTGTGGGTAGGGGGTCATGACAGAGTGGTATTATAGGTTCACGTTTGAGGGATATGATGAATTTTGGAGTTAGGGACGAGTGAGGTTGCATGGGTTGGTAGGGAAATGGTGTCAGCTAAGTTTACTCAGTGATGTAAACACAGGAGACTGGCTGAGACATGGGTATTTAGGGCCCTCTATGATCTTATGCATGAACCTTTAAGTTTACTAAGCCTACTAAATGAAATTATACTGGTTGTAGGATAGATACCTAGGAAAGGATCATTCATCATTATTCTTTTCATTTGTGTTTGAAATGGGTAGACCTTAGGATAAGCTATAACCTTAACAAGATAATAATTGATTGATTGATTAATGTTAAATATTCCACATTCCATGTTTATGAGCTCTAACAATTTTTTATTTTGTAGGCATGGCTCTAGGTCTATGTCCTTGTCAGGTTCACAAAGAAGGTGTTCAAAAATATGTGCCAGCAGATCACTAGAGTATAGGTCGATGATGATGACACTTGGTGAAGGAACCTATAAGATTTTTAGTGCTAGAGTCAGTATAAATATAAGGGATACATTTCAAATTCAATCATATAAAAATTATTAAAGGAGGTTGAGATAACTTTTAGTTTGATTCATGCTTGAAATGAGTACTAAGTTTCATTGGTTGTGATGATATTATAAGGAGCAGCAAGTTAGTGGTGGTTCTTGTTCCTCAAAGATCATGAGGATTCAATAGTCTCATAGGATAAGTTCTAAGACCAGTTCCAAGTAGAGTTTCTTTTTTCAACTGTGAAGGTGGACAATCTCTAGGAGATTATTACCCTTCGGTAGGGGATCTTCAGTGTGCGAGAGTTTAGGATCCATTTCAGGACCCTTATACGATATGCTTCATACCTGTTTCCAGATGAGGAGGCCAGGATGAGGAATTTTGAGGAGGATTTGCATCTAGAGATTCAGCGCCCAGTCACCCTATTTATGTTGAATATGTATCTAGAGGTTTTGGTGAGATCATAGTTTATTAAGAGGATGATATCCAAGATCGGGTCATCATGATATAGGATTCATCTAGATTCCTCATGAAGCAGAGTTGTGATTTGGGGTTCATAGTTTTTAGGACATAAGAGTTTTCGATCAGTCGGGGGTAAGACTCATCCCTCATCATCTCGTTTCTCTAAGGGCAACAGGTCTCATACTTATTCCAAGGGATCATACACATGTTTTTCTAATGGAGTCCAAGGTCATCAGCAGTGAGAGTGTATGACCTTTCTAAGTAGTCATTGTGTGCCAGGTGTTCCACTTCAGGTTTCTCTATTGATTCAGTTTCAACTGAAGTAGCGGTAGTAGGGTGTTCTAGTTCAGGGTAAATTGAGAGGATATGGTATAGTTAGAGTACATATCTGATATTCTCCTCATCCTCATATTGTAGATAATTACCATGGATATGGTCTTTAATAGAGATAGAGAGGCCATAGAGTAGGTCGTGGTCAGCTTCATGCTTTAGAGTTTTCAGTGCCAGGTGAGCTAAATGTCATTCAAGGTACCCTTTGCTTGTTTTCTACATGGGAAATTGTTTTGTTTTATTCAGGATAGACACACTCCTTTATATAACCTACCCTTGACCGTGATTTGGTACTTGAGGTATAGATACTTCCAGTAACCTTGGAATTGACTATACTAGTTGGAGGTCAATCTGACTTATATAAAGTATATAGATAATGTGAACTAGTGTTGGGGAAACACCTATCTTAGGGATACTTCCTATGTTTATAGATATATCCATATGAAATCATCATCAACATGGATTGGGTTTATTTGGTGTAGGCTATCATGGATTAATTCAGGAGGTAGGTTTTGTTCTATGATGTTGATGGAGATATAGTGGTGTTTGCTGGTGAGAAAGACCCTCGGATGGGTCAGAGGCATGTTCTGTCCTTATCATCTTTTATTTTTGTGCTGATGTTGAGCTTATCGAAGGTTCAACATTCGGTGTTTCTCAGGGTTGTGGAAGAGTACCCTGATGTATTTTCATAGGAGATGTAGTGTTACCCCCTCGATATAAGATTGAGTTTTGGATTGATCTACAGTCAAGCATGTCTCCTGTATCTATGTCTCTATATAGGATGGGACCTTCTGAATTTCAAGAGTTATGAGTATAGATCAATGATCTATTGTATCATAGTTTTGTTTAGTCGAGTGTGTCACCTTAGGGTGCACCAGTTTTTTTTGTGAAGAAGGTCAATGGTAGTTTTCATCTTTGTATCGATTATCATCTCTTGAACCAAGTGACAATGAAGAATCACTATCCTCCTCTATGGATTTATGATTTTTTTATCAGCTGAAGGGAGAAAGTTGGTTCTTTAAGATTGATCTATGGTCAGGATATCATCAAATGCGGGTGAAGGATGAAGATATCTAGAAGACTACTTTCTATTATCATCTTGGGTATTATGAGTTCGTTATGATGTCATTTGATGTGATGAATGCTCCAACTATGTTCATGGGGTTGATGAACGTAGTGTTCGAAGAGTTCTTGGATAAGTTCTTGGTGGTTTTCATTGATGACGTCCTTGTGTAATTTGTGCATGAGGAGAAGCATGTGAAGTATATGTGTGCCATTTTAGGAGTTCTTCGTCATGAGTAACTATTCAGGAAGTTGTTGAAGTGTGAGTTTGGGTCTCGAGAGGTCCGTTTCTTGAGGCATGTGGTATCCCAATAGGGAGTAGTTGTGGATCCTTTGATGATAGAGGTAGTTGTGCCTTGGGAATCCCCAAAGACAGTGGAAGAGGTGAGGAGTTTCCTTTATCTTACAGACTATTATAGGGTGGTTTATAGCTTATTTATCTTAATTTTCAACTCCTCTGATATCCTTAACTTGGAAGGATCGAGCATTCTTATGGACTGACTAGTGTAATGTAACTTTCAAGTACTTGAAATAGAAGTTAGTTAGTGCTCTAGTCCTTTTTTCATCATAGGGTGTTTAGTTTGAGTTTTTTTATAATGCTTCGCATCTTGGATTGGGATGTGTTCTGATACATCCAAATATCAGTTGTTTCTTATAGGTCTCAGCAGATACATCCCTATGAGTGTAACTATATCACCTATGATCTTGAGTTGGAAAAAGTGGTGTTTTATTTGAAGTTGTGGTGACATTACCTCATTGGAAATCATTTTTTGGTTTTTACTGACCATAAGAGATTGAGATATGTCTTCTCTCAGCATGACTTGAACTTCCATTAGTGATGGTGGATGAAATTATTATAGGATCAGGGCATCAAGATTTTGTATATGCCTATAAAGGGAGATGTCGTAGCTGATTCATTTAGAAGGAAGTCGTGTAGTGATGTCATTTCTGAATCTAGATATTCTTGAAGAGTGATGGAAGAACTCTCAATGATGCATCTAGATATTGGAGAGGTTGGAGGAAGAGGTTATCTTTTCCAGATGATGGTGCATTCATCTTTAGTGTAGCAAGTGGAGGAGTCTCGGTTGGAGGATTTTGAGGTGGATGTCTGGAGGGACCAAGTTATATTAAGAGATGTCCCTGATGGTTGTTATGAGGATGGACAACATCAGGTGTTATTCTAGGGAAGGATTTTCATTCCTTCAGTTATTCATGAGATGGTTCTCTGTGAATTCCATATCTCACCCTTGGCGGTACATCCCGACATAAAAAAGATGTACTGAGATTTGAGAGGTCAGTTTTGGTGGCATGGGTTGAAGCATACAGTTGCAGAGTTTTTTTCTCGATGTTTGGTCTGCCAGAAGGTGAAGGTCAGGCATCATGTTCCTGATTGGTTGTTCCAGTCATTGGATGTTCCCTAGTGGAAGTGGGAAGACATATTGATGGAATTCATTACCAGTTTACCTAGAGCTTAGGGATTTTATGATGTTATATGGGTGATAGTGGATCGTTTGATGAAATCATCCCACTTTATAGTGATTAGGAAGTTGACATCACTGGAGGTTTTGTCGAGACAGTATCTAGAGTAGGTGGTGTGACTTCACAGAGTCCTAAATATGATCATCTATGATCTATATCCTTGTGTTACCTCTAGGGTATGGAGAGGTATCTGATATGATTTTGGTTCTCAGTTATGTCTTAACACTACTTTTCATCTATAGATGAATGGTCAAACAGAGTAGAACATCTGGACTCATGAAGACATGTTGTGATCTTATGTCTTAGATTTTGGAGGTTCATGGATCAGGAATCTTCCCTTGGTCAAGTTAAATTACAATAACATTTTCCACTCCACCATTGGTATGGAGTTGTTTGATGCTTTGTATGGACAACATTTTTGTTCATTATTGTATTGGATTAGGGTCATAGAGGTAGCAATTCTTGGGGTAGAACTGGTACAGAATATGATGGAAATGGTTCAAGTAATTCGTGAGAGGATGAAGGTAGCCTAGGATCATTATAAATCCTATGTATATCAAAGGAGGGGACCTATGAAGTTTAAAATTTGAGATAACATGTTCCTAAAGGTGAGTCCTCATCATGGGAAGTGAAGGTTTGGTCATGGGAGTGAGCTTTATCCTCGGTTTGTTAGGCCTTTCAAGGTTTTGGGTCATATTGGAGTCATGTCATATCAAATAGAACTTCCCCCACAGATGATCTAGATACACAATGTCTTTCATGTGTCACATCTCCATCATTATCTTCATGATGACTCTCATGTCATTGATTGAGTAGAGATCAATGTTGACAATGATGCAACCTTTGAGGAGTAGTATATGAAGATCCAAGACTGTCATAATAAGATGTTTTGTAGGTGTGTTATTCCCTTGGTTCATGTATTTCAGTATCATGGTGGTGTGGAGGAGAGTACCTAGGAATGTGAGTCACAGAAACGCACTCAGTACCTTGATATTTTTTATGTTTATCTCTCTCTTTTAATGTTATTCCCTTGTGTACATTGACCTTTCTAATTTATGAGATGGTTTCTTATTATTGCTTGTTATGGATTTACTCTCATTTGATAGTTATCTCTCCTAAGAGAGTGTTTAGGAGTTGTTTGTTGTTGTTTCATGGTTTCATGTTATTCCTATGAGTGAGATGGTTGAGCTCTTATAATGGTGAGACCCTTTAGAGATATCTCACGGGGTGGTTATTCGGATGACCCCTTTTTGGTTTCTCTCTAGTTTAGTTTGAATTATTGAGAACAATAATTGTTTGAGAGGTATCTAATATAAGGTATCATATCTATGTAGTCCAAACATTTTGTGAGTTTTTGAAGCTAGTGGTTCTCAGGGGAGTCTTGGAGTGAGTCTATAGGGGTTCGACTGCTAAGAGCTATAAGCATGGAGAATACGTGGTGTGTAATTATTTCATGTCATGTATTCAAAGTTCACAACTTGTTAAGGATAGTTCATGGGGTGCTTCATGACATGTAAATATTTGAGGTTAAAAGGATCAAGGTGATGCATTTTTCAATGATATTTGAAACTCGATGATTACATGATGTGTAAATTACCTATGCAACGTGACTGATAAATAGCAGGGGGCCTTGATTTTTCTCAAAACCTACAGTGATACTCTTGAATTTCAGGTGATCGGTGGTGACACCTTCCAGATTTTGGGATTTCTTCAATGGGTATTGATCCTTGGATTCCCATCTTTGATATGTGGTGATCTGAGGTAAGTTCTTCCTCTTTTCTCATGGTTCTTCAATTATATTCCTCATGTTTTTTCCTGTTATGCAATGAAGGATCATATCCATTTTTTTAATGGAGTTTTCTTGGTATTTTTTGGTGTATTTATGTCACGACATCCTTGGAGGGATGTATTGTCACGAACCGAATCGATCGCCACCAAAAATGGCACCAAACCCAGCCCGTGACAAGGCCCGAAGGGCGTTCCCGATCCCCACGGGCTGGCACAAGTGCCCGGGTATCATAAAATGAAAATTGGGAACGATTTACCCGAGTTTATAAACATAAAACAACAAAAGAATCCAATGAAACAAATCTGGATTTTTCAAACCAAACAATCTTTTACAAAAATTCAGAACTGAATTACATGGCTTAAAACAACTCAAAAGGTCTATACCAAAGGTAAAAATCCAAATAAGGACATCCCAAGAACCCTCATGGCAAGGGGCACCGCCCTCAAGCCACCTCCACAAGACTTCACCACCAAGGACCTGCTAGAAACCCGAACCACTGGAACAAAAAAACTGTACCCAACCTACGACAACAAAAATAACCATGTCTACTTACACCCAAGGGTGTAATTAGGGTGTGAGACAATGCCCAGTAGGATACCACCACTAAGAGATTCCATGTGATAAACATTTAAAGATGAAAATCATGCAAGTTTTCAAAAACATGAAAAGCTAGTTACAATTTCTAAAAGATGCAACTTTGAATAAAAATAGTTTTCAAGTGGGCTATCATTAAGAATCAACACTTTTAAAAATAATGTCAACACTACTGAATTTTCCAGCCAACTATACCGTATGCCGACGGTAAGTACAAAGTAAATAATGAGCACAAGAAATAGGAAGTAACCCCTAGGCACTAGCTAGCTGTGGGTCCCAGGTACCTCGTATCTCGGTGAGAGTAACCATCACAAATATCCATTCTCGTGCACGAGCCACTAGTAGGGAACATACCCATAACCTAGTGGTCCCCAATAAACATCATCATAGTTTAGTTAGAGTTGTAAGCGTCAATCTTGCTAAGTGAAACTGAGGCCAAACCCCACGGATTCACTAGCATACTAGTACACGTCCACCCACCTAGATACCCAGGTTTTCCCCTTGTGCTCAAACAAGTTCAACAAGTCAAGAAATATACATGGAACATGAAAATATCATTTACACATCACAAATTCACCAAAAATCTCATATGTATACCACACAAGTCACAAAAATCCATTTTTCATTCAAAATGATTTTGAAATCCGAATCACACCAAAATAGCCCACAACACGTTTCACATTTCTTCAACACTTCCACAAAACCATTAAACAATTTTATAAAACAATTATAAGATATTTAAACTCATATAACAGCCCACACACATGTAATATAACACTTCTTTCATAATCAAAAATTCAATTTTTCACATCACACTCACACAAAACACTCCACATCGCTTTCACATCACTTTCACTCCTCAATATATCCTTCAAACAATTTAATAAAATATTTCCAGGATGATACATATCACATAACAACATTTTCACAAATTAAATGGACCTTTTAAAAATATAATCCTACCAAAATAGTTTGCTGATATAGTTTCACCTATTACACAACCCAATAAACCATTCAAAACTTTCATAAAACAATTACAAAGAGTATACCCAAACTGTGCACATAAAATCCATTTCAAAAACCTATTTTTAAGCCAAAAGCACACCAAGACCCTACCAAAACAGAATTGGAAGCCCAATCAACATGTAATAATCCACTTTCAAATGTTATATAATCACCTTGAATAATATCACAAAAGATACCCATGAGAACACACAAATCCATAAAACACTTTCAAGGAGTATAACAAGGTTATACAAATAAAACCATTCAAATACACCCCCTTTTTAGGCCCACATGTAACTATATCATTGCCCAACCATAATTGGCAGCCCCTTTCAACAACTAATAAACCACTTCTACATTTTACAAAACTACCACAAAAGATAACACATGAAATACATTTGAAAAATACACACTTTAAGCAAAAATGTAACTTTAAAAACAAATGCTTTACTATTGCTACCAAAAATGGTTTTCTCATAATTCAAAGCACATAAGGAACATGTAAAATTATTTAATCAAGCAAAATAACTCATCATTAAATGGTTATCCACGGAATCACCTACCGAATGTGTCGAAACCCTCAAATATTGGGGCGAAACATCAACCGCATGACCACCGCACCTCAATGAAGTTAAAAGAAACCTAAAACCTCAATATTTCACCCAAAATACAGTAATTTAGAACCTATGAATGAACCCTGACTTCTGAAATTTTTTATAATTCAAGAATTAGGGAAGAAACCCTAAGCAATTTGAAAGAGGAAAGAAATAGACTCACCTACTTGAAGTATCCTGAATTAATCACTCCAAAAACAATAGTTTCTGAAATTTAAAACATCCAAAATTCAGGGATTCTTCGAACAAGATATAGGAGGTGATTTGGGAACTAGAATGTAGGGAAAAGAGTAAGAATTGAGAGAGTTAAGAAGGGATGAAGTTACCTCTTCAATTCTGGCCGATTTGAGACACCCTATGAAGATCAGCCCTAATTCGCGATTTCAAAGAGCTCCAAGGAGTGGGGGAAGGAAATGGGAGCGCGCCTGGGTTTCTTAGGGTCGAGTGGGAGGTTGAATCACCGAAAAAACGCAAATAGTGAAGGAGATATAAAAAAATTTAAAATTTATTTTTAATGCAGGAAATGGGCCTTCAGGCAGGCCCAATATCTTAAATAAAAACCCATATCCACCATGATTATGGATTTATAAAGGCTACAAATTTATATTTTGGTGTTAATAGGTCAGAGGAGACCATTTAGGAATTTGAATGAAGGAAAAATATTAAAAATGAAAAAGTTATAAAGGAAACAAAATTTATTTTTAAATCTGGAATTGTGATCACGGTTTGGCCCAATTCATGAAAACTCATCTATTTCTCCATAAAACCTTTGGAAACCATCCAAAACAAAGAATTAAAGGAAAATAAATGAAATTTAACTTCAAAATAAGTCATGTATGTGACATGTATCTTCTTATAGGAGAGTTGATCAGGATTTTCAACCATGGTACATTCTCGTGTGAAGAAACGTTGACACATTTGAGGTAGGGGATTCCTTTCTTCTCTTTTATTTACATGCAATTTTAAATTTAGCATGCTTTATCCCTTTTATGTAAATGGAATTAACCTAATAATATTGAACCAGATTAAATTAATTGGTTGTGATCACATGTTGATGATGTTGTAGCTTTGAACTGTGATAGCGGTTTGCCTCATGATTTGGTAAATAGTGTGATATCTATGCTATGCTTTGTTAGCATGTTCTTATGCTTGGAGTAGTATGTTGAAATTGATAAATAACATAAATACAAAATTAATTGATGATTAATTGGATTAAGAAATTAAATAATAGTCGCATTTGTAATCTGGTGTTTTTTGTAAAAGAAGTGATTAGTCATTAATGGAGTGAGAAATAAAATCCAATCCAGACCCTTGCTACTCCCTTGGATCAACCCATAAAATATTTATCCCTCCATTGATGACATGTCTTCAACTTAAGTAGGAAGTAGACTTACGAGGGTGGAATTGAAGAAGTAAAAACAACAACAAAAATCAATCACTCCACCATTGTGTGATAAATATCACAAAGTATGGTGTGAATAAATTCACACCTTGAACCAAAAGTATAAATTTGATATGTATAATAATAGAATAATAGTAAAGGAAGAACTTTTATTAAGAAACTAAGGTTAATTAAACAACTTACATGACAAATAAATGTGATTACAAACATAAAGCGGCAGCATAACACTACAATGAAACCAAGCACCAAATATGATCAACTCCTCCACCACCACTGCCTTAAATAGGAATTTTTGAAGCCTTGGGTAGAGCCTCCAATATTACAATTCTCCTCAATTAATTGTGGTAGGCCATAGGTGGGTGGAAAGTTGAGGGAGAGTTGATTTTTTCACCCTTGACCCGAGGTGGCAGCCAGCTTGCTTCCACCGAATAGATTTTCCTGGAAGACCTTCTAGATGGTAGAATTGGAGTAGGCCATAGAATTAAAAAAATGAATATCCGGATGTTCCCTAACCTTATGTAAAGTTTCAGCCCAAAATAGTTTATGGTTAACGAGATATGTGTAAAATGGTGGGCTGTTTTTCTGGGCCGCAGAATTTGGCCCAGAATTTTATCTTCAACTTGGGCCACATGAATAGCCACCACGGATGCCGAATTAGCATTGTATCCTAAAGAATTATTTGTTCCTATATATTTCTTCTAGTATCCCAAGAAATTTGGTCTTTATTGGGCCTGTATGTTGGGCCTCAAATGCTCATAAGTGGGTTGGTGTCCAATCTGCCTTCTCCAGAATTGTTTGCATGAAATCTCATTTTGGTGGTCTTCCAATGTGAATCTTCCAAAACTCTACAAGTATGAATTGTTCCCAATATAATCAGAAACCTTAAAATTAAATATGAAAATAAAATCAATATCATTGGGTACTTTAAATGATTTTCAAAAATGTACCACATAATAGTGCATTTTAAGAAGGAATTACAATCTTAATGTGAAATGATGTTCAAAGTGTAAAATGCACTGCCTGAATGGCCCGAAGGCCTTCATTTTTTATTGATTTTTTATAACCCCTCTTTCAAGGGATGAGTAGGAACCATTAAAAGGCATGTATTCTCAGATATTACATGGCCCATAGGCTAAGGAGATTACATGACCCGAAGGTCTTAGGGAATTCAACTAGACTATCTACAAGGAACTGCCCCTCCCCAGCATCTGCATCCTGATAGTAGCTCTCCACCTTTGCATGAACATCTAGCTAGGCTTCCCATGCAAGAATATTATAGTACCGATGGCATATCCATACCCTCTCATTATGACAATTCATTTGGCTCTGCTCTGGTGAGTGAACCTGCTCTGAATCCTCTTTTGGGGCTGCTCCTTTTTTGTAGTGTGTCTGGGGCCTGCATTCATGTGGCTCGAAGGCCTTGGGGTGGCACTAAGGCCTTAAGGTGGCCTGAATCCCTTTAGAATCAACTGGCCCGAAGGCCTTGGGTGGCCCGAAATCTTTGCAGGACCCGAGGACCAAACCGGTGGCCCGAAGGCCCAGATGGATGAATAGTTTCGACTACTACAGTACCGAACAGTGACTGCTACAGTACTGATACAGTACTGCTACAGTTCCTGCTACAATACTGCCATAGTGCCTACTACAATACTTCTACAGTACCCCCGAAAATATGCCTCCACTCAGATTTGATCTCGGGTCTCTTGGATGCACCTAGCGAGTCTGCACCAACTGGGCTGAGTCTCATGTGCAAAATGCACTAAAATGGTGTTTATGAATAATAAAGCACATGAATATTATATATATTAATAATGAATATTAGCCTTATTTAGTGTCTAATCACACCCCCTAACTTGAGATTTGGTAGTCCTGAGCAAAATGTATCTCAACAATATGAAATTCGAATTCCTTTTTCCAAAAACATTTTAATACACAATAATCACCAAAAACCCTTATACCAAACAATCATGAAACCCATAAAAATATTTTAATACATGATAGTTTCATAAGCAGATCCAAATCCTAAGCTCATTCCTTTTTTCAAATTCATTGTCATATTTCATCCAATATCAATTAAGAGTTATGATTTGTTGTGCATCGCATTAGACATGGGGGTTCATATTTATTCAAGAGGGAAATGATGGAAGCACTAGGTGGAATCACATTTCAATATTAAGATGAGTATTCAAAAAAAAATTATTGTATTTTTTGTATTTATTATTATTATTATTATTATTGCAATTTTGTCATGGTAATTGAAATTGCACTCAAAAGAGTCAACCTCTGTAGTGAGACTTTGCCGATGACTCCCAGGCTCAAAGTCCTTAGGGCACCAAGTGAAGACCACATACTCAGGCATCATCTCGAGTTAACTCAATCAAAAACAAAATCAAATTACCAAAAATAGAGATAAAATTACTAACTCTGGGCCAGACAACTATGGATTCACGATCCCCAAGTGCCGAAAACCACGCATTAGGTTCTTTCATTGCTCTTTGCGCAAATTTTTTTTTTGAATACTCATATTAAAAATAATATGATTAGAAAACCTATGTTATTTATTTGGGGGACCCCATTAACTCAAACTAATACCCCACTATCCAAAGGACATGCATTGTGATCTTTTTTTTTATTTGGATGAAAATATAAATGATGAAATATCACATTGGACAGCCACACTTTCCAAAATCAATGCTCATGAAATTATACAAGGATTAAAATCAGAATCGGGGCATGCTAAATTATTTGATATTCAGTTTCGATGTGTGAAATGTGTATTACCATGTTCAAAGTTAAAGGAACTTTTCCTTCCATTTACACACATTTTTTTAAATCATTCATTTTTTTTAACACAAAAGCATTTTTTATTTTATCTCCCCCCCAACTTAAATTAACACTATCCACGGTGTTTAAAGCAAAGAAAATTTATAAGGGGGTAGAGGTAGAGAATGAGAGTTCCAAAAGGAAATTGAAAATGAGGATCATAGAATGAAGTCACCTGGTGGTTGAAGTTGAAATTTTTGATGCTTCCTTTTAATCCCTTGATCTCGATGTCACTCTGAGAATTCCCTAGTGGAAAAAAACAAACAAAAAAAACAAAAAAAAACTATATATATATATATAATAAAGAAAGTAAAATATAAGTATATATATATAAAAATTATAGAATAAGTAAGCACAAAAAGCTGTAGGTCAGTGGTAAGCGCGCGCCCCTGTCTCCCTTCGGTCCCGGGTTCGATTCCCTGCGGCTTCACCGGTTGTGACGGGGTTTGACCCATGACCTATGACGTGTCTCTTTTTTTATTTATATATTTTTTTTGTATTTTTATTTTAACTTACAAACACATAAAAATAAAATGACCTAATGATACATTGTCTTCTTTTTAAATTTCTGGGTAGGGTTTTACTCAAGGATCACACCACGTGACACGGATGAATATGGTGCTCCCCTTTCATAACCATCCATACTCATAATAGAAGAATAGGTCAACAGTCTATTTTTTTTTTATTTTTAAATATCAAAATGATTAAATAATCCTATTTGAAAAATAAATATGACATGAAAACCACGGGTTTCATCCCGTGCAGCGCTTTTGTTTAATGTTGTTAGCCCGACATGGATCCTAAATCTATCAATTTTTTCCTGGTTCATAGGTTGAATCAATTAACTCGACCTCTATTTCATGTTTATTAAATGATTAAATGAATGGTTAACCTATGACCATTGACCTTGAAAATGTGAGCACTAGTGGGATCTTGAATCTCTACTGCCCCATGGGGGTACACATGATGCACTATGAAAGGACCTGACCATCTAGACCTTAACTTTCCTGGGTGTAAATGAAGTTTTGAACTATACAAGAGCACAAATTTTCCCAGTTCAAAATGTTTGACTTTGATATTCCTAGATTGGTAGGCTTGAACTATAGCTTTATTGATCCTTGAATTTTCATAAGCCTCCATCCTTAGTTCCTCAAGTTCATTGAGATCTAATTTTCTTTTTGTTCCGGCCAATGAGAGGTCATAATTTATTTTCTTAATTGCCCAAAAAGCCTTATGCTCAATTTCAACAGGTAAATGGCATGATTTTACTTAAACCAACCTATGGTGACATTCCTAGGATGGTTTTGTATGTTGTACGATATGCCCAAATAGCATCCAAGAGTTTCTCAGACCAATCTTTCTTAGAAGGATTGACAGTTTTTTCAAGAATATTCTTAATCTCCCTATTTGATAACTCAGCTTGACCATTGGTCTGTGGATGGTAAGAAGTGGACACTTTTTGATAAATTACATACTTTTCCATGAGTGATGATAATGGATGATTGAAAAAATGAGTTCCACAATCACTAATGATATCCCTAGGAATTCCAAATCTAGAGAAGATGTTTTCTTTTAGGAATATAATCATAGTTTTATGATCATTGGATTTTGTGGGAATGGCCTCAACCCATTTGGAGACATAATCAACAGATAAAATAATGTAAAGATATCCCCTAGAGTTTGGTAAGGAACCCATGAAATCAATTCCCCAACAATCAAATATTTCAACCACTAAGATGGGAGTGAGTGGCATTTGATTCTTTTTTGTGATTGACCCTACTTGTTGACACTTAGGACAACTTTGACAAAATGTGTAGGAGTCCCTTAAGAGGGTGGTCCAGAAGAGACCACACTGAAGAACCTTAGTAGAAGTTTTCTTAGAGGAAAAGTGACCTCCACATGCCTCACTATGACAGAATTTAAGGATAGACTCCTGTTCAGATTCTGGGACACACCTCCTAATGACTTGTTCAGGGCAGAACTTATAGAGGTATGGATCATCAAACACATAGTTCCTAACATCAGAAAGGAATTTCCTTCGAGCTTGAGTCCCTAAGAATTTTGGAATGACTCCTGTAACTAAGAAATTGGCTATGTTGGCATACCAAGGGCAGTCACTCACAGAGTATAGGTGTTCATTAGGAAATGAATCAGACACAGAAAGGTGATTTGATTTGTCTTTGAATTACATCCTAGAGAGGTGATCAGCTACAACATTTTAAGAACCCTTTTTATCCTTGATTATGAGGTCAAATTATTTTAAGAGAAGGACCCACCTAATCAGTCTAGCCTTAACATCTTGTTTTTGGAAGAGGTATTTTAGTGAAGAATGGTCAGTGAACACAGTTATGGGGGATCCTAAGAGGTATGACCTAAACTTCTCTAAGGAAAACACAATACAAAGTAACTCCTTTTCAGTGGTGGTGTAATTTATTTGGGCGTCATTTAAGGATTTGCTTGCATAAGCAATGGCATAAGGAGTTTTATCACAACGTTTTCCTAACACATCTCCTACAGCAAAGTCACTGGAATCACATATAAGTTTAAAATTAAGGTTCTAATTTGGATATTTCATAATGGGAGGAAAGGTGAGAGAGGATTTTAGGGTTGATAATAAACCCTCACAACTTTATGTCCAAACAAATGGAGCATCCTTACCTAGGAGAGCACAAAGGGGGTGGGAGATTGAACTAAAGTCCTTGATGAATCTTCTATAGAAACCAGCATGTCCTAAGAAAGACCTCACTTCCTTGATAGTTTTGGGTGATAAAAGGTGACGAATGATGTCAGCCTTGGCTTTATCAACTTCAATCCCCCTACCTGAGACTAGATGGCCTAGAACTAGTCCCTCTTTTACCATGAAGTGGCATTTTTTCTAGTTTAAGACCATATTATTTTCTTCGCATCTTGACAAGACTCTCTCTACATTCTGAAAACATCCCTCAAATGTATCCCCAAACATAGAGAATTCATCCATGAAGAACTCAAGAAAATCCCCTACCATGTTTGAGAATATTCCCATCATGCACCGCTGGAAGGTTCCAGGGGCATTGCATAACCCGAAGGGCATGCGTTTGAAAGCAAAGGTGCTGAATGAACATGTGAATGTAGTCTTCCCTTGATCCTCTAGGGAGACCTCGATTTGATTATAACCCGAGTACCCATCTAAGAAACAGTAAAAGGCATGAATTGTTACTCTCTCAAGGACTTGGTCAGTGAATGGTAATGGGAAATGGTCCTTCTTAGTGAATTAGTTTAGATTCCTATAGTCGATGCAGACTCTCTAACCACTACTCACCCTTGTTGTAAGAATCTATCTATCCTCATTGGTTAACACTGTGATTCCTACCTTTTTGGGAACCACTTGGATTGGTCTAACCCACTCACTCTCAGCTATGGAATATATGATACCATATTTTAACAATTTCAGAAGTTCTTTTCTCACTACTTCCATGATATTAGGATTGAGTCACCGTTGAGGTTGACAACATGGCTTTGAATCAGATTCCAGAACAATCCTATGAGTCCCAATAAGTGGGCTAATCCCAGGAATATCAGACAGGGTCCAACCAATAGCTTTCTTATGTTTCTTAAGGACATCTAGAAGCATCCTCTCATGATTGGATTCAATAGAAGAATAAATGACAACATGGTGTGTTTGATTGTCCCCTAGGAAGGCATACTTGAGTGCAGCGGAAAGTTCCTTCAATTCAAGATCAGGTTGGTTCATAATTTTAGCATAATATTGGGTCATTGGATCAAGATCAATTTTGTTTCCTAGAGTTTTAGATAGGATTGATTCATCACATATAGAAGGTTCATCTACTATATTGGCTTGATCATATTTAGGGAAGTAAGTTGGAGTGGTCTCCATGAAAGTGGTTTCCTGAAAGGTTTCACTGATTGTTGGACCTAAGACTTCATCATAAGAGCAATTTTAAAATGATTCAAGCCAAGGAGATAAACTTCCTTCACGTGAACAAAGGAAATCAATATCATGCTGACTTAAACATCCATCAAATATTCCTTGATGTTCTATGGATTCATTATCAATGCTTCATATCATGTTTACTTCATGAATGTCCTCATTATCCCCTATTTGTGAGCTTGCATTATAGATGTTCAAGTTTAGACTCATGTTCCCAAAGGTGATGGTCATGTTCTCATTTCAGACTCGGATAACAGAGTTGATTGTTGCAAGGAAGGGACGACCAAGGATAATTGGGGTTTGTTCCTTATTTCCTAAGTTTGGATGGTTGTCAAGGACAATGAAGTCAGCAGGGTAGATGAATTTTTCAACCTTTACTAGAACGTCCTTTAAAATCCCCTTTGTAACCCTAATGTTACGATCAGCAAGTTGAAGTGTGACAAATGTGTGTTGGAGACCTTCTAAGCCTAACTGGCAGTACACAACATATGGAATGAGATTGACACTAGAACCTAGGTCACACAAGGCCTTGACAACTTTTCTCTCTCCTAGTTCAACATTAATGTAAGGGCAACCCGGGTCTTTCAACTTAGGAGGAATGGTCTCTTGAATGGTGGTAATCACATTAGAAGCCAAAAGGACTTGGTTTTTATGTGAAAATTTTCTTTTAAAAGTGCACAAGTCCTTAAGGTAATTTGAGTAGGAAGGTATGATTTGGATTGCATCGATAAGGGGAATGTTCAACTTGACTTGTGAGAATATTTCCCTCAATGTTTCACTCAATTAAGGCTTGGTTTTTCCCCTCATGTGTTGAGTAAATGGTGTAGTTTGTGGGGTTGTTTGTTGAAGAGTTGTTTCTTTGACAATGTTATCCTATTTTTCAGTTTGATCATTCGGTTCATTTGAATTTTTATCCAAGTTTGAATATTTATATGTGTTCTAAATTAGTTGTTCATGTTTCTAAATTTATTTCCCACTTCTTAAAACAGTCACAACCTTTAGTTGTTTATAAGTTGTTTGAGTACAACTTGACTCTCCCCTTAAAGTCGAGGATGGTACTGCCTGAGTAGGCATGGGTGCCTTTCCATTTTTGATGTTTTGAAGTTCTTGTTTTAGGGAAGAGACTTCTGAGTTCATCCTTTCCATTTGTTTGCACAGTTTTTCTAGTAGGCTTTGTGGAACAGTTTTGGTTGGTGCTTGAGAAGATTGGTTTATCCCAGGGGGGGATATTTTGGAGGTGGGATGGTTTGTTGAAAATGGACTGTTGGCTATTGGTATTGGATAGGTTGAGTTTGAAACTGGTTATGGTTTTGGTAGTTCTGATGGGGGTAAGGATTTTGTCCCTGTGGTTGGCTAGGTTGTTGGTTATCTTTCCAGCGGAAGCCTGGGTGGTCATTATACCTTGGGTTGAAGGTGTTTTGATATTGAGTCTTTTGAAAGTTCAAAGCATTTAATTATACTGGGGGTCCTCTTAAAAGAACATCCTTGATGTATGGAATGGTTGGGAAGTTGTCTATCTTATGTTCATTTTTGTCACAAATTGTGCAAACAGGGTCTGCAGTTTGGATTTCATGGACTTTCCTAAGGTCTATCTCTTCAACCTTCCTAGAGAGTGCTATGAGTTTATCCCTAAGGATTTCCTCTTCTCTAAGTGTATGAATTTCAGTAGTTATTTGTGTATTTTCAGAGTAATTTGAAGTTCTCCATGTTTGGTTTTGTTCATAAAGGCTTTCTAGATACTCGTAAGCATCATTTGGGGCTTTGTTTTTAAAGGTTCCATTGCACATCACGTCAATGAATTGTTTGTTCCCCGGACCCAAAACTTCATAGAAAATTCTAACTTGTTAAGGAATAGAAAAACCATGGTGTGGAACCATGTTTAGAGTGTCTTTGAACCTATCCCATGTTTCATAAAATGACTCTCCTTCTTTTTCAAAAAAGTTTTGGATGCTCTTTTTAAGTGCAATTGTTTTGTGGTGGAGAAAGTATTTTTTGTAGAATTCTCTTTGTAATCGGTACCAAGAGTTGATGGATGATGGTCTCAAATTTTTTATCCAATTTTTAGCTTGATCCTTTAAAGAAAAAGTAAATAGCCTCATCTTAGCTTATTCTAGTTGATGTGGGGGACACATGGTTTCCATAATGTCATTGAACTCCTTAATGTGAAGGTAGGGCATCTCGGACTCCATTTCATGGAATGTGGGAAGATGGTTTAGGACATGGGGTTTAAAGATGTAGTTGGAATACCCTAGGGAATTATGTCTAATGCATTAGGGGCATTGGTCCAGGAAGGTGTGAGGTAGTCATTCATGGTTTGATTAACCGCATTCCCCAAGTTTGGGGCTACCTCATTTGGGTTTCCATTTTGGTTCCCACCCGGGTTTATGAGTTGGTTTCTTTGAAGACCTTCCATTGAAATAGGCTCAATTTTTTTACTCTGAAGTATTAGGAAGATTGGGATCTAATTTTAAGAGTTCCCTTGGTGTACTTGACTCCCCAACCCCAAGACTATCCACCCTAACTAGACGTTTTGATTGATCACGGGTGTAGGCAGACATGCGCCAAAAGAAAAAAAACGAGAAAGGGACAAGATAAGAGAATTTGGATGAGAAAAGAAGAAATGGGGATAATAGAATGGGTGTTTATATGACTTACTTGGGTCCCCAAAAATAGTTCTAAAATTTTATTCACGCACAAATTTACCCAAAATAAGAAGGTAGGACGGTCCTTGTAGTCTAACTTGGGTTATCGAATCCTCAGAGACCTAAGAAGTACCTATAGACACGTACATTCTATGGATTTTTTTTGGATATGAAGTGTCCAACTTGGGTTGATTTAAGATGGTTTTAAAGGATCACTAACAGATTTAAGTTAATTCAATTTAATGTAATGAGTTGATCCTAGGTTATCACTCGGGGTGGATTGGATGAATTCCTTTTTTAATGATTTCAATTTCTTATATTTGATATGGGTTCATTTAAGAAGATAAAAAAAAATCATCAATTACTGGTTTAATGCCTACACACCCTAATACTAATCACCTATACACTTTAAGGATCAAAGTTTTGATCACTCCAAGGTAAAGTTTCGTATTATCACTTGAAATGTGTGACCTTAAATTCAATAAGGATGAAGAAGTTTTAAAATCATCAAATAAAAATATCATTTAAAAGAAGTGATTAGCCATTAATGGAGTGATAAATAACATACAATACATACCCTTTCCACTCCATTGGATCAACCCATAAAAGAGTTAGCCCTTCATTGATGACATGACTTCAACAGAAGCGGGAAGTAGACTTACGAGGGTGGAATTGAAGAAGTAAAAACAACAACAAAAATCGATCACTCCACTGTTGTGTGATAAATATCACAAATTATGGTGTGAATAAATTCACACCTTGAACCAATGGTATCAAAGTGATATGTAGAATAACATAATAAGAGTAAAGGAAGAACTTTTATTAAGAAACTAAGGTGAATTAAACAACTTACATGAGAAAGAAATGCGATTACAAACACAAAGCGGCAGCATAACACTACAATGAAACCAAGCACCAAAGATGATCAAATCCTCCACCACCACTGCCTTAAATAGTAATTTTTTAATCCTTGGGTATATACTACAATATTCCAAGTCTCCTCAATTAATTTTGGTAGACCATGTGTGGGTGGAAAGTTGAGGGAGAGTTGATTTTTCCACCCTTGACCCGAGGTGGCGGCCAGCTTGCTTCCACCAAACAGATGCACCTGGAAGACCTTCTAGATGGCCGAATTGTAGTGGGAAATAGAATAAAAAAATTAATTTCGGGATTTCCCCTAATCTTATATAAATTTTAAGCTCAAAATAGTTTATGGTTAATGAGATATGTGTAAAATGGTGGGATGTTTTTCTGGGCCGCAGAATCTGGCCCAAAATTTTATCTTCAACTTGGGCCGCCTGAATAACCACCATGGAGGACTAATTAGCATTGTCTCCTGAATAATTATTTTTTACTATATATGTATTCTATAATCTAAAGAAATTTGGGCTTCATTGGGATTGTATGTTGGGCCTTACATGCTCATTAGTGGGCTAGTGTCCAATCTGCCTTCTCCAGAATTATTTGCATTAAATCTCATTTTGGTGGTCTTACAATGTGAATCTTACAACACTCCACAAGTATGAATTATTCCCAATATAATTAGAAACCTGAAAATTAAATATGAAAATAAAATCAATATCATTTGGTACTTTAAATGATGTTAAAAAATGTACCACATAATAGTGCATTTTAAGAAGGAATTACAATCTTAATGTGAAATGATGCTCAAAATGTAAAATGCACTAAAATGGTGTCTATGAATAATAAATAACATGAATATTATATATATTAACAATGAATATTATTTTTATTTAGTGGATAATCAGTTGTACTACCACATTCTATGATACTTTGGGAGAAAAAATAAATTCTGAAGAGATGTGTTTTCTGCTGAAGAAAATCATTATATTGAAAGTTGTGCCTCTTCTGGATCTTTCATGATAAGTGAAGTTGTGCCTTTCTAGATATTCTAATAGAGGGAGAAATTTGTGCCTATCTGGAGGTTTCAAGAAAATCATATTTGAGAAGATTGACATTTTTACTACTGAAATGTTGAATTGTGTGCACATTCCTTTATTTTTCATGAATCGATGCTATGGGGATTAAGAAGGAGACCTTATTTAAGTGAAAATTAGATTAATTCAATTTTTCTTCAAAAAGAGTCAAGCCCTCCTCATTCAACCTCAGAATTTTTCACATCTAAATCCTAACAACTAAAAGCCACAGAACAACCCTGAAAAGTCCTCATGATAAACATATGTCCTTGACTCACATCAAGTGGTGATGTAGAAATTTATCAAGCATATGGAGACTCTTTTATGATTTTAGATGAGAAATACATTGCTAAAAAATTGACATTTGTGTGATAAGATAAAATTCAAGTGAGGTAAGTGTTTTGTGCATGGGAGGATAAATGATGTGGAAATATATTGAATGATATAAATGGAGAACTTTAAATAATAGTTTTTTATGAGGCATGATAACTTTTGTTTCTTGGTGTGGAATTTTTTTATTTCAAGGATATGTGTTTTAAAATTTGTTTTGATTTGATATTGATGTTTACTTGTCACAATTTTTCGGAATACATAATATGAGGTTTTTTCTGGGAGTGAAAAAGGGTAAGTGTGGGGGAGTTGATAAAACAAAATTTTATTGAATATTTTATTGATAATAAATTATATAATTTACTCACATTGTGGTAACTATGTTCATTTATGGAATATTTGGGATTAGATCATTCATTTGAAAATTTAATGAAACTTCCAGTTTTACCCTTTAAAATTCACTGTAGTATTTCGAACATAAATAATTTTATTTGAATTAATTTAAATTAATATTTTTTAAATGTTTTCTTGACATAATTTTATACAACTTTTATTGATGAAATTGGAGCTAAATCGTGTATTTGGTTGGTGAAAATGGTCCATGAAGTCAAAGTTGGGCTAGACTTGCCAGATTGGACATGGGTTCTGTATTTGGGCCATAACTTCTCCATCTATGCTTGTATTATGCCCAAATTTTTATATGATCTCTAGGAACCATTTTATCACGAATCATCCTTCTATAAGGACAGTTGATTCATGCTCTTTGGTGGTCAAATGGGCGGTCCAAGTTGGCATAAAATATTTGGATGAGATTCCCATTCACACTTGAAACCGCTTTAAACCTAGCCTCCCCTCCACTCTATAAATTAGTGGTTTTCTAATTTGGATGGGTTGGGACGTGAATTAGGATATTTATGGTAGAGTATAATTGGTTTCACCCAAATTATCCAACCATTGTAAGAGGGGTATCTCTTGAAGCAAGGATCCCCTCATCGAAGTCTTCTTCTCTTCTTCATGTTGTAATGTTTTCATTTATATAATAAACTTCTTTGTTATTATTTTATTTATTATGTTTTATTATGTTTTTTTCAATTATCTTCTTATTTACTCATCCTATTTGGGGTGGAGATGAGATTGGGTTCTACCCTTTCAATCCTTTGCTCATGCAAAACGTCTCCATGATGACCACACCACCCATGGAAGAGTAGTTATCTTAGTGATTGATCTATCTTCTACCCTCTTCATTTAATTATTTTGAATAATTGAGATAATGTAATTCAATTAATATAACCCATGAATTTATTTTTTAAATTATAATAAACTAAGTAAGAAATTTAACAATTAACACAAAAACACGCGAGGTCGAGTATTGTGTAAATTGTGAGAGCGCAAACTTAATCAGTAAAACAAGACCACACGGGATAAATTTGTAGAGTTCAAATATAATACTTAATCTTAATTCATCCTCATTTTCCAGAATGGACATGTGCCTTAATTTACCACTGACCATAATTTATTCTTAGAACATCAATCAAATAAGGTTGTTGTGATTGCATGTTCCAAAGATAGCCTAGGGTTTAATTCTCTTCATATTTGTGGTAAAAGATAATTCTCGTAGGGTTTGGGGGTTAAAAAATTAGGGGATCATAATTAAGTGGATATTAATTTAAATGATAATCATTAATAAGTAAATTAAGAGGTAGAGTTAGATTTATTATGTCTTTTAAAATATTTTCTAAAAAACGTCTTCTTGTTGCGTTGAATTTCATTTCAAAATTAAAAACAAAAAAAATGCAATCTTCTTCCATAAAACTTCTTCTAGTTTTATAAAAAATAAACCTCACATCCTTTTAAGTAGTGTTTTTATTCTCTTTTATTTTATTTTTAGAATACCTTTAAGAAGTTTTTTTAATTTACTTCCTCCTTTGAGAGACGACCTTGGTCAGCCACTCTGTTGCACCTAAGTAACCCGAAACCAAACATCATTTGAAAGGGCCCACAACAGCGCCTTTCACTCATATTACTTACCCAAAAATATAGTCCTTCTATATTTTTCATTCACTAACACATTATACTAATAATTAATTCATGATTCCTAACTTTCTAGTAATAATAACAGTAGAAAACAATTCTTGGTTTCTTCTTATGTGTAATATTCTAGCTAGTTTTGAAACCTTTCTTATTATTTTGAGAATTTTGTGGGGGGAAAGAATTTATATACTTATTAAAATCCACCTTCAATGATGTGGGGGTCTATCATCACCTTTATTCACCCACAATTGTCCATATTTTGATTTTAAATCTATATTATTAGATGAAGCTACATTAGTACAAATTGATTTATTTGGAAGAAAAGAGTGCCTTCTTTAATGAGACTTTGGTAATTTTTTAGAATATAAATCATTATCTTCATTTCATTTTGTGATTATTTTTCAAAAAAAAGACACTTTTCAATAAATTCCAAGTTAATAGCTCTTTTTCTCAAAAAAGATTGAAGATTCAACATGAACTGCTGGAAATTTTAGCTTTACCAATGGTTTAAAACCGTTGGTAAAGGCTCTATACCAACAGTTGTCCAAACCATTGGGTCTTGAGCTGTAGGGATAGACATATCCCAACGGTTCTATGAGAACTGTTCGGATATGTCTGAAAAAATCAGTATATACCAACGGTTTAATTAAACCATTGGTATAAATGTTTGCCAATGGTTTTAAACCGTGAGTAATAGCATGAAGTATCTCTATACCAATGTTGTTTAACAACGTTGGTATAGAGTTTTACCAACGGTTTGCGATAAACCATTGCTAAATCTCAAGTAAAATTATCTATTCCAATGGTTTACAAACCATTGGCATATACTTATACCAACGGTTTACATAAAAATATTGGTATAAGTTCTTGTTTTACACATATGCCAACGATTGTGAACTGTTGGCATATCTTTTTTTATACCTGCAGCAGCAAGCCAGCTTACTGCCTCCCCCTGTGCAGCTGCAATCAATTCCACCAGCAAGCCTGAAAATATACATAATACATACACATACAATAAGTAACATAATACACCATTAACAAGTATACCTGCATAATACATAGAGAATTATGTATGAATTCATACAGAATTTCGTGAATTCATACAGAATTCTATATGAATTCATACAGAATTCATCTAACACATTATTCAAACATAAATCTGAATGCCTCCAATTCTATATTTAATTAACCTCTACACACATACTGAATTAACATATAATTCATAAGTAATTATAGAAAGTATACACATACAACAAGTATACCCATACACCATTAACACATAAATTCATAAGTTAATTAAATACATAAAAAATTCAATTCAAAATTCAGGGGTTGGGGGCTGTTCAGGGGTTTCGGGGTGGTTGTCCAAGGCGGTAGGGGTGTCTAGAGGGGTGGGGGTGTCTGAGGGGATGGGGGTGTCCAGGGGTGGGGGTGGGGGGGGTCCAGGGTGGTGGGGGGGCTATCCAGGGTGGTGGGGCTGTCAAGGGTGGGGGGCTGTCCAGGTGGGTAGGGTTGTGTCTGGGGGGCTGTCCATGGGGGTGTCCAGCGGCGGTGGGGTGGTTTCTAGGGTGTTGGGGGGATTTCTAGGGGTGGGTGTGTCTAGGGGGTGGGGGTGTACAGGGGGTGGGGTGGTGTCCAGGGGGGTGGGGGCTCTAGGGGTTGGGGGCTTTCCAAGGGGTGGGTGGTGTCCACAGTGATGGGGGCTGTCCAGGGGGTGGGGGTGTCCATGGGTTGGGGGCTGTTCAGGGGGTGGGGGTGGTCCACGGGGGTGGCAGGGCTGTCTAGGGTCGCGGGTGTCCAGGGGGTTGGCGGAGCTGTCCAGGTGGGTGGGGGGCTGTCCACAGGGGTAGGGGGTGTCCACGGGGGTGGGTGGGGCTGTCCAGGGGGGTACGGGGTGTCCAGGGGGTGGTTGGGATGTCCATGGGGGTGGGGGCTGTCCACAAGGGGTGGAGCTATCCAAGGGGTGGGTGGGGTTGTCATGGGGGTGGGCGGGGCTGTCCAGGGGGGGTATGGGGTGTCCAGGGGGTGGGTGGGGCTGTTACAAGGTGTCTAGGGGGTGGGGGGATGTCCACAGGGGGAGGGGTTGTCAGGGGGTGGGCGGGCTGTCCACGGGGGTGGTGGGGTTGTCCAGGGGTACGAGATGTTCATAGGGGATGTGTGTGTGTGGGTGGGGGGGACTGTGCATGGGGGTGTCCTAGGGTGGTGGGGGGAGGCTTTCCATCAGGGTGGTGGGGGTGGGGTGGGGGGTTGTCCATGGGGGTGTCCAGGGGGTGGGGTGGTGTCCGGGGGAGGGGTGTTTAGGGGGGTGGGTGGTGTTCGAGTTGGAGTGGTGTTCAGGGGGGCAGGGTGGTGTCTAGGGGGTAGGGTGGTGTCCAGGGGGGTGGGGGGATTTCCAAGGGTGAGGGTGTCCAGGGGGTTCAGGGATTTCTAGGGGTGAGGGTGTCCAGGGGGTGGGGGGGGTTCCAGGGGTGGGTGTCTAGGGGGTGGGCGGGCTGTCTGTGGGGGTGGTCGGGCTGTCTAGGGGGGTACGGGGTGTCCAGGGGGTGGCGGAGCTATCCACGGGGGTGGCCAGGCTATCCGCGGGGGTGGTCAGGCTGTCCACGGGGGTGGCCAAGCTGTCCAGGGGTAGGGGTGTTCCAGGGGGTGGGCGGGGTGGCCAGGGGGGTGAGCGGGCTGGCCACTGGGGGTAGGGGTGTCCAGGGGGGTGGGCGGGATATCCATGGGGGTGGGCAGGGCTGTCCATGGGTACGGGGTGTCCAGGGGAGTGGGGGCCTATCCAAAGGGGGAGGGGTTGTCCAGGGGGTGGGAGGGCTATCCACGGGGGTGGGTGGGGCTGTCCAGGGGGTACGGGGTGTCTAGGGGTGAGGGCTATCCATAGGGGGAAGGGGTGGGCAGGCTGTCCACGGAGGTGGCTAGGCTGTCCAGGGGGGTGGGGGTGTCCATGGGGGTGGGAGGGATGTCCATGGGGGGTGGGCGGGGTTGTCCAGGGGGTACGGGGTGTCTAGGGGTGAGGGCTATCCACAGGGGGAGGGGGTGCGGGGGCTGTCCACGGGGGTGTCTAGGCTGTCCACGGGGGTGGGGGTGTCCATGGGGGTGAGAGGGATGTCCATGGGGTGGGCGGGGTTGTCCAGGGGGTACAGGGTGTTCAGGAGGTGGGGGGGTTTTCCATAGGGGGGGTTGTCCAGGGGGTGGGCGGGCTATCCATGGGGGTGGCAGGGCTGTCCAGGGGGTATGGGGTGTCAGGGGGTGGGGGGCTGTCTAGGGGAGGGGTGAATCAGTCACAGAAAATCATCAAGTCAAGTTTTATTATTTATAGATAAAAAATAAAGATAATGTGTCCTACCTAATCACACATATATTCAGCACAACAAAACAATAAACATCAAAGGTCAGTAATATTAGTAAAAAATGTAACGGATCAATCTGTCCCTCATCACCATCACTATCATCACCATCATCATCACCCTCTCCCTCATCCTCATTGTCATCCCATCATTATTCTCGCCCTCCTCCTCGCCCTCATACTCAACCTTGGCCTCCTCATTGCCCTTCTCCTCCACCTCAACCTCCTCCTCACCCTCCTCCTCCGCCTCGGCCTCATCCTCGCCCTCGTCTCGACCACCACTAGAAATGACACATGTTGCACCATATATAGAATGCATCGATGAAATATATTCATCACAAGCAGTGCTAGCCTCTGGTGGAAGTGTTGGATGTAAAACTTCCATCAGTTTCATAAATGTAGTGTTTGCCCTAGTAGGCTATTCTTCCATCTTTGTGACCCTTTTTTCAGCCTGTTATGCATGTGCCTTAACCTGCTGCAACTTGGTGGCACTACAACTCATACCTAAGGAGGGTCAATACCTCGTCGTAACTATACTCTTCCCAGGTCGGGCAGCGTACTCTATCAGGTTGCTCATCTCCCAACACCTAATGTAAGTGATCGTTTGGCCCAAAATTGTTAGGTTCCTGGGCATCAAGGGCCTCTAAAGCAGCCTATTACAATATAAATAGATTATTAAGTTACAAAATAGATATTGAAATTTTAAATCTACAAATTAAAACTTACAATCTATTGATGAGTCGGTTCATTAACCACACTTCCATCTTTCTTCTTTCTACTCGAGCAAAACAGTTTTGCTTAAGGCACACGTCCTTCTATATTCAATTTATGCCTATACAATGACATTAAATGTAGAAACCATAATTAAAATAGGATACCAAAAAAACATTAATTTCATAACTAAAATTATATAAAAACTTTAGAAATCGAATAAATTATGAAGGAAGCAATAGAAAGTGTAAGTCGTAAAGAAATATTATAAATTGTCATACATGTTTGCCTCTCATGATCTAGAATCATAGTACGTCCCAATGTAGTGGACGTATTTATTAACATCAATGTTTTTTTATTTCTTCCAGATGAATCCTAAATAAAATTCAATAATTAATATTAACGAAAAACATGAAAATTTTCATTTAAATACCTCTAATTTGATTAATACCATAAATTGTCTAGTCGTCCAATGAGTAATCATCTATCGGTATTGTTCTAACGAACAATTATCCACAACAGGGACCACCTCTAACTTTGTTCCCACTCTAAATGTCATCCAATGTACAACTCATGCTTATAATCTCTCCAAATTTCACCCTAAATCATTTAGACGTGTTGGTCGTGCACCCTCACCATCGGGGAAATTAAACCGCAGCTGACACCAAAATATTAATTCATATAAATAAAAAAATTAATATATTGCATTAAATACAATATATTTTTTTACCCATATCTCTACCTAGGCTTTATCCTTGACTTCATTTGGAAGTTGTCTCTATGAGACGCGGGCTGACAGGAATAATGTAGGAGTATTTTGGCAAGTGTCACCAAAAAAACTATGACATTTCTTCCCTGATTTTTCAATCATCTAACTATCTTCATTGTATTCCACCATCAACTTTGTGCAGTGGTTCCACACTGCAGGCATGCATGTACACCCCCGCCCCCACCTCCTATCTATAGATGTATCTATTATGAAATAAAAATAAATATTTTATCAATACATGTTATAATGAAAATAAATAATAGTGTAAAAATTATTAGGGTTGTATAAGTATACTTGTGGTAGTCTGATCAATGGGCGCTGCTGGATCTGCAAAAACCGAAGGAACACCCTATACATATGGAGTGGGTCCTAATGTATGCTTTATAGGGATAGACTCTAGCATATCATGAGTTGAAGAAGATGGAATATAAAATTCGGAGAGAAGGAAGCAGAAGTAAAAGAAGATGACAGGGATGGCTGGCCAAATGCTGGAATGGGTAGTGGGAATCATCATCGAATATGGTACAGATGGGTGAGGAGGCTCAGATGTAAATGGTGGTGAAAAAATTGAGGCCTAAATATCCCATGTGTCCCTAAAAACACATCGGGATCAGTATGTGGGATGGATGTGTATGTCATTGGGAGGGGCAGGGTCTAATCGGGTACGCCGACCAAATCGTCTAGCTCTTGTACCACCCCCCCTCGTATGAACACCCTGAGTATTGGGACCACTACTAGGTTTCTCATCAAATAATTGTCACCTAATAGATGGATCCTACAAAAAAATTTAAAAAAATAAATCACATGAAATTATATATTATTTAAATATATATATTTTAAATAAAATACACACTATAGACACTAGTGGTGGAATGCCCAGCTCAGTCATGCGATGATTGTTGTCCATAATCTATTTTTTTCGCCTCTCTTAAATTGGTTTCATTTCCTGCATTTGAAAACAAATATGGAAGTAAATAGAAAAGGATAACTAATGTGTAACCAAAAAACAAAATAAATGAGAGGGAATATGGGGATTCATGGATAATTTAACTAACCATTGTTTTAGGTGAGCTTGAACAAATATATAATGAAGTCAATAAATCATATAAGATGTAATAAATAAATTTAATTTTAGTAGCGATGGTTATTTACTGAGTGTCATCGGTCTATTAAAATCATGGAACATTGATTCTACCAGATTCATAAGTGGGTAAAGCAGTTGTCAACAGTAAAGAAAAATTTAATTTCTTTAGCTCAAGTCGACGATGCAAGTTTCAATACATGTTTTGCAGAAGAATACAAACCAACATGTTCATTACCTAGTAAAATGTTAAAGAGATGTCTTAGAGTCATACAAATTTTATACAAATCATAGTTGAAGCGTTGAAATGTTCACCAAGTTAGAAATGTTGGTTTCGTAGGTTTAAATATAGTTCAACTCCAAATTAGAAAATGCAATTCAAATAAAATCTCAACCAATAAACATTGAAAATTCACATAACGGTCAAGTCGGATACAACATATTTGTAATCAATATTAAATCAATTTGAATAGTACCAACCTTAACAGCCCAAGTCGAGGTAAACTAAAAGAATTGAGAACATGAATGGATAATTTATATATTTCCCACCACAACTTCAGGTTCACAGTCAACTCTGACAATTGAGCTATTGGAGTCATCAAAAGTAATAAATGGATCATTTCCAATGGTAGTAGGGATGGTGAAAATTCCATCATCACCGTCATCAAAAATATGTCTTGAAATTACTTCAATAATGAAACCAAATTCAGGTTGAATATGGTCTTTTACATAAAAAATTTGTTTCTTCATTGATGCCAATACATATGGTTCATTAGTAGCAAGAGTGCGAGTCATATCAATTACTCGAAATCCACAATCATCAATAAAATGTGCCCTGCCTCATCATCGAATCAAACCACTTACATTTCATCAGCGTGACTCGTCCATGAGAATAATAATCCAATATTATTATTTTTTCAATGACTTTGTAATAACCTACATTTTCAAATCGTGGTCTATTGTCTGATGCACTAGCATAAAAATCTTTTGTGGCAATAACCATAACACCATTATGTTGTGTTCTCATGTTTTTTTCTCGTTCAATGATAATAAATCTGTACCCATTGATAATAATTGATTTACAATCACAAACCATGGTATTAGGACCAAAAGTCAAAGCTCTTATTTTCTCAGAGACAGAGTAAGCATGAAAACTCAATACCTGAAATATAAATCAATATTAAACTTAATTAATTTTTTTTTAATTATTTTAAACAGTAATATTATTACCTTCAATTTTAACCAAGCAGAAAACTCTTTGCTATGAAAAGTCTCCCTCCTTCTCAAAGATAAAGATGATGCTTTCTATTTATCATCGCTTTATGTTACCTATAGATAAAAATAGGAATAGTTTAACATATATATATATATATAAGATATAAATATACAATTTACTTATAAGATGTAGTCATCGAACAAATCACAGTTGAACAAAACTGTGCGATGTGCCATCTCCCGCTCTTTAAGGCTTAATGTCGTCAATGTATATGATCCAGGAATTCCTCCTGTTTGAGGAAGTGATGGAAAACTAGGTTCAGTTTGCTCTTACAGTTCTTCTTCATTTCTCATTGGTCTGTTCATTCTTGTAGTAAGATCAGACAAATACATAGAGCAGAAATCCACACATTCTTGAGCCAAGTAACTGTTCACGATAGAACCTTCGGGATGATTCATGTTACGGACATAAGACTTTAATGTGTACATATTTCTTTCAGTTGGATGCATCCAACGAAAATAAATAGGTCCTCCGAGAATTATTTCAGTTGAATATAGACAGTCAGATGCAGCATGCATGTGAAAAATGATAGAGGAAATATTTTCTCTAACTCACACAAAATTAATGGGAATCTACCAACATTTTTTGCAAGAAAGACTTAGACAACTTCTTAGGACAAAGATCTCTAAACAAATGGCATAACTGAATAACAGCCACCCTTATATTATTAGAAAAAAGATGATGAATTTCTATTAAAATAAACTCATGCAGAAGGATGTGATAATCATGAGTCTTCAAAGATTTTAGCTTCAACTCTCTTTTATTTACCCATTTGGATATATTGCTTGAATAACCATTAGGAACTTTAATAGTCTCTAGTACTTCCAGAGATTACTTTTTTTCTTTAGGTGTCATCACATAAGAATCACATGAAAGTTTCCATTTATTTTCACTAATACGCACAGGATGAAATTCTGGTTTGATGCCCCAATCCACCAAGTCATGCCGAGTCGTAAATCATCTTTTTTCTTTCCCTTAACATTTAGAAGAATCGAAAGCAACATTTCACATATATTTTTTTCAATGTGCATTACGTCTAAGCAATGATGTAACAAATTGGTTGACCAATAAGGAAAATCAAAGAAGATACTTCTCTTCTTCCAATTGTAACAGGTTTCAGTGGAAACATTATTTCTCTTTCCAGATTTCATTTGAACCTTCCGAATGAAAAACTGAAATCTTTCAATTCATTAAGCACATCAGTTCAGACATACAATGAGGTGGATCATCGGTCTCCATGGTATTATCAAATCTTTGATGATTATTTCTATATGGATGGTCCATTGGAAAGAATTATAAATGTCCCATAAAACTGAAACTACAATGATGTTTCAGTATTCTGGATCATGTATTCTTCATACAAACAGGACATGATATTTTTCCCTTCGTCCTCCATCCAGACATCATTGCATAAGTAGTAAAATCATTGATCATCCACATAAGAATAGCACACATCTGAAATATGTCTTTCAAACATGCATCGTATGTGTGAACACCCACATCCTAAAGAATTTTCAACTCTTTTATTAAAGGTTGCATGTATACGTCTATATCATTGTCGGGATCAGAAGGGCCAGATATGAGTATACTCATGAAAGTGAAAGGTTTTTTTATACACAACCATGGGGAAGATTATAAATATGTATAAAAATTGGCCATGTGCTGTGTGACATAAGCATTTTCCCAAATTCATTAAAACCATCACATGAAAGACCCAACCTCACATTACGCATGTCAGCTGCAAAATCAGGATATTGAGCATCAAATCTCTACCATGCAAATCCATCTGTAGGGTGAACCAACTCATCATTAGTCTTCATTCTCTAAGTATCGTTTCATCACATTTTTATTGATATTTCATCAAACATAAAAAGATTATAGAGTCCAGGGATTAATAGAAAGTGCCACATTACTTTCTGTGGCACACGGGATGGTGTTCCATCATATTTTGGCTTCCAACGGGATGTGACCCATTTTATACAATCATTCTGTTCAGCATTTTCCTCCTAAAATAAATTTAAATCTTTCGGGAAAGCATGCTTTTTTTTTTGAAAATCCAAGTTCCTAAACTAACTTCCATGCCATATAGTGGTTTGAGGTAATATATGCATCATCTAGAAGTAAGTCCTTCAAGAAGGTAAGAATTTCATCGATGGAAGTATTAGAAATCTCATACGTAGTTTTCCCATGAAATAATCGGATTAAAAATTGTAACTTTTCATTTTACCACATTGTCGATATACTAGATTCATGGAAGCATCATTTAATTTTTCACCCTTACAACATCATCTTTTAATTAGACTCATCACGTGTGCTCATATTGAAATCTTCTTGGGTTGTAATACTTTCTTTTAATGATGATGAATAAATGGAAACCGGTCATATAATAAATTCTCTAATTCAGTCCTCTCATTTGGATCATCAGTAATTTGAGATGTAATTTTCTCCCCATTATGATACCACACATAGTAGTTTTCTTGAAAAATATATTTTGTTATGTGGTATATTACTTCTTCACGGCTCAACCAAGGTCTTCCAATACACTTGTAATAGGGGTAGTGTATGTAACCACTATCTGAATCATTGTGAAATGAAAAATCTAAAAAGCTCTCCAAATTGTTTTGAAAATCGCTTGAGATCTGATCAGTTTCATACATCTAACTTCTATCCATTCTATAAAAAAAATTTGTAAGTCATTTCATCAAAAGCAATTCAATAAGATTTAAGTTTCATTGAAAATATATTTAAGTAAACGAGAATTGTTCACTTTATATGAAACCATAATTGACACACTACTCTATACGAGAATCATAATATAAAAGACAACAAAATACTATATTTATAAAAACATATATTTGAAGAACTATACATGAGTGTACAATATTATGTACACTTGTGGAGGAGAATTATTCAGGAGTTGACTAAATTTTAGATCGAAGAAATTTTATATTTTAGTAGATTATTTGAGTGATCACATACATTTCCCAAGAGGGTGGGGGTGTCCAGGGGTGCGGGGTGTCCAGGGGGTGGCGGGGCTGTCTAGGGGGGTCAGAGTTGTCCAGGGGTGGGGGTCTGTCTAGGGGGGTCGGGTGTTTAGGTGGGCGGGTTGTCCACAGGGGTGGGGGCTATCCAGGGGGTATGAGGTGTCCAGGGGGGTCGGCGGGCTGTCCACGGGGGTGGTGAGGTTGTCCATTTGGGTCGGGGGTGTCCATGGGGTGGGGTATTTCTAGAGATGGGGGTTGTCCAAGGAGGTATGGGGTGTTCAGGGGGGTGAGCGGGGTGTCTAGGGGGTGGGCGGGGCTGTCCAGGGGGTACGAGGTGCCCAGGGGGTGGGTGGGATGTCCATAGGGGTGGTGGGGATATTCAGGGGGGTATGGGGTGTCCAGGGGGTGGTCGGGCTATCCATGGGGGGTGGTCGGGCTGTACATGGGGGTGGCAGGGCTGTCCACTAGGTTCGTGGGTGTCAAGGGGTGGGGGGCTTTCTAGGGGGATGGGGGCGTCCGAGGGGATGGGGGTGTTCGAGGGGTGGTGGGTGGGTATCCATGGGGTGGGTGGGCTGTCCATAGGGGTGGGCGTTGTCCACGGGGTATAGGGTGTCCAGGGGGTGGGTGGGATATCTACGGGGGTGGCGAGGCTATCTAGGGGGGTTGGGGGTTTCTAGGGGCTTTCTAGGGGGTGGGGGCTTTCTAGGGGGTATGAGGTGTCCAAGGGGTGGGAGGGCTATCCAGGGGGTAGCGGGTTGGTGGGGCTGTCTAGGGGGGTACGAGGTGTCCAAGGGGGTGGTCGGGCTATCCAGGGGGTGGCGGGGCTGTCCAGGGGGGGTACGGGGTGGGTAGGCGGGTTGTCCAGGGGGGTGGAGGGGCTGTCCAGGGGGGGTTCGGGGTGGGTGGGCGGGCTGTCCACGGGGGTGTCGGGTTGTCCAGTGGGGTCGGGGTGTCTAGGGGGTGGGGATTTCTAGGGGGTGGGGGTGTCCGAGGGGATGAGGGGTGTCCGAGGGGTGGTGGGTAGGTGTCCAGGGGGGGTGGGAGGGCTATCCACGGGGGTGGGGGATGTCCACGGGGGGAGGGGTGTCCAGGGGGTGGGTGGGTTGTCCACAGGGCTGGTGGGGCTGTCTAGGGTGGTCGGGGTGTCCGGGGGGTGGGGGGATTTCCAGGGGTGGGGGTTGTCCAGGGGTACGAGGTGTCCAGGGGGGTGGGAAGGCTGTATAGGGGGGTGGCAGGGTTGTCCAGGGGGTACGAGTGTCCAGGGGGTGGGCGGGTTGTCCACGGGGGTGGGGGCTTTCTAGTGGGTACGGGGTGTCCAGTGGGTGGGCGGGCTGTCCATGGGGGTGGCAGGGTTGTCCAGGGGGTGGGGATTGTCTAGGGGGTACGAGGTATCCAGGGGGTGGGCGGGTTGTCTAGGGGGTGGCAGGGATGTCCAGGGGGTACAGGTGGGAGGGCTATCCATGGGGGTGGCGGGGCTGTCCAGGGGGTACAGGGTGTCCAGGGGGGTGGGTGGGCTATCCACGGGGGGTGGGCGGGCTGTCCACGGGAGTGGAAGGGCTATCCATAGGGGTGGAAGGGTTTTCCACGGGGTGAGGGGTGTCCAGGGGGGTGGGGTTGTCCAAGGGGGTGGGGGATGTCCAAGGGGATGGGGGTTGTCCAAGGAGTGGGGGTGTCCGCCCCCAAACTAGGGTTGTAAAATCAATCTTTATCCAATTATAGCATTATTTCGAGACTATTATAGATGATCGAGAAGACTGTTGGTGTAAACCATGAATATCATACATATAAATCACAACACACCCAATTGCCACCAAATATCATACGTGGATTGGATTTTATGAGCCATGTTTCGATGGGACGCTACTCATAGAAGTATGAGCCTTGTTGTATCATTAAGTGATATGAAGTTGTTTGAATGTTAAATTTGTATGAGATCAATATGGATAGTGGATAAGAACCTGAGTGATATTTCTTTGCAATAGATCACTTCTTATTGGAAGGTTAAGAGTGAGTGTTGGTATGGAACTTCAAGAAAAGTCTTAACATGTGAAAGCAACTATACATTGGTTATATTTGATTCCTATTTTTTTATAGAGTATCGAAGTGGACAACCCACCCCCCTCCCTGGACAGCCCCCCCCCCCCACACACTCCCCTACAGCCCCTACCCCCTGCACCCCCCCACCCGGATAGCCCCCCCCCTCCCCACCCTACTTGGATACCCCCCACCACACCTGGACAACCCACCCCCTCCTCCCTAGACAACCAACACCCCCTCCCCTACTTAGACATCCCACCCCCACCCCCCTTGGATAGCCCACCCCCCTTGACAGCCCACACCCCCTTCCCCCACCTGGATAGCCCACCCACCACCACCCCTGGATAACCCACCCCCTCCCTGGACAGCCCACACCCCCTCCCCTGTAGCCCCCCCCCCCCGGCAGCCCCCCTGGATAGCCCCCCCCCCCCACTTGGACACCCCCCTCCCCCACTTAGATAGCCCCCCCAGGATAGCCCACCCCCTCCCTGGACAGCCCACACCCCCCTCCCCTATAACCCCCCCCCCCCCACTTGGACACCCCCCCACCTGGACCCCCCCCCCCCACACCTGGATACCCCCCCACCTAGACAGCCCCACCCCCACCTGGACAGCTCGCCCCCTGCCACCCCCACCTGGACAGCCCGCCCCCTGCCACCCCACCTGGACAGCCCGCCCCCTACCACCCCCCCACCTGGACATCCCCCCACCCCCCACCTGGACAGCCACCCCCCCCCCCCCCTCCCTGGACACCCCACACCCCCCTCCCCCACCTGTACACCCCACCCTGACCCCCTGGATAGCCAACACCCATCCTTGGGGCATCCCATACCCCACACCCCTATATCCCCCCTACCCCCCCTACAGCCCCCTTACCCCTTGGACAACCCACCCCCACCTGGACAACCCCCCACATCTGGACATCCCCCCTACCCCTCCTGCATCCCCCCTTAGGGTAATTTTATTTAAAATCATTTTATTCATTAAGAAATCCAAACCATCATGCATTAGCCATTTCATTCTAAACAACCCATTCAATTTATCAAAACATGACAAATTCAATTATAAGGATCTATGGGTCACTTAGAAAATGTCACTGGGGAAAGAGGAAATCAACTACATTGTTAGTTCCAATTTAAAAATTGGGTCATCCACTTAGGAGGTGCGGTGGTGTCTAGGATGTGTGGTGGTGTCTGGGGGCTGTCTAGGGGGGGATTCCCAAGGGGGTGGAGGGTGTCCAAGGGGGTGGGGTGTCTAGGGGTGGTGGAGGTGGTGAAGGGGGCTGTCCATGGGGGTGGGGGAGGGGGGGCTGTCTATGGGGGTGGGGGTGTCCAAGGGGGTGGGGGTGTATAGGGGGGTGGGTTGTCCATGGGAGGTAAGGGGTGTCCAGGGAGGGTGGGGTGGGGGTGTCCAGGGGGGTGGGGGGGAGGGAGCTGTCCAAGGGGTGGGGGTGTCCAGGGGGGTGGGGGTGCAGGGGGTGGGGTGTCCAATGGGGGGGTGTCCAGGGGGTGGGGGCTGTCCAGGGGGTGGGAGGTGTCCAGGGGGTGGGGGTGGGGGGTGTTCACAATTCCGATACATCACCCAACCAACACCACAATTTTCAACTAAACTAAAGTCCACAGAAAGTACCATATCACCCCACTAAACAAACCCTTTACCATGTTTGAAGTGTATAACAAAAAACATAAAACAAATCAAAGGGTTCGGTACTCCAAAGATAGAATGAACTCTAATTTATCCTAAATCAAAACAATAAATAGAAAAAAAATAGGAAGAACGCTAAAACTAAGGTAAAACTTACTAATTTGAAGTGTAGAAATAAAAATTTGTTTGATTGAAGATGGATCTATGGCTGGAAGGCATTTCGCGGCTGATAAGACTTTAGGAGGAGCTCTAGATTAGGGTCTGCAATCGGGCCGAGTGGGAATTGGGGCGCTGGGTATTTGGGGGAAAGCCTCTCTTTACCAACAGTTTTGATAAAACATTGGTATACCTTAGAGAAAATAGTTATTTCCCAACGATTTTGGAAAACCGTTGGGAAATCTTAGGAATATTTACACATTGCCAACAGTTTGAACAAACCGTTGGAAAATGTTGCCTTCTTTTACACTATAGCAATGGTTTCTTCAAACCGTTGCTATATTACCATTGGAAAAACGCGAGATTCCAGTAGTGATGGGTTCTTTCCAGATTTCTCAAATTCACCTCTAACTCAAGAAACTTCAAATTTAGAGAGCTCTTCTGGACTTCAAGTGTTTTCAACCTTTCTTTAGATTCAATCTCCAACTTTTAAGTCTAATATTAATACACCTTTATTATCTCTAATAGAGAAGTTTCAAGTTTCTTTATCCTTTTTAATTTAATTTATAGTTGATCATTCTTGAACTTTATAGAGATTACATACAGCTCTTGCATTCCATATGGATAACTTTTGAAAAAACTCTTTCAACCACTTACTTCTCAAATAGACTTATTTTTAATTTTTCATCAATTATTTAAATATTTTTATTGTAAAGTGACATAGATTTATTCTTTAAATTTTTAAAATGGGTGTATTTTTATAGTCTATGGATGCATTTTTCTTCTTCTTTTCTCTTTTCATCTATTTTCGCATTAATTTAAGAATAATATTTCTATAATGAATAATATAAACTCCTATGATTCTCAACTGCATAAAATTTCCCTGGAGAATAGTAGCATTGAAAATGATAAGAAATATCAAATATTGAATTTGAACCCCTATATAAATCACCCATAATTCTTCACATTTATTATCATTCAAACTCCTATTAATCTCATCTTGAATAGTATCTTTTAAAAACAACCAATGATATTTGTGAACTTAAGAATAGTAAAGTATTGATAGAATTTATTCCCCTTTTCATCAGAATTTAAAATTATAGAATTTCCTCATTTTTAAATTATTGCAGAACATTAAAAATCACAAGATTACTGAATTCATTCACTTTCTCATGAAGTTTGAAACATAAGTCCTATGATCTAAAATAATATGAACAAGTCATATAATGGATCATAGTCATACAATCTATATTAAATTCTAATGCTTGAAAATTGAAAGATTGATGCAGATGTTATATACTCCAGTGAAGTATTATGGTGGAGTCTAATAATTTAATAAAAAAGGAATCCTGAATCAAATTCATGTGGATAAGTCATACAAAATGACTTGAAGGTGTATAATGAAAATTCATTTAACGAATTATAAAGTCTGAAACTAGAATATAAAGTTGTACACTAGATCAAATAAATATATTCTACCACAAATTAATATGAAATGGCATTTAAATTCATACATTTTGGAAAATTCATACACAATAGATCCACTTCATATAATAAAGTCATATGTTTTCTTCAGAAGTCATAAAATCAATAAACAACCAAAAAATATAAAATTCATAAAATGTATCCTAATCATCCAAAAACACTTCAATTGACTTCCAAAGAAATAAAAACCACTTCTCCAATGACTGAACATGTTTATCATATATATTTTAAAATAAAGACAACTTCTTCAACCACTCTGAGGGTATATAAGTCTTCCCCTTTATATTTCTTCCAAACCATGAAACTATTTATAAAAATCATTTAAAAAATAAAATTTTATTCAAGAGACACTAAATCACATTTTTCCAAAATACAAACATCTTAACACTGCACCACAGGTTAGAGGAGTGTTCTTGAGATAAATCCATCTCTCAGTGATAGAAAATATTTTGGACAAGTGATAAGATTCTCCCCCATAATGAGGTCACTCACCTCTTAAATAAAACTCCCTATTTAAAAAACAAATTCATTGAAATAAAAAGATATAAATTCACCCATCTCCCTTTGGAAAACTATATTTTAAGAAAAAATTTGTGCACTTACTTCTCCCCCTTTGAACACATATTGCAAGGATTAATGGGCATAACACCCAAATCTTATTAATGATACAGGAAGGAAAAAAACCCATATTCAGACTCAAGAACTCAAATATATCCTTAGGTACATCCTTGGATAAAATATTATCTAAATTTTATCAGGTAGGAACAAATTCCACTTTGATGTCTTCATTCGAGTTCACTCAATCAGGAAAAGAAACCCAACCAAAGGGGGTTGTTGTTGATGTATTCCTATATAGAGACTTAAATAATTTTTTTGAACCATAGGAGTAGTGAGTTTAATTTTAAATAACTATGTACATTCATTTTTTTTCATGGTGGGGGTGCAGGGGCAGTGGGGGTGCAGGTGGGGGTGTGGGGGGAAGTGGGGGGTACAGGGTGAAGTGGGGGGTGCAGGGGGTGCAGGTGGGGGGATAGGGATGGGGGTTGGGGGTTGGGGGCTGAGGGTTAGGGGGTTGGGAGTTGGGGGGGGATGGGGGCTGGTGCAGGAGGGGTTGGGGGGAATGGTGCAGGGGGGTGGGGGGCTGGTGCAGGTGTGGGGGTGGGGGGGCTGGTGCAAGTGTGAGAGGGTGTCAACATGCCCTGTTTTGGTAAAACTTGAATTTTCATTTATACCCTTAATGATTTTAAAGGGTTAAGACCCTATTTTTCCTTCTCCTAATTCAATTGGGGATTGGGTTCATCCAAGGGTGTCTCTCCCCACATTTTTTTCTTGGTTTTAAGCTTCTCTATCTCAATTCCATGCAGATTTCTCATAACAAGACCCTCTTTCCTCGTTGTTTTCATCCCATTCTTCCACATCTCCCTTTATCCATCATTTTCTTCTTCTCTAATGAACCCCTTGGGATTCTAGGGTTTTATTTCATGTTTAAGGTGGTTTAACCATGGGGTATTGGGTTTCTAGGGCTTATAGAGGATTCCACTTCAATGTATCTTTATTTATGATATACCAATGATTTCTAAACTTGCATTCCATTATTATATAGCAGTTATTTATTATTAGGATTTATTCAATATCCACATGAATTATTATATAGCAGATATTTGTGATTTATATTTTTTCAAGATCCCCTTCCAACTGTATTTTTTGTATACATTTTATCACATATACATTTTGTTATGCTTTTCTCACATCTTAGCACATGCTTATGCTTATGTCTATGCTCATGTGATGAAATGAAATACAATAAAATTTCTAATTTGATAGTGAATATGTTTATGGTTATGATTAATCATATGTTTATGCTTACAATTAGGCTTATACAAATACTATAATATATACATAATTTCAAATATTATAATATATATAGTCTGAAAAGTATAATTTCTTTAGCTTGTTCTTATAAGAAAACTATGTTACTTAAATACTAAAATAAATACATAATTTTCAACCCTACAGTGAAAATGATTCTGGTGCTACTTATGTTTATAGATACATTATAATACATATACATTTTCAAAATTATAGTGCTTATCATCAAAGGATTTATCATAAAACATTTTGGAAAACATCTTGGGTATAGTGCTTTCATATTTATACATTTAATATCTTCTCAAAGTATACTTGTGTCCTTCTTCCACTATTATGGGCTTCATTCTTGATTTGGATTTTAAACATACATAATTGAATTAGAAAATTATTTATCACTCCTTTTACCACATTGATTACAATTTCAATAGATGGTCTTCTTGTTTTGAAAATGCAAGAGGCTAGACTTCTCATAACATCATCCTAAATATAACAATCATTGAAAAAGCTCTGATTATCCTCTCTTTATTTTTTTAGTATGAAAGGTGTGAATTATTTTCAATATTTTTCCTGAATTTCATCAATCAAAGTGGTTTTCCACAAGAGTATTAAGTTTCTACAACAAAATTCAATAGGATGGAGATATAATTCTTCACGAGAGACAGGTATATTGTAGTTTAGTTTTTATTTTATTTTCTTTATCAAATCGGTCACTTAGGCCTTTTACCACTTTCTACAGATGAAGGGTAGTTATATTCTGTGAAGGGGGTCAGAAGGGCGCTAGATGTGGCTACGTGGTTTTCTTTGTAGGGGAGAGAGATCAGGGTAGTGGAGAGATTAATTTGTGTGTTTCATTTTTTGTCTATCTTTATACCGTGTTGCTTATGTTTTCTTTTCCTTTAGTGTGTACGTTCGATGTACGAATGAGTATTACAAAAATACTATTATTGAACCACCCTTACCCTTACAGTACCCCCACTATAAAAGTGACATAAAGTCTCCTATACCTGACTTTCCACTGAATTTCAAATTCATTAAAAAGATTCACACTCAAAATATTTTTAGAGAAATCAAATTTCTATTTTAAAATCATCTATAAAATCAATTTTTAAAAAATAAATTATTTTCAGAATAAACATGTTCACAATTAAATTTCAACAAAATGGTTTTCCTAACTTCACTTTACAAGGGAGTCCCTTTTAAAAAAACCACTTTCAAAACCATCTCCCATTGAAAACATAATTTTGTACAACCATTTCCTTTATTTTATATTTTATATAGGAATTTGTTTCTTAATTTTGAAAACCTTATAACCCCTATAGGACACTTACATACCGGAAAAGTATAACATAAAAATAATAAAGAAAAAGTAGAATAATAACCAATATAAAGATTTTTATAACCATCCTATCAATACATTACAAATAAAGAAAAAGTAGAATGACTAGTGAGGAGGTGTGCAAGGTGGGTGCAGGGTGTAGGGTGTTTGTGTAGGGGGTGGAGGGAGTGTGTACAGGGGGTGTGTAGGGTGGGTGCATGGGGTGTGGAGAGGGTGTGTCGGATGAAGGGGGTGTGTGCAGGATGTGGAGGGGGTGTCCAGGGGGTGGAGGGAGTGTGTGCAGAGGGTGTGTAGGGTGGGTATAGGGGGTGTGGAGAGGGTGTGTGGCAGGGTGTATGTGCAGGGGGTGGAGGGATGGGGCAAGGGGTTTAAAGTACTTCATTATCTACTTCTAATATGAATCTTACACAAATTTCACTTCTACGCTCCCCTAATCTGGACAAGTTTAGTTGATAACCAGTTCCATAATATTTCTATAAAGACCAATCCTACAACTACTGGTATTCCACTACCACAATCCACCCTAAAAGTTTAAATCCAAGGATCTTTATTCTCTCATTATTGAATAAAAGAAACATATTATAAAAGGAACCTTAAAATTTTCATAACACTCTCCCACATGAAGACTTATTTCATGGAATAAAAGTAACCACCAACACTTGGGAAATTTTTAAACACTCCCAACTTATTCTGCAATTTTTCCTTATACTATCTAAATCATATACCCTGGTCGATATTTCAACCACATTCTAGCTTCCATTAATCTTAACAACACTCTATCCTCTAGCTAACTTCCACTTTCCTAAATGAATGAGACTTTATATTTTTCTAGGATATTAAGTTATACTAAATCCTTTAAAAGCATGTTTTAAAGGTCAGTTTTAATCCTTTATATTGGCCATCTAATCCTAGTATATATTTTCAATTCCACCTGATATTATTATCCTTCAGAAATGACATCTTTAGGAACACTTCCTCAAGCTTCAACATACTTTGAGCTTTCTAGTACATCTGCACTTGTTGGATTTTCTAGACTTTTGGTACTTCTTGAAAATTCTTGAAATTATATACATTTATTCAAATCAACTTAGATATTTTTAGTTTATTATTTTCATTCAACTCAATATTTCACTATGTTTTGATCTTTCAATAATATTTTTTTATTGAGGAAAAAAATTATCTTCTAATGGTCTTTCATTTATTACTATCCTAAAGTAAAAAACCAAACATTTTTATCTCCATAACCTACAAAGAAACAAGTTTGGGACTTTTATTCTAACTTTTCCCTATCCTTGTAATGAACATGGACATATATGACACATCTAAAAACTTTTATGTTGAGAAACATCCATTAGATTTATTGGCCATAGTTGTTCTAGAATCTTCTTCCCCATAGGTACATAAGGATTTCTGTTAATGTGATAAGTGTAAAAATTGATAGCTTCATCCAAAAACTTCTTTGGGAACCATATGTGAAACCTAATGTTTTGAGATTTCTCATTCACTTTCTAGTTTATCTATTATAGAACACCATTTTTTATTGGATGTCCTAAGAACAGTCTTATCATAAATGATTCATTTTCTCTATAAAAAAAAGGAATTCTTTGTTATTGTACTCACCTACATTATCAGTTGTTTCAGGTTGTTGAAGTGGCTCTCCTGATGTTATCCATTGAATCCCCTGATGTTTCTAGTGGGTTTTAGAAGGTTGCAGGGTGCTCAATTTTTTTTTCTTGTAATTTGGAGTCTATAGCCATGGTTCTAAACCATGGATTTAGACCTATTTCCATAGTTCTAAACTGTGGCTATAGGCTTAGTGTCGTGGTTCAGAACTGTGGCTTAAAGTCTTCTATGGTGGTTTCTACTTCCATGGTTTACAACTGTGGCAGTACACCTAGAGCCACAGTTTTTAATTGTGGCAATAGGTATTGTCCTATAGCCATGCCAATACTAGCCACGACCCATTAAATCATGGCTATTACCTATAGCTACAGTTTTAGGGTCTATAACCACGGTTTAAAATTGTGGCTATAGCCTAGTTTTCTAGTAGTGATTGTGGCTTTAAAACTGTCCAACCTAAGAAATACACAACATGTAATATTTACACGATTTTTAATTCTTGATTTATGAGTTACGCCAAAAAAATGCTTCTCCTCAGGTCAGAATAACCCTGCTTGAACATTACATGTCATGAACCATTTTTACGATGTGTATTCATTCACTACTATAGAATAGGAATTTAATAGTGCGGCCCTTTATCAGCGCTAGAAAAAAGTGCTGATAAAGGGCACTTTTATCAGTGCTAAAAAAATCGCTAATATTTTTTACTTTTTATCAGTACTTTTGTTTTAGCGTTGATAAAGAGTACCCTTTATCAGTGCTTTATTTTTAGTGCTCATAAAAGGATCATTTATCAATGCTTTTTTAGCACTGATAAAGGTATGAATAAAATGAAATAATGAAATAAATAAAAAATAAAAAATGAGTTTTCTAAAAAAATATTAAAAATTTATTGATTAAATAATTATTGATAAAAATGAATAAATTGATTATACTATATATAAATTATAAATACTAATAAATAATATAAATTAAATATATATATGTGTATGCAAAATGAAAATTAAACAAATAAAAACTAAAAATAAGTAAATTGAGAAAAATATTAAACATTTTATTAAGTAAATAATTATTGATAATTTTGATTTTACATTAAATAGACGTATATTTAGTGAATAATGGTTTATAATTAAAAATTAATATGAATTAAAAATACTGACTAATTGCATAGAGTAATAGACATAATTTAATGTCGTTTGATTTTTCAATTTAACATAGATCAAATGTGTGTTATATTGATTTCACATATAAGTAATTAATGCATTTATATATATATATACAACATACACACACAAAAATTATCCATTTTTTCAATATTGTTAAAGTGTACTTGTTTTTAATTTATTCAATTTCACTTATTTTTAACATGCATTCACTTAAGATTAAATATTTATTAATAATGTTAAAAATATGTTTGTAAAAAATATTTATAAATAAATATATTTACAAATGTACGTTTACTATATTTATACATTTATATATTTATAATTATAATTAAATAAATATTATTTTTTTAAAAGGTGTTTATATAATTATAAATAAATAATTATATATATTTAAATAATTATTAAATTTATAATATATTTATTTAAATAATTAATATATTTACTATATTTATATTTATATACATTTATTAAATATATATATATATATAATTATATAAATATATAAAATGATATAAATATTATTTTTTAAAATATTTATATAATTATAAATAAATAATTATAAAAATAGAATAAATATATTTAAATAAAGAATATATTTATTATATTTATATATTTATATATATATATATATTTATTTATTAAATATATATATATATATATATATTTACAAAAAAATATTTATAATTATGATTATAAATCCTTTTATCAACGCTTATTACTTAAACGTTGATTAAAGGTATCTTTATTAATGATTTTTTGGAAGCATTGATAAAAGTATCTCAATCTATTTTAAGAACTCTAACCATCGCGAATCAGTTCATGATATCTGAAACTCTCTGCGGAATCCACCTACTTCTGACACTCCTCCTCGGTGAATCGAAACTTGAATCAAGGCTCAAACAATTCTATGACTCGAATGATTCAAGGATCAAATAAATCCAAGGCTTGAACGTAAGTCTTTCTCTACTTTCTCTCGAACGTAAGTCTTTCTCTACTTTCTCTTGGGGAACTCGGGGTGTAAAAAATCAATGGTTCTAGTCGTGGTGGAAGTTATTTTGCAACTGTGAGTGTAGCGAGTTAGCCATTTTGGAAATTTGGCCATGGAGATCATCTATTTTGATGCTTGGAATTTTTAGAGTGTGAAACACCTATATTGTAAGCCTTCCCAGCTTCACTCCTAGGCTATACGCGCATCTCCTTCCTTCACAACTACAGTTGTGAATTAATGTATAGGGGATTTGTGAGCTACTCTTTTATTTATGTGAAAGTTTGGATGAATCATGGTTTATTTTTGTTGGATAAATAGTGTAATTAACCATATTATTAAAGTCTCATCCCATTTTACATCGTCTATATAATTTTTTATGTATTAATTTCCATGATGGTGGTTGGTTAGCCTATGAGACTGCTTTATGAAGTATTAAACTAACTATTTATTTTCGTATTTGTGTAGCAGAGACTTTAGATGGGGAGTGATGTTTTATAGATCTGTTAATTTTGTGATTCCACTTAGATTTTTGAGTGAAGTAAGGGTAGTCCACTTAGAAAATGTAACCTCATAGGAGTCATTTCATCTCGGTAGAGGCTAGTGTGTATGGGATAGATGTTGCAAGGGTTGGTGTGTTTTTCTCCCTTGTTTGTGATATATCTTGTCAACGTGTATTATTTCTTTATGCCAACTTCTTTATGGATCTCCCTAGAATCTTAAGGATGGGTCAATGTGTATTAGATGGCCTCCCTAGAATCCTTTAAATGGGTAGATCTGATGTGATGACCTCCCTAGAATCCTTAGGATGGGTCGGTGTGGTGATATGACATCCCAAGAGTCTTGAAATGTTTTCAAATATTTTATATACTATTAATATTAAATGTAATAATTCCTTAGGTTGTTACATCACTTATTCCAAAAAATAGAATGTAGGTTATCATATTCTATATATTAGAAATTATTTTTAGGTATTCATCATTTTAGGTCTATATGTATTGGTTCCACCCCTAGGAATCTCTGATTATCATCCATGTATATGAAATAACACTTTATTTATTAAAATGTTTTATCAATGCATTTTTATATCTTTTAGTTGATTGAATGAGAGTTTATTATTCTTGTTTATCATATTTGGGTTTCTTATTACTCCTTAATTTCCTATATTATATTTTCATTTGTTTAGGGTACTTGATGTATGTCAAACAACATTTATTATTGCAATTTGTTGCTTAAGACTCATCCCCCGTCTATTTTATAGACAACCGTCATCCTCATTCATTTCATCTCCCGAATAGTAATTGCATTTTGTTGCTTGTACTACTCTGAACAATAGTCATCCCATGGATGAATACCACTTAGAGTATTTCAAGCAATATAGATGCATGTCCAAAAAAGATGGAGGATGCGTGTCAAATAATAAAATGTAATGATAAATGTTTGGGAGATGAGATGATGAGCATGATAGTTGTTTATAACTTTCACCTTTGAATGAATTCAGAGGATAAAATTTTCCATAATGAAGTAATTATTTTCTTAAATTCAATTAACCATTTTCTTAAAATCATACTGAAATTATTTGAAGCAATCAAATGTTGGGTTTCCCTTATTAGAATTTTCTATAACTTTCACTTTTTATAATAAATATCTTATGTGTATTTATTTATTGTAAATAATTAATATTTTATGAACCCAATAGGATGAATATGAATAGAAAATGGATTCACACTAATCATTTGACAAAAGAGTATGAAGATGGAGTTAAAAGAGTTCATCAAGTTTGTAAGAGAGCATACATACGACCCTTCTCAAATCCTTTGTCCATGTTTACATTATTGTTATTCAAGACAAATTAGTCCAAAAGAGTTGGAAGAACATTTGATTTGTCATGAAATATATCAGATCTATAAATATTGGACTAAACATGGGGGAAAACTGAATGTGCATATCGATTGGGATGATACTACGGTTTATGGATCATTTGATATGAATACCAATGTAAATGATGATGGAGATCGCATGGAAGAAATGAAAATGGTAATTGAAGATGACCTTTATGATTGTCCAAATCTGTTTGAGAAGTTAAATAGTTGTGTCAAGAGACCATTATATACCAGATGTACTAAATACATAACATTGTCAACTATATCAAAGTTATATAATTTGAAAGCTGACAGTGGATGGAGTGACACCAGCTTTACAGAACTACTTGGTCTCCTGAATAATATTCTACCAGAAGAAAATGAACTACCATATCAAAAATATGATGCTAAACGAATGTTATGTTCAATGGGAATGATCTCTAAAAAATACATGCTTGTCCAAATGATTTCATATTATTTTGCAAGGACCATGAATTGCTCATAAAATATCCTAAGTGTGGTGCAGATCGATACAAGAAAAATGAATCAAGACCTTCAAAATTTGTATGATATTTTCCTATTATTCCACGATTTATAATACTATATGGATATTAGGAAACCGCGAGACAATTGACATGTCATATAGATACAAGAATTGAAAATGGGAACCTACGTCATCTAGCAGATTCTCCTTAGTGGAAGAAAATTGATTATGAATATCCTGAATTTGGAAATGAGTTGATAAACTTTTGTATTGTGTTATCTAAAGATGAAATAAATACTTTTGGCATGCAGATTAGTACTCACAGTATATGGCCCATCATGTTGGTAAATTATAATTTTCTATCATGGTTATGTATCAATCTCAAATACATTATGTTTTCTCTACTTATATATGGACCAAAGCAACCCAGTAATGATATTGATGTCTATTTGGCTCCATTGATCGAAGATCTGAAATTGATTTGGGATACAGGTTTTACAATGTATGATGCTTATAGAAGTAAATAATTCACATTAAGGGTCATGTTGTATGGGATGATAAATGACTTTTCCACTTATGAAAATTTATCAGGCTATAGCATTAAAGGAATGTTGGGATGTCCCATTTATGAAAAACGCACATACTCAGTTTGGTTAAAACATTCCTCAAAGACTATGTTTTTAGGACATCATAAATTTTTACCTCGACGACATAAATACTGATCCTGGATGACGACATTCAATGGGAATATTGAACAAGGTACAACACCATCTCCAGTAACGGGTGATCAACTGTATACTAAAGTAAAAGATATTGACACTGTTTTCGGTAAACCATTTTCGAAAAACCTTACAAAATCATATTAGAATAAGATATCAATTTTCTTTGAATTACCATATTGAAATTTTTTGTATGGCAGACATTTTCTTTATGTCATGCATATAGAAAAAAAATGTATTTGATAGTGTTATTTTCATGTTACTAAATGTTCCTGAAAAAATGAAAGATGGCATCAAGGCTAGGTTGTACTTGATTGAAATAGGGATAAGGGAAGAGTTTCCACTGGTGAAGGGTAAAATGCATACTTTTCTTCCTCTAACAACTGACACTCTATCCAGACAGAAAAAATTACAATTTTGTCTTTTCCTTAATAGTGTAAAAGCTTCACAAGGGTATTCATCAAATATCAAGAATGTTGTGTCAATGACTAATTTAAAGTTATAGGGACTAAAATCACATGACTGACATATTTTTATGCAAGATTTGATGCATGTTACTTTTCATTGCATTTTGCCTCAAAATGTACGACATAAATTAACCAGACTCTGCTTCTTTTTCAAATCTATATGCAGTAAGGTTATAGACCTAGTGAAGTTGTCAATCACGAATAAGGAGCTTGCAATCATATTATGTGAATTAGATATATTCTCCTCACCATCATTATTTGATATAATGGTCTACCTGATGGTTCACTTGGTTAGAGAGGTTCAACTATGTGGTCCTTTCCATTATAGATGAATGTACCTCATTGAATGGTATATGAAGATTTTGAAAGGGTATGTCAAGAATCGAAGTTGGCCAGAAGGTTTTATTGCAAAACGATATATTTTTGAAGAAGCTATTGAGTTATGTACAGATAACCTATCAGATGTTGACAGTATCAGTCTCCCAAAGTCTTGTCACAGCGGATGCCGTATGGGCGAAGGGATTTCTGGAAGAAATTTTGTTACAATTACCTTGACAAAGCGGGAGCAAGCACACCTTTACATTTTACATAATAGTGATGATGTTTATCCATACATTGAATACCACAATGAAATTCTTAGATATTTGAACCCATCAAGGGATTAAAGATGGATATCAAATACACATAATCAATAATTTATAGTATGGTCCTAAGATCAAATTTATAAGGAATTATCTGAAAATATGAACTCAATTATCGAATGACTTAAATGGATAGCCAGGGGATTGGATGTAAATGTTATATCTTACACTAGTTTTGTAATCAAAGGTTATACGTTCTATATAAAAGAATATAATGGCTGAAATATGATGCAAAATGGTGGTGTTATGCTTATGGTGAAAGTGATGCACATATCTAGTTCCAAGGATAGAAATCCAATTTATGCAAATATGTCATATTTTAGCATTATCAAACAAATATATGAGTTGGATTATACAACATTTCAAGTGTCAATTTTCTGTTGCAAATGGGTTAACAATATGAGTGTAGTGAAAGTTGATGAAATGAGCTTCATGAAGGTGAATTTCAGTGTAGAATGGAAAAAAGATGAGTCGTTCATAATGGCATCACAATTAGTGCAAGTATTTTATGTCTCAGATTTAACAAAAAATAATTGGTCAATTGCCCTACTGGTGACTAAAACAAATTTTGAGTTAGATGAAAATATAATTGAGGATGAACTTTTAATTAAGAGATCATAATCAGTTCATGTTAGTCCCAATATAGACAATGTATTGTATGTTAGAGGGGCCACAAAGAGGGGATTTGGATTCTTGATAGAGGGACCAAATTCCTAAAACCATTAAAAAATAAAGAGAGTTCAATGAGAAGGTAAATTTTTTTTTTAATATACTATGTTTTTCCTCATAATATTATATGTTATCTACTGCATTAACATAATCTAAATTAAATGTTTGACTACTCATGCAGAAAATGTCTTCTGCACATAATGATGTTACCAATCCCTCGGAAGAACAAACTATAATGAAGGAAACCCTTTGGGAAGATGTAAAGGTAATGTTATGATATACTTTCTCTATTTTTCCAAAAAATTATATAATGGGATTTTGATTTAATTTTCATTATTTCTTATAAAGTTCATTTATTTTAGAATATTTTTGTCCATATTTCATGCCTTTGTAGGAAGAGCAATGATGATGTCTTTGCTCAATCACAGAGGTAATATTGATGTTTGCACAGTAAAATCATTGTCCATAAATTAATGTATTATTTCATATTTATGTTTGATTTATTTATTTTTAGTATTACTTACATAATAATTTTTTTCTTATATAGGTGGATTCTTTTTTTTAAGTTGGAATGTTCTTCCTATCTTTTATGTATTTATGCACCAAAAATTACATAGACTTCTTCTCCCTCAAAACCTTTTCACCCCTGCAGTGTTGTCATTCGTCATTTTCCTTTAAGTTTCCCCCTCTACTCAATCACATAGGTAATTTTGATGTTTGCATAGTAAAATCATTTTCTATAGAATTAATGTATTTTTTCATACTTATGTTTTATTTGTTTATTTTTAGTATTACTCATATAATAATTTTTTTCTTATACAGGTGGATTCTTTTGTTCGATTTGGGGTGGTTTGTTCAAAGTGGCTCATGCTCGCAAGAGATTAGACTTTGAGCTTACAACTTAAACAATGACAATAAGAAAATGCATCGAGAATTCATACAATCATCATGAAAAGGTGAATCCCTGCTACTTATTTAATTAATTTTATCATCATTTTATCAACTATTTGTAAGTTAATTTCCTTATCATTTTTATCTAATACTTAATTAGTTTTTTCACAGATATTTTGGGAAGTCATATTGACTTGATGTTCTTAGCAGAAAAACCTTTCTCGTTAAAATCTAGAAGAGTGGAGTAAGCTCATGTGGTCACTGTGGTGACTTATCATTATATAATGGGCACATGAGCTTCCTCTACTCTTTTGGCTCTCAACAACAATAAAGGTTTTTCGGATAAGAACATCGAGTTAATATAAATTTTTGATGGTTTAGAAAATAAAGACAATGAAAATCATTGAAACATTGGTAGTTAGGATTTTTTTGAGACTTTGGGATGTGTAGAAATTAGTTGTACCTCAATCTGATGTATGGTGTGACTGGTATGAATCTATGTGCGTCTTTTTATTTAAAATTGACATCAATTTTAGTAAAATGGACAACTAACCTACTCAAAAACCAAAAAAACACATTTGGATTGTTTTAATACTTTATTAAAATGATCCATAAGTCATTTTTACGTGTAGGAATCATCCACACCTTAATTCAATACATGATGTGCTCGATATGACTCAAAGTGTCTGTTATCAGATTAAAATCGATATTTTAATTCAAAAAGTTTCACTTGCTGAAAACTAATCAAATGCACTTGAATTTTCTTGATAATTTATGACAACTATTCATAAGTTATTTCTGACATGTAGTAATTAGCCTCAACTTAATTCAATACACGATGTTCCCAATATGACTCAAAGTATTTGTTATCAGTTTAAAATCAACATTTAAGTTCAAAAAGTTTCACTCACTAAAAACTGATCAAACGTGCTCAAATTTTCTTTATAATTAATTATAATGATTCATAAGTCATTTTTGACATGTATGAATTGGTCTCACATCGAACCTATACACGATGTGATCGATATGAGTCAAAGTGTGTGTTTCCTATTTAAAATGACATTTTAGTAAAAAGACAAGTGGCACACTCAAAACTAAGCAAAAACATTCATATTGTTTTCACACTTAAGAAAAATGATCCATAATTCATTTGATACATGTAGGAATCAGAGTCACCTCAATCTGATGCATGGTGTGACCGGTATGACTCTAAGTGCGTCTTTTTGTTTAAAATTGACATCAATTTTAGTAAAATGAACAAATAACCTACTCAAAACCAATCAAAAATATTCATATTATTTTGATACTTTAAAGAAACGATCCATAAGTCATTTGTGATGTATAGTAATCAGTCTCACCTCAATCTATTACACAATGTGTCCGGTATGACTCAAAGTGTTTGTTGTCAGTTTAAAATCGACATTTTAGTTCAAAAAGTGTTACTCATTGAAAATCGATCAAACGTGTTTTTATTTTCTTGATAATTTTGTAAAACGATTCATAATTCATTTTTATGTGTAGGAATCGGTCTCACATCAAACCGATACGCGATGTGATCAGTATGAGTCAAAGTGTGTGTTTCCAGTTTAAAATGATATTTTAGTAAAAAAGACAAGTGACGTACTCAAAATCAAGAAAACACATTAATATTGTTTTTATACTTTAAGAAAAAAATCCATAAGTCATTTGAGACATTTAGAAATTATTCACACCTCAATCTGATGCACGGTGTGACAGACATGACTCAAATTGTGTCTTTTTGTTTTAAAATGGACAACTGACCTACTCAAAACTAAGAAAATGCGTTGGACTATTTTTATACTTTATAAAAACGATCCATAAGTTGTTTGTGATGTGTAGGAATCATCCACACCTCAATTCAATACACGATGTTCCCAGTATGACTCAAAGTGTTCGTTATCAGTTTAAAATCAACATTTTAGTTCAAAAAATGTCACTCACTAAAAACCAATCAAACGTGCTCTAATTTTCTTGATAATTTGAGATAACGATTAATAATTAATTTGTGACATGTAGAAATCCTTCTCACGTCAAAACGATACATGATGTGATTGGTATGATTCAAAGTGCGTGTTTCCAGTTTAAAATGTCATTTTAGTAAAAAAGACAAGTGACGTACACAAAACTGAGCAAACATATTCATATTATTTTCATAATTTATGAAAATAATCCATAAGTCATTTGAGATATATAGGAATCATATGTTCCCCAATCTGACGTACGGTGTGACTGGTATGACTCCAAGTGCGTCTTTTTATTTAAAATTGATATCAACTTTAGTGAAATGAACAACTGACCTGCTCAAAACCGAGTAAATGCATTCGGATTGTTTTCATACTTTACAAAAATAATCAATAAGTCATTTGTGATATGTAAGAATAAATCACACCTCAAACCAATACATAATGCGCCTGATATGACTCAAAGTGTCCTTGTCAATTTAAAATCAACATTTTAGTTCAAAAAGTGTCGTTCATGCAACCACTAGGTTGCACCCATGAGGCTTTTTCTTATACTTATTTAATTAATTTTCACATATATAATGCTTGAATACGAACAAAAATTGGTGTGGCATGTGAGAATCAACCACAACTCAATCCGATACATAATGTTCGTGGTATGACTCAAAGTTTAGTTTAAAATTAACACTTTCTGTTAATTTATTTCTTTATATTATTACTAACATAAGAATTGTTTTCTTATACATGTGCATTCTTTTTCTCAAGCAGGGGTGGTTTGTTCGGCAATAACATGAGTCGGGGTCTGGATCAAAAGACAAAGGAACATTGATGTTTTTTAATCTATGTAATAATTTGTACTTATGTGATTGTATAAATCGATGTTTGAAATATCTATAATATAATGTTTTTCTTGTATTTGTGTTGTAAATTCCATTTCATTTAAATTCTATATTGGTACCTGGTTTTGTTGATATCTGGTGGTGTTTATGGCGTTGCGATGTGTTGTTACAACACATTGCACTGGTGTTGAAGTGTGTTGTTACAACACACTGCAATATGCCCCTTTATCAACGCTTTTGAAAGTGCTGATAAATTCATCCTTTATCATCTCTTTTGAAGGCGTTGAAAAGTGTATCATTTATCAACGCTTTAAAAACGTTGATAAATGTATTCTTTATCAACGCTTTAAAAACGTTGATAAATGTATTCTTTATCAACGCTAAATAAAAACACTGACAAAAGACAAGGGCTTTTAATCTCACTCTGATAGTCAGCGCTTCTTTAGTGCTGATAAAGACCATTTTTAGTGCCGTTAAAGGTCTATTATGTAGTAGTGATTTCATGTCATGAACCCATTTCACAACATCTGCCCGACAACAGTTACATGTCGTGTAATCTATATACACAACGTGTAAATGCTCTGCAGGCATATTTAAGCCCAACTTTTGTAAAAGAGCTCGTACCACCTCTAAAGCCTTTCAAACTCACGAGAAACCCTCGTAAGCCCCTTTTACATGATTATACCCAGACTCCATTAATTCAAAAAAATATACATCTCTGAACTTTGAGTCATTTTCCCCAGCAAAAAACTCTCCATCCTTGAGGAACTCTACCACCAAAGTTCAAAGACGAAGGAAAACTCAAACAAAAGAGGCTTAACGAAGAGCTCAAAGAGAAACATACCTGAAAAAAAGATGAGATCTTACACCGGTAGAACCTACAATGGCACCAGGCCACTGCCAACTCCGCCAGCTAGCCTAACATCCCTCTGGTACTCTCTCGAACCTCTTGACCACCATTCGACATCCATCCAATGTCCAAGACACCTCTTTTGAGAGGTTCAAACTTCCAGAATCCCATCCTGAAGCCCGGTCCAAAATCCAGCCCGTCAAGTGATTGGAAAGTTCAAATTTCCTTTGAATTTCAAATGATCATGAGAACAAGGGCATTATAACCGATGTGTGTGTGTATGCAGTTTTCATGTTTTCTCTCAAATTTTCAGGTATTGATTTCATTCGTCGTGGTTTGTTTTGATCCATTAATGGACATGTTGAGATACAGTGGTGACCATGGGGCACATGGAGTTGGTGTAACAACTACTGAAGCTTTTGTTTTATTCTGGGGGTATTGATGTATCAGCCAAGTCGACCTATTGTATTTTTATTTGTAGTATTTCTGGTCTTGGGTTTGTGTGATATATCTTGCTTTTGTTGTGTATTATAAGGTGATGTTCAGATATTTGAGTTGTGTATGTTTCCAGATGAGAATAATATGTTTTATTGATTTTGTCTCAATTGGATGTTTACTCTACTTATGTTATGTTTGGATTGTTTATAATTTTGAATTATTTATTTCATTTGCATGGAAGTCTGATGTATGGATACGCCATGTCAAATTCTCGATTGGTTTTTATTGCGTGGTTTTATTATTGTATGAGGGTGAAACTGTTCCCACGTGGTTTCATTTTGATACCCTGACACTTGTCATCAGCCCGAGGTGATTGGGAACACGCATCGAGCCTTGTGTTTTCTTATGCTACATTTAGGCATAGAGATATCCTGCAAAACCCTCCACCCTAACTCTATCGAATTCGCGTCCTTATATTATTGCTCTTTCTTCAACATATATTAATTTAAATAAAACGAGAGTTGAAAAGATTGAAAATAACCAAACATGAATTAATCCAACTCAAGAAAAGTGACAATTGACGACGAATTGTAAGAAGGGTTTACGATATTTATGAGAGGACACCATTTATGAAAATATATAATTAATGCTGGTTAATGACATCAAAATAAATTCAAAATAAAAGATTATCACTATTTGAATGATGAATGAGAATTAATTTATTGTAAGACTGATTTATGAGAAGATTTATTAATAAATTCATTTTATGAACATATTTATCATGAGATTTGTAGTTGAGGTTTGACTTAGTGGTAAGCACCCCATAATTCTACATGGAAAATGGGGGTTCAAAACCCATTGGGCGCAGGTACTGTAGCTCTACTGTAGCAGCCGAGATACTGTTGCAACGGTGGCACTGTAGCGGCGGCAGGGGCACTGTAGCAGCGGCGGGTACTGTAGCAGTGCGGGTACTGTAGCAGTACTATTTACAGAATGGGCTTTGGGCAAAAAAATTGGGCCTACGGGCTATGTAATGGGCTAAATGCCTACTGGGCCTTCGGGCTATGTGATGGGTCTCCCTCTACCCAGTTAAAGAGGTCTTTGCTTTGTTTCAATAATAAAAATGAGGCTTCAGCCCCAAACTTTTTTAAAAAAAATATTTATCACGAGATTCAATTGATGTTTAAAAAAAATTAAATCTTTGAACCATCTAGTAAATAATTTCAAAAAATGAATTTATGGTGATTTTATATTGATTTTATCATATGTATTTTTTTAATTTTTTTTGATTTGATTTTATTATAAAATATATAAATTGGTTTGTAAAAATGCCATTTTCAATTTCGAATTAAACCCCCCCATCCACACCTTGGTATTATTCGGTCACCGTCGTCCATCGGTCCGGAAACGACATTTTTCCTACAAAAATCGACGGTGCATATTGGGCTGTCACCGAAATACATCACAGTACTGTAATCCGGTATGGTTCTTGATCCGCCGGAGCTCGCGAAATGGACGGTTTCCCGGTGTATGGTCTTAACGGGCGACGAGGGGTGGCCAACATGGTAAGCCGCGCAATGCTATCGTGCGCCTGTGTGCGCTCGGCACACCGCCATTCTCACCTCCCACCAGAGAGCCACCCACCGTCTCTTCTTCTTATAGTCTCTCTTCCCACGTCCACTCCCACACATTTGGTTGAAATCCTTATCATCTCCTGCATCTGCGTCCATTCTTCATTTATTACTCCTCCCGTAGCTGTATTCGCATCGTAAGGTACTACTTCGATCGAATTTGAATCTTGATTTTCTCGATGAGCTTTGCGGGCGCCCGTTGGAAATATTATTTTCGCCCCGTTTGATTGTTTGGGATATTAAGACCTTTGCTAGTGTCGATGCATCGTTTTGTGAATTGGTTTGGATTTTTTCTCAGGCTTTCTATTGGCGTGTCTACGCGTGCGAAGAATTTGCATGACTTTTTTATCTGTAGAGAGTTGTTTGATCGATAAAAGCTCAAAAGCGATGCTTTGGATCCATTTCAATTCCAATTTCTTGGCTCTTGACTTTATTTTCCTTGGTTCCTGGTGCAGAATGTTGAAACTTAAATTATCAATTGTGTTTTTAGCTTTCATGCCTTCATGATGATTTCAAACGGGAAACTGGATCGGTAAATAGCCTGCCCAAGGCCAGGAACGATAGGATTGTGATAGTTTATGGGCATAATACATGGCTTTGTTCAGTAGTCCCTGCATTTTGTATCCAAGCTAGTTTTTTAGATTCTTATATCATACGTTTTCCTATGATTTCAATGGGGGCTCTATTTTTTATCTCATCTCTAGAAGATGGCATGCTGGTTGTGATCTATCCTTGCAAAAAAAAAGAAGAAATTGATTTTTTTTTTTTAGACCATGGGCTCATTAGGAATCCTCAATGAACACCATCAGTCCTGAATTTTGACCTTAACATCAGGGGGCTCATGTCTTTTTTCGGGAGATCTTAACACAATCCTGTTCATCCATGAGAAGAGTGGGGGTTATGTGTTGTCCAATCATGAACTGCAAGGTTTTGAAGCTGTCAGCGCTGCTCTTGGCCTTTTGAATCTGCCCTTTTCAGGTCATTTCCAACAAATGAACGGGATGCCAGAGTTGCGAGGAAGTCGGCGTTCAAAGAAGGTTAACAATGTTCAAGAGAATGTTGCTGCTTTAGTTCCGGCTGCTCGGCGTACTGCTGGAAGGGGCAAGGCTCCCCAGACTACAATTACAAAATCACCTTTCACTAAACCAACTAACCAAGCTCTTGTTCAGCCACGGCCAAGGCAAGCTGGTAGGGGCAGGGGGGCAAGAGCAATGAATCAAGATAAAAAGGCCAATCTTCTTGGCGCTGGAGTTGGTGCCCCAGGGCTCCCTGGCTTGATCCTTGCAGCAAGAGAGGCTATCCCTAATATTGATGACTTGGTTGCTAAAAAAGTTTCAGAAAAATTGCCCGTTTCTGACGATGATGGCACGGCGAATCCACTTCCTGAGAGGGTACCATTTTTACGTTCTCATTGCCATTTCTTCTATTCTCTAATAAATTAAAATCTTGTTTAATTATGCATAATTAATTCCTCCCCCTAGCCCTTCAATAAGATATGGAGAATAAGAACATGAAGCAAATACAGCACTTACTTTCTCATGGGGGTTTGAGTCTTCTGAAAATAAGTTGATCGCTTACTCAAAGGATAACTGGATAAAGGCTGCATTTGAATGATCAACCCATTTTAGAAAATTCAAACCCTTTATTGTATTTTGTGGTATTGACCACTGTAATTTTGCCAACTTTTACAGAATCTGAGAGATTCCTAAAACATAATGAAAATCAGTAAATTCTATTGTTGTAGCTTTTAAAAGAGGTGTTTAGTCTTATTCTAACAAGACTTTAAAAAGGTCTATAGAGGATCCAATTGCATTGTCTAGATTTTTCAAGCCATGGAAGCAAAGTATCTACTTAAGTGGCTTCAAAGTTTCAATTTGTATCATTGACCGGGTATTTTTGTTCTCAAGAAATGCAGACTTTGATTAAAGTTCATTTTATTAAAGTCACTTGATTATTCTCATTTTGAGGAAACTTCCTTTTCAAGGAATTTTCCATGCCTTTTCTCTCTTTTATGGTTGACAACTTTTAAGTAATCCACCATGCATTGACGAGCATGTGTTGTGAGAGTGAGCGTGAGACCATTTGACCCCTAATTTATTGGCTTCAACCCTTACTACTTAAAAATCCCAATTCTAAGTTTTTTTTTTCCATTTTCTTTGTTTTTTGATCGGTGGTAAGCTCTCATAACTTAAATGATGCACTGATTCTAACTATTTTGTTCATCGAATGAAGTGTATTTCTCCCCTCAATCTTACAGGTTCAATTTGGAAACTCACCTCTATACAAGCTAGATAGAAAGCTAGGCAAAGGAGGCTTTGGGCAAGTTTATGTTGGAAAAAGGGTGACTGGTGGTGGTGGGCATGGAGGGCCTGATGCCTTAGAGGTTTTTTCTTTTCTTGTTCTCATCCTTCTTCAATTTCTCCTATAAGTAGTAGTACTGAATGAGTGTGTGAATAAATTTAAGGATAATTTGTTGCTGCAAATACACTTCTGTTTTGTAGGTTGCATTGAAGTTTGAGCATCGAAATAGTAAAGGATGCAATTATGGTGTTCCTTCGGAGTGGCCAGTATATAGGTATGCAAAATTACATGGTTATAGTTTTCATATCACTGTGATAGTCAGTGTTAATTAATTATTCTGTTCCTGACTGTTGTGTCTTCTTAAGTGCTCTGAATGGTTGTTATGGCCTTCCGTTGGTCCACTACAAAGGTTGTCAGGGAGATTACTACATCCTTGTAAGTTTTGAACTTTTAAATTGATTTTACGTTTCACTGATGAGCTTTTAAATTGATTTTACGTTTCACTGATGAGCTTTTAAATTGATTTTATGTTTCACTGATGACCGACTAATAATTCCTGATATACTTCTTTTCTGTGCTTGGTTCTGCGAAACATAGGTCATGGACATGCTAGGCCCAAGTCTATTTGATGTTTGGAACTCTAACAATCAAATGTATAATAGCAATCTCCATTAAATTGTCCTGTGATTTTTTGAGTCTTAATTGTCATATGGCATTTCATTGTTTTTGCTTCTTGCATAGGCTCTCTGAAGAGATGGTTGCTTGTATTGCTATGGAGGCAATATCTATACTCGAGCAATTTCATTTGAAAGGGTAATCCATATTGTTGATTCTGTTTCCCCCTTTATTATATTCATTATATTCATGTTTGTAGTTGGTTTCCATCCTCAGTTATGTTCACGGAGATGTAAAGCCGGAAAACTTTTTGCTTGGTCTACCTGGAACACCTGATGAGAAGAAGTTATTTTTGGTTGACCTTGGCTTGGGTATGTCTCCTTATAGAAACATGCTCCTGTTGTTTAGAAAAAACATTCTTGAATTTAAAAGGTGCAGTCTTTTTACTTCAGCTTCAAAGTGGAAGGATGCATCTTCGGGTCTTCATGTTGATTATGATCAAAAACCTGATGTTTTCAGGTGAGCTTATTGAGTAAACTTCCTTTTTCCTTTTTCCTTTTTCCATTTTTTAGGTGAACTTATTGAGTAAACTTCCTTTTTCCTTTTTCCATTTTTTAACTGAAGGCATTAACACCACTTTTGATAATTTTTTGTGCACTGTTTCTAGATTTGTAAGTGTAGCATTGGTCTGAATTACTTTTGTAATAATCTATGTACTTTCACTGTTTGTTATGACAGCTAGTTTTTTTTTTTTGCTGGCAGAGGGACTGTTCGTTATGCCAGTGTACATGCACATTTGGGTAGAACTGGAAGCCGCAGGGATGACCTTGAGTCTTTAGCATACACCCTGATATTTTTGCTTAGAGGAAAACTTCCCTGGCAAGGTTTTGCTGTAAGTTCACTCCAATTTCCTTCATGCATTACTTACCATTTGCTCCTTTTCAGCTTGAAGTTTTCTTTTTTTTTACTTGGGAAATATATATAATGGATTCTTGGAATGCAGGGGGATAATAAAGGATTTCTTGTTTGCAAAAAGAAAATGGCAACCTCACCAAACATGCTTTGTGGCTTCGGCTTATGTCCGCCCCCATTTCAGAACTTCCTTGAGTTTGTGACCAATATGAAGTTTGACGAGGAACCAAATTATTCCATGCTCATTTCCATTTTTGACAATTGCATAGGATATATTGCATCACTCCGGCCTATTAGCATAGATGGAGCTCTGAAGGTTGGTTTTCATTGATCTGGAAGCAATGATTTTAAATGTTGGTGATTTCAATTACTTAAAAACTGTTATGCATTTTTATAGGTGGGTCAGAAAAGAGGGAGGTCTCATGCTGAGTTGGAAAATGGGGAGCAGCCTAAGAAGAAGATTAGACTGGGTAATCCAGGCAGCCAGTGGATTTCAGTTTATAATTCCAGAGCACCAATGAAACAAAGGTAATTTGTAGAAAGCTAAACACACAAAATGCAAAAGGGCTTTGCTTTCTTCTTATGGGTGGTTTTATGCGTCATGCCTAAGATTTTAGCTTCCTTCTGAAATTCCCCTGATACGTTGTGCCTCTTTTATAAGGATAGGTGCTAGAGGGGCTCATTAACGCCGGTTGTATTTCAATATTTTCTTTTTTCTGTGATGTGTTTTTTAATGAATTTTTGAATACATTGCCACATTTAAAAGAATTTAATGTCCAATGGTTTGATATTCACACACACACAGGTATGTATGTTTTGGAAAGTGGATTAGGATGTTTGATTTTTTTGGCTTATTCTGTTGTGTTCAATTATATGAGCTGTTTTTGATTGTTCGTTTGCTTTTCCCGTGTTCATTAAATTTCTTTTTGCCCGTGTATCTAGGGTAATGTTGTACACGAAATCAAAAAAATGATGATTAATATAATTTCCTATTAACAAAAATAGATAGATTTTTGATGTCATACAGCGGATTAAGGGTAATGTTGTACACGAAATAAAAAAAATGATGATTAATATAATTTCCTATTAACAAAAATAGATATTTTTTGATGTCACAGCGGATTAAATGAATCCTTACGCAAGGAGTTTGTGGAGAAAACAGGGAGAAACTAAGAGAAATAATCAATAGATATATATTCCGTCAAAAAGCGTTTCTCTTAAAACAATAACTAAGGCTTTTTATAAGCCAAATCCCCTAATAGATATTAAAAAACAGATATACAAAACATCTTCCTATCTAAAGAAACAGAAAGAGTAGGTAGACAAAATATTTTTCTATCTAAAGAAAAGGAAAGAGACCAAAAGACTAGCAACTGGGCCAATAAATGTGGTGCAGCAAGGACCCAGCAGGCTAATAAATGGGGTGCAGCAGGGACCCAACAGGCCAATAAATGGGGCACAGCAGGGACCAGCCACTGCTATACCCGCTGGCTGGCCTGGCTCGGCTGTGGGTGTGGCAGGGAGTCCCCAACTACTGCTACATCAGTCGCCCCCTCTCGAAATGGACCCGGCCTCGAATGAAGATAGAGCGGCTCCTGCGATGTGAACAGCTTTAAATCAGCCACGTTGAACGTAGAAGAAATCTCCCAGCCTTCTGGAAGATCTGCCACATAAGCATTGTCGTTGATACGCTGCGGAATTTTACATGGCCCGAGTTTATTATAAGCTCCCACCAGAAACCGTTCTTTCAGAAGATGCACCATAACAAGATCTCCCTCCTCATAAACAGCTTGCCTCCTATTCTTATCAGCTGCCTCCTTGTACTTGGCATTAGAATTTCCAATATTACGGATGATCTCAGCTTGAATACCGTCGATGCGAGAGGCCATATTCTTGGCGGCTACACTTTTACCAGGCAGCTTGGGCAATGATATAAGATCTGGAATATGCTTAGGCGGCCTCTGACACACCATTTCAAAAGGAGTCTTCCTGGTGGTCCAATTCACCATGTTATTGAAAGCAAATTCAGCCGGGGCGAGGACGAGATTCCATTGCTTAGGCCGACCACCACACAAACACCAAATGAGAGTACTCAGTGTGTGGTTTACCACCTCCGTCTGTCCATCTATTTGGGGATCGAGTGTGTTGCTGAAATTAAGATTCGTCTGAAGTGTTCTCTACAAAGTGCGCCAAAAGTTGCTAAGAAAACGGGTGTCACAGTTGGATGTGATATTCTTTGGAATGCCTTGGAGCCGTACCGCCTCTCAGAATAAAAGGGTGGCCACATGAGAAGCGTCAACCGTCTTCTTACATGGGATGAAGTGTGCCATCTTTGAAAACCGGTCCACTACAAAAACAGAATCATAGAACCATTGGGTGCAAGGTTACCCCAAAATAAAGTCCATGGAGATATATTCCTACGACACTTCTGGAACTTCTTGAACGGACAACGACATTTACAAGCTAGTATTTTGAGTCCTCCCTTTGTTTGGTAGATAACACACCATTGCACCACCCTTGTCACATTATGCTTTAATTGTGGCCAAAAGAAACGTTTCTCAACCAAGGAAATAGTTTTGTCCTTCCCGAAGTGTTCGCGGCGGTGAAATTCCATAGCTATATTCTCCCAGACTGAACCTTGTGGAATGCACAAGCTGTCCTTGAAGAAGAGAAAACCATCCTACAACATGAAAGCGCCAACAAACTTACCTTGTTGACAACATGCCCCATTCATCAGCGAAGTCCGCATCATCATGATACTAGTCCTTCAAATAATGAAAGCCCACCACCTCATTCTGCATTGCGACGAGTATGCGTGCTTGCTTGCTTAACGTGTCCGTGACTAGATTTTTCCGTCCACTTGTGTTTGGTTACAAAAGTGAATTGCTGCAGATTCTTCTAAGAATGAATGTACTTGAGAGCCTCATGATCTGTATGGAGAACGAACTCTTGCTGAAAAAGATACTGCTTCCAATGTTTCATGGCCTGAACTACCACATAAAGCTCAATCTAGTATGCGGCCCACTGGCGCCTTGACTTGCTAAGTTTCTCGCTTATGAATGCAACGGGACGCCTAGATTGAGATAACACCTCATCAATGCCAATAACAGAGGCGTCGATTTCCAGCTTGAAAGGCTTGCTGAAGTCAGGTAACGCCAAAATAAGAGTGGAAGAAAGCTTTGTCTTTAATATTTGCGAAGCTCTCATTGGCAGCGTCGTCCCAATGAAACTTCTCCCTTTTCAAGCAATCGATGAGTGGTGCCATGAAGCTCAATCTTGTATGTGGCCCACTTGCATCTTGTAGAGTTTCTCACTCATGAATGCAACGGGGCGACCAAATTGAGATAACACCTCGTTGATGCTAATAACATTGGCGTCGGTTTCCAGCTCGAAAGGCTTGTTGAAGTCAGGCAACGCCAAAATAGGAGCGGAAGAAAGCTTGTCTTTAATATCGGCAAAACTCTCATTGGCAGCATTGTCCCAATGGAACTTCTCCCTTTTCAAGCAATTGGTGAGTGGTGCCATGAGGCTCAATCTTGTATGTGGCCTACTTGCGTCTCGTCTTATCGATTTTCTCACTCATGAATGCAACTGAGCGCCTAGATGGAGATAGCACCTCATCGATGCTAATAACAGAGGCGTTCATTTCCAACTCGAAAGGCTTTGCTTAAGTTAAGCAACGCCAAAATAAGAGCAGGAGAAGCTTGTCTTTAATATTGGCGAAACTCTCCTCGACATCGTTGCCCCAATGGAACTTCTCCCTTTTCAAGCAGTCGATGCGTGGTGCCACAATTGAGCTAAACAAACTTGCGATAAAATGTAGCTATTCTGTGGGAACTCTGCAATCCCCCAACTGTTTGGGGTCGCGACCACCTCTCAAATGATCCACACTTTCTCCTCATCAACTTGGATTCCATCGACCAATACGACATAACCAAGGAAAATCAGTCTGGAAACATGGAACTGCATTTCTTAAGGTTGACATATAACGTGCTCTCCTGCAAAACTCGAAACACCCCCCCTGAGATACTCAATATGCAGGGAATTGCTAAATATGAAAATATCATCAAAATAAACCACAATGAACTTATTAATGAAGGGATTCATAACTTGATTCACGAGTCTCATAAAGGTGCTCGGGGCGTTAGATGATCTGAACAACATGACCAACCACTCATAGGGCCCCTCCTTAGTCTTGAAAGTTGTCTTCCATTCATCACCTGGTCGGATGCGAAGGTGATGATATCCCCACTCCGAAGATCCAACTTTGAATATATCGTGGCCCCTTGTAGCATGTAAACATATCATCCAATCATGGAATTGAAAATCTATACCTGATCGTGATTTTGTTGATGGCCTGACTATCCACACGTCCGCCATGTTCCGTCTTTCTTGGGCACTGACAAAACTAGAACTTTGTAGGGACTTATGCTCTCCTGCATGCAACCCTTAACAAATCTTGTACCTGTCCCAGGAGGAAATCATGTTCCGTTGGACTCATGCATTAGTGTGGTAAGTTGGGAAGGATGCTCCCGAAACCGACTCTATATGCTGCTGTGTAACACCCCGCCCTTACCTCATTGGCTTGAGGAGGCGGTGAGAGTTACTTGGCCTTAAGCGATGTTCCCAAGGCGCCAAAGGCTGGCAATAAATGCCAAGGGCTTCGAGAATAATTGGGGAACGATTTGCCCTTAAGACAAAACTAACCAACCAACAACCCATAAACTATATGTTGCATATCAACAAAACAATTCAACCGTGTATTACCAAAAAGACAACCAAGTTGTTCAACAATACAACCCAAAAACCCATACAACCAAACACAAAATTAGAGTACTATGCGGAAGACTAAACAAAAGACCCAAAATAAACCAAGACACACTCCACGACTCCACCCCAAGCTTCATGCTCCAAGCGCCACCACATCTCCCAAGCATCACCACGAACCACTAGAAATGAGATGCCTTACCTTTACCCGTGTCCCGGTATACGACATCTGCAAAAGCACCAAAGTGCCAAAGCAAGAGTGAGTATAAAACTCAGTAGGTTTTCCCCAATGTCTTCCCTACTCACGCCACTAGGATAGAAAAGTTAGTCACATTTATATAAAATAGTTTATATAAAACAATTTACCAAAACAGTTTATAACCAAATATAAACAAGTTTCCAACAAGTTATTTTTCCAGAAAAATAACTAAACAACCTTTAAAACCATTTCACAATATTTCTTTTTGGCATACCCAACCATTTCACAAACCCATGCAACCAACCATGCATGCAATGTTATGACAGTTTCATACTCATGAGCGGTTTCTCGTCGATCTACCAAGTCGTCACAAGGTAATTGCTTCCCATGTGCCATTACTCCTTTGGCACCGAGCAAAAGGTCATATTTCAACCAAGCCCCGTATATGCAATTTCCATGTGCCATTACACCTTTGGCACCGAGGATAGGGTCATATTTCAACCAAGCCCCGTATATGCAATATGAACACACAACACATATGCCCAATGATCAATCCAAAACAAACCTTTCAATAAAAACACCTTTTTATTGAAAACCATTTCCGTCAAAACCATTTCAATAAAACTGAACTTTTATTGAAAACCAATGCACGACCAATTTCAAAGCAACATTTAATTTCAATAAAACTTCCCCCTTTTATTGAAAACGTCTAATCCCAATCATGTGCCAACAATCCAGGAAAATCTCCTTTTTAAAATCCACATTTTAAAATCAAGAACCAAATCACTTATTCAAAATCTCCAATTTTCCAGATTTCACAACCATCACTCAAGAAGGTTTCCAACAAGTGTCCAATAACCAAATCACAATCAATTCAACACCACACATACAATTTGAAAGCCTGCCAATCAGTTCTACTAAGTGGAGTCAAGAAAGAAGCCTCCTACCTCGAAGGTTTTGACGAAAACCACAACGAACGAAGAACGCACAAGAAATCCGGGTTGATTCTTCAAGAATCCGCTTTAGATCTTTTTTTCTAGCAAATCAAGACCAAATCTCATCATATTTGGCATCCACACACTTAGATCTACCCATAACGAGCGTAGATCTAAGAAACCGAAAGAAGAGGAGAAGTAGATCTAAGGAACCGAACAAGAACGAAGAAGAACGATTACATACCACAAGAATCTGGCTTCGATTCGCCAAAGGAACCTTCGGATCGCCTCCGGAACGATGGGAGAACCTTCTCTGGCTTAAGGAGGAGCAAAATCCCGAGTTATGGCCGCTTAGGAGGAAAAACGAGCCATTTAGAGGAAAAAACGAGTGAGATCCACTTTTTTAGGATCTCATTTAAGTGCCCGCAGGGTTAGTTCGCACGGTTTAACAAACCGTGCGCTAACCGTGCGTTAGCTACTGCCTCGGCAGACCCTCGCACGACCTCCTCGCACGGTCTCCCGAACCGTGCTCCAACCGTGCAAAAGCTACTTCCTCAAAGTGCCAACTACACACGGTTTGGCCGCATGGTTTAGACAAACCGTGCGCCGCCCGTGCGACTTCCCCTTTTGCCTCAAAACTTCATTCCAAGTTCTCCCGACTCTCTCATCATCACCCTTAACTTTATAACCATTAAAAGCATTAAGTACGGGTTACATACCGGAAACCGGAGGTACTACATGCTGGATGTCTCTTCTTGGCGGTAAACCCACCGGTAGCTTGGTGGTAAGCCCGTCGGTAGCTCGTCGTGCATAATACTTTGGAACTCATCGAGCAACTCCTGAAGGGGTGGCAAAATGCCGGTAGGGATGTCCACGAAAGCCTTGGCCGCCACGACCAAAGGATAGGTCACCGCTTCTACCTTCCTGAAATTAGCAGCTGCACACAGTGAAACAACAAATTTTCCAGTTACCTAAGTGTTCGAGTGCCTTGTTAAAGGTGAAGTGAGTCGAGCCTTGTTCTTGGTGAACTCCACTGTATTGACGCGACCCTTGTAGTGAGTATCAAGATGGAATTGCCATGGATGCCCCAACATAAGTTGGTGAACATCAATCTGCACCACGTTGAAGTCACGTTGTCCTCTACCATTCAATGGAGAATGGTACGTTGCATTGTTCGGTGACTCGGTTGTCGTCCATTAACTTGATCCAGCCAACACGATAGGGCGTTAGGTGCTTCGTCGTTTTTAAGTATAACTTGTCCACCACGTCTCGTGAGATCAAATTTTCTTGACTCCTGTCATCGATGATGAGCTGGAGCACTCGTCCATTGACCCTGCATTGAGTGCGGAAGAGATTGTGTTGCTATGGGTCTTCCTATGCCAACTCGGTGGTCATCACCAGGTGTTACACCACTTGGATTTCCCGACCCTCGTCAACGATGCCCTCCGGGTCGATGATGTGGTGCTCCTCCTCGTGGTCATCATCGACCGCCACCTCCTCGCCATCGATTTTCATGTTAACCCGGCCTCAGTTCTGACAATTATTTGAGAGGTTCTTGGGTTGCTAGCACTGATAACACCTGTCGTCAAACCGTTAGACATAAGGATTGATTTTTTGCCAAGGTTTAAGGTGCTGTCCAGGCTGCGTTCGACTATTGGCGGTACCTGCATGGGGTTGTTTGGGTCGGTCTTCTCTTGACTTGTCGTCTCAGGGCCTTTGCCCTCCCTATGCGGTGGAGGCAAACCCAGGGTTCTGCTTGGCTGAATCCCAGGCTCTAGACATCATAGGGGTAGAATGGGGGCGGGCGTCACTGCAGTTGATCCTCCACCCGTAGCGCTCGATTAATCGTCTTGTCCAAACTGAATGAAATGATGAGCTGCACTTGATCTTGAATGGCTGAGTGAAGGCCTCTATAAACTTCGAGATCTGTTGGCCTTCTGCTTCTTGAAGATTGTTTTGAGCCGAAAGTTGGCGGCAGCCTTGGGTGTATTGCTGCACAGTCCATGGACCTTGGCGGTGGTCCTGGTACTGACCACAGTCATTTGGAAAGAAACAAAGACTCATGACATCCTTCATACGTCTCCAGGATTGGATGGGGCCTTTGCCTTGCCGTCGTCGGTTTTCTACATCTGCCCCTACCACGCAGATGCTCCACCGCGTAGCTTGCACACCACTTATATGACTTGAAGATGCTTCGGGATGTCCATCAAGTCAAAATATTTTTATACTTCTACGATCCAATCCAAGAACGCTTCCATGTCAAGATTTCCATGAAAGGGTGGTAGATTCGTCTTGATTCGAGGGAGCAATTGGTGCTAGGGTTTCCCATCGAAGTCATTGTTGGAGTCTGAATCCTCATCTTGCTGCGCTGGTGGAACCCGAATTGGTGCGTCGTCACCTTCATAACCTGCAAGATGGAATTCCATGGCGGGGCTCGGTTCCCGGGACCTGGCAGCCGCCATCCGCGGGTGTGGCAGAGGCGCCACACGAAGATCCCTCAGTGCCCCCTGAGTGCCTCATGATGGGGGTCACGAGACTACACCTGCTGTTGCTGCAGCTTCTCCTGAAACTGCTGCTTCTTTCAGTGCATTTGCTCCAGAACAATCTGAAGAGTTTGGTTGAAGAGTGAGATGGTCTCGTTGATGCTGCTGTTGCTGGCCATGTGAACGGCACAGAAACGCGACGACAGGGGCTGCTGTAGGAGGGCGACTGGCGCTAGTTGGCCGCCCTGTGCGAACAGTGGTGCTGGCTGGAGGGGCTGTGCGCGGAGGGGCACACTAGGGTTGGCCTGCGCAGAGCCGAGCACCGCTGCGGAGGGCGCCAACATGGGCTGCTGTAGGAGGGCGCCAACAGGGGCTGCTGCAGGAGGGCTGCGCTGGCTGGCCTGAGTGTTGTCAGTTGATCCAGGCAGGAGCGGGGTGCGTTCAACTGATGGCGAACGTGGAATGGCCTCACTTTCATACCAACTGATGTTGCACAGCAGATTAAACGAATCCTTATGTGGGGAGTTTGTTGAGAAAACAAGGAGAAACTAAGAGAAATAATCACCTATATTCCGTCAAAAAGTGTTTCTCCTAAAACAGTAACTAAGGCTTTTTGTAAGCCAAACACCCTAATAGGTATAAAAAAACAGATAGACAAAATATCCTCCTATCTAAAGAAAAGGAAAGTGGCCAAAAGACTTGCAACTGGACTAATAAACAGGGCGCAGCAGGGACCCAACAGGCCAATAAATGGGGCGCAGCAGGGGCCCAGCAGACCCAAACTGAGGTGGGGCCTGCTGGGTGGCCTGGGACTGGTGCAGGCTGGGGCGCAGCAGGGCCCAGCTGCTGCTACACCTGCTGGCTGGCCTGGCCCTGCTGGGTGGCCTGGGGCTGGTCCAGGTTGGGGCGCAACAGGGCCCAGCTGCTGCTACACCCGCTGGCTGGCCCAGCAGGTAATCCCCAATCACTGCTACATCAATTTTTGTTTGAATTGAACTTGTGAAGCACAAACAGCTGTGGTAACTGCTTTGTTTTTTCTGTTGTCATGATATAGGCTGATAAATAACGTACTTCATTGGACTTGCCAATTGGCAGTAAAGTATTTATTAATTTGGAAAATTGGGATTTCTCAATAGGCATTGACAAGTAGCGCAGTTTTGAACTTGAGAGTTCTTTGCATTCAATATTGTGTAAACATCTAATGGAACATGGCCGTATTATTGTAAAATTTACCAGGTATATATGTACATGTTATGTGGACATCTTTATAGTATAATTTGTTTCCTCTTGGGCATATGCATGCATGAACTGAACCATTTATTTGAGACTGAGTCATCGACATTGCAGTAAAGTCGGAAGATCTTTACAGTGGCAAATCCCGTTTTAACCCTTTAGTTAACTCTATGCTAGAGGGAACGGGAAAAGGATTGCTCAGTCATGTTTGATATATGTATGGGCACTGTGGGATGAAATATGCTATTTGGTGATAAATAATAAAAAATTATAGTATACATGAAATCAGGAACAATTATGTCTACAAAATTTATTTTTCAAGAATGGACATTCCATCCAAATTGCGATCAAACATGGATTTCTAACAGTTCTCTCAGCCATTCCTTTTCCCGACCAGTGTTCTTTCATATCAAATGTAGCCTTAATGCTTCATGGGAGCAAGAAAAATTGGATTCATCAACCCCGCCGTCCTCTTTTGGTTTTTATGTTCCGTAAGTGATCTGACACCATGTATGCAGATACCACTACAATGTTACAGATCCAAGGGTCCACCCTCATGTGGAGAAAGGCAAGGAAGATGGCTTGTACATAAGCTGCGTGGCATCTTCAGCTAATCTGTGGGCCATTATTATGGATGCGGGAACAGGATTCACGTCCCAGGTTTATGAACTCTCCCCGTATTTCTTGCACAAGGTATGCATAATTCTAACTATTTAAATAGTTTTTTCTTTTCATGATTCAAATTTTCTGTACCCCCTGAAAGTCTATTTTTGCTTCTGCCACCAGGAATGGATTATGGAACAGTGGGACAAAAATTACTATATCAGTTCAATTGCTGGTTCATGCAATGGTGGTTCTTTGGTGATAATGTCCAGGGGTATTTTGAAATTCATAGATCCAAATTCTCATTCTTCTCAAGTTCTTCTAAATGGAAAAAATGCATTCTGATTACTGCTTTCGTTTATTTTGTTCGATATGATACTTTTCTGGCGACCATTGGCCTCCTGGGCACACGGGCCTGTAAAAAAAAACAGCCTACAAAAAAAGTGCATATAAATCTCATTATATTTTTAATGGAATATCAATTCTTGATCATAACTATGTTGATCCAAGTTTTTTCATACATCTTCACGATCAATGATCAGTTTTATTTTGTAGTAGATTTCCAGTCAGTTGATTTCCATGTTTAGTGACCTGGCGCGAATATCGCTTTTTTCACCTATGTTTTTGAAGGGCTGCCATATCTCCAGCAATCCTACAAAGTTAGTGATGCGTTTCCTTTCAAATGGATCAGTAAGAAGTGGAAAGAAGGTTTCTTTGTTACCTCAATGACCACTGCCGGAAGCAGATGGGGCATTGTTATGTCACGGAATGCTGGTTATTCTCGCCAGGTATTCATCATATGAAACTCCTAGTCCACGTTTGCTATGAGAGAAACCTTTCTTATGGAAATGGAAAAGGCATGAGAAAAAAAATGACAATGGGATTGGTAAGTCGATCGTTTGGTATGCATGAAAAAGGTGTGATGAAATGTTTTAAATAGTATAAATATATAATAACAATACAATTTAATATAATCTTCCCATTGTTTATGGGGTATTTCTGTTAATAATAAAATTAGGGATAATTATGTTCATAAAATTAATTTTCCAAGGAATAGACATTGCACCTGAACTGGGCAGTCATGCTCCCCTAACAATGGCTTTTTCATCTTTCCCTCACTCATTTCTTTTTCTAGGTCACCGTTCGTTTGTACCAAACTTTGTCTTAGGTTAAGAACCTAGCAGCAGCAGCTGGAATGTTTTTGCTTGACAAACCGACACTGAATATCCCAAGTTGTTTGAAGTCAAAGCTTGTGGATGACACTCTGCAATCTTATGCTGTGTATTTCCAGGTGGTTGAACTTGATTTTCTCTATCCGAGTGAAGGAATTCATCGAAGATGGGAAAAAGGATACCGGATAACTTCTGCTGCTGCAACAGAAGATCAAGCTGCATTTATACTCAGTTCATTTGCATCTAAGCGATCCACAATAGACGCAGCGCAAGAAACTCTCCGTACATCTGCCTTCCCCTGTGCCCAGGTTAAGGTACATATCAAGCTACCTGCTTTGTGAGTTTTTATTTGCTCTTTTCCACTGAATTTTTTAGTATTTCAAGTAGGTTCAAATAGCGATAAAAAAAAACGTAGAATGAGCAAGAACACGTGCGCAAAGATTTACATGCTTCAATTTTTATGGCCTACATCCATGAGCAAAAAATGGACAATTTCTTTATTGAGAGGTGTACGATAATGAAAATTAGATAATTCTCGCATAAAAAAGATAGATCAGACTTGATCTATACTAGCTTGTGTAAGAAAAAAATTCTAGATCATAGATCTCACCACAACAATATTTTTGGTGAGGATTTAGCCAAATTCAATGCATGTAACTGGAGTTGTAATTTCATAATTGTCTTAATAGTGATAAGACAGAATATATGGAGTGTCGTTTTAGCACAAGATTGTCTAGTAATGTTATGAATGTGAGTTTGGGAGACCGCGTTATTTCAAAAGTTGGTCGTTTTCGATATTTAGGTCCATTTATGCAATATGATGGAGATATTAATGCACATGTCTTTCATAAGATTCAAACTGGATGGATAAATGGAAAAAGACTTCTTAGGTGCTTTGTGATCGTAAAATTCCTTTGAAATTGAAGAGTTAATTTTATAGGATCGTTATTAGACCAACTATTTTATATGGCAGCGACTGTTGACCTTTGACGGGACATCTTGAACAAAAAATAAGTGCAATAGAAATGAAAATGTTGAGATGAACATGTGAACATATTAAAATGGTTAAGATTAGAAATGACTGTGTTTGAGAGAATATTGGAGTGATTGAGACTAAATTAAGATGACTTGGACATGTTAGAAGAAGACCTAGAGATGCACTTGTTAATAGGGTAAGTTTGATAACAAATTCACTTATTAAAAGAGGTAAAGGTAGACCTAAAAGGACCCTTAAACAGAATATTTAAGATGATCTTGTTCTAAATGGTGTCAATGAAAATATGGTCTTCAATAGAGCTAATTGACAACGTTTGATATATGTAGCCGATATCATTTAATGAGGTTTAAGGCTTGCTAGCCCAAGAGCGTGATATGTTTTTGCTGGCCCAAGGGGTGTGTGTTGTTTCGTTTCTTGTAACCCCTAAGACCTGAAATAAATTATATTCAACTTTTATTGAACAACTCCGCCTACCAAATAAGCTCTGAAGGGCCTCAAGTGTCATGAATGTTTATAGAGTCCAAACAAACCTTGAACTTGGCCCTGTAATGATTTTGTTTGCATGTTTGCTGGAGTAATCTGTGCAACTTCTTTTTTATATAGAAAATTAACTTTCTTTCAGAACATGCCAAATAAAATCTTGCCTGATGTTTATGTATTTAGACCTCTTAAGATAACTATCACAATAAATCACAGGCCTCTGAATTTTCAACCCCAAGCTACGAACAAAACTGAATAGCTACGTACTTTTTTTTACCCATCATGTCAGAGGCACGAATCATATCATTGAATGCCTCCATATTTTTGTATGAAATAATCTCTTTTCCGCGTCCAAGTCCATCATCTCAAAGTCACTGCTTTAAGATTTTAAATTACCAATCTGAGATCTATCACTCGTTGCAGTAGACATGTTATTGACATAAAACAAATTCATAAGATAACCGTTTGGTCTCCGGCCTAACGAGTGCTGCTCAGAGGAATATAGGTACTAGGAAGTGAACTCAGAAAACACCACTGATTCTTTATTTCCAGTAAAACAGAGGTGAGAAACAGAATTACAAAATTACAGGAGAAAACGAAGACGGAGTAGAAAGGGACGGAGAAGAGTGAAGTAACTTCCCCTGGAGCAGACCACCCCTCCCGAGAAGCCACGGCTGAAACCCTCCCAAGGTCCTAGCCGCCTAGCCTGCCAAGCTGTAATGCCAAATGAATATCCCTCTCCCCCCACCAACCCGCTGGCTCCATATTTATTATCCTATACCTACCAGCCAACTTTTCCTATTAACACAACAAACTAACAAAAGTTAATTTAAAGACAAAACTTCCCCCAGACAGCTAATGCCCACACACGTCCCAACCAGCCCCCAACAAACCAGCACCTACAACAAACCAACCCCCACAACATTCCTAACACCACCCCCCGCTTGAAAAGTCACCTTGTCCCCAAGGTGGACCGCCAAAACACAGCTCGACCTCCTTAACACTGGAACGGTAAGCCCCCTTTGAAGACGGCAGCACACCTGATCCAGCACCTGCATCATTCTTGGCCAACTCCGGCTGGGAGTAGAAGAGTTTCTGCACCCAGTTTCCTGCCTTTCAAGCTGCCTCAAACTACAACTCAACAAACTCATCTTGCTGCAAAGATCTTATCAACCTTTTGTAAGATATCCCATACCTCAACTTTTCTTCTTATTTGGACAAACCAAGATGGGCTGTGGACCGAGATTGCTGAACCACTCAACCAAGATGGGCTGGGTTCTGGAATATAACAACTTCCTTCAAATTTGGTTTCCCACCAGATTAAGGAACCTCTCCATCAGATGTTACATCCCTTACGACATCATTCTCAACCGTGGAAGCTCCCATATTAAGAGATTTTCCCTCTATTTTGCGTACCACCTCAACTGACTCAACAACAGTTTCATGGTGTGCCCTAGGTTTTCAACACATCTTTTTCCATAAAAATTTTCATATCTTCCCTGGGGACTGGATTCTTGTGAGACAAGATGCTTCTAAGGAACCTATAGAAGAGGTCACATGCTTGATGTGAAAGGTCGAAAAACACTTCTTTTGAAATTATCCTGCTCTTTCCCATTCCCTATGCAATGTGTTATCTTTGACATTGATTGAAATTCAGGCATCACAGTTTCATTGAAAACTTGTCCCTCCATGAACGAGTCCGGCTCCACCTGTAACGGTGTTTCAGCCTTTCCCACTAATGCTATATTTCTGCAAACTGTGGATTCAGAACCTGAAAAATTCTCCACGTGCTTCCTCTTGAGTTTATTATCAGGTGAATTCAAGGCCACCCTAAGATCACTCTTGGGTCAGGTTTCCTACAGGAATAGGAGCCTGATAGAGATTGATGCTTACATTGTTGACCAAAAATGGCGATACTCTCATACGGTGGTGCATCAACAACAGGTGGTGCCCCTTCTAATTTAGGCGAGCTGCTCACAAAATGAGAGGCCTGGCGCACACAACAGTAATCATCTCCATCGCTAGCCCACTGGACACTCAACCATCCCTTTGCTTCAACAAAAACCATGCATCGATGATATCTATTTCCTCCATCATTAAAGGGTTTTTTAGGAACCAATTCACTCACATGTGCCCTTTCAACATCATTGCTTAACAGAAGAGAAGGACCCGATGGCACACACCCCTCCCGGAAAATATCCACTTGAGAGTGCTTGGAGCTGGAAGAAGCAGAACTCTCAGCATATTAGCCATCAAAAAACTGTGAACCGGACTTAACGGGAAAAGTCTGGTGGGAAGCTTTCACATGAGATTCTGCACAATGAATTTCAAACTTAGGCCTTTTCCTAATAATTTCAAGAGTTTTAGCTGTTGGGCTTGCGACACATGAAACACGTTATGGATCAATGTCATTTGAGGGGGCAAAGCCAAATGGTAACCCACTTTTCCAATCTGCTCAACAATCTCAAACGGTTCTACGTATCTCGGTGCTAACTTTTCTTGTTTACCAAGCCGTTGGTGACCCAACTGAGGTGAAACTCTCAAAAACACCAGGTCACCAACTGAGAATTCCAATGGGCGTCGACGACGATCAACATAGGATTTATACCGGCTCCGTGCCGTTATCATTCTTTGTCGAATCAACTGAATCTTTGTCGTCTATCTCTTGGACTAAACTAGGTCCAATCAGTGAAGCTTCACCAATCTCCGACCAACAAAGTGGAGATTTACACGACTGACCATACAAGGCCTCAAAGGGTGCCATCTTGATGGACGACTGATAACTATTGTTGCAGGCAAACTCAATCAGTCCTAAATGGCAGTCCCAAGCTCCTCCAAAGTTAAGAACACAAGCACGAAGCATGTGTTCAAGAATTTGTATAGTCCATTCCGTCTGACCATTTGTTTGAGGATGATACGCTGTGCTCAACTTTACCTAGGATCCCATCGCCTCTCGGAGGCCTCTCAAAAAACGAGAAGTGAACCGGGGATCCCTATCGGAAACTATGACAGATGGAACTCCATGCAATCCAACGATCTCCTGCACATACTGATTTTCCAAATCCTTGACTTTGGTGGTATCATGAATGAGAATAAAATGAGCCGATTTGGTCAATCGATCAATCAACACCCATATTGCATTCTTTCCTCAAGGTGTACCCGAAGGGGTTGAAGCAAGCCGGAAGACTTTTGATGCTCGACCTTGATCTGCTGACAAGTATAACAACGAGAAACAAAATCAGTGTTGTCTCGTCTCATACCTGGCTACCAAAAACGATTTCTCATATCATTCAACATCTTCGCGGTGCTAGGGTGTGTTGTTCACTAGGAATTATGACAATCCCCCATCACAACCTTCCTTAAAAGGCAAATGAACGACATATTGGCTCCGGAAGCACAAGATACCCTATGAAGATAGAGACCACTCGTTGATGGTTTTCCCACCATATAAAGAATCCCTAATGCCACATAACTCATCATCAAGTTGCTGTTCCTGGAGAAACATCTTGAGAAGTGAGGATGTCAACTGAACGCTCGACGAATGGACCTCTGTCTCATCCTCCCGAACTCCCAAATGCATACGAGCAAAGAGAGTCATCAAATTCCACTCAGAAGATTCTTTCACAGCCTGGGATGGAAGCTTCCTGCCGAAAGCATGAGCAACGACATTTCCCCTACCAGGGGTGTAGGCAATGTCGAAATCAAAGGATTGCAAGTATCGCCTCCGCTGTAGGTTTAAATCTTTTTGTGAGAAGATATAACAAGTTTTTATGATCGGAGTAGACGGTAAACCTCTCTCCGAAAGGGTAATGCCGCCAACTCTTCAAAGCGTGTATCACGACTGTAAGTTCGAGATCATGTGTGAGATAGTTCTTCTCATAAGACCGAAGTTTTTTAGAATCATAAAGCCACAACGTGATCACCCTCTGCATGAGCATGCAACCCAAACCTGAACTTAATGCATCACAGAGACCACATAGCCCTGCTCGACTTCTGGGCGAGTCTACACTGGCGTTGAAGTCAAACAACACTTCAACTCATCGAAAGAAATATGACATTTCGAATCCCAGATAAACTTTACTCCCTTCTGAGTGAGAGTGGTCAACGGAGAAGCCAACATTGAGAAATTCTTTACAAAATGACGATAATACCTAGTCAAACCCAAGAAGCTCTGAATTTCGAAGTCATTCCGTGGTTCCTCTCAGGTCATAACAACTTTCACCTTCTTAGGATCAACTGAAATACCTTGTTTGGAAACCACGTGTCCCAAAAACATTACCTCTCGAATCCAGAAATTGCATTTAGAAAGCTTGACATAAAGTTCCTGATTTCTCAAAATATCAAGAACCGCTCTCAAATAACGCACATGATCCTCCTCGGTTTTAGAGTAAACCAAAATGTCATCTACAAATACCATCACAAAAGAATCGAGGTACTCATGGAAAATTCTGTTCATCAATGCCATGAACACAACAGGAGCATTGGTTAGACCAATAGACATAACAAGGTACTCATAGTGGCCATACCTGTTCTTGAAAGCTGTCTTACGGATATCAGACTGCTTGATCCTAAGTTGGTGATCACCAGACCGAAGACCAATCTTTGAAAACCACTTCGCTTCTTTTAGTTGGTCAAACAAATCGTCAATTTGGGGCAACAAATATTTATTCTTGACTGTAACCCGATTGAACTTTCGGTAATTTACGCAAAGACGAAGGGTTCCGTTGGTCTTGGCAAAAAACATTGGTGCTGCCCGAGGCGACACACTGGGTTGTATGAAGCTTTTGGACATCAAGTTATCAAAGTGAATCTTTAACTCCTTTAGTTCAGTTGGTGCGATCCGGTAAGAGGGAATAGAAATAGGCTGAGTACTTGGTACCGAGTCAATAGAAAACTCCATCTCCCTCACCGATGACATATCAAAAAAGTCAGATGGGAACATGTCGGGAAACTCATCCGCTACTTGTGGCTGGTCAACACCCAGAGATTCCTGCTCCACTTCAAAAGAAAACATGGATATCATTCTACCCAACTCCGAAAGAGGAGGTCCGACTTGATGCGATCTTGGGTCCCATGCCCCCTGAAAGACATGACACACCCCCTTGAGGGCTGTAAAGGAGTCCCGTCGAATAAAACAATCGATATGGGCTTTATGAGCAATAAGCCAATCCATTTCGAGAATGACATCCAGTGGTTTCATATCCGGAACCAAAGGTCCCAAGTAAGCTCGATTTTCGATAAAGAGAAAGTGTAAGAGGGGCATCGGAGACCCTACCCTCTTTTCGTCCTGAGAGGCGTTGCAATCTCCATTAAAGGAACCACTCGAGCCACCATTGGGAGTAGGAGGAACTCCCATCAAACCCGACTTATCAGCCAAGTCAAGTTCCGCCGTTAAAGCTCTATCTAGAACATCGACATATGAGGTGAGCTTCAACAAAAAAAACCTGAGATTGGATATCTGTTCGAAGACCCATCTCAACCCCCCCCCCCCGAAGCTTGACAAAGCGGTTGGCATACTGAGTCACTGTCCGATCACCCCGCTTAACATCATTGATTCTGGATAGAATTGATCCTTGAAAAGTGACTTGAATTCTTTTTACTCCAAGTCCACATTCTTCCCTGTCTGAACCAAAGGATCCCACCACCTTCTGCTAGGCCCTTCAGGTTTTAAGACGTCACATTTCACCTTAACCGAATCTGGCATCTCTAAAAACTCAAAGAGCAGCCCAACCTTCTTCAGTCAATCCTCACCTCTTGAGGATCATTGGTACCTTGGAAAAATGGTGGTTTTAGATGAAGGAATCCTTGGGCACGATCTCTGCTATCGTCCCTCCGAGGTGCAACCTCTGCGGCTTGAAGTGGAACAAGTGTACCTAGCTCAGAGCTTGGATCACATGCACAATTTTTACAAGGTTCTGATCAACTGGAGGGTTCGCTTGCTGTGGTTCATCAGTAGCTCCCTCCCGAGGTCTGTTCAAACGTCTTCTTGGGGGCATGGTACTACACAACATCAGCAGATAACATGAGAGACGTCATTCAAGAGACATGAAATCATCCTCTATCAATTAGAATTCAACTGGGAAACTCAAATCTCAGATCAAAGTTTTGGAAAAAGTCTAGAATTAGATCAAACAACTCCTCAAAGACACTTTTTCCGAACAACCCATGGTAAGTTGAGGCTCGTTACGATGAGGGATGGTCAAACACTCGCTCGTAACCTGCCCCTCAAGCCCCAACAATCTCGTCTTTTGTGTACCATGGCATCCTAAACTGCATACCAATTTGTCACGAATCGAGCCGGATAACCCACCTAAACGACACATGAATCAATTTTGACACGACCTGAAGGGCGTTCTCGTTCCGTGTGGGCCGGCGACCAACGCCTGAGCATCAACAGAAACCAGAGAGAACGATTTCGCTACAAGAATAAATCATCAAGGCAAAGCAACAAATATAAAAGAATGAACAGTTGGTATGCTTAACACTCCACTGGAGAGAAAGTACATCAACTAAATAGATAGAAGTTTCAAAACGGTATGTCAATAAAAAACACCAGATAAAACCATCCATACATCAACATCGCATAACTCCGTGCAATAAGTGGGTCACAAGCTCCACCGGTTGCCGCGTACTCCCACGGTCTTGCTAATCAAGAACATCCACCGCCTCCATGTGATGTATTTTCTTTTCCTGGACTTGGCATAAGAAAATCTACAGACACCTGAAGTCAAATGTAGGGTGTGAGCAACAAAGCCCAATAGGATCTCACCAAGCATTTCATAAGCAATTTATCACGATTAAACCATCTTTGCTCAATTTCAAATAAAACATGACATAAAAATCTTTTCATAGTTCGAATCAAAACATGTTTTACAAAACATTTCAGTGGCTAAAATAAAAACAGGTATAAAAGTGATTTTCCATCAAAGTAGGCATGCTCAGTCATCTTTGTCAAAATAGGCATGAATAAACATTTCAATCGATTAATGGCATGTATAGTCAAATTTCAATCATTGCACCATGGTTAAGAGACCCAAGGTTAGATTAGTACAAAGATTCTCACATTTATGGTGTGCACACACTCCCTAGATCCCAAGCCTAGGGGTCATAGGAGAGAATCCCAAAGAATAAACTCCTTGCCCTCAAAATAATTTAGTTAGCGTTGTCATCGTTAATTCGTTGCTAGGTAGAGCTAATACATGCCTATACATGCCCAACGTGTGTTCTTCCCACTTAACTACCCAGGCTCCTATGCGCTTTAAGGTAAATCAAACATTTATGGGGCTATAATTCAATTCAATCAATCTCAATCATTCCAAGAAATCATTTCAATCGGCCCCATGTTCAAGTTTCAAAACATGTCTTTCCTTTAAAAAACACACATCAAATGGTTTTTATCAAAAACCCATGCCTTCGTTTCAAATTATTTCACTTCTCATCATAAAAAATTTCATGCCTTTTCATTTCATAAAAAAACATGCTTCAAATCATTCATCACATCAAGATCATTTTTCGGAAATCAAACTTTATTTCAAAAGCCATTTTTCAAAAGAATTTCATCACACACACCATGCCATTTCAAACCACTTATCAAGAGACTCAATTCAAGCTTTTGAAATCAATTGGAAAACCAATTTTAATTTAACAAGCATCAAATGTTTCAAGTGGCAGAGATTGCCTTACGAAACCACCTATATCAATCAAGATCAACAACACCCACACGAAATCCACCAACGAAGAGTGGCTAGAATGCTCAAAAAAGAATCCTAGAATCACAATTCATCAAGTCAAGATTTAGATTCATCAACGACATGAGGATCCACCGCTCTCGAAGGAGAGGAAATGAGCATCCACAATCAAAAAGAGATTACACTTACCGGAAGAGATCCAATGCATCAATCGACACTTTGATCCGTGAAGAAAAGAGGTTGAAAGAGCCAAAATCACCTCCAGAGAGCCTCCAAAGACCAAAGGATCGAGTTAGGTTCGAATGAGAGGAGTTTGGAGTTAAAACGGGGGGTCTCGGGAATTGAATAAAGAAAATCGAAGAATTAAATTCCTGTCGCACAGTTTGGCCGCACGGTTTGTCGAACTGTGCACCAACTGTGCGCCCTCTTATGGGCTACTGGAAGAGTTGCACGGTTTGACAAACCGTGCACCAACCATTCATAACTCCACTGTGCCAAGTTGCACAGTTTGAGGGGTAGGTTGAATGGTTAGTACTAAACGTGCATCAACCATGCACCCTCCTTTGGAACTCCAACAAAAGGTACACAGTTTCTTGGGCAAAGACTTATGGTTTGCACTAACCATGCGCCAACCGTGCATAGACCCTAAAACCTCTAAAAAACTCCAAAAGTTACCCAAAACAACCCGACAAAAGATACAAACAAGAGATGATCAAAACAAAGTGATACAAGTACCTGAAAGTGAGCGTCGGGATGGTACATACAATGGCTTGTCGGTGTCGCTGGTTAGCTCTGCTACAGTCTGGTCAGAGTTGCCATAGTACCCAAAAATTTGGGTTGGGGACCTTCTGCCTCTGGACCTCTGAGTTGGGGCGTGCTGTCCCTAGCGACCCCATCGTGGAGATTGAACCGCGGGAGTTGCGGTTTGGACCTTCTGCCTCTGGACCTCTGAGTTGGGGCGTGTTGTCCCTAGCGACCCCATCGCGGAGATCGAACCGCGGGAGTTGCGGTCTGGTATGCAGTCTGTGAAGGGTTTTAGAGGAGTCCAATCACATTTATCATAAGCAGCTGAAACGATTTAAACCCTTGTTCGAGGATCTCTATGCAAGATAATTATGAAACTATGTAAATATACAGAAATGAAGTACTGCTGTAAACGTGCATACCGTACACCGAAGAAGCATCTTCTACATCTTCACCACTAGGGGCGTCCAAACCCGACCCGACCCGATCGGGTTGGGTCAGGTTGGGTTGGGTTACACAGGAATATATATGGGTCGGGTTAGTTTGGGTCGGGTCATGGGTTGGAAAAATAATGACCGAACCCGACCCATCGACCCGACCTTCATTTTTTTTGGCTGCCCACGCTTCGGTTCAGACTTCACTCGACCCCCTGCCATCTTCCCCTTTCGGTCTCTCCTACGATCCACCTCGTGAGGGCTGCAACACCCCCGCCCCGATGTCGCCTCGCCTCCTCTTCCTGTGACTATCCCATCCCGACCCCCGTCACCCGGTTCCTTCCCCCCTCATGAAGATCGAGCCCCTTATTGTCGATGAATATCACCTTTCTCACACTACGATCCCCACCCCCCCCGCAAGACCGTAGCGCCGCCCCTCCCGCGATCCCACCTCCGTTCATCGCCCTCTTTCCCATCCTCGATGGCCATCACCCTTCCTCTCATATTATTCATCGTTTCCCTCCCTTCTGTATTTAAATCAAGCAGCAAACAGACTCGACCCGTGGCACTGGCGTGGAAGGAAGACGAAGATCACGGGAGAGTTCGCCACGTTGGGAGCGAGTGAGGAGCGCTGCTGGTTCGATTTATTTATTAACCAGCGATGATTTTTTTGAGGTTTCTTTGCTGCCCTAATTAATTGCTTCTGCGTTGATTTCTGGTGGCATTGGCATGGAAGACGATGAGAGGATAGGTCGCTGCATTGGGTGTGGACGTCGATCGAGGAGCTGAGTAGCGATGAGATTTTTTTCATAGTGGTTGCTGCGCTAATTTCTTCAATGTTTCTTCCTAATGGAATGGCTTTGGTGTGGAAGATGATGCCTGCGGGAGGAGAGGTGGCCGCATCGGGAGCGAGGAGTTGTTATGTTTACAAAGGAGAGATGATTTTTTCCCCATAACCCAATGGAACCGACCCGACCTGACATTTTTTGCTTGGGTCGGGTCCAAAAACACCTCCAACCCAATCCAACCCGACCCATGGACACCCCTATTCATCACCACATGATGAAGATCACTAAAGTGATAAACATAAGCTTCCCACCTCTTTCGGTATCCCTGGGTTGATCTGAATCGCTCGACGTTCGAGCGGGATTTTATCTTCCTCCACAGTGTGCTAGCACCTCACAGTGCAAATGATGAAGAGAGCTTCAGGTACAGAGAGTTTTGGCCAAACATAAGAATAATCACCCACTTGCCATCATATCGCAGTAGGCTTTATAAAGCTATCGAGAAGCAGGCTTTATAAAGCTATGAGGAAGCTCCTCGACAGTGCATGCATTAACTCATGCGTTTCAACGCATGAGTTAATGTCTTGACCATCATAATCATAAATGAAACTCCCAAACGTTTCATAATTCTTAAATGACAGCTTATGTGGAAAAATAAATGATAATAGTTTATCATTTTGTTGAAATCACATATTGCATAAAAGAATGTACCATCGCATGCAAATCATAATTTGCATGCAATATATATATATATATATATAGACACACACATATATATAAGGCTTTATGGCACATCACCTTTAATCTCCCACTTGCATTAAAGCCTAAATGACTTTGTCATTTCACCTTATATTGTATCATATACAATAACTTGTGAAATCATATCCAAAACTCCTTTCAGATATATTCCAAAACACTTGGAAAGCTATCATCAACTTCACCTCGTATCCCATCATATGCAATACCTTGCAAATACCCATTCAAAACACTTTTGGATTTTCTTTAAAACAATTTTAGAGCAGCTCTCTAAGTCAAAACTCAATTCCCATTCAGTTAACCACAAAGTGTGACCCTACAACCCTTTACAACGTTGATAACAAATATGAATCTTCAGATCCAAAGCAAAGAGCGACTTCTAGCAAAACATCTATGCTACTCAAGGTATAAATGGATCTATTGTGAACTCCATCAAACACATGTATCTTCATACCTGTGTCCACCGGTCTGCATCATATGCAAATGTGCATTCTCATATTTTCCTTTTTTTCCAAGACATCGAGTGATCTGGGACACGGAGCATGTTAATCCCATATAGCCAACTCATCTGTTCTCGACTCTCCGAATGTAGAGTGATCTGATCGTTGAATACATCACATGTCATTCATCCTTATGGACAAGCACATCACATGTCCCTTATCTAGATAGATATATAATATCTAGGTGCGGTCGCACACTCCCACAATCTATTTCAAGTGAGGGTTCAGATGTCATACTCGTCACACGAGAGAACAAATCCCATCTTGGTTAAGCTCTAATTGACAACATGATCAACAACGTACCCAACCACCCCCTGATTAGCTAAGTTCATATGTTGACTTGTGTAATTAGAGTATCAAAATATGGAGGTTCTCATGTTAAGTATCTCCCCAACCTCTAGTGGGGACTCAAATATGGATCCATGCATGTATACCGAAGACATATGTGTATGACACTTCATGTGGTATACTTAGTAGGTCATCCATCACACACAAAGAATATCCTACTCTTTGTTTTGTGCCTCATGAGCATATTCTGTATCTCTATACAAGAATCTTACTCATGCCAACCTTAACATTTCGTCACAACCTATAGTACTTCATGACGAACATCAGTTAGGGATAAACTCAAAGTCTCACTTTGAGAGGTCAATTATCACGAAATGTATATATATATATATATATATGCATTTATGTAGCCAATGTGAAAAAATGATAATATGGAGGTTGACTTTAATATGATACATTTTAATATTCTTGAACTTTTTAAGAATACTTAACAAAACCAACATAAGCACCGGTTTGTCATTTATATATGATAAACTGCCGGATCAACCTTATGTTTGCTACACTTTATGGGTTTTGTTAACTTATTTCATCACATGTAATCCATATCACATCTCCATGTAACCAGGTCACATCTCCATGTGACCATCTGATAAAACCCTCCCACTAAACTCTTTTAATGAGAAACATCTATGAAGTCCGTTTGAATAATGGTGAGACTTATGAATCATATTCCCAACTGTTCAACTTCTTGAACATACTCAAACTTCTTAACTTAATAACATCAAATGTTACAATGTCAACCTTCGTCGTCTACTTAGAACTCTTTCTAAGTTCATCATCATCATCCTTGAAAACCTATCCCATTAAACTTTTTCCTTGAAATAATGTAACTGCTTACATTATTGTTTACCTTGTTGGAATGGTCTAGCCTGATTCGCTTGGATGAAGTTGGGACGAATGCTTGCGGCCCATATTGCATACCAGACCGCAACTCTTGCAGTTCGACATTCGTGGTGGGGTCGCTAGGAGTTGCAGGGGGCAACGTGCCCCTGCTCAGGGGTCCGGGGGCCGAAGCCCCCTGGTCAAAATTTTGGGCAATGTAACAACTCTGACCGGACTGCCACACAGATAAAGCACTGTAGCAGTACAGGCTTTGACATGGTTATTGTAACATCTTGGACTTTGGAGACAGCGGTACTGTAGGTATGCGAACTTCCTGCCACTAGTTACTGCAGCGTAGTGGACTTACTGTGCGGTTTGTGACATAGTTGAATCATCTTCTTTATGAGCTCATTCGAGCTAGGGTCCCCGTGTGCCTGAAACTTTGAAATTGCCTTGTAATTCTGCTCCTGATCATAGTGAAATTTCCGTCTCTCCGTGGACGTAGAGATCATTTCCTGAACCACGTAAATCACTGTGTCCTGTGATCTTCTTGTTCTTTTGTTTTTCCCTTTTACTCTGAATCGTTTGTCATTTGTTGATCCTGACGTTTTCGTAACATACACGGTGTGTACTCCTTTGTTACACACCGTGTGTCCTTTTTCATTACATTAGGACTCCCGCATGGATTACGTGTCGTTGTGTAATAAGTACATGCTGCGTGCAATAAATGTATTGTGTGAAGATCAGCCAGGGTGACACGTAGCTTTGTCGGAGTACACGCCGTGTAGTCCACGTGTTTTCAAGACGGAAAACATGGGGTTAAACCGCGTCATGTAATTAATACACGACACATACATATTGACAATCGTGTAACTAGAAGTACACGCCGAGCATCCTTTATGCATGCCGTGTACTTCATAAATGTTCGCGGGAAGCACACGTCGAGACCCTAGGCATGGAACTGCAGATATCTGACAAAGAGAAGTACACGCCGTGTGATTGGCTTGTACACGCCGTATACTTTACCTTTTTACGCGGAAATATTAAATTTAAATAATTACTCTATTGAACTTTATCGACTCGAGTTCCGTGGGTCATTAAGTTGACAGTACACGCCGGTCGTTAGGTTTTGTATTAAATTAAACGTTTTATTAATTCCGCGTAATATTCGAGACTATGAATCATATATGGTTTTTGTATACTAAAAACTCAATGTATTAAATTGCACGGGCTACACAATTTTTATGCGTACCGTGTGACATTAAATTGGCCGTATACACTGTGAAATTATGACACATGCCATGTACACAATATGTCGTATGAGTGCATTATTTACAATTAAAACCATACTAAAAAGTTCAGACATCTAATCGCCGAGTTGCTTCCAAGTACAAAGCTGTGTATCGAGTTTTAAATAAAATAAAATAATTTATTTTATTTAAAATCACAGCGGATGAGAATTTCAAGACGATTGGATGAAATACGATAAAATGAATTAATTGATTTATAAGATAATTAATCTGATTAATTCGTGCACCTTTTATCTTATTAAAGGATGAATCCAAATGAATGCTAGACGGTTGTTTTAAATCCGTAATCGTTACATGTGTATGATTGATCACGAGTTTGATTAGACGTATGTATGTGTTGGTTTTATTTAATTTAATTTTATTGCATGGTTTTGTAATTAATTATTATTAAATTAAATACGATGGCCCGCGAGTCATCCCTCCATCTTTTATTTTGTAGGACTTGTATGTCCAAGGTTGTTTTATGCAATTCCCCTTAATCAATCCTTTGGTTCTCCTCACCTGCGTGTGAGTTATAAAATATATGTAATAAAATGAGTTTTCTAAGGCGCATAGAGTCGGCTTCGGTGTCTCAAGATGGAACCAAGACGAAATCAACACGAGAGATACATAAGTGTACAGGTGGGATACTACAACTTGTGCCATGACCGACACAAGGAGTTTATCCCTAGGGTCATAAGTTGATTTATTGTCCGCTCAATTAATCAACCATTAGATAAAGCTCATGATCGTATCATTTATTTATTTATTTATTTTATTTTTGTCTTATGCATGATTTATTATATGGATGCAAGACCACCATCACATAAATAAATGAACTAATATGCAAAGATGAAATTAAAAATGGGTTATGCGTAAATGTTTTATCAAAACATGGTTAATCCCTAAATTAAAATCCACTTTATATTAATAAAACATGTTTAAGATAAAATAAGGAAACTTACGCATAATAAATGAAATCCCTTAATATTAAGTCATTAAGCCCTCTATCATCTGAATTAAGATGAACCCATAATTAAAGTGTCAGTTTGACCTCTGTCGGGGGCATTTTTAATTATCGGAAAGTCTTAATTATGATAGTTGGTCGACTTAACCGAATCTGTATTGGGTTCAATGGGCCCTGTCCGTCCAATACAAATTTAAAGACAAGTGTTGAGGAAATCCGATGGATTTTTGGATTGGGGAGTCCACCCAACGGTTCAAGCATAGTTATTAATGGCGCGTGCCATGGCTAGCGCTAGGCAGTGGTGTGCCTTTGCAAAGGCGCATCTCAGATTGTGCGCTGTGTTTCACTATGGCGCGCAGTGGCGCAACGTGTGCCACTGCGCCTTTTTGATTTTTTTTTTGCATTTTTTTAACTTGCCAACTCATACGCCTTGATTAAAAATACCACTTTTGAGGTAAAACGACGACCTGCCCTTCCGACGCTGTGCAATACTCTACTTTTTTCGTGTATCAAGTGACCCAGCCGATGTCGGACCCCATCGACTGCTGCGACCCAGCTGAGCTCCTTCGACCGTCGTGACCCAGTCGACCACGGCCCAACCATGCTCCCTCGACCGCTGCGACTCAGTTATGCGGTGTCATCCAGGGCAGACCCACCTTCTGTGCGAACCAGTATCATTTTTTTTGTTTTTAATTTAATTTAATTTATGTTGTCCTCCCCTTTTCGAGTCACCCCTGTTGTTATTTTTACTGCCCATGTTTTCTTCCTGTTTTCTTTTATGTTATGTTATTTTTTTTTAATTTTTTAGTTTATTGTTTTTTTGAGATACGGTTTTTAATATTTATTTGTTTGTTTTATATATTTCATGAATTGTGATTTATTTCTAAATGTCGGATTTTTTGAGATATATGGTTTTTAATATATTTCAGGAATTTAGATATATGTTTTTTTGAGATGTATGGTTTTTAATATTTAATTGTTTTTGTCATTGTTGACTGTTTTTTGATGAATGAAATATGAATTATGGACAAATCTTTTATATTTATGTATATGTTGTATAATTTATTATTTGTTATTGTTGATATATGCATGCATCTTTTTTGTGCACTGCTAGTTAATATTGCTACGCGCCGTGCGCTGTGCCGTACGCTTTTGCGCCGAGGGCCCTTGTCGTCTTTGTGCGCCATGCGCTGTAAATAACTATGAGTTCAAGGAGCTGCCGGTTTGTAATTGGCAAGATCGTCTACCTAAATACTTATAATTTTCATGGCCTCTGTCTAGATTATAAAAAGGGAAATATGGATCCTTGCCACTAGAATGTCTACGGTGACGGGATATTCTGAGTTCAATGGTGAGGGCTGTTGAAATTTAATAAAATAGTGGGAGAATTAATAAAACCAAAATTATTATAGCCTTTCATAAATTGTAATTAAGTGATGTACTAATAATCTACTTTTATAATTGTAGAATAATGATAAGTTCGTCAACCACATTATCCTTGCGATTAATTTTGGAGAAAGACAATCCCCTTACTGGCAGTAACTTTCAGGAATGGTTCAGACGCCTACAGGTAGTGTTGCGCCATGAACAAAAATATTACGTGCTAAAATTCTCATTGCCTGACCCGCCTGCTAAGGTGGCGCGTGGTGTAGAATTCGTTGTCTATGATAAACGCATGAGCGACGTGGTCGACGTTCAATGTTTAACGCTTTCATCTATGTCTAGTGAACTCATGAAGTCACATGGAGACATGGAGGCTTATAGCATGCTCATGCTCATGCATCAGCTGAGCTTCACGTTCATTGGCTACATTAAGCGTCTAGAGGTTCTAGGGTTTATACTACATGATGAACTGCACACCGATCTCATTCTTTCATCACTCTCTTCATCACTCTCTCAGATCTTCTCCAACTTTGCTATTAATTTCAATATGAACAACATATAGAAGTCTCTACCAAATCTTCTCACTTTGCTTCACCAAGTTTACAAGTATATGAAGCGCGAAAAGCCTTTCGTGACGAATAAAAGGCAAGGCTAGACGACGAGCTCTAAGTCCAAAGCTTCTTCACAATGCCCTTCCAAAAAGAGAAAGATCAAAGAGCAAACAAGGAAACAAGATGCTGTGTGTTTCGCATGTGACAAGAAGGGCCATCGAAAGAAAAACCACACCCAGAAAAAGAATCAAGAAGAAGCTTCAGGTGCGCTTGTTATCGAATGCAATTCATCTGTTTCTGCAAATTGGGTATTAGATACAACATTCAAAGCTCACATATGTATTCAAATATAGGAACCAAGTAGATTCTGGAAGATTGCCCGAGGTGAGGTAGATCCACGAGCAGCCAATAGAGCCAAATTTGCTGTCGTGACTATTGGGGACTATCATCTCACGTTGCTGACGAGAATGATCTTGGTTTTAAAAGATTGTTATTATGTGACTTCTGTCATCAAAAACATTATATTTGTATCCAGACTTAATACACATGGATTTATTTTCAAATTTGGAAATAAATGTTGTTTCTTTTATAAAGAAAACATATGTTATGGTAAGACGTATTTAAATAATGATCTTTATTTGTTAATTACACAAACCAAGTAATGCAAATTGACGACAAAACTAATTCATATGATTCATACCACACCCAACTATGACATATCAGCTATGTCATGTAAACGAAAAATGTTTGACCATATAACACCAAGATGAATATTTAGATTCTTTTGAACTAAAACCATTTAGTGTATGTCTTGCATGTTTACAAAGAAAAATGACCAAAGCTCCATTTAGTGGAAAAGGTGAAAGAGCCACTGACCTTCTTGAGTTGGTTCATACCAATACGCGTGGATCATTTCTGGTTGAAGCAAGGGGTGAGTACTCATACTTCATACTTTTACCGATGATTTTAGTAGATATAGATATGTATACTTAATGAGGTATAAGTCAAATTCCTTTGAGAGATTCAAAGAATATAAGAATGAAGTTGAGAACCAGCTTGTTAAAAAGATTAAGAAACTCCGCTCAGACCGTGACGGAGAATATCTTAATCAAGGCTTCATTGATTATTTATAGGTGTTTGAGATTTTATCCCAATTCACTCCTTATATATCACAATGGAATGATGTAAATGAAAGGAGGAACCGCACCTTGTTAGACATGGTGAGATCAACGATGAGTCATGCGAGTCTTTCATTATCCTTTTGGGGTTATGCATTACAGACAACAACACACATTCTAAACCGAGTGCCAACTAAATCAGCAAACTGTATTCCATATGAAGTTTGATATGGAAATAAACCCGTGTTGTCGCATGTATGAGTGTGGGGATGCAAAGCGTTTTTTAAGGCTATTTCTGGCAAAAAAACTTGCCCTCTGAGACACTAATTGTATCTTTATAGGATATTCCAAGGAAATAAGGGAAAACTACCTATACGACCCTTCAGATAAAAGGGTTGTGGTTGATAGACGTCCCACATTCATTGAGAAGGATCACATCTCTAAAAGAGATAATGAGAGCGATATAGACTTTGATGAAGTCCAGACTCAAGATACACAAGAGTTGACACAAGAACATATTCCACAAATCCCCATGGAAGAGAACGCTCCTGAATCACAAGTACTATGTAGGAGTACAAGAGAGGTTAGATAACCTAAAAGATATGGCTTCTAGTCACCGAGGATGGTGACTCATTATTAGTTAGTAACGATCCTCTAATCTCCAAGGAAGCAGTAAGTGACACAGATTTTGCTAAATGGTAAGAAGCTATGAATTTTGATATGGATTCCATGCACCAAAATCAAGTCTGGGTTTTAGTGGATCCTTTATTGAATGTAAAGCCCGTTGGTTGTAAATGGTTATTCAAGAAGAAACTGGACATGAATTGACAAGTTAGTACTTATAAGGTACAAGTTGCAAAGGGGTTCAAACAACGTCAAGACATAAACTACGACGAAACCTTCTCACCTGTTGCAATGCTGAAATCCATTAGGATTCTACTTGCCATAACGGTTTACCATGACTACGAGATTTGATAAATAGATGTTAAAATAGTTTTTCTTAACGGGAACCTTCAGGAAGATGTCTATATGACACAAGTCAAAGGGTTTGTGACTCCAAAGGATGCCAATATGATATGCAAATTGCAAAGATCCATTTATGGATTAAAGCAAACATTCAGGTCATGAATCATTCGATTTGATGAACCATAACAGAATATGGTTTAATAAAGAATGCGAGCCTTGTGTCTATAAGGGGTTTAGTGAGTGTGCGACTGTTTTCTTAATAGTTTATGTCGATGACATACTATTTATTGGAAATGAGATACCAGTGTTACATTCTGTTAAAGCCTGGTTAAATACCGACTTCTCCATGAGGGTCTTGGCGAAACAACATATATTCTTGAGATCAAGATTCATTATGATAGATCCAAGAGATTGCTTGGTTTGAGTCAAGGTACATATATTGACAAGATACTGAAGAGATTCAGTATGAAACAATCTAAGAGGAGATTGTTGTCGGTGTCACATGACATTCATCTTTCCTAGAAAATGTGCCCTGACACATGGGGAAAGACAAAGGATGACAAAGATTCCATACGCGTCGACAATTGGGCCAGTCATGTACGCTATGTTATGTTCTAGGCTAGATGTCGTCTACGCCTTAAGTGCGGTAGGAAAATATCAAGCTGACCTAGGTGATTGACATTGGATGGTAGTTAAGACTATCCTTAAGTATCTGAGATGAACTAAAGATATGTTCTTGGTTTATGGAGGAGATGAGAATCTAATCATCAGAGGATATATAGATGCTAGTTTCTGAATAGATCAAGACGATCTGAAATCGCAGACGAGATACATCTTCACTCTCAATGGATGTGCTGTGAGCTAAAAGAGCTAAAGTTGTGGTCGCAGATTCTACAGTAGAGTCCGAGTATATTGCGATTTTTGAGGCAACTAAAGAAACAGTTTGGATACGCAACTTCATCCAAGAGCTTGACGTGGTACCTAGCAGAAAAGTTTATATTACACTCTATTGTGATAATACTGCAACAATGACTCTTGCAAAGGAGCCAAGGTTATCTCTTGAGGGGTTTTTCTCAGAAAGGTTAAGTCACAGTGAACAAAGTCTCCACAGAAGACAACGTGGTAGACCCCTTGACTAAAGCCTTAACTCGACAGAAACATGATCTTCATGTGAGGTCAAGCGGATTGAAAGTCATTGGCAGTTCATTCTAGTCCAAACAAGAGTGTTGGAGTTTGTGTTATGGAACTAGTTGTTTGTATTTTGGATTACATATATATTCAAAGAAGAGGATATTAATTTAAATATCTTATTACATATCGTTCATAGTTCTGTGTGACTTTAATATAATAATGTCTTAGAATATTTGTCGCATTAAAATGACATTGCAGTTCTCCGTTATGATAAAAACCTTGAATTTCCAAAACGATATTCTTAAAACAAGTTCTATGGTCGGATAACATTCCATGATAGAGCTCATAGCATGTTGACTGTCAGGTGCGAGTACTCATAAGCACACGAGACTTCTCATGAAGCTTACACTTGATAATCTCTAAGACGAGAGATTATGAGAACAGATTCGCCAATAAAAATTTCACATGTTTATGTGTTATTGAATATTCCTGTTTGTGAGCGCGTGTAATGGTCCTTAAACTTTTAATGCATGTCATGACTCGCGCACTTAGATGTATTGCCGTAAACCATAATGATAACAGTTAATGACGAAGTTGATATCTCAGTCCTTTGATTGAAATAGAACTGTCACATTAAATTTCATGACCATGATGTAACGACGAATTTATTTCAGATAGTTAAAGAAAGACGCAACAAACATATAGTTTGATGACACGAGTGTGCAACCTATTTGATGAGATATTGTGACAAATGGATTATATTACATAGCGAGCGCTCGTGTGTAGTTGTCGACGTTGCAACATTAACTTTTCTCCCGGGTGCCTTGACCCGTTGTTAGACAATAATCTTGGACTTTAGTCAAGTCCACCTAACGCCAACGAGAAAGAAGCATAGAGGGTCACACACTAAGTGTTTTCATTGATCTCGATTAAATTCTATTTGAATTTAATTATTGGAATAAATATTATTCTCAAGACTGAAGAATAATTTTAGGATTTATCTATCGTAAATATTTATTTTATTGAATATTGAATACATATTTATTTGCTAGACTCTGAATGAAATATTCATTTTATGAATAAATATTTAATTAAATATTTATTCAGGTATTCGATAAATGATGAGGAGAACGTGCACATAAAGATCGCGTCTGATGATAAATATTATTTTGCAAGCTAGTACAATAATATTTATCATTATGTCAGTCAACACATGCCGTGGAATAAAAATAATAATATTATTTTTATTCCATGGCATGAGGTTAGACATGAGTTTGACATTTTATTAAGGGCACTTGTGTCATTAATTAAAATTCAAACCCCAACCCTAGGTACATAAATAGACCGCTTATAATTTGTTAGAGTGGCTAATCGAGAATCGTTGTTCACAGCAGATTGCTCTCTAGAATTCTCATATTTCCTCTCCCATCCTCTCAAGAATTAGAAGATGAAGAGAACTTCAAGATCGAAGAAAGGTGAAGCGATCTAGACGAACAATGCAAGACGATCAATCGACCGTGTTAGCGCCCGACGATTCATCAACGTCGTTTGAAAATCAAAGGAGCACGTGTGGATTACCGCTAGATGAATTTTACACTTGGAAACTTTTTATTATGATAAAGGATTTTTCAACCATTGCATTGGTCTCCTACCATTGCAAATACATGTATGTGAATTTCCCAAGCATCTTGATCTTCACAGTCTTTTCAAATTCCCAATAATTGCAATTCCATACTCTTCACTTAATAAGAGTATCTATTTGAACATTGTGAATTCCTAATTATCCTTTATAGGAGTCAGGGAATTATCCTTACCCATTGACTTGGGGTAACTATTGCCATGCCGTATAACCCTATTTCCTATACTGGAATATCTTGTAAGATAAGCTTCATTGGGCAAGTTATTCTACGTATTTTTATTTTTATTTTTATTATGAAATGTATAGCACATAATTATCTGATATATGATGGAATGCATTGGACTTTTATGTGACGGGTGAAGCTAGGAATTATATAGCCCCTCAACGCACTGATAGGTCTCATGAGACAACTAAGATAGGGTAATGGGAGCGTCCTTACCCTTTATGTACAATGTCTTGACACGAAGCTTTAATGGTATGTTTATGATGTCGTACGTTATGCATTCCTAACATTTTCATCATTATTTGATCATTTACTCGTTTACTGCCTTTGCCATTCGTAAATTACATTATGTGGCATCGATTGTTTGTATGTTCCCATTTTATTGCTTATTTCATGTTAGCTTCCGCTGTACACTATCTCTTATTGAGCATTTGAGCCCACTTTTTAATTCTGTTTCCCATTTCTCTAGATAATGAATACTATGTATTATCGACCCTATGGATAACATTGAAGAATAATGATTTGTACTCAAATGTTGTAATTTTTCATGATGTAATGTAATATATATGTATTTGGTTTCTTGAGGACTACTGAACCTTGATCCTGAGAATGTAATCTTTTGTATTCTGATTACTATGTCAAAAATAACCCACCAGGGTGACTAGGGTTGGGGTGTTGCAATTTATTTCCTCCCTTGGCTTCTCCCAACCCATTTGAACGCCCTAGAAGCGCTCTCAGTCATTCCCTTTTTGTTCCTCTAAGCTTCCATGGTGTTCCTCTTTTGATTCAAGTGAATCTCTTCAAAGTGACTCTTCATTTCTCTCGGTTTTCTTTTCCCCTCTTATAGTCTCTTCTTCCATTTTCCTCTTATCTTATTGCCTTAGTTCATGGTGGCCCAGAGCTGAGGTTGAGTCTTAACTCGAATCTCTTGGCTCTTTAGGGTTCGTGAGGGCCCCTTCTCCCTAATCTTTTGGTATTCGAAGAAGGTGATGAAGTTTCAACGGATTTGAGGTAGGTGTCCCTACATAATCCACCTTTCCCTTGGCATACACTTTGTGCTTGAGTTTCTAATGGTTTTTCATACCATGTTATGATTTGAATAAATTATTGAGGATCGACTTATACTTGTTCCTCGTGTTTCTTGACTTTGTGTTGGACAAAGTGAGGGTTTTCCATGGCTTTCATATGATGTTCATTCTAAAAGTAGTTTTATGCCCACAAGGTGTTTGATAAATTGTTTCAAAGAGTCTTTTATCTCAAATGGTTTTCCAATTGAAGTTTTGAAAGGGAATTTCTATATAAATTATACTTTCATGATTTGTAAGCCTTTGACTCATATAAAGACATGTTTGATTATGTAGTTCTTTGTTGTGGATGTTGTATATTTTGCTGAGCGCATGCCTTTGTGATTTTGATGTGCTTCTTGAGATTCAAATACACGATGTTGGCTATGCCAGGAGAGTTGGATTTAGTTGGGTTGCACATGGGAAACCTTGAGTAGATGCTTGGGTAATTGGATGAGTGCTACACCAGCTCGGATTACGCCTTGGCTAGTGCCCTTAGTGAAGTTCATGCCTTGTCTAGGGCTTGTCACCCGGTGAGGCCAAGAGGGTAAGTCGAGGTTGGGTTTATGTCTGGTTTACTATAGGTCGACCGGTGTTCTGTAAGTGAGGTCCTAACTTACCCTTTCTTTTTATTTGCATAACCCGAGGTTAGAGCCCATGTTGTTTCATGTTGGAGACATGTTCTCACTTTTATGATTCTTTTCTCTACTTTGATTTCTTGGTAATGCATATGTTATAATGCCGTTGATTATGTTTTCATTTCCATGTTCTTATTCACTTCCAAAATTTGGTTTGTTTTTATAAAGCCAAAGGAATATGAGCTGATTTCCAAATTCTTGTTTCATGAAACAAAAAGACAATTTCTAAATGGTATTTTCAAACTAGTGCTAATGATTTGCATTGTGAAAGGTAGTAGACTCATGGTGGCATCTTACCGGGATTTGTCACACACCCTATATTATATATACCCATTGGGTTTATATAGACTTCGTATTATCTGATTTAGTTGAAGGGAAAGGAGCCACATCCTTTGGTGGCGCATCTTGATGCCTTCATTCTACATGGCGGTGTGGTGATCGATTGTGACCGTGGGTAACAAGGAGTTGGATCGTGTGGAGCATTTTAGGGATCCTCTTGTAGTTTTTTGGGTTATGTAATGGCTACACCGGCCTTCACTTTATTTTCGATATTCATGTTTTTATTATTGATGTAGCACAATGGGGATAAATGTCCCTGAGGAACTTAGGAGTATGAGTAGAACACCTAAAACATGAGAGAACACTCTTTGGAAATTGGTTAATATGGAAAAAAACTTATACCAAATGATAGTAGATGACTTATTGATATACCCAAATCCTAAAACAAATAAAGACCAATTTACCCTTAAAATATCCTAAGTTGGAAAGAAATAAAAATAAAATAATAAAAATACTTAAATGACATGGGGGTGTTGTACTAGCTACATGATGGGGCTTGAATCGGTGGTGCATCAGTCTCCCGTACTTGGAAAGGACACAACCTGGAGTCCCGTTGGATAAAGATCATCGTCTGAGTATAATGGAAAGGTGTGGTGATGATGCATGCTCTTTAAGGGAGGAAACCATGAAGGAAGTTCTTCTGACGTGATGACGAGGAACCATTGATGCCCATTCGTGATGATTGCTTCACATGCTCTGTTGGGATGGGTTGGTTCCAATAAATGTGACAATTCAAGTTCGAGCTCTTGTTTTCAGCAAACACCGTCAACTGCTTCAAACCTCCATGTTTCATCGTCGCTAGGCTCAGTTGGCTATTCCAATCATCGTTACCGTCGTTCGGGTGATCGTCTCTTTCTGACTTTGGCTTTGAGTCTGCCATAATCTCAGGGAGAGGAATACAGACAACAGTATGCTCGACCTTTGGTGGGAGCCGTGACATGTTCCGAGGAGTCGGCAAAACCTTATGTTGGTGGCATGCAGGGAGTGTCTCCAACTGTTGGTGCTTGAGAAACATCTTAGTGAAGCAAATTACAACCAACAATTCGGTCTGAATGCATCGAGTTTGTCTTTACCTTCATGTTCATGCCTTTGTCATCACTTATGTCGGGTTCTGAATGCGTAGTCATTTCTACCGAGGGGGTGGGAACAACAGCTTTATCCAGTGATGCATGGGTTGCACCACCATCAGATAGGGCGTGGAGATTAGCACCACCGCTAATAGGTTCGGCCACAGGGAGAGAGGCCTGTGGCTGGTGGTGGTGGTGCAGTTGGGACGACGGTATAGTTGCGGCAAAGAAGCGGTTGCCGTCGATCACTTGTTTCCTTGTTAGTGGGCACAAAATAAATTTAACATGATCTTTGATCGCGTTGGCACGATCATTGTGAAAAGCATCGGTGTCAAACTTCCAGGGGCGTCCTAACAATATTTGACATGTACCTGTGTCTACAATGTCGCATATAACATGGTCCTCATAGTGGCCGATGTAGAAGGAAACGTTGCACTGCTCAGTGACCATGATGTCTCCCACTAATATGATCCAATCAACTTTATAGGGTGAGGGATGAGGCGTCATTTCTAAGTGGAGTCGCTCGATCGTTTCCTTGGAGATCAAGTTCTCTTGGCTATCCCTTCGTCGACAATTACCTCAACCAACTTCTTATTATCACGACAGTGAATTGTAAATAGGCTATGGTGTTTAGAATTTTCCACCTCTTACTCAGTGGTTAACAAAAGGTGCTCATCCACATCCAGAACACTGCTGCAAGGGGCTATGATTTTTTCCCTCTTTTTTTCTATCTTTTTTTCCATCACTTCTTTTTTGCTTTTCTTTGTTATTGCTTTTGTCTCTTCTTTGAGACTTGCACGCATGCCGTGTAGCTTGGGCGAGCATGTAGGACGTGTGCTAGGAGAGTTGCGCTCACGGAAGTGTAAACAAGCAGGGGGGTGTCGCTCGTGGGGAGGACTTGCATGCAAAGGTCCTGCGTGCACGTTGAAGGACTAGGGTGCACCGATGGTTCTGGGCGTGCAAAGTGACTGGTGACCTAGGTGAACATTAGTTCTCGAGCACGCGGATGGCTCGCGCAATGAGGATGCGGGCGGAGTCCAGGGTGCACAGGGATCGTGTGTGTGGACTTGGACGACAAGAGGAATGCAGGAGGCTGGGCGCGCTACGGGTCCGCACTGCTTTGAACGCGGAGGGCGAGCCCACTTCGCCTGGGGTGTGCTGGCTCTGGGCGCTTGCGTGGGGAGGTCACACAACACTGGGCGCACGTCTTTGGCTGGTGAAGGCCAACGCAGTTCAAGCCATAGATCGCTGGGAGCAAATTGCGATGAAATTCTTCCATAGACAGATACAAAATTTGATTTGTTTACTTGTTTACCCCTTTTTTATTTTTTCCTTATTTTTTAAACTTCGTCCCCCACCCCCTTTTTGTGTCTTGTGGCGATGAGAGTAGGGATGACTTGCTAGGATGCCGGATCCTAGGAAAGCTGGGATCACAGGATTGTTTTTGTGCGTTGCCGAAGTTGAGGAGTGCAATCGGATGGTGACGAACGCGGAGCAGCCTCACTTTGATACTGACAGATGTAGCGCAGCGGAGATTAATGAGTCCTTACGCGAGGAACTCGGAAGTATGGGCAGAACACTCAAAACACGAGAGAACACTGGAATTTAGTTAATATGGCAAAAAGCTAATAAAATGATAGTAGATGTCCTATTTATAGACCCAAACCCTAAGACAAATAAAGTCCAATTTATCCTTAAAATATCCTATGCTGGAAATCAAATAAAAACTAAACTAAATAATAAAAATACTTAAAAAGAAATGGGGGCGTTGTGCTGGTTGAAGGATTGGGCTTGAATTGGTGCTACATCAATCATGTTTGAGGATCACTTTTGGTTTATAAAGTGATGTTTGGATGATTTGTTATTTCCTTTCCCTCATGCCCTGTTTGGATTGACTCATTTTTTTGAAACTGTTTATTCATATACACGGCTATCCAACATATGGTTATATTATGCCAGATTCCTGAATGGGGTCCGTTATGCAGTTTATGAGATTTTGAGGGTGAAATCGTTCCTAAATGTTGTATTTGATGCCCTCGGCGCTTGTCGCCAACTCGTGGAGACCGAGAATGCGTTTTGGGCCTTGTAGTGGGCTGATTCGGGTGACATGGCAGGTTGACCCGAGCCAATTCGTTACAGATATGGACGCAAACGATGCTTCCAAAGACTTAAGTGGGAGATATCCACCATCCTTTCGGACCAGAGTTCTTCTTGAAGTTCCTGCCCCAGCGGAGTAGGACTTCATTTCACAAGGTAGGCTGCACAATTTACTGCCACCGGCCAAAATGCCTTGGGGAAACCGGTATGTAACCTAATGCTTATTGCCCTCATTCAAGTTCTTGGTACGGTCTTCTCAAACTGTATGCCTTTTCGCTTGCAGAACCTTTGAAACTCCTTACTTTCATATTCTCCTTGATTATCAGACCTTAAACATTTCAGCTTACTTCTGGTCTTCTTTTCCACCGCGACTCTCTATTTGACGAAGGTTCCGAAAACCTCGGACTTGAAAGAACAAAACCCACACTTTCTGCGTCACATTGTCGATGAAGGTACAATAATACAGCGAACCTTTGTGAGAATGAACTGGGGTATACCCCCATATGTCCGTATGCAGCTCCAACTTCTGGTTCTTTGGCGCTTTACCTACCGCATTGAAGGACACCTTCCATTGTTTTTCAAAGATACATTCCTTGCATGTTTCGTACTTCATGCATCCAAGTTTTAGTATTACCTTTGCAGTCAGGACTTTCATCCCCTTTTCACCCATGTGACCGAGACGATCATACCACAGCCTCGCAGTGCTTGCAGGTGTTTCTCAAGCATGCATTGCTCGTTCCGAATTCCCGGTTAGATACAATGTTCCGTCTTTCACACCTTTAGCCGCTACCATGGAACTCCGTGTGACTTTTTACACACCATCCACAAATATAGTGCAGAAACCCGCATTGTCCATCTGCCTTATTGAGATCGGGTTCTCCCGTAACCTCGGTATGTGCCGCACCCCTTGCAGCTCAAGCAAGCTTTCGTTCTGTGTTCAAACTGTAACACCACCCTTTCCCACAATCTTGAGAGTTTTATCATCCGCAAGGTGAATCCTGCCAAATCTTCGTGAAACATAGTTTCTCATGCTCTCCCCCTTTCGGGATGTAGTGGAAAAAACCTCAGAGTCAACTATCCACGAATCAAGCGGACTGGTGACACTCAACACTAGATTGTTCTTTTCTTCTAAAAAAAGATTTGCGGATGAACTTCCGGAAGCATATTTTCCGGAATTGACCTTTCGGTCCCTGCAGTCTTTCTTCAAATGCCCCTTTTTCCCGCAATGCTGGTCCGAGCTCAGTCGAACTACCTCTATTCTCTTTTCCTCCCCTTCTTCCGACTCTTCCGTGAACTGGAACACCTTCTACCTTCCACACTGCATTCATTTCTGGTTCAATACTGTGTCTCCTTCCTCTGAATATCTTCATTCAAAATCAGATCCTGAATGACCTCGAACTCCAAGTCGGACTTATTGGAATTACTCCCTGTGGTAACAGTCGCTGTCCATGAATCCGCCAACGACCTTCCGTCATTTTCATGTTGAAAAGTCGCTGCATCAGAAACACATTGTTCATGTTGTAAAATGTAGACATCAGCTCAGTCGTAGTTTTCACCTTTCGGATGTTGAAGGCCACGTTCTGGGCCATCATCATCTAGATCACCCCAGTGCTTTCCGATCAAGCCTTTTCCATTCCTCCTTTGACATCGCTTCTGGTTTGACTCCCTTCAATGGAACCTTCAGATCTCTTTGGAATAGATTATCTTCAATCTGCCTCTTCTAGAATCCAAAATCTGACCTGTTGAATTTATCAATTCGGACCTTACCTTCTTCCAACGCTATCCTTTCGGAATCAATGAACTCCCATCGAATGCGAAATATGTAGAAGGGACTAGGAATTGCTTAACTGAATTCTCCTGTAAGGCCAAGTACAGAATGTTTCTCTTGCTCGAGCTCTGAACACCTGACCAGGGTTTGGAAGTATGGAACTTTGTAACCAAACTCACTTGCGAAACCTCCAAGATACCTTCCGGAACCTCACTTGCGAAACAAGGTCCAGAGCTTCGGAAAATGGATGACACCTGATGTTAGCAGCCGAACTCCGTAACCAGGTTTTGGGATCCCCGTACCAAATCGCTGCCCTCCTCCAGACAGGAACTTTCGAAAGACAATACTCAGAAACAGAAGATGGCTTGGGGCAGTCAAGCTACTGAACAAGTGACTCCACCCACCCTTTTATAGAGGAGTTCAACCAGTGGATCCGGTTCCACCACCATCCAATCTTCGTGGTCGTTCATTGCTTGATCAAGACAGTGGTCAGCAGCCCACAGTTAGCACCGCCTCAACTTACATAAGCCAAATTCTTCTTCCACACTTCTACCATCTGGAACTTGCTGCTTGCTGCTGCCTGGTTGAATTCCAGATGTTGGTTCTGCTGCCGCACCATTTCCATCCGGCATCAGCATCATGATTCTGAAGTTTCTCCTTCAGGAATGTTTGAAAACTTGGCCAGAAAATTGTTTTCACATGGCCAAAACGTAACACTGGGTTTACTCTACAGAAATGATTATTCACCAATGTATCTTTCATCATTTTTAAGGTGTGCAATAGTTTATTCGTCAAAGACTTATGGTATTTCCTGTCCAACTTCCTTTTGTAGATCAAGAAGAGTCGGTTCAACAATGTCCTGTAAAACTTCTCGTGGCAGACTTAGCATGAATGTGCTATGTGCCTTTGCAAGAATCTCATTCCTCTTACCGTCAGTTATTTCTGCTGAAAACTTGCTTGGATCCTCCAATGTCAGCGTGTACTCTTATCCTGTCAACAACACTTGCATCTCCACTTTTCTTGTGTGAAGTTATTTAACCCATTGAATTTATCAATGTTGAATTTGTGTGATGATATCACTTGTTGAACCATGGGAAGTGAGAAAAATCTTAAATCTGAATTTTATAGTTAAAAAAAAGTAAATCCTTAATTTAGCTTTTTTGATATTACTTTTTAAACATTCAACTGACAGAAGCAAAATAAAAAAATGTAGAACAAGTGAACAAATGAACACAAAGATGAGGGGTTTCCTTTGTATGATCCAGGTCCACAAGTAGGAGAAAAATGTTTTTTTTAATTGAAAAGCGTGCAATGATATGAAACAAACAATTATCACATACACAAGATGTTAACCTTAAAATAAAAATCCAGTTTATATTTTTAGTAAGATCCAGCCGCCTTAATATAAAGATTGCTGGAGAGGATTGAGCCGGATTGAGTGCATGCAATTGCAGTTATAATTGCCTAATTAATTATATGGGACTGTTAATTACACAATTAATTATATGCAACTTTCATTCTCAATGTGTTAGAATTCAAGACGCATTAGGTATTGGTTTCACGGTGGAAAAAAAAATTCTGATGCTGTTGCCTTAAGGCATCTCCTTGTAACCCATACCTTTAATAAGATCATATCAAATGAAGCATATACTTTAATATTCTTATGCTATTATCTCCAGCATATAATAACAGTTATTTTTTTCCCATCTATTTTGGCAGGATAAATGGGCTAAGGCTTCATATATTTCATCTATCTGCTTTGGTAAAACTGTATCTTGAGGCAGAGCTATAAGCAAATGGTCGGCTGCACTAGCCAGATAAAGCCAGGTATGTTTTCCATGGCTGGTCTACATGATAATCTGATCATGTGTATTTTTTTTCCTTAAAAAAAACTGTTTCCAAATCTAATAATTTCCCTGTATGGTGAAGCGGTAGGTGAATGAAAAGAGACATTTATTCTCATACCCCCTTGCCTATCAATACAAATAAAGAATGATTATTTTGCAGTTGTGCTTGTATATTTGATTGCAAAAATGTATTGGATTATGATTTTTTTTCCTTTTAGAAAATGAAAATGTTAGATTTTTCAAACAGAGAACTTGTTATCATGTTTTTAGGAAAATGAAAATGTACTTGTATAATTTGTTTATTTTACTTTTCAAAACATTTAACATATAGTTGAAAAATGAAGAGAACCAAACAGAAGTTAAATGTTCCTTAATAATCAAAGTGATGTTTTGAACACCCCAGCAGGTGGATGAGGGCCATCGATGGCAACGATCAAGCAAGAAATCTGATGCTTTCTGGACTCTGATTCATTGAGAATGCCAGGTTTTAGAAGAAATGATGTTTGCGTGGGTATGGCTTGAGGCTGCTGATCATTCTTTCTGGAGCCCTTCAACACAGATTTTTGTCACCATGGTGGAATTGCAGGGTCATTGCTGGTGTTCTCTGTAATTTTTATTAGTCGTCGTGATTTTAGGTGGGGAAACAGAGAGCTTCGTTTGGGTTCAACAAAGTCATCCTTGATATCCTTGAAATTATTTGGAATTTGAACTTGCCATCTACCATTCCTGAATATCAGAGACGTGTCCAGAGTTATCACGACTTTGTGATTCACGTATCATCACATATTCTGAAAAATTATTATTGTTGGTCATCTAGTCACTCATGCTCGACACTTTTCTCTGGGTTTTGAAACAACCCTTGATATGGAAGATTGTAGGCATGCTAGGGGCAGATTGACCGTGCAGTTCAAGTAAACTTGGTTGTGAACTAAATTGTTAATGACCTATATTTTGATGTATATGTTGAAGGAGATCACCGGAGGGAAGGTGAAGGCTATTAGAGTCCTTGAGATGCGGAGATGTGGAGAAAGTATTGTCCCTGTTGACTCCCGGCGAATTAAAATACTACAAAAAAGGACACCCCCTAGCAGCCTACATGTTGCGCGTTTTCAAGACAAAGCCTCACCGCGTGGCTCTGAGGCGAGCTCCCACCTAGCCACAAACCGCGCAGCATGCCTCTTGTGCGCACCTCCTAGCCAGAACCATCGTGATCGCCGATCAACCCCATGTCTGCCTACCGATAGTGTGATTCTGAGACGAAGATCCCTACAACCGCCCACTCCCCATGCACCGCTTGCCCATCATGTGCTCCGTAGGCAAGACCCTTATGCACGGACACTTTGTGTGGACACTTTTTTTTTGAGTTCGCCGAGCTCAACGATTAGAAGATATTTTTCCTCGAACTTCGCCGAGCTCAACGATTAGAAGATACAAATTTCTAACCTCGAAATCTCATCGATAATGAAGGATCAAAAGAAAAACAATTACAACATAAAGACAGGGCTTTTACAATAAGCACCTCACACACACAAGCTCTAGTATCAGACTGAAAAAGATTACAAACGGAAGCTCTCAACATTGAGGTAGTGTATGATTTGATGCAATGCTATTCAATATCTTCTGTAACTCGAACCTCAATCTTAATTTATAGATGTTGATGCAACAAACTTCTTTGAGTTCTTCAAGTACGGTTATAACAAAATCAGAAGCTACACCATCTTTCGTTGAATGTAGTTCAGTGCCACTTCAAAAATCTCTAGAACTTACATGGATCAAATTCAACTCATCGGAACTTGTGAATTAGATTTTAAGTCTGCATAAAAAACATAACTAGAAAAACTTCATGTAAAAGTAAAGCAAAGAGTGTTGCGATTCATCAAAACAACGGATCCAGAAGATGTCATTCTAGGAAAATGACTAAATAGAAAGCAAAAAAAAAGTAGCTGCAATGAAAAGTCAATGAAACATTTACAAATGGACAAAACATGTTTCGAATTGTGCACAGAGCATTTTGAGTATTGCACATGAATGGATTTTGGAAGATGTATTGGCAAAGATTGGAAGCATGGAAGATTGGAGTTCTATTGAGAAGCACTAAACTTATTTTGTGTATAACATATGGTTGTATAGAATATGAGTTACATAGAACAATATGGACAACACAAAACATTTTCCACAACTTTTTGTTGGCACATAATATATACTAATTCGCTAGATAAAATATGAGATGGAGACTCCTTGACGTGGAGTTAAGTTGATGGCTAACAAAGGCACAAAACATTTTCCACACAACCTTCTGTAACGAACATGCACTCCAGTTCTAAGTAGAGGAGTCGAAGGTCACCACAAAACATGAGTGCCACTACACATAACATTTATAGCAAAGACTTGGAACATATGCAAAGGTGCTAGGCAAGGCATCACTCAAAAACCAAAGTAAAGAGAAAATGAGAAACACAAAACAAAAGTTGCACACAACATAAGAAGGTATGACTATTTGAGAATGCCATTACACAAAACATTTGTGCGACTACACAACAATTACTCAAGCACATAACACTTTGTCATCAATAGATTTGGAGTTTTATCGGTAGAAAACGAGTTGCTATAAACAAATTTAAGGTTCTACTGTCAGTAAATGACTTGTAGTGAACATATTTGAAAATCTACTAAACATATTTAGTTGTTGTGAGCATAAATGAGAATCTTACGGGACGCAAGTTAGTATCCTTGAACAAAATGAGCATTTCTATTGGATGCATATTACACATGCATATTTTAGGAATGAGAGTTCTATCAGACACAAAATTGGGACACCATCATTTCTACCAGTGCTATACTGTGTATGTGTATTCGGGGTGTGAAATTTCTACCCTACACTGAATTAACTCACGAGTGTTGTTATTTTACTCAATGAATATCCATTTAATGAAACGTCATTGATCTCAAGTCCTTTTGAGTTGAGAGAGAAATGTGCAACTGACTCTGTGATTTGTGGATATGGTCGAGATTGTTTGAGATTCGAAGATTGACTGAAATAAAGATGGGAATACAGCTACATGGAAGCAAATGAAGGAAACTCTCCCATGAGAGTTTGAGCCAACTGTTGGATGTGATTTAACATAGTATTCTCCATGGTATAAAATATATCACATCTACGATGTTGTGGAGTGGTAATGAGATGAAAAGAATATAAAGTAAGAATAGAAAGTCAAGAGAAGAAGAAGAAAAACCCAACTGAATCTTGAAAGGATTCAGTAGGTTGAAGAGAAGAAGATTGATCTCTCATAACCATTATTTCAAGTGCGGTTTGATGCACGATTCAGAGAAAAGAAATCTTATTATAATTTTATGTTATCATCATTGAATCAATCCTTTAAAAAAATATATTTATCACGCATTAAAAATAGATCCATAATTTTTATATTAGGGGTTTCCTCACCAACTAGTGCACTATTTCACATTTAGGAAAACAAGAGAGAATCTAGTAGATCTAACGAGATGATCATGAACAAATGTGTGGCTTTACATAGGGTCCAAGGATGATACATTTTGTATTATAATTTTCTTTATAATATGAGTAGATCATTTGTTTCTCATATAATACTAGTTGTAAAAAGGACACAGTCACCCACAGTAGGGGAGAACCTTGTAAAAGCATTGAAAGAAGTATGCACTAAATAAAAACCACAACATGATGAATTCTTCCATGTCATGATTTGTGTTGAAGAAAACCACATCGTGGTGAAGATCACTACAACATGTTTAGGTGGTTATGCACATGTCAGTGCATGTGTTATGAGATAATGCACGATTCAATAGTTTCTTCCACCTAATCTATCATGATCGGTTTATAATTATTGGATAATGATATTAAGGAGTTTTAGATGTTCATATTAATTATTTAAACATTAAAAAATTATGTTTAAGTTCGAACCAAATGCTACAAAAATTTAAGCATCCTTGGTGGCCCATTTAAAGGGGTTCATGCCTTGTGAATCATGTGACTTTTTTATATGAATGCTACTTGACAATGTGTGAAACTCCTTAAATTTCATCTATTTAACTCAAAGGTTCTAGAAAACCATGAGTGTGAGAGAAAACCTTCCTAAGTGTTGGGAGATTCATACAACCCATGGATGCCTTTGGACGAAGGTTTCTATTGGATGCTTCTAAGGGGTCTCCTTCAACAATGTGTGTACATAAGGCCCAGTTTCTTCACAAGAAGAAATGTATGTGTGTTCTTCTTTTTTACATTCAATTCAAAGGAATTGTGGTTAGATCTTGTGAAAAAAGTTTTAATATTTATTTTCACTGCATTTGAACAAGTGATGCCACCACTAAAAACCCAACGGTAGTATCAGAGTCACTTCTATTTTGTTTTGGTTGAAGTTTTTTTAGATGAAGAATATGAAAAAGGGATTTTTCTAGAACCATTATGTGCTGATCAAAAATGGTCATGGTTTATGGCGATGCTCATAACCATGATGTTTTTAATATGAAACTGTCATGTTTTGTCCAAATTAATAAAATCATGTTGTGGTTTCAGGAAAACGAGCCATGGAAAATGTTTCTAAAAAAAAGAAATCACAAATCCATATTTTCCATATTAAGGTTTTAATATAAAATAGTTGTTTCATGGGAATTACATTTCCATATGGAAATCCATGACATAGTTGAACAAAACCATATCATGGTTCAAAATTTGCTTTGAAGGATTTAGTTTGAAATGGTATCCATAGAGGAAAGAATGTCATGGTTTATTTAGAAATTGTTTTCCTATGTAAAGAACCACATTGTGGTTAATAAAGAAACATGATGTGATTTTATGATTTATTAATGATTTTTTTCTTAAATTCTCAAAAAACCTTCACTAGTGCACCCCCTATGAGCCCACACCGAATTCAAAGGGGGCTTTAGACTATATCATTTTTTTATGCATGTGATCTAGGTTTCAAGTGAATTTACATGACTTATGTTGACGATTTTAATATGAAGTGTTTATGTTAAAATCTATATATATACTAATCATGATGGCCCATTCGATACACATGTCACTTTGTTACCCAACATTTTCCCTCTAAGAAGATTTCCATGCATCGCTCTCATGATACCTTAATTTTTACCTCCCAGTTCTACCATCCTCCACATTTCCCTCTCCTAGGCCCCTTTCCTCTCCACCTCCCCTCCTCTCCACCTTTATCGTCATCTCACCCTCTCCTCGTCTCTATCACAACCCAGCCTCCAAAACCCCACCATCCCTCCCCCTCCGGTGCCGCCTTCCCTACCTTCCCACCTCCGACTATATCCATCATTTCCTCCCTTTCATTTCTCACCATGTCCTACTTCCTATCTCCCAACAAACTAATTTTCATCTATCATTTCTTCCCACTCCTGATCCACCCCTCCTCCATCCCTGAAATTCCCTCTCATTTGATCAATTGTCCGTTGATGGCCATCGTTCTTGAATCTCTCTGAGGTTCTCCATCCCTGACTCATGCTCCCATCAGGTCAACATTCATCAAATCATTTCGTACCCAAATATTTCGAGCGTTCTAACATTCAAGATTTATCGCGCCAATAGAATATTTCTTCTAGCTTAATTTTCCTTTTTATAGATGATTCAAGGTTATCTTTCTCAGTGAGTTCTTTATACGTGATTTAGAGTTTTTTCAATCTATGCGATTTTTCTTTTCTTAATTGTAAATTCGTTCCACTTCGATTCATATTGATAGGTTTTTCATGATAAGTTTTCAATAATCATGTGTTGAATTTGATTTCAAGTTATACATTACAACTGTATTTTTTATATTTTTTCTGTTTGACTACATTTATTTTGTAACACCCCAAGCTTCCATGATACGCTTCTCTTTCAATAATGTAGTAGCTTGCATTGTACGCAAGTTCATGATTCTAACACACCGCGACCAATCAAAGTAACCGTTATGAATAGTAATACCCACTTTTTGAAATTTTATAAATTTTATTATTCAAAGTGGACTTCATTTTTGGATTCGGAATATCGAAATTATCCTAAGTTGATTTTTTCGTTTTTTCCTGAGAACTTCCAATTTTTATGAATAGTGTAAATACTAAATTTTAATTAAAAACAACTTTTTAATCAAAATAATTTATAGTGATAAATTATATTATTTAGTGGTTTTAAAGTATAATTAGAATATAATTTTACCATTTTATCCAATGGTGGTCATTAGAATTAATTTCACTTTGAAATTGGATATAAACAATTGTCAATCTTTTGATTGATATTGTTTTTTAAAAACACGCTATTTGTTTTGTCAACGGGAATTAATTATAAAATTAATTAATTCAACTTATATGTTTGGAATTTTTTAAAATAAACATCATTTTTGAATTCGGAATATCAAATATATCTTAGGGTGAATTTTTGGTATTTTTCTGAAAAACTTCAATTTTTGATGAATAGTGAAACCACTAAGTGGCAGTTAAAAAACTAATTTTTCGTTTAAATGAAATTTTACCACCTCTGTGATTTGAATTTCAAAAATCCAACATACATCATTGTCATTAGGAAGTAAAATGTGGTTCAATTGGATTAAAATAATTTTTGGTGAATAGTAACTTGTAAGTTCTATTAATCGCGATTAAAGGTAATTAGTGTAATTTAAGGTAAATATAATGTTATAATAATATGAAATTACCTTTACACTTGTCCTACCCTTATTGGATGAGTCATGGCCGACCAAGAAAATCCATGGGTCAACTTGGGGACCCCATGGAGCCACTTGGGTAAGAAAATGACATTAATAACATTTTATTTAAAGTTAAAATAAAAATGTCACAAACATGTATTGTTTTACTAAAATAATTCTACATGGGGTTATACAAGTCATATTTTTGACTATAAATAGTCATTGGAAATCTAAAAAGATTTCCTACATCATGGTAATTTTTTTTTATAATTTTTAGACATTAAATAAATTAAAATTTTTATGACACCATGATGATGCAGCGATTACCTCATTAATTAACGATTTAAATAAAATGAAAAGATAATGTAAAATATAAGACTTACACTTGTCAAAAACCTATTGGATGAGCATATTTCGAACACTTATCACCTTATCCTAGAAATATATGATTGTGGGACCTTTGAAATCCGAAAAGCACTTCATAATAATGTAACATTTCATGACTTTCCAAGAGTGCCCCTCCTCTCCTCTTATAAAAGGCCCCCACCTCTACCACCTTATTCACACCATCAAATCCATTTGGCTCAGGCAACCTCTTCCCAAATACTCTCTCAACTTCTCTCTCTTACTCCTAGAAGCCTCACTTTGGGCAGAAGTCTTCCTAAGGAAGCCTTTGGCTCAAATCAAAAAGAGTTACCTGATTTTAAGGTAATGTCTTCTCTTATGTTCTTTTGTATTATTTTGCTTCTCCAACCCCTTAAACTCTTTTTATTCCTTTATTTTGTAACAACACCAGTATATTAAATATACTAGGATGTTTTTATGATAAGTATTTGATTTACACTTACACACACCTTCGTCGAATGGTTAAAGAACATACTGTTTCTGTGGGTGGCGAATTACTGCCTCACGAAACGATGATTGTTCAATCTTCTTTTAACACCTCTCATGGTGGCCATTATGATGACACTATTTCTATATATGATATATATTATGTTTATGTTTTCTTTATGATTCTGTATTTTTCATTTATGGCATACCTTTATGATTTCTATTATGGGTAAACACAATAATTTCATTTTAGGAAGTGCGGACTACCGCCCCCTCAAAGTGATTTGAATCGTTAATGCCATATGTGGGACGTATAAAGGATGGAGTAAATGATATTATATATGATATTATACTGGAATTATAATATACCTTTATATCATTATTATTTCATTCCATTAAATATGAAATAGAAATGAAAGTAGCGTTCATGCGTACGTACGACTTACCGTCTCCATGAACGGTGCATTTCATTTCTTACCTCTAAATGTTATGTAATATTATAAATGCATGTATATACTGAATATATATGATATATATGATATCTACATCATTAATATAATTCTGGAGATAATGGATATTCTACCACATAAACAACTTGTAATTATAAGAAGTTTATTGTTGACTCAAGTACCAAATATCGACAAAACGACCGTTATTAACTTAAATGACTACATAATTTTCATAACATGGTAATAAGTGATATAAAAGGAATAATGAACTTGAAAAAGGTTCTTAAGAAAGAATAAATTAACTATAGTTTATTATTCAGGAGGATAAAGAACGATCGAGTCAAGTCGGACACGAGGTAAGAGAACTTCTTAACCCAATTTCCATTCTTTGGGTTAATCTCCTAATTTCAAATTATGTCATGATATTATTATGTCCTATCTTGTATTTTTACTTTCTTTATGTTTACTTATAGTTAATACACATAATAGATCTATTTTATTTTAAAAAATGATCTTTGTAAGGGACTTCGTCTCAATCTCCTTTCATTGAGGCATATTTTGTTTTATACACAACTTTCTTTTATACGGTGTATAAACCCCATCGACTTTTAAATTTATTCAAAATGAATATTTTTTATACGAAGCATTTTTACAAAATGACAAAAGGAATGTTTTGTCTTATGTATGCGGCGACAACGACTTCTCCGCCATCGTGACCATTATTTGAGTTTCTACTTCCTCTACAAGCCATAATTTTTTTAAAATGAAAAATAATTACCATGTTTTACTTTTCTTTTATTTTGGTATTGAAAATGGTTTTGATAATTTTTTTATTATATCAATGTGTTGTATTGATATCTTGTGATTGAAATGTGGAAATGTTATGTTTCATTTATGCATGTTTTATGTGATACGATTATGTTATGGTTTATGATATGTTTAAAACTATTCATATGAGGAATGCATTGGACTTAATAAGTGACGGGTGGAGCCCGATATAGCTCCTCGATGCATCAGCAGGTCTCATGAGACAAACTAGTGTCTTGGCACAAGGCCTTGACAAAATCTTATTTGTAGTCTTGTCACGAGGCCTTGGCTACGTGGTTATGATAGTCTGGCATTATAAATTCCATCATTATGAAAGTGGTTATTGACATTGCATGTGATTATTCTACTAGTAAAATATCCATGTGAATAAGTAAATGACATTATTTCATTTTATTTTTCCATATTATGCTGAATTTCAAGTTTAAAAGGCTTTTGTTTCAGTTATACACTGCCTTAAATGTTTATGTTTATTTATGAAAGCTTCTGCTATATTGTTATCCTTACTGAGCATCTGAGTTCACCCCTTTCAGTGTTTTATTTTTCCCAGGATGTGAAGAAATATTTTACGACTGACCTGCAGGGATAGTCTGAAGGGGATATGAGTGTGGACTATGGAGACTATGTTATTGTAGTTTTTCACTTTATGATATAATGTAACATTTATGAATGTATCTAGTGTTTCCAAGGCTACTAAACTAATCGGTCTTTCAAGACTTGACCTTTTGTGATCATGCCAATGTTACGTAATAATGCACCGACTCTGGGTAGCTAGGGTCGGGGCGTTACATATTTTGATTGGTTCACTTACAATCCTTCCAGATTTATAGAGATTCTACATGATGGATCTATATTCATATTTTGGTTTTGGTTCAAATGCATTCATTTGAATTTTTCATATATCAATTTTATTTGTTTGTTTTACATGACAATTATGAAACAATCATACAGATAGATTATAGCTCCATGAGTTTCATGAGAGTTTCATAGAGAATCATGAGTACCCATGCATCATTCTTTAGGTTTTAAGTAGATTCATATAATTTCATCATGATATATCCACTGTTAGTGTTCTATTTTCAGCAATATTCATTTCTATTCACTTTTAATATGTTGTATTTAGTATATGTGTTTCTAATTTTTGTTATTATGTTGTCATAGATGTTACTATTATATTACTATTTGTGTTTGATCTATTATATGAATATTTTTAAATATTTTTAGGGGCATGTGAAATGGTTAATATTCATGAGATGAACAACTATACTGGATAGTGTGAAAGGTAGGATACTAGCTTACTCATTGACCTTCATTGTCAATCAAGTTCACAATCTCTTACAGTAGTGATATGTTAGTCTTTCTCTTCATTGTAAATCAAGTTAACAAGGCCAATGAGAGGTGAATGATCTATATTTTATGGTTTCCACTTATCAATAATTAACAATATCTCATTGTTATTATTTTTAATTATTAGAAATTACTTCCAATAATTAGAAATTATTTTGTGAACTTGATTGATAATGAAGGCCAGTGAGTGAGATAAGACCTGAAGCATTCATAGATGAGTGAAAGTCATATTATTCCCCTCGATATCATAATTCAAATGAGGATATTTTTAACATAGGTTAGACTGTTTCTCCTTGCATGTTATTTAATTTATGTCGTTTTATGATTTCCAAACCACTGCTTACCATTTTTAACCATTTAGGTACTTTTAGTTAGACAAGCTTATGGTTATGTGTTTTTTTCTAGCCATATAATATTGAATTATCTACTAGAATTTTCAAGTTTATGGTTGTTTGTAATAATTTTATTTCTGGAGAAATACATTCCCTTAATGTTTCATTTTTTAAGTATTGCTATTTTTTTTAATTTTCTCTCTTCTCATATTTAATTTATATATACTTTTTTCAACCACTTATTCTTTCTTTACAATAGTTTTTTCTTAAAAAATCAATTTCAACTCTTCTTTTAACTTCATGTTTAAACTCTATTACATTTAACATATATTATTTCCATACCTTTATTATATAACCATAAGAATACAAAAAAACAAACTAAATAAAAAGATAGTTGCAATGAAGTGTGATTACAACAGAGACTATCAATGTCTCAAACCCATCACTTATACAGGTTAGGATATCAATGTCGTAAAAATGGCTCACCACTTATACAAGTTTATAAATATTTGTTTGCTTTATTGTTAAGATGCATGTCAATTTATTTTTTTCATTTAATTTAAAACTATATATTTATTAACTTTTACTTATGTGTTTCAAGTATTTATAGATTTTCAACCCACACCAAACAATGTACCATAAACACTCCAAGTGGATATATAAAATATAAAATAGTCATGTATATAATTTTTTGGAATGCAGATGTATGAATTTGAATACATTTCATTATAATTATGCATTGGTAATTTTTTTATTTTCTAGATTATGTAGTTATGAATTAATATACATTTCAATACTAAAATTTCATTCCCACCAATAAATGATGGTATAAATGATACAACTACGCTGTCATCTGTGAAAGATATTGTTATTTATTAATGGTCAATTTATTAATCATATTTTTTTTTTGTTTTTATCTATTTATCCTTTTATGTTAAATTTTTTTATGTTTTCTTTTTAATGTTTAATATATCTTTGTAATTTTCTACATGAAATTATCAGGTAGCATTATTACAATTAAAGTGTTTCACTTACATGGTTAGTATAAACTGGTGTGAATACCTACATGAACTTGATTGACAATGAAGGAAAATGAGTGAGAGAAGACCTGAAGCATTCGCATATGAGCGAAAGGCAGACGAGTGAAAGTAACCTTATTCCCCTCGATTTCATAATTTAAATGAGGATATTTTTAACAGAGGTTAGATTATTTCTTCTTGCATATTATTTCATGTATGCCATTTTATGATGCCCAATTCACAGCTTACCATTTTCAACCATTGAGATGGTTTTAGTTTGGTAAGTTTATGGTTATATGTTTTTATTTTCCATCCATTTTATATTGCATTGACTACTATAAATTTCAAGTTTACGGTTGTTTGTACTAATTTTCTTTCCACAAAAAAACCTTCCCTTAATGTTTCATTTTTTAAGTATCATTTTTTAATTTCCTCTCATCTCATATTTAATTTATATATTCCTTTTCTACACACTTATTCTTTCTTCACAATTTTTTTTCTTAAACAATCAATTTCAACTCTTCTTTTTTATTTAATGTTTAAAATTTATTACATTTAACATATATTATTTTCATACCCTTAACATATAACCACAAAAATATAGTGAAAATAAAACAACTATAAAGATAGATGTAAGGAAGTATGATTACAACAAAGAATATCAATGTCTCAAACCCACCACTTATACAAGTTAGGATATCAGTGTCGAAAAAATGGACCACAACTTATATAGGTTTATAAATTGTTTTTGTTATATTTTTAAAATTTATGTCAATTTTTTTTATAATTTCATTTAAAACTATATATTCATTATCTTTGACTTATGCATTTTAGGTATTTTTATCTCTTCAAACACGCCAAACAACATACCATACACACTCCATGTGGATATATATAATATCAAATGGTTATGTATATAATTTATTGGATCACAGAGGTACCAATCTGCATACATTTCCTTAGAATTATGAATTGATTTTTTTTATTTTCTAGATTATGTAATTATGAAATACCATACATTTCACTAAAAAAATTTCATCCCCACCAACAATTGATGATATAAATGATACAAATATGTAGTCATCTATGAAAGATACTAGTATTTATTAATGTTTAATTTATTAATCACATTTTTTGTTTTTATCTATTTATCCTTCCCTTAAGGTTTCATTTTTTAACAACAATTGTTGTTTTAATTTTCTCTCTTCTCAAATTTAATTTATATATACTTTTTATGCCCATTTATCCTTTCTTCACAATTTTTTATTCTTAAAAAAATAATTCAAATGACAAACTTTATAAAATGATGTTTTCCACATTTTTAATATAGTTTTTGATTTTATTATTCATAGTCAACACATTATTTTTTAAAATTTTACTACAAATAAAATCCCATGAAATTTCACGAGGGGAAATACTAGTTATAAATTAATTTATGAGTTATTTTAAATTAGAAAATAAGACTAAATATAAAAGAATTTATATTATTACATGTAATTTTTATAAATTATTAATATGAATTTTTAATATTAAATGTATTATTTTAGAAATTTATTTAAACCAAGACAAAATGGCTTTCGTATATTTGATCAAATATTTAAATAAATATAAAATATATTCTATTAAAATAATGTAAATTGTTTACATTATCATTATGAGGTGTTCATATATTAAGAAATGTAAAAGATTTATATTTGTTAGAGAATCATATATTTGTTGTGTTGGGAACCCATATTCTGGAACTCCTTTTGAAACATCATTTGTGAAATAAGGTTATAAGATACAGAACTAGTAGTATAACAACCCCGAACCTGCACTCCCAGATCTGGTATTGAAATCATAAAAATTAAATTTTTAGATCGATACTGATAAATGTTACCTTCCATCAAACTATTACAACATCAAAAGGAAAAATTGGACCACTTACATACCCAAGGACATTTTAGGTTTAGAGTTTTAGAGAATTGGGATAAACTCTTAACAACTTTGATTAATAAAAAACAGGTTCATAAAGATAAACATCATCTCCCACTATACTTAGATTTTTATATTCCATATTAAGTCTTCAACATATCCCACAAACTTCATCATGTTAGAAACCATTCGAGACATAAATCATTTAATCATCATTATTTATAACCTAGGGAAAATAAAACATAAGAATGGTGAGCTCAAGTTCTCAACAAGTGTAAACATAAACATTAACAATTGGATGTCATCAGCGAGCATAAGAAGAGCATAAGGGTATGATGACATAATTAAAGTGCATGAGCATATCATAAGAATATTCATTCCCATCCATACTTGGATCATCAAACATGAAAACATGACATAAGTCTTAACAAATGAAAGATCCATCAAAATAAATAATCACGAGCCATGTGATATTAATATTTATCATAATAAAGATTATAAATCAATTGAAAGCATTGATAAAACTTATTGGTATCTTGGAACATTATCTTCACATCAATTCTTACAAAGGGAATAACCAATATGGCCAAATTCCATCCCTAAAGTACCCAATGCATTAGAGGGATATAACAGACCAACCCATCCTTGGTTTATAACAGAACTACCCATCCTTAGTTAATAACATAACCACCCATACTTGGTTTATAACGGAACCACCCACCCTTGGTTTATAACGGAACCACCCATCATTATAAACAATCTCCAAGAACCGTATCATGAATATTGTACACAGAGAATCCATTTCATCATAAATAAATTGAAACAACCTTTATTAATTTTAAAACTTGATTAACCCCTGGAAAAGAACTGGGTTCCATAATAATCTCTTCGAAACATGATTAAATCATGGAAAAGAAACAAGTTCTATAACAATCTCTTTGAAACACGATTAACCCATAGAAAATAAACATGTTCCATAACAATCTCTTTGAAACATGATTAAAACTATATATTTATTAACTTTTACTTATGTGTTTCAAGTATTTATAGATTTACAACCCACACCAAACAATGTACCATACACACTCCAAGTGGATATATAAAATATAAAATGGTCATGTATATAATTTTTTGTAATGCAGATATATAAATTTGAATACATTTCATTATAATTATGCATTGGTAATTTTTTATTTTCTAGATTATGTAGTTATGAATTAATATATATTTCACTACTAAAATTTCATTCCCACTAATAAATGATGGTATAAATTATATAACTACGCTGTCATCTGTGAAAGATATTGTTATTTATTAATGGTCAATTTATTAATCATATTTTTTTTGTTTTTATCTATTTATCCTTTTATGTTAATTTTTTTATGTTTTCTTTTTAATGTTTAATATATCTTTGTAATTTTCTACATGAAATGATCAAGTATCATTATTACAATTAAAGTGTTTCACTTCCATGGTTAGTATAAACTGGTGTGAATACCTACATGAACTTGATTGACAATGAAGGACAATGAGTGAGAGAAGACCTGAAGCATTCACAGATGAGCGAAAGGTAGACAAGTGAAAGTCACCTTATTCCCCTCGATTTCATAATTTAAATGAGGATATTTTTAATAGAGGTTAGATTATTTCTTCTTGCATATTATTTCATGTATGCCATTTTATGATGCCCAATTCACTACTTACCATTTTCAACCATTGAGATAGTTTTAGTTTGGTAAGTTTATGGTTCTATGTTTTTTATTTTCCAGCCATTTGATATTGCATTAACTACTATAAATTTCAAGTTTACGGTTGTCTGTACTAATTTTAATTCTACAAAAATACCTTCCCTTAATGTTTCATTTTTAAGTATCATTTTTTAATTTCCTCTCATCTTATATTTAATTTATATATTCCTTTTCTACACACTTATTCTTTCTTCACAATTTTTTTCTTAAATAATCAATTTCAACTCTTCTTTTTTATTTAATGTTTAAAATTTATTACATTTAAAATATATTATTTTCGTACCCTTAACATATAACCACAAAAATATGGTGAAAATAAACCAACTATAAAGATAGATGTAAGGAAGTATGATTACAACAAAGAATATCAATGTCTCAAACCCACCACTTATACAAGTTAGGATATCAATGTCATAAAAATGGACCACCACTTATATAGGTTTATAAATATTTTTTGTTATATTTTTGAATATTTATGTCAATTTGTTTTTATAATTTCATTTAAAACTATATATTCATTAGCTTTGACTTATGCATTTTAGGTATTTTTAGCTCTTCAAACACGCCAAACAACATACCATACACACTCCATGTGGATATATATAATATCAAATGGTCATGTATATAATTTATTGGATCAAAGAGGTACCAATCTACATATATTTCCTTAGAATTATGAATTGATATTTTTTATTTTCTAGATTTTTTAATTATGAAATACCATACATTTCACTAATAAAATTTCATCCCCACCAACAATTAATGATATAAATGATACAAATATGTTGTCATCTACAAAAGATACTAGTATTTATTAATGTTTAATTTATTAATCACATTTTTTGTTTTTATGTATTTATCCTTCCCTTAAGGTTTCATTTTTTAACAATAATTTTTGTTTTAATTTTCTCTCTTCTCATATTTAATTTATATATACTTTTTATACCCATTTATACTTTCTCCAAAATTTATTATTCTTAAAAAAATAATTCAAATGCCAAACTTTTTGACATGATGTTTTCCACATTTTTAATATAGTTTTGGATTTTATTATTCACTGTCAACACATTATTTTTTAAAATTTTACTACAAATAAAATCCCATGCAATTGTACGAGGGAAAATACTAGTTATAAATTAATTTATGAGGTATTTTAAATTAGAAAATAAGACTAAATATAAAAGAGTTTATGATGTTACATGTAATTTTAATAAATTATTAATATGAATTGTTAATATTAAATGTATTATTTTAGAAATTTATTTAAACCAAGACAAAATGGTTTTCGTATATTTGATACAAGATTTAAATAAATATAAAATATATGCTTTTAAAATAATGTAAATTGTTTACATTATTATTATGAAGTGTTCATATATTAAGAAATGTAAAAGATTTATATTTCTTAGAGAATCATATATTTGTTGTGTCAAGAACCCATATTCTGGAACTCCTTTTGAAACCTCACTTGTGAAATAAGGTTATAAGATACGGAACTGGTAGTATAACAACCCCGAACCTGCACTCCCAGATCTGGTGTTGAAATCATAAAAATTAAATTTCTATATCGATACCGATAAATGTTACCTTCCATCCAACTATTACAACATCAAAAGGAAAAATTGGACCACTTACATACCCAAGGACATTTTAGGTTTAGAGTTTTAGAGAATTGGGATAAACTCTTAACAAATTCGATTAATAAAAAATAGGTTCATAAAGATAAACATCACATCCCACTATACTTAGATTTTTATATTCCATATTAAGTCTTCAATATATCCCACAAACTTCATCATGTTAGAAACCATTTGAGACATAAATCATTTAATCATCATTCTTCATAACCTGGGGAAAATAAAACATTAGAAGGGTGAGCTCAAGTTCTAAACAAGTGTAAACATAAGCATTAACAATTGGATGTCATCAGTGAGTATAAGAAGAGCATAAGGGTATGATGACATAATCAAAGTGCATGAGCATATCATAATAATATTCATACCCATCCATAACTGGATCATCAAACATGAAAACATGACATAAGGCTTTAACAAATGAAAGATCCATCAAAATAAATAATCATGATCCATGTGATATCAATATTGATCATAAGAAACATTATAAATCAATTGAAAGCATTGATAAAACTTATTGGTATCTTGTAACATTATCTTAACATCAATTCTTACAAAGGGAATAACCAATATGGCCGAATTCCATCCCTAAAGTACCCAATGCATTAGAGGGATATAACAGACCAACCCATACTTGGTTTATAGCAGAACCACCCATCCTTGGTTAATAACATAACCACCCTTCCTTGGTTTATAATGGAACCACCCACCCTTGGTTTATAACAGAACCACCCATCATTATAAACAATTTCCAAGAACCGTATCATGAATATATATAGTACACAGAGAATCTATTTCATTATAAATAAATTGAAACAAACTTTATTATTTTTAAAACTTGATTAACCCATGGAAAATAAATGGGTTCCATAATAATCTCTTCGAAACATGATTAACTCATAGAAAAGAAACAAGTTCCATAACAATCTCTTTGAAACACAATTAACCCATCGAAAATAAACATGTTCCATAACAATCTCTTTGAAACACGATTAAAACTATATATTTATTAACTTTTACTTATGTGTTTCAAGTATTTATAGATTTTCAACCCACACCAAACAATGTACCATACACACTCCAAGTGGATATATAAAATATAAAATGGTCATGTATATAATTTTTTTGTAATGTAGATATATGAATTTTAATACATTTCATTATAATTATGCATTGGTAATTTTTCATTTTCTAGATTATGTAGTTATGAATTAATATACTTTTCACTAATACAATTTTATTCCCACCAATAAATGATGGTATAAATGATACAAATACGCTGTCATCTATGAAAGATATTGTTATTTATTAATGGTCAATTTATTAATCATATTTTTTTTGTTTTTATCTATTTATCCTTTTATGTTAAATTTTTTTTATGTTTTTTTAATGTTTAATATATATTTGTAATTTTCTACATGAAATTATCAGGTAGCATTATTACAATTAAAGTGTTTCACTTCCATGGTTAGTATAAACTGGTGTGAATACCTATATGAACTTGATTGACAATGAAGGACAATGAGTGAGAGAAGACCTAAAGCATTCACAGATGAGTGAAAGGCAGACGAGTAAAAGTCACCTTATTCCCCTCGATTTCATAATTTAAATGAGGATATTTTTAACAGAGGTTAGATTATTTATTCTTGCATATTATTTCATGTATTCCATTTTATGATGCCCAATTCACTACTTACCATTTTCAACCATTGAGATAGTTTTAGTTTGGTAAGCTTATGGTTCTATGTTTTTATTTTACAACCATTTGATATTGCATTAACTACTATAAATTTCAAGATTACGGTTGTCTATACTAATTTTATTTCTATAGAAATACCTTCCCTTAATGTTTCATTTTTTAAGTATCATTTTTTAATTTCCTCTCATCTCGTACTTAATTTATATATGCCTTTTCTACACACTTATTCTTTCTTCACAATGTTTTTTCTTAAACAATCAATTTGAACTCTTCTTTTTTATTTTTTGTTTAAATTTTTTTACATTTAACATATATTATTTCCATACCCTTAACATATAACCACAAAAATATAGTGAAAATAAACCAACTATAAAGATAGATTTAAGGAAGTATGATTACAAAAAAGAATATCAATGTCTCAAACCCACCACTTATACAAGTTAGGATATCAATGTCATAAAAATGGACCACCACTTATATTGGTTTAAAAATATTTTTTTTTATATTTTTAAGATTTATGTCAATTTGTTTTTATAATTTCATTTACAACTATATATTCCTTTGCTTTGACTTATGCATTTTAGGCATTTTTAGCTCTTCAAACACGCCAAACAACATAACATACACACTCCATGTGGATATGTATAATATTAAATGGTCATGTATATAATTTATTGGATCACAGAGGTACCAATCTGCATACATTTCCCTATAATTATGAATTGATATTTTTTATTTTCTAGAGTATGTAATTATGAAATACCATACATTTCACTAATAAAATTTCATCCCCACCAACAATTGATGATATAAATGATACAACTATGTTATCATCTATGAAAGATACTAGTATTTATTAATGTTTGATTTATTAATCACATTTTTTGATTTTATCTATTTATCCTTCCCTTAAGGTTTTATTTTTTCACAATAATTGTTGTTTTAATTTTCTCTCTTCTCATATTTAATTTATATATACTTTTTATGCCCATTTATCCTTCACAATTTTTATTCTTAAAAAAATAATTCAAATGCCAAACTTTTTGACATGATGTTTTCCACATTTTTAATATAGTTTTGGATTTTATTATTCACAGTCAATACATTATTTTTTAAAATTTTACTACAAATAAAATCCCATGAAATTGTATGAGGGGAAATACTAGTTATAAATTAATTTATGAGGTATTTTAAATTAGAAAATAAGACTAAATATAAAAGAGTTTATGTTGTTACATGTAATTTTCATAAATTATTAATATGAATTGTTAATATTAAATGTATTATTTTAGAAATTTATTTAAACCAAGACAAAATGGTTTTCGTATATTTGATCAAAGATTTAAATAAATATAAAATATATGCTATTAAAATAATGTAAATTGTTTACATTATTATTATGAAGTGTTAATATATTAAGAAATGTAAAAGATTTATATTTCTTAGAGAATCATATATTTGTTGTGTCAAGAACCCATATTCTGGAACTCCTTTTGAAACCTCACTTGTGAAATAAGGTTATAAGATACGGAACTGGTAGTATAACAACCCCGGACCTACACTCCCAGATCTGGTGTTGAAATCATAAAAATTAAATTTCTATATCGATACCGATAAATGTTACCTTCCATCCAACTATTACAACATCAAAAGGAAAAATTGGACCACTTACATACCCAAGGACATTTTAGGTTTAGAGTTTTAGAGAATTGGGATAAACTCTTAACAACTTCGATTAATAAAAAACAGGTTCATAAAGATAAACATCATATCCCACTATACTTAGATTTTTGTATTCCATATTAAGTCTTCAATATATCCCACAAACTTCATCATGTTAGAAACCATTCGAGACATAAATCATTTAATCATCATTCTTCATAACCTGGGGAAAATAAAACATAAGAAGGGTGAGCTCAAGTTCTCAACAAGTGTAAACATAAGCATTAACAATTGGATGTCATCAGTGAGCATAAGAAGAGCATAAGGGTATGATGACATAATCAAAGTGCATGAGCATATCATAATAATATTCATACCCATCCATACCTGGATCATCAAACATGAAAACATGACATAAGGATTTAACAAATGAAAGATCCATCAAAATAAATAATCATGAGCCATGTGATATCAATATTGATCATAAGAAACATTATAAATCAATTGAAAGCATTGATAAAACTTATTGGTATCTTGGAACATTATCTTCACATAAATTCTCACAAAGGGAATAACCAATATGGCTAAATTCTATCCCTAAAGTACCCAATGAATTAGAGGGATATAACAGACCAACCCATACTTGGTTTATAGCAGAACCACCCATCCTTGGTTAATAACATAACCACCCATCCTTGGTTTATAATGGAACCACCCACCCTTGGTTTATAACAGAACCACCCATCATTATAAACAATCTCCAAGAACCGTATCATGAATATATATAGTACACAGAGAATCTATTTCATTATAAATAAATTGAAACAAACTTTATTATTTTTAAAACTTGATTAACCCATGGGAAATAAATGGGTTCCATAATAATCTCTTCGAAACATGATTAACTCATGGAAAAGAAACAAGTTCCATAAAAATCTCTTTGAAACAAAATTAACCCATATAAAATAAACATGTTCCATAACAATCTCTTTGAAACACAATTAAAACTATATATTTATTAACTTTTACTTATGTGTTTCAAGTATTTATAAATTTTCAACCCACAACAAACAATGTACCATACACACTCCAAGTGGATATATAAAATATAAAATGGTCATGTATATTTTTTTTGTAATGTAGATATATGAATTTGAATACATTTCATTATAATTATGCATTGGTAATTTTTTATTTTCTAGATTATGTAGTTATGAATTAATATAAATTTCACTAATAAAATTTTATTCCCACCAATAAATGATGGTATAAATGATACAAATACCCTGTCATCTGTGAAAGATATTGTTATTTATTAATGGTCAATTTATTAATCATATTTTTTTTTTGTTTTTATCTATTTATCCTTTTATGTTAATTTTTTTTATTTTTTTTAATGTTTAATATATATTTGTAATTTTCTACATGAAATTATCAGGTAGCATTATTACAATTAAAGTGTTTCACTTCCATGGTTAGTATAAACTAGTGTGAATACCTACATGAACTTGATTGACAATGAAGGAAAATGAGTGAGAGAAGACCTAAAGCATTCATAGATGAGTGAAAGGCAGACGAGTGAAAATCACCTTATTCCCCTCGATTTCATAATTTAAATGAGGATATTTTTAACAGAGGTTAGATTATTTATTCTTGCATATTATTTCATGTATGCCATTTTATGATGCCCAATTCACTGCTTACCATTTTCAACCATTGAGATAGTTTTAGTTTGGTAAGTTTATGGTTCTATGTTTTTATTTTCCAGCCATTTGATATTGCATTAACTACTATAAATTTCAAGCTTACGGTTGTCTATACTAATTTTATTTCTATAGAAATACCTTCCCTTAATGTTTCATTTTTTAAGTATCATTTTTTAATTTCCTCTCATCTCGTACTTAATTTATATATGCCTTTTCTACACACTTATTCTTTCTTCACAATGTTTTTTCTTACACAATCAATTTCAACTCTTCTTTTTTATTTAATGTTTAAATTTTTTTACATTTAACATATATTATTTTCATACCCTTAACATATAACCACAAAAATATAATGAAAATAAACCAACTATAAAGATAGATTTAAGGAAGTATGATTACAACAAAGAATATCAATGTCTCAAACCCACCACTTATACAAGTTAGGATATCAATGTCATAAAAATGGACCACCACTTATATTGGTTTATAAATATTTTTTTTTATATTTTTAAGATTTATGTCAATTTGTTTTTATAATTTCATTTACAACTATATATTCATTAGCTTTGACTTATGCATTTTAGGCATTTTTAGCTCTTCAAACATGCCAAAAAACATACCATACACACTCCATGTGGATATGTATAATATTAAATGGTCATGTATATAATTTATTGGATCACAGAGGTACCAATCTGCATACATTTCCCTATAATTATGAATTGATATTTTTTATTTTCTAGAGTATGTAATTATGAAATACCATACATTTCACTAATAAAATTTCATCCCCACCAACAATTGATGATATAAATGATACAACTATGTTGTCATCTATGAAAGATACTAGTATTTATTAATGTTTGATTTATTAATCACATTTTTTGATTTTATCTATTTATCCATCCCTTAAGGTTTTATTTTTTCACAATAATTGTTGTTTTAATTTTCTCTCTTCTCATATTTAATTTATATATACTTTTTATGCCCATTTATCCTTCACAATTTTTATTCTTAAAAAAATAATTCAAATGCCAAACTTTTTGACATGATGTTTTCCACATTTTTAATATAGTTTTGGATTTTATTATTCACAGTCAACACATTATTTTTTAAAATTTTACTACAAATAAAATCCCATGCAATTGTACGAGGGGAAATACTAGTTATAAATTAATTTATGAGGTATTTTAAATTAGAAAATAAGACTAAATATAAAATAGTTTATGTTGTTACATGTAATTTTCATAAATTATTAATATGAATTGTTAATATTAAATGTATTATTTTAGAAATTTATTTAAACCAAGAAAAAATGGTTTTCGTATATTTGATCAAAGATTTAAATAAAAATAAAATATATGCTATTAAAATAATGTAAATTGTTTACATTATTATTATGAAGTGTTCATATATTAAGGAATGTAAAAGATTTATATTTCTTAGAGAATCATATATTTGTTGTGTCAAGAACCCATATTCTGGAACTCCTTTTGAAACCTCACTTGTGAAATAAGGTTATAAGATATAGAATTGGTAGTATAACAACCCCGAACCTGCACTCCTAGATCTGGTGTTGAAATCATAAAAATTAAATTTCTATATCGATACCGATAAATGTTACCTTCCATCCAACTATTACAACATCAAAAGGAAAAATTGGACCACTTACATACCCACGGACATTTTTGGTTTAGAGTTTTAGAGAATTGGGATAAACTCTTAACAACTTCGATTAATAAAAAAAGGTTCATAAAGATAAAAATAATCTCCCACTATACTTATATTTTCATATTCCATTTTAATTCTTCAACATATCCCACAAACTTCATCATGTTAGAAACCATTCGAGACATAAATCATTTAATCATCATTATTCATAACCTAGGGAAAATAAAACATAAGAAGGGTGAGCTCAAGTTCTCAACAAGTGTAAACATAAGCATTAACAATTGGATTTCATCAACGAGCATAAGAAGAGCATAAGGGTATGATGACATAATCAAATTGAATGATCATATCATATGAATATTCATACCCATCCATACCTGGATCATAAAACATGAAAACATGAAATAAGGTTTTAACAAATGAAATATCCATAAAAATAAATAATCATGATCCATGTGATATCAATATTGATCATAAGAAACACTATAAATCAATTTAAAGCATTGATAAAACTTATTGGTATCTTGGAACATTATCTTCACATCAATTCTTACAAAGGGAATAACCAATATGGCCGAATTCCATCCATGAAGTACCCAATGCATTAGAGGGATATAACAGACCAACCCACCAGTGTTTTATAATAGAACCACCCATCCTTAGTTAATAACATAACCACTAATCCTTGGTTTATAACAGAACCAGCCACCCTTGGTTTATAATGGAACCACCCATCATTATAAACAATCTCCAAGAACTGTATCATGAATATAGTACACATAGAATCCATTTCATCATAAATAATTTGAAACAACCTTTATTATTTTTAAAACTTGATTAAACCATGGAAAAGAAATGGTTTCCATAATAATCTCTTCGAAACATGATTAACACATGAAAAAGAAACAAGTTCCATAAAAATATATTTGAAACACGATTAACCCATAGTAAATAAACATGTTCCATAAAAATATCTTTGAAACATGATTATCCCATGGAAAAGAAATGAGTTCCATAAAAATATCTTTGAAAAATGATTAATTTTTGGAAAATAAATGAGTTCCAAAACAATCTCTTTGAAACATGAGTAACCCGTGGAAAAGAAACGGGTTCAATATGAATCTCTTTGAAACAATATTAATCCATATAGAGAAAGAACGAGGATGATATAATTACAAAATATCCCCATTGTAGTATAAGTAACAATAAGGGTTGTTGATATTGATTAATGGAAATACCATTAAAATATCATTAAAAACATTTTTGTGGAAAATAACCTTTTCATTTTGTAAATCACATTTAAAAACTAAAAATTCATAAAATATTGTGAGAATAATTTTCTTTGAAAAAAACCTTGAAAAAATATAAATAAAACTTCAAGAAAAATAATGTATATGATGGTGGGAAAATATGTTCATGTTATAAATGTTAAAAATAAACTTTCTTTTCAAAACATTTTAAAAAAGGGAGTCAAAAGTGACCCATTTAGAAAACATTAAGAAATTTACTTTTAAAACCATTTTAAAGAAGGTAAAATATCATGTAAAATAGATTTAGGAAAAAATTTATTTTTATAAAATAACATTTTTTAAAATATTTTAGAAAACATGGATATGGAAGAGATAGATACACGATCTAAAAGAAGATACATGATTGATATCACTTACAAATGACCTTTTTGATATTTCTTTAATCAATAAGGGAGTATATGGAAATAAAACATGTAAAATAAATTAATAACTAAATTATAATAAAATATATGTGTTTCAAGAAAATAATATCACTTTATTTCTTCCAAAATAAACTTTAACATAAACAATCTTGAAAGAAAGGAGATTGTAACATAAAACCTTTACCACTTTGGTAACTTTTCAATCATAATATCCATGAAATAATAACTTCAAATGATACTTTAAATATCATGAAAATAAGTATATTCATGATATTACATTCCAAATGGGAATTATATACACTATATATAATAAATTTGGTGCATAACATTACAATATGCCTCAATAAAGAGAAATTAAGAAGAAGTCCCTTACAAAGATCATATCATAAAATTGAGAATTAATTAATGGAGTGATTATGTTTAATAAATTTAAATCCATACAATAAAAGTGGAAATATAGAATAAAACAATTTATATATCAATTATCACATAATCATAGCATAACAAAGTCAATGGAAAAGTGTTATAACCCAATGAAAGGAAATTGAGTTAAGAGGCTCTTTACCACTTGGTAACATTCAAGTCAAATCCCTTTAGATGAAATAATTAAAATTGAAACATAAAATACCATCATATATAAAGGATTCATGATATTACATGTAAAATTGATAGTATATACATGATACAATAAAAAAAGTAGTAAATATGGAAAATGTATCACAAAAGTAAAAGCGAGATGAGAAAAACCCTTACCTCGAGTTCAGACTTTCCATGAATTTTTGTTTAAATACTGTAAAATAATCTCATATCAATTAATTTATTTTTTAAGAAAAATTTATAAGTTAAATAACGTATACTTAAATCATTTATTTTATTTCTTTTTAATGTCATAGTTAAATACTTAATCAGTTAAGTCCACATTGGGTATTTTTGAGTACGCTTGGTTCATTGTTTCAAAATAGATTTGGCATGTTGAGCATGTATAAAGAGGAAATTATTTGAATATCTATATAATAATAATAATTACATAATTATAATATTTATTCATCAATTATACTTTTTAAAACCAATCATGAAATATGGCTTTGAAAATTGAACTATGTTACGATCATAGACGATGAGCTGTATGTACGCATGAGTAACATTTCCATTTTCAATGATCATTATGAAAATAAGGTATGTATTATTTTATATTTCTAGAATTATCATAATATCATAAATATAATATACTTATATATATCATTCTTGTGATGTGGTGGTGAAAAAAGAATCACATCACTTCGTGGTGGTGGTAGTCTACACGTATACGAATGACGTTATCATTTTTTTTTGTGTAATAAAGAAAATGATATATTATATTTTCAGAATGATAAATATGTCATGATTATCTTTATTATTTCATTTATATCACATATATTAATTAAATTTATTCTTATTACCTTCCATGTAAATCGTTAGTGAAAAACGAATCACATCTCTTTACGATGTGGTAGTCCGTTGTACAAACGAGAAATGTTATCATATCCCCCAAAAAATATAATGTAAAAATGTATATGTCCTATCATAACTCCATAATTATAAATATGGTATAAATATCATATATATACTTTAAATCCATCATTACAACAAGCCACTAGAGTCGATTATGGAAAATGAATGACATCAGTTCGTGAGGTGGTAGGCCTCTGTGCACATGAATTATGATTTCATATACTATTTAATGGAAGAGGAGATAAATTTACATTACGTGTATGATCACACATCTAGATGGATTGAAAATTTCTAAGGGATTTTAAATTTTCATTATCGGATGGGTCAAATATTGAATTAATACTTAGAATGAGATTCTGAAAGTTGTAATTCCTAAAAGATTTGTTTTGAGATGCGAAGTGATGTTATGTAGGTGGCCTATGTGTTTGGGTGAGCTTTAAAGGCATCAGGTTAAGTTTTAGGAGTTTTGGAGTCTTTTGGAAAGGGTTTACTGTTTGATGTGCACAGTTTAGGAGAAATCATGCGACGCCTTGATACTCAGAAGGGTTTTAGTTCATTTTTAACTGAGAGTGCTTAGGTTTCATGGTTACCGCAAGGTTAAGAAAAAACCATGTGTGCTCCAAGGGGAAACTTTGTGAGGTTGAGGAGTGTTAGAGTCATGGATCATGGGATGCCCACGGTTTAAGAAAAATTGTGCTCCTTACTATAAAAGTGGGACAATGTTGATATCATGGTTAACACATGATTTTTCAAACCATACAACCTAACCATGCGATGCATGGGTGTTAGAAAGTAGGGGTGTACACAGTTGGTGCATAGTTTTTCCAACCATGCAACCAAACTATGCAACTGGATTGGCCTTGGATAGAGCCAACCGCATGGTTGGCACACAGTTTGGAAAACCATGTGGCTACCCAAAATTTCATTAAAATGGTATTTTTACCATTTCCCCCCTCTATGATTTTTAGTCACCCCTCCCCTTTCTCTCCCTCCTGCATGCACGAACCATATGAGGATTCTCCTTCCTTACTCCCTTCTTCAAGCCTCACTAAGGAGGTGTTTTGGTGGAGATTCTTCACATTTTGAGGTAAGATCTATCCTATAGTGGTACCCCTTCTTTTCCCCCCTTTTACATCTTATTTTGGAGTTCTCCAATTTAGTTTTTGTTGATGATTTCACTGGAGAATAGTAGAATCACCCATTTCTTGTGGGGATTTTGGTCAGCTTGTGTATTGTAGATCCCAAGATGGATTCCACACATCGTTGCGGGGCGTTTCATTAAGGTATGCGTTCGTGGTGAATTTTAAAAGGTTTTTTCAGATGGTTTAATTTAATTAATTGTTTAAATGATATCACCTCTTAGGTTTTTGGCCTGAAATGTGGTTGGGGTTATGCTGCAGGTCTTTGGTGAGTGGTTGACTTTGGTTTCAGTGTGGCATGATGATCCGATGAGTTTTATGGATTTATGACAAGTTTGATTTTGGTTAATTAATTTTAATTATTATAATTAATTAATTGTTGTTGTTTGATGTAAGACTAGAGTTTGGGTGATTGTGATGATCTTGGTTGGGTTCCAAGGGGTTTGGATGATGCTTGGACGGACCTTGGAAAGAACGCTGTGCTTTGGAAATGTTTGGAAAGATTTGTTGATGAGGTAGGTGGTCTAAGAGATTTACCCATAGTCTTGTTTATTTATTTTTATGTGTATGTAGTGTGCACTATAAATCCCATGAATGACATGTTTGCTTCCTTGTTTAAGTAAAGTAGTTGGGTAATTAGATTAAATTAATTAATCTCATTGTATGATTTGATTAAATAGAAAAATGGCTAATGGACAGAACTTAGAAATAAAGGGTGCAACTTTTAAGGGGATAAAACGTGGTGTTTTATGGGTTGAGTTTAGTAAAATACCTACGGGGCCTTTGAAATGGTTTTAAATATGTGAATCGGGCTTTAAATCGGTTTTGGGTGTCAAGGGGGGATCCATTTTTGAAATGTATCTTGTTTTTAAATGAGGTTTTGACCTTTAAGTGGTTTAAAAAAGGATATTTATAAATGGATTTCAAATGTGGATTTGAAATGGGTTTGTGGTTGCCTCTGGTGAAAATGATTTGATGGAATTTGTGATGGTTTTAATATAAATATAGGACTTGGGCCTTGTTTTTTTTCAAAGATAAAGAACCATGTTTTAAAAGGGTGGTTTTGAAATGTTCAATTAGGATGTTTGGTCTAGTTTCTTTAGGCATGTGAAAAAGAGCTGGGCTTAGCTGAGGTATATTTGGTTTTGAAGTCCTATAGGGATTTTAGTAAGTGTTAATGGGATAAAAAGGGTTGTGTTTTTCTTGAAAATTTATATGGTCATGATGTTGATCTTAGTATTTGAGAAATGATGGAATGGTTTAGGTGCTAGAGGGATGATTTGGACATAGTTAGTATACCACGAAAGGTGTCAGACTGAGGCTCTGGACACTGATAGTATACTACGGATAAGGTGTCAGAATAAGGCTCTAGAAACTGATAGTATGATTCATGGTTTAAGTGTTAGACTAAGGCTCTGGGTGATGATGCTATACTATGTGGAATAGGATTTTATACTGATGATCCTTCTCCTTGGGATGGGCCAAACTGATGATCTAGGTACCACTGATGTTATGTATAGATAGATATTGGATTGAGGTTCTGGGCACTAATATTTTGTTTTGTGATGGGTTAGATATACCTAATATTAAGTATCAGTATTGATAGTTGGTATATGGTTAGGTGATGTATGGAGGCTCCATCCATGTTTTCCATTGATGTTAATATTTTATTTAGATGCTAGACTAACATTCTAGGCATCGATGGATCAAGTACATTGAATATGTACCATGGATGTAGGTTTTATGCCTCCCTAAGTTGAATAAATAGAAAAAACCCTTTTTATATTGTATACGATTATCCCTCTCATATTATGATTCATTTTCCTAGTTTAGATCATTGCATGTTTTGTTTTCCTGGGCATCACCTTAGAACACTTTATCTAGTGGTTACTAGTTGAGATGTCATGTTCCTGGGCTTTTGTTTCTTTTTTGTACTATTTAATTATTCCACTATTTATATGTATAAACTATTTATATGATTGGTATTTGAATTATACACCATTGGTGAAATCCTACTGAGTTTTACTCACACCCTTCTTGGACCTCCATTTCACTTGGGTGCCTAATCAACTCTCACATGTTTATTGCATACATAGGTTTAGTCTAAGGACCATGCTGAGTATGGTTTGGTTGATATGGATTGTTCATGTCGTATCAGGAAACTAGAGGGGTTGGATCAATGATTATATGGAGTCTTTTTGTTTTTTTTATTTTGGTATGATATGGAACCGACCCAGTGGGCGGTTGGTTATATGTATGATATGGCTGTTTGGACCTTTATTGCATTTCATTTTATTATATCATGTTTAATATATTTATTCCTTATGCTTACTATTATGAGTAATATATTTGTTATTTACTTCTAGTTTTTCACCTTTTTATGAGGGTATAGTCTCCTCATAGTTCCATTTTAAACCCTTGTTGCTAGTCGGTAGCCTCTGGCTTATGAGGAGGCGTACTTGAGGTTATGTAGTGAACCAGCTCGGGGCATTGGTTCAGTGGATCCCAGACCGGGATTTACACTATGTCATTAATATAATAAAATATTATTATATAGGAGATACTGGCTTTATCATATGACCATATTTGAATAATATTTGAAAAAGGTAGAATAATAAATAAAACAAAAACGCATAGTTAGGAATTTTACCTCTTCTCGTACCACCTCTTTAGGATTATACCAAAAATATTTCTAGAATGGATTTTTGAAAAAAACAAGGATTATAGGATGAGGATATGGATAAGTGGTTTTGGTAGGTATTATCTTATCCAAAAGGTTTTTAATGTGTGAAGAAGAGAGGAGAGGGGGTGACCTTTTATAAGTGTTGTGAGTGACACACTTGTAATTTTTGAAAAGAAAAAGTTGTACTCACATTTTTCACATGTCACAAGGCTCAAAAATAGATTATTATTGAGAATTATACATTATAAGATTAAAATATGGCTATAAAATAGTTTTTATACAAGTTTTTGAGTCATTTTTACACTTATCTTTTTTACTTTGATGACATGGTAAAGCATTTTTCACCTTAACCGTGATAATTTATTTTTACTATTTTCACAATTAATTATGATAACAAATTAAGTTGAAATTATTATATAATATAAACTATTATTATTAAAAATATTTAATCCATTTTACCAAATTCAATCCACATAATTTAAAAAAATTCAATTTAAAATTAAACTCATAGAAGCGATGAAAAAACAGGTTTTCAAGAAGTGTTTATTTTAAGGAAAATATGATTTTATATTAACTATATGACTAATAATAATTATTATATGAATATTAATTAATATTTATTGATATATAATATATAAATTTCATTCAAATCATTCTTCATTAGGGTTTTTTTAATTAAATGAAAAGGAGAAACATTATGCACTTTAAAATAGTATTCAGAAAAATATCATTTTTAAACCCAAAGACAGACTTACACTAAAATCCAATATAAAGTTGATTAAAAAGTAATTAAGTGGATTAAATATAATTAAATAATATTTATATTAATTTAAATCATATTCAAAACATAATGGAACTTTTAAATTTCTTAATTTATTGAAAATAAATGAAAATTTTACAAAAATCGGTAATTTTCACCATTTACTAAAAAATCAATATTTTTCGAAAAATCCTAAAATTTCACCCAAAGTTAATTTTGATATGCCAATTTTTAAAATGAAATTAATTTTATCAAATAAATTTTCTAAAATTACTAAAAAATAATTATAATATTCTTTTATGAAAAGAAATAAAAATCATTTTTGAAGAAAACATATTTTTGAAGAATACAATTACTTCACTAAGAATTGATTGATTATTTACTAAGAATTTATAAATAAATTTATATTTATTAGGATATATATATATGTATATATATTTTATAAATTAGTTAATACTATTAATACTTACTAATTTTATAGCTAGGTTATAACAATCATATTTAAAATAATATTATTTAATGGTTCGTTAAATTTCAGTGTTGCATGTATTATATGCTATTGAGCATAAAAATATTGGGGTTTCATGTACTGAAAGATATTTAATAGATTAAATTTATTCAAAAATAACTTTATATTAATGTCTTGGGGTGTAAAATTATCATCTAAGCTTGGTGTTACATATCATATATTCCATCAAACACAATTTCCTTCTTTTAAAATATCAGGGTGTTACATTCTACCCCATTTAATAAATTTCATCATCATAATTTGAACTTTATCTCAGTAATAAAAGTTTGGATATTTTAAAATACTTTTTTTTGGATTACCACATTGTAAAAAGTGTTAATAAAACATCCTCTTGATAAGAGAAAAAAGGAAGTATGATGGTCATCTAGAATAACACATACTAGGTTTATAAATAGGAGAACATAGGTGGGAAGTGAAGATTTTTACATGTAAGACCAGAGTAATTCCCAAATAATGATAGAGTGATAATGACCATACAACAATATTTTGTTTCAAGATCCTTTTCCTAGAGTGAAGGAATTATTTTTCCATATAGACTAATAGAATAAATAAATATACTTACTTGATGATTATAATTTCATCATTTTTTCAATTTACACCATGATATCATCTTTTTATCCAAACTATGATTATTCAAGAAGAAATTTTCATACCTGAAGCACTAAAATCAGATTTTAAAAGACCACATAACCATAGAATGGATAACAATATATTCCACCCATCTTTATAAATTAATCAAAACCAAAATGGCATCAAATGGTATGATAATTATCAAAATGAATAAACCTTCATATGATACATTAATCTCCAAAATTCAATAGTAATACCCAAATTTCAAACTAAATAATTCTTATACCCCAAATAACCTTAAAATGGGCGTCTAAGACTTTGAAATTATGATCAAACTTAATATTATAGACCTATGATAGTATTCATAATTATTAAGATAACGCCACATGAAAAAATATTAATCTCTAAAGTAATCTAAACCTTTTCTCTGACACTGACTATAACAACCCCAAACCCGCACTCTCAGATCCAATACTGAAATCATAAAAATTACGTATTTGGATTGATATCAATAAATGTAATCCATTTTTTTCCATCCATATATTACAAAATCAAAAGGAAAAATGGGATCACTTACATATCCAATGAACTTTTAGGTTTATAGTTTTAGAGAATTAGGATAAACTCTTAACAACTTAGATCAATAAATAACTGGTTCATAAAGCTAAACATCATCTTACACTATAGCCATCTTTTCATATTCTATATTAAGTATTCAAAATTTCCCACAAACTTCATTATGTTAGAAACCATTAAAGACAAAAATCATTTAATAACCATTCTTCATAACCTGGGAAAAAGAAAAAATATTAAGGGTGAGATCAAATTCTAAATATAGGTGATCACTATGTTTTATTCCATATATTGATGAGTTTTTATATGTGAATTAATTGAATATTAGTTCATTAAATTTGAGTTTCATGGAATATATTGATGTATTGTATATTGGTGTGAAAGACCAAAATTTGGATAAATAAGAAGGAATATGTGGAAATTGTGGAACAAAAAGGCACTTCACACTGATCTATGAAGCAACTTGGTGTGATAACAAAAAATAATTAAGAAGTTTAGTTTGATGATTGAATCCAACACTACTACAAAACTTCCCTTTAAAAGCACTAGAAATTCCTTTATAGATGCTAGAAAAGTGTTGACTACATGAGAAAGGTTAAAAGCCCTGGTCTTTTATCAACACTGAAAAAACACCGATAAAGAGGTCTTTTATCAGTGCTAAACAAAGCACTGATAAATGGGACCTTTATCAATGCTTTTAAAAGCTCTAATAAAGGACCTTTTATTAGTGATTTTAAAAGAGTTGATAAAGTAAAAATTTATCAGTGCTTTTAAAGGTGCTGATAAAGGGCCATACTACAACGTGCTGTAACAACACACTACAACACCACTGCAATGTGCTGTAACAACACATAACAACACAAAAAACACACAAGATATCAACAGAAATAAGTACCAATACAGGATTTAAATGAAATGAAATTTACAACACAAACACAAGAAAAAAAACACTATATTATAGACATTTCAAACATTGGTTTATACAATTATGCAAACACAAATTATTACATACATTCAAAAACATCTATGTTACTTTATCTTTTAATCCTGACCAACTCATGAAATTACCAAAAAAACCACCCCCGATTGAGAAAAATAACGTACTTGTATAAGAAAAAAATTCTTATGTTAGTAATAATATAAAGAAATAAATTAATAGAAAATGTTAATTTTACTAAAATTGACGTCAATTTTAAATAAAAAGACGAACTTGGAGTCATACCAATTACAACGTGAATTGTATTGAGGTTTGGATAATTCCAACACATCTCAAATAACTTATGTATAATTGTCCTAAAGTATTAAAACAATTTGAATGTGTTTTCTTGGTTTTGAGTACGTCAATTATCTTTTTTACTAAAATATCATTTTAAACTAAAAACATGCACTTTTGACTCATTTTGATCACATTGTGAATCAGTTTGACATGAAATGTATTCCTACACATCAAAAATGAATTATTAATCATTGTACCAAATTATAAAGAAAATACAATCACGTTTGATTGGTTTTTAGTGAGCGACACTTTTTGAACTAAAATGCTGATTTTAAACTGATAACAGACACTTTGAGTCATACCGAGAATATCGTGTATCATATTTAGGTGTGGATGATTCCTACATGTTAAAAGTGACATATGTATTGTTTTTGTAAAGTATCAAAACAATCTGAATGTTTTTTCTCAGTTTTGAGTAGGACAATTGTCCATTTTACTAAAATTGATGAAAATTTTAAATAAAAGATTTACTTTGAGTCATATCGATCACACCATATGTCATATTGAGGTGTGTAAAATTATTACATTTCCCAAATGACTTATGGAAAATTTTACTAAAGTTTCAAAACAATCTGAATGTGTTTTCTTAGTTTCACTACTGGAAATACACTATTTCCCAACGGTTCACAACCGTTGGGAAAGCCCCTCAAACCGTTGGTATATGATATACCAACGGTTCTCCCAACCTTAGGGAAGCAAGCCATGGGGAAAACCTTTCCCAACGGTTTGGTGAACCGTTGGGATAGTTTTTCCCAACGGTTTCTCCCAAACCGTTGGGAAAACCAAATATACCTTAACTATCCCAACGGTTCTTCAAAACCGTTGGGATAGTTTTCCATGGGTGAAATCTTTCCCAACGGTTCTAAACCGTTGGTAAAAGAGATATTTACCAACGGTTCAATGAACCGTTGGTAAAAACTTATTTAGGATTATATGCCAACAGTTTAAAACCGTTGGCATACCCTATGCTGCAAATTGCAGCAGCCTGAAATTTGCACAGACCCTCTCCCCTGTACATCAGGCACCTCTCATCTCATCAGGCCTCATTTTCACCTCATTTTCGATCCAACTATTGTACCTGTAATAAAATAAAACATACATGTACAATTACGAACAAATTCATACACATTTAACATATAATGGATCCTGAAACTATACACATCCATAATTAAATTACAATTCATAAACATACATAATTCATACATAATTCAATTTAAAATTTAGATTACAATTATATGTGGAATCCGATTGAGGCGGGGATGATTTTTACACGTCACATATGACCCATGGATCGTTATCCTAAAGTTTCAATGGAAACCGAATGCGTTTGGTCGGGTTTGAGTATGCCAGTTCTTTTCACTTATAATCCTACCCATTTTAAACAAAACAGACACATTTAGAGCGGTGTTGGCCACACCGTGCCTCGGATTGAGGCGGGGATGATTCTTACACCTCACATATGACCCATGGATCGTTCTCCTAAAGTTTCAACGGAAACCGAATGCGTTTGGTCGGTTTTCCGTATGTACTTAAAATGATGTCCATTTTAATCAAAAGAGAGCCACTTAGACTGATCCCAGCCACACCGTGACTCGGATTGAGCCTGAGTGGGCTCGTACATGTCACATATGACTGATGGATCGTTGTGATAAATTATCAACAGATTCGGAATGCGTTTGGTCGGTTTTGCGTATGCCAGTTGTTCTTTTCACTTATAATCATGTCCATTTTAAACAAAAGATACACAGTTAGAACGGTGTTGGCCACACCGCTCCTCGGATTGAGGCAGGATTGACTCGTACACGTCACATACGACCCATGGATCCTTGTGCTAAAGTATCGACACAGTCCGAATGCCTTTGTTCGGTTTTTCGTATGTCACTTGATGATTTTCACTTAAAATGACGTCTTTTTGAAACAAAAGACCGACACTTTGAGTGGTGTCGGACACACCGCGTCTCCGATTGTGGCGAGGTTGATTCTTACACGTCACATATGACCCATGGATCGTTCTCCTAAAGTTTCAATGGAAACCGAATCCGTTTGGTCATTTTTCCGTATGTACTTAAAATGGTGTTCATTTTAAACAAAAGAGAGCCACTTAGACTTATCTCGACCACACCGTGACTCGGATTCATCCCGGGTTGGCTCGTACACGTCACATATTACCCATGGATTGTTGGGATAAATTATCAACAGATTCGGAATGCGTTTGGTCGGTTTTCCGTATGCCAGTTGATGCTTTTCACTTAAAATGACGTCCTTTTGAAACAAAAGACGGACACTTTGAGTGGTGCCGGCCACACCGTGTCTCCGGATTGAGATGAAACCACCATGCAACATTCTAATTATTATTCGTGATGTGTACGCGCATACGGCACGTCAATCAGACGTGCGGTTTGAGCGGTACGGCTCAATATTCATGTTTTAAGTGATGCGCGCGCTTCGTAAACGCGCGTGAGGTGGGTCCAAACGGGACGAACGAAGTCGGAATGACATGAAATCAGACGAAAAATACGGGTGAGTGATTTCTGAAGTGGTCGAGCAGACGGCACGTCAATCGGACGTGCCGTGTGCCCGCGGTGACCGACAACGCAGTTCTGGTGTCATAAACGGCCAAAACGGGCGTCCAATGGTCAAATTCATAGCGGACGACCTCGGATTGAGCTGAAACCACTGAGAAAAATTCTAATTATTATTCGTGACGTGTACGCGCAGACGGCACGTCAATCGGACGTGCGGTTTGCGCGGTACGACTCAATATTCGTGTTTTAAGTGATGCGCGCGCTTCGTAAACGCGCGTGAGGGGGGTCCAAACGGTCCGAACGAAGTCGGAATGGCCTGAAATCAGACGAAAAATATGGGACAGTGATTTCGGAAGTGTTCGAGCAGACGGAATGTCAATCGGACGTGCCGTGTGCACGCGGTGACCGACAACGCAGTTCTGGTGTCATAAACGGCCAAAACGGGCGTCCAACGGTCAAATTCATAGCGGCCGACCTCGGATTGACCTGAAACCACCGGTAAACATTCTAATTATTATTCGTGATGTGTACGCGTAGACGGAACGTCAATCGGACATGCGGTTTGCGCGGTACGGCTCAATATTCGTGTTTTAAGTGATGCGCGCGCTTCGTAAACGCGCGTGAGGGGGGTCCAAATGGGCCGAACGATTTCAGAATGGCCTGAAATCAGACGACAAATACGGGTGAGTGATTTATGAAGTGGTCGAGCAGACGGCACGTCAATCGGACATGCCGTGTGCGCGCGGTGACCGACAACGCAGTTCTGGTGTCATAAATGGCCAAAACGGGTGTCAAATGGTCAAATTCATAGCGGACGACCTCGGATTGAGGCGGGGTTGACTCGTACACGTCTCAAATGACCCATGGATCGTTTTCTTAAAGTATCAACACAATCCGAATGCATTTGGCCGGTTTTCCGTATGCCAGTTGATGTTTTTCACTTAAAATGATGTCCTTTTGAAACAAAAGACATACACTTTGAGTTGTTCCGACCACACCGCGCCTCGGATTGAGGCGGGGATGATTGGTACACATCACATATGACCCATGGATCGTTCTCCTAAAGTTTCAATGGAAACCGAATGCGTTTGGTTGGTTTTGCGTATGCCAGTTCTTTTCACTTATAATCCTACCCATTTTAAACAAAACAGACACAATTAGAGCGGTGTTGGCCACACCGCGCCTCAGATTGAGGCGGGGATGATTCGTACACCTCACATATGACCCATGGATCGTTCTCCTAAAGTTTCAACGGAAACCGAATGCGTTTGGTCAGTTTTCCGTATGTACTTAAAATGATGTCCATTTTAATCAAAAGAGAGTCACTTAGACTGATCCCGGCCACACCGAAACTCGGATTGAGCCCGAGTGGGCTCGTACATGTCACATACGACTGATGGATCGTTGTGATAAATTATCAACAGATTCGGAATGCATTTGGTCGGTTTTGCGTATGCCAGTTGTTCTTTTCACTTATAATCATGTCCATTTTAAACAAAAGATACACAGTTAGAACGGTGTCGGCCACACCGCTCCTCGGATTGAGGCGGGATTGACTCGTACACGTCACATACGACCCATGGATCCTTGTTCTAAAGTATCGACACAGTCCGAATGCCTTTGGTCGGTTTTTCGTATGTCACTTGATGATTTTCACTTAAAATGATGTCTTTTTGAAACAAAAGACCGACACTTTGAGTGGTGTCGGCCACACCGTGTCTCCGATTGTGGTGAGGTTGATTCATACACGTCACATATGACCCATGGATCGTTCTCCTAAAGTTTCAACGGAAACCGAATCCGTTTGGTCGTTTTTCCGTATGTACTTAAAATGGTGTTCATTTTAAACAAAAGAGAGCCACTTAGACTTATCTCGACCACACCGCGACTCGGATTCATCCCGGGTTGGCTCGTACACGTCACATATGACCCATGGATTGTTGGGATAAATTATCAACAGATTCAGAATGCGTTTGGTCAGTTTTCCGTATGCCAGTTGATGCTTTTCACTTAAAATGACGTCCTTTTGAAACAAAAGACGGAAACTTTGAGTGGTGCCGGAAACACCGCGTCTCCGGATTGAGATGAAACCACCGTGCAACATTCTAATTATTATTCGTGACGTGTACGCGCATACAGCACGTCAATCAGACGTGCGGTTTGAGCGGTACGACTCAATATTCGTGTTTTAAGTGATGCGCGTGCTTCGTAAACGCGCGTGAGGTGGGTCCAAACGGGACGAACGAAGTCGGAATGACATGAAATCAGACGAAAAATACGGGTGAGTGATTTCTGAAGTGGTCGAGCAGACGGCACGTCAATCGGATGTGCCGTGTGCCCGCGGTGACCGACAACGCAGTTCTGGTGTCATAAACGGCCAAAACGGGCGTCCAACGGTCAAATTCATAGAGGACGACCTCGGATTGAGCTGAAACCACCGAGAAACATTCTAATTATTATTCGTGACGTGTACGCGCATACATCACGTCAATCGGACGTGCGGTTTGCGCGGTACGGCTCAATATTCGTGTTTTAAGTGATGCGCGCGCTTCGTAAACGCGCGTGAGGGGGGTCCAAATGGGCCGAACGAAGTCGGAATAGCCTGAAATCAGACAACAAATACGGGACAGTGATTTATGAAGTGTTCGAGTAGACGGAACGTCAATCGGACGTGCCGTGTTCACGCGGTGACCGACAACGCAGTTCTGGTGTCATAAACGGCCAAAACGGGCTTCCAACGGTCAAATTCATAGCGGATGACCTTTGATTGACCTGAAACCACCGGGAAACATTCTAATTATTATTCGTGACGTGTACGTGCAGACGGAACGTCAATCGGACGTGCGGTTTGCGCGGTACGACTCAATATTCGTGTTTTAAGTGATGCGCGCGCTTCGTAAACGCGCGTGAGGGGGGTCCAAACGGGCCGAACGATTTCAGAATGGCCTGAAATCAGACGACAAATACAGGTGAGTGATTTATGAAGTGGTCAAGCAGACGGAACATCAATCGGACGTGCCGTGTGTGCGCGGTGACCGACAACGCAGTTCTGGTGTCATAAACGGCCAAAACGGGCGTCAAATGGTCAAATTCATAGCGGACGACCTCGGATTGAGGCGGGGTTGACTCGTACACGTCTCAAATGACCCATGGATCGTTGTCTTAAAGTATCAACACAATCCAAATGCGTTTGGCCGGTTTTCTGTATGCCAGTTGATGTTTTTCACTTAAAATGATGTCCTTTTGAAACAAAAGACATACAGTTTGAGTTGTTTCGACCACACCGCGTCTCAGATTGAGGCGGGGTTGATTGGTACACGTCACATATGACCCATGGATCGTTCTCCTAAAGTTTCAATGGATACCGAATGCGTTTGGTCGGTTTTGCGTATGCCAGTTCTTTTCACTTATAATCCTACCCATTTTAAACAAAACAGACACAGTTAGAGCGGTGTTGGCCACACCGCACCTCGGATTAAGGCGGGGATGATTCGTACACCTCACATATGACCCATGGATCGTTCTCAACGGAAACCGAATGCGTTTGGTCGGTTTTCCGTATGTACTTAAAATGATGTCCATTTTAATCAAAAGAGAGCCACTTAGACTGATCCCGGCCACACCGCGACTCGGATTGAGGCGGGGTTGATTCGTACACGTCACATATGACCCATGGATCGTTGTCCTAAAGCATCAACACATTTCGAATGCGTTTGGTCAGTTTTTCGTATGTCACTTTTTGTTTTCACTTAAAATCTTATGGAAATTCATATAGAATATTTTTATATCATATTTAGTATGGATTAGATTTTAGTTGATCGTGCTATGAAACATTTCAGAGCTAATGAAATTATGGAAGGTGGAGGGGCTGTCCAGGGGGGCTGTCCGGTGGGTGTCCGGGGGGATGTCCGGGGACCAAGGAGGAGGGTGGGGGGGCTGTGCGGGGTCTGTCCGGGGGGTGTTTGGGGGTTGTTCAGGGGGTTGTCCGGGGTTGTTCAGGGGGATGTCCGGGGGTTGTTCAGGGGGTTGTTCAGGGGGTTGTCCGGGGGTGTTCAGGGGGCTGTCCGGGGGGTGTTTGGGGGGTTGTCCGGGGTCCAAGGGGGGGGGGGGGGGGTGGGGGGGTTGTCCGGGGGGCTGTCCAGGGGGCTGTCCGCGGGGGCTGTCCGGTGGGGGCTGTACGGGGGGCTGTACGGGGGGCTGTACGGGGGGCTGTCCAGGGGGCTGTCCGCGGGGGCTGTCCGCGGGGGCTGTCCGGTGGGTGTTCGGGGGGCTGTCCGGGGACCAAGGAGGAGGGTGGGGGGGCTGTGCGGGGTCTGTCCGGGGGGTGTTTGAGGGTTGTTCAGGGGGTTGTCCGGGGTTGTTTAGGGGGTTGTCCGGTGGTTGTTCAGGGGGTTGTTCAGGGGTTGTTCAGGGGTTGTTCAGGGGTTGTTCAGGGGGTTGTCCGGGGTTGTTCAGGGGGTTGTCCGGGGGGTGTTTGGGGGGTTGTCCGGGGTCCAAGGGGGAGGGTGGGGGGGTTGTCCGGGGGGCTGTCCGGGGGGCTATCCGGGGTCCAGGGTGGAGGGTTGGGGGCTGTACGGGGGGCTGTCCAGGGGGCTGTCTGCGGGGCTGTCCGGGGGGTGTTTGGGGGGTGTTCGGGGTCCAAGGGGGAGGGGGGGGGGGGTTGTCCAGGGTCCAAGAATGAGGGGGGTTGTCCAGGGAGTTCTCAAACACACAACCACTAAAATACAACAACATCCATAAAAATATACAATATATAAAAATAACTCAACTCCAATACTATACTACGAGTCTAGATAAAACCAACAACTAGAATAGATTAAACATCAAATCTCAGTAATATAAGTAAAAAATGTAACGGATCAATATGTCCCACATCAGCATCACCATCACCATCATCGTCATCATCATCATCACCCTCGTCATCGTCCTCCTCATCGTCCTCACCCTCCACAACGCCTTCCTCCTCGCCTTCGCCCTCCTCCTCGCCCTCCTCATCTCCCTCCTCTTCCGCATCAGACTCCTCGCCATCATCATCTTCAAGCTGGACATCGGCCTGACCACTACTGGAATTTCCACCTGGTGCACCATATATAGAATGTATCGACGACATGTATTCATCAATCGCTGGGCTGGCCTCTGCTGGAAGTGTTGGATGTAGAACTTCAATAAATTTCATAAATGCACTGTTTTCCCTAGCAGACTGTTCTTCCGTCTCTGTGGCCTTTTTCTCAGCCTGTTCTGCCTGTGCCCTAACTTGCTGCAGCTCGGTGGCACTACAACTCGTACCTGAGGCAGGCCAATACCTCGTCGGGGCTATCCTAGGTCGGCAGCGTACTCTGCCAGAATGATCATCTCCCAACACCTGATGTAAGTGATCAGATGGCCCAAAATTGTTTGCTTCTTGGGCATCGAGGGCCTCTAAAGCATCCTGTTACAAATATAAATATATTATTAAGTTACAAAATAGATATTAAAATATAAAATCAACATATTAAAACTTACAATCTGCTGCTGAGTCGCTTCATTGATAGCACTTCCATCCTTTTTTCATCTACTCGAGCAAAACAGTTTTGCTCAAGGCACACGTCCTTCAATATTTTGTACTTGCCTCTACAATGACATTGAAAACAAAAGTTATATAAAATTTTTAGCAAATGATTAAATAATTGAGGAAACAAAAGAAAATGTAAGTCGTAAAGAAAACTTATAAACAATTGTCATACCTGCTGCCTCTCATGATCCGACATCGTCGTGCGTCCTAGTGTATGGAGGTATTTTTTTGCATCAATGTTTTTTTTATTTTTTCCAGATGATTCCTAAATAAAATTCGATAATGCAAAGGATGATATTAATGCAAAATTTGAAAGTTATTATTTAAATACCTCAAATGTAATTCATACCTTAAACTGGGTACTCGTCCAATGAGTAATCATCTGACGATACTGCTCTATAGGACAATCATCCACGACTGGTACTGCCTCTAACTCAGTGCCAACTCTAGCACGCCAACCAATATACAGCTCATGCTTGTAGGCTCTCCAAAGCTCGCCTAAATCCTTTAGACGTGCCAGTCGTGCACCCTCACCATCAGGAAAATTAAATCGAAGCTGAAATCAAAATATTAATTCATATAAATACAAAAATAATTCATGGCATTAAATACAACATATTTTTTTACCCATATCTCTGCCCAAGCTCTATCTTTGACCTCATGTGGCAAATGTCTCCATGACAGCGGGCTGACGGGAATGATGTCGGAGTATTTGGCAAGCGTCGCCATAAAACTCCGACATTGCTGCCCTGTTTTCTCAACCATCTGATTGTCTTCATTATATTCCACCATAACCTGTGTGCGACGGTTCCACACCGAACGCATGCGTGTACGGCCCCGCCCCCGCCTCCTGTCAGTAGATGTATCTGTCATGAAAGAAAAACAAATTTTTATCAAAACATGTTATAATGAAAATAAATATTGCTATAAAAATTTGTTAGGGTTTTATAAATATACCTGCGCTAGTCTGATCAATGAGTGGCGCCGGATCCACAGAACCTGATGGAACACCCTCTGGTGGAACAGGAGTCGAAGACGATGGAATATAAAAGCTCGGAGAGATAGAAGTAGAAGGAAAAGAAGATGGAACAGCTGTATGACCTGATGCTGACTGGGGAGTGGGAATCATCATGGGATGTGAAAATGATGGGGCAGAAGATGCAGAAGGTAGCGAAAACATGGGAGGTCTAAATATCCCGTGTGTCCCTAACGACACACCGGGATCAGAATGTGGGAAGGCTGAAATGTCAGTGGGAGGGGCAGGGTCTAGTCGGGCATGTGCAGCTCTACGTCCACCTCTGGTACGAACCCTCCTCGTACCACCGGCCTGAGTACTAGGACCAGTACTAGGCTCCTCGTCGAATAACTGTCGACGTAATGGTGGATCCTACAAAAAAGTTTACAAAAAAAATTAATCACATGACATTATATATTCTGTAAATATATATATATATATTTGAAATAAAGTACTCACTGTAGGCACTAATGGTGGAATGCCCATCTCCTCCATCCGACGATTGTTCTCCGCCATTTTTTTTCTTCGTCTCTCTTCAATTGGCTTCATTTCCTGCATTGGAAAACAAATATGTAATTAATTAGAAAAATAAAATTAATGTGTAAACCAAAAAACTAAATATATGAGGGAATGAGGGGATTCATTGGTAATTTAGCTATCAATTGTTTTAGAAGATCTTGAATGAATTTAATAAAACATACAAGTTGTAATGTTCACCAAGTTAGAAATATTGTTTGATTTGGTTTGAATACAGTTCAATTCCAAATTAGAAAATGCAATTCAAATAAAACAGCAACCAATAAACATTGAAAATTCACATAACGGTCAAGTCATCTAAAACATATTTGTGATCAATACTAAATAAATATGAATATTACCAACCTTAACAACCCAACTCGAGGTAAACCAAAAGAATTGAGAACATGGATGAATGATTCTATATATTTCCAACCACAACTTCAGGTTCACAATCAACTCTGACAATTGAGCTATTGGAGTCATCAAAAGATATAAATGGATTGGTTCCAATGGCAATAGGGACAGTGTCAATTCCATCATCAGCATCATCAAAAATATTTCTTGGAATTACTTCAACTATGACACCAAATTCAGGTTGAAGTTGATCTTTGACATAAAAAACTTGTTTATCCATTGATGCCAACACATATGGTTCTTCGGTTGCAAGAGTGCGGGTCATATTAATTACTCGAAATCCACAATCATCAATAAATGTGCCATGTATCGTCATCGAATCAAACCAATGGCATTTCATCATTGTGACTCGTCCATGAGAGTAATAATACAATATTATTATTTTCTCAACGACTCCATAATAACCCACATTTTCAAGTCGCGATCTACTATCTGATGCACTGGCATAACAATCTGTTGTGGCAGTAACCATAATACCATCATGTTGTGTTCTCATGTTTTTGGCTCGTTCAGTGACAATAAATCTGTACCCATTGATAACAATTGATTTACAGTCACGAACCACGGTATTAGGACCAAAAGACAAAGCTCTTATTTCCTCAGAGACAGAGTCAACAGACAAACTCAATACCTGCAATATAAATGACAGTTAAACTTAAGTAAATATTGAAATAATTAATTTAAATAGTAATATTTTTACCTTCAATTTTAACCAAGCAGAAAACTCTTTGCTATGAAAAGTCTCTCTCCTTCTCAAAGATAAAGAACGATGCTTCCTATTTATCATTGTTTTATGTTACCTGTAGATAAAAAAATATGAATAGTTTAACATATATATATGTAAGATATACATATTCAATTTTGTTACCTGATATAGTCATCGAACAAATCACAGTTGAACAAAACTGTGCGATGTGCCATCTCCCGCTCTTCATGGCTTAATGTCTTCAATGTATATGATCCAGGAATTCCTCCTGTTTGAGGAAGTGATGGAAAACTGGGTTCAATTTTCTCATATTGTTCTTCTTCATTTCTCATTGGTCTGTTCATTCTTGTAGTAAGATCAGACAAATACATTGAACAGAAATCCATACATTCTTGAGCTAAGTAACCGTTCACGATAGAACCTTTGGGATGATTCTTGTTTCGAACATAAGACTTTAATGTGAACATATTTCTTTCAGTTGGATACATCCAATGAAAAGAAACAGGTCCTCCGAGAAGTATTTCAGTTGGAATATGGACAGTCAGATGCAACATGCATGTGAAAAATGATGGGGGAAATATTTTCTCCAACTCACACAAAATTAATGGGGCATCTGTCAACATTTTTTGCAAGAAAGACTTGGACAACTTCTTAGCACAAAGATCTCTAAACAAATGGCACAACCGAATAACACCCACCCTTACATTATTGGACAAAAGATGACGGATTGCTATTGGAAGCAACTCATGCAGTAGAACGTGATAATCACGAGTCTTCAAAGATTTTAGCTTCAACTCTCTTCTGTTGACCCGTTTAGATATGTTGCTTGAATAGCCATCAGGAACTCTAATAGTCTCTAATACTTCCAAAAATTGTTTTTTTTCAGTAGGTGTCATCACATAAGAAGCACATGGAAGTTGCCATTTATTTTCACTGATACGCACAGGATGCAATTCTGGTCTGATGCACCAATCCACCAAGTCACGTCAAGATCGTAAATCATCTTTTGTCTTACCCTTGACATTTAGAAGAACTGAAAGCAACATTTCACATATATTCTTTTCAATATGCATTATGTCTAAGCAATGACGTAGCAAATTGGTTGACCAATAAGGCAAATCAAAAAAGATACTCCTCTTCCTCCAATTGTAACAGGTTTCTGTGGAAACATTCTTTCTCTTTCCAGATTTCATTTGACCCTTCCCGAATGAAAAACTGAAATCTTTCAATTCATTAAGCACATCAGTTCCAGACATACGCTGAGGTGGATCATCGGTCTCTATAGTATTATCAAATCTTCGACGATTCATTCTATATGGATGATCCTTTGGCAAAAATCGTCGATGTCCCATAAAACTGAAACTACAACGATGTTTCAGTCTTCTGGATCGTGTATTCTTCATACAAACTGGACATGACAGTTTTCCCTTCGTGCTCCATCCAGACATCATTGCATAAGCCGGAAAATCATTGATTGTCTACATAAGCGCAGCGCGCATCTGAAATATGTCTTTCGAACATGCATCGTATGTGCGCACACCCACATCCCAAAGAAGTTTCAACTCTTTTATTAAAGGTTGCATGTATACATCAATATCAATGCCGGGATCAGAAGGACCAGATATGAGTATACTCATGAAAGTGAAATATTTTTTCATACACAACCATGGGGGAAGATTATAAATGTGTATAAAAACTGGCCATGTGCTGTGCGAAGTAAGCATCTGCCCAAACAGATTAAAACCGTCGCATGAAAGACCCAGCCTCACATTACGCACGTCAGCTGCAAAATCAGGATGTCGAGCATCAAATCTCTTCCATGCAAATCCATCTGCAGGATGAACCAACTCATCATCAGTCTTCTTTCTCTCGGTATCATGCCATCTCATTTTTATTGATATGTCATCATACATAAAAAGATTCTGGAGTCTGGGGATCAATGGAAAGTGCCACATTACTTTCTGTGGAATGCGAGATGGTGTTCCATCAGATTTTGACTTCCAGCGGGATGTGCCACATTTTATACATTCATTTCGTTCAGCGGTTTCCTCCCAGAATAAATTGCAATCTTTTGGGCAAGCATGAATTTTGTTTCTTGAAAATCCAAGTTCCTCAACTAACTTCCATGCCATATAGTGGTTTGAGGGAATATCTGCATCATCTGGAAGTAAATCCTTCAAGAGGGTAAGAATGTAATCGATTTCTTTATTAGAAATCCCATACATAGTTTTCCCATGAAATAATCGGATTAAAAATTCCAGCTTTTTCATTTTATCGCATTGTCGATATACTGGAGTTGTGGCAACATCATTCAATTTTTTCACCCTATCAATATCATCATTTTCACTAGATGCATCAGCTGTCCTCATATCGAAGTCTTCTTGAGTTGAAATCCTTTCTTTTTTATGATGACGAATAAACGGAAACCGATCATCTAACAAATTCTCCATTCCAGTCTTTTCATTTCGATCATCACCAATTTGAGATTTCGTTTTCTCCCCATTGTGATACCACAGAAAGTAGTTTGCTTGAAACCCATTTTTGGTTATGTGGTAGCTGACTTCTTCACGGATCAACCAAGGTCTACCAACACAATTGGAACATGGGAAGTGTATGCGACCACTATCTGAAGCATTGTGAAATGCAAAATCTATAAAGCTCTCCAAATTGTTTTGAAAATCGTCTGAGATCCGATCGGTTTCATACATCCAACTTCTGTCCATTCTGTAAAAAGAATTTATATAAGTCATTTTGTCATAAACAATTCAATAGGCATTAACTATAATAGAAAATACATTTAAGTAAATGATAAAGGAAGAAAATAATCAAGGTATCAACTACACATGTCAAAAAAACATACAAATGTGTTATTGAAAAAATGTAAAACCAACAAGAACTTAATGTGTTATATCACATAACAGCATGACTCATCCCATAACCATATTAGTAGGGTATCATGAACATGAATAACATCAACCTTGTGCCATCCTCCTACCCTACATGACCCCAACCACATGCCACATCTTATTATAGCCTTATCACATCACACCTCACCGAAAAACACTAGGGAAATCATAGTACATCTCACCTGAAGACACATGGACAATCACATCGCATCTTGACTAAAAACACATGGTCAATCACTTTTGAAGGAAGAGTAGGGAAGACATGGTAGCTATCCAAACATATAACCACCATCCTAGATATTAGAAAAAATACTCATAACTCAAAACCTCTGATCGTTGGTAAGTTTATCCAACTCTGGTTGGGAATGTGTAGAAATAACATAAAAATACATGATATATAGATAGCACAAAATACTCAACCTATGGGTTCACATTAACTAAATAATCACACACTTCACTACTACCATAAAACACATAAACCACACCACCACTACACAAGACGCATAGCATTGGAATATAATTCTACATTCAATAAGTCTATCTATGGAATTATCATAAGAATCCATGTATCAATTGGAATATAATTCTACATTCAATAAGTCTATCTATGGAATCCCTCCCTTGGATCCATGTATCACCCATGGCTTAATCAATATTCAAAGAAATGAGTCTATCCGTGGAATTCCACTATGAATCCATTTATCACATAAAGCGTATAAGTTAATAGAAACAAGATTATATACCTGGCATCCTAATAGAATCCATGTATCACTATTTACTATTAATCATTTAATGAATTCCATTTCATTTAAACAATTCATTAAACATACCAAGGTCAAAAACAAAGGTATTTAATACAACTCACCTCAAAATGGCGACTCAATCAAATAATAACCTGAAAAGAATGAAGCTTCATTTACTCATGTTGTAATGACAAGATAATGAGATTCCCTTGCTTAATCAATCAATTCCATATCATGGTCTCAACATAACTCATAATGGATAGCAATTCAATGAAAATTTAAGAACTCACATGGGAATTTTTAATAGAACACTCCTAACAAGACTATAAAGATATCACATGCATTAGTTATAATATATCTAACATGGTAACATAAAATATAAGATAAATTCAATCCAATTTCATAGATTCATAGCATAGTCTCTACTTTACTCACATTGGCAAGGCAATACAATTAAAACATGTGTTAAAAAATAATTGGCATTCATGTGTTAAAAGGGGAATGCAAACCATAAAATACCCTTAATTAATTTAATTTACAATTCAATTCAGAAATCGAAAAATCAATTCGATTTATATAACCTTTCACAAATGACATCCCATGTTCAAGGGGTAAAATCCAAAAAAGAATTTTCAAGAAAACTCACCCTTAGGCAGGTCCGGCCGGCAGTAGCTCCAAAATCGCCTAAACTGATGGGAAAAATAAAAATACGTTTAAATACTATCCAAACATTTGAATACGTTTTCAGATAAAGAAGAAGAATAACCTGAAGAAGAGATGGAAGATTCAAGGTCCGGCTGTCAGTACCTCCAAAATCGCCTAAATCGGCTGCTGCTCCCGTTTTAGGGTTGTGTATCGCGAATGGGGGAGAGAACAGGCGGCTGGGAATTTGGGGAGAACCTTTGCCAACGGTTTTTTAAAACTGTTGGCATATGCATGTCTATCCCAACGGTTCTCTAGAACCGTTGGAAAAAACCTCCCCAAAGCATACCTCTATCCCAATGGTTCTCATGAACTATTGGGAAAAGATATCTATCCCAACGGTTCTAAAGAACCATTGGCAAAAACCTGGAAAAAGGCATCTATCCCAACGGTTCTCATGAACCGTTGGGAAAAAAACTCCCAGGGAACATCTATGCCAACGGTTCATTAGAACCGTTGGGAAAAACCTCCTTTACCAATGGTTCTATGAAACCATTGGTATGTAACTGTGGGGAAAAACCCACATTCCAGTAGTGTTTTGAGTACATCGCTTGTCTTTTTTACTAAAATGTCATTTTAAAATTGAAACATTCACTTTGAATAATACCGATCACATTGTGTATCAGATTGAGGTGAGTCTAATTCCTACACATCAAAAATGACTTATGGATTGTTTTCCTAAAGTATTTAAACAATGTGAATGCGTTTTCTCAGTTTTGAGCAGGTCAGTTGGCATTTTTACTAAAATGATGATAATTTTAAATAAAAAGATGCACTTTGAGTCATACTGATCGCACTGTGTGTTGGATTGAGGTGATAATAATTCCAACACATCCCAAATTACTTATGGATCATTTTCCTAAAGTTTCAAAACAATATGAATGTGTTTTATTAGTTTTGAGTACATCACTTTTATTTTTTACTAAAATGTCATTTAAAAGTTGAACCACATACTTTGACTCATACCGATCACATTGTGCATTGGATTGAGGTGAGGATGATTAATAAACATAAAAAATGACTTATGGATAATTTTACTAAAGTATTTAAACAATGTGAATGCATTTTCTTGTTTTTGAGTAGGTCAATTCACCTTTTTACTAAAATTGATGTTAGTTTTAAATAAAAACACGAACTTGGAGTCATACCAATCACAATGTGTGTTGGATTGAGGTGCGTTTGATTCATGCACCTCTAACATAACTTATGGATCATTTTACTAAACTATCAAAATAATCCGAATGTGTTTTCTCAGTTTTGAGTATGTCACTTTCCTTTTTTAATAAAATGTTATTTTTAACTTGAAACACATACTTTGAATCATACGGATCACATCGTGTATCTGTTTGACGTGAGACTGATTATTATACATCACAAATGATTTATGGATTTTTTCCAAAATTATAAAAATAATATGAGTGTGTTTTCTAAGTTTTTAGTGAGTGACACTTTTTAAAGTCAAATATCAATTTTAAACTGACAATAGACACATTGAGTCATATTGGGCATATCGTGTAACTAATTGAGGTGTGGCTGATTATTACATGTCAAAAATGACTTATGGATTATTGTCTTAAATTATAAAAATAATATAAAAATTTTAGCTTAGTTTTGAGTGTGTCAGTTGTCTTTTTTACTAAAATTAATGTCAAATAGAAATAGAAAGAAGTACTTGGATTCATACCAGTCACATCGTGTGTCGAATTGAGGTATGGTTGATTCCTACACATCCCAAAATCTCAAAATAATCATAACTGTCAATGTTATCACAATTTCCATTGACTTTATTTGTCTAACTACCAACACTACGTGAGCAGCTTTGAACAAACCACATTAACTCTAAAAAAAGAATCCACATGTATAAGAAAACAATTATTATGCATAATACTAAAAATAAATAAATTAAACATAAATATGAAATAATACATTAATTATATGGAATTTTTTTTACTGTGAAAATATCAAGATTACCTCTATGATTGAGTAGTGGAGGGAACTTGAAGGAAAGTGATAAATGTCAACACGGTAGGGTTTAAAGGTTTTGAGGGAGAATAGGTCTATGAAAGTTTTGGTGAATAAAGGGATGAAAGATGGATAGAGCACCCAAAATCTAACAAAAGAATCAACCTGTATAATAAAACTATTATTATGTGAGTAATACTAAAAAAAATTAAACATAAATATGAAATAATACATTAATTCTATGGATAATGATTTTACTATGAAAACATCAATATTACCTCTATAATTGAGCAAAGGCAGTGTCATTGCTCTTCCTTAAAGTAAGTGGAGGTAACTTGAAATAAAGTTATAAAGGCACCATTGTAGGGGTGAAAAGGTTTTGAGGGAGAAGAAGCATGAAAGTTGGATAGAGCACCCCAACTTAAACAAAAGAATCCACCTATATAAGAAAACAATTATTATGTGAGTATTACTAAAAAGAAATAAATTAAACATAAATATGAAATAATACATTAATTCTATGGAAAATGATTTTACTATGTAAACATCAAGATCACCTCTTTAATTGAACATAGGTAGCATCATTTCTCTTTCTACAAAGGTCGTGAAGGTAACTTGGAAAGAATGTGATAAATAAACCACTGTAGGGGTAAAAAATTTTATAAGAGAAGAATTTTGTGGAAGTTTTGGTGCAAAAAGGGATGAAAGATGGACAGAGCACCCGAAATTGAACAAAAGAATCCAACTATATAAGAAAACAATTATTATGTGAGTAATACTAAAAATAAATAAATTAAAAATAAATATGAAATAATATATTAATTATATAGACAATGATTTTACTGTGAAAACATAAAAATTACCTCTATTATTGAGTAGAGGCAGTGTTTTTTCTCTTCCTAAAAAGGTAGTGGAGAGAACTTGAAAGAAAGTGATAAATACAACACTACAGAGGTGAAAAGGTTTTGAGGGAGAAGAATCATGGAAGTTTGATAGAGCACCCCAACTTGAACAAAATAATCCACCTGTATAAGAAAAAAATTATTATGTGAGTAATACTAAAAAGAAATAAATTAAATATAAATACGAAACAATATATTAATTCTATAGAAAATAATTTTATTGTGAAAACAACAATATTACCTCTGTGATTGAGTAGAGACAACGTCATTTTTCTTCTTGCAAATGCATGACACATGAACAATCTCACTGTTGTTCATGCTTTGAACAATTTCCACTTCATATCTTAAAGAAATGAAGTTGATTTTGTTATTCGTGAAGTGTTAACAGATCATGTGATAGAATGATGGGTCATTCCATCTGTTTCAAACAAAAGGTTAGCAAAAGTTATCAAATATACATAAGTCCATCAATGGTGAGGTTAATCATATACAATTCCAAAAATGAACTTATACTTCATATATCATACCGCTTAATAAAATAAAACTAGTTTCTACTAACCAGGGACTTCCTGTAGGCCAGTGGTAGGTGATAAAGGCCAGTCGCACTTCGTTTGTGGGTTCAATTCCCACAGCCTTGTCCGACGCGATGGGCTGTCTCCCGTCCTGCAGGTTGTCCTTTTTTCTAAAACTGCATTACTATAACATCCCATCAATAATATCGAACAAAGTTCTATCCTTAAAAAATAATAACTTATGTCCAACATAATCCATTCCAATCTTTAGGCTTATCTAAAATACTTCGGTCCAAGATCATAGTATAAAGAAAATGATTAATTGAAATGTCACATAACAATCACGTGAATTCCATCATTTATCCCCCATATATCATAAGATATATCTTGTCGGTCAAATTACAAACATGTGAATACCTTAATAATGTATTCTCTTGAAGAATGAATACCCATTGAACCTTAGTGAAAACATGAATGTTGTTAAATTTTAACACTTTCCACATACCAAAATCCCAAAAATTCTATATACTCAAACCATAATATCACTTAGTCCTTATATCAGTCATGAGATCATGAATACAATCAAACATCTCATTATCTTCTTATCCATTCATTATGTGCATATCATCTACTTTCCAAAAATATCTGAATAACCTTTCATGGTTACCAGTACTATTCAACATATACTTTCAAATACTTTAGGAAAAACTATATTGTAACAATCCATAGATGATTATTTATTCCATAATACCATTAACTATACAACATAACTCTTGATAAACATACAATCATTCCACTACCTTCTTAAACAACTGACTAATCTTCAACACTTCTTTCATCTCATATATCATTTGTAGTCTCCTCATCATCATCCACATAAATACTACCCATATGGCCTTGCTGATTCTCTTCATGAGATTTTCCCTTAGGGAATTGGTTTTCATAATGCTTGTACATTCCACATTTAAAACATTTAACCGTTGTTGATGTCTTAGAAATACCATTATCCTTGTCCATGGTGTTAACTAAACCTTTTCCTTTGAAATTAATAGCTTTTTGTCCTTCTTTTCTACACCCAAAGCATCTTCCGGTTCCTTTGAAACATTCTACCTGATGCCTCTTCCCACATGATTTACATGAGGGGAATTGAACTTTATTTCCTCTATGATCATCATGAAACTCCATCTTTCTCTTATTAGCTGAGTCAGGAAACTTACCAAAGTTGAGATTATTGATCATATTATGAGATTTATGATTAGGAATAATAACGATATGTGGACCTCCAGATCCAATTTCATTTGGTTTCTCATGAATAATATCATTCCATTGTCCATCATATCCTCCATTATCGTGAATCTTCTTGTTTCCAGCCATTTTCTAAAACCCAAAAAGAATAGTGTGAGAGGCAAAAATCATGCTAAGAAAACAACATAATAAAGGGGGAGTACCTTCAATATCTAACATCTTAGGTTTAATTCTAAGATCTTTAACACAATTCTAGGACTATAACCTATACGTATACTTAACCTTAGGGACATCCCTAGACATACCTTAGAAATATCTCTAGGGATTTCACTAGAGTTTTCGCATCCTAGTTTCCAAAGGTTAACTAAAAATTCGCTTTGATACCAACTGTAGAGACCCAAATCTTGACGTAAATGGACATTACATTACTTTTTCGGAATATTTAGTACATAACAAAAACAGATGCCCAAAGACCGTATTAGTTTAGTGTCTTTGGAAACTCGGAATATAATCTTCTAATTGTGGTGAAAGATCTTAAACATCTCCCATAAAGATCTTCCCAATTTTTTTTCTTACCTAAAACCTTTCTTTATATACTGGGGAAAAGAAAACATAAAAGGGGTGAGCTCAAATGACCAGTAAGGGTAAACATAGAAAACATAAAACAATCCATAAACATTTGAATGCAAGAACTTGAACATAAAATCTAAACATCAAAATCTTGAGTAAAGACAAAAATCTTGGAAGTACGTAAGGCATATATCATAAAGGAACTTCAATCATGATAAAATAGCTTGGAAATAAAACTTTTAATTGTGGAAAAACATTAATCACATGATATAATTTCCATAGTAGCCAAGACATTGCTGCCAAGACCATGTTAGTGGACAAAGTCCCTTTCTGAATCGAGTTCACTCCTCGTTTCAGTCCTGTAACACTGAACCGAATTAACTTACCGTTCCACCCATGTCTATATCATGATATATAAATCTTTACCCAATGAATTGGAGGGATATATAGGTACCACCCATCTCATAATGAAATCATTCTTACTTGTGCCACAAAATAAACATACATCATTCATAATAACCCAACGAATAAAATGGGTTTCATAAACATCATCCCATCATCACATAATCCATATAAAAGAAATGTATATCATTTCATAATAAGAAAAGTGAAACCATATAAATCATAGAGACTTTATACTTGAAACATACACATATGAAATAATGTCATCTTAGATGGAAAATGGTTTTGATAAAACACTTGAAATGAATTCTTGAGGAAAATATCCTTTCTTCTTCAAAATAAATTTCTTTTCACAAAACATCATGCGATTTTAAAAGAAAAAGATTTTTTTGAAAATAGTAATGAAATATTTTGGAGGAAGCTTCATGAAAATAAGGCTTTATAAAACCGTAAAAATCCGTTCGTGCCGTATAAGTTAAAAAAAACATTCTTCTCGTACTTTTGCTGGAAAAGTCAAAAAGTACCTCGTAAAATAAAGATTCCATACATACCATGTAGTAAAAGTCAAAAATGGGTAAAAGGACATTAAAAATACATGAAACAATTTTTAGGAAACATGGAAATGGATGAAAACAATAACCCCAGTAAATACTTACGAATAAACAATCTCAGATAAGAACGAGATTGGAAAAGTTATCCCTTACCTTATGTCCGATATGCTTTGTATGTATCCAGACCTCCTGTATAATGATTTAAATAATGTCATTGACTTATTACAGAATCATATTCATTGTTTTATATCATATATGGTTCACTTAGGTATTTATATTACCCGTTCATTTGTCAATTCCATGTTAAAGTAGTGTTTTGGGTAAAATTGTTTCTTTTATCGTACGTGTTTGGACTTGTTGTTCTTGATATTATTACTACTTATATCATGATTTACTTACTTACATAATTTAAAACATGATTTATATATCATATATATTCAGTATATATATATATTAGATAGATAAATGAAATGAAACACACTGTTCATGGAGACGGTAGGCCGTACGTACGCATGAACGCTGTTTTCCTTTCTTTTTTGACTTGAATGGAAGTAAGTAAATGACATATATATATATATGTATACATAAATCCAGTATCTTCATTATTTCATATATTTCATTATTATTATATATAATTTATAATCATTCTTGAATGGTTAATCATGGAAAATGAATCTCATCACGTTCGTGGAGACGGTAGTTCGTACGTACGCACGAGTGATGATATCATTACCATGATCATGGAATTGTATTGAAGTGTATGTATAATATTACAGATCAATATCACTTTAAAGTAACCATATATAGTTATTTATTTAAACCATTATACCCATCCATGTAAGGTGGTGGTGGAAAAACTGATTACACCACGACGTGGAGACGGTATTCCGTACGTACGCACGTGTGGTGATTTCATTTTCCATAGGATGGATAGAAGGTGAAATAGGGTTGTTTCATATTCATAATAACATATTAGTATATGAGTGATACTTATGTTATTACTTTATAATGAAACAACTAAATAAGAAGAAGTTGAAGAAGAAAGAAACTTGAGAGAATCAAAAGAAGAGATTACCTCTTCTTCGACGCACCTCCTTTAAGCCTTCTCTTAAGGAAGTAGAGTTGGTCTTTTGAGAAGACCATAACCTCCAGAATGTTTCTAGGGAAGTGGAGAAGAGAAATGGTCAGGGTTTGGCCAAGATTCAAGGCTCAAAATGGTGTGAAGAGAAGAGGGAAGGGGTTCCCTTTTTATAAGGGAGGAGAGGGGCACCTTTGAAAAAACTAAAAATATCATTTTATTATAAAGTCATATTTGGTTTTTAATAGCTCCAAATTGATTTATTTTGAATCTAAGGTGGGTATGGGTAGAAATACTCTCATCAAATATATTTTAGACAAGTTTAGGTTACTATTTTAACCTTATCATTTAGATTTAACTCTAAGTTAAATAATTTTACTTTTACCATGTCTTCTTGTTTTATTACACTATAAGGTTAATAAACATACTATAACAAGCCGAACAAACCCCAAGTTGTTTATTATTAATATATATAACCTTATCTAAGTCATTTGGCCGAACCTTAGATTTTTAGGAATAAAATAACAATTAATAATATAATATTTGTTTTAAAAACTATTTTATGTCAATTTTGACACTATTTGGTAATTGATTTTTGTAAAAATTATAACAGAATGATTAGTTCGAATAAAGTTAATTAAATCAATACTAATATGTCATATTAACCTATAAAATTAGTGTAATTCATAAAAAGTCTCATATTACATTTATTTGGGTATTTATAATATCAATTATTTTAATATTTCATTATTTAGGTAATTACTGCATCACCATTGTGTCATAAATAACTTAAATTATTTAATGTTTAAAATTATAAATATAATACCATTAGGTAGGAAATATTTTTAGATTTCTAATGAATATTTATAGTCGAATTTATCTTATGTATAACCCTATATTAAAAATGAATTAGTTATTAAACTTTGATTTTAACTATTTTAACCCTTCTTTAAATAAATTAATAATAAATGTCCTAATCTAATCCAAGTGGACCTAAATGGTCATATTTTATTCATAAGGTTGTTTTTGGTCAAATTATACTTATCCAATAGAATTAGGACATGTGTTAGGGAAACATTAATATCATTTTTACCATTAATTACCCTATTTACTTTTAACCATGGTAAATAAAAGTGAAAAGTTACTATTCACCAAAAATTATTTTCATCTCATTGAACCACATTTTAGTCCTTGATATTAACCGTGTCTCTCGGATTTTCAAAATTCCACTCACAGAAGCGGTAAAATTAAGTTTTATGTAAATTTGCAAATTCTCCTAAGAGGTGGGTAAAAGACGGTGAAAAGTTCAATAAAATTTTTATATATATAAAATTATTATAAAATGACTCCAATGAATTGTATTGAACTTATATAGGTATTATGTATCAATTTTGACCTAAAATAAATTTAAATAAAATAAATAATTATTTAAATAAAAATTTGGTTTTTTTTAAATAATAACCCAGTATTTTCACTATTCATCAAAAATTGAAAGTTTTCAGAAAAATACCAAAATTTCACCCTAGGCTAATTTCGATATTCTGAATACAAAAATAAAGTCCATTTTGAAAAATAAAATTTACAAAATTTCAAAAAGTGGGTATTACTATTCATAACGGCTATTTTTAATAATATTTTAATAACATATCGCTGTTTAGTAAAACCTGATATTGCGTACAACACATGCTATCGAGGAAGGTCGCGATTGCGTGTAATGCAAGCCAAGTCAGGGTTGTGTGTAGTGCACAACTCCTTTGTTGTTGCGTATAACAAAATACATTTAATATATATATATATACTCAATGTTTCGTAGAATAACTACTATCAAACAAACATGAAATTGTGTGTAACACGATCCAAGATTAGTGTTGCGTATACTACAAGCTAATACGGTGTTGCGTATAGCACAAGATAATCTTGGTGTAGCGTACAACAGAAGATATGAAAGAAATTAAAAATAATATTTTTCATAAAATCTCGGGGTGTTACAATATTGATGAATGAAAATACCATTAAAATACCATTAAAAGAATTTATGATGAAAATAAACTTTTCCTTTTAAAAATCACTTTTAAAAACTAAAAATTCATAAAATACTATGAAAATAATTTTCTTTAAAAAAACCTTGTAAACATATAAATGAAACTTTAAGGAAAATAATTTACATGATGGCGAGAAAATCCATTCATGTTATAAGTGTTAAAAATAAAAATTATTTTTAAAATATTTTGAAAAAGGGAGTCAAAAGTGACCCATTTGGAAAACTTTATGAAATTTCATTTTAAAACATTTTAAAAGAAGGTAAAAGATCATATAAAATGGATTTAGAGAAATTTTTTATTTATTAAATAACATTTTTGATAACATTTTAGAAAACATAGATATGGAAGAAAAAGATACATGATCTAAAAGTAGATACATGATCAGTATCACTTAAAAATGTATTTCTTGATATTTATTAAATCAATAAGGGATTAAATGGAAATAAAACATGTGAAACACATTCATAACCAGAGTATAATAAAATATATGTGGTTCAAGAAAATAATATCACATTATTTCCTCTAAAATAAACTTGAACATAAACAATCCTGAATGAAATAAGATTGTAGCATAAAGCCTTTTCCACTTTGGAAACTCTTAAATCATAATACCCAAGAAAGAATAACTTCAAATGATAATTTAAATATCATTAACATAAATAGATTCATGATATTTCATGTTAAATGAGAAATATATGCACCATATAAAATAAATTAGGTGCATAACATTATAGTATTACTTAATGAAGGGAAATTGAGATGAAGTCCCTTACAAAGATCATATTATTTAATTGAGAATTAATCAATGGTTTGATTATGTTTAATAAATGTAAATCCTAAAAAAAAGTGAAATAAATAATAAAACAATTTATATATCAATTCACATATAATAATATCACAACAAATTCAATGGAAAAGTGTTATAACGCAACAAAAGGAAATTAAGTTAAGAATCCCTTTGCCACTTGGTAACATTCAATTCAAATACATTTAGTTGAAATAATTCAAAATGAAACTCAAAATACCATAATTTATTAAGTATTCATGATATTTAATTTAAATCAGTAGTATATAAACCACACAATAAAAACAATTGGTGAATATGACATACGTCTCACAAAAGTAAAAGCGAGATGAGAAAATCCCTTACCTCGAGTCTAGATTTTCCATGAATGTAATTTAACTCATGTATAAAAAGATTATATAAATTATTTTATTTCTTAATAATTTTTTTTGAAATTAAATAAATTATACTTAAATCATTTATTTTATTTCTTTTTAATGACATATTTAAATACTTAATCAGTTAAGTCCACGTTAGGTGTTTTGAGGATGTTCGGTTCGTTGTTTCAAAATGGATTCAGCGTGTTAACCATGGTAAAAGAGGAAATTATTTCAATATATCTAGAATAATAATCAGGGAATAATTATCATATTTATACATCAATTATACTTTTAAAACCAATAATTAAATATGGTTATGAAAAATGAACTACGTTACGATCATGGAGATGATAGGACGTACGCAAGTATGAGTAACATTTCATTTTTTTAATGATAATTAAGGAAATAAGGTATTTATTATTTTATATTTAAATAATTATTATAATATAATAAATACCATATAATTATTTATATCATTCTTGTGACTTGGTGATGAAAAAAGAATTACATCGCTTCATGGAGGCGGTAGTCCGCCCGTACACAAATGATATCCTCATTTTTCTTGTGTAAGAAATAAAATGATATATTATATTTTCAAAATGATAAATATTTCATATATATCACATATATTCATTAAATTTATCCTTATTACCTTCCATGTAAATATTTAGTGAAAAAATAACCACGTCGCTTCGTGAGGCGGTAGTCCATCATACACATGAGCGATGTTATTATATCCCCACATAATAGAAAGTAAAAAGGTATAAGTGATATCATAACTCCATAAGTATAAATATGTTAAAAATATTATATATTTAATTTAAATACATCATTAAAATAATTATTGATAGGCAATGGTGGAAAACAAATGACATCAGTTCACGAGGTGGTAGTCTTACATACACACAAATGATGATTTCTTATACCATTTGATGGAGGAGGAGATGGATTTAGGTTATTAAATTAATATAAAAACATATAAGTATATATAAGATACTTATTATATCATATTATCATATTTTAAGAATATTTTATGGAGGTGGAATAGGAAATAAAACAAAAATGCATAGTTTGGAATTTTACCTCTTCTCAGACTGCCTCTTTAGGATTATACCTAAAGTATTCCTAGAATGGATTTATGACCAAAAAAAGGATTATAGGATTATTTTATGGAATTTTTTAAGTTAATTTTAAGGTCTTTTCCAATACAAAATGGTTTGAATCTATGAATAATAGAAGAGTGGGGGATGACCTTTAATAAGTGAGGTGAGTAACACACTTATAATTTTTGAAAAGAAAAAGGCACAACCACGTTTTTCACATGAAAAAAGCTAAAAAATAGATTATTATAGATCCTTAGACATGATAATGTCTAAATATATCTTTATAATAGCTTTTATTTATGTTTTTAGGTCATTTTTACCCTTATATTTTTTAGTTTAACCCCTTGGTAAACCCATTTACACCTTAACCAAGGTAATTTTTTAATGTTTTCACTATTCATTATGGTAAAAAATTAAGTTGAAATTATTAGATAATATAAATTATTCTAATTAAAAATATTTAATCCATTTTAATAAATCAAATTCATATAATTGGAAAAAATTCAATTTAAAATAAAACCCACAAACGCGATGAAAAGTGGGTATTAAAGAAGTGTATTTTTCAAGGAAAAGATGATTTTATATTAACTCTCTGACTAATAATAATTATTGTATTAATATAAATTAATATTTATTGATATATAATATATAAATTTAATTCAAATAATTCCTCATTAGGTGTTTTTTAATTAATTAAAAAATAGAAACATTATGCACTTTAAAACAATTTTTAGAAAAATCTTGTTTTTAAATCCAAAGACAAAATTATACTAAAATACAATATAAAGTTGATTAAAAAGAAATCAAGTTTATTAAATATAACTAAATAATAATTATGTTACTTGAAATCATATTCAAAACATAATGGTACTTTTAAATTTCTTAATTTATTGAAAAGAAATGATATTTAAATGAGTATTTTTCTTTATTCATTGAAAAATCAATATTTTACAATAAATCCTAAAATTTCACACAAAGTAAATTTTTTATATGCCGATTTAAAATATGAAATTAATTTTTTCAAATAAATTTTATTAAAATTCAAAAATTTAATTATAATGTTTTTTCATGAAAAGCATTAAAAATCATTTTTGAAGAAAACATGTTTTTGAAGGATAAAATTACTTTTCTAAGAATTAATTGATTATTTACTAAGAATTTATCAATAAATTTATAATAAGTAGGACACACACACACACACATATATTTCATAAATTAGTTAATACTACTTATCCACCAATTTAACGACAAGGTTATAACAGTCATATTTAAAATAATATTATTTCATGGTTCATTAAAGCTTAGTGTTTCATGTCTCGTATGATATCGAGCATAAAAATATTAGGGTTTCATGTGACATAAGATATTTAATAAATTAAATTTATTAAAAAATAAATATATCTTAATGTCTTGGGGTGTTACATTCTCATCTAATCTTGATGTTGCGTGTCGTATATGCTATCGAACATAGTTTTCTTCTTTTAAAATATTGAGGTGTTACATAACCCCCTTTAATAAATTTTTTCTCTTGAAATTGAAATTTATATCAATAATCAAAGGTTAGATATTTTAAAATACCTTTTTTGTAAACCCACATTTAAAAAAGGGATAATAAAACATTCTCTTGATAAGATAGAAAAACGGAAGCACGATGGTCATCTAAAATAACACATACTAGGTTTCCAAATAGTATAACATAGGTGGGAAGTGAAGATTTAGACATGGAATAAAATAGTAATACCCAAATAAATATATATATTTATATATATCATTGATCATAAGAAAGTGAATGATCAAGAGAAAGTTAACAACCACAAAATCATAGATCAAATAGGTGTGAAAAAGGCCATTAATATCATTAGAAATGATGGTAATGGGACAAAATTTTATTTCAAGATCCTTTTCCTAGAGTTGAGGAATTAATTTTCCATATAAACTAAGAGAATAAGGAAATATTATTACTTTATGTGTATAATTTCATCCTTTTTTCAATTTCCACCACAATCTCATATTTTTCTCCAAATGATGAGTATTTAAGAAGAATTTTTCATACCTAAAGCACTAAAATAAGCTTTTAAAGGACCAAATAACCATATAATGGATAACAATATAGTTCACCTATATTTAAACATTAAGTAAAACCAAAATGGTTAGCACATGGTAAGATAATTACTAAAAGGAATAAACCTTCACATGATACATTAATCTCAAAAATTCAATAGTAATATCCAAAGTTCAAACTAAACCATTATTATATCCCAGATAACCTCAAAAGAGGTGTCTAAGACTTCAAAATTATGATAAACCTTAATATTATAGTTCTATGATGGTATTCATAACTACTAAGATAACCTCACATAAAAACATCATAATCTACAAAGTTATCTAAACCTTTCCTTTGATTCCAACTATAACAGCCCCGAACCCGCACTCCTGGATCTGATGCTGAAATCATAAAAAATATATTTTTGGATCAATACTGATAAATTTGACCCAATTTTTGTGATCCAAATATCACAACATGTAAAGGAAAAATTTAATCACTTACATGACCAATGAAATTTTAGGTTTAGAGTTTTAGATAATTAGAACAAACTCTTAACAACTTGGATTAATAAAAAACAAGTTTATAAAGATGAACATCATCTCCCATTATTCCCAACTTTTCATATTCCATATTAAGTCTTCAACATCTCATAAAAACTTCATCATGTTAGAAACCATTCTACAAACAAATCATTTAATCATAATTCTTCATAACTTGGGGAAAAGGAAACATAATAAGGGTGAGCTCAAATTCTTAGTAAGGGTAAACATAAGCATTAACAATTGGATTCCATCAGTGGGAATAAGAAGAGAATAAGAGTGTTATGACATAATCAAATTTCATGAGTGTATCATAATAATATTAATACCCATCCACACCTAGATCATCAAACATGAAAATATGTAATAAGGCTTTGACAAAGGAAAGGTTCATCAGAATCAATAATTATGAGCCATGTGATATCAATCTTGATTATAAGAAACATTATAAAACCATATAAATCATAGATAAAACTAATTGGTATCTTGGAACATTATATTCACATAACTTATTACAAATGGAATGAACAATATATTTGACTTCCATCTCTAGAGTATCTAATGCATTGAAGGTTTATAACAGAATCAACCATCCTTGGTTTATAATGGCGCCACTCGTCCTTTTTTAATAACGTAACCAATCGTCCTTAGTTTATAATGGAACTACCCTTCCTTGGTTTATAACAGAACCACCCATCATTATAAAAAATGTCTAAGAACCAAATCATGAATAAAGTAAATTGAATATTAATTTCATTATAAACTCATTAAAATAACCATTATTATTTTCATAACTTTGTTAACCCATATAAAAGAAACAGGTTCTATAAAAATATCTTTGAAACATGATTGACCTATGGAAAATAAATAGGTCCCATAATAATCTCTTTGAAACATTATTAACTTATAAAAATGAAATAGGTTTCATAAAATTTTCTTTGAAACAAGATTAACCCATATAAAATAAATGGGTTCTATAAAAATCTATTTGAAACATGGTTAATCCATGGAAAAGAAACTGGTTCCATAACAATCTCTTTAAAAACATAATTAACCTGTAGAAAAAATGGCTTCAATATCAATCTATTTGAAACAATATTAATCCATCCAGAGAAATAATTAAGATGGTATCATTACTAAGTATTCCCATTAGATCATAATTAACAATAAGGGTTGTTGATATTGATGAATGAAAATACCATTAAAATATCATTGAAAACATTTTTGAGGAAAATAACATTTTCATTTTAAAAATTACTTTTAAAAACTAAAAATTTACAAAATATTGTGAAAATAATTTTCTTTGAAACCAATCTTAGAAACATATAAAGTAAACTTTAAGGAAAATAATGTACATTATAGTGGGAAAATCCATTCATGTTATAAATTCTAGAAATAAACATTCTTTTCAAAACATTTTGAAAAAGGGAGTCAAAAGTGACCCATTTGAAAAAAGTTATAAAGTTTCCTTTGAAAACATTTTAAAATAAGTTAAAAGAACCTATAAAATGGATTTTGGAAAAAATTTATTTTTAGAAAAGAATAATTTTGAAATAATTTTAGAAAAAATGGATATAAAAGAGAAAATACACGATCTAAAAGAAGATACACGATTGGTATCACTTACAAACGAATTTATTGATATTTCTTCAATCACTAAGGGATAAAATAGAAATAAAACATATTAAAAAAATTCATAACAAAATCTATAACAAAATATATGTGGTTCAAGAAAATAATTTCACATTATTTCCTCTAAAATAAACTTAAACATAAACAATCTTGAAATATAGGAGATTGTAACATAAAGCCTTTCCCCCTTTGGTAACTCTTCAATCATAAGACCCATGAAAGAATAACTTCAAATGATACTTTAAATATCATTAAAATAAATATATTCATGATATTACATGTCAAATGGGTAGTATATACACCATATAAAATAAATTAGGTGCATAACATTATAGTACAACTCAATGAATGGAAATTGAGATGAAGTCCCTTACAAAGATCATATCATTGAATCAAGAATTAATGAATGGATTTATTATGTGTAATAAATCTAAATACAAAAAAAAAGTGTAAAAACATAATAAAAAAATTTATATAACAATTAAGACATAATCATATCATAACAAAGTCAATGGAAAAATTTTTATAACCCAACAAAAGAAAATTGAGTTAAGAAGCCCTTTATCACATGGTAACATTCAAGTCAATTCCATTTAGATGAAATAATTTAAATTGAAACTTAAAATACCATTTTGTATGAATTATTCATGAAATTTCATGTAAAATTGTTAGTATATGCACCATAGAATAAAAAAAAGTGGTGAGTATGGCATATGTCTCACAGGAGTAAAACTGAGATGAGAACAACCCTTTCCCCGAGTTCAGAATTTCCATAAATGTACTTTAACAATTTTATAATAGGATTATATAAATTATTTTATTTATTAATAACATTTTACAGGTCAAATAAATTATTCTTTAAACATTTATTATATTTATTTTTAATGACATATTTAAATACTTAATCAGTTAAGTCCACATTGGGTGTTTTGAGGACGTTCAGTTCATTATTTTAAAACAGCTTCGACATGTTGACCATGGTCAAAGATGAAATTATTTAAATATATCTATAATAATAATAATAACATAATTATAATATTTATACATCAATTATAATTTTTAAAACCAATAATTAAATATGGTTATGAAAAATGAACTATGTTACAATCATGGAGACGGTATGCTGTATGTACGCATGAGTAACATTTCCATTTTTCAATGATAATCCTGGAAAGAAGGTATATATTATTTTAACTTTATATAATTATAATAATATCATAAATACCATATAATTATTTATATCATTATTATGATGTGCTGATGAAAAAATAATCACATCACTTCGTGGTGGCAGTAGTCTGCACGTACGCGAACGATGTTATAATTTTTTTATGTAAGAAAGAAAATGATATATTATATTTTAAGAATTATAAATATGTGATGAGTATAATAATTATTTCATTTATATCAAATATATTTATTAACTCTATCCTTATTTCCTTCTATGTAAAGCGTTAGTGAAAAATGAATCACATCGCTTCGTGATGTGAGAATCCGCTACACACATGAGCAATGTTATCGTATCCCCCACAGAATGGAAATTAAAAAGGTATATGTGATATAATAACTAAATAATTATAAATATTTTAAAAATATCATATATATATATATTAAATCCATAATTAAAACAAGAAATGAGAGGTGATGATGGAAAACTAATGACATCGGTTCGTGAGGTGGTAGTTCGCCATACACATGAATGATGATTTCATATACCATTTGATGGAAGAGGATATGGATTTAGGTTATAAAATTAATATAATAAAATCTAATTATATATTATATACTGGTGTTATCATATGATCATATTTTAATAATATTTGAAGGAGGTAGAAATAAAACCAAAGCACATAGTTAGAAAATTTACCTCTTATCAAACCACCTCTTTTGGATTATAACTAAAATATTCCTAGAATGGATTTATGACCAAACCAAGGATTATAGGATGAGGGTATGAAATTTGGGATGTGATTTTGGTAGGTATTTTATGATCCAAAATGGTTTGAAGGTGTGAATAGGAGAGTAGAGTGGGTGACCTTTTATAAATGAGGTGAGTGGAGCACTTGTAATTTTTGAAAAGAAAAAGGTGTACCCACATTTTTCACATGAAATAAGACTCAAAAATTGATTATTCTTGATTATTAGTCATTATAAGGTCTAAATATTTCCATAAAATAGTTTTTATACATGTTTTAGGTCATTTTTACTCATATCTTTTTTAGTTTAACCCCTGGTAAACCCACTTTACTACTACAAAAATGGGATTTATCAGTGCTCAAAAAGGGATTTATCAGCGCTAAAAAAGTGATGTAAAGCTCAACACTAATAAAGGGGGGGGGGGGGTCCCCTTTATCAGCGCTAAAAAATCATTGATAAAGGGGTACTTCATCATCACTAAAAATGCACTGATAAAGAGAGACTTTATCAGCGCTAAAAAGGTGCTGATAAAGGACCCCTTTATCAGTGCTAAAAAACACTGATAAATGTGTTTTTATCAGCACTCTTTTAGCACTGATATACTGTTCCTTTATCAGCACTTTTTTAGCGCTGATAAATGCCTTGTCTGCTGCAACAAAAAATTCTACAGCAGCACACCCAAACAATACTTGCAAAAAATTCAGCATCTCAACAAGTAAGTATACCCATACAAAATTAACACATAAATCATAAGGTAATTACACCATGTATACCCATCCACCATTAATACATAATACATAAGTTAATTAAATACATAAATAATTCAATTTAGAATTCAAGGGGTTGGGGGGCTGTTCAGGGGTTTGGGGTGGCTGTCCAAGGGGGGGTAGGGGGTGTCCGGGGGGGATGGGGCTGTCCGGGGGGATAGGGGTGTCCAGAGGGGGTGGTCCAGGAGGTTGGGGGCTGTCCAAGGAGGGTGGGGGTGTCCGGGGGGGGGGGGGTTGGGGGGTGTCTAGGTGGTGGGGTGGTGTCTAAGAGGGGGGGGGGAGTCCATGGGGGTGTCCAGGGGGGGGGGTGTGGGCTGGTGTCCAGGGTGTCGGGGGGGGGGGGGGCTTTTCAGGGGGTGGGGGGGGGGGGGGTGTCCGGGCGGTGGGGGGCGATCTAGGGGGTTGGTGGGGCTGTCCAAGGGGGGTGGGGTGGTGTCTAGTAGGGTGGTATGGGGGTGTCCAGGGGGATAAGGGTGTCTAGGGGGGTGGGGGGTGTTCAGGGGGGGTTGGGGGGGCTGTCCAGGGGGTTGGGGGGGGGGGTTTATAAGGGGGGTGGGGTGGTTTCCAAGAAGGGGGGGGGGTGTCCAGGTGGGGGAGGGGGTGTCTATGGGGTGTCTAGGGGGGTGGGATGGTGTCCAGGGGGTCGGGGGGGGGGATTTCTAGGGGGTGGGTGGGGGTGTGTCCGAGGGGTGGGTGGCGGTCCAGGGGGTTGGTGGGGCTGTCCAAGGGGGGTGGGGTGGTGTCCAGGAGGGTGGGATGGGGGTTTCCGGGGGGATGGGGGTGTCCAGGGGGGGTGGGGGTGTTCATGGGGGTGGGGGGGGGGGGGGGTGGGGGGGAGGCAATCCAGGAGGTTGGAGGGGGCTGTCCAAGGGGGGTGGGGTGGTGTCCATGGAGGGGGGGTGTCCAGGTGGGGGGGGTGTCTATGGGTTGTCCAGGTGGGGTGGGCTAGTGTCCAGGGTGTCGGGGGGGGGGGGGGATTTCCAGGGGTTGTGGGGTGTCCGGGGGGTGGGGGGGGGGGGGTCCAGGGGGTTAGTGGGGCTATCCAAGGAGGGTAAGGTGGTGTCCGGGAGGGTGGGGGTGGCCGTCCATGGGTGGGGGGGGGTGTACAGGGGTGGGGCGTGTCCAGGTGGTGGGGTGGTGTCTAGGAGGAATGGGGGTGCCGTCCAGGGGGTTGGTGGTTGTCTAGGGGGTGGGAGAGTGTCTGAGGGGGGGGGGGGGGGGTCTTTCTGAGGTGGGGGGGGGGGGGGGGCTATCCATGGGCGTGTCCAGGGGGGTGGGGGTGTCCAGGGGGTTGAGGGGGCTTTCCGGGGGGTGGGGGTGTCCAGAGGGGTGGGGGGTGTCCAGGGGGTGGGTTGGTATCCAAGGGGGGTGGGGGCGGTCCAGGGGGTTGGTGGGGCTGTCCAAGGGGGGTGGGGTGGTGTCTAAGGGGGTGGGGGTGGCTGTCCATGGGGTTGGGGGTGTCCAGGGGGGTGGGGGAGGTGTCCAGGTGGCGGGGTGGTGTCTAGGGGGTGGGGGCATCCAGGGGTTGGGGGGCCACACCGTGCCTCATATTGATACGGGGTTGACTCATACACGTCGTAAAGGACCCATGGATCGTTATCCTAAAGGATCAACACAATCCAAATGCGTTTGGTCAGATTTTTGTAGGTCAGTTGTTGTTTTCACTTAAAATTGTGTCCATTTTAAACAAAAGAGAGACATTTTGAGTGATACAGGCCACACCGTACCTCAGATTGAGGAAAAGTTTATTCTTAAACATAAAAAAGACCCATGGATCATTCTCCTAAAGGATCAACACAATCCGAATGCATTTGGTCAGATTTCCGTATGTCAGTTGTTGTTTTCCCTTAAAATTGTGTCCATTTTAAACAAAAGACAGACACTTTGAGTGATACCGGCCACACCGTGTCTCATATTGAGGCGGGGTTGACTCTTACACTTCCCTAATGCACCCATGGATTGTTATCCTAAAGTATAAACACAATAAAAATGCATTTGGTTGGATTTCCATACGCCAGTTGTTGTTTTCACTTAAAAATCTCTCCATTTTAAACAAAAGAGAGACCCTTTGAGTGATACCAGCCACACCGTGCCTCGGATTGAGGCGGGGTTGACTCTTACACATTAAAAAGGACCCATGGATCGTTATAATAAAGTATCAACACAATCCGAATGTTTTTGGTTGGATTTTTGTAAGTCAGTTGTTGTTTTCACTTAAAAATTCTGTCCATTTTAAACAAAAGAGACACCCTTTAAGTGATACCGGCCACACCGTGCCTCAGATTATAGAGTAGTTGACTCATACACATCAAAAAGTACCCATGGATCGTTCTATTAAAGTATAAACACAATCTGGAAGCGTTTGGTCAGATTTTCGTAGGTCACTTGTTGTTTTCACTTAAAATTGTGTCCATTTTAAACAAAAGACAGACAATTTGATTGATACCGACCACACCATGCCTCAGATTGAAACAGGGTTAACTCGTACACATCACAAAGTACCCATGGATCGTTATACTAAAGGATCAACACAATTATAATGCGTTTGGTTGGATTTCCGTACATCATTTGCTGTTTTCACTTAAAATTGTGTCCATTTTAAACAAAAGACAGACACTTTGAGTGATACTGGCCACACCATGGCTCAGATTGAGGTGGGGTTGACTCGTACACATCCAAAATGAACCCATGGATCGTTATTCTAAAGGATCAATACAATCCGAATGCGTTTGGTCGGATTTCTATACGTTAGTTGTTGTTTTCACTTAAAAATATGTCCATTTTAAACAAAAGAGAGACCCTTTGAGTGATACCGGCCACACTATGCCTTAGATTAAGGCGGGGTTAACTCATACAAATCATAAAGGACCCATGGATCATTCTCCTAAAGGATAAAAATAATCATAATGCATTTGATTAGATATCTGTATGTCAGTTGTTGTTTTCACTTAAAATTCTGTCCATTTTAAACAAAAAAGAGACCCTTTGAGTGATACCGGCCATGACGTGACTCATATTGAGGTGGGGTTGACTCTTACATGTCATAAAGGACCCATGTATCGTTATCTTAAAGGATCAACACAATCTGAATGCGTTTGGTCAGATGTTTGTAGGTCACTTGTTGTTTTCACTTAAAATTGTGTTCATTTTAAACAAAAGACAGACACTTTGAGTGATACCGGCCACACCGTGCCTCATATTGAGGTTAGGTTGACTCGTAAACATAAAAAAGGACCCATGGATAATTCTTCTAAAGGATCAACATAATGAAAATTCATTTAGTCAGATTTTTGTATGTCAGTTGTTGTTTTCACTTAAAATTGTGTCCATTTTAAACAAAAGACATACACTTTGAGTGATATCGGCCACACCGTGCCTCATATTGAGATGAGGCTGACTCGTACACATCCCCAATGCACTCATGGATCGTTCTCCTAAATTATCAACATAATAAAAATGCGTTTGGTCAGATTTATGTACGTCAGTTGTTGTTTTCACTTAAAAATATTTCCATTTTAAACAAAAGAGAGACCCTTTGAGTGATACCAGCCACACCGTGCCTCGGATTGAGGCGGGATTGACTCTTACATGTCACAAATGACCCATGGATCGTTATCCTAAAGGATCAACACAATATGAATGCGTTTTGTCAGATTTGCGTATGTCAGTTGTTATTTTCACTTAAAATTCTGTCCATTTTAAACAAAAGAGAGACCCTTTGAGTGATACCGGCCACACCGTGCCTTGTATTGATGCGGGGTTGACTCGTATACATCAAAAAGGACCCATGAATAGTTATATTAATGGATCAACACAATCCAAATGTGTTTGGTCAGATTTTCGTAGGTCACTTGTTGTTTTCACTTAAAATTGTGTCCATTTTAAACAAAAGACAGACACTTTGAGTGATACCGGCCACACCATGCTTTGGATTGAGGCGGTATTGACTCGTACACGTCAAAAATTACCCATGGATTGTTATCCTAAAGGATCAAAAAAATCCGAATGTGTTTGGTCAGATTTACGTATGTTAGTTGTTGTTTTCACTGAAAATTGTGTCCATTTTAAACAAAAAACAAATACTTTGAGTGATAACAGCCACACCGTGGCTTAGATTGAGGTAGGGTTGACTCATACATGTCTCTAACACACCAATGGATCTTTTTCTTAAAAGATCAAACAATCTGAATGTGTTTGGTAAGATTTCCGTATGTCAGTTATTGTTTTCACTTAAAATTGTGTCCATTTTAAACAAAAGAGAGACCCTTTGAGTGATACTGGATACACCATGCCTCAGATTGAGGCGGTTTTGACTCATAAACATCAAAAAAGAACCATGGATCGTTCTCCTAAAATATAAACACAATACTAATGCGTTTGGTCAGATTTACGTAGGTCAGTTTTTGTTTTCACTTAAAATTGTGTCCATTTTAAACAAAAGACAGACACTTTGAGTGATACCAGCCACACTGTGCCTCATATTGAGTCAGGGTTGACTCTTACAAATCATAAATGAAACCATGGATCGTTCTCATAATGAATCAACACAATATGAATGTGTTTTGTTGGATTTGCGTACGTCAGTTGTTGTTTTCACTTAAAATTCTGTCCATTTTAAACAAAAGAGAGACCCTTTGAGTGATACCGGCCACACCGTGCCTTGGATTGAGTTGGGGTTGACTCTTACACATAAAAAATGACCCATGGATCGTTCTAATAAAGGATAAAAACAATCAGAATGTGTTTGGTTGGATTTTTGTACGTCGGTTGTTGTTTTCACTTAAAATTCTGTCCATTTTAAACGAAAGAGAGACCCTTTGAGTGATACCAGCCACACTATGCCTCTAATTGAGGCGGAGTTGACTTGTACACATCAAAAAAACACCTATGGATCGTTATCCTAAAGTATAAACACAATCCAAATGCATTTGGTCAGATTTCCGTATGTCAGTTGTTGTTTTCACTTAAAAATCTGTCCATTTTAAACAAAAGAGAGACCCTTTGAGTGATACCGGCCAAACCGTGCCTCGGATTGAGGAGGGGTTGACTTGTACACATCAAAAAGGACCCATGTATCGTTATAATAAAGGATCAATACAATCCTAATGCGTTTGTTCAGATTTCCATACGTCAGTTGTTGTTTTCACTTAAAATTGTTTCCATTTTAAACAAAAGACAGACACTTTGAGTGATACCGGCCACACTGTGCCTCATATTGAGGTAGGGTTGACTCTTACACATTTCCAAAGCACCCATGGATTGTTATCATAAAGGATAAACACAATCCGAATGCGTTTGGTTGGATTTCCATACATCAGTTGTTGTTTTCACTTAAAAATCTGTCCATTTTAAACAAAAGAGAGACCCTTTGAGTGATACCGGCCACACCGTGCCTCAAATTGAGGTGGGGTTGAATCATACACGTCAAAAAGGACCCATGTATTGTTATACTAAAGTATCAACATAATCCAAATGCGTTTGGTTGAATTTATGTATGTCAGTTGTTGTTTTCACTTAAAATTCTGTCCATTTTAAACAAAAGAGAGACCCTTTGAGTGATACCAGCCACACCGTGCCTCGGATTAAGGTGGGGTTGACTCGTACATGTCACAAAGGACCCATGTATAGTTATCTTAAAGTATCAACACAATCCGAATGCGTTTGGTCATATTTTTGTAGGTCAGTTGTTGTTTTCACTTAAAATTGTGTCCATTTTAAACAAAAGACAGACACTTTGAGTGATACCGGCCACACCGTGCCTCAGATTGAGGTGGGGTTGACTCTTACACATCCCCAACACACCCATGGATTTTTATCCTAAAGGATAAACACAATCTGAATGCGTTTGGTCGGATTTTCGTACATCAGTTGTTGTTTTCAGTTAAAATTGTGTCCATTTTAAACAAAAGACAAACACTTTGAGTGATATCGGCCACACCGTGCCTCAGATTGAGACGGATTTGACTCATACACATTCCCAATGCACCCATGGACCGTTCTCCTAAAGTATCAACTCAATCCGAATGCGTTTGGTTGTATTTTCATCCATCAGTTGTTGTTTTCACTTAAAATTGTGTCCATTTTAAACAAAAGACAGACACTTTGAGTGATACCAGCCACACCGTGCCTAGGATTGAGGTAGGGTTGACTCGTACACATACCCAATGCACCCATGGATCATTATCCTAAAGTATCAACACAATACGAATGCGTTTGGTCAGATTTCCGTACGTCCATTGTTGTTTTCACTTAAAAATCTGTCCATTTTAAACAAAAGAGAGACCCTTTGAGTGGTTCATCATTCTTGCATGTTGCTAGTACATATCATCTATTAAAATAAGAAAATGACTCATTGGAGAAAGGATGTTTTATTTAATAACAATTACAATTTTCCTACGAACATTTACATACAACAATGTTTCATCTTTTGATCCCCTTAACCCCTCTCAAAAATGACCGCCAATTGTACACGTCCCCAAGTTAGATCTTCATGATATTTGTGTACAATATACCATAAGGTATGAAACCCAATCATTTCTGAACAAATCTATATTGTCTTGTGAGTATGAGGCTTTTTGGTAGTCATAGTAGTACTACAAAATATAAAAATAAATAATCAATAAATAAATTAAATGAAATAGTAGTTGTTTTTGAAAATACCTCTTTAGGGATGCTAGTTTGTTGATAAAAAATGATATATTTCATAAATTTACAAACATAATAACCGCAATCATTATCGTTTGTTTGTTTTGGAAACTGCAAAAAAATTGATCATTAGGAGAATAAGTAACTTTTGTTGAGATGTGTTTGGATAGTGAAATTTTATTATATATACCCTGATATTTGTCCAGACGTAGTACTTGGTCACCTACTTATGCTTAGCCCCTGTCATCACTCATTTTTTTAGATGATAATTATACCCCACCCTATTATAACAAAATCCTCAGTAAAAGATAATATAAATTATATTACTTGATGTTTAGACCTAAAATGTAGGATTTAGTGTCTTACAAATTCACAAACTCCATCATGTGTGGTTGGTTTGATGGATATCCTTACTTTGAATCCAGAAAATAAATCTTTGGAGTATCCAAGTTCACTACAATTAGAATCCAATGTTGCCTAAAAACAAAAAAAAGGAATAAGTAATAAAATAAGTGAAAATATAATTAATATGCTTTAATCGTAGAGTTTTACCCCTACATGGTTGGTATTAGAAAGAGTATGTCATCTGTATTATTTCTTTCAAATGTTTTCAGCAAGCCATTCACTATTTCATTTTTTTTGATGGCTCTAATTTCGTTAGATGTGTTGATGTGGTATGAGGACTAACGAGTCCGAATTTTGGATCATGGAAAAATTCCTTCAACTATTTTTCATATATACATCTGTCAAAAATATAAAATGAATTTAGTCATAATTTTCACATTAGATCAGCTTTTAGAAAATCAATTCATGAAAACATAACTCATATATATATTTACAACTATGACACATAGCCAATCGTTTTCAAGGATCTCATTTACATTTTCACCAGCAACGAAATCTTGACTTTCCTGTCCATATATATTCTTTTCTAAAACCACTATATGACTACTACCACCTCTTAGATTCGTATCCACATGAGTCTTTAATGCTATTAAATGTGGATAGATAAAATGTGGTGTTATTGTGATTTCATTAGCTCCTTGGGATCGGTTGGTCGATCCTTTAGATGATTTTGAGCCGACGTTTGTCACCCCGTTCCCTTTCTCCGTCTATAATAACATTCATTGGTTCAGACCCTTTTTTCATTAATTGTTAAAGGTTTAGATTGAAAAAAAGGAAATAAATACCTCTTTGTCCGCATATACTCTTACAAGTTGTGACGGCCATGCAATGAATGTCCCAATAGCCTTTTTGACCGTATGAATATCATCATCATCAAGTGGAATAGGTAGATCTGCATTTGGATCATGAGCTACATTAATCATCACTTTCAGATGATCTTTTGGAAGTTGTCTATTATGCAGCTTGTCATCTAGGATGTTGAACACTGTAGCCCTCACTACAAAATGATAGGTGGGTGTTGACAGATATAAATCACAATCATTATCACCATGTAGAAGATCAGTACAGGAAAAGTATCAGTGTTTGTTTGATTCACATTTCATGAGAACAATTATTAGAATATTGATTACCACGGCTAAGACAGCTCTTTGAGGGGAATGGATTGCCTCAAAGATGGTGGGGGGTGGGGTGGGATCTTCACGCGCTGGTTGTTCCTGAGTTGTGTCTTCTCCTTGATTCCCACCCATAAAAGTTTCTAGCAACTCTCCCTGCCATTGCAATCGTTCTTCAAGATTTTCTAGTCTTTCACTCATTTGTTTCAATTTTTCATCTATATCATCCATTTTTATTCTTCTCAAAATATACTCGGGGTGACACCCCAAACCCCACACCTCTGACATGACCGTATTGTTCTAGATGCTTCAAATCCGTCGATAATAGGTCTGCATCCACTACAGGAGTAGCTGATTCCTGTGACTATCAGATATAGAAAAATAACTAATTATTTTTATGTAATAGAAATTTTAAAAAATATTTTTATCATCGTGTCATACTTACACATATTTCCCACACTTTTTATGTGTTCTCATCTACTAGCTTCCCTTCCTTATTCACACGTGCCTCCTTCCATAGCACATGACATGGGATGGAAGTATATTTGGTTTCAGACTCATCAATCTACATATAAATATATAAAGATAATTATGATGTTGTTTATTAGAACCTAACAATATTACTGTAAATTTAAAATACGTACCATTTGATTTTCTAGTGAAGCGTACCCCATCCTTTCTTTACGATAGGGGTATGTTGGTTTTGATGCACATTCCTTATTTTCAATACAGAGTTGCTATTTCATAAATGAAATATTGACAATCAAAGTGATGAATACACATATCCTAAAACAACGTATTATCACCCACAATGTATCTGAAACTTCTCATCCCCATGGAGGCCAATAAATGAATCCCGTGCTTCTTGGGATATCAGGTGAGCGTATACAATGGGTGGGTGCGGGTTTATTTTACCTTCGGAATATTTCAGGTGACATATTGTTAAAATAGTGCGAAAACCTCGATTAATCCTTCCTACAAGACTTAGTACATAATCCGTGTGTGAATCATCTACTATAAATGTACTCTGCAAGAGATTGAGAAGAGTAAGACATTTTTTCATTATTTTATTTTCTAGTAAATTAAAGAAATAATATCATAATGTTATCGTAATTTCTTCCCAGATCACGACCTTCAGCCCGGACACAACATGGTTCCATGAATCTATGTCAATCGGAACACGTTACTGAGTGACAAATCAAATGTAACTACTAAACATAGCCTTGTTGGGATTCACATGTTGTCCTCGTGCATTCCATCCAACATCAAATTTTATGCCTTTTCTTTTTTACCTTAAGAACTTTGGCTAACACCGTCAAACTATGACGCACCTGTATTTTCTGCGACATCGGTCCTTAATTCCTGACAATTTCATCGATATAAACACCATCTATATGTTCATATGAAATGGTAGCAACAACATATGCTGATGTTTGTTGGACCTCAACACTAGGAGCAATAACAGGTTCAGAAACTTGTTGTTGCTCTGCACTGTGAGCAGCCGCAACAGGAGCAGTAGTAGCCGCAATAGAAGCAGCTTGAGAGACTTGTTTAGCCTCAAGGTTAGAATAACCAGAACGTGCAGAAGTCATTATATACAAAAGTGGTTGAACAGTTAATTTAGATTACATAAATCTAGTAATGATAAGATAATAACATGAGATAACAAGATCTATATTACAAACAAAATATAACTTGTTTATTGAACTCTCTTTCTTTTTTTCAAAGGCTGAAGGGATTTGAAACCTCTATCGATTATCCAAATACCTTCATTGTGGTCTCCTATAATATACAAAACACCATCTACATTGGTTTTTCATGTTTTCATATTTGAAAATCCTACTTTATAGTTTTATTTTAAAACTAGACTTTATGAATTTACCTGTGAAAAAAATTGCATAGTCTCAGTGGGTGGAGACCTATTGGGCTATTTAACTCATGCCTATATATTGTAGGTTCTAGGTTTTTCAAGATAGAATAGGGTTTTGTTCTTGAAGCTGGCATTGGATGAGTTGGGAGGTTATGAGTAACCAAATGTTTCATAGATGTGGTTTTAGGTTTGAATCGAGTTTGTTTAGTTTTTTTATTATTTTATTGGCCAATATGACCATCTTATAGATGATTTTAGTTATTTTTATTTTATCTGGTTATAATATGTTTTACATTTTGTCTATGGATAATGTTTCATGTTTATGAAAATGGGTTGGATCAATATCATTGGTTAGGAAATATTTTTCATGTTTGTTTATTTTGTATTCTTATATGCTTGATGCTATGTGGATCTCTAATGTAAGGATGATCCATATCGGAACTTGGAAAATGATTTTATATCATTTTAATTATATTTTAGGGGAAAATAATTTCCAAAGGCATTCCTATGATGCCCAGGCACTGGTGTCCAGCTTGGGGGGATTGGGAACACCCTTTGGGCCATGTAGTGGACTGGGTCATGTGACGTGTCAAGTAAACTTGGGCTAGTTCATTACAAAATGGTACTAGAGTAGGGATCTTCCATGTTATCCTAGGTTTCTTGAATAAACCTCTCATTATTTGAGGAGTGACTTGGCATAAAGGAGATTAAGGTTGTCGAGGATTGGGAGTTAGGGTGGGGAGGGTCTAGATAGCTCTTTCTCATCCCGAGCCTCAAGCTACTAGGGAAAGTTGGGTTTCAAATTGAGAATTCAAGTTTTTTGTGTTTATTATTGATTTTTTTTTTAAAATTAATGTTTCTTTGATCCCCAATAATCATGTAAGTGATTTTGGGGTCTTTATTTTGTTTCAGGGAGAAAATGGAGGCAAACTTGAGAAGAATAGTTTGCTCACATGGTTGGGCCAACCGTGTAGTGCTCATACAGTTTGGGCTAGTAACCTTCACAGAGCCTATGTAATGATTGGAAAAAGGTTTCCTAACCCATTCAAGAAAACTATGCACAACCCCTTTTCTTCCTTGATTTAGTTGTTTCGAATCCTCTTCATTATGGTTTTCTACTAAAGAGAATATTACTCATTGTAGGTGAATTGAGAAGGGTTTTGATTCCATTTTTATGTGGCTCTTATGAACACCATTTGATGGGTTATGGGGTTCTAAAATGATGCTTGATTTTAAAACTTTATTTTGGGAAATGGGAGAATTTTTTGAAATGATCAATCTCAAAGTTTGGTTTTCATGGGTTATCAAAAAAGAGAGAAAATACCCTTAGTTTCCATGAATTTTTTTATAAAGTGATTTTTTACATTAGGGAATTAGGAAAAGTGTTTAAAAATAGAAAAGTGTTATATTTTTAAGATTTTTCTTTAGTGGTATTCCCAAAGGCGATCGATTTAAAAATGAAAATTTGAAAGTGTTTTGGTTCTAAAAAGGGGTTTTTTGAGAAATTTGGATCTTGTAAAATGGGAGTTTTGTGATATTACTTGCTTTGGTGGTGTGTGATTCACCTTGGTTGGTTTGTTTTCAAGAAGTGTTGGATTTATTTTCAAGTGTGTTCCTTGATGTAGGTTATTTTTAAAATAACTTGGGATAAGTGGGTGATTTTGAAATGAAAGTTTTTTTATAGTATAGAGTTGATGTGTTTTGTTTTGGTGAAATGTTGTTTTTTGGATTTGATCCCTAGATTATGATGGGACTTTTGGTTTGATATTTGAGGCATAAATTGATGTTGTTCATTTCTTATTTTGTTATTGTATGCCTCCTAGAATGTCCTAAAGAGAAATTATAAGGCTTGGATTTGAGGATGATACTTTTGTTGAATCCTACCATTAATTAAAATGTGTTTCTTCTATTCCAAAATATACCCATACTTTGAGTAGAGTGGTGGACTTGGAACCTTAATTTCTCCTGGATCCCATCATATAATTATTAAATAATCATCTATTTTTTTTTGATGTGATCGAGGTTTTATATAAGTGATGGGGTAGTTGGAAAGGATTGAGGGTATCCTCAATTCTATTGGGATACCTGAATCTTAAAGGGTGAGATATGTAGTGAGATTTCTTGTCAGATCTAGTCTATCATGGTGGGAGTCTATGGTACCTCCTAAACCATTTTAAGGTATGTCTTGGGATTGTTTTAGGATGGTTTTTATCCAATGTTTTTTTCCTAAGGTTATTAGGGTGAATGATTAGTAAAGGAGTATGTTGATCACTTCTCAGAGTTGTTTGTCTTCTATATAAGGATGGTTGTCATTGATTTTGGTAAATATTATTTCTTCGGAGGTGTTGTTCAGTAAAATTGTGATAATTATCCTGAGATGAATTTTTGAAAACCATAATGAGTTAAGGTTTATGTGGCTATGAGGCAGTGGAATAATATTAGTAGAATATGGTTTAATATAGATCATTATGGTAGGTTTCCCAAGGATATGTGGATATTATCGTAAATTTTTATATGAGTAAATTATGGATAAAGGTAGTTTATGTTAGGAAAATACGTGGATAAATAATATTTAAAATTCATAGAAGAAGATTAAATGGAATAAAAACAAAAGAACAATAATACAATGAACACAATGATTTATGTGGTTCATAAATAATCCCTATGTCCATAGAGAGGTATAACACTTTACTAAAATTTAGGAGCATAATTATAGGGTACAACCTTAGAGTGCATGAAACCATAGATTGAATGAGATATTAAAACAACATAATGAATAGTAAACTACTTTTCTACAATGCACACATTGTAAGTCCACTATGCTACAGTTCCACAACCACCCAATTACAAGTTGCTACAATATTAGTGGAAGGATGTCCAAAGTGCTATAGTACCACTATAATATAGTACTTTAGTAAGTCCACACTGTTATAATTACTTGTTGGTTTCATTGGTTATCTCTTCTATAGTTTTTTCAAAGTTTCTATAGTTCCAACTTATTGTAGGAACAAGTAGGGTTTAGGATCAGAATTTATTGATTGAGTTAGAGTAACTCAGATAGGATTTAGAGGATGGGATGAGGTGGGGCTCAAGGATTATAGTGGATCCTCCAACACTTTTATTTTAATTTTATTTTGTTTTCTTTATTTATTTATATATATGTGATCAGCCTAGTGGGTTATTGGTCTTGTATGCCTGTATTCCCATATTTCATTTTTATATAACATGCTCAATTTATTTATTATTTTTTTATAATATGAGGAGATGGGTGTTTATGATGTTTATTTATTTACACTTTTTATTCTATGATATAGGGGGTTTAGCCTCTCTATGGTACATCCTTAGATCCCCTCTACTATTCAGAAGCCTCTGGTGTTTAGGTAGGCGCACCTAAGTTCATGTGATGGTCTAGTCTAGTTACTATTTAGAGTGAGTTGGATCGAGATGTTACAAAGTGGTATCAATGCATTGTTTTATTTTTTTATTATTGTTCGGGTGATTTGGTAGATAGGATACATATGAATGTTTCAAATCATGTGATGGGCCTAGATTTTTGCATTGTGAAAACCTTTTTTGGTAGATTTCTAGGTTACCATGGGTGTTGGATTGTTCCTATGGGTTTCCACTATTATGGTTTCTTGTGATTTTTACCTAGAAAGACACACATGATGTTTGAAATTGCTAATTTCTCATAGATTTTGGATCTTGGCCCATTGGAAAGAGGCATGTTATTAGTCTTTGACTCTTGTACTGTAGAGGGAAGAGGTGTCACATGTATAATTCTCAAAACATAGGGATTCAAATGAAATATAAGGGCCTGATAGTGTGTTTTTTATAATTGAAAATTGAAGCTCAGCTATTTAATGTTTCAGCAACTACTCATACACTGTTTTTCTATATAAGTAATTAGTGGAATTCTACTTAGCTGGACCAAACTATATTTTTATTTCCTTTGGGTGTAATATCTTATGGATCTTGTGATGATATGATCAAAGATGATGTCCATATTTTAGTCTTTGGTGCAAGGGAAGTGGAGTAGCCCTAGTAGGTTAGTAAGGCATGAAGTGCCTTAGTTAGAAACCCATAGTGGATGTTTTAATTTAGGTTTGGTTATTTAAAGTGTTGGTAACAACCTAAATATAATTTTACCATATATCCTGGAATTAAATTATACTTAATCAAACCATGTGACTATATTTCTCTTGGTACATATCATTTAGGAAAATTGTAACGCCCTCGACCTCAGTAACATAGAGTCAGTGTCTATTTTATTACATTGGCATAGATATAAGGGGTCAAATCCCAAATTACCAATTGGTTTAGTAGTTTTGGTGAATTAAATACATGCATGATACCTATTTTACATTTTTAATAGAAAATAAAACATAATAATTAACAAAATAAAATGATATTCATCCTTGAAAAATGATTCAAAGATTTATTCTTCATATCCTGGGGAAAGTAAACAAAATAAGGGTGCCCTCAAAATTATTAGTAAGGTTTATATACAATGGAATATTTTATGAATTAATAAGGAATAATAAATATGGTAAGATAAACAACTAAACACACATTCCATTTAATCAATAACTTTGATATCATGATTAGATGAGGCTTAATCAATATGACAATGTAAATATCTGAAAACACATGACATTCAATAAAAAAATGAGAATGAAATATATCTAGAGATAATATCATTTCAAGAATATCATGTATAATAATAATAAATAAATTCTCACTGATGTAAATTCTTAATTATTATACGTCATGATCTCAGGAATCATGATACATCTACTGTCAATACTTTTCACAAGAAATTTTAAAACTATAGGTAGAAGCCTATTTAATTTGGACAACTAATTTGTCTCATGAGACCCGTTGATGCATCAAGGGGATATCTATAACTGATAAACACTTATAACCTCATATAAAAAAATATTCCTTATATATCAAATAGTCAATTTAATTCATGAATAATGTGACTTATCATCAAATATCTATATTGAGTAAAGAATACATATTTATTAATATTTACCAAGATAATAAAACAACTTTAAAATTTAAAATATTATAAAAAAATGGTATAAAGTTTAGAAAATAATCATATACATGATTTAAAGAATATATATATTTAATAGAAATGTAATTTCTAATGAAAAATGTTTAGAAGAAAGTGATTGTCATAATAGAAAGTTAACAATCACAAAATTAAACAAGAAATGAGAGGTGACCAATGATTCATTGAGAATATAGGGTTTTAAAATAAAATCATGAATAAATATGTATTCATGTTAAATACATAAAAGGGGTAGTATATACCCCACATAAAAGTGAATAGGTGGATATTAACAAATATGTCTCAATGAAATGGAAATTGTGATGAAATCCATTACAAAGATCATAACATTGAAGTGATAATTAATAAATAAATAGATTATGGGTATAAAATTTAAATCCATATAAAACAAGTATAAATACATCATAATATATTCAAAATTATTTACACACATAATCTTATAATTTCAAAGGCAACGATGAAGTAATATAATCCAATGAAAAGAAATTGAGTTATGAAATTCTGTACCACTTGGTAACTTTTTAATCAAATACCCTTAGATGAAATAATTTAAATTGAAAATTAAAATACCATGAATTATTAATTAATAATGATATTACATGTAAAATGTGTATTATATACAACATATAATATAAATTAGGTGCATAACATCACAATATTCCTTAATGAAGGGAAATTGAGATGAAGTCCCTTACCTCGTGATTTACTTTAGTTGAACATAATTTAACCTCCTATATAATGGTTTTATCATGTTATTAGTTTATAAAAGAACCATATTCATACTTATAATATAATATATGATTCTATTACTACATTTTACCACATGTTTGTTAATAATATTTCATTATTTTCATTATTTTGGGTGTTAATTGCCTTGTTTTCTCATGCGAGTTTTGTTATGAAATTTCCAGTTCTTATGAATAGGATATATATAAATAATATTTAGAATTATATTAATTTTATAAATATTATATTTACTCAGTATGTACATATTTATAACCATTCATGAAATTTTTACATGGAAAATGAATTGCATCGCTTTGTAGAGACGATAGGCCGTACGTACGCAAAAGCGATGATATCATTCCTTTATCAAGTGAAAGGGTAAGAAATTGAGTGATATATTAATTTTAAATTGTAAATATCATTGTATATATATCACACATATTCATTAAATTTATCCTCATTTTATTTCATGTAAATAGTAAGTGAAAAACGAAGATATTACATCGCTATGCGAGGCGGTAGTCCGCTGTACACACGAGTGACATTATCATATTTTAAATGGCATGTAAGAAAGAAGATATATGTGATATTATATTTAAATAACTATAATTTTGTTAAAAATATCATATATATATATATTTAATCCATAATTATATTCAACCATTAGAGAGGGTGATGTAAAATGAATTACATCGGTTCGTGAGACGGTAGTCCGTCGTACACACGATCGACGAGTTTGATTCCCATTTAATGGAAGAGGAGATGAATATAGATGATTAAATTAAAATAATAAAATATATGTATATGTTATAAAATGGTGTCATCAAATCATTATTTTTTAATATTATTTTAAGGATTTGGATGAATAAATAAAATAAAAATGCTAGTTTAGGAACATTATCTCTTCTTTAGACAACATCCTTAATTTTACACCAAAATACTTTATAGGTTTTATTTTTGATAACAAATGATTATAGGATGAGGTGAGATAATTAGGGATATTATTTGGGTAGGTATTTTCTAAGCCAAATTTATTTGGAAGTGTGAGGAGGGTAGAAGATGGGGTGTCCTTTTATAAGCAGGGGAGAGGACACACATGATATTTCTGAAAATAATCAATCATACCCATGTTTTTATCTTGAAAAAAGCATAAAAAATAGATATTTATAGAAAATTTTAGATTATAGGTTCTAAATATTTATATACAATGAGTTTTAGACAAGTTTTTAAGTCATTTTAACCCTTATATTTTTAGTTTAACCCTCAGTAAATTAGTTTTTACCTTAACCACGATAATTAGTTTTTACTACTGTTACTATTTATAATGGTAAAAAATAAAGCTAAACTTATTATATAATATAAATTATTATGATTACAAATATTTAATAAATTTTTCCAAATTTATTTTTCAAAATTGGTAGAATCCAATTTAAAATTATAACCACAGACGTGATGAAAAAGTGGGTTTACAAAGAGAAAATTCTCATAGGTATAGAAGATTTTAATATCAAAATTCAAAATGAAATAGATTCCAATGACATAAATTAGTTAAATTTTAATATAACTGAACTAATTTTACTTTAAATACAATTTAAAAAATAATTTAACTTTTTAAATAATTTAAACGAAAAGGCAGTTTTTAATAAAAATCGGTATTTTTCACTATTTATCAAAAAATGAAACTTTTCAGAAAAATTCCAAAACTTCACCCTAGGATAATGTTCATATGACGATTTAAAAAATTATTTTAATTTTTTATAATACATTTTCTAAAATTGGTAAATATTAATTTTAAATTATGCGTGCAAAGCACGACTAAACCGCCTTTTAGAAATAATACAATTTTCCAGAAAATATTTATTTTACTTTTAAATGATTCTTATTTTATTTAAAATCAATAAATAAACATAATTTTCATAATTTATTTATTAATATTCATACCCACTAATTTAATGGTTATGTTATAATGGTATACTATATTTCGGTTCATTTAGACTCGGGGTTGCGTGTTCCATAAGCTATTGAAGCGATCGAGTTTATTTAACAAGAAATATATCATAAAGTATCTTCATGTTATATTCTCATATTTTATCAGTGTTGCATTTCATATACAATATCGCACCCAATTTTCTTCTTTTAAAATATTAGGGTGTAACATTCTACCCACCTTCAATAAATTTTATCCTTATAATTTAAACTCGATCTCAGTAATCAAGATTATAAAATTTGGAAATAACATTGTTGAAAAACCCACATCGTAAAAGGGTTAATAAAACTTCCTATTAATAAGAGAGAAATGGAAATAATAAGGTCATATAGAAGAACACATAAATAGGTTTCCAAGTAGGAGAACATAGGTGTGAAGTGAAGATATAGAAATGTAAATCTTAAATAATTATAGAGAGTAATTGATATAATTGAAAAAAAATAAAGTGAATGATCAATGGAAAGAAAAGGACCTCACAACTGTAAATTTGTGGTGATTTAAAATACCATGTGATTAATAAAATATGAATGTACTAGGATAATTTTTTTTGTTTCATGATCCTTTTCATAAAGTTGAGGAATTATTATACTATATAAGAATATAAGGAAATATACTTACTTGATATGTTTATATTTCATAAGCACAATTTCATCCTTAGGTTGCAATTAGATCAATTTCCACTTCATCTATTTATCTAAGAAATGAATATACAAAATGAATATTTATTCTATAGGCATTAAAATTAACTTTTAACAGATTTTAATATCCATAAATGAGTGAAAAGTCTTTCCACCTATTTCTAAATATTTTCCAAAACCGATATGGTTAGCATAAGTTATTGTAGGATCGAAATAACGATGTAGATGCTCAATATACAAGAGAGGGGGTGAATTGTACACTTTAAAAATTTCCTTAAACAAGGAAAGATCTAAGTTTAACAAAGTTAAACTAAGAAAATTCACAACACCTCTAACACCAATTAAAAATTGGGACAAAGTATGAATTCACAAACTTCAAGTTCTATACACTTGCTTAAATCTGAAAAGTGATTCCGAAAAACAGGTTCCGGAAATATGGATCTGGAAATTGAAACTTAACAAAAGTTTACAATATGAGATTCTACCTTAAAGCATATAGAATCTAAATTAATTAGAGTACAAGTGTAAGGAAATATAATAAGATTATACTTTCCTTACAATACACAATGTAGTGGAAAAAACAAGTAGTAAAACTACAAGTAACTAACAATAACTCTTTTAACCCAAAGAGAAGGGTATCCAACAACCTTGGATAAAGGTACCTTGATTTATACTTTCAAGCAAGTCTGTCTTACCCACACCAGGGTAAGCCCTCGATATGAAGATCAGAGTCTCTATCTTGCTATACCTGCAAGCCCTCAACTATAAGGTAGTTGGAACCTCTGTCTTCCTCAGCAAGGAAGCCCTCAACTTCAAGGTGTTGGAACCTCTGTCTTCCTATCCCCGGAAGCCATCGAATGTAATCACTAACATTCGGAGTCGCACGAAGCAAGTCTACACAAGAAAAAGTTTGAACAAGTCGTTCAAACTTTCTGCACAAATCTTTGAGAGTTGATAAGAGCCTCTCTCTCTAGAAAACACTTCAACAGCATGTAAGCACAAATTGTGTCAAAGTTCTCAAAGTTGTATTGAGCTTGTTCAAATGAGCTCCTATTTATAGGCGAAACTCCAATGGTCGGCTCCCTCCTCCAACGGTCATATTTCTCCTTGAATTTCAGAGGGACCTATACACGTGTCACTCAACCAACTGTTAGTCAATAAATGAAAGCACGACATTGTTTTGTAATGAAACAAGTATAAGTATAAGCAAGACTGAAGTTCAAAGTGTAAGCAAATAAAAGTTCAGAGTCTAACCAAAATGAAATTCATAGTCTATAATAAAGAGATATTTGGATTTTGCTTTATAGGAATTCGGAACCTGAATTCTGTAGAAATATGGAGTCTGAATTTCTAAGGAAATTTGGAGTCTGGTTTCACTAGAATTCAGAATATGAACTTATAGAGTTCGGAGTCAAACTTTTAGAAGTTCAGAGTCGAACTAGTAAAATTTCAAAGTCGAACTCATAGAAGTTCGGAATCGAACTCATAGAAGTTCGGAGTCGAACTCATAGAAGTTCGGAGTCGAACTCATAGAAGTTCGAAGTCGAACTCATAGAAGTTCGGAGTCAAACTCATAGAAGTTTGGAGTCAAACTCATAGAAGTTCGGAGTCCAGAATTCGGAGTGGAACTATATGAGAGTTCATATCCAGAATTTGGAGTTGAACTATATTAGAGTTTATATCCTGAATTCAGAGTGGAACTTTTATTAAAGTTCGTATCCAGAATTCGGAGTGGAACTTTATTAGAGTTCATATCCAGAATTCGGAGTGGAACTTCATTACAGTTCATATCCAGAATTTGGATCCTAAAACAGAATGCTTCATATATTAGCATTATATGATTCCGAGGTTTTAGGTATGAATCCGATTTTTATACTTAAGAAAAATATTGAAATTTATAAGGAAATCTATGTTAGGGTAAATTTCCTTAAGGAAGGAAATTTTCCTTAGAGAAGTAAAATATAGATTTGCTTAAGTATAAGGTGTTTGTGATTTTTAAAACAAGAAGGAATGGAAAAGTCATAAGGAAAAACTTATTGACTCAACAATCTCCCCCTTTTTGGAAAGCACAAACAACCTTACGAAAAATAATATAAGGACTTTGAAAAATTTCATTTGACTTTGAAATTAAAACTTATCTCCCTTTGTTCATGGATGATAGCGAATACAACTAACTCCCCCTTAGGCATAGGAACTCTGAGGATTGTATTCTGGATTTCCGAAATGGAGTTTTCATTATCATTGGAAATGAAAAACTTCATAATGAGGAAATCCCCATTAGATAATCCCCCCTTACTTAGGGATAGTTCTTTAATTAGAAAATTTCCTTCTCCATTTTAAAATTTTCCTTCTCCCCAGACAGAGGTTCCAACACCTTGAAGTTGAGGGCTTCCTTGTTGAGGAAGACAGAGGTTCCAACTACCTTATAGTTGAGGGCTTGCAGGGATAACAAAATAGAGACTCCGATCTTTGTATCGAGGGCTTACCCTGGTGTGGGTAAGACAAACTTGCTTGAAAGTATAAATCAAGGGACCTTTATCCAAGGTTGTTGGATACCCTTTTCTTTGGGTTAAAAGAGTTATTGTTAGTTACTTGTAGTTTTACTACTTGTTTTTTCCACTGCAATGTGTATTATAAGAAAAGTATAATCTTCTTATATTTTCTTACACTTGTACTCTGATTAATTTAGATTCTATACGATTTAAGGTAGAATCTAATATTGTAAACTTTGGTTAAGTTTCAATTTCCGGATCCATATTTCCGGAACCTGTTTTTCGGAAACACTTTCCAGATTTAAGAAAGTGTATAGAACTTGAAGTTTTTAACTTCATACTTTGTCCCAATTTTTAATTGGTGTTATAGGTGTTGTGAATTTTCTTAGTTTAACTTTGTTAAACTTAGATCTTTCCTTGTTTAAGGAAATTTTTAAAGTGTACAATTCACCCCCCTCTTGTATACTGAGCATCTACATCATTATTTTGATCCTACAATTGGTATCAGAGGTTGGAAACATCATACTCTATACCAATCCTAAAATTGGTATCGGAGCGGATCTTTGAAATACTTATACTCACATATAAGTTTTTCCTTGCTCAGTTTTTCATTGTTCTATATTTTTCCTTGCTTAGGAATATTCTCCTTGAATCCTAACTTTTGTTATTAACAAGTTTTTGTATAGAAAGATTTTCTTAAGGATGGCAGGTTTAAATGTTGGCTCCATTGACAACCTAAATCCTACAAGACCACCAATTTTTGATGGTAATGATTATGAATATTGGAGAGATCTAATGAAGACATTCGTTATCAATACTAGGGTAGATAACTTTGTTATGCTTACTAGAGGTTATCAAATTCCTGATAAGGAAGTTAGTGCTTTCATAAAGCAAGAGAAGCATGATTATCAATTAAACTATAAGGTACGTAATACTTTACCATGTTCAATGACTAGGAACATATATATCAAAATTTCTTCTTGTGAAACAGGTAACTGTATATAGAAGAAACTTGAAGTTACACATTTTGGTGCATCCAAAGTGATCAAGACTAGAAGATCTATGTTGAGAGTAGAATACCATGGTTTTAATTTTTCTTATAGAGAACCCATTTGTAAGGTGCATCAAAGGTTTATTACTATCGTGAATAGATTACAATCTATGGGAGAGAAAGGTCTGGATGATAAAGATCTAGTTGATAAGATTATTGATATTATGCCCAATGAGTGGGAATCAAAGAGAATAACAATTTATGAGAACAGGAAGGTTACTCAAATTTCCTTAGATGAGCTGTTTGGAACACTTCTTCAACATGAAACAAGAATGAAGAGAGATGCTGAAAACATAAAAAAGAAGAATGGGAATGGTACTGTTGCTTTTACTACAACATTAAATCACATGAAAGCTAAGACTCCTGAGAGAGTAACTAGATCGAATTCTAAGAAGGTTACTATCTAATCCTAATCTAGTGAGAGTGAAGTCTTAGAGAATGAGTTAGCTAATCTTGCTCGAAGAATGAACAAGATAGCTGGTCAAAGAAATTTCCAATCCAGGTATAAGAAGAAGGAAAGGAAAGATAAGAATGATTCATAGGTCACATGCTATGAATGCAAGAGAAGTGGACATATACAACCTGATTTCCCTATGCTTAAAAATAAATAAAGAAAAGAAAGGCATTCTGAAAGGAATAGGAAGAAGTTTTACAAAACTAAATCTAAGAAAAGTCTAAAAGCTAATACTACTTGGAGTGCTAGTTGTGGAGACTCTTTATAAAGTGAATCCTCAGAATATGATTCATTAGATCAGAAGAATATGGGATTCATTGCTAATACTTCTTTTCCACATACATGTCTCATGGCCAAGGTACGCTCTGCCGAGGCTTTAACAAACTTATCCCTTGATAAGAATTACTATTCCGAAAATAGTACTTCTAATGAAGATACTTCATCCTCAGAAAATGAAGAAGTATCTATATTTTCCAAGTTACTTGAAGAAAAAAATTGTAAAATTTCTAAGAAATTAGACAAGGAAAATACCAGGGAAGAAATTCTTACAAAAGAGATTTTAGATCTTTCTTCAGATCTTAAAGATAAAGAAGAGATTTTAGAAAAACTTTCTAAAGGCCTTGAGAAAGCAAATTCTAATAAGGAAGAACTTTCTAAAGATCTTAAGAATACTATTTTCAAGATGAAAGTTTTTGAGGACAAATTTAACTATAAGGAAATGATTCCTGGGGATAAGAATTTAGTCATCAGAATTAAATCTGAAATTTTTTCTCTTAAGAAACTTCTTACAAAATTTACCTCTGGGAAGGAAAATTTTGACAAGATGTATTCTCAAATTAAACCTCACGGAAACACTACTGGAGTAGGTTATACTCACCAAAAACCAGTTTTCAAAAACTATTTTGTTCCTTCTAAATCCCCTTTTTGCACTAAGTGTCAAAGTGGTGGGCATTGAAAGAAAAACTGTTCTTTGAATAGAGTTCAATCTCTTGGGTTTCCTAAAGTATATTTCTATAAACAGATGTGAATACCCAAAATTTTGTTTTCTAACAATTCCGGATCCAAGCAAGTATGAATTCCGAAAACCTAACATGTTTCTTATTTTCAGGAAGATAAAGGAAGTACCAACAACAATACTTGGTACATGGATAGTAGATGTTCCCGACATACGACTGGTAACAAAAGATATTTCGAAAAGATTATAAATACAAAAGGAGATATCATTCTTTAGTTTATCAGAACGCAAGATCAACTTGCTGACATTTTCAAAAAATATTTACCTTCCGATAGATTTGAATACATTAAATAGAAGTTAGGAATGATAACCGTAAGGTAATATTTCTCTATTAACTTATTGTTGAACAATTATCCTTACAATAATAAACTCCTTTTCATAGGGGGAGTACATTTTCTTGTTAAGTGCAATCAAAATATTCATAGTCAGTTTTTCAAACTTTTATAACTAAAATTTTCGTAATGAAATTTTTGGAACTGAAATTTTCGTAATGAAAATTTTCGTACTGGAACTTTCGTAATGAAATTTTTGTACTATAACTTTCATAATGAAATTTTTGTACTGGAACTTTCGTAATGAAATTTTCATACTGGAACTTTCGTAATAAAATTTTCGTACTGGAACTTTCGTAATGAAATTTTCGTACTAGAACTTTCGTAATGAAATTTTCATACTGGAACTTTCGTAATGAAATTTTCATACTGGAAATTTTGTAATGAAATTTTCATACTGGAACTTTCGTAATGAAATTTTCGTACTGGAACTTTCATAATGAAATTTTCGTACTAGAACTTTCATAATGAAATTTTCGTACTGGAACTTTCGTAATGAAATTTTCGTACTGGAACTTTTTTAATGAAAATTTTCGTACTAGAAATTTTGTAAATGAAATTTTCATATTGGAACTTTCTTAATGAAATTTTCGTACCGGGATTTTCATACTCATACTTTTTATACTGAAATTTTTCATACTCATACGTTTCGTAGTCAAATTTTTCTTCAAGAAGAATATCACCTATTACGAATAAACTTCCTGGCCAATCCGAAAGGTAGGATTTCCTTACTTAAGTATTCGTAGTCATATTTTGTTTGCTGATATTTTCCAATGAATCTTAAAATTTCTTGGATTCTAGTTTTCTCAAATCCGATTGTTTTTCTTAAAAACCTCAAAAGATCGGATTCAATATTTCCTTGCGGGTATGTTTTCAAACGTCAGATCAGATCAAAGGGTTTTTCAACCATTAGATGGTTTTTGGAAGTTCAAAGGTCAACCTCCTCGCCTATATAAAGGGGACCCCCGATGGTTGTCCCACATCGATTTCAATCCCTCGCGTGTCGAAGCTCTACATCAGTTGATAAAGTCCGTTCCGAATCCTTCAGAGCTCTCTATTCTGAATGTCTGTTGAAGTTACTTCCCAAGATATGTCTATCTCGAATCCAATTTCAAAATGGAAAGTGTACAGAGAAATAATGGTCCATCCGAACTTTTACATGTACTATTCTATCATCTCTAAGAATATTAGGCTGAATGGTTGGGAAGATGTATGTGTATCCAAGACAAGTTATCAAGATGTTGTCTATCCGGAGTTACTTGTATAATTCTATGAATTATCAAGTTTTTATGAGGAAGATGGAAGAAAAAAGTTTTCTTTAAAGTCTTACTGTAGAGACCCGAAGCTTGACGTACATGGACATTACATTACTTTTGCGGAATACTTGGTACATAACAAAAACACACACACAAGGATCATAATAGTTTAGTGTCTTTGGAAACTCGGAACATAATCTTCTAATCGTGGTGAAAGATCTTCAATATCTCCCATAAAGATCTTCCCTTTTTTTTACCTAAAACCTTTCTTTATATCCTGGGGAAAAGAAAACATAAAAGGGTGAGCTCAAATGCTCAGCAAGGGAAAATAAAGGAAATAAAAATCATATCATATCTTTTTGAAAATCATAACCTGCAAAAGAGATCATAATATCTTAACATGGAACAAATCATGGAAGTGAAAATGAGATCCCCATAATCATAACATGAAACTTGAAACTTTTTGGCATGCACACATAATCATGGAAAATCATTTCTTGTTAGTCATGACTCATTGCCAAGACTATCTTAGTGGACAAAGTCCCTTTCTGAACCGAGTCACCCTCATTCCAGTCCTGTTTCACTGAACCGGTATAACCTACCATTCCAGCCATGTCTATCTCATGAGATATAAAATCTTTACCCAATGAATTTGAGGGAGATATAGGTCCCACCCATCTTATAATGAATCCTTTCTTATGTGTTCCACATAATCATAAACCATACATCATAGCGTAACCCATGTAATAAAAATGGGATTCTTAAACAACATGACATCATAAAACAATTCATATAAGATAAAGGAATTCATAAAAATATTTCCATCACAACATAATCAAACCAATGTAATAATAGGGATAAAAATAGAACCCTTTTATTATCTTAGATGGAAAATAATTTTGATAAAATACTTGAACTCCATTCTTGAGGAAAATATCCTTTCTACTTCAAAAACATTTTTCCTTTCATAACATGTCATACGACTTTAAAATAAAAGAAGTTGATTAAAAATAAACTTGAAAACTTGTAAAGGAAGTTTCTTGGAAATAATGTTTTAAAAATCCATTCATGACGTATAAGTTAAAAAAAACATTCTTCGTACTTTTGTCGGAAAAGTCAAAAAGTACCTCGTACGAAAAACGACAAAAGATTCCTTTCATACATATTACTAAAAACTCACCGAAGGGTAAAAATGGATTTAAACAATTGTAGGTGGATGGAAATAATATTACTTATTGATGAAACATGGATGTGGATGATAAAATACACCCCAGTAAATACTTACGAATAAACAATCTCGGATAAAAATGAGATTGTGATATTTCCCTTACCTTAGGTCCGATTTGCTTTGTACGTGTCCGAAGCTCCTCTTCTTTGGAACACCTCTTTGAATCCTCCACTTAGGGAACTAAGATTGGTCTTTGAAGAAGACCAGGACCTCTAGGATTATTCTAGGGAAGTGGAGAGGAGAAAATGGCAGGGGTTGGCCAAGATTGAGTGCTCAAATTGGTGTGAGGAGGAGGGGGAAGAGGTGCCCTTTTATAAGGGATGAGAGGGGCACCTTAGGAATATCTCAAAATATTATTTTATATTAAAGTCAAAATCGGTTTATAATGGTTCTAAAGGGTCTTATTTCAAAGCTAAAGTGGGTATGGGTCTAAATCCTATCAACCAATAGAATTTAGACAAGTTTAGGTTATTATTTTAACCTTATCAATTAGATTTAACTTTAAGCTAAATAATTTAACTTTTACCGTGTCTTTTTGTTTTCTTACACTATATGGTTAATACACTTACTATAACATGCCAAAAGAACAAAAAATTGTTTATTATTAATATATATATCCTTATCTAAGTAATTTGGCCGAACCTTAGATTTTTAGGAATAAAATAACAATTAATAATATAATATTTGATTTAAAAACTATTTTGTGTCAATTTTTACACTATTTGATATATGAATTTTGTGAAAGTCATAACAGAATTATATGTTCGAACCAAGTTGATTAAATCAACAATAATATATCATAGTAACCTAGAAAATTAGTGGAATTCATAAAAAGTCTTAAATTACATTTATTTTGGTATTTATAATATCAATTATGTCAATATTTCATTAATAAGATAATTACTGCATCATATTTGTGTCATAAATAAATTAAATTATTTGATGTCTAAAACTTACAAATAAAATACCATCATGTAGGAAATCTTTTTATCTTTCTAATGAATATTTACAATCGAATTTATCTTATGTATAACCCTATATTAAAAATATTTTAGTAAATATACTTTGATTTTAACTCTTTTAACTCTTCTTTGAATTAAATAATAATAAATGTCCTAATCGAATCCAAGTGGGCCTAAATGATAATATTTTACACTTAAGGTTGTTTTTGGTCGAGATAAACTTGTCCAATAGGATTAGGACATGTGTTAGGGTAATATTAATATCATTTTTACCCTTAATTACCCTATTTACTTTTAACCGTGGTAAATAAAAGTAAAAAGTTACTATTCACCAAAAATTATTTTTATCTCATTGAACCACATTTTACTTACTGATATCAACCGTGTCTGTCGGATTTTTTAAATTCAATTCACAGAAGCGGTAAAATTAAGTTTTATGCAAAATTCAGTTTTTAACCTACCACTTAGTGGTTTCACTATTAATCAAAAATTGAAGTTTTTCAGAAAAATGCCAAAATTTCAGCCTAAGATATAATTGATATTCCGAATTCAAAAATGATTTATATTTTACAAAATTCCCAACATATAAGTTTCATTAATTAATTTTATAATTAATTTCCGCTGTCACAACAAATAGCGTGTTTTTAAGAGATAATAACTATCAAAAGATTAACATTTGTTTATGTCTGGTGTAAATGTGAAATTACATCCAATGACCAACATTGTATTGAATTGTAAAAATATATTCTAAATATACTTTAAAACCACTCAAATTAATAATTTATCTCTATTAATTATTTCTATTAAAAAAGTTGTTTTTAATTATAATTTAGTAATTTTCACTATTCATCTGAATATGAAAGTTATCCGAAAAGTACCAAAATTTCACCTTAGGCTAAATTCGATACTCCGAATCCAAAAATGAAGTCCATTTTGAGAGCTAAAATTTCTAAAATTTGAAAAGGTGGTTATTACTATTCATAACGGCTAGTTATAATAATATTTTAATAGCATATCGTTGTTTAGTGAAACTCGGTATTGCGTACTACACACGCTATCGAGGAAGGTCGTGATTGCGTGTAATGCAAGGCAAGTCAAATATGCGTGTTTTGAAAGCTCCTTTTGGTGTAGCGTACAACACAAGACATTAATAAAATTAAAAAGAATATTTTTCATAAAATCTCGGGCTGTTACATTCTACCCCCCTTAAAATGAATTTCGCCCTCAAAATTCGTCGGGGTTATAAATGGTTTACTATTCGAAAGTTTCTTTAATAGAAACCCACATCGTAAAAAGGAATATCAAAACCGATCTTTAAAAACAAAAGTATGAAACGTAACGGTTACCCAAATAAACTAATCACTGGGTTTCCACATAGGTGAAAATATGGATATGGAAGAGAAATCTAACCATCATGTTCTGATGGAGAGTGGTAGAGAACATGGCTATGGAAAAGCCAGCAATCACAAAGCCATAAATTTGTGACGATCTAAGGTACCATCTGATTCATCAGATATAAGATCACTAGGACAACATTTTTGGTTTTCAAGATCATTTCCCTAAAGTTGAAGAATTTGAATTAGAATAAATACTTAATTTATTTTGGTACAATCTCATTGTTGTTCGTGCCTTGAACAATTTCCACTTAATCTCTTAAATAAATGAAGTTGAATTTGTTATTCGTGAAGTGTTAGCAGATCATGTGATAGAATGACGGGTCATTCCATCTGTCTCAAACAAAAGGTTAGCAAAAGTTATTAAATATACATAAGTCATTCTATAGTGAGATTAATCATATATGGTTTCTAAAATGAACTCATACATCATATATCATACTGCTTAATATAATAAAACTAGTTTCTACTAAACAGGGACTTTCTGTAGGCCAGTGGTAGGCGATAAAGTCCAGTCGCACTTCGGTTGTGGGTTCGATTTCCACAGCCTTGTCCGACGCGATGGGCTGTCGCCCGTCCCGCAGGTTGTCCTTTTTCTAAAACTATAACATCCCATCAATAATATCGAGAAAACTTCTATCCTTAAACAATACTAACTTATGTCCAACATAATCCATTCCAATCTTTAGGCTTATCCATAATACTGCAGTCCACTCTCATAACATAGTGAAAACGATTACCAGAGATTTAACACCATCGTCGATCCCCATATATCATAAGATATGTTTTGTTGGTCACATTCCAAACATTCAAAGTCCTTAATCATGTATTCTCTTGAATACCTTAGTGAAAACATGAATGCAGTTAAAAGTTAACACTTTCCACATACCAAAATCCTCAAAATTCTATATACTCAAACCATGATATCACTTAGTCCTTATATCAATCATGAGCTCATGAATACTGTTAAACATTTAGTTTTCTCGTTTTCCCTTCATTATGAGCATATCATCTTATTTCCAAAAATATCTCAATTACTTTGAATACCACATTAGACCAATACATAAATATTCCAATACTCCATGATACAATATTATTTTGGAATCCCATTACATAAACACTTAATCATTCCACCACATCGTTGTCATATTCAACATCGCCAATAGTGATCGCATGTGACTTCCCTTTGTCCTTTGCCTTCAGTGGTTGCTCATGTTGATAATCACTAACCCTTGGATTAGGGCATTTATTAGCATAATGCCCCATTTCCTTGCACTTGAAGCATTGAAGTGTTGGTGGTGCGTTCTCTGCAGTGTTTGATTTATTCACATCATTAGAAACCCTTTTTCCATTACTTCGACACTCAGCTGCTCGATGACCTTATTTTCCACACTTAAAACATTTTCTAGTCCCTTTAAGACAATCTCCACCATGCTTATTTCCACACTTTGTGCATAAGGAAACATTCATCTTCTTTTCACCATTATTCTGAGATTTCTCCTTGAACTCCATCTTTCGTTTCTTGTCAAAACCATGAGATGGATATGTAACACCAACTTCCATTTCTACCTTGATAGCACAACGCACAATTTCTTCATAGCTACTGAAGTATTTTATAGCTAATTCCCTTCGAAGACTTGGTTTTAAGCCACTGAAAAATCGATCAACTTTACTTTCAGGTTGGATGATAATGCCAGATGCATACCTTGCAAGTCTTGTAAAATTTTCTTCGTATATACCAACAGATTCATCATCCTTCTGCTTCAGCTCAAGAAACTCCTTCTCCATCTTTGTTCGAAGAATACGAGGGAAGTACTTAATGAAAAACAAGTTATTGAAATCGTCCCATTCCATGGACTCAATTTCATCTCTTGGCCTCGTATTCTTGATAAGATTCCACCATTGATCAGCTTCACCTTCCAAACGATATACTGCTAAGATGACTTTATCATGTTCAGAACATTGAAGAACTGAAAATATCTTTTCAGTGGTACTGATCCATTGTTCAGCAACAAGTGGATTGGAAGTCCCACTGAAAGAAGGTGGACGTTGCCTCATGAAGGACTCAATAGAATATTGTTCCCTTCTCTGCTCATTTGGAAGTCCAGAATGATTCATAGCTTGTGTAAGTATAGCAATAAGATTTTTCACTCCATCTCCCATAACATTTGTTTGTTCAGGAGGGCAATCATTGCATTGTCCATTGCATTGATCAACATGGTTCCTTCGGGTTCCAGCCATCGTCTGAAACCCAAAAAGAATAGTGTGAGAGGCAAAAATCATGCTAGGGAAAACAACATAATAAAGGGGGAGTACCTTCAATATCTAACATCTTAGGTTTAATTCTATGATCGTTAGCGTAATTCTAGTACTATAACCTATACGTATACTTAACCTTAGGGACATCCCTAGACATACCTTAGAAATATCTCTAGGGATCTCACTAAAGTTCTCGCATCCTAGTTTCCAAAGGTTGACTAAACCTTTCCTCTGATACCAACTATAGAGACCCGAAGCTTGACGTACATGGACATTACATTACTTTTGCGGAATACTTGGTACATAACAAAAACACACACACAAGGATCGTAATAGTTTAGTGTCTTTGGAAACTCGGAACGTAATATTCTAATCGTGGTGAAATATCTTCAATATCTCCCATAAATATCTTCCCTTTTTTTTACCTAAAACATTTATTTATATCCTGGGGAAAAGAAAACATAAAAGGGTGAGCTCAAATGCTCAGCAAGGGCAAATAAAGGAAATAAAAATCATATCATATCTTTTTGAAAATCATAACCTGCAAAAGAGATCATAATATCTTAACATGGAACAAATCATGGAAGTGAAAATGAGATCCCCATAATCATAACATGAAACTTGAAACTTTGTGGCATGCACACATAATCATGGAAAATCATTTCTTGTTAGTCATGACTCATTTCCAAGACTATCTTAGTGGACAAAGTCCCTTTCTGAACCGAGTCACCCTCGTTCCAGTCCTGTTTCACTGAACCGGTATAACCTACCGTTCCATCCATGACTATCTCATGAGATATAAAATCTTTACCCAATGCATTGGAGGGAGATATAGGTCCCACCCATCTTATAATGAATCCTTTCTTATGTGTGCCACATAATCATAAACCATACATCATAGCGTAACCCATGTAATAAAAATGGGATTCTTAAACAACATGACATCATAAAACAATTCATATAAGATAAAGGAATTCATAAAAATATTTCCATCACAACATAATCAAACCAATGTAATAATAGGGATAAAAACAGAACCCTTTTATTATCTTAGATGGAAAATAATTTTGATAAAATACTTGAACTCCATTCTTGAGGAAAATATCCTTTCTACTTCAAAAACATTTTTCCTTTCATAACATGTCATACGACTTTAAAATAAAAGAAGTTGATTAAAAATAAACTTGAAAACTTGTAAAGGAAGTTTCTTGGAAATAATGTTTTAAAAATAAATTCATGCCGTATAAGTTAAAAAAAACATTCTTCGTACTTTTTTCGGAAAAGTCAAAAAGTACCTCGTACGAAAAACGACAAAAGATTCCTTTCATACATATTACTAAAAACTCACCGAAGGGTAAAAATGGATTTAAACAATTGTAGGTGGATGGAAATAATATTAAATATTGATGAAACATGGATGTGGATGATAAAATACACCCCCTTAAATACTTACGAATAAACAATCTCGGATAAAAATGAGATTGTGATATTTCCCTTACCTTAGGTCCAATTTGCTTTGTACGTGTCCGAAGCTCCTCTTCTTTGGAACGCCTATTTGAATCCTCCACTTAGGGAACTAAGATTGGTCTTTGAAGAAGACAAGGACCTCTAGGATTATTCTAGGGAAGTGGAGAGGAGAAAATGGCAGGGGTTGGCCGAGCTTGAGTGCTCAAATTGGTGTGAGGAGGAGGGGGAGGAGGTGCCCTTTTATAAGGGAGGAGAGGGGCACCTTAGGAATATCTCAAAATATTATTTTATATTAAAGTCAAAATCGGTTTATAATGGTTCCAAAGGGTCTTATTTCGAATCTAAAGTGGGGATGGGTCGAAATCCTATCAACCAATAGGATTTAGACAAGTTTAGGTTATTATTTTAACCTTATCAATTAGATTTAACTTTAAGTTAAATAATTTAACTTTTACCGTGTCTTTTTGTTTTCTTACACTATATGGTTAATACACTTACTATAACATGCCAAACGAACCCAAAATTGTTTATTATTAATATATATATCTTTATCTAAGTCATTTTGCCGAAACTTAGATTTTTAGGAATAAAATAACAATTAATAATATAATATTTGATTTAAAAACTATTTTGTGTCAATTTTGACACTATTTGATATATGATTTTTGTGAAAGTCATAACAGAATTATATGTTTGAACCAAGTTGATTAAATAAACACTAATATATCATAGTAACCTAGAAAATTAGTGGAATTCATAAAAAGTCTTAAATTACTTTTATTTTGGTATTTATAATATCAATTATGTCAATATTTCATTAATAAGATAATTACTGCATCATCTTTGTGTCATAAATAAATTAAATTATTTGATGTCTAAAAATTACAAATAAAATACCATCATGTAATAAATCCTTTTATATTTCTAATGAATATTTACAATCGAATTTATCTTATGTACAACCCTATATTAAAAATGTTGTAGTAAATATACTTTGATTTTAACTCTTTTAACTCTTCTTTGAATTAAATAATAATAAATGTCCTAATCTAATCCAAGTGGGCTTAAATGATAATATTTTACACTTAAGGTTGTTTTTGGTCGATATACACTTGTCCAATAGGATTAGGACATGTGTTAGGGTAATATTAATATCATTTTTACCCTTAATTACCCTATTTACTTTTAACCGTGGTAAATAAAAGTAAAAAAGTTACTATTCACCAATAATTATTTTTATCTCATTGAACCACATTTTACTTACTGATATCAACCGTGTCTGTCGGATTTTTGAATTTCAATTCACAGAAGCGGTAAAATTAAGTTTTATGCAAAATTCAGTTTTTAACCTACCACTTAGTGGTTTCACTATTAATCAAAAATTGAAGTTTTTCAGAAAAATGCCAAAATTTCACCCTAAGCTATAATTGATATTCCGAATTCAAAAATGATTTCTATTTTACAAAATTCCCAACATATAAGTTGCATTAATTAATTTTATAATTAATTTCCGCTGTCACAACAAATAGCGTGTTTTTAAGAGATAATAACTATCAAAAGATTAACACTTGTTTATGTCTGGTGTAAATGTGAAATTACATCCAATGACCAAAATTGTATTGAATTGTAAAAATATATTCTAAATATAATTTAAAACCACTCAAATTAATAATTTATCTCTATTAATTATTTCGATTAAAAAAGTTGTTTTTAATTATAATTTAGTAATTTTCACTATTCATCAGAATATGAAAGTTATCCGAAAAGTACCAAAATTTCACCTTAGGATAAATTCGATACTCTGAATCCAAAAATGAAGTCCATTTTGAGAGCTAAAATTTCTAAAATTTTAAAAGGTGGTTATTACTATTCATAACAGCTAGTTATAATAATATTTTAATAGCATATCGTTGTTTAGTGAAACTCGGTATTCCGTACTACACACGCTATCGAGGAAGGTCGCGATTGCGTGTAATGCAAGGAAAGTCAAAGATGCGTGTTGTGAAAGCTCCTTTTGGTGTAGCATACAACACAAGACATTAATAAAATTAAAAAGAATATTTTTCATAAAATCTCGGGCTGTTACACTTATGGCATGATTTACAAACTTACTTACACCAAGGCGGAAAGCTTGGTGGGACTAGCATATGAAAAAGAAACTGAATTTTGTTCACACAAACTCCCGGATGCTCAAGGTAGTTTTGTTAAAGTTAAGGCCTTACAATGTATTGGACTTACTGATGTCAAAATAGAAAAGATTTCTCACCTATCTTCTAATAATCAGATTCTTCAGCTTTGGGTACAAGGTTTCTTGGTTCTGAGAAAGGGTGATAAAGATACCCTGAAGAAAAGTGACATATATTTATTATACTTCTTGGTGAATCTAAGAAAAATAAATCTGATGAGGCTTGTCCTTGTGACGATCAATAACATCAAGGAAGGAAACTTGAGAGCTCAAATCATCATGTACCCAGCCTTACTATCAAAGCTGATATTTTGGTGTTTAGATTCATTCAAGATTGCATGAAAGTATAAGGTTTGGAATTGCAAGCTTATGCTTGTCAGTGATGACACGCTTAAGAGAATTAATATGGATTTTTCTAAGGAAACAGGAGAATTTTATAATTTTCCAGAGGGAGAGGCTGAAATCATTCCGCAAAATATGGAAAAATCTAAGCCAGTGAAGAAGGTTACTAAGAAGAGGAAGCTTAAGGAAGTGGTTGCTGAAGAGAAAACCCCCAAATCTAAGGAAACCAAATCTGCACCTCCCAAGCCGAAGAAACAGAAATCATATCCAGATGAGGTAGCTGCTAAGTGGAGAGAAGACAAAGAGAAAAGGAAACAAGGGGATCCACAGTTCGTATTGGACCCTTCTAAGGCTAAGGCCTTAAGAGAAAAAGATGAGGATGAGTTAGAAAAACAAGCAAAAGAGAAGAAGATGAAGAAAAATATGTCTCAGACTAAGCTTGTACAATCTTTGTTAAGAGATACTGAAATAGTTTCTGAGAAGATTCCCATTACAGAAACTTCTGATGTCCAACCATTACCAGAGACTCCTGGGAAGAAGTATTTCACTCCGGAAACGTCCAAAGAGAAAGAGGTTGTTAAAGAAGTAGAGGAAGAAATTGTTGAAGAAGTAGAGGAATAAGTAGTAGATGAAGAATAATAATAAGAAGAAGGAAGTGCTGATCTGTATGACTTGATCAAACAAGTAGAAGATTATCGAGAAAAGGCTGAATCCAAAAAATTTGTCACTCCGAGAAATGGAGTTGAGAAAAAAGGTAAAAAAGATGATGATAAAGAAGAAGAAGAGAAAGATAATGAATTATCTGATGAGGAAGTTAGCTATGAGAAGCATTATCTTGAAGAAGGAACAGAAAAGGAGAAAATAGATGAAGAAAAGATTGTTCAACTATTAGAGAGTGAGGAAGAATCTCCAGATGATGAACCCATTCTGAAATCTGATAAGGGAAAGAAAGTGCTCATGGATACACCAAAAAAAGATGTTATCAAGAAGAAAGAGGTTGGTGGTTCTCCTAAAAGGAAGCTAGTGCAAACTCAAGAAGAACAATCCCCAAGCAAGTTATCAGATTCGGAATCATCAGAATAGGGTCATGACATTGTTGTCGAGTCTTTGAAAAAGTTGATGGACACCATTCTGATTTTTCCCACCATAGACTCAAGGTGCCAGATGCTGCAACACAGTTTTAATCAGAAGTCAGAATCCTTATCCATGGTGATGGATAAGTGTGTGAAGATTAAAGCAGATCACATAAATTTCCTTATCAATTATGATGTTCACAGGAGATCATGCAGAAAAATCACTTTGTGGTCTAAGAAAGTCGAAGAAGACATGGCTGAGTTTGATCATTTTTAGAATGATGTTAAAGATTCCTTTGACACCGAAGACTCCAAGATTAATAATCTTCAGGATGAGCTAATCATTGATCAAAGTTCTAGGAATCAACAAGTAAAGTATTTTAATGGAAAGGTTAATTCTCTTGCTCAAAATTTTAAAATGGATAGAGATATCCAGATTGAGATCGAAGAAAAGATTGTAAAGCAAGATGAGTTACTGAAAATGCAAGAAGAGTCCATGAAGGATCAGGCAGAAGTCTTGAAATCTCAAGAAGAAAGGATCACAGCTTTGGAGAGACAAGCTGAGGAGGATAAAAAAGATTTGAAGAAGCTGAAAACCTTGTTGAAAAATCTAATCCTGAAGGAAAAGGAAGACAAATAGACTCAATTCGATCTTTTGTTGCATTTGTCTTTCCTTGTAAAAATTATTTCATCTCTAATGAAATTTTGGTTGGTTTCATCTTGTGTTGTTATGTACTAATGTTTCAGGTACTCTATTTATTTTCCATTCCCTTAAATTCTTTTTGAAAATCACAAAGGGGGATAAGGAAAAAGAACTACTCAAAATGGGATAAGGAAAAATTTAAAATGGAGAAGGAAAATTTCTAGGTTAGGGTAAATTTCCTTAAGAAAGGAAATTTTCCTTAGAGAAGTAAAACATAGATTTTCTTAAGTATAAGGTGTTTGTGATTTTCAAAATAAGAAGGAATGGAAAAGTCATAAGGAAAACCTTATTGACTCAACAGTTATTAATCTCTAAAGCTCAACAATAACACCACTGGTTCATCATTAATATTTATTCATCAAATTTTTAAGTAAAAACAGTGAAATATTAACTAGAACATCACATAGGCTAGTGGCAGACACTAAAACCTTATCTTCATTTAGTTATGGGTTCAATCCCCATGGTCTTCATTGGATGCAATGAGTTGTCCTTTTTACAACACTATATTAATATAATTCATATAACATTATGAAATTGTGATAACCCATAATTACTAAAACATCAAAGATAATATAAACCTTAATGTTTACCAATACCTTTAATCTTAATTTGAAATTTTTTTAAAGGAATTATTACTCAAATAACTCTTTCATATACTAAACTAATGGGTTTTATTCCCATAAATGTTTTCCAAAAATATACTTAATCATGTTATATTCCTACCAAAAAAAATTTTAAAATGGGTTTTTAGAATTTTAACTTATGATCATACTTAAACTCATAAAACCAAGATGATATCCATAACTATTAAGTAAATTAATATATATATTCTTCTAAAATTTAACACAATCCTTACATGTTTCATTATAACATCCCACCTTTTAATTACATAACTTTTCATTACATTTTTACAAACAAGATATCTTTAAAGTTTAGTGTCTTGGAAATACGGTACATAATACATGAAAACATAAATAAAAATTCTAATACACTTGTATGGATTAATTATAGGTTCATCATAAGTATAATTACTACATCTCATAACCTGGGTACATACATCAAAGGAAAGGGTGAGCAGAAGGCCCAATAAGGGTAAACAAGGGAAACCGTTTACTTGTGATATCAATAAGAACTTGATAAAATACACAAAGAAATGAGAAATGGAAAATTGGCATATCATAATAAAACAAACATGAATAATAAATTTAAATTGTTGCTAAAAAATTTAATTTATACATTCATAATCATATCACCAAGGTCCATCTCCAAGGTATCATAAAAATTTACCAAGGTTATTCACCAAGGTATCATAAAACTTGTTATATCTAGAGATTAATTTATTTACCCAATACATTAAAGAGATATTAGGGTTAACCCTTAATATGTATTTATATTCATGTTATACACATATATTATAATCAAAAATTTCATAAATAAACCAAAGAGAATAAAAGAAATGGGTTTCATATCAAAATCATGGCGTTTTAAAAAGTGCTTAAAAACATGATCATTATGTTATTTATAACCCATGGAAATGGAATGAGGGTTTTATGTATGTAAATTACAGAATCAAATAAATCATTTTTATTTCATGATTAATACCCCTGGAAATTAAAGAGGTTTGGGTATTCATATAAGGTAAATAGAATTTCTTGCAAAAAAGAGAGAGATTTTGAGACGAAAATCCTACAGCATAACGACTATGAAAAATTATTTTAAAAAACATTAAAAAGAGAGGGGAAAAGGGTCCCCAATTTATAAATGACTAATAATACAATATAGGTACAAAATAAAATAAAAATAAGAACATGGTATGAAAATTTGAAAGACATACCACATAAAAGAGAACTTGAAAGGAAAAGAGAAGTTTGAGAATTCCCTTACCTTGAAGAGTAACTTATAAAACTCTAAGATAGGGACCTTGGGGGATTGAGGACACCTTGGAAGGTAATAATATAATAAATCTATGTATAATGATTTTGGAATGAAAGGAAACAAAGTAATAAGTGTTTATTTATAGCAAAAGTGAGGGAATATTTTATTAATTTCAAGGGACACCTCATTAGTGGTATTTTCAAAACCATGGTATTGCCCATGGTAATGGACACTCGGGACACCTCATATTATATTTTTAATCCATAAGATTCTACCAACATATTATCTTACTCATTACATCATTATGATATAGTTATGATTTGATTAAACTTACTGAAAACTCAAAACTGTATTTTTACTATTCACTGAAAATTTAACTGTTTTAGAAAAATCCCAAAAATTCACCATAACCATTTTTCAACGTGTAGAATTTAAAAGTGAAATCCATTTTATAAAAATTAATTTTATTTTAAATAAAATAAAATAAATAAAATACTAATACTTAACTAATATTTTCTAAAACATTTATTTACTTATACTATGATATAATTATATCACATTACCATTTAAGATGACTAAAATATATTTATACTTCTTTAAGTGAGGTTAATATTCCATTGGTCAAATTACCATTCATAAGGGTAAGATTAATATTCCAAAGGGTAAAGTTTCTATTCACTAAAAAATTATTTTGATTTTATTAAACCACATTTCACCCTGATTACAACCATGAATGTCTGATTTTCAAAAATCATTTCATAGGAAAATTTATTTAACATTAAAATATTTTTCATTATTCATCAAAAAACACTATTCATAAAAAAACTATTCAACAAATACTAAAAAATTGAAACTTCTTAGAAAACTCCTAAAAATTGATCCTAGATTAATTTTAACATTTTAAATTCAAAAAATGATGTTTATTTTACCATAATAATTCTCTATGTATGAGAAATATCTGAAAAGTACAATTTTTTACTTCAAAAATCAATTTATCAAATTTTTCTTAATTAAAAAGATATTTTATTAATTAAAGCTATTATTAAAACAGAAATGATGAAATAATAATTTTATATATACTAAGGGATTATGAAAAGTAATTAAGGCCTCCTTACATAACCCCTTATAACACCTGCATATGACATAAGAGTAAGGTGTGTAATGGTGATCGAATCTTGGGGCAGCTCAAACAACATTTCATGAGTGGTGATTTCTATCAACTTGAACTTCTCTTGTAGGATATTCTGTTCAAGATTAGCCTATTGAAGTTTGGCTTGGGTTTGGTCCAGAGTGAAGCCCAACGATGCCACATCCTTACCAAACTCCGAAAAATGGGCTTCGTATGGCTCGAGTCTACTAGATGAGGCCATCGACTCTTCTTTCTGAAATAATAACCATTATCATTTCTATTTATAATCACTAATATTAACATTAAGAGTATTGTTTCCAATGGTCATATTGACCAACGATCATATAATAGTTGAAACCCAATGGTCTCATTTCAATTATAATCACTTCATTAATAAAGGGATATAGTTTTATTGAGTACCAAATAATATAAAAAACATTTTCAAGAAAAAATTATCATTCAAAATGTTTGGGTCATTACATTCTCCCCCCTTAAGAAACTCCATCCCCGAAATTTTAAATCTTACCCTCAGAAGGGAAAAGGTGTGGGTACTTCTACCTCATAGTCTCCTTCAATTACCATGTGGCTTCTTCATATTTTTGGTTCTTCCAAAAAACTTTAACAAGGTGAGTAGTCTTGTTACGTAGAACTTTGTCTCTATGATCAAAGATCTCCACCAACTACTCTCATAAGTGAGGTCATGTTTCAGTTACACCACCTCAGAATTCAATACATGTGAAGGGTCAGGTATGTACTTCCTTAAGAGGGATACATGGAATATATCATGAACTTGATCTATACTTGGAAGAAGTGAAAGCTGATAGGACACTGCTCCTATGTGATCAAGGATTTCATAGGGTCCAACGTACCTAGGGATGATCTTCCCTTTATTTCCAAACCACATTACTCTCTTCCATGGAGAAATTAGAAGGAATAATTTGTCACCAACATCAAACTCCAAGTCCCTTCAATGGTTTTTAGCATATCTCTTCTACCGACTCTGAGAAACCTTAATGTGTCATTGGATTGCATGAACCTTTTCTATCATCTCTTGCACAAGATCAGGCCCAAGAAGATTTCTTTCACCAGTTTCATCCCAATAAGTAGGAGTTCTACATCAGTTTCCATATAGAGCTTCATAGGGTTCCATTTGAATGCTTGAGTGGAAGCTGTTGTTGTAAGAGAACTCAACTAATGGGAGATGTTGATCCCAACAACCTTTAAATTCCATTGAAAATGTTCTCAACATGTCCTCAAGTGTTTGCATAGTTATTTCAGATTTTCCATTAGTTTGGGGGTGATAGGACATACTAAAATTCAATTTGGTACTCAATACATGTTGAAGACTTCTCCAGAATTATGATGTGAACCTCAGATCACAATCAGATATAATACAGAGTGGCACCCCATGCAGCCTTACCACTTCCCTCACATAAATCCTGACAGGTTGATCAAGATAGAAATCTTCCAGAATAGAGATAAAATGGGTAGTCTTGGTGAGACGATCCACTATAACCCATATCGCATTGTTTCCTTTGGAAGTTCTCAGGAGACCAATGATAAAGTCCATAGTGATATTGTCCCACTTCCATGCTAGTATCGGTAGTGGTTGTAATACCCCTTTAGGAATTTTTCACTCTTCCTTCACTTGCTGACACACCAGGCACCTTGTAGTGTAGTTGGAAATATCCCTTTTCATGTTATCCCACAAAAAATGATCATGAAGGTACCTATAGATTTTTGGGATTCTAGGATTTATAGAGAATGTAGAGCTATTATATTCATCTATCATCTCCTTGTTTATTTCTAGAATAGATGGAACACATAGTCTTGTATGAAATTTCAGTAGACCTTCTCGATCAATATTGAACTCAGGAAAATTCCCATCCTTTACATCCTCAAACTTCTTTTGTAATAAAGGATATTTTTTTTCTAAGATTTCTTGATCTTCTCTAGTAATGACGGTTGATAAATCATTTGGGTTAGGGTTGATGATTCACCTTCCCTTAAAATTCCCATGTTCATCTTTACTAGGTCATTGATCAAAGGATCTCTTTAAATCCTCATCATTGTTAGCACAACATGGTATTTCCTACTTAATGCATCAGCAACTTTGTTTTCTCTTCCAGGATGATAATGAATTGAACAATCATAGTATTTAATAAGTTCCAACCGTATCCTCTATCTCATGTTTAATTCATTTTGTGTGAAAATATACTTCAAACTTTGATGGTCTGTGTATATATCACACTTCTCCCCATAAAGATAGTTCCTCCATATCTTTAGAGAAAAAACAATTGCAGCCAGCTCCAAATCATGCGTAGGATAGTTCTGATCATGAGTTTCAACTATCAAGATGCATAATCAATCACCTTTTCATTTTGCATGAGAACTCACCCAATCCTTTTCAGATATGCATCACTAAAAATAATTAATCCTTCTCCACTTGAGCAAAGAGTTAACATGGGTGCAATAACCAATCTCTTCTTTATCTATTGGAAACTTTACTCATACTCCTTTGTCAAGATGAACTTAAACACTTTTCTAGTTAACTTGGTTAGTGGATTATAAAGGCGTGAAAAGTTTTTTTACAAACCTCCCATAATATCATACTAAAGTAAGGAAACTACTAATTTCAGTTATTGATGTAGGCTGAGGCCACTCCTCTACAACATTTTTCTTGGCAGGGTCAACTAAGATTCATTTATTGGTTACAATGTTCCCCAAGTTATAAACTTGTTGTAACCAAAATTAACATTTTATGAACTTTGAAAAAATCCTCACTTTCCATATAGTTTGAAAAATAACCCTTAGATGATCCTCATACTCATCGTAACTTTTGAAATATATCAGAATATCGTTAATAAAAATACCACAAAGCTATCAAGGTTGTACCTAAATACTCTATTCACAAAATACATAAAAATAGTAGGAGAATTAGTCAAACCTAAGGGCATAACAACAAACTCATAATGCCCATATATTTATCGGAAGGAAGTTTTTGGAATATCTTATTTCTTCACCCTCAATTGATGATAAACAGATCAAAGATCAATCTTGGAGAAGAATTGAGCCCCAAAAAGTTGTTCAAATAAGTCATAAATTCTTGGAAGAGGGTATTTGTTCTTTACTATGATCCCGTTCAGTTCTCTATAATCAATGCATAACCACATTGATCCATCTTTCTTCGTCACAAAGAGAACAAGCGCTCCATAAGGAGACACACTCGTTCAGATAAAAACCTTCTCCAAAAGATCTTGGAGTTGTTTCTTTAGTTCCTCTAGCTCCACATTTTCTATTCTATATAGGGTCTTTGATATCGAATGATATATAAGTATGAGTTCAATGGATAACTCTACCTCTCTTTCTGGGGGAGGTCCAAGTAACTCCTCAGGAAATACATCAATGTATTCTTGTATGATGGGGACATTCTCAATCCTTATATTGTCATTTCCTTCTTCTTCTTCACTGATAAAATCCATAAAGAAGGCAATAAGAGATGCTTCTAGACAAATACTAGGTCTATATATCTCTCTTTGGAAGATAACTTTAGGTTTTCCATTCAAGACTACTGAGATTTCTTTGATTTTGCATTTGATATTAGCATTATAATTTCAGAGCCAGTCTATCCCTATTATAATGTAAAATTCCAACATGGGAATGACTACTAGATTTGCGATAAGATTGTGCTCACTAAAGTAAATACTAGAGTTTCTAAACACTTTTTATGTTTGGATGATCCCTCCATGAGTCCTGATTGAAAAATATACTTTTAGTAGTTTTGGGATTGATTCTATATCCTTTTAAAACTTGGAGGATATAAAAGAATGCATAGAACCATAATAAAAAAATAACTTACTATCTTTGAGAAAAAAAACAAGAGTACCTACCACCACATTATTTGGAGCTTCAAATTCAAACATCATAATAGAAAACACACGACCTTTCTCCCTTGGCCTACACTGAGACTGGTGGTGATTTCCCTCCACTACCATCAGATTGGGACAATGATCGGAAAAGTTCCCAAGCTATCCACACTTGAAGCATTAGATGTCAGGTAGGGCCTACACCATATTCCCTTTATCGTTAGTGTTGGGAAGTTGAGAATTCACCTCACTACGACAATTCTAAGTAATATGGACTTCTCTTCCATACTTGTAACATTTTCCTATCTTGAATAGGCAGTTCCCCGAATGCCTTTTCCCACATTTGTTGCATGTGAAAAGTTTCACTTTCTTTCCATCTCTTCCTTGTTCAAAGATCATTCCCAAGTTTGGATCCCAGGATATCATATTTTCATTCAACTTGTGGGACCACTGTGTCTCATTGAACTCAAGATCAACTTTCATAGCACTTCGTATGATTTCCTCATAGCTTTAATAGTCTCTGTTGGATTGATTCTTCCATAGATGAGGTCTTAGTCCACTGAAGAATCTATCAACCTTCCCATTAGGATCCATGAAAAAGTTATAGGTGTAATGTGAAATCATTATGAAGTTCATCTCGTAGATTCCCACATATTCATTCTCCTTATACTTAAGCTCGAGAAATTCATTCTCCATTTTTGTTCTCATCAAACGAAGGAAATACTTATTAAAGAAAATCCCCCTGGACTCTTCCCACTCCACATATTCAATATCACCTCCTGTCCTTGTGTTTTTAATTAGTTCCCACCACTGATAAGCTTCTCCCTCTAAGTGGTAAACAACCAAGGTGACTTTCTCTTGTTTGTAATGATGAAGTACAGAAAAGATATTCTCTATAGATCTTATCCATTATTCCATAATCAATGGTTCGGTAGATCTACTGAACATTGGTGGTCATTGATACATAAAGGAATCAAAAGAATATTGTTCTTTTCTTGGTGAAATCAGTCTCTCATCTTGATTAAAGTTATTTACCATAACTTGTGTCATTTGATTCATCATTCTCATGAAAGTGTCCATTCTGGCTTCCATTAGAGGTTCGTCAGCGCATGGTCTATTTAGGTCACCATTTGTACAGTTCCTCCTATTTACCAACATTTTCTAAAAGAAGAAAACTTTAGTGAGAAACTTGTTTTATTTAGGAATCTTATAACTCTAAAATATTTTTACATCTTAAAACATTATGCTTAAACACACTATTCAATATCAATAACTACATTTCCTATAAATCCTTCATAATGATTCATAAAAAGCTTGTGATTAACCAAAAATATACCTAAAGAGTGTCAAACTAAGAGTGTAGCAAGGCATGTTGTCATGCACTGGTTCTTGTTCGATTCTAGCTCAAAGTATTGTTTTTGGGTTTTACCCCTAGATACATCTATGCTGGAGCCACATCCACTTGTTCGTATCTAGACATAGATTTATATGTTCAGAAACCACTTACTTAATATTTTACCAAAATAATGGGAAGTTTTCCTATATTTAAAATTTTTTATAGGGTTATTCCTAAATTTTTCATATCCTAATTTCCAAAAATAACTAAACTATCCTCTGATACCAACTATAGCATCCTGCCTTTTTATTACATAACTTTTCATTACATTTTACAAACAGAGGATCTTTAAAGTTTAGTGTCTTGAAAATAAGGTACATAATACATGAAAACATAAGTAACACTTCTAATAAACTTGTAAGTATTCATCATAGATTAATACTAAGTAGAATTACTGCATCTCATAACCTGGGGACATACATAAAAGGAAAGGGTGAGCAGAATGCCTAATAAGGGTAAACAAGGGAAACAATTTACTTGTGATATCAATAAGAACTTGATAAAATACATAAAGAAATGAGAAATGGAAAAAAGGCATATAATAATAAGAAAACAGGAATCATAACTTGAAAATGTGGCTACTAAATTTAATTTATACACTCATAATCATATCACCAAGGTCCATCCCTAAGGTGTCATAAAAATTTACCAAAGTTATTTACCAAGGTATCGTAAAACTTGGCATCTCTAGATATTAATTTCTTTACCCAATGCATTGGAGTTATATCAGGGCACAACCTTAATATTTATTTATATTCATTTTATCCACATATATCATAATGAAACATTTCATAAATAACCCAAAGAGAATAAAATAAATGAGTTTCATATCAAAATCATGGCATTTTAAAAAGTGCTTAAAAACATGATCATTATGTCATTTATAACCCATGAAAATGGAATGAGAGTTTTATGTATTTCAATTACAGAATAAAATAAATAATATTTATTTCATGGTGAATACCCATGGAAATGAAAGAGGTTTGGGTATTCATATAAGGTGAAAATAATTTCTTGCAAAAAAGAGAGATATTTTGAGACGAAAATTCTACAACATAACGACTATGAAACGTTGTTTTAGAAAACATTAAAAAGAGAGAGGAAAAGGGTATCCCATTGATAAATGACTCATAATACAGTATAGGTACATAATAAAATAAAAATAAGAACATGGTATGGAAATTTGGAAGACATAACACATAAAAGAGAACTTGAAAGGAAAAGAGAAGTTTGAGAATTCCCTTACCTTGAAGAGTAACTTCTAAAACTCTAAGATCAAGAAATTAGGGCCATGAGGAAAACTTTATAGGACTCCTTGGGAGGTAATAATATCATAAATTCATGGATAATTATTTTTTAATGAAATGAAACCAAGGAATGGGTGGGTATTTATATCAAAAGTGAGGGAATATTTTATTAATTTCAAAGGACACCTCATTAGTGGTATTTGAAAAACCATGGGCTTTCCCATGGTAATGGCCACTTAGGACACCACATATTATATTTTAATCCATAAGAGTCTACCAGCATATTATCTTACTCATTACATCATTATGACATAGTTATGATTCAATTAAACTTATCGAAAGCTCAAAACTATATTTTTACTATTCACCGAAAATTCATCTCTTTCAGAAAAATCCCAAAAATTCACCCTAACCGTTTTTCGATGTGTAGAATTCAAAATTGAACTCCTTTTTATAAAAATTAATTTTATTTTAAATAAAAGAAAATAAATAAAATATTAATTCTTAACTAATATTTTCTAAAACATTTATTTACTTATACTATGATACAATTATATCACATTACCACTTAAGATGAATAAAACATATTTATACTTCCTTAGGTGAGATTATTATTCCATTTGTCAAATTACCATTCATAAAGGTTAAATTACTATTCCAAAGGGTTAATTTACTATTCACCAAAAAATTATTTTGATCTTATTGAACCACATTTTTAAACCTAATTACAACCATAAATGTCCGATTTTCAAAAATCATTTCACAGAAAAAGTTATTTAATAATAAATTATATTTTACTATTTATCAAAAAACACTATTCATCAAATACTATTCATGAAAAACACTATTCATCAATCACTATTCATTAAATACTAAAAAATTGAAACTTCTTAGAAAACTTCTAAAAATTAAGCCTAGATTAATTTTGACATTTGAAATTAAAAAATAATGTTTATATTACCATAATAATTATCTATGTAAGAGAAATCTCTAAAAAGTACAATTTTTTACTTCTAAAATCAATTTAACAAATTGGTCTTAATTAAACATATATTTTATTAATAAAAGCTATTCTTAAAACCTAAACGACAAAATAAAAATTTTATTTATACCAATGGATCACACAAAGTAACCAAGGCCTAGTTACATAACCCCTTATGACAACAACATAGGACCTAATATTAAGGTGTGAAATGGTTATTGAATCTTGGGGTGGCTCAGACAACATTTCCCGAGTGGTGATTTCTATCAACTTGAACTTCTCCCGTAAGCGATTCCTTTCAAGATTAATGTATTGAAGTTCAGCATGGGCTTGGTCCAGAGCAAAGACCAGTGATGCCACCTCCTTTACAAGCTCTGAAAAATGAGCTTTGTATGGCCCGAGTCTACTAGATGAGGCCATCGACTCTTCTTTCTATAGTAATAACCATTATCATTTCTATTTATAATCACTAATCTTAACGTAAAGAGTATAGTTTCCAATGGTCATATTGAACAATGATCATATAAGAGTTGCAACCCAAAAATCTCATTTCAATTATACTCACTTCATTAATAAAGGGATATAGTTTTGTTGAGTACAAAATAATATAACAAACATTTTCAAGAAACAATTATTATTCAAAAAGTTCGGGTCGTTACATTTATGATTCTTATAAATAAAATACCATTGGTAAAATTAATTATACAATTTAATTATTGAATCAAAATACATAAATACTTTAACTATTTTATTTCAACATAGGTCCTTTCTTGGTATAGGGGTTAAAATTTAGAAGAGTTCACAGAATTTGATAATGCCCAGGCTCCCCACATTTAAGAAAATGAACTATAAATTAATCCCTAGGATGAAATTTATTTCCTTCCATCATAATCATCATTTTTCCTCTATAATTCATTTCTTTATGACCTTATTTTTCACACAAAAATTATTTTTCCATTCCATTGAGACACTTTATTGGGTGTCTCTTACCAAAATTTTGACATGAAGTAAATCAAGTATTCTTTCCTCCATAGTCTCTACCACTCAAGATCTTAGTGAAATCCATCCTTATATTCTTTAGTGAGTCCCGGATATGGTTAAGGTATAAGTTTTTAATCACGTTTTAGGATAACTGATTAGGAATAATCATGATATATTTCACTCTAGTCATCATCCCATTTGGTTGCTCATAGTCACTACATTGTCCTTCATATTCAATTTTAACATGATTCCTTTGGGTTATGACCATTGAATAAAACCAAAAAGCATAGTGTAATAAAAAAAATCATAGTGTTAAAACCATATAATTATTTATAGTATGTTTAAATCATGACACCTTATTTTCAATCTAGGACACCTTAGGTTTAACCTAGTTTATTCATTTTCCTCATCTATTCAAATCCTTCATAATGGTTTGTAAATAAAATGTGAATTATTTAAATCATATCCCCTGATAGTTTCAAACTAGGTTCATAGTAAGGACCATTTCCATGTACTAGATAATACTAACACACATTTTTAGAGTTATTACCCCTAGGTACATCTATTCTAGAACCACATCCACTTGTAATATCTAGACTGAGATATATTTCCAGGAAAAACCACATAATCTCTATCTTACCAAAAATTTAAGACATTATTCTATACTTATACTCATAATAAATCTTAGGATTATGTTTTTTAATTTATGTTTTCCTAAATATACTTTTTAAGGTTTATAATAAAATTTCTTTGATAGAAACTGCAATGACCTATGACCCCAGTAACTCGGAGCCAGTGTCTGCTTTATTACATTTCCATATATACAAGGAGTCAAATCCAAAAGGACTGATCAATTTAGTAGTTTTGGAGAACTAGATATATACATGATACCCATTTTACACTGGGAAAATAAAATAAAACATAATACATAACAAAATCAAATAATATGAATCCTTGAAAACTCATTCAAATATTTCTTCTTCATATCCTGGGGAAATGAAACAGAATAAGAGTGAGATTAAATTCTCATGAAGGTTTATGTATTGTGGAGGATATTAGGAATCAATAAGGAATAATAAATATGGAAATTTAAATAACTGATTACACATTCCATTTAATCAATAACCTATCTATCATGATTAGATAAAGCTTAATAAATATAGTAGGTAAATAATTGAAAACACATTCCATTTAATCAGAAAGATGAGAATGAAATGAATACAGAGATAATATCATTGTAAAAATATCTTGGATAAATATAATAATTAAATTATTACTGAATAAAATGATTAATTATTGAATTTCATAATCTCAGGCATCACGATACCCCAACCGTTAGGACCTTTCACAAGATGATTTAAAATTATGGATAAAACCCCATTTAATTTGGATAATTGATTTGTCTCATGTGAACTGTTGATGCATCAATGGGATATCTATAAATAGTCCCCACCCATCACTATATTTACAAAACATTCCTCATATATCAAATAATCAATTTAATTCACGAATAATGTTTCTTATCATCAAATATCCTTATTGAGTATAAAATACAAAATTTTCAGTTTTCCCAAGATAATAAAATAACTTTAAAATTAAACACCATATGTACAAATGATATACTATTTAGGAAATAATCATATCTAGGATTTAAATAATATGTATTTTTAATAGAAATTTAATGTCCAATGAAAAATGATCACAAGAAAGTGATTGTCTCAAGAGAAAGTTAACAATCACAAAATTAAACCAGAAATGAGAGGTGAGCATTGATTCATATAGAATATAGGTTTTTAAAATAAAGTCATGAATAAATATTTATTCATGTTAAAAACATAAATAGGGTGGTATATACACCACATAAGAGTGAATAAGTGGATATTAACAAATATGTTTCAATGAAATGGAAATTGGGACAGAATCCATTATATAGATCACAATGTTGAAGTGAGAATTAATCAATGAATTGATTATGTGTATCAAATTTAAATACATATAAAATAAGTGTAAATATATTATAATATAGTCAAAATTATTTACACACATAATCTTAGAATTTCAAATACAATGGAGAAGTAATATAACCCAATGAAAATAAATTGAGTTATAAAATTCTTTACCACTTGGTAACTTTTAAGTCAAATCCCATTAGATGAAATAATTCAAATTGAAAGGTCATATTTTCTAATATTATCCAATCATCACTTATCAAAGATATGACTATGAAATAACTAATTAGAACACTAATTTTTTATGTATATGAGATGAAATATGAAATTAAATATCATAGGATTGTATTGAAAAAGTAAAATACTTCTCTCAAAGTGACATCTCAGAAGCATAGCAGAAAAACAAAACAAGAAGAAAAAATAGAGAAAAATTCATATTCCTCATATTATGAAATGGAACTAGCTCAACTAGCTAGAAATTTCAAAAAAATTTACAATAAGAAAAGAGTATTCAAAAATTCCTTTAATAAAGATGAAAAATAACCAAGATAAGTTTAATTATATGAATGCAAGAAATTGGGTCATATTAGACCCAATTTCCCCCAATTTAAGGATGAAAGGAAAAGGAAAGAAAAGAAATATCAAAGGAACGATGATTATGATCATAAAGGAAAAAGATAAATGAAAGCTACATGGAGTTTATTTGAAGACTCCATCAGCTCTTAAAAATATGATTTAGATAAAGAACCACAAAATCAAAAATCCAATATGTATTTTATAGCCAAGGAAGAAGAAGAGGTACAATCCTACTACTTCTCTACTTATGACTCTGGTAGTTTCTCAAATAATAAATTATTTGTCTACTGATCAATGATAGAAGAGAAATATTATTCTTTAATAAAGAAGCATAAATCATTGAAAAATATTCAAAATGTCATTTTAGGTGAAATATACACTCTTCTAAAACAACATAAAGAACTAGTTGAAAAATTCAACTCATCTATAAAAAACATTATTGATCATGAAAAAAGGATTAAAGAACAGTAGGATGAAGTAAAATCTTATAAGAGTACTACAATTACTTTTACCAAAGAAGAAAAAGTTTTAAATGAAATTTTTGAAAAGAATATTATTAAAATAAAAATATTTTTAATAGGAAGAAAGGGTGAAAAATTAAAACTCTGTAAGAATTATTTTGTGACCAATTCAAAAAATGATACCTGTTATTATTGTGGAATAAAAGGCCATGTCACTAACAACTATTATTTGATAAATCCTTAAGTTAGTGGTATTAAATAGGATTTTATTTCTAAAAGTTTCTATGAAGCCAATAATATGAATTATGGAAAAATAAATCAAATTTGGATTCCTAGATCATTTCTTTCTAACACTACAAGACCCAAGAAAATATGGGTACCAAAATAAAAAAATGTTTAATTGATTTTTTAGGAAACATGACACAATAATAGAAAATCTATATGGTATATGGAAAATGGTTGTTCTAGGAACATGAGTGGATACTTAACAAATTTTCATACATTAACTCAAATAAATGGAGGTTTAGTAACTTTTGGTGACAATGAAAAAGGAAAGATTGTTGGATTTGGAACTGTTAGAGATCCAAAAACTATCTCAATCAACAAAGTATTGTATGTTCAAGGTCTAAAGCACAATCTGATAAGTATTTATAAACTTTGTGATGATGGTTTTTATGTTGTTTTTTATAACTATTCTTTATCTATATTTAAAGATAAACCACTTAAATTTAGATTACATATAACTAATAATGTTTATATCTTGGATTTAAATTACTTATGTAAACAAAAAGTGAATTGTTTAACTGCTAAGAAAAATGAGTCATAGATCTGGAATATGAGACCTGGTCATTGTAATATTTATGATTTACATAAATTATCTAAGAAATAGTTAGTTTCTGATTTACCTTGTCTTAAATTTGACAATGAGATATTCTGTGATGCATTCCAAATTAGAAAACAACAAAAATCTTCTTTCAAATATATTAACAAAATTACTACATCTAAAACATTAGAACTTATCGATATGGATTTGTTTAGACCATCAAGATTAGAAATTTTGGATTGTAAATTATATTTTTATATTTTAGTTGATGAATATTCTTGATTTACTTGGGTATATTTTCTAAAACTCAAAAGTGAAGTATTCAATATTTTTGAAAGTTTTTGTAAAATTATTCAAAATGATAAAGATTTAAAAAAATTTCATTAAGAAGTGATCATGGTGGAGAGTTTTAGAATAAAAAATTTAATTATTTCTTATCAAACTTAGGTATTAAACACACCTTCTCTTCACCAATAACACCTCAAAAAAATAGAATTTTTGAAAGAGGAAATATAACTATTCAAGAAATAGAAAGGACTATACTAAATGAATATAGTCTTCCTACCTAATTTTGGGTAGAATCTATAAGCACAACCTACTATATCATGAATAGAGTTTTAATAAGGCCTATTTTTAAAAGGACCCCCTATAAACTTTATAATAATAGAAAACCAAAATTAAATTACATTAAAGTTTATGGATGTAAGGTTTATATCTTGAATACTAAGGACAATCTTGGTAAGTTCGATCCAAAATCTGATGAAGGAATATTTTTAGGATATTCTGCTACTTCTAAATCCTATAGAGTGTTTAATAAAAAGTCAAGGATTCTGGAAGAATCAGTTTATGTGATGCTTGATGAAACCGAACCTTTAATTAAAGAGAAAGATCAAACAGAAGAAGTTACTGATTCTTTTGATAACATGAGACTTGAAAACCCTAAAGCTTATTTTGAAAATGATATTAATAAAATTCAATATAGTTTAGAAGAACCTGATACTAAAGAACCTAAAAGTTTCTTTCCTAGACAATATAGAACCCTAAAGAACCATTCTCTAAAAACTATTATAGGGTACCTAGATACAAGAATTATAACTAGAAGAAATTTAGGAAACCTAGCTGAATTCTCTGTCTTTATATCTCATTTAGAACCTTAGTCTATTGAAGAATCCTTATAATATGAGATTTGGATGTTAGTAATGCAAGAATAACTAAACCCATTCAGAAGTAATGAGGTTTGGGAATTAGTAGAAAGACCATCCAATTATCCAGTTATAGGAACTAAGTGGGTCTTTAGAAATAAACAAGATGATCAAGGAATAATAACCAGAAATAATGCTAGATTAGTAGCTAAAGAATATAATCAAGAAGAAGGTATAGATTATGATGCAACCTTTTCCCCTATAACTATATTATAATCCATTAAAATTCTTTTAGATTATGAATCCCATATTAACTTTAAATTATATAAGATGGATTTTAAATCTACCTTTCTAAATGGATATTTAATGGAGGAAGTTTATGTTGAACAATATCCTATTTTTGAAAATCCTTAAAAACCAAATTCTATTTTTAAACTTACTAAAGCTCTCTATGGCCTTAAACAAGCACCTAGAGCTTGGTATGAAAGATTAAGTTATTTTCTTTTGAAAAATGAATTTATTGTTGGATTGGAATATCCAACACTTTTTAAGAAAATTGGTTGTTCTAATATTTTATTAGTTCAAATTTATGTTTATGATGTTATTTTTGGTTCAAAAAATAATTTTTTTTGTAATACTTTTTCAAAAATAATGTAAAAAGAATTTAAAATGAGTATGATGGGGGAACTGAATTTAGTTTTAGGGTTTCATATTTATCAAAAATATTATGGAAGTGTTTTAAATCAAAGTAAATATATTATAGATTTATTAAAAAAGTTTGGACTTGAGAACAACAAGATATATGCAACTCCTATGTGTATCAATATAAAACTTTATTTGGATGAATTTAGAAAACCAGTTGACAATAAGTTAAATAGAGGTATGATTGGTAGTATATTATATCTTACTACAAGTAGACCAGACATTATGTTTTCTATATGTCTATATGAAAAATTTCAATCAAATCCAAAATAATCCCATCTTACTTATGTTAAAATAATTTTTAGATGTTTAAAAGGAATTATTTCTCAATATCTTCTTTACCCCAAAACTTTTGATTTTAATTTTTTTTCATATTCATATGCTAATTTTGGAGGATATAGATTAGATAGAAAAAGCACCTCAGGAAATTATCACATTTTAGGAAAATTCTTAGTATTATGGTCAAGTAAGAAACAACACGCATTCTCTCTATCAATAACCAAAGAAGAATATGTATCTGCTGGTTATTTCTGTACACAAGTATTGTGGATTAAAAACACTCTACTGGACTTTGGATTAAATTTTAATAGTATAACTATTTTATGTGATAATACTTGTGCTATAAATATTTTAAAAAAAATCTTATAAGTCATTCTAGGACTAAGTATATTGATATAATACATCATTTTCTGAGAGATAATGTTCTTAAAATAGGAAATATCTTTATAATTTCTTCATACCAAATATCAATTAGCTGATATTTTCACTAAACCACTTCCTAATGTGTAAGAACCCGATTCTTATTTTTGAGGTATGAGATTCTTCTTTTCTCTTCTCCTTAGGTGTTTTTGAGAAAATATGGAAAATGGGGAAAAATCCTAAATTTTGGAACTACACGCCGTGTACTTTGTCCACATGCCGTGTACTTTTGGCCGTGTTGGGATGAGTACACGGGGCGTGTATCCATGTCGGCGACGAAGGGTGTAGGAACCGACTACACGCCGTGTAGTGGTACTTTACATGCCGTGTAGTCAGTCGGCATGCCTAAACAGTAAGGCGGTGGTGTAGCCGCCAGCTGGACGATAGTACACGCCGTGTACTTGGGAGTACATGCCGTGTACTCATGTCGACAGATGAACAGTGTGGTGGTGCCACCAGAGGAACAGTTAAATGAAGGAAGTACACACCGTGTACTCAGAAGTAAACGCCGTGTACTTTGTTTTTTCGGATTAAAATAGGCAGTAGCCTCCTCATTTGGCAGAGGAGGCATTTGAGCCATTTTGGAGCCAAAGGAGGAGGCCAGACCTTTGAAGATCCGTTGAGTGTTCGTCTGGAATCTGATTCCGCTTCGGACGATCTCGTTGGAACCACGCGGGTAAGCCCTTTCTTCTCCTTAAGCCATTATTACCAATTCTTTCCCAAGGGAAAGTTATTGACGTTTGAATGGGTTTTCTTCTTCGTCAGATCTATGTCATTCTTGGGCGTTTCTTGGATCGGCGTTCGTGTATAACGCTCGTTGGTGTATAAGGTAGGTGGCTTGGTGTAAATTTCCAACTGTTGTGCGTTTTTGTGCCATGAACCCATGTTGGGGTGTTGTGTGGTTGAGGCCGTTACTATATTTAATGCCTAGAATTTCATAGGTGATTAAATTGTGATAATAAAATGCTGGTTGGGATCGTTGTTTGGATCCGGAACCACCCCGGGGGTGTGTTTCACTATTTAGCCATTTGGCCAGGATACCCGAGGGTATGCCTTTAAAGTAGTAATCGTAGAATTGCCTTGAGTGGAAGTTCTTATTTACTATATTTTGACATGTTGGGCATGGCCTGGTTACCTGTTTAGCCTGAGGGCATTGTTGTGATTAGCCTGTGGGCACTACATTGTATTATCCTGAGGGAATGAATGTATTAGCCTGAGGGCAACATACTATTTCGCCTGAGGGCAACCTTTTGTGCCTGAGGGCTTGACTTCTATGCCTGAGGGCGAAACTTCCTACACATGAGGGCAATTTCTGTTACGCCTGAGGGCAATAAATGCAAGTTGGATTCTGTATAGCCTGAGGGTAATCCTAAGGGCGTGGTTTACTATTTTAGCTTGAGGGCATGGTTCTGGTTGGCCTGAGGGCTTGGTGCTATTGAGCACAAAAATGTTACTAAATTAAATGAATTAAATGAATAATAAAATGGAAATTTAACTTTTAAGTTAGTTACTTTTCAGTACTGCTTACTTTATTGCATTTTACTATTGCACACTGTTGTTTCATGCTTACACGCAGTTGGGAACGAGCCTTTGGTGGGTACCTACTGAGATATATTTCTCACACCCTGTTTGGGTCACACTTTTCGGCCCAAACAGATTACGTTTCTACAGGTGTAGATAGGGGAAAGAGTCCCTATACATGTACTTGACTGTTGCTGAGGAGTAGGAGGGCATGGAACCGAGCCTAGGCTCGCGATGCCACTGCCAGCTATTTTCTTTGTTTTGCTGTACTCTGCATTTTACTGTACTGTATTGATGTATAACATGCTCTGGTTGTTTTCTTAGTACTTGAGGCATGTAGCATCACTATTTATATACTATTGATTATTTCAGTTGTGTATGGTTTACTGCTTCCGCTGTTTGTGGTATGTTTTATTTCAATTCCGCTGCACTACACTTTGACAAATGAGGGCATAGTTTCCCCACTATCAGAACTGGGCCCTCACTGCTAGTCGACAACCTCTGGCATTTGGAGAAATGTGCTTGAGTTCACGTGACGAACCAGGTTCGGGGCACCCGTTGTGTGGTACCCGGGTCCGAGACGTTACATAATCCAAGTTTTTATTTTATTAAGGGGGAGTTAATTTTATTTATTTTTAAATAAATATTTACCATATTAATTAATTTTAGTATATTTATAATTTTAATTCATTTTAATTTAATTTAAAATCATTTCAATTTATTTTGATCAAATTTTTTTAGTTTTTTATTTTATTTTTTCTGTCCAAATTAGTATTTAGTTTATTTTCTTAAATAAATTTTTGCTCATTTTTAGTTTCAAATACCATGTTTTCAAAAACTAAAAATTCATGATTACCCTACATAATCATCACGAGAAACAATACAACATCATTACCTATCAAAAAACCCTTTGAATTGTCTTACCTTTTCATTTTTAAACCATTTCACCTTCGAAAACCCACATCATTCTCCTAAACACTAGAATCTAAAAACCTTAAACATTGAAATTCTCAAAAATGGTGAAGACCAAGCATACCGATGAAGGTGAACCCAGTGGTCCGAAGCATAAGCATGTTCCCTCCAAAAATATTCTTCAAGGAAAAGTTGTTGATTTCGAATGGATGTATGAGACAAAAATTCTTCTCAAGAAAGCGATTGACTTCCAAGGTTTGGAATTTCTATTCAATGAAGAGAATACATATTTTATTTATGAAGAAGAGCTGAATAATTTCTATAGTAATGTTCATTTTAGTTTTAGTGAATTAGAAGATACAATATCCTCTCGAATAGAAGATGTGTAATTTTTAATTTCTTCAATTGAAATTGATTAAATTTTGAAATGTCCTTATGAAGGAGTATTCCACTTTGATCTCAGATCAATTGGAAATCAAGATCATATGTCTGAGGATATAATGTATTTTATTTTTGGTTCAACAAACATTAGGAAAATGTTTGTTAAAGATATTGTGGTAGATCATAAAGTTTTAGTTAAGTTTATTAAAACTTCTATTGATCTAAGAGCAGTTGATATGGAGAAAGTTTTGTACTTAGATATATACATTATGTTTTTGTTTATTAGTGACATCAAGATGAATTTTACCAGATACATGCTGAGGTATCTAAGTTATTATTTTCATTTAGAATAAAGGATGTCATTTTATCCTTATGGAAGGATCCTATCTATTATCTTGTTCAGAAACAACATGATTCATTTGTTTGATCCAAGAGGTAAATGTCATTATATTAATGTGTTGAATATTGGGACTCTAAGAATATTTGATTTTTATTAGATTATAGTGAAAGTAAAATTAATTCCTATTAGTGCGGATGACCAATAGAAATATAGATCTTTTGATTAGTGGGAGAAAAGTGCTTTAAGAAATGAAGTAGTTGGAGAATCAAGAATAGAATGTGTTTCTAAGTCAACCAAGATAAAACTTAGATTTGATGATGCTATAAACCTTAATTCAGTTTAGGGTGAAGAAGAATAAGTTCAATAGGAACTTGTTTTGAAACCAAGGAATAGATAAGAACTACATCTTGAAGAACTAGTGTTAGGATCTGAAGAAGAAACTCATTTAGTTCATTTAGAAGAACCATATCAGGCTGAGGATCAATAATTTGAGAGTTAAGATCAAGATATTCAAGATGTTCCTCAACTAGTTAACTAGTAAGTAGTTGTTCAAATAGAACAACAAGTGCAAAGATCTATAACCGAGACCACTAATATTGTGGAAAGTCAAGATATCTCAGCAATTTACCATTATTTAGAGAAACCTGCATCTATATTTGGATAAAGGATAGAAGTGGTTGATGGTATATCCTATTCAAGTGAGAAGTCTATGGAAAAATCATCAGCAAATACCTTAGCTATTGTGTAATCTACTGATCAGTCAAAGAATCTAGATGAGGGGACATATGATTCACTGAAAAATCAGATTAAGGATCCTGTGATCAAACTTAACAAGGTTCATAATGATAATTTAAATCTCATATAAGAGTTGGAAGCTTCAAGAAAATATTTTGATTATTTTCAAAATTCATATACTTTGATAATAGAATTAGATTCTGTCCAGACATAGCTTCAAGAGCTTAAAGAAAATTTTATGTAAAAAAGATATTTTAATGATTTTAAGAGAGAAATATTGGATTGGATTGGGAAGATCAAATTTGAATATATTTCTAAAACATATTTTTTAGATATTAAAGGGTATTTAGGGAGTGAGTTTGAATCCATCAAGGGAAGTATCAACTAGGATGGAGCTTCTACCTCTGCCCCAACAACCTCACCAGATTTGATCAAAAGGTTTCAAGACATCACTATAGTTATGGAAGATATGAATGAAAGGCTTCAAAATATTTCATGAAATAGTGAAACCTTGTCAGTATTCTTATACAATCGGAGATATATTTTTAGTAACTCACTTCAAGTGAACTAGGTATCAGGTTGCTACTCAATAAGTTTGGTGATAGGTGAGCTCAGTTTTTTGCAGATAGAGGAGAATTTACATGAATTTTTGAAATTAAATTTGTTTGAGAATATAAAATTCAGTCAAGATTCAAGAATTTTGTTAAGGAAGTTAGGAGATAATATTTTATAAAAGCTATAATCTTAGATAGAAGAATTGAAAGAATCTTTTTAGGTGGCTTAGGCTCAACCAGAACCTACTCGCAACTAAACTCTTTCCCCTTCCACTATACTTTCTATCTAATCCTTTATCCTTATCCCAAAATTGTCTTAATATAGTTATACAATTATTATTAAAAAGATTCATTTGTTCTTCTTATTTTATGTTATTTTTTTATTTTTTTTATTTTTCTTTATCATTTATTATTTTTTATCTCTACTGCCATAATCAATGCCTTATTTATCCAAAAAATACATTATAAACATTAATTTATTTTTATGTACAAAATTAAAAGTGTTTTAATCCATTTTCTTATACTATCATTTTGAAATCACAAAAAGGGGAAGAAATTTGGGTAAAAAAACATTTCATTTTAAATATATTTTTATATTTTTATTGAAATAGAACTATGAGATCGAAATGATAATTTATATTTTCTTTTTATATGTTTAAAAAATTCTATATTGTGTTAATTATTTATGGGTTTTGTGATCATAAAAAAGGGGGTAGATTTTTGGGAATGTATTGTCTGAACAATACTCTATAAATCTTAATTTATTTTTATGCTCACAAATACCCTTGTTTGTTTTACTAATGATATTAATTTAAGTGTATTTTAGGAAATTAATACTTATTAAAAAATTTATTATGGATTTATATTCAAGATTTTAATATGAAAGGAATATTTTTTAAAGTGTTTGGAACACTCTTAAGTATATTCTAGAAACACTATTCATACCCTATGTTTAGAGCGTAACGTAAAGAATAAACCCTATGCTTTGAACAACGTGTATGGATTATGAACCTTATGTATGTATTCAACCTTATATTGGAAGAAGGTGCGTATGAATCATCAAACTTATGTTGGAAGGAACATATGGATAAATAACCTTACATTTGGATGTAACCTTACGTTTGTAAAGAGAATAAAGTATGGTTAAATAACCCTACGTAAGTAAGAAACCCTACGTTTGAGGGAACAAAAGTATGGTTCATAAACCTTACTTTTATGATCAAACTTATATTGTCAACCTTATGTTAGGAGAATAAAAATTATGTAGTTTAACCCTATGTTTAATATTTTTTGTTTTATGAAGGAACCCTATGTTTGGCTTTTCAATGTCAGAGATTTAATATTGTGATTTTATCTGAGATTTCTACAATAGTCTTTAAAAAATTAAAGGCTGATTAAAATCTCATTTTCAACCGATTCAAATCTCAATATGAACGATTTAAAGGTTTGTATTCAATGGATAAATTCACTAATTTTTTTAAAAGAAGTTATGACTCCTCTAGACATTTTCAAATTTAAATATTCACAATCTTTCAGGCGACTTTCTTGGATTTGGAATTCCAAAGTAGGATTTATGCTTTATATATTCTACCAGTGTATCATTTAAAAATATGGGATATATAGGTCACATATTTTTTATATATGATTTCATTCTCATAAACATCTTTTACAGTGCTGATGAAATGAATGATTGATTTTTAAAGAGGCTACAATTTGGAGGCATACATGTTAAATCTTTTACTGCTATAATATTACTGCTACTATTTTTTTATAATTTTATTTAAAGATCATTTTGCAACCAGGATCACTTTATAACTACCCTTTCTTGAATAATTTCTTTTCTGAAGAATAATATCCATCTACTGTTAATTGCTACTACTGTAATTGTAAAGTTCAACCCGATTCAACTTCAAATCATACTCCTTTGATTTATTGAAGTTTCAATTGATCGAAATCAATTGTGGTGGATTATCATCTTCTTTATCTAAGATATGGATAACTGGTTACCTATTAATGAACTAGAAGGCTCTGTTTAGTCTTATTTGTAAAGGTGTCAACTGCCTGCACTCAGTTGTGGAATTGTGGTCTTGTGACAAGAGGACCATTAAAGTGAAATTCACCAAGATTACAAAGAGAGTAATTAGTGGAGTGTACTAGGGGATATTTGTTCCCTGAATCACTATATATTTTATTTGTTATTTATTTTTGTTCATAATATGCCTCGATGAAGGGAAATTGAATCAAAGAACCTTACCTCACACTTTCCATTAGTTAAACATTCTTTAACCTCTTGTATAATGATTTTAATAATGTTATTAATTTATAACAGAACCATATTAATACTTATAATATCATATATAATCCTCTTATTATATTTTACTACCCATTTGTTAATAATATTTCATTATTTTCATTGTTTTGGGTATTAATTGCCTTATTTTATTATGCGCATTTTATCATTAAAGTTATAGTTATTATGAATAGGATATATATAAATCATCTACATAATGATATTAATGTTATAAGTATAATATTTACTCATTAGATACATTTTTAGAACCATTTATGAATGTTTATAGAAAATGAATCACATCGCTTCGTGGTGATGATATGTTGTATGCACACACAGGCGATAATATCATTACCTTATCGAGTGAAAGGGTAAGGAAGTAATAGATATATTAATTTTATAGAATCAATATCATGTAATATATATCACATATTTTCATTAAATTTTTCCTCATTACCTTCCATGTAAATCATAAGGGAAAAACAAATCACATTAATTCACGAGGCGGTAGTCTATTGTACACATGAGCGACATTATTGCATTTCAAACGACATGGAAAGTAAGAAGGTATATGTGATATTATATTTACATAAGTATAATTATGTTAAAAATATTATATTTATATATTCAATCCATAATTATATCCAACCGTGGGAGGTAGTGATGGAAAATGAATTACATTGGTTTGTGAGGCGGTAGTCTGCCATACACACGATTGACTGTTTTATTTCCCATTTTATAGAATAGGAGATTGATATAGGTTATGAAATTAACATAATAACATATAAGTATATGGGATATATTAGTGTTATTACATAAACATTATTTAATATGATTTTAAGGAGGTGGAATAAGAAATAATACACCCATTTAGGAATGTTACCTCTTCTTCAGATGACCTCTTTAGGTTTACACCAAAATCCTTCCTATGTTGGATTTATGATAAAACCAAGGATTATAGGATGATATTATGGAATTAGGGAAGTTATTTGGGTAGTTATTTTACAAATAAAAAATAATTTGGAAGTGTGAAGAGGGCAGGATATGGGGTGACCTTTTATAAGTGGGGGAGAGGGCACATATGAAATTTTTGAAAAGAATCAATTACTACCATGTTTTCATCATGAAAAAAGAATCTAAAATGGTTTTTTTATATAAAATTAGATATTATAGTCTCAAAATATGTCTTATTTCATTTTAACTATTATATTTTTACTTTAACCCCTGGTAAATCAGTTTTCATATTAACTACAGTAATTAATTTTTACTTCTTTTTTCTATTCATAATGGTAAAAAATTAAATTGACCTTATTAGATAATATAAATTATGACTATTCAAAATATTTAATATTTTTTTTAAATTTAATTCACAAAATTGGTAGAATTAAATTTAAAATTATACCTGCAGATGTGACGAAAAAGTGGGTTTTCAAAGAGAAAATTCTCATAAGTATAGAAGGTTTTAATATAAAAATTCAATATGAAATTTATTAAAATGACCTAAATTAGTTAAATTTTAATATTTTTAAACAAATTTTACTCTAAAACTAATTTAAAAAATAATTTAACTTTATAAATAATTTAAACTAAAAGGCAGTTTTGAATAAAAATCAATATTTTTTAATATTTATAAGAAAATAAAACTTTTTAGAAAAATACCAAAGATTCACCTGAATAAAATTTTTATATGATGATTTCAAAAATTAATTTAATTTTTTAAAATAAATTTTCTATAATTGGTAAATATTAATTTTAAATTATGTGCACAAATCAAAACTAAACCGTCTTTCAAAAAAAATGCAATGTTTCAGAAATTTTTTTTTTTTCATTTAAATTATTCTTATTTTATTTATGATCAATATATAATTTTTTTAATAATTTAGTTAGTAATAATAATACCCATCAATTTAACGGCTAGGTTATAATGGTATACTATATTACAGTTCATTTAGACTCAGGGTTTTGTGTTCTGAAATCTATCGAAGAGATCAAATTTATTTAATAAGAAATATATCATATAGTATTGACATGTTATATTTTAATATAAGATCGATATTGAATTTCATATACTATATTAAACCCAATTTTATTATTTTAAAATCTCAGGGTGCTACAACAATGACATTGGTTATGGTAGTGGTGATTGGTGAATTTTTGGTTCGTTAGGTGCATTTCAGTTCATGGATGCTAATGAGAATCGATTCCCATATGGGTGGATAGTTGGCATGTAGAACTTGATGTTTTATGTATGTGAGACTATAGATTTTATTTTTGGTACATATTTTTCCATTGTGTTTTATGATAGGGATACTGAGGACTACCCCATGAGTTATGAATCTAGTGATACATTTTTTTTTGGGATAGGTTGGAGTCTCAGACACCCTTGGTTTTAACTTAGACCTTGGTGAGTTGGTGAATTATATGATCAAGGGAAAACCATGAGAGGGGTTGGGCCAGATTATCGACACCTTAATGGAGGAAATATTGGGAGAGTACTTCCTACTATTCGATTGATACATGATGGTGCTATCGAGTATAAGATATATCCAAGGGAGTGCCTTTGTTTTCTTGTGAAAAGTACCTTGATGTTGGTGTTTTGGATCCAAAGATAGTTTTCAAGAGAAGGACCTATCAGGAACCTAACCCTATAGTTTTTTATATGTTTTAGTAGTTCAACAAGAGAAAAAGTAGTCTCCCGTAACTTGGAATAACACCAAATGTTGACTAAGTGTATAATTGGAACATAGATGGAAATCTGTGGCATTGGAATGAAATTGATTGGTGGGTGGTCAGGTGTTAAACCATAGCATAAGTGAAGTGTTTGATTTTTAAGAGTAATGAAAAATATGCTCATAACTTTTTGGGGTTGACATGATTTAGTAGAATATTCAATTTTTAGGAACTTGATCCTAGTTCTAGTAATGTACGACTCATGGAGGCATGAGTCGAGTTTCTTTTTTTGGGTGGTACAAGAGCATGTAGTCATTAGTTTTGAATGATTATAGACATCAAATGTTGAGTAACCAAAGGGACAGGGGGTATCAAGTTGGTTACGACCATTATGGGGATGGGTATTGATGAAAAATTGATGAGTTTCTTGTGGGCCTGGTGACCTGGAGTTTTAGACAAAATAAAAAGAGTGTGCCTGTGGTGATAGATATTTTTGGAAATGGATCAAGTGTTGTGGTATGTTTGATATGATATTTTGGGAAGAAGATTCCTAAGAATATATGAGGGTGTATCTAAATGAGGGAGACATGTGTTTGGTAATGGAACTCACTGAGGTTGCACTCAAGGAGCAGTTTAAGGAGATCCATATGGTGGGGAGTGCACCATTGTATGTTTGAGGGAACGAACCATGTTATGGTTTGGTAAAAAGCAATAATAGATGTTGTGATGGTACTTGGGTATGATAAGTATTACCAAATCCAATACGTGAGCTCGAAAATGAATAGAGCATGGGCCATGGTGATTGAGAATTTTTTTCGATGTGAAAACAAGGAAATTCTTTTGGTGGGGAGCATGATGTCAGTCATCAGTGACACAACCCTCACACTAAAGGGGAGTGGGTGCAGAAGATCGATTTTTGAAAAATCATTTTGGAATTTTGATGTTGGAAAATCAATGTATCTGAATTCATATGGATTTCTTATTGAATGATAGGCTTTAATTTAGTTATGTTAACAGATCAAGGTTGAGCATTGGTGTTATTCTTGGGGAAGAGTAAGGTGAATCAGGTGTTTTTGGATCAATGTTTTATTATTACTCATGACATGGTACAACATGATGATAATTTTGGATGGTTGAGGATTCAACTACGGAATTACATCATATTACATACATGAAATTCAATGGGTGTGTTTGGATGATCATGGGATGCTTTTAGGATTAAAGGCATAATGATTTAGTATTTTGGTAACATCTCATTAGTGGGAGATGAATGATTACAAGAATGGTTAGTCATAGGATGTTTGACCTGTGTTATGGAATGTAATTAGATGTGGTGATCCTATAAACACATAAAACACATCGTTTTGGACACGATTAGTATGTTTTGTGCATTGATAGAGGATTTTTGAGGAAAATCCAGCATGTTCATGTTATGATTAGATGAAGGAGGCTTGTCTGTTAATTTTTAAATTTGAGAATGAAGAGATGAATTGACATTGGACCTATGTTTTCACTGATGTTTGGTCATGGTAGGTTGGAAAACATGATGGGAGTGTCATTATAATGAATGTAAAGATATTTATTGGAAAATTATGATGGATGAGGCACCAAATCATTAAAATTGGTAGTTATGGGATGGAGCTTATGATGGGGATTACCACTATTCTAATGATAAATTGTAAAATTAAATGATTGTGTCTTAGGATGTATGGAATCAATAAGGATCCATTGTGGTGTTTTAGTTTGGTTTAAGAGCATTATCTCATGGGTTTGTGGCTTGAACAACATAGTTTAGAGGTTGCACTTTAGGTGTATTGTGCATTCAAGGATAGAATGATGCCATAGGAATATGAACTGGAAACCAGGATAAGTTGGTATTTTTGGTTATCGAACCACTATGACTTCTTGGGGATGATAAGTGTTATGGTGGGGAGTTTATAATTCCTTGTGACCTTATAAGCATTTGTAATTTAGATAAATTTTAAATTTTCATTTGGTGGATAGGCCAGATTTTGAATCGGGGTTTAGAATGGAATTATGAAAGTTTGGAGGGTTTAAAATGATTATTTTGGATTTGGTTTTAGGATTTGGAGGTTCCTAAAGTTCTCAATTGAGTCTCAGGAGATTTAATAAAGGTTTGGTAATTTTGGTGGGTTATATCTAGAGTGAACGGTTTGGTGTGAGTGGTTTAGGAGAAACCAAAAAAAACCCTAAGTGTGAGGATGTTTTTAGTTCTATTTCTATAGAACATAGTTTTCTATAATGGTTAATGAATTTTTTTAGGAAAATGTAAATATTCAATGGGAATCCATGCTTGGTTGGGCTGGAGGCTTGGAACATGATTTGTGCATGGTTATAGACAAACTATGAACAATGGTGCAGATCAAGGTAGTACCATTTTGTATGTTTGATGAACTATTTAGAAAAATGTTTTTGTCAACCATGTTAGAGTAGTATTATTATAAAGAGGCTACAACATAGTTGGCACATGGTTTGGGAAAATATGCGGCCAAATCACGTGGTTCATTAAATGTGTCCTTCTACCTTTTTAACCCTGTAAAAATTAAAAGGGATAGCCCCCTTCTCCCCCCTCATGCGCATAATCCAACCCACCTATCCTCTATCCAACCTTGGTTCCTCCTTGTATTTGGGTGTTTCATGTATGATTAATTTCTATTTTGGTTGAGTCTCCTCCTACATTTACCTCCTTTCTTATTCCCATCCCTTCTTCTTTAAATTTTTATCCTCCCTTTAGGGTTTTGATTTTAATTCCATCGAAGCATGGTGGAATCAAGGAGTCCACTGTGATCCTCTTGTGGGTGATTTCTTGAGGTTTCATCAAGTGGTGAGTGGCTAGTGAGCTATCTGTAATTATGATTTTTTAAATTAAATGGTTAAATTATTTTAAATTTTTAATTAATTATGAATAGATAATAATTAATCAATTAAGTGTTTGGGAATTATCTAGGGGCTTTCAGATTGGTACTATCTTGGTTTTAATTTGGATAAGGTTTTGCGGGTTAGGGATATAATATTTGGCCTATAAAAATAATGGTAAGAGCTTTAGTTTGTGGTAGGTGGTCCTGTGAAAACACCCTATGGTTTATGTACTTGATTATATGAATTGTGGCATGTGGCCTCATGTTTGGTCCCGAGTAGAGATGGTGATAGGTGTCACCTTATAACCCATACCTAAAATTTTATCCCAAGGGGCTATGGATAGTGGTGTTGGTATTGGTAATTCAACTAACCTTTTCCCCTTCTTTTCCTTATGATGTATTATTGTACAAGACCTATAGGCATGATTTTTGTTTCAAAATAGAAATACCCTTAGGGGTGTTATTTATTTTTTTATGGAAAATTCCCATGGGGTGGTGTGTTATTTATATATATATGTGATACTCATGTCTAAGAAAAATCTTATAGGGGAGGTATTTGTAACTTATGGTATATGCCCTTAATTTATAAAAATATAACGGAGGTCTGTTACTATTGGTTGGGAATTTCTTGATATAGAGTTGGAGTTAATTTGGTATACTGGTATGAAGATTTCTAAGAACATTCCCCAGGCTTGTGTTCCTTATGGGATTATTCCATGGTTGATAAAACTCATAAAAGTGAGGTCTATGTTACTTGATATGTATACCAGGGAGACCCAGGTCTGTTATATGCAGGCACGATCATCATAATGTTCTCAGAGACACCCTGACACTGGTTAAAACTTGTATGGTCTATTTGGGTCATGAGTTGAAGGATCAATAATGGTATGCTTTCTGGTTCATGGGTTAAAACGGTATATGTAACATTCTTAGAGATATTACATCATTATTTCGAAGTAGATATCATGGGTGGTTGTTATTTATTTTCACAAGATTATTATTTACTCTGAGAATGTCACTTAGAAATATCATTGCATTTCTAGTTATTTATGAGATCATATTGGTGGTTCTCTACTGAGTTTTGTGCTCACACCCCACTCTAGAGGCCACGACACTTGGGGTACCTGATCATGTAAGTACTTGACCTTAAGAATTATATATTCCAGTGTTTTTGAACTCAAATTCACATTCTTAAAATTCTAAGTATCTTTTTGGTTTAGATTTTTAGATAATTAGGACAAACTCTCACATAGTAAATCCATACATTACAAGTGAACATTTATACTCAATATCCATTTTCCCACCAAATATTTTTTTTAAATAAAAAATGATTTCTATTCATGATAAATATTTATAATTTTAATCTTGACCTCATCCTTGTCCCTACTCATCCTTAAAACCCATGAAAAACATTTTAAAAAATGTGGGATGATTAAAAAAATATCAGTAAGGGACACAAAGATAAGAAATATATCAGTTCAGTGAAAAACATGAAAACCCATGAAAAGTTTAACTTTATCACAATGGTATTTGATAGGATGAAAAAAAAATTTCCATATGAAAATCACAAACAATTGTTTTAAAAAAAACATTAAAACTCATAGCAATCAAATAATTTTTTTTTTGGAAACTTAGAGAATTATATTCATAAATCATTTTAAATCTGTTTTAGAAATAACTGAAACCAAATTAAATCCATAAGTTAAACCCTTTGGTAACTCCCTCCTTATTTCCTCAAAGACATGGTACATTACCCAATGCAATGGAGCGCTATCTGGGCACACCTAAAGCTATAACGGGCTCACCCGATGCTATATGGGCGCACCCAATATATAAGATATATTGGGCTCACCCATGAGATATAATGGTGATAAAACCTTTATATAAGCTGTATCAAGATTACCCATTTCACATATGATGCTCAAATATCACATCATGATTAAAACATTTTATGATTACAATTTTCACCATAAAGACTTTTAAAAACTATTTAAAACCCATATGAAAAGAACATTTGGATATAAAAATATAATTTTCTTTTTAAAAAAACCTTCAATAGTAAAATACCCAGAATATGTTAAAATAGGATTTTACTTTAATAAAATATCATTAAAAACATTCTTAAGGAAAATAACATTTCCATTTTTTAACTTCCTGGGTCCAAGTGCCACCCAAAGGTGCCTCGAACCCGGTTGTTCATATAACCTCAAGCACATTTCCACAAATACCAGAGGCTACTGACTAGAAGCGAGGGACAAAGAGTGAAGTTGGGGAAACTATGCCCTCATTGGAAGAGTATACACAGCAGAATTTGAATATAAACAAAATCAGAAGCAATAATACCAAATAGGAATAATAGTGGAAGAATGAAAGTAAATCCAGTAGAATCCACAATATATATATGTGATTCATGGGATATGTATCTAAGAAAACAACCAAACAAGTCACAATGCTGGAAAGAAATACAAAAACCAAAGTATAAAAGAACAAGTAAACTCCAACAGCATCGTAAGCCTCAGCTTGGTCCCATGCTCTCCAGCTCCAACAATAATTAAGTACCTGATGAAGAAGGGCACTTTCCCTTATCTATACATGTAATCATATAATCTTCTTGGGTAAAAAAACATGACCCAAACATGGCGTGAGATGAATCCTAGTATGAAACCACAAAAGATCTATTCCTAACTATCAGTGAATATATATAGCATGTAATATGAAAGAATTAAGAAATAAAATAGGAATTACTCAAAAGTAAAAAATCCTAAAGTTTTCAATTATATTCATTTATCATTTATTATTAACCTGTTGAATCATGTAACCCTAGGATCTAGCCTAAGATCTATGTCCCTTGTGTAAAGTAACAAAACAAAGGTCTCAGAAGACCATCTAATCAATCAAGTAAAACCGAATCCAAGATTGTGCTTTGTCTTGGTAGACGCATCACAATCTTTCAATTATTCAAAAACAACCCTCTAGGAAAGCTCTCATGGTCTAACCACTTTGGTCCAACATAGGATCAATTAATTAAATAATGAACCTCTAAGAAATCTCTCATTATTTAACCTCTTTGGTCAAAAAACATCAATTCATTTAAATAACAACCCTTTGGGAAAGCTCTCACGGTATAACACCTTTGATCCAATATAGCATCAAGAAAAATATAAAAGACCACATGGAAAATCTCTCACAGTATAATCCTTTTAGGTCAAATATCTACACCAAGGCTCTCACAGTCCTATGTAAATAAACTGGAACCCCTCTCAGTCTCCTTGGTCCAAGGTTCTCACATTCCATTGGAAAAAGAAGTGCATATATCATATCAAGTAGCTCATGTAATCTAAAACTACTACATGGATAAACATTCACAATGTAAATCACAAGAATTTTATATAATAAAAAACTCCATCCTAATTAAACAAGGCATGGAAAACAAGTTACACCTCATAGGAAACCCAGAACAATTATTCATAAACAATAAATCAAGGGAAACACACCCATGGGATATCCTTTAGACAAAGTATCTAACCTTACACATATGAAAAAACCCTTTATCAATCAACCAAACCATAACAGGTAATGACATGGTTTAATTCCATATCAAGCAATTCCCAAAATGTGGGTATGCGACATTTTTAGCATATATAACCCAAAGAAAAATGACTAAAGGCACAAAGCACCTACCTTGATGTCATATGATCAATATACTTGAACATTAGCCCTTGAATCGGACTATATTGGCAAATATCTACAAAACGGTGAAAAATTATCATCCTTGAATAACTCAAAAGAGAAGAGGAATCATGAAGAAAGGCTCTAGGGATTTTGAAAACTCACCAGTGTGATTCCAATGCACTTGAAGATGTATCAATTGGACCTCGGATGGAGAATTGATAGGGGTTCAGAGTTTGTCGGCCGTTTTGTAACGCTCTTGTATGAAACATGGACAGAAGAAAGTGTTTTCGGACATGAGACACAACCCCCTTCTGATATATCAAATAAAAAGAAAAATACACGGTGTGTTATTTAAAACTACATGTCGTGTAGTAGCCTTAACCGGCCCCCAACTTAAGCGGGTCTTCCAGGTCACCACATGGCCATGTACTTGGCCATTACACGGTCAGTATGTGGCTGTGTGTGGCTATTGGTTGCATGGAGTGTACATAGAATTACATAGAGTGTACTTAGAAAATCCCCATTTCTTCCTTTTTCCTAAAAAATAACATGAAATCAAGATCCATACCTGAAAAAAAGATCCAACTTCTTACAAAATTCCACCCTTAAAGCAATTCTTCCTTTAATTTCCCTTCCAAGGGAAGTAAAGAAGAATATGCTAAAAACTCCGGCCTCTACGATCGTACATTGACCTTCCTCTCCCATGTCTCGTCTTGCATTGTCCCTGTGCTGCCATACCACTCGTACCATAGGAACAAATCATCCATGGATAACCTTTGTTCTGCAATCTATAATCTGAATAGGGTGCTCCTCAAAGGATGCATCCACCTCTAACTCGATCTACTCAGGTTAAAAAACATGAGACATGTATAAAAGGTAACTCCATAGATGAGGAACATGAAATACATCATGTATAGCCTGGTACCTCTAACAGAACTGAAACCGATAGGCAACCGAAACAACTCTCTCCAAAACCTCAAATGGCCCGATGTATCTCGGTGAAATCTTCCCCTATCTCATAATCCTCCTATGTACTGACCTCTATGTGACACGTAAGAAAACCTAATCTTCGACCTTGAAATCCAGAGGTCATATCCATCAATTAGCATAAGATTTATGCCAATACTTTTTAGTATCCATCCTCTTCTGAATCAACTCCACCTGCTCAGTGGTCTCCTAGACAAGATGAGGTCACAAAATAGTTTCCTCTCCTACCTCCATCCAACATAATGGTGATCAGCATGGCCTAGCATACAAAGCCTCATAAGGTTCCATCTGAATCATTTCCTGAAAACTATTATTGTAGGTAAACTCCACCAGGGGTATGTGTCTCTCCTAAAAGACCCTGAAATCTAGGAATCATGCTCGAAGCATGTCCTCCAAAACATGAATCATGCACTCAGACTGGCCATCTGTGTAGGGATGGTAAGTTGTACCCATAAGTACCTGTGTACCCAAATCCCTATATAGTCTCTGCCATACATGATAAGTAAACTAGGAATCCCTGTTAGAAATAATAGATTGCAGAACCCCGTGAAAACGTACTATATCTCAGATGTACAACATTCCAAGCTCATAAATACTGAAGGTTTCCTTAATTGGTAGGAAATGTGCAACCTTCATGAGCCTGTCAATAACAACCCAAAACACATCATTTCCTTGAGTTAACCTTGGTAAACACATCAAAAAATCCATCGTGACATCATTCCACTTCCACTCAGGAATGGGTAACTATTGTAATAGACCTGCTGGTCACAAATGATCCATCTTCACCTACTAACAGGTGGAACATCTCATAAAAAAACCAGCTACATCCCTCTTCATACATGGACACCAATACTAATGATGTAGATCTCGATACATCTTGGTGACACCAGGATGAATGTCCCATACTAAGGCATAAAAATCTTACTATAGCTCCTCACATATGTCTGTTGACACCCATATACGCCCATGAAAATGCAAAACCTAATCCTCACCTACGGTCCACCCTGGAGTAGGGTCCTTGTCTAACACACTCTTCTATAGGACTAGGCCTTCAGAATATTATAGCTACCTCATTCTCAATCGATCCAGTAGAGTAGAGGTAACAACTATAGAAGAAAGAAACGTCTGCCCCTATTTTTCATGCACCTCCAAATGCATCTCAGAGAATAGAGCCATAAGTTGTCACTCGCTATTGGCCTCCTGAACTGTCTATATCTGAGTCCTCCTACTAAGTGCATCAACCATTGCATTTCCTTTCCTAGGCATGCAGACAAGTTCAAAGTCAAAATATTGATGGTACTCAACCCACCTTCACTATCTCAAATTCAGATCATGTTGAGTAAAGATGTACTTTAGGATTTTTTCATCTGTGTACACCACAAAACGCTCTCCTAGTAAGTAATGTCTCCAAAAACATAAAGCATGAACAACCACAACTAACTCGAGATCATGTGTAGGGTTGTTCCTTTTATGTGGCCTCAACTACCAAGACTTTTACGCAACAACTCCTTCCCCCTATATAAGCATTGCTCCCAGTTTGATAGATGATGCATCACAGTAAATGGTGTAACTCTTACACAATTCTGGAAAAACTAGTATCAATGTTGATGTTAATCTCCCTTTCAGCTCTTGAAAGGATGAATCTCTAGAATATTTCCACAAGTACTTCACACCCTTCTTAGTCAGACCCATCAATGGTGCTTTTAAGCATGAAAATTCCTGAATAAATCATCTGTAGTAACCAGCTAGTCCCAAAAAACTCCATACCTCAAAGACATTCTTCAGATTCTCCTAGTAAACTACCGATCTCACCTTCTATGGGTCTACTGATACTCATGTATCTGAGATGACATGACCCAAGAAATGAATCTAGTCCATCCAAAAGTGTAACTTTGAGAGATTAGCATACAACTGATGCTCTCTTAGTGTATTCAATATGATCTCAAGATGGATGGCATGGTCATGTCGATTGTGAGAGTACACCAAGATATCATCCATGAAAACTACCACAAAATAATCTAAGTAAGGATGGAACACTCGGTTCATTAGTGCCATGAAAAATATCAGTGCGTTTGTGAGACCAAATTACATAACCAAATACTCGTATAGAACATACCTACTCCAAAAGGCTGTAATAGGTATATCTAATAGTCTAACATGCAACTGATGATAAATGGATCTCAATTCAATCTTCAAGAACACATGGGCTCCTCAAATATGATCAAATAGATCATAAATTCTCATAAAGGGATATCAGTTCATGACTGTCAACTGGTTCATATTCTGATAGTCCACAAAAAGTTCGAGGGTACTGTCTGCCTTCTTTACAAAAAGGACAGACGAACCCCAAGGAGAAGTACTGGGTCATATGAAACCCTTTTCCCACAACTCCTCTAACTGCTTCTTGATCTCATTTAACTCTGGTGTATCCATCCTATAAGGAGGAATGGACACCAGTGATTCTCCTGGAACAAGATCAATAGAGAAAACTACCTCTCTCCGAAGGTAAATCTAAAAAGTAGACTGGGAAGATATACCTGAAACAATCCACCACTGGAGGAAAGTCCATTTGTGAAGTCCCTTGGTCATCTAAATATAGACTAGCAATTTGGGATATGATTCCTCCCAACCCATGATGCTTAGGTCCAGCTCTACTCACCTGAACATCCCATTCAACCTTGTATAGAAAAGATCTTCCCTCTAGTGACATGAAACCCACTCTGTGGTGATAGGAGTCAACAAAGGCATGCAAAGAGACAAACCAGGCCATTATAAGAATGACATCGAAGCCTATAATCTCTAAGACATAGAGGTCCCATAAGAAGTGACACCCACTAATCTCAGGAGGGAACTCCTTTCACTAATGTAAACTAGCCATCCTAATCCCCAACAAAGTTTCTAGAATCATAACATCATCATAATTAAACATACATAGCCTAAGGCTATCCACAACGACAACATATATAGAACTATGGGAATCACCTATATCAAAAAGATCAGAAGCTAAAATTGAGGCAACTAGAATCGTACCTACAACTATAGAGGGTCCGAGATCCTGCTCCTACTGGGCCTACTCCATCGAAAAAGTCTGAACTGTACCATGGACCTGAGATCTTTCCTCGCTACCCTGAGCTAATCCACCTTGCTGTCGCTGAAAACTTGTCGTCTGGCTACCATGAAAACGACCACAAACTCTGCCTAAAAGACCCGATGAACCCCATTCTCTAGCATAATGAGGAACTGGTGGCCCCACTCCTATACATAGAGTCATAACCAATCCACTCTCACTCACTATTGGTGATAACTTACTGAAACAATGCTGAAGATGGACCATCTTTCCACACTATCAACACTCCACTAGGTCTCTTGGGCACTGAGGTCTCATGTGACCACTCTTTCTACACTGGTAGAAACTCACTTATATAATTGAAGATATATCCCTTATACTGGAATCACTACGTGAAGGCTCCTTGTGGCGCTTCTTTCTATCATTCGAAGGAGTACCAACTCTGGATGCTAAACTGCCTTGGATCGCAACTCCAAACTCCCTCAGATTACACTCAGTAATCAGGGCTTGGTTTATTATAGTATTCATCAAATTCAACTTGAAAACATCCATCTACGATCAAATGTCGTACCTGAGACCATCCTCAAATCACCTAGCCAGTGATAACTCGTCACTCCCAGAACAGGTGTGAATAATAGAATCTATATAAATAAAGAAGTTTAATCCATCACTGAAAGAGCGCCCTACCCAAAATGCATAAAATCTTGAGCTCAGTCGGTCCTCAAGGTCTTAGGGTAGAATTAATCATAGAAGGTTCTATAAAACTCTTCCTAGGCCATATACTGATGATTTACTTCCTGTGAAACAAAATCCCACCATCTCTTAGTGAAATCACGTAGCATGTAGGTTATGGGATTCACCCTTCTCTCAGAAGGTGTCTCCAAATGCTCGAAGATAGAAAGAATGGCCTCCAACCATAACTCTATAGCCTGTGGGCCTCCATCCTCTGAAAAAGTGGGAGGATGCTGCTGTTAGAACACCCGCGTCAACTCTACCATTTTCGGGGCAAGATGTGGTGCTCCCTGAAAGGTATGCATCACCCTCATAAAGACTTCATATAACTGTGTATCCGCACATGCGTTCTATATAATAGCTGGTTACAGGATGGTCACAACGGGAGGATCTGATGATAGTCTTTGATCTACCATTTCCGGTGTCTGTTCATCACCCTATACCTAGCGTACAACCGGAGGACGTCTTGGTGGCATGACTCTACAAGTTCAAGTGTACAACTCAGTACAAGATTAACGAAAACTGCAACTCATAAGTGCAAGAATGAAACAGGTGAAGGAAATCATTCAATTGTTTCAAAAGAGGGTCACACAGTGTGTTCCCTTAAGCCTTAACATGGACATGCACCCTTGCCAACCTGGTCGTGTAACATTCCATACACACGACATGTTCCTCCTAAGACACAATGTGCACTTGAATATTCCCTCCATCCTAGGTACATCTACATGGCTAGAACTACATGTTTCGACTGGTGTAAAACTACATGGCATGCACACTCTAGACATGAAGTGTGCAACAAAAATTCCATCCACCCATGTCTTTAGTCACACGTCCTGATACATAATCGACTACAACACAATGTGTACTCTCAATACACGACGTTTTCTACCAAAATTTTACCAACCCCATGTCTCTGCTCACATAGTCATTCACATGGTCAACAACTACATGACATGTACAGATGGTACACGACATGTACTTAAGAAAATTAATTTCTTCCAGAATAGAAGAACATATGGCCTATGTTCATAACACCACACGCCGTGTTTTCTGGGTTTTTCAGACTGTAAGCCTTTGAAACTTCAATGAAACCCCAAAAATCTTAAAATTTGGACAAGTCATTCCAATTTCGGATCTATGAGAGCCCATACTACCCACGAATCAAAGTTTGTAATCCTTATTCATATCATATCTTAACAAAATTCAATTAAAGTTCAAACATGATCCACCAAATTCCGATCCAAGAGGGCCCATAACACCTCAGGGACCAAAGCTTAGCATCCATCCAAATAAAAATTTACATATAACAATACCATATCAAAATAGAAGGTATTTTTATCATGACATATATCACAACAACATTCATATCTAGCAAAACATCTACCACAACAATATGCAATCAGTAATGTACCCTATATGGCATGACAAGAATGCATGCCATGTGATCTATAGCAAGTGCCTATATGATGCATGAGATAGAATACCCTCATCTCATCAGGTTGAAACAAAATAAAACCTCAAATAATATTGATGATAATAGAACAATACATGTGTATCATCCAATGGTGAAATAAAATCAACTGTAACAATTGCAAAACTGAAAAAATTGAAATATTCAAGGCAACTTGGATTTTCCCTGTACACGGGGTAGCTACTCCCGAGCACAACTAATTAACAAACTCCATTTTTTTCCTATACCTTTCTAACATCCCCAACCAGTAAGACAAACCAGAAAATAAAACTCCACTGATACCACTTTTTAACATCCCAGATCCATGTGCCGCCCAAAGGTGCCTCGAACCCAGTTGGTCAAATAACCTCAAGCGCATTTCCCCAAATTCTAGAGGTTGCTAAAAAGCAGTGAGGAAAAAGGTGTGAAATTGGGGAAACTAGCCCTCATTGACAGAGTATACACAATGGAATTTGAATATAAAAAAAGAAGAATAAATAATACCAAACAAGAATAATAATGGAATAATGAAAGTATATCCAACAGAAGCCACAATTTATATATGTGATGTATGGAATATGTATCTAAGAAAACATCCAAACAAGTCACAATTATAGAAATAAACATAGAAACCAAATTAAAAAAGAACAAGTAAACTCCAGCAGCATCGCAAGACTCAGATTGGTCCCATGCTCTCCAGCTCAAACATCAATCAAGTACTTGATGAATAAGGGAACTTTCCCTTATTTATACCAGCAATCATATAATCTTCTTGGGTCCAAAAACATGACCCAAACAGGGTGTGATACGAATCCCAGTAGGCAACCACCAAAAGATTTGTGCCTAACTGTCAGTGAATATATATAGTAGGTAATATTAAAGAAATGAAGCAATAAACTAAGAATTACTCAAAAGTAAAAAATCCTATACTTTTCAATTACATTCATTTAACATTTATTATTCACCCATTTAATCATGTAACCCTAGTATCTAGCGTAATCTTTGTGTCCCCTATGTAAAGTAACAAAGTAGACGTCTCAGAAGACCATCTAGGCAATCAAGTAAGACTGAATCCAAGCTTGTGCTTTGACTTGGCAGACATGTCACAATCATTCAATTATTCACAAACAAAACTATAGGAAATTTCTCACGGTCTAAACCCTTTGGTCTAACATAGCATCAATTCATTAAATAACGACCCTATGGGAAATATCTCATGGTATAACCCCTTTAGTCCAACAACATTAATTCATTTAAATAATGAACCTCTAGGAAATCTCTCACGGTCTAACCCCTTTGGTTCAACATAGCATCAAGAAAAATATAAATGGCCACCTGGGAAAGCTCTCACAATCTAATCCCCTCAAGTAAAATATCTACACCAAGGCTCTTACAGTCCTGTGTAAATAAACTGGAAGCCCCCTCAGTCTCCCTGGTCCAAGGCTCTGATGGTACATTGAAAAAAGAAGTGCACATATCATATCAAATATATCATTTAATCTAAAACTACTACATGTCTAAACATTCACAACACATATCACATGCATTTCATATAATCAAACAAACTCCATACTAATAAAAAAAGGCTTGGAAAACAAGGTGAAACTTATAGGAAACCTAGACCAAATGGCCATAAACAAGAAATCAAGGGAAACACACCCATGGGGTGTCTCTTAGACAAGGTATCTAACCTTACACATAAGAAACAACCCTTTATCAATCAACCAAACCATAATAGGTAATAACAAGGTTTAATTACAAATCAAGAAATACACAAAACGTGGGAATACATCACTTTTAGCATAAATAATCCAAAGAAAAATGATTAAAGGATCAAACCACCTACCTCAATATCGTATGATCGATATACTTGAACATTGGCCCTTGAATCGGCCTAGATTGGCATATATCTACAAAATGGTGAAAAAATCCCATCCTTGAATAAATCACAAGAGAGGAGGAATTAGGAAGAAAGTATCTAGGGGTTTTGAGAACTCACCAGTGGGATTCCAACACACCCAATGATGTATCAATCGGAGCTCAGATAGAGAATCAGGAGGGGTTTGAAGTTCGTCGGCCATTCTGCAGTGCTCCTGTACAAAACATGGGGAGAAGAAAGTGTTTTAGAACATGATATGCAACCCCTTATGATATATCAAATAAAAATAAAACTACACAGTGTGTTCTTTAAAACTACACGCCATGTATTATCCTTAACCAGCCCCCAACTTAAGCGGGTATTCTAGGTCACCACACAACCATGTCCTTAGCCGTTACACATTCAGTACGCGGCTATGCACGACTATTGGGTGCATGACGTGTACATGGAAGTACACAAAGTGTACTCAGAGAATCCCCATTTCTTACTTTTTCTTAAAAAACAACCTAAAATCAAGATTTATACCTGAAAAATAGATCCAGGTTCATACAATTTCGAAAACAATTATTTTTTTAAAGATTTACACTTATAAATAAAAACATTTTATTTGAAAATAAACTTGTAAAAATGTAAAGGAATATTCAAAACATTGAGGCATCCTGATGGAAAGAAAATCATATCATGCTGTATAAGTTAAAAAATCATTTCTTTTTTACTTTTTTAATGAGGAACTTTAAAAGAGAATTTTTAAAATAAAGTCCCTTACCTTGAGTCAGAATAGTCACATTTATTGTTTATATTCCTAAATAATAAACATAGGTTAATTATATACTTTCTTGATAAAATTTTTCAAGTTTATAATTCCTTTTATTTTAATTATTACCATGTTATAAAAATTACATAATTATTTAAGTTCATGTCAAACACTTTGACGATATTCGTTTCATAATTGTAGAATGACTTCAGTAGGTTGAATGTGGTAAAAAAGTTCATAATTATATAATATAAAAAATAGTAATCATGAAATAATAATCACTTTTATACATAAATTATACTTTTAAATCCAACCATTACATATAGTTATGAAAAATGAGCTTCATTACAATCATAGAGACGGTAGGCCGTACGTACACATGAGTAACGTTTCCATTTTTCAACCATCATTATAAAAAGAGGGTAATTATTATTTTATATTTCCATAATTATAATAATATTATTTATATTATATTAATTATTTAAATATACATATATATGTCATCCATGTGATGTGGTTATGAAAAATGAATCACATCGCTTTGTGGAGGTGGTAGTCCACACATACGCACGAATGATGTTATCATTTTTATGTGCATGGAAAGGTAAGAACATAAATAATATATTATATTTTAATAATGATAAATATATCATGAATATAATATATAAATATTAATTCCATCATTATAACCAATCTTGAGAGACGGTGATGGAAAAAAAATTACAGCGGTTCGCAAGATGGTAGTCTGCCGTACACACAAACGATGTATTCTTTTCTCATTTCATGGAATAGAAGATGGATATGGGTCATTAAAAAAACATAATAACAAATTAGTAAATTTAATATACTTTAGTTATTATTTTATCATGGTTGAAAATGGTTTTATTGATGTGGAAGAAGAAACAAAACTAAAATGCTCGATTAAAAATGATACCTCTTATTTAGACAATCTCCTTTTCTTAACACCTTAATACCACTAAGGTTGGTTTCATGACTAAAAAAAGTTCTCCATAATGTGGGTAGGGATTATAGAAAAGTATTTGGGATATTATTGGGAAAACAAAATAGTTTTTTGTCACGACCCGTCCTCGGGGCCCGTGCCGTGACTACCCCAAGCCCGCCTTCCATAGGCCAGGGGCTGGAGACTAGCACCAAAGGTGTAAATCCCAATAACTGGGAAGACATTGCCTTTATAAAAGTAAACAAAACACCACAGAGTACAAGCGAAAGCAAAACACTAAGTACAAAGAGAAGTGCTGAAAGGTAAATGGGCCAGAAATACAAACCCAAATGAAAGTACAACTACAACTGAACAAAGTACAATAGCTGGAAGAACTAAAACTGCTCCTGGGTCCTCCTCCTCGGATCCTACCTGAAGGGTAGGTACATATGGCGCAGCTCCTGGATCGTCCACCACGGATCCTACCTGAAGGGTAGGCATAGATAGCCTCCACAACGCTCTCGCCCGTCAAACTCCTCCGAGTGTTGTCTCGCCGTGAAGTCCACCTCCAGATACTGACTCGTCGTGTAGTACACCTCCAGGTACTGACTCGTTGTGTAGTCCACCTCCGGGTACCGTTCAGTCCCCGAACACTTGGCCTCCGTCAGCATTGCCCGTCGTCTACAACCAACACAACGAGGTGTGGGCATAGCCCATGCAGGGGTGAGTATAACGATACTCAGTAGGGACCCCGAGACTCTCAAGGTATCACTAAAACCAACAAGGATAACCACAAAGAAGATCTTAACTGATAACCTCTACTTAGGTATATGCTCATGCATATACCTAAGTTATCAAGTAACCCATCTCAATCATGAGAAAAACACCAAGATCATGAAATCAATGGATAAACACTACCCAGGTATATGCCCATACATATACCTAAGTTATCAAGTGACCCATCTCAATCATGAGGTAAACACAAAGGTCAAAAGTCTCAGCTCAAACCAGGATTTTCATTATCGAAACCATAACTGCTGAAGAGCCCCGTCTCTGGAGTGTACAGTGGTCCTGTCACGACTCTGAGGTACTGCTCACTAACCTAAGACTGCTGAGGTACTCCTCCTGTCGAGTACCGCGGGCCTGCCACCTTACATAGTAGTGCTTCCCACCAGGGTCTTCCACCCAAACACAGTAGTGCTCCCCCCTCATAGCCTATAGAGGTACTTCTCCTGTCGAGTACCGCGGGTCTGCCACCCAAACACAGTAGTGCTCCCCGCTGTGGGTCTACCACCCAAACACAGTAGTGCTCCCCACTGGGCTATACAAGTCTCTCCGACTCGAATCGGACAAGCAGTCTTCAGGTCCCGGCCAGCTACACAGTCTCTGTACTCCGTACACTCGTCTCTGGGAGGGTCTTCTCCACGAGCTACTGTTCGATACTCCAAGTATCTCAAAGTCCCACGAAGAAGTATCTCAAAGGACCGCCTCGTCATAGGGGTCTCAACGCAACAGACGACGCATCAATCGGACGCCCGGTCTGTGAGTTACTAGCCTTTTCATCCAAGGGGCCCGATTGGTTTCGTGAGCAAACAAATCCCGGCCGTATCTCAACTGTATCCCGAACTCTCATAGGGTATACTCATAGGGACCATTTCTCAACAAGATCATCAACACCGCTGAAGGTTCATCAAACGGACGTCCTGTCTGAAAGATATCAGCTTTTCCGTTCCAGGGGCTCGGTTGGATTTCGGGTGCAATCCAACCCGTCCACTATCAAACTATATCCAAATATTGAGCGAAGTATGCCAAAAGTTCTGTATCATCAAGAGGAATTCAATGAAACAGACGGTGCGTCAATCGGACGCCCGGTCTGTGAGTTATTGGCTTTTTCGCTCCAGGGGCCCGGTTGGTTTCATGAGCAAACCAACCTGACCGCACTCCGACGACATCCAAATCTCGAGCGGAGTAAGCCAAAAGATCTGTCTCACTTAGAGGAATCCATCAAAGTTGACGGCACGTCAATCGGGCGTCCGGAGCTCAAGATATGAGCATTTCCGCTCCGAGGGCCCGGTTGGTTTCGTATCCGAACCAACCCGGACGAACCCAAAGTGTTCCGAAACATTGAGTGCAATATGCCAAAATGACCGTCTCGATCCGCATCGCCACTGACGGTGCGTCGATCGAAGGTCTATAACTCATGATATGGGTGAAAGACCGTGAGTGGTCCGAAAACGGGGGGTCTGGGCCCGGCCCGACCCCCCCTGGGTCGGCCCGAACCGGCTCGACCCGACCCGGGTCCGACCCGGCCCGGCCGGCTCGGTCCGGCCCAACCGGCCAGCCGCGGCTCGGCATGGCCGAGCTGAAGTCGCGGAGCGGGGGGCGGTGCGCGACCGCCCTCGCTGCTAATTGGGGCGGATGGCGAACCGCGCCACCCATCTTCTGGCGGCGCGCTCGGGCGCCGCCGCCTCCGGTCGCCGGCAGCGCCGCGCCGACGACCCGCGCCTCTGGGTGTTTCCGCGGGTCACCAGAGTTTCTCCGGTGGTCCGTTTTAAAAACCGTATGAGCCGGTGTTCATCTCGGGTCTCAAACTTTACTGCGCAAGCTTCAAAATTACATTGCGGCCCTGTTTTGTCGTCATCCATCAATCTGCACGTCTATTAACAAAACGCGCCGTCTTCGTGGCTCTCCGACATGGCGCGTTGACGCCGCGCCCCTTCACCGTGGCCCGACTCCGTCCACAGATGTCTTCGGGTTTCTCCGACGCGGCACGACGGTGTCGTGTCCTTGTTCTTATTTTCACGGTGCGGCGCGACGACGCCACACATTTCCTTGTCGCATGATTCCATGTGGTGCGACGGCACCACGCCTTCTTGTACCAAACCACAAAGGAACCAACAAGAAAAAAAGGAGGAGGGTCAGCCGTGTTTGTGCGGTCCGGCCCCCTCACGTTATTCGATAACTATTGGTTTTAAACCACGAAGATCGTCAAGTTGGTATTCACGAACAAAATAAATAAATAAAATTTAAACCCCTACCTTGGTTTCAAGAGCGGAGCTTGTTCGGAGGTTCGTCGAAGAGAAAACGTCGTAGTATAACCGTCGAGGAAAGAGGCGACTTGGAAGGAGGAAGTCGCGTCGCGGGAACGACGTCGCGGAAAGAGAGACGTTGCGGAAGAACCGTTGCAGAAAGAGACGTCGCGTCGTGGATCGGTGTCGCGGAGTCGGTCTTCGAGGACTCGACGTTCTTCGACGGAGTTCGATGCGTTCTTCGCGTTCCTCGCGTTCTTCATCGAAGAGGATGAAGAACTCTAGCTTTCCTTAGCTTTTATTCTCCAAAGGCTCTCAAGAAACTAAGAAACTAACCCATAAATAAATTAAGCCTCACTGAATTTATTAACACCACAAAACCTTTGAAATTCAAGAGTTTGAATTTAACTCACCTCATTAAATTACACAAGTTGTCAAATTAAATGAAGAGGAGTTAATGGGGAGTTGAAGTGTTGAAAAATATAAAGGGGTGGGGTTCATGTGGGCCCCACCTCCTTCATAATATACAAAGGGAAGTTGGGTAGTTACCCAACTTCCTCTCAAAGGATAAAAACACTTAGAGTAAAAATAAAATTTGTTGTTAAATTTTTATTTTTAACTTCCACAATTTTTATCAACTTCTCTCGTGTAAACGCAACTCCGGAACAGGAGTTCCTAAGCAATTACCGGCGCTACGGTTCCATTAGTGCCCTCGGAATTTGATTCCGAGCACTGGTTCAAAAGTTAGAAATTCCCACTCGTTCGTTCACTGAACGTACCCGAGCTAAACTTCGGAAATTGATTGCGGGTACACCGGACCTCGGATTCAGGCGCCGTCAGAAACTGCGTTCTTGTAAAATTCCAAAGAAAATTAAGAAAAAATTTTCCTTGAAATTTTTGAGTCTTTACATTTTTTAAGTTTGTAGGATTGATAAGAAGAAGTTCCCTTTTATAAGAATGGAGAGGGGCACTCTTGGAGCTTCTCAAAATAATAAATTAATATAAAATAAAATTTAATAAAAAAAGGCTCCAAACTTATTAATTTAAAATATAATATTATTTTAGGTCTAAATAACCTCATAAAATAAAAAAATATAATTTTTGACTATATTTATACCCTTATATTTTGGTTTTAACCATTATTTAACCCCTTTAACTCTTACCATGACAACATAAGTTTTTAGTCATCGAGGGTCAATATAGTTACAATAAAATTCCAAACCATCCATAAATAGAACATGGTTCATATTTTAAACCTAATAATAATCATGTGGCCAAATTTTATATTTTTATGAATTTTATTTCATTTAATAAAATATTGATTACTATAAAATATCCATATTTTCAATTTTAAGAACTATTCATTACTTTGACATTAATAATATCAATATATCACTTATTATTCGAAAAAAGTATTTTATTATATACATAATATGTCAAGGTAATCTATAAAATTATTTTATTACATTTAGTATCTCAAATTAGATTTACTTTAATATTTTTAAAATCATATATTTTATTTTCAATTAATTAAATAATTATGTATCAGTGTCGTGCAAGCATTTAAGGAAACTATTTATTAACTAAAAATTAAAACTAAATTACCATGATGTAGATAGATATTTTATATTTATAAATACTATTTATAGTAAAAAATATCCTCTGAATAACACCATATTAAAAATATAACACTTCTTAAAAACAAGAGCATGACATCTTTGAATTTTCTTTAAATAAAATATTATAAAGGTTATAATCATATCAAAATAGTATAAAATGAAAATATAACTGAAAATTGAATTATTATGTATTAAATTACTCATAAAATTAAATTAGGTAAAATTTTAGGGTCATTTTCTAGTCCTTATCATTTTATTTTTACCCATAATTAGCTAATTTTCCCTTTACTATGGTAATAAAAATTACTATGTTTACTATTCATATTGTCCAAAAAATAAAAGCGATTTATTTAATAAATTTAAACCTATTGGTTAAAATTAATGAACCAATTTTAAAAAATTTAAAACAAATATTTTTTAGAATTTAATTGAAAATTAAACCAGTAAAATGCAAAGAAAAATAGGTCTTTAGAAAAAATGCCCTTTTAAAATATAAAATATTTTTAGAAAAATTTAAAGTATAAAATACATTTAAAAAAGAATAATTAGATTAAATTAAATCATAATAAACTAATTAAAATTTAAAGCTACTCCATAACATAATTTTACCTTGTAAATACTTTAAAATAACATTTAGTTTTCAATAGAAATCAGTATTTTTTCACTATTCATTGCAAAAAATCAATATTTTCATAAAATTATCAAAAATTAATCTTAATATAATTTTGAAATTATGAATTTAAAAATTTAATTATTTATTTCAAATAATTTTTCTATAACTTCTAGAAATTATTATATTCACTCATAAGAAAAAACACATTTATCAAGAAAACTTATTTTTGAAGAATAAAACAACTTTACAAAAAATTGAGTGATTATTTTATAATAACTCACCAATACATTAATATTGAGTTATATATTTATATTTATATCTTAAATTAGTTATTCCTATTCATATCATCCAATTTAATGTCTAGGTTATAATGGTCACATTTAAATAATAATATTTAGCGGTCTGTTTAAGCTTGATGTGGTGTATCTTGTACGCTATCAAAAATAGTATTTACTTTAAAAAAACTCAAGATGTTACAAATTATCTATACACTAGTTGTAGAAATAGGTAAGCCTGAGGCTCGAGATTGCTTTATTGAGCTGGAATAGCTCAGATGTGATTTGGAGGTTGGGATGAGGTGAGTTTTAGGGATGTCAGAAGAGCCTCTAACACTTTTATTTTGTTTTTATTTCATTATATTTCTTTCTTTATATATATTTGATTGGTGTAGTGGGGATCAGTGTTATATTCCCATATTCTTATCTTTTATTTTGATAACATGTTCAATTTATTTATTAATTTTTCATGTTCTGAGGTGATGGTTGTGTTTTATGTTTATTTATTTACACTATTTGATACTATGATATAGTGGGTATAAACTCCCCATGGTACATTATTGTGTCCCCACTACTAGTCAATATCCTATGACATTTGGGTTGATTTTTCTAATATCACATGGCTGTACGATCTGATTACTATTCAGAGTGAGCCAGGCAAGGATGTTACTAAGTGGTATTAGGGAATCATTTTATTTTTTTCCTTAATATTTGGGGGATTTAGTAGATAAGAGACATTGGAATATGTTTGATCTTTTGATGGAACCTGAACTAGTGTATCATAAAAACCTTTTTTGATATAATTCCAGGTTATCATGGGTGTGGGATTGATGTTATGAATTTGTGCTATTATAGTTTTTTTTAATTTTCACTCAGCATGACATAGTTGATGTTTGAGATTAATGATTTATCATGCCCGAATGGACCAAAGGCCTTCATTTTTATTGATTTTTGATAACCCCCATTTCAAGGGATGAGGGGGAACCCTTACAAGGCCCGTAGGCTCAAAGATTACAAGTCCTGTAGGATTAGAAGATTACATGACCTGAAGGTCTTAGGGAATTCAACCAGACTATCTACAAGGAACCGCCCCTCTCCAGCATCTACGTCCTGATAGTAGCTCTCCACCTTTGCACGACTGTCTGGCTAGGCTTCCTATGAAAGCACAGGCTGGTACCTATGGAATAGACATACCCTCTCATTCTGACAATCCATTTGGCTCTACTCTGGTGAGTTCACTTGATTTGAATCCTCTTTTGGGGCTGATCCTTTTTTGTAGTGTGTCTGGGGCAACTGCATGTGGCTCAAAGGCCTTCAGGTGGCCCAAGGGCCTTAAAGGTGGCCCAAAATCCCTACTAACCCGAAGGCCTGGGTGGCTATAGTAGGTTAATTAGGTATGTGTTTCTTTATTCCAAAACCCCTAATGGGTGTTGTTATTTAGTTTCATTTATTTAAATTTCTAGTAACAACCTGTATAAAATTTTTCCATATAACTTGGAATTTTATTATACTTAACCAAACCATGTGACTATGATTCTCTTCGTACAGATCATCTAGGATGATTTTGTTGGTTATGGTAGTAGTGAATGGTAAATTTTGATTCTCCAGGGGGTGGTTCCATGTAAAAATTCTCATGAGATTCAATTCCTCTATGGGTTAAAGGTTTTCATGTGGTTTATAAAGTGTTATGTATGTGTGACACTAGAATGGGTATTTTGGAATAGTTGTTTCCATGGGGTTTTTGTGATGGGGTTAGTAAGGAATATCTTTTGAGTTATGAATCTAGTGAAACCTTTGTTTATGGCCTAGGTGGGAGACCTAGATACCCTTGGTTTTGAATCATACATTAGTGAGTCAGTGACTTGTATAATCGAGGGAAACTCACGAGAGGGGTTGTCCTGGGTTATCAGGGCCTTAGTGGTAGAAATCATGGGTGAGCACTTCACACTGTTTGAACGATGCATGGGGGTTCTATTGATTATAAGATATATCCATGGGAGTGCCTTTGTTTTTTTTTTGAGAAAAACACCATGATTTTTGGTGTCTTATCTTTGAATATATTTTTCATGAGAAGGCCCCATCAAGTACATAACTTTCTATTTTGGATACATTTTAGTGGTATAGTAAGATTATAGGTGGGCATTCATGACTTAGAACTATTATGTATGGAAGCTAAGTGTATGGTTGAACCATGTATAGACACCCATTGCATTGAGAAGACGCAGGTTAGTGGGAAGTTGGGTGATAAAACTTAGCACAAGTGAGGTGCCTGATTTTTAATAAGAGTGCCAATGGAACTACTATATTAATGGGATTGACATGACTGAGGAGCATAGTGAGTGGTTAAGAACTTGAGCCTAGTTCTAGTAATGTGTGATTCATAAAGGCATGAGTCGAGTTTCCATTTTTTGGTGTTAAAAGAGAATAGACCCAAAATTTTTTAATGATATGTGGAATAAAATGTTGAGTATGTATGGGGTTGGGGGTATCAAGTTAGTGACAAAAATGAGTGAGCTAAGGATCGATGGAAATTTTATGAGATGCCTGTGAGCATGGTGACTCATATATTTGGATGAAATAAAGATAGTTCCCCTATAGTGATAAATGTTTTGTAAATGGATCGAGTGTAGTGGTATGACTAATATAGGATTTTTTGTAGGTGATTCCTGAGATTAAATGTGCATGGATTGTAAAGAATGGTGTGCATGTTTGGATATAAAACTTTCTAAGGTTGTTATCAAGGAGAAGTTTAAGGAAATCCATAATGTGGGGAGTGAACCATTGTCTATTTGAGGGTGTGAACTTCATTATAGTTTGGGAATTGGTAATAATTGATTTTGTGATGTAACTCAGGTATGAGTAGGAATACCATGTATAATCCATGAGTTTGGTGATGAATAGATCATGGGTCACGGTGATTAAGAAATTGTTTTGGTGATGTGAGAACAAAGAAACTGATTTGGTGAGAAGTGTGATGTATATCATGAGTGATATAAAACTCCTTATAAATGGATGTGGGTTCACAAGATCAGTCCTTGAAAAAATCATTTTTTCATTTTGATTCTAGTAAATCAATGGATTCAAATTCAGATCAATTCCTTGGGGAATGCTGAGTGGGAATTTAGGTATGTTACTAGATCAAGACTAAGTATCGGTGCCGATATTGGGATGGAGTAAGGTGAAACGAGTGTGTTTGGTTTAGAGGTGCATCGATGCTCATGACATGGTACAACATGACGATGATTTTAGATGGTTATGGAAACAGTCATGGAATTAAATCATAGGATGAGAATGGACTTTGGTGTGTGTTTTTGGATGATCTTAGGATTCCTTTGGGCTTAAAGGAATAATTATCATTTATTTTGGTAGAACATTGGTAGTGGGAGATGATTGCTTATAGTATGGGTTATCCAAATGAGATTTGACCAGTTTTTTGGTGTGTAATTGGACATGGTGATCCTAGAACTGTATTGAACACATCATTTTATACATGACGGGTATGTTTCTTCTATGACTAGGAATTTTCAATGAAAAAATTATGTGTTCATGTTATTATTAGATGGAGGAGGATCATCCATTTATTTTCGAATTTGAGAATGAATAGAGGCACCTACATTGTGATCGTGGTTTTATGGATGTTTGGGCGTGGTAAGATGGAAACCACACTAGGTGTGTCGTTGGCACAAGGTTTGGAAGACTTCTCATCCAAATTGTTAAAATTATTAAAGGAAGTATTTTACCTTTTTACCCCTAATAAAATTAAAGGGGACCCCATTCTCCTCCCTCATGAGCTTGTCTCATTCACCCCTACCCTCTTCCACCATGTATCCACTTTAGATTTGGGTGTTTATAAGTGAAATTTATTTTGAGTGATATTCCTACTCCATTTCCCACCTTTCTTCTTCCCATATCATATTCTCTAATTTTGGTTGCCACTCTTTAGTGTTTTTATTCCAATTCCACCAAAGTAGATGTTATGGTTGAGGATTTCATTATTCTTTTGATAAGGGCATCTCAATATGTTGTTCTTATGTCACTACCTATCATTTGGTTCAAGAAATGTGGCACCACCAAATTTTTTATGGTTGATCATTAAATTAAATTAAATTTTCATATGAAATAATGATGAATATTAGGGATTTTCTAGGTAATGGTGTTGGGATTCCACTATGGACCTCTAACAGGTGGTTGCTTAAGGTTTCATCAAGTGATGAGTGGCTAGTGAGGTAATTTATAATTATTTATTTTTGAATTAAATGGTTAAATCATTGTAAATTTTTAATTAATTATGAATTGATTATAATTAATTAACTTGGGTTTTTGTACATGATCTTGGTGCTTTTTGTATCAGTTTGATATTAGTTTGGACTTGTATGAGGCTTGGCGAGTTGGGGGTGAAATGAACATCCTATAGAAATAATGGGAAGAGATTTTGTTTGATGTAGGTGGTCCTATGTACACACCCTATCGTTTATGTACTTAACTATATGCATTGTGTCATGTGGACTCATCACTTTAGGACAATCAGATTATGAAGTAATTTAATTGTTAAATGGAGTAAATTAATTACTATTTTTTAATTAATTGAATTCTTAAACTTGATTAATTAATGACCATAGATGGAACCTAGGCTATGGATGATGGGTTGGTTGAGAAGATTGACCAAGCGAGAACTTAAGGGCTAATATGGTCCATTTTACTTCTCATGTTACATACCCTGTGTACCTGAAAAGGCCACACTATCTTGATGATGATTATAGGGGACATAGCATCCTCTGGGCATCAGGTGTTGACCTAGAACATTATTTAGGATCGAGGACACTCATAGATGTTCCTTTGATCTACTTTTACCTAAGGGACCTGAGTGGGTGCCCCAATGAATAACCAACCCTGAGTGGGCATGTTTGGTCCTAGGAAGAGATGGTAGCGGGTGTCACCTTAGAACCCGTATTGAACACATGATCTTGAGGGGTTGTGTATAGTAGTGTTATACATGGTAATTCTAACATCCCTTGTTACTTATTTTCATTATTGTGGGTTATGGTACATTCCTTATGGGAAGGTTTTGGTTTTAAAATGAAAAATCCATTAGGGGTTGTCTTTATTTTTTATAGAAAATTCCCAAGTGAAGGTTCTTTATTTTTATGTATATATAATATTTATATATGATAAAACTCCCATAGGGGAGGTCCATGTTACTTTTGGAATGTACCCTTAGATGAGAAAACTCTCATAGGGGAGTTTTGTGTTACAATTGGTGGGTCTTCCATGGATATAGAGTCAGGATTGATCTGATATACTAGGATAGAGATTTCTAAATGAATTCCACAGGTCTTTGTTAATTATAAGCTTATTCCCTAGCCAAGAAAACTCCTATAGGGAATTTATGTGTTACTTGATACATATATTGGGGTGGAATAAGTCTATTATATGGAGTATTTTTCATTGTGATGCAATCATATACAACCCATCACTGGCCAAGGATAGTATGGTTAATCAGGGTCACATACTGAAAGATAAAAAATAATATGTTTCCTGGTACATGGGATGGAATGGTCCACAAAACATTATCAGAGGCATTATGACATCAGGATAAAGCAAGTTTTTTGGCTTTTAGTTATTTATTTTTATCAATATCTTATTTATTTTGAGCATTTCACTTGCACATATCACTACATTTTTAGTTATGTATGAGACTACATTGGTGGTGTCCTGCTGAGTTTTGTTCTCACACCTCGCTCAGGTGACCATGGAACTTGGGCACTAGAGTAGCTCTACGATTGTTATAGTAATAGGTTGGTATGAGGCTTGAGATTACTTGATCGAGATAGAGTAGCTCAAATGGTATTCAAATTTTAGAATAAGGTGAGCTTCTAGGATTTTAGTGGAGCCTCCAACATTTTTATTCCATTTTTATTCCATTTTATTTATTTCTTTATGTATATTTGATCAAAATAATGGTCAACTGGACTTGTATTTCTATATACTTGTGTTTCATTTTGATATAGATTGTTTAGTTTATTTATTATTTCTAAATACATTGAGGTGATGGTTTTTTATGATTTTTATGTATTTATTATATTTGATATAAGGGGTATAACCTCCCCAAAACACCTCCTTAGACCCTCACAGTTTGTAAAAATCCTATTGAATTTAGGGAGGCATACCTAAGGTCATATAGTGATCTAGTCCAATTAATATTTAGAGTGATCCCAACTAGGATGTTACCAAATTTCTTGATAACCAGATATCACCTTAACCGATGATTCCATAGGTATATTGGGAGCTCACCACACTATAGTGAAGGATTTTGGGATTCCTCTATAAAGGGAATACTTGAGTGGTCTTGGATCAGATTCATGATCCTTCTCTAGAACCCTAGCTGACCACTACACACCTCATTTTCCTCTAAATGTATCTCATTAGTAATCTAACCTCTTGGCTCATCCATAACAATGTTTCATGGATCAAGGTACTCTCTTTATCCTATCATTTTTGTTTCTCCCAATTCTTCCTTCTATAATCTATTTTTGGTGGGTGTTTCCCTCTTTTTTGAGTAAGGAATTTAGTTATACTTAATGGTGGGTTTCCGTACTTAGGTTCTGGTGGTGTATCCTTCATTTTTGGTGACATTAACTTTAGAAATGGCTATTTCTCATTTATTCATACTTTATTGGAGAATTATGATCTTCATGTTTAGGTAGGAGATCTGTTACTTATCCTTTTCTTTACATGTAAGAATAAATTAATCATGCTATATCTCCTTTTATAAGTGGGTGTGATTGATCTAAAATAAATATGAATCTGGAAAAGGAATCACCTGATGAATTATTATTCAATAATTTAGAAATTGTAAAGAGAAGAATAATTATTTCATTCCTTGTTTAATTTACCCTTTTGAATAAATTTTATACTCTAGATTAAAGGGTTAATCTTTGTTAAATCTGGAAATTAAAACTAAAAAATATGTTAAATCATGTTATAGTGTTGTCTATTTATTTTCTTATAATGATATTTTTATACAATTCTGAAATTAATAAATTGAAATGGGAGTTACCACATGATCAAGATAATTAAATATATTTTTATATAATTAAAATAATGGTTGTATTTTGAGATCTCTTATGGTTTATATATTTTTATACCACCTATTAATGTTTACTAAGATATTATGATATATGTTTGGAAGTGTTTTTATCATTTTTTGTTTATCATGGTTAATTTATTTTAATTATAAAAATGTAAATACAAATAATGATAATTAATAGAAGTTGAATGCATAGTTTTTTTACTATTCATCTTGGATTTAATTATATAAAATAATGATTGAAATCATGTTTTTGATTGGTTATGGTTATCTAAATCCATTAGGTTTCTATGTGAGGTCAACCTATGATTAATGAAATGATTAATTTAAGATAGAAATAAAATGGTTATTTGATCAAGAATAAATGATTAGTGTTGAATGTGCCTATTCTAGGTTGTGGGTGAATTGAATGACTCAATGAATTTTCTTGTGTATGGAAAATACTCTTTGAAATGAATGTGTTCTCTAGATATTTAGAGACTTTTTATTTTTTATAACTTTTTTGTGGTTGGGAAACTTTGATGAGCAATGATTCAGAGGCTCGAGGATGTGAGGTTGATGATTAGTTTAATGAGATATGTCACGACCCATCCCCTGGGGCCCATGTCGTGACTACCCCAAGCCCACCTTCCATAGGCTAGGGGTTGGCGACTAGTACTGGAAAGACATATCCCTAAAAAGGGAAGGCGTTGACTTTAAACATGCAAACAAACAGACCAAGTACACAACAATATCAAACCATGTAGCATAACTGTTAAAAGTAAATGTGTGAACTGAAGAAGAATGGTCCTGCATAAAAACCCAACTAAAGGAAGTACATAAAAAAGGAAAAAAATCTCATGAGGTCGTCCTCCAAGGATCCTACCCGAAGGGTAGGTACAACTCATCACATCAGCTCTCCATGTCAACTGGTCACCTACGTACACCGTCTAGTCATGGCTCCCAAATCTCAGTCAAAGACGTCCGTCGTCTGCACAAGACACAACAAGGTATGGGAAAATCCCATGAAGGGGTGAGTATAAAAATGCCTAGTAGGGACCCCGAGACCCTCATAGGTCTCCCAGAATTCCACAAAAGAAAAACCAAAAAGCATGATCTCAATCACAAAGCACAAAGTAAAAGACAGCTCACACCAAGTATATAACTTAAAAAATGGGAATAATTATGATTAGTTATAAACCTAAATCATCTTATTCTGTTGAGAAGTTAAACTGATGAACCACGAATAAGTCCTTATATTTCCGATCCACATAAGTTCGTAAGTCACTTATCCACAAAAGGTCATAAGTCATCAATCCACATAGGATCATAAGTCGCTGATCCACGACAGGCTTCTCTAAGGTTGGTCCCCATTGGGTCGCACAATTGTTGATCCACACAGGGTTGTAAGTCGTCGATCCACACAGGGTCATAAGTTGCCGATCCACAAAGGTTCGTAAGTTGTTGATCCACAACGGGCTGCTCTAAGGTTATTCCTCATCAGGTCATGCTACTACTAATCCACACAGGGTCATATGTCATCGATCCACACATGGTCACTCTGATGTCGATCCACAAAGGTTCTCTCTTCACTTGATAGGAATCCATAGGATTCTCGCACTTGGTGCGCTTGAGTTCCATAGATTCTTCTCCTCAAGTCATTAGTCACACCTAAATTTCCAAAAAGTCCCACAAATAAGTAACCTGAAGAACCACCATTTCATAAGGGTTCCAACGCAATAGATGGCACGTCAATCAGATGCCTGGTCTGTAAGTTATAGGCATTTTAGTACCGAGGGCCCGATTGGAGTCGAGTTCGATCCAACTTGGTCATACTCCAACTTTCTGAAAAACCTAAGTGAAGTATCTCAAAAGGAATAACTCATCATAAGGGTTCTGGTGATGCATACTGTTAGTCAAACGAACATCCGGTTTAGAAGTTATGGCCCTTTAATCAAAACTGGGTCAAATTGGGTCTGGGTCCGATCTCACCCGGTCGGACCAACCCGACCTGACCCGGTCTGGGCCGACCTGACCCAATTTGGGTTGACTCGACCTAACCCGTTGGGCTCGGCCCGGCCCAAACGGTTGGGCGCGGCCCGCCAACTGGGCATGAGGTCCACTCCCCTCCCGAACAAGTGCGGTCTGTTTGGGTTCTCAAACCGCCAATGCCAGGTTGGTTCCATCCCTCCAGCTGACCGGTCCAGTGGACCGGTCTAGGGCGGGACCTGCGGATGTGGGTCTGCCACTAATGCAACTGGATCCGCGACATATCCTTCGTGGCGTGCTACCGTGGAGAACCGCCTGCCTTCAATGTGGCCAGCGATGGCCAGCCGCCCCCTATTCACCGCGGCGCCTGTGGGCACCACCACCATCTCGCGGCCGCCAGTCGCTAGCACAGCCGCGCTGGCAGTGCTGCATCGGCGGTGCTTCCTTGGGCCACCGGTGAAGATATGGTGGCCCAATTTCGTTCCCTTATGTTCCTATGGTCCTCTTGGGACATCTCCTTTACCGCATGGCCCTTGGTTTCACCTTACCATTGGGTTTCTCAGTTTCCCATGAATAACACAAAAAAAACCATGTTCGGCGGAGGGTCCAGACATTTTTCGGATCGGCCCACACCCTCTGCATTAGTGTTTAAGCATTGAAATAATTCAAACATTATCATGATAAAGTTTAAACCAAATTTGAACCCACATCAACCCCCCGAAAGAAGAAAAATGAAGGAACTATGGATCAACCCGTTAGTCGGTTGATCCGCGTTCGTCATATTTTGGAAAGAATGGAAGAAGATAATTCATACATCTCTTATAATCATAATCAAAACCTATACCTTGAACACATTGTATTCATTGATGATGAAGGAGGAGAATCTATTGTTCGAAGGGGTTCGTCGGCATTGGTTGATCCTGGATCAAATCCTCATTCTTAGTTGGAGAGGGTTTCTACCAGTGCTTTGTCAAGAGTTCTCCTGTAGTTATCCAATCCTTTTCACCAATAGTTTGTTTAATATTAGAGTTATAGAGTTTCAATCTCTTCTCATCAATGTGATTCATTAATGAATTAATTAATGAATCCATTAATTACCCAAAGGTGCTATTACACAACCAAGTGTAATAAGTTATCAAATGACCTATTAACTCTGCGGTCCCACCACCATCGCTCAAAAATTTTAAAGAAATAATAAACTAAATTTTAGTTATTTTATTATTTTTTTCTGAAAAGTCCAAAAATTAACATTTTCATCTGACCCTTTCCGATCGAAGTTAAGATTCACCTAACCTAATCTCGGTGCTGTGAATTGAATGGTGCTCTTGAATTTTGAATTTGAGCACCGATTTAAAAGTTATAAAATCCCGCTCGCACATTTACTAAACGTACCTTAAGAAAATTTAAAAATTACCTTATGGGCTCTCTGGGCCTTGGAATCATGTGCCGTCAATTTTTTCAGTCTCGTAATAATTCCATATAATTAAAAAAATTTATACAGAAATTCAAGGTCTTTACATTCTCCCCACCTTAGATATTTACGTCCCCTAAATCCATAACAAAGGCTAAGAAAAAAATGGGGGTACTGAGCAAAAATCTGAGCCTCCCTCTCCCATGTGCTCTCCTGGAGGTTCCCGTTCTGTCCCCAAACTTGCACTAGAGTTATCGATCGTCCATGAAGGACCCACTCCTATCGATCCTCTATCTCCACTGGGAACTCCTCAAAAGTAACTCCATCATAAATGTCCAGTTAACCCCAGTCAATGACGTGCGGTGAATCATGCATGTATCTTCTCAGCTATGACACATGGAAAACTTCATACACCGCGTGCATCTATGGGGGAAGGGCTAGGTGGTATGCCACCTCGCCAACTCTTCTGAGAATATGGAAGGGTCCGATGAACCTCAGAGATAGCTTGCCGCCTAGGCCAAATCTCTACAAACCTCATCGAGGTGAGACCTATAGAAAGACATGGTCTACTTCATCAAACACCAAGGGTATCCATCTTCTATCAGCATAGGACTTTTTTCTGCTCTATGTAGTCTTCATCCACTCCTGGATGATCTGCACCTTCTCAGTGGTAGCTCGTACCAACTCTGGACCCGTAAGTGATGACTCCCCTGGGTTTGTCCAACATAGAGGTGATCTACATGGTTGCCCGTACAAGGCCTCAAACGGTGCCATGCCGATGGTGGATTGATAGCTGTTGTTTTATGAGAACTACACCAAGGGAAAGTGATCCTCCCAATTGTGGACAAAATCAAGGACACAAGCATGAAGCATGTCCTCAATCATCTGTATAATCCACTCCGTCAGACCATCTATCTGAGGATGAAAGGCGGTTCTCAAACATAATTGAGTCCCAAACACCTCCTACAATCCCTTATACAACCAATATGTAAAATCAGTGTCATGATCTGATACAGTCGTTGATGGAACCCTGTGAAGTCGTACTATCTTTTGTATGTAGAGGCATCCCAATCACTCTATAGATCCCTGCTCTCGGATGGGTAGGAAGTGGGATGACTTGGTGAGTTGGTCAAAAATCACCCAGATAGAATCATGGCCCCTATATGTACATGGTATCCCTTTCATGAAGTCCATACAGATTCCATCACACTTCCATTCTTTCACCTTAAGTGGTTGTGCTAAGATTGTTGGAACTTGATGTTCGACCTTCACTTGCTGACAAGTGAGGCATCATGAAACAAACTCTACCACTGCTTTCTTCATCCCAGGCCCCCAATACTGACGCTGGAGGTCCTAGTACATCTTCTCCACACTAGGATGTACTGCCAAAGGAAATGTGTGAAACTCTCTCAACACCTCCTATCATAGTCTCATTAGTACCATGGTGCGTTATTTGAAAAGGATGACATGCTTCCCACCTTCATAAAATCCTTCAGGAGCCTGTCCTAAGGATATCTGAGAATGTCAGGTCTCACAGTCAATGTCCCCAAGATGTTTCTCTATGACTCGCTAAAGGAGTGGGGGAGTGATTGTCATATACTAGAGGTAAGATGCTCTATCACTATCTATGAAGGATATTTTCAACACAACTAGCTGCTCTTCCGCCTCACTCAGCAACTGTAAACCTGATCTCTTATTGAGTGCATCTGCTACCACGTTCCCCTTCCCTAGAGTGTAGACTATCTCAAAGTCATAGTCCTGAAAAAACAACAGCCATCACCGCTATCTCAAGTTTAGGTCCTTCTATGGGAAGATATACCTGAGACTCTTGTGATCAGAGTAGACAGTAAACTATTCACCCATCAAGTAGTTCCACCACATATTAAAGGAAAAAACCATTTCTACTAAATCCAGTTCATGGGTAGCATAGTTCTGCTCATGCTGCCTCAACTTTCGTGATCCGTAGGCAATCACCGCTCTCTCCAACATTAGGAAACATCCTAGTCTGGTCCCTGATGCATCACAGTAGACTACATACCAAAATCCCTCTTCTGGTAGTCTCAAGACAGGGTCACTCGTCAGTATCCACCTCAGCTCCTAAAAACTCTGCTGGCATCTCTCTGTATACAAGGGAGAATGTATCAAAGATGAAAAATATGATGCTAATCTAGAAAATTCAGGTACAAATCTCTGGTAGTACCCAGCCAACCCCAGGAAAATCTACACCTCAGTCATACTCTTGGGTGGCTCCCAAGCAAGAACCGCCTATATCTTCTTCGGATCCCCTGCAACTCTAGCCTCTGAGATAACGTATCCTAGAAAGTGAACCTCCCTTATCTAGAATTGGAACTTAGATAGATTACCATAAAGATGGTGCTCTCAGAGTGTATCAAGGACTATCTATAGATGATTGGTGTTCTCCTCCTCCGATGCCAAGTACACCAAGTTTTCATCAATGAAGACCACCACGAAGTGATCGAGGTAAGGCTGGAATATCCTGTTCATGAGTCCCATGAACACTACTGGGGTGTTGGTCACACCATAAGGAATTACCAAGAACTCGTAGTGTCCATACCAACATTTGAAGGCTATCTTCGGTACGTCCTCATCCCGTACCCTGAGTTGATGATATCCTGATCTAAGATTTATCTTCAAAAACCACCGAGATCCCTTCAACTGATCAAAGAGATCATCAATCCTCAAGAGTGGATATTTGTTCTTCACGGTTACCTGGTTTAGGCACTGATAGTCCATGAAAATCCTCAAAATCCCTTCTGCCTTCTTGGTGAAGAAAATCAGGGATGCCCATGAAGAAACATTGGGCCTTATGAACCCCTTCCCCTAAAAGTCCTCTAGCTGTACCCTCAACTCATGAAGCTCCGCAGGAGCCATTTGATATGCTAGTGTAGATATCGATGCCGTATTGGGGTACATGTTGATGTAGAATTCTACCTCTTTGCGAGAAGGTAGTTCCAGAACATCCTCATGAAATACATCAACATACTGGTCCACCACTACAGGATAACTCAGACTCCTCTCTTCAACTGCTCCGAGGGTAAGGCTAGCTAACTGATGAGTGATTGGCTTCACCCACCTTCAAGAAACTCCATCCTAAGTTGAAAAGGTTCCCTTCTCACCGGTGAAGGAAAACTAGGTCCCATCCTCATGGACACACCACACTTTGTTCCTAAAACAATCGATCTAAGCATGGACCGTAGATAACTAGTCCATACCCAAGATGACATCGTAAGGCCTCGATGCTGCTACTAGGATATCCCATCCAAATCCCTCACCTCCTAGAGTAAGCTAAAATTGTTAGAACTAGTGCATAATCATCAAATCCTCTCCCGTAGAAGTCTCTAATCATAAGGATCAAGCCAAAGGCTCCACTAGAATCTCCGATCTTCAAACGAGAGTCGTGGCAATAAAAGAGTGACCGACACCTCTGTTTATAAGAACTGTAGCTAGGTTGGAGTAGACATAGATAATAACTCGAATCATATCTGGAGTTTCATGGTCATAGGCCTTAGCTACTTGAAGCTGAGCTCATCCCTGTCCACCTTCTCCTTGAGGTCAGGGTGGACCACCTGAAGGTGGTGGCAGTAGAACCTCAAATCATCGCCCACCGCCTGCTGAACAACCATCTCCTCTACCACGTCTGCTGCTCTGCAGACCTCCCCATTCGAATCTATGTCTCTTCCTTGGTGGTACCTTGACCATCTTCTGATCATCATTATGGCGGTTTGGGCAGTCTTGATCCATGTGACCATGCCCGCTGCACAAGTAGCACAGTCTGCTCCTCTGCTGACCTCCTCTTTCCCGTGATCTCTACATCTCCAACCCTACATACTGGGGTTATCCACCAAATGTTTTGGCCCTCTTGGGCCTCTATGTCATTTGGATACTACCTGCTACAGATGACTCAACTACGTGTTTTCCAGTGGTGGCTCTTTCTATCGGTGTCTGCTCATCTAGGAAGCTCTCAACCAAAAGTGCTCTCTCTAGCACTCCGACCTACATCGGTATGTTGAGAAATATCATCGATGCTCTAATCTACCATATGAGACCCTAATCAAAGGTCCAAGCCCTGAAGAAAGGGTCCTGTACCATGTCGGTGGAGTATCAGGAGAGGTCAGTGAATATCACAGAGTATTGGGCTACTGTCAGACTGCCCTACTGTAAGTGCAGTATCTCCTGAATATGCACAGATCAGAGTGTCATTGGTGTAAACTCCTCTCTAAAGAGGTTCTAGAAGTCCAACTAGGTGAGGGTCGCCTCATCGTGCAACTAGAGCATCAGAATCCATCATCTCCCTACTGTTCCCTGGAAGAGACTAGCAGTTAGGATCACCATCTGGTCTGCTGGTGTCCCAACTAGGTGAAAAACTCTAGCCACAACCTCCAGTAATTCCTCAGCCGCCTGTGGATCTGTCTCACCTCGAAACCTCAGAGGACTCTGCAGCTGTAAATCGTGCAACATGCTAAGTCGGCATGTAGTGTATGATGGTTGGGCTGGTGGAAACTACTGTCCTATGGGTAGTGGTGTTGCTGGTACACCACCTGAAGGTACCACTGCCATAAGAGGACCTGACACTAAAGCCTCATCGCTCGGTGGGCTATCATCGCAAACTCTCTCGAGAATCCTAGATCACTGTCTACACGACAACATCCTATAAAGAAACATATATGCCACAATCAAAAAGTTATACCTAGTGATCTAACTCAAAAGAGATCAAAAGAAAAACATTTCAAAAACACATGTAATTAGTGTTTTCATGTACCGAGTTGGAAATTAGAATTCAGGGTCCTAGTGTATGGATATGTCAGATGCCACACCAACACTGGACTCCCCGAACTAAAAAACATACTCAAAACACTAAACACTATTTCCCCATTAAAAATATCAGTCTTAGTTCTTCGGTAGAACTGACTCCTTTGATACCACTTTGTCACGAACCATCCCCTGGGGCCCGTGCCATGGCTATCCGAAGCCTGCCTTCCATAGGCCAGAGGTTGGAGACTAGAACAGGAAAGAAATATCCCTAAAAAGGAAAGGAATTTCTTTTAAACCTATAAACATAGAGACTAGGTACACAACAAGAGCAAACCACACAGCATAACTGCTAAAAGTAAATGTGTGAACTAAAGCAGAATGGGCCAGTATACAAACCCAACTAAAGGAAGTACAACAAAAAGGAAAAACAACTTATGAGGTAATATTTTAAGGATCCTACCTGAGGGGTAGGTACAACTCATCACTAAGGCTCTCCACATCAATCGGTCACCTCCGTACACCATCCAGTCCTGGCTCCCAAATCGCGGTCAAAGCTGTATGTCATCTGCGCAAGACACAAAAAGGTGAGGGAAAATACTGTGTAGGGGTGAGTATGACAATACCCAGTAAGGACCCTGAGACCCCCAAAGGTATCCTAGAATTCTACAAAGAAAAAACCACAAATCATGATCTCAATAACAAAGTGAAAAGTAAAAGATAGCTCACAACATGTATATAACTTACAGAATGAGAATAATGATGATTAGTTATAAATCTAAATCATCTTATTCTGTTGAGAAGTTCCACTAATGAACTATGAAGAAGTCATTCTATTGTCGATCCACATAGGGTCGTAATTTACCAATCCACACAGGGTTGTAAGTCATCAATCCACCAAGGATCATAAGTTGTTGATCCATGATGGGCCACTCTAAGGCTAGTCCTCACCGGGTCGCGTTACTTCTGATCCACACGGTATAGTAAGTCGTCGATCCACACGGGGTCATAAGTCACCGATCCACACAGGGTCGTAAGTTGCTGATCCACAACAGGCCACTCTAAGGCTGGTTCTCATCAGGTTGCGCTACTACTGATCCACACAAGGATGTAAGTCATTGATCCACATAGGGTCGTTCTGATGTCGATCCACAAAGGGTCTCTCTTTAATTGACATCCAGCCACAGGATTTCCGCACTTGGTGCGCTTGAGTTCTGTAGATTCTGCTCCTCAAGTCATCGGTTGTGCCTAAACTTCCACGAAGTCCCTTTAAGAAGTAACTCGAAGAATCACCATGTCATAAGGGTTCCAACACAATAGATGGTATGTCAATCGGACGCCCGGTCTGTAAGTTATAGGCATTTTAGTACCGAGGTCCTGGTTGGATTCAAGTTCAATCCAACCCGACCGTACTCAAACTTTCTCCAAAACCCAAGTTAAATATCTTAAAAGTCCCGCCTCATCCTAAGGGTTCTGGCACCACATATAGTTTTTCAAATGAACGTCCGATTTATAAGTTATGTCCTTTTAAGCGAAACTGGGTCAAATTGGGTCTGGGTCAGGGCCGACCCGACCTAACCCGGTCTGGGCCAACCTGACATGGTCTCGGCCTACCCTACATGGTCTGGGCCGACCTGACCTAGTCCGGGTAGACCCAACCCGACCCGATGGGCCCAACCCAAACTGGTTGGGCCTAGCCCAGTCCGGCGGGGCCCTGTCTAGCCCACTGGGCTGTGGGCTTGGCCTGCTAGGCCTTGGGACCGGCCTAGCCCACTCGGCTAGGCGTGTCCCACTGGTCCGCGGGACCAGCCCGGCCCGCTGGGTGGGCACAACCTGCCAGTTAAGCGCGAGGTCCGCTTCCCTCCCGAAGGGATGCGGTCCATTCGGGTTCTCTAACCGACAGTGCCAGGTTGGTGCCGCACCTCTACCTGACCGGTCTGGTGGACCTGTATAGGGTGGGACCCATATATGTGGGTCCTCCAATGCTGCGGTCGGAGCCACGAAGTCTCCTCCACAGCGCGCTGCCGTGGCGTTCCGCCCACCTTCAATGCGGCCGGTGATCACTGACCGCCCCTTGTCCGCCGTGGCTGTTAGTCGCCGGTGCCACCCCGCTGGTGTTTCCGCGACGGTGGTGCCTTGCCGACGGTGCTTCCACGGGCCACCGGTGAAGCTACAGTGGTCCGATTTTTTTCCCATCTGTGCCTATGGACCTCCTGGGATGCCGCCTTCACTGCGCAGCCCTCAGCTTTGTCTTATCGTCGGGTTGCTCGGTTTCCCACGAAGAACGCAACAAAGCCAAGTTTGGAAGAGGGTCCGAGCCTTGTTCAGATCAGCTCTTGCCCTCCGGGTTAGCATTTAAGCATGGGAATAATTAAAACATCATCATGATAAAGTTTAAACCAAATTTCAACCCACATCAACCATCTGCAAGAAGAAAAATGAACGAACCATGGATCAACCCATTAGTCGGTTGATTTGCGTTCATCATATTTTGGTAAGAACAGAAGAAGATAATTCATAAGTATCTTAGAATCAAAATCAAAACCCCTACCTTGAACACGTTGGATTCGCTGATGATGAAAGTGGATAATCTGTTGTTCGATGGTGTTCATCGATGTTCATTGATCCTGAATCAAATCATTGTTCTTCGTTGGAGAGGGTTTTTTCCAGCACTTCGTCAAGAGTTCTCCCGCAGTTGTCCAATCCTTTTCTCCAACGGTTTGTTTAACATTAGAGTTATAGAGTTTCACTCTCCGTTCATCAATGTGATTCATTAATGAATTAATTAATGAACCCATTAATTAACCAATGGTATGGTTACACAACCAAGTGTAATAGGTTATTAAATGACCTGTTAACTCTACGGTCCCACCACCATCGCTCAATGGTTTTATAGAAATAATAAAATAACTTTTAGTTATTTTTTTTCTAAATGTCCAAAAAAGTAACTTTTTCATCTTACCCTTGTTGGTCAAATTTAAGCTTTGCGTAAGTGAATCCCTGCGCTACGAATTCAACGGTGCTCTCGAATTTTCAATCTAAGAACCGGTTCAAAAGTTAAAAAATCTCGCCCGAACGTTTACTGAACGTACCTTAAAAAAGTTCAAAATTCCATTTTGGGATCTTCGGGCCTCAAAATCACATGCCATCACTTTTTGTAGTATTATAATCATTACATATAATAAAAAAAATTATACAGAAATTCCAAGACTTTACATTCTCCCCACCTTAGGGATTTATGTCCCTGAAATCCACAACAAAGGCTAAGAAAACAAATGGGGGTATTGAGCACGAATCTGAGCTTCCCACTCCCATGTTCTCTCCTATAGGTTCTTGTGATGCCACCGAACTTGCACCAGAGGTATCTACCATCCATGAATGACCGACTCCTATCGATCATCTATCTACACCGGGAACTCCGCAAAATTCATCCCATTGTCAATTTCCAGTTCACCCCAGCCGATGACGTGTTATGGATCATGCACGTATCTACTCAACTACGACACATGGAAAACATTTTGCACTGTGTGCATCTATGGGGGAAGAGATAGGTAGTATGCCACCTCACCAAATCTGTTGAGAATATGGAAGGGTCCGATAAACCTCATAGATAGATTGCTGCCCTGGCCAAATATCCACAAACCTCGTCGAGGTGAGACCCATGGGAAGACATGGTCTCCCTCCTCAAAATTCAAGGGTATATGTCTTCTATCATCATAGAAATTTTGTCTGCTCTGTGCATTCTTCATCCACTCCTAGATGATTTTCACCTTCTCAGTGGTAGCCCATGCCTACTCTGGATCCATAAGTGCTAACTCCCCTAGGTCTGTCCAGCATAGAGGTGATATGCATAGTCTCCCATACAAGGCCTCAAAAGATACCATTCTAATGGTGGAGTGATATATATTGTTTTATACGGACTCGACCAAGGGAAAGTGATCCTACCAAATGCATCCAAAATCAAGGACGCAAGCACGAAGCATATCCTCAAGTGTCTATATGGTCCGCTCCGTCTGAACATCTGTCTGAGGATGAAAGACAATGCTCAAATGTAGATGAGTCCCATACACATCCTACAATCCCTTCCACAACTAGGATGTAAAAAGAGAATCACGATCTGAGACGATCGTCGATGACACCCCGTGAAGCCATATTATCTTCTGTATATAGATGTGTCCCAATCCCTCTACTGATCCCTGCTCTCGGATGGGTAGGAAGTGGGCCAACTTGGTGAATCAGTCAACGATCACCCAGATAGAATTGTGTCCCCTGGACCTACATGGTAGCCCTATCACAATGTATATAAAGATTCCATCCTACTTCCATTATGGAACCTCAAGTGGCTATGCTAAGCCTGCTGGAACCTGATGTTCGTCCTTCACTTGGTGACAAGTGAGGCATCATGAAACAAACACTGCCACTACTTTCTTCATCCCTGGCCACCAGTACTAACACCGGAGGTCCTGGTACATCTTCGCCACACCAGAATGTACTACCAAAGGGTATATGTGGAACTCCCTCAACACATCCTATCGTAGCTTCACGGGTACTATAGTGGGTTCTCTAAAAAGGATGATGCGCTCCAAACCTTTAGAAAATCCTTCAGAAGTATGGCTTGAGGATATTTGAGAACATTGGGTATCACAGTAAACATCCCCACACTGTGCCTCCCTAACTCACTGAAGGAGTGGGGGAGTTACTGTCATAGACTAGAGGTAAGATACTCCATCACTATCCATGAAGGATATCTATAATGAGGCTAGATGCTCTGTCGCCTCACTCAACAACTATAAACTAAACTTCTTGCTGAGTGCGTCTTCCACCACGTTCCCCTTCCCAAGAGAGTAGAATATCTCAAAGTCATAGTCCTGGAGGAACTCTATCCATCCCCACTATCTCAGGTTTGAGTACTTCTGTGAGAAGATATACCTGAGACTCTTGTGACCAGAGTAGACAGTAAACTGTTCACCCATAAAGTAGTGTCGCCACATATTTAAGGAAAATACCACTACTACTAACTTCAGGTCATGTGTAGTGTAGTTCCTCTCATGTTTCCTCAACTATCATGAGCCATAGGTGATAACTACTCGCTCCTCCATCAGGGCACATCCTATTCTAGTCCCTGATGCGTCACGGTAGACTACATACCCAACACCCTCTTCTAGTAGCCTCAAGATGGGGGGAAATCGTCAGTCTTCGACTCAGCTCCTGAAAACTCTGTTGGCATCTCTATGTACACAATAAAGGCTATACCTTATTTTTCAAAGCTGAAAAGGCTGATAATACTCTAGAAAAGTCAGGTAAAAATCTCTGGTAGTACCCAGCCAACCCCAAAAAACTTCGTACCTCAGTCATACTCCTGGGTGGCTTCCAAGCAAGCACTACCTCTATCTTCACCAGATCTACTACAACTCCAGCCTCTGAGAAAACATGTCCTAGAATGTGGACCTCCCGTATCTAGAATTAAAAATTAGAGATATTACCATAAAGCTGGATCTCTCAGAGTGTATCGAGGACTATCCGAAGATGAGTGGTGTGATCATCCTTGGATGCTGAGTACACCAAGATTTAGTCAATAAAGACCACCACAAAGTGATCAAGGTAAGGTTAGAAGATACTGTTCATGAGTCCCATGAACAATGATGGGGTGTTGGTCATGCCAAAAGGAATTACCAAGAACTCATAGTGGCCATACCAACATCTGAAGGATGTCTTTGATATGTCCTCATCTCGTACCCTGAGTTGATGATAGTCTGATCTGAGGCCTATATTCAAAAACCACTGAGCTCCCTTCAGCTGATCGAAAAGATCATCAATCCTCAGGAGTGGATATTTGTTCATTACGGTTACCTAGTTCAGGCACTGATAGTCTACGTAAAGCCTCAAAATCCCGTCTGCCATCTTGGTGAGAAGAATCAGGTCTACCCATGGAGAAATACTGGGCCTTATGAACCCCTTCCCCTGTAAGTCCTCCAGCTGTACCCTCAAATCAAGAAGCTCCATGGGATCCATCTGATATGCTGGTGTAGATATCAGTGTCGTCCCAGGGTACAAGTCAATTTATAAGCATACCTATCTGTGAGGAGGTAGTCCCATAACATCCTGAGGAAATACATCAGCATACTAGTCCACCACTATATGATAACTCAGAATCCACTCGTCAACTGCTCCGAGGGTAAGGATAGCCAAATGATGAGTGATCGGATGCACCCTCCTCAAGGAAAGTCTATCCTGAGCTGAAAAGGTTCCCTTATCACTGATGAAGGAAAAACTGGTCCCATCCTCATGGACACACCGCACTTTGTGACTAAAACAGTCAATCTAAGCATGGACCATGGATAACCAGTCCATACCCCAGATGACATTGTAAGGCCTCGATAATGCTACTAGGAAATCCCAGCCAAATCCCTCACCTCCTAGAGTAATCTCACACTATCAACACCAGTGTGTAATCATTGAATCCTCTCCTGTATGAGTCGCTAATCATAAGGATTGAGCCAACGACTCCACCAGAATCTCTGAACTCTGAATGAGAGTCATGGAAATAAAAGAGTGACTAGTAACTATTCCTATAAGAACATCATATAGGGTGGAGTAGACACAGATCTTACCTTGAATCATCTATGGAGCGTCGTGGTCATAGGCCCTAACTTCCTAAAGCTGAGCTTATCCCTGTATACCTGCTCCCTGAGGTTGGGGTGGACCACCTGGAAGTGGTGGTGGTAGAACATCAAATTCCCACCCACCGACTGCTACACGATCAGATCCTATTCCATATCTGCTACCCTAAAAACCTCCCCACTAAAATCTATGCCTCTGCCTCAGTGGTCCCTCGACCGTCTGCTGATCATCGGTGCATCGGGTCGAGCAGTTGTGAGCCATGTGAACCTGCCCACCACACAAGTAGCACAATATGCTCCTCTACTGACCTCCTTTGTCCCATGAGCTTCTCACCTCCAACCCTACATCCTGGGGTTGTACACCAGATGATCTGTCCCTCTCGGGCCTCTGCATTATATGCCTACTACCTGCTACAGATGACTCGGCTACATGTTGTCCAATGGTGGATCTCCCTATCGGTGCCTGCTCATCTAGAAAGCTCTCCACCAGAAGTGCTCACTCTAGCACTCTAACCTGCATCAGTATGTTGAGAGATATCATCGATGATATAATCTACTATCGGAGACCCTGATAAAAGGTCTGAGACTTAAAGAAAGGGTCCCGTACCATGTTGGTGGAATAACGATATAGGTCCATGAATCTCATAGAGTACTGAGTTGCTGTCAGGATGACTTGTTGTAATTACAGTAGCTCCTAACTACGCACAAAGCATAGTGTCGCTAGTACAAAATCCGCCATGAAGAGGCTCTCAATTTCCAACCAGGTAAGTGTCGACTCATCACGAAACTAGAGAGCAGGGCTCCAACATCTCTCTGTTGTGCCCTGGAAGAGACTATTATCTAGGATCACCATCTGGTCTGCTGGTGTCCCAACTAGGTGATAAACTCTAACTACAACCTCCATCCAGTATTTAGCCGCCTGTGGATCCCTCTCACCTTGAAATCTTAGAGGACTCTTCCACTGGAAATCGTGTGGTGTGCTAAGTTGATAAGTTATACTTGGTGAGATGACTCAAAAGAGATCAAAAGAAAAATATTTCAAAAACACACACAATCAGTGTTTTCATGTACCGAGTCAGAAATCAGAATTTAGGGTCCTAGTGTATGGATACGTCGGCCACCGCACTGACACTGGACACCCCAAACTAAAAACCGTACTCAAAACACTTAAAATTATTGCCCCATTGAAAAGATAAAAGTCTTAGTTATTTAGTATAACCGACTCCTCTGATACCACTTTTTCATGACCCGTCCCCTGGGGCCCGTTCCATGACTACCCCAATCCCTCCTTTCATAGGACAGGGGTTGGCGAATAGCACCAGAAAAGCACATCCCTTAAAAGGGAAGGCATTGCCTTTAAACTTTCAAACACACAGACCAGGTACACAACAAGAGCAAACCATGTTGCATAACCGCTGAAAGTAAATGTGTGAACTTAAGCAGAATGGGCCAGTATACAAACCCAACTAAAGGAAGTACAACAAAAAGGGAAAACATATCCTGAGGTCATCCTCCAAGGATCATACTTGAAAGGTAGGTATAGCTCATCACTGTGGCTCTCCATGTCAACCGTAACCTACATACACCGTCTATTCCTGGCTCCTAAATCTCGTTCAAAGCTGTCTGTCGTCTGCACAAGACATAACAAGGTGCGGTAAAAGGACATGCAGGGGTGAGTACCCAGTAGGTACCCCAAGACCCCTGAAGGTCTCCCAGAATTCCACAAAGGAAAAACCAAAAAAGTATGATCTCAATCACAAAGAAAAAAAGTAAAAGACACCTCACACCAGGTATATAACTTAAATAAAATGAATAATGATGATTAGTCATAAAGCTAAATTATATTATTCTATTGAGAAGTTCCACTGATGAACCATGAAGTAGTCATTCTATTGCCGATCCACATAGGGTTGTAAGTCAACAATCCACATAGGTTCATAAGTCATCAATCCACACAGGTTCGTAAGTCACTGATCCGCGATGGGCCGCTCTAAGGCTGGTCCTCATTGGGTTACACTATGGCTAATCCATACAGGGTCTTAAGTCTTCGATCCACACAGGGTTGTAAGTCGCCAATCCACATAGGGTCGTAAGTCACTGATCTATGACCGGCCACTCTAAAGCTGGTCCTCATTGGGTTTCACTACTGCTGATCCACATAGGGTTGTAAGTCATCGATCCACACACGGTCTCTCTGATGTCGATCCACAAAGGGTCTCTCTTCACTTGACAGCTAGTCATAGGAATATCAAACTTGGTGCGCTTGAGTTCTGTAGATTCTGTACCTCAAGTCATCAGTCGTACATAAACTACCAAGAAGTTACTAGAATAAGTAACTTGAATAACTACTATGTCATAAGGGTTCCAACACAACAGAAGATGCATTAATCGGACGCCTGGTCTGTATGTTATAGGCATTTTAGTACCAAAAACCCTGTTGGATTTGAGTTCGATCTAAACCAGCCATACTCCAACTTTCTCCAAAACCCAAGTGAAGTATCTCAAAAGGACTGCCTCATCCTAAGGGTTCTGGCACAACAAATAGTTCTTCAAACGAACGTTCAATTTAGAAGTTATAGCCCTTTAATCGAAAATGGGTCAAATTAGGTCCAGGCCCAGTTTGAACCGGGCAGACCAACCCGACCCAACCCGATTTAGGCCGATCCGACCCGGTTCAGGTCGAACTGACCCAACCCACTAGGTCTGAACCGAACGGGCTGGGCCCAACCTGATTCAGCCCACTGGTTCACGGGCTCAGCCCGCTGGCTGGGCGCAGCCCTCTGGCTGGGTGCGGCTCGCCAGCTTGGTGCTGGGTCCGCTCCCCTCCCGAATGGATGCAGTCCATTTGGGTTCTCCAACCGGCAGTGCTAGGTTGGCACCGTCCCTCCAGCTAATCGGTCCAGTGGACCGATCTAGGGCGGGACCCACAGATGCGGGTCTGCCACTGAATGACTGGAGCTGCAACGTCTCCTCCGCAGCACACTGCCGTTGTGCTCCGCCCTCCTTCAATGCAGCCAGTGATGGCCGGTCTCCCCCTATCCACCACGACACTTGTGGGAACCGCCACCATCTTGCGGCCGGTGAGAGCCGGCCACTACCATCGGTCACTAGCGCTGCCGCACCGGCGGTGCTTCCGCAGACCACCGGTGAAGCTTCAGTGTTCCAATTTCATTCCCGTCTGCACCTATGGGCCTCTCATGATGCGGAATTCATTGTGTAGCCCTCAGTTTTACCTTGCCGTTGGGTTGTTCAGTTTCCCATGAAGAACGCAACAAAACCAAGTTCGACCGAGGGTCCAAGCCTTGTTTGGATCGCCCTGCACCCTCCATGTTAAAGTTTAAGCATGGGAAGAATTCAAACATCATCATGATAAAGTTTAAACCAAATTTGAACCCACATCAACCACCCACAAGAATAAAAATGAACGAACTATGAATCAACCCATTAGTTGGTTGATCCGTGTTCATCATATTTTGGCAAGAACAGAAGAATATAATTCATAAGTCTCTTAGAATCAAAATCAAAACCCCTACCTTGAACACGTTGGATTCATTGATGATGAAGAAGGAGAATACGTTGTTCAAAGGTGTTCGTCAGTATTCATTGATCCTTGATCAAATCCTCAATCTTCATTGGAGATGGTTTCCACCCACGCTTCATCAAGAGTTCTCCCACGATTTTCCACTCCTTTTCACCAATAGTTTGTTTAACATTAGATTTATAGAGTTTCACTCTCCACTCATCAATGCGATTCATTAATGAATTAACTAATAAACCCATTAATTACCCGAAGTTGCGGTTACACAACCAAGTGTAATAGATTATTAAATGACCTGTTAACTCTACAGTCCCACCACTGTTTTCCAACGGTTTTAAATAAATAATAAAATAAATTTTAGTTATTATTTTTTTTCTTCTAAAAAGTCCAAAAATTAATTTTTTTCATCCGACCCTTTCCGGTTGAAGTTAGGATTCACCTAATTGAATCTTGGCACTACAAATTCAATGGTGATCTTGTATTTTCAATTCAAGCACCAGTTCAAAAGTTAGAAAATCCTACCCACACGTTTACTGAAAACACCTTAAAAAAAGTTCAAAATTCCATTTTAGGCTCTCTGGGCCTCAGAATCACATGCCGTCAATTTTCACAGTCTATTAATAATTCCATATAATTAAAAAAAATTATACACAAATTCTGGGTCTTTATAATAGATGGGTTGGGAGCTCGAGATGCGGTGATGGTTGAAGCTGGTGATGATAGGACAATTTGATGTTATGCATAATAGTTTTGGACACTAGGTGGATATGATGAGTTTAGAGTGGGGATTTCCCATTGACATGGTTAATCTTTCTTGATTCTTTCATGATGCTTTCTTGATGTATTGATGGCCAAATGTTAATGATATAACTAGTTTTCCATAGTAGGATATAGTTTAATTCTTTTCAATGTGAGCTAAAATATTTAGTGGTAGGTTTGGATGAATTTTAGAGTACCCATATGATTAATAAACAACAAATAAACAATTAAATTAATAAGGTTGGTTTATGGTGTTCATAAATTTATAATAAGATACTCAAAAATTTAAGCAATAGAGTTGATAGTGCCATCAAAATTTGGCTTAAGAATTTTAAAATTTCAATCATTGAAAAATTTGAATTAATTAATGGATGATTAATTAATTAATAATAAAATTTATGCTTCTATAATTGTTTGATACCTAGACCTTAGTAGTGGTAGCGAGTGGTCCAGTGCAATGATAGTGTAAGTTGAGTCTAAGGATCGATAGTTTTTCTTAGTGTGGTTGTGTGGGATATTTCTTTATATTTTTGAATTACATACACTAACCACATACATTGGTAGGGAAACTAACACCAAAATGTTTTGGGGGGTGTTTTATCTAACATCTAGGATGGTGAGGGAATGAATGGATGCTTCTCCCCCCAATCTCCCTTAAAACATAGATGAGTAGGCATATCCCAAGCTATAAAATCTTACATTATTGAGTACGTTCCCTACTAGTGTTGTGATGTATCACAATTTTATTATACATTTATTTAAGGGAAATAATGGCTTGTGGTATAACAAATACTTGTATCCGAACATAGTGGTCATGGCTTACCATGGGTGTACAAGCATGGGTTATGATGGGTTGAGGTATAATGCATGAACAAATTCTATAATGGCTTCTGGGAATACACTTTGTTATTATTGGGATATGATGATAATGAGATGAAGACTTACATAGGATGTATGAGTGGTTGTGATACCATTTCTTGAGGTGTAGGATGAAATACAGGAGGGATGATCATAATATGTAGCCATTGGGTTGTAAGAGTGACAAACCAGTGGAGAAGTGGAAGTAGGGTACCTTATTTACATATATTATTTTGTTATAGTATGGTTTAATTTTATGTATTATTTGTTGAGTGATCCATATATAGGATGGGAAACTAGTTTTATGTATTTAGGTGACAAGTTAGATTCATTTTTTTATCACTTGGTTTTAGTATACTTCTGTTACAATTTACATGAGAGGTTACTGGGTGTATTCCACTGAGTATACATGTTATTCTCACCCTATGTATATTTAAACTATTTTTATGGTTAATTGGAATAGGGTAAAGATCAATATAGATGTTACTACCTCATAAGAGTTGTTGAGAAGCTATCAGGGGATACTAGATTTTGTGGTTACTTCATAGTTTCAATTGTGATACTTTCAATTTTCCTTTTATTTTATGTATGAAATTATATGTATTTGGATTTATTATTTTTTTTATGAATGGTGTTGGTTGGTGGTACTATTTTTCTTATTATCTCTTGTTTCTTAAAATCATCAAGGGAAATGCCTCCCATTTGGGTGATTGAAATACCCTCAGTGCTAGTCACCAACCCATGGACTATTTGAGGTGGGATTTGGGGGTCATTATCTCCCTTTATTAATTTCTTTTCTAGGTGGGGTACCTTTTTTAGGGAAGGGGTCATGATACTATGGATGAATAATGTACCAGGTGAATCATTATTTAACTCGATCCTAGATATATGAGAGTTAAAGAGGAAAAACACTTGGGTAAATAATCATCTACCTAAAACCTAGGATATTCACTAAGAATAAGAATAAATATCCAGGTTTATCTATTGTAATTATGCACTAAAAATTAAAGAACACAACATAGTTGATTGAGCCATGCCATGGTTTATCCTAGTATAAACCATAACATAGTGAGAGTCACTATACCATGGTGCCTTACATGGTGTTTCTTTAATTATATGATGACATCCAACTCCACCTATTCTTCCACTAAAGATATCATACCCAGCTAAAATCATCGTATGATAAATATTATGAGAATTTTAAATGTCTAAAATGATGAATATGACATCAAAAAATCATTATAGGGATATAAATGAATGCTTCAAAGGAGTTAAAAAATTAGATTGTTTAGTGAAATGATCAATTAATATAAGGCTGAATGTTTGAGTTCATGGAGGCCTATATAATTGGTTTGATCCTCAATCATATATGTGACACCTGTTAGAAATTCTAGAAGCTGAAAATATTTATCTATATTTCCATCCTTTATTAAAAAGATATTTTATAAAATCATGATAAAGATATAGATCCTTCTTGAGTGTTGGGAGATTTATGTAGCTCGTGGATACCCTAAGAGTAAGGAACATGTTTGTGGATTCTTTGTGATCTACATCAAGCACTTTTTTGAAGCTCAGATAAATTGGTGAAAAGAACCAAATTCATTATTTGTTTTTATTTATTACAAATGTATAAATTGATCTTGGTTTTTATTTAGGTTTTGGAGTTATTCTTACATTTTATTTTGGATGATAGTTATATCCATAAATCCCTTAAGTAATCTCAAAATTGTTTCTATCATCGTTTGGATTGATTTTCAATTGAATTAAGAAAATTAGAAAATGATATCCTAGTAATTGTGACATAATCAAGGATAAAAATAACATTTTTATTCTTGAATTATAGAACCATTACATAAAAATTGTGATAAATAAGTGTTTTTATTTCTATTTAAATACCACAACATAGTTCATGTGAAATGACCATAATGGTATTTATGAAAAACCGAGTGTTGTTTTACACATAAAATTTTCTTGGTTAGACAATAACTATTCTATGGTTGATCTACACCACAAGGAAAAATAAGGACATAATAGAGGTTGAAAATACATTTTAGAAATGGTCATGGTTTGTATGGGATTTGATTATAGAAGATCACCATGATGGTATATATATAACCAAACTGTAAACTATCTAAAATGATATGGCTAAATATATTCTACCTAAAACAACATCATTAAGACAAAATTTATTATAACCTAAAATGAAATACCAAAAATTTCTATTTTTATGGTATGAACATAAGACCAAAATGGATTAGGATCATGGATCCCATAATAAGAGTCATACCCAGGGAACACCACACCATGGTGAAAATCTATTTTAGTATAATTCTAAAGAAATTTATTTTTTTTGTTAAAATTATTAAAAAACCATTACTAATATGGGTCTGGAGGGACAAAATTGAATTCGTGGGTGGGATTTAAACCATACAAAAACGTATTGGTATATGTGATATAGGATTAAAGTGCATCTATTTGTTTAAAATAAGGTTAAATATAAAATTTTATATATTTATTTATGATTAGATCATAAATATAACTATAAAATGTTTATATTAGTAACATTATTTGAATAAATGTGTGATTCATGTAAATGATTATATAATTTATGAAATTCTTGTTATTTGATAATAAAAATATTCATAAATGGCACACATTTCTAAAATATTCAGGAGTTAATATTAAAACTATGTAAATGATATTATGAAAAGATCATATTGGATAAAATTGAATTTTTCATGTTTATCCATGCATAAATTACAATGTTTTTATAATTTATCTATGAATTGTTCATAAATGTTTATCTCATGTATAAATTTATGAAATGATCATTTATTTATTTTATTTATTACTTTATTATATATATATATATATATATGTTTTTTAAATTATTAATTGATATATTCTTCAGTTTAGAGTATTTAAATTTATTATTTTAATTATAATACTTGCATTTAAGGAGTTACATGCTTGGTATAATAATTGATTTAGTTTTATTCTACCTTGTGTATGGATTTTTTATGAGTTATGATCTTGAATTTAAAGATTTATTATTGTTTATACGTATTAGTTGTTAGAATTATGATGGAATTGTGATCTCTCTTATGTAAAGAACTATGGGTAGAGGGAATTTGGTTAGGACTTCCCACTGACTCACATCTTAGGATCTACCTAGAAAAGTATAGGTTGGATATATTTTTCTTCATGTTTACTATAGTGAAAATTATTGATTTTATATTATTATAATCCTTTATATAAAATGGTTTTATGTACCTTATGCATCAAATGTATCTGAATATGTGTAAATATTATTGGATTTTAATTTCGGTTAGTAACACAAGTTATGAGTTGTGTAAAGAGTAGAAAATAAATATGGTTTGAATATATTGATTTAGTTGAATGAATATAAGTTCAAAACTAAATCATTATAAACATGTATACATGTAAATAGAATAACATGAGATGTGATGGTGATATTAAATCCCATTTAAAAATACCAAGTGTAAGATTACTTTTAAGGAAAACAATTATCAGGACCTCGATCATTTAATGTGTTAGGTTATTTCAAATAAGGGTTACCTTGGATTATCTTATATAAAAAAATTGTGTAATGAGTAACCATAATAGGATTATGTGTTTTTTTGGAATTTTCACACGTAAAAATTATCTAGGATATCATTGGGAAGGATACTATAAGAATAATGTTAAGTTTATCCATATTATAGAATGGGAAAGGAATTTTTCTCCCAACCATCCAAGAATCATATATGATATAATTAGAATGATGACCTACCTAGATAGATAATCAGTGAGAGAAAATAAAAAATAGATTAATTGATTAGTGAAATATATATCTTTTTCCATTAATGGATATGATTTACTTAAAATAGTTCATCATTTTAGGGGTATAAAACTTAATAAAATTTCTTAGTAAATGAATGTAAAACATGATACCCATATGATAAAATATTTTTTGTAGATAAAATGGAAGCATCACCATCCAATTTAACTTTGAGATCAATCCTAGATAAGGAAGATCTTAATATAAGTAACTTCCTAGACTATTATAGAAACTTAATAATTGTTCTTAAATAAGAAGGAAAGTTTGATGTGTTTGAGTAAACAATTATAGAGAAACCACCAGTTGATGAATCTAATAAAAATATTAAAGATACTTATAGTAAGAATAGTAAATATTCTATTAACACATCTATAATGATTCTTGTTTTTATGGATGAAAAGATACAAAATAAATATTATAATATAGATTATTTTTGGATAATTGATAACATAAAAAGGCTCTATCAAGGATAAGATATACATGAGAGATATGAAGTTTTAAAATCACTCTTTTAGTATAAGATGGGTGAGGGAAATTTTTTCACTATTCATATGCTCAATATGATTGGGTATATAAATGTCTTGGAGAGACTGGCGTAATACCTTGAAATTCCATGTATTTTTAAAAAAAATATTAAATGGGATTATTTTGAGACCAGGATTTGAGACAAAATGTAATTTTGAGGCCCAGAGTGTCTGGAATGTATTTTTGAACTATATTTTAAGGTTCATTAAATAAATGTGTGAGTGGGTTTTTCTAACTTTTAAACCAATGATTGGATCAAAAATCTGGGGGCACCATTGAACTCAGAGCATCAAGATTCTCTTAGAAAGGTCCTAACATTGGCCGATGTGAGCCAATAGTGGAAAATAGTTTTTCGCCGTAAATAAAATAATTAATTAATGATTATTTTATTTTCAAATACTTATAATTCCTAAATGATAACTCAGATTGGAAATCTGAGAGTACCATTGAGTTCATGAGGGAGTTCTTCCCTTAGGCAGAGCCTAACCTTGACCAACGTGGGTTGAGGGTGAAATTTAATTTTTGGACTTTTCGGAAGAAAAATAAAATAACTTAAAAAGTTATTTTATTTGTTTTCTTCATCATTGAGTAGTGGAACGTCCATGATATGGTGTAGAGATCAGGCGATGCTGAATCTCATTAATGAATCTCATTAATGAACCTCATTAATGGAGCAGGGTGGTGATGCTGTAATGTGCATGCGTATTCCTTTTTTAATTAAACAAGGAATTCAGGGTTGATGAACAACCCTATAATTCTTCTGACGAATGAAAAAGGAAGCCTCTCCAATGATGAACACTGGCGAATCAGATGATGGTGACAAAACCCTTGGAGAGCAGATTTAGGATCAGAGATCGACAGATGATGACAAACAATCATCCTCGAGAAATCTCCTTTCCCAGGTAGGGGTTTGATGTCTTTTTGTGTGAATTGATTTTCCCCATTCCTTATTTTAAATGATGAATGCTGGTTAACTCACTAAAAATTTAACCTACAGATCGATCATTCGCGCATGATAGTTAATGATGTAGGATAAAGGGGATATTTATCTTAGTGATTATTCTTCCCTATTTTGGTTCTTTGTGATCCTACTAATAAGAATGAATCCGGTTCAACTTGAACAAGACCCCAATCATTCTTTGGCTATTCATATGTGAGACTCCTTCCCCATATTACTTCTTGCATTTCCCACTCTTCGGGGCACAACGATTAGTGGAAAATTAGCCGCGGAGGTTCCAGATGGAAGGGCCGTGACCAAGCGGGCCACGGCATTGGCACTAGGCTGTGACACCTAGCCATGACGATGACACCATGCCATGACACCCAGCTGTAGCGGCAGCACCAGGCTATGACACACAACTGCGGTGGTGGCACCAGGCCGCAACACCCAAATGCGGCAATGACATAGGGTCGTGGCGGTAGGCAGGAGGTGGCGTGTTGGTAGCGCATTGTGATGATGATAGGGGCCGCCGACACAAAGGCTAGTGGCTGGAGGTAGGTGGATGCGACCACTCAGCTACGTTAGAGGTGCAACCTGTGGTTCGCAGATCGTGGCAGTGAGCTGGACCCGCAGCTCGTCACAGGTCATGTGGAGGAATCAATCTGCATGAGCAGACCAGCTAGCCGAAAATGAGATGCCACCATCATTTCGCATGGCTTCACGAACCAGAAACTGCCCGACATTTGGTTTGGGAGAAAAATGGCTAGACTATATGGGCTGGTCCGACAAACAAAACCAGGCTGCTGGGCGGCCTAGGATGGAGGAAAACTAGCCCACAAATGTGGGCTGGGCCAGAGGGGAAACTGAGCCATTGGGTGGACCTTCAAGGCAATACCGGTCCGACTGAGTCAGACTGGGCTGAAGAACATGTGTTGGGTCTCGGGGCGACCTAGCGAGATGGACCCACGGCCGAACTGGGCCCGGTCCAGCAAAGCCCAATGGGCTTGGACAATGGGCTAGGCCGGACCAGGTCGGTCCAGACCCGATCGGGTCAGGTTGGGATGACCAAAATGGGTCGGTCCATGCGGGACTGTTGGGCTAGGTTGGTTAGGTCAGTCTGACTAAGTCAGATTAGGTATGGACACAACCGACCCTTGTTTACTAAAACGCTAATATCTTTAAGACCGGGCGTCTGATTGATGTACCGTCTATGGTGTTGGGACCCTTGCGATAAGAAGGTCCTTTGGAAATACTCTAATTGGGATTATGTGATAGTCAAGATATGAAATATGGATTTAGGAGTAGATTCTCTTGGAATCAAACACACTAGAGAGCAGGAATCCTACAACTGGTTGTAACACGAAGGATATGACGAGCATAACCTAGTGGTGCAACAGAAGAGCGTACCTTAGTGGTTCATAATACGAGGGTACCTCAATGGTGCAACAGAATAACGGACCTTAGTGGTCCAGTAGATGAGCGTACCTCAGTGGTTCAGAAGATGAGCGTACTTTAATGGTTCAACAGAGGAGTGGAACTTAGTGGTCCAAAAGATGAGCGGACCTCAGTGGTCCACCAGACGAGTGAACCTCAATGGTCCATTAGATGAGCTTACCTCAGTGGTTCATCACACGAGCAGACCTCAGTGTTCTAACTGACAAGAAAACCTTAGTAGTCTAGCAGATGAGCGAATCTCAGTGGTTCAGCATCCTAGCGGACCTCAGTGGTCTAGTAGATGAGTAGACTTTAGTGGCTCATCAGGGTCGAGTTCCTCAGTAATACGAGATTTTCAGCTTTACGAATGATAAATCTTACTTTCTATACTTTGATTTATACATGGTGTGAGAGGTATTTGCTGTTTGATTTTTCTATGTGATCCTTCTTTGTGGTCTTTCCTTTGTGGATTTGGGGTCCCTAATGATTATTGTGTTACTTACCTCTGCACAGGCTTTTCCCACATGTGTCATGACTCCTTAAGGTAATCGACACTTCGATGGTGACCTTGGTGGTCTGGGACTAGGTGGTGCTTAGTGAGATAGAAAATATGGGTGTACTTATATGGATATAGGAAGCAACCATCACTTACCCTTCAAGTTGGGTCTTTAGTGGACATACCATGGCATTTGTACTTTCCTTTGTGTTTTTGGGCTTTTATTCTAGCTCATTTTTACTTCTAGTTCTACTATACTCTTGGTAGTTGTCTCAGTGAAAGTTTTGGTTTACTTTGTGTTTACTTTCCGTAGCTTGATCTTTGTTCATGTGTACAAGTTTAAAGGCAATTTCATTCCCTTTTTGGTATATTCACTTTTGGTGGTAGTTTCTAGGACCTAGCCTATGGAAGGCGGGATTGGGGTATTCTCAACACGGGCCCTCAAGGACGGGTTGTGACAAAGTGGTATCAAAGGAGGTAGGTTATACTATAAGAACTAAGAGTCTATAAATTTTGATGGGGAAACAGTGTTAAGTGTTTCACGTTCAACTTTCAGGCTAGGGAGTCCAACGCTAGTTTGGCGGTCGACGTATCCATACACCAGGACCATGAATTCTGTTTTCCAACCTAGTATATGAAAACAATGGTTGCATGTGTCTTTGTATGATTTCTCATGATCTTTCTGAGTCAGAGTAAGCTCAACAGGTATAATCTATTGACCGTGGTTCATCTTGATCTCTTTTAGGATGCCTCCATGCAGACAGTCATCCGGGATTCCAGTAAATGACCACGAGGATGGTCCACAGATTGATGAGGCTTCAATACATGGATAATTTCCTGAGATGGCACCATTGGGTAGTGTCCTAGCGATACCACCTCCCATTGGTCATCAGTTACTACCGGCACTACCGGTAGAGGATGCACATATGATCAATGCCTTACATGAGTTCTAGTGACAGAGACCTCTCAGGTTTAGGGGAGAGATGGATCCTTAGGTCGCTGAGGATTTGCTGTAGGTAGTGACGTGGGTCTTCCACTTAGTGAGGATGCCACTTGACCAGATAGAGGTTCTAGAAGTGAGGCTTATACAAGGCTCATTGGGTAGATAGTGTAGTTTGACCATCCATACTCACAAGGAGGTGACCCTCACCTGGTATGACTTTGAACGACTTTTCAGGGAGGAGTTATTCCCCGTGACTTTGTGCTCTGTGCACAAATAGGATCTACTTCACTTATAGCAGGGCGAACAGACAGTGGTTGAGTACTCTGTGATGTTCACAGACCTCTCCCATTATTATATAGATATGGTATGTGGCCCTTTCTTCAGGGCCCAAATCTTTGAGTAGGGGCTCTGATGGGAGATCAAGGCATCAATGATTTCCCTCATCATCCCTATGTAGGCTGGGGTGCTGGAGTGAGATCTACTAGTATAGAGCTTCCTTACTGAGCAGGCACCGATGGTGGGAGCTACCACCGGGCGATGGCTAGCTGAGTCATCTGTGGAGGGTATCTGATAGATGATGTAGAGGCCTAAATGGGCTAGACCATTCAGAGGATGACCCCAAGAATCATGGTCTTTAGTACGAGTCTCCCAGATTAGAGAGAGTCATCAGGGGAGTAGAGTATGATACGCATGTAGCGGGTAGAGGCACATGGATTGAGACTACCTGAATCACCACAAAAAGGACCGACAGACAGTCGACAGACCATCGAGGCAACAACATAGATAGGAACAAGGCATTCCACTAGGCGGATGATGTAGCAGATGAGCAGGAATAGTGGTATGATGTGGGTGTATGTATGAGGTACTACCACCACCAACCCCAGGTGGTCCGACATGGGCTCCAAGAGCAGGTGGACATGGGAAGTCTCATCTTTAGGAAGTCGAGGAATACAATCCCAACATCCTCAATATAATATGAGGTACAATCTATGTCTTCTCTACTTTATCTGTAGTGATTATAGACACAGTTTCCAGTCACTCTTTCCTTTACACAGACCTTGTTTAGAGCTTAAAAATTCTAATTGATCCATTGGATCGATCCTTACAATTAGAGACTCCTAGAGGAAGGGATTCAACGATCACACATTGGTTCCGTTAGTGTGAGTTTACTCTTGGAGACGAGAGCTTCAGATGGGATCTCCTAGTAGAAACGTTGAGGACTTATGAAATCATTCTGGGTATGGAATGGCTATCAACAGTCCATGCTATGATTGATTGTTTTAGGCGCATAATGCAGTGTATCCACAAATATGGGACCAGGTTTTCATTTATTAGTGAAAATGAAACCAGAGCAATGCTGGATGGAATAAAACATAGGATGGTGTCACTGATTACTCATCAGTTGGTCAGAATGACCCTTGGTTCAATGGATGAGACAAGTCCACAGTTTCCTATAGTGGTGGACGAGTACGAGGATATATTTCCAAAGGATGTTCTAGGACTACCTCCTCATAGAGAGGTAGACTTCTATATTGATCTGTACCCCAAGAATACACTGATATCTACACCTACATATCGAATGTCTCCTGTAGAGATCTGGGAGTCGAGGGTACAGTTGGAGGACTTGTAGAAGAAGGGGTTCATAAGGACCAACGTTTCACCATGGGCAGCCCCAGTGTTTTTTTCCAAGAAGAAAAACAAAAGCTTGAGGTTATGTGTGGATTTACAGAGCTTGAACCAAGTGATCATGAAGAACAAGTATCCTATAATAAGGATTCATGACCTCTTGGATCTGCTGAAGGGAGTGATATGGTTCTCTAAGATATACCTCAGATCATTCTATCACCAACTTCAAGTACGAGATGCGTACATATCGAAGATGACTTTCAGATGTCACTACGACCACTAAGAGTACTTAGTGATTCCGTTTGGCATGATGAATGCCCCAATAGTCTTCATGGGACTCATGAACAAGATATTCCAGCTGTACTTAGACTTTTTTGTAGTGGTCTTCATTGATGACATCTTACTGTATTCAGCGTCTGAGGAGGAGCATGCGATACACCTGGGGATGGTTTTGGACTCACTCTGAAAGCATCTACTTTACAGAAATCTCTCAAAGTGTGAGTTATGGATACGAAAGATCCACTTCCTGTGACATGTTATCTCAGAGGATGGAGTTGTGGTGGATCCAATGAATATTGAGGCAGTGCTTTCTTGGGAGCCACCCAATAGCATTATCAAGGTGCAGAGTTTCCTTGGGTTGGATGGGTACTATCGGAGGTTTGTACCCAACTTCTCTAAAGTGAAAGAACCCATGAAAGTGTTGACAAAGAAAGGAAAACCCTTCGTGTGGATAGAAGTATGCCAGTATAACTTTCATTAGTTGAGGTAGTGCTTGAAAAGTGCTCCTATATTGAGGTTTCTAGAAGAGGGCACTGACTATGTGGTTTACTCTGGTGCATCAAGAACTGGGCTTGGTTGTTTACTGATGCAGGGGAAAAAAGTAATTACTTATAGATCACGACCGTTGAGACCACATGAGCATAATTATGCAACTCATGACCTTGAGTTGGAAGCAATAGTCTTCACACTGAAGATGTGGAGACACTACCTTATGGGTGAAGGATTCATCATCTACTCTGACCACAAGAGTCTCAAGTATATCTTTTCTCAAAAGGATATGAATCTGAGATAGCGACGATGGCTAGAGTTCCTCTAGGACTATGACTTCGAGATAGTCTATACTCCTAGAAAAGGGAACGTAGTGGCAGATGCTCTCAGTAGGATATCGAGTTAAAAACTACTGAACAAGACCTCCGAGAAGTTTGTCTTTCTTAAGATATCCTTTGTGGATAGAGATGCGACAACTTATCTTTAGTCGATGGTAGTTTCCCCTCCACTCTTACAGTGAGCCAGGGAGGCACAACTCGGAGATTTCAGATATGAGACCATACGTTCCTAGATGTCTATAGGGCATTCCCCTAATGGATATTCTAAAGGTGGGGAGCACGTCATATTTTTTAGAGGATTCACCATTGTACCGATGGAATTACGGGAGGAAGTATTGAGGGAGTTCCATAAATCTCTTTTGGCGGTACATCCAGGTGTGGAAAAGATGTACCAGGACCTCCAACATAAGTATTGGTGGTTGGGGATGAAGAAGGTAGTGGTGGAGTTTGTCTTGAGATGCCTCACTTGTCAGTAAGTGAAGTCTGAGAACGAGGTTCCAGAAGGTTTGATACAACCCATCGAGGTACCAGAGTGGAAGTGGAATGGGATATCAATAGAATTCATGATGGGATTACCACTTATGTATAGTGGGAACAATACCATCTAGGTGATCGTAGACCGACTCACCAAGTCTGCCCACTTATTACCCATTCAAGAAAAGGGATCAATAGAGAGCTTAGTATTCCTCTACATGCATGAGATAATTCAACTCCATGGAGTCCCATCTATGATAGTCTCAGATCGTGATTCAAACTTTACATCTCAGTTGTGGAATGGATTACAAGAGGTTTTTGGGACTCAGCTGCACTTGAGCACATCCTTTCACCCACAGATGGATGGTTAGACGGAGTAGACCATATAGACCATGGAGAAAATGCTTCATGCTTGCATTATTGATTTTGGTCTCAGTTAGGAGGACCAACTACCACTGGTGGAGTTTACATACAACAATAGCTACCACTCTACCATTAGTATGACACTGTTTGAGGCCTTGTATGAATGACCATGCATGTCGCTGTTAAGCTGGAAAAACCCAGGGGATTCAACACTCATGGGTTCAGAGATTGTAAAAGCTACAACTAAGAAGGTGCAGGTCATCCGAAAGCAGATGAAGACTGTATAGAGCCGAAAAAAGTCCTATACTGATAGGTGACAGATACCCTTGGAGTTCAAAGAGGGGGACCACATATTTTTATGGGTCTCTCCTAGATGAGGGATACAAATATTTGGTTAGGCTGAAAAATTATCTCTAAGGTTCATTGGGTCTTTCCTGATACTGCATAGAGTGGGTGTGGTGGCGGACCGCTTGGATTTATCTCCATAGTTAGAGAGGGTGCACAATGTCTTCCACGTATCCCATTTGAGGAGATACATTCAAAAACCTTCTCACATCATCGACCATGGAGATCTAAAGATTGACAATGAGGTGACTTTCAAAGAGTACCTGGTAGAGATAGAGGATCAACAGGAGAGGATCCTTCATGGATGGTCGATTCCTCTAGTTCTTATTCATTGGTAGCATGAGAATCTCTAGGAGAGAACGTGGGAGTGGGAGGTTTAGATTAGTGCTCAATACCCCCATTTGTTTGATTATCCCTTGTTTTGGATTACGAGGATGTGAAGACCTAAAGGGGAGAGTAATGTATTACCCCTAAATTCTGTGTATTTTTTTTAAAATCAAATGGGATTATTTCGAGATGAGACTCTGAGACGACACATAATTCTGAGGCCTGAAGTGGCCAGAATGTATTTTTGAACTATTTTAAGGTTTATTGAATAAACCTGTGAGTGGGTTTTTCAAACTTTTAAAACAGTGCCTAAATAAAAAATTTGAGGGCACCTTTGAATTCAGAGCATCGAAATTCACCTAGAAAGAGCCTAACATTGTCTGGTGCAGGCCAATATTGGAAAGTAGTTTTTGGCCGTAAATAAAATAATTAATTAACGATTATTTTATTTTCAAATCGTTATAACTCCTAAAATGTAACTCAAATTGGAAATCCGAGAGTACTGTAGAGATCTTGAAGGAATTATTTCCTTAGGCACCCTGACCTCAACTAGAATAGGTCAAGGGTGAAAGTTAATTTTTGTAATTTTTGGAAGTAAAATAAAATAACATAAAAAGTTATTTTATTTGTTTTCTTCATCGTTAAGCAGTGGCATGTCAGTGCTGGAGTGCATCGATGAGGTGATGCTAAATCTAATTAATTAATCTCATTAATTAACCTCATTAATGGAGTAGGGTGGCGACACTACAACGTACACACATATTCCTTCATTAATTAAAGAGGGAATTCAGGGTTGATGAACAACCCTAGAATTCCTATGACAAATGATGAAGGAAGCCTCTCCAATGATGAACGATGAAGAATCAGATGAAAATGATGACACCCTTGGAGAGAATATTTGGGATTAGAGATCGATGGATAATGATGAACGATCATCCTAGAGCAATCTCTTTTTCGAGGTTGGTGTTTGATGCTTTTCTGTGTGAATTTCTTTTCCCTGTTCCTTATTTTAAATGATGAATATGGGTGAAATCATGAACAAGTTAACCCGTGGATCTATCAGTCATGCGGGATGCTTAATGATGTGGGATAAAGGGGATATTTATCTTAGTGATTATTCCACCCTATTTTAGTTCTTCGTGATCCTGTTAACAAGAATGCATCCGGGTAAACACAAACAAGACCCTGAACATTCTTTGGGTGTTCATATGTGTGACTCTTTTCCCTTTTTACTTATTGTTTTTTCCCGTTATTTATGGTGAAATAGTTAGCCGAACATCGGTTGTGGAGGCGCCAGGCGGAAGGGCTGCGACACAACGCCACGACACCTAGCTTCGGCGGCAGGTGGCGCGCAACGGTGATGACAGGGGCTACCGGTAAGGAGGACAACCGCTGGAGATTAGTGGATGTGGCCACCCAACCATGTTATATGTGCAAGCCATAGTCTACGGACCACAACAGTGAGTTGGAACCACAAATCGTTGTGGGTTATGTGGATGAACCGATTCGCCTGAGTGGACTGGCTACCCAAAAACGCGATGCCACCCAAGCGCCACATGGCTGTATGAACCGGATGCCATCCAGTGTTAGGGATAGAAGTAAACTGGCCTGCCAATGTGGGCAAGCTGATGAACTAAACTAGGCCACTGGGCAGCCTGGGCGGGAGGAAAATCGGCCCACTGATGTGGGTTGGGATGGAGGGGAAACTGGGCCGCTGGGAGGCCCAAATAGGAAGTATCAGTATAACCGAGTTAGACTAGGCCGTAGAACACAGACTGAGCTAGAGAACATGGATCGGGTTGCTGGGCGACCCGAAGGGCTAGAGATATGGCCGAACTGGGTCGGGTCCAGCAAAGCCCAATGGGCTTGGTCAATGGTCCAAGTCGGACCGGGTTGGTCCAGACCCAACTAGGTTGGGTCGGGATGACCGAAAAAAGTTCGGGCCATACGAGACCCCCCAACCGGGATGGTCAGGTCGGTCTGACCAAGTCTGACTAGGTCTGGATGCAACTGACCCCTATTTACTAAAATACCAATATCGTTCAGACCGAGCATCCGATTGGCGTGTTATCTATGGCGTTGGGACCCTTGTGATAAGGAGGTCCTTTGTGAATAATCTAAGTGAGATTTGGTGACAGAAGAGATATAAACAATAGATTGAGGTGTAGATTATCCTGGAATCTAGTTGAATGGAGAGCGGGAATCCTACAACTAGCTGTAACATAAAGGATATGATGAGAGGACCCCAATGTTCTAGCAGACGAGCATACCTTATTGGTTGAGCAGACGAGTGTACCTCAGTGGTTTAGAAGATGAGCGGACCTTAGTGGTCTAGTAGACGTGCATACCTTAGAGGTTCAGCAGATGAGCATACCTTAGTGGTTTAGCAGAGGAGCATACCTTAGTGGTCCAGTAGACGAGAAGACCTCAGTGGTCCAATAGACGAGTGGACCTCAGTGGTCCAACAGATGAGCATACCTCAGTGGTTTAGTAGACGAGTGAACCTTAGTGGTCCAACAGATGAGCAGACCTCAGTGGTCTTGTAGATGAGTGGACCTCAGTGGCCCAAGAGCTGAGCAGACCTTAGTGGTCCAGTAGCCGAGCAGACCTCAGTGGCTCATCAGGGATGAGTTTCTTTGCAGTATGAGATGTTTTAGCTTTAAAACTGATAAATATTACTTTCTATACTTTGAGTTACACATAGTGTGAGCTATCTTTACTGTATGATTTTACCATGTGAACTTGCTATGTGGTCCTTCTTTGTGGTCTTTCTTTTGTGGATTTGGGGTCCCTACTGAGTATTGTGTTACTCACCCCTTCATGGAATTCTTTCGCACATGTCATGCCTCGTGATGGATATTAATGGTTCGATAGAGACCTTGGTGATCCAGGACCAGGTGGTGCTCAGTGATATGGGACATACAAGCGTACTTATATAGCTACAGGAAGCTACCTTCACTTACCCTTTAGATAGGGTCTCGAGCAGAAAAATCATGGCAGTTTTACTTTCCTTGGTGGTTTTTGGATTTTATTCTGCCCCCTTTGTACTTTTAGTTATTCTGTACTCCCAGTAGTTCTCTCAGTGACAGTTTTGGTTTAATTTTTGTTTACTTTCTGCAACTTGAGCTTTGTTCATGTGTACAGATATAAAGGAAAATGACCCCTCTTTTTTTGATATATTTCCTTTTGGTGCTAGTCTCTATCCCCTGGCCTATAGAAGTTGGTCTTGTGGTAGTCACGACACGAGCCCTGGGGGAAAGGTTGTGATAACTGGATTCATCACTCAGGCTTGATCAAGCCACAAACTTTATTCTATAATTTCTTTTGAAAATAATCTGATAGTTTATTGTGAATTATAATATGAATGAGTTTAATAAATTTTTACCTAATCTCCTCAATATGTTGAGGATTATTGAGTAGGAAATAATAGGTCTCAAATCAAGTTCTATGATGATGTTATAAAAAGGAATGGGTAATTTTTTTAGCTAGAAGGAGAATAAGAGAGTCCGTGGAAAGTCTACACCAACTTCTAAATAGAATAAAGTTGGTTCTTAGAAAGGGAAGTGTTATCAATATAGGAAAACTAGATACTGGAGAAGAAACTATCTAGAACACCTGAAGGGGTGCAATAAACTCTGTATAGAGTCCACTTTAGGTATTAATGTTATATAAATCAATTATTATATTTTTAAGTGTATATAATACCTATCATACATTAAAAAATTGTTTTTTAATATGTATAGGAATTAAAAATTGATGGAGGATTGATGATTATGGATTGAAGTATGCATTCAAGTGATGAAGTAATAAGTTTCTATATCAAGGAATTTTATTTTATAAATTACCTAAAATCTTGGATAAATTTGGAATAAAATATGTATATTTGGAATCTAATTTGTTTTCACTTATATGATGAGTGATACTTATAAAAAATGGATTTTTTATGAATAAATGCGATGATTGTTTGATACACATGGTTTATGGTTCATCAAATTCTATAAATGTCTAAAAATAATATAAGGATTAAATGAGTTTTATCCTGGATAAAAATATTTTATCCAAGATATTTGTTAAAATATGATAGAAAAGAGTTCCCAAAACCTTCAATCTAATATTTTAAAGAATAAATTCTTCTTTTTATAATATTGATTCAAGCATATAAAATACCATATTTGATATGGCTGGCAATATTGTACTTGTTAAATATTACCACTAAAGGAAATAAGTTCGATTTTCTTACCTAAAAGTCTTTATGTACATCTTAGTATGATATCCTAAATATAATATAGTTTCTAAGAGTCTAGTGAAAGTATATTTTGACTAATATAAGTTAAATTATAGAAAATAAAAGATTATTCCTTTTAAAATTGAAATAGTATGAAACTTTATATTCTAAAATAGTTTAGGAAATTTTGGTAAAGAAATATTAATATAAAGTGTTTCATTTTTTACCAAATGATCTAAAATGGAAGGTTTTAATGGAAAAGTTATAAGATGATGAATATAAACTTGAAAATAGATCTTAGTAGAAAACACAAGTTATTAAAATCACAATATTTGATGTTGTGAAGTTAAGATATTTGAATATTATGTTCAAGGATTTAAAAAAGAGGATAATGGATTTGATCTCACAATTATTCAAACATGATTTCTTTATATATGTTACCCATTAAAGGAGTTCTTTGGGAGGGTTTTATCAGATGGTCACATAGTAATGCAGTAGGAATTATATTGAGATGTATTGAGTTTAACAAAACCATAGAAGTGCGGAAAACATAAGGCCTCTCCAGCAGTATATCATATGAGATATGATATGATATGATATGATATAATGTATTGTATTGTTATTATTATTAAGAGTAAGAATATAAAAATGTATTATGTTATATAAAAGGAAATATACACTTTAGAATTCTTCTATGCTAGATGTATATATTTTGGGAAGTAAAATGATAATTGACAATTCAAAGTATGATTTTGAGTTTTCCCTAACTGATTTTATTTATGGATCATTATAGATTGTGATGAAATATTAAGGTTAACATGAGTGTTTTTTCATATTGATATATGAAAAATGATCACAGGACACAAAATGAGTTTTGTGTACTGGATGAACCTCTAAGTATACCACCTGGAGTGTCATACACTATGTATTTGATATGATAGTGGTGTATATTTCATATTTAATCCTTATACCTAAGGTTTGGAATATATATATCATGAGAATTTTTATATTTTGATACCTTTCTTACACCATCTTTGATGTTGATATAATCAAGGGTTGTTGGGTATGTTGCTGATCATGTCATCAGTTAAGGATCAATTTGAATGAGAATCTATATAATTTGGTCTCATTATATCATTTTTTAAACAATGAGGTTGAAATATTATAGCATTATATGAAATTATCAATTAATATAAGTCTATTTTTTTAGTTTATGGAGGCCCACATAAGTGGTTCAATCCTTAATAATGTGTGTGACTCTTGTTAGAACTCTATAAAGTAAAAAATCTCTGGTTATAATTTTCTCTTATCTATAAATATGGTTATACAAAAATGTGATAAGTAGAGAGATCCTTCCTACACATCAAGTAATTCATGCACCCCATGGATACCCTTGGAAGTAGGAACCTTTTGGCTGCTTCTCAGTGATCCACATTAAACACTTATTTGAAGCTTATATCAACTAGTGAAAGGAATTCCCTTCTATCTTTGTTTTTATTCATTCCAAATTTATAAATAGATTCTATTTGTTATTTGGGTTTTGGATCTTATCTTTTTCTACATTTTGGATGACAGTTATCCCTCTCAAATCCTTCCATATCATTAATATTCTCTAACCCAAGGTTATGGGTGAATAATAATAGATACATGTATATCTCATCATCAGTCTCTAACATAGAGAAGTAGGTGTGAATAGAAAAAATACTCGAATGTCATCATCAATCTCTAACCCAACTTTGTGGGTGAGTATAAGAGTAGTCACTCTAGTGTATCATTTTTATCGGCATGAACTAACCACTAGATTACATCATAACAAAAAAGTGACGTGAATAAGAAAAGAAATTACACTACCTAACTCATAATCGATCTATCAAACACTTATAATTTATACATGATAATCTAAAATCCTTAAAAAATTATACAAGATTTCCATATCCTTATCATATAAAATCCAATGACATGTCAGTGTATTTTATACAATTATTATGATTCATAAAGGCACTGTAGTAATAAATTATAAATATTCACATCATAGTATCATATTCATATTATTATTAGTAATTAAAAGTATTATCATGAGATTCCCATGCCATTATCATATTTTATCCACATTGACTGAAATCTAACTTTTTATTTCAAAAACACTTTTAAGGAAAAAGTGAGAAACAAAAAAGGTTAAAAAAACATTAAACATCATAATATATCAAAAAAATCATTAAAAACAATATTAAGCCTATTTAAAACCTTCTCCCGATATAATTTCCAATGTATAAAAGTTAACTTTGTATCCGAATCCTCCTTGATAGAGTGTTCAAAATGGTCAGCCATATTTTCTTAAGTATGAATGTGATACTATAAGTTTATATTTCATTCATTGAATCCTCTTGAGAAAATATTATACTAATTTTTTATCCATACACACTACTCGATATTATTGTCAAACTAAATCACCTTTTTGGATATCCTGTCAACATCCACTTGTGAGGGATTAATCAAGAATGCATCCTCCAACATTTATTCCTTATAATGCATAATCAGATACATTTTTTTTAATTTTTTGTGTCCTCTACACCTTCCTCCGATTACTGTTCATCCAGACCGCCCTTAGCGGTGTTGTCCATAACCAAAATGACCTCACTGGTGACAAGATCCACTACTTTAGAGCCTCCCAACATCTGATTTTGAGATTTCTATGAGCCACCAACCAATCCTTGATCTCCAGAATCACTACAAATAACCATTTTTTCCATTCTTAAGGTTCATGTTTTCCTCCATCTCCTGATCCTTTATATATGTCTGATAATCCAATTTCTTTGTCCCACTCTTTTTGACAAACTTTTTTCCATTGGTTTAGGTAAATGAGAATAGTCCTTACGCCCTTTGGTCTTATTCCTTTTGAGTAGAATGCTTTTACATGAATCCTGATTTCCTTTCTGACCATTATTACTTCTTAAGAAGCGAATAACTCTACTAATTCTTTCAATTGCACTGTCATATGAGAAAATACTAGAAAATCCTCACCTAAATCTTCCCCATAGGATCCCTACCCCTCAGTGGAGTTCTCTGCTCCTGCTGGAACATGCTCTTCCTAAATCAGCCCCTCAATTCCTAAACCTTCAAAATGGTTACCAAGTTTAATAGTTGGTATATACCATCTAGAAATTTACTTATTAACTACATTCACCCAAACCCCTATTCAACTTGAGTTACCTTCCTTAAATTATCTTGATCAATGAAACCCATTAGACCTTCCTTCCCCGCCTCTTGAAGCACCACCTCATGAGCCGATTCTCCACCATGTCACACTTGTTTGACGTATAAGGGGGATTTTAGTAAATTGTCGATTGGATCCAAATAATTAGCTATGAGCATCCCCTCATCCCCCCTCAATCAGCTTGAGCATGCATTGTTGATAATAGATCAACCAGATCACAACTAAAATGGTTGAAGATGCCTTCCATCTTCAGGCCAGGATTAATGGGACTTGAATCTTTCTGAATGAAATTATTATGAACTGTCTCATTACTAACCAACTAAACATAAGCAAGTCCAGTGCTGTAATTTGTCCCCAAAACCTATCGTGCAAGTAGTTTACTCAGACCATACCCTCCTTTATGATGAAATTTAGATAGAAAATGACCCATATGTCTGCACAATGAGAAAAAGTCAGTATAGGACTCAAAGACCACTACTTGTCGACACAAGAATTCTTCTCCAGCAGAAATCCATACCCACTCCACCAGAGGCTTTGAAACATCCATTTCTACCCAAATATGTAGATTAATTAGATGAAAAACAAAATCCATTCTACTATTAGAATACGAATAGTGACCAAAAAAATTTCCAAGCATATGTATAATAGATAGATTTTGAAAAGGTAATGGGAGTTCAAGAAAGATTACCCAAATCACCATGGTAGGTGTATCACGATTCATATAAAAATCATAAGACTATTGAAAGAGGTAGAAGATACACCCATTTCATTTTTGAGGGGCTCTGGACCATGCAAGAATAAATTCTTCCATTGATACAAACCGAATCATCATATGATTTCTGTCAAGAAGACCAATTAAAAATTCATCATTTTTAGTGGTAGATTTATCAACAATGAGCTCAATCCACATCTATGAATAAAGTTTATGTTTTTATTCAAAATCATTATCATACACTATGTACTTTATGATAAGTCTAAGTAGCTCACATTATTACAAATTTCCCTCACCATCCTTTAAAAATTCACATCACCCACATTATTTATAGAGTCTAAATTATCTCTTTGAATTAATAGTCATTAACATATAATCATCACATATATTATTTATTCATGTCATCTTGATTTATAAATAAATTAAATTTTGGTAAATTCTATATCACTTTATCTTGAGTATGAATTTAGTTATACAAATTATTCACTATGTCTTTTTTATTGATTCAAATCATCATTTTGATTAATTTATGTCCTCCTTGATAAATATATATAACTATAAAAATCTCATGCCATATAAAATTATTTTACAAATCTCAAAGTAATCCATTTTATCAAAACATTTAAATGTGGAATTTATAAATCATTTAATAAATAATATCCTTAATTTATATTAATAATTCAACCACACCAGTAATAATAGACTATGTTATCACTTTGGGGAAAAAACTTTTAAACCATCTGAAGTAAACATCACTAATAGAAGAATTTCACTAAAGGTTTACATAAGAATGAGATAACATGAGTTCACATGTCCCATTTAATAAAAATTCATTAAATTGAAATTATATAAGTTCACCAAAATCATCCAAAAAGTGTTCCATTATATCCAAAAAAGTAAAAAGGAGTCCAATATAAATTTTAGTGTAAAACAATGATCTCACATGAACTACCATGATCTTGTTACCTTCCTTTCTCATCTTGAGTGACACTTAACACCCCTATGTTCCAAAAAATGGGCCCATCACCACACCAACTCACACTAATTTCTCAGGCATCCAATATTTGATTGTATATTCAAGATCAATCCATGATACACTTATGAATGCATTCCATATAGCCTTTCTAATAATAATTTGATCCAATAATCATATGAGTGTGGTTTGTGTATCTAGATACCCATATTTTTACCCTTCACATAGCTACATAGTAACCACCTAATATGAAGATAAGATTTTTAGGAGAGCTCCAATCCATAAAGCTTGATCACATAATAGGAATGAATACATAGACCTTACCTCTCCATACAATTATGAATTGGATAGTCTTTATTACTCTGTTATATACTAATTATCTTCCACTATCTTTAATTGTACGTCACCACCTACAGTGGTAACCTAGAGAGAGAAAGTTCCTATTTTCTTGGAATTTTCATAGTTTGTTCATTATATCACAAGGATTATAAATGAATAAAATTTTAAATACATAAAAAGTTATAGAGAAGGTGTAATTAAATAAAAATTATCTCTTTAATATATTTAAATATAAATACCAAATCATCACATTCATGGTCTCATTATATTTGTTTCTTTATGATAAAAATAGTAGTGTATCATTTTTAATATGAATCATTATGATTTGAAGTTATTATAATTTTATTTAAAAAATGATGTTAAAACATCTATCTAAAATGTCTCTAAAACTAAAATTCACAATTTAAAAATCCTTATATACTTAAAATTCTATTGAAATAAGGATTCAAAATATATATGCCAATATAAATAAATTTTACGTTTAAGCCTTCATATATTAGAGAAAATTTTAGAATTATCCAAATTATCTCTAATATTAAACTCAATAAATAACTCAGATTGATTCCATTACAATTTCAAAATAATCTTAACTGTTAACTCTCACTATACTTGAGTTCCATGTTAAAATTTAATTCATATAAGAGGAAGTAAAAGAATGTAATATGAAGGCCTTTAATTATCACATAGAGAATGTTGGATCAAAGAAAAATACCACTCACTAATGAATCCCTAATATTTGATAAACTTAGATCATTCTGGTGGAAGCCTCTATATAGATAATTATTTAGGTTAAGCTTTAAATTCTAATTTTCTATAAATTATAAATATTTAAATAATTAAGTCAAAAATTAAATTTTACATAAACATATTATTTTTTAATTTTTTTTCAATGAAACAAAAAATCCCAACGATGCTATAAAAAATTATAAATTATTACTTAAAAAGGAAGATCCTCATCTTGGAATCATTGATGATGTTTGTTTCTTAATATTACACCTAGTTAAGGTGGTAATTACATTTTTACCCCTTTCATTCAAAATCAACATTTTATTTCAAAAATTTCCATGGTTCTCAACAAAACCACTAAAATACCCCATTTAATAAATATAAATGTTAATGAAGCCAATGAAATTGAAACATGTTTTAAATTCTAAGTATAGGCTAATGTATTCCCAGAATAAACCTAAAATAATAAATTCTATCTACTTTTAATCTTTTCATCCTTGAAAAGAAAAAAAATTATATATATATTGATCATTTTATCTAATTTTCTATTTGTAAATTTTATTCTAAAAACAATATAAAATATAATGTAAAAATTTCTATAATCTATTGAATTTGTTTCCACAATATCAAGATAAAATAAGAATTCCAAAGTAGAGTAATGAAATCTACTAAAAAAATTCCCTCAATCTCAAGTGAAAAATATATCAAGAAAAGATACCAATGAAAATATAACATCATATATATTCACCACTTAAGTTAAAATTTATTGGATATATGATCAACAGAAATGTATCATCACATTTCAATGAATAATACATGTAACATAACACACTCTTATTATAAGGATCACCCATGTTACACCTTGATTCTTATGATGTTTTTAGTATATTTTAAACTAAGAACAATTAAGTTTCACAATTAGATAATGGTTTAGGGTAAACTATATGAGCCATAGGAGAAATTATGTGAGGTGGTGGAGATACTAAGGTATATCACATGGTTTATGCCTAGTTTTAGGAAAATCATATGCCTTGCTGTAGAGGGGTGGTAGTGGTTATAGCACGGTTGGTTCATAGTTTGTCTAACTATGCAGCCTAACCATGCAAGGCATTTTGTGATTCCTATTAAAGGGAGAATGTTTGGTTCTTGGTTTGTAAAACTGTGTGGCCAAACCATGGGGATTCCAAGAATTTCTTTAAAAGGGGGAAATAAACTAAATTACCCCTCATGTTTTTTAGAAACTCCCCCTTCCTCCCCCATTAGAATTTCATAGACTAGGAGTTCTTTGAAACCCTTCCCCCTTATCCAAAAATTGATTTAGAGGTGAATTTATGGTGATATTTGGACGTTTTTGATGTTAAAATCACCTTACAACAACCTATTATCTCATCTTTATTCCTCATCTATAATTTTAGAGTTTTTTAGTCTATTTTTTAATTAATCTACCAAATCAAGGTGGAATAATCCATTTCTCATGGGGATTTTAATGGGATTGTGTAAAGGAGATCCAGATATGACTTTGAAACATCATTGTTTGGAGTTTTATTAATGTATTCATTCATGGGGAATTTTATTAGGGTTTTCCTAATGAATTAATTTAATTAGTTATTGTAATGTTTTTTTTCACTTAGGTCTTTTCTTGGGAATGGTGTTGGGAGTCTATTATGGACCACCCATGGTGGTTACTTGGTGTTTCAAAAATAGGTTAACACCTCAGGATATTGGATATCATTATTCCATTTTAAATCAAATGGTTAAGTTAATTGTTAAATACTGATATTGAATGTTTTTGTTTCTTGTCATGAGGTTATCACTTAGGTGGTCAAGATGAGCTCATTTAGATACTAAAGAGTTTGTACAGGTCTTGGATAGGCCTTGTAAAAATCCATCAATACTTAGGAATGTTTGGTAAAGCTTAATTAATTATATAGGTGGTCTAAGAGCTGTACTCATAGTATTTTTAATTTACTTACATTTGGATATGTTATATTACTTAAATCCCATATGTGGTGTGTTTACTTCCTTGGTTAATTAAATATTTTTGGGTTTTAAATTACTAATTTTGACCTTCCATGGATACTGTTGGATCTATTTATGTTTATAAGACCAAACTTACAACCTCTCATGGGGTGTTCTGTATCTTGAAAATGTTAAAGTGGGGTTTTAAAGGGTAAACTAGGTGGGTTATGATTTTATTGTTTTAATGGTTAAGGGATACTTGGTAGGTCTTAGTAATGAATGTTTTACAATATATTGAAAGGATTAATTGGATTTTTTTTATGTGCTAATATATTACGAAAGTACTAAGAGGCCTTTGAAATAATTTTAACCTTGTGTGTTTGTTTTTGACCCAATTTTGTGTTTCAAAAGGGTAAAGATATGTTTGAAGTGTATTTTATTTTAAAGTGAGGCATTTACCTCCTTTCTATTTTTAAAAAGGGGGTTTAGGGTGAATTTCAAATGTTAATTTGAAAAGGGCATGTGGTTTCCCTTATGGAGAAATGATTTAATAGATCTTTTAATGGGGTTTTTTGGTAATGAAGGATTTGTCCTTATTTTGAGTTTTTTAATGGTAAAGATGTTGAACCATATTAATTGAGAAATGAAGGAATGGTTTAGGTTCCAAACTAATTATCTAGGCATAGGTAGTATACTATATGGACTATGTGTCAGACTAAGGATATGGATACTGATGGTTTGGTCTATGTTTTATATGATAAGTTGATGCTCTAGGAATGCTATTATACTAGATGAAATGGATAGTTTACTAACACTCTGAATCTGTGGTTTAAGTGATGGAATGACGCTCCTGGAACTATTGTTTTTATATATAAGTAGATTATATACTGATTCTATGGGAATTATTATTATTATTTTTATTAGAATGTTGGACATGATGCCCTATATCGGTACTGATAACTTTGTAAATGGTTTAGGTGCTAGAATGAGGTTCTAGACATGATTGATATTGATACATGGTTGAGATTCCAAACTGAAAATTTAGGCATTGAAAACACAAGAACATTAAATGGATACTTTGGATTTATTATTTATGCTTTCATGAGTTGTATAATAGATGATAATTCCCTTCCTTTATTTAAAGTATGTTTCATCCAATGTTTTATAAGTTAGAAAACCAGTTTTTGTCAATGTAGTTTGGTTGGCTTAAGTTTTGCTTCAAAACCCAAGGGATAAAAAGTTAATCACTAATTGGTTGCTTTGATATATACCTTATTTTCTATAGTATTTAATGATTCCACTATATATCTTCATACAATAATCCTTTGACTGATATTTCTTTATAAACTGTTGGTGGTGACCTACTGAGTTGTACTCACACCCTGCTCAGGCTTCCATTACACATGGGTACCCGAGTAGTTGCCACATGTTTATTGAAGGAACATATTTAGGATAAGGCTTAAGGTTTATTTTTTCATGGTTGGGAAAGATATATTGGATGAGGTTTGGCTTGAAGATGCAGTTGATACCAATTTTCTTGGTTTCTATTTTATTATGGAATATTATATAATCGTCCCAGTGGGAAGTTATTTGTATGGGTGTTTTTGATTTTTGATCCTGAATATATTTCTTTAAATGTATAACTATGTTTTATTTATCAATTTCCTTTTACAATTTATTTTGAAATGTTATATCTATTTTTTCTTTTGAGTACTCTGATGTTTATAGTGATTTATTATTATATTGTTATTTTACACTCTGATATGGGGATATATTCTCCTCATAGAACCATCTTAGACACCTATTTCTAGTTGGCAGCCTTTGTAATATAAAGAGTCATACCTGAGGACATGTGGCGTACTGACTTGGGGCACTGGTTTAGTGGATCCCAGGCTGGGATGTTACAAAGGGATATTAGAGGCATTACTCTCTAGTTGTTTTATTATTTAGGATTTTATATACTAGAGACATAGTAATGTGTCAGAGCCAATGAAGGATATGGGGCTGGTGCATCATGAACACCTATTCTGATAGTAATTCAAGGTTACCAGGGGATTTGATTGATGTTTTTGATATTCAAAGTTATATTTTTATATGTTTTTTACCTTTGGTGATGTACATGTGGTTTAGATGTTCTGGTTTATGATGGATGACTCTTGGCCAGTTAGAAAAAGGCTAATGCTTTGTCTTTGACTCTTGCCCTATAGAGTAAACAATCATATCATGTATTATGGTAGGAATTTATGATTCAAATGTTATATGCCTATTAGCATGTGATTTTTCTTAAAATAATGGACTAATTGTTTAAAGTATCAACAAATACTCATATGATATTTTACCATATAAGTACTTGGTGGAATTATACTTAACCGGGATAAATTGTATATGGATCTTGTAACGTCTTAGACCTAGATGCCACTCAACAGTGACCCAAGTCTGGTGGGTAACAAGACCAAAAGTACATATTCCCAAATGATATAGGCTATCGACTAAAAGTGAGGGCCTAGGTGTGTCAGTGGGGAGACTATGCCCCCATCAATAAAGTGTAAGACAGAAGAAACTCAATAACCAAAAAGTAGCAGAAGTATTAAATCATACATATAATAGATGAATAATAGGAATAGATAAAAATTTAATATGGTTTCTCATACATAATGATGATCATGTAATGTATCTATAAACTATCCAAAACAGGTACAACGAAGCTCAATAAAATACAAGTATCAAAATACCAAAAAGGACTAAACATGCTATCTCTAAATTGCATCACAAGACTCATCTCAGTCTCATGCTCCCCTTCTTATAATAATGGTACAAAATCAAGCATAGAACTAAGGGAACTTTCCCCAATCCCTAGATACATCTAAATAGTCTATTTGGGTACCCAATAGTGGCTCGAACATGGTGTGAGATACAATCCTAGTAGGAAACCACCCAAATATCTATACAATTTCTAGGTTATTAAATATAACAAGATAAGAAGTGTGGAAGTAAAGAAAATAATCAATAAATAAACACAAAGTGCCCATGGAATAACTACTACTACCAAAGTGATACTATATATCCTGAAGAGGCTCCCTACAAAAAAGTGTCAATCTCCTATAACAAGGTTTCTATAATCAATATATAAATAACCAACAGAAACTCATCGTAAATCCATAAATATCATGCCAAACATGACCTTTCTATATAGTGATGTGTTAGAGTGACCACAACTGAGCCATTCAACAAAGCATATCATATTTCTCATGGTTTTTCTGTATAATCAAAGTGTCAGACGATAAAGGGCTGGATCTAAGGAGTGGAAGACCAAGGAATACCCATCAAGTCCTAGGAGCATCTCAATGGAAAATCAGTTAGGCATTGGTTGGATTCTTTGGATTATGTCAACCATATGTCCTATGTGATCCAAGATATCCAAATCCAAGGGGTAGAAAGACCCAAGGCATCCCACAGAATCAAGACCCAAGGATCATACTCCATCCAAGCTGTACAATATCACATTCAAGATCTAAGGAGGATCGTCCAAGGCATCTATGGAATATATCAACATTTTATACCATTTACCATTTACCATTCCATACCATATGATTCCACCCACTCATATCACCATTTCACATCAAAATTCAAACAATGAGTATCCCTACTCATTTATCCATTCACATTTCAACGAAATAAAACAATGAGTATACCCAATCATTTAATCAAAAACGAATATACCAATTTGATCAATTCAATAATTAAGAAGTTTAATAGCTCAATTTCATGTTCAACATGGAAAGGAGGCATGAAATCTCTTAAGAAAGCAATCCAATCTCATTTAATTAAAACTAAGATTCCTCTAGATAGGATAACATGATAATACACCCTATGGATGGTATAACAAGGAATAAACAAGTTAAATTAATAAATAACACCTTGTGGGTGGCCATGTTTTGGTAAACAACCTTCAACTCAACACCAAGGAACCTAATGGAAACTCTAATAGGTCTTATTCCATTTAATTCAACTAACTGGTTTAATTTTGGGGTTATTTCGGAATGTATAGTGGGAAACACAATGAAAGGCAGCCTAATAAAGCACCAAAACCAATGGGAAAACTATAGAATGACTATCGTAGCTTGATAGTAGAGTGATAATCTAGTATCAAATCCTGATTTGACTCAGATTAAGAGAAAAATGAATAATGGAAAAAACCCCTGAAATTGGGGGAAATCAGATTGTACCTAAATAACATCATCGATAGGAAGAAGAATGATGATTGACTAGAAAGGAATAAATTACTCATTGATGCAGATCCACTGAGATGTTATGATCTCAAATCAGAGATCAGATAGAGAGAATACCTCAAATCCAAGTATAACGACTCAAGGAAGCTCCCAAAATGTGCCTCTGTTACGCGTAGTATAAAAATGAGATTTTAGGTTAAAAAAGAATTTAATTTTATTTAAAAATTATCAAAACACTCAAAATAAAGGGGTTACACAGTTTAGGTGCATGGTTTGAAAAACCATGTGCCAAACATGCATGGTTAACTTTAGGAGAATGTTACCCGCATGGTTTCCTCACACAGTTTGACTAACTATTCGGAAACCATGAAAAAATACTTTGTTAGAATTATAGAGGTTGCCACATAGCCGTGCAGCCCAAATAACATAGTTGTTATAACTCTATGATCTCCTCCTTATCTCTGCCCATACCTTGCATGGTTTATTAGATTGTGTGTCCTGCACCCCATGGTTTGATCTAACCATGTACCAGGCCATTTTTGATCCAAATCTTGGGTTTTGGGCTCCGAAAAATCCCCAAAACACCCCCGATACACCCTTGATCTCAAATAGAATTCACATTAGGCCATATTTAATCATTTAAACCAAAATAAAAAGGATATTTACCTTGTTCTAAAAACTAGGTTCTTACAATCTTCTCCCCTTAAATCAATTCATTCTTGAATTTCTCTCTCAAGGGTGCTCAAGATTCTTCTGAGAACAACTCTGGCCAATGATCACGTACACCAGACTCCCACTTCCAAGAATTGTCCTATAAATGGTCATGGTGCCATAGCACCCATACTAGAAGAACTGAACAACCTCATAGAACCTTCATGATCCTATCAACGATATGGATCAAATGCTCTTTAAAGGATGCATCAACCTATAGCTCAACCTCCTTGGGATGAAAGGCATGAGATGGGTCAGAGTGATAGTGGCACAACTAAGACATGTGGAAGAAATAATGCATGGATTGGTACCTCTAAGGTAACTGACACCGATAAGATACCAGCCCAAATTTACCCAAAATATCGAACAACCTGACATATCATGATGAAAGCTTACCTTATATCTTGATTTGCCTATGTCCCAGCCTCAATGAAACACAAAAAAAGACTCAATACCAACCTTGAACTCTAGAGGTCATATAAGATGATCAAAATAAGACTTATATTGAGACTCTGAAACAACTATATACTTCTAAATCAAATAGACCTACTCATAAGTCTCATGCACAACACGTAGTCCTAGTAAAGCTGCCTCACCTACCTTTAACCAGGACATGAGCGATTAGCATGGCCTACAATATAAATCTTCATAAGGTTCCATTTGTATAGTCATGTGATAGCTATTTTTGTATAAAAATTCAACTAGGGGTATATGAATTCCTCAAGATCCCCCCAAATCCAAGATGCATGCTTGTAGAATATCCTTAAGAACCTGTATCATACTCTCTAACTATCCATAAATCTAAGGGTAGTATGATGTGATCAGAAGCACCTGTGTACCAAGCACCCTCTATAAACTCTACCAGAAAAAATATTTAAAGTGAGCATCCCTATTTGAAATGACAGTGTGTGGGACCCCGTGAAGTTTTACTATCTCACATATATACAACCTTCCAATATCATCAACACTGAAGGTCTCCTTGATCAGAAATAAATGACCAACCTTTATGAGCCCGTCAACAAAAACCCACACAACATCAATACCTTGAGGCAAACTCAGTAAACTAGTCACAAAATTCATCACAAAATCATCCTATTATACTCCAGAATATGTAAATTCTATTAAATTATGGTTGTTCACTAATGTTCTGCCTTCACCTACCGACAGGTGGAACACCTCATAACAAAAACAACTACCTCGCATTTCATAACTGACCACCAGTACTGATGACACAAGTCATTGTACATCTTGGGGACACTAGGATGCACTGCCCAAGATGAGGTATGAAATTCATGGATCAGTTCCTTGCGCATGTCCACTGGAACCCAGACACAACCATGTATATGAAAAATACCATCCTTGACTACAGTCCAACTAGAAGGTGGATCCTCACCTACCACACTTTCCCGTAGGGCTAGGCCTTCTGAATCCAATAGCTACCTCATCCTAACTCTATCCAGCATGGTAGAGGTCACAACTAAGGATGATAGAAAAGTATTCCCCTGACTATCTTGCACCTCCATGTACATATTAGAGAACAAATCCATGAGCTGTCACTCGCTACTAGATTTCTGAACTACCAGTATCTAAGTCCTCCTGCTCAGTGCATCAACCACTGCATTACCTTTATCAGGAATGCAAGAGAATTCTAAATTGAAATACTATAGCTATTACACCCACCTTCACTACCTTATATTAATATCATGATGTGTAAATTTATACTTAAGGATTTTGTTATCTGTGTACACCATAAAACACTCTCCTAGTAAGTAATGTCTCCAAAAATGTAATGCATAAATGACTATAACTAACTCAACATCACGTATCAAGTAGTTACTCTCATGTGGACTTAGCTAATAATACCCATATACCATGAATTTAGCTCCCTACACCAGCACTAATCCAATAAAGATACCTAATGCATTGAAATACATAGTGTATCTTCTTTTTGGCTCAAGAAAAATCAAAATCGATGCTGAAGTAAATTTCCCTTTCATCTCCTGAAAGGACGTCTCGTAAGAATCTGACCATACAAACTTCATACCCTTTATAGTAAATCCCGTCAGTGGTGCTTCTAAGTATGAAAATTTCTGTATGAAATGTATGTAATATCCTGATATCCCCAAGAAACTCCATATATCAAATGCATTTTTAGACTGTTCCTCGTAAAATACATCTCTCAACTTCTTTAGGTCGACTCATACTCCTATCTTCAAGATAATGTGACCCAAGAAGTGAATCTAATCCATCCAAAATTGGCACTTTGTGAGCTTAACATAAAACTGATGCTCTCTCATTATATCCAAAATGATATCAATATATTTGGAATGGTCATGTCAATTGTGAGAATACACTAAGATATCATCCATGAAAACCACCACAAATGAATCAAGATAAGGATGGAAGATTCGGTTCATCAATGCCCTGAAAACCACTAGTGAATTTTTGATACTAAACAACATAACTAGATACTCATATAGACCATACCTACTATGAAAGGCTATACGACTTATGTCTAAAGGTTGAACATGTACCTGGTGATATTTAGATCTCAAATAAATTTTCTAGAATGATAAAACTTCTCAAAGCTAATCAAATAGGTCATCTATCCGTGGTAAGGGATACCAGTTCTTAACCATTATCTAGTTCAGTTTTCAATAATCCATCCATATCCCAAGGTTACCATCTCCTATTTTCGCAAAATGGACCAGAAAACCCCATTGAGAAGTACTGGGTCAAATAAACCCATTTTCCTCCAAGTCCTATAACTTCCTCTTGAGATCCTAAAACTCTATCATAGCTATCTTGTAAGGAGTAATGGATACCAGTGAAGCTACTAACACTATCTAAATGGAGAAATAAACCTATATCTCAAGAGGTAAAATAGAAAGGCCTTGCAAGAAAACATCCCTAAATTGATCAACCATTGGAGGCAAGTAGGCTTGAAAAGATCCATGATCATCGAGATACAAACTATCGATTTGGGTTTTCATCCCATCCATCCCACGATGATATGGCCTATCTCAACTCAACTGGAAATCCCATTCACCCTTGTGAGTATGAAATTCACCCTCTGGTGATGTGAAATTCACCCTCCAGCAATAGTAGTCAACGTAACCCAAATAAACTACTAGCTAGTCCATCCCGATTATAACTCCAAACCCTATCATCTTGAGGAAATAAAGATTTAAGATGAAGTGACACCCACCAACCTTAAGGGGGAACTCTCTGCACTATAATACACCCTTCATTCTAAATCCCAATGGAGTTTCCAGTGTCATAACACTCTTAGAAGATAGTATAACAAGCCCAAGGATTTTCACAACTGACAGAGATATAGAACTATGAGATACACCTATATCAAAAAGTGAATATGCAATAGTATATGATAATAAAACCATACCTCTAACTATAGATGTTTCGAAACCCTGATCCTTGGGGGTAGTCTATACTGAATAGATCTAGCCTAAACCAAAAACCTACGACACAACCACATTTCCTGAGGAGCAGAGTTCTAGACCATCTACAATGAGAGGTATGATTTTAAGGGGGTGTTTTTAAGTTAAGAAGTATTTTCAAAATCTTTTTTATTTTAACTTCTCTTTTTAAAAATATCTTTACCTCTTGAACTCTTTTTTCCTCTTTTAGTTTTAAAAATATATTTTAAAATCACTCTTTAGTTTCTTCCTCTAATATTTCTTTTTAAATATTTTAAACCCCTCTTCTTATTTTATTTTTGACAATCACAAAGGGGGAGTGTTTTTTTTGAATTTATTAGACTTTAAAAGTGTGAAATTTTTAATTTTATTTGAACTTTAAAATGGATAAATTTATTGATTTTTTTGTGTTATTGTTTAATTATTTCACAAATAGGGAGTTTTTTAAATTTGATCTTGATGTTTTACTCTTGTTTATGACATGTTTGTTTTTGTTGGATTTGGTGTCCTAGGACCAACTAATTGTATTTTGATTACATATATATTTGATGAATTTAATATTAAAACATATATTTACATGTTTTTCATTATTCTTCATGAATTTAATGTAATAATATCCTATGGTATCTATCACATTAATAAGTTCATAGTAGTTCCCTGCTGTGATGAGAACTTTTAAGTGATATGAAGATATTATTAAATATAGTTCTATGGTTAGATAATGTATATGATAGGAAACATAGTATGTATATTTTCTTGTGTGATTTCCGATAAGTAGATGTGGATTCTTCTCATAAAGTTTACACTTAGTAATATCTAAGATGAGAGATTATGAGAACATAACTTCCAGTAGAAATTTCACATGTTTTGGTGTCAACAGATATTATTATCTATGAGCATATGTAATAGTCCTTAGACTTTAATATTATCATTGATTCATTTCATGACTCAATTACTTATATTTAATGAGAAAAACCATCACATCATTTGTTGGTAGAAGTAGGGTATGTTGAGTGTATAAAAAATGACATGTGATCAATGGAAAAGTCAAGGAATGATTTGTCTCAACCATTTTTATATAAGACTATATCTCAACTCTTTGATTGGAATAGAACCTTCACATTAAATTTCATGATCATGATGAAATTATGTATGTGAAATTCCATTCAAAGGTGGAGAGGTTTGACTTCCAGGAGGCTACCGTAAGGTTCCAACCCAGAGTTATTCATAAATAATTTTTATTTTTACTTTGTTGTTTTCCTTTCCTTTACTTTATGTAATGTTGAATTATTTCTATATTAATTTCAATTTATTTCTTTTATTCATTCCCTTTCTCATTCATTCATCCCTTTCCATGTTATTCCTTATTTCCATATTCATGTTAGTCTTTAATTACTTTCATGAAAGTTCAATGGTGGATTGCTTTATTATGAATCATTTAATCCTTATGTCAAGCATTCCATTTGTTTCTCTTCCTTTAATCAATTACATCATGAGAAACTAATACTATTAGGGCTAGGGGTTGAGAGTAGGGGATATTCAACCTAAAAAATAACAAAAATCAAAACAGGGTAACCCTATGGCTAATAACCAGGTTTAAAACAATTATTAATCTCAGTCTCTTACATTATCCCTGATTATTAGAGGTGAAAATTGAACAACCATGACCTAGTTGGAGAATATTATGGTATAAACGATAGCCTAAAATTATTTCTACCTAGATTCCAAGATTCATGTGCTTATTTTGTCAATTACTTTTGACTAAAGAGTCTTTTTTAGACTAGGTTGATCCAATTGGTTGGACAAAGATCAATTGGCATCTTTTTCACTACTTTATAGCCTATTTCATAGGTCTATCACAAGTTAGATTGAGGATTACCCTTTTACTATACTCTGAAATTGACCCTAAATGATTCTTGTCTTTCTTTATCAATTTAATTTTGTGTAAATTAATAATTTTAATAAAATAAACTGAAATTGGAGTGACATGACCTTTAGTCAAGAATTTCCTTTTGCATCCCCACTCTCTGTGGGTTTGACCCCATACTTCCACTTTACTATGGATCTTTAGTTAGTGCTTTTTAGGATAAAATAAAATTATTTGTGACCTAAGGGAAATAATGAAACCCTTTGGGCCTGTCAAAACTGTTGTTGTTGCTGGGGAGTAGCAGAGTGTTGTAGATAACTCAAGACCAACTACTTAGGTCAAATAATTTTCTTATCCTATTTCGGTTTACTAATTTTAGTTTAGCTATTTTATTTTTCTTTAATTTTTTATTACCATATTACACTTATGGTAGTTTTTTGGGGTTGTGTAGGATAGAATACATGTCTCATCATTATTATGCCATACCACCATCAGAGTAAATTGGATTTTAGGAGTATCTGACCACATGGGAAACATTGAATTCAGGAGGGTGGTCATGTTAAGAAAGGAGATGAGATGATTTGTATTCTTTTGAATATGATGAATTCTTAGATCATTAAAATTAAAACACCTAAAATCAATCCTATGGAGGAGACCCAAAATTTCAAGACAACTAAAGAAAATCCTAGGTTGAGCAGATACACCTACTTCTAGCAACCTCAAGAGAAGTTCTCAGAATACATAATTACAAGATTTCTCAGGTCGTACACTGAAGTGATGAAAAAGGGTGAATTATAACAATACTAAGCTCAATGAACATGGATAATTGAAAACTTAATTATCTCATATCATTTTTAATTTAAATTATCTTGTTAAAAACACACTAATTATTTCAAATATAGGGGTAAGTTTGTTTAAAGAAGACAAAGATCAAAAGGTGGAGGAAGTTAAAGCTTCTGAAACAATACTACCTCAAGAGAATTGAATTCATAAAGACCATTTTTTCCAAAAACCTCAAGAGAATAATTTAGATGACAGAATATCCACATTTCTCAAAAAGTACATATCAGTATAGGATAAGAGAATGTATGAGAATGAGGCACAACTCAGAGAATAAGAGGAATTGACTACTTAATTTTCTCAAGTTATTTTAAAATTAAATTCCCTTTTGAATAGCCTACCTTTGATTTATAATGTGGATATCGAATGGTTTGAATATGAATAAGATCAAAATGTGGATGAGAATGTTCAAACTATTGAAATAAACATGATGGATATTATTTATTAGATGGAAGAGGAGAAAGAGGAGAAGGAGGTTGAAGTGGAACAAGCCATAGACTCTAAATAAGTTATGTAAGTGAAGGAATATGATATTGATTAGTCATGCATTAGCCTAACTGGCATTCTCAAGACTAAATAATAATATGACTCCTTCTCACACTTTCAAGAAGAAGAGGTGAACAAAGAAGCTCCAACTTAAGAAGTCATTTTGGAATGTGAACCTACTGATATAAAGGAAGAAGTTGTGGTGTGATGCACAACTATTTTAGGGCATGGAAAAAGAAATTTATTTTCCTAAGGTAAAATGTAGTAAAGTTGGTAACATAGTTTTTCTCCAAAGAGGAGTGAACACAAAACAATTGTCACTTTTAATTAGAGAAAAAATGGGTGGTTTTTGAGATTTTATTGGTTTTGGAAAGAAAATTAAAAATGGAATGAAACAAATTAACTGGAGAAAATATTGAAAACTATGATATGAGAAGGGTGATTAGGTTAAGTTCAGTTTTCTAATTGCAATGCTATCCTTGTTTTAATTTTGTTCTAACCTCTTCTGCTAAGTTGTTTAAAGTGAGATTCCACGATCATTTCCTCTCACTCCTTTGGTCAAATGGTGATGGTGAGAGAATTACTTACCATGATATTAGTTTGGTCTACTCTCCTTACATGGTAAATAGATTTTTAGTAAATATCCTCAATTGACTTGGGAAATACCCGATCTATTCTTGTTTATCCCAAGCAATCAAAAACATTCACCACCGCTTTCACATGTACTGACAATTGTAAAGTACTTCAACATTAAGCATTGGTCTATTCCATCATATATAAACCAAAAAGTAGTGGAGGGAGATAATGATCATTTAAAAAAGAAAAAATAAATAATATAATCAAAAATCAAATATGATTTCACTTGATAATAAAAACCTCTATATAAAATTGAAAACAACATTGCAGAAAAGAGATAGAATTTTTATTCAATAAAGTGAATGAACTTAAGAATTAAAAAATAGAAAACCTACCCTTCAACAATAACTCAAATGTTTACCCCACCATGTAAAAGTTAATATAGATTTATAAGGAAGGATACAGAATTAAAAAACTATGAAAAATAAAATAAATAAAGAGAAAAGAAGAAAAAACTATCCAGCAGATTCTGTCATCTGAAAGTTTTCTCCTCTTTGGAACACCTCCTCCTCAAATGAACCAAAGGTCTCTTATTATATAATTATCCAAATAAAATTTACTTTCTTTCCTTAAAATCTAAAATTAATTGTAATCTTATATAAAAATATATGTAATATTTATTGAGGAAGACATTTTCTCTACGATATTTCCAAAAATCTTCATTCAATATTTCCCATCCAATATCTGACTTAATGAATATAAATATCCATGATATTCAACATATATACAGATATATGTATTATATGCCCATTAAAATTGTAATAACATTAATTGGATATATTATGACCTATTTATGTTTAATTAAATGATGTGTGGTCCACATTGTCATCCAGAATCTTTCTCCAACTTAATGGATTTTTTAGGGCCCCTTGATGGAAGAATTATATCATGCCCCAGAAGAAAATGTTTTATCCCAAAACTAAAAGTGCCATAAAAAAATATTCACATAAATTGGGATTATATTATAAAATATATGGTCGAATTACCAAAACACATAAAATCTGTTAAATTTCCAAAATTAGGAAACTTTCCAATTTTAACACAAAACATAACATAAATCCAAAGATGATGTAATTAAATGTAAATTGATGAATTTTGTGGCTTTAAATATTTTAAATACATATAAAAAATGTATAAAATATTAACTCTATCAATTACTCCACACTTATCACTTGGAATCCTGGACAAGTAAGCATTAAAATCAAATCACAACAAATTTTAAACACGTAGACACGAGATCCACCAAATCCACACCATGAAGTGAAAAGATATCATGCCTTATAAAAAAATATTTAAAGTTATCCATTTATATCATTTATTATATTTCCACTTTATTTCTCATCCCATGCACATAAGACACCTACCTCACATTAATTTTCCCTCATCTTACAAATATCAATTTTTAACAAGGTTTTTATCACCCAAACCATGAAAGGGTCACCATAGGTTTGATAAATTCCTACTTCTCCACCCGATGTGAGTCAAGGACATGTGCTTATAATGATAACTTTTCAAGGTTACTCTATGGATTCCGGTTGGTAGAATTTTGATGATAAAAATTCTGAGGCTGAATGAGGAGGGCTTGGATCTTTTTGAAGCAAAATTACACAATTCTAATTTTCACTCAAGTATGGTTTCCTACTCACTCCACTTAGTAAAAATTAAGCTACATCATCATAAAAACTATAGAAATGTTTAAACATCTCAACATTTTAGAAGAAAAAACTTCAATCTTCTCAAACATGATTTTTCTTGAAGGCTCCAGAAAAGGCGCAACTTTCTTCCTCCATTAGAAGCTCCAGAAAAGGCACAACTTATCTTATCCTAAAAGATCCAAAAAAGGAACAACTTTCAATAGAATGTTTTTTAGCAGCATACACATCTTTTCAAAATTTTATTTTCCACCCAAAGTTTCACCAAATGAGGCATTACAATACAATACAGCTTCCCCCACACTTAAGATTAACTCGATCATGAAATTTTACTTTAAGAGCAGGATGGATAGGGAAAATTGGATTGTAATGTGGCTAACCTAACAGGTTGTTCATGGATTCTAAGGTATAAAAGGAGAAAATGTACAAGGTAGGCTAGAATGAAAAGTATTATCTTTAAAATTAGGCTTTAAAATAATGAAATTCCTCAATCATTTAAAACACAAGTACCTTAAACCCTCAATTTTTGAAAAGAATAAATCAAATTATGGTTTTAACAAGCATGGCCTGGTTCTCTCTAGAAGTGAGGTGAATGAAAATAATATGACAATAATAGTTTAGAAGACTCACTATAAAGTGATTTCAAAGATACAGAGAGTGAAATGTGGCATGTAATTCAAAAATCAGAGTACTTTTCATGAAATTATCAAAGAACTGAACTTGAAACAAATTCATTTTCAGCATTCATTTAAGTTCAATTTCATGAGATAAATTGGTTCACTAAATTACATGGGTTTCAAAAAATTCAATGATAATAATTTAATCTCCAAACTTTCAAAAACACACAAAAAAAATGAAAAAGAAACACAAAAAAATTTGGAAAACACACCATTTTTTATGAAAAATACACAACAAATGAAAATCCTAAACTAAAAAGGTTCCCTCTCCCACACTTAAATGGTGTAGTATCCTTAATTAATTAAATTGTATTTAACATATAATAAAAATTTAAAATGAATCATAGTAACAAGAAAGTGTGAAGGATAAATACAACCTAATTTATTAGTAGCGCAACATTGAGTTAAGGTCCTAAGTGTTTCACACTAAAAACCTGTAAAAAAAAGAAAAAAAGAAAAAATAAGAAATTTATTGAAATAAAAGAAAATATAAATAGGATGAGAAAAGAAGGATAGATCTTGGTTTAATCCCCCAAGTGGGACCTGGGTTTTGACTGCCTCCATATGGACAGTTCAATTTGGTTATCTCCAATCTGATGGTGGGTGGCGTTTCTTTGTGATGAACCAACAAAACATCTTCTTTAAATCATGTGATTCATCCTTTTTGTTAAGGAATACATTGGTATATCACACCAAATAAACCCCTATGACAATAATATACAACTTTCTTGGTGGGGTTAGGAAAAATAATGAGTCCTTATCTTTCTTGGTTTCCAATTTCACAGCCTCCTCTTCATTCTCCAGTGGTTGCTGAAGGTATGCTGTATCATTGAAAAAATAAAAGGGAAAGTCAGAGTATAATTATATTTGAACAAAGTTAAAGCATGAAGTTTCAATATCAAATTATTCCCTTACAAAGTAATAATCTTGTGTCCATTTTTCCTTAGTAAAAGTAATGTGGATCTCCTATTGAACACCCTCCAATAAATTTTCAACAAGTTCAGGGAGCTCTAGATGTTCCTCTTTAGACAAATATTCTTTTATATAATATTCCTCCAAGTAAATACAAGTGTTGGATAAATATGAAAAATTAAAATAAGGGTAGGTAGTACTCAAATTAGTTTTAACAAGATCAAAAGATAATGAGTTAATGAAATGATTATCTCCCTGAGTTTGTTCATATTTAATAACTTCTTCATTTGAAATCACCTCTTGGAGTTTAGAAGTAGAAGATAGAGGTAGGTAGTCAGGATCCTCTATTTGTTCTACAAATTCCACCATGTTAGTAGTTTCTCCCTTTAATGGTTCTAGATATTCTTTATTTTGGAGGCCAAGTGGTTATTCACAATCGTTTCAGAATTCATTCAAATCTTATTGATCCCCACCATGTAGCTCAGGATCTGATTTCTCTTGGGTAGAAAGGAAATATTCAGTTAGCCTTCCTATTTAAACCTTTAGTCCTTCTATGGCATCTTTTACTTCCTTCAATTGATATTTTTTATACTCTAAAAATGTTTTTTCTTGTAGTTGATGTACCTGTGAGTATTCATTCCATGAAGAGTAATAGTAGTAGTGATACATCATGGAAAAATAATTTTTTTTAATATTTTTTTTAAAAAAAGAAAAGAGTTAAAAATTTATAATTATATTGTGGCACTGCCTCCCTAGAAACAATGACAAGTTTTGATGCACTCCTATCATAGGGCGTGGCAAAAGAAATTTATTTTCCTAAGTTAAAATGCAGTAAAGTGGGTAACCTAGGTTGTCTCTAGAGAGGAGTTCACAGAAAATAGTTGTCACATTTAATTAGAGGAAAAATGGATGGTTTATGAGATTTTAATGGTTTTGGAAAGAAAATTAAAAATGGAATGAAACAAATTAACAGAAGAAAATAGAAAAAAATATGATATGAGAAGGGTGATTAGGTCGAGGTCGGTTTTCTAATTGCAATGCTATCCTTGTTTTATTTTTTTTTCTAACCTATTCTACTAAGTCATTTAAAGTGAGATTACATGATCGTTTCCTCACACTCCTTTGGTTGAATAGTGATGGTGAGATAATTCCTTACCAAGATCTCAGTTTGGTATACTCTCCTTCCACGTGTAAGAGAGTTATAGTAAATATCCTTAATTAACTTGGGAAATACCCGATCGATTATTGTTTATCCCAAGCAATCAAAAACATTCACCACCACTTTCACATGTACTGACCATCACCGAGTACTTCACCACTAATCATTAGTCTAATCCATCGTATATAAACCAAAAATTAGTGGAGGGAGATAATGATCATTGACCAAAGAAAAAATTTACAATGGAATCAAAAATCAAATATGATCAAACTTTATAATAAAAACCTCTATATGAAATTGAAAACAACACTGCAGAAAAGGGATAGATTTTTTATTCAATAAAGGGCATGAAATCAAGTATTACAAAATAGAAAACATACCCTTCTCTAATCACTCAAATGTTTACCCCACCATGGTAAAGGTAATAGAGATTAATGGGGAAGGATAAGTCGTTACAAAAATATGAAAAATAAAAAAAAGAAAGAGAAAAGAAGAAAAAAAACTGTCCAGTAGATTTTGTCCTCCGAAATTTTTCTATTATAGAGAAAGATATGTAATATTTATTTAGGATGATTTTTTCTCAGTGATATTTTCAAAAATCTTCATTAAATGTTTCCCATCCAATATCTGACTTAATGAATTTCAATCTCCATGATATTCAACAGAGATACGCATATATGAATTGGATACCTATTCCAATTAGAATCACCATAATTGGATCTATTATAACCTATTTATGATTAATTAATTGATGTGGAGTCCACATGGGCATCCCGAATCTTTCTCAAAATTAATGGAATTTTTAGTGTCCCTTTATGGAAGAATTATATCATATACCAGAAGAAAATGTTGTATCCCAAAACTCCAGGTGTCATACAAAAAAATAATAACATAAATTGGGATTATATTATAAAATATATAGTCAAATTACCAAAACACATAAAATCTATTAAATTTCCAAAATTAAGAAACTTTACAGTTTTAACACAAAACATACCATAAATCCAAAAATGATGTAATTAAACTTAACTTGATGAATTTTGGGAGTTTAAATATTTTAAATACATATAAAAAATGTATAAAATATTAACTCTATCATGCTGGATCAAGCAAACTAAAAACTTTGGTTATATTTTTATTTCTCTATATTTTCATTAAATGTATACTCAATATATAGCCTACCACAAGTACCAATTAAGGAAAAACAATAGAGGAGAAATATTAGGACTATCATAGTATCAAATAGAATTCACAAGTGGTTAAATCCAAGATAGTTAGATTTGTACCATGTTCCAATTATCTAACGAAGGTGAAGGTCGAGCTAAAAAACCATAAAATAGAGTAGCTACTAAGATGAAAATTGTATTTTAAAATTTTATTCTAGGAATTAGATTCATTTTAGTTTATTAGTTTAATAAACTTTAATCACGGTTGAACTCTTTATCTATTTGAGCCAAATATTTTAAATTTTAAAAGGGCATGTACTTTTACTATCTATTATTCTTTTTCAGGACATTGAAGAAAGAAGTATGAATTAGATGAAGTACTATACATAGGAACAATTAAAACCATGTGTCTAATTCAAAACATGAGACCAAATTTCATATTATGAACCTGGGCTAGACATAACTCGAGTAACTCATTCAGAAGCATCAATGTAAGGTGATTACTATTTTTAATTGTATATATTTTTTCACACCTAGTTTTTTGTGCCACATGATTTAAAAAACAAAAGAAAAAAATGAATTTAATTACTGCATGAATTGAATTGAATTAGATTCACCCACAAAAATGATTGAATTTTTTGTCTTGTATTCACTAATCTAGGAGACATCAACACTTAGGAGAAGTATGTTTGACATATTAGAAAATTTAAATTATAATTTTTGTAACACCCTGACCCCGGAAGCCCGATGTTGGTGCATTATTTCATTAAATTTTAATGATTACAAGAAAGTCATATACTGAAGGACCAATCAGTTTAGTGGTTTTTGAAAAACATATGTATACAAGAGTTCAAAATTATAACTAAAAACTAAAAACAACATAATAACTTTAAAAAAAGCCCCTAATATCTTTGTAATGACCCGAATCTGAAGCCACTCAACTTGTGCCCCGTGCCTGGTTCGCCACATGAAATCAAGTGCATTTCCCCAAACGCCAGAGGCTGCCGACTAGCAGCGAGGGCCTTGGTAAGTAATTAGGGAAACTATGCCCTCATTTGGTAAGGTATACAAGGGAAAATAAATAACAGTCAATGGCGGAAGCAGTAAACGACATACAACAACTGAAACCAAACAGCGGAAGCAATGAATATATATAGTAATGATGACAATGATGAAGCAGGTACAAGTATTTAAGGAAAGCATCAAACACAACAACGTGCTGAAATACAACTGAAAACAAAGTACTAAAAGTGATAGCAACTCCAGCAGCATCGCAAGCCTAAGCTTGGTCCTATGATCTCCAGCTCCAACCAGAAATCATGTCCCTGAAGTAGAAGAGCCACAATCCCTATCCACACCTACAACCATATAACCTGTTTGGGCCGAAAGGCAGGACCCAAATAGGGTGTGAGACTAATCTCAGTAGGCAATCACCACAAGATTTGTGCCCTTCTGTCAGTGAGCAATATAGCAAAAATAAATAAAATAAATGCAGCAAAGAAACATAGGTACAACAAAGTAACATTCCTACAAATCTCCATTCAAATTTATTTGTTAATTTAATACAATAATTTAATTATCAACCAAGGAGTCTAGCAAACAACTCTATATTTTCCAGGCACAAAAAGTAACACAATAGGTATCTCAACAGACTACCTAGACAACAAGCAGTACAAACCCAAACTTGTTCTTTGGATTGGTGGACTCATCACAACCAACCAAAAAAAATAATAATACTGACTCTCTAGGTGGTTCTTACTGATAGAACCCTCTAGTAAAATAATCATACAAGGCACAGACACTCTGGGAAGCTCTCACCGTCAATTACCCTATGGTCTTGCAATGGTAGCTAAAAACTCTGTAAGGAAGCACTTACGTCTAATTCCTCCTGTGGTCTTGATACGTGCGTAAACTAAGGACACTCTTGGGAAGCACAAAGTACAATTCTTGTAGGTCCTGCATACGAAAAAAATTTATAACATACTCTCTAGGGAATCCCTTAATCGTCAATTCCCTCTTTAGTATACCGCACCAGGTTCACACAGCCCTGAGCAGTCTAGTCGTGCGTAATCGACTGTCAGCAGCCCTAAGTAAGTTCAAAAACTACTTGGCTAATAGCTACAATGCATCAAAAGCATATAAATAGCAAGCAATACATGCAATCGGCTATAACAAGGCAGACAAACGATGCTACAAGGTTTTCCTCACAGGCAACCTAAGCCAAACAGCGATAAAAATCCAAAGCAAAGGAAATCACCCATGGGTGATCCTCTAACATGAAACCAAGAATATATTACTATCAATTAACCTCAAGAAAACAAGAAATCTAAGGCAATTAAACAATGGAATCAAAATCCCTAACCTGGGATACCCGATACATGGGTATCCGACACTTTTTGCCCAAAAATTCAAAGACATTCAATGTAGGGAAACAAACCACCTACCTCAATCCTAGGAGATCGATATAATTGAACCACGAAGATTGATTCTTCTTATAATGATGAAGATCTGAGAAAACGTCAAAAACACTCAACCAATGACAACTTGATAAAGAGGATGAATTGGAAAACAAGGCTCTAGGAGAAGGAATAACTCACTGCTGTGGTCCCAATGAAATCGACGATAGCTAAAATGGAGATCAGACGGTGGCACAGGGGCTTGGAGAAGAATCGAGGCCGTACGACTTCTCTTGGATGAACGAAACCTAGACAAAAGGTGTTCTGTCCGTCAGGTGCGACCCCGGTCCATTTAATGAAAAAAAATAAAATATATGGTGTTTACTTCTGGGGTACATGGCGTGTACTCTATTTTTCCGTAATACGCTTTAAGCGACATCCACATCACCTCTACACACCATGTGTGTGGCCCAGACACGGCCAACACATGGCTTGGCGCGACAAGGGATCACATGGTGTGTACTTAGAAAGTACACGGCTTGTACTTCAAAAATTTCAAGAAACCCCTCATTTCTCAAAAACACCATGAAAAAGGAATACATACTAGAAACAAAGATCCAAGTTCTTACAAACTTACCCCCTTAAAGAAATTCATCCCCGAATTTCCCTAACGAGATGGAGAAGAAGAAACCCCGAACAGCTCCGGCCACTACGATCGTAAATCGGCATCTCTTTCCCAGGTCTCGTCCTGTAATCTCCCATGCTGCCAAGGCACTCATACTAGAGGAACAGACCGCCCACGTAGAACCTTCATACAACGATTGAAAATCCTGATAGGATGCTCCTCAAATGATGCATCCGCTTCGAGCTCAACCTCATCGAGCTGAAATACATGAGACGGGTCTGAAAAGTAACGTCGGAGCTAAGGGACATGGAAGACGTCGTGCATATCCTGATATCTCTGAGGTAACTGCAACCTATAAGCAACTGGACCGACTCTCTCCAGAACCCCAAACAGCCCGACATATCTCGGCGAAAGCTTACCCTGTATCTTAATCCTCTTGTGTCCCAATCTCGGGGTAACACGTAGGAAAACCTGATCTCCGACCTCGAACTGCAGAGGTCATCTCCACTGATCAGCATAAGATTTCTGACGAGACTGTGCAATAGCCATCCTCTTCCGAATCAACTCTATCTGCTCTGAGGTCTCCTGAACAAGACGAGGTCCCAGCAAAGCTGCCTCTCCTGCCTCCAGCCAGCACAAAGGTGATCGACATGGCCTACCGTATAAATCCTTGTAAGGTGCCATCTAAATAGTTGACTGAAAACTATTGTTATAGTAAAACTCCACAAGAAAAATATGCTTTTACCAAGAACCGCCAAAGTTCAGAATGCAAGCTCAGAGTATATCCTCAAGAACATGGATCGTGCACTCTGACTGGCCATCTGTCTGGGGATGGTAAGCTGTACTCAGAAGTACTTGTGTACCCAAAGCTTTTTGTAGCCCCTGCCAGAAATGTGAAGTAAAGAGGGTGTCCCTCTCCGAAACGATAGTACTTGGAACCCCGTGAAAGTGCACAATATCACGGACGTATAACCGTCCAAGCTCATCAACACAAAAGGTTTTCTTTATTGGCAAGAAGTGAGTAACCTTCGTGAGCCTATCAACAAAAACCCATACTATGTCATTCCCTCTCTACAATCTTGGTAACCCTGTCATGAAGTCCATCACGATATCATTCCATTTCCACTTGGGAATGGGTAACTGCTGCAAAATCCCTGCTGGCCACTGGTGTTCTGCCTTCACCTATTGACAAGTGGAACATCTCATGACAGAATCAGCCACATATCTCTTCATACCTGGCCACCAGTACAAGTGGTGTAGATAATTATACATATTGGCGACGCCAGGATGAACTGCCCAGACGGAGGAATGAAATTCTCACATCAGTTCCTCGCGTATATCTGCTGGCACCCATACACGTCCCTGGAAACACAAGATCTCATCCTTACCAACGGTCCGTCCGGGAAGAGGGTCCTCTCCTGACACGCTTTCTCATAGGACTAGGACTTCATAATCTTCTAGCTTCCTCATTCAAAATCGGTCAAGAGGCGCAGAGGTAACAACTACAGAAGATAGGAAAGTCTACCCCTCCCTGTTGTGCACCTCCAAATGCATTTCAGAGAACAGATCCATAAGCTGCCACTCACTGACGGCCTCCTGAACTGCCTGTATCTGAGTTCTCCTACTCATTGCATCAGCCACTGCGTTTCCTTTCCCAAGAGTATAGGAAATCTTGAAGTCGAAGTACTGAAGATACTCGACCCACCTCCGCTGTCTCAGATTCAGGTCACGCTACGTGAAGATGCACTTGAAACTCTTTTGGTCAGTATATACCACAAAATGCTCTCCCAGGAGGTAATGCCTCTAACAACTCAAAGAATGAACAACTACAACCAACTCCAGGTCGTGCGTAGGATAATTCCTCTCATGTGGCCTCAACTACTAAGATCCATACGCAACAACACGATCCTACTACATTAGCACTGATCCCATCCCAATGCCAGATGCATCACAGAAAACTGTATAACTCCTGCTCGGCTCTGGAAAAACTAGAATTGGTGCTAAAGTCAACCTCCCCTTTAGCTCCTGAAAGGCTGAATCACAGGATTCTGACCAAACAAAATTTAACCCCTTCTTAGTCAATCCCGTCAATGGCACTGCTAAGTGCGAGAAGTCCTGTATAAACCGCCTGTAGTAACCAGCCATCCCCAAGAAACTCCGTACCTCGAAGACATTATTCAGCTACTCCCAGGTGACTACTTCTCCCACATTCTCTGGGTATACTGATACCCCTGTCTCTGAGATTACATGACCCATGAAGTGGATCTCGTCCATCCTAAAGTGGCACTTTGAGAGCTTATCATATAACTGATGCTCCCTCAGTGTACTCAAAACGATATCAATAGGGGTTGCATGGTCGTGTTGAGTGTGAGAGTACACCAGGATTTCGTCCATGAAAACCACCATGAAGGAATCCAAGTAAGGATGGAACACTCTGTTCATCAGCACCATGAAGACTACCGGTATTTTCGTGAGACCGAACAGCATAACCATGTACTCATACAGATCATACCTCCTCCGGAAGGCTGTAATGGGTATATCAGATGGTTTGACACACAACTGATGATAGACGGATCTCAAGTCGATCTTCAAGAATACTTTGGATCCTCGAAGCTGATCGAAGAGATCATCGATCTTCGACAAGGGATATCCGTTCTTGACCGTCAACTGGTTCAATTTCCGATAATCCACATAAATACTAAGGGTACCGTCTGCCTTCTTCGCAAAAAGGACAGGCGAACCCCAAGAAGAAGTACTGGATCAGATGAAACCCCTTGCCTGAAACTCCTCCATCTGCTTCTTGAGCTCCTGCACCTCAGGTGTAGCCATACTATAAGAAGGAATGGACATTGGTGCCGCTCCTGGAACAAGCTCAATCGAGAAGTCTACCTCACCCTCCAGAGGTAAAACTGAAAAGTCCTCTGGAAAGACATCTCTGAAACAATCCACCACTGGAGGAAAGTCTAACTGTGAAGTACCCTGGTCATCCAGATAAAGCCTAGAAAATTGATCTGTAACCCCTCCTCACCTATGATTCTTGGGTCCAGCTCTACCTTCCTGGACATCCCACTCGCCTCTATGAAGAAAGGACCCGTCGTCTGGTGATATGAAACTCACCCTGCGGCGATAGCAGTCGACGACTGCCCGGAAGGGAACCAACCAGTCCATCCTGAGAATGAAATCATAGCCTGTCATCTCTAGGACATAGAGGTACCATAAGAAGTGACACCCTGTAACCTCTAGAGGGAATTCTTTGCACTGACGTACACTAGATGTCCTCGTTCCCAAGGGCGTGTCGAGAGTCAACATGTTAGCAGATGAAAAGACACAGAGCCCAAGGCTCTCCATGACAGCAAAATAGATAAAGCTATGAGAAGAACTAGTATTGAAAAGAGATGAAGATAAAACTGAGGCTAATAATATCATACCTAAAACTGTAGAGGGTCTGGGATCCTACTCCTGAAGAATCTGCTCTACAACAAATGTCTGGCCTGTACCGCGGCCCTGTGTAGCAGCCTGAAAACTTTGATCTGCTCCTCCCTGAGCCTGAACACTGCGTCCAAGGCCTATACCCTGACCTGGAAGACCTGAAGAACTCCATCCCCCAGTCTTCTATGGAACTGGTAACCCTGCTCCTGTACGTGGGGTCGAAACTGATCCTCCTTCACTAGCTGCTGGAAGGGGAACCTTACAGAAACGCTGCAGATGACCCATCTTGCCGCAGGATCGGAACTCCACAGGGTCCCTCGGGCACTGGGGATTCTTATGCCCGCTACTACCACACTGATAACACACCACTTGGGTTCCAGAAGGGAGATCTCGTCTACCAGAAGGAATACCTCACTTCCTCGGGTCACCTTGGGTAGACTCTCGGTGGCGCTTCCTGCTGTCTGTCTGAAAAGAATCAGCCCTGGATGCTGAAACGCCTTGGTCCAAAACTCCAGTCTCCCTCAGTTTCCTTTCCATGATCAGCACCTCGTTGACTGTTAGAGTAATAGAATTCAACTGGAAGACATTCACCTATGATCTGATCTCTGGTTTGAGTCCCTCCTCAAACTTCCTTCCCAAAAACAGATCATCATTCCCTAGAACGGGAGAGAAACGATGTAATTCTGTGAAACGGGAGGAGTGATCCATAACTAAAAGAGTACCCTGCTGCAGTTTCACGAACTCTATAGCTCTGTCAGCCCTCAGCTTCACTGGGTAGAAGTAGTCATAGAACGTACGCTGGAACTCATCCCAAGCCATACTACATTGGCTCCCTGCCTGAGAAAGTACGTCCCACCATCTTTTGGCGGAGTCTCACAGCATTTAAGTCGTGAGCTTCACCCTCATATCTGGGGGTGTCTCGAGTTGGTCAAAGATGGATAACATGGCTTCTATCCATGACTCCGTAGCCTGTGGTCCTCCATCCCTTGTAAATGTGGGAGGATGTTGTTGCTGAAAAACCCGCATCAGCTCTTCCATAGTTGGGGTAGGATGCTGAACTCCCTGGAAGGTCTGCATGAATCTCATGAAACCCTCTCTGAACTGAGTGTTGGTACCAGTGTCCGGAATCACTGTAGGTGCTATGTCCGGAATGATAGGTGGAACTATTGGAAGTCCCTGATCGGTCGCATCAGGCGTACGATCACTGCCTGGTTCTTGTCGTGCAACGGGAGGACGTCTTGGTGCCATAGCTCTGAAAGGTTAAAACACACCTTCATTAATGATGAACACAACTTCAACATAAGAGAGTAAAACGGAACAAAAGAGAAAACATTTAAAATTGGGAAAAACATGACTACACGGTGTGTAGTATGGTTACGCGGCGTGTTTCCAGAAATTTTACCCTGGGAGTGTACCTTGGCCATACACCGCTGTGTAAACAACCCAAATACATGCCATGTTCTCAAACTAAACGGTGTGTACTGACCCATTTCTCCCTGCCCAGTTACTCCTACACGACTAAGTCACACGGACTGTCTCAGCCGAAGACTACATGGTGTGTTGAGGAAGACATGACGTGCACTAGACATGCTTTACCTAGCCCGTGTTGTTAGAGACACAGCCTGACACACGATCGACACTACACGGTGTGTTCCCAAGGGACACGACGTGCACTACCCGAGTTTTCCTGACCTGTGTTGTTAGTGACACAGACGGCTACACAGTTTACCACTACATGGAATGTACATACCGTAAACGGTGTGTTCCTAAAGACCCTTTTACAGCCCCGTGTCCTTGTCCACATGGTCAGTGACACGACCAAAAACTACACGGAGTGTATTTATAAAGTACACACCGTGTATTCTGGGTTTTTCTGGACAGTGGCCTCAGAACTGCACCGGAGCCCAGAAAACACAGAAAACAGAGGTTAAGGTGTCAAATTCCGATCTGTGGGGGCCTATACTCCCCATGAATCAAATCTTGGCATCAAACAATGCATATAACAAGCAATAGTATAACAAACTCATGACCCAACAAATTCCAATCCTCGAGGGAACATAACAACTCTCATACCAAAGTTTGTCATCCATAATAAAGAAGCTCTAAAAAACCAATACCCTATTCACATAGTAGGTATTTTATCACTGTATCTATCACAACAACATGAATTGTCTATCAAAAATTCTATCACAACAGCATGAAATCTCTAATGCAACCTAGATGGAATTGAAAAATGCATGACATGTGAGTTTCTAACATGTTCCTATATGATGCATGAGATGGAATACCCTCATCTCATCTGGTTTCAAAAAAATAGAACCATAATCATATAAACAGTAACAACACAAAACAAGTGCATCACCTAATGGTGAAATCAATTAAACTGTAACATTTGTAGAACTCAAAAATTACAACATTTGAGGTAATCTGGATTTTTCCCTATACATGGGTTCTAGAATTCCTAGGCACAACTATTTACCATTTACCTATTGTGTCCTATCCCTGTATAATGTTGCCAAATAGTAAGTCAAATAGAAAAGGAAGAACCTCCCTCTGATACCACTTTGTAACGACCCGAATCCGGAGCCACTCAATTGGTGCCCCGTTCCCGGTTCGCCACATGACCTCAAGCGTGTTTCCCCAAACGCCAGAGGCTGCCGACTAGCAGCGAGGGCCTTGGTAAGTTATTGGGGAAACTATGCCCTCATTTGGTAAGGTATACAAGGGAAAAGAAATAACAGTCAATGGCGGAAGTAGTAAATGACATACAAAAACTGAAACCAAACAACGGAAGAAATGAATATATATACTAATGATGAAAATGATGCATCTGGTACAAGTATCTAAGGAAAGCAGAAAACACAACAATGTTCTGAAATACAACTGAAAAAAAGTACTAAAAGTGACAGTAACTCCAGCAGAATCGCAAGCCTAAGCTCGGTCCTATGCTCTCCAGCTCCAACCAGCAATCATGTCCCTGAAGTGGAAGGGCCACAATCCCTATCCACACCTGTAACCATATAACCTATTAGGGACGAAAGGCAGGACCCAAACAGGGTGTGAGACTAATCCCAGTAGGCAATCACCACAAGATATGTGCCCTACTGTTAGTGAGCAATATAGCAAAAATAAATAAAATAAATGCAGCAGAGAAATAGAGGTACACCAAAGTAACATTACTAAAAATCTCCATTCACATTTATTTGTTAATTTAATACAATAATTTAATTATCAACCAAGGAGTCTAGCAAAAAACTCTATATTCTCCAGGCATAGCAAGTAACACAACAGGTATCTCAACAGACTACCTAGACAACAAGCAGTACAAACCCAAACTTGTTCTTTGACTTGGTGGACTCGTCACAACCAACTAAACAAAATAATAATACTAACTCTCTGGGTGGTTCCTACTGACAGACCCCTCTAGTCAAATAATCATACAAGGCACATACACTCTGGGAAGCTCTCACCGTCAATTACCCTATGGTCTTGCAATGGTAGCTACATACTCTCTGAGGAAGCACTTACGTCTAATTCTTCCTATGGTCTCGATACGTGCGTAAACTAAAGACACTCTTGGGAAGCACAAAGTCCAATTCTTGTTGGTCCTGGGTATGAAAAAAATTTATAACAGACTCTCTAGGGAAGCCCTTAATCGTCAATTCCCTCTTTAGTCTACCGCACCAGGTTCATACAGCCCTGAGAAGTCTAGTCGTGCATAATCGACTGTCAGCAGCCCTAAGTAAGTTAAACAACTACTTGGCTAATAGCTACAATGCATAAAAAACATATAAACAATAGGCAATACATGCAATCGTCTATAACAAGACAGACAAACGATGCTACAAGGTTTGCCTCACATGCAACCTAAGCCAAACGACGATAAACAACCAAAGCAAAGAAAATCACCCATGGGTGATCCTCTAACATGAAACCAAGCATATATTACTATCAATTAACCTCAAGAAAACAATAAATCTAAGGCAATTAAATAATGGAATCAAAATCCCTAACCTGGGATACCCGATACATGGGGATTCGACACTTTTTGCACAAAAATTCAAAGGCATTCAACGTAGGGCAAAAAACCACCTACCTCGATCCTAGGAGATCGATATACTTGAACCACGAAGATTGATTCTTCTTATAACGACGAAGATCTGAGAAAACATCAAACACGCTCAACCAACAACAACTTGAGAAAGAGGAGGAATTGGAAGACAAGGCTCTAGGAGAAAGAAGAACTCACCGCTGCGGTCCCAACGAAATCGACAACGGCTGAAATGGAGATCAGACAGAGGCACGAGGGCTTGGATAAGAATCATGGCCATACGGCTTCTCTCGGACAAAAAAAACCTATAAAAAATGTGTTCTTTCCATCAGGCGTGACCCCGGTCTGTTTAATAAATAAAATAAAATACACGGCGTGTACTTATAAGGTACACGACGTGTACTATGTTTTTCCATACTCCACTTTAATCAGTCCCTACATCACCCCTACACACCATGTGTGTGGCCCAGACACGGCCAACACATGGCTTGGCGCGGCAAGGGAGTACACGGTGGGTACTTAGAAAGTACATGGCGTGTACTTCAAAAATTTCTAGAAACCCGTCATTTCTCAAAAACTCCATGAAAAAGGAAGACATACCTGAAATGAAGATCCGGGTTCTTACAATCTTAGATTAACCCTGCAATTCATTCATAGTATAATCATCCTCATAACCTGAAAGGATAAAATATAAGAAAGGGGTGATCTCAAATGCTTAGTAAAGGTAAGCAATACAGAAGAAGATATCATAAAAATAAACATTAGGCATGGTGAATAACTAAAAAACACATGCCTTTAAAAATGAACTTGAACACATTATTGCAGGAATAAGAGATAAATAAATAATTCCATAATAAAACATAATCATGGGTATTCTAATAGTTTAATAACCACATGAACTTTAAGTTACTAGCTTCATAATGAGGGAATTCATAATGCGGGACATCATAACCATACCATCAAGGCCTCGTGTCAAGACCATAAATAATCATAGTGTCAAGACCTTATGCCAAGACCATATTTTGTCTCATGAGACCTACCGATGAACCAAGAGTCTATAACAGGCCCCAAATGACACTTTATAAGTAAAATTAATTCCTCATATGAATGGGGATAAACATAAATAACATACACATTCATATTTAAATTAACATATGAAATGTAAATAACTTTTCCCAATAATTAAACATAAACAATAACCATTCTAAGTAATATGGTGAATGGTTTCAAGATAGAACATCCACAATAAAAATATCCATACACCATTCAATAAAATATGGTGGATGATATCATAAGAGATAACACTCAATTAATTAAAATATTCAACAAAGTATGTTGACAGAGATGAAGATACTTTTAAATGAGACCATTGAAAAATCATTATGGAAATAATCCTTAAACATCCCATAGTGTACCATACCACCTTGAAACATTAAAATAATAATACCTTAGAAAATCATGAAAATAATGAGACTCTTGATATGATATAAAAATGGTATGTAAATACACCACAAGTAATAAATAAGCGGTGAACAAGGCATATATCTCATAAAATTTAAAGTGAGATGAGAAAAATCCTTTTTTACTTTGGAAAGAAGTGTTATTTTGGAAAATCATTTTTATTTGCCATGAAATCAGATTGTAAACTTGTATATCCCATAAAATAAAAGGAAAGGTCACTGGAATTATATTTTAGGCTTAAATACAGTCTTATTTATGTGAAATCATTTAAAAAGGGTTTTTAATGAATCTTTAGAAAGAAAACATTTTAGTGTGGTTCAAGGAAAATATTAAAGGATTTTAAAGCGCAAAGGCATGTTAGCTTTAATAAAACCAAAAATGAACCAAAATAGATTTTTCATGTTAAAATATTTGATTTTATAAAGATAAATATGGATTAGAACAGATTATAGAGTGAACTTAAAAATAGGTAAGAATTTGAGGAGTTCCTTGAATCAGGCTTGCATTTCGGAACAATTTTTTGAAGGATTCTTTTAAAACATGTAACTACCCATAAAATAAAGAAGGATTATGAATGGTGAAAATATATATAACATTAAAAAATAATTTATGAGGAGTAAATATTAATAAATAATAATTTCATTGAGGTGAGTAGAGAATAAGAGCAACCCGAATGAAAATGGAGGTTCGGGTAGAAAATACTTAAAAATTTGTAATCAATTGAATCATATGACCCAAAAATTAATAATCATAAAATGATACATTGAATATAATGAAAATAAATATATTAATGGTATGAAACATAAATTGGTAGTATAAATACACCATAAAAAAGTAGTAGTAGTGAATACATAATATCTCACAAAAATGGAAGTGAGATGAGGAAACCCCTTACAAACATTTCGGCATGGTAATGTGTGTTCTTATGAGGGATTAATGAGAGGTAAATGGGTATCCAATAATTTATATATCATAAGTTTAGTATGGGTAAGGTGATAAAACATACCCCATAATTAGGAATTAAAAATAAAAGGACACAATATAGGGGGGATTCTTGAATAAAAGTGAGAGAGAGGATCCCTTACCTTAAATCCGAGGGTGTTCTTCACTTGATCTAAATGACCTGAATAACCAAATTAGGTTCATTAATAAAAAATTAATGAACCATTTATACATTTATTTGGATTATTATGACTTTATTAAATTCATTCATGGCTTTTTATATGGGTTAATGGATTTAATTTCATTGTTCGTGAGTGTTCATTTTCATAATATTCATGACCAGCTCACTTATAAAAGAGTATGGTAGTTCATGTAAGATGGGAGTTTAAGTCCAGAACTAATTTTATATGTTATTAATGAAAATTCAGAATATTAAATCTTTATAAAATTCATTTGGTTATTTGGAGTGAAGGTGAATAATTATATAATACATTAATGATAAACGCTTGGATTAATTTGGCAATTTTGCTCACAATTACCTTGTTTTGTATTATTATTTTACATCATGAGTTCATAAGGATTCCAAAAAATTACATAAGATAAAATAAATATATAATAGTATGGTTTAAACATAAAAATGGTTTCATGACTAGAGTTGAAGAAGTTAAATCAAATAGAAATCATCGTCATCCTTGAATGTGATAAATCAACGCATCTCAGATGATGTTTCATTTTTAGTATAAATGAGGTGGAAATGAGAGATGAAGATGAATTATCCCATTAGAATAAAAAAATTACATTACATTTATAGTACCAGAGTTTTTATAAAATTTTTACAAGGAGAGGTTAGGAAAGAAAAGAGAACAAAGGAACATGAAAATGAAAGAAAAGAAAAGAGGAATTTTACCTCTTGAATAACCTTTCTTGAGATCCTCTTATGTGAAGAGGATTTGGTCTTTTTATGAGACCTAGGGATGATGGTTGTGGGGAAGGATCTTGGGAGGTGATTTGGGCAGAATTTGGAGAAGGTACAAGGCTTGACAGGAGTGAATATAATAGGATGTAAGAGGTGGTATTTATAGTGGAGGGGGGGGGGTTCTTAATATTTTGATCATTAGTTTATTATTTTTCAATTAGACAAGAAATAATGACAATTCCAATACGAAAAATAGTAATATATGCATGTGATTTTGAACCATTGGTTCTTAAATCAGCATAAAATCATCAATGACTCAATAAAACAGTTATTCAGCATTTATTATAAATTATTGTATTTTACTATTCACCAAAAATTCAAGTATTTTAGAAAAATCCCAAAATTTCACCCTAACCATTTTTCGATGTGTAGAATAAAAAAAAAATTATATTTTTCAAAAATAATTTTCTAAATATGATTAATTTAATTTATATTTAAAATCATAATTTACTTGAAAAATACAGTTTTTAAAACATTTATTTACTTTTTCCAAAACATAGGTACATCATACTTTCAATTAAATCACATATATATACTATCTTAGGTCAGGTTAATATTAATAAGGGTATGTCACTATTCATAAGGGTAAAATTACTATTCATAATGGTATGTTATTATTCACTAAAAATTAAGTTGGTCATATAAGACTCTAAATAACTTACTGATCACAACCGCGTATGTCAGATTTTTGAAATTCAAATTGTAGGGGTGGTAAAATTATGTTTAATAGCTAGGTTATAATGAAATGGTGTTTTATATAGACTAATTATTTCATAAATTAAATATTAAATTTATTTTCAAAATCTTAGGGTGTTATAATTCCCATAAATTTAAAGGATATAAATAGACATTTTAAGATTCACTTTCTTACTTCAATTTTTATTTTCTTAAAAATGATTACTGATATGATTGAATTTAATGATGTTGATTACTAGAAGCCCACATTGAGTAAACTGATTATTTATTTTCATTCCATGAAATAATTTAATTATATTCTTTTCCCATTCTTAATATTATTTTGGACCAAATTTTTCCTATTTTTTTGAGCATATTTATTGAGTGAAGCTTGGGGCATAAAAACCTACCAAAACATGCATTGTTATCTATCAAAGTTATGATTGAAAAAAATTCACTTTTGAAATGATTGAGGCATTTTATTGGAAATTACATTTATTCTGAGACCCACCTGTACATTGACCTTTCTTAACCTGTATAATCTATAGAGGAACTTGTTAGGATTGACCCACATTACAAGCCATTATTTTACATCCCTACCTTACTCTTCTTATTTTTCATGATATTCAATTGAATGAGTATAGGGGAGGGGTTATTCATGGTATATATGGATATTTTATCTTTAGAGTAGACTTCAAGGTGTTTATATGTGGTTTTTGGGGAAGGTTAATATTTAAATTCATTGTAATTCATTGTTTTTCCCTCTTGTTGTAAAAAAAATGAAAAAATGAAAAAATTATAATAAATAAAAAAATGTTTTGTGAATTGAGATAATAAAAAATAACCATTACTAGATTGATGATTTTTTATCATATGTGGTTAGGTGGTGAATGTGAGGTCTATTATAATCATGGATTTTAAAAATAAAAATAAAATTTTTGGGTTGTTTATTATGTAGGTCAAAAGTCACCACTTCTAGACCGATGATCTCAAAATCAAATGTGATTAGGTGGTGGATGTGAGGTTTATCCTTGGTACATCTTTCAAAAATTAAAAAAAATAGAAAAAATAAAAAAAAAAGAAAATAAGAGAGGGTCATCTTTAATTATGATTACATCATACGTAAGACATTACTTTATGCTTGGGGGGGGGGGGGGGTGAGTGAGATGAAATTATATTTTGGTGAGGTGAATTTCATTGTGCTTATTTTTTTAAATATAATGTATTATACTTTATATTTTAGAATAATCCTTGAGACTTACTTGATTTTTAAACATTTATACCCACCTACCCTTAGCCTCATACAAACTTGATCCAAATTGAGAAGCCCTCATGATTAATTATGATATTTTTATTTATAGTGTGGAGAAAGTATATTAAATGCAAGCCTATGGTTAGGAGAATGTACTTGAGTAATGATAATAACTCCATTAAATTTGCTACCTTGAGTGATTAGTGGAAAAATAAATTTTGAGGTAAATCATAAATGGCATGGGTGTTGATTAAAAGTTGAAAAATGTGCGTGAAAAGGGAGAAATGTCTTGAATTGCAGTTTATAAATGAGGCATGTTTTTTGGATTAATTATTGGGTATGTGTTGTTCTTGTAAAATATTCATATATAACTTTTTTTTATGAGAATTATAATTTGAAAATTCCCTTATTGATGTATGGATCTTTGGTGTTTTGATGTTGAGATTTTTATTGAGGAAGAGAAAATATTTGAGTTTGGGGGTCTTTGATCACATCATTTTATTCTATATATTGAAGGGTTTTTATATAAAAATTCATTGAATATTAGTTGATTAAAGTTTATTTTCATGGAATATATTGATGTATTGTATATTGGTGTGCAGGAATGACATTTAGATAAATAAGAAGGAATATGTGGGAATTGAAGAAAAAAGGCACTTCATGCCAATCCACAAAGCATATTAGCATTAAAATGGAAATTGAAGAATAAGTCGAGGTTGATGATTGAATCCAAATAGAACAAGAGAGGTTCTAAAGGTATAAAATTAAAGAATAAGGATAAAAAGAATGTTTTAGCATTGGAATTTTAATATACAATTCATGTAATTTTTACACGATATGTAAATGTAAAATGTGTGAACCATTTTAAGGTCATAATAAGAAGGTTTTGAGGCCCTAAGAGCACACATAGTGTAATCTATAAATAACGTTTAAATGTTAGACACAACATAAAAACAATCATTTTCAACGTATCTTTGATGGGGGGGGGGTTATATATTTTGACCTGGATTTCTATTAAAACATATATTTTACCTGTGGAAACCCATTAATTATTTCCATGCCTATATATATTGGATCTAACCATGAGTAAAGGAACTCCATTCCAAGGTGGATAGGTTCGATTTCTGGGAGGCTGCCATAGGGTTCTAACCCAGAGTTCTTCATAGACATGTTTTCTTTATTCTTTTTTGTTTTTCTTTTCTTTTGTTTATGTAATGTTGAATGATTTCTAGATTAATTCCAATATATTTATTTTATTAATTCCCTTTTTCATTCATTTTACCTTTCTAAATTCTTCATTATTTCCTCATTCATGTTAGTTTTTAATTAATTTAATATAAGTTCAATGATGTATTGCTTTATTGTGAATCATTTGATTGTTTTGTCGAGCATGCTATTTGTTTCTATTTCTTTAATAAATATCATCATGAGTGGATAATCTGATTAGGGTTAGGGATTGAAATTATGGGTGTTTGAACCTAACTAATATCTAAAATCAAAATTGGGTAACACTATGTATAGTAAATAGGTTTGAAACAATTGTGAATATCATTATCTTACATTATCCCTGAATATCAGAGGTGAAAATTGAATGAGCATGAACTAGTTATAAAAGTTTAGGGTAGGACCAATAACCTGTGATTATGTCTACCTATAATCTAAGCTTCATGTGATTAAGTTTTCAATTACTCTAGAACAAGGATTATTTTCTAGCTTAGGTTAATCCAATTGGTTGGAACAAGATCAATTGGTGTCTTTTACACCACTTTAAATCCCACTCCATAGGTCTATACAAAGTTAGATTAAGGGGTACCCATTTCCTATACTCTAAAATTGACCCCAAACCATTATTTTATTTCTTTTTTTAATTAGTTTAATAAAATCAACTAAAAATAGAGTGACCTGACCTTTAGTCATGGATTTTCTACTACGTTCCCTGCTCTCTGTGGGTTCGACCCCATACTTTTACTTTACTATGCATTTTTAGTTAGTGTTTTTCAGGATAAAATCAAATTATTTTTTATTAGACCAAAGTAGAATAATGATTCCCACTAGTTTTTTGAAATGGTAAACATAAGAATTAACAATTTTATGCCATTACTGAGAAAAAAAGAGACTAGGGGTATGCTGACATAATCAAAGTGCACGAGCATGTAGCGACTCAGGTTTTTGGCCCTGTCAGACTATGGAATATTTCTACGAATAATTCCAGAGCTAGGCCCGAAGACGGCGTGCGATTCCGAGGCCCAGTGTGCCCGAGATTAATTTTATAAAAATATTAAGTATTTTTATACTATGCACGTGGCGGGGGTGTGATATCTCCTAAACGGTAGCTCAGAATGGGAATCTGAGGGCACGGTTGCGTCCGGAACGTGTCGTTTACCCTAGGCGAGGTGTAAACTTTCCGGGCGCGGGCCTGCGGTGAGAAACGCCACCAGGGGCGTTTCTGTAAATAAGTATCAAGTTAGTGTGCGAGCGTCGGCTTGAATAACTTCTGAACGGAGTCTCGGATGGAAAATCTGAGTCCGCCGTTGCGTTCAGAACGGCGTGTTTACCCTAGGGGTGACCTTATCCTGGTTCGCATCTGGTGCGGGGTCGGGGGCGTGTCGGGCCGGGGAGTTAAGCAGATATTTGTTGGAAACAAATATCTACCCCCTTTGTTGGACGTGTGTAACGCAGAGGACGAGTTCCTCCTCCTTCTCCTCCCCTTCCGACGGTGAATCGGCGGCCGAATCGCGCGATCAAGGTGCCGTCGAGCTCGGATTTTGACGGCGGGCGTTCCAGGATCGTGCAACGGAAGCTTTGGAGCGCGGATCGTCGGCGTTTCGCCCGCGAGGTAGGCGGTTTGAGTTTTACAATCCCGGATCCCGTTTTTGTGTTGTTTTTCTTCAAATTTTCATAAGATTTGTATAGTTCGGGTCCCGAGCTTTCCGAAACATGTTTCGGATCTGAATTTGGAGCACCGGGGTGCTCCCGGTGGCTCCCGGAAGTTTTCCGGTGAAAAACCCGGTTTTCCGGCGAGACCCGCGGCGGCCATGGCGGATTCCGGCGGGTTCCGCGGCGGCGCGGCGGCGACGCGGTGGTTTCCGGCTCCGGCACGGCGGAGTCCGGCGGCGGCGCGGTGGTTTCCGGCGACCCTGCGGTGGTCCGGCCAGAATGTTCCGAGGGTTCTTTAAACCCCCGTAACTCGCAAACCGTAACTCCGATTTACGAGCCGTTTGCGGCGACGCGCTCCTTGCGTCAAGACGGACCTTTTGAACTAACTTTGAGGATTTTATGGTTCGGGATCGTGGCCTGGGAGTTAGAAACGTCGTATAAAATAATATTATTTTATTATTTTACGACTTCGGGCCGTTGTAACTTCTACCCGAAGCGTCCGATTGATGTGCCGTCAGTGGCGTTGTGACCCTGATAGTACGACGGACTTTTTGAGATGGTTTCCGGGTGTTGGGACTGAGAACGGGGTGCGGGCCCCACGAGGCCGGGTTTTGGCGTTTGCGGAGAAACGCAGCTTTTGCACCAGGAGTCCGATTTTGGCGGATGAATAGTCGATCCTGTGTGTTTTTCCGAGAGGAACGCAATGGTGCGATCCGTTCGATGAGTTTCGGAATCCAGGCATGGGCCCCACCCGAGCCGGCCTTCGGTGAATAGTACCTTTTTTACCTGGTGTCCGTTTTGGGCGAGCGAGTAGTCGATTCCGCTTGTTTTTTCAAGGGGATCGTCGTGGTGTGATCCGCTCGATGGGTTTCGGGATCTTTGTGTGGGCCCCGCACGAGCTAGCTACGGTGAATAGTGCCTTTTTCACCGGTGCTCCATTTCGGGCGAGTAAACAGCCTATCCTGTGTGTTTTTCCGCGTGGAACGCGATGGTGGCCTCGGTTTTGGCCTAGGAGGTGCGCAGTGTGGCATTGAGGCGGGTCGCTTGGGTTAGCGACGTTTGGACCAGCAGTGGTTGAGGGTTCTCCCTTGGTTCGTTCCCACGAGGGTTCATGTGGCATCACAACCTTCGTATGGGTTTGTGATCCTCTCGATGGGATGTTTAAACTGTTAGAGTTGTGGTATCCCTCCGGTGGGCCCGGAGTGGATCCTCTAGCATCTTTATCTAGATCGGGTTCTTGGTATCGCTGTGACCGCTTATTTACGGGCGGCGATCCCCTATCTAGCAGGTTAACCCCTTAGGGTTTGTGGCATCATCGGAAATATGATCCCCTACGCGGTGGGCCGTGCTCAGTAGGGTTGTGGCATCGTCGGGTATACGATCCCCTACTCAGCATGTGGTTTATAGTAGGGTTACGGTATTGTTGGCTATGTGATCCCCTACTCAGCGCGTGGTTTCGGTAGGGTTGCGGCATCGTCGGTTCGATCCCCTACATCGCGAGTTATACCAGATAGGGTTCCGGTATCATCGTGACCATCTTTATATGGACGATGATCCTCTATCTGAGTGTGGAGCTTCTGTCGAGCGCCAGATCGGGTTGTGGCATCCCCCAGCGGATCCTGGGTGTGATCCCCTATCTGTGAGAACTACGTATGCCAGATCGGGTCGTGGTATCCCCCAGCGGACCCTGAGAGTGATCCCCTATCTGTGAGCTACGTATACTGGATTGGGTCTTGGTATCCCCTAGCGGACCCTAGCGGCGATCCCCTATCCGAGGAGTTTGGTGGTTATGGTGTTTCGGCGATGTTTCCTCAGTGATGCTATCCGACGAGCGTGGTCTCTCGGGTGAGCGTCTGAGATGTTTGCGAGTATCCCGATGGAGTGTATCTCTCGGATGAGTGTCATCTGGTATGACAGTGTACGTGGTGTACTCTCCTGGTTGTGGACAGTTGCTGGTGATGAGGTCGGTACCTCTTGTGGCTTTGTGGCGTGAGCTGAGTATATCCGGATTGTTCAAGGTGTATGTATGGGCATACACCTGAGATGAGCTGAGATGACTTGTTGTGTTTAGCCGAGGATGGTCACGAGATGGAGTTTCTCTCTCTTCTGGGTGCCTACTGAGTATGTTTATACTCACCCCTGCACGGGCTTTGCCCGCACATGTTTGTGTCTTGTGCAGACCACAGGCCTTTTGACGGAGTCCCAGGAGGACCCGGAGCAGGCGGAGCTTAGTGAGCAAGTTGACCGGGGTGTTTACCGGAGCTGTGCCGAGGGAGCTTTCCGGCGGGTGTTTGTGGCAGCGTTCTCCTTCTTCAGAGCAGGTTGGACGCGCTTGTAGTTTTCTTTTGGTGGGCCCTGTTTTTCCCTTGTACTTTTGCTGTTGCTCTCTGGTTGTGGGATAGATTGTATGCATGCATTTACTTTTCAGTTTCTTTATCTCTGCACTGTTGCATGGAGGTGTTTGTGGGTGCGTGTGTACAGGTACCATAGGCTAATGCCTCCCATGTGTGTGATAGCCTACTCGGCGCTAGTCGCCAGCCCCAGGCCTATTGGAGGCGGGCTTGGGGAGTCGCGGCTTGAGCCCCGTTGGGTCGGGTCGTGACAGAGTGGTATCAGAGGAGGTTCCACCTTTGGGATCTCAGAGCGTAGCTGGTCTAGCTGTGAGTTTGGTTTGGGTTGCATAGCGGCAGTGTTAGGGTGTTTCGAGTTCAGCTTTCAGGCCAGGGACTCCAGTGTTGGTGCGGCGACCGACGTATCCATACACCAGGACTCTGATAACCTGCCTTTTGACTCGGGACATTCATACACTGGTCGCGGGGACATAATGGTACATGCGTTATATAGGACTGGGTTTTTTGGTTTTCCTTGTCCTTCTTGAGTCAGCTCTCCAGATATACTCTTTGACTGTGGTGCGTCTTGAATTTGTTTCAGGATGCCTCCACGATGACAGCCAGCGAGGGTTCCACAGCAGGATTATGCTGATGACCCGCCCCGTGTAGTGGCCGTGGAGCAGGGCGCAGGTTCTGAGGTTGCACCTCCAGGTGGTCTGCCAGTTGAGCCACCACCTGTCGAGCAGCTGGTTGTGTCGGCGGTGCAGGACGAGGTTGCGCACAGGTTGAGTGCGCTGCACGAGTTCCAGAGGCAGCGACCTCTGAGGTTCCGGGGTGATCCAGACCCCCAGGCAGCTGATGACTGGCTTGAGACAGTCACCCGAGTTTTCCGCCTAGTGAGGACACCTCCAGATCAGATGGTGGTCCTAGCGGCGAGCCTTCTGCATGGTTCTGCTGGGCGATGGTGGAGTTTGGTGACGCAGTCCCATGACGAGGAGATGCTCACGTGGGCAGAGTTTGAGCGGCTCTTCAGGGAGGAGTTCTATCCGGTGACGCTGAGGTCAGTGCGGATCCAGGAGCTTCTGCAGCTTCGACAGGAGAGCATGACTGTGTCGGAGTACTCAGCGAGGTTTACAGACCTGTCGCGCTACTCCCTGGATATGGTTCGAGACCTGTTCTTTAGGGCTCGGACCTTCGATCAGGGCTTACGCAGGGGTATCCGAGCAGGTGTGGTTTCCTTGTGCCTACCCACCTATGCTGGAGTGCTGGAGCGAGCGCTGGTGGTGGAGAGCTTTCTGGCTGAGCAGTTTCCCCCTGTTAGTTATGGGCACTCGAGAGCTGAGACTTCGTCGGTCGGATCGGCATTTGGTAGCCGACGTCAGACTCAGGGGTCTGGACGTGGCCGACGTTTCAGGAGGCGACCCCAGGATGGAGGATCTGAGCCTCAGGGCTCACAGGGCTCGCAGGCCAGTTTTGGTCAGCCGCAGGAGAGGCGGTGTTACGCTTGCGATGGTCGGGGACATCTTGCTAGAGATTGTCCGACCCGACGTGCTGCTGAGAGGGAGCCGGTCGATGGACCGCCTTGGCAGAGGCAGCGTCTTGAGCAAGGAGGTCCGCAGGGCGTCGGATGTGGCGTCGGAGCTGGTGCAGCGGGAGGCGGTGGTAGACAGTACCAGTTGCCACCACCCCCACCCCCAGGTGGTCCACGCCAAGCTCAGGGAGCTGGTGGTCGAGGGCGAGGACAGTTGCATGCCCTGGAGGTTGTTGACCCAGAGGCACCGCGGATGGATAGAGGGACGCCTTGTGTCTTTCTACTTACTGCAGTAGTTTTTCAGACACTGTTTAGTGGTACTCTTTCCTTTTGTTGCTTGCTCGAGTTTTGTTCAGGGGGTTGGCAAGACCCTGTGTGGGTGTTGGTTGGTGAGCTCGCTGGTGTGTGAGACCCAGTTGAGAGTCCAGTCGCTTTCCTTGTGCTTAGGGCTTTTCGAGGACGAAAAGTTCTAAGGGGGGGAGGATGTAGCGACTTGGGTTTTTGGCCCTGTCAGACTTTGGAATATTTCTACGAATAATTCCAGAGCTAGGCGCGAAGACGGTGTGCGATTCCGAGGCCCGGTGTGCCCGGGATTAATTTTATAAAAATATTAAGTATTTTTATACTATGCACGTGGTGGGGGTGTGATATCTCCTAAACGGTAGCTCAGAATGGGAATCTGAGGGCACGGTTGCGTCCGGAACGTGTCGTTTACCCTAGGCGAGGTGTAAACTTTCCGGGCGCGGGCCTGCGGTGAGAAACGCCACTATGGGCGTTTCTGTAAATAAGTATCAAGTTAGTGTGCGAGCGTCGGCTTGAATAACTTCTGAACGGAGTCTCGGATGGAAAATCTGAGTCCGTCGTTGCGTTCAGAACGGCGTGTTTACCCTAGGGGTGACCTTATCCTGGTTCGCATCTGGTGCGGGGTCGGGGGCGTGTCGGGCTGGGGAGTTAAACAGATATTTGTTGGAAACAAATATCTACCCCCCTTTGTTGGACGTGTGTAACGCAGAGGACGAGTTCCTCCTCCTTCTCCTCCTCTTCCGACGGCGAATCGGCGTCCGAATCGCGCGATCAAGGTGCCGTCGAGCTCGGATTTCGACGGCGGGCGTTCCAGGATCGTGCAACGGAAGCTTTGGAGCGCGGATCGTCGGCGTTTCGCCCGCGAGGTAGGCGGTTTGAGTTTTACAACCCCGGATCCCGTTTTTGTGTTGTTTTTCTTCAAATTTTCATAAGATTTGTATAGTTCGGGTCCCGAGCTTTCCGAAACATGTTTCGGATCTGAATTTGGAGCACCGGGGTGCTCCCGGTGGCTCCCGGAAGTTTTCCGGCGAAAAACCCGGTTTTCCGGCGAGACCCGCGGCGGCCATGGCGGATTCCGGCGGGTTCCGCGGCGGCGCGGCGGCGACGCGGTGGTTTCCGGCTCCGGCACGGCGGAGTCCGGCGGCGGCGCGGTGGTTTCCGGCGACCCTGCGGTGGTCCGGCCAGAATGTTTCGGGGGTTCTTTAAACCCCCGTAACTCGCAAACCATAACTCCGATTTACGAGCCGTTTGCGGCGACGCGCTCCTTGCGTCGAGACGGACCTTTTGAACTAACTTTGAGGATTTTATGGTTCGGGATCGTGTCCTGGGAGTTAGAAACGTCGTATAAAATAATATTATTTTATTATTTTACGACTTCGGGCCGTTGTAACTTCTACCCGAAGCGTCCGATTGACGTGCCGTCAGTGGCGTTGTGACCCTGATAGTACGACGAACTTTTTGAGATGGTTTCCGGGTGTTGGGACTGAGAACGGGGTGCGGGCCCCACGAGGCCGGGTTTTGACGTTTGCGGAGAAACGCAGCTTTTGCACCAGGAGTACGATTTTGGCGGATGAATAGTCGATCCTGTGTGTTTTTCCGAGAGGATCGCAATGGTGCGATCCGTTCGATGAGTTTCGGAATCCAAGCATGGGCCCCACCCGAGCCGGCCTTCGGTGAATAGTACCTTTTTCACCTGGTGTCCGTTTTGGGCGAGCGAGTAGTCGATTCCGCTTGTTTTTTCGAGGGGATCGTCGTGGTGTGATCCGCTCGATGGGTTTTGGGATCGTTGTGTGGGCCCCGCACGAGCTAGCTACGGTGAATAGTTCCTTTTTCACCGGTGCTCCGTTTCGGGCGAGTAAACAGCCTATCCTGTGTGTTTTTCCGCGTGGAACGCGATGGTGGCCTCGGTTTTGGCCTAGGAGGTGCGCAGTGTGGCGTTGAGGCGGTTCTCTTGGCTTAGCGACGTTTGGACCAGCAGTGGTTGAGGGTTCTCCCTTGGTTCGTTCCCACGAGGGTTCATGTGGCATCACAACCTTCGTATGGGTTTGTGATCCTCTCGATGGGATGTTTAAACTGTTAGAGTTGTGGTATCCCTCCGGTGGGCCCGGAGTGGATCCTCTAGCATCTTTATCTAGATCAGGTTCTTGGTATCGCTGTGACCGCTTATTTACGGGCGGCGATCCCCTATCTAGCAGGTTAACCCCGTAGGGTTTGTGGCATCATCGGAAATATGATCCCCTACGCGGTGGGCCGTGCTCAGTAGGGTTGTGGCATCGTCGGGTATACGATCCCCTACTCAGCATGTGGTTTATAGTAGGGTTACGGTATCGTTGGCTATGCGATCCCCTACTCAGCGCGTGGTTTCGGTAGGGTTGCGGCATCGTCGGTTCGATCCCCTACATCGCGAGTTATACCAGATAGGGTTCTGGTATCATCGTGACCATCTTTATATGGACGATGATCCTCTATCTGAGTGTGGAGCTTCTGTCGAGCGCCAGATCGGGTTGTGGCATCCCCCAGCGGATCCTGGGTGTGATCCCCTATCTGTGAGAACTACGTATGCCAGATCGGGTCGTGGTATCCCCCAGCGGACCCTGGGAGTGATCCCCTATCTGTGAGCTACGTATATCGGAGTGGGTCTTGGTATCCCCTAGCGGACCCTAGCGGCGATCCCCTATCCGAGGAGTTTGGTGGTTATGGTGTTTCAGCGATGTTTCCTCAGTGATGCTATCCGACGAGCGTGGTCTCTCGGGTGAGCGTCTGAGATGTTTGCGAGTATCCCGATGGAGTGTATCTCTTGGATGAGTGTCATCTGGTATGACAGTGTACGTGGTGTACTCTCCTGGTTGTGGACAGTTGCTGGTGATGAGGTCGGTACCTCTTGTGGATTTGTGGCGTGAGCTGAGTATATCTAGATTGTTCAAGGTGTATGTATGGGCATACACCTGAGATGAGCTGAGATGACTTGTTGTGTTTAGCCGAGGATGGTCACGAGATGGAGTTTCTCTCTCTTCTGGGTTGCCTCCGGCTGGGTTGAGCGGACTGTTGCCTTTCAGTTGCTCCCTTGGGTTTTGGGTTTTTGGGGTGCCTACTGAGTATGTTTATACTCACCCCTGCACGGGCTTTGCCCGCACATGTTTGTGTCTTGTGCAGACCACAGGCCTTTTGATGGAGTCCCAGGAGGACCCGGAGCAGGCGGAGCTTAGTGAGCAAGTTGACCGGGGTGTTTACCGGAGCTGTGCTGAGGGAGCTTTCCGGCGGGTGTTTGTGGCAGCGTTCTCCTTCTTCAGAGCTGGTTGGACGCGCTTGTAGTTTTCTTTTGGTGGGCCCTGTTTTGCCCTTGTACTTTTGTTGTTGCTCTCTGGTTGTGGGATAGATTGTATGCATGCATTTACTTTTCAGTTTCTTTATCTCTGCACTGTTGCATGGAGGTGTTTGTGGGTGCGTGTGTACAGGTACCATAGGCTAATGCCTCCCATGTGTGTGATAGCCTACTCGGCGCTAGTCGCCATCCCCTGGCCTATTGGAGGCGGGCTTGGGGAGTCGCGGCTTGAGCCCCGTTGGGTCGGGTCGTGAAAGAGCATATCATAATAATATCCATACCCATCCATACTTAGATCATAAAACATGAAAACATATAATAAAGCTTTAAAAATTTCAAGATTCATTAGAATCAATAATCATGATCCATGTGATATCAATATTGACCATAAGAAACATTATAATCCCATAACAAGCATAGATAAAACTTATTGGTATCTTGGAAAATTATCTTAACATCACTTCTTAAAAATGGAATAACCAATATGGCCAAATTCCATATCCAGAGTACCTGATGCATTGGAGAGATATAATGAACCCAATAGTACTTAGTTTTTAAAAAGTCACCTATCCTTGGTTAATAACATAACCACCCCTCCTTAGTTTATAACAGAACCACCTGTCATTGGTTTATAACGGAACCACCCATCATTATAAATAATTTCCAAGAAATGTATCATGAATAAAGTATAAAGAGCATTCATTTCATCATAAACTCATTGAAACAACCTTTATTATTTTCATCACTTGATTTACCCATGAAAAAAAAGTAGTTTCCATAATAATATATTTGAAATGTGATTAACCCATGGAAAATAAATGAGTTATATAAAAATATCTTTAAAAATTTATTAACCCATATAAAAGAAATGGGTTCTATAAAAATCTCTATGAAACATGATTTAACCATAAAAAATAAATGTGTTCCATAAAAATATCTTTGAAACATGATAAATCCTTTGAAAATAAACGGGTTCTATAACAATCTCTTTGAAACATGACTAACCCGTGGAAAATAAATGTGTTCAATATAAATCTCTTTGAAATAATCATAATCCATCCAGAGAAAGAATGAGAATGATATCATTAAAAAATATCCCCATTAGATCATAAGTGACAACATGGTTTTTTGATATTGATGAATGTAAATACCATTAAAAGATCATTAAAAACATTATTGATGAAAATAAAATTTTCATTTCGAAAATCAATTTTAAAAACTAAAAACTCACAAAATACTGTGAAAATAATTTTCTTTGAAAAAAACCTTGGAAACATATAAAGGAAACTTTAAGTAAAATAATGTACATGATATTGGGAAAATCCATTCATGTTATAAGTGTTAAAAATAAAAATTATTTTTAAAATATTTTGAAAAAGGGAGTCAGAAGTGACCCATTTCGAAAACCTTAAGAAATTTACTTTTAAAACCTTTTAAAAGAAGGTAAAATATCAGATAAAATATATTTAGTAAAAATTTATTTTTAGAAAAGAACACTTTTTGTAACATTTTAGAAAACATGGTTATGGATGAGAAAGATACACGATCTAAAAGAAGATACATGATTAGCATCACTTACATATGACTTTCTTGATATTTATTAAATCAATAAGGGAGGAAATGGAAATAAAAAATATGAACCACATTCATAACTATATTAGAATAATATATATATGGTTCAATAAAATAATATCACATTATTTATTCTAAAAGAAACTTGAATATAAACAATATCGAAAGAAAGAATATTGTAACATAAATCCTTTTCTACTTTAGTAACTCTTCAATCATAATCCCCAAGAAATAATAAATTAAAAAGATAATTTAAATATAATAAACATAAATGTATTAATTATATTACATGTCAAATATGAATATATGCACCATATAAAATAAATTAGGTTCATAACATTACAATATTCCTCAATGAATGGAAATTGAGATTAATTCCCTTACAAAGATCATATCATTGAATAAAGAATTAATAAATGGTTTGATTATGTGTAATAAATGTAAATCCACAAAAAATAAGTGAAATAAATAATAATAAAATTTATATATCAATTCACACATAATAATATCATAACAAAGTCAATGGAAAAGATTTATAACCCAACAAACAGAAATTAAGTTAATAATCCCTTTACCACTTTGTAACATTCAAGTCAAATACCTTTAGTTGAAATAATTCAACTTGAAAATTAAAATACCATTATGTGTTAAGGATTAATTATATTTAATTTAAAATCATTAGTATATACATCACACAATAAAATAAATTGGTGAATATGGAATATGTCTCATATTGGTAAAAGTGAGATTAAAAAAACCCTTACCTCGAGTTTAGAATTTCCATGAATGTCCGTTAACTCCTATATAATATGATTATATAAATTATTTAGTTTATTAAGAAAATTTTAAAATTTAAATACCTTATACTTAAATCATTTATTTTATTTATTTTTATTAAAATATTTAAATACTTAATCAGTTAATCCCATGTTGGGTGTTTTAAGGACGTTCGGTTCATTGTTTCAAAAAAGATTCTACATGTTGACTATGGTCAAAGAGGACATTATTTAAATATATAAAGAATAATAATAATTGTATAATTATCATATTTATACATCAATTATACTTTTTAAAACCAATTATAAAATATGGTTATGAAAAATGAACTATGTTACGATCATGAAAATTGTAGGCTGTATGTACGCATGAGTAACATTTCCATTTTTAATGATAATTATGTAAATAAGGTATGCATTATTTTATATTTAAATAATTATCATAATATTATAAATAATATATAATTATGTATATAATTTTTGTGATGTGGTGATGAAAAAAGAATCACATCGCTTCGTGGAGGCAGTAGTCCGCACGTACATGAATGACGTCATCATTTTTCTTGTTTAAGAAAGAAAATGATATGTCATATTTTCATAATGATGAATATGAAATTAGTATAATTAATATTTCATATATATCACATATATTTAGTAAATTTATTCTGATTATATTTCATGTAAATTGTCAGTGAAAAAAATCACATCGCTCCACGAGGTGGTAGTCCGTTGTACACACAAGCGACGTTATTATACTCCCAAAGAATGGAAAGTAAAAAGGTACATGTGATATCATAACTCCATAAGTATAAATATGTTAAAAATATTATATATTTAATTTAAATACATCATTAAAAAAATATGTAAGAGGCGATGATGGAAAACAAACGACATCAGTTCGTGAGGCGGTTGTCCACCGTATGCAAGAATGATGATTTATTATACCATTTGACGGAAGAAGAGACAGATTTAGGTTATTAATTTAATATAACAAAATATAATTATATATTATATACTTATTATATCATATTATCATAGTTAACTAATATTTTATGGAGGTGGATGAGGAAATAAAACAAAAATGAATCGTTAGGAATTTTACCTCTTCACAGACCACCTCTTTAGGATTATACCTAAAGTATTACTAGAATGGATTTATGACCAAAAATGGATTTTACGATTAGGTTATGGAAGTTTTTAAGTTATTTATTTTGGTCTTGGATGATCCAAAATGGTATGAATGTGTGAATAAGAGAGGAGTGGGTGTGGATTTTAATAAGTGAGGTGAGTGGCACACTTACAATTTTTGAAAAGAAAAAGGAACAACCACATTTTTCACATGAAAAAGGACCCAAAATAGAGTATTATAGAGAATTAGACATTATAATGTCTAAATATTAATTTATAATAGTTTTAATACAATATTTAGGTCATTTTTACCAATATATTTTTTATTTTAACCCCTTGGTAAACCCATTTACACCTTAACCAAGGTAATTTTTTTACTATTTCACTATTCATTATGGTAAAAAATTAAGTTGAACTTATTAGATAATATAAATTATGATGATTCAAAATATAGAATAATTTTTATTAAATCAAATTCACAGAAGTGGTAAAAATTTAATTTAAAATTAAACCCACAAACGTGATGAAAAGTGGGTTTTAAAGAAGTGTATTTTCAAGGGAAAAATGATTTTATATTAAATATTTGACTAATGATAATTATTATATGAATATAAATTAATATTTATTTATATATAATATATAAATTTCATTCAAATAATTCTTAATTAAGTGTTTTTTAATTAATTTAAAAATATAAACATTATGCACTTTAAAATAGTTTTCGGAAAAATCTTGTTTTTAAACCCAAAGACAAACTTATAATAAAATACAATATAAACTTTATTAAAAAGTAATTAATTGTGTTAAATATAACTAAATAATACTTTTTTACTTGAAATAATATTCAAAAAATAATGGGTCCTTTAAATCACTTAATTTATTGAAAAGAAATGAAATTTTTACAAAAATTGGAATTTTTCTTTATTCGCTAAAAAATAAATATTTTACAAAAAATACCAAAATTTAACCAAAAATAAAATTATATTTTAAAATTTAAAATATAAAATTAATTTTATCAAATAAATTTTATAAAATTTCAAAAAAATTAATTATAATATTTTTTCATGAAATGCATTAAAAATCATTTTTGAAGAAAACATATTTTTGAAGGATAAAATTACTTTACTAAGAGTTGATTTATTATTTAAAAAGATTTTATCAATAAATTATAATGATTATAAAACACACACAAAAACACACACACATATATATATATATCATAAAGTAGTTAATACTATTCGTATCCTTCTATTTAATGACAAGGTTATAATAGTCATATTTAAAATAATTTTTTTCATAGTTTGTTAAAGATTAGTGTTGCGTGTATTGTACACTATCAAGCATAAAAATATTAGGGTTGTGTGTGCCAAAATCTTTTGAAGAGATTAAATTTATTAAATAATAAATATATCTTAATGTCTTGGGGTGTTAAATTCTCATTTATGCTTGATGTTGCGTGTCGTATATGCTATCGAACATAGTTTTATTCATTTGAAATCTTGAGGTGTTACATCATCCCCAATTTAATAAATTTCATCCTTACAAATTGAAATTTATCTTGATAATAAAAGGTTATATATTTTAAAATACCTTCTTTTTAAACCCACATTGTAAAAAAGGTTTAATAAGACATTCTATTATTAACAGAGAAAATGGAAGCATGATGGTCATCTGGAATAAAACATAATAGGTTTCAAAATAGAATAACACAGCAGAGAAGTGAATATTTGGACATTGAATAAAAGAGTAATACCCAAATAATGATATAGATTTACAAATATCATTGATGATAATAAAGTTAATGATCAAGAGAAAGTTAAAAACCACAAAACCTTAGACCAAAGAGGTGTGGAAAAGGTCATTGATATCATAAAAAATGATGGTAATAGGAGAAAATTTTGTTTCCAGCTCCTTTTCCTAGAGTTTAGGAATTACTTTTACATCTATACTAATATAATAAGGAAATATGCTTACTTCAGGTCTATAATTTCATACTTTTGTAAATTTCCACCACAATATTATCTTTTTCTCTAAATGATGAGTATTAAAGAAGAATTTTTCATACCTAAAGCACTAAAATAATATTTTAACGGACCCAATAGCCATATAATGGATAACAATATATTTTACTTGTCCTTATACATTAAGAAAACCCAAAATGGTTAGAACATGGTAATATAATTAACAAAAGGAATAAAACTTCATATGATACATTAATCTCAAAAATTCAATATCAATACCGAGAGTTCAAAATAAATCATTCCTATATCCCAAAAAACCTCAAAATAGTTGTATAAGACTTAAATTATGATCAAACATAATATTATGGTTCTATTATATTATTAATAAATATTAAGATAACCTCACATGAAACCATAATAATCTAAAAATTTATCTAAACCTTTACTCTAATATCAACTATAACAACCCCAAACCCACACTCCCAGATCTGATGCTGAAATTATAAAAATTACATTTCTAGATCGATACTGTTAAATGTGACCCATTTTTTTTACCCAAATCTCACAACATGGAAAGGAAAAACTGGACCATTTATTTTACAAATACCTTTTTGGTTTAGAGTTTTAGAGAATTAGACCAAACTCTTGACAACTTGGATTAATAAACAATAGGATTATAAAGATGAACATCATCTCTCATTATACCCACGTTTTCATATTCTATATTAAGTCTTAAACGTCTCCCAAAAACTTCATCATGTTAGAAATAATTCTAGAAACAAATCATTTAATAATCATTATTCATAACCTGGGGAAAAGGAAACATAATAAGGGTGAGCTCAAATTCTTAGTAAGGGTAAACATAAGCATTAACAATTGGATTCCATCAGTGGAAATTAGAAGAGAATAAGAGTGTGATGACATAATCAAAGTGCATGAGTGTATAATAAGAATATTCATACGTGGATCATAAAACATGAAAACATGGAACAAGGCTTTTAAAAAGTTAAGATTCATTAGAATCAATAATCATGAGGCATGTGATATCAATCTTGATCATAAGAAACATTATAAAACCATATATATCATAGATAAAACTAATAGGTACCTTAGAACATTATATTCCAATCACTTCTTGTAAATGGAATGAACAATATAGTTGATTTATATCTACGAAGTACCCAATGCATTAGAGGGAACAACGGACCCAACCATCCTTGGTTTATAATGGATCCAACCATTCTTGTTTAATAACATAACCAATCATCCTTGGTTTATAATGGAACCACCCTTCCTTGTTTTATAAAGGAACCACTCATAATTATAAAAAATGCACAAGAACTTAATCCTGAATAAAGTACATAGAGCATTAATGTCATCATAAACTCATTAAAACAATTATTATTATTTTTAGAACTTGATTAACCCACAAAAAAGAAACAGGTTCCATAAAAATCTCTTTGAAACATGATTAAACTATGGAAAATAAATGGGTCCCATAACAATCTCTTTGAAAAATGATTAACCCATATAAAAGAAAAAGTTTCCATAAAAATATCTTTGAAACATGATTACCCTATTGAAAATAAATGGGTTCCATAAAAATATCTTTTAAACATGATTAATCCATGGAAAAGAAACTGGTTCCATAACAATCTCTTTGAAATATAATTAACCTGTGGAAAAAAATGGCTTCAATATCAATCTCTTTGAAATAATATTAATACATATAGAGAAATAACGAGGAGGGTATCATTACAAAATATCCCCATTATATCACAAGTAACAACAAGGGTTGTTGATATTGATGAATGGAAATACCATTAAAATATCATTAAAAACATTTTTGAGGAAAATAACATTTTCATTTTGAAAATCACTTTTAAAAACAAAAAATTCACAAAATATGGTGAAAATAATTTTATTTGAAAACAAGCTTAGAAAAAATATAATGTAAAATTCAATGAAAATAATATACATAATAGTGGGAAGATCTATTCATGTTATAAATTTAAAAAATAAAAATTCTTTTCAAAACATTCTGAAAAAGGGATCCAAATGTGACCCATTTGAAAAACATTATAAAATTTTCTTTGAAAACATTTTTAAAGAAGTTAAAAGAATATATAAAATGGATTTAGGGAAAAATTTATTTTAGAAAATAACATTTTTGAATAATTTTTTAAAACATGGATATAGAAGAGAAAGATACATGATCTAAAAGAAGATACATGATTGGTATCACTTAGAAACAACTTTCTTGATATTTCTTAAATCAATAAGGGGGGGAAATAAAAATAAAACATATTAACCACATTCATAACCAAATTATAAAAAAATATATGTGGTTTAATAATATTACATTATTTCCTCAAAAATAAAATTAAACATAAACAATCCCTAAATAAAGGAGATTGTAACATAAAGCCTTTTCCCCTTTGGTAACTCTTCAATCATAATCCCCATGAAAGAATAACTTCAAATGATACTTTAAATATCATGAAAATAAATATGTTCATGATATTACATGTCAAAGGGGTATTATATATACCATATAAAATAAATCAGGTGCATAAAATTACAGCATGCCTCAATGAATAGAAATCGAGATGAAGTCCCTTACAAATATCATATCATTGAATCAAGAATTAATGAATGGAGTTATTATGTGTAATAAATGTAAATCCAAAAAAAATTAAATACAGAATAAGAAAATTTATATACCAATTCACACATAATAATATCATAACAACGTCAATGGAAAAGTGTTATAACCCAATTAAATAAAATTGAGTTAAGAAGCCCTTTACAACATGGTAATATTCAAGTCAAATCTATTTAGATGGAATAGTTTAAATTGAAACATAAAATACCGATTTTTATAAAGTATTCATGATATTAAATGTAAAATGGTTATTATGTAACACACCAAGGTTTTGAAAATAAATAAAGAATGCAATTTTATAATCTAGCCATTAAACACAACTTTGCCTCTTCTATGTTTTTAATTTTGAAAAATGGTCATCTAGAGTTGTGTTCAGTAAGTCATTTGGAGTCTGATAGAACAAACTTGGTTTTCGGTGAATAGTAAAATAAATTATGAATAGTAATATGAATAGTAATATGACCCTTATGAATAGTAAATAATGATATTATTTTATTTTATTAAGGTAATAAGATAATGAGATCTAAATTAATTTTTCAATGTCACATAAAACTAATTATACCTCTAAGATTGTTATTTTTCAAATTAACCATGAATTTATTTAAAAATTAAATTAATAATATTTAGAAAATTATTTTTGAAAAATGGAGTTCACTTTTGAATTCTACATGTCAAAAAATGGTAGGGGTGAATTTTTGGGATTTTTCTGAAATTCTTGAATTTTTTGATGAATAGTGAAATACAATAAAATACCGTATATACAAATTATCAGTTAAATACACTATTTATGACATAATAAGTTATGTAAGGCCACTTGGTTAGAAATCACATGAACTTATTACTATTAGGGGTCACATGAAACAACACAATTGGTTGTCTTGAGGGATATAATAAAATAATGAATTAAATATTCAAAATTTACTCCTCTCCTCCACTATAAAAACCCCTCACCACTCCCTCTTCTCTTCACTCCACTAAGACTTGAATATACTCAAAGTTATTCCCAATTACCCTTCCTAGTCTCTCCCCACATCTAATAATCTTCTGTTCTTTCCAAAAGACCAAAACCCCTTCCCTTAAATACATTCTCAAGGAGGTTATTTCAAGAGGTAAAGCACCCTTCTTTTTCTTGTGATTTCATTTCAATTTATCTTCTTTTTATATCCTCTCCTCACCTACTATGTCCAAATGATCATGATAAATCCAGTATCATCTATATACTGTAATTATATCATTTTAATGGAAGAACCATCATAAATATTCTTACTCCCTCCCTTTTATTTTTATAAACGAAATCAACGTCCATGAGGTTCCAATTTATAGCCTTCGTGGACGATGAAGTTTCATTCTTCAATTTCTTCTTCATTTCTTGTCATGAAACCATATTTATGATTTAAAAAGACTAATATATTTATTATAACATAATTAATATTCAGGAACCATAATATTCACATATAATTAAGTTATAGGACAAAACTAGTTCATAATAATCCAAATACCGCCGAATAATCAAAGTAGTTGTCATCTAATGATTCATCCTCATTACATGTGAACAAATGATAGAAATTACCATTATCGATACTTTATGTTCATAAATAATATATAATTTCAATACATGAGATTTATAACCATTCTACATGAACTCCATTACTTTAAAACAAGTGAACCGATTATGAAAATAAAGAAAACGAACACCCCCGGAACAACAAAATTCAATATAATAACTTAGAAATAAGGGTATAAATGAACTAAAAAGAATTATGATAAACTAAATACATGTATAATAAGTTATTAAATAATTTATTAATAAGTATAATTTCATATTCTAGGAGCTTAAGTTCAATATTGGAACACGTTTGGAGTTAAGCTAAGGATTTTTCCACCCAAACTTTCATTTTCATTCAGGTTACTTTAATTGTCTAATTACCTCAATGAAATTATTATGTATTGTTATTTACTCCTAATATATTATATGTGAGTATTATATATATGTTTAAATACCATTACCTTTCCTTATTTTATGGATAGTTACATGTTTTAAAAGGAACTTTTAAAATTGATTTCAAAATACAAGCCCGATTCAAGGGAATATCTCAACTTCTTACCTATTTTCAAGGGAAATTTAGAATCTGTTTTTGGAAACCATTATATTTATAAAATAACTCATTTTGTTATGAAAATAATATCTTACTTCACTTATGGTTTTATACAAATATTTTTCCTAAAGAACACTTCTTTTCAAAATAAAAGAGTATTTATCTCAAGATTTCTTAATGATCTTATAAGAGTATTTTCATTTGATTCAACACTCTCATTGTTTCTTTTATATTATTGGGTTTAATAATTTATGAAGTCATCTACCATATTTTATTTAATGGTTTATGACTAACCCTATTGTGGATTATCTATCCAAAAATCATTCACCGTATTACACGGAATGGTTAGTGTTTTGTGTTTAATGATTGGGGAAAGATAGTTACATTTCATATGATAGTTTCAATATGAATGTATATGTTGTTTATGTTTATCCCTGCTCATATGAGGAATGAATTGGACTTATTATGTGATGGGTGGGGCCCGCTATAGCCCCTCGATGCATCGGTATGTCTAATGAAACAAATAGACGTGGAATTGGTCGAGGCCTTTTCCAATGTGTTATATAGATTTTGGTCGAGGCCTTAATCATTAGACGTCTTGGCCGAGGACTTGAAAAAATGTTTTAGAATGTCCAGCATATGCACTTCCCTCATTATGAATCTATAATTGAAAGTTCATGTGGTTATTTGACTAGTAGAATACCCATGATTATGCTTTATTATGGCATTATTTTCTCAACTCATATTCCTTCCATAATGTGTTCAAGTTTATTGTTAAAGGCGTGTGTTTTCAATTATGCACCATGTCTTATTTTGATGCTATCTTCTTCTATATTTCTTACTCTTACTAAGCATTTGAGCTCACCCCTTTCTTATGTTTCATTTTTCCCAGGATATGAAGAAGTAAATTATGAATGAATTTCAAGCATAATCTAGGAGGCATGGATGTTTCTAATGGAATAAATTAGGGTTGTATTTCCTATCTTGATGCAAAGAGGAATTTATTTATGTATCTTGTTTCTAATAATACTAAACTACTTGGTCCTTCAGGATTCTTATTCCTTGTTTGTATGCCAATGTAATCAAATAAGGCACCGGCTCCGGGAAACTGGGGTCGGCTCCTTACAATTGGTATCAGAGGAAGTTTAGTAGAGAACTTGGAAACAAGATTTAGAAAATGCAGATTAGGGAAGAGTCCCTAAGATTTTATTTGAGGATAAACATACAAGAACTTCCTGGTATTTTGGTAAGTAATAGATTATGTGGATCTTTCCAGCAATACATCCCTTTCTGGATATGAGTAGGTAGAGGTGGCTCTGGAACATATATACCTAGGAGTGAAAGCTCCGACAAGGAGTTTCAGGCTTGACCTGGGGTATCCTGGTATATGACAATGGGCCTTGCTGCACTCTTGGTTATGACACTCCTGAGGGATATGCTTAGGATAATTCATGTTTTCTTTACAAGTCATTATGAAGGATTTAAATGTAAATTTTTCCTCAAAGATAACATGTTTATGATTAAGAGATTAGCTATGCTTAGAATTTCAATTTATGCGTATTATTTTTTGACATTGAGATTATAAATTATGATACATACCCTAATCTAGTGTATGACATTATTTAGAAATGTCGCCTAGTGGAGGGAATGGAAACCGCATGAACGTGCGTAGGGATTTCCCTCCGATGCAAGATAATGATGTTGGCTCTGGTGCTATGATGGATACTGAGCAACTTATAACTATACTGGGACAACTTACTCAAGTTATGAATAATAACCTTACCCATATGGAGCATCCGGATCCACCACGTGGAGGAGATATGTTAGATCACTTTATGCGACAACAACCTCCATCATTCAACGGGACTACAAAAACTTTTGTAGAAGAACAGTGGATATGTTCTCTTGAGAAGGTATTTATCACCTTAGGATATAATGGAAGAGAGAAGGTTATCATGGAAGTCTATCATCTATCAGGAGATGTGAATCAGTGGTGGTTATTAATCTAAAACACAAAGGAGGTGGAAGAAATAGAGGATATGGAGTGGAAGGAATTTAAGGAAATCTTCCTAGAGAAATACTTTCCTCATGAACAAAGAGTAGATATGGATAGGAAATTCTTGAATCTAAGGCAGAAGGAAGATGAGAATGTTGAAAAGTATGAAGCTAAAATTACAAGGTTAGCAAGACATGCTGTGGACTACATACAAAATCCAAGGAGAAAAATTGATCGATTCTTTGATGGCCTAAAGCCATTCCTCTGGCGGGCACTGGTCTCCCAAAGTTTTTCATCATATGAGGATATAGTTTCATGTGATATCAAGACAAAAAAATAATTCTCTAAGTCTTATGACTTTAATGGAAAGCAAGAAAAGAAGAGGGCTGCTGAAAACCCTGGGAAAGGAAATAAAGAAACATGAAAGAAGGGAAGAGTTGAATTTCCACCATGTGATAATTGTGGAAGGAAACACCCTGGTGTATGTTTAAAAGGAAAAGGAGTATTCTACAAATGTGGTCAGAAAGGACATCTTTCTGGTGATTTAAAAGGGAAGAAGGAAGCCAATGATGTTAAATGCTATAATTGTTGGGAGATGGGACACTATGATAATTATTGTCTATAGCGTCAAGGAAATATGCAACAAAAAAAGCCAAGGGATCAGGGACAAGCTTATGCAATCAAAACTGCAGAGGTTGAAGTTCTGAATGATGTAGTGGAAGGTACTTTGATCATTTCATCAAACTTATCCAATTATTTATTTGATTCTGGATCATCACATTATTTCATATCTTCTTAGTTTCCTAAGAAAATTAGATATTTCCAATTTGATTTAACAAGGGAGTTGTCAGTCAAAACTCCTAATGGAAGTATCATTGCAACAAAGTTTTGTGAATCAGTTCCCATTAGGGAATATAAATGTTCTTTATCTGCTGATATCATTGTCATACACATGATTTAATTTGATATAATTCTCGGTATGGATTGGATTTCAGATCATGATGCGAAAATTTATTATAAGAAGGAGGTTAAATTTTTTGATGATAATAAAGAGTACCTTATCTTTAGAGCAGAAATGCCACCAAATGATTCTTATCTAGATCCACCCCTGGTAGCTCAAATAAATTCAATTATTGTGGAGGAAGATAATGAAATAACTATGGGTGTGGAAAATAATGTTCAAATAGAATATGTACCTATTGTGTAATAATATATTGATGTCTTTCCAGAGTATTTACCTAGACATCCTCTAGAGAGAGAAATTGAGTTTTCCATTGACTTAATTACTGGTTCAAGGACCATTTCAAAGACCCCTTATAGAGTGGCCACTATGGAGTTAGTGGAGCTAAAGAAACAACTAGAGGAATTGAGTGATAAAGGATTTATTCACCCTAGTGTTTCTCCAAGGGGAGCCCCTGTTCTTTTTGTTAAGAAGAAAGATGGATCTATGAGGTTGTGCATTGATTATCGGAAAACAAATGCTATTACAATAAAAAATAAGTATCTTCTTCCACGAATTGATGATTTATTCAATAAACTTCATGGAGCCCAATATTTTTCGAAGATTGATCTTCGATCTGGATATCATCAGTTGCTTGTGAGAAAGGAAGACATTCCAAAAATAGCATTTAGAACCAGGTACATGCATTATGAGTTTACAGTAATGCCTTTTGGACTAACCAATGCACCATCTGTTTTCATGGATCTCATGAACAAAGTCTTCAAGGAATATCTTGATGACTTTTTAGTAGTGTTTATCAATGATATCCTGGTTTACGCTAAGATATATGAAGATCATGAAAATAACTTGTGCACTATTCTGAAGACTCTCAGAAGAAATGAATTATATTTGATGTTTAGAAAGTGTGAGTTATGGCTCCAATCAATTTCCTTTCTGGGCCACATTGTATCTAAGGATGGAATATCTATAGATCCTATGAAGACAAAGGCTGTGAAAGAATGTCCTACTCCAACAAACGTAACTGAGGTATGTTGTTTTATTGGTTTAGCAGGTTATTATTAGCATTTTGTTTAGAACTTCACCCGTTTAGCCAACCCAATGACCAAGATCACACGAAAAGGGGTTAAGTTTGTATGGACCAAGGAATGTGAAGAGTGTTTTGAAGAATTTAAGAGGAGGTTAGTGAATTCTCCGATCCTAAAATTACTATCAGGTAATGATGGGTTTGTTATCTATAGTGATGCATCAAAGAAAGGACTTGGTTGTTTCCTTATGCAGAATGATCGAGTGGTTGCCTATGCGTCTAGGAAACTAAAAATTCATGAAAAAAACTATCCAAATCACGATATTGAGTTAGCAGCGGTAATCTTTGCTCTGAAGATTTGAAGACATTACCTCTATGACAATAAATGTGAGATATATACAGATCATAAGAGTTTGAAATATATATTCTAAAAGAAAGAACTCAACATGAGACAAGGAAGATGGATTGAGATACTCAAATACTACGATTTCACAATACACTACCACCCCAGGAAGGCAAATAAGGTGGAAAACACTTTGATTAGAAAGGACCACAGAATTCTGAACAAGATGAGAGTTTAAAGGGATCCTTTATTCATGGATCTAGTAAAGATAGATATAGAAATTATCAAGGAAGGTAACACGTCACTACTTTTTCAAATGGTTGACAAACCTTCTTTACTGGAAAAAATAAAATGTTCTTAGGCTGATGATGAGGAGTTTCAAAATAAAATTAAAGCTATAAATGATGGGAGGTTGACTGAATTTGTATATGAAAGTGGAATTTTGAAATTCTGAATAATGATTTGTGTTCCCGCTATTACTGATCTAAATAGGGAACTATTAGATGATTCTCATAGCTCTAATTTATCTATACACCCTGGTAGCACAAATATGTTCAAAGATCTTAAGGAACATTTTTGGTGGGAAAACATGAAGAGGGAGATTGCTGATTACGTGTCGAGATGTTTGGTTTGTCAATAGGTGAAGGCAGGAAGACAAAATCCTGGTGGAGTCATGCAAACCCTTCCTATACCTATGTGGAAATGGGATGATATTACGATGGAATTTGTCATGGGGCTACCAAAGACTCCAATAAAGAATGATATGATATGGGTCATTATTGATCGTCTTACAAAATCTGCACATTTTCTTTCTATAAGGGAAGATTTACCACTTGAACGTTTAGAAAGAATATATACTAAAGAAGTTGTATAACTTCATGGTGTACCCTCATCAATTGTTTCTGATCGTGATCCCCATTTTACATCATGATTCTTGAAGAGTCTTCAGAAGTCCATAGATACTGATCTTTTTTTTGAGCACTGCCTACCACCTACAAACTGATGGACAATCAAAACAGACTATTCAAACATTGGAAGACATGTTGAGGTCTTGTTCACTTGATTTTCAAGGCATGTGGGATCAGTATTTACCTATCGTGGAATTTTCCTACAACAACAGCTTCCATTCAAGTATTCATATGGCACCCTATGAAGCATTATATGGGAGGAGATTCCATACACCAACTTGCTGGGATGATGTTGGTGAAGGAAATCTCATGGGCCCAGAACTTGTTGAAGAAACAATAGAAAATGTTAATATTATGTAGAACCATATCAAAATATCTCAAAGTAGGCAAAAGAGCTATGCTGATAACCGAAGGAAGGATTTGGAATTTCAAGAAGGTGATCACGTTTTCTTAGAGGTATATCTATGGAAGGGTATTATATGATTCAGTAAGAAGGGAAAATTAAGTCCCAAGTATATCAGACCTTTTGAAATTCTGGACCGAATTGGAGTTGTAGCTTACTGTTTGGAAATTCCACCAAGTCTCTCCAAGGTTCACAATGTGTTCCATGTGTCAATGTTTAGAAAGTACATGCCAGACCCAACACATGTACTCACTTATGAAGAATTAGAAATTGAGCTTGATCTATCTTATTGTGAAGAGCCTATCAAGATTATTTATACTAGATAACAAGTATTGAGAAATTGGACAACTCGTCTGGTAAAGGTTCTATGGAGGAACCATAAGATGGAGGAAGCAACATGGGAGCCTAAAGAGATTATGTTAAAGACATACCCGAATCTTTTTAGGTAATATTTTGTGAATTTTGAGGATGAAATTTTAGTAAGGAGGGGATAATGTAACACCCCAAGGTTTTGAAAATAAATATAGAATACAATTTTACAATCTAGCCATTAAACACAACTTTGCCTCTTCTATGTTTTGAATTTCAAAAAATGGTCATCTAGAGTTGTGTTCATAAGTTATTTGGAGTCTGATAGAACAAACTTGGTTTTTGGTGAATAGTAACATACCCTTATGAATAGTAATATGAATAGTAATATGACCCTTATGAATAGTAAATAATGATATTATTTTATTTTTTTAAGGTAATAAGATAATGGGATCTAAATTAATTTTTCAATGTCACATAAAACTAATTATACCTCTAAGATTGTTATTTTTCGAATTAACTAGGAATTTATTTAAAAATTAAATTAATAATATTTAGAAAATTATTTTTAAAAAATGGAGTTCACTTTTTAATTCTACATGTCGAAAAAGGGTAGGGGTGAATTTTTGGGTTTTTTCTGAAATTCTTGAATTTTTGATGAATAATGAAATACGATAAAATACCGTATATACAAATTATCAGTTAAATACACTATTTATGACATCATAAGTGACATAATGACACTTGGTCAGAACTCACATTCACTTATTACTATTAGGGGTCACATTAAATGACACTATTGGTTGTCTTGAGGGATATAATAAAATAATGAATTAAATATTCAAAATTTACTCCTCTCCTCCACTATAAACCCCCCCCCCCCACTCCCTATTCTATTCACTCTTCTAAGACTTGAAGCTCCTCAAAGTTCTTCCCAATTACCCTTCCCTAGTCTCTTCCCACATCCGAGAAGATTCTGGTCTTTCCAAAGGACCAAAAACCCTTCCCTTAAGGAGATTCTCAAGGAGGTTATTTCAAGAGGTAAAACACCCTACTTTTTCATTTGGTTTCATTTCAATTTATCTTATTTTTCTATCCTCTCTTCAACTTATATGTACAAATAATCATGATAACTCCATTATCATCTATATACTGAAATTATATCGTGTGAATGGAAGAACCATCATAAATATTCATACTCCTTCCCTTTTATTTTTATAAACGAAATCAACGTCCATGGGGTTCCAATTTATAGCCTTCATGGACGACGAAGTTTTTTTCCTCAATTTATTCTTCATTACTGGTCATGAAACCATATTTATGGTTGAACCAGACTATAATATATGTATTATAACATAATTAATATTCAGTAACTAGAACATGTACATATAATTAAGTTATATGACAAAACTAGTTCATAATAATCCAAATACCGCCGAATAATCAAAGTGGTTGTCATCTAATGATTCATCCTCATTCCATGTAACAAAATGATAGAAATGAACATTATAAATTCTTTGTGTTCATAAATAATATATAAATTCAATCCTGGAGATTTATAACCTGTAATGGCCCAGACCTCTCCGACCCATTCCTTTGTCAAAAAGAAGGTCAAGAAGTGTTCTGGAGGGTAAACTGGACTTTTCCCACACTTTCCAGAATTTTGAAACTACACGTCGTGTAGTTTGAGTACACGCCATGTACCCCCTTTCTGGGTATACCCTATGTCGCAGGCTGTGTCCTCGCCATGTTAAGTAAATGAGTACACGCCGTGTAGTGTAACTACACGCCGCGTACCACCTTGCCAGGTATACCCCGTGTTGAAGGCCGTGTCCTTGCTGTGTGGAATAATGGGTGCATGCCGTGTGTCCAATACTACATGCTGTGTAGTCCTTCACTGCGTACACGTTACCAGTCAATGGACGTGTTCCGTGTTGGAGCCATGTCCTTGCCGTGTGCAATAAATGGGTACATGCCGTGTGTCCAAACTACACGCCGTGTAGTCCCTCCCCGCGTATGCGTTACCCTCAAACCATGTGTTGACCAGTCAACGGCCGCAGAGCCGTGTTGGAAGCTGCGTGGAGACCGTGTAAAATAACCGAGTACACGCCGTGTACCATAAAGTACACACCATGTACTTTTTCTTTTCTCGCCTATAAAAGGAGGGGTCCCCTCCTTCTTTTCAACTCACCCCTCTCCTCCCCTTTCCTCTGAGTAGAGTTCTCCCAAGAGACTCGAAGGCTCTTTCTTCCATAACTTCTTCGTCCGAGCTCTGATTTACGATCCGTTAGTGGCCAAGGGATCGTAACGACGAGGTGGAACTTCCGAGATTATATCCGTTGTCTTTCCTTCGGCCTTTCCTTTACGAATTCCACCGGAGGAGGTTTTTCCGGGACTCGACGGAAGTGACGGACACCGACGGACGTCTTCTAAGGTTGATCCGGGGGAGCGTTGTGATCAGAACCTGTTGAGGTAGGGATCTTACCTTCGTCTCTTTAATTTGTGCATCATGCGGGGTGGGTATCCTCTTGTTTTCATGAGAAACAGTTGAAACATTAAATAAAGATAATAACTGGTTAAATAACGGGGATGAGAGAGTTGTTATGTTTATCCTTGTTTATCCTATTGATATGTTGTGAATTGAATAGGCTTGTGGCTACTGAAAATCATGGTCGTTGGGGGCCTTTTCTTGTGAAATTAAATGTTTCCCTATCTTTCTAGACCATTTTTTTAGATGGAAACTTCGTGGAATGTAGAAATTGGTTAATCACGTAAAGTTGGCTATTAAAAATATGGAACCCTTGTGTGATCACCCCGGTTGAACAAAATGGAATAATGAACATGTGGGTGTTGGCTTGGATACGTGGCATGTGATGGGGGTGTTTTGTGGGTTTTTGTGGATAGGGTGAGCAGCGAGGATGTTGTTGGATTGGTTGTGGGTTGGTGTGAATGTTATGTTGGTGACGGGCAGCGGGGCTGCGATAAATGTTATTAAAGGGATAATAATGTACGGTGCAGTTGTGGTTATGGTGGTCGGCAGCGGGGTTACAGGGATGGGTTGGAATATGAACGGACTGTGGGTTGTGAGTAATAAATAAAAGTGGAAGAGTTAATGAATGGTGGGTCATGGTAATGGAACGAGATTAATAATCAATGGGTTGGTTGGTTGATATGAAGGACTTGGTTGTGTTGCTTGTGTTTTCCTAACTTGATTTGTGGATGGTAGGAATATGTTTTACGAATGATCGATGAGGTTGGTTGTGGATAGTTTCCCAGTAGTTAAGGAACTAAATAAACTAATTCTGCTGAAACGTGAAAACCTAAATGAGGTTGGGGTTGTTGTTGTATGCATGCTTCGTAGTAGCAGTGCCGAGGAACGTGCTCAGTTTCTATGTTTAGAAGCCATAGGTTGGGATGTGTGTTTGGTATACATATATATATCTGTATCTTTTGTGTTTTATCGCACCCCACACATGTTGAGAACTTAGTGCCGAACACTCCCATTTAATGGGAGAGGGTGTTTTTCCCTTAGTTACTAGCTCCTTCCTACTCCTTCTCCCCTAGGCTGTGATGGCTTGAGGCGACCTTACACCTAAGAATCTTCGAGTAGGTTTCGATTGGGGTGGTTTTAGCCCAAGACTCTTCGGTCATGTTCTACTTTTTCCCAAGAATCTTTGGGATGAGGCACAGGTGTGTGCGGGCGGGATACATGGTTGTGAGGCCCAGGTGTGTGTGGGCGGGATACATGGTTGTGAGGCTAGGTGTGTGCGGGCGGGATACGTGGTTGTGAGGCCCAGGTGTGTGCGGGTGGGATACGTGGTTGTGAGGCCCAGGTGTGTGTGGGCGTGGAGAGTGTGGCAGTGTCAGGATGTTCGCCATTAGGAAGAGCAGCTAACTAAAGGGAAATGGTGCGAGGTACCCAATACTCTTGTTCATATATACTACTACCTGTTGTGATTGTGTTTTTAGTGAGTGTGGCTGGTGAGGTTGGGTGGATAGAATTCCTTACTAGGTTTCTTCTGTTGTTCTCACGAGACATTAGGATGTCTCCCCACTTGTGCATGAGAGTTTTAGGTTTCCCTACTGAGTATACTTGTATGCTCACCCTACGTTTACTTTCAGGTTTCTAGGAGGACTATCAGGGCCGTTCGGGACCCTACTAGTCGGACAGTTGGAGTTGTTGCAGTTGTTGTACTCTTGTTTTCTTTTGGTATTGTACTTTGATCTTTCTTGTACTTGTACCTTGTTATAAAATTTGTTTAAACATGCATGTGGGATTGGTTTGGGTTTATTTATATACACTTGTTCTTTTCCTTTTTGGTGGTTGGCTTTTCCTATTTCCCGATCCTAAATAATAAAAAGGGTAATGCCTCCCATATTTGTGAAAACTCATACCCTTGGTGCTAGTCGCCACCCCGGGGCCTACTGGAGGTGGGAATCGGGGGTAATTATCTCCCTTTCACCATTTCTAGATCAGGAGGGGAATCTTTGGTGGGAGGGGGTCATGACATAACCATTCCACATGAACTCCATTACTTAAAAACAGGTGAACCAATTATGAAAATAAAGAAAACAAACACCCCAGAAGAACGGAATTCAATATAATAACTTAGCAATAAGGGTATAAATGAACTAAACAGAATTATGATAAAATAAATACATGTCTAATAGGTTCTTAAATAAGTTATTAATAATTATAATTTCACATTCCAGGAGCTTAAGTTCAAGAGTGGAACACGTTTGGAGTTAAGGTAAGGGTTTTTCCACCCGAACTTTTATTTTCATTTGGGTTACTTTCATTATCTAATTACCTCAATGAAATTATTATGTATTGTTATGTACTCATCACATATTCTGTGTGAGTATTATATATATGTTTAAAAACCAGAACCTTTCTATATTTTATGGATAGTTACATGTTTTAAAAGGAACTTTCAAAATTGATTTCAAAATACAAGCCCAGTTCAAGGGAATATCTCAACTTCTTACCTATTTTCAAGGGAAATATCTAATCTATTTTTGGAAACCATTATATTTATAAAATCACTAATTTTATTATAAAAATAATATTTTACTTCACTTATGGTTTTATACAATGTTTTCTCCAAAAGAACTCTTCTTTTCAAAATAAAAGAGTATTTATCTCAAGATTTCTTAATGATCTTATAAGAGTATTTTCGTTTGATTCAACACTCTCATTGTTTCTTGTGTATTATTGGGTTTAATAATTTATGAATTCATCAACCATATTTTATTTAATGTTTTATGACTAACCCTATTATAGATGATCTATCCAAAAAACATTCACCATATTACTCAGAATGGTTAGTGTTTTATGTTTAATGATTAGGGAAAGATAGTTACATTTCATATGATAGTTTTAATATGGATGTATATGTTGTTTATGTTTATCCTTGGTCATATGAGGAATGAATTGGACTTATTATGTGATGGGTGGGTCCCACTATAGCCCCTCGATGCATCTGTAGGTCTCATGAGACAAATAGATGTGGAATTGGTCGAGGCCTTTCCCAATGTGTTATATGGATTTTGGCCGAGGCCTTAATCATTAGATGTCTTGGCCGATGCCTTGACAAAATGTTTCAGAATGTCCAGAATATGCACTTCCATCATTATGAAGCTAGTAATTGAAAGTTCATGTGGTTATTAGACTAGAAGAATACCCATGATTATGTTTTATTATGGCATTATTTTCTCATCTCATATTCCTCCCATAATGTGTTCAAGTTTATTGTTAAAGGCATGTGTTTTCAATTATGCACCATGTATTATGTTTATGTTATCTTCCACTGTATTTCTTACTCTTACTGAGCGTTTGAGCTCACCCCTTTATTATGTTTAATTTTTCCATTATATGAAGAAGTAAAATATGAATGACTTTAAATCATAATCTAGGTGGCATAGATGTTTCTAATGGAATAAATTAGTGTTGAATTTCTTTTCTTGATGTAAAGTTGAATTTATTTATGTATCTTGTTTCCAATAATACTAAACTACTTGGTCCTTCGAGATGCTTATTCCTTGTTTGTATGCCAATATAATCAAATAAGGAATCGGCTCCGAGAAACTGGGGTCGGTTCATTACATAGTATATGCACCACACAATAAAAACAAGTGGTGAATATGCCATATGTCTCACAAAAGTAAAAGCGGCAAGAGAAAAACCCTTTCATTGAGTTTAGAATTTCTATGAATGTACTTTAACTATTGTATAATAAGATTATATAAATTATTTGATTTATTAATAACCTATTACAGGTTAAATACATTATTCTAAAATCATTTATTTTATTTCTTTTTAATTATATATTTAAATACTTAATCAGTTAAGTCTACGTCGGGTGTTTTGAGGATGTTCAATTCATTATTTTAAAACGGTTTCAGCATGCTGACCAAAGTCAAAGAGGAAATTATTTAAATATCTATATAATAATAATAATAAAATAATTATAATATTCATACATCAATTATATTTTTTAAAATCAATCATAAAATATGGTTATGAAAAATGAACTACTTTATGATCATGGAGATGGTAAGCCGTATGTACGCATGAGTAATGTTTCCATTTTTCAGTGATCATTATGTAAAGATGGTATATATTATTTTATATTTATGTAATTATAATAATATCATAAATACCATATAATTATACATATAATTCTTTTTATTAGATGATGAAAAAATAATCACATCGATTCGTGGTGGTGGATGTACACACGTACACGAATGACGTTATCATTTTTTTAAGTAAGAAAGAAAATGATACATTATACTTTAATAATGATAAATATGTGATGAGTATCATAATTATATAAATTATATAAAATATATTCATTATATTTATCCTTATTTATTTCCATGTAAATCATTAGTGAAAATAAAATCGCATCGCTTTACGAGGTGGTTGTCCACTATACACACAAGCTACGTTATCATATCCCCCACAGAATGGGAAGTAAAAAAATTTATGTGATATAATAATTCAAGAAGTATAAATATGATAAAATTTTAATATATATATACTTTAAATCCATCATTACAACAAGAAGTGAGAGGTGATGATGGAAAACGAATGACTTTGGTTCGTGAGGCGGTAGTCCTCCGTACACACGAATGATGATTTAATATACCATTTGATGGAAGAGGATATGGATTTAGGTTATGAAATTAATATAATAAAATATAATTATATATTATATACTATTTTTTATATATGATCATATTTTAATAATATTTGAAGGATGTGGAAGAAGAAATAAAACAAAAGCATATAGTTAGAAATTTTACCTCTTATCGAACCACCGCTTTTGGATTATAACTAAATTATTCCTAAAATGTATTTATAACAAAAAAAAGGATTATAGGATGAGGGTATTAAATTTTGGAAGTTACTTTTTAGGTATTTTCTAATTCAAAAGGGTTTGAAGGTGTGAAGAGAAGAGTATAGGGGCTGACCACTTATAAGTGAGGTGAGTGGAACACTTGTAATTTTTGAAAAGAAAAATGTGTACCCACATTTTTCACATTCCATAAGACTCAAAAATGAATTATTATTTATTATTAGTCATGATAAGGTCTGAATATATCCATAAAATAGAATTTATACAAGTTATATGTGATTTTAACCCTTATCTTTTTTAGCTTAACCCCCGGTAAACCCGCTTTCACCTTAACCGTGGTAATTTATTTTTATTGTTTTCAATATTCATTATTGTAAAAAATTAAGTTAACCTTATTAGATAAAATAAATTATTATTAATCCAAATATGTAATCAATTTTACCAAATAAAAATTACATAAGTGGAAAAATTCAATATAAATTAAACCAACAGACATGACAAAAAAGCGGGTTTTCAAGAAAAGTATTTTTTCAAGGAAAATATGAGTTTATATTAAATATATGTATAATAATAAATAAATTAATATTTATTGATATATAATATATAAATATAATTCAAATAATTCCTCATTATGGGTTTTTTTAATTAATTAAAAAGGATAAACTTTATGCACTTTAAAATAGTTTTTAGAAAAATCTCGTTTTTAAACCCAAATACAAACTAATAATAAAATAAAATGTAAAGTTTATTCAAAATAAATTAAGTGTATTAAATATAAAAATAACGAATATGTTAATTTAAATAATATTCAAAATATAATCGTCCTTTTAAATTTCCTAATTTATTGAAAATAAATGACATTTTTATAAAAATTTGTATTTTTCACTCTTCAATAAAAAATAAATAGTTTCTAAAAAATCCCAAAATATCACCCAAGTAAATTTTGACATAGAAATTTAAAAATTGAAATTAATTTTATCAAATAAAGTTTCTAAAAGTTTTAAAATTTAATTATATTTTTTTCATGAAAAGCAATAAAAATCATTTTTAAAGAAAATATATTTTTGAAGAATAAAATTACTTTACTAAGAATTGATTGATTATTTACTAATAATTTATCAATAAATTTATATTGAATATTATATATATATATATATATATATTTCATAATTTAGTTAATACTATTCATACCTTCTAATTTTATGGCTAGATTATAACAGTCATATTTAAAATAATATTACTTCATGGTTCATTAAATCTCAATGTTACTTGTCTTATACGCCATAGAGAATAAAAATATTTTGGTTACATGTACTGTAATATAATGAAAAGATTAAATTTATTCAAAAATAAATATATGTTAATGTCTTGGGGTGTTTTATTCTCCTCTAATATTAGTGTTGCGTTCCATATACGCTATCAAATATAGTTTTCTTCTTTTAAAATCTTGGGGTGTAACAGGTAACACCTGATTATAACATTTCGATAGGGAATCTTGGATCCAACATCTCATGTCCAATCACCTTGACCTCCTATAGATGTTATAGAACATACAAAAGTTAAAACATAAATTAAATCACACTGACAACAGAGAACAAACATAAGAGATTTAGTTGGTTCTGAATTTAATCTTATTCCATAGGAGAAACACTATTTATCTTTATTAATAACATAAGATAATGATCAAAATATTGCAATTTAATACAAAACAAGTGATCCCATCATTCATATTTACAAGTATGGCTAGTAGATATGGTGCTACCACCATCTTATCTCTATAGATGATCTGCACCGCCTTCTGATCTATATAGGTGACCCTATATCCAATCAAATCCACTGACCAATGAACCACCTTAACTTTCCAAAACCCAGTGATTAGTGAAAGAAAACTAATAAACCTTAGACAAACCTATCTTGAATAATATCATGTATCCTTTGCAAATAAATAAGATATTCATGAGTATCCATCATAATTAATCCCACACAAGTCAGTTACACCATTTACACTTCATCATCTAGTTCTAATAGTAATGTTGCCGCCACCACTTCCACTGTAGATTCCACTTACATACTTCCCATGTTCTATTTCACATTCCACCAAATTATTATAGAATATATCCTCTATAAACAATCATTCGAGAAGATATAATTTCTTTTCTGAAAAAAACTTCTCACATCAACCTAACAATATACAAATTGAGAATTTTTTTCCTAACTTCCCCACCATGTCCTTAGATCACTTAATAATTCTGGCCTTCCTCCCCTTTTACCTTATATAAAAATTGTTAGAGAGTATCCATCATTTTCTTAATAGTCACCCAAGTTCCATTGAGGAAAAACATTTCTTATACTATCCCAGACCACATCCTTCATTATAATACCATTTTAATTCCTAATTCTTTTGATCTTACATAGCTCCAACACTCCTTCCTTCACAAGATTCTATATGAAGTTATATTTAAGTTGAATGTGACTTTTTTTATTTATTGAAATTGTAGATTCTTATCAAGATGAATTTCACTTCGACTATCGTAGAATAATACTCCATTAACTTACTTCCTCCTGAGACCCTCCAACAAACACTTTAACCATATCATATCCATCCCCATTCCATTGTAATATTATAATATTATTTCCTGGTTGACTGTGAAACTACTTATTAAATTCTTGAAATCCAACTAATGCAGTTCATCTATAGGTAAACACAAATCCCATGGTACTTCTCTGGGTGTCTTCTTCACATCCAATGTTTATATAAACATACCTTTATAATAGATCATCCATTCCAAACTATAAGTCTTGTGATTATAAAATTTTAGTATACCATATATGTTGACGCCCCTTTCGTCACAGAATCTAAAGATTGGAAAAGGGAAATACCTTAGTCCAAATTGATTCATCCTTTGGAGAAACATAAAAAAATTGACAAAGGGATGAACAAAGAGAACATTGCCCATAGGTCGCAGAAGTTCCCTCATGGTTGCGCAGGTATACTTGCGCGCCACCTAGTGGTCGTGCAAGTCACTTGCACGACCTAAGTGATAACCTCCTAGGGTCTTCCCCTGCCTATAAATAGACCCTGTGGGCCCCCATGAGGAGATGAATTTTTTTTCTTCAGAAACTCAGATTTGAGCTCCCGGCGCCCTAGTCTCTTCTCAAAGCTTCCGAAACACTTCTAAGGTAATTTCTTACCTAGAACGGAAGATCTAAAGAGGGGGAGGAAGGCCTAAGTGTTGAAACTCATCAACACTTGCACGCCTGAGTGTCCATCCCTTAAGGGAAAAGGCCACACTTGCGCGCCAACTTACTCCTTCAATAGAACTTGTGCGCCCCTCTTCTAAAAGAACCTCAAGAGGATTCTAAAGGCTTTAACCAAGAGTCTTTCAAGTATTACCCTACTGGTTAACTGTCGTGCAAATACCCATGTGTCGCGCAGGTACACCTGCGCGACCGGGACTTGCACGTCCACGTAGTACCTGCGCACCTTCCAGGACTTGCGCGCCCCTGCCTTTTTGGGTGCCCTTCTTGCCCATTTCACCCCTCTTAAGCCATTCCACCTCTCCTATTCAAGATTAAATCTTCAATACACTCTTCAAATCCATTTATGGAATGATTTCTTGATTTGGATTCCTTATCTAAAAGGAACTCTGTGGAATATCTCTCAAAACCTAGTGATTTACACATATTCATGTCACTAAAGATTGAGATTTCATTCATTAAACCTCATCCTTTACGATGAGATAACTCATTAACCTGGTCCTCCTTTTCAAGAATATGCCCCAGTCATAATTCTCAAATCTGGGCATCCTCCTTAGGAGTAAGCCCCAAGTCCTCATTAACTTGGGCCTCCTTTTCAGGAATAAGCCCCAGTCATAATTCTCAAATCTGGGCATCCTCCTTAGGAGTAAGCCTCAAGTCCTCATTAACCTGGGCCTCCTTTTTAAGAATAATCCATAGTAATAAGTCTCAAATATGGACATCCTCTTTAAGAGTAAGCCCCAAGTCCCTTAATTTTTCAAGTCTCTTAACCTGGGCCTCCTTTTCACGAGTAAGGCTCAGTCTTAATTTATCTTAACCAGTGCTAATTTAACTTTGATATGGGATTCCTTTTCAGGAGTAAAACCCAATCATAAGTCCTCTTCTAATTTGGGCCTCCTTTTCAGGAGCAATCCCCAAGTTAGAGTATTCAAAATCTCCATGAATCACATATACCTTTATGGACCATGTTCCTGGATTTCTTCCCTAAATTAAATCCTAACCTTCGTTTATCTGGGCAATCATACATACATAAGCCCCACATTATTTCTTATGATTGCATCTTTCATGGCACAATTTTCTGATTTTTACCAATACCTCTTGTTTCTCACACTGAGAATGACTCACGTGAGCTTAGAGTGTAAAAGTAATTATGACATACTTCTTTAAGCCATCAATCATAAACATCATACTCCCTTACTCGAACTACGTGGGTTCTGATTCCTTTTATAATCAAAGGATACGTAGGTAGCCCATCTGCGGGTTCGATCCCAACTCTGAAATAATTCATGTCCTTCTGAATGACAATAAACTTCAAGTGCCCCACTGAGTGGATTTAAAACCAGTATGGTCATCATAAGGACCAATAGACTTTTATGCATCAAAGGATACCATTGAATAAGAATATCTAACAAATAAAGATGATTCTTTATCAGTGAAGAACCTCGAATACATATAAAAGATTCTCTAAATTTCCTACATATAGATCATTGATTGTCAGATCTAAAGGAAAAATCATTTTATATTTGGTAATGTAATAAGGATTCACGAACATAACTTAAATCTATAAAGAGAGTCCCAGAGTAGACAATAATTCCCCTCAAAAAGGTGTGATGAGTCCGACCTCCCATCCTCTCGACCAATGCAAATTCCTAATCCTCATCAGTCCACAAACTAATGAGCACCTACCTTTGGAAAGTAGGTACGAATGGATGTGGAATCATTGGATGTTTTCAGTTCTACGAACAAACCCATTAGAAACCGATCAGAATGTTTGATCCTCCCATCAAAGGAGGTCATCCCTGAAGTCTGAGGGAAAAAAATGGTGAACCCGACGTGAATCCTTAACGAAGTTAAAATGATGTTTTACCTATTTGTTAGGCCCCTATTTAAAACTCAATGAGAGGGCCAACAAAAAAAAATCATTGACATATGTGCTCATCCAAAAGATGTAGTGGCTGAATTTATCTTGATTACGTATGTTATATCAAACAAGCACTCTTTTTCCAATATTTTCTGTATTCTAAGAAATGGCTGCTCTCAAGTTCACACCTGTGAAAACTGCTGCTACAAATGCTACTGCTACTACTCTTGCTAGATCATTGTCCACTCTGAGGATGATATCACCTACTCATCGTCTTCAACATTGGGTATCAAACTCACTGGTTAAGGAGTACTGTCAACATGATACCATCTCAACTCTGGAGGCTGCCCTACAAGCCCTCTAAGTGAACAACTCACACCGGTCATCTGGACAACAAAGACCAGTGATCAAGAAGCAAGCGGTGCTAACTACCGTCTCCAACCGTTTCGGGTCGTTATCCCCGGAACGCAATCACCATTCGCTCCCTTATTCTGGGGAGGTGAATGAGCAGGTCCCTCAGGGACTTAATTCAAGAAAACAAGAGTCCTTCCTGAGGGATCCCACTAACAATCGCCGCCAGACTCGTGCGGCAGTGCGCCCTCAACATGATGAGGGTACCGACTCTAGGCGTTTGGCTCAGGTTCCTCGAACCCGAGCAGGCAAGACGAATCTCCATAGGCGAAGTCCGGTTAATAGTGAACAGGTTCTCATCTTTTCCATCGCCAGAGAAGTCCACTAACCTAACTTGGTGGAAAGAAATGAGTAGTCACACGCACCTGCCCGTTTTAATTCCGCTGTCCAGCAGACTCGTCTGGCAGTATCACGCCAATCCCGCCAGGCAATTCCGGCGGAGTACTATAGGTAGGAACATACACCTATTTATACATCATCAGCTAGTCAGCAGGCTCGTCTGAAAACATATGATGGATATCATCAACTACGTTCGGTGAAGTGTAATCAGCAGGCACATACACCTGCTAGTACTAATCAAGCCTACCAACAGTCTCACTTGGTAGTATTTGGAGAAGTTAGTCAGAAAGCCCCGACAACAAATAGGAGGTAGACTCAACTCTCTGCCCCCACACTTGAGTACTGTCAGGATTCACTGATAGGAAAAGGAGGATAGGAACAGGCACATACACTTACTCCAATCCCGGAATGGACGTATATTCCCGTTCCGGTAGCTGAAGTCACCAAGCATATTCTATCAATGGTGAAAGGGCAGAAGCAAATCTCTGCTTATATTCTGGATTCCTGCCAGGATATTATAATAACTTTAGCGGCATCTCAGGGAAATACACATAAATCTATCCCTACCAGTGGAGTGACACATCAAAAATTCACTCCAGAACAGACACACACATTTGTTCTAGTCCAAGAGGGTTGTGGGGAATACTCCCCCATATCATACGGACAACCAAGTTAGGCACATACACCTGATTTGAGTGGAGATCGTCAGCTTAACCTGGCCATCTTTCCTGATTAGGCACATACACCTGCTTAGATCATCCACTTTTGTCAACAAGTGGTTTCCAAAGCGAGTAAGAAGGCGTATAAGAAAAAGACCCGCCCAACACAGTTAGGAGATCATGAGCCATTCTGTAATAAGTCCTTGCTCGATGTTGGAGTTCTTGAAGCCCTCAGAAAATTATCTGTTGAAATTCAAGATTCTAATCCCTCATTTCCCAATAATAGGAACATTAATTCCAAAGGTCTTCAACAGACACTTCCTCATGAAGGCTTGATTCATGACAATTCGGTCAATCTCGAAGTTTCATATTCAGATGAGAGCAACAGGAACCCTCTGTGTGTTCAGAAGACCAAGGAGCAAGAGATCTCATCTTTTGCTGTAACCCATTATGGTGGTCCTTCCCATGATGTTGAATTTCGCTGCGAAAGTCCTCTCCGTAGTAGTAATTCACATTGCCCAGAAAAATGCTCCAGTGGATAATGTAGTGCCGAGAAATCCCTCTTATCTTGAGGCACTTGAAAATGCGAAACCAGTCATGTATGATGCTTCATCGCTAGCAGGTGAAATACTTTCTCAATCAGAAGATAGTCCAGGGTGTAGTTCATTCTATGAACCACCCCTAAGTCATTCATCTTCTAGTTTAATCAATGATTTCTCTACCAATCTTGTTGAATCCAATGAAGCAACAAGGAAGCAACAGCTCTGGTCAAAATAGGTAGAAGAATCTTCATCAAATGATAAAGAGGAAATGATGAACATGAGAAAACAACTGGTGAAAGGTGAATTGCCAGTCATGTTTTGGCCTCTGGCTGACTCTCAGCATGACATTCCATAAATGTTGACGGAAGATGAAATTCATGATATTCGTCTCAACATATGGAAAACTCTTTGTCATTTTAAAAAGAAAGTATTATCTTATGATGAATATGAAAATAATCTTAAGATAATAGAAGGGTTACAACGTCAGATTGATTTGGCATCTCTATCAGTCTCTCGATATCTGAAGGCTGAAAAGCAGCAGAGATCCCTTCAAAGTTCATGCTTTGGTGCACTAAGAAGATTGCATCAGTTAATTTCCAATGCCCCATCTTGTATTCATGTCAGAGGATGGGGTGTTCATGGAGCACTACATTTCACGGTTCTATCCAGTCAGCAAAACCTGCCGAAAATGGTCTCATGCAATGTTATTTCCCATGGCCGGCCACAAATACCAGGCTTTGTTTGTAATCAAAAGCTTGACCAAGAACAGGCCTCAACTAGTTCCTCTCAAAATCAAGAATACAGAGAAAAAGTTGTTGAATTACTCTTGCATCAAGCAAATGAGAATATTGAACATGCCTCTCGTATGGAGCAAGCACATCATCAAGTGACAGAAGTGTCGGAAATTATCCAACGGTCTTTTGAACCAGGTGATAAAAGTGGATACAGGTTAATGCATCCAGTTAATTTCCAGACTAAGGTTCGCAAGATCAGGAGAGATTTTAAGAAAGTCTCAGACATAGCATGTCAAGAGCCACCCCAGCTCGCCAGACTGAGGACTCTTTTTAAACCAACCCTCAGAATCAACAAATAATATTCGAGGAGTTGAGAAGGAACAGCCCCAGTCCACTGGACTGGGGACTTTTTCAAATCATCAATCCCCTCCTCAGAGAAAGTCGTTCTTTTATCGATTGGGGAAGAAGACTCAAGAGGAACGAAGAGCCAAATTATTAGGAGATTCCATCCAAATTACGGTTCGTCAAGAAGTTCCTGAGGGATCAAATCAACAAAAGGCAATGTCTCATCAAAGACATAAAAGAAGACAATATCACAGAAATGATGATAGAAGGGATGCAATGATTTATGAATCAATTAATGTCATCAATTCCATTGTTTCTAATCCACCAGATGAGGCTCACTCATGGGAATCAGATGAAGAGGTTATTTCTCAAGAAGATGTATGCACCGACACAAATGAAGAAGGTGTGCATACAAGAAGTAAAAGGATTATTCAGAACCTAGGTAATACTTCGAGTAACCCACTTCACCCTCTCCAAAAAGGATCAAAAAATGGAAGGGAAAGAACCAAGTTACATATCCTTCCTCTGGAGAAGGCCAATTGCTCTCACTAGAGAAAAGGTTTGCACAACAGGAGGAAAAAATGAAGGAATTAAGAAGGTTGAATGCAGAACTACTTCAGAGTAGTCTTCTTCTTAAGCATGCTGGAGTCCGTCAGCCAAAGGAATTTGTTGCAGCTACTGATATGGATCAAGAATATCCTACTCTATCAGTACACCGTCACAGGTCTAATCCTATGGGTCAAGTGCAACAACAGTTGGTAGTGCTACCATCAGTTGCAGCACCAACCACCACATCTGTCCAAGCTCCAGTCATTGCACCTACCCAAGTCCAAGTTCAACCAGATGTTTCTCAAAAGTTAATAACTACTATTGAGTAATTAACAGCTCGGTTAGAAACTATGGAAGGGAAAGGTGCGCAAGTTAAACCAGAAAAGAAAGTTTACCCTAAATGGGTAGATTCAATCTCTCCTCCATCCAGTTTTGGGAACTCTGTATTCCCTATTTTCAATGGATCAGGCGATCCTGAACAACATTTGACGCATTACATGTCTTGTTGCGATACTATGATGGGAACTCCGCAATCCCAGTCAATTACCGGATGGTAGGATCTTCACCAAAAATTACTCCTTCAGTTTAGCTCAACTTTTCCAAAGAAAACAGTTTTCGATCTTACAAACTGTAAGAAAAGGGAGAATGAAAGGGTCTCTGATTTCATTGCTCGATGGAAGGGATTAACATATTCCTTGAGCTTAGCTCTCCCTAAAGAAGAATTGTTGCCAATATGTGTGGAAAATATGCGTGACAAATTATGCATGCCGTTAATCCCTGTGAAATACCCAGGTGGGTTTCGAGACCTTAATTCAATCGCTCAGCAGATTGAAGATTACCTTATATAGGCTAAGGCTAAATCTCGTGTAATTCCATCAGCTCTAGGAAGGAGAATGGGTAAAGAATAAACTGCTATAGTTATGCTTAAACAAGCACCTGTACCTTTTTCTACCTCAAAACCTTCATCTTCTCGAAGGGCTCCACCTCCTGAGCGCCAACAACAAAGGCCGTTTCATCCAGACGATCAAAGAGATCACAGATGAAAAAAATTTGAGGATCTGAAGAGAAAAACATACTCTTTCCGAAATGAACAAGTTCCTGGTTATTTCATTTCGGCTTTGGAAAACAATTTGGTTCAATTTCCAATGCCCAAGAGGCCAAACAAGAAAGGAGATGAAGAACGTCCCAATTATTTCCCTTTTCATCAAATGTTGGGGCATCCCATCCAGGAGTGTTTTGTATTCAAATACCTCCTGCAAAAGATGGTCGACTCGGGACAAGTCAAACTGAAAGGCTCTTCAGCTCAGGTAGCATGTGTTACTGCTACAGTTCCAGAGGAGAAAGGCGAATGGCAAGAAGTCAAAAGCAAAAGTGCACAGAAGTATGATGATTGGATGGTCAGAAAGATAATCAATCGAACTCATGATATTTTGCGAACACAATTAAAGAAACCAATTGTGTCTTCTTCCATGAATTTTGCGGAAAAACCCTCTTCATTAGAGGGAAAGTCCTCAAATAAACGGCATGATTCAAAGAAAGAAAAAGAATCAGAAGAAGATGAGTATGTGTCAAATCCTAAGCTGTCTTTGACTTTGACGGACTTCATGCCATCTACTTCAAATCCATGGGCACCACCCCACCAAACGGCACAACCTAAATAGGCTAATCAAACAGAGTCTTCATTAGATGAAGAGTTAATCTTTGGTTCTGTTAATATGATTCAATTAACAGATCCATATACCAGTCGCAATTTCGATTTCAATGATCCTGAATTCCCTGTATCAAACAGGGGAATCAGAGGAAGTTCTAGGGGATCAGGATATAGTGGAAGAAGTGGATCTTTCAGAAGCCACCATTCCAATTCTACCCCTTCTAGAACTGTGTACGCAGCAGAAACTCGTGGTAGAGCCCTTCAGCGAGCTCAGAAAGAACAAGAAAGTTCTTCTACCAATAGCAAATTCAGTCCTGACACAGTTATTTTGGAAGACCGGTTGAAGGTTCCATCTTCTTCCTCTCAGCAAGTAAATGGATCTAATCGGTCTAATCTTCAAAAACCAGGAATATTTCCAATTCTTATCCCGATACAAGATGCATCAACTTCCAAAGCATCTGCTTCCAAGGTACCTTCTAAACCATATATTCCTATTGGGAAACGCAGACCTCTGGATCAAAAGTATGATATATTGAAACACTTGGCCCATGTAATAGCCAAGTTATCAATTATGGATGCTCTGAATATGTCAAAAGATCTTCAGGAAGCACTCATCGAGGCTTTGTCAAGTCCTCATGAGTTTGAAACTGAAATTGCTACAGCTGAAGTCTATCACATAGAGAATAATCCTGCAGAATGACATGCAATAATATCTTTTACTAATGAATATGAATATGATGTTGTGCATGGAAATATTAGACTATTGTACTTGTCTGTAAAGGTCAATGGCATAGACGTCCGAAGAACTTTCATTGAAAATGGTTCAGGAGTCAACCCCATGCCCATTCGTACACTTCGTCGATTGGGCCTCCCAGAATCTGATTTATGTCCTTCTACCATGATGTTACAAAGCTATGATAAAAATGAACAAGAACCACTGGGTGAAGTTACACTCAGAACTCAGTTTGGAGATCTTGTATCCAATTCAGATTTCATGGTTGTTGATCAAGACGCAGCCTTCAACATCTTTCTTGGAAGACCCTGACTACATCAACATGCGGCTATCCCTTCATCATACCATCAATGTCTCAAATATTGTTTCGATGGTCAAGTTGGGACATTGTATGGTGATAATTCCCCGTTCAAGACATGTGAGTCTCAATACATTGAGGCAGAATTCTATCACATGAAGGGAAGGGAGAAATCCACAATAAAGGAGATTACCAAAGTTAATGCTCCATATGGTTTGGAGAAAATTCCAGTAAATCCATTTACACATGTGAGTACAGATTATGTGTTGCCAATCAGTCAAATTGAGAAGATAGACCCAAATCAAAATACTCTTATGGAAAGATCCATAATGTCAATTACGGCAATCGAGCCAGATAACATGGGAGAAATTGGTAATCTACCAAGCAGTGATGAAAGCACAAATGGTGACGTCTTCATTTCATCTGCTGAAATCCAACAAGTCTATGATTCACCAATTTGGCCAGAATAAGTTATAGCAACATTGGAGGTGAACAATGATGTTGATTCTCAATCAATCATCTCCTCTTTATTACCCAAAGAAGACCCTTCATCATCAATCGGGTCGGAAATGAAAGCTTCTTCTTCAAGATATGAAAATTTTGACATCACTTCTGATCATGAAAATTATACTTTATCATCTACTATGCAAGTAGAAATGGAAGAAATAATACATGATGAAGAAGAAGAGGAAAATCTCATAGATGCTCCTCCAGCATTTGAATAGGACATCTCTACCACTGTGGATGAACTCAGAGAAATAAATCTGGGTACAAAAGAAGATCCACGCCCCACTTTAATCAGTGCGGCCATGACTCTTGAAGAGAAAGAGATGTATATTTCTCTTCTAAAGAAAAATAGAGATATATTTGCTTGTAACTATATAGAAATTCTCAGGCTTGATCCTGATTTGCTACTCATCATTTGGGTTTATCAGAAGAAGATTGAGGATTTAAGCAAGCCGCGAGAAGAACACACCCAACTTATGATTCCAAAATTGAAGCTGAAGTGGATAATATTATCAAAGCTAACTTCATCAGAGAAGTTCAATATCCCAAGTGGTTGGATAATATTGTCCCTGTAAAGAAGAAGAACAGACAAATTAGAGTTTGCATCGATTTCAGAGATCTTAATCGGCATTTTCCTAAGGATGATTTCCCAGTTCTGATTACAGAACTTTTAATTGATGCAACATCTGGCTATGAAGCACTTTATTTCATGGATGGATATTCCGGATATAATCAGATCCGAATGGCCCCAGAAGACGAGGAATCTACAGCCTTCAGAGCCCCTCAGGGTGTGTTTTTCTACCAGGTAATGCCCTTTGGCTTAAAGAATGCAGGTGCAACTTATCAGCATTCCATGCATCGTATCTTAAAACCCTTCTTAGGGAAGTTTGTTTAATTCTATGTAGACTATTTTGTGGTTAAATCCAAACAACGTTATAATCACTTGGCTGATTTGGAAGTCATATTCCGCATGCTTCGACAACATAATTTGAAGATGAACCCCTTAAAATGTGCTTTTGGGGTAACCTCAGGAAAATTTCTCGGCTTTGTTGTACGCCATCGTGGCATTGAAGTCGATCCTGAGAAGTCCAAGTCAATCCTTGGTATGTCACCTCTTCAAAATTTGAAAGAATTAAGAGGAATTCAAGGACACTTAGCCTATATTCGGCGTTTCATCACCAATTTAGCAGGCAAAAGTTTACCCTTCACCAAATTGATGAAGAAGGGAGTCACTTACCAGTGGACTGAAGAATGTCAAGAATCATTCGATATTCTCAAGAAATACCTCTTGAGTCCACCGATACTCATGACACCTATTGAAGGAAGACCACTTATCCTCTATGTGACATCTCTAGAGTGATCATTGGGTGCCTTTCTTGCTCAAAAGAATGATTCTGGGAATGAGAACAGACTATACTATCTCAGTCGAACTATGATTGAAGCAGAAACCTGGTATTAAAGTATTGAGAAGTGCTGCCTGGCATTAATATTTTTAGTTTAGAAGTTGAGACACTACCTACAACATCACGAGGTCCAATTGGTATCTCACAATAACCTGCTCAAATTCATCCTTAGTCGTCCAATGCTTACAGGATGTCTGGAAAGGTGGGCAGTTATTTTGCAGCAATTCGACATTCAGTATGTGTCTCAAAAGGCGGTAAAGGGCCAAGATATGGCTGATTTCCTGGCTAAACACCCTTCAATGGAAGACACATCTTCAGATATTGAAATCCCTAATGAGGAAGTCTTCTCTATTCAAGAAAGTCCTCAGGCATGGGAAATGTATTTTGATGGTGCTTCCAGAAGTCCAATAGGGAGGAAAATGGAAAATCCTAAATTCAACAAAGTTGGATTAGGAATTGTTCTCATTTCTCCATAAAAGGAAGTGTTACCTTATTCCTTCTTATTGTGGGAAGGTGGTACCAATAATGAAGCAGAATACCAAGCTCTCATAATAGGCTTAGAATTATCACTTCAAGCACAAGTGAATCACTTAAAGGTGAAAGGTGATTCAGATCTGGTAATCAAACAATTAAATGGGGATTATGCCATCAGAAAAGAAGAACTAATCCCTTTGTATGATTACGTCAGAGAGTTAATGGCGGAATTCCCTTTGGAACTGACATTTTCTTATGTCCCAAGATCATAAAATGCTCAAGCTGATGCACTGGCTAATATAGCCACAGCTCTGGAAGATCCAAATCGGGACGAGACAACCATCAGTATTTCCCACCGTCATGCAATTTCACCTTATGTTCGAATCAGAATAGAGGAAATTAATGAAATTAGTCCCATTCCTGAACTATATGGTCATACTACAGGATGGATGTCACCTATCAGGGAATACCTTCAAAATGGAACACTTCCACCTGATAGAGATGAGAAAGAACAAATCCGGTGACGTGTGGTCAATTTTACTCTTTATGATAGCCCAGATTACCTAGAGAAAATTCTCTACAAATGTGGTTTTGATGGAGTTATCTTCAGATGCATTGATGGTGAAGAGACAATGGCTGTCATGAAATAAGTGCATGCAGGAGTCTGTGGTGCCCACCAGTCTGGACATAGACTGTCTGATCAGATTCGAAGGCTTGGATACTTTTGGCCTTCAATGATACAAGATTGTGTCAATTTCACAAAGAAGTTTCATTCATGCCAAGTACATTCCAACTTCATTCATCAACCTCCATATTTGCTTCATACAGCTAAATACTCATGGCCATTTGCCACATGGGGAATGGATGTGGTGGGACCTTACCCTTCGGCTACGGTCAAGAAGTTTATGTACATTCTTACTGCTACTGACTTATTTTACAAATGGGAAGAGGCAATACCTCTCAAGGAAGTTAGTTCTAAATGCATTGTTAGCTTCATCAAGTCTAACATCATTACCAGATTTGGTGTCCCTCATACCATATTGATGGACAATGGCACCAACTTCTGTTCATCCGAAGTGAAGAATTTGTATAAAAAATACAACATCAAATCCAACCATTCATCTCGGTATCATGAAGCGTCCAATGGATAGATATAAGCCTTTAACAAGACTCTTTAAAATATACTACAAAAGATGGTGGATAAAGATAAGAGGTCATGGCCTGATAAACTCTTTCATGCTTTATGGGATTATCAGACTACCACCCGCACTGCAACTCGGTCAACTCCATATTCATTGGTATATGGAACGGAAGCCGTCTTGCCCATTCAAGTTCAACTACCCTCGCTCAGAGTTGCCATTTGTGATCAATCATCTACAGATGAACAATCTCAAAAGTGATTGAATGAATTTAAATGGTTAGATGAGAAAAGATTGTGCACTTTTCACCACTTGGAAGTCTATCAGAATCGAATAGCACGAGATTTTAACAAAAAATTTCATCTTCGTTCATTCACTCAGGGAGAATTGGTATTAGTTCTCAAAACTCCAATGATAACAGGAAAGAAACCTCCCAAGCTTGATCCAAAATGGGAAGGACCTTATTCAATACATAGGGTCTACTCTAATGGAGCTTATTCATTAATCTCGATGGATGGAGAACTCATCACTACTCAAACCAATGTCATATTTTTGAAGAAGTATTTTGTATAAACACAAAACCTCCATTGTCCTTTATATATGACGTTAAACTATATGGCAATGGTCCATACATATGACCTTAAACTATTTGTATTAATTTCATCCCACATGACGTTAAACTGTGAAAAAGTTCCCTAAATGGTCTAGTATGACCTTAAACTGCAACTAGTTTCTATATGAACTTAAACTTCATCAACAATGGTCCATACATATGACCTTAAACTATTTGTATTACTTTCATCCCACATGACGTTAAACTGTGAAAAAGTTCCCTAAATGGTCCAGTATGACCTTAAACTGCAACTAGGTCCTGTATGACCTTAAACTGCATCATCAATGGTCCATGCATATGACCCTAAACTATTTGTGAGTCCCTTACCTCCAGAAAGACGTTAAACTGTGATGTCCTACCTACATGACACTAAACTGTATAGAAGTCCCTTACGTCCGGAAAGACGTTAAACTACATAATCATCAAAGGTCATGTATTAACTTAAACTACACTTTTGTCCAGCATGACATTAAACTGCACCATCCACGGTCCATGCATATGACCTTAAACTATTCACACTTTCGTCCAACATGACGCTAAACTGGGGAAAAAATCCCCAATGTGTCCAACATGACGTTAAATGGTGTACTCTTTTGTCCTCACTGCATGACATTAAACTGCACAGTCCCCCTTTCGTCCAACATGACGTTAAACTATATTGTCCCCATCGTCCTAACTACATGATGCTAAATTGTACAGAAAGTCCTTGATATGTCCTACATGACATTAAAATGTACTTTTTCCCTACTACATGACATTAAACTGTGAAACACCAATAGTCCTAACTGCAAGACTTTAAACTGCATAGTCCCTTTATATGTCCTACATGACATTAAACTATGCATTGTTAAGGTTTTTGTTATCTCTTGTTTCTCACACTGAGTATGAATCACGTGAGCTTAGATCAAACCTCAACCACAACACTCTCTTTGGGCTAATAACCATGTATAAGTCCTAACAACATCATTTTTTTAGGTCGTTGTCCCCAAGAACAACTTGATCATTAATTCATTCTTTAATTGAACTACGCAGTCTTTGATCCTTGCCTTCCAGGCTGGGTACGTAGGCAACCTCCCAAGGTTCAAGCCCAAAACCAATCTCTTCACATCGGCTCACCTCCATCTCATACGATGTTGATTCATGAAAACACCCCTAGAATCAATATCTTTACATTGGTTCACTTTCATCCTTGCTATATGACGTTAAACTATACAACACTTTTTCCAGTATTACAATAAACTAAAATATTATTTGATACCCTCACCTAAGAGGGAACCATTATTTACATTGATTTTTCAATCATGTTTCATTTCAAAGACTACGTGCATACATGGAAATGGCCAAACCTTTTATCTTGGGTTAAACCATCATTGTACTAAAATCCCCTTTCACCCTTCACATGTACAAACCAAATTTGTATAGAGGGTATTTCTAGAACTACGTGGGCTTGATTCCCATCCTTATGGGATACATAGGAACGTTCGAGTGTCCCTCGAATCCAGCCCCAAGTCTTTGGGCCTAACCCCAAATTTCACTTTCAGTTCCCTGGCTGAAAAGTCCCTATGAGAACACACACTGTGTATTTCTTACAATGGTCCAAGCTCTATGACCCTAAACTAAGATCTCTAATCCTTTTGTCCCATACGACGTTAAAATGTAGTTTAAGAACTACGTATGGCTTGATTACCATCCTTATGGGATACATAGGGATGTCCAACATTTCAATTCAGGACCCAGCTGTAACATGATTATGGTTAGCATTGATCTGTATATCTCTGTATACATTGGACAATACCCATCTTTATGTGTCATAATCCTAACCTTAAATATTTTCAGATCTTCATAACCCTTTTCATGACTTCTAGTCACAAAAATGTTGAACTTTTGAGAGTTCTTTTGCCTGACTATGCAGCACGTGCTCATAGGCGGCCTTGCATAAACAGTCTACATAACAGATTTTTCAGCCAAAAGATACTATTATCTGACTATGCAGCCAATTCCCTTAGGTGGCCCTACATAATTCAACCCCCTAACGGGTTTTTTGGATAGTGGTAACTTCATTCTTGGGAAGAATGCCTCTTTTGTCCTTATTTGTCTTAAATGACAGTATGTAGGGATCCGCAAAAATAGCCATCCTTAACATATTTGTCCCATATCCTTTTTCATGATTTGAAAGTATTCAAGTCTATGGTTTATATTCTCCTTCCCTACGTTTGGGTCAGACCTTCGTAGGAGTGATATCCATCCAGTTCTTCGATAATCTTGTTTGGAAATATCTTCTCCATATTCAAGTACCTCTTTCCATACAACAAACTCTACACTTTGGAAAATTTGAATCTCCATAAACATTCACTGGCTTTTAGCAGTAGAAAGGTAAATTTCTGAGAGTTCTTTTGCCTGACTATGCAGCACATGCCCATAGGCAGCCTTGCATAAACAGTCTATATAACAGACTTGTTAGCCAAAAGATACTATTTATTTAACTATGCGGCCAATGCCATTAGGTGGCCCTGCATAATTCAACCCCATAACGGGTTTGTTAAATAATGGTAACTTCATTATTGGGATCTACTTATTCTAATTCCTTTTATCTCTTTTTCATGTCATTCCTCAGATTCAAATATTCTTAAGTCATAGTTTACATATTTTTCCATCATACTTGAGTATGGTACTATGTTTTCAGATGAGTTGTCAAGGAATTGAGTCAATTCTAATCCATTTCAGTCAAATCTATTTCGAACTTAAACATTAGACTTTTTATGTTCAACGTGCATGAATTTAAACTACCCACAAAAGACAAAGTAAATATGAATAAAAGTCAAGTTTCAGCTCACTAAACATACATTTTGTATGATTTAATTAATATTGAGCAATTAAAAGGTTCAAGTTTGTAGGTTTATTTACATTAATCCTAGTAAAAATCAAACTATGATTACTAGGCCCATTGGATTAAGTAAAATCTAAAGAATGTATCAAAAGAGAATGCAAGCACAAATGATTGAAGATGAAAGTGTTTTTCATTGATACATAGGAGATAGAAGGACATCCACAGACTGGAGTATCTTCTCTTTTTCAAGAATTACAAGAGGCTTTCAACATAACTCTTCATTTGATTTACGACATCCCGAGCTTCATCATCAACCACTTGGAATTCATTCATTCAATTGGATACCATAAGAGATGTAGTGATACTAGTTCTTCTTGGAACAATTGTAAAAGAATGTTCTTGAGTGCGGTTTGAGAAAATTTTATGCTGATCAAACAGTGACTCTGTTTCTATCCAAGAGACTTGGAAGATGGATACATGGATTTGAGAATGGAGCATTGGAAGTAAAGAGCCATTTGGAGAGAGTAATCTTTTCAGATATTGATCTAATGCCATGTTTGTCTTCTCTCCACAAACTGACAGCGGAAAACATTTCAGCCCATGGGTTTTCCATTTTCATATCTGCAAGGAAATGACATGGAGGAAGAATTTGAAAGTTCACACCATTGTTGTTGCTCTTAATGAACAACATAACCGAAATAGAGGAGTAGTAGTGCAGATGCATCTTAGACATATAATTCTTTGCATCTGGAACATTGACTCCTTGCAGATGACCATGACCATATAGAGGCAGATAGATGCTCTGTGGGAAATTAAGATGATATTTATTCAAGTACTTATCCAAATCTGGGAGAGTGTTGTCACAGATATCATAGTAATCATGGCCAATGATGTTCATCATGTCATCAATCCGCTTGCTAGCCAGTTCATCAGCCATTCCAATTCCCTTGGGAGCCATTGAATCTGCACAAAACTTGAATAAACTAACTCTTAAATGGGTTTATTTTTCATAAAATTTGTGAAGAAAAAATGGAAAAGACATTAAGGCGTGCAAGTATATACTTGGCACACAAGTGTTAGTGTGCCACACTATTTTTTGACGCGAAAGTATAAACCGCACAAGTACAAATACCTATATAGCAGCGCGGCATCAAAGAAACATCGGAAAACAGAGCAACCTGCGCGGCTAAGGTGACCTGCGTGACGAGAGCTCGAAGGTTTGAAATCCAGAAATCCGGATTCTTTGTACGGAAGTGAGGCCCTCTATTTATAGATGCATCCAGAACCCTGTGCGCCGTACCCCTACGTGCCAGGCCCTGCGCGACGCGCACTTACGCGCCGCCCTCTGCGCCATCAAGACTTGTGCGCCACCTTTTTTTTGTTTTATTCTTTTCCTCAGAGTCAAATCCTCTATTCTCTTTGGATCCAACTCTGAGGGGGGGATTTTGTTGACGATCCTTTTTTCACATAATCTAAAGATTGGAAAAGGGAAATACCTTAGTCCAAATTGATTCATCCTTTGAAGAAACATTAAAAAAATCGACAAAGGTATGAACAAAGAGAACATTGCCCATAGGTCGCACAAGTTCCCTCATGGTCGCGTAGGTATACTTGTACGCCGCCTAGTGGTCACGCAAGTCACTTGAGAGACCTAAGTGATAACCGCCCAGGGTCTTCTCCTGCCTATAAATAGACCCTGTGGGCCCCCCATGAGGAGAGGATTTTTTTTTTCAGAAACTCAGATTTGAGCTCCCGACGCCCTAGTCTCTTATCAAAACTTCTGAAACACTTCTAAGGTAATTTCTTACCTAGAACAGAAGATATAAAGAGGGGGAGGAAGGCATAAGTGTTGAAACTCATCAATACTTGCGTGCCTGAATGGCCATCCCTTAAGGGAAAAGGCCACACTTGCACGCCGCCTTACTCCTTCAATAGAACTTGCGTGCCCCTCTTCTAAAAGAACCTCAAGAGGATTCTAAAGGCTTTAACCAAGAGTCTCTCAAGTATTACCCTACTGGTTAACTTTCCCACAAATACCCATGTGTCGCACAGGTATAACTGTGCGATCGGGACTTGTGCGCCCGCGCAGTACCTGCGCGCCTTCCAGGACTTGCGTGCCCCTGCCTTTTTGGGTGCCCTTCTTGCCCATTTCACCCCTCTTAAGCCATTCACCTCTCCTATTCAAGATTCAATCTTCAAGACACTCTTCAAATCCATTTATTTCATGATTTCTTGATTTGAATTCCTTATATGAAAGGAACTCTATGGAATATCTCTCAAAACCTAGTGATTTACACATCTTCATGTCACTAAAGATTGAGATTTTATTCATTCAACCTCATCCTTTACGATGAGAGAACTCATTAACCTGGGCCTCCTTTTCAAGAATAATCCCCAGTCATAATTCTAAAATCTGGGCATCCTCCTTAGGAGTAAGTCCCAAGTCCTCATTAACCTGGGCCTCCTTTTCAGAAATAAGCCCCATTCATAATTCTCAAATCTGGGCATCCTCCTTAGGAGTAATCCCCAAGTCCTCATTAACCTGGGGCTACTTTTTAGGAATAATCCCCTGTCATAAGTCTCAAATATGGGCATCCTCTTCAGGAGTAAGCCCCAAGTCCCTTAATTTTTTAAGTCTCTTAACCTGGGCCTCCTTTTCAGGAGTAAGCCTCAGTCTTAATTTCTCTTAACTAGTCCTAATTTACCTTTGATCTGAGATTCCTTTTCATGATTAAAACCCAATCATAAGTCCTCTCCTAATTTGGGCCTCCTTTTTAGGAGTAAGCCCCAAGTTAGAGTATTCAAAATCTCCATGAAGCACATATACCTTTATTGACCATGTTCATGGATTTCTTCCCTAAAGTAAATCCTAACCTTCATTTATCTAGGCAATCATACATACATAAGACCCACATTATTTCTTATGATTGCATCTTTAATGGCATAATTGTCTGATTTTTACCAATACCTCTTGTTTCTCACACCGAGCATGACTCACGTGAGCTTAGAGTGTAAAAGTAATTATGACATCCTTCTTTGAGCCATCAATCATAAATATCATACTCCCTTACTCAAACTACGTGGGTTCTGATTACTTTTATAAACAAAGGATACGTAGGTAGACTATCTGTGGGTTTGATCCCAACTCTGAAATAATTCATGTCCTTCTGAATAACAATAAACTTCAAGTGCCCCACTGAGTGGCTTTAAAACTAGTATGGTCATCATAAGGACCAAGAGACTTTTACGTATCAAAGGATACCATTGACTAAGAATCTCTAAAAAATATAGATGATTATTTATCAGTGAAGAACCTCGAATACATATAAAATATTCTCTAAATTTTATAGATATCGATCATTGATTGTCATATCTAAAGGAAAACTCATTTTATATTTGGTAATGTAATAAGGATTCACGAACATAACTTAAATCTATAAAGAGAGTCCCGAAGTAGACAATAATTCCCCTCAAAAAGGTGTGATGAGTCTGACCTCCCATCCTCTCAACCGATGAAAATTACTAAGCCTTATAAGTCCACAAACTAATGAGCACCTACCTTTGGAAAGTAGGTCATAATGGATGTGGAATCATTGGATGTTTCCGGTTCTACGAACAAACCCGTTAGAAACCTATTGGAATGTTTGAACCTACCATCAAAGGAGGTCATCACCGAAGTCCGAGGGAAACAATATAATATACTTAACCACTTCCTAGTTCTCTTTTCCCTAATTTTCTATGAATCTAATAACAACTCCCATTTCTTGAGAAATGAACGACTTATTAAAAATCATGAAATACATCAAAATCACAACTAATGATGCATACATAATATTTTCCTTATATTTATCCTCATTATCCATTTATGCTTCATTCGCTTTGGATAATTTGAAATATTTGGATAATGGGGCAGTGATAGGTTCAGCTTCATACCTTCTTAAACGCATGGCCGATTGTCGCCTATCGACCGGTCAAGGTTCCGGTGCTCTGCTAATGTGTATAGCAGCACTCGGGTCGAATCCTCGGTGATGATACTTTGAAATAGTCATTTGTTTTTAGTTGATTGTTTTCTGATTGGGGGTTTGTTTGCATAGCTTAATTGAAATGACTAATTGATTATGATTGATTTAACAAAATGATAATGATTGGGGTGAGTTTATCATTAGGTTAGTCGAGCTTGTGATGTCCTTGAGCTTTGCTTTATATTGCATTTAAATTAACACCCATGTCACAAGTTGACGTTGATTTGAATTCCCAAGTGTTAAGGCTTTAATCCAAGACTTAACTTAACTTAGGGTTCTAATCTTGATCATATCTTGTTTATGGTAGTGTATTTATGGTTCCAATAATCCATGGAAACCACACGTTAAACAAAACAAGTCATTAATCCATGACATGCTAAGTCCAACATACACAATGTTAATTCAACGAATACTCATCGAGCGAAAGCTCTCAATCGCTTAACATACCTAAATTAAAACTCACCCTAATGAGAGATTTACTCAGACATTAGGATTTTTTATAATCTGTGTTTAATGTTTATGGTGACAATTTAAAAATATTAGAAAAATAAAGGGACAATAAAAGAGTAGTGTGCCGAACACACACACGAAAGATTTTGAGAATAAAAAATGGAATTTCGATTGAATGGGGAAGAAAAAGAAGGGAAGGGGATTAAACTGAATTTAAACTATTTTAAGACCATTAATATTATACTACAGAAGGTGGAGAAGAATAAGAGGTATTTAATAAGAAACAAGCACTAAAATTTGATTGAAATGAAAACAAAGTTACACAATTACAATGGAAAGAAAACATAAACAAACATGAAAGAGAAGTGGAGGAGAGGTCTCTCTTGTTGAAACAAGATCAAATCATATCCTCCCAGAACATTTTCAAGGATCTAGTAATGCCAAACCTCCTCCTTATGTGATGAAGTGCCAACCTCTTGGAAGGAGAGGAGAGGGATGTATTTATAGCCCAAGGAGTGGACTGTTTGCATTCCAAATCTGTCCCTCCACTTGACCCAAATATTTACCAATCTAGACAGATGAATCACGAGATAGTGTCTTCTTCATAAATGTAGATAATTATGTCTTATGTCTACCCTCAAAATATTTCGGTCATTGGACTTTTTTATCCAAAGTTATGGCTATTTCATTAAACAAAGCTAAACTGTCCATTTCTATCCATGACTTTTCAATGGATGAAATGTGAATGGATTTTTGAATAGTAATATGCCATCAAATTCGGATAGTTTCTTCAACAAAGTTGGCCGCCTATATCTCATATTTCACACTGAAAATTATTAGGTCAAATGGATTTCTAGATAAGGAGAAAAGTCCACATTTGTGTTCTGATTTTAATTCCCAGCCAGAATGGTGGGCTGGACTTCATAGAATCATTTGGGCCACTTGTTGAAGACTTTGGGACTTTCAATTTTTATCCAAGATGAAAAATATTGTCCCCAGAATTATGGTGGATAATCAACCATTTTGGACTTTTGTATTGATCCCAGTAAATCAATCTTCAAGGATGGTCCAGTTTGTTCACAGATTCATTGGGCCTTATTGTGTGGTACATATGAACCTTCAAATTGCCGAATTGGCACATGATATCTTCTAATGAAATGTTCTAAATTGCAATAGGAATCCTACAAAACAAAAACCATGAAATTTGGATCATTATAGTACTAGTTATAGATAATACATTAAACTGACTCAAATCTGGATTTATTCAAATAGTGCTCAAAATTATATTTAATATTAAAATATGAATATTACACACAAATTATGCACTTTTCATATAAAATAAGTAAAGGGAGTTAGTAAAATGTAATGAATAAATGAATAACATCAACTCCCCCACACTTAGGATTGTGCATGTCCTCATGTACAACAAATATAAAAAAATGACAAAATCATTTTCACTCACCAACAAATATTAAAAGTTTATTTTTTTACCAATCAGGGGAGGTTCAGACCATTCCACTCATCCATATTGAATTCCACCACAAATTTTTACAGAAATAATGTTCCAAAAACAATTCATTTTTCATGCTCAAAATTAGAAATAGAAAATGTGGGCACTCAAAACTTACTCCACTCAAGATGATAAAATTAATTTACGGAGCTTCACTCATTCACCAACCAAAAGTGAACATCTTAGAATTTGAAAGAGATCTCAGCTTCCATTCTCCATTCTAAAGTGCACAAGAATCAAGATTAATTTTTAGTGTTTTTTCTATGGCTATGGGATGGTAGGATTATAATGTCTAAAAGGGTGGAAAGAGGGGATAAAACACTAACATAGATAAAACAATGCACAATTTTTTTGAAACTGAAACATGGAAGAAAATGGAAACACATTTTTACAAAGGAAAAAATGAATCATGACACAAAAGTGGAAGAAAATTTGAAGGGGATGAGAAGATGGAATATTTAAAAAACACAAAGCTTCTCCCAATAACATAAGTGTTCCTTTTTCTTTTCATTTTTTTTGTATTTTTTCGAAAGTTGAACTTGAAATAGATCTCACACTAATCACCCAACCCATGTTTGATCTCCTCACGACACTAATTGTATTAGTTATAACAAGATAAAAGGATGAGGAAGAGTGATTTTTGACCTAACCAAGACACAACCCATTCTTTGCATTTTTTTGTTTTTGATTTTTTTTGAATTTTTTTTGAACACTTCAATAATATTTGTAGAAAAGGACATCAGGATGAGTCCATTACAACAAAACTCAATAAATTATGACCTCTCCCCCACACTAAAATGGATTCTTGCCCTCAAGAATATGACAACATGTTGAAAATCAATAAAAGGATACCCAAAATGAAATCCATCCTCCCCACACTTAAATTTCAAGAAATTATGCAATGTAAATCCATGTAGATGTTGGGTGAGACAAGGTATTGGGTTTGTAATGTGGCTATCAAAGAAAAGGTTTACATAAGCTTGAAGGGGCTTTCAAAAGGAGGATTAATGTAGGGTAATGGGAGGCTATTTGGCCATTGTGATTATCATGAGGTTAAAAAAAATTCCTCTATCATATTAATGCACACCAAAGTAGGAAATTCAGCTCGAAGGTCCACAAACTCAAGACTCACAAATGAGGGTGAAAAACACACATTTTGAAAAGATGGTCATAGGTGACCTTGGCATGAAAGCTAATGATGTTCCTCACAGTATGGGTAAATCATTTTCCAAATAAAAAATTGGGCATTCAACATTTATTGTTCTTGAAACAAAATTATTTGTCCAAATTCATGATGAAAATGCAAAAAATTTTAGATGAAAACATGTCTTTAGATTCCCCAAAAAGGTTCGACAAAATTTGAAAATTTAATGGTGAGTAATTATGACTCTCTTTTTTTTACCTTTTGTATTTTACTATTTTTTTAGTGTTTTTTTAAATACATAGTCACACAAAAGGGAACGATAAAAAAAGGGTTAAATGAAGAAAGTGGTAAAAAAAATGAAAGAGAGAGGAAGAAGAAGAAATAGAGAGAGTGGAAGATAGAGAGAGAGTTAAAGGGAAAGAGGTGCCCCCTGGTTTGGATTTGCTGGGTCTCCATCCAGTGGTGGTTCTATTGAAGTGGATGGGGATTCGATGGAAGTCGACGTGGTTCCCGGATTGTGAGACCTCTCATGGTGATGCTTTAACCGATGTCCATTAACCGTGAATGTCCTTTTGGAAGAGGGTTCTTGGACTTGCACTGCACCAAATGGGTAAACATTAGTAATAAAAAAAGGACCTTCCCAACGAGAATTAAGATTACCTGGGTGAAGTCGGAATCGAGAATTGAAGAGCATTACCTTTTCACCTTCATGAAATACCTTTCTCAGGATGTGTCTGTCATGGAGTACCTTAGCCTTCTCTTTGTACAGATTGGAATTCTCATAGGATTCAAGTCAAAGATCCTTCAGTTCATCCAATTGCAACAATCTTTCTTCACCAGATTTTTCACAATCAAAATTACAGGTTTTCACATACCAAAAAGACTTATGTTGGATTTCAATTGGTAAGTGACACGCTTTACCAAAAACTATCCTAAAAGGAGACATCCTAATGGGTGTTTTATAGGCAGTTCGATAATCCCAAAGTGCTTCACCAAGTCTTTCAGGCCAGTCTTTTCTGGTGGGTTTTACAATTCTCTCAAGCACTCTTTTCACTTCTCTATTAGAAAGTTCATCCATTCCATTTGTTTGGGGGTGATATTTAGTTGAAGTTTTATGTACAACCCCATTATTTTTTAGAATAGATTCCATGGTTCTATTACAAAAATGGGTTCCTAAGTCACTGATCAAGGCACATGGTGTGCCAAATCTTTGGAAGATGTGGGTCCTTAGGAACTCACTAACAGTATGAGCATCATCCTTCTTAGTGGGTTTGGCCTCAACCCACCTTGAAACATAATCAACCACAAGAAGAATGTATGAGAATCCATTGGAAGGGGGAAATGGTCCCATGAAATCAATACCCCAAACATCGAAGATTTCACAAAAGATTAAGGGATTTTGGGGAATTTCATTTCTTTTTGAGATTATGACAAACTTTTGGCATGTGGGACATGATTGACAGAACTCATGTGAGTCCTTGAAGAGGGAAGGACAGAAGAATCCAGAGTCTAGTACCTTTCGGGAGGTCCTTTGTGGTCCAAAGTGGCCACCACCAGGCATTGAGTGACAGAATTCTAAGATGGAAGAATATTCATCTTCATCAACACATATCCTAATTACCACGTCTTCCCCAGTTTTCCAAAGTTTATTTTCTTCCCAAAAATAGTATTTTGAATCACTTTTCAACTTCATTTTTTTTTCTTTTGAAAAATTTTCAGGAAAACACCAGAAACCAAGTAATTTACAATTGGGGCATACCATGGTAGTTTTGGAGTGAGAGATGAAAGGTGCTCAATTGAAAATTCAGGATAAATGATTTCAGAATGAGGATAATTGGGAATTCTACTCAAGTGATCAGCCACAGGGTTTTCTTTTCTAGGTCTATCTTTGATTTCAAGGTCTATCTTTGATTTCAAGGTCAAACTCTTGGAGCATTAGAATCCATCTTATTAGCCTTGTTCTGGAATCACTTTTCTTGAGTAAGAACTTAATAGCAGAATGGTCTGTGAATATGATGATTTTGGCACCTAAGAGATAGGGCCGAAATTTATCTAAGGCATAAACCACAACTAAAAGTTCTTTTTCAGTCACAGTGTAGTGAGATTGAGTTTCATACAATGTTTTTGAGGCATAATAGATGACATGAGGAATTTTTTCTCTTCTTTGACCAAGAACAGCCCCAACGGCTCTATCAGAAACATCACACATCAATTCAAAAGGTAAGGACCAATCTGGGGGTTGGATTATCAGGGCAGATGTAAGAGCAGTTTTGAGTTCAATAAAGGCTCTCTTGCAAACCTCATCAAAATGGAGAGAGACATCATTTTGGAGAAAACGAGTGAGTGGGAGAGAAATTTTACTAAAGTTATGGATGAATCGCCGATAGAAACCAGCATGACCGAGGAATGATCGGATGTCTCGAACAGAAGTGGGTTGAGGAAGTGAATGGATCACTTCAATTTTGGCAGGATCAACTTCAATACCATCTTTTGAAACTATGTGCCCTAGAATAATCCCATTAGCAACCATGAAGTGACATTTTTCAAAATTTAGCACAAGGTTACACTTGACACACTTTTGAAGGACTAGAGAGAGTGAATGCAAGCATGACTAAAATAACTCGCCATAAATGGTAAAGTCATCCATGAAGACTTCCATGCAGTGTTCTATGAATTCTGAAAAGATACTCATCATACACCTTTGGAATGTTGCAGGAGCATTACAAAGGCCAAAATGCATTCTTCTATATGCATATGTTCCAAAGGGGCATGTGAAAGTAGTCTTTTCTTGGTCCTGAGGTGAGATTGGGATTTGAAAATAGCCAGTTTATCCATCGAGAAAGCAATAGTGTGACTTTCTGGCCAATCTTTCTAGAATTTGATCAAGGAATAGAAGAGGGTAGTGATCTTTTCGTGTTTCAGCATTCAATTTTCGATAATCGATGCATACACGCCAGTTGTTCTTCACTCGAGTTGTGACTACCTCTCCATGTTCATTTGTGACAACATTTATCCCACCCTTCTTAGGTACAACTTGAATTGGACTAACCCATTCACTATCAGAAATTGGGTAGATAATACCATCTTGAAGAAGCTTGGTGATCTCTTCCCTAACTACCTCAAGTATGAGTGGATTGATTCTTATTTGGGGTTGTCTAACTGGTTTTGATGTCTCCTCCAGATGGATGTGATGCATGAAAAGGGTAGGGTTGATTACTGGTATGTCATCTAGGGTCCAATCTAAGGCTTTTTTGTTTTCATCTAACACTTGAACAAGTTTGGACTCCTCAGTTTTAGTAATTGTGGTAGGGATAATGACAGGATATGAGTGATCATGGAAGAGGAATGCATATTTCAGGTGTGCAGGAAGAGGTTTCAAATCAGTATCATCTTTCACTTTTGGGATAGACAACTCAGGAATAGAAGAAGGGACTTCAGTTGCTTCAGATTCATTTTCCTTAATACTATCCAAGGTTGAGCAGTAGAGATTAGAATTGATGTGGAATTCAAGAGAGTTTTCAAGTTCCTCTAGATTTATGGATTCTATGAATGAAAGGTCCACATCAACTTCACCATTTATGACTTGGTTAATCCTAGTGCAGATTTCACAACATCCTATCTCTTCAGAACAGGATGAACATGATGTAATAGGGTTTAATTGACTCTTAGAAGTGTCCTCGGAAGCATGGATTGAGAATGCAGAGTGATCCTCAGATGGGTATCGCATGGCTTGGAAAATGTTGAATTTTACCAGTTGGTCACCGAATTCTAGGGATAAGATGCCAGAATGGACATCAATCTTGGTTCTCGCAGTCATGAGGAATGGTATTCCAAGAATTAGGGGAGATTGAGAAGAGTTTGTCTCACCTTCCATGTCAAGGACATAGAAATCAGCAGGGAAGATAAGATCATTGACTCGGACAAGGACATCCTCAATTATTCCCTTAGGACTGGTTGTGCTTCGATTGGCTAACTGAATGACAACACCCTTTGGGTTCAAGGGACCTAGACCAAGGTTGGAGAATATGGATTTGGGAATGACATTAATTGAGGCTCCTAGGTCTATGAGTGCATCATCAAAGTTGGAACTTCCAATTTGGCATGGAACTGTAAAGGTACTTGGATCTTTGCACTTAATGGGTATGGACTGCTGGGTGAAAACATTTTCAAAGGTCCTAAGTTGCCTCTTGTGGGTTCACAATTCCTTAAGAAACTTGGCATACTTAGGAATTTTTTTTATGGAATCTAAGAGGGAAATGTTGACTTCAACACGTCTAAACATGTCGATCATTTTAGGATCAGGTTCAAAGGACTTCCTTGGTTTAGAAATATCTTGTGGAAAAGGAATTGGATTCCTAAGTGGAATGGAAAGAGGTGAGGGAATGGATTCAGGTTATTTTTCAATTTTCTTTTTCTTTTCATTTTCTAGGTCAACATTCAAAGGAGGGTTTGAGGATTTATCTTGAGGCACAACAATTTTCTTTCCTGATCTAAATGCAATTGCACTTACATTACCCTTGGGGTTGGGTAATGGTTGAGCTAGGAGTTGGGAAGAATTTGATTATTATTGCTGGCTCAGGTGGTATGCAAGTTGACCTATTTGAGTTTCAATGTTTTTAAGGCTAGAACGGGTGAAGGAGGCAAGATCTTCCAATGCACTTTCCCATGGTTTCTTGGAAGAATAGGCTTGTACCTGGTTGGGATTGCCTTGATTTTGGTTCTTGGGAAATTTATTGTATTGGTTTTGGAATTGGGAAGGCTCACTAGGATAATGGAATCCAGGAGGAGGATTGTTCCTTTGAGGTTGAGGAACAAAAGGATAAGGTTGATGGAAGTTACCACCACCTTGACCATATTGGAATTGGTTTGGATTTTGAGGAAGGAATTGAGGGGGATGACAGATGGTATTACGATACCTCAAGCCTGGGTTAAAGGTAGAAGAGAAAGGCTCAGAGTGAGGTTGGTTGAAGTTTCTAACAAACTGACCTGATTTTTGAGGGTTGAGGTTCCACTGAGAATATGCTGCATTGAGCTCCATTGGTCCGGATGAATCGGATTGATCCTCTTGAAGTTGTGGACATGTGTCTATTGGATGAGCTGGGGAGCTGCAGATTCCACAATTCTTGATAGGTCCAGGGAATAGTGACTGTGGAGAAGATGAGGTTGGGGCTTTGGTAGCCACCGCTAGTTGACTCACAAGACCTGTAAGTTCACTCATCCACTCAGTCATCTTGTTAGGCTCTATGGATTGATTATATTGGGCTTGTTTGACTTGAGCATGTGCTCGATTATGGAATTGTTGTGTGTTTTCAGCCATGTTACTTATGATATCTCTTGCAGCTGCTGGAGTTTTGTCAACAAGAGCACCGCCACTTGCGGCATCAATGAGGGTTCGCTCCATAGCCAATAACCCCTCATAGAAGTATTGGATCAAGAGTTGGTCAGGGATTTGGTGGTGTGGGCAGGTTTCCACAAGCTTTTTGAACCTCTCCCAGTACTCATGGAGTGATTCATTTGGGAATTGACGGATACCACTTATTTCCTTTCGGATGGAAGCGGTATGAGAAGCAGGAAAGAATTTTTCTAGAAAGAGACGCTTCATGTCATTCCATGTAGTTATGGAACCGAGAGGGAGGTAGTAGAGCCATGACTTGGCAGAATTATCTAGGGAGAAAGGGAATGCTCGGAGTTTGATTTGTTCTTCAGAAACCCTTTGAGGCTTCATGGTAGAGCACACCACCTGGAACTCTTTGAGATGTAGATGTAGATCCTCACCGTCTAGCCCATGGAAATGAGGTAGAAGATGAATCAAACCCGATTTGAGTTTGAAGTCAGCCTCTATGTTTGGATATTGAATACCAAGGGGTTGGTAATTCATATTAGGGGCAGCAAGTTCTTTCAATGTTTGTTCCCTAGGATTGGCCATATTGAATTCAATTGGTAGGGCAATGATTGGTTCTTGGGTGATTTGGTTATCCCTAATGGTCCTCCTAAGTCGACGAAGAGTTCTATCAATTTCAGGTTCAAACAAATCCGAGGGATTATTTGGGAGGCTATGGGGCATTCAGATAGATTTAGAAAGGATGAGGAAGGCGAGTTTTTCTCGATGTTTTTTTTTTCAGATTTTTTTTTTTAAATTTTGATTTTTTTGTTGTTTTTTTTACAAAAACTAAAAACTACCGACTACTTAAAGCACCATCCCTGAAAACGACACCATTTGAAACACACGACCAATTTTCTCCTATCGACCGGTCAAGGTTCTGGTGCTCTGCTAATGTGTATAGCAGCTCTCGGGTCGAATCCTCGACGATGATACTTTGAAATAGTCGTTTGTTTTTTGTTGATTGTTTTCTGATTGGGGGTTTGTTTGCAGAGCTTAATTGAAATGAATAATTGATTATGATTGATTTAACAAAATGATAATGATTGGGGTGATTTTATCATTAGGTTAGTCAAGCTTGTGATGTCCTTGAGCTTTCCTTTATATTTCATTTAAATTAACACCCATGTCCCAAGTTGACGTTGATTTGAATTCCCAAGTGTTAAGGCTTTAATCCAAGCCTTAACTTAAATTATGGTTCTAATATTGATCATATCTTGTTTATGGTAGTGTATTTATGGTTCCAATAATCCATGGAAACCACACGTTAAACAAAACAAGTCATTAATCCATGACATGCTAAGTCCAACATACACAATGTTAATTCAACGAATACTCATCGAGCAAAAGCTCTCAATCGCTTAACATACCTAAATTAAAACTCACCCCAATGAGATATTTACTCAGACATTAGGATTTTTTATAATCTGGGTTTAATGTTTATGGTTACTATTTAAAAAGATTATAAAAAGAAAGGGACGAGAAAAGAGTAGTGTGCCGAACACACACACGGAAGATTTTGAGAATCAAAAATGGAATTTCGATTGAATGGGGAAGAAAAAGAAGGGAAGGGTATTAAACTAAATTTAAACTATTTTAAGACCATTAATATTATACTACAGAAGTTGGAGAAGAATAATAGGTATTGAAGAAGAAACAAGCACTAAAATTTGATTGAAATGAAAACAAAGTTACACAATTAAAATGGAAAGAAAACATAAACAAACATGAAAGAGAAGTGGAGGAGAGGTCTCTCTTGTTGAAACAAGATCAAATAATATCCTCCCAGAAACTTTTCAAGGATATATTAATGCCAAACCTCCTCCTTAAGTGCTGATGTGCCAACCTCTTGGAAGGAGAGGAGATGGATGTATTTATAGCCCAAGGAGTGGACTGTTTGCATTCAAAATCTGTCCCTCCACTTGAACCGCATATTTACCAATCTAGACAGCTGAATCACGACCTGGTGTCTTCTTCATAAATGTATATATGGATGTCTTCTGTCTACACTCAAAATATTGCAGTCATTGGACTTTGTTAGCCAAAGTTATGGCTACTTCATTAAACAAATCTATACTGTACATTTCTATCCATGACTTTTCAATGGATGAAATGTGAATGGATTTTTGAATAGTAATATGCCATAAAATTCGGATAGTTTCTTCCACAAAGTTGTCCGCCTATATCGTCTCTTTCACACTGCAAATTCTTAGCTCAAATGGATTTCTAGATAAGGAGAAAAGTCCACATTTTTGTTCTGATTTTAATTCCCGTCCAGAATGGTAGTCTGGACTTAATAGAATCATTTGGGCACTTTTTGAAGACTTTGGGACTTTCAATTTTTATCCAAGATGAAACATATTGTCCCCCGAATTATGGTGGAGAATCAACCATTTTGGACTTCTGGATTGAGCCCAGTAAATCAATCTTCAAGGCTGGTCCAGTTTGTTCACAGATTCATTGGGCCTTATTGTGTGGTACATATGAACCTTCAAATGGACGAATTGGCACATTATATCTTCTAATGAAATGTTCTAAATTGAAATATGAATCCTAAAAAACAAAAAACATGAAATTTTGATCAGTATAGTAATAGTTATAGATAATACATTAAACTGACTCAAATCTGGATTTATTCAAATAGTGCTCAAAATTATATTTAATATTAAAATATGAATATTACACACAAATTATGCACTTTTCATATAAAATCAGTAAAGGGAGTTAGTAAAATGTAATGAATAAATGAATAACATCACCTTCCAAACATCTCCACTATCTTCTAGATATACTCCAACCGAGACAACATAAAAGTTACATGATTTTTGTCCCTCCAGATCCTTATATATGGTATCCATTTGGATTCCCTAAGATCCTCCATATTTAACCTTTTAGATAATTCATCCTTCAATACTTTAATCTATTATATTTTTATACTTTACAAGAGTATTCCATTGAAATGCAAGATAAGTATGATAAAACTTCCATCATTGAACAAATTTTAATAAAATCAATGATCCTCATTACACTAGATGAACTTCCATTCTTCTATAAAGGAATCAAACTTATGGTTTCATCTATTGGGTACTTTCTTTAACACATAAAGAATCTTATTGAGTCTATACACCATGTTACTTTGTAATTATTTGAATATTTATAATTTCTCTATGTATTTTTATTTTTCTAAGCCTCTATAAAGAAGATATAGTTTTCATATCTAACTATTCAATATTCAATCATTCTTCCACAACCATTCTAAGAATTTTCAATATTATTATATGTTTAAAACTGGAGATAAAATTTCACTAAAATTTAATCATTCCTTTTGTTTAAAAACTTTCACAATTAACCTTTCCTCATACCACTTCCAACCATTTAATTATTACTTCAACCAAAATAGCCACATATTATACAATGCCTTCTTACTCAGTAAAAGTTTTGAGAGTTACTAGGTTATGAAATCATGAAAGTATTACATCTTATCCTTCATCACTAACTCCCATTACTTTTTATTGTTGATATTTTTGTCTCCTTTTGGAATTTGGGTTCCCCATAATCTGTTAGAAGTAGATAATTCAAATCATACCCATATAGTAATATCTCGGTCTCAACCCATTAGCTTGGGTAGGTCTGCGGTTCCACTAACTTTAGTTAACATTCCCCAAACACTAAAGGTTGGTAATAAATTCCTAGGGTTTATAAATATCATGGGAAATTATTTACACTTAAATACAAATAAATCCATATTAGACCACCCCAAGGAAATGCATAAACATGATGTATGAATGAAATAATACCAAACTGCAATACATGACATATCCACATACAATAATTAGATTCCAACATCCAATGGAAATACAAAGACTATAGGACTAACAGAACCAAAATGAAAGACAAAGTCCCACATGCACACTCCTATGCTCTTTATGAATACTAACACTAAGTTCCGAGCTCCATCCTAGTCTACAACATCAATACATCCATCTAGTATGTAAGAAGTCCTCCCCTCCCTTGTATTATAGAGAAAAAAAACTACATATACACCAAATTTGTGATACCCAAATTTCAATGTAGTATTTAATTTGTATTATTTTATATCATTTTTGGTTTTATTGAGTTTTAGTTATTTTTGGGTTTAAATTTTGGAGTTTTGAGCTTATTTGGGAATTTCATGGTTTTCTTTCATGGTTAGGGGAAACCGAGTGAAAAACTTTCATGGTGTACTATCATAGAGATAGGTCTCCACACAGTTTTTCAAACCATGTGGATATTTCTAAGAATCCATGCATTGAGGGTTTTCCATTGAGGGTCAGCCGCATGGTTTGTGAATAGATTGGAAAGTCATGCGACCAAACCGTGTGGATTTCCCAAGTGTTTAAATTTTGGGGTTTTCCCATTTCACCCTCTTTGAATTAATAGGGGTTTCACCCCTCAATTCTCCCACATGATTAAGTTGAGTCTTGGGAGCTAGGTAATAGATCCAAACTTCTTCTTGCTACAAATATTGGCTCATATTTTGTGTTTTCTAAGTGATTCAAGATAAATCCCTCCTTCTTTCTCCACTATTATTCTTCCTTCTATCTTTTATTGGTTTCCTACTTCTCCTAGAACCCTAATTCACTATGTAAGTTTGGGATTGAGTTTATAATGGTTCTAACCTAGGGTTTTGGTTTCTTATGGTTTGTAGTGGAGGTCTTATTTCTTATTTGGGTGGTCACTATATAAGGTGAAAATGTTTGGCATGGCTTTCATTTAATTCAAGGTAGTGTTTCTATGAAATTGTTTCATTTTGTAATTAAAAGCATTCTTGATATTTGTAAACCTATGTTTATTAAATTATGTATATATGTGATATAAATGTTGTGTTTTCAAATCATTTTTTTGAAGTTTTATATTGGAAAAAATGGATTTTATTTTGAATTACATGATTTCATGTGCCAATAATTTTCCAAACTCCTATAAGTATTTTTAAAATGGTTTTGATAGTGTTTATTTTATTTTAGTGTCATTTTGGTTTCAAAGAGTTAAAACAAAGTTTTAATGAGAGATTTGTTTTATAATGAGGTGTTAACATGAAAATGATTTAAAAATGGTTTATTTTATGAATTTTAAATGTTTATTGAAATTAGAATGTTGTTATTACCCTAGTAAAAATTCCTTTATTTCTTTTTAAAACGTGGTTGATGAAAATGGGTGGCCTTTGGACTTATTTTGGATATCAAAGGGGGAAACCCATGTTTTAAAGGGTTGATTTGAAATTATAATGGTGAATGTGGTTTAAATGGATTTATAATAGATCTTTGAAGTGGTGTTTTGGTAAATATAAAGGTATTAGAATTAAAAGCCATGTTTTATGGAAAAGGAATGGTTGACACTATAAACAGAATTGTTTAAATCTTATGAGACCCTCTTGATTTCCCCTTAATGCTTGTTTTCCATTGTGTCGGTTATTTATCACTATGTAATTATTATTGATCTATTTTTAGGGAATGTGATTATTTATTCCATGGATGTATGATGTATGAAAATGGGTTGTTCTATGCGAGGGTAATGTATTTGAGGGAGAGTTATTACTTATTCATCATGTGTTGATCTTGGCATGAATGTTCACTCACCTCATTATTCTATTGTTTATGGGAACCTTGGTACTAAGTAAGAGGTCTATTTTTATATTAAACTAGTTGGTTAACACACTAATTGTATCCCTACAATCATTCTAGGAATTTATGATAGGAGTGGGAGGGGGTTCCATTTTGATGAGTCTTGCGTGGGCTAGTTGGATGAATTGTGGTTTAGACATAACATATAATGACAGTTGGTTCATGTAAAACATTAAATATGGTAGGTGAATCTCATGTTATATTCCCATGTTAGATATATTAACACATTTGTTTCTTGATTAATGGTTTATATAGGGTATTCTCATATTATTATTGATTTTATCTTTCCCTTAATTGTATTTTTGTGGCACGTTTATCTTGTTTATATTCATTTCATATATTTGGACTTATGGAACCATTTACATATACTAGATCTATTGTTTTTGGTTAATTTACTTTTTAATGGTATTAAAAGATGTTTGGAAGAACAATTTTTAATTTAAAGGCTCTTATGTGGGTTTTTAAAATTGATTTCAAAATGGACGTTTAACTTAGAAATGGATTAGGCCTGAGAAATTATTTTCAAAGAGTGTGTTTTCACATTAATAAAACAAAATATAATGTTTGGTAAATATATCTTGGTTTTTATTTTGATTTTTCATGTTTTTTATTTGAAAATCCTACTTTCTAGTTGTATTTTAAAACTAGAATTTTTTAATATCCCTGTGAAAAAAATTGCATAGTCTCGGTGGGTAGAGACCTACTGGGCTATTTAACCCAAGCCTATATATTGTAGGTTTCATGTTTTTCTAGCTAGACTCAAGTTTTGTTCTTGTGGATGGAATTGGATGAATTGGGAGGTTATGCATAACCAAATGTTTCATAGAGGTGTTTTCAGGCTTGGATCGAGTTTTTTTAGTTTTTTTTTATTTTTTATGGTTTTATTGGCCAATAAAACCATCCTATAGATGATTTTAGTTATAATTATTGTATCTGGTTATAATATGTTGTATCATTTTTTCTATGGATTATGTTTCATGTTTATGAAAATGGGTTTGATCAGTATCATTGGTTATGAACTTTTTGGCATATCCATTTATTTTTAATTCTTATATGCTTGATGCTATGTGGATGTCTAATATAAGGATAATCCATGTCAAATATTGGAAAATGATCTACTATCATTTTACTCATATTTTAGGGAAAAATCATTCCCAAAGGTGTTTTCTGTGATTCCCATGAACTGATTTCCAACCCATGGGGATTAGAAACACCCTTTGGGATATATAGTGGACTAGGTCATGTGATGTGTCAAGTAAACCTAGGCTAGGTCACTACAGAATTCTATCAGAGAAGGGTTCTTCGGTGAGATCCTAGGTTTCTTGACTATCCCTATCATTATTTATGAAGTGTCTTGGTATAAAGAAGATTAAGGTTTTTGGGGATTGGGAGGTAGGGTGGGGAGGGTCTAGATAGCTGTTTCTCATCCCAAGCCTCAAGATACTAGGAAAAGTTGGGTTTCAAATTGTGAATTTGAGTACTTTTTTTGGTTATTAATGATATATTTTGATCAAAAGTAATTTTTTTTGATCCCCTATGAGAATGTAAGTGATTTTGGGTGTCTTTATTTTGTTTCAAGGAGAAAATAGAGGCAAAATTGAGGCGCATAGTTTTCTCACATGGATGGACCAATTGTGCAATGCTCATATAGTTTGGGTAAGTCACCTTCATAGAGCCCATGTCATGATTGGAAAATGGTTTCCTAACCCATTCAAGAAAACTATTCACAACTTTTTTTCTTACTCGATTGAGTTTCTTAGACTCCTCTTCAATATGGTTTTATCATAAAGAAAATATCACTCATTGGAGGTGAATTGAGAAGGTTTTTTATTCCATTTGGATGTGGTTCTTATGAACACCATTTTATGGGTTATGGAGTGCTCAAACGATGCTTGGTTTTAATGATTTATTTTGAGAAATGTGAGAATTTTTTGAAATTATCAATCTAAAAGTTTTTTTTTCATGGGTTATTGAAAAAGAGATAAAATACCCTTAGTTTTAATGAAATGTTTTATACAGTGATTGTTTACATTAAAGTATTTGGAAAAGTTTTTAAAAATTGAAAAGTGTTATGCTTTAAATTTTTTATTTGGGGGGTATTCCCCAAGGTGATCAATTTAAAAACAAAATTTTGAAAGTGTATTGGGTCTAAAAAGACTTTTTTTTCCAGAAATTAGGGTCTTGGAAAATGAGAGTTTTGTGATATGCCTTGGTTTAGTGGAGTGTTATTTACCTTGATTGGTTTATTTTAAAGAAGGTTCAGATTGATTTTCATGTGTGTACCTTGATGGAGGTTATTTTTAAAATCCCTTGATGGATGTTGGTTATTTTTAAAGAAATTTATTTTCTAGTGCGGAGTTGATGTGTTTTTTTGGTGAGATATAGTTTTTGGATTTGATCCCTAGATTATGATGGGATTTTTGGTTTGAGCTTTTAGGTATTAATTGATGTTGTTCATGTCTTGGGTTGTTTATTTTATGCCTCCTATAATAGTCTAAATAGAAATTAGAAGGCTTCGATTTTAGGATGATCCTTTTGGTGAATCCTCCCATATCTTAAAAGGAGTTTCTTCTATTCCAAAATATACCCAAACTTCATGTAGAGTGGTGTACATGGAACCTTCATTTATCTTGGATCCCATCATAGAATTCTTGAATCATAATGACACCCCTACCATCAATAACCTTCAGAAGATGGTTTAAAATTATGGGTAGAAACCCATTTAATTTGGCCAATTGACTTGTATCATGTGACCTATTGATGCATAAAGAAGATATATATAATTGAGACCCACCCATCAATGCATTTAAAAAATATTCCTCATATATTGAATAATCAATTTAATTCACGAATAATGTCCCTTATCATCAAATATCCTTATTGATTATAAAATACAGATTCATCAATTTTTTTCCAAGATAATCAAATAACTTTAAAATTAAACACCACATGTAAAAATGACATATAGTATAGTAAATAATCACATACAAGATTTAAATAATATGTATTTTTAAGAGAAATGTAATGTCTAATGAAAAATTATCACAAGAAATGATTGTCTTAAGAGAAAGTTAACAGTCAAAAAATTAAACACGAAATAAGAGAGGGCCATTGATTCATTGAGAATATAGATTTTTACAATAAAGTCATGAATAAATATTTATTCATTTTAAAAACATAAAAATGGTGGTATATATACTAAATAAGAGTAAATATTTGGATATTAACAAATATATCTCAATGAAATGGAAATTGGGATGAAATCCATTATAAAGAGTACAATGTTGAAGTGAGAATTAATCAATGAATTGATTATGTGTATAAAATGTAAATAAACATAAAACAAATGTAAATAAAGTATAATATATTCAAAATTATTTACACACATAATATTATAATGTCAAATACAATTAATAAGTAATATAACCCAATGAAAAGAAATTGAGTTATGAAATTCTTTACAACTTGGAAACTTTTAAGTAAAATGCTATTATATAAAATAATTCAAATTGAAACTTAAAATACCATGAATTATTAATTAATAATTATATTAAATGTGAAAGGGGTAGTATATACACCATATAAAATAAATTAGGTGCATAAAATTACAATATGCCTTAATGAAGGGAAATTGAAACAAAGTCCCTTACCTCACACTTTCCATTAGTTGAACATTATTTAACATCTTGTATAATGGTTTTAATAATTATATTAATTTATAATAAAACCATATTAATACTTATAATATCATATATGATCCTCTTATTATATTTTACCATCCATTTGTTAATAATATTTCATTATTTTCATTGTTTTGGGTGTTAATTGCCTTGTTTTCTCATGCATGTTTTGTCAGGAAAGTTTTAGTTATTGTGAATAGGATATATATACATAATTTACATAATTACATTAATGTTATAAATATCATATTTACTCATTATATACATTTTTATAACCATTTATGAAATTTTTTCATGGAAAATGAATCGCATCGCTTCATGGAGACGATAGGTTATACATACACACAGGTGATAACATCATTCCCTCATCAAGTGAAAGAGTAAGGAAGTAAGTGATATATTAATTTTATAGAATCAATATCATTTCATATATATCACATATATTCATCAAATTTATCCTCATTATCTTCCATGTAAATCATAAGGTAAAAACGAATCACATCAATTCACGAGGTGGCAGTCTTCCATACACACGAGCGACATTATCTCATTTTAAATGTCATAGAAATTAAGAAGGTATTTGTGATATTATATTTACATAAGTATAATTATGTTAAAAATATAATATTTATATATTAAATCCATAATTATATTCAACCATTAGATGTGGTGATGGAAAACAAATTACATTGGTTCATGAGGCGATAATCCACCGTACACACAATCAACAGTTTTATTTCCCATTTTATGGAAGAGGAAATTGACATAGGTTATGAAATTAACATAATAATATATAATTATATGGTAGATACTGTTTTTATTACACAAAAATGAATTAATATGATATTAAGGAGGTGTATGAAGAAATAAAATGCTCGTTTAGGAACGTTACCTCTTCTTCGGATGACCTCTTTAGGTTTACACCCAAAGCCTTCCTAGGTTAGATTTATGATAAAACCAAGGTTTCTAGGATGATAGGATGTAATTAGGGAAGTTATTTGGGTAATTATTTTATAAAAAAATAGTATTTTTAAGTGTAAAATGGGTAGGATAGGGGTCGACCTATTATAAGTGGTGGAGAGAACACACATGATTGTTTTTTGAAAAGAATCTATTACAACTGCATTTTAATCATGAAAAAAATCCGAAAAACAGATTTTTAATAAAAATTAGATATTATAGGCTCAAAATATGGCCATAAAATGGGTTTTGGATAGGGTTTTAGGTCATTTTAACCATTATCTTTTTAGTTTAACCCCTAAAAAATCAGTTTTCACCCTACCCACAATAATTAATTATTAGTTATTTTACTATTCATAATGGTAAAAAATTAAATTAAACTTATTAGATAATATAAATTATGAAGATTCCAAATATAGAATGCATTTTTTTAAATTTAATTCACAAAATTGGTAGAATTCAACTTAAAATTATACTCATAAATGCGACGAAAATGCGGGTTTCCAAAGAGAAATTTCTCATAAGTATAGAAGGATTTAATATAAAAATTCAATATTAAATTGATTAAAATGACCTAAATTAATTAAATTTTAATATAATTAAACTAATTTTACTTTAAAAATAATTTTAAATGTAATTTAACTTTATAAATAATTTATAAGAAAAGGCAATTTTCAATAAAAATTAGTATTTTTCACTATTCATCAAAAAATATTTTTTTAGAAAAACCCTAAAGATTCACCCTAAGATAATGTTTATATGATGATTTAAAAAATTAATTTAATTTTTTAAAATAAATTTCTATAATATTTAAATATTAATTTTAAATTATGTGCACAAATCACAACTAAACTATCTTTTAGAAAAAATATGGTGTTTTAGAAAAAAAATTATTTTTTTCATTTAAATGATTATTATTTTATTTTTAATAAATATATAACCATAATTTTAATAATTTAGTTAGTAATATTCATACCCATAAATTTAATTTCTACGTTATAACGTTATACTATATTATGGTTCATTTAGACTCAGGGTTATGTGTTTTATAAGCTATTAAAGATATCAAATTTATTCAATAGGAACTATATCATAAAGAATCAACATGTTATATTCTCATATATGATTGATGTTGTATTTTATTTACTCTATTAATAAAAATTTTCTTCTTTAAAAATATTTGGGTTTTACAACAATGTTGTTGGTTATGGTAGTGGTGATTGGTGATTTTTTGTTTCTCTTGGTGCATTTCAGTGCATGGATTCTCATGAGAATCTATTCCCTTATGGGTAGATGGTTGGAATGTGGAACCTGATGTTTTATGTCTGTGATATCATAGATTTGGGGTTTTGGTATGTGTGTTTCTATTGGGTTTTTTGTGATAGGGATCGTGATGAATACCCCATGAGTTATGACCCTAGAGATACCTTTGTTTATGGGATAGGTGGGAGGCTTAGACACCCTTGGCTTTGACTCATACCTTGGTGATTTGGTGAATTATATCATCAAGGGAAACCCATGAGAGGGGTTGTCCCAGATTATTGACACCTTAGTGGAGGAAAGCTTGTTTTATTTCTTCATTTTGTTCGATCGATGCATGATGGTTCTATCGAGTATAAGATATATCTAAGGGAGTGGATTGGTTTTCTTGATAAAAGAACCATGAGTGTTAGTGTTTTGGATCCAAAGATAGTTTTCAAGAGAAGGACCTATCAGGTACCTAACACTATAGATTTTGATACGTTTTAGGGGGTTAATAAGAGTATAAGTAGGATCCCCCTAAAAGGCACAAAGGACTTCCTTTTTTTATTGATTTTTTGGATAATCCCTCTTTTAAGGGTTGAGAGGGAACCCTTACATGACCCATAGGCCTAGTACATGAATCGAAGGCTCAGAGGCACAATTCCTATTACATGAACCGAAGGCCCAAACCCCTAAAATTTCCCCTCCCCAGCATCCGTATCGTTGTAGTCACCAAGATCCACACCTCGTATTGCTGATCAGCTAGCATTTCCCAGTTAAATGTTACACGGTGCCTGGTCCCAATGGCGATTTCCATACCCTCTTGTTCTTCCAATCCTATTAGCTCTACTCTAGTGGCTGATACTTTGCTCTGAATCCTCTTCTAGGGACTGCTCTGTGTGGAATCTAGGAAGCTACAAGGTCTTTGTGTCCTGAAGGACTTTGGGTGGATCAAAGGCCCTATGGCCTATAGGCCCAAACCAGTGGCCCAAAGTCCCAAAGGGATAAATATTTCTAGCTTCTACAGTACCACTACATTTCTTGCTACAATATTTCTATAGTAACCCAGAAATATACACCCACCATGATTTGATTCTGGGTTTCATGCGGACTAATAGGGTGTGTTAACCACTCTACTACCACACAAACTGCACATAAGTAAGTTCCCATAACTTGTAATAACACCAAATGTCAACTAAGTGTATAATTTGACCATATATGGACACTTATGGAATTGGGATGACATCGACTGGAGGGTTGTCAGGTGTTGTCCCATAACATAAGTGAAATTCCTAATTTTGAAGAGTAATGATGATGATGATCCTAAATTTATGGGCATGACATGATTTAAGATCATAGTCAGTGTTTAGGCTCTTGATTCTTGTTCAAGTAATGCGTGACTCATGGCGGCTTGAGTTGAGTTTCTATTTTTGGGTGGTATAAGAGCATATACTCATTAATTTTGAATGATTCGAGATATCACATGTTGAGTAGACATAAGGATAGGGGTATCATGTTTGTTATGACTATGAGTGGGCTTATGATTGATGAAAATTTAATGAGATTCTTGTGGGCTTGGTGAACTGGAGTTTTAGAAAAAACAAAGAGAGTGTTCCTGTGGTGATGGATTTTTTTTTGGAAATGGATGAAGTGCGGTGGTATGCTTGATATGAGATTTTGGGAAGGTAGTTTCTAAGAATAAATGAGTCTATATATAAATGAATGACCTATGTGTTTGGTAATAGAAACCATTGAGGTTTCACTCAAGGAGTTGTTTAAGGAAATCCATATGGTAGGGAGTGCACCATTGGCTGTTAGAGGGTGTAAAACTTGTTATGGTTTGGGAATAGGAAACAATAAAAGTTGTGATGGTTCTTGGGTATGTGAAAGATTAACACATCCACTCTGTGAGCTCGAAAATTAATATATCATGGTCTATGGTGATTGAGATTTTTTTTCCGATGTGACAATAAGGACACTCCTTTGGTGGGGAGTATGATGTCAGTCACGAGTGACACAACCCTCATGCTAAAGGGGCGTGGGTATACAAGATCAGTTGTTGAAAAATCATTTAGGAATTTTGATGTTGGAAAATCAATGTATCTAAATTCATATAGATACCCTAGTGAATTATGGGATTTAATTGAGATATTTTAATAGATCAAGATCAAGCATTAGTGTTGTTCTAGGATGGAGTATGGTGAATCAAGTGTTTTTGGATCAAAGTTGTGTTGGTACTCATGATAGGGTACAACATGAAAATGATTGTTGACAGATGAGGAATCAACTGTATAATTACATCAGATTATAGACATGAACTTCAATGGGTGTGTTTGGATGATAATGGGATGCTTTCAGAATTAAAGGCATTGTGATTGAGTATTTTGGTAATGTGTCATTAGTGGGAGTTAAGTGCTTATTAGAAGGGTTATCCAGAAGATGTTAGACCAATGTTATGGAATATAATTGGATGTGGTGATCCTAAAACCACAACAAACAATTCATTTTGTAACTGACTATTATGTTTTGTGTATTGGTAGGGGATCTTTGAGGAAAATACAACATGTTCATGATATGATTAGATGAAGGTGTATTGTCCGTTTATTTTATAATTTTAGAATGAAGGGAGAAATTTACATTATACCAGTGTTTTAACTTATTTTTGGTCATGGTAGTTTGGAAATCATGCTTGGTGTGTCATTATAATTCATGTAGAGAGTTTTATTGGACAATTCTGATGGATGAGGCACCAACGAATTGAAATTGGGAGTTATGAGTTGGAGCTTATGGTGGGAATTACCACTATCCTAATGATAAATTGGAAAATGACATGATCATGTCTTGAGATGGATGTGATCAATAAGGCTCCATCATGGTGTTTTATCTTGGGTTAAGAGCATTGTCTTATAGGTCAGTGGCTTGAACACCATAATTTGGAGGTTGCACTTTAGAGGTGTACTGTGCATTCAAGGATAGAATGAGGCCATATGACTATGAACTATAAACCATGATAAGTTGGTATTTTTGGTTATAGGACCACTATGACTTATTGGGGATGAGAAGTGTTATGGTGGGGAGTTTGTAATGCCTTGTGACTATACAAGAATTTGGAATTTAGATGAATTTTGAATTTTCATTTGGTGGATAGGACAAATTTTGAATTGGTGTTTAGAATAGAATTATGAAAGTTTGGACTATTTAAAGTGATTATTTTGGATATGGTTTGAGTATTGGGAGGTTTCTCAGGTTATTAGTTTACTCTCAAGATATTTAGGGTATTTTTGGGAATTTCGTAGGGTTCTATCTAGAGTGCACAGTTTAGTGTGCATATCTTAGGAGAAACTACACAAAACCCTGAATGTGAGGAGTTTTTTAGTTATTTTTATATAGAATATAGTTTTCTATCATGTTTAGAGCACAATTTTGAGGAAATTATAAATATTCAATGGGAAACCATGCTGGGTTGAGTTGGAGGCTTGGCACATGGTTTTTGTATGGTTATAGGAAAATTATAAAAAATGGTTTAGACTGAGGAGTACCAATTTCTATATTTGGTGAACTATTTAGAAGCCTGTTTTTATCAACCATGTGAGAGGATTCTTCTTATGAAAAGGCTACTACACATTTGGCACAAGGTTTATGAAACTGTGCATCGTAATTGTGTGGTTCATTAAATGTGTACTTTTACCTTTTTAACCCTATGCAAATTAAAAGGGAGATCCCCCTTTCTCATCCCTCATGCGTATGGTCCAACCCACCCAACCCATATCTAACATTGGATCCTCCTTGAATTTGGGTGTTTTTAGGTGTGATTACTTTCGGTTTTGGCTAAGTATCCTCCGAAATTTAACTCCTTTCTTATCCCCATCCCTTTTTCTTTATTTGTTTACCTCCCTGTAGGATTTTGATTCCAATTTCATCAGAGAATGGTGAAATTAGATGAAATTTTTAGGTCTTTTATTCTTATTATGATGGGGTCGTATCATGATGATGTTCGTATGAATCCACTTTTCATTTGGGCCAAGGTATGAAGCGTTGCTATATTATTCATGGTTTATCCTTATATTAAATTAATTTGGAACATGAAAAGGTGATTCATGTTCGGTATTTTCTTGATAATTATATTTGGAGTCCACTTTGGGCCTCTTGTAGATGCTTGATTGAGGTTTTGTTAAGTGGTGAGTGGCTAGTGAGCTATCAGTAATTATTATGTTTTAAATTAAATGGTTAAATTATTTAAATTTTTTAATTAATTATGAATTGATAATAATTAATCAATTGGGTGTTTGGGCATGATCTAGGGGATTGTGCATCGATGCAATCTTGGTTTTAACTTGGATAAGTCTTGGATGGTCGGGGATGAAATATTTGGCCTATAGAAATAATGGGAAGAGCTTTGGTTTTAGGTATGTGGTCCTATGTAAACACTCTATGGTTTATAAACTTGATTATATGAATTGTGGCATGTGGCCTCATGTTTGGTTTTGGGTATATATGGTGATAGGTTTCACCTTAGAACACATACCAAACATTTGATCCCAAGGGGATATGGATAGTGGTGCTGGTCTTGGGAATTCAACGAACTCTTTTTCCTTCTTTTCCTTACGACAAGTTATTGTACAAGACCTATAGGAAGTTTTTTGTTTTAAAATATAAATTCCCTTAGGGGAGTTATTTATTTTTGTATGTAAAATTCCCAAGGGGCGGTGTGTTATTTATATATATATGTGATACTCATGGATAAGAAAAGTACCACAGGGGGGGGTCTGTGTTACTTATGGGATATGACCTTAATTTAGAAAAATAAAGTGGAGGTCTATTACTATTGGTTGGGAATCCATGGATATTGAGTTGGAGTTAATTAGGTATACTAGTATGGAGATTTCTAGGACCATTCCCTAGTTTGTGTTACTTATTGGATTATGCCTTGGTTGAGAAAAATTCTACAAGTGAGGTCCATGTTACTTGATATGTATACCAGGGATACCCAAGTCAATTATATAAAGGCTCAATCATGAAAAAATTCTCAAAGAAACCCCAACATTGGTTAAAACATGTGTGTTCTATTAGGGTCACAAGTTGAAGGATCAATAATGGTATGCTTCCTGGAATGTGTATTAAAACGGTCTATGTAACGTGCTTAGCGATATTCCAATATTGGGACAAATATGATATTTTGGATGGTTGTTATTTATTTTTAGAAGATGATTATTTACTTCAAGCACATAACTTAGACATATTGTTGCATTTATAGTTATTTATGAGACAATATTGGTGGTTCTCTACTAAGTTTTGTGCTCACACCCTACTAGGGCGGCCATAGAACTTGGGTACTTGAGCATGTAAGGACTCGACCTTAAGCATTATATATTATAGCATTTTTAAACTAGCATTCACATTCTTAAAATTATGAGGATAGTTTTGGTTTAGAGTGTTAGATAATTAGGAAAAACTATTTCAAAGTAAACCAATAGAATAAAAGTGAACATTTATACACAATATCCATTTTTTCTACCAAACAAATTTTTTTAAAATAAAACATGATTTTTATTCATGATAAATCTTTATAATTTTATACCTAATAATCCTTAAAACCCATGAAAAACATTTTAAAAAATATGGGATGATCACAAAAATCTTAATTGGGGACAAAAAATAAGAAATTTATTATTTCAGTGAAAAACATAAAAATCCATGAAAATTTTACCTTTATCACAATAGTCCTTTAGAGGATGAAAAAGACAATTTCTATATGAAAATCACACACAATATTTCACAAATAAAACTTTAAAACCCATAGCAATCAAATAAAAACCTTTTTTTGGAAACTAAGAGAATTATATTCATAACTCGTTTTAAACTCGTTTTAGAAATTACTAGAACCCAATTAAATCTATAAGAGAAACCCTTCGGTAACTCACTCCATACCTCTAAGACATGGTACATTACCCAATGAAATAGAGAACTATCTGGGAACACCTAAAGAAATAATGAGATCACCCAATGCTATATGGGCGCACATGATGTATAAGCTATATTGGGATCACCTTTGAGCTATAATTGTGCTTATCTCTTTGTATAAGCTGTATCGGGCTTACCTGTTTCACATATAATGCTCAAATATCATAACATAAAAAAATTATATTTGAAATTTTATTTATAAAACCTTTGAAAAACTCTTTAAAATCCATATAGAAAGCACATTTGGATATAAAAATATCATTTTCTTTAAAAAATATTTAATACCAAATTACCCAGAATAAGTTAAAACACGATTTTCCTTTAAGAAAATATTATTAAAAACATTCTTGAGGAAAATAAAAATTCCATTTTGAAAACACTTATTTTTTTAAGAAAAAGATTCACACTTATATATAAAACATTTTATTTGAAAATAAACTTGTAAAAATGTAAAGGAATATTCAAAAAAATGTGGCATCATGATGGAGGGAAAATCCTCTCACGCCATATAAGTTAAAAAAAAAATTTATTTTTGACTTTTTTAAAGAGGAAATTTAAAAGATAATTTTTAAAATAAAGTCCCTTACCTTGAGTCCTAATAGTCACGTATGTTGTTTATCTTAATAAATAATAAAAATAGGTTAATTATATAATTTTTTAGAATAATTTTTTAAGTTTATCATTCCTTTTATTTCTCTTATTACCATGTTATAAAAATTACTTAATTATTTACGTTCATGTCGGACGCTTTGACAATATTCGGTTCATAAGTCCAAAATGACTTCGGTAGGTTGATTGTGGTAAAAAAGGACATAATTAAATTATATAAAGAATAATAATCATGAAATAATAATCTCTTGTATACATCCATTATACATTTAAATCCAACCATTACATATGGTTATGAAAAATGAGCTTCATTACAATCATTGAGATGGTAGGTCATACGTACGCATGAGTAACGTTTCCATTTTTTTACTATCATTATAGAAATAGGTTAATTATTATTTTATATTTCCATAATGATAATAATATCATATATATCATATAAATTATTTAAATATACTTATATATATCATCCATGTGATGTGGTTATGAAAAATGAATCACATCGCTTCGTGGAGGTGGTTGTCAACACGTACACACGAATGACGTTATCATTTTTATGTGCATGGATAGTTAAGAAAATAAATGATATATTATATTTTCATAATGATAAAAATGTAATTAATATAATATATGTAAATATTTATTCCATCATTATAACCAGTCTTGAGAGACAGTGATGGGAAAAAATTACATCGGTTCACGAGATTGTATTCCTCCGTACACACGAACGATGAATTATTTTCCCATTTGATAGAAGATGAGATAAATATGGGTAATGAAAAAAACATAATAACATCTCAGTATATTGAATATATTGGATTTATTATTTTATCATGGTTTAATAAGGTTTTAGGGATGTAGAATAAGAAACAAATTTAAAATGATTGATGAAAAATGATACCTCTTCTTCGGACAATCTTCTTTTATGGACACCTTAATACCACTAAGGTTGGTGTCATGACTAAAAAAAGACCTTAATAATGTGGTTAGGTATTCTAGAAAATTATTTGGAATTTTATTGGGAAAACCAATTTTTTTTTGAAGTGTGTAGAATTGAGAATAAGAGGTTCTCTTTTATAAGAGTTGAGAGGGGAACTCTTGGAACTTTTCAAAATAATAAATTAATATAAAATAAAATTTAACCAAAAAAATGATCCGAACTTATTAATTTAGAATATAATATTATTTTGGGTCTTTATAAACTCATAAAATAAAAATAATATTAGTTTTGACTATATTTATACCCTTATCAGTTTGTTTTAACAATTATTTAACCCTTTTAACTCTTACCATGACAATATAATGTTTTACTCATTGAGGGTCAATATAGTTACAATAAAATAATTAAATATCCATGAATGAAACATGGTTTATATTTCCAACCTTATAATAATAATTTGGCCAAATTTTATATTTTTAGGAATTTTATATCATTTAATAAAATATTGATTACTAAAAAATAACCATATTGTCAATTTTAAGAACTATTCATTACTTTGACTTTAATAATATCAATATAGTATTTATGATTTGAAAAAATATTTTATTATATTCCCAACATATCAAGTTAATATATAAAATTCTTTTATCACATTAAGTATCTTAAATTATATTTATTTAAATATTTTTAATATCATTTATTTTATTTTTTTATTAATTAAATAATTACTGCATCAGCGTTGTGATAGCATTTAAGGAATCTATTTATTAAATAAAAATTAATAAAATTAACCTGATGTAGATAAATATTTTATATTTTTAAATACTATTTATAATCGAACATATCCTATGAATAATACCATATTAAAAATATAATACTTATTAAAAACCAGAGTGTGACATCTTTGATTTTTCTTTAAATAAAATATTATAAAGGTTATAATCATATAAAAATTGTATATAATGGACATATAACTAAAACTTGAATTATTATAGATTAAATTACTCATAAAATTAAATTGGGGCAAATGTTAGGGTCATTTTCTAGTCTTTATCATTTTATTTTTAACCTCAATTACCTGATTTTTCCTTCACTATGGCAATAAAATTTACTATGTTTACTATTCATATTGTATAAAAACAAAAGGTAATTATTTAATAAATTTAAAACTATTGATTTAAATTAAGGAACCCATTTTTAAAAATTCAAAATAAAAAAATTGTATAATATAATTTAAAATTAAATCAGTAAAATGCAATGAAAAAAAAGTTTTCAGAAAACATGCCCTTTAAAAATATAAAATATTTTTAGACTAAATTAATGTATAAAATACATTTAAGAACCATAATTAGATTAATTGAAATTATAATGAACTGATTAAAATTTAAAAATAATCCAAAAAATAATTTTACATTGTAAATACTTTAAAATAAAATACATTTTTCAATAAAAATTAGTATTTTTTACTATTCATTGCAAAAATATTTTTTAGAAAATTCTAAAAAATTAATCTTAAATAATTTTTATAAGATGAATTTAAAAATGGAAATATTTTTTTAAAATAAATTTTTTATAACTTCTAGTAATTATAATATTTACTCATAAATCAGTTGTTTGCCCAATTGTGGTTAGAGAAAATGATCAGATTGTTATGTGCAATTGTTTAGAGTATGGGAAGAAAATTCACTTCTTGATCATTTATGCTCACAACAACAATATTGATAGGAGAAATTTGTGGAGGCAAATACAAGACCTTGCAAATGATATTTCAGACCCATGGATCATTTCTGGGGATTTCAACTCTATATTGAATGTAGAAGATAAAATTGGACCAATGTCCAACATTGCATCCTCAACTGAATTTAGGGAATGCATTGAGGGATCCTGCTTAATGGAAATTAACCTTTTGGGATCCAAATTCACTTGTTATAGGAGGAATTTGACTGGCATGAGAGCAAGAAGAATTGATAGGGCTTTTGCTAAAAATGATTCACTTGCATTTTGGAAGTCAATTTCTTGTGTCACCCTGGCCAAACACAACTATGACCATCATCCTATTCTGATAAGTCTCATGAATCTTGATAGATCGATCCCAATCCCTTTTAGATTTAACAGTGCCTGGATTTCTCTCTCAGAGTGCACTCATATTATTCAGGATTCATGGAATCAGAGGGTTGAGGGTCAAAGGCCCTTTCTTTGTCTTTAGAAGCTCAAATTGGTTAAAATGAAGCGGAAACAATGAAGCAAAGAAAAATTCAGTACTTTGGATGCTAAAATAGATGGAATGTAATGACTTTTACATGACTTATAGGAAAATTCCATGAAAGATCACTTTCCGGGGTGATATGACGAAATAGGGGGAGATTTCTTCTAGACTCAATAGTCTGATCAAGCTGAGTGATAGCATCAAAAAAAAAATATTTAAAGAAAGATGGCTATCATATGGGGATAGAAACACCAAATTTTTTCATACTCCGAAAAGGGTTCTAAGGGCTAGAAAACCTCTTGCTCTCCTCAAGGATGGGGATCAGATCTTGGAAGAAAGACATGAGATATCATACCACATTGTTTCTTTCTATAAAAACCTCTTTAATGACCCTCCCAAAAATGAAATGATGAGGGAGAACATAATTCCTAAACTTGTTATGATTGAGGATAATAACCTCCTCACTGTAATGCCATTGGACTTTGAAATCAAGGAAGCTATTTTTGGTCTAAGAAAGGAAAGTTCCCCAGGGATAGACGGTTTTACTAATGACTTCTTTCAAACCTACTGGGGCATCATTCAAAATGATGTCATTCAGCTTGTCAATCACTTCTTCAATGATGGAACCTTGCCCCTGGGATTTAATTCCCAATTTATAACTCTTATTCTGAAGGTTGAGAATTCTTGTGAAATCAGTCAATTCAGGCTGGTTGCCCTTGTCAATACTATCTATAAGGTGATCTCTAAAATTTTATCAAACCTGCTTGATCGTATCATTGAGAAATTAATCTCTTGGAACCAATTTGGCTTTGTGAAAGGCAGGAATATATAGGAATGTTTACTTAACACCTCAGAATGTGTCAACTTGCTTAGAAATAAATCTAGAGGAGGGAATATTGCTCTCAAATTAGACATTACCAAAGCCTTTAACACCATGGACTGAGGATTCATTAGTAAAGTGCTGCATAGTTTTGGATTTAGCAGAAAATTCATACATTGAGTCATGGTTATTTTCAACTCAGCCTGGATTTCCATTCTTATAAATGGATCCCCAGAGGGTTTTTTCACTTGCTCCAGGAAAGTGAGGCAAGGGGATACCCTCTCTGCTATTTTATTTGCTTTAGCTGAGGATTATTTGAGCCGAATCCACCTTGACATGGTGAACAATGGCGAACTATCAACTATCACAGCAGGACGAGGTATCTCTGCTCCCTCCCATCTATTTTTTGCTGATGACATTATTATTTTTACTCAAGGGAAAAAAATTATCAACATCATAAAAAAGTTTTACAACACTATGAAGGTGTCTCAGTTCAGGTCATTAGCTAGAAAAAGTCATGTATCTATTTTAGAAAAGGTTTCTCAGCATTCAGAAAAGCACGCCTTAAATTTGATTTGGGAATAAAGGAGGGAGACCTTCCTTTCACCTATCTGGGTGTACCAATGTTTTGGGGAAATCCCAGGCAGTCTTATTTTTCAGACATCATGGATCAAGTCAAGAAATATGTTACTTATTAGAAAGGAAAATCCCTCTCAATGGCGGGATGAATTTTCCTTATAAAGCATGTTGTTGTCTCAAAGTTGGTGTACTCATTCATGGTTTATATTTGGCCTCACTCTATCCTTAGGAAGCTCAATACAATGATGAAAAACTTTGTATGGAGTGGAAATATCATGGAAAGAAGAATCATCACTGCTCAATGGAAAAATTGCTGCCTACCTTATTCTTTGTGAGGACTAGGAATAAAAAATCTGAAGGCCTTCAACCAGTCTCTACAAGCAAAGTTCATATGGAAACTGGTCAATTACAAATATCCTGCTTTGGAATTCCTTCAGAACCGTTTTCTGTCCATACTTATTCATGGGAAAATAGTCTATATGGAGTCCTCTATTTGGCCAGGGATCAAGGTTATCTTCCAGAAAATCCTCAATCACTCTAAATGGATGGTGAGTAGAAGCTCTTCCCTCTGGTTTTGGTATGAAAATTGGACTAGGGAATCTCTCATCTCACGTGTCAACTTGGATGAAAATGGGTTGGATCACAATATTACTATCAGAGAGCAACTGGGAAATATGGATATGATTCCGGATGACATTGTCAATATTGTGAGTAGGTATGATTTTGGTGAACAGGATGACACGCTGATCTGGAAGGGGTCGGTTAATGGATGTCTTGACTCTAAAGCCTTCTATCATCACTTAATCAAGGGAGAAGAACACTGGATTGGTAAACTAAATAAAAATTGGTTGACACCTTCTCATTTCACTCTTATCTGGAGATTTCTCTTTAATAAAATACCTGTTGAAACCAACATTCAAAGAGTTGGAATTTCACTTTGCTCTAGATGTATCCTTTGCATTCAAAACAGGGAGGATGTTGACCATCTTTTTCTTAGTTGCAATGCATCCTCCTATCTCTGGGTATCAATGCAACATATTTTTGGAATCTATTTACCATGAAATGGTTCTATTAAAGACTATATTAAAGTGCTGTTCAACCTGACTTTTTCTAAGAAGATCAAATTCCTCTTCCACGTTGCATGCGCTGAAATTCTGTATTACATTTGGAGCAGCAGAAATGAAAATGTTCACTCCAGATCTGGTTTCCAAGCAGGCTGCGGACTGGACTACATCATTGATGCAGTGCGGGTAGTGAATAAACTGCATAATGAACAATGTAGCAATTCAGTTGGTGACTGGAAGATCCTTCGGAGGATGAAAATTAATGGTAACTATCCTAATCCATGTCAGACTATGGAAGTTTTTTGGGTTTTACCTTTTGTAGGATGGATTAAATGTAACACGGATGGAGCTTCCAAGGGAAATCCAGGCCCCTCAGGATATGGAGCGGTCTTCGGAGATGAGAATGGGAATGTTGTTGAATGCATTTATGGGCCTTGTGGTATGTCTACAATGCTTGAATATGAGATAATGGGACTGATAATTGCAGTGGATACTACCCAAAAAAAAGAAATGGAACAATATATGGTTTGAACGTGACTCCACAACTCTGGTTCAAGCGGTTAGAGTGGGGAAAAACATCTTTCATGGAAGCTGGCCACTAAATGGGTAAGCTGCCTTAACATGATATCATTGATGAACTATTTTATAACTCACTCCTACAGGGAAGTGAACTATATTGCTGATGGGTTAGCTAACAAGGGTGTTTATGTGAAAGACTGCCAACACACAACTAGCTTACCTGAAGAAATTTCCTCTCTCTTACTAGGAGATAAATGTAAAATTCCATCATTCCGAATTGTGTAACCTTTTATTTATATTATGAAAGAGCCTAAGTGCTCATCTTTCTCAAAAAAAAGAAAGCGTATTTTTGAAGAATAAAATGACTTTACTAAAAATTGAGTGACTATTTTATAATAACTTACCAATATATTCATATTTATTTGGAACTTTATATTTATATAATAAATTAGTTATTCCTATTCATATCATCCAATTTAATGGACAAGTTATAGCGGTCAAATTTAAATACCAATATTTAGTTATTTGTTTAAGATCGATGTGATGTATCTAGTATTTTTTTTGAAAATAGTATTTCCTTTAAAAAATAAATATGTTACAAAGAATCTATAAACTTATTTCAAACATAGTTAAGGATGAGGCTTGAGATTTATTGATTGAGCTAGAGTAGCTAAAATGTAATTTGGAGGTCGGGATGAGGAGAGTTTTAGGGATTTAAATAGCCTATGAAACTTTTATTTTGTTTTTATTTCATTATATTTATTTTTATATATATATTTGATTGGTCTACTAGGTGATTACTGTTATATTTCTGTATTCTGATCTTTCATTTTGATAACATGTTCAATTTATTTATTAATTTTTCATTCTCTGAGGTGATGGTTGTGTTTTATGTTTATTCATTTCCACTATTTGATACTCTGATACAGTGGGTATAACCTACCCATGGTACCTTCTTAGGCCCCAAATACTATTCTATAGTCTCTGACATTCAGGTTGGTGTGTCTAATGTCATGTGGTAGTCTGATCCTGTTAATATTTAGCGTGAGCTGGGTGGGGATGTTACAAAGTGGTATCAGAGCATTGTTTTATTATTTTTCTTACTATATAGTGGATTTAGTAGAAAAGATACATTGGAATATGTCAGAGATTGTGATGGAACCTAGACTAATGTATCACAGAAACCTTTTCTGATAAAATTCCAGGTTACGAGGGGTGTTGGATTTACGCGATGGTTTTTTGATGAAATAGTTGTTTGTGATTTTCACCCGTCATGACATACTTGATGTTTGAGATTAATGATTTATCATGGATTTTAGATCTTGGTGTATAGAAGAGAGATGGATTTCATGATTTATTCTTGGAATGTATGGATTCACAAGACATGTAGGGGCCTACTAATGTAATTTTTATCACTGATGATTGAGGTTCAACTATTTTATGTATCAAAAATTACTCATATGATGACTTCATATATAAGTACATGGTGGAATTCTACTTAGTTGGGCTCAAATATATTTATATTTCCTTCTAATGGTAGGTCTTATGGATCCAGTGGTGAGATGCCTAAGGAAAAAGTTGATAGTTTAGTCCTTGGTGCAAGGGATTTTGAGTGACCCTAGTAGGTTATCAAGGAATGTGTTTCCTTAGTCGAAAAACCATAATGGGTTTTGTTATTTAATTTAATTTATTTAAATTTTTAGTAAAAACATGTATACAATTTTTTTGTATAAATTGGAATATTATTCTACTTAACCAAACCATGTGAATGTGATTCTCTATGTACGAAGCACCTAGGACGATTCCATTGGTTATGGTAGTGGTGAATGGTAAATTTTAGTTCTCCAGGGGTTGGTTCAATGTAAAAATGTTCATGAGATTCAATTCCCTTGTGGTTGTATGGTTTTCATGTTGTTCCTAATGTGTTATGTATGTGAGACCTAGAATGGGTGCTCTAGAATGTATGTTTACATGGGGTTTTCATGATAGGGATAGTGAGGACTATCTTATGAGTTATGAATCTGGTGAAACTTTTTTTATAGACTAGGTGGGTGACCTAGAGAACCTTGGCTTTGAATTAGACCTTGTTGAGTCAGTGACTTGTATGATCAAGGGAACCCCATGAGATAGGTTGGACTAGGTTATCAGTGATTTAGTGGTAGAAAGCATGGGTGAGAACTTCACACTATATGATCGATGCATGAGGGTGATATTGAGTATAATATATATCGATGGGAGTGACTGTTTTTTTGAGAAAAACACCATGTTTTTTGGTGTTTTTTCTTTGAATCTAATTTTCATGAGAAGACCCTATTAGGTACCTAAACATTCTATTTTTGATACATTTTGTTGGTGCAGTAAAGGTATGGGTAGGACCTTGTGACTTGGAAATGTTCCAGATGGAAGCTAAGTGTATGGTTAGACCATGGATGGACACCCATGGCACTGGGAAGATACTGGTTAGTGGGTATTCGTGTGATAAAACTTAGCACAAGTGAGGTACCTAATTTTGACGAAGAGTGCTAATGGAACTCCCAGATTAACGAGACTAACATGACTGAGGAGCATAGTGAGCGGTTAAGAACTTGAGACTAGTTCTAGTAATGTATGATTCACGAAGGCGTGAGTCAAATTTCCATTTTTGTGTGGTAAAATATAATTGACCCAATTTTTTTTAATGAGATAGGGAATCACATGTTGAGTATATATGGGGTTGGGGGTATCGAGTCAGTGACAACCATGAGCGAGCTATGGATCGATGGAAATTTGATGAGATGCCTGTGAGCATGGGGAATCATATCTTTGGATTAAATAAATTTAGTTCCCGTATAGTGATGGATATTTTGGAAATGGATTGAGTGTAGTGGTTTGACTAATCTAGGATTTTTGGGAAGTGATGCCTAAGATGAAATGAGCATGGCTCATAAGGAGCAGTGTGCATGTTTGGAAATGAAACTTACTAAGGTTGTTCTCAAGGAGAAGTTTAAGGATTTCCATATAGTGGAGAGTGAACCATTGTCCATTTGTGGGTGTGAACCTCATTATAGTTTGGGAATAGGTAATAATTGATGTTGTGATGTCACTTCGGTATGAGCGGGAATACCATATATAATCCATGAGTTTGGTGATGAATAGATCTTAGGTCATGGTGATTGTGAAACTATTTTGGTGATGTGACAACATGGACACTATTTTGTTATGTAGCGTGATGTCTATAATGAGTGAATAACCCTCATGATAAGTAGATTTTGGTTCATGAGACCGTTCATTGAAAAATCATTTTGGAATTTTGATTCCGGTAAATCAATGGATTAGAATTCAGATCAATTACTTGGTGAATCCGATTATGAATTCAGGTATGTTACTAGATCAAGACCAAGTGTTGGTGTCAGGCTTGGAATGGAGTAAGGTGATCCAAGTGTGTTTTTATTATAGTTTCATTGATGTTCATGTCATTTTACAACATGAAGATGATTTTATATGGTTGTGGACACAATCATGGAATCACATCAGAGGATGGGAATGGACTTTGGTGGGTGTGTTTGGATGATAACAGGATTCCTTTAGGATTAAAGGAATCGTTATCATGTATTTTGGTAGTACATCAGTAGTGGGATACAATAACTTATGGTAAGGGTTATCCTAAGGATATTTGACCGGTTTTTCAGTGTGTAATTGGATGTGGTGAGCCTAAAATTGTATTGAACACATCGTTTTATATATGATGGGTATGTTTCTTTTATGACTGGGGTTTTTTAGTGAAAAAATGACGTGTTCATGTTCTAATTGTATGGATGAGGCTCATCCATTTATTTTGGAATTTGAGAATGAACATATGCACCTATATTGTACTTGTGGTTTCATGGATGTTTGGGTGTGGTAAGATGAAAACCACACCATGTGTGTCATTAGAATATGGGTAGGGAATTTCAATCGAAAATTTTTATGACTGAGGAACTAATACTTCAAAATTGATAGTTATGGGTTGGAGCTTATTGTGGGGAGAAACATAGTCCCAATTATAAATTAGATGGTGACATGATCATGTCTCAGGAGATATGGGCCCAAGAAAGTGCTATCCTGGTTTTTAGTTTTGGTTAAGATCATTATCTGATGGGTTGGTGGCTTGAGCACCATAGTTTTGAGGTTTCAATCTAGAGGAATGTTGAGTGTTCAAGGATAGAACATGGCTATATGAATATATATTGGTGACTAGGATAGGTTTGGATTTTCGATTAGAGTACCATTGGAACTTCATAGAGATGAGAAGTGTTATGGTGGGGAGTTTGTAATGCCTCATGACCATACACGCACTTGGAATTCAGTGGAATTTTTAATTTTCATTTTTTATATGGGAAAAATTTTGAATCATGGTTTGGAATGGAAATATGAAAGTTTGGACATCTAAAATTGATAATTTTGGATATGGTTTGAGGATCAGGAGGTGACTCTAGTGTTCATTTGAGTCTTGGGATCTTTGGGGTAAGTTTATAAATTTTAGAGGGTTCTAGTTAAGGTTCATGGTTTAAGAGAAACCATGTGATACCTTGAGCATGAGGATATTTTCTATTAAATTTCAATAATACATGATTGTCTAGCATGAATAGAACATGATTTTGAGGAAACCATTTAGATTCTAGGGGAAAATATGTGACTTGGTTGGGTTAGTGGATTGGTGCATGGTTTGCATACAGTTATAGAAAAACTGTGTGAAATGGTGCATATTGAGGTAGTTATAATTTACATGGTTGGAATTCAGGTTGAAAAAATATACAGCTCAACCATGTGAGAGGAGACTTCTTGGGTAGATCCTACCAAATGGTTGGCACACAGTTTGGCCAAACCGTGCAACTCATTAAAGGATTTTTTTTACCTTTTTACCCCTAATACAATTAAAAGGGGATCCCCCTTATCATCACTCATGTTCATGGGCCATTCGACCCCATACCCTCTTCCAACTTGGACCCACTTTATATTTGGGTGTTTATAGGTGAAATTTCTTTGGGTTTTGAGTGATTTGCCTCATCCATTTACTTCATTTCTTCTTTCTGTCCCATATTCTCTAATTTTGGTTTCCACTCTTTAGGGTTTTTATTCAAATTACACCAAAGCAGGTGATATGGTTGAGGATTTCATTCTTCTTGTGATAAGGGGAATCTCAATATGTTTACCTCATCTCACTACCTATGGTTTGGGTCTAGGTATGTGGCACCACCAAATTTTTTATGGTTTATCCTTAAATTAAATTAATTTTTCATATAAAATAATGATTCATGTTAGAGATTTTATAGGTAATGATGTAAAGAATATATTGTGGACCTCCCATGAGTGGTTTATTAAGATTTTATTGAGAAATGAGTGGACAATGAGCTAATTTATAATTATTCCATTTTGAATTAAATGGTTAAATCATTGTAAATTATTAATTAATTATGAATTAATTATAATTAATTAACTTGGGTGTTTGTGCATGAGCTTGGGGATTTTTGTGTCAACACGATATTGGTTTGGACTTAGATGAGGCTTTCCAGGTTTAGGGTGAAACAAAAATCCTATAAAAATAATGGAAAGATATTTGGTTTGAGGTAGGTAGACTTAGGTACACACCCTATGGTTTATAAACTTAATTATATGCATTTTGGGATGTGGCCTCATCACATTAGGACAATAATATTGTGAAGTAATTGAATTGTTAAATGGAGTAAATTAATTACTATTTTGCTAAATAATTTAATTCTTAAACTTAATTAATTGAATTAACATAGATGGACCCTAGGCTATAGATGACAGGTTGGTTGAGAAGACTAACCAAGTGAGACCTTAAGGGACAATATGGTCCATTTTACTTCTCATGTTACATACCCCATGTAACCAAAAATTCCATTCTATCTTGATGATGATTCTAGGGTACGTAGAATTTTACGGGCATCAGGTGTTGACCTGGAATGTTTTTTAGGAATGAGGACACTCATAGGGGTGCCTCTGGTCTACTTTGACCTGGGGTACCTGAGTTGGTTCCTCGATGATCGACCAACCCTAAGAGGGTGTGTTTGGTCCTGGGAAGATATGGTAGCAGGTGTCACCTTATAACCCGTACTAAACACATGATCTTGAGGGGTTGTGTATATTTGTATTAGACATGGGAATTCTACAGGACCTTATTACTTATTTTAATTATGGTAGGTTATGATACATGCCCTATGGGTAGGTTTTGGTTTTAAAATGGAAACACCAATAGAAGTGGTCTTTATTTTTTATAGAAAATTACCAAGGGAAGGTGCTTTATTTTTATGTATATGTGATACTTACTTATGGATGAGAAAACTCCCATAGGGGAGGTCCATGTTACTTGTGAACTGTGCCTTTGGATGAGAAAACTCTCATTGGGGAGGTTTTTTTTATAATTGGTGGGTTTTCTAGGGATATAGAGTCAAGGTTGATATGATATATTGGGATATGGATTTATATATGAATTCCCTAGGTCTGTGTTACTTATAAGATTATTCCCCAGCTTAGAAAACTTCTATAGGGAATTTTTGTGTTACTTGATATGTATATTAGTGTGACCCAAGTCTATTATATAGAGACTTTGTCATTGTGATGTGATGATATACAACCCAGCACTATCCAAATATTGTATGGTCAATCAGGGTCATATACCAAAGGATCAAAAATAGTATGTTTTAGGGTACATGGGATGGAATGGTCCACACAACATTATCAGAGGCATTATGACATCAGGATGAAGCATGTATTGTGGGTTATTGTTTATTATTTTTAGCAACAAATTATTTATTTTGAGCATGTCACTTGCAAATATCACTACATTTTCAGTTATGTATGAAACTACATTGGTGGTTCCCTACTGAGTTTTGTTCTCACACTCCACTCGGGTGACCATGGTACTTGGGCACTTGAGTAACTCTACACATGTTATATCCATAGGTTGGTATGATGCTCTAGATTACTTAATTGAGATAGATCAGCTCACATGGGATTTAAGGGTTAGAATAAGGTGAGGTTATAGGATTTTAGTGGAGACTATAACATTTTTATTCCATTTTATTTAATTATTTATGTATATTTGATCGAACTAATGGTCGATTGGTCTTGTATTCCTGTATAATTTTGTTTAATTTTGATATATATTTTTTAGTTTATTTATTATTTCTATATACATTGATGTGATGTGTGTGTTTGATTTTTATGCATTTATGCTATTTGATACTCTGATACAAGGGGTATAGCCTCCTCACAACACCTCCTTAGACCCTAAATGATAGTCAAAAGCGTGTGGAATTTAGGGAGGCATGCCTGAGGTCACATAGTGGTCCATTCTAATTACTATTTAGAGTGATCCCAAAAAATATGTTACCTAATTTCTTGAAAACTATATATAACCTTGAATGAGGATTCCAAAGGCATATTAGGAGATCAATACACCATGTTGAAGGATTTTGAGATTCCTCTATAAAGGGAAGACCTGGGAGTTCTTGGAGCAGATTCATGATCCTTCTTTAGAACCCTATCCAACCCCTATACACCTCATCACCCTCTAAATATATCTCCTTGTGAGTATAACCTCTTGGCTCGTCCAGAAAAAAGTTTCATGGATAAAGGTACTCTCTTTCTCCTATCCTTTTCCCCTTAATTATTCCTTTTATAATCTATTTTTGGTGGGAATTTCCCTTTAGTTTGGAAAATTAATTGAGTTAGACTTGATGGTGGGATGCCGTGCTTAGGTTCTAGTGGTGTATCCTTCATTTTTTGTAGAATTACATTTGGGAATGATTGTTTCTCATTTATCTGTCCTTGCTAAAAGAATTTTTATCTTCATGTTTAGGTAGGGTATATGTTACTTATCCTTTTCTTTACATGTAAGAATGAATTAATCATGCTTTATCACCTTTTATAAATTGGTATGATCGACCTAAAATATATATGAATTTGGAAAAGAAATCACCTGATTAAAGATTAATTAATAATATAGAAATTATAAAGAGAATAAGAATTATTTCATTCCTTATTTAATTTACTCTTTTAAATAAATTTCATACTGTAGCTTACAGGGTTAATATTTTTTAAATCTGGTAATGAAAACTAAAAAAGATGTTATTTCACTCTATAGTGTAGTCTGATTTTTTTCTTATAATATTAATTTTATATAATTATGAAATTAATGAATTGAAATGGGATTTACCTAATGATTAAGATAATTAAATATTATTTTGTAGAATTAAAGTAATGGTTGTATTTTGAGATCTCTTATGGTTTATATATTTTTTATAATACCTCTTAATGTTTACCAATATATTATGATATATGTTTGGAAGTTTTTATTATTATTATTTGTTTAGCATGGTTAATTTCTTTCAATTATAATAATGTAAAGGAAAATGATAATAATTAATATAATATGAATGAATAGTTTGTTTACTACTCATATTAGATTTTATTATATAAAATAATGCTTGAAATCATGTTTTTGATTGGTTATTGTTATCTAAATTCCTTAGGTTTCTTTGTGGACTCAGCCTATGATTAATAAACTGATTAATTCAAGATGGAAATAAAATGGTTATTTGATCAAGAATAAATGCTTGGGGATGAATTTACCCATTCTAGGTTGTGGGTGGATTGAATGCCTCAATTCATTTTCTTGTGTATAGAAAATACTCTTTGAAATGAATGTATTTTCTAGGAATTTAGAGCCATGTTTATTTGTTGAAACTTTTTTGTGGTTGGTAAACTTTGATGAGCAAGGATTTAGAGGCCTAGGGATGTGATGTTGATGATTGGTTTAGTGAGAGATGGGTTGGGAGATTGAGATGTGGTGATGGTTTAAGCTAGTGATAGGGGGACAATTTGATGTTATACGTAATAGTGTGGGACACTAGGTGGATATGATGATTTCAGAGTGGGGATTTCTCATTGACATACTTAATATTTCTTGATGCTTTTATGATGATTTTTGATGGATTTATGGAAAAATGTTATTGATATGACCAGTTTTTAATAGAAAAATATATTTTTACACTTTTAAATATGAGATAAAATATTTAGTGGTAGGTTTGGATGAATTTTAGAGTAACCAGATGATTACGAAATAACAAATTAACAAGTAAATGAATAAGGTTGGTTTATGGTGTTCATAAATTGATAATAACATACTCAAAATTTTAAGTAATAGAGTTGATAGTGCCCTCAAAACTTGTCTTAATAACTTTTAAATCTCAATCATAGAAAAAATGTGAATAAATTAAGGGATTATTAATAAATTAATAATTAACTTGATGCTTGTATATTTGTTTCATACTTAGACCTTAGTAGTGGTATCGGGGGGTCCAGTGTGGTAATAGTGGAGGTTGAGTTTAAGAATAGGTAGTTTTCATTAGTATGGTTGTGTGGAATATTTCTTTATATTTTTGAACTTCAAACAGTAACCACCTACATTGGTAGGGAAAACAACACCCAAATGTCTTAGGGGTGTTTCCTCTAATATCCAAGATGGTGAGGGAAATAATGACTGTTTCTACCTCTCCACCGATATCCCTTAAAGCATAGATGAGTTGATGTATCCCAGACTATAATTCCATATATTATAGGGTACATTCCCTACCAGGGTTAGGATGGATCAAAATTTTACTATACATTTATGTGAGGTATATAATGGATTGATTTATAACACATACTTGTATCCGAACATAGAGTTCATGGTTTCCCATTGGTGTACATGCATGGGTTGTGATAGATTGAGGTATAATGCATGCAGACATGCTATAATGGCTTCTGGGAATATAATTAGTTATTATTAGGATATTATGATGATGATATAAAGTGTTACACAGGATGCAATAATGGTTGTGATACTATCTATTGAGGTGTTGGATGAAATATAAGAGGTATGAGCATAATATGTAGCTATTGGGGTGTAGGAGCGACAAACTAGTGGAGAAGTGGAAGCAGGGTACCTTATTTACATATACGATTTTTTATAGTATGGTTTACTTCGAAGTGTTATTTGGAGGGTGATCCATAGCGAGGATGAGAAAATAGTTTTATCTATTTAGGTGACACGTTAGTTTCATTTTCTTATTCACCAGGTTTTAGTACGCTTCTTTTACAATTTACACGAGAGGTTACTGGGAGTATCCCACTAAGTATAACTGTTATTCTCACCTTTTTTATATGTAAACTATTTTTATGGTTCATGGGAATAGGTTAAAGATCGATCTAGATATTACTACCTTAGAGTAGTTGTTTAGAAGCTATTAGGGGTTACTAGAGTTCGTAATCACTACCTAGTTTTAATTGTGATACTTGTAGTTTTTATATTAGTTTATGCATGAAATTTTATGCATTTAGATTGATTATTTTGTTTATTTATGGCATTGGTTGGTGGTATTATTTTTATTATTATCTTATGTTCCTTAAACTCATAGAGGGAAATTCCCCCCATTTGTGTGATTGAAATACCCTCAGTGCTAGTCACCAACCCATGGACTATTTGAGGTGGGACTTGGGGGTCATTATCTCCTTTTATTTATTGTTATCCTAGGTGGGGTACCTTTTGAGGGAGTGGGTCATGAAACTATGGATGATAAAATAGTGTACTAGGTGCATAATTATTTAACTCGATCCCAGATATATGAGAGTAAAAGAGGATAAACACTTGGGTAAATCATCATCTACCTCAAACCAAGGATAGTGGCTGAGAATAATAATAAATACCCAAGTGTATCTATTATAATTATGTACTAAAAATGAAATAATACATCATATTATATTGGACCATGCCATGGTTTATTCTGGTATAAACCACAACATAGTGAGAGTCACTATACCATGGTGCCTTACATGGTGTTTCTTGCATTATATAATGACATCAAACTCCACCCGTTCTTCCACTAAAGCTATCATACTCATCTAAAATCATCATATGATAAATATTATGAGAAGTTTCAATGTCTAAAATGATCATTTTGTCATCAAAAAATCATTTTTGGGATTGAAATGAATGTTTCAAAGCAGTTGAAACATTAGAGTGTTTAGTGAAATGATCAATTAACATAAGGATGGATATTTCAGTTCATGGAGGCCTATATAAGTGGTTTTATCCTCAAGCATGTATGTGACTCCTATTAGAACTTTTAAAAGTTGAAAATATTTAACTATATTTATATCCTTTATTAAAAATAGATTCTAAAAAATCATGATAAGGAGATAGATCCTTCTTGAATGTTGATAGATTCATGTATCTCGTGGATACTCTAAGAGTAAGGAACATATTTGTAGATTCTTAGTGATATACTTCAAGAACTTGTTTGAATCTCAGATAAATTCTTGAAAGGCACTCAATTCATTATTTTTTTATTCATTCTAAATGTATAAAATTATCTTGGTTTTTATCTAGGTTTTGGAGTTATTATTCCATTGTATTTTGGATGATAGTTGTCTCTATAAACCCCTTAAGTAATCCCAGAATTGTTTCTATCATCATTTAGATTAATTTTTGAATGAATGGAAAAATAGAAAATGATAACCTAGTCACTGTGACATAATCAAAAATAAAAATAACATTCTTATTCTTGAATTCCAAAACCATGACATAAACATTATGATAAATGAGTGTTTTTTTCTTTACATTTAAATACCACAACATAGTTCATGTAAAATGACCATAATGGTTCTTATGAAAAACTGAGTGTTATTTTACACACCAATTCTTCTTGCTAGACAATCACTATTCCATGGTATATCTACACCATAAGGAAAAATCATGAAATACGAGTGGTTGAAAACCAATTTTTGAAATGGTCATGGTTTGTATGGGATTAGATTCTATAAGGTCACCATGATGGGAAATATATAACCACATTGTAAACTATCCAAAATGGTATGGATAAATGTATTCTACCTAAAACAACATCATTAAGACAAAATGTATTATAACCTAAAATGAAATCCCAAAAATTTATATTGTTATGGTATGAACATAAGACCAAAATGGATTAGTATCATCTATAACATGCACGATGTTTCCTATAATAAGAGTCATACCCAAGAACACCACACCTTGGTGAAAATCTGTTTTAGTTAAATTTGAAAGAATTTTTTTTTGTTAAAATTATTAAAAAAACCATTACTAGTATGGGTCCTAAGAGACAACATTGAATCCATGGGTGGGATTTAAATCATACCAAAACGTTTTGTTATATGTAATCTAGGATTAAATTGAATATATATGTTTAAAATAAGGATAAATATAAAAGTTATTATATTTATTTATGATTAGATCGTAAATAAAAATATAAAATGTTTATATTAGTAACATTATTTGAATAAATGTGTGATTCATGTAAATGGTTATTTAATTTAGTAAATTTATGTTATTTGATAATAAAAATATTCATAAGTGACACACATTTCTAAAATATGAATGGGTTAATATTAAAAATTGGTAAATGATAATATGAAAAGTTCATATTAGATAAAATTGATTTTTTCATGTTTATCCATGCCTAAATTAGAAAGTGTTTATAATTTATCTATGAATTGTTCATAAATGTCTATCTCATGTATAAATTTATGAAATGATCATTTATTTACTTTAATTTCTTAAATTATTATACATAGATATAATTATTTTATATTATTAGTTTATTTATTCTTAAGTTTAAAATATTTAAATTTATTATTTTAATTATATTAATTGCATTTAAGGAATTACATTCTAGGTATAATAATTGATTTAGTTTTCTTCTACCTTGTATATGGATTCTTCATGGGTTTTGAGTTCTAATTTAATGATTTATTATAGTTTATACATATTAAGCGTCATAATCATGATGGCATTGAGATGTCTCTTGTGTAAAAAACTATGAGTAGAGGGACTTTGGGTAGGACCTCCCACTGACCTGGGCGTTCGAAGGTAGGGCGTTGTTTCTGTGGAGTTTTCGAATGGTGGCATCCGGATCTAGTTTTCCTTGTGCGGTTGAGGTGCCTTGAACTCTCGGATAGCGTGTGATCATTTGAGGCTGGTTTTTGCTTGAATTTGGTGATGTCCTTTGCTGCCTGATCTTTTTATCTTCTCTGTTGGGTGATTTCTAGGATTTTGGTGATGTTCTTCTTCTCGCTTCTTCTTTGCGAGTGTTTTGTGATTTCAAGGATGATTAGGGATGGTTTTATGGGTGCGTATGTTGATGTTCTCTGGCCATGTTTTTATTTTTTCCTCAAAGGCGATGAGATGATGCCGCTTGTGGTGTGAAGTTTGTGATGGTTGTGAAGACGGTGGCAGAGCCAGAAATCTATCCGGCGTCCTGAAGCGTTTGTGTTGGTCCCCCTGTGATTGGTGCGTGGTTCCGGCGATGGCTCTGGCATCTTACCACTGTGTGGTGGTGTGTGGTGATCTGGTGTCTCTCCAGTGATTTGACACGCTCCTCGAGATGGACTCGTGGCTTGAGGTGGGGAACGTGGTTTCGCCGGTGGCATGTTGGCATCGTTGATCGGGGTTGCGCGGATCGAGGCTAGATGTGATGGGATCGCGTGATGATGGGCACATGGTGTTGATTGAACTTTTGGTTTTATTTATGAATTTTGAATGTCGCTGAAATCTGTATGAGTTGGAACGGTTTGAACGGTTTCCGGTTTCCTTAAACCGGTTTGGGGTACCGGAACCCATAAACCAGCTTCTGATAATGGAAAAAAATTATTTTCATGAATCAAATATATTTGGATATGTGTGAATATTATTGGATTTTAATTTGGGTTAGTAACGCAAGTTATGAGTTGTGTAAAGACTAACACATCAATATGGTTTGAATATATTTATTTGATGTAATGAATAGAAATTAAAAACTAAATCATTATAAGAATGTATACATGTAATGTGAATAACAAGAGATGTGATAGTGAGATTAAATCCCATTTAAAAATACCAAGTGTTAGATTACTTTCAAAGAAAACAATAATCATGGCCTCAATTATTTAATGTGTTAGGTTCTTCCAAAGAAGGGTTCCCTTGGATTATCTTACACAAGGAAATCGTGTAATCAGTGACCATAATAGGATTAGGTGTTTGTTTTTGGAATTTTCTCTGGGTTATAATTTTCTGGGAAATCCTTGGGAAGGATACTATAAGAAGAGTGTTTATTTTATCCATATAATGGATTGGGAAATAAATTTTTCTCTTAACCATCCAAGTGTAATATATTATATAATTATAATGATAACCTACCTAGATATATAATAAGTGAGAGAAACTAAAAAAATATTAATTAATTAGTGAAATATTGATCTCTTCCCATTAATGGATATGATGTAATTAAAATAGGGTATCATTTTAGTAGGAGAACATTTAATAAAATTAATTAGTAAATGAATGTAAAACATGATACCCATCTAATAAAATATTTTTTTGTAGATAAAATAGAACCATCACCATCCAACTTAACTTTGACTTCAATCCTTGAGAAGGAATATCTTAATACAAGTAACTTCCTAGAATAGTATAAAAACTTAATAATTATTCTTAAAAAAGATGGAATGTTTGATGTGTTAGATTAAAAAATTCTAGAGAAACCACCAGTTGATGAAGCTAATAAAAATATTAAAGATACTTATAGTAAACATAGTAAATATTCGATTAACATATCTATGTTGATTCTTGTTTTTATGAATCCCAATATATAAAATAAATATGAGAATATAGATTATTTTTGGATAATTGATAACCTAAAAAGGCTATATCAAGAATAAGATAGACATGAGATATATGAAGTTTTAAAATCACTCTTTTAGTATAATATGGATGAGGGAAATTTTTTCACTATTCATTTTCTCAATATGATTAGGTACATCAATTTATTAGAGAGACTGGAGTCATCACTCAGGATTGATATAGCCACAAAATTCATTCTGTAATTACTTTTAGAAAGCATATGATAGTTTATTGTGAATTACAATATGAATGAGTTTTAAAAAAATTTACCTAATCTGCTCAATATGTTGAGGATTACTGAGCAGGAAATAAGTGGTCTAAAATTAAGTCCAATAATGATGGTATAAAAAGTAAAGGGTACATGTTTTGGATAGAAGGAGAATAAGAGAGGATATAGAGATTCCACAACAATTTATAAACACAAGAAAGTAGGTTCTTAGAAAGGAAAGTGTTTTTAATATAGGAAAAATGGACACTGGAGTAGGAACTATCTAGAATACTTGAAGGGGTGAATGAAACTCTGTATAGAGTCCAAATTAGGTATTAATGTTATAGAAATGAATTATTAAATTTTGAAGTGTATATAATACCTATCATACATTAAACAATTGTTTTTTAATATTTATTGGAATTAAAAATTGATGGAGGAATAATGATTATCTATTGAAGTATATATTCAAGTGATGGAGTAATAAGTTTCTATATCAAGGAATTTTATTTTAGGAATTACTTAAAATCTTGGATAAATTTGAACAAAATATGTGTATTTGGAATCTAATTTTTTTTCATTTATATGATGAGTGATACTTATAAAAAATGTATATTTATGAATAAATGTGATGATTTTTTAATACATATGGTTTAGGGTTCATTAGATTCTATACTATGTTTGAAAATAATAGAAGTATTAAAGTTGTTTTATCCTGGATAAAACTTTTTTATCCTGGATAAAACTATTTTATCCTGGATAAAACTATTTTTTCCAAGATATTTGTTGAAAATATTATAGAAAAGAGTTCATGAAACCTTCATTGTAATATTTTAAATAATAAGTTCTTCTTTTTTATAATATTGATTCAAGCATATAGAATTCCATATTATATATGGCTGGTAATAGTGCACTTGTTAAATATTACCACTAAAGGAAATAAGTTATATTTTATTAACAAAAAGAGTTTATGTATCTTAGTATGATATCCTAAATATAATAGTATTTCTAATAGCCTAGTGGGAGCATATTTTGACTAATAGAATTTTAAAGTATAGAAAATAAAAGACCATTCCTTTTAAAATTGAAATTGTATGTCACTTTACATTCTAAAATATTTTATGACATGTTGGTAAAGAAGTATTAGTATAATGTTTTTCATTTTTTTACCAAATGATCTAAAAGGGAAGGTTTGAATGGAAAAGTTACAAGATAATGGCTATGAAATTGAAATGAGCTCTTAGTAGACAATATAAGTTATTAAAATCATAAAATTTAATGCTGTGAAGTTAAGATGTTTGAATATTATGTTCAAGGATTTTAAAAAGAGGATAATGGATTTTATCTCACCATTATTCAAACACTCTTTCTATATATATGTTACCCATTAAAGGAGTTTTGTGGGATGGTTTTATCAGATGGTCTCATAGTAATTTGGTAGAAATTACATTCAGATGTATTGAGTTTAACAAAACCATATAAGTGCAGCAAACATAGGGCCTCTCCAATAGTTTATAATATAAGATATTATATGAAAAGATATTATGTATTTTATTGATAGTGTTATTAAAAGAGTAATAATATAAAAATGTATTATGTTATATAGAAGGAAATATACACTTTATAATTATTCTATGCTAGTTGTATATATTTCAGTAAGTGAAATGATTATTGACCACTCAAAGTATGACTTTAAGTTATCCCTAACTAATTTTATTTATGTATAGTTATATATTATGAAGAAATTTTAAGGTTAACATGAGTACTTCTTCATATTGATATATAAAATATGATCATGGGACACAAAATGAGTTTTTTATACTAGATGACCCTCCAAGTATACCACATAGAGTGTCATAAACTATGTATTTGATATGATGTGGGTGTATATTTAATATGTAATCCTTATAACTAAGGTTGTGAAAATACATATCATGAGAAATTTTATACGTTGATACCTTTCTTATACCATCCTTAAGGTTGATCTAATCAAGGGTTTTTGGGTATCTTGTTGATCGTTTCATCATTTAAGGATCAATTTGAATGAGAATATTTATAATTTTTTCTAATTTGATCCTTTTTTAAATAATTAATTTGTAATGTTAGAGAATTATATGAAATTATCAATTAATATAAGGCCAATTGTTTGAGTTTATGGAGGCCCACATAAGTGGTTCAATCCTTAATATTGCGTGTGACTCCTATTAGAACTACATAAAATAAAAAATCTTTAGTTATAATTTTATCTTATCTATAAATATGGTTATATGAAAATGTTATATGGTGAGAGATCCTCCCCAAACATCAGGAGATTCATTCACCCTATGGATACCCTTATAATAATGAACCTTTTGTTTTCTTCTCATTGATCCACATCAAACACTTATTTGAATCTTGGATCAACTAGTGAAAGTAATGACCTTATATCTTTGTTTTTATTCATTCCAAATTTATATATTGATCCTAGTTGTTATTTGGGTTTTGTATTTTCTCTTGTTCTATATTTTGGATGATAGTTATCCCTCTCAAATCCTTCAATATCATTAATATTATCCAACCCAAGGTTATGGGTGAATAAGAATATAAACATCCATATCTCATCATTAGTCTCTAACATAGAGAAGTAGGTGTGAATAAAATAAATACTTGAATATCATCATCAATCTTATCCTAATATAATTTCCTATGTAGAATAGTTACTTGATATAATTTCCTATGTAGAATAAGAATATATACATCCATATCTTATCCTAATATAATTTCCTATGTAGAATAGTTACCTTTGTATCCGAATCCTCCTTGATGGAGTATTCAAAATGGAAATCCATCTTCTCCCAAGTATAAATGTGATCCTCTAAGTTTATTTTCCATTCATTGAATCCTTTTGAGATAATATGATACTATTTTTTATCAATATGAACTACTCAATATTATTGTCCACCCGAATCACCTTTTTGGACATCCTGTCAACATCTACTTGTGATACATTAATCAAGAATGCTGGTCGCACAGTCATTGAGTATGCACAAATTTAAAATTTATAAACCCTACAAACTACCATTACTGTGGTAAGAAGGGTGTAAAACCACAGATAAGGACTTACGATGTGCTAGACCAAATAAAACTAAAACAACAAAAAGATAAAATAGAACAATAACAAAAACTGTACGCAAACAGTGAAACAAACACCGATAGTGGGTGTAATAACGAAGGTGATACGGTAAAATATATGGCTTGAACAGAAAATAAGTAGTAAGGATGATTTTAGGGTCCTCAGGATTCTTTGAACTGATTAAAAATGTATTCTCTGCTTCTACTTGGTTAAATTCAATTACTCAGTGCATAAAAAAAATAGTGCTAATCCACTGAGCTGTCACTTCAATGGATCAACATATCTCGATTAACTTCCTTGAGTCTCGATCTTTTGATCTTGACCCTTGGTTAAATCTGATAAAATTGGAGAATATATGCATTGACCTTTTCCAATTCTCGGTACTTTGGTTATTGATCCATGGTGAAATGATCCACTACCACACCCGTTGGTCTTTAGGTAATATAAAACGATACTCAAAGTAAATAGAAGAGAAAAGTGAGCAATGAAATCGCACTGAGCAATCAAACTAACAAAACATGATAGATAGATGGATGATCAGTTCTCTATAGAATGATTCCCCTAATCAATTTAACTACACATTAAAATAGTAAAACAGATTGAAACAGATAATGAATTAAGAAACATCTACCGTGAGATTGCTCCTCTCTCCAGCAACTGCTTTAATGCTGGCCTCCTGCTTAGTGTCTATCAGACTCTGTTTAGGTGATGAGATGGATCAAGGGTTTATCATGATGAAAGAATGGATGCTTTTCCCTAGAATGAAGTTCTGGAATGCCCCAGCTCCACTATCTCTGGATAGATCCTTGAATTCTCCTCCAATCACTCCCATCTTGCCCTGTAATCTCCTCTCTTTTTTCCTCATTCCCATGATGAATGTTGATCAACCATTAATCGAAGTCTCTGGAATCTCATCTGAAGTTTTACCCGACCTCCACGTGGATATTTCACTGTAATGCTTCCTCCGCACTTGTCACTGGAGCAGTTGCTCCTAACTGAATGAAATGGTGCGCACGCGGTGAGTCACAACACTCCCTCTGCAAAAAACGCACGTGAGTCAGATACAAAAATAATGAAATTATATTTATATATACTATATATTTATATCACTACTTAAAATAAAAATACTAATATCTAGTATTATTATTAAAATAATAACTATTAATAACATATATGATATATAAGAAATTAATATTATATATATAAGCTTATATACTTTTAATAATATAACAATTATTATTATTATATTGTATATGATATATAACACATAATATATATATATATATATATATTAAAATATATGAAATAATAAAATAGAATAAAAATTCAAAAAAAGAAGAATAAGAAAGAAATGAAAGGGGTGTCTGTTTGGTACGGACATAAAGAAAGCAGGGGGCTTCAGTTTGCGGTGCTTGGGGGTTCTTTCAGACAGGGGTGAGGAAGTGGACCGGATGGTGGGTCTTGATGGCCGGGGTGAAGGCAGTGACGATGATGGAGCGGGTTAGGGTGATGCAGCTTAGGCCAAAGGCTCGGATGGCACATGGAATGTGCAGCGGGGGGGGGGGGGGGGGTCACGTGTAGAGGTGAGGGAGACAACAACATGGGGTAGAAAGAAGAAGGGGCGCAACAGATCTCAACCAATATTGAGGGAGAAACTTAGGCGACAGGAGTGAGAAAAGGTGAAGATCGCAGGTTTGGGTTTATCGTGAATTCTCTTCAGATCTGGGAGATTAGGGATTTTTGATCTTGTGTGTTTGATTAAATGGTTTTAATCTATTTAAATTTTTTTGTTGCTACTGGTTGTGGCTGCTGCATTGTTTCTGTGAGGGGAGATGGAGGAGCATAGGTGTAGTGGGGATGATGGTGTGGGGGGAAGTAGTGACACCATGAGGAAACGATGGGTGATGTTCATGGTGAGACAGTGAGGCTACTATGGTGGCTAGGTAGAGTAGATGAAATGGTTCTAGGTGGCACAGTGAGAATGGGACAATAGTTATGAAACGGTGCCACCGTGAGTGTGAAGCGGTGAGACAACAAGTGAGAAAACAAGTGAGGTGGTCACGGTGGCACCGTGATGGAAAGAAATGGAGGCACCGTAACAAGAACCCAGTGCGACCACAATACCTATAAAATAAATAAATAAATAAATTAAGTTAACGAAATCAATAAATCACACAAACTAAAAATAAATCAATTAAAATAAAAAAAATAATTAAAAACTAAATGAAACAAAGTTAAATAATAAAATTACTTATGAATTATTTAAAATAATGAATTTATTTGTATTAAAAATTATAAAAAACTTAATTTAAAAACAAATTAAAGTATTTAAAGTCACTTTCTTAAATTAATTAACCAATAAATTACAGAATTAATTAATTAAAGAATCAAGTAAATTAAATAATTGAATAAAATTAAATTATTAAAAATCAATTTAATTATTTAAAGTAAAGTGAGTTATTTATTTACAAATTGAAAATAAATAATTACTTAAATTAATTAAAAAATTATTGAAAACTAATAACATAAATAATTAATTAAATGAAATTAAAATAACAACTTAATTTTATTATTGAAAAACAATAAAAAATAAACAACAAAAACACACTTTTAATACATGAACACATTTTTTTATAATGTAATTTACAACATAAAAAAGTTGATAAATATTACAAAAAAAACCAATAGTTTGATATTAAAAAGTCAACAAAAATATAAAAAAGGATGTGGCAAAGAGCATTAAAAATGAGCCACATCAAACTCCCCCACACTTAAATCTTTGTTTTTTCTCAAACAAGTACATGCCTTTAAATTTAAAACAGAAAGATAATTTTTGAGTTTTAGTTCAAAAAGAGTGCATGATTAAACATTAGTACCAGAGGAGCAGGACCAACCAATGAGTCAGGCTTTTCAAAGGTGTTAAAAAAAATGATGTCCTTCCTAGCTTTAAATACTCATTGGAAGTCGAAAGCCTCACAAATTCATACACTTTCAAGTATGTCATGCCTTCTATGTGTATTCATTAACTGTCCTACTTCACCTTCCAATTCAAGTTCTAATCTAAGGAGTGTTGATAGGTTAGATGAAGTGTAATTTAAAACTTAACCAAGGGAACCTTCCATTCTAACCTTCCTTTAGGTTCCAGAAATTAAAATCCATTAATTTCATCACATTATTGACTCAACTCAAATGAAAATTAACCAACTCAATTCCTCCCTTCTTCATCTGGGTTCAAAATTCCCCTCACCTTAATGAGTTCATTTTTGACAAGGACACTTTATTTTAATTTTTCCCAACCATATTCCATGTGCAAAGCACTGTGCATGGCACTTATTAAAATTGAAATTGGATTTATTTTTTCACATAAACGCACCCAGTGCACCTTGTCTTAGATACTCACCGTGAGATCCCATTTTCCCATTTTACTCCAGTTACAAAGGACTTAATTAATAATCAACCGAGTTGACTTCTTGAAGTGATTGAATATTTTTTTTTTAAAAATGTGAGTCCCCTACGTTCCAGTGAGAACTTATAGTTACTATAAGTCATGATCATCATTCCACAAAACCTATCCTGTCACACTCCCATCCTCAGTTCCTAAACAGACAGATCTATAGAGACAGTGAACAATTGCACTCAACAATTATTCATGCTTAACCGATCTGAATAAGTGCCACTCTCAATAACTAGTGAGCAATTATCCACTAACAGTACATAATTAACGTACCATTGAACATACAATGTCCATAAAGTGATGAAATAATTTTATTTTTTTTGAAGGAATTCTGAAAAAAAAATTGAAAAAATTTGAACATTTTTTTTACAAAATCAGGTTTAAAAAGGGGGAATTCGACATGACACTAGAATGACACCTCTCCCCCACACTTAAAACCCAAAATTTTCCACAATGTTTAATTCTAAGGTGGAAGACTGTTTAATATCAAAACAGAAATAAATTTTAGCTGAAAAAAGATATAGAGGGGTAGCAATGAGGTTCAAAAATTTTCTTTGCCACACTAAAAGTGAAAGAAAATAAAAACAAAAACAGAAGAACCCAAACCCACCAACCATCACTATAAAACAAGTGTATTTACTTTTGAAAAGTTCATGCTTTGAATTTTTAAGAGCAGACAAAAGATTATTCAATATACTTCAAATAGTAGCATGATTAGCAGTGATGTGCAGCAACAATACAATGAAATTGAAAGCAATGGGTGCAAGCATGTTTAACAAATAAGCTCAAAATAATTTTTCAACAGAGTATATATTAGAAAACTAAAAACCCATGAAAGAGAACATATTAACTAGTTTCAAAAATAATTTGGAACTCCCCCACTCTTAATTCACATCATCATGCAATAAAAATGTGGAGATTAAAACAAATGGCAGTATAAAAACACTACTCACTTGAATGTGCAGATTCTTAATTCATTTTTATGCCTCACTTTATTTTCCTTGTGCATGAACTCTGGATGTGAAGTTTAAATACCTAAAAGATAAAACAATTTAACATTAGTGTTCAAGAATTTAAAACTAATATAAAATGCAACCCATAACACGAGTTTCGGAGTGTTATCCAGTGTTCTCTGATGACAGCCTCCTTCCACCATGAATGTTGCAAATGAGGCTACCACTGATCACCAGAAATATATCATCATGTTTCCTTGAATAATACATACAAAATAACACAATCTTATTATAAGGGTAACCCATATTGGTACTTTCATATCACAAACTCTCAATAAAAATACTCATCGATATTCACCACCAACCAACATCTTCCCATGATGTATAAAAATTGTTATATAACCCTTCAAAACCTCAAATCATAAATTAAATGAGTAAGAATACAAATATGATGTATTCATAAATCCACAAACCTTGATCAGATTAAAGTAACTAATTTAAATCAACATAAATATTATTTAATGTCAAGAATAATCTATTATCTAAATGATAAGTTATTAAACCTTCCCTAGATCTCAGTTCTCATTCAATACAGAGTTTAATAGAATATTCAACCAACCATAAAATACCAAGGTTTCATCATAACCACAATAATGGTAGGAGAAAAAATCATTACCACAAAAATCATCTTCCTTCATCAAAGAGTTAAAGACTGATTTATCAATCCTATAGAACCTATTAGAACAACCTTTATTATAACATATAATGAAACAATTCATTTCTATTCCTATACTTACCATGATCAAAACAACATAATCATCTAAATTTATGATATATATTCACAACATTCAAAACATCACTACCTATAGTGTGATATTTTCTTAAAACATTTCCTTGTAGCTTGTTAAATTCCCCAGTCATGTTTGTAAAAAGTGAATCAATATCCCCACCTTTAAGAGGAAAAGATAAATTTACACACCCAAGAATATCAAATCATATCAATTATCATTGTCAAATTCTTCTAAATGGATAAAAAATCAACTCATCCATGAATAAAACTTTGTTCCTCCATATTATCTTGGTTACAAGAAAAAACATTAAGTAAAAACTCCACAGAACAACATTAAAAATTTACTAATCCTTATATTTGAGTAAATTGACCACTAATTAAAGTTCTATAATATTGAAATAATGGGTCATTATCATCTTCATTTATCTTCAAATAATCACTTAAAACCAACATCCACTCTTGTATATCCAACTTCAAAGGAATGGTATTTAAGGGAATAATAGATATCATATACCATCATAAATAAGACAATGAATATATCTCTCAAGGAAAGTAAGGATATCTCTTCCACTTATCAATATTTATGCAACTAAATGTCACCAAATACCTCAATTCCACATTTGGATTCTTAATAAAACAATCATATATAGTCACTTTGAATATTTCATCACTAATTATTTACCTCATTGTAAATAACTAATCATTACATAACTTATCACTCAAGTCAGTAACAAACATGTACTCATCCGTTGACTAAATCTATGAAGTCATTACTAAAACTCACACTACAACCCCATAATATCTTGGTCCATTAATACAATATATATTATCATTATTTGATAAAAAATATAGGTCATTAATATATTTATATCATCATATTTTAGATACTATATTTTTATCTCATTATAACCATTCTTCTTCACTAGTTAAGGTGATTATATCAAAATCACTGATATTCATGCTGTTGGAACAAAAAAAAAACATTCCCCACATAATTTTTCGTGAAATATTTGATGTGATCCTCATCTAGATGACATAATTAAATTTTGTATGAAAGGATATCTTAGTGTATGAAAAATATTTAAATGGGATCTCCATGTGTTTCTTGATTTCTCATACACCAAGGGATACATCCTCAGAAACGTTACCTAATTCGATAGCGTAGCGGTGAGAAAATATTATCGAGAATGTGCCATGGATTCCATATAAATATTTTAATTAATTTTAAGGGACTTTTTTATGTATTTTTTATATGAAAAAATAAGTATACATGTATATATAGTTTCTAGGGGATAAAACATTTTGTTAGAATCAATACGATAGCTCATGAAGAAAAAATGGAAACCCAAATCAAAAGTTATGTCTATTTTAAGTTGTAATTTTTTTGAAGGAGTTTTAACAAATTTTTATTAGTGTCTGATCAAATTAAGGACACATACACATAATGAAAGAAACTTTCACACACCCTATTTAATGACTTCATACAAGCTCTGTTGATATCCTGTGGCATGCTCTGCTGATGTCCCATGTGCATGAACTCTTCTGATGTATTGTGTGCATGACCTACTAAAAACCTAAAAATGTACCTTGATGACTCCATTCATGTTCCCTCCCAATCCCCCACACAATTTACCTATTTATGTACCATGTTCACACCCTACTGATATCTTTTGAATGTTTCATACTAAATTCCCATGCACATTCCATGTTGATGCCACACATGGTATCTCATGAATACCTAGAATCTCAAGAATTTATGGGTGATTACTTCAAAGTAAAGAGAATCTAGGACTCCTTTAAATATAAAAGGACCCTCCAACGTCCCATTTTAATATGGTGGAACATAATTCTAGACCTAGAACCACATGATAATACTAAATTCCATCCTATGTGACCAAACTTACAAAACTCTCCCTTTTGTGACTTTTTAAATTAAAACCTTAGAAAAGTAATGAATACTAGGGGTATTTGGGTCATCCAAAGGATTTGTAATTAAATTCCTTCATGAAAAACCACTTCACCCAAGCCTATTAATAGGTTAGGGTGATGGAATATGAAGAGGAATGCCTCCAAGAAAGAAGGGAGAAATGACATGGTGCCCAAATTCTTTTCATCTGGAGCTATACCCAACCTTCAAGAGATCACTAGGGTGCCAAAATTTCCCAATAACCTTCTATATATAACCAAAACAAACCTTTAAGGGCTCACTAGGGTATCCCAAAAACCCATTTCCCTTTTATCTAGAGTTGGAAGCAACCTTTAATAGATCACGAGGGATCCCCACTCACCTAGGACACATACTTTAGTGAATTTACATTCTTTCACCCTAGTATCATAAAAAATTTCAATAAGGTTATACAATAAAGATGATGGTTTTATATATCCCTTATGGTCTTTGTGGACTACCCTAGGCTCAACACTTTCATATGCCACCTACTTGGGATAAACAACTCCATATGGAATTTTTTACTTCAATGGATTCGTTCTACATTTTTCATACCCAATGAAAGTGGAATTTACCAAGAACAATCATTTAAGACTCAAAACTAGTGTAATACCTAATAATTTCACATGGATTATCTTCTAAAGTAATCTATAAAAGAATAATTATTTATAAGTCCCAAAATAAACCATTTCTAGTCACTCATATATATAGGTCATAGTTGTACAACCTAAAAATGATAGACATAATAGTCAAGGATACATGACAATAAAAGGAAAACCATTCATCATGAATACATAAACATAAAAGAAACCAAATTAGTCTTTATCACATGGTATTAAAAGGTATGAAGTTTATTAATACCAAGAGATTTTTTAGAGGTATTGAAATATGAAGTTATTTTGAACTTATGAAGATTGTTGTAATCAAGGGAGAGTTTTCTAAAATCATGTTTTGAATAAGAATCCATTTAATGGTTGTTTGTTAAAGAGAATAATATATATGAATAGAATGGAGTTTATATGTTTATGTTTTTCTTTTTATAATCAATATATAAATCATGTTCAAAATAAATTATAATAAATTTTATAATTTTATCGGAAGGATGTTAATAATTTTAGAGGTGTTTGAAAGAAGTTTGGAGTTTATTAAAATAATTTTAGATGTTTTTAGATATAATAATATTTGGGTTTACAATTTAGAAAACTCTTTAATATGGAGGAGTAACTTTTCTCATATGAAATGGTCACTATGGTTCTGAATATATTGGATCTAAAAAATGTAAAAGTTCTTAATAAATAAAGGTTTATATGATAATTTTTAAAGGTTGATTCGAGGTAAATTTAATACATTAATATTGATCTACATAATATGTAAGGGTTGATATGTGACAACATAAATACATACTGATGACTATTATGATATATAATGGTTATCTAAAGTTTTCCAAAGATATATAAGGTTAAATCTACAATATAGAGTGATACGTAAGGTTTACATAATTTTCTCAAAAAAAATAGAGTTCTATGAACTTGAGATGTAGTTGAAAAATAATTTATTAGAAACTATCTTTTTATGATCTGAATGTCTCATAGAGGATAGATCTCATCCTATAATCCATATTAATAAATCAAAGGTGATTAAAAAGGATCTGATAATCTGAGGGCTCGGATTTGAATGAGAATAAGTTAAAAAGTAGTTGAAAGTAATTATTTTTATGAATTTAAAATTTAAAATTTGAACTTTAATAGGTAATATTGTAAGATCCCATGTTTTTATGAGTTGAAAATTCAATAAGGAATATGAATTTTATTTACTGGAGGGGTTAAATTTTGAAGTGAGACTCAGAATGGAAATATGAGTGCTGGAATGAAACAAGGTGCTGTTTTTATATGAGGAATATGGTTTTGGCGGAAGCTTGGGTGTTCAGATAATTCTACAAATCTTTGGGATAAGTTTAGGAAGTTTTGTTCTATTTTGGGCAGGTGTTAAGTTTTTTGTGCATGTTATAGAGGAAACCATGTGAAATATTGATAATAAGTGTATTTTTAGTTCATTTTGAACCAATAAAAATTAAGTTTTAGGGTTAGAGAAAAATTTGGGGTAAATCATACAAGCCAATGAAGAAACCTTGTATGACAACCCTGCTTTTTATTACAACTTAAACATGCTTTATTAAATATAACTTCACTTGATACAACAAATAATATCGAGAGGTTTAGTGTCTTTGGGGCTTAGGATCACTACATAAAAACTTTAAACTTGAAATACAACATCTTTATTGAAAACTTCCTTTACATGACCACTACATTCCTTCGTACTTAGCATTGCATGGGATAACCTGAGGACATGCATAAGAAAAGGGTGAGATATAAAGCCCAGTAAGGGAGTACACAATGAATAACATGAGGAGTACAATACATGTTAGGCAATAGGAACATCAATAGAGCATAAAAGAAACATGAACATAAAGGCGTGATAAAGCATGATAATCATAACATGGAAATGTGGCAACAACACTTAACATTGAATTAGCATGAGCCAAGGCTCATTGCACATGGAGCATGAGTAAACCCTCATTACACTTGAAGCACGAGTAAACCCTCGTTGCACTTGAATTATCATGAGTCAACACTCATTGCACATGACGTATCATGATACTATATTTTACCCAATGCATTGGAGCGCTATAAGGGCGCACCCTTCTTAAACATTTCATTTCATGCATAAGTGTGCCACATGGATCATAAAACATGGATTCATAAAACATAAACATTTATTCCACGATAAAGGAATGTGGAATTAATACATGAAACTTTATAATCAATTAGTAAATGTGCATAAAAGTGAATACCCTTGATGGAGAAATGGGCATGGTATTCACTACACAATGATATTGGCTTAGAAAATCGGTGTGATTTCGGCAGCGTAACGGCGTGACATAAGAATTCATAAAAAAATGGTTGATGAGAGAGAAAGGGGTTCCTCATCATATTTACACGTAATTGACAGTAAGGAGGTCATATAGATACATGTCCCAACAATTGAAAATGAATTTAGATTCATGATACAAAAGTATTGCTTGAATATAGAAGGGGAGAAAAAGGTTCCTTTCGGAATTTCGACATAGTAACGGGTGTACATGGGAGGCATTTAATGAGAGAGAAAGGGGTCTCCCATCATTAAAACAATAAGAGGGAAGTATGGGAGAGGTTAGAAACCATACCCCAACATTCATAATTGAAATTAAAAGGGCAATACAACTTAAAGAAAATTGAAAAAAATGAGAAAGGAAGAAAAAACCCTTACTTGGAAGTGTGCTTCCAAAGGCTAGAGAGAGGCTTGTGAGAGGCTTCTTGGGAGCTTGGGGCACTTTGATAGGATTATAGAGAGAGTAGGGAAGAGTTTTGACGAACTAAAAGGGATTTGAGTGAGGAGGAAGTGGGAGCTTGGGTGGGTTTAAATAGGAAAGGTGAGGGAATTCTTTATTATTTAGGTTTGGGACCCCTTATATTAAAATAATCCAAACCACAAACCATCCCATGGTATTTGCCCATGGTTTCTGGAAAAGGAAAGAGGAAAAAAATATTTTACAAGGACAAGGTCCGAACTTATTAAAAAATTAGGGTTGCTTATGTGGAGGTGAGTCACACTCCCATGGAAATTAATTTAAAAAGGCAAAGTGTTGAATAAGTCTTGAGGGCTCCATTAATGCTTTGAAAAGTAAGTCAAACAAACCCAAAACCTCATTATTTTAATGATAAAACACATATTGTCCGAACATAAGGATTATGGTATTTTATTACATCATCATTGGGTCATTATGATGTCATAAAACACATTATATATTTAAATGGTATTTAATTTTTACCCAAAAATTTGACTGTCTCAGAAAATTATGAAAAATTCACCGTTGGATAATTTAGGCGTCCTGATTCCAAAAATAATATTTATTTTATCTAAATAATTTTCTAAATATGTGAATTTTCACTTTTAAAATAAAAACCGACATTTATAAAAAAAATCACGGGTTTTGACAGAAATGGCTTTCAAACCTTAATAAAAATTTTAATTGCATTCATAAAATTATAAGATCATTTATACTTAATAAAAAATTAATTTAATATTAATAATAATATTTTATAAAAATATTTATTTAATTCAAAAATCCTTTAATTTAATAAAATATAATTCTTAATTAAATAATAACTAAAAACACCATTTGTACTTTAAAAACTAATTACAATGTATCAAAAATGACTAGAAATTATATTCATTATTATATACAAAAAATAATGTACATGAACATGGTGCTACTTATTTGTTACATAACCCCTTAAAATAGCCGCATAAGACCTAAGGGTAAGGTGTGCGATGGTGACAGACTCTTGGGGCGGCTCGGATAACATCGCTCGAGTGGTAATCTCTGTCAACTTCCACTTTTCCCATAGACGGTCCCGTTCGAGCTTGACATAATGAAGCTCAGCTTGGGCTTGGTCAAGGGCGAAGCCCAAAGACGACACCTCTTTTCCGAGCTCCGACAAATGGGCTTCGTATGGGGAAATTCTACTGGATGAGTCCATCGCTTCCTTTGTCTGTGTAAAATTGGGTTCTTTAATGCCATATATTTATACTACTCAAGTGATCACTGTTCAACGACTATAAAAGTAACAGTCACAAATCTTAACGTAAAACTAGAGAAGTTGACATCTTATAAAAACATTTTTCATAAAGAAACATTTAACTAGATCAAGAGAGATGTTCCATTAATGAAACTTTGGGTCGTTACAATATTCCCCCCTTAAGAAATTTTTCCCTCGAAATTTTCCTTTTCCCACACTAAAACAACTGTGGGTAACTCAACTTCATCATATCCTCCGACTCCCAAGTTGCTTCTTCAAACTTGTGGTTTCTCCACAACACCTTGACGAGGGGCATTGTCTTATTTCGTAGAACTTTTTCTCTATGATCTAAGATCTTCACTGGTTGCTCCTCATAAGAAAGATCATCTTCCAATTGTACCACCTCGGAAGAGAGTACATGTGAAGGGTCCGGTATGTACTTCCTTAAGAGGGATACATGAAAGACATCATGCACCTTGGCCATAGTAGGTGGATGTTCTAGTCGATAGGCCACAACCCCAACACGATCAAGAATCTCGAAGAGGTCGATGTACCTTGGACTTAACTTCCCTTTCTTTCCAAACCTCATGACCTTCTTCCACGGAGATATGCATAAAAACACCATGTCTCCGACTTTAAACTCAAGGTCTCGTCGATGATTATCTGCATAACTCTTCTGTCGACTTTGGGCTGCCTTAATATGCTGCTGAATGGTTTTCACCTTCTCTACCATTTCTTCGACCATTTCTGGTCCAATCAGCTTACGTTCACCGACCTCATCCCAACATGCTGGTGTTCTACACCTTTTCCCATATAGGGCTTCATATGGTGCCATTTGGATGCTCGAGTGGAAACTATTATTATAAGAGAACTCAACTAGAGGAATATGTTGATCCCATCCTCCTTTAAAGTCCATTGAGAATGCTCTCAACATATCCTAAAGTGTTTGGATAGTCCGCTCGGATTGGCCATCAGTTTGAGGATGATAGGCCGTACTGAAGTTCAGTTCATTATTCAGAGCTTGTTGAAGACTCTTCCAAAACTTAGAGGTGAATCTTGGATCTCGGTCAGAAACAATAGATAGTGGTACTCCATGCAACCGTACCACATCCCCGATATATATCCGTGCCAGTTGATCCGAAGAGAAATCCTCTCGAATAGAAATGAAGTGTGAAGTATTTGTAAGATGATCCACAATAACCCATATTTCATTGTTTCCTTTGGATGTCCTTGGAAGTCCAGTGAAAAAGTCCATGGTGATGTTCTCCCATTTCCATTCTAGTATGAGAAATGGTTGCATCATCCCCTTAGACTTCTGCCTCTCTGCCTTCACTTGCTGACACACCAGGCACTTTGATGTATATTCAACGATCTCCTTCTTCATATTATCCCACTAAAAGTTTTCTCAGAGATCTCGATACATCTTTGTGCTCCCTGGGTGAATAAAGAAATTTGAACTATGTGCATCATCCAAAAGTTCCTTCTTCATCTCCGAACTTGATGGAACACATAGTCTTTTCCAAAACCGCACAATTCCTTCTTCATTAACATTAAACTCTGAGGATTTTCCCTTTTTGATAGCTTCCACTTTTTCTTGGATTCCTGCATCATCCTTCTGAGCATCCTTTAACCTTTCCAAAAGAGATGGTTGAGCAATCATTTGTGAAAGGATTGATGATGTTCCCTTCTTTATGATTCCCACATCCATCTTCATTAAGTCTGAGAAGATTGGATACTTCTCAATTCTCATCATTGATAGAATCGCTGGATCCTTTCTACTTAGGGAATCCGCCACCTTGTTCGCCTTCCCAGGGTGGTAATGTATTGAACAGTCATAATACTTTATGAGCTCTATCCATCTTCTCTGGCGCATATTAAGCTCTTTCTGTGTGAATATATATTTAAGACTCTTGTGGTCAGTATATATCTCACATTTCTCTCCATAGAGATAATACCGCCAGATTTTAAAGGCAGTGATCACTGCCGCCAACTCCAGATCATGCATTGGATAGTTTCACTCATGGATTTTCCACTACCTTGAGGCATAGGATATCACTTTATCATTCTGCATCAGCACACATCCTAAGCCCTTCTTCGAAGCATCACTGAATACCACAAAAAGCTCCCCGCTTGTGGGTAAAGTGAGCACGGGTGCAGTGATAAGCATCCTTTTCAACTCCTTGAATCTTTCTTCGCATTCATCACTCCAAGAAAACTTTACTCCCTTTCGAGTTAGCTTGGTAAGAGGGTTGGACAATCATGAGAAATTTCTCACAAATCGTCGATAATATCCAGCTAACCCCAAGAAGCTACGGATATCAGTTACAGATGTTGGCCTCGGCCATCCCTCAATTGCATCTGTTTTGGAGGGGTCCACAGATATCCCATTGCTTGTGATGATATGGCCCAAGAATGAGACCTCCTTCAACCTGAACTCACACTTGCTGTACTTGGCATAAAGCTTCTCCTTGCGCAAAGTCTCCAGTACAGTTCTTAAATGCTCCTCATGGTCCTCCTTGGTTTTGGATTATATTAGAATATCATCTATAAATACTACCACAAATTTGTCTAGGTAATATCTAAAGACTCTATTCATAAATTCCATTAATATTGTTGGAGTATTGGTGAGTCCGAAAGGCATTACTATGAATTCATAGTACCCGTACCTTGTACGAAAAGCAGTCTTGGGGATATCTTCCTTCTTCACCCTTACTTGATAATATCCCGACCGCAAGTCCACCTTGGAGAAGTATTGTGCTCCACGCAGCTGATCAAACAAGTCATCGATTCTTGGGAGAGGATACTTGTTCTTTATCGTGATTTTGTTAAGTTCACGATAATCGATGCAAAGCCGCATTGACCCATCCTTCTTCTTGATGAAGAGGACTGGTGCACCCCATGGTGATGCACTTGGGCGTATAAACCCTTTATCCAGATTCTCCTGTAGTTGTTTCTTCAGCTCTTCAAGCTCAACAACAGCCATTCTATATAGAGTCTTGGATATTGGTAGCTCCCCAGGTATAAGTTCAATTGAGAAATCAATATCTCTTTTTGGAGGAAGACCAAGAAGTTCCTCGGGAAATACTTCAGCGAATTCCCTCACAATAGGCATTTCTTCAAGGGTGGTTTCTTCCTTGGAATCAATCATCTGAGCCAGATATGCGTGCTCATAAGGCAGTAATATCCATGCTTGAGATGATGTAGCTAAAGGAGATTCATCTTCCTCCTGACACTTGTAAAGAATCGGGGGTCGATTCTCCATATGAAGTGTGATTTCCCTCTCCCGAAAATTTATGTTGGCTCTATATCAGGAAAGCCAATCCATGCCAAGAATTGCATCAAATTCCACCAAAGGGAGTATGACGAGGTTCTCCGGGAAATTCAATCCACAGATTATAACAGGGGAGGACTTATACTCATGGGATGCAATGATTTCCCCATTTTCCGTACTCACCGACATCTTTACTTCCATGATTTGTGGTGGTGCAGGGATTCTTCTACTAAACTTTTGAGATATAAAAGAATGCGTAGAACCTGAATCAAAAAGTACGTTCGCTATTCTTGAATGAATAACTAGCGTACCTGTCACCACTTCGTTTTCGGGGTTCACTTCGGCAGAAGTGATGGAAAAAGTTCTTCCTTGCTGTCTTGGAGGTTGCTGGTTGCCTCCGATAACCCTTGGATTAGGGCACTGATTTGAAAAATGACCCGGTTCTTTGCATTTGTAGCATTGAACAACGTGTTGAGGTTCGAACGGAGCATTCCTCTCCTCTATCGTAGCCGCGGGTCCTTCTTGCTGACAGTTAACAGCTAGGTGCCCTTATCTTCCACACTTGAAGCATTTTCTTGTCCCCCTAAGGCAATCTCTAGGGTGCTTCTTTCCACACTTTTGGCAAGTGGGGTGCTGGAACTTCTTAGCGCCATTGTATTTATCCATCGGACCACCATCATTGAAGTCCACCTTATGCTTCTTGTCCCCATGATACCCCTGTGATTCTTCGATCTCCATTTCAACCTTGAGGGCACATCGGACAATTTCCTCATAGCTGTCGAAGTCACGGATCGCTAATGCTTTCCGCAAGCTAGGCTTCATCCCACCAAAGAAGCGGTCAAACTTGCATTCAAGGGTAACGACAAAGCCAGAAGCGTATCGTGCAAGCCTTGTGAAGTTTTCCTCGTACACTCCCACATATTCTTCATCTTTCTGTTTGAGGGAAAGGAAGTCCCTTTCCATCTTAAGACGGAGGGTGCGTGGAAAATATTTATCAAAAAAACATCTTCCGGAATTCCTTCCATTCCAAAGCCTCAATCTCATCCCCAGGCTTCGTATTTTTGATCAACGTCCACCATTGATCAGCTTCACCCTCCATACGATAAGCCGCCAGAAGAACCTTCTCTTTTTCATAGCATTGGAGGATGGAGAATATCTTTTCAGTGGAGTTGATCCATTGTTCAGCGATCGTGGGATCGAATGATCCACTAAAAGTATGAGGACTTTGTCTCATGAAGCTCTCAATAGCGACTTGTTCTTTATTAGGGGGGGGTTGAACGTTCCTCTTGACCAGTGTTTCTATTCAAAACTTGAGTTAGATGAGAGAGAAGCGTGACAAAGTTCGCGATTTCCGCTCCCATTGGATTGAGCATCTCATAAGTACAATCATCACACTGATCTTCACAACAGTTGTTAGCCCGAGTTCTCCTATTACCGACCATTGGCTGGAATAAAAGGAAAGTTAGGGGTAACACATAAAGGGTAATCCAAAGACAAAAGTTGATGACTTATAAATAAACTTTAATCTCTTTAACTCATGAGTCTATAGGATTCAATCTAGGGTTTTCATGATCTTCCTTCTAACATATATTCTTAGGGGAATTTTCCCTTAATAAGGGTTCATACTAACATTGTGAATTTATCAAAACATATCCCCCGGGAGTGTCGTAACCAAGAGTGCAGCAAGGCCCGTTGTTGTGCACCAGTTCCTGTTCGAGTCTAGCTCAAAGCGGTGTTTTCGGGTTTTACCCCTAGGATACATCTGTGCCAAAGCCGCCTATACCTTCTCGTATCCAGACAGGGATGTATTTGTTAGATAAACCACTTACTTAGTATTTACCAAAACTTAGGGATGTTTTTATTATACTTAGTCTTGTATCTAAGGCTTTACTAGGGTTTCCTAATCCCAAAAATAACTAAACCTATCCTCTGATACCAACTATGACAACCCTGCTTTTTATTACAACTTAAACATGCTTTATTACATATAACTTCACTTGATACAACAAAGAAGATTGAGAGGTTTAGTGTCTTTGGGGCTTAGGATCACTACATAAAAACTTTAAACTTTAAATACAACATCTTTATTGAAAACTTCCTTTACATGACCACTACATTCCTTCGTACTTAGCATTGCATGGGATAACCTCAGGACATGCATAAGAAAAGGGTGAGCTATAAAGCCCAGTAAGGGAGTACACAATGAATAACATGAGGAGTACAATACATGTTAGGAAATAGGAACATCAATAGAGCATAAAAGAAACATTAACATAAAAGCATGATAAAACATGGTAATCATAACATGGAAATGTGGCAACAACACTTAACATTGAATTAGCATGAGCCAAGGCTCATTGCACATGGAGCATGAGTAAACCCTCATTGCACTTGAAGCACGAGTAAACCCTCGTTTCACTTGAATTAGCATGAGTCAACACTCATTTCACATGATGTATCATGATACTATACTTTACCCAATGCATTGGAGCGCTATAAGGGCACACCCTTCTTAAACATTTCATTTCATGCATAAGTGTGCCACATGGATCATAAAACATGGATTCATAAAACATAAACATTTATTCCACGATAAAGGAATGTAGAATTCATACATGAAACTTTATAATAAATTAGTAAATGTGCATAAAGGTGAATACCCTTGATGGATAAATGGGCATGGTATTCACTACACAATGATATTGGCTTAGAAAATCGGTGTGATTTCGGCAGCGTAACGGCGTGACATAAGAATTCATAAAAAAATGGTTGATGAGAGAGAAAGGGGTTCCTCATCATATTTACATTTAATGTACAGTAAGGAGGTCATATAGATACATTTCCCAACAATTGAAAAGGAATTTAGATTCATGATACAAAAGTATTGCTTGAATATAGAAGGGGAGAAAAAGGTTCCTTTCGGAATTTCGGCATAGTAACGGGTGTACATGGGAGGCATTTAATGAGAGAGAAAGGGGTATCCCATAATTCAAACAATAATAGGGCAGTATGTTAGAGGTTAGAAACCATACCCCAACATTCATAATTGAAATTAAAAGGGAAATACAACTTAAAGAAAATTGACAAAAATGAGAAAGGAAGAAAAAACCCTTACTTGGAAGTGTGCTTCCAAAGGCTAGAGAGAGGCTTGTGAGAGGATTCTTGGGAGATTGGGGCACCTTGAGAGGATTCTAGAGAGAGTAGGTCAGAGGTTGGACGAACTCCAAGGGCTTTGAGTGAGGAGGAAGTGGGAGCTTGGGTGGGTTTAAATAGGAAAGGTGAGGGAATTCTTTATTATTTAGGTTTGGGACCCCTTATATTAAAATAATCCAAACCACAAACCATCCCATGGTATTTTCCCATGGTTTCTGGAAAAGGAAAGAGGAAAAAAATATTTTACAAATCCAAGGTACGAACTTATTAAAAAATTATGGTTGCTTATGTGGAGGTGAGTCACACTCCCATGGAAATTAATTTAAAAAGGCAAAGTGTTGAATAAGTCTTGAGGGCTCCATTAATGCTTTGAAAAGTAAGTAAAAAAAAACCAAAACCTCATTATTTTAATGATAAAACACATATTGGCCGAAAATAAGGATTATGGTATTTTATTACATCATCATTGGGTCATTATGATGTCACAAAACACATTATATATTTAAATGGTATTTAATTTTTACCCAAAAATTTGACTGTCTCAGAAAATTATGAAAAATTCACCGTTGGATAATTTCAACGTCCTGATTCCAAAAATAATATTTATTTTATCTAAATAATTTTCTAAATATGTGAATTTTCACTTTTAAAATAAAAACCGACATTTATAAAAAAATTCACGGGTTTTGACAGGAATGGCTTTCAAACCATAATAAAAATTTTAATTGCATTCATAAAATTATAAGATCATTTATACTTAATAAAAAATTAATTTAATATTAATAATAATATTTTATTAAAATATTTATTTAATTCAAAAATCCTTTAATTTAATAAAATATAATTCTTAATTAAATAATAACTAAAAACACCATTTGTACTTTAAAAACTAATTACAATGTATAAAAAATGACTAGAAATTATATTCATTATTATATACAAAAAATAATGTACATGAACATGGTGATACTTATTTGTTACATAACCCCTTAAAATAGCCACATAAGACCTAAGGGTAAGGTGTGCGATGGTGACAGACTCTTGGGGCAGCTCGGATAACATCGCTCGAGTGGTAATCTCTATCAACTTACACTTTTCCCGTAGACGGTCCCGTTCGAGCTTGACATAATGAAGCTCAGCTTGGTCTTGGTCAAGGGAGAAGCCCAAAGACGACACCTCTTTTCCGAGCTCCGACAAATGGGCTTTGTATGGGGAAATTCTACTGGATGAGTCCATCGCTTCCTTTGTCTGAGTAAAATTGGGTTCGTTAATTCCATATATTTATAATACTCAAGTGATCACTGTTCAACAACTATAAAAGTAACGGTCACAAATCTTAACGTAAAACTAAAGAAGTTGACATCTTATAAAAACATTTTTCATAAAGAAACATTTAACTATATCAAGATGGATTTTCCATTAATGAAACTTTGGGTCGTTACACCTTGTGAGGTGGTGGAGAGCCTAAGGAATAGTACATGATCTATGCATTATTTTAGACGAATAATTTTCCTTACTTCAAAGGATCATTAGTACTAATAGAATTGTTGGAACATGGTTTTTGAAACCATGTAGCCTAACCATGTGAGGCATTTTGTGCTACCCATTGAATAGAACATAGTTGGCACATGATTTAAAAAACTATATGGCCAAACCAAATGGCTACCCAAAATTTAATTAAAAGGGGGAAATGGCCAAAATCCCCCCTGTGGTTTTTATACACTCCTACCACTTCCTCCCTCATTATATGTGAATATACCAAGGGTTACCTCAACCCCTTACTCATTCTATAACCCTTGATTTGGGGGTGCATTTATGGCGACATTTGGGAATTTATGAGGTTAGAATCACCTTCTGACAACCTATTCTCTCTTAATTATTCCTCCTCTCTAATTTTAAAGTTCTTTGAATTAGGTTTTGATGACCATTATACCAGAGAATAGTGGGATCATCTATTTCTCATAGATCGTCTGGCTGTATTGCATAGAGAAGATCCTAAGATGACTTTGTTATGTATTTTCATGGAGTTTCATTAAGGTATGAATTCATAGTAAATATTTTTAGGTTTTATTACTAATGAATTAATTTAATTATTTGATTTAATGGTGTCACTACTTATTAATTTTCCTGATAATGGTGTCAAATGTCCGTTGTGGACCACCCATGGCAGTTACTTGGAGTTTAGATAAGATGTTAGCACCCAATGAGATTGGTGACCATTATTCCATTGTAAATTAAATAGTTTAGTTAATTTTTAAATGATGAGATTGATTTTTTGTTTTTTCTTGGCCTAAGGTTAGATCTTGGGTGGCTGGATCGAGATCTTTTGGACACTGAGGAGTTTGTAAGGGTCTTGGATGGGCCTTGGTAAAGCTACTAGAACTTGGAATTTTTTGCTAAAGCTTCATTAACGAGGTAGGACAACTAATAGATTTACCAAAATCTTGTTAATTTATTTACATGTGTATGTGATATTTTCCATAAATCCCATATATGGTATGTTTTATTCCTTAGTTTATTAAATGGTGTTGGGATTTAAAATAATAATCTAGACCTTCCACATATCCTGTCAGATCTATTGGTGTTTATAATACCAAACTTATAGCCTCCCATGGGGTGTTCAATTTCTTTAAAATCATAAACTAGGGTCTTAAAGGGAAAATTAGGTCATGTATGAGATTAACCTAGTTAAGATCATAGATTTGCTTGGTTAAAGGGTTAAGATCTACTTGGTTGGTATTGGGAATGAATATTTAATTATATTTTGAAAGGATGAATTGGAATGTTTTTATGTGATAAAATATTATGAAATACTTAAGAGGCCTTTGAAATTATTTTCACCATGTGAATTAGGTTTTGAACATGTTTTTGGTTTTGAAATGGGGAAATCTATGTTTGAAGTGGATTTTATTTTAAAGTTGGGTATTGAATGCCTAATATTTTTAAGGAGGGGTTTTAGTGTGAATTTCAAAATGTTGATTTGAAAAGGGTGTGTGGTATATCCAATGGAAAAATTAGTTAATGTATCTATTAATGATTTTTCTAGGTATAAAGGATTTGTACATTTTTTGAATGTTTTGGAAGGTCAATATGTTGAACCTTAGTAACTAAGAAATGATGGAATGGTTTAAGTTCCAGACTGACACTCCATGCATAGTTAGTATACTATATGAACTAGGTTTCAGAATAAGGCTCTCAAAACTGATAGTATGATCTATGGTTTAATTTCCAGACTAATTAACTAGGCACACTAGTATACCAGATAGAATGGATAGTGTACGTATTCTCTAGAACTATGGTTTAGGTGATGGACTAATGCCTTGAGAACTACTGTTCTTATGTATAAGTGGATACTGTACTAATGATTCAGGTACTGTAGTTATGTTATTTGATTAAAATTTTATTCATGATGCTCCGTATTGGTATCGATAGATTTATACAAGGTTTAGGTATTGGATCCAGGTTCTAGGAACGATTGATTTTGATACATGGTTGAGATGCCAGACTGACACTCTGGGAATAGATAGAACAAGAACATGAGATAGATACCTTGGTTTTATTATTTATTCTTTAATGATTTGGATGATGGATGAAAATACCCTTATTTTATTTAAAGTATATTTCACCACATGTGTTATGATTTAGAAAATCATTTTTGGTTGATACAGTTTGGTTGGCTTGGGTGTTGCTTCAAAACCCAAGGGCCAAAAATTTAATCACTAAATGGTTGTTTTGATACACACATTATATTATATACTATTTTTTATTCCATTATTTATCTGCATACACTGATTATATGAATGGCATTGCTTTAGACACTATTGGTGGTGGCCCAATGAGTTGTACTCACACCCTACTCAGGCCTCCACTACACATGGGTTCCCAAGAAACTATCACACATTTATTATAATAAAAGGTTTGGGTTGAGACCTATGGCTTATTTTACATGGTTGGGCTTGATATGGAATCAGGAAACTAGATAAGGTTTGTTTTGGATGTGTAGAAGAGCCTCTTTTTCTTGGATTTTTATTTTTTAGCATGTTATATAACTATCCCAATGGGAGGTGAGTTGTATGGATGTTTTGGCTGTTCGGGCCTTACTGCATTTCATTAGCTGTATATCCATGTTATATTTATATAATTATGTTTCATTATGTCTAGTTTTTCTTCCATACACTCTGATGTGTGTAGTGATTTATTATTATATTATTATTGAACACTCAAATATGGGGGTATAACCTCCTCACATATATTAGAACCCCACTGATAGATAACAACCTTTGGAATATGAGGAGGTGTGTCTGAGGTCGTATGGAATATCAAACTAGGGAACCAGTTTAGTGTATCTCAGGCCAATATGTTACAAAGTGGTATTAGAGACATTAATTTCCTTTTATTTTACTATTTGGGATTTGGTAGATTGTATATATAATAATTTTTTAAAGCCTTGTAATGGATATTGGGATGGTGTATTGTGAACACCTATTTTGGTAAGAAGTCTAGGTTACCAAGGAATAAGATTGATGTTCTTAGTATTTGATTTTATAATTGTTTATAATTTTTACCTTGTATGATGAATATGTTGTTTATATGGTTTGTTTTATGATGTATTTATGGATCTTGGATAGTTGTAAGGAGAATAGTTCTTTAGCCTTGATTCTTGGACTGTGGAGGCAAGGGGTATCTCAAGCATCATGGTAGGTAAGTAGGATCCACATGTTATAGGCCTACTAGTGTGTGTTTTTTAAAGATAGAGTCTCAATTGATTAAATTTTCAAAAACTACTCGTATGGGGGTTTCCCATATAAGTACTTGGTGTCATTCTACTTAGTTGAGTCGACAGGTATATGAATCTCTTTTTGAGGGATAGTTATATAGATCTATGGCGTGACACTCAATGATGGGGATGCTGATGCAACTCATGCACAACATGTGAATTGAATATGGTGTGTCAACATGGTTTGAGTATATGATCATTGGACCATTGTGGGATATTTTTTCAAGATCTTTTGTGTGGTCTGGTCTTTCAGAGAGTAGTTTGATATGCCGATGCTTAGAGGGTATTAGTGACCAAGGTGTGGGAAGTTGGTTTGGAATAAGATATATTTTATATATGAGACCCTATAGATGAGTTTTTTTACATCTTAATGTATTGTGAAATTGGGATGAGAGCATGTTTCATACCCCATGAGTCATGACCTTCTATGAGTTGGACTAGACCTAGGTGGATGGACCTAGTGGGTTGTCATAAAACATGACTGGTGGGTCCAGTTGGGAGAGCCCAATGACCTTCTTTGATGTCACTCCAGTTTAGGGAGTTGCTTTTATTTGACCTTTGAGGGTGACTCGTGAGAGGGGTCATATGAGTTCTGTGAGCCTTTAGGTGTGTGAGTCATAGGTAGATACTTTATAATCTTGATAGAGGTTCACAAAGGGTGATACCTGGTATGGAGTTTAGGTGTGTTCAATACTTATGTTTTTGAGAAATATCACCTATGTTATAGTATTTAACCTTATAGTTGGTTTCTATAGGGGAAGGCTTATCCAGGTACCTATAACAAGTAATAGTTGTGAAGGTAGGATGTGCCTGATGGTTATGAGATGGAATGAGAGCACAAGAGGTGCTATAGGGTAAGTGGTTTCAGGCGTGCGAGTTTACTTGTGTAGAAATTGTAGAGGGGAGGTGGACTTGATTCATTCATAGAGGAGTGAACAAGTGTTGTATATTGATAATGATATCCATAAGAGGGTTTTGGTATGAGGAACATTGATATGTCCAGTTTTCTTGATATGAAAATCACTTAGAGTACTCATTCTTCGTTGGAACGTGTGGTTTCTAAGGTAAGGCCTAATTAAGTACCTCACCCAGTCATCTTTGGATATTTCTTTGGGAATGATTTAAGAGAATGAGTGAATCCTATGGAACTTTTGAACAATTATTGGGTTTTCTCTAGTCATGCATGTTTTTTTGTATTATGGAGTTTCATTTTGTTTTGGAAAGAACCAAGGGTACTCTTCATTGGTTGAGATGAGAATGTGAGGTAGGCATGGCCAGTGGATAGGGATTGTGAGTTGATTTTTCATGAGATGTGAATCATAAGAATCATAAATAGGTTTTCTTGGTTAGGTTACACAAGAGTATGTAATAGTTAAGTGTTAATGGGATCTTGGAGGTATGAATGTGTAGTGATGCACTGTTCCATTTGGATTTTGGATCAGACATCATGGTAGTGTACACCTAAGGACTTGAGTTAAGTGGGTATCCATTTGTAAGATGAGAAATGATGTTGGTGTGGTGAGATTCTTGTGGGTAGGAAGAATCATGATCTTTTAATGGATTTGAAATGTCCTTATAGTTAAAGGTTACATGATAAATGGATGAGTTGTGGTTGTATTATCTAATGACATATTATCACACTCTTAGTCTAGATAATATCTTTCCAAAAATCTTAACATAATATTGAGTATGATGATAAATCATTGTTTATACACCAAGATATGTAAACATGTTTTCTAATTTGATGAAGCGACTCCTTGGAGGTAGAAATTTTTGAGAGGTGTAAGAAAATCTATAGAGTGGTAAGTATACCATTGGACATTTGTGAATAAGATCCTTATGATGGACTAGATGTGGGTGAATGTCATGGGGGATGTTCACAAAATCTGGGATTGATTGGTGGTTGGAATTTCATTTTTTCACTTTAGTGAGAGTGAGATGGCCACATCTAATTCCCAGGTTGGCAATGAATGGAACTTGGTCTATGGATATTGGTGTTTCTTGAGTGAGGGAGTGACAATGACAATATTATGTTATAGAGTGACATGTCAGTCACAAAGGTACAACCCTTATGTTGGAAGTGTTTTAAGTGTGTAGAATTGGAAGTGGATCAGTCATGTTGGTATTGTGATGCTAGCATGGAATCGATGAGGTGTGTGTATGGATTATGTTGGGAATTATATATGGAAATTAGTTATGGTGTATGATCTATTCAAGCCTTAGATTCAAGTTTGAAGTGGTTCTATAAAGTAATCAAAGGTGATTATGTTGGAGGTGCGGTAGAGAATGGTTATAGTTTTGGGTCAGTGGAGGATCTAATTGAAGAATCTCACCAAGAGTCAAGTCTGGAATCCAGTGGGTATTTTTAGGTGGTCATGGAATACCTATGGGAACAAATGCATTGTGATTAGTTGAGATGATGATGTGTAGATATTTGGAACTAGAATTTTTCAGGATGATTCATTCGAGGATAGCCTAACCTGGGTTAGTATATAAAATAGATATAGTAATTTTCAAACCACCTTTGGTGGGTCATATTATAAATGATGGATGCATTTCAGAAAACAAACCCGACCTTTGAGGAAAATTCTATTTATTCTTAGTTCATGCATGGATAGTAGGAAAGCATCCACTCCAGTTGGGTTTTGATGATGATTGAGGGTGGTTATGATGATCATAATTCTCTTGGATGTTTGTGAGTGGTATATTGGGAACCACACTGGGCGCATTGTGGGAGCATGAGTTTGAGTTTCTATTGGGAGTTTTTGATGGTGGAGGTTTCAATAATCCAATGTTAGTGGTTGTAAGCATATTCTATGGTGGGGATCACTATAGCTCAGATAAGTGATTAGATGATGAAATAATTGGTTTTTTGATTGGATAGTCTTGAGTAAGCTCCATATTAGTGTTTCAATTTTAACAATGGGTGTTGGATCAGGTTTTAGTTGGTTGAGTTCCTTGAATTGGAGATTTTTACTTGGTTTTCTTTTAGGAATTTGGAAATTGAATGATGACATTGTCTATTACTGATAATTGATGTAGGTTGGGTGGTGTAGATGGATAAACATAGAGACTTATCTATGATGATATGTATTTTATAGGGGAGATTTTAAGATCTCATATCCATACAAGTTAAAATTTCTATAAGGAATTTGAATATTCATTTATTGGAGAGGTTAAATTTTGAAGAAAGACGCAACATGGAAACTTGAGTGTTATAATGAATTATGGTGATATTTTGGAAAATGAATGAGGCTCAGGAGGTATCATGGGTCTTCATATTATCCTTGGGGGATCTGGGTTAAGTTTGAGGATGTTTTGGTCTATTTTTACTTGGTCCACATTTTAGAAGAAACCATGTGAAACCTTGTTGCTTAGGATTTTTTTAGTATATTTTGAACTAAGTATAATTATGTTTCACAATTAGAGCATGGTTTAGGGTAAAATATGCTAACCAATGGAGAAACTGTGTGAGGTGGTATAGATCCTAAGGTATATCACATGGTTTACAACCGGTTTTAGGAAAATCATACACCTTGTTGTAGAGCGGAGGTAGTGCTTATAGCACAACTGGTTCATAGATTGTCCAACTATAAATCCTAACCATGCAAGGCATTTTTTGAATCCAAGTAAAGGGCGCAAGGTTGGTTATTGGTTTTTTAAACCATGTGGTCAAACCATGGGGATTCCTATACTTTCATTTAAAGGGGTAATAACCAAAATTCCCCCTCATATTTTTTAGAATCTCCTCCTCCTTCCCCCCATTAAATGTGCATAGACTAGGGGTTCTCCCAACCCCTTCCTCCTTCTCTAACTCTTTATTTAGGGATGAATTTATGGTGATATTTGGATGTTTTTTATGTTAAAATCACCTTATAAAAACCACTTCTCTCACCCTTCTTCATCCTCTCTAATTTTGGATGTCTTTAGTTTGGTTTATTTATGATTTCACCAAAGCATGGTAGAGTAATCCATTTATCATGGACATTTTGGTCAGATTGATTAGAGGATATCCTAATATGACCGTGACGCATTGTTTTTTGGAGTTTTATTAATGTATGAATTCATGGGGATTTTCTTATGGTTTTTCTAATGAATTGATTCAATTAGTTATTTTAATGGTTTTTTTCACTTATGTATTTTCCTACTAATATTGTTGGGAGTCTGTTATAGACCAACCATGGTAGTTACTTGCAGTTTCAAAAATAGGTTAACAACTAGGGATATTAGATACCATTATTCCATTTTAAATCAAATGGTTATGTTAATTTTTAAATACTAAGTTTGAATGTTTTTTTCTAGTCATGAGGTTATCACTTGGGTGGTCAAGACAAGCTCATTGGGATACTAAGGAGTTTGTATGGGTCTTGGATGGAACTTTCAAAAATCCATCCATACATAGAAATGTTTGGTAAATATTTATTAATTGTATAGGTGGTCTAAAAGCTTTAACCAGTATTTTTAATTTACTTACATTTGGATATGGTATGTTCCTTAAATCCCATATGATGTATGTTTACTTCCTTGGTTAAGTAAATATTTTTGGGCTTTAAATGGATAATTTTTACCTACCATGGATACCGTTGGATTTATTGATGTTTCCAAGACCAACATTATAGCCTCTAATGAGGTGTTCTATTTCTAGAAAATGATAAAGTTGGGTTTTAAAGGGTAAACTAGATGGGTTATTATTTTCTTGGTTGAAGGGTTAAGGTCTACTTCATAGGTATTTGGAATCAATATTTTATAATATATTGAAAGGAAGAAATGTAATTTTTTTTATGTTCTTAGAAATTATGAAAGAATTTATAGGCACTTGAAATGATTTTTACCATGTGTGTTTATTTTTTACCCAATATTGTGTTTCAAAAGGAAAAAGTTATGTTTTAAGTGGTTTTGTTAAAGTGGGGTGTTGACCTCCTAGTGATTTTTAAAAATTGGGTTTATGGTGAATTTCAAATGTTGATTTGAAAAGGGTGCGTGGTTTTCCCTATAGAGAAATGATTTAATAGATATTTTAAAGGTTTTGTTGGTAATGGAGGATTTTTACCTATTTTTAATGTTTTGAAAGGTCAGCATGTTGAACCTTAGTCACTGAGAAATGATATAATGGTTTAGGTTTCAGACTAGTACTCTAGGCATAGGTAGTATACTATATAGACTAGGTGTCAGACTAAGGTTCTGGGTACTAATAGTATGATCTATGTTTTATGTGATATAATAATTCTCTAGGAATGATGGTATACCAGATGGAATGGATAGTGTACTAACACTCAACATCTATGGTTTAGGTACTGGACTAATGCTCTGGGCACTATTATTTGGATATGTATATAGTTTCTAGACTAATTCTCTAGGAACTATTGTTATGATGTTTGATTATAATGTTGGAAATGATGCTCCGTATCAGTAGTGATAACTTTTTATATGTTTTAGGTGCTAGAATGAGGTTCTAGGAATGATTGATATTGATACATGGTTGAGATTCTAGACTGAAGCTCTAGGAACTGATAAAACAAGAACACTAGATGGATACTTTGGATTGACTATTTATGATTTCATGAGTTGGATAATGGATGATAATATCCTTCCTTTATTTAACACGAGAACATTAGATGGATAATTTTTATTTATTATTGATGCTTTCATGAGTTGGATGATAGATGAGAACCCCCTACTTTATTTAAAGTATGTTTCACCCATTGTTTTATGAGTTATAAAATCAGTTTTCGTCATCGTAGTTTGGTTGGCTCGAGTTTCTCTTCAAAACCCAAGGTCCAACAAGTTAATCACTAAATGTCTGTTTTGGTATATACCTTATTTTCTATACTATTTAATTATTCTACTATTTATCTTCATACACTGATTCTACGACTGATATTTCTTTAGACACTCTTTTGAGCTGTACTCACACCCTGCTCAGGCTGCCATTACACATGGGTACTCAAGTAGTCGTCACATGTTTATTGAAGGAGAAAGTTTGGGTTAAGGCCTGAGGTTGAGATTTTCATGGTCGAGAAAGATATATTGGATGGAATTAGGAGACTAGATGAGGTTTATCTTAGATATGCAGTCGATCCCCATTTTCTTGGTTTCTATTTTATTATGAAATATTATGTAATTAGCCAAGTGGGCAGTCATTTGTATGAGTGTTTTTTATGTTTAATCCTCATTATATTTCTTTAAATGTATAGTTATGTTTTATTTATCTATTTCTGTTTATAATATATTTGGAGATGTTATATTTATTTTTTGTTTCATATAATCCAACGTGTATAAAGATTTATTATTATATTATTATTTTACACTTTGATATGGGGGTACAATATCCTCATAGCACCATATTATACCACCAATCCTAGTCAATGAACTTTGGCATATGAGCAGTTTCACCTGAGGACTTTTGGAGTACCATCTTGGGGTACCGGTTCAGTGGCTCCCGGCCTGGGATGCTACAAAATGCTATCAGAGGCATTACTCTCTTGTTGTTTTACTATTTAGGATTTGGTATAATAGATATATAGTAATATGTTAAATCCTATGAAGGATATGGGGTTGGTGCATCGTGAACACCTATTCTGGTAGGATGTCAAGGTTACCAGGGGATGTGATTGATTTTTTAGTAATTAATGTTATATTTGAATATGATTTCACCTTGGGCGATGCACATGTGGTTTAGACGTTTTGGTTTATGATGGATGAATATGGGCTAGTTAGAAAGAGGCCAATTATTTTACTTTGAATCTTTTCCTATAGAGGCAAGAGGCATATCATGTATTATGGTAGGCATGTATGATTTACAGGTTATAGGCCTGCTATTTTGTGATTTTTATGACAACAATGACTCAATTTTTTAAACTGTCAACAATTACTCATACAATATTTTCCCATATAATTACTTGGTGGAATTTGAATTATATAGGATAAATTGTATATGGATATTATAACATCTTAGACCCAGATTCCAATCAAAAGTGCCCCAAGCCCGTTGGGTCACAAGACCTCAAGCACATATCCTTAAATTCCAAAGGATTCTAACTAGAAGTGAGGGTCTATGTAACGCCCCGACCCCAATTACCCAGAGTCGGTGCATTATTACGTAACATTGTCATGATCACAAAAGATCACGTCTCGAAAGACCGATTAGTTTAGTAGCCTTGGAAACTCTAGATACATTCATAAATGTTACATTACATCATAAAGTGAAAAACTAAAATAACATAGTCTCCATAGTCCACACCCATATCCTCTTCTGACTATCCCGGTAGGTCATTCATAAAATACTTCTTCACATCCTGGAAAATATTAAAACATTGAAAGGGGTGATCTCAGATTCTCAGTAAGGATAACAATATTGCGGAAGCTTTCATAAATAAATATAAACATTTAAGGTAATGTATAACTAAAACAAAATCCTTTTAAACTTGAAATTCAGCGTAATATGAAAAAGTAAAATTAAATAATGCCATTTATTTATTCACATGGATATTCTACTAGTCGAATAATCACATGAAATATCAATAACCACTTTCATAATGATGGAATGCATAATGTCATACTATCATAACCACGTAGCCAAGGCCTCGTGCCAAGACCACAAATAAGATTTTGTCAAGGCCTCGTGCCAAGACAATAGTTTGTCTCATGAGACCTACCGATGCATCGAGGAGCTATAGCGGGCTCCACCCGTCACTTATAAACTCCAATGCATTCCTCATATGAATAGGTTTAAACATATCATAAACCATAACATAATCGTATCACATAAAACATGCATAAAGGAAACATAAAATTTCCACATTTCAATCACAATATATCAATTCGACACATTGATATAATAAAAACACTGTCAAAACCATTTTCAATACCCAAAATAAAAGAAAATTAAAACTTGGTATTTATTTTTCATTTAAAAAAAGTTATGGCTTGTAGAGGAAGCTGAAACTCAAATAATGGTCATGGCGGCGGAGAAGTCGTTATCGCCGCATAAGTACGACAAAAAAACATTCCCTTTTGTTGTTTAGTAAAATGATTCGTATAAAATAGATTCTTTTTGAATAAATGTAAAAGTCAAAGGGGTTTATACACCGTATAAAAGAAAGTTGTGTATAAAACAAAATATGCCTCAATGAAAGGAGATTGAGACTAAGTCCCTTACAAAGATCATTTATTTAAATAAAATATATCTATTATGTGTATTCACTATAATCACACATAAATAAAGTAAAAATACAAGATAGGACATAATAATATCATGACATAATTTGAAAGTAAGAGATTAACCCAAAGAACAGAAATTGGGTTAAGAAGTTCCCTTACCTCATGTCCGACTTGACTCGACCGTTCTTTAAACTCCTGAATAATAAACTAGAGTTAATTTATAATTTCTTAAGAACATTTTTCAATTTTATTATTCCTTTTACATCACTTATTACCATGTTATGAATATTATGTAATTATTTATGTTAATAACGGTCGTTTTGTCGATCTTTGGTACTTGAGTAAAAAAAAAACTACTTATAATTAGAAGTTGTTCATGTGGTAAAATATCCATTATATCCAGAATTATATTCATTATTTAGATATCATATATATCATATATATCCATTATATACATTCATTTATAATATTACAAAACATCTATAGGTAAGAAATGAAATGCACCGTTCATGGAGACGGTAAGCTGTACGTACGCATGAACGCTACTTTCATTTCTATTTCGTATTTAATGGAATGAAATCATAATGATATAAAGGTATATTATAAACCCAGTATAATATCATATATAATATCATTTAATCCATCGTTTACACGTCCCACATATGACATTAACGATTCAAATCACTTTGAGGGGGCGGTAGTCCGCACATCCTAAAATGAAAATATCGCGTTTACCCATAATGGAAACCATAAAGGTATGACATAAATGAAAAATACAGAATAATAATGAAGACATAAACATAATATAATTAATATATAAATATAGTGACATATTAATGGACACCATGAGAGGTGTTAAAATAATATTGAACAATCATCGTTTCGTGAGGCAGTAATTCGCCACCCACAGAAACAGTATGTTGTTTAGCCATTAGACGAAGGTGTGTGTAAGTGTAAATAAAATAATTCTCAGAAAAACATCCAAGTATATTGAGGATACTGTTGGAGTTACAAAATAAAATAATAAAAAGAGTTTAGTGGGTTGGAGAAGTAAAATAAAACAAAACAATGTAAGAGAAGACATTACCTTTAAATCGGGTAACTCCCCTCGGTTTGAGCCAAAATGGTTTCTTGAAGGGATTTATGCCTAAGGTAAGGATTCTAGGATTAAGGAAGGAATTCCAAGAGATTATTTGGGCAGAGTTTGGCCGAGACAAATGGATTTAAGGTGTGAATAAGGTGGTAGAGGTGGGGGCCTTTTATAAGAGGAGAGGAGGGGCACTCTTGGAAAGTCATGAAATATTACATTATTATGAAATGATTTTCGGATTTAAAAGGTCCCAAAATTATATATTTATAAGATAAGGTGATAAAGGTTATAAATATACTCATACAATATGTTTTTGACAAGTTTATTTCTTATATTTTACATTATCTTTTCATTTTATTTAAATCATTAATTAATGAGGTAATCGCTGTATCATCAAGGTGTGATAAATAAATTTATTTATCTAATGTCTAAAAATTATAAAAAAATTACCATGATGTAGGAAATATTTTTATATTTCCAATTAATATTTATAGTTGAAAATGTTAACTTATATAACCCCATGTAATAATTGTTTTAGTAAAAAAACACATGTTTGTGACAATTTTATTTTTACTTTAAATAAAAAGTTATTAATATCATTTTCTTACCCAAGTGGCTCCATGGGGTCCCCAAGTTGACCCATGGATTTTATTGGTCGTCCATGACTCATCCAATAATGGTATTACAAGTTTAAAGGTAATTTCATATTATTATATCATCATATTTACCTTAAATTACACTAATTACCTTTAATCGCGATTAATAAAAATTAAAAGTTACTATTCACCAAAAATTATTTTCATCTCATTGAACCACATTTTGCTTCCTAATGAAAACCATGTATGTTGGATTTTTGAAATTCAATATACAAAAGTGGTAATTTTTCATTTACATGAAAAATTAGTTTTTAAACTACCACTTAGTGGTTTCACTATTCATCAAAAATTGAAGTTTTCAGAAAAATACCAAAAATTGACCCTAAGATATATTTGATATTCCGAATTCAAAAATGATGTCTATTTTACAAAATTCAAAACATATAAGTTGAATTAATTAATTTAATAATTAATTCCTGCTGTCACAACAAATAGCATGTTTTTAAGAAACAATATATATCAAAAGATTGACAATTGTTTATGTCCAATTTCAAAGTGAAATTAATTATAATGAACACCATCGGATAAAATGGTAAAAATATATTCTAATTATACTTTAAAACCACTCAATAGTATAATTTATCACTATTAATTATTTTGATTAAAAAATTTGTTTTTAAGTATTTTTCTATTCATAGAAAATTAAAAGTTCTCAGAAAATTACAACAAATTCAACTTAGGATAATTTAAATATTCCCAATACAAAAATGAAGTTCATTTTGAAATATAAAATTTATATAATTTCAAAAAGTGGGTATTACTATTCATAATGGCTACTTTGATTGGTCGCGGTGTGTTAGAACTCGAGGTTGCATACAACGCACACTGCTATATTATTCAAAGTGAAGCGTACCATGGAATCTTGGGGTGTTACATTCTCCCCTACTTCAATAAATCGCGTCCTCGCAATTTGAAAATTTTCTTTAAAAATAAAAGGTTGAAAATAGAAAATATCTTTGTGGAAAACCCACATCGGAAATAGGGTTAATAAAAATATAACTTTAAAAGAAAGAAAGAGAAGTACAAAGGTCACCCGAGATAGCCAATACTAGGATTCTATGAAAACATGGATATGGAGGAAAAACAAACCATCAAGGTCTGATGGAGAGTTTTAGAAAGCAGGATTAGGAGAAAGTTTAACTACAAGAAAATCACAACCTTTTGATTGGTTAAACGATCATTGATTCCCCAGTAGGAAAAGTTTACCGACAACGTTTTTGTTTTAAGTTTCCTTTCATAAAGTTGAGGAATTTATTTAGGAGATTTACTAAGAACATAACGAAATATACATACTTGTCATGTAGACTTTAATTCTTTAATAAATTTTCACCACAGACCCATATTTCGCTCAAAAAGATAATAGAACTCAAAAATATTATATTTATCCTAATCTTATAAGGTTCCAAATATTAACACATACCATTTAGATTAGGAAAACTATTTTGTAATAACCAAGGACTTCTTGTAGGATAGTGGTAGGTAGTAAAGGCCTGTCACACTACGGTTGTGGGTTCGATTCCTACAACTTTTTCTGACGCGACGGGTTATCCCCCAACCTGTAGGTTGTCCTTTTCCTAATAATATTCCAAAAATAATCTTCAAAAATGTTTTAACCTTAAACAATACTATCCAAAGTTAAACTTAATACATTTCAACCTTTATAGTTATCCAAAATACCTCTATCTAGACTTTCTCTAAAAGGTCTTTAAATTCCAAAAATCAATTGTAACATTAGATTCCCCAAACAAGGTAAAGTTTCTATTATTGTCACATACTAAAAATATGATTACCTTCATCATATTAAAACCTTAATAAAAACAACAAGTACTGTAGTACAATCCTTATATATATCGCATTATTCTTATAAACAGAATATAATCCGTGAGTCCAAAATCACCAATACATTAATTATTCTACTTCAACTGTAGTAACAACATAAGATTGTCCTTGATCCCTTGGCCTTTTTTGAGGTAAGTTTCCCTGACGCTTAGGACATTCATTTGCATAATGCCCCATTTACCTACAATTGTAGCATTCAACATTGATAGCCTCTTTCTTTACCTTGCAATCACGAGCTTGGTGACCTTTTTCTCCACATTTATAACAAACTCCCATTCCTTTTAGGCAAGTACCGGGGTGATTCTTCCCACAATTATCGCATAATGGAAAATCCTTCTTTCCCTTTTTCCTTTTATCTGTCTCTTGTTCCACCGTTCTCTTCTTCTCTTGCTTTACTTTGTTGTCATAAGACTTAGATAATTCCTTTTCTGTCCTGATAACACATGAGACAATATCTTCGTACGACGAGAATGTTTGTGAGACTAATTCTCGATAGAGAAATGGTTTTAACCCATCAAAGAAATGATCAATCTTACTTCTTGGGTTATGTATATAATCTGTTGCATGCCTTGATAACCTTTTAAAGTTAGCCTCATACTTTGCAACATTATCATCCTCCTTTTGTCTCAGACTCAAAAATTTCCTTTCCATATCTGCTCGATGGTCACGAGGAAAGTATTTTTCTAAGAAAATATCTTTGAAATATCTCTATTACATACTTGATACTTCTTCATCTTCCTTTTTGTTTTGAATCCGTGACCCCCATTAATCGACATCTCTAGTGAGGCGGTAAACTGCCATGACAACCTTCTCCCTTTCGCTACTCCCCAAGGCGTGGAATATTTTCACTAAAGAGTTTATCCATTGCTCAACTACTAATGGATTTGTACCCCCATTAAATGTTGGTGTTTGTTGCCTCATGAAACGATCTAACATTGATCCTCCACGTTGCGGATCAGGGTGCTCCATATGAGTAAGGTTATTATTCATAACTTGAGTGAGTTGTCCCAGTATGGTGATAAGGTGATCAGCACCAGTTTTATCACCGGCTCCACTATAATTATCTTGAACAGGAGGGAAATCCCTACATGGAGTGTGTGCATTGATACAGTTTCCATTCCTTCCACTAAGCGCTATTTCTAAACAATTTCATAAACTATATTAGTTTATGAATCTAAATACAAAATAACAGACTTGCAAAACACCTAACATAAATTGAAATATTTATGGATATAATCCATAATCATAAAAAATATTTCTTTGAGGAAGTATATACCCATAAACCCTTCATAGTAATTTTTAAATAAAATTATAATTATCCTAAGCATATCCCCAGGGAGTGTCATAACAAAGAGTGCAACAAGGCCCGTTGTCGTGCAACAGTTCCCGTTCGAGTCTATCTCAAAGCGGTGTTTTTGGGTTTTACCCCTAGGTACATATATGCCAGAGCCGCCTCTACCTGATCGTATGTAGACAGGGATGTATTGCTCGGAAAACTCACAAAATCTCTATAATACCAAAATTCTAGGAAGTTCTTCTATACTAATCCTCAAAGTCTATCTTAGGGTTATGTGCTCTAATCAGAGTTTATCTAAATCTAGCTTCCAAGGTTTGTACTAAACTGCCTCTGATACCAACTGTAACACCCCGACCACAGTTACCCAGATTTGGTGCATTATTAAGTAACATTGGCATGATCACAAAATATCAAGTCTCGAAAGACCGAATAGTTTAGTATCCTTGGAAACACTAGATACATTCGTAAATGTTACATTATATAATAAAGTGAAAAACTACAATAACATAGTCTCCATAGTCCACACTCATATCCCCTTCTAACTATTCCTGTAGGTCATTCATAAAATACTTCTTCACATCCTGGAAAATATTAAAACATTGAAAGGGGTGAGCTTAGATGCTCAGTAAGGATAACAATATTGCGGAAGCTTTCATAAATAAACATAAGCATTTAAGGGAATGTATAACTAAAACAAAAGCCTTTTAAACTTGAACTTCAGCATAATATGGAAAAAGTAAAATGAAATAATTCCATTTACTTATTCACATGGATATTCTACTAGTCGAATAATCACATGCAATATCAATAACCACTTTCATAATGATGGAATGCATAATGCCAGACTATCATAACCACGTAGCCAAGGCCTCGTTCCAAGACTACAAATAAGATTTTGTCAAGGCCTCGTTCCAAGACACTAGTTTGTCTCATGAGACCTACCGATGCATCGAGGAGCTATAAAGGGCTCCACCCGTCACTTATTAAGTCCAATGCATTCCTCATATGAACAGTTTTAAACATATCATAAACCTTAACAAAATTGTATCACATAAAACATGCATAAAAGAAAGCATAACATTCCCACATTTCAATCACAATATATCAATTCAACACATTTATATAATAAAAACACTATCAAAACCATTTTCAATACCCAAAATAAAATAAAATTAAAATTTGGTATTTATTTTTCATTTAAAAAAATTTATGGCTTGTAGAGGAAGCTGAAACTCAAATAATGGTCATGGCGGCGGAGAAGTCGTTGTCGCTGCATACGTACGACAAAAAAAACATTCCCTTTTGTAATTTAGTAAAATGCTTTGTATAAAAGAGATTACTTTTGAATAAACGTAAAAGTCAAAGGGGTTTATACACCGTATAAAAGAAAGTTGTGTATAAAACAAAATATGCCTCAATGAAAGGAGATTGAGACCAAGTCCCTTAAAAAGATCATTTTTTAAATAAAATAGATATATTATGTGTATTCACTATAATCACACATAAAGAAAGTAAAAATACAAGATAGGACAAAATAATATCATGACATAATTTGAAAGTAAGAGATTAACCCAAAGAACAGAAATTGGGTTAAGAAGTTCCCTTACCTCGTGTCCGACTTGACTCGACCATTCTTTAACATCCTGAATAATAGAATAGAGTTAATTTATAATTTCTTAAGAACCTTTTTCAAGTTTATTATTCCTTTTATATCACTTATTACCATGTTATGAACATTATGTAATTATTTATGTTAATAACGGTCGTTTTGTCGATCTTTGGTACTTGAGTCAAAAATTAACTTCTTATAATTACAAGTTGTTCATGTGGTAAAATATCCATTATATCCAGAATTATATTCATTATGTAGATATCATATATATCATATATATCTGGTATATACATTAATTTATAATATTACATAACATTTAGAGGTGAGAAATGAAATGCACCGTTCATGGAGACGGTAAGCCGTACGTAAAAATGACCGCTACTTTCATTTCTATTTCATATTTAATGGAATGAAATAATAATGATATAAATGTATATTATAATTCCAGTATATTATCATATATAATATCATTTACCACATCCTTTACACATCCCACATATGGCATTAATGATTCAAATCACTTTGAGGGGGCGGTAGTCCGCACATCCTAAAATGAAAATATCGCGTTTACCCATAATGGAAACCATAAAGGTATGAAATAAATGAAAGATACAGAATAATAATGAAAACATAAACATAATATATATCATATATAAATATAGTGACATCGTAATGGCCACCATGAGAGGTGTTAAAAGAAGATTGAGCAATCATCGTTTCGTGAGGCAGTAATTCGCCACCCACAGAAACAGTATGTTCTTTAGCCATTAGACGAAGGTGTGTGTAAGTGTAAATAAAATAATTCCCATAAAAAAATCAAAGTATATTTAGGATAATGGTTTTTTTACAAAAGAAAAGAATAAAAAGAGTTTAGGGGGTTGGAGAATAAAAATAAAACAAAACAACGTAAGAGAAGACATTACCTTTAAATCGGGTAACTCCCCTCGGTATGAGCCAAAATTGTTTCTTGAAGGGATTTATGACTAAGGTAAGGATTATGGGATAATGGATGGAATTTTGAGAGAGTATTTGGGCATGTATTGGCCAATACAAATGGATTTTAAGGTGTGAATAAGGTGGTAGAGTTGGGGGCCTTTTATAAGAGGAGAGGAGGGGTACTCTTGGAAAGACATGAAATATAACATTATTATGAAATGCTTTTCGGATTTAAAAGGTCCCAAAATTATATATTTTGAATATAAGGTGATAAGGGTTTTAAATATACTCATACAATAGGTTTTTTACAATTTTATGTCTTAGATTTTACATTATCTTTTCATTTTATTTAAATCGTTAATTAATGAGGTAATCACTGCATCATCATGGTGTGATAAATAAATATATTTATTTAATGTCTAAAAATTATAATAAAATTATCATGATGTAGGAAATCTTTTTAGATTTTCAATGAATATTTATAGTCGAAAAAGTTAACTTATATAACCCCATGTAATAATTGTTTTAGTAAAACAACACATGTTTGTGACAATTTTATTTTTACTTTAAATAAAAAGTTATTAATGTCATTTTCTTACCCAAGTAGATCCATGGGGTCCCCAAGTTGAACCATGGATTTTCTTGGTCGGATATGACTCATACAATAATGGTATGAGAAGTGTAAAGGTAATTTCATATTATTATATCATCATATTTACCTTAAATTACACTAATTACCTTTAATCGCGATTAATAAAACTTAAAAGTTACAATTCACCAAAAATTATTTTCATCACATTGAACCACATTTTTATTCCTAATGAAAACCATGTATGTTGGATTTTTGAAATTCAATACACAGAAGTGGTAATTTTTCATTTACAAAAAAATTAGTTTTTAATCTACCACTTAGTGGTTTCACTATTCATCAAAAATTGAAGTTTTTCAAAAAAATACCAAAAATTCACCCTAAGCTATATTTGATATTCCAAATTCAAAAATTATGTCTATTTTAAAAAATTCAAAACATATAAGTTGCATTAATTAATTTAATAATTAATTCATGCTGTCACAACAAATAGCTAGTTTTTAAGAAACAATATATATCAAAAGATTGACAATTGTTTATGTCCAATTTCAAAGTGAAATTAATTCTAATGACCACCATTGGATAAAATGGTAAAAATATATTCTAATTATACTTTAAAACCACTCAATAGTATAATTTATCACTATTAATTATTTTGATTAAAAAAGTTGTTTTTAAGTTTTTTTCTATTCGTAGAAAATTGGAAGTTCTCAGAAAATTACAACAAATTCAACTTAGGATAATTTAAATATTCCCAATACAAAAATTAAGTTCATTTTGAAATATAAAATTTATTAAATTTCAAAAAGTGGGTATTACTATTCATAACGGCTACTTTGATTGGTCGCGGTGTGTTAGAACTCGAGGTTGCTTACAACGCACGCTGCTATATTATTCAAAGAGAAGCGTACCATGGAAGCTTGGGGTGTTACAGTATCCCCTACTTCAATAAATTGTTTCCTCGCAATTTGAAATTTTTCTTCGAAAATAAAAGGTTGAAAATAGAAAATATCTTTGTGGAAAACCCACATCGGAAATAGGGTTAATAAAAATATAACTTTAAAAGAAAGAAAGAGAATTACAAAGGTCACCCGAGATATCCAATACTAGGATTCTATGAAAACATAGATATGGAGGAAAAAAACCATCAAGGTCTGATGGAGAGTTGTAAAAAATAGGATTAGGAGAAAGTTTAACTACAAGAAAATCACAAACTTTTGATTGGTTAAACGATCATTGATTCCCCAGTAGGAAAAGTTGACCGACAACATTTTTTTTAAGTTACCTTTCATAAAGTTGAGGAATTTATTTAGGATATTTACTAAGAATGTAATGAAATATACATACTTTTCATGTATACTTTCATTCGTTAATAAATTTTCACCACAGACCCATCTTTCACTCAAAAAGATAATAGAACTCAAAAATATTATATTTATCCTAATCTTATAAGGTTCCAAATATAAAAACATACCATTTAGATTAGGAAAACTACTTTGTAATAACCAGGGACTTCCTGTAGGCTAGTGGTAGGTAATAAAGGCCTGTCACACTATGGTTGTGGGTTCAATTCCTACAGCTTTGTCCGACGCGACGGGTTATCCCCCGACCTGCAGGTTGTCCTTTTCCTAATAATATTCAAAAAATAATCTTCAAAAATGTTTTAACCTTAAAAAATACTATCCAAAGTTAATCTTAATACATTTAAACCTTTATAGTTATCCAAAATACCTCTGTCCAGACTTTCCCTAAAAGGTCTTTAAATTCCAAAATCAATTGTAACATTAGATTCCCCAAAAAAGTTAATGTTTCTCTTATTGTCACATACTAAAAATATGATTACCGTCATCATATTAAAACCTTAATGAAAAAAACAAGTACTACAGTACAATCCTTATATATATCACATTATTCTTATAACCATAATATAATCTGTGAGTCCAAAAGCACCAATACATTAATTATTCCACTTCAACTGTAGTAACAACATAAGATTTTCCTTGATCCCTTGGCCTTTTCTGAGGTAAGTTTCCCCGATTATTAAGACATTCATTTGAATAATTCCCCATTTCCCTATAATTGTAGCATTCAACATTGATAGCCTCTTTCTTTACCTTGAAATCACGAGCCTGGTGACATTTTTCTCCACATTTATAACAAACTCCCATTCCTTTTAGGCAAGTACCAGGGTGATTCTTCCTAAAATTATCACATAATGGAAAATCCTTCTTTCCCTTTTTTCCTTTATCTATCTCTTGTTCCACCATTCTCTTCTTCTCTTACTTTACTTTGTTGTCATAAGACTTAGAGAATTCCTTTTCTGTCTTGATAGCACATGAGACAATATCTTCGTACGGTGAGAAGGTTTGTGAGACTAATGCTCGATGGAGAAATGGTTTTTACCCATTAAAGAAATGATCAATCTTACTTATTGGGTTACGTATATAATCTGCTGCATGCCTTGATAACCTTGTAAAGTTAGCCTCATAGTTTGCAACATTATCATCCTCCTTTTGTCTGAGACTCAAAAATTTCCTTTCCATATCTACTCGATGGTCACGAGGAAAGTATTTTTCTAAGAAAGTCTCTTTTAACTCTCTCCATTCCATACTTGATACTTTTTCATCTTCCTTTTTGTTTTGAATCCGCGACCACCATTGATCGACATCTCCAGTGAGGCGGTAAACTGCCATGACAACCTTCTCCCTTTCGCTACTCCCCAAGGCTCGAAATATTTACTATAAGGAGTTTATCCATTGCTCAGCTACTAATGGATTTGTACCCCCATTAAATGTTGGTGGTTGTTGCCTCATGAAATGATCTAACATTGATACCCCACGTTGCGGATCAGGGTGCTCCATATGAGTAAGGTTATTATTCATAACCTGAGTGAGTTATCCCAGTATGGTGATAAGGTGATCAGTACCATTTGTATCACCGGCTCCACTATAATTATCTTGAGTAGGAGGGAAATCCCTACATGGAGTGAATGCATTGATACAGGTTCCATTCCTTCCACTAGGCGCCATTTCTAAACAATTTCATAAACTAGATTAGTTTATGAATCAAAATACAAAATAAATGACTTGAAAAACACCTAACATAAATTGAACTATTTATGGATATAATCCATAATCATAAAAATGTTTTCTTTGAGGAAGTATATACCCATAAACCCTTCATAATGATTTGTAAAGAAAATGAGAATTATCCTAATCATATCCCCCGGGAGTGTCGTAACCAAGAGTGCAGTAATGCCCGTTGTCTTGCAACAGTTCCTGTTCAAGTCTAGATCAAAGCGGTGTTTTTGGGTTTTACCCCTAGGTACATCTTTGCCAGAGCTGCCTCTACCTGATCGTATCCAGACAGGGATGTATTTCTCGGAAAACTCACAAAATCTCTATAATACCAAAATTCTAGGAAGTTCTTCTATACTAATACTCAAAGTCTATCTTATGGCTCTGTGCTCTAATCAGAGTTTATCTAAATCCAGCTTCCAAGGTTAGTACTAAACTACCTCTAATACCAACTATAACGCCCCGACCCCAGTTATCCAGATTCGGTGCATTATTACGTATCATTGGCATGATCACAAAATATCAAGTCTCGAAAGACCGATTAGTTTAGTAGACTTGGAAACACTAGATACATTCATAAATGTTACATTATATAATAAAGTGAAAAAATAAAATAACATAGTCTCCATAGTCCACACTCATATCCCCTTCTGACTGTCCCTGCAGGTCATTCATAAAATACTTCTTCACATCCTGGAAAATATTAAAACATTTAAAGGGGTGAGCTCAGATGCTCAGTAAGGATAACAATATTGCAAAATCTTTCATAAATAAACACAAACATTTAAGGCAATGTATAACTAAAACAAAAGCCTTTTAAACTTGAACTTCAACGTAATATGGAAAAAGTAAAATGAAATAATGCCATTTACTTATTCACATGGATATTCTACTAGTCGAATAATCACATGAAATATCAATAACCACTTTCATAATGATGGAATGCATAATGCCAGACTATCATAACCACATAGCCAAGGCCTCGTGCCAAGACTACAAATAAGATTTTGTCAAGGCCTCGTGCCAAGACACTAGTTTGTCTCATGTGACCTATAGATGCATTGAGGAGCTATAGAGGGCTCCACCCGTCACTTATTAAGTCCAATGAATTCCTCATATGAACAGTTTTAAACATATCATAAACATTAACATAATTGTATCACATAAAACATGCATAAAAGAAAACATAACATTTCTACATTTCAATCACAATATATCAATTCAACACATTGATATAATAAAAACACTGTCAAAACCATTTTCAATACCCAAAATAAAATAAAACTAAAACTTGGTATTTATTTTTCATTTAAAAAAATTTATGGCTTGTAGAGGAATCCAAACTCAAATAATGGTCACGACGGTGGAGAAGTCATTATCACCGCATAAATACGAAAAAAAACATTCCCTTTTGACATTTAGTAAAATGCTTTGTATAAAATAGATTACTTTTGAATAAACGTAAAAGTAAAAGGGGTTTATACACCGTATAAAAGAAAGTTGTGTATAAAACAAAATATGCCTCAATGAAAGGAGATTGAGACGAAGTCCCTTACAAAGATCATTTTTAAGTAAAATAGATCTATTATGTTTATTCACTATAATCACCCATAAAGAATGTAAAAATACATGATAGGACATAATAATATCATGAGATAATTTGAAAGTAGGAGATTAACCCAAAGAACAGAAATTGGGTTAAGAAGTTCCCTTACCTCGTGTCCGACTTGACTCGACCGTTCTTTAACATCCTGAATAATAAACTAGAGTTAATTTATAATTTCTTAAGAAACTTTTTCATGTTTATAATTTATTTTATATCACTTATTACCATGTTATGAACATTATGTAATTATTTATGTTAATAACGGTCGTTTTGTCGATCTTTGGTACTTAAGTCAAAAATTAACTTCTTAAAATTACAAGTTGTTCATGTGGTAAAATATCCATTATATCAAGAATTATATTCATGATGTAGATATAATATATATCATATATATCCAGTATATACATTCATTTATAATATTACATAACATTTAGTGGTGAGAAATGAAATGCACCGTTCATGGAGACGGTAAGCCGTACGTACGCATGAACGCTACTTTCATTTATATTTTGTATTTAATGGAATGAAATCATAACGATATAAATGTATATTATAATTCCAGTATAATATCATTTATAATATCATTTACTCCATCCTTTACATATCCCACATATGGCATTAACGATTCAAATCACTTTGAGGGGGCATTAGTCCGCACATCCTAAAATGAAAATATCGCGTTTACCCATAATGGAAACCATAAAGGTATGACATAAATGAAAAATACAGAATAATAATTAAAACATAAACATAATATATATCATATATAAATATAGTGACATATTAATGGCCACCATGAGAGGTGTTAAAAGAATATTGAACAATCATCGTTTTGTGAGGCAGTAATTCGCCACCCACAGAAACAGTATGTTCTTTAGCCATTAGACGAAGGTGTGTGGAAGTGTAAATAAAATAATTCTCATAAAAAATCCAAGTATATTGAGGATAATGGTGTTTTTACAAAATAAAAGAATAAAAAGAGTTTAGGGGGTTGGAGAAGCAAAATAAAACAAAACAACGTAAGAGAAGACATTACCTTTAAATCGGGTAACTCCCCTCGGTTTGAGCCAAAATGGTTTCTTGAAGGGCTTTCTGCCTAAGGTAAGGCTTCTAGGATGAAGGAAGGAATGTTGATAGATTATTTGGGCAGAGGTTGGCCGAGCCAAATGGCTTTGAAGGTGTGAATAAGGTGGTATAGGTGGGGGCCTTTTATAAGAGGAGAGGAGGGGTACTCTTGGAAAGTCATGAAATATTACATTATTATGAAATGATTTTCGGATTTAAAAGGTCCCACAATTATATATTTTTAAGATAAGGTGATAAGGGTTCTAAATATACTCATACAATAGGTTTTTGACAAGTTTAAGTCTTAGATTTTACATTATCTTTTCATTTTATTTAAATCGTTAATGAATGAGGTAATTGCTGCATCATCATGGTTTGATAAATAAATTTATTTATTTAATGTCTAAAAATTATAAAAAAATTACCATGATGTAGGAAATATTTTTATATTTCCAATTAATATTTATAGTAGAAAATTTAACTTATATAACCCCATGTAATAATTGTTTTAGTAAAACAACACATGTTTGTGACAATTTTATTTTTACTTTAAATAAAAAGTTATTAATGTCATTTTCTTACCCAAGTGGCTCCATGGGGTCCCCAAGTTTACCCATGGATTGTCTTGGTCGGAAATGACTCATCCAATAAGTGTAAGACAAGTTTAAAGGTAATTTCATATTATTATATCATCATATTAACCTTAAATTACACTAATTACCTTTAATCACGATTAATAAAACTTAAAAGATACTATTCAACAAAAATTATTTTCATCTCATTGAACCACATTTTTCTTCCTAATGAAAACCATGTATGTAGGATTTTTGAAATTCAATACACAGAAGTGGTAATTTTTCATTTACACGAAAAATTAGTTTTTAAACTACCACTTAGTTGTTTCACTATTCATCAAAAATTGAAGTTTTTCAGAAAAATACCAAAAATTCACCCTAAGCTATATTTGATATTCCGAATTCAAAAATGATTTCTATTTTAAAAAATTAAAAACATATAAGTTACATTAAATAATTTAATAATTAATTCCCGCTGTCACAACAAATAACGTGTTTTTAAGAAACTATATATATCAAAAGATTGACAATTGTTTATGTCCAATTTCAAAGTGAAATTAATTATAATGAACACTATTGGATAAATTGGTAAAAATATATTCTAATTATACTTTAAAACCACTCAATAGTATAATTTATCACTATTAATTATTTTGATTAAAAAAGTTGTTTTTAAGTATTTTTCTATTCATAGAAAATTGGAAGTTCTCAGAAAATTACAAAAAAATTCAACTTAGGATAATTTCAATATTCCCAACACAAAAATGAAGTTGGTTTTGAAATATAAAATTTATATAATTTCAAAAAGTGGGTATTACTATTCATAACGGCTACTTTGATTGGTCGTGGTGTGTTAGAACTCGAGGTTGCGTACAACGCACACTGCTCTATTATTAAAAGAGAAGTGTACCATAGAAGCTTGGGGTGTTACAGTCTAGGTGTTGTCTGTGGGAAGACTATTCCCCCATCAACAGAGTTTAACATAATAGAAACCAAATAACAAACAAGTAGTAGAAGCAGTGAATCATACAGAAAATAGATGAACACAAGGAATAGATAATAATGAAATAAGGTATCTCATACATAATAATGATCATGTAATGTTTTTAAAAAGTATCAAAAATAGGTACAAAGAAACTCAATACAATATAAGTTTCAAAATACCAAAAATTCCCAAAAGTGCTATCTTCAAATAGCATCATGAGCCTCATCTTAGTCCCATGATCCCCTTCCCCCAAGCATGGTACAAAATCAAGCATCAAACTGAGGGTTCTTGCCCCAATCCGTACCTGAATCTAAATAGTCTTTTCAGGTACCCAATGACAGCCTGAATAGGGTGTGAGATACAATCCCAGTAGGTAACCACCCAAAGATCTATATAATTTATAGGTTGTGTAATATAATAATCTAAGCAGTGTTCAAGTAAAGTAGGTAAGCAGTAAATAAATTCAAAGTTCCCATGGAATATCTACTACTAAGAAAGTGATACTATATAGCCTCATGATGATCCCTTCAAAACAAGTGTCAATCTCCTATAACAAGGTAGCTAAAATCAATACATAAATAACCAAAACAACCTCACTATACATCCATACATATCATGTGAACCATGACCTTGCTATATAGTGATGTGTCAGATTGACCAAGACCGAGCCATTCAACCAAGCATATCATATTTTCCAATACTATGCCATATAATCAAAGTGTCAAACCATGAAGGGCCATATCCAAGGTGTAGAAGACCAAGGCATCCTCATTGAGTCCTAGGATAATCTTGATGGAAAATCAGTTAGGAAATAGTTGGATTCCTAGGATCATGTCAACTGAACATGTCCTACATGAGTCTAAGAAAGCTAGATCAAAGGGGTAGAAAGGCTGGATGAATCCCCCAGAATCAAGACCCAAGAAGAATACTCCATCAAAGGTGTCCAATACCACATTAAAGATCCAAGGATCATCTTCCAAAGCTTATATGGAATCAATAAACATTTCATACCATTTACCATTCCATAACAGATTAGTCTACGCACTCATATCACCATTTCACAACCAATATACAAACAATGAGTATCCCCACTCATTTATCTATTCACATTTAAAGGCAATAAAATAATGATTATACCCACTCATTTAATCAAAACCAAATATAACATTTTATCAATTAAACAATTAAACATTTTAATAGCTCAGTATCATGCTCAACATAGAATGGAGGTAGGACATTTCCTAGGAAAGAAATCCAATCTCATTTAATTAAAATTATACTTCCTATAGCTAAGCAAGCATGATAATACACCCCATGTATGGTCTAACAAGGAATAAACAAGGTAAATTTATAAGCCACACCTTGTGGGTAGCTATGGTTTGGGAAAAAACCTTCAAATCAACACCAAGTAATGTAAGGGAAACCCTAACAGGTCATATTCCATTTACTTTAACTAACCTGTTCAATTTCGGGGCTGCTTTGGAAGGTCTTGTGGGTGGCACAATGATAAGTAGCCTAATAAAGCACCAAAACCAATGAAAAAAATATAAAATACCTACTGTAGCTTGTTAGTAGAGTGATCATCCAGTATGAACTATTGATTTGACTCAGAGTTGTAGAAAAATGAATAATAAACAAAGAAACTAAAATTATGGAAAACCAGCTTGCACCTAAATAGAATCATTGATAGGAAGAAGAATGATGAACAACCAAAGAGGAATTGATTACTCATTTATGTAGATCCAACAAGACATTATGTTCTTGAATTGGAGATTAGATGGAGGGAATACCTCAAATCCTAGTATAGTTTCTCAAGGAATCTCTCAAAATGCTCCTCTGTTGTGCGTAGTATGAAAATGAGATTTTAGGTTAAAAAGAATTTAATTTTATTTAAATATTATAAAATCACTCAAAATAAAGGGGATGCATGGTTTAGGTGCATGGTTTGAGAAAACATGTTCCAAAATTGCACAATTAGCTTTTGGAAAAGGTCACCCACATGGTTTACCAACACTATTTGACTAAATATGCAAAAACTGTGAAAAACTCCTCTGTTAAATTTGTAGTTATTTCCGTATGGCCGTGCGACCCAAATCACATAGTTTGGCCTAACTCTATGAACTCCTACTTATCTCTTCCCATGTCTCACATGGTTTATTAGAATGTGTATCCTTCCCTGCATGGTTTGAACTAATCGTGCGCTAGGCCATTTTAAATAGAAATCTTGGGTTTTGGGCTCTGAAAAATCCACAGACACCCCCAATACACTCATGGTCTCAAAGGGAATTTACATTAGGACATATTTAATCATTTAAACCAAATTAAAAAGGATTCACACCTCATATGAAAACCATGGTTTCTACAATCTTCCCCCTTAAATAATTCCATCCCTGAATTTCCCTCTCAAGGGTGGTCAAGATTCATCTGAGAAAAACTTTGTCTAATGAGCACATACGTCGGCCTCCCACTCCCAAGTCCCGTTATATTAATGGATTTGATTCCATATCACCCATATTAGAGGAATTGATCAGCCTTGGAGAACCTTTATGCTTCTATCAATGATATGAATCAGATTCTCCTCAAAGTACACATCAACCTATAGCTCAACCTTCTTAGGATGAAAGTAATGATAGGGGTCTAAGTTATAGCAGTGCGACTAAGACATGTAGAAGATTTCATGCATGGCTTGGTAACTCTGAGGTAACTACAAACGATAGGCTACTATCCCAAATCAACTCAGAATCTCGAACAAACTGACATATCACGGTGACAGCTTTCCCTGTCTCCTAATTCTTCTATGTCTCAGCCTTAGTGAAACATGTAAAAATACATGATCCCTAACCTCAAGATCTATAGGCTATCTATGAATATCGACTTATGAATCCTATCAAGAATCTGCAACAACCATTCGATTTTGAATCAAATAGACCTTCTCAGAAGTCTCATGCATGAGACATGGTCCCAGTAAAGCTATCTCACCTACCTCTAACCAACATAAGGGTGATCACCATGGCCTACCATACAAATCCTCATAAGGTTCCATTTGTATAGTCATGTGATATATATTGTTGTAGTAAAATTCAAAAAGGTGTATATGAATTTCCCAAGATCCCCTAAAATCCAAGATGTATGCTCCTAGCATATCCTCAAGAACTTGTATTTCATGCTCTAACTGGCCACCAGTATGTGGGTGGTATGTTGTTCTTAGAATAACCTATGCACCCAACACCCTCTATAAACTCTGTTAGAAATAATATGCAAAGTGGGGTTCCCTATCTAAAATGATAGTGAGTAGGACCCTGTGAAGTTTTATTATCTAATAGATATACAACCTTCCAAGATCATTAACACTAAACATCTCCTTGATCAGAAAGAAATTATAAACCTTTATGAGCCTATCAATAACAACATCACTACCTCAAGGCGACCTCAGTAAACCACTCATGAAATCCATCATAAAATCATCCCATTTACACTCCAGAATAGGTAAATTCTATTAAATTCCAGCTAGTTATTGATGTTTTTCCTTCACCATCTGATAGGTGGAACACCTCATAAAAAAACTAGCTACCTCACGTTTCATACCCAACCACTAGTACTGATGGCACAAGTAACAATACATCTTGGTGACAATGAGATGAACTTCTCAAGATGAGGAATGAAATTCATGCATAATCTCCTCACATATTTCCACTGGAACCCAAACACGACCATGAATACAAAAAATCTCATCATCACCTATGGTCTAACTAGAAGTTCAATCCTCACCTTCAACATTCTCCAATAGGACTAGGCCTTCTAAATCTGATAGCGGCCTCGTCCTTACTTTATCTAGTAGGGTATAGGTCAAAATTATAGATGATAGAAAGGTATTCCCCTAACTTTTCTACACATCCAAGTGCATGTCAAAGAACAAATCCACGAGATTCTACTCGCTACTAGACTGCTGAAATTCCTGTATCTGAGTCCTCTTGTTCAGTGCATCAACCACTACATTTACTATATAGGGCATATAGGAAAAATAAAAATTGAAATAATTTTGGTATTCGACACAATGTTTCTACCTCAGATTCAGATCATGCAGTGTAAATATATACTTGAGTATTTTTTGGTCCACGTACACCACAAAACACTCTCCTACTATGTAATATCTTCAATAGTGCAATGCATGAATGACTGTAGCTAACTTGAGATCATGAATTGGGATGTTCCTCTCATGTGGCATTAGCCACTGAGATCCAACTACCACAATCCACCCCCCTAAATCAACAATTATCCAATAATGATACCTTATGAACCGAAATACATAGTGTAGCTTCTTCTTGGCTCTAGAAAAACTAGAATCAGTGCTGAAGTTAATTTCCATTTCATCTCCTGAAAGGCCATCTCATAAGAATATGACCATAAAAACTTCATACCCTAATTATTCAAGCCCATAAGGAGCACATATAAGTGTGATAAGTTCTAAAGGAAACTCTAGTAATATCTGGATAGCCCCAATAAACTCCGTATGTCAAAGACGTTCTTGGGATGTTCCTAGGAAACTATAGATCTCACCATATATGGGTTGACTAATACTCCTATATCCAAGATAATGTGACCCAAGAAGTAAATATGATCCACCTAGAAGTGAATCTTTGAAAGCATAACATATAACTGATTCTCTCTCAATGTATCCAAAATGATCTCAAGTTGTTTGGAATGGTCATGTTGATTATGAGAATACAGAAAGATATAATCCAAAAAACCGCAAGAAATGAATCAAGATAAATATGGAAGACTCAGTTCATAAATGACATGAAAACCACTAGCGTGTTCGTGAGACCAAGAAACACAACCAGATACTCATATAGGCAATACCTGCTACGAAAGGTTGTACATGGTCTGTCTGTAGGTTGAACATGTACTTAGTGATATATGGATCTCAAATAAATTTTTGAGAACACTTGAGCTCTTCAAAGTTGATCAAATAGGTCATCTATCCATGGATAGGGATATTAGTTCTTAACCTTTAGCTGATTCAGTTTATGATAATCCATCCATAGCCTAAGGGTACCATGAACCTTTTCATAAAAATGATCAGTGAACCATATGGAGAAGTACTTGGTCAAATAAAACCATTTTCCTCCAAGTATGCTAATTTCCACTTGAGCTCCTACAACTCGATCATAGAAATCCAGTAAGGTGGAATGGATACCAGTGTAGCTCCTGGAACTAGCTAAATAGAGAACTCAACCTCTCTCTTAGGAGTTAAACCAAAAAAATCGTCTAAGAAAATGTAAGAACCTAGGTATTTATTTCAGGTATGGATCTTGATTTCTAATGTTTTTAAGAAAAATAGGAGTTTCTAGAAGTTTAAGGAGAACCCACCGTGTACTTAGAAGTACATGCTATGTACCTGGTTGTCGCGGGAAGCTGTGTACTGACCGTGTAACAACCGAGTACATGGCCGTGTAAGGTGACCTGGAGACCACCTAAAGAGAGGCTCAATAAAGGCATATATACATCATGTATCTTAAAATAACACACCATGATTTTTTTAATTTTATTTGATAAATCAGACCAGTGTCGCGTCTAATTGACATAACTTTCTTTTTCTAGCGTCGTCTCTTCTAGGAGCGATGGATATCACCGATTCTTCCCTGAGACCCCAATCAACCATCTGTGCTCCAAATTGAACACTATCAATTACATTGGATTCACATAGGTGAGTTATTCCTTCTTCTAGAGCCTCTTCTCTTGATTCCTCCTTTTTCGTGAGATATCTTTGGTTGATTTTTTTGATTTTTTTGTAGATCTACCACATTCTAGGTTGATTTAAAGGATGAGGTTCAACTATATCAATTGTACAATGTCTAGGTATGTGGTTTTTTCCTTTTCATAGATTTTATTTGAATTATATGTGAAAAAAGTTCCCAATACGCTAGTTTAGGGTATTGCATGTTCAGGGAATTTAACCTTGTTAATGCTTGTCATGACTTGTTTGCTCGAGTATTGTTTTTTGATTATAAATAGGGTTATTTACCTTTATATGGATGTGTTTGACCATGTTTGATATGATATTGGCTGTTGGGTCTAGGATTTCCTGTTAGGATGCTCTGTTTTCCATGCCTAGTGCTGTTAGGATAGAGTGATATTATCTAACATGCTTGTGTTATGCTATGTAGCCATTTAGCCAAGTAGTATTTGTGATTTAATTTGGCTTCTAAATATCATTTGTGCACGATTTCTTTACAAAGGGCTGTGGGAACCTAGTGTAGTGATACTATAGGGGGAATTGACGTTGATGGCTTCCCCAAAGTGTCTGTTGCACTTTTCATGCTATGAGACTATAGGGGGGATTGACATTGAGTGATCCCTCAGAGTGTTTATAGTTACACTTACAAGACCATAGGGGGGATTGATGTTGAGTGATCCCTCAAAGTGTCTATAGTTATTGTTACGAGACCATATAGGGGATTGGTGTTGAGTGCTCCCTCAGAGTGTCTATAGTTTATTGTCAAAAGACTATAAGGGGAATTGGTAGTGAGTGCTTCCTCAGAGATTCTTTGTTTTCATGAGACCAAAGAGGTTAGACTGTGTGATCTATCCCAGGGGGTTGTTATATCTTTATTGTTTGATGATAAGTGGAACCATCAGGGTTAGGCTATGAGAACCTTCCCATAGGGTTACTTTTGAATTATTGGTTGAATAATTAATAAAAGTAAATGAATGTAGTTGAAACTATAAGACTATTTACTTTTGAGTACTTCCTTGTTTATTACTTAATTTTTCATATTTTCCTGTTATATATATTCACTAACAGTTAGGAATAGATCTTTGGGTGGTTTCCTACTTGGATTCATCTCACACCCTATTTGGGTCATGGTTCTGGGCCCAAATAGATTATATTGTTGTAGGTATAGATAAGGGAAAGTTCCTTTCTACTTTAGGTACTTGATTATTGTGGACCTAGAGAGCATGGGACCAATCTGAGGATTGAAATTCTGTTGGAGTTTATTTTTTTTCTTGTACTTTATTTTAGTACTGTATTCCATAATTGTGACCTATTTTTCTCATTTCCTAGAAATTTGTGACATGCATCATTTATATATGTGCTCTGGTTGTTTATTTACTTTCAGTCTTCTGCTGCTTACTTATTGTGTGGTATTACTGCTTCTGCTACTATTATATATTTATTTCCACTGTGTTACTCTTCCAATGAGGGAATAGTTTCTTCATTATCACACCCAAGACCCTCGCTGCTAGTCGGTTGCCTCTGGCGTTCGTTGAAATGCACTTGAGGCCATGTAACCAACCAGATACGGGGAACCTTTGGTTGGTACCTAGAACCGAGACATTACAAAGTTGTATCAAATGAATTATTTTATTCTTTGACTTACTATTTGAATCCTAGAGATAGGTATATGAAGGAATAGGTAGTTTTTAATAAGCTTTGCTCGGGAGTAGCTAACCCATGTACATGGGAAAGCCAATATGTCTCGAATATTGAAATTTTTCTGGTTTTTCAATTATTACAGTTGATTTGATTTCACCATTTGGTGATTCACATGTTTAGTACTATTATAATTGATGTTATTGAGGTTCTATTTCTATTGAAACTCGATGAGATGAGAGTATACCATCTCATGCATCATATAGGCTCTTGCTAAAGATCATGTGTCATGCATACATATCCTAGAATTTAGGGTGCATTACCGATTGTATGTTGTTGTGATAGGTGTTATTCTAGATATGAATGTTGTTGTGATAGATGCCTTGATAGAATGCCTGATATTTTGATAGGGTGTTTGAATATTTAAAGTACCAGTTGAATGAACATAAAAATTTGGTTCTTGAGGTGTTATGGGCCCTCATGGATCAGAATTTGGTGGATCATGTGTTTGATTGCACTGTTATACTATGATATACATGAATATGATTAAAAAAATTGATTAGTGGGGAGTATGGGCCCCCACATATTGGAATTTGGATCTTAAATGTTTGTTTTAGTTTTTTATGGGTTCCGGAGTAGTTTATGAGGCTTACTGTTTTAAAAAACCTAGAATACATGGTGTGCATTGATGAATACATGCCATGTATCATTCTTTTTGGGAAGGAACTATTTTTCTTAAGTACACACCGTGTACTATATGTACACACCCTGTAGTCCTTAACTATGTGATTGCTGGTGCGGGCAGAGACATGGTGTTGGGAAATATTTGGTGGAACACTCCGTGTTCCTAACATACATGTCGTGTTATAGAGACCATGTATCCGACCGTGTGACTAATGAAATGGTTAGATGAAATTCAAGTAGAACATGTCGTGTCCATCTTGAACATAATGTGTGGATTTGACTGCGTAACTGGTCGTGTGACTAATGGCATGGGTCGGTGGATTCCTTTTAGTACATGCTGTGTATGGAACAAACACATTGTGTAGTCTTGTTCTATGGGAATTGTGTGGTTTACTTGTGAGGAGGAACTCAGGCAGGGGAAATGATTCCAACACACACCATGTTTCTAGGAGAACACGCCATGTGTATGGGGGTTACAAAACCAGGGTTGGAAGAAGTAAACTCCCATGTAAAGGCTTAAGGGAACACACTGTGTAGTTGTTATACAGAACGTGTATCTATGCTTTTGAGATCTTGAATGTTTCCTTTATTATGTTCCTTCCATGCACTTTTAAGTTTCAGTACTTGATAATCTTGACGTAAGGTGTGCTCTTGCCTTGAAGATTCATGTCATCGAGACGTCCTCCGATTGTACGCTAGATATAGGGAAAGGATCAGACACTAGAAATGGTAGATTAAGGACTACCAGTAGATCCTCAAGTTGTGCCTATCTTGGCACTAGCCGTCATTACAGACATAGGTTCTGATGCACAGTTCCAAGAAGGATTCATGAGGATGATGCATACCTTCCAAGGAGCACCACATCCTGGCTCGTCTATGGCAGAGTTGATGTAGGTTTTTTAGAAGCATCATCCTACCACTTTCTCAGGGTATGGAGGACCTCATACTATAGAATCATGGTTAGAAACCATGCTATCTATCATCAAACATCTAAAGACTCCTCTAAAAAGAAGGGTGAAACTTGCTACTTACATGCTTCGGGATTCCGCCAAGAGATGGTGGGATGTAATATCACCGGTGGGTTTCCATCAGATTATATCTTGGGATGAGTTCTAGCGTACCTTCTATGACTACTTATACCCGGAGACTTTGAGGGCTGATCTATCCCGAGAGTTCATGAGTTTGGAGTAGGGTACACTCTTGGTCATGGAGTATTCTTCTCGCTTCACAGAGCTACAACACTTCAAACCCATTCTAGGGGGTAATGAGTTATTCTTAGAAAGGGAGTTTTAGGATAACCTCAGGCCTGACATACGATCTCAGCTTAATATCTTTAGGTTGATGACCATATCTTCCATAGTAAACCAGGTGCTGATCACAAAGTGAAACCTGAGGGATTCTGGAGCTGTGGGCCAGGGAAGTTCAACATCCAGAGTTGGTGCTTCTATGGATGATAGTAGGAAGTTCCACAGGGAGTCTACAAGTGGAGATCTGAGTAGGAAAGATACACATTTAGGTAGATAGGTGGTATGATAAAAGTGTGGTAAGGGTGGGTATATGAGGCCACATTGCCCGAGAGACCCAGTTGAGTGCCGATCTTGCAGAAAGATGGGTCATCTTCAACGAATCTGTTAGTTTTTCTCACCAGAAGCTGGTGATAGAGGCTCTTCTATGACTCCACATTTAAGAGTAGGACCACCAGTTTCTCATCAGTTTGGGAACTGAAGTTCATCTGACTATTCAGGACAGGGTGGAGGTTGTGGTCGTGGTATCCAGTCGTTAGGATTTTAGTGACAACAAGATGGATCATCTTGGGGTGGTCAGGTAGGGTCACAGGGCTGCGGTACATGTCAGACTTTTTTAGTAGAGCAGACCTAGCAGGAGAATGATCCAGAACCCTCTACATTTAGAGGTACAATTTTGGTTGCCTCAGTTTTATCTTTTTCTCTTTTCAATATAGGGGATTCCTATAGTTTCATATCCATTTCTATTGTGGAGAGCTTTGGGCACTATATCTTTTCTTCTACTTATATCTTGGCGCTAGACACTCAGTTGGGGACTATAATGGCTAGTGTATGTCAGTGCAAGGAGTGACCACTTGAGGTCGGTGGGTGTCACTTCTTATAGGACCTATATGTCTTAGAGATGATATGCTATGATGTCATTCTTGTAATAGACTGGTTGGTTCCCTACCAGGATTTTGTTGATTTCTATCATCGTTGGGTGAGTTTCACATCACCAGAGGATGGTTTGTTTCTACATAAGGGTGAATGGGATGTCCAGGTGAGAAGATTATGACCCGAGCATCATGGATTAGTAATATTTACAACTTAGATTTCTAGTTTGTATCTGGATGACTAGGTAACTTCACTGATGGACTTTCCTCCAGTGGTGGATCATTTCAAGGATGTGTTTATAGAGGTCTTTTCAGGTTTGCCTCTAGAGTGGGAGGTATATTTTCTATTGAACTTGTGCCAGGAGTGGCACCAGTGTCAATTCCTCCTTATAGGATGCCTACACCAGAGTTACATGAGCTCAAGAAGTAGTTAGAGGAGTTATAGTTAAAGGGTTTCATCTGATCCAATACTTCTTCTTGGGGTTCACCTGTTCTATTTGCAAAGAAGTTGGATAGTACCCTCAGACTTTGTTTGGATTATCGGATGATGAATCAGTTGACAATCAAGAACTGATATCCCTTGCTGAGGATTGATGATCTATTTGATCACCTTCGAGGATCCTGAGTGTTCTCAAAGATTGACTTGAGATCCAATTATCATTAGTTGTGCGTTAGATCATCAAATTTATCTCTTACAGCCTTTTAGAATAGGTATGGTCTATACGAGTCTATGGTTATGCCATTCGGTCTCATGAAAATGCCTACAGTTTTTATAGAACTGATGAACCGAGTGTTCCATCCATACCTGGATTCTTTCATGGTGGTTTTCATGGATGATATCTTGGTGTACTCTCACACTCAACATGGCCATGCCACACATATTGAGACCTTTTTGAGTACAATGAGAGAGCATTATTTATATGATAAGCTCTCAAAATGACACTTTTGGATGGACCCGATTCACTTCTTGGGTCATGTTATATCAGAGACAAGAGTATAAGTAGACCCATAGAAAGTGAGAGAAGTAGTTTCCTAGGAGCATATGAAGAACATATTTGAGGTACAGAGTTTTCTAGAGCTGGCTGGTTACTAAAAATGCTTTATACAAGACTTCTCACACTTATTAGCACCACTGAAGGACCTGACTAAGAAGGATGTAAAGTACTTGTGGATAAATTCCTATGATTCAGCCTTTCAGGACATGAGAGGGAGTTTGAATTCATCACTGATACTATTTTTTCCAGATCCAGGAAAGAGTTATATTGTTTACTGTGATAAATTAGGTATCAGGATAGGAGTAGTGCTTATACAGGGGGGATGAGTAATTGTGTATGGGTATCGATAGTTGAGGCCACATGAGAGTAATTACAGATGTACGATCTTGAGTTGAATGAAGTTGTTCATGCTTTACATTTTTAGAGACATTATCTGTTGGGAGAAAATTTTGTGGTTTTCACCGACCACAAAAGTCTCAAGTATATCTTCACTCAGCGTGATCTGAATTTGAGACAATGAAGGTGGGTTGAATACTTTCAGTCCTTTGATTTTGAGCTTGCCTAAACGCCTAGTAAAGGCAACATAGTGGCTAATGCATTGATAAGGAGGACTCAGATATAGGGAGTTCAGGAGGCCAGCAGTGAGTGGCAGCTTATGGCAATGTTCTCTAAGATGCATTTGGAGGTGCATGACAGACAAGGACATATGTTTCTTTCATCTATAGCTGTTACCTCTAATCTACTTGAGCGTGTGTGAATGAGTAAACTATCATATGATGACGCCCTAGTCTTTCTAGATATTGTGTCAGGAGAGGACCCTATTCATGGATGGACTGTAGGTGAGGACGAGATCTTGCACTTTCATGGGCGCCTATGGGTGTCAGTAGACATATGCAAGGAGAAGATGCAGGATTTCTATTCTTTAGTTTGGGAAGTTGATCCTAGTGTCACCAAGATGTATAGAGATCTAAGCTATCAATATTGGTGGCCAATCATGAAGAGATATGTTGTTGGTTTTTTCAAGAGATGTTCCACTTTTCAGTAGGTGAAGGCGAAGAATCAGTGACCAGAAGGGATTTTGCAGTAGTTACCCATTCCTGAGTGGAAGTGGAATGATGTTGCAATGGAATTAATGATAGAATTTCTGAGGTCACCTATAGGGAATGATGTTGTTTGGGTTGTCATTAATAGACTCACAAAGGATTCACATTTCTTACTGATCAAGGAGACCTTCAGTGTTGATGAATTGGTAAGTTTGTACATATGAGAGATTGTAAATTTTCAAGGTGTTCCACACTCTATAATTTAATACAGGGATTCCTGTTTTACTTCTCGAGTCTGGGAGGGACTAAAAGGGGATTTGGGTACACAGGTACTTCTCAGTATGGCTTACCATCCCCAGAAAGATGTCCAATTCGAGCACACGATTCATGTGCTGGAGGAGATGCTTCGAGCATGTGTCCTAGATTTTGGAGGTTCTTGGGAGAAGAACATACATCTGGTGGAGTTTTCCTCTAATAATAGTTTTCAATAAACTATTTAGATGGCACCATATGAGGCTTTGTATGGTAGGCCATGCCGATCACCCCTATGTTGGATGGAGGTAGGAGAGACAAATATGCTGGGACCTCGTCTTTTCTAGGAGACCAAAGAGCAGATAGAAATGATTTGGAAGAGGATGGATATGACATAGTCATGAAAGAAGTATTATGTTAATCGATGAAGATGACCTCTGGAGTTCGAGGTTGAAGATCAGGTTTTTTTACGTGTCACACCGAGGTTAGGACATGGAAGGATTAGGAGACAGGGTAATATTTTTCCGAGATACGTCAAACCATTTGAGGTTTTGGAGAGATTCAGTCCGGTTTCCTATTGATTTTAGTTACCTCAGATATACCGGTCTATACATGACATATTCCATGTTTCTTAGCTTCGACGTTACTTCTCAGACCTGTCTCATGTTTTTCAACTCAAGGAGGTTGAGTTTGAGGTGGATGCATCGTTCTAAGAGAATCTAATATGGATTGTTGATCATAATGTGAAGGTTCTCTATTGCCATTATGTTCCTCGAGTATGGGTGCTATGATAGTATGGGAAATTATAGGATGAGACTTGGGAGAGGGAGGCCGACGTACAATCTTAGTGGCCAGAGATCTTCGATGATTCTTCTTATGTGCCTCCTTCTTAGGGAAATTCAGGGATGAATTTTTTTAAGGGGGGAATTTTTCAAGAACCCGAGTCTTTATTTCACATATGGATCTTGATTTCTGGTGTTTTTGAGAAAAAGAGGAGTTTCAGGAAATTTATGGAGGACACACTATGTACCTGGTTGCTACGGGTAGCCGTGTACTGGCCGTGTAACAGCCAAGTACATTGCCATGTGAGGTGACATGGAGACCACCTAAAGCGAGGCCCGGTAAAGACATATACATGTCGTGTATCTTTACAAAACGTTCCGTGTTTTTTATTTTTATTTGATAAATAATACTAGGGTTGCGTCTAATTGACATAACATTCTTCTTCTTGTGCCGTCTCTTCTAGGAGTGATGGATATCATTGATTATTCTCTGATCCCCTGATTGATCGTCTGTGATCTGAATCGAACACTGTTGATTGTGTTGGAATTGAATTTCTGAGTTCTTCCTTATTCTAGATCCTCTCCTATTGATTAATCCTCTTTTTTCTGATATCGTTGGTTGAACTTTTTTTGACATTTTTTGTAGATCTACTGCGTTCTAGGCCGATTCAAAGACCGAGGTTCAACTATATCGATCATACAACATCGAGGTAGGTGGTTTGTGCCTTTCCGTTGATTGTCTTTGAATTATATGTGCAAAAAGTTCCCCATACCCTAGTTTAAGGTATTTCATGGTTATGGAATATAACCATGTTAATGACTGTCATTCCTTATTTGCTCAAGTATGTGTTTTTTATTTTAAATAGGGTTATTTACCTTTTTATGGATGTGTTTTCCCATGTTTGATCTGATATTGGCCATTGGTTCTAGGATTTCTTATTAAGCTACTCTGTTTTCCATGCCTAGTGCTGCTAGGATGGAGTAATATTATCTAACATGCTTGTGTTATACTTTGTAGCTATTTAGCCAAGTAGTATTTGTGATTTACTTTGGATGATGAATATCGTTTGTGCATGATTGCTTTACATAGGGCTGTGGGAACCAGGTGTAGTGAGACCATAAGGGGGAATTGACGTTGAGGGCTTCCCTAGAGAGTTTGTTGTACATTTCACACTACGAGACCATATGGGTGATTGACATTGAGTGCTCCCTCAGAGTGTCTATAGTTATCGTTACGAGACCATAGGGGGGAATGACGTTGAGTGATCCCTCAGAGTTTCTATAGTTATCGTTACAAGACCATAGGGGGGATTGACATTGAGTGATCCCTCAGAGTGTCTATAGTTTATTGTCAAAAGACTATAGGGGGAATTGACAGTGATTTCTTCCTCAAAGAGTCTTTGTTTTAATTAGAACAAAGGGGTTAGACTGTGCGAGCTAGGGGGTCATTATATCTTTATTGTTTGATGATAAATGGAACCATAGGGGTTCAGATATGAAAACTTTCCCAGAGGGTTACTTGTGAATGATTGGTGGAATAATAAATAAAAGTAAATGAATGTGGTTGAAACTGTAGGACTATTTAATTTTGAGTACTTCCTTATTTATTACTTCATTTTTTATATTTTCCAATTATATATATTCACTGATAGTTAGGCACATATCTTTGGGTGGTTGCCTATTGGGATTTGTCTCACACCTTGTTTGGATCATGCTTTTAGGCTCAAAAAGATTATATTGTTGCAGGTATAGATTAGGGAAAACACCCTTTTACTTCAGGTACTTAATTTCTATGGAGCTGGAGAGCATGGGACCAAGCTGATGCTTGTGATGCTGCTAGAGTTTATTTGTTTTTCTTGTACTTTGGTTTAGTACTGTATTCAAGCATTTTGACCAGTTTGGATTCTTTCCTAGACATATGTGACATGCATCATTTATATATGTGATCCAGTTGTTTATTTACATTATGTCTTCCACTGCTTACTTATTTTGTGGTATTACTGCTTCCAATACTATTATCTATTTGTTTCCACTGTGTTACTCTTCCAATGAGGTCATAGTTTTCCCACTATCACACTTAAGGCCCTCACTACTAGTCGGTAGCCTCTGGTGTTCGGGGAAATGTGCTTTAGGCCGTGTGACCAACCAGGTATAGGGAACCTTTGGGTGGAACCCAAAACCAAGAGATTACATAAAACATCCCTGGATTGATCAACCACTAGAGGAAAGACAACTTGACGTGATCCCAGATCATCTAATTACAGACTGGCAATCTGGACCATCATTCTGCCTAGCCCACGATGCTATGGTCCAACTCGGCTCTCCTAGACATCCAATTCACCCTTTTGAGTTTGAACTGCACCCTACGGTGATGTGAGAGTCACCCTATGATGATAAAAGTCAATGTAATTCTGATAATATACTAGCTAGTCCATCTTATGTATGACATCAAACCCTATCATCTTGTGGAAATAAAGATTATAGATGAATTGGCGCCCACTAACCTCAAGGAGGCACTCCCTGCACTAGCTTAGAAAATAATTTATGACTCCCAAAACAGTTTCTAGAACCATAACGCTCTCAGAAGATAGTATAATGAGCCCAAGGATTTTTACAAATGCAACGAATATAAAACTATGAGATGCACATGTATTAAAAAGAGAATATGAAATAGTAGATGCTAATAAAATTATACTTCTCACTATATATGGTTCGGAACACTACACATCATGAGTAGGCTATGTTAAATATATCTGGCCTGAACCACTCACCTAGACACAACCTCATAGCCCAGAGTAGGCCCACTCTAATGTCTCAGTTTAACTAGTGCCTGCATTCATCAGCCACGACCACCACTACGTCATCCTGATCGAATAGTACTTATTACAACTTCCTTTATAACATGGATATGAGAAACCTAATCTAGAACTAGGTGTCGGAGATGACCCATACCACTCATAGTAGGAGGGAAGGTCATGCAGAAACATTACACATGGTCCATCCCGCCGCAACCTCATCACTCTACTAGGTCATGATCACACTGATTCTTTATGTAGCCATATCTACCACACTGATGAAAGAAAACTAGACTACCAGTACTCATAGCCTAGCTGGTACTCATCTCACTTGAAGCATTAAGATGATGATTCTTGCCTGAATATGCTGAACCACTGGGTTGAGAAATTGCATTGCCCTACTCTACTCCCCCAAATTCCCTCCAGTTCCTCTATGTAATCAGTGCTTGGTTTAGAATTTTAGTAATAGAGTTCAAAATAAACACATTAAACTAAGATCTTATAGTAATTAAGATACCTTCCTCAAATTATATATATATATATCTCATCATTAAGGTATGCCGGAACAAAATGATTCAACTATGTAAAGCTTGTCGAGTACTCCATGACAGTCTTCACGCCCTATTATAGATGCATGAACTTGCTATCCTACTATACCCACAAATTCATGGGGTAGAAATATTTATAGAACTTGGTTTGTAAATGAACTCAAACCATATCTCATAGCTTGTCAGCCTGATTCAGAACATCCCACCATCACTTTGCTGCTCTATAAAGAATGTAAGTAGCAATCTTCACTCTCCTCTCAGGAGGTGTCTTCAGATTCTTGAATATCACTAGAATAGTATTTATACACATCTTAGAAGCCTATGAACTATCATCCCAAAAAATGTGGGAGGATACTACTACAAGAACACACATGTTTACTTATCCATAGACAAGGCAGGCTACAATGCTCTCTAGAAATCCTGCATGAAGCGATGGACTTCCTTGTGGAACTATGCCTCAATACATGTGTCCATAAAAATAGATAGTTCCAAAAATAATACTAAATGAGGATCCATCGATAGACCATGGACCACCACATATAGAGCATGGTCATCGACTCCCTCATAGAATACAACTGGAGGTTATTGTGGTGGCATACCACTATAATTCCAAACATATGCCTCAGAAAATTACAATATCAAATTTCAAAACTCAAAAGCATATGGTAGGTGAAAAACCTCCTAAAACTAGGTCATGTCATACATCCTACTCCTAATGCCAAGTCTGTAAGTAGAACAATCACCAAAAACCACCAGAGACACTGCCTCTTTCCCACTCAAAACCTGGGTCTAAGTTGAGTCTCTATTTACCATTTCAATTTTCCATTTCAAATAAAATTAATTTTACATTTAATATCCATAATTCATTTATTCCAAAGGTTTAACCAATGGTTTACAAAGTTCCAATCCATGAGGTCCCATAACACCACATGAACCAAAATATGGTGCCCATATAATCCATACCATATCAAATTCACTTTAAATAACCAAATAAAAATGTGAACCAATTCCCAATCCATAAGGTCTCATACTCCTTAGGAACTAAAATATGGAATCACCTTCTCTATCCACATCAAAAAATCTATCACAATAGCAAGTACACCTATCACATCACCTATCTCAATAGGATGAAACTAGGTAATGCATCCTATATGGGATGACATAATACATGGAAAGTGATTTGTGTGAATTTCATATATGATTCATTAGATGAAATGCCCTCATCTCACCGGGTTGAAAAAAATATAACCCATAGTCATATGAATAATAACGTCACAATTCAAATGTATCACCCAATGGTGGAATCAAATAAACTTTTATAGTCAAATTACAGAAAAAAAAATTTAATTCAAGGCAATTTGGATTTTTCTGGTACGAAGGGTAGCTACTCCCAGGAAAAACTCATTACCAAACTCCATTAACTTTATATCATTGTATATTGAATCCAAATAATAAATAAAAATATAAAATAAACCCTACAATACCACTTTATAATGTCCCAAACCCGGATTCCACTCAACAGTACCTCAAGCTCAGTGAATCACAGGGCCTCAAGTGCATCTCCCTAAACACCAGAGGATTCCAACTAGAAGTGAGGGCCTATGTGTGTTAGTGGGGAGACTATGCTCTCATCACCAGAGTGTAAAACTACAAAAACTCAATAACCGACAAGTATCGGAAGAAGTAAATCATAAAAAATAGATTAGTTGTAGGAATAGATAACAATGAAATAAGGTATCTCATACATAATGATGACCATGTAATGTATCTAAAAAGTAGCTAAAACATGTACAAAGAAACTCAATACAATACAAGTGTCAAAATACCCAAAATTCCCAAAAGTGCTATCTCTAAACAGCATCATGGGCCTTATCTTGGTCCTATGCTCCCTTGATCCTAGGAATGGTACAAAACCAAGTATCAAATTGAAGGAGCTTTCTAAGATCCCTACCTGAATCCAATTAGTCTATTTGAGTACCCAATGGTGGCCTAAATAGGGTGTGAAAAAGATTCACAGTAGGTAACCACCCAAATATCTATAAAATTTTTAGGATGTGCAATATAATAAGCTAATAACTTTTCAAGGAAAGTAGGTAAGTAGTTAATAAATGTAAAGTGCCCATGTCATAACTACTACTAATCAAGTGATATTGTATATCCTCAATAGGCTCCCTACAAAACAAGTGTCGAGCTCCTATAATAATAAATATTTAATAAATACATAAATAACCAATACAGCCACTCTTACATCCATACATATCATGTAAACCACGACCTTACTATATAGTGACGTTTTAGAGTGATTATGACTGATCCATTCAACCAAGGGTATCATATTTATCATGGTCGTTCCATATAATCAAACTTTCAGACCACAAAGGGTTGAATATAAGGTGTAGAAGACCAAGGAATACTCATTGAGTCCCCAGAGCATATTAATATAAACTAGATTAGGAATTGGTTGGAGTCTTAGGAGATTGTAAGCCAAAAATTTCCAACCTGATTACAAGTAAGTCGTATCCAAGGGGTAACAAGGCCTGAGGCATCCCATGGAATCAAGACCCAAGGAGCATACTCCATCCAAGGTGTCCACTACCGCATTCAAGATCCAAGGAGCATCTTCCAAGGAATCTATGAAATCAATCACCATTTCATACCATTTTCCATTCTATACTATATGAGTCTACCCACTCATATCACCATTTCACATCCAAATACAAACAACGAGCATCCCCACTCATTTTTCCACTCACATTTCAAGGAGATCAAACAATGAGTATAACCAATCATTTAATCAAACAAGAATATACCCATTTGATCAATTGAATAATTAAATATTTTAATAGCTCAATATCATGTTGAAAATTGAAATGAGGTAGGAAATATCCTATGCAATAAAACAATCTCATTTAATTAAAAATAAGCTTCCTCTAGCTAGGAAACCACGAGAAAAACCCCATATATGGTCTAACAAGGCATGAGAAAGGTAAACTCATAAGGTACAATTCATGGGTGTACATGGTTTTAGAAAAAACCTTCAACTCAACACCAATGAACCAAAGGGAAACTCTAACAGGTCCTATTCTATTTAATTCAAATAACTAGTTCAATTTCAAGGCCGCACTAGAAATTTTGGTGGGAGACACATTGGAAAATAGCCTAATAAATAAATAAAACCAATGGGAAAAGTATATACCACCTACCATAGCTTGGTAGTAGGGTTCTGATCTAGTATCAAATCATGATTTGACTCAGATCGAGAGAAAAATAAATAACGAGCAAAGAACCTGAAATTCAGGAAAATCATCTTGAACATAAATAACATCATTTATAGGAAGTATAATGAAAAATGACTAAAAATGAATAGATTAATCACCGATGGGGATCCAACGAGATGTTCCTTGCTCGAATGTAATATTGGGCAAAGATAATACCTCAAATTCAAGGATAGTCTCTCAAGGAATCTCCCAAAATGAACCTATGTTGTGCATAGTATGAAAATAACATTTTAGGTTAAAAGAAAATTTAATTTTATTTAAAAATTATTAAATCACTAAAAATAAATGGGATTCATGGTTTAGATGCATGGTTTGACAAATCGTGCACCAAACATGCATGGTTAGATATAGGATAAGGTCACCATCATGATTTCCTTACATGATTTTACTAATCATCTGGAAAACATGAAAAAAATACTCTATTAAAGTGGTAGAGGTTACCACATAGCCATGTATCCTAAATTTCATGGTTTGGACTGACTGTGTAGGCCTCCTCATTCTCTCATGCTTCACATGGTTTATCAGACCATATGGCTTGGCCTACACGGTTCGAAATAATCTTGAACCAATCCATTTTCAACCCAAAGATTAGGTTTTGGTCTTCAAATAAACCCCTAACACCCATGATCACATGGAAAATTTACATTAGGTCATATTTAATCATTTAAATAAAAATAAAAAGGATCTGTACCACATATGAAAACTTGAGTTCTAACAAATATCTTTTTAATGGAAGGTTATGTAGATCTATGGTGACACACTCAATGATGAGGATGCTAATTTGGTACTCATGAACAATAGGTATATTGATCCTAATGGGCCATCATGTTATGGGAAAATGATTGTTGGACCCTTGTGGGTGGTTTTTGTTCAAGATTGGTTGTGTGGCCTAGTCTCAGAGGGAGTGGTCTGATGTAAAGATTCTCGGAGAGGAAGGGATCCCTAGTTATGGGAGGTTGGTTTGGAATATGGAATATTTTATATATGAGACCATATATATGTGTATTTTTAAATGTTTATGTCTTATGATTTTGGTACAAGATCATGGTTGATACCCCATGATTTATAGCCTTCAGTGATTTGTTCAAGACCTAGGTTGATGGACCTAGTGACTTAGCGTGAGACTTTATTGGTGTGGATAGGTGTTAGAGCCTAGTTTTATTCTTTAATGTTACTCTAGTTTAGGTATTTGGTTCTATTTTACCTTTGAGGTTGACTTGTGAGATGGTTTGACTAAGGTATGTGTTTAAGGAATTAGTAGATTCTTTGGAATTTTGATAGCGGTGCATAAAGGGTACAACCTAGTATGGAGTTTAGGTGCTTTGAATACTTATTATTTTTATGAAATAGAACTTGTGAACTAGTGTTTCATTTATATTATTAGTTTATAGAGGGTAAATATCTTCCATGTTCCTAGATTGGGTAATAGTTATGAAGGTGGGTTGTGATTTATGGTTAAGAGATAGACTGGGAGAACATGAGGTGATCAGGGGTATGTGGTTTCAGGCATAAGTGTTCACTTGGGAAGAGATTGTATAGGTGAAGTGGACTTGATGAATTCATAGTGGAGTGAACATGTGATGCCTATGGATAAATTCTTCATTGAGAGGGTTTTGGTATAAATAAAATAGATATGTATGGTTTCTTTGAGATGAAAAGAACTTGGAGTGAATATGCATCAGTGGAACATGTGGGTTCTAAGGGAATGACCGGTTAGAAACATAGCCCAATTAGCTCTATATGTGTCTTTGGGAATGTTGTGAGAGCATGATTGAACCCAAGGTAACTTTTAAACAACACTCAGGTTTCAAGTGGTTATGCTTGTGGTTTTGGGTTAGTGAGTTTTCTTTTGTTTTGGAAAGCATATCGGGTGATCTTCATTGGGTGATATGAGAATGCGAGCTAGGAATGGCCAGTGGATAGGTCTTGTGAGAATATTTTTCACGATATGTGACTTGTAAGAGTCATAAATAGGTTTTTTGGTTGGACTATATAATAATGTGTAATAGTTAAGAGTTAATGGGGTCTTAGAGGTGTGAAAATTTAGTGACGTGCTATATAGTTTGGCTTGTGGATTTATCATTATGGGAGTGTACCCCTGAGGTGATTGAGTCAAGAAGACCATCATTATTAGACTAAGAACCTATGTGGTTGTGGTGAGATATTTTTGGGTTGGGATACCCAAGGCCATTGAATGGTTTTGACATCCCCTTTCAATTATAGGTTACATAAAAAATGGATGAGTTGTGGTGGTATTATTCAATGACTTCTTAGCGTACTCTTATTCTAGAGATGATCATCCCCAATATCTTGACATCATATTCAGTACACTGAGATATAATCATCTATAAACCATGCTATTTAAATGTTTTTATGTTTTTTTGAAGGGCCTCATTGGAGGTGGTGCTCATGGAGAAGCTTAAGTGAAGCTATAGGGTGGGAAGTACACCATCATCCATTTGTTAATAAGGTCCTTGTTATGGATGGGATGCCATAAAATTCCATGGGTTCCATTCTTGGGAGATGTGAAAAAGATATGATAGGTCATTGATTTTTTCACTATGGTGAGAGAGATATGGCCACATCCAATTCCTGGGTTGGTGGTGAATGGAATGTTGTCAATGGTGGTTGGGGTTGCTAGAGTGAGGTTGTGAAAATGACATTCCTATGGTTTAGATTTATGTGTTAGTAATGAAGGTACGTACCCTATTATAGAAGGGTCATAAGTGTGTAAAACTAGTCATGGATTGGTTGTGGTGGCTTCATGAATCCAATCTAGAACCAATGAAGTTTGTGATTGGATTATTTTGGGAACCACATCTCAAAATCATTTGCGATGGATGATCTAGTTGATCATTGTCTTCTGGAATAAAGTGTTTTTAATAAGTAATCTGATGTTCTTGTGTTAGAGGAGTGTTTTTGGTGTAGTAGGGCATACTGATTATTTTGTGTTAATAAAGCATATGATCATTGAATCTCACATGGAGTCAGGTATAGACTCCAGTAGGCTTGTTTGTGTGGTTGTGGAATTATTTTGGGTATAAATAAATATTGATTAGGTGATGTAGTGATATGACAATAGTTGGAATCAAACATTTTCAGGATGAATCAGTTAAGGATTTCACAACTTGGGTTGATATATGGAATGAATGTGGTAAGTTTCAATCTGCATTTATTTGGTTTTCTTTTAATTTATGGATGATATTATGAAAACAAACCTTAACTTCAAGGAAAATTTAGTTTGTTCTTAATTTATGCTTGTAAGGTGGGTATGAGTCCAATATAGTTAGTTTTAAATAATGAGGTTGGGTGTTGATGATGATTGTAATTATAATGAGTGTTTGGGAAAAATAATTTGGGAACCACACTACGAGTGTTGTGGGAGTGTGAGTTTGTGTTTCTATCAGGCTTTTATGATGGTGGGGGTTTCAATAATCCAATGTTAGTGGTTGTAATATTAAGCTTATGGTGGGGAGCACAATAGCTCCAAGAGGTGATTAGGAGTTTGCATAATCAGTGTTTTGAATATATGGTATTGAGTAAGTTCCATATTTTTCTTTCAATTTTGACAACAAGTATTGGATTAGGTTTTGGCTAGTTGCATGCCTTGAATTGGAGGTTGTGTCTTGGTTGTGTTTTAGGATTTTGAAAACTAAATGAGGCCATTGGATATAATTGGTGACTGATGTAGGTCAGGTGGTGGGTATGTATGACCACTGAGACTTCTTAGGGATGAAAAGTATTATGGTAGGTAGGTTGTAAGATCCCAAATATGTACAAGTTGAAAATTCTATAAGGAATTTGAATTTTCATCTTGTAGTGGGGTAAAATTTTATAGAGTGACATAGAATTTAAATCCAAGAGTTATAATGACTTAATCTGATGTTTTTAGACAAAAAATGAGGATTTGGAGGTAGCTCATGTTTTCAGATAATTCTCAATAGCTTTGGGTTAAGTTTTAAAAAGTTTTGGTTTATTTTTACCTAGTGAACAATATAGTGTATATAGTTTAGAAGAAACCATATGAAACCTTAATGACCAGGGTGTTTTTAGTTCATTTTGAACTAATAATGGTTAAGTTTCATATTTAGAGTACAGTTTATGGTAAATCCTACAAGATAAAGGAGAAACCACGGAAGGTGGAGGAGATCTTGGGGCACAACTCATAGTCTGTGCATGCTTTCAAACAAACCGCGCACCTTACTATGGAGGGGAGGCATTGCAAACAACACGGTTGGCACATGATTTTTCTAACTATGTAGCCTAACCATGTGCTTCATTTTGTGATGCCTAGTGAAGGGTGCACAATTGGTGCATCATTTGGAAAACCTTGCTGATAAACCATGTGGCTACCTAGAATTTCATTTAAAGGGGGTAATAAACAAAATAACCCTCATGGTTTTTATCCACTCCTCCCACTTCCTCCACCATTAGAATTTCACGGACCGGGGGTTCTCCCAACCCCATTCCTAGTATTTTCATAATGAATTAATTTAATTAGTTGTTGTAATGGTGTTACCACTTTGGTCTTTTCCTGGGAATGGTGTTGGGAGTTCATTGTGGACCACCCTTGGTGGTTACTTGGAATTTCAATAATTGGTGAGTGCCTGATGATATTGGAAACCATTATTACATTTTAAATTAAACAAATAAGATAATTGAAAAATATTTTGATTGAATGATTTTTGTTTCTTGGAATGAGGTTTGTGATTAGGTGGTTGAGACGAGATAACTTAGACACTGATACATTTGGATGGGTCTTGTACATGCCTTGGCAAAGCCATTGGGGATTGAAAATGTTTGGTAAATCTTCATTAATGAGCTAAGTGTTATAAGAGATTTACCCATAGTATTTTTAATTTATTTAAATGTGTATGTGGTATATTCCTTAAAGAACATATGGGGTGTGTTTTATTCCCTAGTTAAGTAAATGGTTTTGGGATATTAATTCATACTTTAGACCTTCCATAGATCATGTTAGAACCATTCGTGTTTATAAGGCTAAACTTAAGGCCTCCCATGGGGTGTACTGTTTCTTGAAAATGGTAAAGGGGGGTTATAAAGGGTAAATTAGATGGGTTATGATATGAACCTAGTAAAGATCATTGATTAACTTGGTTGAAGGGTTAAGGTATACTTGTTAGTGATTGAGAATGAATGTTTTATAATATATTTAAATAATTAATGAGAATTTTTTTATATGAGAATATATTATGGAATACCTAAGAGGCCATTGAAAAGATTTTAATCATGTGAGTTGGGTTTTGAATCAGATTTTTGTTTTAAATGGGGAAAGCTATTTTTGACGTGGATTTGATTTAATGTGTGGTGTTAACCTCCCAATGATTTTTAAAGGGATGGTTTATGGTGAATTTAAAATGTTTATTTCAAAAGGTTGTGTGGTTTCCCCTACGAAAAAATTATTTAGTGGATATTTTAACGGGTTTTTTGGGGAATGTAGGATTTATCCTCATTTTGATGGTTTTAAAAGGTCAAAATGTTGAACCTTAGTAATTGAGAAATGATGGAATTATTTAGGCACTAGAATAACGCTCCAGGAATATATAGTACACTATATAGAAAATTTCTCATACTAAGTTTTTGGGCACTAGTATTATGCTCCAAGGTTTAAGTGATAATGTAATGATCTGGGAATGATGTTATACTAGATGGAATAGATAGTGGAATGAAACTCTATATTCATGGTTTAAGTTCTGTAATGCTGCTCTAGGATTTTTTTGATGTATAAGTTGATGTTGGACTGATTCTCTAAGAACTATTGTTATAATTCTTGACTGTAATGTCAAACATGATGCTCTATATTAGTACTCATAGCTTTGTACATGGTTTAGGTGATGAAACAATTTTCCATGCATGATTGATATTGATACATTGTTGAGATTCCATAATGACACTTTGAGAACTAATAACACAAGAATATTAGAGAGATACTTTATATTGATGCTTTATGATTTCATGAGTTGGATAATGGATGAAAAAACCTGCACTTTATTTAAAGTATGTTTCACCCTATATTTTATGACTTAGATGATTATTTTTGGTCAATTTAGTTTGGTTGGGTCATATTTCTCTTTATAACCTAAATTAAAATAGGTTAATCAATAAATGGATGTTTTTATATGCAACTTATTTTCTGTATTTTTTATTTATTTTAATGTTTATTTTCATACAATGATGCTCTAACTGGTATTTATTTGGACACCATTGGAAGTGTCCAACTGAGTTTTATAGAAACCCTTATAAAGATGCCACTACACATGGGTATCTAAGTAGCTATCTCATATTTATTATTGTCACATTCTTGGGATGAAGTTCAGGGTTGAGTTTTTTATGGTCGAGCTAGATAGATTGGATGGTATTCAGAGACTAAATGAGGTTTGGATTGGCGATGTAGTAGATCCATTTTTTCTTGGTTTATATTTTATTATGGAATGTTATGTAACTGGACTAGTGGGAGGTAAATTTTATGGGTGTTTTGGTTGTTTTGGAATTACTACATTTCTTCAGTTGTACAGTCATGTTATATTTATATGTTTTTATTTCCCACTTATTTTGAGATGTTTTGTCTATTTTTTTCTTCTACATACTCTGATGTGTATGATGATGTATTATTATATTACTAATGAACACTCTTATATGAGGGGTATTTTCTCCTCATAGTACCATCTTAGAACCTCACTTCTAGTCATCAACCTCTAGAATATAAGTAGGCACACCTAAGGACTTATGGAAAACAATCTTGGGGTATCAGTTTAGTGGATCTCCGACTGGGATGTTACAAATATTGTTTCTAATCCTATAAAATATATTTTAAACTACTGTGAAAGTATTATTAAGGGTATATAAAGAATAATCTAGTGAAAAATAAGGAAATTTAGAGAAGTTTACTTGCTGCTATACAATTAGAAGAGTAAAATCATGAGGAAGAAGGAGAAAAAGAAGAAGCAAAATAAAAACTCAATGGAAGTATAACATGGTTTAAGACTCTATTGTTATTGAAAAATAGATTATATATATTTGTTTCTAATGGTTAACTTTAAAAAAAATTGGAGATATTTTTATGTATCACATGTTCAAAGATAAAATATTCTCATTATATCTAACATGCTGATTTTATTGGAGCATGAGTTTTACTAGATCATGTTAAGTAGTAACTTCACATTTTGAGTAGTGAAACTTGTAAAAATATTTTGTTCCTAATATTTTTGTTACTTGGTGTGTGTGAAAATGATTTATTCATCACTTTAATTAGTTTCAAATGTTGTTTTTAAATAAAATTAAAATGGAAGTGAATACACTGATTCATTCCCCTCTCCGTGAATTTTCACTAATATTATGGGTCTGTTTCAAGTGGTATTAGAGAACATAGTTTTCATTATAATATGATCATATTTTTGGAGTCTTAATTTAAATTTTTCCCTCTGTGTAAGTAGAGTTTAGATGTGATTTTTTTTGTGAACATGAGAAACATAAATCTAGTGAACAACATGGGGATTCCCACTTTTTATGGGAAAAAATATTGTATATAAAAAAATTAGATAATACCATACTTGTTATAAATTAGTATGAAAAAAATTAAATACCACCACCAATAGGTTTAGACCTTATACTAAAGGTGTTTCTATGAATATAGTTGACTGAAAGCATTTGGAGAATGATGGTCATGATCAAAATTTCATTTTTTTCATCTCCGTTTGCAAACTATTTTCTTAAAGTTAAAGGGATAAAAATTGTGAAGGGCATCTAAGAGAAATTATAAAATTTCTATGATGGTAATTAAAAAGTAAATCAATCCATTATATAAATTTAATGATTGAAATATAAATATCTAAATATGAATGATGATGAAATAATTTATAACTTCTTTACTCAATTTAAAGAAATTATGATCACCATGAGATGTTTTTTATGAGAAGATAAAGGATTAAATAGTTATTCATAAGAAACTGCATATTTTTCTAGAAAATTTGAATGTAAATGTATTGAAACTTAAAGACCAGAATCTGGTTAAAATTCCATTTGATGATTTATAAAACATATTAATTTCATATAAGATTGAAAGGGAAGTATATTCAAGAAGAAGATCAAGGGTGATATAGAAATTTTATTTTAAGATTTTAATAAAGAGAAGAGTAGGAAGTATATTGATGAAGATGAGAAAGAATCATTTGATTAATGATATTTTTAAAATAAATTTGAAAAAATCATGTCATTTATTTCTATAAATTTGAGAAGATAAAAAGGGAAGTTTTAGAGAAAAATACCATTGAAATGTTTCTTGTTTGGATGCATTGGTATTTCAGAAAAAAAATTCCATAGTTTAATGGATAAGATGATTGTGACAATAATAATGAAAATATAGAGACATTTTTATATAATAAAGCTTTAAAATTAAATAAATAAAATATTTCTTCAAATTGAAAGGGTAATTACATATCTAAAACCACAAAGAGATATTTCTATTTTAAATTTTATAATGATGATATTAGTGAGTATAAAGATGATGTTGAGACTTTTAGTTGAGTTGAATAAAAATTACTGATTGAAAAATTGAATGAGTAAGTTTACACTTATAATAAAAGTAGTGATACTGGAAGTGATAAATAAATAGAAACAATGTTCATATTTAAGTAATAACTAAGTAATATATAATAAATATCTCAAAATTATATAAGGATAAAAAAATTTAAATAAATACAATCAATCTTCATGTAACAATGATTATATTAATGCTAAAATAGAGTCAAAGCTGACAAATGATATTGTTAAATTAAATAAATTTCTCACTAAATATAATACTTTGAAATTTTAAATGGAATATAAGGTTAAATAAATGGATAAAAATCTTTAACTTGTTCAGTAAATAATGTTATAGGCTTAAAAATAATTGAAGAAAATTCAAAATCAACATCAAAATTTTTATACAGGAATTTATTGAAACTTGAAAGGATAATATCATAGAAACAGTTAAAATTTAAAATAATGATGAAATTTAAGTAATCCAACCAATATCATATTCAAGGGTTGACAAATTTATTTAAAGTGTTGGAAAAAAGACTGATTCAATGTCACAAGTGAAGAAACGGAAAATTTGTGTCAAAATAAGGTGATTCTCAAAAGTTTGAAAAATTGTAGGAATGAAAAATTGAATGTAAAGAAATGATAAAAATGGAGAATTTAAAAGTTAAATGAAAAATTATATATTTAATAGGAATTTTTTGAGAATTTATCAATTGTTTTTCAAAAAATGATAAAAAAATTATGGCAAAAAGATAAAAAAAGAGAAGATGTCAACTTCTAGACAACAAGAAGTCTTTAGAGGATAGTATGCACTTTATATAAATTATTAGGACTGTAGAGGATTTAGGAAAATTTAAATATTTTTTTTGATTAATTTACAATATTTATAAAAGAATATATTATTAAAGAGACAAAGTTTTCAGGGGACTCAACCCATTTAAATAAGAAAAGATCAAAAGAGACCTAAAATTTTTGAATTGAAGGTTGAGAATAATTTATAACCATTGGATGAGGATTGTGGAAGAGGTGATCAGTTGTGTCACTATTTTGAATAATTTATCACCAATATACTTAAGTGTATATGTACTAAATTTAATACTAAAAATTATTATAATAATAAATAAAAAGGAAAAGAGAAGGTGTTAGTTGTTAAATTTCCAGTCAAAGAATCACAAAAGAATATTCATGGATTTTAGATAGTGGGTTTTCTTCTCTCATGATAGGATATTTAAATATATTAAAGGATATTTAGAAGTTTAATAAAGTACTAATTAACTTTAAAAATTATGGGTTACTTGAAATCAAAGGAGTTGGATCAGTAATGATTATAAAAGATAAGATTAAATAAAAGAACATGTTATATGTTGATGGGGTCAGAAAAACTTATTAATAATATCTTAGATCAATGATAAAGATAATAAAGTTAGGTTTTGGAAATATGGGTTATTATATAATAGGTTTAAATATGGGGTTTTACTTATTAGAGGACAAAAAATAGGGAAACTTGTTTTAGGTTGGCGATTCTAAAAATTCATTTTACATAATCTTATAGAAGTAAAATTAGTTATGGAACAAAGTCTTGGTAATTTTGGTCAAAAGAAAATGTGAAATATTACCCAAGGACTAAATTTTATTTATGTTTATATTCTTAATATATTAATAATTTTAATTTACTCCACATTCCCAAAGGTGAAGATTATTAACACTTCACATAAAAATGTAGAGATTTAAACAACTTAACCTTTGAGTCTCATTCATTCAAATATTTTTTGGGCATATAAAGAAGAAATATACAGATGGAGATATGTATTTTATTTTTTATATAGATTAATTCAATCATATCACATAAATTCTGTTCATGAAGAATAAGCTAAAGTATCTAAATATGATTGATAATTTTAGAATAAGTGTTGAGAAGGAGTGTGGTTTCTCTTTGAAGAAGACCCAGATAAAAAATAGTGTTGAATATACTAGTGTGAGATTTGAAGAATATATTTATAAGAAGGTTATTCATTATAAAATTTGTGTAATTTATAAACAACAACAAAATGGTGTTTCTAAGTGGATTAATAATAGTTTAGTGGAGATGGTTGGCACTATGTTGATTGAGCATGATACTTTTTGTTATTTATGGAGATAATAAATTAACACGATGGATCATATTCAAAAATATTTTTTATACAACTAAAATTCATATATTTCACTATAATAGATATATTATTATATTTCCCCAAGATTTAAATACATAAGGGTTTTTGGTATCCCCTGTATTATGAAAGTGAAATGTGAAAACCTTAGGAAGTATGAGTATAGAGGAGTTGATGGTATCTTCCTTGGTTATCCCCTAAATAGAAGAGTATATCAATATAATAATAAATAGATAGGTAATATTATGGATATTTCAAATTTAAAGGTGTTAGAACATATAAATAATTAAATTAAATATCAATAATTAAGTTGTAGAGGCAAAGATAATGTATCATATTTTATTGAGAAGCAGTGTGGAGTCTCTAAAACAACGATAATTGAAAATAAGTGGAGATTGAAGATATTGATTCAATTATTTATAGTTATGAAGAATACTCTTGTTCAAATATTATAAAGATAATAAGTTAGGTTTAGGTCCAAAATATCATTAAATAATAAAGATAATCTCTTCAAACTAAGAGAACTTTGGGGACAAAAACACATACCTCATTATTTTATCTGGTTGAACCAAGAGATATAACCAAGCCTTTTGAGCATCAAGAGTAGATGAATGATATGAATTATAAGTTATATATAATAAATAAAAATAATACTTTAGAGTTATTTCCCATGTAAATAAAAAAGAACATTATTAGAACAAATTGTGTGTTTTGTAACAATCTGAATAAAAGAGGATAAGTGGTAAGAAATAAGGAAAGACTTATGTGAAAAGGGTAATCATGGGTTGAGAGAAATAATTTCTTAAAACCTTAAAAATATGTTATAGTATTTAAACCATTAATATATTTCTCTATATTTCCAAAAAGTTTATATAATATCTTATAAATGGATATCAAGTCATCATTCCTGAGTGGAGAGTTTGAAGTGGAAGTGTACATTGAACAAACCAATGGTTTATTTCTTGAAGATGATAAATGATATGTTTATTGGTTAAGGAATGATCTATATGGGTTAAAACAAGCCCCAATATCATGGAATAAATTGTTACACAACTTCTCGAAGTTACTTAATTTCAATAAGGGAATATTGAAAAAAAAATCTACATTAAAGATGATAAAGAGATATCATTTATTTTTATTGTTTATGTTGATGATATTAAATTTTTTTAAATAAAGAATGTGTGTGCAAGGTGTTTTTTTTGGAGATGAACAATATGTTTTATATGTTTATTTTTGGATAAATTAGGTACCTATTGTTTTATAAATTTCTCAAGAGGAAGATCATATCTTTCTTTCTCAAGAGAATTATACTCGAGAACTTACAAAGAAGTTTTTCATGAAGTATTTGAATGAAATTTCTAGCCCAATTTTAATGGGAAAAAATATTTTAAAGGATAAATAATGAAAGAAATTTTATTCAAAATAATTTATTAATCTTATTAGTATTTTTCTTCACTTTAAAACTTTAACATCTGATATAATGTCTGTTACATTTTGTGAAAGATGTTAGAGTACAACAAAGGAATCTCATTTCATCTATAGAAAGTGGATTCTCAGGTTTATTAAAGTATAATGGGTTAGGAATTTAAATATTATAGTAATGAAAATTTAAATATATTTGAAAATATAGATACATATTGGGTAGGGAATATTGATGATAAAATATCAAAATTAGGCAGATTTTTATTTTTTGGGATAAATGTGTGTATATTAGATCATAAATAAGAAAGGTCTAGTGACCTTGAGTATCATCAAAGTACAATATATTTCTCTAACATAACCAACAATCCAATTTATGGGAAAACTGACTCTATTGGAAGACCTCAATATGTATGTGATGTTTCTTTTATTTATAGGATGTGATAATCAAAACGACATCAATTTATCAAGAAATGCGGTTCAATATTCTCAATCAAATCTCATATATAAAAAATATCACTTTATCATGGAGTTAGTCTTTCAATTATTTATTTAGATATAATTTATTCCTATTAAGGGGTATATTGTAGATAGTTTCAAGAATCCACCATTGAAGGAATCATTTCCTAGATTGAGTTTGATGATGGCAGTTGAACCTCATTTCTATGAAGGCTTAGGTATGGGGAAACCTTCCCATATCTCATTTGTTCTTTGGATTATTTTTTTCTATGTGGGTGAATGAAAATATAAATCCATTTATGCTTATAATTTAATTTAATTATAATGAGGGGCTAAAAAAATATAGGTTAAAATGTACAGATATATGTTTAACCAAATAGGGGAGTGATCTCTTATTTTGGGGGGTCAATTTTTAGAGAGAGTTTTTAAAAGGGTTTATCCATGAAATAAGCATGGTTATTCTAGTTGTGAATGGTTCTAACATGTATGGTGAGAATATACATAGGAACTTGGTTTACATAGGTAAAAATAAAATTTTTGTGAAGTGGGATAATAGTTTTAAGAAATGGAGTTGTGATAAAGTAGCTGCAAGTCCCCATTATAGACAACATGAAATTATTATTCAATGTTCTTATTTACTACCTAGAGTTAAATCACATAGGATTAGAATTATTAAATGATGATTAAAATCTAAGTGTGATGAGTTTTAAAAGTAATTTATGTTTATTAGATGGTAATAAAATCTAAATGGGGAGGTTTTTGAGACCAAGAGCTATTTTTGGAGATATTGAAATATGAAGTTGTTATGACCTTATGGAGATTGTTGTGACCTTGGAGGAGTTTACTAAAATAAATCATTGAAGAATAATCCATTTCATGGTTTTTGGTAAAATGGGAAGAATATATGTACAAAAATGGATTGGAAATTATTATATTTTTGTTTTTGTGGTCAATGCATAAATCATGTTAAAACTCACAAATAATAAAGTTTACAATTATATATAAATGACGTTAAGAATTTTGGAGGTGTTTAAAATAATTTTTAAGTTATTTTAATGAATTCTGAAGGTATTTAAGGTAACACCCTGAGATTTTATGAGATAAATTATTTTTAAATTCTTTGATGTCTTGTTTTGTACGCTACAAAAATATTATCTTGCGTTGTTGGAAACACTGTATTAGCTTGCAGTATACACAACACTATTCGGGTCTTGCGTTGCACATAATTTTTTATTCTTTTGATTGAATTCATTTCACAAAACATTGAATATAAATTTTTTTCAATGTATAAATGAACTAATTTTGGATTATTTTATAAATAAAACCAAAGTAAGCTTTCACTACATGCAATACTGAATTGGATTTCATTACATGCAAGATCGACTTTCCTCAATAGCTTGTGTTGTACGCAATACAGAGATTCACTAAACAAAAATATATTATTAAAATATTATTTTTTAATGGAATATAAACTATCCATTATGAATATTATTAACATCATTATGAATTTTATATAACATTATCATTCATCTTACACATAATATGAGAACAAAATCAATTTTTCGGTTAAAAGAAGTGTTTTTCAAAAAAATGCATTTTTACAGCCTTTTTTGTTGGCACACCCATTTTAAATCTAGTTTTTGACACTTTTATAAGTTCAATTTTACAAAATAAACTTATTATTTTGAAGCGGTACATAAAAATTTACTTGTGTCGAATTTTTGGTATTTTTCTGATAAAATTCAAATTTTAATAAATAGTGACAAATACAGCATTTTAATTGAAAACTACATTTTCATCTAATTTATTTATATAGTTAGATTATATTTTTAATTGGTTTTAAAGTGTAATTGGATTATATTTTTATCATTTAATCTAATTTTGGTCATTTTAAGTAATTTCACTTTTAAATAGGACATAAACACATGCTAATCTTTAGATAGTTATTACTTATTAAAAACCCATCTTTTTAGTTTCGACAACGTGAATTAATTTGAAATTAATTACTACAATTTTTTTGTTTTGAATTTGTAAAAATGGACTCCATATTTGGAATCAGAAGGTTCAAATTGTGTAAATATGTACTTTTTTATTTTTGGACATTATGAATAGTAACTTCAGTAATTATTTTATTTATCATGGTTAAAGGCTAAATTTGGTAAATAAGGGTAAAAAATAATATTATAATAATATTAAACTAGCCTAACACATTTCCTAATTCTATTGTATGAGATATATCTGACCATGGGAATCCTTGGGTCGATTTTGGGACCCCATGGAGTCACTTGGATGTGAAAATGACACTTTATAAAAATCAATTTAAATTAAAGATAATTAAAACCTAAACATATATCTTTTAGTAAATCGATATTAATATAGGGTTATATAACTAATATATTTTCTTATAAATAGTCATTAGAAATATAAAAATATTTTATACATCATGGTATTTTATTTATAAATTTTTGAGACTATATAAATAGTATTATTTATGACACAAATCTGATGCAGTGATTACCTCGTTAATAAAAGATTTAAATAAATGAATTTATAAATATTAAAACAAATGTAATTTGGTTATTTTTATGTCTTAAATTAATTTTATGGATGACATTGACATATTATATTTGAGTTAATTCCTTATTTTAGAAGTAATAATGTTTTTATGGATTTCTAAAAAAGTCAAGTATGAATAGTGTCCAAAATTGACACAATTTATAACTTAAAAAATAAAATAGTTTATTAAATTATATTAAATTCATAAAAATATTATATTCTACCAAATGGTTTAAATAAGTCCAAAAATGTCATAAATAAATTTTTTAGGGTCTTTTGACAAGATATGGTAATTACATTAACCCATAATGTGTAAATAACATGATATCACGGTGAGATTAAAAAGGGTAAAATAAGGGTCAAACCAAAAAGACAGGGATAAAAAAATATTATAAACTTGTTTAAATATTATTGGATTATGTTAATTCGAAAAAAATCATCTTATCTTTGAATTAAATAAGTTTTGGACCATTTTTAGTTGAAATTTAATTTATTATAAATTAATATTTTTGAGAGTTTCCTAAAGTTCCCCTCTCTTATCTTATAAAAGGGCACCTTATCTCTTGCCTATTTACTCCATTTTGAGACTTAAATCTCGTCCAAACCCTACCCATTTTTCTTTTCAACTTCCCTAGTTACATTCTAGAGTTTCTGGTCTTCTCAAAAGACCAAATCTAGTGCCTTAAGAGGAAATTTAAAGGAGGCACATCAAGGAAGAGGTAATCTCTTCTACCGATTCTTTCAAAATTATGTCTTCTTATACTTCCTATTATTTAGTTATTTCATTATAAATTAATAACATAAGTATAAATCATATACTTATATTTTATTATAAATATGAAACAATCCTATTTCACCTTCTATCCATCCTACAAAAAATGAAATCACTACACGTTTGTATGTACAACTTACCGTCTCCACACTGTGGTGTAATCTATTTTTCACCACCACCTTACTTGGATGGGTATGATGGTGGAAATAATAAATATATATGATTATTATAACATTATACTAATTCTGAGATATTTTACACCATTCACTTCAATACCGTTCAACAACTATGGGAACAATATTGTCGCTCGTGCGTACGTCTGACTTACAGTCTCCACGACGCAATGAGATTCATTATCCATGTTAACCATTTAAGAATGATTATAAAATATATATAATCATGAAATATATGAAATAATAATTCTAATAGATTTATGTATATATATATATTTTATTTACTTACTTCTAATCAATTTAATAAGAAATGAAAACAACGTTCTTGCGTACGTACGACCTACCGTCTCGATGAACGGTGTATTCCATTCCATTTATCGATATATTATATATATTTATATACTGAATATAGAAGATATATAAATAATGTTTTACATTTTAAAATTAAGTAAATCATGATCTAAGTAACCATATGAAGAATAACAAGTCCAAACACGTACGATTATTACCCAAAATGTTGCTTTAACATGAAATTGAGAAATGAACAGGTAATATAAAGTCATAAGTGAATCATATATGATATAATAAACATTATTATGGTTATGTTACAAGTTAATAATATGTTTTAACCCACTATAAAATATGTTTGGACACATATGGTAGAAATCGGACCTTAGGTAAGGAATAATTTTGCAATCTCGTTTTTATATGAGATTGTTTATACTTAAGTATTTTCTGGGGATATATTTCTCATCCATGTAAATTTTTTAAAAAATATTTTCCTAAAATGTTTAATATTATTTTATGTATTTTTAAACTCATTTTTACCCATTTTTGACTTTTATTACATGGTATGGAAGGAATCTTTCTTTTGCTACCATAAGAGTCACTTTTTGACTTTTCCGTTAAAAGTATGAGGAGGATGTTTTTTTAAACATATAAAGAATGAATGGATTTTTATGGTATCATGAATCCTTATATACATGAAGAATACCCTAAAATATTTCAAGTTTATTTTAAACAAAAATCTTTTCTTTTAAAATTTCATGACATTTTGAAAAAAAACCTTTTTAAAGAAGAAAGGATATTTTCCTCAAGAATTAAGTTCAAGTGTTTTATCAAAATTATTTTCCATATAAGATGACATAGGGTTATGTTTATATCCCTATTATTACTTTGATTTGATTATTTTTATGATGGAATTATTTTTATTAAGTCCACTTATCTTATATGGAATATGTTATGATGACATGATGTTTAAGAATCTAATTATATTTCTTGGGTTATGCTATGCTGAATGATTTCGATTTTTGTGGTACATGTAAGAATGATTTCATTATGAGATGGTTGGGACCTATATCTCCCTCAAATGAATTAGGTAAATATTTATATCTCATGATATAGACATGACTGAAATGGTAGGTAAATTTAGTATAGTAATACATGGATGGAATGACAAGTAAACCCGGTTCAGTAATGGACTTTAACCACTATGATGGTCTTAGCAACAATTCCTTGGATACTATGGAAATCATATTATGTGCTTAATGGTTTTCCATAATTCTATGTTTTATTCCCATACTATTTTATCATGATTAATGTTCCTTTATGATCTATGCCATACGTACTGCCAAAATTTATTTCATGACTCAAGATTTTGATGTTTAAAATTTATGTTCGCGTTTTTACATTTAAATGTTTATGGTTTATTTTATGTTCTCCATGTTTAACCTTACTGAGAATTTGAGATCACCTTTTTTATTTTTTATTTTCCCCAATATATAAAGAAAGGTTTTAGGTAGGAAAACAAAATGGGAAGATCTTTATGGGAGATGTTGAAGATCTTTCACCCTAATTAGAATATTATATTCCGAGTTGCAAAAAACTAATACGGTCTTTGGGAGTCTGTTTTTTCATGTATTAAGTATTCTACAAAAGTATTTTAATTTACATGTACATCAATCTTGGTTCTCTATAGTGGGTATTAGAGCATAGAAGGCTGGAATGAATCCAATCATTGTGAACTCTCACATGTGAGCGTTGGATGAAGAATGGATCTCCGCCCAATGGCTTCATTTGGAAATGGCTACCACTAGGGATGGTGGTGTGTCCCGCCCAAGGGGTGTTTCCACCAATGGAGTGCTATGATAATTATCAATTATAGTCCACTTGAAATAGTTCCAGACTACTACAGTTGGTATCAGAGCAAAGGTTTTGTCAACCTTTGGAAACTAGGATGTGAAATCTTTAGTAAGACCCCTTGAGATATTTCTAAGGTATGTATAGGGATGAAATAAAGGTTAAGTATAACTATATGTTACCGTATGATAATTATGGTAATGATCATAAATAAGCTGGGATTAAACCTATGATGTTCGATGCTGAAATTACTTCCCCTTGATTATGTTGTTTTCTTAGTATTATTTTTGCCTCTCACACTATTCTTTTTGCATTTTAGTCAATGGAGGGAACCAAAATGAATTGGGTAAACATTGAATTTGATGAAAAAATTGGTGACTATGAGAAATAAAATGATGTAATAACTAGAGTGGATGATAGTGTGATAATGAAGAATCAGTCATCGTGGTATATGATTAACAAGGTGAACTTTAGCAGTATTCCTAATTCATCAACTAAGAGGAAGATATACTTTCAGGCATGTTCCCATGGTGAGGAACATAGAGAAAATAATATTAATATTCATACATATCAAGAAGAAGGGAAGAAAAACCTTGAGGAATACCTATAATGGTGGGTAAGATGTTATCTCTATGGAAAAAAGGGTCATAGAGTGATGAATTATTATGGAGTTCAATGTCTCATCTGCAGAAAACATGGGCATTACCAAACTCAATGCCCATACATAAGTATCTACTTCTAAGAAAAGGAAGCACCTACTCTATTCCTACCATTAAAGTATACTGATTAAATTATTTATGTATTTGAATCCATGAATGATTAATGGTGAATAATATAAGAGTTATCAGTTTATGTTTTTTGCTAAGGATTTTCAAGAATATGTTGAATAATTATATTGGATAAGAAAACTGATTTAATGAAAAGATGATATTCCTAAGAAACACATGATTAAGGGAAGGATAACCCTTAATATGAGCATGATGTTAAGATAATGATATTTTTATAAAGATTTTTCAAATGATATTAGTTACCTTGGAACTGGTTAAGGATTTGTTGAAATGTGGGATATGTTGTCACAAATGAAGTATAAAACTTTTCTGTATTTATGGAATATATCCAATAAGTTTTGGAATAAGAAAACATGCATGTTTTCAATAAGGATATACAGTAATTACCATGACTCAATAAAATGTAGGATTAAGTCATTCAAATGTTTGGAATGTGACCAACAAGATGTATCTTGTTATATATGGGGGATAAATGATGGTATTCACTTGCTTGTTATATATGGGGGATAAATGATGGTATTCACATGCTTGTTATATGAAATTTCTGGTAATTGTTTTCATTGTACTGTGAGATTGGATAGAAGTATTTTGGATAAGACTAAATGATGTAATAGATTAGGTTTGACATATGATAGAATTATTTAACGCTAGAAATTTTTTTATATTATTTCTGGAATGTTATAATAGTATTGTTTTAGAAAAAGGACAACCCACAGGACGGGAAACAACCCTTCACATCAGATAAGGCTGTAGGAATCAAACCCACAACCGAAGTGCGACAGACCTTTATTTCCTACCACTATCATACATATAGTCTATGTTCAATAGACATTAGTTTTATTTTATTAAGTGGTATGATAGATTAAGTATAAGTCTAGTTTTGGAACCATATATGATTAATCTCACCATAGATGGACTTATGTATATTTAATAACTTATACTAACCTTTTTGTGATAGAGATAGATGGAATGACCTTTCATTTGATCACATGATCTGATAACACTTCAGGAATGACAAATTCAACTTCATTTCTTTAAATAAAAGATGAAGTTGAAATTTTTTAAGGCACAAATAACGGTGAGATTGTACCAAAATCAAGTAAGTATTTATTGTCATGAAGAATTATTCAACTTTAGGAAATGGATCTTGAAACAAAAAATGTTTTCCTATTACCTTCTTATCCGATGAATCACATGGTCCATTAAATCATCAATGATTTATGGCTTTTTGGTAGTTAGCTTTCTCCAAACCTTGTTCTCTATCACTATCCATCAGAACTTGATGGTTAGATTTCTCTTCCATATCCATGTTTTCACTTCCCACCTATGTTCTTTTATGTGGAAACCCAGGGATGAGTTAAATTGGGTAACTACTAAATTTCTAACTCTCCTATTTTAAAATGAAATTTTAGTATTCCTTTTTTACAATTTGGGTTTCTATGAAAGAAACTTTCAAACAGAAAACCATTTATAAACCAGATAAATTTCAAGTGCGAAATTAATTTTAAGGGGGGTAGAATGTAACACCCCAAGATTTTATGAGATAAATTATTTTTAATTTCTTTTATGTCTTTTGTTTTATGCTACACGAAGATTATCTTTCACTATATGCAACACCGTATTAGCTTGCAGTATATGCAACATTATTCTTGTCTTGTAATGCACACAATTTTAAGTTCTTTTGATAGAATTCATTTCATGAAAAAATGAGAACTGATTTTGTTCAATGTATAAATAAACTAAGTTTGGATTATGTTTTACACAATACCAAATGAATATTTCACTACACTTAACATTGAATTGGCTTGCGTTACACGCAATATTGACCTTCCTCGATAGCTTGTGTTGTACACGATACCGAGTTTCACTAAACAACGATATATTATTAAAATATTATTATTTAATGGGATATAAACTAGCAATTATGAATATTATTAACCACATTATGAATTTTATATAACATTATCATTCATCTTACACATGATATGATAAAAAATTCAATTTTTCAGATAAAAGAAGTATTTTTCAAAAAAATGCAGTTTTACCACCTTTTGATAGAGTAACCATTATAAATCTAGTTTTAGATACTTTTATAAGTTAAATTTGACAAAATAAACTTCTTATTTGGAATTAGTATATAAGAATTTACTTTTCTTTAATTTTTGGTATTTTTCTGATAAAATTCAAATTTTAATGAATAGTGAAATTACTGCATTTTGATTCAAAACTATATTTTAATCTAATTTATTTATATAGTTAGATTATATTTTTAATTTGAATTAAAGTGTAATTAAATTATATTTTTATCATTTAATCCAATTTTGGTCATTTTAAGTAATTTCACTTTTAGATACACATGTCAATCTTTTGATAGTTATTATTTATTAAAAACCTACATTTTAGTTTCGACAAGAGGAATTAATTTCAAAATAATTTCTGCAAATTTGGTGTTTTGAATTTGAAAAAATTGATTTGATATTTGGAATCAGAAGGTTCAAATTTTTTAAATGGATACTTTTTTTGGACATTATGAATAATAACTTCAGAAATTATTTTATTTACCATGGTTAAAGGGTAAATTTGGTAAATAAGGGTAAAAAATAATATTTTAAAAATATTAAACTAGCCGAACACATTCCCTAATCCTATTTTATGAGATATGTATGACCATGTAAATATTTGGGTCTATTTTGGGACCCCATGGATTCACTTGGATGTGAAAATGATACTTTATAAGAATTAATTTAAAGTAAAGATAATTATAACCTAAACATATATCTTTTACTTAATCAATTTTAATATAGGGTTATATAAATGATCTATTTTCATATAAGTATTCATTAAAAATCTAAAAATATTTCCTATATCATGGTATTTTATATATAATTTTTATAGATTATATAAATAGTATTATTTATGACAAAAATATGATGTAGTGATTACATCATTAAGAAAATATTTAAATAAATGAATTTATAAATATTAAAACAAATGTAATTTGGTTATTTTTATGTCATCAACGAATTTTTAGGATTAAATTGACAGATTATATTTGAGTTAATGCCTTATTTTTGAAGTAATAATGTTTTTATGAATTTTTTAAAAATTCAAGTATGAATAGTGTCCAAAATTGACACAATTTATAACTTAAAACATAAAATAGTTTATTAAATAATATTAAATTTCTAAAAATATAATATTCGAAAAAATGGTTTATATAAGTCCAAAAATGTCATAAATAACTTTTTTTGGGTTGTTAGACATGATATGGTAATTACATTAACCCACAATGTGTAAATAAAATGATATCACGGTAAGACTAAAAAGGGTAAAATAATGGTTAAACAAAAAAGATAAGGATAAAAAATATATTCTAATAATGTATAAATATAATTGGATGATGTTTATTTGAAAAAAAATCATCTTATATTTGAATTAAATAATTTTGGGACCATTTTTAGTCAAAATTAAATTTATTATAAATAAATATTTTCGAGAGTTTCCAAAAGTGCCCCTTTCCTCTCTTATAAAAGGGAACCTCCTCCATCTACTCTTAACTATATTTGGAGAATTCAAGCACATCCAAACCCTGATCATTTATCTTATAAACTTCCCTAGTAACATTCTAGAGTTTCTGGTCTTCTCAAAAGACCAACTCTAGTTCCCTAAAAGGAAATTTAAAGGAGGCACATTAAGGAAGAGGTAATCTATTTTACCGATTCTTTCAAATTTATTTATTCTTCTACATACTATTCTTTAGTAGTTTCATTATAAATTAATAACATAAGTATCAATAATATACTTATATGTTATTATAAATATGAGACAACCCTATTTCACCTTCTATCTTTCCTAAAAAAACGAAATCACCGCACGTGCGTACGTACGGGTTACCGTCTCCATGCTGTGGTGTAATATGTTTTTCACCACCACATTAATTTTATGGGTATAATGGTAGAAATAATAAATATATATGAATATTTTAATATTATAATAATTATGAGATATTATAAACCATCCACTTCAATACCATTCAACAACTATGTGAACAGTATTGTCGCTCGTGCCTACGTACGACTTACTGTCTCCACGACGTGATTAGATTCATTATCCATGTTAAAAATTAAATAATTATTATAACGTATATATAATAATGAAATACATGACATAATAATGCTTCTATATATATATATTTCATTTACTTACTTCCAATCAATTTAATAAGGAAATGAAAATAGCATTCATGTGTACGTACAACCTACCGTCTCTATGAATGATGTATTCCATTCCATTTATTGATCTATTAAATATATTTATATAATGAATATATAAGATATATATAAATCATGTTTTATATTCTGGATGTAAGTAAATCATGATCTATGTAATCATATGAAGAATAATAATTTCAAACACGTACGGTTATTACCCTAAATGTCGCTTTGACATGGAATTGACAAATGAACGGGTAATATAAAGTCATAAGTGAATCATATATGATATCATAAATATTATTATGGTTCTGTTAAAAGTTAATAATATGTTCAAACCCACTATATAGGAGTTTCAAACACATATGGAAGAAATCAGACCTTAGGTAAGGGATAATTTTGCAATATTATTTTTATCCGATATTGCTATACGTAAGTATTTTCTGAGGATATATTTATCATCCACGTCCAAGTTTTATAAAAAGGTTTTCATAAAATATTTAATATTATTATATGTATGTTTAAACTCATTTTTACCCATTTTTTACATTTACTACATGGTATGGAAGGAATCTTTCTTTTGTTTTTCCATACGAGGTACTTTTTGAATTTTTTGGTAAAAGTATGAGGATAATGTTTTTTTTAACTTATACGACATGAATGGATTTTTATGGTATCATGATGCCTTATTTACATGAATCCCCCGTATAATATTTCAAGTTTATTTTCAACTAAATTCTTTTCTTTTAAAATTTCATGAAATTTTGAGTAAAGAGAATGATTTTAAAGAAGAAAGGGTATTTTCCTCAGGAATTAAGTTCCAGTGTTTTATTAAAATTATTTTCTATATAAGATGAAATAAGGTTATTTTTATCTCCCTATTATTATTTTTATTTTATTATGTTTGTGATGGAATTATTTTTATTAAGTCTATTTATCTTATATGGATTATGTTATGATGGAATGATGTTTAAGAATCCTATTTTATTTCATGGGTTATGTTATGCTGAATGATTTATGTTTTTGTAGCACATGTAAGAATGATTTCATTATGAGATGGGTATGACCTATATCTCCCTCCAATTCATTGGCTAAATATTTGTATCTCATGAGATAGACATGATTGGAATGGCAGGTAAATCCGATTCAGTAATACATGGCTGGAACTACTAGTAAACCCAGTTCAGTAATGGACTTTGTCCACTATGATGGTCTTGGAAACAATGCCTTGGATAATATAGAAATAATATTTTATGCTTAATGGTTTTCCAGAATTAAATGTTTTATTCCCACTCTATTTTTCATGATTAATGTTTCTTTATGATCTATGCCTTACGTACTGCCAAGATTTATTTTATGACTAAATATTTATATGTTCAGAATTTATGTTCATGTTTTTATATTCAAATGTTTAGGGTTTGTTTTATGTTCTCCATGTTTACCGTTACTAACAATTTTAGGTCACCCTTTTTATGTTTTCCTTTCCGTAGGATATAAAAAAGGTTTTAAGTAGGAAAAAAAGGGAAGATATTTATGGGAGATGTTGAAGATCTTTCACCATGATTAGAAGATTATGCTCCGAGTTTCCAAAGACACTAAAGTAATACAGTATTTGGGAATCTGTTTCTGTCATGTATTAAGTATTCTGAAAAAGTAATGTTATTTCCTTGTATTCCAGGCTTGGATCTATATAGTTGGTATCAGAGAAAAGGATGTAGGAATGAATTTGATCATTGGGAACTCTCACGTGTGAGCATTGGATGAAGCATGGCTCACCGGCCAAGGGATTCATAAGGAAATGGCTACCATTGGGGATGGTGGTGTGTCCTGCCCAGGGGGTGTATCCAACCATGGAGTGATCTTGTAGGTATCCATTATATTCTACTAGAAATAGTTCCAGACTATTGTAGTTAGTATCAGAGTAAAGGTTTAGTCAACCTTTGGAAACTAAAATGTGAAAACTTTAGAGAGATCCATTGAGATATTTCTAAGGTATGTATTGGGATGTATAAAAGGTTAAGTATAACTATAGGTTATAGTCTAAGAATTATGGTAACAATCATAAATAAGCTATGATTAAAGCTATTAGGGATTCATTTTAGTGCTTATAAACCTCCACTGGCAGTCTTTCAAGATTTCATTGGGTGGTGGGGTTTAGATCTATCAGTGAAAGTTTCCATTTTGGACTGGAAGGCCTTTTGTGTTGTCCTGGCTTCTAGGGATGACTTCGTGAAGGCTTAGTGCAGGGGTGCGCATTCTGTGGGGTGTTGGAGATTCTCTCTTTCTCTATGGTCTATGGATGCACATTTTGGCCATGAATGTTCCAAGGCGGTGGTGTGGATATCTCTTCCCAGGTTACCACTGCCTCTCATGAAAGAGGCTTTCCTTAAAGATATTGGGGATTTGTTGGGGGTCTTCTTTTGTGCTGATGCTCGTCCTTCTCTGCTGGCAGAGACTTTAGTGGCCAGAATCTGTGTTGAATTGGATGTTGCTCAGCCGATTTAGGACCATCTCATGATCATGATTGAAGGATTGAAGGATCGTTGAAAACCTATCTTTTATCCATATTTTCCCATATTCTGTACCCTTTTCCATATTTTGGGTCATACCTTATGGGTTTTTGGCATTGCTCATTGGGAGGATTTTTCTTTTAGAGTGGTCCTGAGGCCCTCCCCTCAACAGGCTCTTCCGTGAGTTACTTCAGGATCGGAGGGGCGTGATAGGGGTAAAGGTATTTCTTCGGTTCCCTCTTTTCATATGTAGGAGGCCTCATCTTCCAAGCAAGGTGAATTCGGTGATGGGTGGTTTTCTTCTTCTCGCGAGCTGATTTCTATCAAGCGTGGAAGGTATGAGTTATCTGGGGCTCAGATTCCATGTAAGGGCCATTCTGGGGGTATGGTCACCAACATATCCTCACTTTAGAGATCTATGTCTTTTGGGAATTGGGTTCCATTTCGAAGCTGTATATCAGAGATCAACATGTTAGAATCTGATCCGTGTGATCTCAAATCTGTTTCTACTTTTGTGATTAGGAAGTAGTCTCGTCTGTCAGTTATTTATTCTTTAGTGGTGCCTTTTTCTCCGTCTGTGCCTACATCGGTTTCTCCCTCTTCCTCTCCTCAGCCTACTTCTTTTCCCTCTGTGCTGGTTTCTAGTTGGACGGAAGGTCATGTATTTGTGTCTTTAGAAGCTAACTTTAAGGTTTCTTCTGGAGGTGTGGTATCTATAGGGTCTTTATTCACGAAGGTGTATTCTGGTGTTAAAACAAGATCTCAATCAAAAACGAATGTGATGGCTTCTTCAAATTTATCTCATAGTACAGAGGGCTAGGAGTCTGGGTCCAAATCCAGATGAGTTTGTTTTAGTGTATAGAATATTAATATGGAATTCCCGTGGTCTGGGGGCTAGAGCAAAGGTGGATTTCATAATCAATGATCTCTGTAATAATCAGGTCTCAATAGTTGCTATCTTGGAACCAAAACAAGCTTCCAATAAGATTGATAAGTATGCGCGGAGGCTCAAGGTTCGTGAATTTTTTCACAGAGACCCTCCTAACTCTGATATCTGGATTTTTTTGGAAGGATCATGTGTTGATTGACTTATTGCGTGCTTCAGATCAGTCTCTAACTTCCAGGATTACAGTTGGGAATCAGAGTATTATTTTTTCCTTCATTTATGCTAAGTGAAACACGCAGTTTAGAGAGTCATTGTGGCATGAGCTTGATGATGTTAACCCTAATGATTATCCTTGGATTATTGGAGGCGACTTAAATATTATCACATGTCTAGAGGAGAAGAGAGGGGGTGGTGATTTTCCTAGGAATTCCAGTCATTCTTTCGTGTCCTTCATGGCTAGGAATGGTCTTATGGATGCTGGTTTTGAGGGTAGCAGTTTCACCTGGTGAAACAACCAACATGGAGGGAGATGTAATTATTGTCATCTTGATAGATTCTTGCTGAACAAGGCTTCCATTTCATTGTTCCAGGATTCTAGAGTTGTTCATCTGGTCCGGTCTTTATCTGATCACTCTCCACTCCATATTTCTTTGGGTTCATGGGATGGTAGAGGGGATTATGTTGTTTTTTCTAAACTATAGATGGAAGAACTAGGTTTCTCATATGTGGTTAGGGAAGATTGGGATATTTAACTTTTGGGGAACCTGTGGACCATTCTCCATGGCAAGTTGAGATGCCTTAAAAATCTTATATCTAACTGGAAGAAAAAGATCTTTGTCCGTGACCAGGGGCTGGTTGAAATTAGCAAGGAGGTGGAAATTTTGGAGATTTGATTGGAACATGTTTGGGATGAGTCTTTATTTAATGAATTAAGATATAAAAAATATCATCTTATCAATTTCCTGCTGAGACAGAAGCGGTTGTCCAGAAAGGGTGCTAGAGTCAGATGGCTTTTGGAGGGAGATCGAAATTCTGGGTATTTTTATGCTTGAATCAGAGAATGTCATCATGTCTAGAAGCCCAATATTTTTAAAGAAGATGGATATTTTACCAGTGATCGTGATGAGGTTGGGGTGATATTTAATGGGGCTCTCAAATCCCTATTGGCTGCACCCATCCCAAGTATGGGTGGAGGGTATCTGAGAGGAGATGCTGAAATTTTTGAGGGCATTCCAAGATGTGTCTCGGAGGATGTTGATGAGAGACATAGGAGGTATCCGAATGAGGATGAAGTTCATGAGGTAGTTTGTTAATTGAATCTGGATAGTGCTCCGAGGCCAGATAGTTTCCTTAGATCTTTTTACAGAGTGATGTGGGAAGTGATTAAAGGGGAGTTGGTGAGAGCTATCCATGATTTTTTCCGGGCTGGGAACTTGCCACGTATTGCTTGTGCAACCAAGATGGTTCTTATTACTAAGGTGAGTAATCCCCAGTCTATTGATCAGTACCAGCCCATTATTATGTGTAATGTTCCTTATAAGATCCTATCCAGCATTCTTAATAAAAGACTGGATACTCACTTGGACTCTTGGATGGCACCAGAGCAGCATGGGTTCATTAAAGGGAGGTCAATTCAAGGTGCTATAGGAGTGGTTCAATAAATGGTTAGTGGAATCAACAACAGGTCCTTTGGGAGATATCTGGTGGTTAAGCTTGACATGAGCAAGGATTATGATAGGGTGGAATGGGGTTTTGTTCTTAGATTCTTGACTTGCATGAGATTTTCGAGGTGGACTAGTGACCTGCTTTTCTATTGTTTCAGCTCTTCATGGATTGATACCTCTTTTATGGGTAAGAAATTTGACTTTTTCAAGACTTTTCATGGTCTTAGACAAGGCGATCCTTTTTCTCCAACTATTTTCATTCTCTCTCAAAAATTTTTCAGTTGTTTTATTAATCAAGGACTCAATTTGGGTAAAGTACTTCCTTACTAGAATAGGAATGCTACAAGGGGTATCTCTCACTTAATGTTTGCTGATGACATTATTGTTTTTATTAATGGTAGTAAACCTTCTGTCTAGGGGTTGATCAAGCTTCTTGGGGAGTATTGTAAGTGGAGTGGACAGGTGGTGAACAAACAGAAAAGTTCTTTTTACATAACCAGAAAGTTATCTGATTCGAGGGTTAGGGATGTGGGGGATGTATTGAATATGAAGAGGGGTTCCTTTCCCATGGATTACCTTGGGTCCCAAGTGAGTCCCTCATCTCTTAGGGTACATCATGTTGATAAACTCAGAGGTAATATCTCTAGGCGAATTTTGAATTGGAAAAATAGGTTTCTATCCTTCGATGGTCGTATAACTTTAGTTAATAGTGTATTGGTCTCCATCACCATGCATATTCTTTCTACTCTGAAGATTCATAAAAGTGTGATTGTCAAATTTTACAAGATTATGGTGTCCTTTATTTGGGATGGGAAGATGGAAGGCAGGCATCATTGGGCTTTGAGGATACATTTGGCAAGACCCCTTTCTAAAGGGGGTATTAACCTGAGGGGTGTTTTCTCAACAATGCAGGGGCTTCATACAAAGCTTGTGTGGGAAGCTTTGGAAGGTCGGTCTCTTTGGAGCAGGACAATGCAAGACATATATGGTCAGAATTTGTGTGATCAGAGATCCAATTATTCCAAGATTTGGAATCTGATTCATCCTCTGATGGAGATTTTGAATCATCATTCTCGGTGGTTAGTGGGAACAGGGAATATAAATTTTTGGAAACATGATTGGGGGGTAGGTAGGCTCTATTTCACAGGCTGCCCTACTTCGAGTATGTCATTTAGTGAGGCTAGTGGTTATCCTCGTTTTCTTCAGGCTGTTCTGGATGAGAGTCAGCTCGCTGTTTTTAGTAATATTGTCACTAGTGATAATTCTGATAAACTTATTTTTATAGGTGCATCTTCAGGAACACTTTCTATTAAGGATTTCATTCATGTGACAAGGGTCATTACAAATGATGACCCCTGGGGACTAACTTTATGGTGGAAGGAGATTCCCTCTAAATTTAACTTTCTTTTGTGGAGTGTAAGGAACAAAGCATTACCTACTGATGAAAATTTGCAACATATGGGTGTTAATATGGTGTCCTAGTGCTGGTGTTTTAGGTCACATAATATTGAATTAGTGGGTCATCAGTTTTATGGGAGTGAATGGGATAGAGGAATCTGGAAGTTTTGTGGAATGTTTTTTGGCTGGGATGAGTCTGGAGAGGTGCAAGATTAATTCTTTGATTCCTGGTTCAGGGGAATGGATACTCATGGAGATGAGAGGAAGGCCAGGACGGTTTTTATTATGGATAGTTGTTGGATTATATGGAAGGCTCAGAATACGGTGCGCCATAACCAAGGTAGATCTTCATAGTTCATTATTTTATTCAGAATGAAAAACACTGTTTTTGGATTTGCTTCGTCTGTGTCCGGAATGCAAAGCAACACTGTCAGTGAGTCTTCTTTTTCCACATCTTTCACGCGAGCATTCCGATGGTATTCCAAGGTAGGGAAGGTGGGTTCGATGGCAGGCACCAAGGCAGGGATTCAATCTCAATACGGATGGGTATCTTCTATTGGGGGTGATGAGAGGGGGTGGGGTCGTGCGAGATCAGCTGGGTTCGGTGGTTTCTAGTTTTAAAACTGTGTATGGAGGAGGTGATGCTCTGCAAGCGGAGGCTTTGGCAATGACATCTGGTTTGGAGATCTGCAATCAGCGAAATATCAAGTTGAGGATAGAAGAGACTGACTCTTTTGTCTTGTGTAATGCTTTAACAGGTAAGGGAAATATCCCTTAGAAGATGTATTATATTATCAGGAGATGCAGAGCACTCATGGGCAGTCATATGAAGGTTGCTCATACATGGAGGGAGGTGAATATGGTTGCAGATTTTCTGGCTTTTATAACATCATCAAACCAAGATATGTTTTCTTTCTTTTCCTTGGGGACTATTCCGAAGGAGGGGATGAAATTTTTAGTTAATGATGCTCTTGGTTTACATTATTTTTGACCTCCATGAGGTTTTATTTCATGGATTTTTTTGTACAGTGATATTTTGAAATCAATAAAAATGTTACTTTTCAGTCAAGAAGAAGGGAAGAAGAACCTTGAGGAATACCTCAAATGGAGGGGAAGATGTTATCTCTGTGGAAAAAAGGGTCATAGAGTGATGAATTCTTATGGAGTTCAATGTCTCATTTTTGAAAAACCTGGGAATTACCCATCCTAATGGCCATACATAAGGATTAACTTTTAAGACAAGGAAATACCTATTCCATACCTACCATTAAAGTAGAAGGATTGAATTATTTTTTCATTTGAATCCATGAATGATGAATGGTGAATTATATAAGAGTTATTGGTTTATCTTTTTTACAAAGGATTCTCAAGAATATATTTAATAGTTATAATGGATAAAAAAAGTGATTTAATGAAAAGGTGATATTCCTAAGAAACACATGATTAAGGGAAGAATAACCCTTAATATGAGAATAATGTTGAGATAATGATATTTTTATAAAGATATATTGGATGATATTAGTTACCTTGGAACTGGTGAAGGATTTGTTTAAATGTAGGTTATGTTGTCACAGTTGAACTGTAAAACTTTTTAGGACTTAAGGAATATATCCAATATGTTTTGGAATAAGGAAACATGCATATTTTCAGTAAGGATATATGGTAATTATCACGACTCAATAGAATTCATGATGATGTACATCAAATTTTTGTATTGTGATCAACAAGATATATCTTGTGATATATGGGGGATAAATAATGATATTCACATGCTTGTTATATGAACTTTATGGTAATTGTTTTCATTTTACTGTGATATTGGAAAGAAGTATTTTTGAATAAGCCTAAAGGTTGGAATGGATCAAGTTGGAAATCAGATAGTTTTGTTTAAGGCTATAATTTTTTTATATTATTTTGGGAATGTTATAATAGTATAGTTTTAGAAAAAGCAAAACCTGCAGGATGGGTGAAAAACCATCATGTCGGACAAGGATGTAGGAATCAAACCCACAACTGAAGTGCGATAGGACATTATGGCCTACCACTAACGTACAAGAAGTCCCTGGTTAGTAGAAATTAGTTTTATTTTATTAAGCAGTTTGATAGATGAAGTATAAGTCCATTTTTGGAACCATATACGATTAATCTCACCATAGATAGACTTATGTAGATTTAATAACTTGTGCTAAACTTTTTGTGATAGAGATAGATGGAATGACATATCATTTTATCACATGATCTGCTAACACTTCAATAATGACATATTCAACTTCATTTCTTTAAATAAGTGATGAAGTGGAAATTTTTCAAGGCACGAAAAATGGTGAGATTGTACCAAAATAAAGTAATTATTTATTCTCATGAAAATTCTTCAACTTTAGGAAATGGATCTTGAAACCAAAAATGTTTTCCTAGTACCTTCTTATCTGATTAATCAGATGGTCCATTAAATCATCATATATTTATGGATTTTCGGTAGTTAACTTTCTCCAAACCTTATTCTCTATTACTATCCATCAAAACTTGATGGTCAGATTTCTATTCCATATCAATGTTTTAACTTTCCACCTATGTTCTTCTATGTGGAAACTCAGTGACGAGTTACATTGGGTAATCATTAAATTTCTAACTTTCCTTTTTAAAATAATGTTTTAGTATTCCTTTTTACGATGCGGGTTTCTATGAAAGAAACATTCAAGTAGAAAAGCATTTATAAACCAAAGAATTTCGAGGGAGAAATTAATTTTTAAGGGGGTAGAATGTAACACCTTGAGATTTTATGAGATAAATTATTTTTAATTTTTTTATTTCTTGTGCTGTATGATACACCAAGATTATCTTTCACGATACGCAACATCGTATTAGCTTGCAGTATATAAAATTCTATTCTTGTCTTGTGCTGCACACAATTTTTAGTTCTTTTTATAGAATTCATTTCACGCAACATGAAGTATTTTTTTTTTCAATCTATAAATGAATTAAGTTTGGATTATATTATATGAAACCTCAAAGAAATATTTTACTACATGCAACACTAAATTGGCTTGTGTTACACACAAGATCGACCTTCCTCGATAGCTTTCATTCTACACGATACCAAGTTTCACTAAACAACGATATATTATTAAAATATTATTATTTAATGGGATATAAACTAGCTTTTATGAATAGTATTAACCACATTATGAATTTTATATAACATTACCATTCATCTTACACATGATATGAGAACAAAATAAATTTTTCTGATAAAAGAAGTATTTTAAAAAAAATACAGTTTTACCACCTTTTAATGGCACACCCATTTTAAATATAGTTTTAAACACTTTTATAAGTTCAATTTGAAAAAAATTAACTTCTTCTTTAGAAGCGGGGCATAAAAATTTACTTTTTTTGAATTTTAGGTATTTTTTTGATAAAATTCAAATTTTAATTAATTGTGAAAAATACTGCATTTTAATTCAAACCCGCTTTTTCATCTAATTTATTTATACAGTTAGATTATATTTTTAATTAGTTTTAAAGAGTAATTGGATTATTTTTTTTATCATTTAATCCAATTTTGGTCATATTAAGTAATTTCACTTTTAAATAGGACATAAACACATGTTAATATTTTGATAGATATTACTTATTGAAAACCCTCTTTTTAGTTTCGACAATGTGAATTAATTTTAAATTAATTACTGCAACTTATGTGTTTTGAATTTAGAAAAATAGATTCCATATTTGGAATCAAAAGTTTCAAATTGTGAAAATATGTACTTTTTATTTTTGGACATTATAAATAGTAACTTCAGTAATTATTTTATTTACCATGGTTAAAGGGTAAATCTGGTAAATAAGGGTAAAAAATAATATTATAATAATATTAAACTACCCTATCTATAATAACCCAGGTTTTTGAAATGGGTTAAATTTCCGACCCTATTTGGAGTTTCTTCTTTTTCTATAAATTTTGGCTGATTTTTGAGAAGTCTGGAAAATCTGGGATGTTTCTGGAAATTTCCAGACTACACGCCGTGTACTCCCAAGTACACGCCGTGTATCATCTAGGCATGTGACAACCCGGGTGAGACCAAGTACATGCCATGTAGTTCCCGTGTGTAAATTTCCATCTACACGGCGTGTAGTATTCCTTGACATGACGTGTACCTCTTTCCGCGTAAATGGCCGAGTCCCTAGCCATATTAGGTTCACACATTTGGGTGGTATCCTACTGAGACTCGTCTCACACCCTACACGGGCCCTTCGGGACGTGTGTAGAATTTATGAAATTGATTGCAGGTAGAGGGTCAGCCTTTGGAGCTAGACCTTAGTGCTGTTGGCATGGATACTGGCATGGATCTTGAGGTCATACTTTGCTGGATTAATTTTTCTTAGTTTCCTTTTTTTATTAGCATGCTTACTTTATTTTGTGGCAACTGTTGGTTAGCCATTGGTGCCATTCTATGTTGATTTGTATGACTTTCTATGGGTGCATGTTTGTTTGTTTACAGCCATAGTTTCATGTGATATCCAGCATGTTGTTCTGTTTACTTTCCACTGCCATTGTTCTATATTGCTTCCAATGTTTATTTGATGTTTGATATGCTTCTGCTTTGCGGGTCTAGTTTGAGTTTGCTGAGTCATTAAATTTCTACTACCTATAGACGTTATACTCGGACCAGTACCTTTATTTCCTCCATGAAGGTCTAGCCTCCCCATTATACCTGTTCAGACCCTCACTGCTAGTCGGCATCCTTTGGCATTCAGGGGAGGTGCACCTAAGGTAGTGACACCCGACCCATTTGGCACTGTTCAGGTGGATGGCCGGTTCTGGTTCGTTACAAAGTGGTATTAGAGGATTTCTTGACAGGGATTTAGTAGCAGTGTCTTGCTGACTACTAATGAGTTCTAGACTTCTATTTCTATTTATGCTGGTTTTACTATTTGGGATATGGTAGACTGGAGATAGGTTGTTACTGAAACTGGGTTTCTAACATATGCTTGGGTGCCTACAGCCCTAGGTACGAGGGATAGACCAAGTTTCCATGGGTGGGAATTGCTGTTCGCTTTTGCTCGGATTACAATTTATATGATTTCCACCATGGTGGATCACTTGATGTGTGATGTTATTGATTGTGATATATGACCCTTGACCCTGTGTGGTAAGGGAGAATTGGACCTTGCCCCAGTATGGCAAGGCTTGTTTGTTTGGATTTTGATAGGAACATTTTAGGGTATTTCAATTTCATAATTGCACGTATGCTTTGTGAAGTGATAATGCCATGTGAATAAAAATAAATTTCCATGTTATGTATGCTTTGAAATGTGAATAGGTGAAACTCCTGATAGAATTGCTTGTTTATTACAATATGTATGCCAGGCATTGTGTATTTTTAGAATTGCATGTTGCAGGATATTTGGGTCTGGCTCTTATGAGAGTAGGAAGGTATTATGAGTGAGGCAGTGTAATTGTCAGGATTGGGTGACTCAGTCGTCGGGTTAGAGGAAACGTTGGTTGTCAGGACGGGCATGACCTGAGGTACCATTTATACTTGTCTCTGTTGAGGGCGTGGAAGGGGGCCGTGAGGTCGGGATTCCAAGGGCATCAGTTGTGATAGGGGAGAGTAAGGTTAGTTGTTATACACTGCCTCTTTATTTCTTTCATTATCTGCGTAGAATATATTGTTATATATATATGGGTTGTCTGACTATTTATGGTATTTAGAAGGTTACTCCTTCATGAATCGATGGAGCGTCAGACAGAAGAAGATACAGTGCCGCATGATCAGGTTCAGAATCTGGTGCAGGTAGAGCATGAGCCGCAGGTACAGGCTCAGGGACAGGATCGGGTTCAGGATCCAGTGCAGGCAGGGAAACAAATGTGTTTGGCTGCGTTCAGACCATGTCTTGACGAGCAGCTCCGATCTAGCCTGGTATGTGTCTTATAGGGGATTGACAGAGGCGTGTACGGTACAGAGCCTTCTATGGAATATCTGACACGAGAGTTCCAGTCGCATCACCCACCGCTTTTTCAGGGTGAGGGTGGTCTATAGGCGGCATAGAACTAGATAGAAAGCATGCAGATGATCTTTAAGCATCTTGAGATGTCTCTAGGGCAGAGGGTCATGCTGGCGACGTACATGCTGAGAGGACCAGCGAAGCATTGGTGGGATGTACAGGTACATGATCGTATGCATGAGGGAATGGATTGGAAGGACTTAGAGGATAGGTTCTTTGAGCACTTCTATCCAGATACACTGAGGGAAGAGAGAGCTCAGGAGTTCTTGAGTCTTCAGCAGGGAGATATGTATGTCATGGACTGCGCATGTACCTTCACTTAGTTGTCTCTCGTTTCACCTGGTATAGTAAGTGATGACACAGCTAGGGTGTGGCGCTTTGAGGATGGCTTACGACACGCCATTTGAGTCCAGGTGAACATCTTCAGGCTGGGTTCCTTCTATGAGGTGGTGAACCAGGTGCTTATAGCAGAGGGAAACCAGAGGGATAATCCCTAGATTGGCAGGGCGACAGCTTCAGGTGATGGTTCAGACAGCAGGAAGCGAGGTAGAGATGAGTTCCAGCAGGGCGGACAGGACAAGGACTTAGCTAGGCCACATCGTGGCAGTTCAGAGGTGGTTTGATTTTAGTGTGGGCAACCAGGACATGTTCAGGCTCAGTGAGATTGTCCTCCGAAGGAGTTCTGGGCGTGTGGACAAGTCAGGCATCTGGAGAGGTTTTACAGGAAGCCTTCTCAGACATCCGACAGGCAGGGACCAGGACAAACTGTGGCATCAGGTGTTGGTTCAGTTTCGGTACTAGGAGAGGGTAGTCGAGGTTCAGCTGTGCATGGAGGACGTGACAGAGACGGTGGGACCCGGCTAAGGGGTGAGTGGCCGGTGACTGGATCAGCACTGTAGGGATGTTAGGCATCAGGCAGCCATACTTCAGGCCAGGTGCACGCTGTAGAGCTTCCAGGGACTGAGCAGGCTGGTGAGCCGAGGACGGCGTAGGTACACAATAGGTGTGGCTGTGATTTTGTTTTCTTTATTTTGGCATGGCCTCTGGAGGCATGTCTAATTGAGTGCACAAGTTTCACAGGATACTTGGGGACTGACTAGATGCTATTTAGTGGGATTGGCATCATATCAAATGTGTTATATATTTTATTTATATATTTTATATGCATAGCATCAGGAGCATCAAATATGCAGGTTACGTGTGGTGCCATGGGCATCGGGGCATAATGGATGCGGGTTACTTGAGGTGCAATGCACCAAGTTTTGATTGAATCATAAATGAGATGCATGACCTCTTAGAGGTGGACACCGATGCGGTGAGGGTTACGTTGGGTGTCGAAAACGACACGGGAGCACCGAGGAGGTGAAGGGGTGATGATGCATCATGGGTGGACCATGGGTCTGAGAAATAGATCATTGGCCCTTGTTTGTTTACTAGTTTGATTTGATCTTTGTTGGTTGAGACCGAGTAGTAAATTCCTAAGGTGGGGAGCCCCTTGAGGAATTTATCTAGAACCTTAGGATCAGGGTAGTCCAGGTTGTTTAACCAGGATGGGTGTGTTCGGTGCCATCTCCGGGTTTTGTTTCGTAGCTCGGGGATGAGCTACGTTAAGGTGGGGATTTTGTAAGAACCTGAGTTTTTGAAACGGGTTAAATTTCCGACCCTGTTTGGAGTTTCTTTTTTTTTGGTAAATTTTGGCTAATTTTTGAGAAGTCTGGAAAATTTGGAATGTTTCTGGAAATTTCCAGACTATATGCCATGTACTCCCAAGTACACTCTGTGTATCATCTAGGAATGTGACAACCCGGGTGAGACTAAGTACATGCCGTGTAGTTCCCATGTGTAAATTTCCATCTACACGGTGTGTAGTATTCCCTGACATGCCGTGTACCTATTTACATGTAAATGGACGAGTCCTTGGCCGTGTGTTGGCCGTGTACACGGTCCAAGCCATGCACTGGACTCCGCTTAAGTCAGAGTATGGAAAAGAAATCTACACAGTGTGTAGTCTTGAAATACACACCGTGCACTTTTATTTTTATTTGTACATCTGAGACACCGTCACATCTTATTTCCAAAAAGACCTTCTTCTTCTCCGTTGGACGAACCCTTCATCCAAAAAACCACCAAGGAAACATCTTCTCCTAGAATCGTTATATGTTGTCCGTTCTTCGAACCGTTGGTGGCTACGGGACCGCATCGGAAAGGCTAACCCCACGCACCCCTCTTCATCCTTGATTCCTTGCCTATATCTCCGTATATTCCATCCGAACAGAATTGCTAGGATTTGATGGAAACGTAGATCTACCATGATTTAGACCAATTCAGACGCGGACATCGGAGGAGTAGCATCGTACGAATTAGAGGTAGGTGGTGCATACCATATTTCGTGTTTTCGTAGACAATTGGGGGTTGCGACCTTCGGTCGCGACGTTGGGTATTGAGCAAAACACTGTTTAATTGTTTTTAATTAATTATCTTCATTTTGGGATGCCTCTGGGTATTCCCTGACCCTATTGTGATTGAGCAAGGCTGGGTTAGAGGTCGTTGCTCGTTTGGGGAAATTCAGTTGGGGGTGCCGAAATGCGTATGAATTGGACCATTGTTTAAACGACTGTGTTAAGACTGCTTATTGAATTTCTCGAGTTAAACTGTTGAGTTTAATTTTTAAATTATGAATGAGTTAGGTACTGGTATGGGACAACACAAGTTAGTGCAACTTGATTGTTTAGTAATTTCCTGTTCAAAGTGAAGCTTTCCAGTATATATATGCAATGTGTGATATTGCCTGTGTTGAACTGTTTAGTTATGTTGGGCGTGGCCCAGATATTTTGTGGAGTGATGTTGATCATAGGTTGGGGATTTTCCAAGTTACATGGGTGGTTTCTACCGTGGGATTGGTCGTCATGGACGTCAGTTGAGGCATTTGGACTGTCAGGTTGGGCCTGGCCCGGGTTAATTGGATGGCAAGGCCATCAGACGTGAGAGACATGTTCGTAGGGACATGAGGTGTCATAAATGTTGTGTCTGGGGAACTTATTGAGGTGATTACCACTCACCAGGTACTTTTGAGTAGCGTGAACACAGATAGACTCCGTGATGAGGTGGTACGACCACTCTCTGGGTAGAGGCCCCCGATAGATGCAGTTAGGTATTATTGGTTTGGGGGTTCCTTCCATATAAAGACCCATGGGAGGTGAGGAGCCTTTGGGAGATAGCATTGAGGCTGTTAGGTTGGGGGCAGAGGCTCGCCGTGATTTGAGGGTAGACATCGCTGTCCCTCCGGGTATGATTTGAGGGCAGACATCGCTGTCCCTCTGGTTACTTGATTTGAGGGCAGACATCACTGTCCCTCTGGTTATTATTTGAGGGAAGGTATCACTATTACTACGGATATTGTGCCAGGGGAAGGTTGAGCTTTCGAGCTGGGTTATGATTATTGGGCGTACCTCCGGGACGTCGATACATGAGACACATGGTGTTAGGTGGCACATGGTTCTGGGTTATAGACCAGAGATTCCGGCGTTGGCCGAAGAAGGTGACTCTTCCTGGTGGCTGCTGAGATCCAGTGAAGTTACTTTTTACTTTTGGGCATTGTATTGTTTACTATTTTTCTTATATAAGCATGTCTTCCAGAACACTTATATTAGGTATGCACCTTTGTGTGGTATCCTACTGAGACTTGTCTCACACCCTACATGGGCCCTTTGGGATGCGTTCAAACTTTATGAAATTGCGTGCAGGTAGAGGGTTAGCCTCAGGAGTTGGAACTTAGTGATGTTGGAATGGAGACTGGCATGGACCTTGAGGTCGTGCTTTGTTGGAGTCATTTTTCTTAGTTCCCTTTTTGTATTAGCATTCTTACTTTATTATGTAGAAACTATTGGTTAGCCATTGGCACCATTCTATGTTGATATGTATGACTTCTTATGGGTGAATTTTTGTTTGTTTACAACCGTAGTTTCTTGTGATATCCAGCATGTTGTTCTGTTTATTTTCCACTGCCATTGTTTTATACTGCTTCCGCTGTTTATTTGATGTTTGATATGCTTCCGCTCTGCGAGTCTGGTTTGAGTCTGTTGAGTCATTAAATTTCCACTGCCTATAGATGTTATACTCAGACCAGTACCTTTATTTCCTTCGTGAGGGTATAACCTCCCCAATATACCTGTTCAGACCCTCGTAGCTAGTCGGCAGCCTTTGGTGTTCAGGGGAGGTGCACCTAAGGTAGTGACACCCGACCCGTTTGGCATTGTTCGGGTGGTTGGCCGGGTCTAGGTCATTACACTAACACATGCCCTAATCCTATTGGATAAGATATGTCTGACCATGGGCATCCTTGGGTCGATTTTGGGATCCCATGTATTCACTTAAATGTGAAAATGACACTTTATAAGAATTAATTTAAAGTAAAGATAATTAAAACCAAAACATATATATCTTTTTAAATCGATTTTAATATAGGGTTATATAACTGATATATTTTATTATAAATGGTCATTATAAATATAAAAATATTTTCTATATCGTGGTATTTTATTTATAATTTTTTGAGATTATATAAAAAGTACTATTTATGACACAAAAATGATGTAGTGATTACATCATTAATGAAAGATTTAAATAAATGAATTTATAAATATTAAAGAAAATATAATTTGGTTATTTTTATGTCATCAACGAATTTTTTGGATGACATTGACATATTAGCTTTGAGTTGATGACTTATTTTTGAAGGAATAAAGTTTTTATGAATTATTAAAAAAGTCAAATATGAATAGTGTCCAAAATTGACACAATTTATAACTTAAAAAATAAAATAGTTTATTAAATGATATTAAATTCCTAAAAATATAAGATTCGGCCAAATGGTTGATATAAGTCCAAAAAATGTCATAAATAACTTTTTTTGGGTCGTTTGACATGATATGGTAATTACATTAACCCACAATATGTAAATAACATGATATCACAGCAATATTAAAAAGGGTAAAATAAGGGTTAAACCTAAAAGATAAAGATAAAAAAATATTATAAACTTGTATAAATATTATTGGATGATGGGTATTAGAAAACAAAATCATCTTATCTTTGAATTAAATAATTTTTGGACCATTTTTATTTGAAATTCAAATTATTATAAATTAATATTTTTGAGAGTTTCTTAAAGTGACCCTCTCCTCTCTTATAAAAGGGAACCTCCTCCCTCTCCTCTTCACTCCATTTTGAGACTCAAATCTTGTCCAAACCCTGAACATTTATCTTCAAAACTTTCCTAGTTACATTCTAGAGTTACTTTTCTTCTCAAAAGACCATGTCTAGTGCCCTATGAGGAAATTTAAAGGAGGCACTTCATGAAAGAGGTAATCTATTCTACCAATTCTTTCAAATTTATTTCTTCTTCTACTTAATATTTTTTAGTTTCTTCATTATAAAGTAATAACTTCTGTATCACTCATAAAATAATATGTTATTATAAATATTAAACAATCCTTTTTTACCTTTTATTCATCTTATGAAAAACGAAATCCTTACACGTGCATACGTACGACTTACCGTTTCGACGCTGTGGTGTAATAGTTTTTTCACCACCACCTTACTTGGATGGGTATAATGGTGAAAATAATAACTATATATGATTATTGTAACATGATACTAATTATGAGATATTATACACCATCCACTTCAATACCGTTCAACAAGTATGGGAACAATAACACGGCTCGTGAGTGCATACGACTTGTCGTCTCCACGACGCGATGAGATTCATTCTTCATGTTAACAATTAAAGAATGATTATAAATTATATATAATCATGAAATATATAAAATAATAATACTACTGTATTTATTTATATATATATATTATTTATCGACTTCCAATCAATTTAATAAGGAAATGAAAACAACATTCACGCGTACGTACGACCTACTGTCTCTATGAAATGTGTATTCCATTACATTTATCAATCTATTATATATATATATATACTAAATATATAAGATATATATAAATCATGTTTTACATTATATAAGTAATTAAATCATGATCTATGTAATCATATAAAGAATAACAAGTTCAAACACGTATGATTATTACCCAAAATGTTGCTTTAACATGGAATTGACAAATGAATGGGTAATATAAAGTCATAAGTGAATCATATATGATATCATATATATTACTATGGTTTTTTAAAAGTTAATATTATGTTTAAACCCACTATACAGGAATTTTGGACACATACAGATGAAATCATACCTTAGGTAAGGGATAATTTTGCAATCTCATTTTTATCTGAGATTGTTTATATGTAAGTATTTTTTGGGGATATATTTATCATCAATGTCCATGTTTTATAAAAATATTTCCATAAAATGTTTAATATTATTATATGTTTTTATAAACTCAATTTTACCCATTTTTTTACTTTTACTACTAGGTATGGAATGAATATTTCTTTTGTTTACCATACGAGGTACTTTTTTACTTTTCTAGTAAAAGTATACGGAGAATGTTTTTTTAACTTATATGGAATGAATGGATTTTTATTGTATCATGAATCCATATTTTCACAAAGATTCCACTAATAATATTTCAAGTTTATTTTCAACTAAATTTTTTCTTTTAAAAGTGCACAAGATTTTGAGAAAAAAAAATGTTTTTAAAGAAGAAAGGATATTTTTCTCAGGAATTAAGTTCAAGTGTTTTATCAAAATTATTTGTCATATAAGATGACATAGGGTTATTTTTATCTCCCTATTATTAATTTTATTTTATTATGTTTATGATGTAATTATTTTTATGAAGTCTATTTATTGTATATGGATTATATTATTATGGCATGATGTTTAAGAATCCCATTTTATTTCATGGGTTATGCTATGATGAATGATTTATGTTTTTGCTGAACATGTAAGAATGATTTCATTATGATATGGGTGGGACCTATATCTCCCTCCAATGCATTGGTTAAATATTTATATCTCTTTAGATAGACAAGAATATAATGATAGGTAAAGTCGGTTCAATAATACATGGCTGGAACATTATGTAAACCTAGTTCAGTAATGGAATTTTTCCACTATGATGGTCTTGGTAATACTGCCTTGGATACTATGGAAATCATATTATGTGCTTAATGGTTTTTCATAATTACATGTTTTATTCCCATGCTATTTTTTCATGATTAATGTTCCTTTATGGTCTATGATTTATGTACTACCAGATTTATTTCATGACTCAAGATTTTGATGTTTAAACTTTATGTTCATGTTATTACATTCAAATGTTTATGGTTTGTTTTATGTTCTCCATGTTTACCCTTAATGAGAATTTGATCTCACCCTTTTTTAGTTTTTTTACATAGGATATATGGAATGGTTTTTGGTAGGAAAAAAAGGGGAAGATCTTTATAGGTGATGTTGAAGATATTTCACCATGATTAGAAGATTATGTTCTGAGTTTCCAAAGACACTAAACTAATACGGTCTTTGAGCATTTATTTTTGTCATGTATTAAGTATTTCGTAAAAGTAATGTAATTTCCATGTACTTCAAGCTTGGGTCTCTAAAGTTGGTATCAGATCTAAGGAGGTAGGAATGAATCCGATCATTGGGAACTCTCACATGTGAGTATTAGACGAAGCATGGATCTCCACCCTAGGGCTTCATTATGAAATGGCAGCCACTGATGATGGTGGTGTGTCCCACCCAGGGGGTGTTTCCACCCATGGAGTGATTTGATATGAATCAATTATAGTCCACTAGAAATAGTTCCAAACTGCTACAATTGGTATCAAAGTGAAGGTTTAGTCAACCTTTAGAAACTAGGATGTGAAAACTTTAGAAAGAGCCCTAGAGATATTTCAAAGATATGTTGTAAAGACCCAAAAATTCCATGTAATTTTTTTAATTATATGGGAATTTTAAAAGTCTGCGAAAATTGATGGCGCATGATTTCAAGGCCCGGTGTGCCTACAATGAATTTATGAACTTTTTTTGGGTACATTCAGTAAACGTACAAGAAACTTTTTGTAACTTTTAAACCAGTGCTCAGAATTGAAATTTGAGGACACCGTTAAACTTGCAGTGCCAATATTCACTTAAGTAGACCTTTACCTCGACCGCAGTAAGTTGAGGGTGAAAGATAGTTTTTCACTTTTTCGTGGAAATAAAAATAAAATAAAATAAAATTCTTTTTTATATTTGTTGAAACCTCCCATGTGAATGTTATGGAGGTGGGGACCACTGAGCCTAAAACCCCCTAATTTTGAATTTAATGGTGGGTACCACCCAAACTCTCTTAATGGGGGAGAAACCTCTCAACTCCCCAATAATTCATTCCTCCCAATAAATTGAGCCAATTAATTTAGCCAATTTATTTTGCCAACGTGGTATAATTAATTATTCCAACAATTAAATTGATAAAAATAATTTAAATTATATTGGAACCTCATTCATTTGGTAGGATTGTTTGGAAAAGGAGAAGGGGGGAATTTGCGGAAGATCTTCCCCAACGAAGAATGCACCCTTCTCTTCAATGAAGAACTTCTCCTCCAAATTAAGAACACCATCTCCATCAAATAACTTTCTTCTGATCCAAGAAAGAGGATGATGCACGAGCTCGACTTCAGAAGCGCGTTGCAGAGGTGACGATCATTGGAACCCTCTTCGCCTTCACTGTTTTTCATCTCATGACACATAGACGAACCGACGTCTGTCCTTCCCTCCTCATAGACGTCAACAAACCTCCGAGGTAGGGTTTGATGTTTTAAATTTCACCCTTACCCATTCTTGAGAACTCTTTGTGATTCAAGAAATATTTGAGCCACTTGCTACCATTCTAATGAGGTGGGGGGGGGGGGGGGTGCGGGCCAAACGAACATGGACTGACCACTCTTCAAATCTTTGTGTAATTTTTGTTGTGCTCTTCGCGATATAGGAGGATGGCGACCGGTGCCAGTGATTGGCACCGGTGGGATACAAGAGCGGCGACCGGCCGCACGATGGGGATGATGGTGCACATATGTGTCGCCCAGCGAGGAAGGTCCATGGCTTGTGCCGCAGCAATGAAGGGAGGAAGGCCGGACGAGCCGGCCGCCAGCGAAGGCGCGATGCGCAACCGCACGGCACGGAGAAGAAGACTCGCTATCCGCCCAACCGTGGTGGACCGTCGCACCATGGGCGGCCCGCCACATGGAGACCACCCCGCACCGCGGGCTGCCTAGTGTGGGCCATGCCGGACCCAGTGTGTCGGGTCGATCCGAATTGGGTCGGACCAAACTCGGACCACTTTTGACCTTATACGTTCTTCCAGCCATATCTTGAGCTTTGGGCATCCATTTGAAAAACCGTCTATGGTGCTGGAAACCTTGGAGCAAGACTGTCCTTTTGGTGTACCCTACTTGAAGTTTGGATGAAGTTGGGGTTTGATCAGGTTGGATCGAGCACGAATCCAAACAGGTCCTCGGGACTAAAAGGCTAATAACTTACAGAACAGGTGTCCGATTGAGGCACCGTTTATTGCATTTAAACCAATATGAAATGGAGGTCCTTTGGGATAATTCATCGTGGGAAATCATTGTAATTGAAGTATCGAACAGTACAATGAGGAGCAAACTCTCACAAAGATGAGCAAGATTAGTGCGGGTACCCTGTAGCTGGCTATGACGATGTACTGGGATCCTGTGTGGGTCTGATGATGTACTAGGATCCTGTGTGGTTATAAAAGAGTACTAGGATTCTGTGTGGGTCTGAAAATGTACTAGGATCTTGTGTGGGTTTGACAGAGTACTAGGATCTTGTGTGGGTCTGATGATGTACTAGGATCCTGTGTGAGTCTGACGAAGTACTAGGATCCTGTGTGGGTCTGACGATGTACTAGGATCCTGTGTGGGTGTGACAGTGTACTAGGATCTTGTGTGGGTCTGACACTGTACTTGGATACTGTGTGGGTAAGTAATTTGGGATCCTGTGTGGGTTTTTCTCTAAACATAGTAATATGAATTAGTAGTTACATCTAATCATCTCTACTACTATACCTCAATTATACCTGGTGTGAGCTGAGTTCATACCTTTGTGGTATTTTCCTTCGTGGAAATACCTTGGTGGTATTCTTCTATGTGGCGTACCTATGTGGTACTTACCTTTGTGATATTTCTTCCTTTGTGGAACATTTGAGCTGGGGCATTTGGGTTGGACCCTATGTTTCCTCATGATTGAGATGGGTATACTTGATAACTTAGGTATATGTATGGGCATATACCTAAGTAGGGTTTTAAGTTGATTTCATGATTTGTGGTTTATCCTTTGTGGATTTTGTGATACCTTTAGGGTCTCAAGGACCCTACTGAGTATCGTTATACTCACCCCTGCACGGGCTACGCTCGCACCTTATTGTGTTTGATGCAGATGACAGACAACGTTGATCGAGGCTGAGGGTACCAAGACTGGACGGTGCCATAGGTGGACTATATAGTGTGTTGGCACACAGAGGAGATGGGTGGACGTGGAGTGATGAGGAGATGATCTGTACCTACCCTTCAGGTAGGAACCTCAGAGGATGACCCAGTAGCTGTCTTACTCTTTCTTTAGTTGTGTTGTATTTCAATTGTACTTGCACATTTACTGTTGGGCTTGTATTCTGACTCCTCTTACTTTCACTACTCTTTTTTTATATAGATTTCTTGTGTTCGTATCTTTCCGTGTGATTGGTTGAGTGTTCTTATAGGATATAAAGGCAATGCTTTCCCATTTTTAGGGGATATGCCTTTCGGTGCTAGTCACCAGCCCCTGACCTATGGAAGGCGGGTTTGGGGTAGTCAAGGCATGAGACTCGGGGGACGGGTCATGACAAATTGGTATCAGAGGAGTTGGTTCTATAGTAGAACATTTTAATGTGATCTTATTTTTAATATCAACAGTGTTAAGTTTGGTGAGTGTGGTTATGAGTTTAGGGAATCTAGTGTTGGTGCGGTGGCCGACGTATCCATACAACAAGACCCAGACTTCTGATTTCTGACTCAGAGTATGAGAACACTGATTGTGTGTGTTTTCAAGAGTTTTCTTTGTGATCTCTTTAAGTCAACTCACCAGGTTTAAATTATTGACCGTGGACACCTATTTCTTTTCAAGATGCCTCCATGTAGACAAATATCTAGGGTTCTCGATATAGTATGCACTGATAGTCCACCGAGCGATGAGGCCTCGGTGCAGAGCCCCCTTCCAGTAGAGGCACCAGCGGTACCATTACCTGTTGGGCCACCGATGCCACCAGCCCCAATAGTAGAGGGTGCATGACACTTGAGCGTGTAGCACGAGTTCTGGCCCTAGAGGCCAATGAAGTATAGGGGGGAGATAGACCCACATGCAGTTGAGGATTGGTTGGAGGCTGTAGTGAGAGTCTTTCGACTGGTAGGGACACCAGGTGATCTCTTGGTGATCCTTTCGACCAGTCTTCTACAAGCAGCAGCAAGAAGATGGTGAAGCTTGATGCTCTAGGTTCATGATAAGGTGAAAATTATTTGGGAAGACTTTGAGAGCCTGTTTTGGGCAGAGTTTGTCCCAGAAACTCTTCGAGCAATGTGCATACATGAGCTTCTTCATCTGCAGTAGGGCAACATGACTGTGGATCAGTACTCAGCGAGGTTCACTGACCTCTCATGCTACTCAACTGATATTGTACGAGACCCATTCTTCAGGGATCATACCTTCGATTAGGGACTCAAGTGGGAGATAAGGGCTTAGATTATTTCTCTCAGCATCCCGATGTAGGCGGGGGTGTTAGAGCGAGCTCTCTTAGTGGAGATTTTCCTTGATGAGTTGTCACCAGCAGCGAGACCCACCACCAGACGTCACATAGTAGAGTGTTATACAACTTGCAACAGACAAATTCCAGATAGTTCCAAGAGAACTGGACCTATAGGTGGATGACCGTATGAATAAGGATCAGTTGTGCGGGGTACCGGAGACAGAGCCATTCATGCGAGGAACATGCAGTGTTTCACATGTGGCGAGCATGGTCACATGGATCGTGACTATCTGAACCGTCATACGGATGATCAACAGATGGTCAAAGGACTGCCTAGGAAGAGACATAGGTTTGATTGAGGAGGTCTACAGGGAGCATTCTGATGTGGCAGAGGAGCTGGCTGTGCAGCTGGCGGTGGGTGACGATTCGAGGTGTTACCTCCACCACCACTATGTGGTCCACCCCAACCACATGGGGCAGGTGGATAGGTGCGATCTTAGCTCCAGGAAGCTGAGGCCTATGACCATGGCACTCCAGAGATGATACAAGGTATAATATGTGTCTAATACCCATTAGCTGTAGTACTTATAGACACTGGTTCCAATCATTATTTTATTACCACTGCCCTCGTTCGGATCTTGGAGATTCCGGTGGAGACGTTGGCTCGATCCTTACAGCTAGAGACTCCTATGGGAGAAAATTGGATGATTATGCATAGGTTCTGGTAGTGTGAGCTTACTCTAAGAGGTGAGAGCTTCGACTAAGATCTCTTAGTAGCGGCGTCGAGGCCTTATGACATCATTTTTGGTATGGACTGGTTATCTACAATCCATGCCCATATTGACTATATTAGGTGAAAAGTGTGGTGTGTCAGCACAGATGGGACTAGGTTTACCTTCACCGGTGAGAAGGGAGCCTTTGCAGCATAGTGTGGACTAACCTAGAGGAAAGTGTAGCCGATCACTCATTAGTTGGCAAGATTTACCCTCGGAGCGGTTGATGTGGAGAGTCTGAGCTATCCTGTAGTGGTGGACCAACACACAGATGTCTTCATTGATGACGTTCTGAGTCTACATCCTTGTAGAGAGGTGGACTTTTACATTGAATTGTACCACAGGATGACACTAATATCCACACCAGCATATCGGATGGCTCTCGCAGAGCTTCATGAGCTACGGGTACAACTAGAGGACTTACAGGGGAAGAGATTCATTCAGCCCAGTTTTTCTCCTTGGGCAGCCCCGATTTTGTTCGCCAAGAAGGTGGATGGGAGCTTGAGACTTTTTGTTGACTATCAGTGCCTGAACCAGGTGACTATGAAGAACAAGTACCCACTCCCAAGGATTGACGACCTCTTTGATTAGTCGAAGGGAGCACGGTGGTTCTCAAAGATAGACCTTAGGTCAGCCTATCGCCATCTCAGAGTACGAGATGAGGATGTACATAAGATGACTTTCATATGTCAGTACGACCATTATGAGTTCTTGGTTATGCCATTCGGTGTGACCAACTCTCTATAAGTGTTCATGGGACTCATGAACATGATCTTTCAACCATATCTTGATATTTTTTTGGGGGTATTCATTAATGAAATCCTGATATACTCAGCGATAGAGGAGGAGCATTCCAATCACTTTCAGGTAGTTCTGGACACACTCTGAGAGCACTAAATTTATGGTAAGCTCTCAAAGTGCCAGTTTTGGATCCAAGAGGTTCACTTTCTGGGACATGTCATCTCAGAGGCTGGAGTTAATGTGGATCCAGCGAAGATTGGGGTGGTACTTTCTTAGGAGCCACCCAATATTGTGACAGAGGTATAGAGTTTCTTGGGTTTGGCTGGATACTATTAGAGGTTTTTGCTAGATTTTTCCAGAGTTGCAGCACCTTTATCAGCATTGACGAAGAAGGGGAAACCCTTAGTTTTTTCAGAGAGATACCAGCAGAGTTTTCTAGAGCTGAGGCAGAGGCTCACTAGTGCCCCCATCTTGAGGCTTCCAAAGGAGGGTGTAGGGTACATAGTCTACTGTGACGCATCAGGGACCGAGATCGAATGTGTCATGATGGAGGAGCGAGTAGTTATCACATATGGTTCTCGATAGCTAAGAACTCATGAGCAGAACTACGCTACCCATGAACTGGAGTTATCAGTAGTGGTCTTCGCCTTGAAGATGTGGTTACATTACTTGATGGGTGATCATTTTACAGTCTACTCGGATCACACGAGTTTCAGGTATATCTTCTCTCAAAAGGAGCTGAACTTGAAACAATGACGTTGGCTTGAGTTCCTCCAAGACTATGACTTTGAGATAGTCTATACTCCTGGGAAGGGGAATGTTGTAACAGATGCACTCAGTAGGAGATCTAGTATACTGCTACTAGGTGAGGTGACAGAGCAGCTAGCCGCTTTGCAGATATCCTTTGTGGATCAGGATGGAGCAATTTTTCTTCAGTCTCTTACAATCACTCCCCCATTTCTTCTATGAGTCAGGGAGGCACAACGTGGGGACACTGATTGCGAGGATCAACATACTCATATATCTACAGGACATCCACTTGATGGATTTTTTGAAGGTGGGGAGCATGCCATCCTTTTCAGAGGATGTACCATGGTACCAGTGTCTCTTAAGGAGGAAGTGTTGAGGGATTTCCATACATCCCCTCTAGCGGTACATCCAGTAGTGGCTAAGATGTACCCGGATCTCAGACGACAACACTAGTGTCTAGGAATGAAGAAAGTAGTAGTAGAGTTTGTCTCTCAGTGCCTCACTTGTCAGCAAGTGAAGGCAGAGCATCATGTACCAGTTGGCTTAGTTCAACCTTTAGATGTCCCATAGTGTAATTGGTATGGTATATCCATGTACTTCGTGACATGACTTCCACGTACATCTAGGGGTCATGATTTCTATCTGGGTGATTGTTGACCGACTCACCAAGTCGGCCCACTTCTTACCGATCAGAGAGTAGGGTTTAGTAGAGAGATTGGGATGCCTCTATTTGCAGGAGATTGTGCAGCTCCATGGATTACCCTCGACGATTGTATTCGATCGTGATAAATGTTTCACTTACCAACTATGGAAGGGGTTGTAGGAGGCTTTCATGACACATCTTTATTTGAGCACCACCTTCCATCCTCAAAAGGATGGCCAGATTGAGCAGACCATTCAGACCCTTGAGGACATGCTGTGTGCTTGCTTCCTCAACTTCGGTCGTAGTTGGGAGGATCACTTGACTTTGGTGGAGTTTTCATACAAAAAAACTATCACACCACCATTGGGATGGCACCTTTCGATGCGTTATACGACCGACCTTGCAAATCACTTTTGTGCTGGACTGACCTAGGGGAGTCAGCACTCATGGGGCCAGATATGGTACAGGCTAGCACAGAGAAGGTGTAGGTCATCCAGGAGTGGATGAATACTGCACCGAGTAGGCATAAGTCTTATGATGATAGGAGATAGAGACTTCTGGAGTTTGAGGATGCTGATCATGTCTTTCTATGGGTCTCACCTCGATGAGGTTTGAGGAGATTTGGCCAGGGTGGAAAGTTATCTCCGAGGTTCATCCAACCCTTCCAGGTCCTCAAAAGAGTTGTTGAGGTGGCTTACCGCCTAACTCTTCCGCCTCAATTGCACTGGGTGCACGACATCTTCCATGTATACCAACTTAGGAGATACGTTCAAAACCGTTCTCACATCATCGACCACAGAAAGATGGGCATCGAAGATGGGGTGACATTTATGGAGGTTTTAGTTGATATTGAGGATCGACAGAAACAGTTCCTTCGTGGGAGGTCGATACCACTGGTGCTCATTCGGTGGTTGCATGGGAACATCCAGGGGAGCACATGAGAGTCGGAGGCTCAAAAACATCCTCAGTACCCCCACTTGTTTCCTTAGTTTTAGTTGTAGCTTATAGGGATGTAAATCCCTCAGGTGGGTAGAATGTAAATACTCAGACTCCATGTAATTTTTTTAATTATATGGGAATTTTAAAAGTCCACGAAAATTGACGGCGCGTGATTCTGTGGCCTGGTGTGCCCAGAATAAATTTCTAATCATTTTCTTAGGTACGTTCAGTAAAAGTACGAGTGGGTTTTGGTAACTTTTAAACCAGTGCTCAGAATTGAAATCCAAGGACACCATTGAACTCGAAGCACTGATATTCGCTTAAGGAGACCTTTACATCGACCGAACTAGGTCGAGTGTGAAAGATAGTTTTTCACTTTTTCATGGAAATAAAAATAAAATAAAATAAACTTCTATTTTATTTTTGTTGAAACCTCCCATTTGAATGTTATGGAGGTGGGAACCACCGATCCGAAAACCCCCAAATTTAGAATTTAATAGTGGGGTCCACCTGAACCCTCTTAATGGGGGAGAAACCTCTGAACTCCACATTAATTAATTCCTCCCATTAAATTGATCCAATTAATTGAGCCAATAAATTATACAAACATGGTACAATTAATTGTGCTAATAATTAAATTGATAGACTTAATTTAAATTATATTGGAACCTCATTTCTTTGGGAGGTTTGGTTGGGAAAGGAGAAGGGGAGAATTTGTGGAAGATATTCTCCAATGAAGAACGCACCCTTCTGTTCAATGAAGAACTTATCCTCCAAACGAAGAATTCCATCTCCATCAAAGAACTTTCTTAAGATCCAAGAGAGAGGATGAAAAATGATCCCGACTTCGGAAGTCTGTTACAAAGTAGATGATCCTTGGTACCCTCTCCGCCTTCACCGTTTTTCATCTCGTGACACATCGACGAACCGACGTACATCCTTCCCTCCTCATTGACGTCAACAAACCTTCTCGGTAGGTTTTGATGTTTTAAATTCCCCCCTTACATATTCTTGATAATTCTTCATGATTCAAGAAATATTTGAGCTCTTTTCTACTATTCTAATGTGGGGGGGGGGGGGGGGTGGGTGCGGGCCAAACAAACATGGCCGACCACTCTGCAAATATTTGGATAATTTTTTGTTGCGCTCTTCACGATGGAGGAGGACGACCACTAGTGCTGGCGATTGGCACTGGTGGTACACAAGACCGGCAGCTGACCGCATGAAAGGGATGGTGGAGCGCGTCCATGACACCTAGTGAGGAAGGGCCATAACTTGTGTCGTAGCAACGAAGAGAGGACGACTGGCCGAGACAGCCGCAGACAAAGGCGCGGCGCACAGTCGCGCCGTGCGGAGAGGACGGCTGGCCATCCAGCCAGCCGCAGCGGACCGCCGCACCACAGGCGGCCCAGGATGGGCCGTCCCGTGTGGGCCGGACAACCCATAACGGGCCGAGCCGCCTAGTGTGGTCCGGTCCAGGTTGGTCCGACCAGGTCGGACCAGACCCGGACCTATTTTGACCATATACATTCTTTCGACCATATCGTGAGCTTCAGGCATCCGTTTGACTAACCGTCTACGGAGACAGAAACTTTTGAGAGAGTCGGTCTTTTTCCTATACCCCACTTGAAGTTTAGATGAAGTTGGGTTATGGTCAGGTTGGATCAAGCACAAATCCAATCGGTCCCTTAGGACTAAAACGCTAATAATTTACAGACCAGGTGTCCGATTGATGCACTGTCCACTGCGTTGAGACCCCTATGACATGGCTATCCTTTGGGATACTTTTTCATGGGAATTTTTGGTAGTTAGAGTATTGACCAGTAGCTTGAGGAGTAGACTCTCCCGGAGACGAGGAACCTTAGTGTGGATACCTTATAGCTGGCTGTGACAATGTACTTGGATCCTGTGTGGGTCTGACGATGTATTAGGATCCTATGTGGGTTTGATGAAGTATTAGGATCCTCTGTGGGTCTGATCATGTACTAGGATCCTGTGTGGTTTTGATGGAGTACTAGGATCCTATGTGGGTCTGATGATGTACTAGGATCGTGTGTGGGTCTGACAGTGTACTAGGATCCTGTGTGGGTCTGACGATGTACTAGGATCCTGTGTGGGTCTGTAATTTGGGATCTTATGTGGGTCTACCTCTAAACAGTGTAAGATGAATTAGTAGTTACATCTAATCATCTCTACTACTATACTTTAATTATAAATTATGTGAGATGAGTTCATACTTGTGTGGTACTTTCCTTCATGGAAATACCTTGTTGGTATTCTTCTATGTGGCGTACCTCTGTGGTACTTACCTTTGTGGTATTCCTTCTTTTATGAAAAAATTTAGCTTTGGGATTTTGTGTTGGACCCTGTGTTTCCTCATGATTGAGATGGGTATACTTGATAACTTAGGTATATGTATGTGCATATACATAAGTAGGGTTGTTAATTGATTTCATGATTTTTGGTTTATCCTTTGTTGATTTTGTGAGACCTTGAGGGTATCGGGGACCCTACTGAGTATTTTTATACTCACCACTATAAGAGATATTCCCACAACTTGTTGTGATTGATTCAGATGACGAACAACACTGATCGAGGCTGAGGGTACCAAGACTGGATGGTGCCAGAGGTGGACTATACATTGTGTCAGTACACAGAGGAGACAGGCAGATGTGGAGTGCTGAGGAGGCGATCTATACCTACCCTTCAGGTAAGAACCTCAAAGGATGACCTAGTAGCTATCTTACTCTTTCTTTAGTTGTATTGTATTTCAGTTGTACTTGTACCTTTACTTTTGGGCTTGTATTTCGAACCCTCTTACTTTCAGTACACTTTTTTCTATATAGTTTTCTTGTGTTCGTATCTTTCTATGAGCTTAGTTGAGTGTGCTTACATGATGTAAAGGCAATGCCTTCCCATTTTTAGGGGATACACCTTTCGGTTCTAGTCACCATCCCCTGTCCTATGGAAGGCGGGCTTTGGGTAGTCACAACACGAGCCCCGAGGGATGGGTCGTGACATATGTATAGGGATGTAACAATGGTTAAGTATAACTATAGGTTACATTATGAGAGTTATGGAAACGATCATAAATAAGCTAGGATTAAACCTAAGATGTTTGATACTGAAAGTACACCCCCTTGATTAGTTTGTTTTCTTAGATTTATTTTTTCCTCCCACACTATTCTTTTTGTATCTTAGTCAACGGAGGGAACCAGAAGAAATTGGGTAAACATTGAATCTGATGAAAAAATTGGTGAGTATGAGAAAAAAAATTGTGTAATGACTAGAGTGGATGATATTGTGATTATGCCGAATCAATCATCATGCTATATGATCTACAAGGTGAACTTTAGCGGTTTTCTTAAGCCATCAAATAAGAGGAAGATGGACTTTCATGCATGTTCCCATGGTGAGGAACATAGATTAAATAAGGTTAATATTTATACATATCAAGAAGAAGGGAAGACAAACCTTGGAGAATTCCTATAATGGAGGGGAAGATGTTATCTCTATGGGAAAAAGGGTCATAGATTGACAAATTGTTATGGAGTTCAATGTCTCATCTGTAGAAAACATGGGCATTACCCAAATCAATGCCCAGACATAAGAATATACTTCTAAGACAAGGAAATAACTATTCCATAAACACCATTAAAGTTTAAGGATTGAATTATTTATATATTTTAATCCATGAATGATGAAGGGTGAATTATATAAGAGTTATCTGTTTATGTTTTTCGCTATGTATTTTCAAGAATAAGTTGAATAGTTATAATCGATAAGAAAAACAATTTAATGAAAAGTAATATTCCTAAGAAACACATGATTAAGGGAAGGATAACCCTTAATATGATCATTATGTGTAGATAATGATATTTTTATAAAGATATGTTGGACGATATTAGTTACCTTGGAATTGGTTAAGGATTTGTTTAAATGTGGGTTATATTGTCACGAATGAAGTTTAAAACTTTTATGGACTTAAGAAATATATCCAATAAGTTTTGAAATAAGAAAACATGCATGTTTTCAATAAAGATATATGGTAATTACCATGACTCAATTGAATGCATGACGAATTCCTTAAAATGTTCAGAATGTGACCAAAAAGATATATCTTGTGATATAGGGGGGATAAATGATGGTATTCACATGATTGTTATATGACCTTTCTAGTAACTGTTTTCATTGTATTGTGAGATTGGATATAAGTAATTTGGATAATCCTAAAGGTTGGAATGGATTAATTTGGACATCAGATTATATTTTTTAAGGCTAGAACTTTTTTCATATTATATTTGGGATGTTATAATTGTATTGTTTTAGAGAAAGGACAACCCATAGGATGAGCGACAACTCATCGCACCAGACAAGTATGTGGGAATCAAACCCACAACTGAAGTGTGATAGTCCTTATCACCTACAACTGGCATTCAAGAAGTCCCTAGTTAGTATAAATTAGTTTTATTTTATTAAGCGGTATGATAGATGAACTATAAGTCATTTTTTGGAACCATATACGATTAATCTCATCATAGATGGACTTATGTATATTTAATAACTTGTGCTAGCCTTTTTGTGAACAAGATAGATGGAGTGACCTATCATTATATCACATGATCTATTAACACTTCAAGAATGAAAAATTTGACTTCATTTATTTAAATAAGAGATGAAGTGGAAATTGTTCAAGGCACAAACAATGGTGAGATTGTACCAAAATCAAGTAAGTATTTATTTTCATGAAAAATTATTCAACTTTAAGAAACATATCTTGAAACCAAAAAAGTTTTCCTAGTACCTTATTATCCTATGAATCAGATGGGCTATTAAGTCCTTATATATTTATGGTTTTCTGGTAGTTATCTTTCTCCAAACCTTATTCTCTATCATTATCCAACAGAACTTGATGGTTAGATTTCTCTTCCATATCTATGTTTTCACTTCTCACATATGTTCTCCTATGTGGAAACCCAGTGATGAGTTACATTGGGTAACCATTACATTTCTAACTTTCATTTTTTAAAATTAAGTTTTATTATTCCTTTTACGATGTGGGTTTCTATAAAAGAAACATTCAATTAGAAAACCATTTATAAACCCGATGAATTTTGAGGGAGAAATTCATTTTAAGGGGGGTAGAATGTAACACCCTAAAATTTTATGAGATAAATTCTTTTTAATATCTTTGATGCCTTGTGTTGTATGATATTCCAAGATTATCTTTCACTATAGGCAACACCGTATTAGCTTGCAGTACACACAACACTATTCTTGTCTTGTGTTGCACACACTTTTAAGTTCTTTTGATAGAATTTATTTCACACAACACTAAGTATAGATTTTGTATAATTTATAAATGAACTATGTTTGGATTATGTTTTATGAAAAACCAAAGGAATCTTTCACTACACGTAAAACTGAATTGGCTTGCGTTACATGCAAGATCGACCTTCCTTGATAGCTTGCATTGGACGTGATATCGACTTTCACTAAACAACGATATATTATTAAAATATTATTATTTAATAGGATATAAACTAGCTATTATGAATAATATTAACCACATTATGAATTTTATATAACATTAGCATTAATATTACACATGATATGAGAACAAAATCAATTTTTGGGATAAAAGAAGTATTTTCAAAAAAATGTTGTTTTACCGCCTTTGGATGGTGTACCCATTTTAAATCTAGTTTTTAACACTTTTATAAGTTCAATTTGAAAAAATAAAATTTTTATTTGGAATAGGTAAAAAATATTTTCCTTTTTTTTTGAATTTTTGGAATTTTTCTGATAAAATTCAAATTTTAATGAATAGTGAAAAATACTGCATTTTAATTCAAAACTACCTTTTCATTTAATTTATTTATATAGTTAGATTATATTTTTAATTGGTTTTAAATATTAATTGGATTATATTTTTATCATTTAATATAATTTTGATCATTTTAAGTAATTTAACTTTTAAATAGGATATAAACACATGTCAATTTCTTGATAGTTATTACTTATTAAAAACCTGTTTTTTTAGTTTCGACAACGAGAATTAATTTTAAATTAATTACTGCAACTTATGTGTTTTGAATTTGGAAAAATTAATTCTATATTTGGAATATTAAGGTTCAAATTGTTTAAATATGTACTTTTTTATTTTTAGAAATTATGAATAGTAACATCAGTAATTATTTTATTTACCATGGTTAAAGGGTAAATCTGTTAAATAAGGGAAAAAATAATATTATAATAATATTAAACTACCCTAACACATGCCTTAATCCTATTATATGAGATATTTCCTACCATGGTCATCCTTGGGTCGATTTTAAGACCCCATGGATTTACTTGGAAGTGAAAACAACACTTTATAAGAATTAATTTAAAGTAAAGATAATTAAAACCTAAACATATATCTTTTACTAAATAGATTTTAATATAGGGTTATATAACTGATATATTTGATTATAAATAGTAATTATAAAGATAAAAAGATTTCCTACATAATGTTATTTTATTTATACATTTTATAGATTATATAAACTGTATTATCTATGACACAAATACGATGTAGTGATTACCTCATTAATGAAAGATTTTAAAAAATGATTTTATAAATATTAAAACAAATTTAATTTGGTTATTTTTATGTCATAAACGAATTTTATGGATTAAATTAACATATTATCTTTTATTTGATTCCTTATTTTTAAGGTAATAAAGTTTTTATGATTTTTTTAAAAAGTTAAGTATGAATAGTGTCCAAAATTGACACAATTTATCACTTAAAACATAAAATAGATTATTAAATGATATTAAATTCGTAAAAAAATAATATTTGTAAAAATGGTTGATATAAGTCCAAAAGATTCATAAATAACATTTTTGGGTATTTTTACATGATATGGTAATTATATTACCCACAATATATGAATAACATAATATCACAATATGATTAAAAATTGTAAAATAAGGGTTAAAGAAGAAAAAAGGATAAAAATAATTCTAAACTTGTATAAATATAATTGAATTATGGGTATTAAAAATAAAATAATCTTATATTTTAATTATATATGTTTTGGACCATTTTTAGTCGAAATTGAATTTATTATAAATTAATATTTTTGAGAGTTTCCTAAAGTTCCCCTCTACTCTCTTATAAAAGGGCACCTCATCCCTCTCCTCTTCACTCCATTTTGAGACTTCAATATTCACCAAACCCAGAAAATTTCTCCTATCAACTTCCCTAGTAACATTATATATTTTCTTGTCTTCTAAAAAGACCAACTCTATTTTTCTAAGAGGAAATTTAAAGGAGGCACACTAAGGAAGATGTAATCTCTTCTACCAATTCTTTCAAATTTATTTCTTCTTCTACTTACTCTTATTTAGTTATTTCATTATAAAGTAATAATATCAGTATCAATAATATATTGATATGTTATTATAAATATAAAGCAACCCTATTTCACCTTCTATCCATCATACGAAAAACGAAATCACCACGCCTACGTACGTACGACTTACCATCTCCACGCTGTGGTGTAATCTGTTTTTCGCCACCACCTTACTTGGATGAGTATAACAGTATAAGTAATAACTATATATGATTATTTTAACATGATACTAATTATGAGATATTATACACCATCCACTTCAATACCGTTCAACAACTATGAGAACAATATTTTCACTCGTGCGTACGTACGACTTACCGTCTCCACGACGCGATGCGATTCATTATCCATGTTAACCATTCAAGAATGATTATAAAGTATATATAATAATGAAATATATGAAATAATAATGCTACTGTATTTATTTATATATATATATTTCATTTACTTACTTCCAATCAATTAAATAAGGAAATTAAAACAGCGTTCATGCGTAGGTACGACCTACCATCTCCATGAACAATGCATTCCATTTCATTTATCGATATCTTATATATATTTATATAGTGATTATATAAGATATATATAAATCATGTTTTAAATTCTATAAGTAATTAAATCATGATCTGAGAGTTCATATGAAGAATAAAGAGTCCAAACATGTATGATTATTAACCAAAATGTTTCTTTAACATAGAATCGAAAAATAAACGGGTAATATAAAGTAATAATTGAATCATATATGATATAATAAATATTATTATGGTTATATTATAAGTTAATAATATATTTAAACCCACTATACAAAAGTTTCATACACATATGGAAGAAATCAGACCTTAGGTAAGGGATAATTTTACAATCTCATTTTTATCTGAGATTGTTTATACGTAAGTATTTTCTGGGGATATATTTATCATCCATGTACATGTTTTATAAAAATTCTTTCATTAAATGTTTAATATTATTCTATGTATGTTTAAACTCATTTTTACCCTTTTTTTACTTTTACTACATGGTATGGATGGAATATTTCTTTTGTTTACCATACGGGGTATTTTTTGACTTTTCCGGTAATAGTACAAGGAGAATTTTTTTTAACTTATATAGAATGAACAGATTTTTACAGTATCATGAATCATTATTTAAAGAAGCTTCCACGATAATATTTAAAGTTTATTTTAAACAATTTTTTTTTCTTTAAAAATTTCACGACATTTTGAGAAAAGAAAACATTTTTAAAGAAGAAAGGATATTTTCCTCCAGAATTAAGTTCAAGTGTTTTATCAAAATTATTTTCCATATAATATGACATAGGGTTATATTTCTCTCCCTATTATTATTTTTATTTGATTATATTTATGATGGAATTATTTTTATGATGTCCATTTATCTTATATGGATTATGTTATGATGGCATGATGTTTAAGAATCCCATTTTATTTGATGGGTTATGCTATGTTGAATGATTTATGTTTTTGTTGAACATGTAAGAATGATTTTATTGTGAGTTGAGTGGGACCTATATCTCCATCCAATTAATTGGGTAAAGATTTATATCTCATGAGATGGACATGACTGGAATGACAGGTAATTATGGTTCAGTAATACATGGCTGGAATGAAAAGTAAACCCGGTTCAGTAATGGACTTTGTCCACTATGATAGTCTTGGAAAACCTTCCTTGGTTTCTATGGAAATAATATTATGTGATTAATGGTTTTACAAAATTCCATGTTTTATTACCATTCTTTTTTATAGTGATTAATGTTCCTTTATGATATATGCCTTATGTACTGCCAAGATTTATTTCATTACTCGATATTTTGATGTTTAAACTTTATGTTCATGTTTTTACATTCAAATTTTTATGGTTTGTTTTATGTTGTCCATGTTTATACTTACTGGTCATTTGAGCTCACCCTTTTTATGTTTTCTTTTCCCCAGGATATAAAGAATGGTTTTAGGTAGGTAAATAAAAGAGGAAGATCTTTATGGGAGATATTGAAGATCTTTCACCACGATTAGAAGATTATGGTCTGAGTTTCCAAAGACACTAAACTGATACGGTCTTTGGGAATCTATTTTTGTCATGTATTATGTAATCTAAAAAATTATGTAATGTCCATGTATGTAAAGCTTGGGTCTCTATAGTTGGTATTAGAGAAAAAGAGGTAGGATTGACTTCGATCGTTGGGAACTCTCACGTGTGAGCGTTGGATAAAGAATGGCTCTCCACCCAGGGGCTTTATAAGGAAATGGATGTCACTAGGGATTGTGGTGTGTCCCGCCCAGGGGGTGTAGCCACCCATGGAGTGCTCTGATAGGTATCAATTATAGTCTACTGGAAATTGTTCCAGACCGCTACATTTGGTATCAGAGCAAAGGTTTAGCCAACCTTTGGAAACTAGGATGTTAAAACTTTAGAGAGATCCCTAGAGATATTTCTAAGGTTTGTATAGGGATATAACAAAGGTTAAGTATAACTATAGGTTACAGTCTTATAAATATGGCAACGATCATAAATAATCTAGTATTAAACCTAAGATGTCAGATACTGAAAGTATTACCTATTGATTATGTTGTTTTCTTAGAATGAGTTTTTCCACTCACACTATTCTTTTTGTGTTTTATTCAATGGAGAGGAAAATAAGGAATTTGGTAAACATTGAATCTAATGAACAACTTGGTGAATATGAGTAAAAATATTATTTAATGACTAGATTGGATGATATTCTGATTATGATAAATCAGTCATCAAAATATATGATTAACAAGGTGAACTTTAGTGGTATTTCTAAGTCATAGAATATGAGGAAGATGAACTTTCATGCATGTTCTTATGGTGAGAAACATAGTGGAAAGACGATTAATATTTATACGTATCAATAATAAGGGAAGAAAAACCTTGAGGAATACCGAAAATGGAGGGGAAGATGTTATCTTTGTGGAAAAAATGGTCATAGAGTGAGGAATTTTTATGGTGTTCAATGTCTTATCTATAGAAAACATGGGAATTACCCAAATAATTGACCATACATAATGAGATACTTCTAAGATAAGGAAGCACCTATTCCATGCCTACCATTAAATTAGAAGTATTGAATTATTTATGTATTTGAACCCATGAGTTATGAATGATTAATTATATAAGAGTTATCAGTTTATGTTTTTCGCCAAGGATTTTCATGAATATGTTGAATAATTATAATGGATAAGAAAAGTGATTTAATGAAAAGGTGATATTCCTAAAAAACACATGATTAAGGGAATTATAACCCTTAATATGAGAATTATGTTTAGATAATTATATTTTTATAAATATATGTTGAACATTATTAGTTACCTTGTAACTAGTTAAGGATTTGTTGAAATGTGGGTTATGTTGTCACAGATGAAGTATAAAACTTTTCAGGACTAAAGGAATATATCCAATAAGTTTTGGAATAAGGAAAAATGCATATTTTCAATAAGGATATATAGTAATTTCCATGACTCAATAGAATGTATGATGAAGTCATTCAAATGTTTGTAATGTGACCAAGAAGATATATCTTGTGATATATGTGGGATAAATGATGGTATTCACATGCTTGTTATATGACCTTTCTGGTAATTGTTTTCATTGTATTGTAATATTGAACAAAAGTATTTTGGATAAGTCTAAAGGTTTTAATAGATTAAGTTAGATATCATATAGTATTATTTAAGGCTAGAAATATTTTTATATTATTTTTGGAATGTTATAATAGTATAGTTTTAGAAAAAGAACAACCCGCAGGACGGGCGACAACCTGTCGCGTCGAAAAAGGCTGTGGGAATCAAACCCACTAATGAAGTGAAAAATGAATTAATTGGCTACCACTGGAGTACAAGAAGTCCCTAGTTAGTAGAAATTAGTTTTATTTTATTATGCGGTATGATAAATGAAGTATAAGTCCATTTTTGGAACTATATACAATTAATCTCACCATAGATGGACTTATGTATATATAATAACTTGTGTTAACCTTTTTGTGATAGAGATAGATGTAATGACCTATCATTCTATCACATGATATGATAACACTTCAAGAATAACACATTCGACTTCATTTATTTAAATAAGAGATGAAGTGGAAGTTGTTTAAGGCACGAACAACGGTGAGATTGTACCAAAATCAAGTAAGTATTTATTCCCATGAAAAAGTCTTCAACTTTAGGAAACAAATACTGAAACAAAAAATGTTTTCCTAGTACCTTCTTATCTGATGAATCAAATGGTCCATTAAATAATCATAGATTTATGGATTTATGGTAGTTACCTTTCTCTAAACCTTATTCTCTATCACTATCCATCAGAACTTGATGGTTAGATTTCTCTTCCATATCCATGTTTTCACTTCCCACCTATGTTCTCCTATGTGTAAACCCAGTGATGAGTTACATTGGGTAACTGTTACATTTCGAACTTTCCTTTCTTAAAATGAAGTTTTAGTATTCCTTTTTACGATGTGGGTTTCTATGAAAGAAACATTCAAGTAGAAAACCATTTATAAAACCGACAAATTTTGAGGGCGTAATTCATTTTATGGGGGTAGAATGTAACATCCTGAGATTTTATGAGATAAATTATTTTTAATTTATTTGATTTTGTGTGTTTAATTCCACTCCAATATTATCTTGCTCTATACGCAACACTGTATTAGCTTGCACAATACGCAATACTATTCTTGTATTGTGTTGTAGACAATTTTAAGTTATTTTGATAGAATTCATTTCACGAAACACTGAGTAAAGATTTTTTTCAATGTATAAATGAACTATGTTTGAATTATGTTATATGAAACACCAAAGGAATATTTCACTACATGCAACACTGAATTGGCTTGCGTTACATGCAAGATCAACCTTCCTCGATAGGTTGCGTTGTACGCGATACCGAGTTTTACTAAACTACGGTATATTATTAAAATATTATTATCTAATGGGATTTAAACTAGAAAATATGAATATTATTAACCACATTATAAATTTTATATAATATCATCATTCATCTAACAAATGATATGAGAAAAAAATAAAATTTTTAGATAAAAGAAGTATTTTTCAAAAAAATACAATTTTACCACCTTTTGATGGAACACCCATTTTAAATATTCTTTTTGACACTTTTATAAGTTTAATTTGACAAAATTAACTTCTTCATTGGAATAGGGATAAAAAATTTACTTTTGTTTAATTTTTGGTATTTTTCTAATAAAATTGAAATTTTAATGAATAGTGAAAAATACTGCGTTTTAATTCAAAATTGCCTTTTTCATCTAATTTATTTATATAGTTAGATTATATTTTTAATTTCATTTAAAGTGTAATTGGATTATATTTTTATTAGTTAATCCAATTTTGGTCATTTTAGGTAATTTCACTTTAAAATTGGACATAAACACATGTCAATCTTTTGATAATTATTATTTCTTAAAAACCCGCTATTTAGTTTTGACAACGGGAATTAATTTTAAATTAATTACTGCAACTTTTGTGTTTTGAATTTGGAAAAAATGATTCCATATTTTTCATCATAAGGTTCAAATTTTGTAAATATGTGGTTTTTATTTTTGAACATTATGAATAGTAACTTCAGTAATTATTTTATTTACCATGGTTAAAGGGTAAATATAGTAAATAGGGGTAAAAAATAATATTATAATAATATTAAACTACCCTAAAACATTCCCTAATAAAATTAGATGAGATATGAATAACCATGGGAATCCTTGAGTCAATTTTGTGACCCCATGGATTCACTTTGATGTGAAAATGACACTTTATAAGAATTAATTTAAAGTAAAGATAATTAAAACCTAAACATATATCTTTTTCTAAATCAATTTTAATATATGGTTATATAACTGATATATTTTCTTATAAATATTCATTATAAAGCTAAAAATATTTCCTAAATCATCGTATTTTATTTATAATTTTTATAGATTATATAAATAATACATTTTATGACACATATATGATGTAGTGATTACTTCATTAATGAAAGATTTAAATAAATAAATTTATAAATATTAATCCAAATGTAATTTGGTTATTTTTATGTCATAAATGAATTTTCTAAATGACATTGACATATTAGATTTTCTTTAATGCATTATTTTCGATGGAATGATTTTTTTTATGAATTTTTAAAAAAGTCAAGTATGAATAGTGTCCAAAATTGACACAATTTATAACTTAACACATAAAATAGTTTATTAAATGACATTAAATTCCTAGAATTATAATATTTTAACAAATGGTTGATATAAGTCCAAACATTTCATAAATAACTTTTTTGGGTCTTTTGACATTATATGGTAATTATATTAACCCACAATGTTTAAATAACATGATATCATGGTAAGATTAAAAAGTGTAAAATAAGGGTTAAACTAAAAAGTTATCGATAAACAATTATATTCTAAACTTGTCTAATATTATTGGATGATGTGTATTTGAACAAAAATCATCTTATATTTTAATTAAATTAGTTTTGGACCATTTTTAGTTGAAATGGAATTTATTATAAATTAATATTTATTGAGTGTTTCCTAAAGTGCCCCTCTCCTCTCTTATAAAATGCACCTCATCCCTCTCCTCTTCACTCCATTTTGAAACATAAAGATCGGCCAAACCCTACCAAATTTTCTTCTCAGATTCTCTAGTCACATTTTATAGTTTTTGGTCTTCTCAAAAGACCAACTCTAGTGCCCTAAGAGAAATTTAAAGGAGGCACATCAAAGAAGAGGTAATCTATTCTACCGATTATTTCAAATTTATTTCTTCTTATAATTCATCTTCTTTAGATGTTTAATTGCAAAGTAATAACATAAGTATCACTAATATACTGATATGTTATTATACATATGAAACAACCCTATTTCACCTTTTTTCCATCCTACGAAAAACAAAATCACTGCGCGTGCGTACGTACGACTTACCGTCTCCACGCCATGGTGTAATCTGTTTTTCACCACCACCTTACTTGGATGGGAATAATGGTGGAAATAATAACTATATATTATTATTGTAACATGATACTAATTATGAGATATTATACACCATCCACTTCAATACCATTCAACAACTATGGGAACGATATCGTCGCTCATGCGTACGTTGGGCTTACCGTCTCCACGACGGGATGAGATTCATTATCCATGTTAACCATTCAAGAATGATTATACAGTATATATAATCATGAAATATATGAAATAATAATGATACTGGATTTATTTATATATATTTATTTATTTCATTTACTTACTTCCAATCAATTTAATAAAGAAATGAAAATAGCGTTCATGTGTACGTATGACCTTCTGTCTCCATAAACAGTGTATTCCATTCTATTTATCGATCTATTATATATATTTATATAATAAATATATAAGATATATATAAATCATGTTTTAAATTTTGTAAGTAAGTAAATCCTTATCTAAGTAATCATATGAAGAATAACAAGTCCAAACACATACGATTATTACCCAAAATGTTTCTTTAACAAGGAATTGACAAATGGACGGGTAATATAAAGTCATAAGTAAATCATATATGATATCATAAATTTTATTATGGTTCTGTTACAAGTTAATAATATGTTTAAACCCACTATACATGAGTTTTAGACACATATAGAAGAAATCAGTCCTTAGGTAGGGAATAATTTTACAATATCATTTTTATCTGAGATTATTTATACGTAAGTATTTTCTGAGGATATATTTATCACCCATGTCCATGTTTTATAAAAATTCTTTTATAAAATTTTTAATATAATTTTTTTAGTTTTAAACTCATTTTTACACATTTTTTAATTTTACTACATGGTATGGAAGTAATCTTTCTTTTGTTTACAATATGGGGTACTTTTTGACTTTTCTGATAAAAGTACGAGGAAAATGTTTTTTTAACTTATATGGTATGAATAGATTTTTACGGTATCATAAAGCCTTATTTAAAAAAATCTTCCCCTAATATATTTCATGTTTATTTTTAACTAAATTATTTTCTTTAAAAATTTCACAACATTTTGAGAATAGAAAACATTTTTAAAGAAGAAAGGATAATTTCCTCAGGAATTAAGTTATAGTGTTTTATCAAAATTATTTTCCATATAAGATGACATAGGGTTATGTTTATATACTTATTAATAATTTTATATGATTATTTTTATGATGTAATTATTTTTATGAAGTCTATTTATCTTATATGGATTATGTTATGATGGCATGATGTTTAAGAATACCATTTTTTTCATGGGATATGATATGCTGAATGATTTATGTTTTCTGGAACATGTAAGAATGATTTAATTATGAGATAGGTGGGACCTATATCTCCATCCAATTAATTGGGTAAAGATTTATATCTCCTGAGATAGACATGACTAGAACAACAGGTAAATACAGTTCAGTAATACATGGATGGAAGGGCAAGTAAACCTGGTTCAGTAATGGACTTTGTCCACTATGATGGCATTGGAAAAAATAACTTGGATACAATAAAAATAATATTATGTGATTAATGGTTTTACAAAATTCTATGTTTTATTCCCTAGCTATATTATCATGATTAATGTTCCTTTATGATCTATGCCTTACGTACTGCCAAAATTTATTTCATGACTTAAGATTTTGATGTTTAAACTTTATGTTCATGTTTTTACAATAAAATGTTTATGGTTTGTTTTATGTTATCTATGTTTAACCTTACTAAGCATTTGATCTCACCATTTTTATGTTTTATTTGCTCTATGATATAAACAAAGGTTTTTGGTAGGGAAAAAAGGGGAAGATCTTTATGAGAGATGTTGAAGATCCTTCACCATGATTAGAAGATTATGCTCTGAGTTTCCAAAGGCACTAAACTAATATGGTCTTTAGGAATATGTTTTTTTAATGTATTAATTATTCCAAAAAAGTAATTTAATGTCCACGTATGTCAATCTTAGGTCCTTATATTTGGTATCAGAGCAAAGGAGGTAGGAATGAATCTGATCCTTGGGAACTCACACATGTAAGCATTGGAAGAAGCATGGATCTCCACCCAAGGGCTTCATGTGGAAATGACTGCCATTGGGGGTAGTGGTGTGTCCCTCCCAGGGGGTGTAGCCACCCATGTAGTGCTCTGATGGGTATCAATTCTAGTCCACATAAAATAGTCCCAGACTGCTACAATTTTACTGAGCATACTTGGGTATAAAATTTAGAAACGTACATAATATGTATGATTAAATTTTCTCATAAACACGGGTCACTTTGGTGCTAAAAAAGTAGATCTAAAAAATATAAAAGTTATTAATATGTAAATTTTGATCTATTTATATGTAATGGTTTATCTGAGGGAAAGGTAATACGAAAAGGTTAATCAACATAATACAAAACGGTTGATTTGAGGAAAATTCAATATTTATGTGTCAATATTATGATATGTAAAGGCTATATAATTTTTTCCCAGGACACATTAGTGTCAATATATAATATATATTGATATATAAGGGTTTTAGAATTTTCCCAAATTTTTTGAGTTCGACGGACTTGAGAAGAAGTTAAAAAATAACTGATTGAAAAATATATAATTAAGATTTGTATGATTTATAGAGGATAAAATATAATACCAACAGTTTCTTAAATAAATAAAAGGCGATAAAAAATAATGGGATGATCTAAGGGATCAGTTTTTAATAGGAATGACTTTATATGTAGTTGATGGAAGTTACTCATATAAATTTGAAATTTGAATTTCAAAAGGGAATATTATTTTTGTTTCTGTATACTATTTTCTAATACTATGAAAATATGATTAATGGGGTGTTAAATAGTGAAAAATAAGTAATGGTAGATGAAATTACCAAAGCATTTCATGCAATTACATAGGGGTGGGGATGAATTAGGTGCTAGTGATTTTTTACACTATTATTATCCACATAAACTTTTACCTTTATAAAAGACCCCTCTCAATATCTGAACCCCTATTACCTATTAGGATATAAATGAATCTTTTTTATCTCTTACCCAACACATAACAGCCAAATTAAAATAATATTGTAATGTAAATAGTAATACACAATGTTTTTATAAGGTTCATCCTCATCACGGGGAACCTACTCCTTTTTGTGTCTAATTAATATCCTAAGCCACTGATTCCACATAATAATCTAATTATAAATTATATTTGGTGTGGGTAGGGATTATTTTTAACTCAAAGTACATCCCACACTTATATATCATCCCATTGTACTTTTCAGCATCCCATTGGATTTATACCACATCCCACAGTCTTTAGTCTTTTAAATGGTATTAAAAAACTTCTATCCAAACTTAATGAACGATATCTACTTCAAACTCTAGAATGTGACTATATCAAAGTAATTAGACATTCTTCTTTAATAGAGTCTTAAACTATTTTGTGATCATCTACTAGAGTGTATGCAACTTGGCCTCTACTAGTTACTAAGAAACCGAATCATTCAAAAAATCTAATCACTGGACTATCTCATAGAATCTGCAAGGTCTTCTACTGCCAATGGTAGATAAAAAAAACATATGAACATTTTACTTCCTCAAAACATCTTATTATTCCTTATTACTTACTATTTATAACTTCTACAACACTGGGTATTTCATGAATTCTTCTCCTTCCCCTTCTAATTCGACTAATTCGATCTGATAAAAAAAATTAGGTTGAACTTTTCTTCTTCTTAGATAAAAAAACATTTCATTTTCCTTAGTGCAGTATCAAGTTCTCAATTATCTTCCCATATAAATATCCCATTTCTATATCTTCTTATCATATTTTATATTTAGGATCGCAAAATATATTTTCTTTATATTTAATTTAGAAAATCTTTTAATCAATCTTGGTTCCATGATCTCTAAATATTTATTTAAGTTCTTCACATGCCATTATTACAATTATCAAGAAATATTACCCTTTTTTATAACTTATTATCCTCTATTATTTTATTAGAATACACCTTTTCTCATTTGATTCAATTTAAATAAAACCCTATTTATTTCATCTAAATAAGGGTGTGATTCTTCTTCTCAAAAAATTTCCATTAATTTTTGTAGTAAATAAATCTCTCTATATACATGAAAAACATAAAAAAATAATACTATTTTATCATGGAACATCCAATTGAAATGAAAAAAAATTGTCTCCATAGAAATAACTTATGATTTATTCTACATCATTTTTTCATATTGTGATATGATTATCTATGGTATGGAGATCAAAATATCTTTACTCAACATAAATTAAAAAACCATATATGATGTTTGAATCAATGGAGATCACCTATAACATCAACCGACTTATTTTCCTCATAATATATATTATTAAACTTATCTAATATTTGATCCTTTAAAAAACTAACTTTTTTATAAGTATATAGTATTATGAAAGATGTATAACATCTTATGTATCAGTAGTTTGAGAACTAAACATCTTACATTCCATGTAAGATAATTCCCATAACACCCCATTACTTGATTTTTGGTATTGATTTCCAATTTTTTTTATCATACCTTGATTGGGGATTTTCTTGAGTACAAATTTTATAAATATAAAGTATTATGAAAGATGTATAACGTATTATGTATCATCAGTTTGAGAACAAACATCTTACATACCATGTAAGATAATTCCTATAACATGCCATTACCCGATTTATGGTATTTATTGACAATTATTTTGATAATAACTTGATGGGGGATTATATTGGGTTGTTTTTTCTGAAGTTTGGAATATTTTGGAACTTTTTGGGACTCCACACAATTTGCACACAGTTAGGGAAAACCATATGGTTTGGCCAACAAAACAATGCAGCTAAGGTTGAGCCACTGTAAGGGGATGTACATTTTGTCTAAACCATGCAACCGCCTCTCAAAACCATGCACCATTGGAAAATGAGGATTTAAACAATTGGTTAATGGTTAGTTTATCCATGTGGCCAAACTATGCAGCCCATCATGAAGTCTAGTAAGGGTTTACAATTAGGGTAAACAGTTAGTATTAACCATGGGGCTCATATAATAATTCCTATATGTGTTTTTTAATTCCCCCTAAATTTTTATTAAAATTACCAAGACCCCTGGTTTAATCCCTAAACACCCCCACTCAACCCTAATACAATTCCTTTGTCATTTTAGAATATGAAGAGGTGATTTTGACTCCTTAAACCCCTTCTCTTGGAGGACTGAATCACTGGTGATTACGTTTTATTTTATTTTAGTGAGTTTTTCTCCTCTCATGTTGGTTATTACGATATCATATTATATCCCCCTTAGAGAGTGATAGATCATCATGATATTTATGGATGTCTCCATTTTAATGGATCTTGATTCTAGGTTTTATTCCTTGATCTCCTTTACCCTCATTCTTTATTAGCGGATCCCATTGTAGGTATTATGTTGATTTGTTCATGAGATTAATGTTAGGTGGTTCCATAAGTCTCTAATATACAATTGAAACCCTAATTTCTCGATTTATTTGAAATGGGGTTTCAATTGATTTAAAAACCTAGATTTTGGATGATTTTATGTTTGATTTAAAAAGGACACGGAATTGTGAATTACCCTCAATTTCAATGGAATTGAAATATTTGGGTGGATTTTGAAAAAAATGATGGCTTTAATTGAAATTGTAATTAATGGAAAGATTTGATGTTGATTCTTGAGAAAATTTGATTTAAATAAAAGATGTTTTGAAAGGTATGAATTTGATAAAAACCCATGATTTGGTTTTTAAATTAAAATGTATGTTGAAAAATGAATTTTGGAAATTAAACTATGAACTATGAAATGATTTAAATAATTAATTTTAAATTGATTGATTTATTATTTGAAGAATATGTGAAACTGATTAGTTAGTGGGTGATTATGATAATATCACTAGGACTATGACTCCCTAGTAATGGATTGAATATGAAAACACAAACTAAAACAAATTCTTCATGACTTCCCTTGATGGTTCCCCTAATGGGGTGTAGATTGGTTCTCATGATAGGTAATATAATGGTGTTTTAATGTGAGTGTACATTCCAATCTTTATCGATGATGATGATTGATAAGTTTGAGGATCCTATTGTCAAGAATGAACACACTATGGGGATTATGAGAATGGTTCTTTGTTTTTTTGACATGATTATAAATTCCATTGATTATAGAAATTTTTTATTCATGCCAAATATTATATATATATTTTTTTAAATAAAATTTTCATTTAATACTATTTTGATGTATCTTATACCTTATTGATTTAAAAACATGTTTTGTTGAAAATATGTAAATTCCATGCCATGCCTTGTTTGTTTAAATTTAAAGCATAAATGGTTTATTGTTATTTAATTTCTTATGGAACAATTGGTGAGACCCTACTATGATGTTTATCTCAATCCTTACCCTTTCCTTCGGGAGTTTGTAGATTATCTTATGCCAGGTCCAATCAAAAGGAAATCACCACTTAGAGGTTGCAGGTGTACTTGATTCAGGGTAACTAGAGTTATGAAGGTGACTGGTTGAGACATGATCCACTTGTTACATGTGATTTATGAGTTTCAACTTGATATATTCTATGTATTTAATCATGATCTATTTGGGTATTTTTTTACCCGTTTGATTCTAGTACTTTATCCTTGAATAGTGTAATCATACCATCTTGTATCATTTATCTTCTATTGCCCTGCAGAAAAACCATTTCTTATTGATCTTGATATGATACCAGGTGCTAGATGATAACTTGTGGGGATAGGGAATTCCCTTAGAGATATGTCAAGGATACATCAGGAATCAGTGTACTAGGGTATTTGAGTTGGTTATAGTCTTTTCCTAGTTGATCTGAGTGCTTTGATATCCTTGTAACTCTTGATTGAGTTGTTGATCATGTATCCTTGTTGATTTTCTAGTGTTATCTATTGATATTGTGTAGCATCATGTCTTCTGGAATATGTTTGAATAGGACATAGGAGGGAACTTCTGGTGAACCGCAATAGGCAAATTCTCTAGTGTACCATAACCTTTTTGAGATAGTGGTGCATTATCTCCATGATTTGTGGTAGGTACCTTCACCCATTACCATCCAGAATCTAGTTGTGAAACATATAATGGATGAATTGAGAAGTCATTATAAAGAGTTCATTTTCTATAATACACAATATTTCCAAGTCTAAAATGATTCATAAGATATTTAGGATTTCCTGAAAAAGATTTTACTGCTTTTTGAGTTCTTGGAAATTCTAGAATCTATAAAGGTGAAGTGTGATACCTTTAATCAAGAAGGGCCTAACAAGATATATTGGGATTCAATGGAAACTATGAAGAAACATTAGGTCTTGGAGTGGAATAAAATTAATGTTCTTTTTAAAGATCATTTTTATCCAAAATTTATGGTATGGGATAAATATATGGATTTTCTCAGCCTCTAGTAGGGTGATAAGACCATGATACTGTATGAAAACCATGTTTTTGAGATTGTTCAGTTTTATCCTGAGGTTATAAAAAACAGGAAACTGAAGGATCAAATATTTTTTATGGGTCTTTTATATGTTATCCTATATCAAGTATTTATGACGAAGAACACTTCTTATTCTGATATACTGGATAAAGCATTAATGGTTGAGCTTGATCTGGCTAGTAAGTTTTGGTTGAAAGGAGTTCCATTTTATCCTAGTATAAGTTCTATTAATTCATTTAAATAAAATTGAAAGTGTGATAAGTATCATATTGGTTCTAGATAGTATGTGTCATCTAGACCTCCTTCAATACTAGGAAGAGGCCCAATGACTTACTTTTAGATTGGAAAGACTGGACATTTGAAATGAGTTTTCACTAAGGTGCCCAATATATATATTACTTTTGGATGCTTAGGTCATCTAAAAAAATTATGTTACATATTTTATACTATTCATAGTAGAATATAGTCATAAACATCTAAAATTGCTATGAAGAAATTATATTCTTCATGAACTAATGGGATCTATCCACATACATCCGAAATGAAGATTCTTTACATACCGGAAGAGTCTCAAGAGGATGTTATTGTGGGTCCAGTGACTGTGATAGGTACCATCATTATAGCTTCATCTATAGTGACTAATTTATTTTATACTAGTGAATATCACTCATTCATATCGACTCAAGTTTTTGATTTTGTAAATCTTGTTACATAGCTTTTGTCTTATTTGATGGATATTACTTCACCCCTCATAATGAAGAGAGAGTAGGGTCTTTGATGCACCTCTTGTGTTTTCTCTTGGTTATAGATTAATATTACCTTGATTGTTTTTGGTTCTCAACATGAAAACACATGAAATAATTTTCTAGATGGATTGTCTGATTTCTCATAAGGCCTAGATTGACTATTATCTATGGCGGGTTTCCTTTAATGAACCTGATAGGTTGTGCTATGTTTTTCCGGGATAATGAGACCCAAGGTCAAGTAGAACTAGTCATTATTTTCTAGAGTTGGATAGGTTAGTATCAATATTATATTTTGATTTGGAGTGAGAATCCTTGAGTAGTGATATCCCTCTAATTTTCATTCAATTTCCTAACATGCTTCCATCTAATTTATCTTTCTTGACTTTGGTAAGAGAGGTGGTGTTCTATATTGATTTAATACTTGTTAATAAATTTATATTATTTCCCTCTTATTGTATAGAAACAATTGAAATGAAAGAGTTATAGATCCAATTGGGCGATCTAGTAGAGAAATACTTTATACGCCCGAGTGTTTCACCTTGGGCAGTGCATGTTCTCTTTGAGAAGAAAGTTGATTGAAAAATTTTCCACTATTTTTATTATAAAAAACTCAACTAGGTTACGATAAAGAACATGTATCTGATAACCTAGATTGATGGTTTTTTATCAATCGAAAGGGTAGAAGTGGTTCTCAAAGACTAATCTTTGATATGGTTATCACCAATCAAGAATTAAGGAATATAACATTCATAAGACCACTTTAAAGTGTATGTATTACCATTATGAGTATATTGTTATGCCTTTTGGTCTAACAGATTTTCATGTAGTGTTTATGATATTTATACACAAGATATTCCATGAGTACCACAAATAATTCATGTTAGTATTTATGTACAACATATTGGTTTAATCCAAAACTGAGGAGGATCATGTACATCATTTGAGAGGAGTTTTAAAAATATTAAGAGATTATAAAATTTATATGAATCTTTCAAATTGTAATTTTTAGTTTTGGGAAGTGAATTTTTTGGGACACATGGTCTCAAAACATAGTATTTCAATTTATCTTGAGAAGGTGAAAGCCATTATGACATTGAATCAACCACATAATGATTTCATGATATAGATATTCTTGGGCTTGGTGGGGTATTAATGTAGGTTCGTTAAATATTTCTCAAAGTTATATTCTACAATGACCACTCTTAATCAGAAATGATTGAAGTTCTTATGAGATGTGAAATTTTATAATTCATTTATTGATATAAAATTTATTTTTAATTTCATGTTAGTGTTGAATCTTACAGAGGTTGGTCAAGGATATGTGGTATTTTGTGGTGCATCATGTTTGGGTTTTGGATGAGTTATTATGAATGGTGATCACATTATAGACTATCATTCCAGACTGCATTGGCCACATAAGATGAAATATCTTATCCATGATCTAGAACTTTTATTTGTGATAAGTTCTCTTAAAATTTGGTGGAATTAACTTTTCAGAGAAAGGCTTATCATTTATTTCAACCACAAAATCTCATGTCATAATTTCTCTCAAAAATATATGAACCTTTAGTATAAGCATTGTGTGGAGTACCTGGAATCTTTTGATTTTGATATTGGCTACACACCTGGTAAGGGGAATTTCATTATTGATGAATTGAGATGGAAAATCACAACACATGATATGAAATAATCATCAGAAGAGTGGAATATAAAGTATCTATTTTCTCAAATGTATTTGTGGGTATAGAAGGTTGCGATCAAGATTATTTTGGAATGTTTTTAGTTGAAATATATTATTCTCATGTTGATTCTTTAGGATCAACATCTTGATGATTGATTCTATGGAATTAGGGAATATATTTATGGTAGGGAGTCCATTGGTGAGTGTTCGTTATCTTTAGAGGGTATCCTATGATTTTGAAAGTGGTATATTGTGGATTTTCTTGTGAGAACATCCATGATGGTGGATTGTCATCGTTTCTAGTGGGTAGTGAACCTGGGTACAACAAAGATGTTATTTGAAATGTAACGATGATTCTGGTGGCCAGGTATGAGATAATACATCATTGAATTTGTTTCTCATTGTTATAACTATAAAAAAGTCAGGGATGAGAACTTGAACCCTTCAGGTTTTCTTTAACCCCTTTTGGTTCAAACTTTCAAGTGGGATGATATTTTTATGAATTTCACGGTTGGATTTAAACTTACCCATAAGAAGAAGAATATGATATGGGTTGTGATTAGTATTCTGACCAAATTAGATCCCTTTATACCTATTCATTATATAATAACATTTGAGGACTTGGTAATTCTCCATGTGAAAGAGATTTTCTATTTGAATGGAGTACATTTTTTTATAGCCTCTAATAGGAATCCACATTTTACTTATAGTTATTTTATAGGACTCTATGAGTAAATGGGTTATTAGTTACATTTGAGAAAAACATATCTTCTTCAGACATATGTTCAGATAGAATGAGATATACAAATTCTTAAGGACATGATATGTTCTTGTGTTCTTAACTTTGGTGGAACTTGGGATGATCATTTGGGATTGGGTGAATTCTCTTACAACAATAGTTATATATACACTATCATAATGGATTATTTTGAGGCCTTCTATGATAGTTCTTGTAGATATCCTCCTTGTTATATGGTTATTGTAAAAACTTCCTAGGTTGGATTGAGTTTGGTCCATGAGACAATAATAAAGATTTAGTTGATTATTTGGAGAATAGTGATGGTATCTAGTTGGTATAAATACTATGATGATCAAAATTGATGAACATTGGAGTTTTCATTTGGTTACTGGGTATTCTTGAGTGTTTCAGATCAGTTGGGTTACTAATGGATTAAAAAATCGGAAAATATTATGCTATGATTTTTGGATCCTTTTGAGATTTTTGAGTAGGCGGGGAAAGTGGCCTACAATTTTGAAATTTCACCATAGATGACATTGATCCACATTTTGTTTCATGTATCAAAGCTTCAGAAGTATCTTTTTTACCCTTCTTATGTATTGATCTAAAACAATCTTGACATTGAACTCTATTTGTCTGTGATTGAGAATCCAGTTTGTATTTTTGATCCTAATACAAATGTTCTTCATGGAAAGATGATACCTTTAGTACATGTGCTGTGGAATCATGGTTTTGATTCACATGGGACTTTGGATCATGAGGTTCTAATGAGAGATAAATAACCTCATGTTTTTTATATTTAATCTTCTTGATAGGATTTCTAGGGGAGAAAAAGTGTTTATGGTTGTGAGGTTATAATATCCCATTACTTTATTTCTGGTATTTATCGACCCTTTTTTGATCATACCTTGATGAGGTGCCATCTTGGGTTATTATGGGTGAATTATGATTTTTTACCTTTTTGGGGTTGTTCACAATTGGCATACGGTTAGGGAAAACTATATAGTTTGGCTTAGAAAATCATGTATCCAAGGTTGAGACATAAGAAGGGGCACATGGTTTTTCCAAACCATGTGTAAACCCCTCGAAATCATGAACCCATATATTGTGAGACTTTGTATGGTTTGGGAATGGTTATTTTAACCATGAGGACAAAATATGCACCCAACCTAGAATTATTATAGGAGTGAATGGTTAGGGCACACAATTACTTCTAACTATATGACACGTACAAAAAAACATGCACATAGTTTTTAGTTCCCCTAATTTTTTTAATAAAAATCCTTAGACCCTTGGTTTAACACTTAAACACCCCATTTTATAATAATACGATTCCCTGGTCTTTGGAGGCTCTCAAGAGGAGATTTTGACTCCTCTATCCCCTTCTCCTAGTGGATATGAGCACTAGTGATTGTTTTTGATCTCCATTTAGTGATTTTTTCTCCTCTCATGTAGTTTCTTATGATATCCTATTCTCTTATCCATATCGAGTGATAGATCATCATGTTATTGATGTGTCAAATATTAATTTTGAGGGATCTTGATTTTAGTTTTGATTTCTTGATATACTATATCCTCTTTATTTAATAGTGGATACCATTGTGGGTATTGTGTTGATTTGATCATGTGATTATTGGTAGGTGGTTTCATAAGGATCTACCATGTAATTGAAACACTAATTTCATGATGTATTTGAAATAAGTTTTTAATTGATTTAAAAACTCATATTTGAGGTGATTTGATGTTTGATTTAAAAAGGGAATGGAATTGTGAGAAACCCCTAATTTTACTGGAATAAAAATTATTGGGTGGATTTTGAGAAACATTATGAATTGAATTGAAAGTGGATTTGATAGAATGATTTTATTTTAATTCTTGAAAAAATTGGATTAAAATGAAAGATGATTTGAAAGGAATTAATTTGATGAAAACCTATACTTGGGTTTTTAAATGAAAAGGAATATTGAAAACTAAATTTGGAAAATTTAATTGTGAAATATGAAATGATTTTAAATGATTTATTTTACCTTGATTGATTGATTGTGTAAAGAAAATGTGAGCTAGGGTAGTTAGTGGGTGATTAGGATAAGCATGCTAGGAATCTTACTACCTAGAAATGGATTGAAGATGAAAAAAATAACTAAAAAAATTTGGTATAACTTCCCATGATGGGTACCCTAATGGGGTGTATATTAATTCCCATAACAGGTCCCCTAATGGGGCGTTTATTTGACTTTTCATGCCTATCTTGAGACATGATGATGATTGAGAAGTATGATTATCCTATTTCTAATAACCAATGAACCGATGGGATTAACAGAATGGGGCGTTGTTTTGTTTGACTTGGTTATAGATTCCATTTATTTTAGAAATATTTTATTCAAGCCAACTATTTTTTATAAAGTGTTTTATATAAAATGTTCATTGAATCCTGTTTTGATGTATCCTCCATCTTATTGATTTGAAATCATGTTTTATTTAAAATATGTAAATTCTATTCCATGCCTTGTTTTATTTAAATTAAAATCATAAACAGTTTATTGTTGTGGAATTACTTATGGAAAGCTTGGTGAGACCCTACCAGGCTGTTTATCTCCAACCTACGTTTACCTTCAGGAATTTATAGATTATCTTATGTGAGGTTCAATAAAACATATTATATACCAGTGGAATATATTGAAATTAAATTAATTACTATATGAAAAACTTCAAAAAACATATTATTAATTTAGTTATGATTTTTATATTTTATATTTTGTTTTTATTTTTGAGGCTGAAAAACATATTATATATCAAGAAAACATCTTACATATCATCCACCTTTTCTAATTTTCTACCTTGTCTCATAGACACATCTTATAAATGCACTAAAATTCTTATGCATCACCTTTATTTTTCATTTTCAGGCCTCATCTCACTAATATATCCTATTTATTATTATAGTGGATATTATTTATCATATACCTTCATCATTTTTAGTCCTTTAATCCCCATAATAGACTATTTATTAATCCAAAATTAGCCAAAATTTAATCTTCACTCAAGAATTCAATAATTCCTATAAATCAATAAAAAACTTATTTCAATCATATCAAGTTTGATAAAATCAACCTAAAATATTTCATGTTACTTTAAATTAATTTATCAATTAAGAAAATATTTCATAATCTGTTAAATACAATTTTAAATTACTTTTTATTATTTAATTACTCAATTTAGAGTACTTCAATGAAGATTCATTTCCTCTTCATTTCAACTTAAAACTTAGCTGTACATTCCTTAATTCAAGTGTTATTAAACACTTTATACAATAATATTTTAGATTAATAGTATTTTAATTTATTCTCACTATTAAAACTATATTTTATTTATTTAAAACATATCCCCCAAGATTTTCACTCAACCAACTATTCAAACTAATTAAAAAACTATTACATATAATTATTTCAACTTAAAATCATTGCATGTAATATTTATATAAAAAATATCTCTCTAATAATCATATTTCAAGCTTCCTACCAAGAAGAAATTTCACTCTAATTTACTCATAAATTTATGAGATAAATATTTATCTTATTCATTGGTGTCCACCTTTATAACCCAATAGTGTATGACATACATTTTGAGATTATCATTAACATAAATACAACTAACACAAACCTTTGGGTATTTTAATCTCCCCATTTGTATCTATTTTTAATACATTAAACCATGTCAAATAAATTCATTCCAATATGTATTTATAAGTTCATAGTTTCTATAACCCCTATTGATAATAAATAAAATGGTTTAAGTGTATAGGTAAATTCTTCACATCTCTTTAACTTCCACGATTTGAAAAATCATCATCTCTTCTTTGTTTTATCCCTTTATTTATTCTTCCCCTTTGTTTAGAGATACTATATTGAATGAAATAAAAACTAATTTTCTTCACATATGAGTATCATCATATCTATTTTAACAATTATCCACAAATTAATAAAATATAAGTCTATACGAGTAATAATCCATGTAGAAAACTAGAGTAACTGATATAGACCCCAAAGATATCCCCAAACTATCCAAAATGTGATACCAAATCAGATTTTCATTCATAGGGGTTGTGTAGAGTTTATAAGAAATTCATAAGCTACACTTATCATCAAAAAACACATAAAAAAATTAATTTGACGAATGTATTTACCCCGTTCAAAACTTCTTACCAATCACCCCCCCTTAATAACCAGATTTAATAAAATAAAAAATGGAATGTGAAAAGTTACCATTATACCTAATTTTATGTTTCCTTTATGATTTATCTCGAATTATAGATTCAAAAATATATATAATATTTTAGAATATCAATATTTTTTATAGAAACCCTTCACGTGACACTTCATAATAAACTTTATCATGGGTTTTTATTCAAACATAAGTTCCGAGAATCTATGGTACTAGTTGAATCCCGATGCTAATTGATATATTGAAATTGATGTGTTTTAAAGGCATAATAATAAATTTTATCCATGATGGTTGAATATATAATTTTATATATACAGCACAATATTCAATTAGTTTTACCCTTTTGATATATCACCTTTAACCACTAAACCAATCCTTATATTTCTCTCTTACACTGATTCCATTTTAGATTCCAATTTGCTTCCTTTAACATTAATATTTATGGACAACTTGAAATGGTCTATGATGTGTCCCTTTTTATGATAGTATAATCATTGTTATTTGTAGGTGTGAAATACTTTTTATTTATCCTTTTTATCTTCTTAAAATTATTTTTCTTAGATCTTTTCTTTTATTTACTCCTCAAGGAAGATTCATCTTCCCTTTTCAATCGCTTTCTTTTTTTATTGTGTCATTTTTTTCTATTCATCACATGAGTTGTGATTAATTGATATATAATAGACCTCTTATTCCCTATGATAACATCTATTGAAAATCTCATAGAGGTTTTCAATACATTCAAATTCTTTCTTTGTATACAAATTTATTATCATCAGCTTACTTTTCGTCTATAAAAAAATTCTTCATAGATTTATCTATTCCATCCCTTAATTTAATCTTTCTAAAGTTTCCATAAATTGACATATTATACCAAAATTTGATAGAATTATTTACAAACCTCCAAAACACCAATAATTTCCAAGGTATATTCTTTTCTTGAATTTAGTTATTTTTTGGATAGATTGATAAATTGTTTTTAGGTATATGCACTATTATTTTGGGATTTCTTTGAGGAGATACTCTACTTACTATTTGTAACATCCAAAATTAATGATATATTGGATTAACCATCTATTTTTCACCTATATTTTTCTAAAATTTATTTTAAACCTATATTAGTAGAAGAATCTTCATTAGTACAAACAAAATTAAGAGGAGTACGGGTTACCTTCTTCTAAGAGCTTATAGTATATGAATCAATGGATGATCTCAAGATATTTTTTACACATAGGATATTAATTTTAGAAGCAAGTATCTTTATAAAAGTTACTATGGAATCACTTATATTTATAATAACTTGGGAATATTCTACTTGTGTCATTTACATGTTTCTCATTTTAAATTAAATATCAATAAAATTTAGCTTGAGAGTATTCTTATCATCGTCAAATAATCTCAAAAAACCATTCCAATCACTTTTAAGATTTTTAATTTGATACTTGTGTTTTTTATACATACATTTATTGAATTATAAATGTCCTTGATTCTTATGGATTTAACCTCCAACTGTACATCTTTGATACCAAGAGTACCTTTTTGAGATTCTTCAAAATAATCAATCTTATCTTCATAATATTTTTTGTTATTATTGGTGGATCATACATATTTATAGGGGGTGAAGAATTTGTGAACACAATATTTTAACAAATAATTAAAAATTAAAAATTTACTCCATTTTAATTTTATTGAACCTCTATCTCAATTAAAATGTATGAATCTTTTTAAAAAACATTTCCACTTACTCTCATATGCAATGTAGATAATTAAGGAAACAATAACACAAGATACTTTTACAATGTTTGGTAACAATGTGGGAAACCTACTCATTGATACATTTAGTTATTGTCATGAGATGTAAATCTTGAACTAGTAATATTATTATTAATTACAAGAGGTGTGAATTTATTATTATCCAAGCCCCACAGTGCATCCCACACTTACAAAACATCACACTGTGTATTATTGCATCTCATTAGATTGATGGAATTTATTATACTAGTATGACTAGACTTCAAATTTTCCTTTTGATGAACCCATGAATATGTATTCGACTAAAAATTTTATCTTTTGATACAACAACAAGAATGAAAACCTTATTCTTTAAAATTTAGAAAGTTAATTTTTTGAGCTCTAAATTTCAAGAACATCAGTTTCTAGGACTTTAATTGGTAAGCATTGGATTCTGTCCTTACTAAATATCTTATGATTTTCTAAATTCTAGATTCTTAACACTGCTTCCTCTAAACTATAAGTTCTGGTCCAGTCAACTTTTTATCCCAATTAATATTTTTCAATGTACTTGGTCAACTACCTCATCTCTTCTATTATTCTTAGAAATATCAATAATAACTTCTCTCTTGTTCTTATAACCTCAATTGAACAATGTTCACCATTTATATATCCATTGTACCTCTAATAAATATGAGTAACATGAGATCTGAATTTTAAACTCTCACAAAATAAAATTCTTCAGTCAACCACCTTCAATGCATTCAAAGATATCTTATACCGACCTCACCAATGATCAGTGTCAATAATTTTCAACTCTTCAAAAAATCTATGATAGAATCATAATTTAAATCTTGTTGAATATTCAATCATTTTACATTCAAATTAGTATCATTACAATTAATTATATATCACATAAAGAGTAAAGTCTCTTGGAATTTTCTAACAGTCTAACTTTTATAACCTTTACTCACCATCTTCTAATAATCCTACTTCTAGAAATTCAATAATTCAATCATAAAACTTATTCTTCTATATCATCCAGAAATTTTCCTCTATCTCATAAACACTCAAACTTCTCATAGACTTTGAAACATAAAAATAAATCAACAATATCTCATCATAATTAAATGTTATCCATATTTTTCTCCATTATACATTCATGATTTATCTTTAAACATATCAAAAACATAACATAACTTTAGATCTCCTTATCTTATGATCCACCTCAACTTAGCACATTTCTGATTTCTCATATCATTAGATACAATTATATTCTGATTAGTTTATATTCAAGTGATCATCATCATCCAAACATTTAGATTTAGTAAATTATTTATTTTGACTATATTTTAATAATTCCCATTCCACTAAACTCGAAACTTATATTCTCTATACTTGGATCATACATTAAGGATTTAAATACATATATTTTTCATTAGAAAAATTCATCAAAAAAATTAACTACCGTAATTATTAGTATATTTTACTTTGGATCCACTTAGACTTGGTCTCTAATATTCTGAAAATTATTCATTTTATTAGTTCATGTGATTAAAGTGACTTTTGATCAAAATATATTCTAATTAGTGAAAATTTCATGCTCCCATATAACCAAATCATCTTTTGATTATTTAATTTCTAAAAAATATACCATTTCTTTAAATTTTGATAATGTCACAAATACATGATGCCCCATAAACTTCCATAATTTCTGAATCTTAAGACATAGTTGAATTTTATATAGAATCATAGTTGATACTCAACTCATTATGATGTATTTTTCTTTGAAAGAACAATGTTATATAATAAAATTTATTTTTTGAACTACTTATATTATTTAGTATTCATACTCTCCATGGCTGTACTATCGTCAAATAAAATTATAATATAGAATCAATAACTCATTACCTGGTAATATGACTTCTAGATCCTTTGCCTCCTCAAATTGTGAAAAATTGTTGAACTCAAGGATATTATACCCTTTTATAGATATTAAATATAACTTACATTACTTAGGGTTGACCTTTCAAACTCAGAGTGGCTTCTGAAATACTCTTCCAATAATTCAGTTACCTAACCTTCTAGTCATCTATCTTCAGGATACCCTAACTTATTTTTTTTATTCATTGAGTGACTTGTAATTATCTCAAAGTCCTTTCAATCAGTCCATATTCTATGATCTCATCAACTAGTTTTCATAATCATTATTTAACTACTATGAGAATAATTTCCATGCTAATGAGTCTACCTTGATCATACATTTTCTAGATACTCCTTTAACTTCACATCCAATGTTCACCCTCTCTTATAGTACTCATGTTTTTAAGAAATTATGTTTTAAACTAAATATATAGTTGATAGTTTTTATTAATTATTCAAAACTTTTTATAAAATCTACTAAATATTATTTCCATAATCATTAGATATACATGCTACTTATAGATAGAATTAACTTAGCACATTTGTATTCTTCTGTTAGAAACATCAACCCCACTCTTGTTCATTATATCTGGTGATCTAGTTCCTCCTATCATCCAGATAGATCATTTGGACTTTTTATGTGGGTATCTTCCAATACTAGAATGAGAATATACCATTTTTCCTTTAGACGATGGTTTCAATTACTATTGTATGAACACATAGAGTGTTATCCACTATAACACCCTTAATAAATTTTAATTTATTCCTTTAATATCTTTCATTAATTACTCATTAATTTTCCAGCTAATGATGGCTATTGAAAACATTCATTAATAAAAAATATAATAAGTTATCATTATAACCTCTTGGGTATGCCAATTTCCCCATTTTTATTTGTTTTAAATACCAAATAAATGCTCGAATCAATGATTTCTTCCCCCTTATTGATAATAAATTTAAAGTCTCACTTGTGAGGGTTGAAAAATTCACATTTTATACTTCATGAATTTTCATATTCTCCTATTTTGTTCTATTGTACTAAAAGTAAACTTTAAATTCCTTAAGTGAAATAAATTATCACTTTTCTTAAGGAAATGATTCATAATTTAACCAACTCTAAGTCTATGTGAGAGATTATTAAATTAGAAAATACGTGTGATTAACTTGAACATCAAATACATCCATACATGAGTCAACTAGTGATACCAATTCATACATTATTCTTTTATGGGTTTTTCAAAATAAGTTTTTCATCCAAATTATTTCGTATAGCCAAATCCAAAAATAGATTACTTTTTTAACCCAAAAGTAGATTACTGACTCTTTTTTCTAGACATTTTCCCTATGTTATAAAAAGTTAAAACCCTCCCCTTAAATATTATAATTTATCTTTATAAAAGGATGCTAGAAAATATCAACGTACCACATAGATGATAGAATATTAATTCTCTAAAATTTCAATATCCAAACCTTGTTCATTATTCAAAACATCTACTTATGGGAATCCATCATCCAAAACATTGAGTTATGAGTTATTCAATATTTGGTTATTGTTAGGACCACTAGGTTAGATACCCTAAGGGGGGGGGGGGGTGAATCAGGGTATGAAAAATTAAAACAATTGCCCATTTTGATCTTGTTTTTTTGTATGAAAAAACCCTGTTCTATCTCTCCTTCCCGTTGCAGAGTATGAATGAATCTTAAAGCACGCACAAGACACAAAAATTTTACTTGGTTCACCCTCACTGGGATACATCGAAGGAGTATACACTAATGATGTGCTGATGTACCAAACCCACTATAAGCACACTTCTGTTTATAAGCATGAAGAGGAATCAATGTCTCTTCTAGTTTACAACCACTCACAATTTGAGAACTCACTACTCTCTCAACTGAAGTGATCTCATTACTTCTTCAGAAGATCCACTCACAATTTATAGACCTACTGGTCTCTTCATTGTCATTAATGAATTCATCCTCCATTGTATGTAGATGCTCTATTGAAGTCCGGATTTCATCCACTAATGAATACCCATTTTCCGCTAATCACTAGGAAACACACTTTGGAAATACCATCGAAAGGCATCCTACTTTGCGATGCTACCAATTTCATGAAGCTCAAACAAGCCTTCGTGAAGTCCCTGCCTCTTCGTGAAGCACACACTATCACAGAGATTGATGCCTCACAGAGCACACTTCTTCTTAGAGATCAGACCCTCACAAAGATCAAGACTTCACATAGCATAGGTGTAACGACCCAAAGTTTCATTAATGGAAATACCTCTTGATCTAATTAAATGTCTCTTTAGGTTTATATAAAATTTGAACTTCCTTGGTTTTATGTTAAGAATTTTGACCGTTTCCAATATATCCATTGAACAGTGATCACATGATTTGTATAAATATAGGACTTTAACAAATCCAATTTACTCAGACAAAGGAAGTGATAGCCTCATCTAGTAGAATTGCCCCATACGACGCCCATTTATTGGAGCTCAGAAAAGAGGTGGCATCTTTGGGATTCTCTCTTGACCAAGCCCAAGATGATCTTCATCATGTCAAGCTCAAACATGACTGTCTACGGGAAAAGTAGAAGTTGATTGAAATTACCACTCGAGCGATGTTATTTGAGCCAGCCCAAGAGTCTGTCACCATCACACACCTTACCCTTAGGTATTATGCGGCTATTTTAAGGGGTTATGTAACAAATAAGTAGTACTATGTTCATGTACATTATTTTTGTATATAATAATGAATATAACTTCTAGTCATTTTTGATACATTGTAAATAGTTTTTAAAGTACAAATGGTGTTTTTAGTTATTATTTAATTAAGAAATCTATTTTATTAAATTAAGGGATTTTTGAATTAAATAATATTTTAATAAAATAATAATATTATTAAATTAATTTTTATTAAATATAAATGTTCTTATAATTTTATGAATGCAGTTATAATTTTTATTAAGGTTTGAAAGCCATTTCTGTCAAAACCCGTGAATTTTCGATAAATGTCAGTTTTTATTTTAAAAGTGAAAATTAACATATTTAGAAAATTATTTAGATAAAATAAATGTTATTTCTGGAATCATAATGTCAAAATTATCCAACGGTGAGTTTTTTATAATTTTCTGAGACAGTCAAATTTTTGGGTAAAAATTAAATACCGTTTAAATATATAATGTGTTTTATGACATCATAATGACCCAATAGTGATGTAATAAAATACTATAATCTTTATGTTCGGTCAATATATGTTTTAAAATTAAAATAATGTGATTTTGTGTTTGTTTGACTTACTTTTCAAAGCATTAATGGACCCCTCAAGACTTATTCAACACCTTGCCTTTTTAAATTAATTTCCATGGGAGTGTGACTCACCTCCACACAAGAAACCTTATTATTTTAAGAAGTTCGGACTTTGGCCTTAAAAAATATTTTTTTACTCTTCCCTTTTCCAAAAAACATGGTAAAAAAACCATGGTATGGTTTTTGGTTTGGATTAATTTAATATAAGGGGACCCAAACCTAAATAATAAAGAATTCTCTCACCTTTCCAATATAAACGCACCCAAGATCCCACTTCCTACCCACTCAAAGCCTTTGGAGTTCGTCCAACCTCTTCCCAAATCTCTATAGAATCCTCCCATGGTGCCCCAATATCCCAAGAATCCTCTCAAAAGCCTCTCTCTAGCCTTTGGAAGCACACTTCCAAGTAAGGGTTTTTTCTTCCTTTCTCATTTTTGTCAATTTTCTTTAAGTTGTATTGACCTTTTAATTTCAATTATGAATGTTGGTGTATGGTTTAGAACCTCCCCCATACTACCCTATTATTTCTTTAATTATGGGATACCCCTTTCTCTCTCATTAAATTCCTCCCATGTACACCCGTTACTATGCCGAAATTCTGAAAGGAACTTCTCTCTCTTCTTTTAAATTCAAGCAATAATTTTGTATCATGAATCTAAATTCCATTAAAATTGCTGGGACATGTATATATATGACCTCCTTAATGTCCATTACATGTAAATATTATGAGTAACCCCTTTCTCTCTCATAAAACTTTTTTATGAATTCTTATGTCACGCCGTTATGCTGCCGAAATCGCACAGATTTTCTGAGCCAATGCTATTGTGTAGTGGATACCATGCCCATTTCTCCATCAAGGGTATCCAACTTTATGCACATTTAATTATTGATTACAAAGTTTCATGTATGAATTACACATTCCTTTATCATGGAATAAATGATTATGTTTTATGAATCAATGTTTTATGATCCATGTGGCACACTTATGCATGAAATGAAATGATTAAGAAGGGTGCGCCCTTATAGCGCTCCAATACATTGGGTAAAGTATAGTATCATGATACGCCATGTGCAATGAGTGTTGAATCATGCTAATTCATGTGAAACTATGGTTTACTCGTGATTTATGTGCAATGAGGATTTACTCATGCTCCATGTGAAATGATCCTTGGCTCATGCTAATTCCATGTTAAGTGTTGTTTCCACATTTCCATGTTATGATTATCATGATTTATAATGCCTTTATGTTCATGTTTCTTTTATGATATATTGATATGACTATTGTCTAACATGTATTTTACTCCTCATGTTATTCCATGTGTACTCCCTTACTGGGATTTATAGATCACCCTTTTCTTATGCATGTCCTCAAGTTATCCTGTACAATGATATGTACGAGGGAATGTAGTTGTCATGTAAAGGAAGTTTTCAATAAAGATGTTGTATTTAATGTTTTAAGTTTTTATGTAATGATCCTAAGACCCAAAGACACTAAACCTCTCGATCTTCTTTGTTGCATCAAGTGGAGTTTTATGTAATAAATCATGTTTAATTTTGTATTAAAATCAGGGTTGTCATATTAGGCCATCATAAAGCTCAAGCCATTGCAAAACAACTTCCTTCACGAAGCTCACTGAGCAAACACAAAACACACCTCTTTCGCAGAGCTAGATTAGCTGCTGCGAATCTCCTTCTTTCACGAAGCACACTACCTCTGCAAACCTCATTCATGATTCAAGAGAAAAAAAAATTTCTTGGAAAACTCTATCTTCTCTTGAGGGGGTCGAGGTCTATTTATAAGTGATTCCACTGACCATCAAACCTTCCGTGCGAAGTCAGCGCCACATCATCTCAAATCACAAAGCTCCGAAATTTCTTCCGAAATTCTATCTATATCGTGAAGCACCATGAAAATTTTTGGATCGTAGAGCTCATAATAATCATGGATCATTTTGTCATTTCCTTTGTGACTTTGCTGCGAAGCTTCACTCACAATCCCCTTCGCCACTGCAATGATCTTCAACACTATTGTTTGTGAAGCTCATCATAATCGTGAAGAACACTATCAACTTTCTTCATGTATTTTCAAAATCCAACTCAAGAAGCACATCTTCACAAAACTCATTCCTTTTCCATATTTTGATGAGATCTTCAAGGAAATCCATATTTCTCAAAGCTCTCTAAACTATAAATTTTAGACCCCAAAAATTTGGCAAGCACTGGAAAACAACGCCACCATGTATCTTCTCATTTTGTACCACCTCCAGATCTTCCATTCATTTTTCATGGTTAATTTTCATCATGGATAGTCAAATACATCTCTACAACATGACAATTCAAAAAAGAAACCTACATTGTCAATAAACACAAGCAACCCAAAAATGCTGCAATATTACCTTCATAGATTTTTTCCCAACAATCTCCCCTTTGGGTTTGTTGACAATTCTTATTAGAATTATTTTATGCACTTTGATACCTCACTGAGTCTCCTTCCATAATCTACCATACTTTGACACATACGATTAAGATAGCAACCAATGATTCACTCACCACATGCCCATATGAGCAATGCTCGATGTGAGAAACACGAGTAGTATGAAAAGTTCATCAATGAATCACTTCATTTCTAAAACCAATCATTGATACCATACTGATACCAATTTTAGATCGTTAGAAACATTCTAACACCATTTCAACACTACTCTTATAATTTTATCATGATCCTCAGTTTCCGTGATATCTATTCGTTGATCGATCACTTCTAACATTGTAAAATTCAATACTCTCCCCCTATCTTGTTTCTATCCCCTTATCTCACTGCTCCACCTGTAAAATTCTCCCCACATCTTTGACTAAGAAAATTTTTCCCTTCCTTAGCCAAGGTTTATCCCCCTTGACGAGCCATTATTTCCCCCCCCCTTTGTCAACAAACCCAAAGGTCACACATCTGTGGTATGAGACATTGGAAAGAACACAGATTAGAACATTAGAGAAAAACACACCATACCTGGGGGGGATCCACATACACACTTTTTCAAGTTCGGGGAGTCAACTAAACTCCCAAATCTAATTGATGCCTCTCAAAAGCTTCCTTGGCCAAGGAATTTGTCAGAATGTTGGCAACCTATAGTTCTATAGGCACATACTCCAACTTCACAATTCCCTGCTCTACATTCTCCTTGATAAAATGATACTTTATCTCAATGTGCTTTGTCCTTGAGTGATGGAAGGTATTTTTATGAAGATTTATAGAACTTGAGTTATTGAACTAGATTTTAATAGGAGACTTCACTTCAACTACCATATCATCAAGCTACTTCTTTATCCACAATAATGGTGGGCATTCTTTAGTGGTGGAAATATACTCAGCTTATGCGGTGCTCAATGAAATGAAATCTTGATTATTTATAAGCCATAAAATACACAAACCACCAAGTTAGAAATCACCTCCTGATGTTCTTTTCCCGTCATTCGCTGAACCAGCCCAATCTGCATTTGTATATCCCAACAGCTTTTTTTGATACTTTTCATTATACATCAAGTTGAAGTCCACTGTTCCATTGATATACTGAAGTATTATTTTCACTAAAAGCATGTGGATTTCCTTGGGATTACTCTAATATCTCACCGTTTAGCATGTGTAAAATACAATGTCAGGACTTCTCATGGTCAAGTACAACAAACTTCCAATGATTTTTCTGTATTCTGTGATATTAACTGCCTTTCCATCCTCATCTTTGGATAGTTTCATCCGGGTAGCAACCAGAGTCTTCATCTCCTTGGAATTTTCAATTTTCAATATTCTCAGAACCTCCTTGGAATATTTGGATTGAAAATGAATGTTCTATTCCTTCCTTGTGTCACCTATAAGACAAGGAAAAATTTCATCTCTCCAATCATTGACATTTCGAATTCACTTTTCATGAATTCTGAAAACTGTATGCACTGAGCTTCATCTGACCCACCAAATATTTTGTCATCAACATAAACCAGAATCATCATCCTTTGATTACTATTTTTGTTGAAATAAAGATTGTAATCAACTCCCCCATGCTGGAAACCAAGCTTCTTTAAGTACTAATCATACCTTAAGTACCATGCTCTTGGTGCTTGTTTTAGCCCATACAACGCCTTCTTCAGTCGAAAAAACTTTTTCTCGTCCTCATGAATGAGAAAACCATATGGATGCTCGATATAAACTTCTTCATCTAGAACCTCATTCATGAATTCTGATTTGACATCCATATAGAAAACTTTGAAATTCCATTGCACTGCAATGGCTAGGAATAATATGATTGTCTCCGGCCTTGGAATCGGTGCAAATGTCTCATCAACATATATTCCCTCTACCTGGGAGCATAACTTTACACACTAGTCATTCTTTTTTTTCGAATTACTATGCCACCTTCATTCATCTTGTTACTATATACCCATTTAGTCCTGATGAAATTTTTATCTGCTACCTCAAAACAATCTCCCACGTATGATTCTTCTCAATCTCATCCAGCTCTTCATTCATAGCCTGAAGCCAATTTTCATCTTTAGCTGCATCAGCAAAGCATTTAGGCTCTACCTGAGATAGAAAAGATGTTTGCTGTAGTGATTTCATTCTTCCTGTCTAAAATGGATCTGATTGATCACCAATGATATTTTTCCGATCAATTTCAGCTCGAATTCTTGGATTCTGTGCAGATACATATTTTTCTTCCTCATGATCATCATCAGCATCATCTACTTCTACTCCCCCTGTGTTGCTTTCCTCATCATCACTTTCATTAAGAAATTGTTTACTATGCTATTGAATTCTCTCTTCATTCTCTACTACAGTGACATCATTTCCCTCAACTACTTTTCTCATCCTTTTGTTAAAGCATTTTTATGCTTTGATTTTTCCTAAGTAGCCAAGGAATATCCCCTCATCTCCACATGACTCATATTTCCTTTGTTTTTTCTTATTTTGGATGAAGAACTAACTTCCAATGATTCGAAATTATTCCAATGTTGGATTATTTTCATACCACATCTCATATAGAGTCTTTCCTTCCTTCGGACAAAATAGAGATCTGTTAGAAATGTAGACCGATGTCATCACTGCTTCCTTCCAGAACCTCTCTGGTGGGTATTTTTCTATAAGAATTGTTCTTTCTATGATGTTGATGATCCGATTTCTCCTTTAAACCACTCCATTATGTTGAGGAGTTCTCATTGAAGATACTTGATTACTTATCCCATGTTTCTTAAGATAGTATTCTACCTAACTATTTGTGAATTTCGTACCATTGTCCGTACAAAACATCAGAATTTTATTTCCAAGAATCCTTTCACACTCTCTTTGGTACTGTTTTAAGCAGTTGAACACATTAGATATATGGGAAATAACAAATAAACATGCCATTATAATACAATAATAAATGAAAATAATGTAGAACATCTTTTTGTTAATTTATCTTAGTGCGATGGGCCCACAAACATCAGAATGCACCAATTCAAGCACTGTTGTTGACTTCTTTTCCTTTTCCTGATACGTGTTTCTTGATGAGATTCCCTTGTTGGAATGCATCACAGGTTTGAGTATGATCACATGATATATTAGGGAGGTATCTTGATGCATCACACTTTACTAGGTATTCTAGGGATGGTTGACATAGATGACCAAGTATTTTATGCCACAACTTGTTTTCTTCCTCTCTGGACAAAGAGTACATATATTCATCACCACTTACCAGGTATAGATTTCCCTTTGTTCTTTTTTCCAATAGAACCACTGCCCTGTATTTTTCATTGATGATACACATCTTCTTAGTAAACCTTATATAATGTCTTAAGTTGCATAGTTGACTGATGCTGATAAAATTGTGACTGAGGCCTTCTACTAATAAGACATCATCACGTCTCATCTCTTCCCCCCCAAAACTGGCCTTTCCTAAGCCAATAATCTTTAGGCCTTCATCATTTACAAACTTTACAAATCCTTATTTGTCATATTTTATTCCTGTAAAAATATCCTTAATACCTGTCATGAGAGATGTGAAACCGCTGTCAAGGATCCACACACTAGAACTGTCTAATGCATTAAGGGAAATTTTTCCACCACTTTCTTCTCATCCTTTTTCTTCTTGGTCCATATTTTTTCATTCACACTTAGCATAAATTGATACTTCTGATATTATCTCAAAGTATGATGGACCAGATTCATCTTGAAAATCTGAAAATCTATTTTTCATTTTCAACTCACCTATTGGTTCATTGATCTGCTGCTTGCAAAATTTTTGATTCTTATTTGGAACATTCCTCTATATGGTCGATGTACAGTATCTAGCCATGTGCCCAAATATTCCACACCAAAAATAGTGTACTTCAAAATATATTCTAGAGAACTGTTCTCTATTTAGATGCCACCTTTTTTCTTGTTCCCTTTGATATCTCTTGGAAATGGAACACACATACTGTTAATGTCCCATATTTTCACAACAATAACACATAAAATAAGGTGCATTCCTTTATGTCACTTATTCACTACTAGTTTTCCCTTTTTATCTCTGAATATTCTTAATCTGCTTTGTGACCAAATCAATCTTCAATATCAGAATGGGTTCTTACGGTATGACATCAATTTTCATAGCTTTTTGTTTTTGATAAATCCCCCCATCGGCCTTAATATCTGAACATAACTGATTTTTCTATTCTGTTGAACTAGTATGCTCCACTTTTAGCTTCTTAGTTTTCTGAGTGATCTTCTTTCCTGATGTCCCATCATGAGTTAATAGTTTTTCTTGATCCTTATTATTTTTTCCTCAAACTGAAAACTTATCCTTCAACTTATTCAATACTCTTGATTTGATATTTTCTTGTGTTATTCAAGCCATCGATCCCACTTTTATATTATTCAACCTTGAGTTTATATTCACCAACCTTTTCTAAGCTCTCTGGCCTAGAAGACTTAAGGTTTTCAATTTATTTTATCATATCCAACTTCTCTTCTTCTTTCTATGGCATGTAGAGTTTGGCATCATGTACCACCTTATTGGCTTTGGTTGTTTTTTTCTCTCCAAACATCAATCTCTTCAAGAGATGCTTCTAATTCAGCTTCCATGTTGACTCTTCATTCAATTTCTTCTTCTACTTCTTCATTAGCTTAGGTTTCTTCCTTTCTCTTAAGAGCTACCAACGATTTCCACTATAGTATTCTCTCACCGATCTGTGCAGTTCTCTATCTCTTCAACCTCTTCATCCTCATACTCATCTGACAAACCAAATTCTTATGAGAGAAGATTATTTTTCATAATGAAATTTATCTTGAATTGTTTCTTTCCTTTCACATAGGCAGACATATTCTTCTTGGGAATTTCAATTTCATCCTCCTCATCTTCTTGAAACTTATTGGGGACCTTTCCATAAGATGTCCAACCATTCCACATCGAAAACAAGAAAGTGGAAGTTTCCCTTTAAACTTTCCTTTTCCTATTTAAATGTTTGAGGAGAGGAATGATATCACCTCATCTGTATCTTCTTCTTCCTGAGAATATTAAATGGTGAGCTTCTTCATGGCCTAGAATGCCACCTCTTTGGATTTCCTCTTTTCCAAAGCATCATTATCATCATTTCTCATTTCATATGCAATAAGGGTGATATGTAGGTTATCCAATGTCAAATATTTTAGGTCTTTATCTTCCAAAACTAAAAATTTTGGATTGAACTGAGGTGGAAGTTTTCTCAAGATTCACTTCACAATATTTATGTCTTTAATAACTTCTCCAATACCTCACATGTCTTCCACTACATTATTTACCCTGTCAAATAATGCATCAATAGACTCATTAGGGTTCATTATCAGATCTTCATACATGTTCCAAAACACTTACAGCTTTTCCTCTATGACATTTTAATCTCCTTCATATATGTTCAATAGCTTTTCCCACATAGCATGTGATTTTTTGCATGAAATCACCTTCGTATAGACAGCATTGGATAAGGCTCCCCCTATGAATTGATTCCCTTGGCGTCAACATTTAATTATCTTCACTTGGATTCTGATAATGGACCAATTTTAATATTGACAGTTATGCCATGTATTGCTACTATAGACACATCCCTTCCCAAAGATCATAAGTAGTGTTGCATATGATTCTTCCATAGATTAAAATTGTTCTCATTAAAGATCAGAATCCCTTTGTGATTGGTTACCTCCATTTGAGAGAGAAACACTAATATCAACCTTTCGCTCTGATACCAATTGTTAGGTCCACTAGGCTAGATACCCTAAGAGGGGGGGGGGGTGAATCAAAATATGGAAAATTAAAAAAACTTCCCCTTTTGATCTTGTTTTTTAGACAAAACCTTCTTCTCTCTCTCTTCTTCCAATTGAAGTGTATGAATGAATCATAAAGAATGCACATGACACATCAATTTTACTTGGTTCACCCTCACTGGGCTACGTCTAAGGATCATACACCGTTGATATGATGATGTACCAAATCCACTATAAGCGCACTACTGTTCACATGTTTTAAGAGGACTCATTGTCCCTTCTGGTTCACAACCACTCTCAATTTGAGAACTCATTGACCTCTCAACTGAAGTGAGATCACTGTTTCTTCAGAAGATCCACTCACAATTTATAGACATGTAGGTCTGTTCATTGTCACTAATAAATGTATCCCCCACTGTATTTATATGCTCTATTGAAGTCCAAATTTCATCCACTAATGAATACCCCTTTTCTTCTGATCACTAGGAAAGACACTTTGGAAATACCTTCACAAAGAACCCTACTTCACGAAGCTCCCAATTTCGCGAAGCTCAAACAAGCCTTCACAAAGTCCCTACCTCTTCACAAAGCACACACCTTTTTTAGTGCTCAATGCCTGAGAGAGCACACTACTTCATAGAGCTTAGACCTTTGCAAATCTCAAGCCTTCATAGAGCTTAGGTCGTCGCAGAGGTCAAGCCATCGCAAAGTGACTTCCTTCATGAAGCTCACTAAGCCAACACGGAACACACCTCTTTTGTAGAGCTAGATTAGGCACCAAAAGTTCTTTCTTTCGGGAATCACACTACCTCTGCGAACCTCCTTCGCGATTCGAGAGCGACAAAATTTTTCTTAGAAAACTATCTCTTCTCTCTAGGGGGTCGAGGTCTATTTATAGGCGATTCCACCGACCCTCGAACCATCTGCCCGAAGTTAGCCCCACGTCAGCTCAAATCGAGAAGCTATGAAATTTATACCAAAATTATCTCTATATCGCGAAGCACCATGGTAATTTTTGGACAACAGAGCTCATCATAATCATGGATCATTCCTTCAATTCCTTTGTGCCTTCTCCATGAAGCTCCACTCACAATTCCCTTCTCCTCTGCAATGATCTTCAATAATGTTGTTTGTGAAGCTCATTATAATCGCGAAGAACACCGTCAACATTCTTCATGTCCTCGCAAAATCCACAAAAAGATCCCCATATTCACGAAACTCATTCCTTTTACATATTTTTACGAGATCTTCAAGGAAATCAATTTTTCATGAATCTCTAAAAACTCTAAATTTTGGACCCCAAAAATTTGGAAAACACTAGAAAACAATAACACCTTGTATCTGCTCTTTTTGTACTGCCTCCAGATCTTCCATTCCTTTTTCATGGTTCATTTTCAACATTTATTGTCAAAAACATCTCTGGAACTCAACAATTCACCAAGGAAACCTGTATTGTCAACAAACAAAAGCAACCCAAAAGTGCTGCAATTTTACCTTCAGGGACTTTTTCTCGACAGTTATCTAAAATTTATATCTTTCAAAATCATATCTCAAGAATAAATTACTTCATATTCACTCCCCCTAAAGGGGTTATCACTAGACATATTCATCATCATGTCTTAAATTAACATAAGTGTGATGGGGGGGGGGGAACAAAACTCAAATAAAAATATGGCACTCCAAGGAAGAAATATTATATTATGCTATATTATTTTGACATAACATTTTACTATATACCTCCACCTAAATGTAATCATCTAAAATTAACTTCTTAATGAAGAATAATTATAAAATATAAAGGAATAAACTGGGTTTTACTTTGCATCTTAATTATAGAAATGATATTAATAAGTGTTTTTTAATCTAGAAACTCCCTTCAACACATCTTCAATTTTATTCATATTTTTACCCTTGATTTTACAAGCACTAATATTCATGGGAAGAATGGATTTCTTATCCAATCGGTGTTCAATCATGAATTTGTGAATAATATTATTCTTAACTTTGACTATCAAGGTGAAATTACTATTTTATTTTTCTTTTAACATCCATGTTTCTTCTTAATTGTTTTGGTCGAGCTATCATGAAAACCTTTGAAACATGTTCTCTTTTATTTTTGTTTCAAGAATAACATGTATATAAAATATATTGATTCTTTTTATTTACCATCATCACCCATTTTGGTAGCATTTTCATGAATTTTTAGGAGAGTGACAAGTTTTCTTATGTCTTCCTCATATCTTTTTAAATTTTAATAAGTTAATATTCAGTGGTAACTTATGTTGAGAATTAAATTTTACATTATAAGGGACATACATTAATCCAATCCCAATTTTTTTATTTTGGATTGGTGCTCTCAATAATTCTAGATTTATCTAATTAGTTTTAATTTTCATGGAATATTTGAAATAGTCAATTAAGTGGATTTTTCTTCTATAGTATAAGAACTATATCTTTAGTGTGGAAATTTCATTTAATTCCTTATTGGGTGTATTATTATTGGTAACTTATATTTCTTTACAACCAAGGTAGGATTATTGTTTATCTTTATTCTTATTTTTTTCCTTATTTTTTACCTCATTCTATTAGTTGAAGTTAAGTTTTGATTAGTATATGTAAACCAACACTCTTCATCACCATGACCACCCTCATTTCCCCTTTCACATAAGTCTTCAAGATATTTAAATCTATTTGAAGCAAATAGACTTACCTTATTCTGTGAGTATTGGTTATACTTAAGATGGATCAATATTATATTATTCATGACTCCCCCTTAATATAGGCATCCTTTATTTTTTATAAATTGACTAATTGATCCAAAAATACATGGATAGATGTATAAAATTTCCTTGAAACCAACATTATTTTATCAAATATACATTTATTCCTTTAATATTTAGTCTAATTAGTGAAACTATTTCTAGTTATTGAATATAAAATCATTACTTATAGAAATTTTATGGAGGAGTAATCACATTTCTTATTTATTTCCTCCACCATTTTAGAAGTGTTGGGATTATCCAAACATTTATTCAGCCATCTATATTGGAAATTTATGTTTTACCCTACGTAATTTAAATAATTAGAATTAGTACAAAATATTTTACCAATTATTGAGTGTTACCTCCTTATTCATTCATATAAAAGATGTATCTTCCAATAATTTTAATATTATTCTAATGCTAAAATAAGTATTTCCTAAAGTTATTCATTACATATAAATTATAGTAGTGGATATTTTATTAGATTCATGTAAATATTCTACCTGAGTAACTTCAATGTTTAATAATTTTACATCCAACTAAAGAAATTTTAAATTTATAGCATTTTTTAGATATTAATGAGATTTAATTTATCTTTACATCAAATTTTAGTCATACAAAACTTTTTTCATGTTACTTCCTTTCTTTACATAGATATTTATCAAGCTCATTTATCAATTTAGCATTAGATTCTAACTGAGAGTTTGTGACATTGAAAGTAAATTCCAATGCATGAATAAATTCTTCAAAATTTTACTTAAACCATACCTTCTCATAAACACTTATTTTCAACTATTATTCTATTAATGAAATTATATCTTTTCAAAATAATTTATATTTTTCTTTTCCCTCAATAAGTATTAAAATATTTTTTTTAGATCTTCTTGGAAAATTCATCTTCCATATCACTGGCTTCCTATTTAGGATATGTTTTTTCAACCTATAATTCCTTCTTAAATACAAGTATATATGTGACTACTTCAATAAGTACACTTTTCATATAATCCTTTATTTTAGAGTAAAAGTATTCATTGGATTCAATTTATTTATACTCTTTATATCTTGAGTGGCATTCTATAGGAATATTTTTCTTAATAGATTTATTAAAAATAGGATTACACTATTTAGATTTTGGTAATTCTAGAACCTTATTCCACTGAGTTTGAGAAGATAACTTTCATCAATTCTATGAATATTTCTTATTTTAGTTTCTCAGTGTTTTTTATGAAATCTCCAAATTTGATGTCACAAAATATATTCCATTCTCTTCAACTAATACATATCTATAAATTATTTATCTTCTAAAAGAGGCCACTCCATAAATTCCAAAAATTTTTACTTCATGAAAATAAAAGATAAAATGGGATTGAAAACTTTAGATCCAACCAGAGAAAACCCAATTTAATAATAATCTTTAGTCTTATGGGATCATGTAGCTTCACTAGTGTGTGTGTGTGTGTGGGGGGGGGGGTTCATGAATATATGGAGAAAAACATTTATCAAATAAAACGAATTTAAAAATTTACCCCTCTTAAGTTGTTCAAAACTATATCTTAGTTAGGATTTATAGATATTGTTATGAGACATACCCAGTTCCTCTTATATGAAATGAAAATAATAATGGAAACACCAAAAAAATAGATTTTTATAAGGTTTAGACCCAATATGGGAAAACTTCTCCTTGATACATTTGGTTATTATTCTGATATGTATATTATACACTAGTAATATCATTATCAATTACAAGTGGTGTGGGGACATGCTATATAAGGCCTATAATTAATCCCACACTTAAAAAACATACCAAAATTTCTTCTATCTTCCTAGTAGATTGATGGAGTTTTTTATACTGGTACCATTTGTATTTAAAGGTTTCTTCCATTGATCCTAATAAATAGTCTTCAACATACAATTTTATCTTTTGGTACAACTTCATACACGTCAAACTTGTTCTTAAATTTTCAAAAAATTAATTTCTAAGATCTCACCTTCAAGTGCTTCATTATTCCAAACTTCAGTAACTAGGCTATGCATGTTGTCCTTTCTCACTATCTTATGATTTTATAAATTATAGAAACCTCATACTACTTCCTTGGAACTATAAGTTTCAGTCTAATCAACTTTTTAACCCAACTAAACTTTTGGAAAATACTAGGTTGTCTAGTCCCTCTCATATATTATTCTCAATAATATCACTTTAAACTTCTCTATATTTCTCAATACCATGCTTGAATAGTATTCCCCCTTTATATAGCCATTCTTTATTTGATTAATATGGTGAACATGAACTTTGAATTTATAACTCCCAAAAAATAAAAGTATTAAGTCAACCTTCTTCAATTATTCTAATGAAACCAATGACTAAATTCATCAAAACCTTTATAAAACTAAGATTCAAAAATATTTAACTTCTTATAAAATCTCAACGAGAATGATGATTTGAATCTTTATAAATATTGAATCTTTGAATGTCCATTTCAACATCCTCAAAATTAATTTGAATTCTCATAAATGTAATTTATTTTGGTATCTTCTAGAAGTATAAATTCCATATACTTCATTCATTATATTTTGGTGCTCTTAATTTCATAGATTTCAATAATTAGATCATAAACATTATCCTACTATATCATCTTGATATTTGAATTTGTCTCATAACCACTCATAATTCTCATAGAATTTGATTCTTAGAACTCATTCTACCATAGGTATTTATCATTTAATTCTCTATACATGTTTCTCTATGTTATGTTTAAACTTTGGGTTACAACATCTCAAAAACTCAATATAACTTCTAATCTCATTATCTCTTGATTAGATGGATTTAAGTCCATTTTTGATTTTATTTATCATCCAATGAAGTTATCTTCTAATAATTTTATCTTTCAGCTAATTTCACCATACAAATGAGGAAATTACTAATTTTTACTATATATTGATGAAGCTCCCTTTAGGTCAATTAAAAAATCATCTCCTCAGTAATTAGATCACTCATTCAAGATTCTGACACTTTATCCTTTTGATCCGACAAAGTAATTATAAAAACTAACTACCAAAACATCTAGTTCATATTTTTTTGACATCCCTCAGAGTCGTCCTTCAATCCTCCAACAACTTCATAAATTTATTCATGTGATAAAAGTATCATCCAATCACACCATTTTTTAGCTAGTGAAACTTTCATGCTCATGTGGCACTAACTCATCTTCTAATTCATTAACTTGTATCATATATATTGTTTCTATGACTTTTTATGATGTCATAAATCCATGATTCTCCATAACCGTCCATAATATCTATCACTAAATACATTATTGAATCTATACTAGAATCACAGTTGATCATCAACTCACTATGTTGTATTTTCTATTAAAATAATAATATATCGACTTATGATTTTTTTATATGGATTAATTAGATAGTTTTGTCTTCGTACGTTACATTGAAACACTATTATCAAATAATATTACCACACAAAATCTATAACTAGTTATTTTGTTGTGTAACTTTTGAATCCTTTTACTCCTAAAATTGTGGAAAACCATTGAACTCAAGGATTTTTTCCCTTGACCATATATTCAAGGTATATTATATTCCTTAGGGTTAAATTTTAAAACTAAAAGGAGATTCTATGAGAAGTTTTCAATTATTAAATTACTTCACCTTTTGGTCATCTATCTTTTAGTTACATTATCTTCAATTTTATTCTTTAAGTGACTTTTGATTGTCTCAAAGTCTTCCCAAATAGAACCTATTTTGAGATCTCATAAACTAGTGGTCATAACAACTTTTCATCTATCATGAGCCTAACCTCATGGATAATGAGTCTACCTTCATCATACATCTTCCATATTCTCTCCTAGATTTGTATCTAGTATTTATACTCTCTTTTCGTTCTATAATTATAGAGAATTTAACTTATTAACTAAACTTATAGTTGATAGTTCATCTTCAACCTTCAATACTTCTCATGAAATCCACTAAATCTCAATTCCACAACTATCATATGTACATGATGATTCTAGATAGAATTAAATAGTTACATTTATCTTCATTTATAAGTATCAATAAATCCAATATTATTCATTACTTCTAGTGATCTATTTTCTCCTATCATTCGAACAAATCATTCGACCTTCTTCAGTGGCTATCTTCTAATTTTATAACAATCATCTATTGGGGTTCATTCATATGATGGTTACACCTTCCAAAGTATAAAATTATTGTTTGTTAACTTCTAAAACACCCATTAGTATCTTCAATGTCTATCTTCAATCTCCTTTGTCTCTCATTGAAATTTTTAACTAATAATGACTATTGAAAACATTGATTAAAAATAAATACAATAATTTATTATTAAAAACTCTTAGGAAATTAAATTTTATAAATTTGAATCTCTCATTAATACTAAACTGTAATACATCCTTAACCATTGAAAAAAATTTTCTACTAATTTTTAAGGATTTCTCTATGGCTTTCAGTTCATTGATAATAGATATAAAATTTTACACCTTTCATACTAATTATTTTTTCATAGTTTCAAAATCATAAAACAACTATGATTTTTATCATATAATTCATAGATGAATTAAAATATTCATGTGAAAAACTAATCAATAACATTCTTCATGTATTACCCAACCTCATAGTATAGGTCTTTAATAGTTTTAATATAACCATATTTATCATAATTAGGACATGGTTAATTAGAGGAGTAATTTTTTAAAAATTTAATAGAATAAGTAAGGCTCTGATTTCATTCATCCATTGGTTAATAATCTATATCCTTTAAAATATTTTTGTATCTTGTTTTCATCTCTTTTCTTTTTATTTTTGAAACATTTTACTGAAACCTCCATATCAGATTTTTTGGGGATGGGAAATAAATTTTTCATTTGAGGATATTATAAAATTTATTCAGATCTTAAATTCATTTAATTTAGATAAAAATACTTGGGAAACAAATATTTAGATATAACCATAGGAAATCTAGTGATATTTGATAGCAATTGATATTCCCAAAGGATCATGTTCAATTACCTGTGAAAGGGGGTGAATTAGGTGTGGCTGAATTTAAATGACCCATCTCAATATCTAAAAACTTGTTACCTATTAGGATATACTTGTATTTTTATCTCTTACCCAACACATAAGAACCACATGAAATATATAATGTAATTTAAAGATCAACACAGAAGGTTTTTACAAGGTTTGCCTCTATCACCGGAAACCTACTCCTTACCATGTCTAGTTATTATCTCAAGCCGTAGATTCTATACTATAATATTATTATGAATTATATGTGATATTGGTAGGAATTATAATAAATCCATAGTGCATCCCACACTTACACAAAATCATAATGGATTTATAATATATCCCACAATCTTCTGTATCCTGAATCATATTACAAAAAATTCCAAACTTAATGATTAGGATATTCTTGAACTCCCGGTTGTAATTGTATTAAAGTAATTAGATATTTTTTTTAATATATTCTTTAAATACTTTGTGATAATATAAAATAGTGAATAAACTTAGTCTCTTCTAGTTTCTAAGAAACTAGATCTTACATAAAATTGGATCACTGATCTCTCTCATATAATCTTCAAGGTATTTGTCTTCTAATGGTAGATCTATAAAACATCATGCACACGACCCTTCCTAATTTTTTCTATTCTTACTTCTTATTCACTATTTAAACTTTCTATAATAGTTGGCATTGAATGAAATATTATTCTTATTATTCAACTTTAACTAACTAGATCTTATTAGTGGAATGAGGTCTGATTTTTCTTTTTATTTAATGCCCAAAAAATTCTTCTTCTTCTTCTTTAGAGAAGTATCTTATTCTAAATTTTCTTCTTTCATCACTGTCACATTTCACTATATCATTCTCACCACTAATATTTAGTATCAAATAATATTATATATATATATATTTAATATGGAAAATAATTCAATAAATATCATTTCCATGATCTATGAATATTTTCTCAAGTTCTTTACATGATCTTGTTCCTCAGATCATAGAATACTCTCATTTTTATAACTGTTTTCCTTCCATGCATTTTTTAGAATACACTTATTATTATTTGATCCCATTTAAAAAAAACTTCATTTATTTCAATTAAATTGGGTCTAGATTCTTTTTAGAAAATCAATTCCATAAATATTTTCAATTAATCATTCACTACATCTACATGAAAAAATATAATAATAACACTGTTGTAGTGTGGAATATAATCTTGTAGTGAAAAAACATCATTTCCATAGAAAAATATTTGTCTTCAACATACCTCATTATTATTTTTTCATAGTGTGACCTTATTATCTATGGCATGAATATCATAATATCATAACTCATATTGAATCATAAACATATTTATGATGTCAGAATCAATGTAGATCCTATCTAACATCGCCTTACTTATTTTCCTTAGAATATTTATTTTGTAATTTCTTAGAAATTTCATCCTTATTAAAATCATCAATTTTATAAGTATATAATCTTACATATAATGTATAAAAACTTACATATCAGCCCTCTAAGCATTAAATATCATACATACCATATAAGATAATTACCTTTGTTATATTTTCAATCTCTAGAAGGACATATTATGTATTAGTAATGTGAGAACCAAATATATTATGCACTATATAATACAATTTCCTTTTCCACACATTAAATATCTAGAAATACAAATTACACATAATTTTGAAAATATATTACATACCATTGTATGATATTAGATGTAGCTGAATCCCTATATCAATATTTGAAACAAACATCTTACTTATTCATATAAGATTATTCCCTTGGCTAATTTTCGAGTTCTAAGGTATAAAAACTCATTATGAATCATACAAAAATCTTATATATCATTAGACTTTGATATTTGTTTGGATAATCTCGTAGGCTCATCTTATGTTTTCTCCAAACATCTTTTGAATCACCTGTATTTTTTATTTTCAGTATTGGTTCACTAACAAATCTTACATATTATCAGAGTTAATCTTATGTATCATCTATCTTTTTCATTTTTAAGTCTTAGATCACTAAAATAAATGAAATATGATAAGATTAGATCTTAAATATATTGGGAGGATATTTTACTTTGTTAAATTTCTAGTTCTGATCCCACCATAATATATTATGTTTGAATTCATACTAATCTAAAATATAAAATTCAATCTAGAATTCTATAATTCCTTAAAATCAACTCAGAACTTATTTAAATAATCTAAAGACTACTCAAATCACTATAAAAAATATCAATTGACTTTAAATGAATTTATAAAATATAATAATATTTCCAAATCATTTCAACACAATTCAAAATTCTTTTTCAACATTTAATTACTCAATTTTGAGAACATTAATATAGATTAACCACCTTTTCACTTCAAATTCAAACTCATCTATAAAATAATTAATTCAAGTGTTATTTAACATTGCATACAATAGAATTGGAAATCAATAGTCCTTGAATGGATTCTAAATATTATAACCAACTTTAACTTCTTTAAGAAACAACTCTTAAGGTATTCACTTAGCCAACTATGAAAAATAATTCCAAAACTATTGTATATGGTTTTTTGAACTTTTAAAAAAACTTGCAATATTTTCATACAAAATGAATCTAAAATCTTCAAATTTTAGGCTACTCACTAGTTAATAAATTTATTTATATTTACCCATTAATGTATAGGCCACATCTTTATATTCAGCATTTGGATCTTCCTTTATCACCTAAAACTCTAAGAAATATATATTTACATGTTCATTTACAAATAATAAAACCAAAAAAAACCTTTGGGAATTTAATTTGAGAAGATTACTTGCTGCTATGAAAGTACAAGAGAAAAATAAATAAGAGGAAGGAAAATAATAATAATCACAATAATAACTTGAAGGAAGTATAACTTGGTTGAAAATTATATTATTATTTTAAAATATATTATATATCATTGTTTTTTTAGAAATAATTTATAAATTTTGGGAGAATTTTTTTATATCAGGATTTGAAGTTTAAACCCTACTAATTTTATCCAAAATTATGATTCTATTGGATCATGTTTTCAAATGTTTTATCTAATCATTTGAAGGAGTATTCTCTAATTTTTAGTGGTGAACCTTGTAAAAATATGTCATGACTGCTATGTCTAAGATTTGGTGTGTATGATAGTGTTTATTAATTCACTTTAACATGAATATAATATTATTTTAAAAAAAACTTAAAAAGGAAGTGAATTCACTGATTCACCCCCTCTTAGTAAAATATCACTAATTTTGTGGGTCATTTTAAATATTACACATTATATGGAACCAAAAAACATAAGATTTGATTCCAATTTTAAGGATACATAAGAAACAACTTTTTATGGGCCTAATATAAACAACACCCCACCTACCAATGACGAGGATCCAATGAATCCTCCACCTCCTGTTTAAAACCTTAAGTCTCCCTAGGAGTCCTTAAACCCTAATGTACCCTTTAGGACTTCTAGGACAAAAAACCTCCATTATACCCTTAAGTCTTATTGGGAGAGATTAAACCCTAGTGAACCCTTTAATCCTTCCCAGATGACATAAAATACTGAATTTCCTACATACATGAATTTAAATTGTGGAGTAATAAGTAATTATATTAAATTTGAGACATCATAATTCTATTTTTCAATATTACTTTTAAGTAAATAATTTTTAATAAATTTCTTTCACCAAATGTTAACATATATTTTTATTGGGAAAGATTTAAATAATATGCATTAATCCTATAAGTTATTCCAAGACTAGATAATAAAAACCTATGTGGGATGATTCAAACTCCCATCTTCTTGTTTTTGATACACGTCACCCTGAGAAATACCTAAACAGTTGTGTGTGGACAAAACATTAGAAACACACACTATAGATGCGAACCAAACATTTTATTCTCTAAATTTTTATTATACTAGTATCAAAGACATAAAAATTTACCTCTATTTCACCCATTTATATACCTTTTAAAAATTAAACCCTACTAAATTCAATGAGTATATATTTCTTCAATAACTAGAATATTCCTAAGTCAAATCATTATTTTTATTCCATAGAAGATATTTTCAAGGGGACCTCATGTATAATAAGTGAACTACTTAATATTTTAATTGTTAATTTAAATTATTAAAAATATATCATAGAACCATACCACTATATTTAATGTGGGTGATTATATATATATATATTTTACCATGATCAACCTGGTTCAGAACTAAGAATAATACTTTACAAATACAAAATGTATTTATCATAACTAAAATAACTACATGACTCAATCAATTTCAATCAGTCACCACTAGATCCCAATAGTATCAATAACGAAATATAAGATTAAAATAAGATGCTAATTATAATCTTTATCAAGTTACTATAATATCTTTTGTCTTAGTCTCCTATATTGGAGTTGAATTTAACATTGATGAACAAAATTCAATATTTTAGGCCTAAAAACATAATCAATGATGTATTTTCAATATAAATCACAATGACATGAAATTATTTATATATTCAGTATTATATCAAAAATAAAAATTAAGATATAAAATTTTCATCGAACGACATTCCAATGAACTGATATCCATTCCAATGAGTTATCAAAAGGCCCATAACTCATTTTATAATAGAAATAAACCTAGTAATTATGGAATATTCATAATAAAAATATAATACCACATCAATAAAAAGTCATGGGTTGAATTAGAATAATAATAACACATATTATGTTGTGTCCCTGTTATGTTAATTCATATATAGGTGTATTGGTTAACTTCCCCATCATAAGATTTCACCAATCTATCAACCAAAAATTAATCTCACCATGAAGATAATTATTATAAATTTATACACCATTAACATAAAAAACTTTTATATTAATTCTACTGTATATAATCATATTATATCAATAAGACACATGTAATATAATACATTAAAACCTATACAACATATCATAAACACATGTTTCCTAAAATTTTGTAGGGATTTGAACTTTGAAAATGGTTACTGGTGTGGGTCACTCGTATTCAGATACTAAATACTCATCACATCACGATCAACTACAAGTGAAAATCTAATCAATGATACTTTCTAATATCAAATTTGAACATCATATATAAATCCCATAAATTTAAAATACCTCATAAGTAAGAAATTAAAAAATTTCCATCAATATAAAGTATGTAAAAGTGGTAAATTTAAAATATATAAAATAATTTCTCTTTCTATGTAAAATAAATTAGCATCTATGATAAATATTGATCAATATATTTCATTTTATTATCTATTTATAGAATTATCTATCTAAAATCACATGAAATCTATTCCATAACATCTCATATTCTATCTCTATCTCTGATTTTGGGCCGCAACCATGGATTGATGATGTAACATCTTAATCTCATTAAACAAAACCCACTACTTTAATAGTAACATCTCTATCTCTATAGATGTAAATACTTTACAAGAATATCCTATATCATTCTCATTTTATATGATATTGATATTGATAGGACTCTAATAATTTTACCCCATGATAACTATTCCTAAAGGAAATAAAATCAAGAACATGCACATAATCCTTACCCAAATATATACAATGCATGGTTACCTCATTTATACATAATGTTTCTTATATTAAGGTTTCTCAATCATGATTTTTCATTAATATTCAAGATTATAATTTTTTTATCCATCCACATCCTTTGAAAAATCATTTATTATGACTAATTGAATTAGAGTTCCTTAATAATTTTTTTTCTAAGTTAAATCAACTAAAAAAACATGTGCCTAAATCCAAACGACAACATATGGACCTGATACAAATGTGTTATGTTTTGAAATTCCGGTAAGTGAACTTTCCAAGATCACCTTTAATAGGCTAGGGTATTGTGTCTAGAATTGGAGTATAGACACAAATAATATAAGGCATTAACTTTGAATATAACATATCCCTTTCTAATATGAAACATAATCTACCATGTTATAAATGAATAACCAATAATATAATGTAAATCATGCATATATAGTAAAAATATCTATATTAAAATATAAGGTAACTAAATAAATATCCACATAAAAATAACAAATCTTGAATAGATTAAATGAAATATAATAAAATATGGATGAAGATAATGTGGTCACCCTAATAAAGACTCATATCCATTAGCTAGCATAACTTTTATCAATAATTAACATCAAATATCATCCACCACCTGCACTTATTATATTCATGAACACAATAGAAAAAATTGCACATGTTTTCATATAGGAGTGAGTAATAAAATTCAGTATAGTTAGACCAAGTAGTGAGACCACTCTAAGAATCCAATAGTGTCAATTTAATTCATTGATATAAAAAGTGTAGACAAAACTAAACACCTCAACACATATCATTAACGATATCACATCAATAGCCGTGTTTCATTTCTTAATAAAGATACCCATATCACACAAAAAAATTCTTCACAAAATAACAATATATTTGTAAAAATATATATACTCTCATCTCATAAAATCATAATATGATGGGAATCATTGTACAATATTAATCAAGAGTCCATCAGAAAACCATAACCACAACCCATTCCTTCATCCAGTCATTAAACATAGAGAACGATATAGGTCATAATAATTTAGACATCCAAAGAATCACCATACATATCTATCAACTAATATTGGATCTCACCTACCTCACATGAATATGGTTGTCATATATATGAAATAACTTTAGAAAAATAATAATATCATATCCCTAATCCTGTCATAAATTATACATCCAATGAATCAACCCCAACACACCACTAACTTATATAAGAACAACACCTCTATGTATAGTCTACCTAGAACCTGAATCTATGGGTGAAAAAAGTGTATTTACTTGGGGGACCATAATCCAAATCAATCCCAATAGTGGGTATGGATAAGAATAAATATTTAGGTGTGTCATAGATAGTGTCTAACCGAAGTCTATGGGTGAATAATAATAGATAAATGTGTATTTAATCATTGTCCATGAACATATAACAATGGATTATAAGATATTAAATGATCTAATTTCATCATCTTTCTCTAACTCAAACTAGTTTTGAGTATGAGAGTAGTCACTCTAGTGTGTCATATCCATCAAAATGAACCAACCACTATCCTGAATCACATATAAAAGTGTGGTGAGTAATAAAATAAATCACATTACCTAAAAAATGATCAATCTATCAATCACCAAGAATTTCAAAAATTCATTGTGACAACCTCTAGAATTTCCATATCCATAACATATGAAAATACAATGATAGGTCGGTGTATTTTACATGATTATTTTGGTTCACCAATCCACTATAGTAATAATAATGTTAATATCTACATTATATGTTCATATACACATCATCATTAACAATTAAAAACATTTGAACTCCCATGATGTGTCATTAATTCTAATAAGGAATGAAGTTTATAAATTTTTATTACTCATCCTTAAAAAAAATTAAAAGATGTAGTATAGTTAAAGTTCAAGGTCAAACCCATAGCAACTAGTAATCAAAATAATGAAAAATTAGTTTTAAAGTCAATAATTATTATTTTTAATACCAAGATATGTTTATGATAAATTTTTAAATTTTAAGTTGTTATATCCATGGGAATATTGCTAAAATATAGGGATTGTTTGTCAAAATTTAGAGTTTATGAAGAATCCATTTCATTCCTATTTATAAAATAGAAGAAATAATGTGAAAGGAATAATTGTATATGTTTATTATTTTATACTTTTTTCTCCACAAATAAATCATATTAAATCTATCATCAAATAGTGCTTATAATGTGAGGTTAAGGTTGTTTTGATGTTGGTGGTTTTTGAAAATTTTTGGAGTCGATTATAAGCAATCTATATATTTTGTTCCTTGTGTAGATTGGATCTAAATTCTAGATAAGTCTTAAAATATAAGATTATTTTTTAATATATGTATAAAACTTGTTCTAAGAAGATTAATGGAAAATTTTAAATGTTTATAATGATTACGGGAAACCTTCCCTACATGCTTAAAGGTAGCTCTGAGTAGACAAATAATTTAACAAAGTCTCAAGATATATTGTAATGCACAAGAGTAATTTGATTATATATAAATGATATTCTTAGGAAAAGTAAAATATGTAAAAGTAATATAGTAATTCATAAAGGTTATTCTACCAATACGTAAAGGTTGATCCAAATACAAAGGGAATGCATAAGAGTAATATGCCAATATGTAAAGGTCTCACAGAGGCTAAGACAATATATAAGGGTTATTTTAGTGATACATAAAAGTCATATAAAGTATTCCCTATATACATAAGGGTTACTAATATGAATACATAAGGGTTCCAAACATGGACATGGGACTTCATATAAGTTAATATAGAGTTTCAGTATTTTAAAAGAATGTTTTTTTCGAATAATTAATTCAGAAAATTAAGGAGAGTTTTGAATTTAATAGCCTAAGGTGTTTTTGGGACATGTGAGTCCTTTCAATGGTGAACCAGTTCAACAGTTTTATAAATTACCTATTTTACAATGATAGCTCATTTTAGTAGTAGCTCATTCTAGTGGTAGATTATTCTGATGGTAGCTCATTCTAGTGGTAGCTCATCTTAGAGGTAGCTCATCTTGGCAGTAGCTCATCCTGGAGGTATCTCATCTTGGTGGTAGCTCACTAGTGGTGACTTGTCTGGCAGTGACATACTAGAGTTGAATTGTCTGGTAGTGACTCTCTGGTGGTGAATCGTTTGAAGGTGACTCACTGGTGGTGACTCATCTGGTGGTGACTCACTGGAGGTGACTCACGGGCAGTGAATTATTTGGAAGTGACTCGTCTTGTAGAGAATCTTCTGGCAGTGAATCATTTAGAGGTGACTCATCCTGGCTGTGGCAGTGACTCATTTCAACAGTTTTCCAAATTTCCCAAATTTTGCAGTTTTTCTAGTTTTTACCCTTTGATGAATTTATTTGATTTTAAATTATTTAATGTCATATTTTAGAGGTTTGGAAAATTTTTCAAAGTATATCAATCATATATATAATTTTCTAAAAGCCTGGGGTATTTTAAATGGTAAAAATGTATGATCTTGGTCAGATCCAACTTTAATGATAATTAAAACTCTATCCAATCCCCGTGTCATGGATATGATCTTTCTAAAGATGAGATATCATTCCCTATGATCTTTTAGACTGGAAATCTCTTAATAATGGACATCCCCAAGACCTTATTAATTTTATATTTTTCATACAATTGGTTTTTGTTTCCCTAGATAGCTTCTTTGTGTATGCACAACTTTGTTTTTGGTGCAACAAGATAGTGTCAATATTCTTTCTTCCAATTAGGATTTCATTTGTCTTTCTTATTTGTGTATCATGGAGAATGGGTATATAAATGTTCATCTTTGTGGATATTTTTGATTCTATATTAACAAAGATAATCAAATTTGTTTAAAATAAATATAAAGGGGATGGGGAATGTGACATATGATCTTACAAATTTTATTTTATTTTCTATATTTTGATGTTATGAATTGTATGGGATAAATTACCCATTGAAAATTGTGTCTGTTGGGGGTCCCTTCTTGTTTTTATGATGATTTGAATCATGGAATGCATGTTGTGTGGCAGTTGATGTCAGTTATTATAAAATTGGTTAACCACACACAACCGGTTAATAAGATGGATTCCCTAGGATCATATGGCTTGTGTGATAACACCATTCATCAATAAAGTGAAATTAATTATGGGATTCATTGCTAAATCTAAAAATATGTTTTGATTTGGTATGTGCTATAACACGTTTGTGGACACAATTTTGAGTTGTGGGATGGATTTGGTGATATGATAGATGGGATATGACTATGTTGTGATATATCAGGGTAGTGGATGAGATGTTTTATAAGGAAGGACTGAAATGATGGTAGTCATGATGTTATTGTGGAGTAGGGATATGGTGGAAGGGGAATTGGTTTTACCTATAGGGTTATTGCTTATACTGTGCTTCTTAATATGTGTTGAGCTATGATAATTTCATGGTTGGTATAGATGGAGGAAAGAACAATGTTCATGAATTGTAATTATTACATGATAATGATTTAAACTACAATGAGTTGGTAATAGAGAATCTGGAAAATGGGTTTATATTAATTAAAGACTAAAAACAAACTATGGATTGTGTTTTTCTTGTATAGTGTTATGCATTTAGAGGTGGAATCAAAGTGTGTAAGTCATGAGTAGGTTGCTATTTTTCTTTTAAACCCATAGGTTGGGCTTGTGTGACTTAAAATACATATACATACATGTATGTATAAACACTATATGTTCCTATGATTTCTATATGCATCCCACCCTTCTCAAGAACTATGTGTCAATACCCACATAGTCACATGGGAGGGTGTCTTTCCCAACATCCTAGTGGGAGGATGGATGATGGTCCACCTTCTCTTCCAAGCTCCCTCTTCCAGGAAATAGTGCACTAGGTGCATTTAGAAGAGTTGTAATATGGTGTCACATGTGTCTTTGAGATGAGTTGTGGTGTTCTCTCCCAGGTGTCTTCGAGATGAGATGTATTGTGCAGTCCCAAGTGTCTTTAGGATGAGATGTGCTGTGATGGACCAGGTGTGCGTGGGAGAGATGTGATGTGTTATGATGGACCAGGTGTGTGCGACCAGGATGTGGTGTGAGGTGTGGCCCATGTGTGTGTGGATGAGATGCGATGTGATATATTTAGAAGAGGTGGGAGTGCCTGGGCATTTTTTGGGGGTCTGAGAGTGGATAATTAGTGGGAAAGAGGTGTGGGGTACCCTATCATCGATTTGATTTATATTATATTATATTTCTTGGATGTGTTATATGCTGAGAGAGCCTTGGTGAGGTTGGGGTTATGGTTAGTCTGCCTGTTAGGTGCTATTTCGTTTTGATATCTTATCAAAGGTGCATTAATATTCTTCTTACACTTTTGTGCAAGAGACTTTGGTTTTCCAACTATGTATACTTATATGCTCACCCTACATATATAAAAACTATTTTCAGGTTTCCAGGAAGCTTATGTGGACCATGATAGACATTACTAGATCGGACCTTGGGAAATTTTTCATGTTACCGATCTAGTTTGTGTTTGGGTATTTACTTTGGAGAATTTTATTTTTATCAGTTCTTTTTACACATTCATTGTGGGATTTTTCTTTTGTTTTTTCTTATATATATATATATATTCCATGGATTTGGTTTTGGGTTGATACATCCTATCTCATGATCTTGTTTCCCTATAAAGGATAATTCCTCCCATATTGTGATATTTGTACACCCTTGGTGCTACTCACCAACCCAGACCCTATTGGAGGTGGGACTCAGGGATCATTATCTACCATTATTCATTTTTATCCCTAGAAGGGTATTTTTGGAGGGAAGAGATTGTGATAGAGTGGTATCAGATGTGATGGTTGAGATATTGGGTGGGGTTTGGAGTTAGGAACTATGTGGTTTTCATGGGATGGTATGACAACAATATTAGTCGACCTTAGTGTGTGACATAGGCCAGTGAGACTGGACATAAAATGGGATTTTAGGGCCCCCAATTATCCAATGAAAAATCTCTGAGTTTATTTAACAACCAAGTGAGATGATATTGCTTATAGGAAAGAGACCAGGGAGAGGTACATGCATCATGATTACTTGTGTTCTTATTTGAATTGTGCTGTTTGGGGAAAGTTAAAATGGATAAAATGAATAAAATGGATTAAAATTATTTAAAATATAGTATATTGAAAATCCATACTATCGATATTAGTAAATCATTGTTTCTCTTTCATCTGTGTTTCTTTTTCATCATCCACGTGTTGCTCAGGAAGTGGAGGTTTAGTAGGCTGACCCGGTTGATCGAAAGAGGGTTGTTTTGGAAATGGATGATGATAAGTGGAAGAGGATGTTGTGAACTTTTTAGTATCAAGATTTTGAAAAGTATGAGGTGATCATTTAGGATATGGACATAGATATTTGGATATAGGAGCATGAGATCACTTTTAGTTTGATCTGAGCCTCAATGGAGTATAGGGTTCCATTGGTGGTTAGTCAGATGAGAGGATTTGTGCATCAGTGGTGGATGTTGTATCATAGTGAGAAGAGGGAGGAAGATTTTTCATGGGTTTAATTCTAGAATTAGCTCCATGTAGAGTTCCTTTCATCAACAATGAAGGCTAAGAAGATGAAGGAGTTACTCACCCTTCACCAGGAGAGTATGTCTATTCGGGAGCTTCAGATTAAGTTCAAGGACCTTTTTCACTTCACCCAATATATTTTTTCATATGAGGAGTCCTGAGAAAGAAATCTTGAGGAGGCAATCCATCCTTCATTCAAGTATTAAATTACGTATTTTACATTGTCAATGTACCTAGAGGTTCAGAGTAAGTAATAGGTTTTTGAGAGGATGCACTCACGAGGAGGTTTTATATGATAGTAAAACCAATAGGGTTCCATAAGGAGTAGAGTTGTTGGTGGAAATACTTGGGTGTTTGGGACTTTGAGGTTTCTACCAGTCGAGAGTTGACCTTAGTAGCTTTCGTTTTGACCCTCTAGTTTTTGTGCCTTTTCTGCGTGCTTGGGGAGAATGTGTTTCTTCTATGGGGTTTGCGGCTATCTTGAGGAATAGTACCCAATGGCTACTTGAGCTCATTATAGATGAGGCAGAAAGGTTCCACATCAGAATTAATTGTAGTTACTAATAAGGCCATTAAAATAGTAGGGGAACCATGATTATGGTCTAGCTAGGGTAGATAGAGTAGTTGGGGCCAACCTCAAGATGTTCCTTGATCTTAGGGACCTTGAACCGAGTGTGGTTGTAGTGGTCATCCTAAACAGAGAGGTATGGGAGCTGGGTGTGGTTAGTTTCCTACAGTGGAGGCAGTAATAGTAGATGGTCCAGATATCATTAGTGGTATGATCAGTTTAACATCTACCCTTGTTCGTGCCTTATTTGATTTAGAATCCTCACACTCATTTGTTTCACCCTATCTATCCCATGCTCTAGGACTATACGTAGAGAGGCTTCCCACACCCCTTGTGTTAAATAAACCATTCAGAGGCCATACTAGCTTGTTTGACGTTTGATGGGGGTGTAGACTAATGATAGGGACACATCGGCCATATTGAGATATTTTCTTTCTTCAGATGAATCCATACGATGTCATCCTTAGCATTTAATGGTTGTATTCTATCCATGCTATTATTGATTAATTTTTTGGGAGAATTGTGTTTTCAGATGTGGATGGCCAGTGCATAGTTTTTGTTGTTGAGTGGAGTTATAATGTGGGTGGTTAGCATATGGATCCCCTTCTTTCCTTATTGGATGAGTTGTTAGTGGAATTAGTGGATTCTAGGATGGTAGAGGTTACCATGGTCTTTGGGGAGTTCTTGGGAATTTTTCCAGAGGAGGTTGTGACACTACCCCACTCAACGAGACATTGAGTTTGTGATAGGCTTGGAACTTGATGATTCTATGATTTTGAGGGATATTTATCAGATGAAACCCTCTGATTTGTGATTTCTAAGGATTCAGATTGATGATCTGATGTAGAAAGGCTTCACTCGGCCGAGTGTGTCACCATGGGGCACTCCGGGGTTGTTCACCAAGAATGAAGATGGTGGTATGAAGTTGTGCATATACTACTAGAGGTTTATTTAGGTGATAATCAAGAACCAATACTCACTTCTAAGGATTGATGGTATTTTCAACCAGTTGATAAGGGTGAGTTGGTTTTCTAAGTTTTAATTGTGGTTTGAATATCACTAGTTAAGGGTGAAGGAGGGTGATATCCCAAAGACTAGCTTCAGATGCTGGTATGGGTACTTCGTGTTTGTATTCATGCATTTCGGTGTTAAAAATGAAACAAACATGTTCATGGGGGCTTATTAACTAAGTGTTAGATGAATTACTTGACCAGTTTGTTGTTATCTTCATCGACGACATACTAATCTACTCAAGGTCAGAGGAGGAGCATGTTGAACATCTCAGAACTATTTATAAGGGGTTTTCCACCAGATCTATGGAAAGTTGTCCAAGTAGATATGATAGGTCTATTTCCATGGGCATGTGGTGTCTTAGAAGGGTGTGACAGTTAACCTAAAAAAGGTCAACGAAGTTGTTTCTATGAAAGCACCTAAGAATGTGGTAGAATTTCATAGATTAATTAGTATCATAGGATATTTTTGGAGGTTTGTTCCAAATTTATCTCAAGTTTCAACCATATTGTTAGCATTGACCATGAAAGACTAGGAATTTGTGTAGACCGATCAATTCTAAGAAAAATTTGGTTTCTTGAAGGGAAGCTGACCAGTGATCCAATTATTTAGATTTCTAAGGAGGGTGTAATATTTTAGGTGTTTTGCGATGCTTTCCATCTAGGTTTGGGATGCATCTTGATAAAGATAAGGCAGTGATCCCTTATGAGTCTAGGAAGTTATTGCCTAATGAATGTAACTATTACAACCATGGTCTAGATCCAATGGTGGTTTTGTTTCACTAAAGTTGTGGAGACAATACCTCAATGGGGGTAATTTTGTGGTCTTTACAGATCACAAGAGTTTAAGGTATATCTTTTCCCAGTATGACCTAAATCTATAACAACAAATTTGGATGGAGTTTCTTTTGGACTATGTTTTTTAGATCTCATACACCTTAGGAAAATGGAATGTTGTGGCCAATGCTTTGAGTAGAAAGTCACAGAAGGATGTTTTTCATGAGTCTGTATATGCTTGGAGAGCGGTGGAGGAGTTGGAATCCCTACACTTAGATGCAAGGGTGGATGGTGGTAAAGGTTTTTTTTTTGTTTCAGATGATGGTTCAGTCTTCCATGATGTAACAGGTGGTGGAGTCTCAATGGGGAGACTCATTGGTAGAGGTGGTGTGTGATCGTGTTGGCCATGGCGATGCTCCAGATGGATGGTCGGAGGATAGTCAGAACCATATGATGTTACAAGGAAGGATGTTAGTTTTGATAGAAATGTGTAAGGGAGTTATTCATGAGTTCCATATCTCACCTTTGGTGACAATCCTAGGAGTTTAAAAAATGTACCATGGATTGAGGATATAATTTTGGTGGTCCAAGATGAAGTGGATAGTGGAGGAGTTTGCGGAAAGGTGCTTGGTTTTCCAGTAGGTTAAGGTAAATCATCATGTTTTTGGAGGTTTCTTGTATCCCTTTGATGTTACCAAGTGGAAATGGAAAGAAATATTTATGGATTTCATCATAGGGTTACCCATACCTCTAGGAGGTTGTGATTCTATCTAGGTGATCAGGAATTAGTTGATGAAATCGACTCACTTTTTAGAGATGAAGGAGTTAGGAGTAGTGTATTATTTGGATAAGAGGTATGCAGATGAGGTGGTATGTTTTCATATAGTTATAAGGTCCATTGTCATAGATCATGATGACTATTTTACCTCATGATATTGGAGGGGATTTGAGCATGATTTTGGAACCCATTTATACCTCAGCACTACTTCCACCCTTAGATGCATTGGAGGATAGAGCATACTATCCAAACATTGGAGGATATGATGTGGGAATGTGTCTTAGACTTTGATGGATCATGGAAAAACACCTTCCCTTGGTTGAGTTTGATTATAATAATAGCTATCACTCTTCCATTGGTATGACCCCATTAAAGTATTTGTATGAACAACCATTTTTTTTCTATTAGGATGGATTTAGTTTGGGGAAGCATCAGTTCTTGGTCACAAGGTAGTGCAGAGCACAACAGAGAAAGTTCAATTGGTTTTAGAGAAGATAAAAGAAGGAAAATATCAGAATAAGTCTTATGTCGATCTTAGTAGGAGGCCCCTATAGTTAAAGGTTATATAACACATGTTATTTAAGGTTTACCCTCAATGTGGGTAGTAAAGGTTCGGAAAAGGAACTAAAATATCACCCCTGTTAGTTGGGCCCTTCGAGGTGTTTGGGCTTGTTGGAGAGGTAGCTTACCAGTTGACCCTTCTGCCTCAACTAGACCAATACCATGATGTCTTTTACATCTCTCATATCCATATATATCTTCATTATAAACCCCATTTAATTGAATGGGGAGAGTTGGATATTGATGATTACATAACCCTTTGTGGAGCATCCAGTATAGATCCAAGACCATTGAGAGAAGGAAATACAAGGATAAACCATTACCCTGGTTCAGATTCCATGGAGGCATGTTGTCTTAGAGGATAGTACTTGGGAGTGTGAGATGTATATGCAAGCCTAGTACCAATAGTTTTTTTGAGTTCTCCCTTCTCTTTCCTTTTCTCCTTCTGATGTATTGTTGGAACCTTGGTGTTTTATGAAATATGTTATTTTCTTGTTGATGTGATGTGTGTTTTGTGATGTTTGATAATTTACTAACATGATAAAAAGGGAATAACTGACTCCTAATTTAGATTTATTAACTATGATGCGATTAAAATCATGCGGGCAAGTCATTCCTGCCTAGAGTAGATAATATCTTGACATGTAGGATATAATTCCTTGATTTGTGTGTTTGGGATGTTGTAGTTTGTTGGTTTTGAAATGGTTGTGTGAGAGGAGATGATTTTTTTTGTGGATTCAAGGTGATTGGGTTGTGAAAGATTACTGTGGTTGTTTGGTTTGGTGGGGTTTCAGGTGTAATGATATCCTTGAGAGGTATCTCAAGGGATGGTTGTTGGGACCCTTCATCTCTTTTGTTTTGGGTTGGTTTTAAATTCTTTAGGGATATAATAGTTTAAGATGTATATGATGTAATATCATTAAACTTAAGTCCCATTAACTTTCAAAAAATTTGTTGTTTGAGGTGTCTGGGGGTAGTTCGGGGTGTTTTTGGGACATGTGAGTTATTCAAACAATGGCTCATTTCAACAGTTTTTCAAATTCTCAATTTTCCAATGATAGCTTATTTGGGTGGTAGCTCATTTTGATAGTAGATTATTCTATCAGTATCTCATCCAGGTGGTAGATCATCATAGAAGTATTTTTCTAGTGATGACTCGTCTGATGATGACTCACAGGCGGTGACTCATTTGGCTGTGACTCACTGGCAGTGACTCACTAGCAGTGACTCATCTGGCGGTTCCTCACTAGCGGTGAACTGTCTGGAAGTGACTCACTAGTAGTGACTCAGTGGTAGTGACTCATAGGTGGTGAATAATCTGGCGGTGAATAATTTATCACTTAATCATCCTAGCGGTAGTGATTACTAATTTCAACAATTTTACAAATTTCCATAATTTTCCAACATTTCCAGTTTTTCCCTTTTAACATCTTTCACTAATGTAAAATGAGTTTAATACCATATTTAAGAGTTTTGGAATCCATTTAAATGGATATCAATCATATATTTATTTTTATAAAAGTATCGGGGCTTTTAAATGGTCAAAACATATGGTCTTGGTCAGATCTACCTTCAACAACAATTCAAACTGTATCCAATCCCCATGTCTTGGATCTGATATTTCTAAAGACAAAATATCTGTCCCTTTGTTCTTTTGGTCTTGCTTTCTCTTCAGACTAGATGTCCCCAAGAACTTCTTCTTTAGATATTTTTCCTATATTTGGATCGTTTTTCCCTAGATATCTTCCAACTATATGTGTACCTCTATTTAGGTGCAATAAGGTAGTTTCAATCGTCTTTCTTCATGTGGGATTTCCTTTTCCTTTGTTATTTTTTGTATCATGCAGGATGTGTATATAAATGTTCATATTTGTGGATATTTTTGATTCTATATTAATAAAGATAATAAAATTGGTTTAAAATCAATATAAAGAGGATGGTGAATGTGACATATGATCTTACAACTTTTATTTAATTTTATTTTTTCTATTTTGATGTTTTGAATTATATGGGCTAAACTACGCATTGAAGATTCTGTCTATTGGGTCCCCTGCTTGTGATTATGATTATGTGAACTATGGAATTCATATTGTGTGGATATTGATGTTACTTATTATGAAATTGGTTAACCACATACATTTAGTTAATAAAATAGATGTCTCAGGATCATATATTCTGTGTGATAATACCCTTAACCAATAAAGTGAAATTTAAAAAGGGATTTCTTGCTAAATCTAAAAATAAGTTTTGATCTAGTATGTGTTATAACATGTTTTTGTACATGTTTTTGAGCTATGGGTTGGATTTAGTGATATAATGGATGGGATATGACTATGTTATGATATGTGGGAGTAGTGGATGCGATGTTTTATGTAGGGGTTGTAATGATTGTAGTTGTGATGTTGTTGTGAAATAGGGATGTGGTGGAAGTTGGAATTGGTTTTAGATTTTGGGTTGTTTCTTTTACTATGATACTTGATATGTGTTGTGTTATTATAGTTTCCTGGGTGGTATGTATGGTGAAATGAATAATGATCATGAACTGGAATTATTACATGACAATGATTTAAACTATAATGGGTAGGTAATAATGAATCTAGAAAATGGTTTAATATTTATTAAATACTAAAAAAAAACTATGGATTTGTGTTTTTCTTATACGGTGTTATGCATTTATAGGTGGTAGAAAAGTGGGGAATTAATGAGTAATTTGAGGTTTTTTTTGAAAAACCATAGGTTGGGCTTGTGGGCCTTTATATATATATATATATGTTTGTGTGTATAAACGCTGTATGTTCTTGTGATTTCTATATGCACCCCACCCTTGTCAAGCATTATATGAAGAAACCCACATATTCACACAGGTGGGTGTATTTTCTAACATCCCAGTGGGAGGATGGATGGCAGGCCACCTACTCTTCCCTGCCCCCTCTTCTAGGTGATAGTGGCCCAAGTGTATTTGGGTGAGTTATGATATGGTATCCTAGGTGTCTTTGGGATGAGTTGTGGTGTGATGTCCCAGGTGTCTTTAGGATGAGATGTATTATGCTGTCCTAGGTTTCTTCAAGATGAGATGTGTTGTGATTTCCCATGTGTGTGCAGATGGGATGTGACATGTTTTGATAGACTAGGTGTGTGTGGGTGAGATGTGTTGTGAGGCATGGCTATGTGCAGATGGGATGTTATGTGATATATTTAGAAAATGTGGGAGAGATATGACATTTTACATTGGGGTGTGGGAGCGGCTAATCAATAGAAATGTAGTGCAAGGTACCCTATCATTGATGTGATTTATATTATATTATATTTATTGGATGAATTATTTAGTGAGTGAGCCTTGGTGTGGTTGGGGTTATGGTTAGTCTACCTGTTAGGTGATGCTTGGTTTTGCTATTTTCTTCATGGGTGTATTAGTATTCTCCTTCCACTTTGGCATGAGAAACTTTGGTTTTCCTACTGAGTATACATGTATGCTCACCTTATGTATATAAAAACTATTTTTAGGTTTCTAGGATGATTACATGGACCTTCTATACATTACTAGATTGGACCTTGGGAAAGTTGATGTGTTTCTTCTCTAGTTTGTTTTTGGGTATTTACTTTGGATAATTTTATTTGTATCAATTCTTTTTACACATGAATTGTGGGATGGGTTTTTTTGGTTTTTCTTATATATATATATATATATATGTCATAGAGTCAGTTTTGGGTTGATAAATCCTATCTCTTGATCTTGTTTACTTATAAAGGGTAATGAAACCCATATTTGTGATATTTGTTGACCCTTAGTTCTAGTCACCAACCGAGGCAAGACTTGGGGTACATTATCCCCCTTTATTAATTTCCTGTCTAAGAGGGGTATCTATAGAGGGAGGGGTGGTGAAAAATACTTATTATGAAATTGAATTCATTGATTCACCCGACATATCAGTGAATTATCACAAATATTGTAGGATTTTTTCAATGATTCAATTTATTTTAAGTAAATATAAAAGTAATAAATGAACTATGATTGATGAACTAATACTAAGTAATTATAAATATGTTCTCTTGAGATAATTATTACTTAAAAGTTTTCAATTAATGAACTTATTTTTTTTTGTGATTGAATGAAAGTAAACCTTTGTTTAATTATTCACTATTTAATAGACAAAATATATTTTAAATTATCATGTTCTTGAATTCATTTAGAAATTAGTAAATTAAAAATAATATTTAAACTTATCATACTCAAACTCAATCCATGATCAAGAAGTAATTCAAGTAAATAATTCATTCATTGATTGGAAATTCAAAAATTAAAAATCATTAATCATGAATAAATAAAAATAAAGATATGTAAAAGAATGTGTGAATTTAAAAACCCAACCATAATCACCATTAAAAACTATATGATTAAATAACTCAATCAACCTTAATTGAAAAAATAATAAAAAAGTGTTCACCACCTCATGTTTTTAGAAAAACTGAAGTATTTATCCTTTTTCGACATTATACAGTGAAATAAAAATCATAATCTAAGAGATATCCATATAGTTCAAGATCTTATAACCTATTTTCAACACCCCACAATAAAGTAAAGATGTTATAATTTAAATCTATATGAAAATAACCTTCATTTATAGTAAAATATATATACTATATATCTTTATATGACTAAAATATTCTTTCATTTAATTATGTACTAATAACACATAAAATAATCCTTAAAATTCAAGTGGGATGTGCTAAATATCTTCCAAAATATTCTCCCAAATATCCATATCTTTTAGAGATATAAAACCATAAAAATTTTCCAAAAGTAGTATAAAAATAGATCGGATAACTTTAACACATCTTGACCTCCTCCCCTATGGAAAAGGAATGAAATAAACTCATAAAAAAACTGTCACCCCTTGTAAAATTTCTTGTACCATTTGGTGGTTCCTAATAAACATTACAAAACTTCCAAAAGTCATATTAATAGCCTTAGATTTCATTGAAACTTTTACAAGTCTCTCACAACATAATTAATGAAATAATTTAACCAAAATAAACCCTTTTATATGAAAATAATCCAAAAAAATATCCTCAAATATTTTAAATATTTTACACCATTTCTTCAAAAAACTTCATCAACATGACATAGTGAACCTTAGAATAACATGGTCTCACTATCTCTTCAAATATAACTTATAATATACAAAAACCATGGAAATTTACCTTTATTCTTAGGAATTTTATAAATAATTTCTTTATTTACCATGGCATAATCATCATTAAAATTTCCTTGGTCTTTATGTATTTGGGAACAACCATGATTTGGTCTTCACTCCAGCTATTTCCATCATCCAATTTTTAATCTCTAGTTCCTTTCCAGCTTACCATGACTTTCAACATGAAATATTGATCCCCATGGTCTCTATGAAAATTAATATCTTCCATGAATTATGCCTACTAGGCCTTTATTTCTCCCAATATCATTATTTCTATTTCCATAAAATTCCATGACATGGACAAGAGAGCACCAGAACATAGGTTTATCTTATTTCCTTCACATTATTGCAATGTTTTCCCAACACACCCTACCATAAAAGAATTAAAAAAACACAAAATTAGTAACTGTTAAATCATTTATCAAGAAAATTATTCATGAAAAATAATTCATATTTTTTAGCTATTAAAGTCCACACACTTATACTATGGTTTTTCATCCATCATAGATCTCTATAACATACAAAATAAAATCCATTATATTAATGATTTAAACACCACGGTCAACAAAATCAAATAATTCTAAATGAGGTAAGGCTCTCAATCATTACATAAAAACATGTTTTAAGTCATTATTTTTTAATAAATCCAATTGACCATATATTTTACTTTTCCTCTTTAATAAATTATACTTATTTTCCCTTATATTACTAAAATTCATTATATTGTTAGTATTCATGCACAACTATGATATATCTTATCAAAATATTATTTCACTCATCACTCAAGATCATTTAATTAGAGTTATGATAAATATCATGTATATTCACTCTATCCATAATATGGGAAAATATTTTTAAATATCCACTTAAAAATAAAACCATTATAATGAAGGTTTCACTTGAAAGGTTTTCTTTGAGGTTTAATGATTGGTGTTTGATGTTGTGAAAATTAAAAATAAAGCTAAAAAATGAGGATTAACACCTAATTATAATGACTGATATAAAATTTAACTTTATTTAGAAACTCTTCCAAATCTTTATAACTTTCAACATTAACACCTTTGCCTCCACTAATTGGCCCATAAATAACGTTAATGAAAATAATAGTGTATTTTACCTCTTTCCAATATAATTTAATTTATTTTATTTCAATAGGGAATCCATGAAATAATAATGAAAAATTAATTTTCAAATCCTTTATCCTATAATTAATTCTAAATATTCACAATCTACATTTTTCAATACATTTAATCCCTATCAAAATCATGAAATGTATCTTAAATGACACTAATTTCATTATAAATTATGAAAAAATAATAAGAATAAGGTCGGAAGGAAAAATTGGCTTTTAATGTGGTTTCCCTATCATTTAAATTCATGGTATCTATGGGATAAACAAAAGATTAAATATAAGATTGGTATCAGAGGTATAGGGTTAAAAAGTAACTATTTAATAAACTCAATATTTTTAATGTGGAGATTAATATTCATGTTTAAAAAAGATTACAATGAAAATTATATTAGTGACGTATATCCCAAGATTATCTCAAGAAATAATATATTAAAAATATTACAAAAAAAGATTATAATACCTATAAGGAATGGGAATAAAAATATTAGACAATAAATTATGAAATGAATAATAATAATCAGTCTATTTCCATAAACTTTATAAAAAAACCATAAAAGTGTTTGATAAAATTCATTTATATTAATCAAACAATCTTTTGAAATCATGATTCATCAAGCCAATATTATTTTTTATATATTTAATCATCCACACATAATTTTATACAATATACTCTATAAAAAATGACATTTAAAAAAAGGTATGATGGTATTAAAAAGTAACTCTATATATCATATATAAATATTATAACAAAGTATTTATGTCTAGCATGGAAATTCATACTTTTTTAAAAAAGAATAGAATTTAAATATAAAGAATTTAAAACAACACTCCTTCATCTATTGAATATATTACATTCTATCGTACACCTTGTGACATATGCATTTCTATATCATATTAATACACTTGAAAAATAAAAATACAAAAGTGAAATTACAAGATGTATTTCATTACGCTAAAAAATACATGGGTGATTAAATTACACTACTAAAATAATCATGAACATAATTTCTACAATAAATCCTAAAAAAATAATTCCTATTAAATTAATAAAAAAACTATGATTTCCACTCATAAGAACTTAGATTAATGTATTTTTTCTAGACATGACCTCACCATTTCATTTAACATAATAATGGAAAGAAGTTACCAGATTCAGATCAAATAATGGTCTATGATGAGTCACCTATATAACGTTTTGACTTATTCCTTTCCCTAAAATAATCATTACTCTTCCTTGAGGTATAAATTATTCCACTTCCATGTGAATAAATTAGTAATATTTAGTTAAAATTGAAAAGTACATAGTTAATTCAAAAACTAATTTTTTTGGCCCTCCTTTATCTAATTTTTCTTGGAAAATGTTCTAAAATCATATTTCCTCTCAATCATATCTCTTTTATCATTATTTTAATCAATTTATCTATTTAAATTATTCATCGCAAAAATTATTCTTTTATATCAGGAATGGAAGAAACATCCTCACTCAAAAACCACATATTCTTCAACAAAATTTTTCCTCGCCTAAGGATTATTAAAACTAACTTCCTCACCAAAAACTTTTAAATATATAGAAATGTAAAGGGTCTTTTCAATTCATTTATCTCATGAATAAGGAAATGTATTATGAAGTAAAATTATCCAATTTAACTAAAGTATACTTAATCAAAACTTATAGACATATTATCACTATTTATTACAATTGTATAAATACATTTTTTGGATTCATTTCGTCCAATCCAAATATTTTAAATATTGAGCATAATATGATGTTCACACATTCACATAAATAACAAAAAGATCTTCCATAATCATAAAATACAATGTTAATGGGAATTGGTAATCTACTTAGATATTTTTTCTTTATTATGTATAATCCTAAACACCATATCTAAAAACTCTCTCATAAGTCGTATTTTTTTATATCTCCTCATGATTTATCATACTTTAAACCAACTCTTTCATGATCTTTGTATATAAGGAAATTATTTCTAAATATTAAATGAAGATAATTTTAATACATAATTTATTAATTTTTTTTTAAAATATTAATTCTTTATTTATAAAATATCCCCTAATTTATCCTTTCCAATAATGGTAGAGGTGGTTTTTAGGTGGTGGAACTTCTTCTCTATCTTTGTTATCACCTCACTTTTATTTTTTCCTTCATGTTTTCTTCCTATTTACTATATATTTCCTCTTGATTATCACGTTTCTTCCTCCTTAGTTAAATAATTTACCCTACAGTTTTACCACTTTTATGGATGATGGGATTTAATTATCCACTTGGGTTAATTTATGTGTCTCTTGGTAAAACTCCTCTTGGAATTTAATTTAACATATTTATAATTTTTAAAAATTAAAACTCAATATTTTTTATGGAACCATTTTGATCTTTAGAATATTATTTTAACTTATTGATGAAATCTATAGTCAGTTTAATTAATGTCACTGGGGTTTCCTTTAATGATGTTATCTAAATTTGAAGTTATGGTTCTTGCTGTTGTTAATGGAACCTAGATGCTTCTCCTCCCACTTTATATCCCTAATTTTCTTATGAAATCTATCCATATAAATTATTTTGATGATTTAAATCAATATAATTTGTGTATTTGTTGTATGTACCTTGGGGTTGGTTCATAAATATAATTATATTCATATTATATTTCAAGGTATTTAATTATTAAACTATACCTCCATTAGAATCTATTATATTGTCTCTATTTGGTTATAGTGCATCATCTTGAAATTTAAAACTATTTATTGACATATCATCCAATAATTCATAACTCCATCATGGTATATTTTTCATCAGTGATACTATCTAGGAAGCATTAAAATTTTACCTATTAGATTGATACAAACCATTATAAAATATTTGAATAATTTATTTTATGTATATCGAACTCGAACTCCTGGATCGGATCTAGTGATAAAAATATAAAATTTATATGTTTTCATTGATATCAACAAATGTGAACCAATTTAAACAATCTAAAAACTATAAAATCAAAAGGAAATATAGAATCACATACATACCAAAGGACCATTTAGGTTTAGAGTTTTATATAATTAGGAGAAACTCTTACATAATAATCCACATGTCTTTAAGTGATCATTATTCCTACTATAATCATCTTTTTTTTTCATATTAAGTATTTATGATTGTTCATAATCATCACTAAACCTTGTGAAAATCATTGAAAAATTTGGGATGAGTACAAAAATCTCAATAATGAATATAAAATTAAGAAATCAATTAGTCCAGTGAAAATTATGAAAACCCATACAATTTTCACCATTATCACAAAATTATTTTTCATATGAAATAAATCATAAACACACAAATAACACACTATTTTCAGAGAGAAAACATTTGAAACCCATAAAAAGAAAATAGAAACCCTTTTAGGTGACATAGAGAATTATATTCATAACCCATGTCAGAAATAACTAAATCCTTGGTAAATTTATAGTAGAAACCTCCCAAATTAACTCTTTAAATATTTCCTTCCAATAAAAAGAACATTAACCAATTCATTAAAGATCTATATCGGGCTCACTTGTCAAATAAGCTATATTGATCTCACCTGTAGTATAAGATATATCAGCCTCACCCTTTCTGTAAGATGTATCAGGCTCACCTATCATCACCTATAATGTAATGCCCCGACCCCAGTTACCCAGAGTCGGTGCATTATTACATAACATTGGCATGATCACAAAAGGTCAAGTCTCGAAAGACCGATTAGTTTAGAAGCCTTGGAAACACTAGATACATTCATAAGTCTTACATTACATGATAAAGTGAAAAACTACAACAACATAGTCCCCATAGTATACACTCATATCCCCTCAGACTATCCCTGCAGGTCAGTCATAAAATACTTTTTCACATCCTAGGAAAAATAAAACATAGAAAGGGGTGATCTCAGATGCTCAGTAAGAATAATAGTATAGCGGAAACATTCAAAAATAAGTAAAAACATTTAAAGAAATGTATAACTAAAAAAAATCCTTTTAAACTTGAAATTAATAATAATATGGAAAAAATAAAATGAAATAATTCTATTTACTTATTCACATGGATATTCTACTAGTCGAATAATCACATGCAATATCAATAAAAACTTTCATAATGATGTAATGCATAATGCGAGACTATCATAACCAAATATTAAAGGCCTTGTGCCAAGAATACAAATAATATTTTGTCAAGGACCTGTCCCAAGACACCAGTTTTCCTCATGATACCTACCGATGCATCAAGGAGCTCTAACAGGATCCACTAGTCACTTACTAAGTCCAATCCATTCCTCATATGAACAGGTTTAAACATAACATAAAAATTCATATGAAAACTAGAATACGAAATATCAATAATTTATCCATAAACCATGAATGTTATAAAAATAACAAATCCACAGTCAAACATATCACAAAACCAACAATTCAATATGGAAGTTTTGTATCATAATAAATCAACTTCAAATAAGCTTAAAATCCATCAAAGGATGTTGACATAGATGAAATCAAAACTATTTGAGAGAAATATATCTTTTTTTAAAATCATTTAAAAGTAACATAATTATAAAATAAGACATTTACTTTGAAAATATTCTTTTAATCTCATAAGGGAAGCTTTGAAAATATTATAACGGAAAAAAATAGCCGCACCCACTGTATAAGTTAAAAAAGATATTCTTACCTTAATTCTGTCGAAAAGGTTAAAAAGGACCTTGTTTGGAAAATGATGAAAAGATTCATTTATAAATATCTTATAAAAAGTAAAACAAGGGTATAAATGACTTTAACCCATAGTCTATAAAATAGTAATAATGTTTTGAAATACATTTTTAAGAAACATGGATGTGGATGATAAAGAGGTCCCAGTAGATACTTACGTAAAACAACCTCAGATAATAAAGAGACTGTGAAATTAACCCTTACCTTGAACTTTTTCTTGGTCTAGGGTAGGTTAACCTACTGTATTATGGTGAAATAATTGTTATTAAATTATACAATAATCATATACATTAATATGATATCATATATGATCTTTTAACATTGGTTTGTTAATAATATCTTAGTATTATCGTCATTTTGGGTTTTAACGGATTCGTTTTCCTTTATATTATTTTTTATTTGAGTCATTTTGTTATGTATGGGATGTATCTTATTCATATCTAGAATTATATAAAGTCATTAAACATTATTTTTAATCATATAATTAAAATCATTCTTGAATGGATAAGATGGGGAATGAATCTTATCACATTCGTGGAGACGGTAATCCGTACGTACGCACGAGTGACAATATCATTTTTTTGATATTAAAATAATATATAATTGGATGGTATATCATATATAAAGAATAATTATCATGTTATATTTATTATTTACATGAATTACAAATCATTATTATACCCATCCATATAATAATGTATTGAAGAACAATGACACCACAACGTGGAGACGGTAATCCGTATGTACACACGTATGGTGACATGTAATTCAAAGGATGGATAGAATAATGAATATGGATGTACCATATTTATAATAACATAAAAGTATATATAATATACTGGAGTTATTATTTTTTAATGGAAATAACAAAGAAAGAAGAAGTGGAAGAAGAAAAGAACTTGAAAGAGGGTGGTGAAATTATTACCTCTTCTTCAGGTTCTTCCTTTTGATTTGATCAAAAGGGCTCCTTAAGTTGTCTTTATGACTAATGGAAGGACTCTAGGATGAATTTAGGTAATTTGAGAGGATATTGGGTAGGGGTTGGCTGAGCTAAAAGACTTTGATGGTGTGAATTAGAGAGAAGGGGGAGTGCCCTTTTATAAGAGGGGTGAGGGGCACCTTAGGAAATGCTAGAAATATTATTTTATAATAAACTCATTTTCGGTTTCTAATGTCTCCAAAATGTATTATTTAAAATATAAGGTTGGGATGGGTCGAAAACCACTCAACAAATAGGTTTTAGACAGTTTTGGGTCACTATATTAACTTTATCTTTTAGATTTAACTCTTACTTAAATAATTTGACAGTTGCCATGTTTCTTTGTATTATTATATTATATGGTTAATAAACTTACTATATACTTTCAATAGAACCCCAAGTGGTTCATTAATGATACACTTATCATTATATAATCTCTTTGGACGAACCTGATATTTTTAGGAATAGAATATCAATTAATAATATAATATTTGTTTCGAAAACTCTTTTATGTCAATTTTGACACTATTTGGTATTTTGTTTTTGGTAAATTTATAACAGCATTATTACTTCCAAAAAATCACCTAACCAACCCTAATATATAATATTAACCTATAAAATTAGTTTAATTCATTAAAAGTCTCAAATTACATTTATTTGGATATTTATAATATCAATTATTTTAATATTTCATTAATTAGTTAATTACTACATTACCATTGTGTTATAAATAAATTAAATTATTTAATGTATAAAAATTATATCTAAAATACAATTATATAGGAAATGTTTTTATATTTCTAATGAATATTGATAATCGAATTTATCTTATGTATAACCCTATATTAAAAATGTTTTAGTTATTAAACATTGATTTTAACCTTTTTAACTCTTCTTTGAATTAAATAATAATAAATGTCCTAATCTAATCCAAGTGGACCGAAGAGGTTCATATTTTATTCCTAAGGTTGTTTTTGGTCGAATTATACTTAGCCAATAGAATTAGAACATGTGTTAGGGTAATAATAATATCATTTTTACCCTTAATCACCCTATTTACTTTTAACCGTGGTAAATAAAAGTAAAAAGTTACTCTTCACCAAAAATATTTTTATCTTATTGAACCACATTTTACTCCTTGATATTAACTGTGTCTCTCATATTTTCGAAATTCCACTCACAAAAGTGGTAAAATTAAGTTTTATGTGAATTTGCAAATTCTCCTAGGAGATGGGTAAAAGACGGTGGAAAGTTCAATAAAATATTTATATATCTAGAATTATTATAAACTAACTCCAATTAATTACATTGAACTTATATAGGTATTATGTATCTATTTTGACCTAAAATAAATTTAAATAAAATAAATAACTATTTAAATAAAAAATTCGATTTGAAACTATAACTCAGTGTTTTTCACTATTCATCAAAAATTGAAAGTTTTCAAAAAAATACCAAAAATTCACCTTAAGATAATTTCGATATTCTGAATCCAAAAATGAAGTCCATTTTGAATGGTAAAATTTATAAAATTCCAAAAAGTGAGTATTACTATTCATAACGGCTAGTTTGATTGGTTGTGGTGTGTTAGAACTCGAAGTTGCGTACAACACATGCTACTATATTATTCAAAGAGAAGCGTACTGTAGAAGATTGGAGTGTTACACTCTCGCCTCATTCAAATAATTTCATCCTCAAAATTTCTAGAATATTACTGCATAAAAAGACTCGGGTGGTTCTTTATCATAAGTTCCTCACGTTCCCACGTTGCCTCTTCCATCTTATGGTTTCTCTATAGAACTTTTACCAGACGAGTCGTCCGGTTTCACATCACTTGTTCTCCTATATCAAGAATCTTGACAGGCTATTCGCAATAAGACAGATCAGTTTACTGTTCTAACTCCTCATAGTTGAGTACATGTATTGGGTCAGGCATGTATTTTCTCAACAGTTATACGTGGAACACATCATGAACTTGGGAGAGATTTGGAGGCATTTCCAAACAGTAATCTACAACCCCAATTCGTTCTAGAATTTGAAAGGCTCGATGTACCTGGGACTCAATTCTCCCTTCTTATTGAAATGTATAACACCCTTCCATGGATATACCTTTAAGAAAACATGATCTCCTACCATAAATTCCAAATCCTTCCTTCGGTTATCAGCACAACTCTTCTGCCTACTTTGAGCTACTTTGATGTGGTTTTGGATTACCTTCACATTTTCCATCGTTTCCTCCAGTTCTGGGCCAACTTGTTTTTTTTCACCAACATCATCCCAATCGGTTGGTGTGTGACATATCTTTCCATATAACACTTCATATGGTTCCATCTGAATACTTGAATAGAAGCTGTTATTATAGGAAAATTCTACTAGAGGTAAATATTGATCCCACATACCCTGAAAATCAAGTGAGCAAGATCTCAACATGTCTTCTAAGGTTTGAATAGTTCGTTCTAATTTTCCATCAGTTTGGAGGTGGTAGGAAGTGCTCAAATGAAGCTCAGTATCCAAGGATTTCTGAAGACTTTTCTAGAATCTTGATGTAGAACGTGGATCACGATCATAAACAATCGATAGGGGTACTCCATGAAGTCTCACAACATTATTAATATAAAGTATTTCTAGACATTCAAGTGGTAAATCCACCCTTATAGCAAGAAAATGTGTTGACTTGGTAAGATGATCAATAATGACCCATATTGCATCGTTCCTTCTAGGAGTATTTGGTAGTCCCATGATAAAGACCATTGTAATATTATCCCATTTCCACTCTAGTATGGGAAGAGGTTTCATGACTCCTTCAGGCTATTGCCTTCTAGCTTTCACTTTTTGACAAACCATACATCTTGACACAAAATCAGAAATCTCCCTCTTAATGTTTTCCCACCAAAAAATATTATTCAAATATCTATACATCTTATTGCTCCCAAGGTGTATAGAGAAATTGGAACTATGAGAATCATCTAACAATTCCCTTTATAGATCAGGTATATCAGGAACAAAAAGTATCTTCCCAAATTTCCAAATTCTATCTTGATGCAAAAAGTCACTCAATCTTCCATCATTCATATCTTTAATCTTCTGTTAAAACTCTTCATCATCGGTCATAGAACTCTTTATTCTTTCTAGTAATTATGGTTTGGAAACCATTTGAAAAAGCATTGATGTTTCACCCTCCATGGTTATTCCCATATCTATCTTTACTAGATCCATGAAAATATGACCCCTTTCAACTCTCAACTTGTTCAAAACTCCATGATCCTTTCTGCTCAAAGCATCTTCCACCTTATTTGCCTTCCCCGGGTGGTAGTGTATCATGCAATAATAATCCTTGAGTAGTTCAAGCCATCACCTTTTCCTCATATTGAGTTCTTTCTGTGAGAAAATATACTTCAAACTCTTGTGATCGGTATATATCTCACAATTTTTACCATAGAGATAATGTCTCCATATATTACAATAAAAGATTACAATAGCTAACTCAAGATCATGAGTAGGATAGTTTTGCTCATGAATTTTTAGCTATCGTGATGCATAAGCAATAACCCTATCATTCTGCATAAGGTCACAACCAAGTCCTTTCTTCGATGCATCACTATAAATAACGAACCCATCATTTACTGATGTTAGAGTCAATATAGGATCATTGAAAAATATTCACTTCAGTTATTCAAAATAGTCTTCACACTCTTTTTTCCAATAAAATCTAACCTCTTTTCGTGTGAGCTTTGTTAATGGGTTAGCCAATCAGGAAAAATTCTGGATGAAACGTCAATAATAACCTACTAAACCAATAAAACTGTGTACCTCGGTTATACTCATTGGTGCTGTACATTCTTGGATTGCTCTTGTCTTAGAAGGATCAACATAGATTCCATCCTTAGAGACAATATGGCAAAGAAAAGAAATCTCCTGAAGCGATAATTCACACTTTCTAAACATCCCATACAATTCATGTCTTCTAAGAGTCTTCGAGATAATGTGCAAGTGGTTTTCATGATCTTAATAGATTTTGGAGTATACCAAGATATCATAAATAAATACCAATACAAATTAAACAAGATGTTTCTTGAAAACTCTATTCATTAGACCCATGAAAATAGAGGGTGCATTAGTCAATCCAAAAGGCATTACTGTAAACTCGTAATGCCCATACCTGGTTCGAAATGCTGTCTTCGGAATGCCTTCCTTCTTCACACACAACTGATGGTATCTAGATCGAAGGTTAATCATTGAAAATTATTGAGCTCCATAAAGTTGGTCAAATAAATCATCAATGCGAGGTAGGGGACACTTGTTATTTATTGTTATAGCATTGATCTCTCTGTAGTCAATGTACAACCTCATAGATTCATCTTTCTTCTTAACAAAAAGAATAGGGGCTCCCCATGGAGAAACACTAGGGATAATAAATACCTTATTACTAAATTCCTCTAGTTGTTTCTTTAGTTCAAAAAATTCTACAGTGGCCATTCTATAAGGGGTCTTTGATATGGGCCTTGAACCATGAATTAAATCAATTGAAAACTCAATTTCTCGTTCTAGAGGATTTCCAGGTAAATATTTTGTAAACACATCAACATATTATCTCACAATACGAAGATAATCTATTTGAACATTCCTTTATTCACCCACAGTCATTTTATTCTCTTCCTCCCTAATAATTAAATTTAGTTGAGCTACTGGGGGTGGATCTAGATAAGAATTATGTGGTGAAAATTCTGCTCTAAAGATAAGGTGTTCTTTATCATCATTATCAAAAATAGTAACCTCCTTCTTCTTACAATAAATTTTTGAATCATGGTCCAAAATTCAATCCATACCGAGGATTATATCAAATTCAATCATGGGTATGATGATGAAATCAGCAGATAAAGAACATTTATATGCCCTAATGGGAACTGATTCACAGAACTTTGTTGAAATGATACTTCCCTTAGGAGTTTTGACTGACAACTCCCTTGTTAAATAAAATTTAAAATATCTGATTTTCTTAGCAAATAGGGAAGATATGAAACAATGTGATGATCCAGAATCAAATAAAGCATTGGCTAAAATTGAGGAAACCATTAAATTACCTGCCACCACATCTTTCAGAGCTTCTAACTCAGCAATAGTGATAGCATAAGCTGGGCCTTGATCCCTTGGAATTTTCTGAGGTAAGTTTCCCTGACGCTTAGGACATTCATTTGAATAATGTCCCATATCCCTACAATTGTAGCATTTAACATCGGTAGCTTCCTTCTTCCCCTTGCAATCATGATCTTGGTGGCCCTTTTCACCACACTTGTAATAGACTCCCATTCCCTTCAAGCAAGTACCAGGGTGTTTCTTCCCACATATACTACAGTATGGATATTAAACTTTTCCCTTATTCCCCGTATTTCCATTTCCAGAGTGATCAATAGATCTATTCTTCTCTTGCTTTTCTTTAAAGTCGTAAGACTTAGAGAATTATTTTTCTGTCTTGATAGCACATGAGACAATATCTTCGTACGACGAGAAGGATTTTGAGACTAATGCTCGAAGGATAAATGGATTTAAACCATAAAATAAATGATCCATCTTACTTCTAAGGTTAAGTATATAATTTGCAGCATGCCTTGCTAACTTTGTAAATTTAGCCTCATACTTTGCGACATTCTCATCATCCTTTTTCCTTAGACTTTGAAATTGCCTTTCCATATCTGCTCAATGGTCATGAGGAAAGTATTTTTCTAAGAAAATATCTTTACACTCCCTCCATTCTATATTTGATACTTCATCATCTTCCTTTGTGTTTTGAATCAATGACCACCATTGATCAGCATCTCCAGTGAGGCGGTAAAATGCCATGATAACTTTTTCCCTTTCACACTCCCCAAGGAATGGAATATTTTATCTAAGGAATTTATCCATTGCTCAACTTCTAATGGATTTGTACTCCCATTTAATTTTGGTGGTTGTTGCATCATGATGCAATGTAACATTGATCCTCCACACTATGGATCAAGGTGCTCCATACAGGTAAGGTTATTATTCATAACCTGAGTGAGTTATCCTAGTATGGTGATAAGCTGATCAGCACCAGTTGTATCACCAACTCCACTATAATTATCTTGAAAAGGAGGGAAATCCCTAAATGGAGTGAGTACATTGATACAATTTCCATCCTTCCACTAGGCGCCATTTCTAAACAATGGAATAAACTAGATTTAGTTTACGAAACAAAATACATAATTCCAAACTTGCAAAACAATTAACATAAATTGAACAGTTTATGGATATAATCCATAATCATAAAAATGTTTTCTATAAAGATTTATATACTCATAAACCCTTCATAATTATTTGTAAAGAAAATGAGAATTATCCTAAGTATATCCCACGGGAGTGTCGTAACCAAGAGTGCCACAAGGCTCGTTGTCGTGCACCAGTTCTCGTTCGAGTCTAGCTAAAAGTGATGTTTTTAGGTTTTACCCCTAGGTATAGCTGTTCCAGAGCTGCCTCTACCTACTCATATCCAGACATGGTTTTATTTCTCAGAAAAATCAAAGAATCTCTACAATACCAAAATTCAAGGAAGATCTTATATACTAATCCTAAAAGTCCATCTTAGGCCTATGTGATCTATTCAGATTTTATCTAAATCTAGCTTCCAAGGTTTTTACTAAACTTCCTCGGATACCAACTTTAATGCCCTGACCCCTATTACCTAGAGTCGGTGCATTATTATATAACATTTTCATGATCACAAAAGATCAAGTCTCGAAATACCGATTAGTTTAGTAGCCTTGGAAACACTAGATACATTCATAAGTATTACATTACATGATAAAGTGAAAAACCACAACAACATAGTCTCCATAGTCCACACTCATATCCCCTCATAATATCCCTACAGGTCAGTCATAAAATACTTTTTCACCTCCTGGGAAAAATAAAACATATAAAGGGGTGAGATCAGATGCTCAGTAAAGATAACAATATAGAAGAAACTTTCATAAATAAGCATAAACATTTAAAGAAATGTATAACTAAAACAAAAGCCTTATATACTTGAAATTAAGCATAATATGGAAAATATAAAATGATATAATTCAATTTACTTATTCGAATGGATATTCTACTAGTCAAATAATCACATGCAATATCAATAACCACTTTCATAATGATGGAATGCATAATGCTAGACTATCATAACCACATAGTCAAGGCCTTGTGCCAAGACTAAAAATACAATTTTGTCAAGGCCTTTATCCAAGACACTAGTTTGTCTCATGAGACCTACCGATGCATCAAGGAGCTATAGCGGGCTCCACACATCACTTACTAAGTCCAATGCATTCCTCATATGAATAGGTTTAAACATAACATAAACATTTGTATTAAAACTAGTATACGAAATGTCAATACTTTATCCATAAACCATGAATGATATAAAAATAACACATCCATAGTAAAACATATCACAAAACTTTCAATACAATATGTACGTTTTGTATCATAATAAATCAAGTTCAAATAATCTTAAAATCCATCAAAGGATGTTGACATAGATAAAATCAAAACTATTTGAGAGAAATATCTCTTTTTTAAAATAATTTAAAAGTCACATAATTATAAAAGAAGACATTTACTTTGAAAATCTTCTTATAATATTTTAAGGGAAGTTTCAATGATTTTATAGTGGTGGTAAATAGCTACACCCACCATATAAGCTAAAACAGACATTCTTACCTTAATTCTGCCGAAAAGGTTAAAAATGACATTGTTTGGAATACGATGGAAAAATTCTTTTATAAAAATATTATAAAAAGTAAAAAAAGGGTATAAATGACTTTAAACCATAGTATATAAAATAGTAAGAATGTTTTTAAATACATTTTTAAGAAACATGGATGTGGATGATAAAGAGGTCCCAGAAGATACTTACGTAAAAACAACCTCGGATAATAAAGAGACTATGAAATTAACCCTTACCTTGTAATTTTCCTTGGTCGAGGGTAGGTTAACCTCATTTATAATGGTTAAATAATTTTTATTAAATTATAAAATAATAATATACATTAATATGATATCATATATGATCTTTTAACATTGCTTTGTTAATAATATCTTACTATTATCGTCATTTCGGGTGTTAACAGATTTGTTTTCCTTTATATTATTTATTATGTGAGTCATTTTTGTTATGTATGGGATGTATATTATTCATATACAAAATGATATCAAGTCTTTAAACATTATTTTTGATCATATTATTAAAATTAGTCTTGAATGGATACGGCGAGGAATGAATCTCATCGCGTTCGTGGAGACGGTAATCCGTACGTACGCACGAGCGACAATATCATTATTTTGATATTAAAATAATATATAATTGGATGCTATATCATATATAAAGAGTCATTATCACGTTATAATTATTATTTACATCAATTAACCATCATTATTATACCCATCCATATAATAATGTATTGAATAACAATTACACCATGACGTGGAGATGGTAATCCGTACGTACGCATGTATGGTGACATGTCATTAAAAGGAAGAATAAAATAATGAATATGGATTTACCATATCTATAATAATATCACAGTATATAGAAGGTACTGTATTTATTATTTTATAATGGAAATAACAAATAAAGAAGAAGTGGAAGAAGAAAAGAACTTGAATGAGGGTGGTGAAATTATTACCTCTTCTTCGGGTTATTTCTTTTGATTTGATCAAAACGGCTCCTTAATTTGGATTTATGACTAAAGTAATACCTCTAGGATGAATTGGGGTAAGTTTAGAGGATATTTTTTCCAGGTTTGGACGAGATAAAAAGCTTTGAAGGTGTGAATTAGAGAGAAGAAGGAGTGCCCTTTTACAAGAGGGGTGAGGGGCACCTTAAGAAATGCTAGAAATATTATTTGATAATAAAATAATTTTCGGTTTATAATGGCACCAAAATGGATTATTTAAAGGATAAGGTGGGGATGGGTAGAAAAATACTCTATAAATAGGTTTTAGACACGTTTGGGTCACTATATTAACTTTATCCTTTTGATTTAACTCTTAGTTAAATAGTTTGACATTTACCATGTCTCTTTGTATTTTTATATTATATGGTTAGTAAACTTACTATATACATCCAAGAGAACCCCAAGTTGTTCATTTATAATACACCTATCATTATATAAGCCTTTTTTCCAAACCTTATATTTTTAGGAATATAATATCAATTAATAATATTATATTTGTTTTAAAAACTCTTTTATGTCAATTTTGACACTATTTTGTATTTTGTTTTTGCTAAATTCATAAAAGCATTATTACTTCAAAAAAAAATCATCCTACCAACAATAATATGTCATATTAACCTTTAAAATTAGTTTAATTCACAAAAAGTCTCAAATTAAATTTATTTGGATATTTATAATATCAATTGTTTTAATATTTCATTAATTAGGAAATTACTCCATCACCATTGTGTCATAAATAAATTAAATTATTTAATGTTTAAAAATTATAAATAAAATAACATTATTTAGGAAATCTGTTTATATTTTTAGTGAATATTTATAATCGAATTTATCTTTTGTATTACCCTATATTAAAAATGTCTTAGTTATTAAACTTTGATTTTACCTCTTTTATATCTTCTTTGAATTAAATGATAATAAATGTCCTAATCTAATCCATGTGGACCAAAGAGGTTAATATATTATTAATATGGTTGTTTTTGATCGAATTATAATTATAAAATAGAATTAGGACATGTGTTAGGGTAATAATAATATCATTTTTACCCTTAATTACCCTATTTACTTTTAACCGTGGTAAATAAAAGTAAAAAGTTACTATTCATCAAAAATTATTTTTATCTTATTGAACCACATTTTACTCTTTTATATTAACCATGTCTCTCAAATTTTTTGAAATTATTCTCACAGAAGCGGTAAAATTAAGTTATATGTGAATTTTCAAATTCTCCTAGAAGTTGGGTAAAAGACGGTGAAAAGTTCAATAAACTTTTTATATATCTAAAATTATTATAAACTAACTCCAATGAATTAAATTAAACTTATATAAGAATTATGTATCTATTTTGACCTAAAATAAATTTATATAAAATAAATAATTATTTAAATTAAAAATTCGATTTTAAACTATAACTCAGTGTTTTTCACTATTCATCCAAAATTGAATGTTTTCAGAAAAATACTAAAATTTCACCCTAAGATAATTTTGATATTCCAAATTCAAAAATGAAGTTAATTTTGAAAGATAAAATTTATAAAATTCCAAAAAGAGGGTATTACTATTCATAACAGCTAGTTTGATTGGTTGTGGTGTGTTAGAACTCGAAGTTGCGTACAACACATGCTACTGTATTATTTAAAGAGAAGCGTACCATGGAAGCTTGGGGTGTTATATATAATTATCAATTACCATATCATAAATAAAACATTTTAATATTTCACCATTTTATCATAAAACCCTTGAAAAACTCTTTTTAACCTATATGCAAAACATTTTCATATATCAAAACACCCTTTCCTTTTAAAAATCCATTTTAAAAAATAAAATTCCCATAAAAAATGTAAGAAGGATTTTTATTTTAATAAAACATAGAATCTTGTAAAGGAATAAAAACATAAAAAAAATTTCAGTAGTTGGAAAATCTATTGACACCATATATGTTTAAATAGAATATTTATTTTTTTATTTTTTAAAGAAAGTAAAATAATTTCCTAAAACGATTCCTTTAGAAAAAATTTAAATGAAAGTCAAAAGAGAAAAAAAATCACCTTATAATTATTACATTTATATATATATTAATCCATAAAATATTTTTAAAAAAAATTCCATGGAAGAAAAATATTTAGAAAATAAATCTTTATAACTTTTTATAATGGTGATTTAATTTAAAGTGTCCCTTATCTTGAATCCGACTTGTAACATGTGTTATTTATATTTATAAATAGTAAAATTATGTTAATTATCTACTTCCTTAATTATTTTTTATGTTTATTATTCCTTTTAATTAATTTATTACTATGTTATATTCAATTACTTAATCAAATAATCTCACATTTGATGTTTTGATGATATTCAACACATATGTCAAAAATGACTCTAACACATTGACTATGGTAAATGATGTAATTATTAAATTGTTTAAATAATAATATTCATGTAACAATTATAATTTGTATAAATCAATTATACATAAAAAAACCATGAAATATGGTCATGAAAAATTAACTATGTTACAATCATAAAGACCGTAGGTTATACGTACACATGAGCAATGTTTCCGTTTGTAAAATATCACGATGGAAAGAATATACGTATTATTTTATATTTATATAATTATTATTATACCATAAATATTATATTATATATTTAAATAAACTTAAATATATATCATCCATGTTATGTGGTGATAAAAAACGAATCACATCACTTCGTGGAGGTGGTAGTCCACATGTATGCATGAATGGCATTATCAATTTTAAATGAATGGGAATTCTAAAAAATAGATGATATATTATATTTAAAAAATAATAAAAATTTTATCAATATCATATATATATATATATGTATATATGTATATACATTAAACCCATCATTAAAACCATCCATGAGAGGTTGTAATGAAAAACAAATTACCTCACTTCGCGATGCGGTTGTCCTACACACAAACGAATGATAGTTTCATTTCGCATTTTATGGAAGATGAGATGGATATAGGTTATAAAATTAACATAAAAAATATTATTATATGGTAAATATTGGTTTTATTTTTTAATAATGTTTTAAGATTATTTGAAGGAGTTAGAAGAAGGAATAAAACTAAAATATTCGGTTAAAATCTATACCTCTTCTTCAGACAACATCCTTTTCTATACACATTAAGAACTATAGGGTTGGTATTATGGCCAAAATAAGTCATATATAATATGGGAAGGTAAACTTTTAAGGTATTTTTTAGGGATTTTCTAAACCAAATCACTTTTGATTTGTGCGGAGGAGAGGAGATGGGTGCCTTTTATAAGTGAGGGGAGGGGAACTCTTGGAATTTCTAAAAGTATTAAATTAATATAAATTACTTTTCATGTTCAAATGAAGGAAAATTTATATAATTATAATATAATATGAATATTAATCTAAATAATATCATCAAATAAAAATTTCACATGTTTTGATTATTTTTTAGCCTTATCTGTATATTTTAATCCCTTGTTAACCCCTTTTCAATTACCATGTTATCAATATTTTTACTCTTTTAAGGTAAATAAAGTCACTATAAAATGGAAAGTGACCCATAAATGGATAATGGTTATTATTTTAAACTATATTTTATTAATATTTCTAAATATATGATTTTTATAAATTTTCAATCATTTAAAAACATATGTTTTATTATAAAATATTATTAATGTCATTTTTAGAAATACATGAAATATTATAATATAATATGTGTGTAAATCATGTAAAATAGTTCTAAAATGACATGTATTCCAATATAAGGAGAATATGGTATTCATATATTTATCCAATCAAATTTTTATATGTTTTTATATCATTTTAAACCTTATCATTTGGTCTAACCCCTTGGTTTACCAATTTAAACCATAACCGTGTAATGAATTTTTCAATATTAAAGTTTTAAAATTTAGATTATAAGGTGAAAATTGGTTTATAAATGGAGAATGAATGAAATTTTAGATCATTTTTAATCATAATTGTTCTCTTTAAATATTTTTATGTTTTTTAAATAATTTGGAAAAAAATTATTTAACATAAAATAATAATGTCATTTTTGAAACTATTAAATTAGTTTGAATTTAAAGATAAGAATAATGTAATATATTTCTATTATAAACCATTAAAACATAACTAATATTTTATATTGATATATTAAATTTTCGTGACACTATATCTTACCCAAATAATATTACTATTAGATTTTTTTTTGAAATTATTAACTTGGTTTTTCTACGCCTTGCACAAGCTTTGAGTCACTGTTATGTTAGCATTTAGGGTAATTATTTCATACCTAAAAATTAAAAATAAATCATCATCATAAAAATAATTTAAATAATCTCAATAAAACCCTTATATTAATTAAATATTTATATTTTCTTACATCTATATCATTGTAGCTTACTTAGTATTTTATTTTTACTTTTCAAGCCTTGCACAATCATAACATAAGAATTTCTATATTTCACTTGTTATATAACTCCAAAATTAGAATATATCCATAAAAAAAATAATAAAATTTCATATTATTAAAATATTTGAAAATTTACTTCTAAATTCTCAAGTATTGTCTTTAGGGAAATAGATTTTACTTTTCGAGTGCTGCACAAGTACTACATAAACATTGAAAATGATTTTCATATTTATCATGAAACAAATTATAATATATGTATATAGTATATTATCATAAAATATTCATTCTATAGTTTTAGTACAAGTGTATATAATTTTTATGTCTTTGTGATATTATAAAAGATACCACATTTCATAAAAATTGAATTGTTTTATTGTTCACAAAAATGTAACTTTTTCTGAAACATAACAAAAATTAAAACTAGGATAAGTTTGAATTTTTAATAGAAAAATGAATTCAATTTCATAAAATTAAATCCCTCTAATTTATAGAATTCTTTTAATATAAATTCTTTAAATTTGATGAAAACCCATTTTTTGAAAAATGTGTTTTAAGCCAAAAAATGAACTTAAACAAAAGAAATGTATAAAGATGATTACTATATAATTAATTAGATTATTTATAACTTTAAATGTATTATCTTAATTTTGGATAAAATTTACAAATTATTGATACTTTTTGATGAAATAAATGAATTCCTTACAAAAAACAATATTTTTCACTATTTACTGCAAAAGTAAATATTTTTAGAAAAATAAAAAAAAATTCACCTAGGATAATTTTGATATAATTATATAAAAAATGATACAGTTTTTATCAAGTAAAATTTCTAAAAGTGAAAGAAATTAATTATAATATTTTCTCACAAATGGAAAGAAAAACCATTTTTGAAGAAATCATATTTTTTAAGAATAAAATGACTACTAAAAATTGAGTAATTATTTCTTAATAATTAATAAGTAAATTTCTATTGAGTATGATATATATATATATATATATATTATAATTTTTTTAATCCTATTCATACCCACCAATTCAATGACTAGGTTATAACAGTAACATTTAAAGAATATATCATGGTTTGTTTAAGATTGGTCTTGTGTGTTGTATATGCTATTGAACATAGTGTTCTTATAAAATATCAAGATATTAATTTCTATACCCTTTAATAAATTGAACCCTTTAACTTTCAATTTAGTCTTGTTAATAAAGGGTTTGACATTTAAAAATTTCTTTTTTGAAATCCCATATCTTAAAAAAGGTTAATAAATCTTTATTTTGAAAAAAGGGATAAGGAAATATGAAGTTCATCTTTAATAACATATAATAGGTTTCCAAATAGGAGAAAATTAACAGGAAGTGAAAATATATACCTCAAGGGAAAATTAATCTCCAAATAATTATGGAGAGTGACTGAGAACATTGATAACAAAAAAGTGAATGGTCATGAGAAATTTAATGACCCCAAAACCATAGAAACCTCGACCCTAGTATTTTGGAGATGGTGAATAATTTATTACATTGAATAATATATAAGGAATCACATCCCTAAAGATCTAATATTTTATTAGTCTTATAAAAATAGATACACACTTGAGTTATTCATTACATTTGAATACAAAAATTGCAACATTTTTTTTCGATAATAACATTATTCCCACTAGTATATACATTCATATCAAACATAGTACACTTCATGGATTCATAATAAAGGAAGAAAAATATGGGTGAGATAAAATGACCATAAAGTTTTAATTAAAAAAAATCTATCATGAATAAATAAGCATAAACAATATTGAAAGGTAAATAAATGAACACACATGCCATGTAATTAGAAAACTGAGAAAGAAGTTAATCTGGAGATAATATCAATGTGAAAATCTCATAGATAATAATCAATATAGAAAGGTATATAACTAAATAGATATTCCATTTAAATAACTTGACTGCATTAAAAGATAATGAAGAACCAATATGAAAAGTTAAATTAATGAACAAAAATGCCATACAATCAATAATATGTGAATGAAATGTATCTATAGATAATATCATCTTGAAAATATCCTGGATAATAATAATAATTGAAATTAAGTAAATGGTTAATTATTAGATGTCATGTTTCCTGGGCACATGAGACCTTTATTGTCAATAACTTTCATAATAATGTCTAGAATATATTGGGTGAAACCCAATTTGACTAAGGCTAGCCAACTAATTTATCCCATGAGACTATAGATGCATCAAAGTGATTTCAATAAACAGTTCCCAACCCATGTATTTCATGTCCAAATAATTCCTCATATATTTAAAAATAAGTTTAATTCGTAGATAATGGTCCTTAATAACAAATATATATATTGAGTAAAGAATACATATATATTAATATTTCTCGAGTCAATCAAATAACTTTCAATATAAAACACCATATGTATATATGATATACAGTTTAATAAATAATGATATCCGTGATGAATAATATAGATAATTTTGGGAAATTTAATTTCCACTGATCATAGGAAAGTTAACATTTCAAGGAAAAGTTAATGACTACAAAAACGAATCAAGTAAGTGAATGTGAATACTTTCCTTGGTCAAAATGGTCATAAACCATCCAAATGAAGATTAAGTATGAAATCAATACAATATATACCCATTAGAGTAATAATAAGGGTGTTTTTTATTTATAAATAGAAATACCTTAAAAATAACTTTAAAATATTATTGAATAAAATATAATTTCCATTTTAAAATATATTTTTAAGACATAAAACATTTTGAAAACCATTTTATCTGAAAATCACATTAAAAACAATTCTTTAAAAATATCATCATAAACATGCAAAGGAAGCTTCAAATAAATAACAGTCATGATTGCGGTTAATTTCATATATTTCATACAATTTAAAATAAAATTCATTTTTCATTGTAAAAATGATTGAAAATAGACTTATTCAGATGATAATAAGAAGATTACTTTCACATTTTCTGTAAGATCCAAATGGGAATTATTTTGAAAATGGTATAAATATTCCTTTGATTTTCATTAAATAGTAAAAATGGGTAAAAATTTATTAAATAAATCATTTTTAAAAGGATAAAAACATTTTGAAAACTTTTTTAGAAAACATGGTTTTCGAAGAAAATAGATTTTGCACTAAAGAGAGAAATTAAGTCAAATTTTATTAAAAAAAATTCTAAAAAAATTTAGGTTTGAAAGAGTCAAAAAATGGTACTATTACTTTAGAATATAATTAATAAATAAAGGATACTAAAATGAAATGGGTTTATTTAGAAAATAATCAAATAATTTCCTATAAATGAAGTTCAAGAATAAAAAATCATGATTAGAATGAGATTGTTAAATAAAACCTTTAAAATGATATTAACATTGAAGTGAGAATTAGTCAATGAATTCATTATTTGTATCAAATATAAATCCACAAAAATATTTTGGAAATACTAAAATATATATTCCAAATTCATTATACACATAATCCTAGATATCAAATATAACAAAGGAGTAATATAACCCAAGGAAAATAAATTGAGTTATGGAATTATTTACAACATGGTAACTTTTAAGTCAAATCTTATTTGATTAAATAATTCAACATTAAACTTAAAAAACAATTATAAATTAAGTATTAATTATATTACATGTCAAAGGGGAAGTATATATACCATATAAAAGAAAATAGGTACATAACATTATAATATGCCTCAATGAAATGAAATTGAGATTAAATCCCTTACCTCACGCCTCCTTTTGGTTGAGCATTCTTTAAAATCCTATATAGTGGATTTAAACATGTTATTATCTTATAATATAAGAATATCATTGTTTATAATATCATATATGATCCTTTTATAAGAATATCATGTTATTAACTTATGATCCTTTTATAAGAATATCATTGTTTAAACATGTTATTAACATATAATATAAGAATATCATTGTTTATCTTATCATATATGATCCTTTTGTTATTATCTTATGATCCTTTTATATATGATCCTTTTTTTATATCATATATCCTTTTAATTACATTGTTTTATCTTGCATGTTTCATCATGAAAGATCAGGGTATTTTCATATAAAATATATCCATAATCTCCATAATGATAATAATTTTATAAATTTAATATTTACTCATCATATACATTATATAACCATTTATAAATGTTTAGAATTGAAAATGAATCACATCGCTTCATAGAGATGGTAGGCCGTACATACACATGAGCGACGATATCATTCACTTAATGGGTGGAAGGGTAAGGAAGTGGGTAATATATTTAATTTAAAGAATCAATATCATATCATATATATGACATATATTAATTAATATTATCCTTAAAACATTTCATGTAAATATTAATTAAAAAAAGAATCATATCGCTTCACGAGGCAGTGGCCCACCGTACACACGAGCGACATTATCACATTTTAAATGATTTGGAACATAAAAAAGGAATATCTGATATTAAAATTAAGTAAGTATAATTATATCATTAATATCATATAAACATGGTAAATCCATTATTATATCCAATCGTGATAGGTGGAAATGAAATAACGAATGACAACGGTTTGGGAGACGGTAGTCCGCCTTACACACGAATGACGATTTCGTAACCCATTTGATGGAAGTGGAGATAGTTAATAATTATGTCATGAACATAATAACATATAATTATATAGGATATAATAGTGTTATTATATATAAAGTTTTATAGCATAATTGAAGGTGGGAAGAAAGAAAGAAAATGAAAGAGCTTTGTTAAGATAATTACCTTCTCTATGAGAAACCTCCTTTGGATATCCTCTTATAAACCTTACCTATAGTCTTTTTTAAGGAACATAAGCTCTATAATGTAACTAAGGATTATGGGGAGATAATTTTGTTGGGGTTTGTTCGAACCAAAGGGCTTGGGAGACGTGAATAATTTCGGGGAGGGAGTACCTTATTATAAGTAGGGAAAGAGAACCCACTAGGAAAATAAATAGAAATTTCCAAGAATAATCCATAAATGTTAAAGTCAGTCACATGAAAAATGATTAAAAATATAAATTGATTCTAATTTCACTACTAAAAAACCATCTTTTAAGAGCGTTGGTATTTATCAATGCTACAAAAAAGAGTTGATAAATTAAATCTTTATCAGTGCTAATGAAAAAATTGATAAATTTAACCTTTTATCAGTGCTTTTTGTAGTGTTGATAAATGAAACCTTTATTAGTGATTTTTGTTAGAGCTAATAAAGGGTACCCTTTACGAGTGCTTTATTTTTAGCGTAGATACAAATACATTTTATCAGCAATTTTTTAGCACTGATAAAGGTCCAAATAAATAAAATAAAATAATTAAATAAATAAAAAAATAAAAAATGGGTTTATTAAAAAAAATTACAAATTTTATTAATTAATTAGTTATCGATAAAAATTAATAAATCGATTATATATTATTAAATATTAAACATTTTATTAATTAAATAATTATGATAATTATTGTTAATAAATTGTATTTATTAAATATATAAATATATGTTAATGTATAAAAATATGATTTATATATTAGAAAATATTTATGCACTTTACATTAAATAATCATATATTTTGTGAATAATGGTTTGAAATTAAAAAATAACATGGATTAAATATAATGACTAATTGCATAGTGTAATGGATATATAATTGAATGCGTCGTTTGATTTATCAATTTAATATAGATTAAATGTGTGCTATTGATTTCACATATATGTAATTAATACATTTTTATATACAATGAACACACACAAAACTTATCCATTTTTTTCAATATTGTTAAAGTGTACTTATTTTTAAGTTATTAAATTTCACTCGTTTTTGACATATATGCATACATGCACTTAAAATTAGACATAAATACTATTTTTCAAAAATATTTCTATAATTATAAATAAATAAATATAAAATTATAATTAATATATTTAAAAAAATAATATATTTACTATATTTATATTTATATATATTTATTAATTATATATACATATTTAAAATTTTTTATTTATAATTATAATTATAATTATAAATTCTTTATCAGTTCTTAAGTAATAATTTTAGGTCTTTATCAGCACTTTTTCACACTGACAAAGATGAGGATTTATCAGCGTTGATAAAATGAATGTTTATCCGTGCTAAAACATCATCGCTGATAAAGATGGATTTTATTCATGCTTTTTTAGCATTGATAAAAACCTACCTTTATTGGTGCTAAAAAAGAGCTAATAAATACTCCTTTTATCAGCGCTTATTATTTAAGTACTAATAAAAGGACTCTTTATCAATGCTTATTTGTAAGCACTGATAAAAGTGTTCCAATCTTCTTAAAAAACCCTTACCATTTGTGACCCCGTCACGATATCAGATGCTTTCCACAGAAGTCACCCACTACCGCTGCTCCTCCATGGTTAATCAAAGGTCAAATAACACCACTTGGCATCGACCTATTTCTCAAACACTGTCAGACATCTAGTGTTCAGTTGTAGTTAGGGTTTTCGAAGTGGATTTTCTTCAACTTAACGAGGCAGGCATTGTGATTTTATTTGTGTATTTTTCATTTCGTTTTTGATTTCTTGTTTGATGATGTCATGAGTTATTTTTGGGCTGGTCAGTCTATACCTAATTTTCTTTTATATTATAAATAGAATGATTTGTTTAGATTACGAAAAGAATGATTTTTTCTTATTGTTTTGAATGGGTAAGAGCATGGATCCATGAGAGAGTTTGTTGTGTTATGAATCCTTATAGCATAAAATAATGTTGAATATAATACTATATTTTTTCTTCTATATTTGTGAATACTTTTTTGGATTACACAACATGAAAAGGAATCATGCCACAATATACCTAAAGGGAATGTCAGTTTAAAAAATAGTTGGAAGAAACTGTTTTTGAAACTACATAGTCCCATTGTAATGTATCTTAGTACTCTATAATTATCATGACCACACTACAGAAAGTATTTTATTCATCTACTTATTACAAATTCAATTTTCAAGTAAACTTAATTATGTGGCTTCCTAGATTACTTAGAGGCTACACAAAATTAACCCTTAAAGTCTCCAAATCATATAAAGGGTGATAAAGAATGATGTATTAATCCAATAGAACAATTTTAAGTGGGATAAATTAAAGAAAAGTTCATCTTTAGAATTTTAATTTGAAATTAAAATTTCTATTAATAGTGAAATTCAGACTGAATTTATGTTTATAGATAATAGAGATAAACAGTTAATGGAGAATATTTTTCTAAAATTGGTAGTGTGTAATAGAGGAAGGGTATTTATGCCTCATGATAAAGAACTAGCCATTAATTTTGAATAATTAACTCTATAAATTTTTAGGGCCCACTTATTTTTTATTTCATGAAGTTGTTAGAAAATAATAATAATATAAAATTCAGTCACATTAATAGGCGATGAAAGTTATTTAGTCATGGAACATAAAATAAAAGTATTCACAGATTCAACCCTCCTCAGTTAATTTGGGATGATATTAATTCCTATGTATATAAAGACACACACATATATATAATTACAACAATTTATGGATGGGGAGAAATACAATGAAAATTATACTCTACACACACACACACACACATATATATATATATATAATATCAACACACACACACATATAATTACAACTGTTTGGGTAGGAGAGAAATACAACGAAAATCCTACTCTACACCAACAAGGAATAACTCGATGATACTTGAACCCGACACCTCACTGAGCCCCCATAGAGACACTACCAACTAATGAGTATATATAATGTGGAATCCTCCCTAGAATCCATGGGATTTGTTGGTTAATTGATATGAAATCCCAAGAGTATTGAGATGTTATTAAATATTTGATATACCATTAATTTTAAATGTAATAATTCCTTAGGTTTCTACATCACTTATTCCAAAAAATAAAATGGAATTTATCAAATTCTATATATTAAAAATTATTTCAATTTATTGATTGAGACTCCTCCCCCATCTCTTTTATAAACAACTATCATCCTCATCACCTTTATCCCCCGAACAACCATTATTGCAACTTTATTCTTGAAACTCATCCATCATATCTTTTTTATTTTTTATAATACTCTGATAATTATTCATCCCATGGATGACTACTACTTGGAGTACTTCAAGAAACATATGTTCATGTTCACAAGAGATAAAGGATGTGTTAAAAACAAAATGAAATGATAAATGTATGAGAGATGTGGTGATGGGGATTATTTTCCTATAACTTTCACCTTTTAATGAATTCATAGGATGACACCTACCATAGTTGATTAATTATTTTCTTAAATAAAATTACTCATTTTCTTCAACATACTAAAATTATTTGAAATAATCAAATGTTGAATTTCCCTTATTAAAATTACATATAACTTTCACCTTTGATAATTATTATATTATTTGTATTTATTTATATATTGTAAAAAATTAAATTTTAGGAACCTAATAGGATAGATATGAACCGAAAATTGATTCACTCTAATCATTTTACAAATTAATATGAAGGCAGAGTTAAATATTTCATCAAGTATTCAAGGGATCATGCAGTCAACCCTTCTAAAATCCTATATTTATGTTTACATTGTTTATATTCAAGAAAAATTAGTGTAAAAGAGTTGGAAGAAAATTTTATTTGTCATGGAATAGATCAAATATATAAATGTTGGAATCAACATAGGAAAAAACTGAATGTGAACATCGATTAGGATGATACTATAGTTTATGAATCATTTGATATGAATTTGTAAAATATGATTAAGATCACATGGTAGAAATGAAAATGGAAATTGAATATGACCTTCAAGAATATCCGAAGTTGTTTGAGGAGTTAAATAGTTATTACCAGAAACCATTGTATATTGGTTTAACTAAATACATAACAATTTTAGTTATATTGAAGTTATATAATTTTGAAATCTGGAAGCGGATGGAGTGACACCAGCTTTACAATACTACTTGGTCTTCTGAAAGATATGCTACCAGAAGAAAATGAACTTCCATGTCGAACATATGATGCTAAACTAATGTTACATTCAATAGTAATTATCTAGAAAAAATAAATGATTGTAAAAATGATTTCATATTGTTTCTCAAGGACCATGAATGACTCATAAAATGGCATATGTGTGGCACATATCGATAAAAAAAATGAATCAAGTCCTTTAAAATCTGTATGGTACTTTCCTATCATTCCACAGTTTAGAAGAATATATAGATGTCAGGTTACCATGAGATAGTTAACATTGTATCAAGATAAAATAATTAAATATGGTAACCTATATCATCCCAAAAATTATCCTTAATGGATGAAAATTGATTACATGTTTACTGAATTTTGAGATGTGTTGTGAAACTTTCATCTTACTTTATCTATATATGGAATAAATCCTTTTGGTGTAAAAAGTACTAATCATAGTATATGTCTCCTCATGTTGGTAAATTATAACATCCCACCATGGTTATGAATTAAGCAAAAATAAATTTTGTTATCTGTACTTATATCCGGACCAAATCAACCCGGTAATGATATTGATGTCTATTGGATCCAATGATCGAAGATCTGAAAACAATGTGAGATACATGTGTTACAATGTATTATGCTCATATAAGTGAAAAATTCACATTGAGGTCCATGTTGTACGGAATGATAAATAATAACCCCACTTATGGAAATTTATCAGGCTATAGCATTAATGGAATGTTGGGGTGTCACATTTGTGAAAAACACACACACTCAGTTTCATTGAAACTTTCTTCAAAGATTGTGTTTTTAGGACATTGGAAATTTTTACCTCAATGAAATAAATAATAATTCTAGAAGACAACATTTTATGGGAATATAAAACAAGGCACAACACCATATCCAGTAACGGTCGATCAATTATACAAAAAAGTAAAAAATATTGACACTATTTTCAAAAAACAATTTTTGAAAAATCTTAAAAAATCATGTTGGAATAAGAGATCAATTTTATTTGAATTATTTTATTGGAGTTGTTTGTATGTAAAATATTTTCTTGATGTCATGCATGTAGAAAAAAATTTATTTGATAGTGTTATTGGCACGTTACTAAATGTTCTTGGAAAAAGGAAAGATGGAATCAAGGCTAGTTTGGACTTGATTGTAATGGGGATAAGGGAATATTTGGCACCAGTGAAGGGTAAAAAAGAAAAGTTCATTCCTCTAACAACATACACTATATCCATATAGGAAAATTTTCAATTTTTCCTTTTCTTTACTAGTGTAAAAGTTCCACAAAAGTATTCATCAAATATTAAGAATGTCGTTTCAATGACTAATTTGAAGCTTCAAAGACTAAAATCACAAGACTGTCATATTTTTATGCAAGATTTAATGCTTGTTTCTTTCTATTGAATTCTACCTCAAAATGTATGACATAAATAAACCAAACTATGATTTTTTAAATCCATATACAGTAAATGTGTTGACCCAACAAAGTTTTCCATCATGAATAAAGGTATTGCAATCATATTATGTGAATTAGATATGTTCTTCCTACCACAGTTCTTTGATATAATGGTCCACCTGATGGTTCACTTGGTCAGAGCGGTTCAAATATGTGGTCCTATCCATTATAGATGGATGTACTCCATTTAATGGCATATGATGATTTTGAAAGGGTATGTTAAGAATAGAATTCATCCAGAAGTTCGTATTTCAGAACAATATATCGCTGAAGAAGCTATTGAATTATATAAAGATTACCTATCAGATGTTGAAAGTATCAGTCTCCCAAAGTCTCACCCCCAAGAAATCTTTATGGGAGAAGGGATTTTTGGAAGAATTGTTATTACAATTACCTTTACAGAGTAGGATAAAGAACATCTCTACATATTAAATAATAACGAAGATGTCGATCCATAAATTGATGGCCATAAAGAAATTCCTAAATATTTCAATCCATCAAGGGTTGGAGGATGGATATCAAATACATATAATCAACAATTTATAGGATGGTTAGAGATCAAATTTATAAGGAGTTATCTGAAAATATGAATTAAATTGTTGAATGACTTAAATGGCTATCCATAGGACTAAATGAAAATGTTATATATTACACTAGTTTTTTAATCAATGGTTATATGTTCTATAAAAAAGAACATAATGAATTTAGTATGATGAAAAATAGTGGTGTTATGCTTGTGGATAAAGTGATGCTCATATCTAGTTCCATGGATAGAAATCCAATTTATGAAAATATGTCATATTTTGGAATTATTGAATAGGTATACGAGTTATATTATACAACATTTCAAGTGATGATTTTCCATTTCAAATGGGTTGAAAATATCAATGGAGTTAAAGTTGATGAAATGGGATTTTCGAAGGTGAATTTTAGTGACGAAGGGGAAAACATGAATTTTTCCTAATGGCATCATAAAAGTAAATGTATTTTATGTCTCTCATCCAAAAAATAATAATTGGTTGATTGTACTGCTAGAAACTAAAACAAATATCGAGTTAGATGAAAATTCAATAGAGGATGACCCTTTCATTAGGAAATTATAATCAGTTCATTCTGGTCCCAACGTAGACAATGTCTTGTATGTTAAAGGGGATCAGAAAGAGGGGATTTGGATTCTTGATAGATTAACCAAATCATTGAAACCTTTTAAAAAAAATGATTTTTCAATGATAATGTAAAATTGTTTTTTAATATATTATGGTTTTTCTTATAGTATTATATATTCTCTACTACATTAAAATAATCAAAATTATATGTTTGACTACTCAAGAAGACAATGTCTTCTACACATGATGATGTTACCAAACCCTTAGAAGAACAAACTATAAGGAAATAATCCGTTTGGAAAGATGTAAAGGTAATTTTACGATATACTTTATCTATTTTACCAATAAATTATATAGTGGAACGTTGATTTAATTTTCATTTTTCTTTATAGAGTTTATTTATTTTAGAAGGCTTCTATTCATGGGTAATACCTTTGTAAGAAGAGAAGAGACATTGTCTTTTCTTAATAACAATTGTAATCTTGATGTTTCCATAATAAAATCATTGTTCATAGAATTAATGTATTGTTGCATATTTATGTTTAATTTTTTTGGTATTACTCACATAAATTTTTTTTATCATACAGGTGGATTCTTTTATTCGAGCTAGGGGGAATTTTCTAACTTTTATTCCTTTCTGCACCAAAACATCCACTAAATTTTTCTCCCTCAAAACCTTTTCACCCCAACAATGATGCATTTTTCACCTTATTTCAATTCATCTCCACTGCCATTATAGGAAGAGAAATGACATTGCCTCTACTCAATGACAAAGGTAAACTGGATGTTTTCACATTAAAATCAATGTTCATAGAATTAATGTATTGTTTCATATTTATTTATAATTTATTTCTTTTTAGTACTACTCAAATAATAATTGTATTCTTATATAAATGGATTCTTTTATTCGAGTTGGGGTGATATTCCCATCATTCATGCCATTCTACACTAAAACATCTATAAACTTCTTCTCCCTAAAAATATTTTCACCCCTACAGTGGTGCATTTATCACTTTATTTTATGTTCTCTCCAATACCATTGTAGGAAGAGCAACAATGCTACCTCTTCTTAATGAAAAAGGAAATCTTGATGTTTTCACAGTAAAGTTACTGTCCATTGAATTAATATATTATTTCATATTTATGTTTAATTTAATTATTTTTAGTATTAATCACATAATATATTTTTTTCTATTATAGGTGGATTATTTTGTTCAAGTTGAGCTGTTCTGTTAATCCTTATATCTTTTCTACAAAAAAACTTCCACATAATTATTCTCCCTCAATACCTTTCACACCGACAGTGTTGGAATTTATCATTTTCCTTCAAGTTCACTCTTCTACTCAATCATAGATGTAATCTTGATATTTTCATAGTAAAATAATTATCCAAATAATTAATAGATTATTTCATATTTATGTTTAATTTATTTCTTTTTAGTATTACTCCTAATAATTGTTTTCTTATACTTGTGGATACTCTTTTTTGATTTGATGTGGTTTTTCATAGATGCTCATGCAACATTGGAATTTCGATAGAGAAATTAAACGAAAATTGTGGTAACATTGATTGTTAATATTATTTCGAGCCTTTAAGATGTGTAGGAATCAACTGCACCTCAATATGACATACGATGTGACCGATATGAATCCAAGTATTTATTTATATTTAAAATTGGCATTAATTTTAGTAAAAAAGACAACCAACATACTCAAAAATGATAAAAACATATTTATATTTCTTTGATACTTTAATACAACGAGCCATAAGTAATTTTTGATATTTAATAATCATCCGCACCTCAATATGATTAACGATGTGACCAATATAACTTATTGTGCCCGTTATCATTTTAAATTGGACATTTAAATTTAAAAAGTTTCACTCACTATAAAACTATGAAAATGAACCCATATTTTCTTGATAATTTTGGGAATCGATTAATAAATAATTTTTTATGTTTATGAATTTTTCTAACATAAAACTGATAAATGATGAGATCCATATGAGTCAATGTGTGTGTCAATTTTAAAATCAAATTTTAGTAAAAAAATAAAGTGACATACTCCAAACCAAGAAAACACATTCAGATCAATTTGATACTTTTGGAAAACAATCCATATGTGATTTGGGACGTTTAAGAATCATCCTCTCCTCAATACAATGCATGGTGTGACCAATATGACTCAAAGTATGTCTTTATTTAAAATTGAAATCAATTTTAGTAAAAAAACAAACTGATCTACTAAAAACTGAACAAACACATTCATATTGTTCTGATACTTTAGTAAAATGATCCATAAGTGATTTGAGACATGAATGAATCATCAATATCTAAATCCAACACTCTGTGTGATCGGTATGACTCCAGGTGGATGTTTTTATTTAAAATTGACATCAATTTTAGTAAAAAGGACAACTGACCTACTCAAAAAAAAATTCATTTATATTGTTTAAATAATAGAGAAAAATGATCCATATCTTATTTTTTATGTGTTGTAATCAACCAAACCTCAATCCATTACACAATGTGATCAGTACAAGTCAAAGTGTGTGTTTCAATTTTAAAATTACATTTTAGTAGAAACACAAGTGACGTACTCAAAACTGAGAAAACACATTCAAATTGCATTGATACTTTTGTACAATGATCCATATGTCATTTGGGACATGTTGGAATCATCTAAACCTCAATATGACATACAGTGTGACCAGTATGACTCAACGGGCAACTTTTTATTTAAAAGTGTTATCAATTTTTATAAAATGGAAAAATTACTACTCAAAACTGAGAAAACACATTCATATTATTTCAAAATGATCCATAAGTCATTTTTGATGTCTAGGAATCATCCTCACCATAATTTGATACATGATGTGTCTGATCTGACTCAAAGTGTCTGTGTTTAGTTTAAAATTGATGTTTTAGTTCAAAGAGTGTCACTCACTGAAAACTGATCAAAAGCGCTTGTGCTTTCTTGATAATTTAGGACAACGATTTATAAGACATTTGTGATATTGATGAATCCCTTTTCACAAAAAACTAATAAACAATGTGATCAGAATGAGTCAAAAGTGCATTTTTCCAGTTTAAAATAAAATTTTTGTAACAAATATATCTAACATACTCAAAAACCGAGAAAACAGATTCAGATTATTTTGATACTTTAGGAAAACGATCCACAAGTCATTTGAGACATGTTATAATTAGTCTCACCTCAATCCGACACATGGTGTGTCCAATATAACTCGAAGTGCGTCTTTTTATTTAAAATTGACATTAATTTTAGTAAAATTAACACTTTATATTAATTTATTTATTTATATTATTTTTAACAGAAGAATTATTTTCTTATATAGGTGTGTTATTTTTCTTGATCAGGGGAGGTTTGTTAAACAATTTCATGAGCCGGGTTAGGATTAAAAGATAAAAGAACATCAATGTTCTGGGATTTGTGTAATAATTTCTATTTTTGTAATTGTATAAAACACTCTTTAAAATGTTTATAATATATTGTGTTTTTCTAATGTTTGTGTTGTAAATTTCATTTCATTTAAATCCTATATTGGGACTTGTTTATGCTAATATCTAGTGTGTTTTAAGTTCTCCAGTGTGCAGTTACAACACATTGAAGTATGTCTCCTTATCGACGCTTTTAAAAGTGTTGATAAATGTTTACTTAATCAATGCTGATAAAAGGTACTTTATCAACACTTTTATAAGTTCAGATAAATGTACACTTATCAGCGATTCTTAAATCACAAATAAAAGACCCTTTATCAGCAATTTTATAAGTGTTGATAAGTGGCTCCTTTAGCGGTGCATAAATTAAAGCAGTGATAAAAGGTTCCTTTATTATTGTATTTAAAAGTGTTGATAAAGGTCTCATTTAACAGACCTTTTTAGCACTGATAATTGCCCCCTTTATCAGTGCATTTTCAGTACTGATAAATGTTCAGGACTTTTAACATAGCTCATTTAGTTAGTGAGTTTCTAGCACTGATAAAATCCATTTTTAGTGCAGTTAAAGGTCAGTTTTATAGTAGTGTTTGGGAAGCATAATAAGGAAATATTTCTATAAAATACGATTTTTACAAGTTGGTAAGTCATTTTAACCCCTATCCTTTTAGTTTAACCCCATAATAAATCCTTTTTTACATTAACTAGGATAATTACTCTTTACTGTTTTCACTATCCACTTTAGTCAAAAATTAAGTTGAAATTATTAGAAATTATTAAATTATGAATATTAAAAATATTTAATCCATTTTTCCACATCTCATTCCTAGAAGTGGAAAAATTTATTTTAAAATTAATCACGTAGACGTGAGGAGAATACATGGTTTTAAAAAGAAAATGTTCAAAAGTTTACAATGTTTTATATCAAAATTCGAAATGAAAAATATCACAATGACCTAAATTGTATTAATTGATATATAATTGAAATAATATTACTTTAAAACCAATTAACAATATAATTTATCTTTATAAATAATTTAAAAAAAGGAATTATTCAATTAAAATTCAGTATTTTTCACTATTCACAGAAAAATTAAACATTTTAAAAAACTCAAAAAAATCACCCTAAGATAATTTTGATATTATTATTTAAAAAATGAAGTTATTTTTATCAAATAAAATTTATGGAATTGATAAAAACTAATATTATTTTATGTCACGAACCTGCCCAGGTACCCTGGTAACCCGATAACTGAGACAACCCTGACATAGCCCGAAGGGCATTCCCAATCCCCACGGGTTGGTGACTAGGACCCAACATCATACAACATGCAAGTGAGAATGTTTTTCTACTAATAAATAGGAAATAAAAGAGACAAGATAGTATGCATAAAAAAAAAGAAAACTCCACTGGGAGTAATGTTCCAGAATACCAAAAGGCACAACAACCCCAAAGTACTACAACCCAAGTACCAAAAGAGGGAAAATAGCCCAAGGTCCTGAGGGACACAACTCACCAAGCCCAACACTCAAAAACTAGATACACCTCTAAGAGATCATTTTCTCTTACTCAAACCTGAAAGGCGAATGTCTATAAAAACCCGAAGGAAGAAGTAGGTTGTGAGATAAAAATCATAGTAGGGTCTCACCACATATTCCATAACAGATTCCAATGATTGATTAACCAAAGGAATGCTTTCAATTTTTAAAGATAAATAGGTTTGGAATTTTTAAGACCCATATAATCTTTTCATGTATGTATTTATTTTCTTGTTGTTTTTGAGAAAAAGATAAGTTTTTGGAAATCCCAGGAGTACACACTATATACTTATAAGTACACGATGTGTACTTAGTTTCTGTGAGTAGCCATGTGCTGGTCGTGTAACGGCCAAACACATGGTCATGAGGGGTGACTTAGATACCGCCTAAAGCAGATAATAGTTAAATCAAGTACATGCCATGTACCCTTTAAGATCACACTGCGTAATTTTTAATTCATTAAATGGATCAGGGTCACATCTATTCAACAGAACACCCTTATTCTCTCTTCGCCTTGTCCATGAGCGAACAAGACCGCCGATTATTCTTCAATCCCTCGACTCTCCATATGTTCTCGGAATCGACCTCCGTCAATTTCATTGGAATCACCACGATCTATGTCGTTCTAGTGAAATTCAAGGCTTTAGGTTCACGTATATCGATCATACAACGCCAAGGTAGGTGGTTTGTACCTTTCTGTAGTTATTTTTTGAGTTATATGTGAAAAAGTTCCCAATACCCTCATTTGGGGTGTTGGGTGTTTAGGGATTTTAACCCTGTTAATGCCTTATATGACTTTTAGGTTTGAATACAGGTTTTTGATTGTGAATAGAGTTAATTGCAATGCTATGGATGTGTTTTCCCATCCTTGTTTGATTTTGACCATTTGGTCTAGTTTTTCCTGTTAGCCAATTTGTTTCCATTCTTACTGTTCCTAGGATGGAGTGATTATTTATCTGATATGTGGTGCTATTCCTTGTAAATAATTATCCTAGGAGTACTTTGAGGTGTACTTTGGATATTGATTATAATTTGTGTATGATTTCTTTACATGAGGCTGTGGGAACCTGGTGTAGTGAGACCATAGGGGAAATTGAATTTGAGGGATTTCCCAGAGTGTCTGTTATAAGTATCAAGGTATGAGACCATAGGGGGGATTGACGTTGAGTGCTCCCTCAGAGTGTCTATAGATACATTATGAGACCACATGAGGAATTGACGTTGAGTTCTTCCTCAGAGTGTCTGTAGTTTACCGTTAAAAGGGTATAGGGGGAATTGACGGTGAATGCTTCCTCAGAGAGTCTTTGATTTACACGAGACCATAGGGGGAATTGACGGTGAGTGATTCCTCATAGAGTCTTTATTATATCCTTATTATTGGATAAAACAGAGGGGATAAGTTATTAGAACTTTCCCAGAGGGTTTCTTGAATGTTTAATTGGTTGGTTAAATCCTTAAATGTAAATTATTGAAATTGAAACTGCAGGCTGTTTACCTTTTAATACTTCCTTGTTTATTTATTCCTTTGCATATTTCCTACCATATATATTCATTGAATGTTAGGCACATATATTTGGGTGGATTACTACTAGGATTCATCTCACATACTGTTTGGGTCATGCTTTGGGACCAAACAGATTATATTGTTGCCGGTATGGATAAAGGAAATCACCCTTCTACTTTAGGTACTTGATTTTTGCGGAGTTTGAGAGAATGGGACCAAGATGAGGCTTGCGATACTACTAGAGTTTATTTGTTTTCTTTTGTACTTTTTTTAGTACTATATTCTAGCATTGTGACTTTTTTGGCTGCTTTCCTAGACAGATGTGACATACATAATTTATATTTGTGCTCTAGTTGCTTATTACTTTTAGTCTTACGCTTTTTGATTATTGTATAGTATTAATCCTTCCTCTATTGAATATTATTTTTATTATGCTATATTAATCCGCCGATGAGGGAATATTTTCCCCACTATCACACTTGAGGCCCTCACTACTAGTCGGCAGCCTCTGGCATTTGGGGAAATGCACTTGAGGCCATGTGAACAACCGGGTACGAGGCACCTCTGAGCGGCACCCAGAACCATGACGTTACAAAGTTGTATCAAAGGGATTGTTTTCTACTTGACTTACAATTTAGAGACTATAGCCAGAGATAAGAAGGATTAGGTACTTGTTAATAAGCTATGCCTAGGAGTAGCTAACCCATGTACAGGGAAAAGAAAATTTACCTTGTATATTGTGATATTTTCTGAATTTGCAATTATTACAGCTGATTTGATTTCACCATTGGGTGATGCACATATATTGTGAAGTTATTTTTGATGTTTTTGAAGTTATACATCTATTGAAACTTGATGGGATGAGGATATTCCATCTCATTCATCATATTGGTACTTGTTAGAGATCACATGTCATGTATTCTTTCCATTCCATTTAGGGTGCATTACTGATTGCATGTTGTTGTGAAAGATGTTGTTCTAGATATGAATGATGTTGTGATATATTCCTTGATAAAATACATTATTTTTGATTTGGTATTGGACTGTGTAATGTTTCATTTGAATGAATGCCAAACTTTGGTTCTTGAGGTGTTATGGGCCCTCATGGATCATAATTTGGTAAATCATTTCACTATTATGCTTATATTTGACATGTATAAGACTCCAAAATTTTATTCGTAGGGTGTATGGGCCCTCAAGGATCGGAATATGGAATTTTAATGTTCATTTCAATGTTTTTATGGGTTCCAGAGTTGTTTATGAGGCTTAATGTCTTGAAAAACCCATAAAACACGACGTGTAATAATGAATGCATGCCATGTATCATTCTGTTCGGGAATGAACATCTTTTCTTAAGTACACGTTGTGTACTGTATATACACACCGTTTAGTCCTTAACTGTGTGAATGACTATGTGGGTGGAGACATGGGGTAGAGAAATCTTAGGTGGAACACGCCGTGTACAGGATGTACATGCTATTTTGTAGAGACTATGTATCCGATTGTGTGACTAACGACACATGTGGATGATGGGTAGTTAGTACACGCCATGTCTAGAAAAAACACGCCTTGTAGAGTCATCTGTGTAAATGGTTGTGTGACTAACAACACGGGTTGGTGAAGTTTGTCTAGTACATGCTGTGTCTGGAAAAAACACACAGATTAGTCTTTCTCTAGGAGAACTGTGTGGGTTAAGTCGTGTAGAATAACTCGAGTAGTGGAAGAGGATCTAAGTGCATGACTTTTGTTAGGACAACACGCCGTGTGTGTGGGGTGTTACATTACCAGGGTTGGCAGGGGTAAACACCCATGTGAAGGCTTAAAGGAACACGCTGTGTAGGAATCATACACGCCATGTACCCAAGTTTTGAAAAACTTGAATCCCTTTCTTCTAGTATTCCTTATTTCACTTCTAAGTTTCATTCCATGATAATCTTGATCTAAGGTGTGCAGTTGACATTGAAGAGTCATGAAACCGATACATCCTCCAGTTGTATGCCAGTTATAGGGTAGTGACCAGACACCCGATATGGCAGATTAGGGACCACCAACAGATCCTCCACTTGTGCCCGTCTTGGAACCATCCATTATCCCAGATACAGGTGCTGACACGTAGTTCCGAGAGAACTTTATGAGGATGATGCAGACCTTCTAGGGAGCACCGCCTCTTGCACTATCGATGAACGAGTTAACACATTTCGTTCAGTAGCAACATCGTCCTACTTTATTTGGGGATGGAGGACCCCAGGCTGTAGAGTCATGGCTAAAAGCCATGGTGACGATCTTCAAGCATCTAGAGATTCCTTCAGAGATGAGGGTCATGTTCTCTACTTATATGCTTCGGGATTATGCCAAGAGATGGTGGAATGTGATATCATAGGCAGGACACCAAAAGGGTATGGCTGGGGAAGGGTTTCAACGTACCTTCTATGATTACTTCTACCCGAATACTTTGAGGGCCGATTAAGCCTAAGATTTCATGAGTTTGGAGCAGGGTACTCTTTCAGTCCTGGAGTATTCTTCTCGATTCACATATCTGTAGTGCTTTACACCCATTCTAGAGGGAGATTATTTATTACTAGAGAGAAAGTTTGAGGATGGTCTTAGGTAAGATATTCAGACTCAGGTGAAAAGATTCACATTGACTTCTATATCATTTATCGTTAATCAAGAACTGATCACGGAGCACAACCTGAGGGATAACAGAGCTCTAGTCTTGGGCGGTTCAACATACAGATTTGGTACTTCTTCAGATGATAGTAGGAAGCGTCACAGGGAGTCTACATGTGGAGATCCGAGTAGGCGGGACATACCTTCAAGTGTCCAAGTAGTATGCTACCAGTGTGGTAAGGTCAGGCATATGAGGCCACATTGCCTAAGAGACCCAGTGATGTGCCAATCTTGTGGAAATATGTTCCATATTCAGTGGTTCTGTCAGTTTTTATCACTGTAAACTGGTGACAGGGGTTCTTCTATGACTTCGTATTTAGGAGTAGGACCACCAGTTTCTCATCAGTCTGGGAACTGGAGATCTTTCATCCATTCAGACTGAGGTGGAGGTCGCTTCCATGGTATCCAGTTGGCAGGATTACATAGAAAATAGGGTGGATCAACTTAGGGTGGTCAGGCAGGATCACAGGTTCGTGATATAGGTCAGACTTTTATAGTGGAGTTGACCTAGTAGAAGCTGGATCCCGACCCCTCTATAGTTACAGGCAGTATTCTTATTGCCTCGATTTTAGATTCTACTCTTTTCAATATAGGGGATTCTCATAGCTTTATATTTGTCGCGGTTTTGGAGAGCCTTGGGCTATATATCTTTTCATCTGCTGATATCTTGATGTTAGACACTCTGTTGGAGACAAGAACGACTAGTGTACGCCAGTGCAAGGAGTTCCCTCCTGAGGTGGGTGGGTGTCACTTCTTTTGGGACCTCTATGTCTTAGAGATGACAGGCTATGATGTCATCCTCAGAATGGGCTGCTTAGTTCCCTTCCAGGCTGTTGTTGATTACTATTGATGTAGGGTAAGTTTTACGTCACTAAAGCACGATATGTTTCTGCATAAGGGCGAATGGGATATTTAGGCAAGCATAGCGGGACCCGACCATCATGGATTGGGAGGAGTTACAACCTATATTGCTAGTCTATATCTAGGAAACTAGGGGACTTCATAGATGGACATTCCTCTAGTAGTGGATCATTTCAGATATGTCTTTCCAGAGGATTTTTCAGGTTTTCCTCTAGAGTGAGAGGTGGAATTTTCTATTGAGCTCATTTCTGGAGCATCACTGATATCCATTCATCCTTATAGGATGGATACACCAGAGTTAAAGGATCTCAAGAAGTAGTTAGAGGAGTTATAGGGGAAGGGTTTCATCCGACCCAGTACTTCTCCTTAGATTCCACCTATCTAGTTTGAGAAGAAGGAAAATAGTATTCTTAGACATTGTGTAGATTATTGGAAGCTGAAACAGTTGATGGTCAAGAACCGATATCCCTTATCGAGGATTTATGATCTCTTTGATCAGCTTTGAGGAGCCCAAGTGTTCTCAAAGATTGAGTTGAGATCTGTTTATCATCAGTTGCGCGTTATAATATCAAATATACCTCTTACAGTCTTCTGGAGCAGGTATAATCTATATGAGTATATAGTAATTCCATTTGGTCTCAAGAACGCGCCTGAAGTTTTCATGGCATTGATGAACTGAGTGGTCCATCCATACTTTGATTTTTTTCGTGATAGTCTTCGTGGAGGATATCTTGGTGTACTCTCACACTCAACATGACCATGATACCCATATTGAGATTGTTTTGAGTACGTTGATAGAGCATCCATTATATTATAAGCTCTCAAAATGCCACTTTTGGGTGGACTAGGTTCACTTCTTGAGTCATGTTATATCAGTGATAGGAGTGTCAGTAGACCCAAAGAAACTGAGAGCAGTAGTTTCCTAGGAACAACCGAAGAACATATTTGAGGTAAAAAGTTTTCTTAGGATGACTAGTTACTAGAGACATTTCATACATGGATTTTCATGCTTAACAACACCATTGACAGACCTGACTAAAAAGGGTTTAAAGTTCTTGTGGACAGAATCTTGTGAGTCAGTATTTCATGAGCTGAAAGGGTGGTTGACTTTAGCACTGATACTAGTTTTTATATAACTGGGAATGATCTATACTATTTTTTGTGATTCTTTAGTATAGGTATGGGGGTTGTGCTTATGCACGGGGAAGGATTCATTGTGTATGGGTCTTATTAGTTGAGGCCACATGAGAGGAATTACCCGACACATGATCTCGAGTGGGATGCACTTGTTCATGCTTTACGCTGTTGGAGACATTACCTATTTGGAGATCATTTTTTTGTTTCCACTAACCACAAAAGTCTCAAGTATATCTTTACTCAGTGTGATCTAAATTTCATATAGCGAAGGTGGGTTGAGTACCTTTTGTCTTTGGATTTTGATCTCGGCTACATGCTTGGGAAAGGCAACGTTGTGGCTGATGCACTGAGAAGGGGGGCACAAATACAGGCAGTTCAGGAGGCCAGTAGTGAGTGATAGCTTATGTCTCTGTTCTTTGAGATGCATTTGGTGGTGCAAGATGGATAGGGGAAGATATTTATTTCTTTTGTAGCTATTACCTCCACTCTTCTTGATCGAGTGTGAATGAGGCAGCTATCAGATATAGAAGGCCTAATCCTACGGGAGAGTGTGTTAGGAGAGGACCCTATTCATGGATGGACCGTAGGCATGGATGAGATCTTGTGTTTTCATGGGTGCATATGGGTGTCAACTGACATACATGTGGAGCTGATACAATACATTCATTCTTCAGTTTGGGTGGTTCATCTTGGCGTCACCATGATGTATCGAGTTCTACACCATCAGTATTGGTGGCCAGGTATAAAGAGAGATGTTGCTGGGTTTTTCATGAGGTGTTCCACCAGTCAGTAGGTGAAGACATAAAATCAGCAACTAGAAGGGATTTTTCAGTAGTTACCCATTCTCGAGTGGAAGTGGAATGATGTTGTGATGGATTTCGTGACAGTTTTTTGGAGGTTGCCTTGAGGGAATGATGTTGTTTGGGTTGTCATTGATAAATTCAGGAAAGTTTCTCACTTCTTGCTAATCAAGGAGACCTTATGTGCTGATGAGTTAGAGAGGTTGTACATCAGAGAGATTATACATTTACATGGAGTTATGCACTCCATTATTTCAGATAGAGATTCCTATTTTACTTCTTGAGTCTATAATGGACTACAAAAGGATTTGGGTACACATGTACTTATGAGTACAACATACCATCCCTAGAAATATAGCCAGTCCTAGCATATGATATAGGTGTTGGAGGACATGATTCGATCATGGGTCCTAGATTTCTGAGGTTCATGGGAGAAGCGTATACCTCTTGTGGCGTTTTCCTACAATAATAGTTTTTAAGAAACTATTCATATGGCGCCATATGAGGCTTTGTACGGTAGGCCATGTCGATCAACCCTATGTTGGTTAGAAGATAGAGACAACTATTCTAGGACCTCGTCTTGTCCAGGAGAGCACAAAGTAGATATAGTTGATTCGAAAAATAATGGATACTACATAGTCGCAATAGAAGTCTTACGCTGATTGACGGAAATGACCTCTAGAGTTTGAGGTTGAGGATCTGGTTTTTTTACATGTCACACCGAAGTTTGGACATAAGAGGATTAGGAGACAAGGTAATATTTTACCAAGATACGTCGGGATGTTTGAGGTTTTGGAGAGGGTCGGGCTGGTTTCTTATCGACTGAAGTTACCTCAGAGGTATCAGGTTGTGCATGATTTCTTCCATGTTTCTCAGTTGCAGCATTACTTATCAGACCCGTCTCATGTATTTCAACCTGAGGAGGTTGAGATGGAGGTGGACACATCGTTCGAGGAGAATCCTATTCGGATTGTTGATCGTAGTGTGAAGGTTATCCATGGCCAGTCTGTTCCTCTGGTATGAGTGCTATGGCAGCATAGGCAAGTACTGTATGAGACTTGGGAGAGGGAGACCGATATACGATCACAGTGGCCAAAGCTATTCATGGATTCTTCTTCTACTCCACCTTGCTAGAGAAATTCGATGATGAATTTATTTGAGGGGGGAAGTTTATAAGAACCCACATCTTATTTTCAAGTATGTATTTCTTTTCTAGTTGTTTTTGAGAAAAAGAGGAGTTTTTGGAAATTTCAGGAGTAAACATCGTGTACTTATAAGTACACACCGTGTACTCAGTTTCCGCGAGTAGCCGTGTGTTGGCTGTGTAACAGCCGAACACATGGCCGTGTAGGGTGACATGGAGACCACATAAAGAAGAGGCTAGTTAAAGGAATTACACACTGTATACCCTTGAAGAACACATTGTGTACTTTTTTTTTATTTCATTAAACTGACCCAGGTCACATATAATAAAAAAAACGCCCTTCTTCTCCATTTGTCTCATCCAGGAGTGAACGAGACCACATATTCTTCTCTGAACCCCCGACTCACCATTTGTTCTCCGAATTTTCCACCATCTATTGTATTTGAATCACCATGATCTATTACATTCTAGGGTGATTCAAGGCCTGAGGTTCACTTATATCGATCAAACAATGCTGAGGTAGGTGGTATGTGCCTTTCCATAGTTAGTATTTGAGTTATATTTGCAAAAGTGCCCAATACCATTGTTCGGGGTATTGCGTGTTTAGGTATTTTAACCTTGTTAATTACTTCTATGAATTGTAGGTTTGAATAAAGGTTTTTGATTTTGAATAAAGTTAATTGCAATGTTATGGATGTGTTTTCCCATGCTTGTTTGATTTTGACTGTTTGGTCTAGTTTGGCCTGTTGGGCTATTTGTTTTCATTCCTGGTGTTGTTTTGATGGAGTGATTATTTATCTGATATGTTGTGCTATTCCTTGTAGCTAATTATCCAAGTAGTACTTTGAGGTTTACTTTAGCTGCTAATTATCATTTTTTTACAATTTCTTTACACGGGGCTACAATAACCTTATGTAGTGAGACCATAGGGGAAATATACATTGAGGGCTTTCCCAGAGTGTCTATTATAAGTATCATGTTTCATGACCATAAGGGGGATTGACGTTGAGTGCTACCTCAGAGTGTCTATAGATATGTTATGAGACCACATGAGGAATTGACGTTTAGTCATTCCTCAGAGTGTCTATAGTTTATCGTTAAAAGGCAATATGGGGAATTGACGGTGAGTGATTCCTAAGAAATTATTTGATTTAAATGAGACCACATGGGGAATTGATGATGATTGATTCCTCAGAGAGTCTTAATTATATCCTTATTGTTTGATAAACCAGAGGGGATAGGCTATGAGAACTTTCCCAGAGGGTTTCTTGAATGTGTAATTGGTTGGTTAAATTTTTAAATGTAAATGATTGTAATTGAAACTGTAGGACAATTTTCTTTTGACTACTTCCTTGTTTATTTATTACTTGGAATATTTCTTGCCATATATATTCACTGACTATTAGGCACATATCTTTGGGGTGCATCCTACTAGGATTCGTCTCACACCCTATTTGGGAAATGATTTTTGGCCCATACAGATTATATTGCTGCAGGTATAGATAAGGGCAAGCACCCTTCTACTTCAGGTACTTGATTGCTGTGGAGCTGGAGAGCATGGGACCAAGTTGAGGCTTTCTATGATACTGGAGTATATTTGTTTTCTTTTTTTACCTTTTTTTAGTTTTGTATTCCATCATTGTGACTTATTTGGATGTTTTCTTACACATATGTGGCTTGCATAATTTATATATGTGTTCCAGTTGTTTATTACTTTCAGTATTCTATTATTTTCTTATTGTATGGTATTAATGATTCCCCTATTGCATATTATTATTATTTCGCTATGTTATTATAAAAATGAGGGAAACTTTTCCCCACTATCACAGCCAAGGACTTCACATCTAGTCGAAAATCTCTAGAATTTGGGGAAATGCGCTTAAGGCCATGTGACCAATTAGGTACGGGACACCTCTGGGAGGAACCCCGAACCAGGATGTTACATGATTTTAAATCATAATTAAATAGATCATGCTATGCATTTCAACTAATGGAAAATTACTTTAAGAAAAGGCTTTACAAAAGATGAAATTTTTCCAAAAAATGGATTAAATAAAATAGTTACATAAAATAGTTTATGTAAATTCAGTAGGCATGTAAAGTAGTTTAAAAGCATTGACATAAATTTATATCTCAAATATAAATAACAAGAGAGAAACATGGTCGTCTTCCCAATAGATACAATAGTATTTTCTACTATAGGACTCCATACTCTATAAGTGATCACAACAATATGTGTACATATAATTCCCCTAGACACTTGTCAGAGAGGACTCGACACCATCAACTAAGGGATATGACCTGCTGCATGTATGTTTTAGAACATTGTAATAGCGTAGAGTGTGTCCAAATAACTCACCAACTATCTAAGACTTGTATGTTCTCTTTCACAATCAATGACAAGAAATTTATTTTAAGATTGATTAAAATAAAATTAAGTCTTATTCTTCCATTTCAATTCCAATTTTACATTTAAAACCAAAATTGGTTTTAGTAAAAAAAACATGCCTCTTTAACTATATAAAAACACTAGGTTTCCAGCAATACATTTTGAGCTATTTCACCATTTTGAAATCCATTCAAAACCAATTCTATAAATTTCACAATTCTTTTCCTCAACTCAATTCAAAAATTTAATTGAAATTTTTTCCATCAATACATAATTTAAATTAACCAATTTCCATAAACACACCCTAATTTAATGTAATTTGGGGTTTCCCATTTTTCATTCCAAAACAATATCCAAATCTCCTAATTCACTAGAATTGGGTTTTATCAAATTAATTGAAAACAAGTTTGAGTAATTTAATTTGAATTAGTAGTTGAAATAAATCAAGAAATACAAGGTTAATCCATTTGGATAATTTGGATGGAACCTCCTACCTCAAGGTCGTTAATGTTAGTAGTAATGATAAACCACCATTTGTGGTTCAATATTCCTCATCAAGGCCTTATTATCATAATCATTGACCCAAAAATTCTTGATGTTAATCAAGGGTTCCTAGAACCAATACAGGTTATTTTATTTCAAATGGAAATAAAATATCAAATGTGATAACATTTTCTCTATTCTGGACAATCTATGGATTATCATTTTATGTCAATGTAGGAAATTGCATGATTTATCCCCAAGAATTATTATAAACCTCATTCGATAATTTAGATCCCTAAATTAATTTGAGAACAAAGGTGGTATTCATCATAATTATTTATTATATATATATGTATATATCAAAATATCATTTTTCCATGAAATTATTGTTTAATAAAACATTGTATTTACCTATTGATAAATTCTTTAATAATTGCACTATTGTAATTTTAACAAAATTTTCTTTTGATAATACACGTAATTATCCTGATAATTTTAAATAAACCTTATCATGTGATAATTAATTTTTTTAATTATCCTTTAATAGGTTCTATAAAAATATTTTCAATAATTTCATTAAAATTATTATTTGATAATTTTTGTTAATTATCTTTTGATAATTCGATGAAATTATCAGTAGAGTAATCATCATTTTTTTTCATCCATTGATAATTTGATGAAATTTTCTTTTGATAATTTTATAAATTATATCTAGATAATTTATGTTTATCTCTTTATAAACAAAACCAATTTTCTCTTTATTTATTTTTCGTCAATGATTTTGAGAATAGAAGGAGAAACATTAACAAAAAAGAATTAAAAAAAGTAAAAAATAAAACTCACTTATTTCTCTTATACGCGGTTTGTATATAGAGGGAGAAGGTTGATCCAGGAAACAAATCAAATCCATCGGGTTCACCAATCACACACAATAGAGTCTAGGGGTCATCCAGACTTCGATAAATTGACCAACAATAAATGTGAATAGATTCAACTATTTAATAAACCCCAAATTCGGATGAATTAAAACCACAATTTTAAACACCCATTTTAATCCTCTATTTCACCGCAAATTGATGGTGGAGTCAATAGATTTTAGGTAGGGAGTTATTTCCATTAATTTTCGGTCAAAAAGTGTAAAGATTGATGGTTTAGAAAACTCCCCAGTGCATTAATGGTGGTTCTTCCCAAGTGGGACGATGAACCAACATATTTCATTTATTTAACCTAAAAATTAAATAACACCAAAAGTCTGTTGCACATGAATGTTATATCCCTTCTAAGGTAAAAAATCCATTTCAGACCCAACAGTTTCCTCAAATTTCTCAAATTATGAACATTTTGAGAAATATTAATGATTTATTATTTAAAAATCAGATTAAATAATTAATTTAAAATAATTTTTTCTTATCACAATAGATCTGTCCAAATGTATGATGCTTACAAATATTATATCCCATGTAGGGTAAACACCATGTTCCAAACCTATCAATGGTCTCAGATTTCCCATAAGACACACAGTTTGTGAGATATTTAATTATTTTTAATAATAATATAATAAATATTATTTAATAGCTTTATATAAAGAGAGAAGCATCCAAACACCCGCTGCCTTTGAATGTTATACCCTTTATAGGATAAAAACCATATTTCAGACATAATAGTGGTATCAGATTTCTCATATGACACACTATTTTGGAGTTATTCAATTATTTTGAATAAATTGCACGTGCTGAATATAATATAATTAAAAATTTTATTCCGTCTTTTCCAAGACTTTGTAGGCCTCATAATCTTATACTAACTTAGTGCCGAACCCCCAAAATATTCAGCTGAATATTCCAAGATGTTTACTAGTAGTTAAGGCCTTTAACACATTTATTAAAAATTCACTGATAAATCATTTTCTCAATTGAGATATTAATAATTCTACACAAGAGGGTTTAGGAATAACTAAAACAGTAACAGGATGTTACAAACTCCCCACCATAATAACCTTATATCCCCAAAAATCCTACGAAGAGGCTACTATGTCAAAAATATGATGCCGCTGCTCTCTCATCAGTTACTCCCTCTCCCACATCTTATGAGAATCAGAACCATGTTGTCATAGCACATAGACCAAAGGTATTGTACTCCCATGAAGTATCTTGGTCTCAAAATCAATTATCCTGACTGCCCGCTCTATCAAGGATAAATTAGTTTCAATCTCAAGATCACTCTATCTCATAACATGATATCGATCAAAGAGATACATTCATAGCTATGATACATGGAACACATTATTTATCGACATCAACTATGATGGTAGTGCTAAATGGACCTGAGATCCTAGTGCGTCCTGAAGGCCTCTCCAAAAGAGAGAAGTAAACTGAGGATCCCTATCAAAGACTATAGTAGATGGAACTCCATTCAAAAGAATAATCTCTTTCTTATAATAACATCTCAACTCCTCAACTTTGGTTGTATCTTGAATGGGTATAAAGTGAGCCAACTTGGTCAGCATATCGATCAAAACCCATATCAAATTCTTCTTCCTTTGGGTATGAGGCCACTCAACGAAAAAGTCTATTGATATTTCATCTCACTTCCAAGTAGGGACTGGAAGTGGTTAAAACCAACCCAAAAGGTTTGTAGTGCTTGAATTTCACCCATTGGAATATATAGTAATGAGAAACAAACTCATCAATGCCCTGCCTCATACCTAGCCACCCGAACATACACCTCATAATATAGAATATCTTAGTGGTTACTCGGTGCACAGCCCAATTAGAATTATGAAAATTCTCCATTACTACCTTCCTTTCCACTAATAGTACAACATAACAGTTTTGATAACACATAACAACCTATTTGGAGAATGAACACTGGGAATCGGTCTCCCTTCCCTAAAGAGAGTATCTAATTCTACAAAATTTGTCATCAAGCTGCTATTCAAGGAGAGTCATCTCGGGAAGAGTAGATATCAACTGAATGGTAGATAAAAAAACTTCATCCCCTTTCAAATGATTAAACAGATCATCAATCCATGGGAATGGATTTATGTTCTTTACTGTTACTCGATTGAGATTTTGATAATCAAAACATAAGCGAAGAGAACCGCAAGCTTTCTTGGTGAAGAGAATTGGTGCCGCCCATGGTGACACACTCGGGTGTATAAAGACTTTCTCGAGAAGATCATTTAACTTAGAATTTAGTTTTTTTTTCAGTTCAACTATAGCCATTCAGCTATTCAGTATGAGGGAATATAAATTGGATGAGTACCTGGAAATAAGTCAATAGAGAACTCAACCTCCTTTACCAGTGGAAAACTAGAGAAGTTATAAGGAAACGAATCAAGAAAATCAACGATGACTGGAGGGATATCTTCACTCATTTAATCTAGCTCTAGATAAAACGAAAACACTGATATCATTTTCCTCAACTCTAGATAAGAATATCCTGATTTGATAGACCTTTGGTCTCATTGTACTTGAAAGATAAGAGGCACGCCACTAATTTTAGTAAGATAGACCCATCGAAGTTGAAAATCAATTCAGCTTTTATTAGAAATGATCCAATCCATACTGAATATGATGTTAAGAGATTCCATGTTGAGTACCAAAACACTATAATCAAACTCGGCATCTGCTATAGAGAATATAAAAGCGGGACTATAGAGACCCTAATCTCTTTTTGTACCAAGGGGTGTAGTAATAACCATTTTAAAATATAAAATCTCCATAGGAAGGTTAAGAATATTAATGGTATGGGTTGAAATAAATGAGTGAGATGAATCAATATCAAATAGAGAAATTACTAAAGACAAAGCTATAATAATGGTACCATTCACGGTCACTGGAACCATATCAGCTTCATCTAGTGACTTTTCCATTGCGTGAAGAAGATTTTTTATGGATGTATATGGCTGTAACCATTTTTTACAAGAATCATTTGATTTACCCACAGTTTTTGGAGGTGCTGATGATCCTGTGCCACTGGGAGAAAAAGGAACTCCCGTCAACCCTAACTTTGTTGACATGTTCATCCCAACCATAATAATCCTATCCAACACATAAGCATAAGTGAGAATAATTAACAATAAAACCTCATAACAGATTTTTTTTTGAATTCACAACTTCAACCTTCAAGCATTCATCCTCTTATTAGATACAATCTCAGATGAAAACTACACCAATTCAGCAAAGAGATTTGAATACCCAATCACGGTTCTGTCATCCTGCTCAATCTGGAAAAACCCCACAGCCTTATCCAACTCCATTGACTCTGGATAGAACTAGTCAGTGAAAATAACTTTTATGTCCTCCGACTATAAGCCCACATGTTTCTTTATCATCACCATCGTGTCTCACCATCTCCCAATCCGTCCCTCCAGCACGAAGGTGTAACACTTCACTTTATCTTGTTTAGTGTCTCCATGAATTTAAATGAACATTATATCATGCCCAAAAATTCTTTATCATGTTGAGGATTAGTGGAGCCTTTGAAAAGTAGTGGTTTCTTGCAAAGGAACTCTTGAATTTTTTTGAAGAATATTCCTCTGAGAATTCATAGTTGGAGCCTGAATGAGGACTAGTGGTGGTGCCTACCCCAAAGCTTAGAAAGTAAGAACGGTCACTTCTACTAGATTTAGATCCACAATAAGATTTTCTCACAGAGGTTAAACAACCTCATCCTCCTGGATCTAATTCACACCTCCTCTAGAAGGCATGAAGTTACACAACATCATCATACAACATTGAATACATTAGGTAGTTCTCAAATAGATCAATAAGGGAAATTAATCCCAACAGAGAGAACAAAAAATATTTGGAATTCAGTTTACCCAAATCATAATAGGAAAAAATACAAGAACTAATCCAAAAGAAGTCTTTCCCTGACCACCCCTGGTGACATAAGTTTCATTGTGGTGACATAAGGCCAGAAACTCAATTGATACTACCTCCTAAGTCCCGACAAGATTTCACAAATGCATACAGACTTTAAGACAAAATCTAAACCTCCTTTGATACCATATTGTCAAGAACTAACTAGGGTACCCTGGTAACTTGATAACTGATCCAGCCATGACATATCCAAAAGGACATTCCTGATCCCCATTGACTGGAAACTAGCACCTAACATCATACAACATTTAAGTGGGAATTTTATTGCCACTAGTAAAGAGGAAATAAAAGAGACAAGACACTATGAATAATAAAAGAAAACTCCACTAGGAGTAATGTACCAGAATAAAACAAGGAACAACAAGCCCAAAGTACTATAACAAAAGTACTAAAACTGGGAAAATAGCCCTAGGTCCCAAGGGATACAACTCACCATGACTGACGCTAAACGATTGGATCCACCTCTAAGAGATTAGTTTCCCTTGATCAAACCTGGATGGAGAAAGTCTACAAAAACCTAAATTAAAAAGTAGGGTGTGAGATAAAAAGCACAATATTCTCTCACCACATATAACATATTCCAATAGTTGATTAACCAAATGAATTATTTCAATTTTTAATGATAAAAAAGTTTTTCATTTTAAAACATAATTAAACAAATCATGATATGAATTTTCAAGTGATGGAAAATTAATTTAAGAAAAGGCTTTACAAATGATGGAATATTGTTAAAATAGTGTCTTAATTAAAATAGTTACATAAAATAGTTTATGTAAATTTAGAAGGAATATAAAGTAGTTAAAAAGCATTGACATAAATTTATATCTCAAATATAAATAACAAGAAAGCAACATGATCATCATCCAAATAGGTACGATAGTATTTATGGCTATAGTAATCCACACTCTCTAAGTGATCATGAAAATATGTGTACATATACATCCTCTAAACACTAGTCATAGAGGAATCATCACCATCACCTAAGGGATGTTACCTACTGCATGTATATTTTAGATCTTTGTAATAGTGTAGAGTGTGTCAAAATAGCTCACCAACTACCGAAGGCTTGCATGTACATTTACACAATCAATGACAGAAAATTTATTTTAAGGCTACTTAAAATACAATCAAGTACCATTCTTCCATTTGAATAAAAATTTTATATTTAAAATAAAAATGAGTTTAAATAAAAAAACATGCATCTTTAACAAGATAAAACCACTAGGTTTTTATCAAAACATTTTAATCCATTTTTCCTAGTTTGAAATCTATTCAAAGTCAATTCCATAAATTTCAAAATTATTTTCCACAACTAAATTCAACAATTGAATTGAAATTGTTTCCATCAATCCATAATTTAAATTAATCTATTTCCATAAACACACCCCTATTAAATGGAATTGGGTGTTTCCTAATTTTCATGCCAAAACCATCTCCAAATCTCCCAATTCACTAGAATTGAGTTTTATCAAATTAATTGAAAACATGTTTGAGTATTTGAATTTAAACCCATAGTTTAAATAAATAAAGCAACACAAGTTTAATAAATTTGGAAAATTTGGATGGAAACACATACATAAAGGTCGGTGATGTCGGTAGAAATGATAAACCACCATTGTAGAGACCCGAGGCTTTACGTACATGGACATTACAATACTTTTGTGGAATACATAGTACATAACAAAAACACACACACAAGGATCGTAACAGTTTAGTGTCTTTGGAAACTCGAAATATAATCTTCTAATCGTGGTGAAAGATCTTCAACATCTCCCATAAAGATCTTCTTTTTTTTTCTTACCTAAAACCTTTCTTTATATCTTGGGGAAAATAAAACATAAAAGGGTGAGCTCAAATGCTCAGTAAGGGTAAACAAAATAAATATCAATCAAATCATATTCATAAGAACATAACATTTTGGAAATCTTAACCTGCAAAAGAGAGAGCATAATTTCATAACATGGGATAAATCATTGTAGTGAAATGAAATCCCAATAATAATAACTTAAAACATGAAACTTTGTGGCATACACACATAATCATAGAGAATCATTTATTATTAGTCAAGACTCATTGCCAAGACTATCTTAGTGGACAAAGTCCCTTTCTGAACCGAGTCACCCTCATTTCAGTCCTATTTCACTGAACCGGTATAACCTACCATTCCAGCCGTGTCTATCTCATGAGATATAAAATATTTACCCAATGCATTGGAGGGAGATATAGGTCCCACCCATCTCATAATGATACCATTCTTATGTGTTCCACAAAATCATAAATCATACATCATTGCATAACCCATGTAATAAAAATGGGAATCTTAAACATCATGAAATCATAAAACAATTCATATAAGATAAAGGAATTCATAAAAATATTTCCATCACAACATAATCATGTAAATGTAATAATAGGTATAGAAATAGAACCCTATATTATCTTAGATGGAAAATAATTTTGATAAAACACTTGAACTCCATTCTTGAGGAAAATATCCTTTCTACTTCAAAAACATTTTACTTTATTAACATGTCATACAATTTTAAACAAAAAGAATTTGATTAAAAATAAACTTGAAAAATTGTAAAGGAATCTTTTTGGAAATAATGTTTTAAAAATCCATTCATGCCGTATAAGTTAAAAAAAACATTCTTCTCGTACTTTTGTCGGAAAATTCAAAAAGTACCTCGTACGAAAAATGACAAAAGATTCCTTTCATATCCTTTACTAAAAACGCACCAAAGGTTAAAATTGGATTTAAAATTTTTTAGGTGGATGGAAATAATATTACATATTGAGGAAACATGGATTTGGATGATAAAATACACCCCAATAAATTTCAAATTATAAACAATCTCGGATAAAAATGAGATTGTGATATTTCCCTTACCTTAGGTCCGTTTTGCTTCGTAAGTGTCCGAACCTCCTGTATAATGATTTAAATAATGTTATTGACTTATTCTAGAATCATAATTATTTTTATGATATCATATATGGTAATTTTCTTAGCTTCTTAGTAGTAATATTTCATTGCTACTTGTTATTCGGGTGTTTATAACTTTTTGTTCTTATGCGTGTTTTGTCGAATAAATTCTTATTCTTATATTTAGGTTATAGATACCTCATTTACAGAATAGTATTAATGTAATATATATCATATTCATTCATTCAATACATTTATATAATCATTATGAAATGAAGATCATGTAGAACGAGTCGCATCACATCGTGGAGACGGTATTCCGTACGTACGCACGAGTGATGATATCGTTCCTATGATCGTGTAATTGTATTGAAGTGTATGTATATTATTTCAGAATCAGTATAAATTTATAATAGTCATATATAGTCATTATTTACACCATTATATCCATCCAAGTAAGGTGGTGGTGGAAAACAGATTACACCACGGGGTGGAGACGGTATTCCGTACGTACGCACGCGCGGTGATTTCTTTTTCCGTAGGATGGATAGACGGTGAAATAGGGTTGTTTCATACTTATAATAACATATCAGTATATGAGTGATACTGATGTTATTACTTCATAATTAAACAACTAAATAAGAAGAAGTGGAAGAAGAAATAAAGATGAATGAATCGGTAACGGACATTACCTATTCTTTGAAGTGATTTTTTGAGACCTTCTTTTAGGGCACTAAAATTGATCTTTGTAGAAGCCCAGGACCTCTAGGATGTCTCTAGGGAAGTGGAGAGGAGGAATTGGCAGGGGTTAGCCACGCTTTAAGGCTCAAAGTGGTGTGAGGAAGAGGGGGGGGGAGGTTCCCTTTTATAAGGGAGGAGAGGGGTACCTTTGGGAAAACTAAAAATATTATTTTATTATAAAGTCAAGTTCGGTTTTAAATAGCTACAAATTGATATATTTTGAATCTAAGGTGGGTATGGGTCGAAATCCTCTCATCCAATATAATTTAGACAAGTTTAGGTTCCTATTTTAACCTTATCATTTTGATTTAACATTATGTTAAATAAGTTTACTTTTACCGTGTCTTCTTGTGTTCTTATACTATAAGGTTAATAAACTTACTATATCTAGCCAAATGAACCCCAAGTTGTTTATTATTAATATATATAAGCTTATATAATTCATTTGGCCGAACCTTAGATTTTTAGGAATAAAATAACAATTAATAATATAATATTTTTTTTAAAAACTAATTTATGTCAATTTTGACACTATTTGGTACATGATTTTTATGAAATTCATAACAGAATGATAAGTTCGAACCAAGTTACTTAAACAACAATAACATGTCATATTAACCTATAAAATTAGTTTAAGTCATAAAAAGTCTCAAATTACATTTATTTGGGCATTTATAACATCAATTATGTTAATATTTTCTTAAAAAGGTAATTACTGCATCATCATTGTGTCATAAATAAATTAAATTATTTAATGTCTAAAAATTACAAATAAAATTTCATTATGTATTAAATCTATTTATATTTCTAATGAATATTTATAGTCGAATTTATCTTATGTATAACCTTATATTAAAAATATTTTAGTAAATAAACTTTGATTTTAACTCTTTTAACCCATCTTTAAATAAATTAATAATAAATGTTCTAGTCTAATCCAAGTGGGCCTAAATGGTCATATTTTATTCCTAAGTTTGTTTTTGGTCGAATTAAACTTGTCCAATAGAATTAGGACTTGTGTTAGGGTAATAATAATATCATTTCTACCCTTAATTAACCTATTTACTTTTAACCGCGGTAAAAAAAAATTAAAAGTTACTATTCACCAAAAAATTATTTTCATCTCATTGAACCACATTTTACTTACTGACATCAACCGTGTCTCTCGGATTTTTGAAATTACACTCACAGAAGCGGTAAACTTAAGTTTTATGAACAATTCAGTTTTTTTAACTACCACTTAGTGGTTTCACTATTCATCAAAAATTGAAAGTTTTCAGAAAAATACCAAAAATTAGGCCTAAGCTATATTTGATATTATGAACTCAAAAATGATGTCTATTTTACCAAATTCAAAACATATCAGTTTCATTAACTAATTTAAAAATTAATTCCCGTCGTCAAAACAAATAGCGTGTTTTTAAGAGATAACAACTATCAAAAGATTGAAACTTGTTTATAACTGGTTTAAATGTGAAATTACATCCAATGACTATCATTGTATTAAATTGTAAAAATATATTCTAAATATACTTTAAAACCACTAAAATTAATAATTTATCACTATTAATTATTTCGATTGAAAAAGTTGTTTTTAATTAAAATTTAGTAATTTCCACTATTCATCAAAATATGAAAGTTATCCGAAAATTACCAAAATTTCACCCTAAGCTAATTTCGATATACCGAATCCAAAAATGAAGTCCATTTTGAAAAATAAAATTTACAAAATTTCAAAAAGTGTTTATTACTATTCATAACGGCTAGTTTTAATAATATTTTAATAGCATATCGTTGTTTAGTGAAACTCGGTATTGCGTACTTCACACGCTATCGAGGAAGGTCGTGATTGCGTGTAATGCAAGGAAAGTCAAGGATGCGTGTTGTGCAAGCTCCTTTTGGTGTAGCGTACAACACAAGTCATGAAATTAAAAAGAATATTTTTCATAAAATCTTGGGGTGTTACATTCTACCCCCTTAAAAATAAATTTCGCCCCCAAAATTCGTCGTGGTTATAAATGGTTTACTATTTGAAATTTTCTTTAATAGAAACCCACATCGTAAAAAGGAATACCAAAACCAATCTTTAAAAACAAAAGTATGAAACGTAACGGTTACCCAAATAAACTAATCATTGGGTTTCCACATAGGTGAAAATATGGATATGGAAGAGAAATCTAACCATCATGTTCTGATGGAGAGTGGTAGAGAACATGGCTATGGAAAATCCAGCAATCACAAAGCCATAAATTTGTAATTATCTAAGGTACAATCTGATTCATCCGATATAAGAGCACTAGGACAACATTTTTGGTTTTCAAGATCATTTCCCTAAAGTTGATGAAATTGGAATACTTTCGTGATTTTGGTATAGTCTCACTGTTTTTCATTCTTTGGACAATTTCCACTCCATCTCTTAAAGAAATGAAGTTGAATTTTTCATTCGTGATGTGTTAGCAGATCATGTGATAGAATGATGGGTCATTCCATCTGTCTCAAACAAAAGGTTAGAAAAGTTATCAAAAAAATACATAAGTCCATCTATAGTGAGATTCATCATATATGGTTCCTAAAATGGAGTTATACTTCATATATCATACTGCTTAATATAATAAAACTAGTTTCTACTGAACAGGGACTTGCTGTAGGTCAGTGGTAGGCGATAAAGGCCAGTCGCACTTCGGTTGTGGGTTCGATTCCCACAGCCTTGTCCGATGCGATGGGCTGTCGCCCGTCCTGCAGGTTGTCCTTTTTCTAAAACTATATTACTATAACATCCCATCAATAATATTGTAAAAATACTAACTTATGTCCAACATAATCCATTCCAATATTTAGGCTTATCTAAAATACTTCGGTCCAAGATCATAGTATAAAGAAAACGATTACTTTAAATATTGTTAACCAAGCATGTGAATACCATCATTTATCCCCCATATATCTTGTTGGTCACATTCCAATCATGCGAATAGCTTAATCATGTATTCTCTTTAAAAATGAATACCCATTAAACCTTAGTGAAAACATGAATGCTGTAAAAAGTTAACTCTTTCCACATACCAAAATCCAAAAATTCTATATACTCAAACCATGATATAACCTTCTCCTTATATCAGTCAAGAGCTCATGAATACTATCAAACATTTAATTTTCTCCTTATCCCTTCATTATGCACATATCATCTACATTCCAAAAATATCTGAATAACCTTTCATGGATACTGGTACCATTAATCATACACTTTCAAAACTCAAGGAAAGACAACAGTGTAACAATCCTTAGATGTCTCTTTATTCCATAGTACCATGAGATTACTTATACAACATTACACATGATAAACATGTAATCATTCCACTACCTTCTTAAACCATTGACCGAGCTTCAACAATTCTTTCAACTCACATATCATTTGTAGTCTCTTCATCATCAACAACATAAATACTAGTCATACGACCATACTGATTCTCTTCATGAGACTTTCCCTTAGGGCATTGGTTTGCATAATGCCCGTACAATCAACATTTAAAACATTTAACCATTGTTGATGTCGTAGAAATACCATTATCCTCATCCCTGGTGTTAACTGAACCTTTTCCTTTGCACTTACTAGCTTTGTGTCCTTCTTTTCCACACCCAAAGCATCTTCCAGTTCCTTGAAACATTCTCCTTGATGCCTCTTCCCACATGATTTACATAGGGGAAATTGAACTTTCTTTCCCCTATGATCATCATGAAACTCCATCTTTCTCTTATTAGCCGATTCAGGAAACTTACCAAATTTTACTTTATTGATCATATTATGAGATTGCTGATTCGGCATAATAATGATTTTTGGACTTCCAAATCCCATTTCATTTGGTTGCTCATGAAGAATATCATTCCATTGTCCATCATATCCTCCATTATCGTGAATCATCTTGTTTCCAGCAATTTCCTAAAACCCGAAAAGAATTGTGTGAGAGGAAAAATCATAATAAAGGGAGAGAAACTTTAATATCTAACATCTTTGGTTTAATCTAATATCGTTACCACAATTCTAGGACTATATCATATATGTATACTTATCCTTTGGGATATCCCTAGAAATACCTTAGAAATATCTCTAGGGATCTCACTAACATTTTCACATCCTAGTTTCCAAAGGTTGACTAAACCTTTCCTCTGATACCAACTGTAGAGACCCGAGGCTTGACGTACATGGACATTACATTACTTTTGCGGAATACTTAGTACATAACAAAAACACACACACAAGGATCGTAATAGTTTAGTGTCTTTGGAAACTCAGAATATAATCTTCTAATCGTGGTGAAAGATATTCAACATCTCCCATAAAGATCTTTTTTTTTCTTACCTAAAACCTTTCTTTATATCCTGGGGAAAAGAAAACATAAAATGGTGAGCTCAAATTCTCAGTAAGGGTAAACAAAAGAAATATCAATCACATCATATTCATAAGAACACAACATTTTGGAAATCTTAACCTGCAAAAGAGAGAGCATAATTTCATAACATGGGATAAATCATAGTAGTGAAATGAAATCCCAATAATCATAACATAAAACATGAAACTTTGTAGAATACACACATAATCATAGAGAATCATTTCTTATTAGTCAAGACTCATTGCCAAGACTATCTTAGTGTACAAAGTCCCTTTCTGAACCGAGTCACCCTCGTTTCAGTCCTGTTTCACTGAACCGGTATAACCTACCATTTCAGCCATGTCTATCTCATGAGATATAAAATATTTACCCAATACATTGGAGGGAGATATAGGTCCCACCCATCTCATAATGATACCATTCTTATGTGTGCCACAAAATCATAAATCATACATCATTGCATAACCCATGTAATAAAAATGGGAATCTTAAACATCATGACATCATAAAAAAATTAATATAAGATAAAGGAATTCATAAAAATATTTCCATCACAACATAATCATGTAAATGTAATAATAGGGATAGAAACAGAACCCTATATTATCTTAGATGGAAAATAATTTTGATAAAACACTTGAACTCCATTCTTGAGGAAAGTATCCTTTCTACTTCAAAAACATTTTCCTTTCTTAACATGTCATACAATTTTAAACAAAAAGAAGTTGATTAAAAATAAACTTGAAAAATTGTAAAGGAAGCCTCTTGGAAATAATGTTTTAAAAATCCATTCATGCCGTATAAGTTAAAAAAACATTCTTCTCATACTTTTGTCGGAAAAGTCAAAAAGTACCTCGTACGAAAAACGACAAAAGATTTCTTTCATATCCTTTACTAAAAACTCACCAAAGGTTAAAATTTGATTTAATCAATTGTAGGTGGATGGAAATAATATTACATATTGAGGAAACATGGATTTGGATGATAAAATACACCCCAATAAATTTCAAATTATAAACAATCTCGGATAAAAATTAGATTGTGATATTTACCTTACCTTAGGTCCATTTTGCTTTTTAAGTGTCCGAACCACCTGTATAATGATTTAAATAATGTTATTGACTTATTTCAGAATCATACTTATTTTTATGATACCATATATGGTCATTTTCTTAGCTTCTTAGTAGTAATATTTCATTGCTACTTGTTATTCGGGTGTTTATAACTTTTTGTTCTTATGCGTGTTTTGTCGAATAAATTCTTATTCTTATATTTAGGTTATAGATAACTCATTTCAAGAATGGTATTAGTGTAATATATATCATATTCATTCATTCAATTCATTTATATAATCATTATGAAATTAAGATCATGTAGAACGAGTCGCATCACATCGTGGAGACGGTATTCCGTACGTATGCACGAGTGATGATATCGTTCCTATGATTGTGTAATTGTATTGGAGTGTATGTATACTATTTAAGAATCATTATCACTTTATAATAGTTATATATAGTCATTATTTACACCATTATAACCATCCAAGTAAGGTGGTGGTGGAAAATAGATTACACCACGGCGTGGAGACGGTATTCCGTACGTACGCACGCGCGGTGATTTCTTTTTCCGTAGGATGGATAGATGGTGAAATAGGGTTGTTTCATACATATAATAACATATCAGTATATTAGTGATACTGATGTTATTACTTCATAATGAAACAACTAAAGAAGAAGAAGTGGAAGAAGAAATAAAGATGAAAGAATCGGTAACGGACATTACCTCTTCTTTGAAGTGCTTCTTTGAGACCTTCTTTTAGGGCACTAAAATTGGTCTTTGAAGAAGACCAGGACCTATAGGATGTCTCTAGGGAAGTGTAGATGAGGAATTGGCAGGGGTTAGCCAAGCTTGAAGGCTCAAAGTGGTGTGAGGAAGAGGGGGAGGAGGTGCCCTTTTATAAGGGAGGAGGGAGGTACCTTTGGGGAAACTAAAAATATTATTATATTATAAAGTCAAGTTCGGTTTTAAATAGCTCCAAATTGATATATTTCGAAGATAAGGTGGGGATGGGTCGAAATACTCTCATCCAATAGAATTTAGACAAGTTTAGGTTCCTATTTTAACCTTATCATTTAGATTTAACATTAAGTTAAATAAGTTTACTTTTACCGTGTCTTCTTGTGTTCTTATACTATAAGGTTAATAAACATACTATATCAAGCCAAACGAAACACAAGTTGTTTATTATTAATATATATAACCTTTTATAAGTCATTTGACCGAAACTTAGATTTTTAGGAATAAAATAACAATTAATAATATAATATTTGTTTTAAAAACTAATTTATGTCAAATTTGACACTATTTGGATCATGATTTTTATGAAATTCATAACAGACTGATAAGTTCGAAAAATGTTACTTAAATCAACAATAACATGTCATATTAACCTATAAAATTAGTTTATGTCATAAAAAGTCTCAAATTACATTTATTTGGGCATTTATAACATCAATTATGTTAATATTTTCTTAAAAAGGTAATTACTGCACCATCGTTCTGTCATAAATAAATTAAATTATTTAATGTCTAAAAATTAAAATTAAAATATCATTATGTATGAATTTTTTTATCTTTCTAATGAATATTTATAGTCTAATTTATCTTATGTATAACCCCATATTAAAAATGTTTTAGTAAATAAACTTTGATTTTAACTCTTTTAACCCTTCTTTAAATAAATTAATAATAAATGTCCTAATCAAATCCAAGTGGGCCTATATGGTCATATTTTATTCCTAAGTTTGTTTTTGGTCGAATTACACTTGTCCAATAGAATTAGGACATGTGTTAGGGTAATAATAATATCATTTATACTCTTAATTACCCTATTTACTTTTAACCGTGGTAAAAAAAAAGTAAAAAGTTACTATTCACCAAAAAATTATTTTCATCTAATTGAACCACATTCTACTTACTGAAATCAACCGTGTCTCTCGGATTTTTGAAATTCCACTCACAGAAGTGGTAAAATTAAGTTTTATAAACAATTCAGTTTTTTTAACTACCACTTAGTGGTTTCACTATTCATCAAAAATTGAAAGTTTTCAGAAAAATACCAAAAATTAGTCCTAAGCTATATTTGATATTATGAACTCAAAAATGATGTCTATTTTACCAAATTCAAAACATATTAGTTTCATTAACTAATTTAAAAATTAATTACCGTCGTCAAAACAAATAGCGTGTTTTTAAGAGATAATAACTATCAAAAGATTGAAACTTATTTATAACTGTTTTAAATGTGAAATTACATCCAATTACCATCATTGTATTAAATTGTAAAAATATATACTAAATTTACTTTAAAACCACTAAAATTAATAATTTATCACTATTAATTATTTCGATTGAAAAATTTGTTTTTAATTAAAATTTAGTAATTTCCACTATTCATCAAAATATGAATGTTATCCGAAAATTACCAAAATTTCACCCTAAGCTAATTTCGATATTCCGAATCCAAAAATGAAGTCCATTTTGAAAAACAAAATTTAAAAAATTTCAAAAAGTGTTTATTACTATTCATAACAGCTAGTTTTAATAATATTTTAATAGCATATCGTTGTTTAGTGAAACTCGGTATTGCGTACTACACACGCTATCGAGGAAGGTCGTGATTGCATGTAATGTAAGGCAAGTCAAGGATGCGTGTTGTGCAAGCTCCTTTTGGTGTAGCGTACAACACAAGACATGAAATTAAAAAGAATATTTTTCATAAAATCTTGGGGTGTTACAACCATGTGTGGCTCAATATGCATCCTCACGGCCTTATTATCTTAGTCATCAAACCAAAAAATGATCGATGTTCGTCAAAGGTTCCTAGAACCAATACAAGTTATATTATCTCAAAAGGAAATAAAATATAAAAAGAGATAAAATTTTCTGTAACACCCCGAGATTTTATGAAGAATATTATTTTTAATTTCATTAATGTCTTGTGTTGTATGCTACACCAAAAGGAGCTTGCACACCACACATCCTTGACTTGCCTTTCATTATACACAATCGCGACCTTCCTTGATAGCGTGTGCAGTACGCAATACCGAGTTTCACTAAACAACGATATGGTATTAAAATATTATTAAAACTAGCCGTTATGAATAGTAATAACCACTTTTTGAAATTTTTTAAATTTTATTTTTCAAAACAGACTTCATTTTTGGATTCGGAATATCGAAATTAGCTTAGGGTGAAATTTTGGTAATTTTCGGATAACTTTCATATTTTGATGAATAGTAGAAATTACTAAATTTTAATTAAAAACAAATTTTTCAATCGAAATAATTAATAGTGATAAATTATTAATTTTAGTGGTTTTAAAGTATATTTAGAATATATTTTTACAATTTAATACAATGATGGTCATTTGATGTAATTTTACATTTAAACCAGTTATAAACAAGTTTCAATCTTTTGATAGTTATTATCTCTTAAAAACACGCTATTTGTTTTGACGATGGGAATTAATTTTTAAATTATTTAATGCAACTGATATGTTTTGAATTTGGTAAAATAGACATCATTTTTGAGTTTATAATATCAAATATATCTTAGGCCTAATTTTTGGTATTTTTCTAAAAACTTTCAATTTTTGATGAATAGTGAAACCACTAAGTGGTAGTTAAAAAAACTGAATTGTTCATAAAACTAAATTTTACCGCCTCTGTGAGTGGAATTTCAAAAATCAGAGAGACACGGTTGATGTAAGTAAGTAAAATGTGGTTCAATGAGATGAAAATAATTTTTTGGTGAATAGTAAGTTTTTACTTTTTTTACCACGGTTAAAAGTAAATAGGGTAATTAAGGGTAGAAATGATATTATTATTACGCTAACACATGTCCTAATTCTATTGGACAAGTGTAATTCGACCAAAAACAAACTTAGGAATAAAATATGACCATTTAGGCCCACTTGGATTAGATTAGGATATTTATTATTAATTTATTTAGAGAAGGGTTAAATGAGTTAAAATCAAAGTTTATTTACTAAAACATTTTTAATATGGGGTTATAAATACGATAAATTCGACTATAAATATTAATTAGAAAGATAAAAAGATTTAATACATAATGGTATTTTATTTTTAATTTTTAGACATTAAATAATTTAATTTATTTATCACACAACGATGATGCAGTAATTATTTTATTAATGAAATATTGACATAATTAATGTTATAAATACCCAAATAAATATAATTTGAGACTTTTTATGAATTCCACTAATTTTCTAGGTTAATATGACATGTTAGTATTGATTTAATTAACTTTGTTCGAACTTATAAATCTGTTATGATTTTCACAAAAATCAATTACTAAATAGTGTCAAAATTGACATAAAATAGTTTTTAAAACAAATATTATATTATTAATTGTTATTTTATTCCTAAAAATATAAGGTTGGGCAAAATGACATAAATAAGGTTATATATATTAATAATAAACAACTTTAGGTTCTTTTGGCTTCTTATAGTAAGTTTATTAACCTTATAGTGTAAGAACACAAGAAGACACGGTAAAAGTAAAATTATTTAACTTAATGTTAAATCTAAATGATAAGGTTAAAATAGGAACCTAAACTTGTCTAAATTCTATTGGATGAGATTATTTAGACCCATCCCCACCTTAGACTCGAAATAAATCAATTTGGAGCTATTTAAAACCGAACATGACTTTATAATAAAATAATATTTTTAGTTTTTCCAAAGGAGCCCCTCTCCTCCCTTATAAAAGGGAACCTCCTCCATCTCTTCCTCACATAACTTTGAGCCTTCAAGCTCGGCCAAACCCTGAAAAATTCTCTTCTCCACTTCCCTAGAAACATCCTAGAGGTTTTGGTCTTCTTCAAAGACCCATTTTAGTTCCGTAAAAGGAGGTCTCAAAGAAGCACTTCAAAGAAGAGGTAATGTCCGTTACCGATTCTTTCATCTTTATTTCTTCTTCCACTTATTCTTCTTAGGTTGTTTCATTATGAAGTAATAACATCAGTATCACTCATATACTGATATGTTATTATAAGTATGAAACAACCCTATTTCACCATCTATCCATCCTACGGAAAAAGAAATCCCCGCGCATGCGTACGTACGAAATACCGTCTCCACGCCGTGGTGTAATCTATTTTCCACCACCACCTTACATGGATGGGTATAATCGTGTAAATAATAACTATACATAGTTATTAGAACATCATATTGATTCTGATATATTGTATCATCCACTCCAATTCAATTCAATAATTATGGAAACGATATCATCGCTCGTGCGTACGTACGGACTACCGTCTCCACGACGCGACGAGATTCATTCTCCATGTTAACCATTTAAGAATGATTATAAAGTATATATAATAAATAATAATGAAATATATGACATTATAAAGCTACTTGATTTATGTATATATATATGCCATCTACTTAATTCCATTCAACTCAATAAGGAAATGAAAACAGCGTTCATGCGTACGTACGGCCTACCGTCTCCATGAACGGTGTATTTATTTCCATTTACTAATTTATTATATATATGTATATTCTGAATATATATTATATATAAATCATGTTTTATATTCTGGAATTATGTAATTATGATCTAAGCAATCATATGAATAATTACAAGTCAAAACACGGACGACAAATGAAACAATTTTACCCAAAATTCTCTTTAACATAGAATTTACAAAAGAAAGGGTAATATAAAGTCATAAGTGAACCATATATGATATCATAACAATGAGTATTATTCTAGAATAAGTCAATGACATTATTTAAATCATTATACAGGAGGTTCGGACACCTACGAAGAAAATCGGACCTAAGGTAAGGGAAATATCACAATCTCATTTTTATCCGAGATTGTTTATACTTTGGTATTTACTGGGGTGTATTTTATCATCCACATCCATGTTTCCTAAATATGTAATATTTATATCCTTCTACAATAGTTTATATCCAATTTTACCCTTCGGTGAGTTTTTAGTAAAAGATATGAAATGAATCTTTTGTCGTTTTTCGTACGAGGTACTTTTTTGACTTTTCCGAAAAAAGTACGAAGAATGTTTTTTTAACTTATACGAAATGAATGGATTTTTAAAACATTATTTCTAAGAATATTCCTTTACAAGTTTTCAAGTTTATTTTTAATCAACTTCTTTTAGTTTAAAATTGTATGACATGTTAATAAAGGAAAAAATGTTTTTGAAGAAGAAAGGATATTTTCCTCAAGAATGGAGTTCAAGTGTTTTATCAAAATTATTTTCCATATAAGATAATAAAGGGTTCTGTTTTTATCCCTATTATTACATTGATTTGATTATGTTGTGATGGAATTATTTTTATGAATTCCTTTATCTTATATGAATTGTTTTATGATGTCACGATGTTTAAGATTCCCATTTTTATTACATGGGTTATGCAATGATGTATGATTTATGATTTTGTGGCACACATAAGAATGATATCATTATGAGATGGGTGGGACCTATATCTCCCTCCAATGAATTGGGTAAAGATTTTATATCTCATGAGATAGACATGGCTAGAACGGTAGGTTTTACTGGTTCTGTGAAACAGGACTGAAACGAGGGTGACTCGGTTCAGAAAGGGACTTTGTCCACTAAGATAGTCTTGACAATGAGTCTTGACTAACAAGAAATGATTCTCTATGATTATGTGTGTATGCCACAAAGTTTCATGTTTTATGTAATGATTATTGTGATTACAATTCACTGCCATGATTTATCCTATGTTATGAAATTATGCTCTCTTTTGCAGGTTAAGATTTCCAAAATGTTATGTTATTATGAATATGATGTGATTGATATTTCTTTTGTTTACCCTTACTGAGCATTTGAGCTCACCCTTTTATGTTTTATTTTCCCCAGGATATAAAGAAAGGTTTTATGTAAAAAAAGGAAGATCTTTATCGGAGATGTTGAAGATCTTTCACTACGATTAGAAGATTATATTCTGAGTTTCCAAAGACACTAAACTATTACGATCCTTGTGTGTGTGTTTTGGTTATGTACTAAGTATTCCGCAAAAGTAATGTAATGTCCATGTACGTCAAGTTTCGGGTATCTACAGTTGGTATCATAGGAAAGGTTTATTCAGCCTTTGGAAACTAGGATGCGAGAACTTTAGTGAGATCCCTAGAGATATTTCTAAGGTATGTCTAGGGATGTCTCTAAGGTTAAGTCTACGTATAGGTTATAATCCTAGAATTGCGCTAATGATCTTAGAATTTAACCTAAGATGTTAGATATTGAGGGTACTCCCCTTTTATTATGTTGTTTTCCCTAGCATGATTTTTGCCTCTCACACTATTCTTTTTGGGTTTTAGACGATGGCTGGAGCCTGAAGGAACCGTGTTGATCAATGTAATGGACAATGCAATGATTGTCCTCCTGAACAAACAAGTGTTATGGAAGATGGAGTGCAAAATCTTATTGTTATACTTACACAAGCTATGAATGATTCTGGACTTCCAAATGAGCAGATAAGGGAACAATATTCTATTGAGTCCTTCATGAGGTAACGTCCACCTTCTTTCAGTGGGTCTTCTGATCCACTTGTTGCTGAACAATGGATCAGTACCACTGAAAAGATATTTTCAGTTCTTCAATGTTCTAAACATGATAAAGTCATCTTAACAGTCTATCGTTTGGAAGGTGAAGCTGATCAATGGTGGAATCTTATCAAGAATACGAGGACAAGAGATGAAATTGAGTCCATGGAATGAGATGAGTTCAAGAACTTGTTTTACAGTAAGTACTTCCCTCGTATTCTTCGAACAAAGATGGAAAAGGAGTTTCTTGAGCTGAAGCAGAAGGATGATGAATCTGTTGGTATATACGAAGCGAATTTTACAAGACTTGCAAGGTATGCATCTGGCATTATCATCCAACCTGAAAGTAAAGTTGATCGATTTTTCAGTGGCTTAAAACCAAGTCTTCGAATGGCATTATCTATAACAGACTTTAGTAGCTATGAAGAAATTGTGCGTTGTGCTATCAAGGTAGAAATGGAAGTTGGTGTTACATATCCATCTCATGGTTTTGACAAGAAATGAAAGATGGAGTTCAAGGAGAAATCTCAGAATAATGGTGAAAAAAAGATGAATGTTTCCTTATGCTCAAAGTGTGGAAAGAAGCATGGTGGAGATTGTCTTAAAAGGACTAGAAAATGTTTTAAGTGTGGAAAAGAAGGTCATCGAGAAGCTGAGTGTCGAAGTAATGGAAAAAGGGTTTCTAATGATGTGAATAAATCAAAGATTGCAGAGAATGCACCACCAACACTTCAATGCTTCAAGTGCAAGGAAATGGGGCATTATGCAAATAAATGCCCTAATCCAAGGGTTAGTGATGATCAACATGAGCAACCACTTAAGGCAAAGGACAAAGGGAAGTCACATGCGATCACTATTGGCGATGTTGAATATGACAACGATGTGGTGGAATGATTAAGTGTTTATGTAATGGGATTCCAAAATAGTGTTGTATATAGTATCGTGGAATATTGGAATATTTATGTATTGGTCTATTGTGGTTTTCAATAATTTTATGGTACCAGTAACCATGGAAAGTGATTGAGATATTTTTGGAAAAAGAATGATATGCGCATAATGAATGGAAAACGAGAAAATGAAATATTTGACAGTATTCATGAGCTCATGATTGATATAAGGACTAAGTGATATCATGGTTTGAGTATATAGAATTTTGAGGATTTTGGTATGTGGAAGGTGTTAAATTTTAACTGCATTCATGTTTTCACTAAGGTTCTATGGGTATTCAAGAGAATACATGATTAAAGACTTTGAATTTTTGGAATGTGACCAACAAAACATATCTTATGATATATGGGGATCAACAATGGTATTAAATCTCTGGTAATCATTTTCACTATGTTATGAGAGTGGACTGCAGTATTATGGATAAGCCTAAAGATTGGAATGGATTATGTTGGACATAAGTAAGTATTGTTTAAGGATAGAAGTTTTTTCGATATTATTGATGAGATGTTATAGTAATATAGTTTTAGAAAAAGGACAACCAGCAGGACGGGCGACAACCCATCGCGTCGGACAAGACTATTGGAATCGAACCCACAACCGAAGTGCGACTGGCCTTTATCACCTACCACTGGCCTACAGGAAGTCCCTGGTTAGTAGAAACTAGTTTAATTTTATTAAGCGGTATGATATATGAAGTATAAGTTCATTTTTGGAACCATATACGATTAACCATAAGATGGACTTATAACTTTTGTTAACCTTTTGTTTGAAAGAGATGGAATGACCCATCATTCTATCACATGATCTGCTAACACATCACGAATGACAAATTCAAATTCATTTCATTAAGAGATGAAGTGGAAATTTTCCAATGAACGATAAACGGTGAGACTATACCAAAATCACGAAAGTATTTCTTCTAATTCCAATTTCATCAACTTTAGGGAAATGATCTTGAAAACCAAAAATGTTGTCTTAGTGCTCTTATATCTGATGAATCATATGGTACCTTATATCGTCACAAAATTATGGCTTTGTGATTGCTATCTTTTCCATAGCCATGTTATCTACCACTCTCCATCAGAACATGATGGTTAGATTTCTCTTCCATATCCATATTTTCACCTATGTGGAAACCCAGTGATTAGTTTATTTGGGTAACCGTTATGTTTCATACTTTTGTTTTTAAAGATTGGTTTTGGTATTCATTTTTACGATGTGGGTTTCGATTAAAGAAACTTTCGAATAGTAAACCATTTATAACCCCGACGAATTTTGAGGGCGAAATTCATTTTAAGGGGGGTAGAATGTAACACCCCGAGATTTTATGAAAAATATTCTTTTTAATTTCATTAATGTCTTGTGTTGTACGCTACACCAAAAGGATCTTTCAAAACACACATCCTTGACTTTCCTTTCATTACACACAATCACGACCTTCCTTGATAGCGTGTGTAGTACGCAATACCGAGTTTCACTAAACAACGATATGCTATTAAAATATTATTAAAACTAGCCGTTATGAATAGTAATAACCACTTTTTGAAATTTTGTAAATTTTATTTTTCAAAATGGACTTCATTTTTGGATTCGGAATATCGAAATTAGCTTAGGGTTAAATTTTTGTAATTTTCGGATAACTTTCATATTTTGATGAATAGTGGAAATTACTAAATTTTAATTAAAAACAACTTTTTCAATCGAAATAATTAATAGTGATAAATTATTAATTTTAGTGGTTTTAAAGTATATTTAGAATATATTTTTACAATTTAATACAATGATGGTCATTGGATGTAATTTCACATTTAAACCAGTTATAAACAAGTTTCAATCTTTTGATAGTTATTATCTCTTAAAAACATCCTATTTGTTTGGACGACGGGAATTAATTTTTAAATTAGTTAATTCAACTGATATGTTTTGAATTTGGTAAAATAGACATAATTTTTGAGTTCATAATATCAAATATAGCTTAGTCCTAATTTTTGGTATTTTTCTGAAAACTTTCAATTTTTGATGAATAGTGAAACCACTAAGTGGTAGTTAAAAAATCTGAATTGTTCATAAAACTTAATTTTACCGCTTCTGTGAGTGGAATTTCAAAAATCCGAGAGACATGGTTGATGTCAGTAAGTAAAATGTGGTTCAATGAGATGAAAATAATTTTTTGGTGAATAGTAACTTTTTACTTTTTTTTACCACGGTTAAAAGTAAATAGGGTAATTAAGGGTAGAAATGATATTATTATACCCTAACACATGTCCTAATTCTATTGGACAAGTGTAATTCGACAAAAAAAACTTAGGAATAAAATATGACCATTTAGGCCCACTTGGATTAGATTAGGACATTTATTATTAATTTATTTAAAGAAGGGTTAAATGAGTTAAAATCAATGTTTATTTACTAAAATATTTTTAATATGGGGTTATACATAAGATAAATTCGACTATAAATATTAATTATAAAGATAAAAAGATTTACTACATAATGGTATTTTATTTGTAATTTTTAGACATTAAATAATTTAATTTATTTATGACACAACGATGATGCAGTAATTATCTTATTAATGAAATATTGACATAATTGATGTTATAAATACCCAAATAAATATAATTTTAGACTTTTTATGAATTACACTAATTTTATAGGTTAATATGACATTTTATTATTGATTTAATTAACTTTTTTCGAACTTATCATTCTGTTATGTTTTTCACAAAAATCAATTACTAAATAGTGTCAAAATTGACATAAAATAGTTTTTAAAACAAATATTATATTATTAATTGTTATTTTATTCCTAAAAATCTAAGGTTCGGCCAAATGACTTAGATAATGTTATATATATTAATAATAAACAACTTGGGGTTCGTTTGGCTTCTTATAGTAAGTTTATTAACCTTATAGTGTAAGAACACAAGAAGACACAGTAAAAGTAAAATTATTTAACTTAATGTTAAATCTAAATGATAAGGTTAAAATAGGTACCTAAACTTGTCTAAATTCTATTTTATGAGAGTATTTCGACCCATCCCCACCTTAGCCTCAAAATAAATCAATTTGGAGCTATTTAAAACCGAAAATGACTTTATAATAAAATAATATTTTTAGTTTTTCCAAAGGAGCCCCTCTCCTCCCTTATAAAAGGGCACCTCCTCCCTCTCTTCCTCGCACAACTTTGAGCCTTCATGCTCGGAAAACCCCTGACAAATTATCTTCTCCACTTCCCTAGAAACATTCTAGAGGTTCTGGTCTTCTTCAAAGACCCATTTTAGTGCCCTAAAAGGAGGTCTCAAAGAAGCACTTCAAAGAAGAGGTAATGTCCGTTACCGATTATTTCATCTTTATTTCTTCTTCCACTTCTTCTTCTTAGGTTGTTTCATTATGAAGTAATAACATAAGTATCACTCATATACTGATATGTTATTATAAGTATGAAACAACCCTATTTCACCATCTATCCATCCTACGGAAAAAGAAATCACCGCGCGTGCGTACGTACGAAATACCGTCTCCACGCCGTGGTGTAATCTATTTTCCACCACCACCTTACATGGATGGGTATAATGGTGTAAAGAATAACTATAAATAGTTATTATAACATCATATTGATTCTGATATATTGTATCATCCACTCCAATTCAATTCAATAATTATGGAAACGATATCATCGCTCGTGCGTACGTACGAACTACCGTCTCCACGACGCGATGAGATTCATTCTCCATGTTAACCATTTAAGAATTATTATAAAGTATATATAAGAAATAATAATGAAATATATGACATTATAAAGCTATTGTATTTATGTATATATGTATGTCATCTACTTAATTCTATTCAACTCAATAAGGAAACGAAAACAGCGTTCATGCGTACGTACGGCCTACCATCTCCATGAACGGTGTGTTTCTTTCCATTTAATAATTTATTATATTTATGTATATTCTGAATATATATTATATATAAATCATGTTTTATATTCTGGAAGTAAGTAATTATGATCTAAGCAATCATATGAATAATTACAAGTCAAAACACGGATGACAAATGATACAATTTTACCCAAAATGCTCTTTAACATAGAATTTACAAAAGAAAGGGTAATATAAAGTCATAAGTGAACCATATATGATATCATAACAATGAGTATTATTCTAGAATAAGTCAATGACATTATTTAAATCATTATACAGGAGGTTCGGACACCTACGAAGAAAATCGGACCTAAGGTAAGGGAAATATCACAATCTCATTTTTATCCGAGATTGTTTATACTTTGGTATTTACTGGGGTGTATTTTATCATCCACATCCATGTTTCCTCAATATGAAATATTTATATACTTCTACAATAGTTTATATCCAATTTTACCCTTCGGTGAGTTTTTAGTAAAAGATATGAAAGGAATCTTTTGTTGTTTTTCGTACGAGGTACTTTTTTGACTTTTTCGACAAAAGTACGAAGAATGTTTTTTTTAACTTATACGACATGAATGGATTTTTTAAAAATTATTTCTAAGAAGCTTCTTTTACAAGTTTTCAAGTTTATTTTTAATAAACTTCTTTTAGTTTAAAATTGTATGACATGTTAAGAAAGGAAAAAATGTTTTTGAAGAAGAAAGGATATTTTCCTCAAGAATGGAGTTCAAGTGTTTTATCAAAATTATTTTCCATCTAAGATAATAAAGGGTTCTGTTTTTATCCCTATTATTACATTGATTTGATTATGTTGTGATGGAATTATTTTTATGAATTCCTTTATCTTATATGAATTGTTTTATGATGTCATGATGTTTAATATTCCCATTTGTATTACATGGGTTATGCAATGATGTATGATTTATGATTTTGTGGCACACATAAGAATGGTATCATTATGAGATGGGTGGGACCTATATCTCCCTCCAATGCATTGGGTAAAGATTTTATATCTCATGAGGTAGAAATGGCTGGAACGGTAGGTAATACCGGTTCAATGAAACAGGACTGAAACGAGGGTGACTCGGTTCAGAAAGGGACTTTGTCCACTAAGATAGTCTTGCCAATGAGTCTTGACTAACAAGAAATGATTCTCTATGATTATGTGTGTATTCCAAAAAGTTTCATGTTTTAAGTTATGATTATTGTGATTACATTTCACTACCATGATTTATCCCATGTTATGAAATTATGCTCTCTTTTGCAGGTTAAGATTTCCAAAATGTTATGTTCTTATGAATATGATGTGATTGATATTTCTTTTGTTTACCCTTACTGAGCATTTGAGCTCACCCTTTTATGTTTTCTTTTCCCCAGGATATAAATAAAGGTTTTAGGTAAAAAAAGGAAGATCTTTATGGGAGATGTTGAAGATCTTTCACCATGATTAGAAGATTATATTCCGAGTTTCCAATGACACTAAACTATTACGATCCTTGTGTGTGTGTTTTTTTTATGTACTAAGTATTCCGTAAAAGTAATGTAATGTCCATGTACGTCATGTTTCGGGACTCTATATTTTCTCTCTCCTAGATAATATCTGGATTATCATTTTATGTCAACACACACAATTTCATGAGTTATCCCCAAGAATAATTATAAACCTCATTCGATAATTTATATCCCTAAATTAATTTGAGAATAGAAGTGGTATTCCACATTATTATTTATTATATATATATATGTATGAATATATCAAAATATTATTTTACCATACCATTATTGTTTAATAAAACATTGCATTTATCTATTGATAAATTCTTTAATAACTGCACTGTTGTAATTCTAATAAAAATATATTTTGATAATACACTTAATTATCCTGATAATTTTCAAAAAATCTTTTTATGTGATAATTAATTTTTTAATCATCCTTTAATAATTTCTAAAAAATTATCTTCAATAATTTCATTAAAATTATCCTTTGATAATTTGTGGAAATTATCTTTTGATAATTCGATAATATCATCGTTAGATAAATCATCATTTTTTTCATCCATTGATAATTTCATGTAATTATCTTTAGATAATTTTATAAATTTTGCCTAGATAATTTATGTTTATCACTTTATAAACAAAAGAAAAAAAATTTCTTTATTTTTCTTCCATAATTTCTAGAATAAAATTAGTAACATAAAAAAATAAATAAAAAGAAATAAAAAAATAAAACTCACTGCTTTCTGTTATGCACAACTTGTATATAGAGGGATAAGGTCGATCGAGGAACCCAATCAAATCCACCAGGTTCACCAATCATGCAAAAAAAAGTCTCGGAGTCATCCATACTTTGAGAAATCAACCAACAATGAATGTGAATAGATTCATCTATTTAATAGGCCCAAAAATTGGATAAATTAAAACCAAAATTTTAAACACCCATTTTAATTCTTTGTTTTCACCCGAAATTGATGGTAAAGTTTATAGATTTTTGGTAGGGAGTTATTGCCATCAATTTTGGTCAAGACATGTGAATATTGAAGGTTTAGAAAACTTCCCATTAATGGATATTCTTCCCATGTGGAAAGATGAAACAACATATTTCATTTAATTAATTAATTAATTAATTAATATAAAAATTAAATAACACCAAATGTTCATTGAGCATAAAAGTTATACCCTATTTATGTTAAACACCCCATTTAAGACCCAATGACGGTCTCAGATTTCTCAAACGATGAACCGTTTGAGATATATTAATGATTTATTATTTAAAAATCAGATTAAATAATTAATTAAAAATAAAAACATTTTTTTCGCGAGCGAGTCATCCAAATGTCTGACACATACAAATGTTATATCCCACGTAGGGTAGACACCACATTCTGAACCTATAGGTGGTCTCATATTTCCCATACGATGTACCATTTGTGAGATATTTAATTATTTTAAATAATAATATAATAAATATTATTTAATAACTCTATCTCAAGAGCGAGACACCCAAATGTCAAGTGCCTTCAAATTTTACACCCCTTCTAGGGTAAACACCATATTTCAGACATAAGAGTGGTCTCATATTTCTCATATGACGCACTATTTTGGAGTTATTCAATTATTTTTAATAAATTGCGTATGCTTAATATAAAATAATTAATATTTTTATTCAGTATCCATTGAGGATTTTATGGTCTCAAAATTTCATACTAACTTAGTGTCGACTTCCAAAATATTCAATTAATCCATATTTTAGAGAAGTATAGTTTTCTTAGAAAAAATTTCTTTTTCTTTTAAATAATTCTTATTTTATTTATAATCAATATATAACCATAATTTTCATATTCTAGCTATTACTATTCATAAATTCATATTTAATGGCTATGTTATAACTATTTTAAAAAATAATAATATTTTAATAATATTTCAATTTTTTTAACTCGGTGTTACATGTAATTCTCGCTAAAATCAGTTATTCATGTAACACAATCTATATAAGAGATTGAATTTATATAAAAATAAATATATCATAAAGTATTGAGATGTTATATTTCCTTTTACTTTTGGTGTTGCGTATCATACATGCTATCGAATATGATATTCATATTTTGAAATATCGGGTTGTTAAATTCTCCACCCTATAAATAAATTACGTCCTCATAATTTAAACTCTATCTTGGCAATGAAGAGTTTGATATTTGGAAATTATTTCACTAAAAACTCATATTTTAAAAATATTTAATAAAATATACTCTTAATAATATATAAAGGGGTGTAAAAATATCACATGAAATAATACATAACTAGGTTTCTATGTAGGAGAAAATTGGTTTCATGTGAACATGTGGACATGGAAGAAAATATTATATAATTATAGAGTGTTTTTGAGTTCATTGATCGCAAGTAAGTGGATGAATAATGGAAAGTTAAGGTATTTGAAACCGTAAATCTATGATGATTTAAAATATAGTTTGATTTATCAGATATGAATATAATAGGATAGAATTTTTTTTCAAGATCATATTCTTAAAAATGGGGAATTATTTTATCATCTAAGAATTTATGGAAGTATACTCACATGATACATTTTTATTTTATAATAACAATTTCATCCTTTGGTTTTGATTTTATCAATTTATAATCCATCGGTTACCCAAAGAAATGAATATCCAAAAATGAATTTTTATGCCTAAAGCACTAAAATTTACTTTTAACAGATCATAAGATCTATAAAAAAAGTGACCAGTCTTTATTTTTATCATTAACTATTTTCCAAAAAAATATAGTTATCACAACTTATCCAATATGTTTAAATCTCCATATGGTGAAGCGGTACATTAATCTATAATACAATATCCAAAGTTCAAATTAAACCATTTCATAAATGGGTAACCTTATGTACCTTCAAAAATATTAAGATCTAAAACTTTAGAAATAAGGTCATTGAATTTATAAATGATCTTATGATTAATCCCCAAAACAACATGAATTATCTCCTAATCCACACATACCAAAAATGTGACTACCTGTATAATGTATTTTCTTGAAATATACTAATAACCTAAATTACCATAAAAACTTATTGGAAACATGAATGCTTCCTTATTCCTTAAGTCAAACATATATTATTGGATATATTCCTTAAGTCCAAAAATGTTTTAAACTCCACCTAACATATTTTTTTTCAACAAATGATTAATTAGTTATAAGTTAGTTAGTATTGTACACTTTACTTTATCCATATCAATTATCACTTTATCCCAACATCAGTATCTCAACATCAAGTGCAATGACCTCATTCCAGTATCCCAGAGTCAGTGCCATACTTTATTACATTAGAATAAGATACAAGGAATCACATCTCAAAGGACTGAATATTTTAACATTCTTGGTAAAATAGATACACACATGATTCTTTTCATTACATTTTAATAAACCAATTACTAAATAATTTTTTTCTTGAACAACATTTTTCCCTCTAGAATATTGTTGAATATCAAACATAGTACACTTCATGGAATCCTAAGAAAGTAAAAAACTAAGTGTCAGATAAAATTCTCAATAAGGGTTAAGTTCAATAGATGATATCATGAATCAATCAGAATAATCAACATGTAAAGGTAATTAATTGAGCACACATGCCATTTAAATAACTAGATAAGGAATAACTTATATGAAAGGTAAGTAACTGAGCATACATTCCATTTAAATCACTATATAATAAATAATCAATATGGAAAGGTAAATTAATGAAAAATAATTCCATTTAATAAATAATATGAAAATTAAATGAATTTATATGAAGAATATCCTTGATTAATAATATGTATATTTAGGGTAAATTTAACATATAATGATCACAGGAAAGTGAATATTTCAAGGGGTATTTAATGATAAAAAAATGAAACAAAGAAGTGAATTTTAAAACTATCCTTAGTAAAAATAATCATAAAAATTCATAGTATGAATAATGATGGTTCAATATATATCCATTATAGTAAGAATAAATACCATAAAAATATTTTTAGTTTTTTTTTGAAAATATCCTTTTCATTTTGAAAAACATTTTGAAAATCCGTTTCTTTGAAAATCACTTTTAAAAACATTTTATTTAAAAATATCCTCATAAAATTACAAACAAAGCATCAAAAAATTGAGGGTCAATACAGAGGTTAATTTTTCACATGATGTAAAAGTTAAGAAGAAAATTCCCTCTTCAATGTAAAATGTTTAAGAAAGTAACTTGTTCTGAGAACGAAAAGAATATTACTTTCATATTTTTAGTAAAACCCTAATAGGAATTGTTTTAAAGTTGATATAATATTCCTTTTAACATGTTTTTTAATGATTAAAAATGGGTGAAAATAGATTTAATAAATCATTTTTAAAATGTTAAAAACCTTTTCTAAAATATTTTTAGAAAATTTGGTTAAAAAAATAGATTTCCGATCAAAGAGAGAAATAAAGTCATATTTTTTTTAAAAGAATTTATCATTTAATTTATGTTTCAAATAGTGTAAAAATAGTAACATTAATTTCAAATACCATGAATACCTAGAGTAGGAACAAGTTTTATTAAAAACTATCAAATAATTTTCATCAATTGAAATTCAAGAATAAACAATCTCGATTAAAATGATATTGTGAAGTAAACATTTGTAAAGATCATAATTTTGATGTGGGAATAAAACAATGAATAAATTATGTGAATCATATATAAATCCAAATAAAAAAATTTAAAATAAAACAATATATAATCAAAAGTCATTATACACATAATCTTATCATGACATAATCAATGATGTTTATGTTTAACTCAATGAGTGGAGATTGAGTTAGATAATCCATTAACACTTGGTAACTTTTAAATAAAACAACATTAGATGATGTAATTAAACATAAATCATAGTATTTCATGAATAATGAATTATTAATGACATTAGATGTCAAATTGGAATAATATACACCATATAAAATAAATTTGGTGCATAACATTACCATATGCCTTAATGAAATGAAATTAAGATGAAATCCATTACCTTATGATCCCTTTTGGTTGAATGTAGTTTAACCTCATGTATAGTGGTTTTTATAATGTTATTAAATTATACTAGAACCATATTAATATTTATAATATCATATATTATCCTTTTATAACATCTTATCACCCATTCATTAATAATATTTAATTATTTTTATTATTTTACGTGTTTATTTCCTTTTTTGTCATACATATTTTATCATGAAAGATCAGATTATTATATACATTAATTAGTTATATAATCTCTATAATAATAATCATGAATCATATTTTTACATCAATTTTTATTTTAAAACCAATCACGAATGATTGTTATGAAAAATGAAGTATATTACGATCATGGAGATGATATATTTTACGCACGCATGAGTAAAATTTACAATTTTCAATGATCATTATAGAATGAAGGTAAGTAATATTTTGACTTTATAATATTATAATATAATATATAACATATTATATAATAATATATATCATCAATGTGGTGTGTGATTATAATAGTGTCACATCGCTTTGTGAAGGCCGTAGTCCACACGTACATGAACAATGTTATCATCTTTTCAAGAGTGAAAAGGAAAGAAATAAAATGATATATATTATATTTAAATAATTGTAAATATTTCACTAATATCATTAATATCTCATTTATATCACATAAAATAATTAACTTCATCTTTATCACCTTTCATGTGAAGTGTTAGTGAAATACAAATGACATCGCTTCGTGAGGCAGTAGTCCACTGTACACACGTGCGACTTTATCATATCTCCCAAGAAATCAAATATATATATATATATATATATAAGATATAGTGACTTAATATTTATAAATATTTTATAATTATCACATATATAATTCATATCCATCATCATACCGAACCTTAATAGGTGGAAGGAAAAAACGAACGACGGGCAGTAGTCCACCATACACACGAATGATGATTTCATAAACCATTTGATAGAAATAGATATGGTTTTCGGTAATGAACTTTTTATAATAATATCCCAGTATATTTACGATATTCATTTTATTTTATCACCATGGTTTAATAAAAATTGAAGGATGTGGAGAAGGAAGTAAATTAAATATGCTTGTTAAAGAACATTATCTCTTCTTTAGGTATCCTCCTTAGGTTTTCACTAAATCCTTCCTAGGTTGGATTTATTAGAACAATATACCTTCTAGGATGATTTTATGGAATTTGGGAAGTGATTTTTATGTGAAGTGGTTGAAAAAGTGGTTTCATGGTGTGAATAAATGAGGGGAGTGAGTTCTCTTTTATAACCGAGGAGGAGTGGAATTTTTCTAAATATACAAAAGTATTCACTATTGGGAGGTCTCCCTTACCTAATGTGCCTTCAAAATTAATTTATAATGTAGGGGAACATTTATTTGGTCAAGAAAAACCTCAAAAACATAAAACAAAACACTTTTTTTCATTTTATTCCTTAGTATTTATGTTTAGTCAATTGTATCCTTTTAATTTTTATCACGATAACTTGTATTTTTATTTAAATTGATAATTTATCCTTTAAGAATAAAAATAAAATGATATTTATTAGATAATTTATACTAACTATTCAAAATATTAAATCTTAATTATTAAAAAAAAATCCTACATGTGTGTAAATTTAATTTTAATACAAACACATGTAATTCAAAAACCTCATTTAAACCTTGATCACGATAATTAATTTTATATTTTTCCACAAATAATTATGAGAAAAATTAATTTTAACTTATTAAGAAATATAAATTATTCTGATTAAACATATTTAATCCACTTTTATAAATTTAACTCATAGAAGTGGAAAATTTTATTTAAAAATAATCCCATAGACGTGATGAGAAAACAAGCTCTTAAAGTGAAAATATTCAAAAGATTACAATTTTTTATATAAAAAACCAATATAAAAATTATTCTAATTACTTTAAATGGATTAATTTATATAAAGTTGAACTAATTTTACTTTAAAATAAATTCAAAATATAATTCAACATTATAAATTATTTAAATGAAAATACATTTTTCTATTAAAATTCAATATTTTTCACTATCCATCAAAAAATGTAACTACTCAGAAAAACCCCAAAAAAATCACGCTAAGATAATTTTTATATTAATATTTAAAAAATAGATTTTATTTTTTCAAATAAAATTTATAAAAGTGGTGAAAAAATAATTTTAAATCATGTACGCAAAGTGTGACTAATCCTTCATTTACAAAAATATAGTTTTCATAAAATATTTCTTTTTTCTTTTAAATGATTATTACTTTAGAAATAATAAACAGATAACTAATAAAAATGTATAAAATATATACTTTCATAAGTTAGATAAAAAAATTATTACCCTCCAATTTTATGGCTTGGTTATAACTATTAAATTAAATAATAATATTTATATTATATAATTGTTTGACAAAACTCTATCTTGAATGTAATGCTATCTATTGAAGAAACTCACTTTAACATTCAATGCATGATAAACTCTATATTTTGTATAATTCAATTTATTTAATATATTTAATATATTTAAAAATAATTATATCTTAAATAATCCATGTGTTATAATTTCTCCAATGCTTGGTGTTGCAAATAATACATGCTATAAAATATAATGTCCTTATTTTATAATTTTAGGGTGTTATATCAGTAAGATATTAAAGTTTAACTTTCCCAAAATCATGTGTTTTCCAAGAAGTTTAATTTTCCACTGAATCACTTTTCACAGTACCATTCAATACATGATTTCAAATCCTCTAATAAATATCACTATAGTACAATCCTTATACATTTCAAAATTATTACAACCAGAATATAATCAATAAAATAATTTTATGACAGATTCCATGTATCCTAATACTTAATCACATTAATTATTCCGCTAAGGCTGTATCAATAGCATACGCTTTACCTGGACCCCTTAGATTCTTATTAGGTATATTTCCTTGATGATTGGTACATTCATTTATGTAATTCCACATCTCCTTACAATTTAATAAATGAACATTGGAAACTTTTTTCTTCACCATTTAATCACGAGGATGGTGGAATTTCTCTACAGACTTATATAAAACTACCATTCCATTCAATCAAGTACCTGAGTGTATCTTTCTTCGATTATCACATGTTGGAAAATTATTCTTTACCTTCTTACCTTTATATGTGTTATCTCTTTTATCATATTATCCTCTTTCTTCACTTTGAATCCATAAGACTTATAGAATTCTTACTCTATCTTGATTGAAAATATAACTATTTCATCATGTGAAGGTGAAGATTGAGAGGCCAAATTACTTAAAATACATAGCTCAATCCCTTTAAAAAATGCTCTATATTATACATTTTTTACGTATATAATCTATAACATACCTTTCTAACCATGTAATGGTAACTTCATTCTCCTCAATAATTTCTTCCTCCTTTTACTTTAAACTAAAGAAATTTCTATTCATTTCAGTTTTATTGCTCATGAGGGGAATATTTGAGAAATAATTTCACCTTAAAATATTTCAAATCCATGAGTTCAATTTCCTCTTCCTCCATAGTATTATGTATCAATAACCACTATTGATCATTATAACCTTTGAGGGGATACAGTCCAAGTGTAACCCTTTAATTTTCACCACATCCCAACACTATAAATATCTTCTCTAGATACTTAATCAATTTCTTGACTACCACCAGATTAGTAGTATCCCTAAATGATGGGGGTTTCTATCATATAATGTGATCCAACATAAGATAATATCACAAGGAATAGTTTTCTCCATACATGAAAGGTTATTTTTCATAACTTGATTGGTCTTCCCTAATATCACCATAATTTTTTAAGTTTCAATACCGACTATATTTGCTTCCTCATCATGGAAATATCTACATTGGACATAATTATTAACACCCTTATTCTTTCTAGTTTCCATTTATAAACAACAGAATATGATATATTAGATCTTATCATTCTGAAACAAAATTTATAATCCCAAAACTAGTGAAATAATTAACATAAATTTAAAATTTTATGTATAGTGGGTCTCATAATCGTAAACTTGGTTTCTTTGGGGATATTATAATATTTAAATGATTCATAATGGTTTGTAAAAAAATCATGGATTATCATAAGAATATCCTCACGAAGTGTCAAACTAGTTTCAAATTAGGGCCCATTGTCATGCACCAATTGATGATAGAGTCAATACTAATGCACTCTTTTCAGATTTATTACCCCTAGATAGCTCTATGCCAGATATACATCCACTTATATTATCCATATATAGATGTATCACTAGAAAAAACCAGATAATTTTTTTCTTACCCACACTTTAGGATGTTCTTTTATACTTTTCATCAAAGTTTACAATAGGGTTATGTTATCTAATCTATGTTTTTTTAAATATAGTTCCCAAGGTTTCTACTAAAATTACTTCCATAACAACTATATCGAACCTAACCCCAGTAGCTCAGAATTGGTTCCTTAATTTTTACATTAACATAAGATTAAAGTAATCACATCCAAAAGGACCTAATAGGTTTGTAGTCTTGGTAAACTAGATACATACTTGAGTCATTCAATACACTTGAATACAAAAAGTACAACATAATGTTTTTGGAATAACATTATTCCCTTTAGAATATCCTTTCATATGAAACATAGTATACTTAATCGATTCTTGAGAAAGGAATCAAAATAAGGGTGAGATATATTTCTCAATAAGGGTAAAGTATATTGGAAACTATCATGAGTAAATAAGTATAAACAATATGGAAAGCTAAACAGGTGACCACACATGCCATGTAATAAAAAAATTGATAAGTAAGTGTATCTAGTGATAATATAAATGAAAACATATCATGGATAATAATAAATGTGGAATGGTAAATAATTGAACAGACATCCCATTTAAATAAATTAAATACATTAATAGAATAGACATAATCAATATGGTAAGGAAAATAACTAAACACCCATGACATATAATAAATAATTTAACAATGAAATGCATCTAGAGATAATATTATGATGAAAATATCATGCAAAATAATAATAAATAATAGAAAGAAAATTATTATTTATCAGATTTCATGATTTCTAGACACATGATACCTTTTCTATTAAGACCTTTCATAAGAAGGTTTAGAACATATGAGGTGAAAACCTATATAACTATGCTTAGCCAACTGATTCATCCCATGAGATTACCAGTGCATTAAGGGTATTTTTATAAACTGTCCCCAACCTGTATATTTAATTTCCAAGGAATACCCCATATATTTAATAATTTATTTAATTCATAAACATTGTGCCTTATCAAAAAATATTTGTATTGAGTAAAGAAAAAAATTTATCAATATTTCCCCAATCAATCAAATTACTTTCAATGTAAAGAACTATTTGTATAAATGACATATAGTTTAAGAAAGAATCATATCCATGATAAATGCTATGGATAAATAGGGTAAATTTAATGTCTAATGATTATAAAAAAGTTAATATTTTAAGGAAAAGTTAATTAGTACAAAACATAATTATAGAAGTGAATTTCAGTACTTTCCTTAATCAAAATGATCATAAACCAACAAATAGAAGATTAAGGATTGTAGCAATACAATATATACACATTGTAGAAATACTAAAAGGTTTTTATCATTTATGAATATAAATACTTTAAAAATATCTATAAAAAAATTCTTAATGAAAATATCATTTTCATTTTGAAAATATCTTTTTAAACCATAATTTTTTTTAAAATCCTTTTCTTTAAATATAAATTTTTAAAAAAAATTATTTAAAAATATAATTGTTTACCTAAAAATGAAGTTTCAATTAAATCATGACCATGATGGATGGTAATTTCATACATGAAATGCAAATTTAAAAGAACATTCCCTTTTCATAATAAAAAAATGTTTTAAAATTTCATTGTTTAGAAGACTACAAGAAAATTCCTTTCACATTTTCATTAAAATCCAAAAGTGCATTATTTAAAAAAAATAATGATTAATTTCAAAGGATTTTTTAATATGTAAAAATTGGTAAAGATTTATTTAATAAATTATTTTGATAACATTAAAAAATTTTATTTTTTTAGAAAATATGGGTTTGGAAGAAAACAAAATTCCGATTAAAGAGAGAAATGAAGTCATATTTTCATAAAACAAATTCAATAAAATATTAAGTGCTAAAGAGTGAAAAAATGATACTATTACATGAAAATATCATTAATAAATAGAGGAGAACAAAATTAAATGGGTTTTTTAGACAATGATAAAATAATTTCCTTTAATTGAAATTCAAGAATAAATAATCTCTATGTGAATGAGATTTTAAAATAAACCCTTTAAAATGATTATAAATTTAAAGTGATAATTATTAAATGAATTGATCATGTGTATCAATTTTAAATAAAAATAAAAAAAGTGTAAATATAGTAATATATAGTCATAAGCATTTTTATACAAAATCTTATAATATCAAAGACAATGAAGTAGTAATATATCCTAATGAAAATAAATTCAGTTAGGAAATTATTTACAACTTGATAACTTTTAAGTAAGACCCACTTATATAAAATTATTCAAATTAAAATTTAAAATAAAATTAATAATGAAGTATTCATGATATTACAATTCAAATTGGATGTATATTCATCATATAAAACAAACTAGGTTCATAATATAATATCCCTCAATAAAATGAAATTGAGATGAAATATCTTACCTCACTATTCCTTCTGGTTGATCCCTCTTTAACCTCATATATAGTGATGTTTAACATGTTATTAAATTATAAAAAAACCATGTTAATATTTATAATATCTTATATTATCCTATTATAACATCTTAACACCCTTTCGTCAATAGTTTTTCATTATTTTCATTATTTCTAGTATTAATTCCCTTGTTTTCTCTTGCATGTATCATCATGAAAGATTTGGTTCTTTTTAATATAATATACATAACTAGCATATATAATTATAATAATGTTATAGATATAATATTTAATCATTTTATAGATTATTATAACCACTTATAAAAGTTGAACATGGAAAATGAATCGCATCACTTCGCGGAGATGATTGGCCATATATATGCACAAGTGATGATATCATTCCCTTAATGAGTGAAAGGGTAACTAAGTGGGTTATATATTAAATTTAAACAATCAATATAAACTCATATATTCATTAATTTTATCCTTATTACATTCCACTTAAATATTAATTGAAAAATGAATCACATTGCTTCACAAGGCAGTAGTCCACCATACAAATAAGTGATGTTATCATATTTTAATTGACATGGAAAATAAAACGATATCTGTGATATTAAAATTAAATAATTATAAATATATAATAAATATAATATAAATGTTTTAAATACATCATTATATCCAATAGTGATTGTTAGTAATGGAAAAATGAATGACATCAGTTCGTGAGGTGGTAGTCTATCGTACACACGAATGATGATTTTACAACCCATTTAATAGAAGTAAATTTGGATAATTATTATAACATAAACATAATAACATATTAGTTTATGGGATATAATTTTTTTATTATATAGAAATTTTTAATGAATAATTTATGGTGGAATATTAATAAATAAAATGATAGAGATTTTAAGATAATTACCTTCTCTAAGAGAAACCACCTTTGAATCTCTCTTCAAGGACCGTAGGTATGATATTTTCGGAGGGAAAAAGCACAAGAATGTTAATAAGGATGTTAGGGAGATAATATTTCTAGGGTGGGTTGATATATTGGGTTTGGGAGGTGTGAATAATTGAGGGGAGGGAGTTCCCTTTTATAAGTGGGGGAAAATGAACCATCTTGAAAATTACTTGGAAATTTCACAAGAGAATCCAAATTTTGAAAGCCATATACATGAATCTTTTTTTAAAAATCAAAATATATTCTAAATTGGGAAGGTAAAAATGAAAATATTTCCCTCCTATAGGATTTTTAAATGTTGGTAAGTCATTCTTACCCTTATCCTTTTAGTTTAACCCCATGGTAAATCCATTTTTTACCTTAACCATGGAAACTAATTTGTATTGTTTTCACTATTAATTTTGGTAAAAAAATAATTTGGAATTATTATAAATTATATATTATGATTTTTCAAAATATGGAATCCATTTTTCTACATTCCATCCATATAATTGAAAAAAAGTAATTTAAATTAATCTCACATACGAGATGAGAATGCAGTTTTTAAAGAGAAAATGGTCAAAATATTATAATGTTTTATATCAAAATTCAATATAAAAAAATATTCAAATGAACTAAATTTTATTAATTGTTACAAAAATGAACTATTTTTTAATTTTTAAATAATTATAAATATAATTTATCTTTATAAATAATTTTGAAAAATATAGTTTTAAATTAAAATTCATTATTTTTCACTATTCACTAAAAAATGAAACATTTTATAAAATTCTCAAAAAATCAATCTAAGTTAATTTTGGAATCATGATTTAAAAAATTAAATTAATTTTATCAAATATTTTTTTTAAAATCAGGTAAAAATTAATTTTAATATATGTACGAAAATTGTGATTAATCCATCTTTTAGAAAAAAAATATTTTTTTAGAAAACATTTCTTTTTCTTTAAAATGACTATTTTTTTCTAATAAATAAATAACCATATTTTTCATATTTTAGTTAAAAATATTCATACCCTCTAAATTGATTTCTAGTTTATAACTATTATATTAAATAATAATATTATAATAATATTTCAAATTTCATTTAAACTTGTTGCTGCGTGTAACAAAAGCTAAACAGAGTGTTGCATGTAACATAAGCTAAATAAATGATTAAATTTATATAAATATACATATATCATAAAGTATTGAGATTTTATATTCCTTTATATGATTGGTTTTGTGTGTCATACACAATATTGAATATGATGTTCATATTTTAAAATATCCGGGTGTTACAAAAACCATAAATCAATATCGTGTGAAAAAGACCACAATTTTATCATATATAAATGTAATATGATAAATTTTTTGTTTCAATATTTTTTCATAAGGATGAGGAATTTATTTACCAGTTATAATATGAACATAAGAAAATATACATTCTTGACATGTAGAATTTCATCCATTAATCAATTTCCACAACAATTTCATATTTTTCTTCAAATGATGACTATTGAAGATAAATATTTAATGCTTGAAGCACTAAAATCAACTTTCTATGGATCTAATAATCCACAAAAGGATTATAATCTATTCCTCATATCTTTAGATATTAATTAAAACCAAATTGGTTTGCATAAGTTAAGATAATTCCTAAAATTAATAAACCTTTATATCAATAAATAATACATTAATATCCAAAATTAAATAGTAATACCTAAGGTTAAAACTAAATAATTACATAAATAACTATCCTTAAAATTATTCAAAATATTCTAGATTAGGATTGAAACACAAAATACTAAAGGATTATATTACATATTCTTTTTATATTAATTTAACATTTATCTCCAATCAACATTATTCACTAATAAAGTTATACACCCAAAATATATATGAATTAATAATATAATCTCCAAAATAGGTTAATAATTTCCATAAATATATAGAATCACCATAAAACCAAAATAAAATCATACATGCTTTTAAAATAAAATTCAACCTTTGTTACTCAAATTCAAATCTAATCTTATCCAAATGTATTTCTATTTACCTCAATAGTATAATTTCTACGAAAAATTAAACTTATTAAAAAAATATTAATGACACAGGAACCAAATCACATTACAATACGAGTGTTATATATGTGGTAAATCATATATTCTCAATATTCAACTAAACCGTTATCCCGATTAACCATAATTAATCAATATTAGAGATCATATTAACCCTAAAGGTTATCAATTCCTTTAAAAATTATATCCATAGAATATAAAATCACCATTAATTAAATTTCATTTTCACTAAAACACATAATAAAACCAAGGGTTGTATTATTATAAATGTCTTCCAAAATACTCTCAATCATATTAAACTCCCACCATATAAAATCTAAAATGGGTCTCTATGCCTTTTGAATTATGATCAAACTTAAACATATAGACCAATTATGGTATCCATAACTCTTAAATTAACCTTACATGAAAACACCATAATCTCCAAATTTATCTAAACCCTGACCTGATACCAACTACAAGATCCGCAAACCAGCAATCCCAGATCCAGTACTAAAAATATAAACTGTACATTTTGGATTTGATACCAATAAATGTGGCCCAATTTTGACCATTTAAAACTAAAAAAATCAAAAAGAAATATGGGGTCACTTACATACCCAATGATATTTTAGGTTTATAGTTTTAAATAATTAGGGGAAAATATTATATAAAAATACACATTTTTTTTAATTTTGTGTTATTCAAACTATAATATGAATTTATTTTTTACATAACCAAATGGTGCAGACCATGAGTTTTAGCTCATGGTCTCTAATTTTTATTAAAAAAGATAAAGTACAACAAAAAAATGAGGTACACCAAATACCCCCAGACACAGTAAAGGCCAATGAAAAACCCAACATCATCGAGACCCTGTGACCTCTAAAATAAAAACACATCAAATCCCAACAATACTTGAGCTGAAGCCCCACAAAAAACCCAACACCATACAAAATCACAACACTGTTATCAGTCATGAATTTGCGCATCCCAAAGTCACCATCAATTCAGCATCCCCATGCCACCTATCCCGCCACCCGAGGCCCCTATCCCAAGGTAATCATATGATCCCGACGTCTCGCCAGAAAAACTCATGTGCTGCTCAGCAGCAAACGTGCCAGCATGCTATCTTGTAGCCAGAAAACCCAAAAATTCCTGGAGGTCATCCATCGAGGGCCTCACTGACATAAACACAGGCCACCACCTATGACACCAGCTCACACTGTGCTCTATCCCCGCCATCATTTTCCAACAACCTGAAATGCCTCATGAAAACCTCTGAGGTCTTCATCAGCCCCATCGCCGGCCAGTACCGTCAGGGCATCAATTGCCTTCATGGAGAATCGGTCTCCCTATATCGCTGAGCTCTTCCCTACCACAACCTGAGGTCGCTTCAAGAAACATCAGCGGCCAATCACCAGAGCACATCGTCCCCAAGCAGATCCACTATCGACACCAGGATCCCAAACCTCACGAGCTCCTCCATCGTGGGGTCGAACGACCTGACTCACCGCACAATCCAGCCAGCTCCACCATCCATCGCCACCACCGGGAAGCCAGATCCACCATCGGGAAAACAAATCTTCCACTGGAAAGAAAGATCCGCTGAACACTGTCACCGAGAAGACAGATCTGTTAGTCGCCACCACCATGGTCCCATACCTCAATACAGACCGCACCCATCGTGCCAGGGTTGATGCCAAAATATCCATTGGACAAAACCCCTTGAAACTAAACCGCAGTATGCCATAAACAAAACCACGATCCTCGGATTTCGGCTTCAACACCTCCTCATGCCCTTGATCAACAGAGTGACCCCCATCAGAAGGCACTCCTACAACTCTCCTTTCGACCTGAGGATTCTTGCAGCCACATAGTGAAAACATCTCATAATGTCCAATAATATCATTAACAAATCTGCTCAGGATAAGAGGAACCGGACCATGATAGGAGCTCTCCGCATGGAGTTCAAGAGAGAGACTCTCTTCTTTTTGGATAGAGAATTTCTCCACCTTGACTATCACTATATTTATTTTTTACATATTATGTATTCATAATTGTTCTTACTCATCCGTAAACCACATGAAAAACATTTAAAAATGTGGGATGATCTCAAAAATATCAGCAATGGACATAAAATTAAGAAATCTATTAGTCTAGTGAAAATCATGAAAACTTATAAAATTCTTAGCTTTATCAAAAAAATTATTTATACATATAAAATAAATCATAACCATATGAAAAACACAATTTTTGATGAAAGAAAATATTTAAAACTGATAACATGAAAATAGAAACCCTTTTAGGAAAATTATATCATTATATTAATAACTCATGTCAGAAATAATTGAATCCTGACTAAATATAAAGGGGAAACCTCCCTAGTTAATCCCCTCATCTCCTTTTAATATAGGAAATTTTACTCCCTGAATTGGAGAGAGATATCTAGTTCACCGACCATATGATTTGTATCATGCTCACTCATCGTATAAGCTGTATTGATATCAACCTTCATATAATCTGTATCAAGATCACCCATAATTTTATATAATTCTAAATTAACACATCATAAATAAAACATTTTTATCTTTCACAATTTCATCTTAAAAAACTTTAAAAACTCTATTGAATCCATATAAAAACATTTTTGGATATAAAATACCCTTTCCTTTTAAAAACACATTTTCAAAGCTAAAATTCTTAGATAAAACAGAACAATCATTTTTATTTATATAAAATATAATATATTATAAATTAATACAAAATTAAATAAAAGATTTGGTGGTGGGAAAATTCATTGATTCAGTATATGTTAAAATAGAACATTCATTTTGCATTTTTTTTAAAGAAAGTACAAAATGTTTTGTAAAAAGATTCATTTTGAAAACCTCTAAAATAATGTTAATAGAGACAAAAAATACCCTTTAAAATTATTTTATGGAAATTTAAATTCATATATAAAATTATTTAAAAATATCTACAAGGAATATAAATATTTAGAAAATAAATATTTAAAACATTTTAAAGCAAAGTTTAAGAAAAAGTGTCCCTTTCCTTGAGTCCGACTCATAAAGTATGTAATTTATCTTCCCAAATGATAAAATTATGTAAATTATTTACTTTATTAAGAATTTTTTTCAAGTTTATCATTTATTTTATTTTATTTATTACAACGTAATATTTAATTATTTAATAAATTAATCTCCCATCAGACTATTTAATTATATTCGACTCATATATCCAAAATGAATTAGGTATGTTGAATATGGTAAATGAGGTCATCATTAAATCATCTCTAGAAAAATAATCTGAAAATAATTATCATTTTTAAACATAAATCATAATTTAAGGAAACAACCATGAAATATGGTTATGAACAATGAAGTATGATACAATCATAGAGATGGTATGACATATGTACATATCAGTAACGTTTCTATTTTTCAATGATCAGGATAGAATGAATGTAAGTATAATTACATATTTACAAAAAATATTATAATATAATAAATATCACATTATCTCTTTAAATATACTTTTATACATCACTTATGTGATGTGGTGATGAAAAACAAATCACATTGCTTCGTGGAGGTGGTAATCAACATGTATGGAAAAAATGATGTTATCATTTTTCAATGAATGGAAAGGTAATAACGTAGATGATATGTTATATTTATAAAATGAAAATTATTTCATGTATATCATATATATATATATATACATTAAATTCATAATTATTACCATCCATGAGAGGGAGTGACTAAAAATGAATTACATCGGTTTGAGAGGCGGTAGTCCTCCATACATAAGAACAATGATTTATTTTTGCATTTGATAAAAGAAAAGATAGATATAGATTATGAAATTAAAAAAACATCTCATTATATGGAATATTCACTTTTTCTTATTCAATGTGTTTGAAGAATATTTTAAGGAGGTACAGAAAAAAGTAAAACTAAAATAATCTTTGAAAGATATACCTTTTATTCATACAACCTCCTTTTCTTTAAACCTTAATCCCTCTAAGGTTGAAATTATTCCCAAAAAAGTCTTCTATTTTGTGGAGAGGGATTTTAAAATATATTTTATTAGGTATTTTCTGAACCAAATTTCTCTTGAAGTGTGTAGAGGATAAGAGATGAGGTTCACTTTTATAAGTGAGGAGAGGGACACTCTATGAATTTCTTAAAGTACTAAATTAATATATATTAATTTGCATGTAAAAATGTCAAAAAATTGATATAACTAAATAATAATACAAATTTTAATCTAATTAATCACATAAAATATTTTTTTACTAGTTTTTTTCTTCTGATTTTTCACTTATCTATTAGTTTTAATACCCTGTTAATCCTATTGATAACTACCATGATATCAAATTTTTTTACTATTTAGTGGTTAAGAAAGATAATATAAAAGGAAAAGTGAAATAATAATGAACCATGTTTACTTTTTTCAATCATATATCATTTACGTGGAATAATATAGTTTTTTTATTAATTTCAATTCATTTAATAATATATTGTTTATTATAAGATATTATCAATGTAATTTTTGGAAATACATGAAATATTATAATATAATATGTGTTTAAATAATTTAACATGGTTAAAAAATGACATGTATTCTAAGATAAATATGATATTGAATTAATATAATTACCTAAAAAAAATTTATATGTTTTTATATCATTTTGATACTTATTTTTGGTTTAACCCTTTGAATAAAAATTTTTAACAATAACCAAGGTAATGAATTTTCCAATATTAAAGGGATATAATTTTAATTATAATGTGAAAGTTGAATAAAAAATGTAAAATTGATGAAATTTTATACCATTTTCATCCAAATAATCATCTTTCATGATTTTTTTAAACAATTTAGTATACTATTATTTTATTTAAAATATTAATGTTCTTTTGACAAAATTCATTTAGTTTGACATTAAATAAAATAATATGGTAATTATTTTAGAATATATACCTTACACACATCCATAATATGTTATATTGATCTATTAAATTCACGTGACACTATAACTCACCCAAAAAATACTATTTTTAGTGTTTTTAAAATCATTTACTTGGTTTTTGAACTGCTTGTACATGCACTGAGTCGTCGTTGCGTAAGAATTTAAGCTAATTATGTCATAAATAAAAACTGAAAATAAATTTCCATCATAAAAATAAATTAATTATGTTTAATAAAAACATTTCTATTCATTAAAAATTTATATTTAATCACATATATTTATTATAAAATTATTTAATATTTTATTTTGACTTTTGTAGCCATGTGTATGAATAGAAAAAACATTTGGATAAGTCAGTTTTTATATAACTACAAAATTATAATATATCATTAAAAATAAAAAATAACACTTCATATTTATTATCCTCATTCATAAAAGACTTCTCACTTCTCAAATGTTATCTTTAGGGAACCAAATTTGAGTTTTCCAGTGCTGCACAAGTAGTGTGTCAGTACTAAAAATAATTATTATATTTATCAATATATAAGTTCAATTTTATATATTTTTAATTTAATTTTATTATATTATTATTATATTATCATACATGATTCATTACATAATTTTAATAAATTTTTATATCATATTTATGACATTGTGATATTATAAAAGATACTGTATTTCATAAAAACTATAATTTTTACTATTGATAAAACATTTATCATTTTTAGATTAAAAAAATTAAATTTATATAATTTATATAAATAAATTTTAATATAAATTCATAAAATTTAAAGAAAAACCATTTTTAGAAAAATTCCTTTTAATCCCAAAAATGAACAAATACCAAAAATCAAATATAAAGTTGATTACTAAGTATTTAATTATTATATTTATAACTAAATGAGTATTATCTTAATTTAGTTTCAAATTAAAAATGCAATGGGTCTTTTTAAATAATTAAATTATAGTTTTACAAAAATTGATATTTTTCACTATTTACTAAAAATCATTCTTTTAAGAAAAATCCCAAAATATCACTCTAGGATAATTTTGATATCATGATTTCATAAATGATATCATCATTATGAAATAAAATTTTTAAAAGTGTAAGAAATTAATTATAATATTCACTCATAAAAGTAAATCAAAATAATTTCTGAAGAAAACATATTTTTGAAGAATAAAACGACTTTATTAAAAATTGAGTACTTATTTCCTAAGAATTAATAAACAAATTTTTGTAGAGTATGAAATTATTATATATTTTATAATTTGGTTAATCTTATTCATACCAACCAATGCAATTTCTAGTGTATAAATGTAACATTTAAATAATAATATATCACAGTTCATTTAATTTTGTTTTTGTGTATTGTATATACTATTGAACGTTGCTTTATTTTAAAATCTTAGGATATTAAATTTAATTGATCACATGTATATGGTAAAAATACTTTGTTAAAAAGTATTTAAATATATATCATGTATAATAAAGTGAATCTAATTAATAATATTTTATATTTTCAATATTTAACCATAGATTCATTATTTTAAATGGTGGTAAGAATCTTCTTAACAAGAATCTTTCCATCTCATCCCATATGGGAATAAAATGTGGTTCCAAGATTTGAATCCATTCTTTGGATTTGTATTGTATTAAAAAAATAAATATGAAAAACTTTACTATATCATTGAAAACATCATTAAATTTAAAAGCTTCATAATGTTTAAGAAAACTTCCCATGTCTGTGTTTGGATCTTCTTATAGTGGATTGGTGAATTAGAGTGAATTTTTGATAATCTGAATAATAAATACAATTATCAAGAACTATTTTTTTCAAATGTAGGTACTAGGATACATGGTAGTACACTCAAACATAAATGTATACTTTACTCCATTAAAGTAATTTTCCTTGGTTATTCCCTTTATACAACCTTCCATGCTTCTTGAACTTGATCAATTCCTACCATGTTTTCATCCTTTTTTCCTTCCCCAAATCCTCTTCATCCTGAGATCATACACAAGTAGTTTCATTGATCTTTATAGATTTTATTAGTCATGAATCAATAATGTTAATCTCATAAAGCATAAAAAACCACACCACAAATAAAAAATGAATAAAACAAAAAAATGGGTAAAAGAAATATTTTTTTTAAAATTTATCAAACCCGAGATTTTACAAAGGTCAAAAGTACTTATTAATGGTGCTAAAAATTATGAAAAATTGTGAGGTGTTATTAATTCCAAGGGGAAATCATGTTTATAAATTCATATTACTTTTCATCAAAAATAAAATTACAATGGTGAAGTGTAGTTTAAGTATGAGGTTTAACCCATAGAGACTAGTGATCCCTTATATAAGGCCTTAGATTAAAATTAAAGAATTGTGATTCAAATTATTATAAGTGAATTAAAAATGAATAAAATAACTATAAATTTTGTTGGAAAACTGAGTTTTTATAAATCTAGGGTCATGAGATAATTTATATTCCAAATTTCTCAAATAAATATCTTATTTTTTAGAATTTAATCTATGTAAATAATTGGTTTAGTATTCACTATATATTTATTAAAATATGATTTTTATATGATCAAGTACATTGATTAATTTAAAAATTAGGTAATTAAAAACCATGTTAAAATATAGAATACTCAAACTCAATCCATGATTATGAAGGAAAGAAAGTCACTAGTTCTTGTATTGAAAGATAATTAATCAACCAAAAAACATTGATCATGTATAAATAAAGATAAAAATATGTGGAAGAATGTACGAATACAAAAACACATCATGAATCACCATTAAAAATTAAAAAAACTAATAGATCAGTTACCATTCTTTACAAAACTTAACAAAAAGTGTTCACACTATCATTTTATCATATGAACCAAAGGATTGATCCACATTGTACATGAGAGAGTGAAAAAAATACCTAATATAATGTTCATAAAAAAACCTTCAATCTATTAGAACCTCTAACCTATGTCCTATAGCGAATGAATGATGTGTTGATTTTAATATCCAAGATAAGGTACTATTTTAATAGATAAAGGTATATCTCATATCTCATTATATATCCAAAATCTATATTCATTTCTTTTTACCCCTATCACACTCAAAATAGGCCTTAAAAGTATAAAGGGATGTTCCAAGTGACTTTCAAAAATTTTCTCGTAAGTATCCATATTTCTTGGATACATAAAAAAATTAGAAATTTTTGAATGTATAATTAAAACAAATTAGATGAGTTCACCATTCCATATCCACTATCCCCATGTTGGGAAAATGAAAAAAAAATCAATAAAATGATTAACACCACTTAAAAAATGGCTTCTAACACATGGTGGGGCCTCATAGAATTTTCAAAACATATGAGAGTCATCTGAATAGAATTTAATATGTTTTTTGAAAATTTTTCATGGTACCAAAAACATCATTTGTGACTTAACTTGACCATAATTAACCCTTTATGAAATCAAATCATCCTTTTAAATTTCCTCAAAGATCTTTAAAATTTTACAAATTTTCATTAAGATGACCTTAGTTTAGTAAATCTTAAAATGACATGGTCACTCTATATCTTAAAATTGTACTCAGAATATTATCAATCCACAAAATTTTACTTATCTTTCCAAGAATTTCATATATGATATCTTTATTCTTCATGACATAATCATCATAAAAAACTCATGTTATTTATTGAATCTAGTATAACCATGACATGTCCTTTACTCCATCAATTTCTACCATATCATTTTCTATATGAAATTTCTTCCCATATTAACATGACTTAAACATGTTATATTTTTCATTGTGATCAATATGAAAATATTTATCTACTATTACTTATTCAAGCTATTCTCATTTTATTCCCAAGATAACCATTTCTATTTCCATAAATGAATAGAATATAGTCAAGATATATCCAAGACATATATTTATACCATTTCCTTCACTTTATTAATTTTTCTTCCAAACCCTTATTTAAGAAAACACTTTCCATAAAAAATTGAAAATTCACTAAATTAAAAAATCTTAACCCATTTATCAAGAAAATTATTAATGAAAAATCATGCATAATTTTGAGCTATCAGAATCATTATGAGATTCCCGTGGTATTATCATATTTTATCTTCATATAAATCTCAAGAAAAACACTAATTAAAATGATGAGTCACATGTCATTATTCCTTGTTTTCATTATAGGAATTACATGCCATCCACTAGTTATTTACAACACCACCAATGGAATAATAATTGACCATTAGAATATATATTCATCATATATGATATGGATCAAAAAATATGAATAAAGTTTATGTTTTAATTACATAACATATTCATATGATGTTGGATTTATGAGAAGTCATATTAACTCACATCATCCCATGAGTTTCCTCATCATGATTCAAAAGTTCACATTACTCAAATTATTAATAGATCATATAAATTATTTATCATTAGTAATAATCATCCACATCTTATCATCTTATATATTTTTTATTCATGTTATATTTATAATTAAATACCTGACATTACAATAATATCTATTATACTTTATCTTGAGTAACACTTTAATCGCACAAATAATTCACCATGTCAAATTTATTTATTACAAATATTATCTTAATTAATTTATACCCTCCTTGAGTAATTGATTTAGGATCATTATTATCTTATTAGAATATAGAGCCCCAGTCCAGATTAGGTGCCACTAAGAGGGGGTTGAATTAGTGGTACACTCGTTTTTACAAATTATTTTCACTTTTAATTTGACCTCATGAACTTGGTAAGGTTCTTGATCCACTCTATAATATCAACAAATACCAGTTCATGTGCAGTAATAAAATAAGATAGGGTGGAAAATGGTATTTAAAAGGATCATAAATTAAAGTACTACTCCTTTTAATGTTTGTTAGACACCAAAAAATATACTATTCACTGTCAAAGAAGTGAATACAGTTGATTTCAGTTCCAACTAAAAGACATCTACTCTAGTCTAACTAAGAGAATCTGTTTTCTTTTAGCCCTAACCAAAAGACTTATTTATAGGGATCCAATGATGAGAATCCTTCTGATCTTGGATCCAACTATAAGACTTCACCTACTCGAAAAACTAATAAGAATACTTCACGTTAGTTGAAGGCTTGATCCACTATAGGATTATCTTTGATCTTCCTCCATGATCTCTTTTAATATAACTTTATATTGTTCTTCCTCAAGAACTTTAGCAATGATGGTCTCAATACTCCTTCCAGATTTGGTGTAATGTGGAATTTCCTCAATATTTGAATGAGTGGGGACTCTATTTTCTTTTTATTCTTCAATGGATCCCAAAATTAAACTATTTATTTCTTTAATAAACAAATTTATCAATATCTCAAATGATATTTTAATTTAGTACATCACTTTCATGAACATGTTTATACACAATATTGTGGTTCATGTGATCTTGATTAATTATATATTTTAGAAACCCTTATTTAAATTCTTAATTAAATATGTCAAATAATAATACATTTAATTTCATTATTCAAATAATAATACCCAAATTATCATAATTATTAATGTTTTATGATCATTATAAAATACCCAAAGGGTTGGTATTTTGTTACTCATGATGCTGCTCATTTGAATACCCAAAGGTTAGTAGGTATTATATTTCTCAAATTAAATACCCCATTGAATGTGGGTATTATATTTTATACTCATATTGAAATACCTTAATGGTGTGGGTATTTCCCTCATGGAGTGTATCTCAAATACCCATTCATGTATTTAATTTCTTCTTCTTCACATGGGTAAGTGTTCAGCGACGACTCATTCCAAACACCTAAGAGATTCAGTTTTACTTCTTCTTCTCATAATAAATTACATAATTCATGTAGGTAGTGTGTGTATTTCATCATTAAATGCACCTTAATGACCAAGGTTTCCTTATATGATCACACCCATGGTTCCCTGCATGAAAACATGCAAGCATCTCAAAATACTAAAGGGATTAGGTATAAAATATGCTTCATATGGCTAACTGAATAGACATGGCTCATTTATTATCCATTGCTCACCCATCATACATGTATTATCTTATGTTTAATTATATGTCTTAAACACCTAATGGGTATCATGATCACTATAAATTTATTCTTCTTATAGTTAAAAAATATCAAGCCTCCTCCCCTGTACATATCATTACTCGAAAGCTGAGGATCCTAATTCATTATCATTAATTTGAAGAATACAAGTATAACTACATGATATTTTAATCTTATGTGTTCATTAATATGATTTTTCACTTAATCAAAATACTATTCTTCATTAATAATCTATCACACTTGTGGTTTGACTTATTCATACAAGGAAGTGCATAAATAGTATTGAAAATGAATCCTTTGGACTTGCCTATTTCTTAGGATATCATTGTAGCCATATAAACCAAGTTCATGGTTTAAAAAATGATATTCATGGATCTAAGGTGGTATAGAAACCACACTATGAAGATCATTAAAATGTGGGTGGAGGCAGATAAAAGAGTTGGCTCAATCGGACAGTCCAGATCAGCTCAATCCGATGACTCCTAAAATGTCTATATCATTTTAAAGTAGATGAAAGGGGTCCACTACTTCACTATCCCACATTAATCTAAATAGTTATTGTTGTATCGTTTTATTACTCAAGAACCATGGTAATATAATGGTCAAGATACCCAGGATCAACACCCATCACACTGCACTTACTGACATCATTGATTTTAGACCATTGGAACTTGCAGGCACCCACCATGAACCCTACCTCCACTTAGGGCCTACACATGGTCTAAGAATTCCTTATACATGGGTATTCACTCTTTTTACACCCACAGACTGGTCTAGGCTACTTTCTTGGCCATGGTTGACCTCTGGGTCCCAGAGGATCCATTGGTTTATTTTATAAGGTTGACTTGTGGGTTGGCTCCATTTTATCGAGTAAAATCCTAAAATTAGATATCAAAAACATAAACATGAAATTATAACTTCTCAATTAAAATCCTCATGACAAAATAAAATTGGTTTTCAATTTTTTCATGGACACATTTTCATATTCTATACTCCTCAATGATTATTCTATTCATCATCATGAAATTTTTTAATTTTCATGGTCTTCAATTAAATAATCTTCTCCATGAAATTAAATTTTTCATGGAAAATCACTGGATGTAACCAATATGAAAAATCCTTTGAAAATGTGTTTAATCATTGTCGATCATCATCAAAATCATCAGAGTAAACATGGAAAATTTTCCATGAATGAAATCCAATTCCATTTCATGAATCTATAACAATTATCCAAGAATCACCACATCATTTAAACTCACAAAACACATATAGAGACATCCTTGAAAACAAATGAAACACAAGGACCAACATATATTACTAATTATATTAATCCTAGAATATAATATAGTGAAAACCATAGTAATATAACAATAAGTAATAATGTTAAATTCAATGAATACTATTTATTTTATATTTTTAGTTTTTTTTTTATTTTTAAATGAATGGTAGTATGAAATAGTGGAGTTCATTTTTTTAATCAAATGAAATTTTGAAATGTATTTCATATTAACAAGAAAAGTATTTGATCCTATAAAAATCCCTTGGGATTTTTTTATCAATATTCTCTTGATAAAATTTTCACTCACTTATTCTTCCTTAGATTTGTGAGTCATTATCTTTCACCACTCAACCTATCATGTTTTAAAACTATGATTAAAATAAAAAAATTTATCAAATTATAGCTTATCATTTCTTCTTGAATCTAGTGGTTCCATCATACCTTAATAAATTGTATGAGGACATATAAACTCTCTAAAATTATCCCTAAACAATGAGAGAGTTTAACTGATAATGGCCCAAAATCGTTATACCATTCCCCACTACACAACCTAAATACATCATATGAGGAATAAGGGGAATAATTACTAAAACATAGTAGGATGAAATGAGAAATAATGTTTAGGGGAAGAAGGACCCTCTCCACATCCAACCTGTTTAACTAAAAACTATTACAACTTAGAAAAAATATTAATTAATGGGTAAACATAGATATTCCAAACTGAAATTCACATCATTGGTTTATTCTATATTAGATTATAACCAAGGTTAGTTCTCCATTAAAGTGGATTTAGAGACATTAATGTGGAAGGATAAAAATATATAATGAAAATTCAATAATGAAAAATAAAAACAACAATGTCTGGTGTTTTGGAATCCCTACAATTATAAAAAACCAATTCCTCAGGATTTCTTGTTTTCTTTAATGTATTTAAATATCAATATTTTATCACTTCAATGTTGATATCATATTTCTTTTGGATGTTTACATGTGAACTATAAAGCTTCAGGTACCCATCCTCCATCGCTAAACCTTAATCAAGTGAATATTTAAGTACTATGATCATTTTAATCATTATCTACAACATCTTCATTCACATGGATAGTCTACTAAAGTTACTCCAAATTTGGTTAGAAAATCTATATGAAGAATAATATTTTATCCTTATGTGTTTTTATAAAATCCACATGGGAAAACAATTTCATTAGTGTCCAAGATTTCTTCACCCATGTCAGCATAATGAGATTTAATGTACTCTTACAGGGGTTTTTAGGATGAGCCCTTACTTTTTTGGTAGAGTAAAAAATCTTACATTAGTTGGGACACTAAAAAACCTCACACAAGTTTAATTTTATTCTTACATAGCCTGTAGGTGATTGGTTTTATTCTTAAAAAAATTCTAGTTACCCATACACTTTTACTCGTTACACTTATATAACATTTTTAGTTTATGTCTGATCTTATGTAGGAATCCCAATCCTTTAATTTTTAATGAAAAGTATAAATATCTTACATATCTATGTATTTACTATTTTAATTTTGCACAACTAGGTTAATTATTAATTTAATCTTATGCAACTAGTTTAAAACTCAATTTATTTTTATATAGATAGTCTAACTTGTATTATTCTACCTAAAAACATTAAAAAAATAAATTTAAAGAATGACCATGGTAGTTTAATACAAATTATTAATTAAATATCTAATATCACAATATTAGGCCATATTTACTATAAACTTAAAATCCCACTAATACAAAGAAAATTTGATTTAAACCTATATATTATATAAATATAAGCGATATAATATTTAAATTATAGTATAAAAATATTGAAATTATGTCTTCTATTAGTCATCCACACTTAAAATTTTCTCTCATGAAAATATTGAAATCAAAAAAATAAAAATCTCATAATGAAGTGTAATAATGCATTGTCATTCCACTATCTAATCCATCATGGTCATATATAATTTATTCCTTTTTATCTTTTTTCTCATTTACATCCATTTAAATCTTTTATTCCACCCATAAATTAATTCCCACATACCTTTTTAGATATGTATATTTGAAAATCAACGTAAAAATTGTTTTTCAAGTTTTTTCTCATTCGTATAATCATATAACTTTTTATAGGATTGATACAATTATCATTCCTATTCATAAATGGGAAAATAAGAATAAAAATAATAAGGTATTTATATGGGTTATTCTATATATTAATGTTTGTAGGTTTTAAAATAAAGTCTTGAAAGCAGAGGATAGAGTCTCAAATAAAAATACATTACATGATTGTTTAACATTATATAAATTTCTTACTCTATATCAACTCATATGTCTCCAATAATATCATCCTATATTATTTTTTCAGTTCACACACCAGGTTTTAATCAAAATATTTTCCACAAGTCTCTTTTATTTCTTTTCATCATTCTCTATCAATGTATTTTTAGAGATTTTCAGGGAATAGTGTATTTCAAAAAAATTTGGTTAGTCGATTGCCCATAGTAAAATTTTCACCATCTTCTCTCAATATTGTGATGTTTATAAATATCTATGAAAAATTATTACACATACACTTAGATATTACTATTAATAAGAATTTTATAAAATAGAATGGTTTAATGAGGCTCAATTTATAATATGGATCCTACAGAGGCCATGCATTCTTTATAAGGATTCAATGTCATAAAATGTTATAGTTATTGAATTGGATACAAAAAGGTATTTTGAGATATAATCCATAATTATTTTTACACCTCTAAAATTTCTAGTGTTTTGAAAAAAATATTTCAAGTTATATATTGTAATGCATGATCTGTGTTCTAAAAAATATAAGACAATTGTAAAAAAATATTAAATAAATTCTTTGAAACATCCCAGGATAGTTAATATAATATTTAATAGTGATAATAAACTTAGGCTTAACATGTAACTAAAATTAATTACATGATTAATCAATAATCTAGGAATAAAATCACATTAACAATCATATAAATGTGCTAATAAGAATATAATAACTCAAAAAAAATGATCCAAGTTTTTAAATGTTAGTGTAAATCAATGGAGATTTATTCTCACAAAAATTATAAAACAATGAAAAGAAAATAAATCAAAATCTAACCATCATGAAATACTTTTCCATGAATTTTTTAGATGATTTGTTTATTTTTATTCAATCATGATTTTGCGTTCTCTAAAATACTTTGATAGAAAATAAATAAGGACAAGTATGAAGAGACTAAATACTCATCAAAATAACATTTAAAATTTTATAAGGAATTCAATATTAGGGAAAACACTTTGGTTGAATATATATACCCATAAATTTCATATATAAATATTAAATATTCATAGAATAATATTTGAAACATTTAAAAAATATATTCATGATGACCATAATGGTTTAGTGAATTTGTAGACAAGATACACAATATTATTATTTCATTAAAGATCTTAAATTTAATCAATAAATTTCTTTCCACATAGTAATCTTGATAGACTTACCCTACTTAAAACTTTATTCATAACTTGAGGAGAGGAAATGTAAGAAAGGGCGAGCTCAGATGATCAGTAAGGTTGAACAAGGGAGATATCAATCAATGACCATATGAAATTATAAGATAAGAATAAGGTCAAGAGACCATAAACATAATGTTCAATATTGATACACTATCTATCATGGATCGTAAACATGATCCATGGTATAATAATTTATCCTTATAAAGGGAATGAATCATAAGAGTGATAAATCATCATAAATTGATGATGAACTATAATTTTATCTCATAAAAGTGTGATACCATCATATATATAGAAGGCATTTCATATTTCATGGTTAACTATTAATACCATCTAATCAAACTGGATCAGGAATCAACACCCATTTCCCATATCATAACAGATTAGACATCATAACTTATTTCCCATAATGGATTAAGAACAATGAATTATTTCCTATAGTAGAACATGCACATAGACTTGTTTCCCATATTATATCAATCACATAGACATGTTTACTATTATGGATCAATCAAATCAACTTGTTTCCCATAATTATCTCATGAGGTATAAAAATTTATCCAATTCATTGTAGGGATGTATAATTCAATGCCCAACCCTAAAATAATGAAAACAATATATATATATATATACCATGAGATTATAAAACATTTATCATATAATCACCTCATAACCCATGAAAATAAAATAGGTTTCATAAACATTTCCTAATTTAATCATAGCATAACCCATGGAAAATAAATGGGTTTCATAAAAATCTCATCATCATAATAATTAACCATCAAGATAAAAAATGATGGTATATTTGGAACATATACCCAATAAGACATTATTATCATTAAAGGATGTTATTATAGATGAAAATTCTTTTAAAATAATCAATGGAATATTTCTTGAGGAAAATCACTTTTCCCTTTGAAACCACTTAGTAAAAATCTAATTTTCTTCCAAATATTGTAGAAAAAAGTTTTATTTAAAAATAACCACATAATACTTTTAAGGAACCTTCAAATAATTTAGTGATCATGAAATTAGGGAATTATATTCATGCCGTATAAGTTAAAAGAAAACATTCATTTCACAATTTTTTAAAAAGTCAAAAAAGTACCTCATTTAGAAAAATATGAAGATTCATCTAAATTTTTTTATATAATATAAAATTGGGAATAAATGTCTTTAAAAAATCATAGGAAATATTTAAATCATATTTGAACACATTTTCAAGAAAATATGGACATTGAAGAAAAAATATTTCGGTTCAAATAGTAAAAAATAGTTAGTTTTCCTTAAATACATTATTTCAATCTCTTGAGTACTTAAAGCGTGTAAAATAAAAAAAATGTATTATATAGAAATAAACATAGGATAAAAAAATTACTGGTATATATAAGATAATTTTTATATAATTTATTTAATGTAAATTCAACCGTGAACAATCCCAATTAAAATAGGGATGAAACAAAAATCCATAACCTTAAGTATTATCTTTCATCAAACACATTAGAACCTCCTATATAATAAATAAAAAATTTATATAATTTTTATTCTATAAACATAATCACGTATATATATATATATCATGTAATTCATGATTTACATATGATTTCTTATCACAGGTTTATTAACAATTTGTTATTAAAATATATTTTTCTAGGTGATAAGTGCTTTTTTTCATGCATGTTTTGGTTCAGAAGTCCCAGTCCTTATACTTTGATCATAGTCCCATAATATAAATATTTTTTAACAATTATATAAATATCATATATATTTAATATATGTATCATTATATTCATTCATAAAAGGTAGTGATAAAAAAATGAATTACACCATTCAGGGAGATGATGGGTTGTACGTACGCATGAACAATGTGTCCATTTTTTAGAGGATTGAATGAAAGAAAGGTAAAGAATAATTCAACATTATATAATCATTATTATATCATATATATCTTATATATTTATTAAATATATATTTATTACCATCCATTTGAATCAAAAATGAAAATGTAATCACATGGCTTTGTGGAGGTTGTAATCTAAATGTGCGCACATGCATCGTTATAATTTTCACACATATTGGAAGGTAAGAAGTTAGATATTATATTATAATTATAGAAGCATAATTATTTTTTAAATATCATATATAATCATTAAAACCACCATAATAAACACCCATAAAATATGGTGATGTAAAATGAACTGTGTAGCTATGTGGAGATGGTAAGTCGTACGCACACACAAACGATAATTTTACTTCACATTTTATAGAAGAGGGATAAATAAAGGTTTTTTAATAATCATAATAAATTTTAATAATATTTAGGATAATGAATTTATTATTTTATTAATGATATCATAGATATAGATGAAGTATAAGAAGAAAAAAAATAAAAGCGGTCAGGATAGATGATTACATCTTCTTTTTAGGACTCTTTTAGATCCCTTCTTAAAGACCCTTGGAATGGTCTTTTAAGAAGTAAGAAACCTCTAATCAATATGTTATATTCTTTAATTTTAGTTAAAGGAGATTATTTATAATTTTCCTAATAAACCCATTTAATTTTCTTCTTCTATGGTTATTTATGATATTTTCAAGTAATAGTATCATTTTTCACTCTTTGGTACTTAAATTAATTGATAAAATGTTTTATGAAAATCTGACTTCATTTCTCTCTTCAGTTGCATTTCATTTTTCTTCTAAAACCATGTTTTATAGAAATGTTTTAAATGTTTCTATATTTTTTAAAATGATTTGTTAAAGTATTTTTTATGCATTTTTATTTTTTACAATTTTTTTGAAAGGAATCTTATATCATTTTCAAAATAATTCTTGGTTAGATTTTATAAAAAAATTGTAAAATTAATCTTTATTTTAACATATATAAAATGTAAATAATTTTCCCCAATGATGATCTCAAATTTTTTTAAAGAATACTTTATAATTTTTAGAGTTTATTTTACAAGAAAATTATTATGAAAATGGTTTATGTTTTAAAATCTGATTTAAAAAAAGGATATCTTCCTCAAGAATCTTTTTTAAATATATTTTCTTGGAATTCTATTCATCAAGGAAAAAAATAAATTATTATTACTTCAATGGGTGTATTTTTTATTGAATATATTTTTATTCTTTCCATGTATAGTTTATGATCATTTTGAAAAAAGAAAGTATTGAATTTTTCTTTCTCGATTTCTTTTTTATCATTAACTTTTGTAACACCCCAAGATTTCATAGTGTGTTATTTCTTCAAAATAATTCAATAAATTGCACTACACGCAACACCGAGTTCAATCACACCATGAATTACAAAAAAAAAGCCATTCAAAAGAGGTTATGAATAGTGTTAACTAAATTTTAAACATTATATAATCCTTATAATTTTAGAATCCATATTATGAGTTTCTTAGACATAATGTAAGAACAAATTCATTTTCAGTATTGCACTTTTACCAAATTTTAATAGTGAACCCTTTTTAGATACTATATTTTAAACTTTTTGACTAAATAGGGACATCAAAAATTTAAAATGAAACATCCCAAGCTTCCACGGTACGCTAGCGTGTGTTGTACGCAACACCGAGTTCTAACACACCGTAACCAATCAAACTAGCTGTTATGAATAGTAATACCTACTTTTTGAAGTTATATATATTTTATATTTTAAAATGGACTTCATTTTTGGATTCGGAATATCAAATTTAGCCTAAGGTGAAATTTTGGTACTTTTCGGATAACTTTCATATTTTGATGAATAGTGAAAATTACTAAATTTTAATTAAAAACAACTTTTTTAATCAAAATAATTAATAGTGATAAATTATGCATTTGAGTGGTTTTAAAGTATATTTAGAATATATTTTTACCATTTAATATAATGTTGGTCATTGGACATAATTTTACAATTAAACCGAACATAAACAAGTGTCAATCTTTTGATAGTTATTATCTCTTAAAAACACGCTTTTTGTTTTGACAGCGGGAATTAATTTTAAATTAATTTCTGCCACTTCTGTGTTTTGAATTTAGGAAAATGGATTCCATATTTGGAATCAGGATGTTCAAATTGTGTAAATAGATAACTTTTATTTTTAGACATTTTGAATAGTTACTGTGGTAAATATTTTATTTACCATGGTTAAAGGGTAAATCCGGTAAATAAGGGTTAAAAAATAATATTATAATAATACAAAATTACCCTAAAACGTGTCCTAACCTTATTGGTGGACACATACCCGACCATGGGCATCCTTGGGTCAATTTGGGGACCCCTTGGAGCCACTTGTATGTGGTAGGGACACATTATATTAATAAAGTTAAAATAAAAATAAAAATGGCATAAGCTTACATCTTTTAGAAGAACAATTTTTACATAGGGTTATACATGTTGGATTTTCGATTATAAATATTCATTCGAAAGATAAAAAGATTTCCTACATGATGATATTTTATTTATAATTTTTAGACATCAAATAAGTTAAATTATTAATGACACAATAATGATGCAATGTTTACCTCATTAATAAATCATTGAAATAAATAATATTATAATGATTAAAATATTATCTAAAACCTGTCCAATTCTTATTGGTTGATGTTATTTAGAATATGAGTCATCTTATCTTCGACCTCAATGATTTTTGGACCATTATAAACCGAATATAATTATATTATAAAGTAATACTTTCACTCTTTCCTAAAGAGACCCTCCTCTCCCTTATAAAAGGAGACCACTTCTACTCATTACTCACACCTCTCAAGCCACTTGGCTCATCCAAACTCTGCCCAAATAATCTCCCCACATCCCTCTCCTCCTCCTTGAAGCTTTCCCTTAGGCAGAAAGCATTTCAACAAGTCCTTTGGTTCTAACCAAAGTGAGTTACCTAAATTAAAGGTAACGATTTCTCTTAAATTATTTTCATTTATTTTGCTTCTCCAACCCCCAAACTCTTTTTATTTACTTTCTTTTGTAACAACACCAGTATCCTCAATATACTAGGATTTTGTTATAATATGGATTCAAACTACACATACACACAACTCCATCTAATGGATGATGAACATAATGTTTCTGTGGATGGCAAACTAACGCCTCACGAAACGATGATTGTTCAAATACATCTTACCGCCTCTCAAGGTGGCCATTATGATGGCACTGTAATTAAATATGATATTAATGATATATATTTTATATATAAGCTTCTGTAATTCCATTTTATTTCATACCATTATTCGTTTCATGTTGTATATACATACGATAAATTCATTTGAGGAAGTGCGGACTACCGCCCCCTTAAAATGATATGACTCGTTCATACCACACATGGAACGTATAAAGGATGGTGTTAATGAACTTAAGTAACATATATAAAATATTATATTATACTGGAATAGTAATATACCTATGTATCATTTGGATTCGATTCTTTTAAAATAAAAATTAAATGGAAGTAGCGTTCGTGCGTACGTACGGACTACCGTCTCCACGAACGCGATGAGATTCATTCTCCATCGTATCCATTCAAGTATAATTATCATTTAATGATTTAAAAATGATGTTTAAGGACTTGATATTATTCTGGATATGAATAAGATACAACAAACATGACTTATGTAACAAATCATATAAAGAAAATGAGTAAGTTAACACCTGAAACGGCGATAATACTAAGATATTATTATCAAATCAATATTAAAAGATCATATATGATATCATATTAATGTATATGATTCTTGTATAATTTAGTAACAATTATTTCACTATTATACAGGAGGTTAACCTACCCCAACCAAGGAAAAGTACAAGGTAAGGGTTATTTCACAATCTCTTCATTATCCGAGGTTGTATTATACGTAATAATCTACTGGGATCTCTTTATCATCCACATCCATGTTTCTTCGAAATGTATTTCAAAACATTTTTACTATTTAAAAGAATATGGGTTAAAGTCATTTATACCCTTGTTTGACTTTTTATAAGAGGTTTATAAAGGAATCTTTCCGTCGTTTTCAAAACAAGGTCCTTTTTAACCTTTTCGACAGAATTGAGGTAAGAATGTTTTTTTTAACTTATACGGCGGGTGCGGTTATTTTCCGCCGTTATAAAATCGTCGAAGCTTCCCATACAAGCTTATAAGAATATTTTCAAAGAAAATGTTTTATTTTATATGGATCTTAAATGATTTCAAAATAAAATGAGATACTTCTTTAAAAAGAATTCTGATTTCATCTATGTCAACATCCTTTGATGGATTTTAAGATTATTTGAAGTTGATTTATTATGATACAAAACTTCTATATTGTATTGAAGGTTTTGTGATATGTTTGACTGTGGATGTGCTATTTTTATACCATTCATAGTTTATGGTGAAATTATTGACATTTCGTATGCTAGTTCTAATACGAATGTTTATGTTATGTTTAAACCTTTTCATATGGGAATGCATTGGACTTAATAAGTGACGGGTGGAGCCCGCTATAGCTCCTCGATGCATCAGTAGGTCTCATGAGACAAACTAGTGTCTTGGCACAAGGCCTTGACAAAATCTTATTTGTAGTCTTGGCACGAGGCCTTGGCTATGTGGTTATGATAGTCTGGCATTATGCATTCCAACATTATGAAAATGGTTATTGATTTTTGCATGTGATTATTCGATTAGTAGAATATCCATGTGAATAAGTAAATGGAATTATTTCATTTTACTTTTGCCATACTATGTTGAAGTTCAATTTTAAAAGGCTTTTGTTTTAGTAATTCATTGCCTTAAATGTTTATGCTTATTTTGAATGTTCCGCTATATTGTTATCCTTACTGGGCATTTGAGCTCACCCCTTTTCTATGTTTTATTTTTCCCAGGTAGTGAAGAAGTAATTTATGAATGACTTGCAGGGATATTATGAGGGGTTAATAGTGTGGATATGAAGACTTTGTTGTTGTAGTAGTTTTTCACTTTGAAATGTAATGTAAAACTTTATGATTATATCTAGTGTTTCCAAGGCTACTAAACCAATCGGTCTTTCGGGATTTGATCTTTCTTGTGATCATGACAATGTTACGAAGTAATGCACCGACTCTGGGTAGCTGGGGTCGGGGCGTTACAGTTGGTATCAGAGGAAGTTTAGTACAAACCTTGGAAGCTAGATTTAGATAAACTCTGATTAGAGCACGTAGACCTAAGATGAACTTTGAGGATTAGTATAGAAGAACTTCTTAGAATTTTGGTATTGTAGAGATTTTGTGAGTTTTCCGAGCAATAAATCCCTGTCTGGATACGAGCAGGTAGAGGCGGCTCTGGCACAGATGTACCTAGGGGTAAAACCCGAAAACACCGCTTTGAGCTAGACTCAAACGGGAACTGGTGCACGACAACGGGCCTTGCTGCACTCTTGGTTACGACACTCCCGGGGGATATGCTTAGGATAACTCTCATTTTCTTTACAAATCATTTTGAAGGGTTTATGAGTATATACTTCCTTAAAGAAAACATTCTTATGATTATGGATTATATCCATAAATAGTTCAATTTATGTTAAGTGTTTTATAAGTATGGGATTATGTATTTTGATTCATAAACTGATCTAGTTTATGCCATTGTTTAGAAATGGCGCCCAGTAGAAGGAATGAGAACTCCGGAAATGCACATGATCCAAAGAGAAGGAAGGATCATATCTTTCATGGTCTTAAGCTATAATTTATAAGAGAAATAGTCTCCCATGTATTATCATCATATGAAGAAATAATATCATGTATTGATAAGATAAGTAAAGAGATTACTGAGTCCTATGGCTTTGAAGGGAAGCAAGAGAAGAAAAGGATGGAAGAGAGAAAGATGGATAAAGGGAAGAGGGAAAAGAAGAATTTTCTCATATGTGGTAACTGTGGAAAGAAACACCCTGGAACTTGCCTGAAAGGAATGGGAGTTTGTTATAAGTGTGGAGGAAAAGGGCACAAAGTACGTGACTGCAAGGGTAAGAAAATGGTTTCAAATGTACAATGCTTCATTTTCAAGGAGTTTGGACACTACGCGAACCTATGTCCCAGTCATCAGACTATGACGCAAATGATGCTATTGGATAATAATCAAGTTATGATACTACCACAGATGAAGAGGAATGATTAGAGTTCTTATGTTGATTATGTCAATTGAGTGTTGTATCAACAATGTACTTGTTATAATAATTATGGAGTATATAAGGATTGTACTGCAGTACTATTTCATTAAGGACTTGAGATGGTGTGGAACAAAGAAAAGTGACTCAGTAGCAGGTTAAATGTTTGGAAAATATATGGTTGAGAGAAAGATAAACCATAATATGGTTCAGATACCGAGGTGGTGATTTTAGAATAATACATGATTGATTTGGATAAATTATATTGGATATTATTGACTACCTTGAAGCTGATTAATGATTTGTATATTCCATCATTGTTGGGTTTTAAAACATTTTTGGATTAATGAAGTATATCCAGCATTCTATATGGAATAGGGGAGCATGAATGTAATCAATAAGGAATATGGAAATTCAAGATGTTTCAGTTTATTAAAAGAATACAAGATGAAGGTATTAATATGCTATTGCAGGGTAAAAAGGATCTATATTATGTTTACCTTCCTTATAAATGTTGGACTGTGAGTTTGGACAGAAGTATTTTGGATAGTTCTAGTTTGGATTATTTTGGATTACCATAAAAGGAAAACCCGGAGGTTGGGCGGCAACCCGTCGCGTCCGGCAAGGCTGCGAGACTTGAACCCGCAACTGAAGGGCGACAAGGGTGTATCACCTACCACTGGCCCATGAGATGTCCTGGATTAAATAATGTTGTTTTTTTAAAGATCTGGTAGATGAATTATAAATTCATTTATTTTGGAACCCTGTACGAATAGTATAAATAAATAAAAAATTACATTCTATTATCTTTTAGAGTGAAAGATGAGTTTGTGGTAGAAACTTATTAATGGATAAAACTCTGATTATAAAGTAAGTATATCTCCTTATGATCTTAGCCAATCTCATAAATAAATTCCTCAACATTAATAAAAGGAACTTAGAACAAAAATGTTTCCCTAGATGGTACCTTAAATCATCACTAATTTATGGCTTTGGGATTGTTGGCCTTTTCATAGCCATGTTATCTACCACTCTCCATCAGATAATTGATGGTTAGATTTCTCCTCCATATCCATATTTTCCTAAATGGAACCCTAGTATGTGTTATTTTCGGTAATCTTCATACTTTCCACTCTTTATTTTAAATAGAGGCCTCATTAATTCATTTTTCGATGTGAGATTTCAACTAAGATATTTTGAAACGTCAAAAATGTGTTATCCCAATACCCTATATTTTGTTGAACCGATGGTACTTCAAATCATCATAGATTGATGAGTTTAAGGACCTCAATTATACACTTGTTTGTGATTGATGACCTCAATCACTACCTATAAATATTTACGTTTTTTCTCCAATTATATGTCTCTAATTGCCACCAATGTTCTCCTAATCAAGATCATAATTTGGTGGTGACCCTTTCATTTCTCTTTTCCTCATATTAAGACTAAATTTTAGTAACCCAATTTCCGATGTGGGTTTTCCCACAAATATATTTTCTATTTTCAACCTTTTATTTTCGAAGAACAATTTCAAATTGCGAGGACGCAATTTATTGAAGGAGGGGAGAATGTAACACCCCAAGATTTCATAGTGTGTTATTTTTCAAAATAATTCAATAAATTGCACTACACGCAACACCGAGTTCAATCACACCATGACTTACAAAAAAAAAGCCATTCAAAAGAGGTTATGAATAGTGTTAACTAAATTTTAAACATTATATAATCCTTATAATTTTAGAATCCATATTATGAGTTTCTTAGACATAATGTAAGAACAAATTCATTTTCAGTATTGCACTTTTACCAAATTTTAATAGTGAACCCTTTTTAGATACTATATTTTAAACTTTTTGACTAAATAGGGACATCAAAAATTTAACATGAAACATCCCAAGCTTCCACGGTACGCTAGCGTGTGTTGTACGCAACACCGAGTTCTAACACACCGTAACCAATCAAACTAGCTGTTATGAATAGTAATACCTACTTTTTGAAGTTATATATATTTTATATTTTAAAATGGACTTCATTTTTGGATTCGGAATATCAAATTTAGCCTAAGGTGAAATTTTGGTACTTTTCGGATAACTTTCATATTTTGATGAATAGTGAAAATTACTAAATTTTAATTAAAAACAACTTTTTTAATCAAAATAATTAATAGTGATAAATTATGCATTTGAGTGGTTTTAAAGTATATTTAGAATATATTTTTACCATTTAATATAATGTTGGTCATTGGACATAATTTTACAATTAAACCGAACATAAACAAGTGTCAATCTTTTGATAGTTATTATCTCTTAAAAACACGCTTTTTGTTTTGACAGCGGGAATTAATTTTAAATTAATTTCTGCCACTTCTGTGTTTTGAATTTAGGAAAATGGATTCCATATTTTGAATCTGGATGTTCAAATTGTGTAAATAGATAACTTTTATTTTTAGACATTTTGAATAGTTACTGTGGTAAATATTTTATTTACCATGGTTAAAGGGTAAATCCGGTAAATAAGGGTTAAAAAATAATATTATAATAATACAAAATTACCCTAAAACGTGTCCTAACCTTATTGGTGGACACATACCCGACCATGGGTATCCTTGGGTCAATTTGGGGACCCCTTGGAGCCACTTGTATGTGGTAGGGACACATTATATTAATAAAGTTAAAATAAAAATAAAAATGGCATAAGCTTACATCTTTTAGAAGAACAATTTTTAAATAGGGTTATACATGTTGGATTTTCGATTATAAATATTCATTAGAAATCTAAAAAGATTTCCTACATGATGATATTTTATTTATAATTTTTAGACATCAAATAAGTTAAATTATTAATGACACAATAATGATGCAATGTTTACCTCATTAATAAAACATTGAAATAAATAATATTATAATGATTAAATTATTATCTAAAACCTGTCCAATTCTTATTGGTTGATGTTATTTAGAATATGAGTCATCTTATCGTCGACCTCAATGATTTTTGGACCATTATAAACCGAATATAATTATATTATAAAGTAATACTTTCACTCTTTCCTAAAGAGCCCCTCCTCTCCCTTATAAAAGGAGACCACTTCTACTCATTCCTCACACCTCTCAAGCCACTTGGCTCGTCCAAACTCTGCCCAACTAAGCTCCCCACATCCCTCTCCTCCTCCTTGAAGCTTCCCCTTAGGCAGAAAGCATTTCAACAAGTCCTTTGGTTCTAACCAAAGCGAGTTACCTAAATTAAAGGTAACGATTTCTCTTAAATTATTTTCATTTATTTTGCTTCTCCAACCCCCAAACTCTTTTTATTTCCTTTCTTTTGTAACAACACCAGTATCCTCAATATAATTGGATGTTGTTATAATATGGATTCAAACTACACATACACACAACTCCATCTAATGGATGATGAACATAATGTTTCTGTGGATGACAAACTAACGCCTCACGAAACGATGATTGTTCAAATACATCTTACCGCCTCTCATGGTGTCCATTATGATGGCACTGTAATTAAATATGATATTAATGATATATATTTTATATATAAGCTTCTGTAATTCCATTTTATTTCATACCATTATTCGTTTCATGTTGTATATACATACGATAAATTCATTTGAGGAAGTGCGGACTACCGCCCCCTTAAAATGATATGACTCGTTCATACCACACATGGAACGTATAAAGGATGGTGTTAATGAACTTAAGTAACATATATAAAATATTATATTATACTGGAATAGTAATATACCTATGTATCATTTGGATTCTATTCTTTTAAAATAAAAATTAAATGGAAGTAGCGTTCGTGCGTACGTACGGACTACCGTCTCCACGAACGCGATAAGATTCATTCTCCATCGTATCCATTCAAGTATAATTATCATTTAATGATTGAAAAATGATGTTTAAGGACTTGATATTATTCTGGATATGAATAAGATACAATAAACATGACTTATGTAACAAAACATATAAAGAAAATGAGTAAGTTAACACCCGAAACGGCGATAATACTAAGATATTATTATCAAATCAATATTAAAAGATCATATATGATATCATATTAATGTATATGATTCTTGTATAATTTAGTAACAATTATTTCACTATTATACAGGAGGTTAACCTACCCCAACCAAGGAAAAGTACAAGGTAAGGGTTATTTCACAATCTCTTCATTATCCGAGGTTGTATTATACGTAATAATCTACTGGGATCTCTTTATCATCCACATCCATGTTTCTTCGAAATGTATTTCAAAACATTTTTACTATTTACAAGAATATGGGTTAAAGTCATTTATACCCTTGTTTGACTTTTTATAAGAGGTTTATAAAGGAATCTTTCCGTCGTTTTCAAAACAAGGTCCTTTTTAACCTTTTCGACAGAATTGAGGTAAGAATGTTTTTTTAACTTATACGGCGGGTGCGGTTATTTTCCGCCGTTATAAAATCGTCGAAGCTTCCCATACAAGCTTATAAGAATATTTTCAAAGAAAATGTTTTATTTTATATGGATCTTAAATGATTTCAAAATAAAAGGAGATACTTCTTTAAAAAGAATTCTGATTTCATCTATGTCAACATCCTTTGATGGATTTTAAGATTATTTGAAGTTGATTTATTATGATACAAAACTTCTATATTGTATTGAAGGTTTTGTGATATGTTTGACTGTGGATGTGCTATTTTTATACCATTCATAGTTTATGGTGAAATTATTGACATTTCGTATGCTAGTTCTAATACGAATGTTTATGTTATGTTTAAACCTTTTCATATGGGAATGCATTGGACTTAATAAGTGACGGGTGGAGCCCGCTATAGCTCCTCGATGCATCGGTAGGTCTCATGAGACAAACTAGTGTCTTGGCACAAGGACTTGACAAAATCTTATTTGTAGTCTTGGCACGAGGCCTTGGCTATGTGGTTATGATAGTCTGGCATTATGCATTCCAACATTATGAAAATGGTTATTGATTTTTGCATGTGATTATTTGATTAGTAGAATATCCATGTGAATAAGTAAATGGCATTATTTCATTTTACTTTTGCCATACTATGTTGAAGTTCAATTTTAAAAGGCTTTTGTTTTAGTAATTCATTGCCTTAAATGTTTATGCTTATTTTGAATGTTCCGCTATATTGTTATCCTTACTGGGCATTTGAGCTCACCCCTTTTCTATGTTTTATTTTTCCCAGGTAGTGAAGAAGTAATTTATGAATGACTTGCAGGGATATTATGAGGGGTTAATAGTGTGGATATGAAGACTTTGTTGTTGTAGTAGTTTTTCACTTTGAAATGTAATGTAAAACTTTATGATTATATCTAGTGTTTCCAAGGCTACTAAACCAATCGGTCTTTCGGGATTTGATCTTTCTTGTGATCATGCCAATGTTACGAAGTAATGCACCGACTCTGGGTAGCTGGGGTCGGGGCGTTACAACTTTACCGTGAAATATTAACTTTCTTGTGATAATTAGATGTAGCAACCCTATTTGACCCTCGGTTTGTGATATTTAACCTTTTCTTTATGCTTTTTTATGTATATAAAGTATAAGGTTGAAAGTTGATAGAGTTTGGAGAAATTTTTGATTGTTTTTTGGGGCTTTCTTATAGGTGCATGGGTGGTGCACGGTTTGTGGAAACCGTGCAACACTTGTAAGAAACCATGAACTGTGATACATGGGCTAAAGAAGAGGTGTACATGTCATGAAAAATTTATACAAACCATGCAGAAGCCTAGGAGAATCCATTAATTGTGGTGAAAATGTTAGACAAAGAGCTTTGGTACAGTCAATTCAAGGTTTGGAAGCCGTGTGAGCCAACCATGTGAGGTTTTCATTAAAATAGAAGAAGGATCATAATTATCACTCAAGTTATCTAACCATGTAACTAAACTATACGTGCGTTAAAACTACCTACTTAAAAAGTGGATCTCACTTGTTTTACCTTTTAACCCACTGGTTTTCCCCAAAGTAGCTGTCACTCAAGATTTTGGTCTCTCGAAGGTTAGAGAACCTCTCCCAATCAAATTAGAATCGATCTGGAGCTATCCCTTGGTGTTTTGAAGCTCGATTCTTATAGTAAGGATTCATTATTCATCTTTCATGATGCATTTTCTTAGAAATACATCTCCCTTCTTCTTGTTTCCTTAGATCTACACCCGTTTTCGGTATATCTAAAGTTTTGGATTCTATATAAGTTTATATTTGAGTTTTTTTAATAAGGTAAGAGATCTAAGATAGGTTCCTAGGGATTGAACCTATTTTTGTGACATTTTTCGTACCATTTACCATTTTCTCTAAAACTATCTAGTTAGGTGGATTCACCCTCAACTCCTATTGATATAATTTATTGTCTTAGTTTCAAATTGGTTTATTTGATTGAAATTTATTTTGATATATTGGTGAAAAACATGATGTAAAACCTTTTTTGTGATGATTTATAGTTTTTAGTGAAATTATAGAATTGTGGTGGCTTGTTAAGAAGGTTCATTGGATTATGGATTTTAAAATGTTGATTTTAAAATATGGATTTTCTAGAATCTTGAAATGACTTTTTGGAAAAGGTTTTCAATAAAAAGGGTATTTTATTGAAATGGTTTTGTCATGGTTTGGGGTATACTTGGTGCATGAGTTAATATTGCATTTCTGATTCTTGGTTGGAATATGAACTTGTGTTTGATGGAAAAGGTGTAATGGAACATGGGATAAAATTACCTTGTGATGACATGGTAGATCGACAAGAAACCTCTCATGAGTATAGAACTTCCATAAAAAAGCATGCATAGTTAGTATTGTGGTTACGTGGAATGGAATGGTTATGAAAAATGAAACCTATGAAATTGTTTTAAAGTATGGTTTGGTTGTTTACTTGAAAATATATTTTTTCAAAAAAATGTTAATATAACACCTTTTTATATTTAGTTATAAAATATTTTTGAAGTTATTTATATTTAGTTATAAATTTTTTTATATATTGTTTTAAACCAATTATTTTCAATAAATTATGTTAACTCTTCTATCCGAGTGGAGTGAGTAGGGAAGTCATTAGGGGAAAACCTACTAAGTTTTAGTACTCACCCCTACTTGGGAACTTAGTGATTTTGTAGATTTCATCTATTGAGATATGGGGAAAGGTAAATTATCACACGTCTTTATCATTACCTCATGATATGTGGGATGTTTGGTGATGCTAGATCATTGAGTAGATGGATATTTGAGTCTTGTGGTTGTCTTAGAGTTTTATTAGTTTGTCTTCTAACTTTTACTTTGGTATTATAGTCTTCCGATATGGTACTTATTTTTAGTATTATTTTGATGAATTAAATGTTGAGTTGTCTTCCATTTTTATCATCCATCATATAGTAGTTTTTTTTATATATTGGTTAGTTAGTTTTTTTATTCACTAAGGGAAAATCTTCCCCCACATATATTGAAAACCTTCGGTATTTATTTCCATAATTTGGTGTCTTGGGGATGTCTCTTAAGACCAATTATAATCCTTCTACATTCTCAAGACAATGAGAAGTAGGGGGATGTTACCAATGGTATCAGATTTATTTGGTCTAAAGTCTGTTTGAGACAAATGGCTATGTCAGTCTTGGAGTTGAATTCATTATTTTCTATTCATTGGGCTATGATCATAGAAATAAGTAGGATTTTTAGGGCCTGACATTTAGATCATTAAAATACATAGCTAAATTTTTTAGGTTGAACTTCTAGTTACCAGGTTTTTGAGTACATAAGTGTTTTATAGACACTTATAGAATTTTAAAATCTCATTGTCATGAGTTTAACCAATGATACAAGTATAACATGCATTAAAAAATGACTTCAAACTAGGATTTCATATCTCATTTTGTGTAATGATATATGATTTGGTTCAATATGTAGATTTTTAAAAAATGATGAAAGTATTTTAAAATGAAATATTTTGAAAAAGATCATGGTTCTAGTATTTTGAACATAGTTTCATTTTCAAAAGTAAGATGAAAGTTTTAAAAAAATGTATGAACATTGAAAAAGATAATTTGGAAAGTAATTTTTTAATAGTTGATGTTATAGAATTTGAAATGGTAAGCCTTAAGTTGATAGAGAGTGAGACTTATGATGTTTTTTTGTTCAAATAGAAATTAGTACCTAGTAGGCGTCATAGAAACCAAATGGAATAAGATGTTGAGAATGTGGTTGCACATGAGAAACAAGTGAACCCATAACAATTTTAGAGTAAAATACAAGTGTTTCAAGATGTGGACATTGGGAACTGGAGGGATGAGCCAAGGTAATTTGATCATTCTATCCAGTTTCAGAAGCATAATCCACCCATTTTTCGTGGTGATTCTAAACCAGAAAGATTACATGAATGGATGAATAAGAGGATCATATATTTGATTTCATAAGTACACCAGCAGAGTTAGAATTTAAGTTGGAAATGTATATTCTCAAGGACCTTTCTCACCAATGGCGTGATCTAGCGGTGTAGGAAAAAGTGTAAAAGGCCTTAGTTTGAAAGATTTTAAAGAATTGTTTACCAAAAAATTCTATCCTCACACATTCAAGATCCAGATAATGATAGACTTATTCAGACTAAAGTAGGAAAATATATATTTTATAAAGTATGATACTAAATTCGCGAATTTAGTGTGCTTTACACTCAATGTTCCTTCTAGTGTGGCCTTGAAGGCACACATATTTGAATCATGACTAAGGTGGGAGATTCTCTTGATGATTTTCATGCTATGTATTAATGATTATATAGAGATGGTTAATAGAGAGATGATGGATACAAGAGACATATCATGATCTATCAGAGGAGGAAATATGTTTATACCCACAAGAAATAGTGGGAAATCTAATGTTTGGAGCAAGTGGAAGAGGGACACCTACGTCTAGGGTGGGAGAAGAAACCAGAATTCTATAGCTGGGTCGGTGAAGCTTCCTCCAAGACCCACAATAAGATAGGGATGATTTTAATGTGGTTAATTTGATATTATGAAATAATAGTGTACAAAACTAGTAAAAGAATTCCATAATCACAAAAATACGAGACATCATAACTGCTATTATTGCAGTGCTTTAAGGTTAGGTGCTCGAGACACTTCTTAATTTTCACAGGCATCGTATTCTTCGACAGGGTGATGGTAGAAGAATCAATCTCATCGGTATAGTAGAGCTATAAATGGTGATTCTAGGAATACCATGAATCCTCATCAAGGGAAATCTCCTCATGTTAATAAGGAGAAAAGTGCAACGATGAAGAAATTATATGGAGTTGAGTAGGTGATTGTGGAAGATTGGGCAGAACAATATATTGTGAGAGGTATGATTCTTTTGAACATTACCCTTATACAAGTGTTATTTTATACTAGTGAATCACATTCCTTCATTTATTCTCATGCTGTTTATTTTATAGGTTTAAAACTCAATATGATTCCTTCTATGATAAAAATTCAAACTCATCTTGGACAAATAAAATGTCGAGCCTTTGTGTGTAGAGAATGTTTTATAAATTTTGATGCATTTGTACTAATATGGGACCTTTTGGTGTTATAGATGGATTTATATGATTTAATCCAAGGTATGGATTTCCTGAAAATTTTTATGGATCACATCGACTATTATAATAGAATAATTAGTTTCATGACTGAGGATGGAACTGAACATCTCTTTAGAGGAGAAACAGTTGTAAAAATAGGAGAAATGGACTTGCTGAAACTATTAGTGTTAATGATCTCTTACCAGTTGGAATTGTCTTTGTAATTGATGGAAGAGTTTGAGAATAACTGTTTCATAGAAGTAGTGGATCAGTTTCTTAATGTGTTTCTAAAAAATTTCTTGGGGTTACCATCCATAAGAGAATTGTAGTTTACGATTGATCTCTTTCTATGGACCAGTCCTATCTCACTTCTGTCTTAACGATTGAAAAAAACATAATTGAGGGAATTAAATAGTAGTTGAATGAGATGGAAAACAAGTGTTTCATTTGACCAAGCATGTCTCTGGGGGAAGCACCAGTGTTTTCTTCAAGAAAGATGATAGAAATCTAATGTTTTTGTGTATTATTGTAATCTTAACCAAATTACGATAAAGAATAGTTATGCACTTGCATGCATTGATGATCTATTCGATCAATTGAAAGAATCTAAGTGGTTCTCAAAAATTGAATTGTGCTCAGTATATGACCAATTGGAAGTTCGAAAGGAGGATATTCTAAAGACAACATTCAGAAGTAGATAGGGATATTATGAATATATGGTAATGCCTTTTGGTATTGAAAATACACCATCAGTATTTATGGAATTAAAGAATTGGATATTTTAGTAAAATATGGATTCATTTATTGTGGTGTTTTTGGATGAAATATTAGTGTATTCAAGGAAAAGTTATTAGCATGATCCAAACATGGTGATAATGTTGGAAATATTGAGAGGCTGTTGTTTGTATGCCAAATTATCAAACTGTGATTTTTGGATACAAGAGGTACACTTTCATGGCCATGTAATTTTTGAAAAAGTAGTTTTTGTTGTTCTAGAAAAGATATAAGTTGTTATCTCTTGGAAAATGCTGAATAATGTATTTGATATACATAGCTTTCATGGACCAGCTAGTTATTACTAATGCTTTTTGTGTGACTGATAATAGTTAGCTTCACATTTTATAGATTTGAAAAAGAAGAATGTTCCATTTCAATGGGCTGAGGAATGATAAAAATATTTTTAAGATCTAAAATTTCACCTTACATTGACACCTATCTAGATAATTCTATAATTTGGGCAAGGGTACGTGGTGAAATGTGATGCTTTGAAATCTTGGTTTGGGTTTGTTCTCATGCTAGGAGATTGTTGTTTATCTGATGACTCCAGGTAGTTGAGGGTGCATGAGAATAATTACTGAACACACGATTTGAAGTTAGTTGCAGTTGTCCATGCCTTTAAGACATGGCGTCCTAATCTTTTTGGTGAAAAATTTATCATGTTCATGGATCATAAGTCCTTGAAACACATTTTCTAAAAAATGATTTTAATATGAGGAAAATAATATGGATATAGTATCTTTAATTTCTCGACTTTGAAATGATGTATACCCTGGGTAAAGGCAATATGGTGGCAGATGCATTAACCAGAAAGTCATATGCTATTTTTGGTAAAATAAGCTTAAGATGAGTGTAAATTGATGTAATTACTAGAAAGTATGCATGTGTAATGTGAATAAAAAGGTGATGTATCAGTTTTATTCTCAGTTTTGGTGGTTATTGATTTGGTAAAGATGGTTACGGAAGCACAAACATCCAATGCAGAATGCCTGACTATGAGTTAGAAACTCAACGGTGGGGAGACAATTAAGGGCTGATGGCACTACTACAAAAACGGTCAAGAGAAGCACCCCTTATATCAGTGGTAATAAAAACTGTTGATAAAGGTTACCCTTTATCAGTGCTAAAATTTTATCACTGATGTAGGGTAACCTTTATCAGCGGTAAACAAGCGCTAATAAAACGACCTTTTATGAGTGCTAGAAAAGCACTGATAAAGAATCCCTGTATCAGCGCTAAAATTTTAGCGTTGATACAGGAAGGATTTATCAACACTTTTTAAGCGGTGATAAAGAGTACCATTATCAGTGCTAAAAATCACTAATAAAGGATACCTTTATCAGCGCTAAAATGTTAGCACTGATAGAACCTTAGTCTATTTTCTTATAAAGTTGGTCGCACAGTACCCTCGTTTTATCGTGACCTAAAGCACTCGTGGTACTAAAACCCTACGACTCCCCTCTGATGCCCGCTGAGTTCATGTTGCCGGACCTCCGCCGCCCTCGCTTCTCGTTCCTGGACCTTCGCCGCTCGCTGAGTTCACATTGTCGGACCTCCTCCACCCTCGAGCTTCGGTTTTCTGGACCTCCACCGCCTGCTGAGTTCGCGTTGACAGACCTCCACTGCCCTCAATTCTCGTTGCCGGACCTCCGCCGCCTGCTGAGTTTGCGTTTCCATACCTCCTCCGCCATCGAGCTTCGGTTTGCCGGACCTCCGCCACCCGCAACGCCCTCGAGCATCGGTTCTCCAGACCTCCCTTTAGGGCATGTTTTACAAATAATTTTTTAATATTGTTCTCCTCTCCCATCACACATAACCATATGTTGATTTTTCATGATAGATTTAATGGATATTTGAGATTTTTATTGTTATAGGCTACATGATTCTTCCTTTTCTGGAATCCTACAGATGTTTTAGGTTATTTCCATTTAAAATAACTTATGTTTCATTCCATGGTTGTCTTCTTTGGGTGGGTGTTCAAGACCATTAAGGTGGTTATTATTCCTGATTGTCCTATGATTCACAACCTCTTGGTTAGAGCTAAATATTGATGTGTTGGGTGGTCTATCTTTTAAGATAATAGTTTTCCATCTTTGTGCAAAAACCATTTTATATGATCTATTTTTGGTTAGACATAGATAGGCTTTTGGTGTGTCCTCAAATGACTAGGATTATGAAGTCTCTTGATGGACCGGGCACTGGGAGGTGTTGGTGTCTAATTCAATGAGACTGTTGATGGGTGACACTATATATTGGTAATTCAAGGTTTCCATCGAGTACTTGATCGAGGAATAAATCATTTTTAGTTTTTTACATTCTTGTTGTTGGTTGAATAATTGATGGATATTGATTGTGTTATTTCATTTGGATTCATTGGTATGTTTTGGGTGTACCTTTCCTTAGGTTTTGAATTATTCCCTTAGTGGTTCTTCATGGTTAGTGGTTGTAGTCTCTTAATTGGGTGAAGGGATGTGTTCTTAGTATATTTCCATCTTATGTCCCACCATTTTAGTGAAAATTTAAATGGTTGGGTGTCCTATGATAGGTCTCTGGAGATGTATGATGTTCTTGGAGGATATACATTAAGGGTTCTTGGGAATATTAGTTATCTATTCATTTTAATTTTTTTTCATAGTGGTCCTCTATTTGGTGAATCTTCTTATAATTTGTGAATTGTCCAGACAATAATTATTGTGTGGAATTTATTTTTGTCTCATCATTTTATATCCTTCTTACTAGAATATTTATTCAGATAAAAAGTGGAATTATAGAAGGAATTATAACTTCTTAGTATCTCTTTCATCAAAGCAATGCTCTTTGAGTTTTTTTTTGGTTTCTTGTGGGGTTATAGGATGTCCCAGACTTTCATAGAAGGTGTGGACATGAACATGTTGGTTGAAAAGCTTCATGTGGTCCAACGAATGGCCGGTGAGGGTAATTGTCTAGGCAATGGGATTCACAATGGATACAAAAAAAATTCTATAGCCATCAACAAGCTGATGGGTTTGTAGTGAGTAGCCAGTGGGATAACCTATGGTTATAACATTTATATTATAACCACTGTCTCTCTAGTGAGGGCCAGTATCTAGCTAGTGGTGTCCTTGTATATGATAAAGCATTGAGGTAGTAGGGTAATTGCACCCGATACCCCCATTTATTTATTTTATCTTCACCCTCAAGTTTAACTCAACCCACTCAAGCCTTGGGAGACCCTTTGGATAGTTTGGCTCTTCTATCGTCATAACATGGTGGATTTAAGTTTCATTCGAAATAGTGATCCTCTTTTGGTATTTATTTCTTTTCTTGAACTTCAATATCTCTCCATCACTTGATTCTTTGTTCCTGGGGGCTATGGAAGCCTTGATATTTACTAGACCTATAAATTTTATGGGGAATTATGGTTATAGTATATCTTTTACCTTTTATTGAGATCCCTTTTATTTTATTCAATGTTCTTAATTTGAGTATACTCATTCAGATTCATTGTGTTTTGATCCCAAATATTCCAAGTGGGTGTTTCTATACTATATCTTTCTTTTGGGATTCATTTGTTTGATGAATTCATATTTTATCCATTTGAAGTTGGTTAGACATGTTTGGATTATTTTAAAGCACAAAATAACCCTATTAATGAAAATAATATATGGAATGGATGGTATCTTTTTCTGAATTAACCTTTTTTATTGAAATAAATTAGGTTTCCTTCTACTATTGGTGGATTTGATATTATAAATGAAAATCATGGTTTAAAATAAAGATTAGTTGATTTTTTAAATAAAATTACAAATGGTTTGTAATGTTTTTGTTTATTGATTTTTTGGGAATGATTTCCAATATAAATTAAAATGTCTTGTTTTTAAATGGTTTATGGTATTGGTATTTTAAAAAATTGAGGGGGATTGATTGTCCTTTTGAAAAAAATACCTTCGATTATGGCAACCATCCATTGTTTTATGGGGGTGAATTTAATTTCATTTCCAACCCAAAGTAAAGGAAAGGTAGAATCCCATTACAAAGGAAGGACATCATGGAGTTTTTTCAGTTCATGGCTGGGAAGGGCCCCATTGATCTCAGCTTCTCAGGTGACAGTTTCACCTGGTACAACAACTGTAGGGGCCATCATCTCTTTTGGAGTCTATTGGATAGGTGTCTAGCCAACATGAAATCCACTAAACTATTCTCAAATACCATGTTTTTTCATCTTGCTTGAGGTATTTCGATTCACTCCCCCTCTTGGTTTCCATTTCTTCTTGGAATGATTATCAGGAACGGTTTCACTTCCACCAGCAGTGGGTTAACATCATTGGGTACTAGAACATGGTTTGTGAAATATGGAATGAAACCTTGTAGGAGTATCGGGCCACCTTCAACCTCAGTGACCTGACCTCGAACCCTGATAGGTGCGTGTTCACCCCTTCCTCCTCAGGAACCTTCACCACCTGGGACTACTATCGCATATGGGCTCCTTCATAGTATTTTGATAGATGGAATGATACCTTTTTTTATTGGATTATTATCACCAGTTTGAGATTTATATGATACTATATAGTTATTTTATTTTCTTATTATTTCTTACACACAACCACTTGAGTTGAGTAACCTGATTGAAATCCATATTGGTACTTTGGTTCTAATGTGGATATGGTTTTTTATGTGTTTGTGACATGTGTATGTGTGGATATATGGGTATTTAGGCATGATGATATTGAATATAGGTAAGAGACCTAGGAGTGGTAGATGTATCATTCTTGATTATTCTTGTGTTTGGTCTGGGGTGATTTGAGGAAACTATAATGAATCTAAAGTAATTATATTTAATTAAGATGAATAAATACTAATGGTTAGGCTCTATTAATCTCTATTTTTATAAGGAATTGGTTCTCTTATACTATATTTGGAAGTATTATTTTGTGTAAATGAACCATAAATACTAATATTTGAGATTAAAATAGGATGAATATGAATAAAGATTGGCTGGACGCTAATCGTTTGACAATAGAGTACGAGAACGGAGTGAAAGAGTTCATCATGTTTGCAAAGGATCAAACAAAATATCCTTCTAAAATATTTTTTCCATTTTTATGTTGTTGTTATTCTAGACTACTTACTTCAGAGAAGTTGGAAGAACATTTGATATGTCACAGAATAGATCAGAGTTATAAATGTGGGAATAAACACGGAGAAAAAGCAAATATAGTTACTAACTGGGATAAAACTGTGTTTTATGGATCATCAGATATGAATACAAATATGGATAATGGTGAAGACTGTTTGGAGGATGTGATTACAGATGTCAATGATGATGAAGATCGTATTGGGGAAATTACAAAGACAATTGAAGATGAACTCCGTGATTGCAAAAAATTGTTTGAGAAATTAAAGAGTTGTGCAAAAACTCCATTGTATGCTCCTTGCACTAAGTATACAACATTGTCAGCTGTACTGAAGTTGTAAAAATTGAAAGTAGGCAACAGATTGAGTGATTTCAGTTTTAAAGAACTACTTGCTCTCTTAAATGACATGCTCCCAGAATATAATGAGCTCCCAAGCCAGACATATGAAGCTAGATGAATGCTACGCTCGATGGGTATGATTTCTAAAAGAATACATGCCTGCCCAAAAGACTGTATATTGTTTCGCAAGGAGAACAAATCACTTATAGAATTCCCAATGTTTGGTGCTCCTTGATACAAGAAAGATAAATCCAATCCTATGAAAGTTGTATGGTACTTTTCAATCATTCCAAGGTTTAGGAATCTATATGGAAGTGAAGAAACTGCAAGACAATTGTCGTGGCATGCATATAAAAGAAATAATGATGGGAAATTACATCATCCAGATGACTCTCCTCAATGGAAGAAAATTGAAAATGAGTATCCTGAATTTGGAAAAGAGTCGAGAAATATTCGTCTTGCGTTATTTACAGATGGAGTGAATCCTTTTGGTTTTCAAACCAGCACTCATAGTATATGGCCTGTTATGTTGATAACTTTCCTCCCTGGTTATGCATGAAGTGGAAATTGATCATGTTATCTATGCTTATATTAGGACCAAAACAACCAAGTAATGATATTGATGTTTATCTTGCTCCTTTGATCGAGGATTTGAAGTTATTGTGGGATTCAGGTGTAATGTTTTATTATGCTTATAAAATTGAATACTTCACATTGAGAGCGATGTTGTATGGGAAAATAAATGATTTTACTGCTTATGGAAATTTTTGAGGCTATAGAACTAATGTAACTCAATGGTTTCCCATGTGCGAAGAGGATACAGAATCAATTAGGTTGAAACATTCATCAAAATCTATGTTTCTAGGACATCGTAGATTTCTACCTCGTCAGCATAAGTACTGATCTTGGAAGATATCATTCAATGGAAGTTCAGAACAACACGCAACACCATCTCTACTAATAGGTGATCAACTGTTTTGAGAAAGTAAAAGATATGAACACTGTTTTTGGTAAACCATTTTAAAAAAACCTTAGGAAAATCAGTTGGAAAAAGAGATCAGTTTTTTTGAATTACCATACTGGAATTGTTTTTACGTCAGACATTTTCTTGATGTGATGCATGTGGAAAAAATGTATGTGATAGTGTTATCGGAACGTTGCTAAATTCCCCTAGCAAAACAAAAGATGAAATTAAGGAAAGGTTAGACATGGTTGACATGGGAATACGAGAAGTGTTGGCTCCCGTGAAGGGTGAAAATTGAATGTTTCTTCCTCCAGCTACTTATACTCTTTCTAGGGAGGAGAGATATTAGTTTTGCAACTTCTTCGATGATGCAAAGGTTCCAGCGGGGTACTCATCAAATATCAAGAACATTATGTCAATGAATGATTTGAATTTAAAAGATTTGAAATCACATGATTGCCATTTTTTGATGCAAGATCTAATTCCTATAGCTTTACGTTGCATTTTTCCCAAGAATTTTCATCATACGTTATCCAAAATTTGTTTCAATTTCAAAGCTATATATAGAAATATTTTAGACCCGGAGAAATATCCAGCCATGGAAAAAGATATTGTCATCATATTATGTGAATTATAAATGTTATTCCCACCAAAATTCTTTGATATGATGGTTCATTTGATGATTCACTTGGTGAGAGATATTCGACTTTTTGGTCCTCTGCACTATAGAGGGATGTATCCTGTTGAATGGTATATGAAGATTTTGAAATGGTATGTCAAAAATCGAAGTCAGACAGAGGGTTGTATATTGGAGTGATATATTGTTGAGGAAGCCATTGAATTTTTTACTGAATACCTATCTGATGTTGAAAGCATTGGTCTCCCTAAATTTCGTCACACTGGACACATTGAGGATGAGGGAATTTCTGGAAGAGAAGTTGTGAAAATCAATATTACAGATTGGGAGCATGCCCATATTTATGTTTTTCATAACAGTTGATAGGATTCTACATATATTGAAACTCACAAAGAAATTATTAGGCATTTGAATCCATCAAGAGATGAAAAAAGGATATCAGATACACATAATCATCAGTTTGTAGGATGGTTTCAGGACCATATTTTTAAGCAGTTGGATGAAAATCTGAATTCAATTTCCGAACGACTTCGATGGCTAGCTGCTGGACCAAGTGTGTATGTATTATCTTAAAATGATTATGTAATTAATGTTTATACATTCTATAAAAATGAACATGATGAAGATAGTACCATGAAAAATATTGGAGTTACACTAGTGGCTGAAGCGATGCATGTTTCTGGTATTAAGGACAGAAATCCAATTTATGAAAATATGTCATACTTTGGCATTATCAAACTAATATGGGAGTTGGATTATATGACATTCCAATTGCCAATTTTCAATGAAAATGGGTTGATAACAACAGTGGTGTTAAAATAGATGATAGAGGATTTGTGAAAGTTGATTTTAGTAAAGAAGGGTATAAAGATGAACAATTTATAATGGCATCCCAAGAAATACATGTTTTTTATGTTCCAGATCCCACAAACCGAAAGTGGTCGATTGTTCTGTTATCGTCCAAAACTGCTGAAGGTTATAATGAAAATTCAGTTGAGGATGATCCTTTTAGTGGTACGTCACAATCATTTCAGAACGGTCCCAATACAGATGATGTTTTTTATGTTATAGGAGACCACAATGAAGGGATTTGGATAATCGATAGAGGTGTCAAATCCATTCAACCTTTGAAAAAAAGAAAGAGAGTTCAGTAAACATGTTATATATTGTTTGTAATATAGATCTTGTTATCTCATGTTATTATCTTATCATTACTAAATTTACGTAATCTAAATTAACTATTTAACCACTTTTGCAGATAATGACTTCTACACATTCTGATGCTCCTAACCTTGAGGCTGAACAAGTCTCTCAAGCTGCTGCTACTGCGGATGCTACTGCTCCTACTGCTCCTGCTGCTCCTGCAGCTCCTACTGCTGCTCCTACTGCGGCTCCTAGTGCTCCTGCTGCTCCTCCTGCTACAACTCCTGCTGCTCCTGCTGCTCTTGCTATGGCTGCTGCTGCTCCTGCTGTTGTGGCTCCTGCTGCTCCTAGTGTTGAGGTCCAACAACCATCAACACATGCCATTGATACCATTTTAGATAAACATATAGATGATGTTGATATCGATTAAATGATAAGGAATTAAGGACCGACATCGCAGAAAACACAGGTGCATCATAGTTTGACGGTGTTAACCAAAATTCTTAAGGTGAAAAGCAAAGGCATCAAATTTGAAGTCGGATGGAATGCATGAGGCCAACATGTGAATCCCAAAAAGGCTATGTTTAGAAGCTACATTGGATTTTTCACTCAGCAATGTGTGCTAATTGACATAGATTCATGACACCATGTTGTGTCTGGGATGAAGGCTGTGATCTGGGAAGAAATTACGGTAACATTATGAATTTATTTCTTTAATTTACCAGCAAGTAAAATAATGAAACAATGTCTTACTCTTCTCAATCTCTTGCAGAGTACATTTATAGTAGACGATTCACACAAGGATTATGTACTAAGGCTTACAAGAAGGATTCATCGAGGTTTTCCCAATATTTTAACAAGATGCCACCTGAAAGATTCCAAAGGTAAAATAAACCCGCACAAACCCATTGTCTAGGCTCACCTGATATCCCAAGAAGCATGGGATGCATTTATTGGTCGTTGTGGAGATGAGAAGTTTCATGTACATTGTGGGTGATAATACATTGTTTGAGGATACCTATATTCATCACTTTGATTGTCAATATTTCATTTATGAAACAGAAACTCTGTACTGAAAATAAGGAACGTGCATCAAAACCAACATACCCCTATCATAAAGCAAGGATGGGGTACGCTTCATTAGAAAAGAAAATGGCATGTATTTTAAATTTACAGTAATATTGTAAGGTGACAATAAACAACATCCTAATTATCTTTCTATGTTTATATGTAGATTGATGAGTCTAAAACCAAATGCACTTCCATCCCACGTCATGTGCTATGGAAGGAGGCACATGTGAACACAGAAGGGAATTTAGTAGATGAGAACACACAGAAAGTGTGGGAAATATGTGTAAGTATGACACGACGATAAAAATATTTGTTTTAAATTGCTATTACATAAATATAATTAGTTATTTTCCGATATCCTACAGTCATAGGAATCAACTACTCCTGTAGTAGATATAGACCTATTATCGACGGCTTTGAAGCAGAAAGAAAAATATGGTCCTGTCGGAGGTGCAGGGTTTGTGGTGACACCCCGTGTATATTTTGAGTAGAAGAAAAAAACAAATGATAAAGATGAAAAATTTGAACAAATGAGCGAAAAAATAGCAACCCTTGAAGAACGATTGCAATGGCAGAGAGAGTTGCTAGAAAATTTTATCGGTGGGAAGCAAAGGGAAGACACAACTCAGGAACAACAAGCGCATGAACATCCTGCCCCACCCCCACCAGCTTTGAGAAGAGCCATTCGCCTCAAATAAATGTCTTTTCCATGGTAATAAATATTATAATAAATTTTCCCATGAAATGTGAATCAGACAAACACTGGAAATTTTTCTGTACTGATCTTCTACAGGGTGATAATGATTGTGATTTATATCTGTCAACACCCACCTATCACCTTGTAGCGAGGCCTACAATGTTCAATATCCCAGATTCCACACTGCATAATAGACCACTTCTGAAAGATCATCTAAAAGTGACGATTTCTTTAGCTCATGAGCCAAATGCAGATCTACCTATTCCACCTGATGACGATGATATTAATACGGTCGAAAAGGATATTGGGACATTCATTGCATGGCCATCACAACTTGTAATAGTACATGCAGACAAATAGGTATTTATTTCCTTTTTTTCAAGAGAAACCCTTATCAATTAATGAAAAAGGGTCTGAACCAATGATTTTAGTTATAGATGGAGAAAGGGAAGGGGGTGACAAACGTCGGCTCAAAACCATCTAAAGGATCCACCAACCAATCTCAAGGAGCTACTGAAAGAACAATAACACCACCTGTTCTCTATCCAAATTTACTAGCATTGAAGACTCATGTGGATATGAAGCTAAAAGATGGTAATAGTCATATAGTGGTTTTCAAGGAGAATATATATGGAGAGGAAATTCAAGATTTTGTTGCTGTTGAAAATGTAAATGATATCCTTAAAAATGGTTGGATAGGCGTCAAAATTGTAAATGTATATATGAGGTATGCTTCCATGAATTGATTTTCTAAAAGCTAATCTAATGTGAAAATTATGACTAAATGCATTTTATATTGTTGACAGATGCATTTATGAAAAACAGTTGAAGGAATTTTCCCATGGTCCAAGATTTGGACTCATTAGTCCTCATATCACATCAACACACCTAACAAAAATAGAGCCATCAAAAAGGGATGCAATAGTGAATGGCTTGCTAAAAACATTTGAAAGAAAGATTACAGAAGAAAGACTTTTCCTAATACCAACCTTGCAAGGGTAATACACTATGATTAAAGCATATCAATTAAATTTTCACTTCTGTTATTACTTATTCCTTTTTGTGTTTTTAGGAAACATTGGTTGCTAATTGCGGTTAACTTGGATACTCCAAAGATTTATTTTCTGGATTCAAAGCAAGGATATCCATCAAACCGACCACACATGATGGAATTTGTGAATATGTAAGACACTACATCTTACGTTTTAGGTCTAAAAATCAAGTAATATAATATATATTATCTTTTACTGAGGATTTTTTATGATAGGGAGGTGTTTAATTATCATCTAAAAAAATGAATGAGGACACGGGCTAAGCATAAGGAGGCGATCAAGTACTACGTCTGAAAAAATATATAGGTATATATAATAAAATTTCACTATCCAAACACATCTCTACACAAGTTACTTATTCTCCTAATGATAAATTTTTTTGTAGTGTCAAAAACAAACAAACGATAATGATTGCATTTATTATGTTTGTAAATTTATGAAAGAGATCATTTTTCACCAAAAAACAAGCATCCCTAAAGAGGTATTTTCAAAAACAACTACTAGTTCATTTAAGTTATTTATTAATTATTTATTTTCATATTTTTCTGTACTAATCTGACTTTCGAAAATCCTCATACTCACATAAAGATATATATGTGTTCAGAAACGAGTGGTCCACATACCTAATGGTAGATTGTACATAAATACAATGAAGATCTAACTTGGGGACAAGTACAATTGGTGGTCATTTTTGAGAGCGGTTAAAGGGATCAAAAGATGAAACATTGTTGTATGTAAATGTTCGTAGGAAAATTGTAATTGTTATTAAATAAAACATCCTTTCTCCAATGAGTCATTTTCCCATTTTAACAGATGATATGCACTAGCAACATGCAATAATGCTGAACCACTCAAAGGGTCTCTATTTTGTTTAAAATGGACACATTTTTAAGTGAAAACAAAAACTGACGTACGGAAATCTGACCAAACACATTCGGATTTCCTTGATCCTTTAGGAGAACAATCCAAGGGTCCTTGGTGACGTGTAAGAGTCAACCCCACCTCAATCCAAGGCACGGTGTGGCCGGTACCACTCAAAGGGTCTCTATTTTGTTTAAAATAGACACGATTTTAAGTGAAAACAATAATTGACCTACAAAAATTAGACCAAATGCATTCATATTGTGTTGATCGTTTAGAAGAATGATCCACGGGTCCTTTTTGACTTGTATGAGTCATCATCGCCTCAATATGGTGTGGCTGGTACCACTCAAAGGGTCTCTCTTTTGTTTAAAATGGACACGATTTTAAGTGAAAACAACAACTGACGTACGGAAATCCAACCAAATGAATTCGGATTGCCTTGATCTTTTATGAGAACCATCCATGGGTCCTTGGTGACGTGTAAGATTCATTCCCTCCTGAATTCGAGGCCCAGTGTGGCCGGTACCACTCAGAGGGTCTCTCTTTTGTTTAAAATGGACACAATTTTAATTGAAAACAACAACTGACTGATGAAAATACAACCAAACGCATTCAGATTTCCTTGATCATTTATGAGAACGATACACGGGTCCTTGGTGACATGTAAGATTTATCTCTTCCTCAATTAGAGGCACGGTGTGGCCGGTACCACTCAAAGGGTCTCTCTTTTGTTTAAAATAAACACAATTTTAAGTGAAAACAACAACAGACCTACAGAAATCCGACCAAATGCATTTGGATTTACTTGATCCCTTAGTAAAACGATCCAAAGGTCCTTTGTGATGTGTAAGAGTCATCCCAGCATCAATCTGAGGCACGGTGTCACCGGTACCACTCAAAGGGACTCCCTTTTGTTTAAAATGGGCACGATTTTAATTGAAAACAACAACTGACCTATGAAAATCAGACCAAAAGCATTCCAATTGTGTTGATCCATTAGGAGAACGATCCAAGGGTCCTTTGTGACATGTACAAGTCATAATCACCTCAATATGATGCACAGTGTGGCCTGCACCACTCAAAGGGTCTCTCTTTTGATTAAAATGGACACAATTTTAAGTGAAAACAACAACTGACCTACGGAAATATGACTAAACCCATTATTATTGACTTGATATTTTATGATAAAGATCCAAGGGTACTTGGTGACGTGTAAGATTCATCCCCGCCTCAATCTGAGGCACAGTGTGGCCGGTACCACTCAAAGGGTCTCTATTTTGTTCAAAATAGACACGATTTTAAGTGAAAACAACAACTGACCTATAGAAATTCGACCAAACACATTCATATTGTATCAATAATTTAGGAGAATGATCCACAGGTCCTTTTTGACTTTTATGAGTCATCCTCGCCTCAATCTAAGGCACGGTGTGGCTGGTACCACTCAAAGGGTCTCTCTTTTGTTTAAAATGGACATGATTTTAAGTGAAAACAACAACTGACGTACGGAAATATGACCAAATGAATTCAGATTGCCTTGATCTTTTATGAGAATGATCCATGGGTCCTTGGTGACATGAAAGAGTCATACCCACCTCAACCCAAGGCACAGTGTGGCCAGTACCACTCAAAGGGTCTCTCTTTTGTTTAAAATGGACACAATTTTAATTGAAAACAACAACTGACCAATGAAAATCTGACCAAACGCATTCGGATTGCCTTGATATTTTATGAAAACTATACAAGGGTCCTTGGTGACATGTAGAAGTCATCTTTGTCTCAATCCGAGGCACAGTGTTGCCGGTACCACTCAAAGGGCTCTCTTTTGTCTAAAATGGACACGATGTTAAGTGAAAACAAAAACCGACCTACGGAAATCCGACCAAACGCATTCATATTTCCTTGATACCTTATTAAAACTATCCACAGGTCCTTTTTGATGTTTAATAGTCATACCTGCATCAATCCGAGGCACGGTTTCACCGTTACCACTCAAAGGGTCTCTCTTTTGTTTAAAATGGGCACGATTTTAATTGAAAACAACAACTGACCTATGAAAATCCGACCAAAAGCATTCCGATTGTGTTGATCCTTTAGGAGAACAATCCAGGGGTCCTTTTTGACATGTATGAGTCATCCTCGCCTCAATCTGAGGCATAGTGTGGCCTACACCACTCAAAGGGTCTCTCTTTTGATTAAAATGGACACGATTTTAAGTGAAAACACCAACTGACCTACAGAAATTTGACCAAACCCACTAGTATTGACTTGATATCTTATGATAAAGATCCAAGGGTCCTTGGTGACATTTACAAGTCATCCCCGCCTCAATATGAGGCACGGTGTGGCTGGTACCACTCAAAGGGTATCTCTTTTGTTTAAAATGGACACAATTTTAATTGAAAACAACAACTGACCTACGGAAATCTGACCAAACGCATTCGGATTGCCTTGATATTTTATAAGAACGATCCAAGGGTCTTTGGTGATGTGTATTAGTCAACACCGCCTCAATCCAAGGCACTATGTTGCCGGTACCACTCAAAGGGACTCTATTTTGTTTAAAATAAACACGATTTTAAGTGAAAACTACAACTATCCTATGGAAATCCGACCAAACGCATTCAGATTGTGTTGATATTTTATGATAATGATACAAGGGTCTTTTTTGACCAATAAGAGTCATACCCACCTCAATAAGAGGCACAGTGTGGCCAGTATCACTCAAAGGGTCTCTATTTTGCTTAAAATGGACACGATTTTAAGTGAAAACAACAACTGACATACGGAAATCCGAACAAACACATTAGTATTGGGTTTATCCTTTGGTATAACGATACACGAGTCCTTGGTGATGTGTAAGAGTCATACCCACCTCAATACGAGGCATAGTGTGGCCGGTACCACTCAAAGGGTCTCTCTTTTGTTTAAAATAGACACAATTTTAATTGAAAACAACAACTGACCTATGAAAATTCATCCAAACGAATTTTGATTGCCTTGATATTTTATGAGAACGATACAAGGGTCTTTGGTGATGTGTAAGAGTCATCCCCGCCTCAATTGGAGGTACGGTGTGGCCGGTACCACTCAAAGGGTCTCTGTTTTGTTTAAAATGGACATGATTTTAAGTGAAAACAACAACTAACCTACGAAAATCCAACCAAATGCATTTGGATTACCTTGATCCTTTAGGATAATGATCCAAGTGTCCTTTTTGGATGTGTATGAGTCATCCCCGCCTCAATCTGAGGCACGGTGTGGCTGGTGCCACTCAAAGGGTCTCTCTTTTGTTTAAAATGGACACAATTTTAATTGAAAACAACAACTGACCTAGGAAAATCTGACCAAACACATTCTGATTGTGTTTATCCTTTAAGAGAATGATCCAAGGGTCCTTTGTGACATGTATGAGTCATCTCCTCATCAATCCGATACACAGTGTGGCCGGTACTACTCAAAGGGTCTCTCTTTTGTTTAAAATGGACACGATTTTAAGTGAAAACAACAACTGACCTACGGAAATCCAACCAAACACATGCCAATTTTCTTGATCTTTTATGAGAACAATCCAAGGGTCCTTGGTGAAATTTAAAAGTCGTACCTTCCTCAATATGAGGCACTTTGTGATAGGTACCACTCAAAGGGTCTCTCTTTTGTTTTAATTGGACACAATTTTAATTGAAAACAACAACTGACCTACAGAAATCTGACCAAACGCATTCAGATTGACTTGATATTTTATGAGAACGATCCAAGGGTCCTTGGTGATGTGCAAAATTAATTCCCACCTCAATCTGAGGCACGAAGTGGATGGTACCACTCAAAGGGTCTCTATTTTGATTAAAATGGACACGATTTTAAGTGAAAACAACAACTGACGTACGAAAATCCAACCAAAAGCATTCGGATTGTCTTGATCCTTTAGGAGAACGATCCATGGGTCCTTTTGGATGTGTAAGAGTCAACCCCGCCTCAATTAGAGGCACGGTGTGGCCGCTAGCACTCAAAGGGTCTCTCTTTTGTTTAAAATGAACACAATTTTAATTGAAAACTACAATTGACCTATGAAAATCCGACCAAACGCATTCATATTTCCTTGTTATTTTATAATAATGATCCATGGGTTCTTGGTGATGTGTAAAATTCATCCCCGCCTCAATCCGAGGCACGGTGTGGCTGCTACCACTCAAATTGTCTTTATTTTGTTTAAAATGGACACGATTTTAACTGAAAACAACAAATGACCTACATATATTTGACCAAACACATTTGGATTGTGTTGATTCTTCAGGTTAATGATCCAAGGGTCCTTTTTGAAGTTTAAGAGTCATCCCTGCCTCAATCTGAGGCATGGTGTGGCTGCTAGCACTCAAAGGGTCTCTCTTTTGTTTAAAATGGAAAAAATTTTAATTGAAAACAACAACTGACCTATGAAAATTCAACCAAACGCATTCAGATTGCCTTGATATTTTATGAGAATGATACAAGGGTACTTGGTGACGTGTAAAAGTCATCCCCACCTCAATCCGAGGCACGATGTCACCGCTAGCACTCAAAGGGTCTCTCTTTTGTTTAAAATGGACACAATTTTAATTGAAAACAACAAATGACCTGTGAAAATCTGACCAAACGCCTTTGGATTGCCTTGATAATTTATTATAACGATCCAAGGGTCCTTGGTGATGTGTAAGAGTCATAACTTCTTCAATCAGAGGCATGGTGTGGCCGGTACTACTCAAAGGGTCTCTATTTTGTTTAAAATGTACACAATTTTAAGTGAAAACAACAAATGACATACAAAAATCCAACCAAACGCATTTGGATTGTCTTGTTACTTTAGGAGAACTATCCAAGGGTCCTTTGTGATGTGTACAAGTCAACCCTGACTCAATATGAGGCACGGTGTGGCCGCTAGCACTCAATGGGTCTCTCTTTTGTTTAAAATGAACACAATTTTAATTGAAAACAACAACTGACCTATGCAAATCTTTCCAAATGCATTCGGATTGTCTTGATATTTTATGAGAATGATACAAGGGTCCTTGGTGATTTGTACGTGTCAACCCCGCCTCAATCCGAGTCACGGTGTGTCCAGTACCACTCAAAGGGTCTCTATTTTTTTTTAAAATGGGCACGATTTTAAGTGAAAACAACAACTGACCTATGGAAATTTGACCAAACACATTCAGATTGTGTTGATACTTTAGGAGAACGATCCAATGGTCCTTTGTGACGTAGATGTGTCATACCCTCCTCAATATGAGGCATGGTGTGGTTTCTATCACTCAAAGGGTCTCTCTTTTGTTTAAAATGGACACAATTTTAATTGAAAACAACCGACCTATGAAAATCTGACCAAACACATTCGGATTGTCTTGATCCTTTAGGACAATGATCCACGGGTCCTTTGTGACGTGTAAGAGTAAACATCACCTCAATATGAGGAATGGTGTGGCCACTAGAACTCATAGGGTCCCTCTTTTGTTTAAAATGGTCACAATTTTAATTGAAAACAAAAATTGACCTATGAAAATCCGACCAAACGCATTCATATTGCCTTGATCTTTTATAAGAACGATCCAAGGGTCCTTGGTGACATGTACGAGTCAACCTCACCAACCCCCTAGACCACCCCCACACTCCCTATACACCAATCCACCCCCTAGATTCCCCCCAACCCTCTGGACACCCCCATCCCCTGTAAAGCCCCCCCGACACCTTTGACACTAGCCCACCCTTGGAAAGCCCCCCGGACACCCCTACCCCCCTTGGAAGGCCACCCCAAACCCTTGAACACCCCAAAACCCCTGAATTATAATTATCTTATGAATTATGTGTTAATGGTATACAAGAATACTTTTTGTATGGGTATACTTGGTCTAATTAGCTTATGATTTATATGTTAATTTTGTATGGGTATAATTGCTTTAATTGGCTTATTGAGATGATAATTTTTTTGTAGGTGTTTGGGTGTGCTGCTGTAGAATTATTTGTAGCAGCAGACAAGGCATTTATCAGTGCTTTTTTAGCACTAATAAATGGTGCTTTTATCAATGCTAAAAAAGCGCTGATAAACTACACCTTTATCAGTGCTAAAGAAGCGATGATAAAGGATCAGTTTATTAGTGCTAAAGGAGCACTGATAAAACACTCATTTATCAGCACTCATTTAGCACTGATAAAGGGTTGTTTTATCAGCGCACTTTTAGAGCTGATAAAGTCTACCTTTATCAGTGTGTTTTTAGCACTCATAAAGCTTTCCTTTATCAGCGCTTTTTTAGCCCTGATAAAGTACCCCTTTATCAGCGCTCAGTAAGTGCTGATAATGGGTACCCCCCTTTATCAGTGCCGAGCTTTACAACCCTTTTTAGCACTGTTAAAGCCCGTTTTTGTAGTAGTGTGGGTGGATGAGAGTTCACTATTGTGGTTCTGAAATCGGATGGTTGTACCTATGGCTTGTCAGGAACAACATCTTCTCACTTACCACAATTCTATATGGACTATTCATCTGGGAATATAGAAAATGTATAATGTGTGAAAATAATTGTTTTGATTGATTGGAATGAAATGGATGGTGGATGAGTTTGTTTCAAAATGTTCTAATTGTCAGTAAGTTAAGGTAGAGAATCAGTGACCAGAAGGTATGATGCATTCATTACCTATTCTAGTATGGAAATGGGAGTAGATGACTATATATTTTGTAACAGGTCTACCAAGAACAATTCGGAAACATGATTCCATATAGGTGCTAGTGGCACGACTTAAAAATTTGTCTCATTACATTCCTATTCATGAAACACATATAGTGGAGGATCTACCCAAGATATATATCTATGAAGTGGTAAATAAACTTGGAATACTAGTTTTTATCGTATTAAACATGGATTTGAGGTTTACATCTTGTTTATGGAAATACTTATAGAATGCCCTTGGGAATCAGTTTATTATGAGTATGATATATCATCCTTTGATGGATGACTAGTCTGAATGGATGATACAAATGTTGGAAGATATGTTGCAGGCATGCATAATGGATTTTGGTGGATCATGGGAGGATCACATGCCCTTTGTGGAGTTCACAATTCATCCGAACCATGTAGAAACCTAGACGAAACCATGAAGTGCAGTTCAAATGCTGGAAAGAGAGATTTGGCATGGTCAACATATAGTTTGGAAGTTGTGCATGCTAACCATGAAATATTTTTCTAAGGATAGAATTAGGAGCACAGTTAGTGCACTATTAATCTAACCGTGTGACTAAACCATGTATAGGTCAAACCAATTCTTTAAAATTTATATCTCACTCATTTTACCCTTTAACCCACTATTTTTTCCCAACCATTCCTAACTCAGGATTTTGATCTCCCAACATTTGAAGAATCCCTCCTAGGAGAATTGGAATCGATCCAAATCCATAACTTAGTGTGTTGGAGCCCAATTCGTGTGGTAAGGCTTCGTTGTTCATCATTATTGATGTGTTTTTATAGATCTAATTTTCCCTTACTCTCATTTTTATAGATCTACACCCATAGTGGGAAGATATAAGGTTGTGGATTCCAAATAAGTTTAGATTTGGGGTTTTTATAGGGGAAGATATCTATGGTGGTTTTAGGGAGTTTCAACCTATTTTTGTGACATTTTTCACATTGTTTATCATTTTCTCCAAAACTATCAAGGTAGGTGGCCTCACTCTTGGATCCACTTGCTAAATTTGATTGTCGTAGTTTTGAATTATCTTATTTTGTTTATATTGATTGTGAAATATTGGCGATAATCCTGATGGAAACCCTCTTAATGAAGATTTATAGTTCTTGGTGAAAATATGGGATTGTTGTGGATTGTTGTGTAAGTGATTCGGTTTCTTGATTTTGAAATGTTTATTTTAAAATATGGATTTAGTAGAATTTTTAAATTAATTGTTAGAATAAGGTTTTCAAAAAAAGGGGGTTTTATTGAGATGGATTTTACATGGTTTTGGGCATACTTGGTTTATGAGTTCATATTGCATTTATGAGGATTGGTTGAAATATGAACTTGTGTTGGTTCCAAAGGTTTAATGTCACATGGGATATAATTACCTTGTGATGACATGGTAGATCATTGAGAAACCAATCATGAGTGTGGAATTTTCAAAATAAAGCATGCATAGTTGGTATTGTGGTTATGTGGAATGTAATGGTTATGCTGAATGGAACTTGTGAAATGGGTTTATATTAATGTTAGGTTGTTTTCTTGAAAATAACTTTTGATAAAAAAAATCAGTTGATATATTAGTTGTTTATATTTAGTTATAAAATGTTTTGAACTGGTTTATATTTAGGTATAATCTATTTTAGATATTTTTTATATAAATTTTTTATATAAATGATGATAACTCTTCTATCCTAGTGGCATGAGTAGGGTAGCCATTTGGGAAAACCTACTGAGTTTTAGTACTCACCCCAGCTTTGACACTTTTGTGCTTCTACAATTGTCATCTATCATGACATGGGAAAAAGGTAAAGTATCACACATATTTTTCACTACCTTGTGATACATGGGCTGTTTGGTGAAGTTAGATCATGGATCATGTGGATCTTGATGTCTTGTGGTTGTCTTGGAGTTTTATTAGTTTGTCTTCCACTGTTTACTTTTCTATTATAGTCTTCCGATGTGGTACTTATTTTTACTATGATTATGATGAATGAAATTTTGAGTTGTCTTAAATTGTTATCATGCATCATATAGTATTTTCTAGTTATAATTTGTTGGTTGTGGGTTTATTCTAAAAGGGATATTTTCACCCAAATATATTTAAGTCTAAAGAAATTTATTTCTAGTCATTAGCATCTTAGGGATGTCGCTTAAGGTCAAGTATAATCCTTCCACCTTCTAAAAAAAATGAGAAGTAGGGGGATGTTATAGACCTGACCCTAGATGTCTGGATTTGGTGTCTACTACCATTTCATTGGCATGATTACAAGGAATAAAATCTAAAAGGACTGATCAATTTAGTAGTCTTGGTAAACCAGATACATATAAGAGTATTTTATTAACAATTAATTCACTAATTACAACATTTTTTGGAGTAAAACTTTTTTCATATAGCATATCCTTTCATATCTTTCTTAGTATACTTCTTATATTCGTAGGGAAATGAAACATAATAAGGGTGATCTCCAAATCTTAGTAACATTGAAGTATTGTAGAAGCAATAATGAATCAATGAGAATAGTCAATAAAGAAAGGTAATAACTGAAGACACATACTGTGTAATTAATAAACGAACAAGAAAGTGCATAAAAAATATGGCAAGGTAAATAACTGAAAAATCATGCCATTTAGATAACTAGATAAGGAAATATTAAAAATGGAAAAGTAGAAAACTAAAAAAGCATGACATTTAACGAATAAATTGAGAATGAAATTCATTCGTAGATAGGTCCATAAAAAATCTCATGGATAAATAATAACTAAATAAAAATGAAGGTAATGATTAATTATTGGATGTCATGTATCTGGCATGTGACCCACTACCATCAAGACCTTCCAATATATTCTTTAAGTCTGTGGGTATAAACCCATTTATTCTTCTTGGAAATAAAATCAAAGGCTTTGTCGATAACTAATTTCATCTCATGATACTGTTGATGAATCTTAGGGATATAATTAACTGGTCCAAAATCCATTTGGTTTTACATAAACGGCCACCAATCCATGTCTTTCATGCCCTAATAATTCCTCATATCGAATAAATAATATACCTTATCAAATATCTGTACTGAAAAACAGTTAAGGATTTATCAATATTTCCATAAATAATCAAATATAATTCAAATAAAACACCATATGAAAAATTGTATAAAGTTTAGGAAATGAAAAAATCCATGATAAATGATATGGATAATTAGGGTAAATTCAATGTTCAATGATCTTAGGGAATTTAATATTTCAATAGGACTAACAAAGGAATCAAGGAAGTGAATGTCAATTCTATCCTTGGAAAAATAAATCATAAAACACCAAGAGGAAGAATAAGGATGATATTGATACGACATATCACAAGTGGTCTAAAATAAATTATTTTTCATTTATGAATAGAAATATTATAAAAATATATTTTAAAAATATTCTTAAGGAAAATATTCTTTTTATTTCTAAATAAAATTTGAAAATAATTTTATTTGGAAATTACTTTGGAAAAAAATTTCATTTAAAAGAAAACTTTTAAAACATCCAAATGAAGATTAAATGAAATTATGGAGGGTAAATCTGTACATGTTGTACAAGGTAAAAAGTATATTCCTTTAGTAAGGTAAATGTTTAGAAAAGTGATTTTTTGAAAATCTATAAGAATATTCCTTTGAAAACATTTATAAAATAAAAAAAGGGTAAAAATTCATTTAATAAATTATTTTTAATGATTAAAAAAATGTTTGAAAACCTTTTTAGAAAAAAAGGGTTTTAGAAGAAAATAGGTTTTCCATCTAAAGTGATAAATTAAGTTAGGTTTTCTTGAAAACATTTTCTAAACCATTTTGAGAACCAAAGAATGAAAAAATGGTACTATTAATTGAAAAGGATCATGAATAACAATAGTAGAATAAAATGAATTTTTTTATTATAAAATGATAAAATAATTTCATATTATGGAAATTCAAGTGTAAAAAATTTCAAAAAAAATTAGATTTCCATGTAAACCCTTCAAAAGACCATAATATTTATATGGGAATAATCAATGAATAGATTCTTTATATCAACTATAAATCCACATAAGAGAATTATAAATACATAAATATATAGTAAAAAGTATTTTTACACATAATCATATAATATTAATGACAATCAAAAAGTTGTATAACCCAATGAAAACGAATCAGACCATTGGAATATCATTAACATTCTTCTTGAATAAAATACACTTTAAACATCTCAAAGTGTCCCATACCATTTTGAAACATTCAAATCATAATACAAATGAAGGAATGTCATGAACCGAATCTGGCCACCATCAAAACCACCACCAAAACCAGCCCGTGACATGACCTGAAGGGCATTCCCGATACCCACGGGCTGGCACAAGTGCCCAGGTATCATAAAATGAAAATTGGGAACGATTTACCCGAGTTTATAAACATAAAACAACAAAAGAATCCAATGAAACAAATCTGGAGTTTTCAAACCAAAAAATATTTTACAAAAATTCAGAACTGAATTACATGGTTTAAAACAACTAAAAAGGTCTATACCAAAGGTACAAATCCAAATAAGGACAGCCCAATAACCCTCATGGCAAGGGGCACCGCCCTCAAGCCACCTCCACAAGACTTCACCACCAAGGACCTTCTAGAAACCCGAACCACTGGAACAAAAAAACTGTACCCAACCTGCGACAACAAAAACAACCATGTCTACTTACACCCAAGGGTGTAAGTAGGGTGTGAGACAATGCCCAGTAGGATCCCACCACTAAGAGATTCCATGTGATAAACATTTAAAGACGAAAAGCATGCAAGTTTTCAAAAACATGAAAAGCTAGTTACAATTTCTAAAAGATGAAACTTTGAATAAAAACAGTTTTCAAGTGGGCTATCATTAAGAATCAACACTTTTAAAAATAATGTCACCACTACTGAATTTTCCAGCCAACTATACCGTATGCCGAAGGTAAGTACATAGTAAATAACGAGCACAAGAAATAGGAAGTAACCTCTAGGCACTAGCTAGGTGTGGGTCCCAGGTACCTCGTATCTCGGTGAGAGTAACCATCACAAACATCCATTCTCGTGCACGATCCACTAGTAGGGAACATAGTCATAACCTAGTGGTCCCCAATCATCATCATCATAGTTTAGTTAGAGTTGTAAGCGTCAATCTTGCAAAGTGAAACTGAGGCCAAACCCCACGGATTCACTAGCATACTAGTACACGTCCACCAACCTAGATACCCAGGTTTTCCCCTTGTGCTCAAACAAGTTCAACAAGTCAAGAAATATAAATTGAACATGAAAATATCATTTCCACATCACAAATTTACCAAACATCCCATATGTATACCACACAAGTCAGAAAAATCCATTTTCCATTCAGAATGATTTTGAAATCCGAATCACACCAAAATAGCCCACAACACGTTTCACATTTCTTCAACACTTCCAAAAAACCATTAAACATTTTTATAAAACAATTATAAGATATTTAATCTCATCTAACAGCCCACACACATTGAATATAATGCTTCTTTCATAATCAAAAATTTAATTTTTCACATCACACTCACAAAAAACACTCCACATCACTTTCACATCACTTTGACTCCTCAATATCTCCTCCGAAAAATTTAATAAAATATTTCCAGGATGATAAATATCACATAATAGCATTTTCACAAATGAAATGGACCTTTTAAAAATATACTCCTACCAAAACAGTTTGCTGATATAGTTTCACCTATTACACAACCCAATAAACGATTCAAAACTTTCATAAAACAATTATAAAGAGTATACCCAAACTTTGCACATAAAATCCATTTCAAAAACCTCTTTTTAAGCCAAAATCATAGAAAGACCCTACCAAAACAGAATTGGCAGCCCAATCAACATGTAATAATCCACTTTCAAATGTTATATAATCACCTTGAATAATATCACAAAAGATACCCATGAGAACACACAAATCCATAAAACACTTTCAAGGAGTATAACAAGGTTATACAAATAAAACCATTCAAATACACCCCCTTTTTAGGCCCACATGGAACTATATCATTTCCCAACCATAATTGGCAGCCCCTTTCAACAACTAATAAACCACTTCTACATTTTACAAAACTACCACAAGAGATAACACATGAAATACATTTGAAAAATACACACTTCAAGAAAAAATGTAACTTTAAAAACAAAAACTTTACTATTTATACCAAAAATGGTTTTCTCATAATTCACAACACATAAGGAACATGTAAAATTATTTAATCAAGAAAACTAACTCATCATTAAATGGCTATCCACGGAATCACCTGCCGAATGTGTCGAAACCCTCAAATATTGGGGCAAAACATCAACCGCATGACCTACGCACCTCAAAGAAGTTAAAAGAAACCTAAAACCTAAATATTTCACCCAAAATACAGTAATTTAGAACCTATTCACGAACCCTAACTTCTGGAATTTCTTATAATTCAAGAATTAGGGAAGAAACCCTAAGCAATTTGAAAGAGGAAAGAAATAGACTCACCTACTTGAAGTATCCTGAATTAATCACTCCAAAAACAATAGTTTCTGAAATTTAAAACATCCAAAATTCAGGGATTCTTCGAACAAGATATAGGAGGTAATTTGGGAACTGGAATGGAGGGAAAAGAGTAAGAATTGAGAGAGTTAAGAAGGGATGAAGTTACCTCTTCAATTCTGGCCGATTTGAGACACCCTATGAAGATCAGCCCTAATTCGCGATATCAAAGAGCTCCAAGGAGGGGGGGAAGACAATAGGAGCGCGCCTGGTTTTCTTAGGATTGAGTGGGAGGTGTAATCACCGAAAAAACGCAAATAGGGAAGGAGATATAAAAGTTTAAAAATTATTTTTAATGCAGGAAATGTTCCTTCGGGCAGACCCAATATCTTAAATAAAAACCCATATCCACCATGATTATAAAGGATCCAAATTTATATTTTGGTGTTAATATGTCAGAGGAGACCATTTAGGAATTGGAATGAAGTAAAAATATTAAAAAATGAAAATGTTATAAAGGAAACAAATTTTATTTTTAAATCTGGAATTGGGCTCACGGTTTGGCCCAATTCATGAAAACTCATCTATTTCTCCATAAAACCTTTGGAAACCATCCAAAACAAAGAATGAAAGGAAAATAAATGAAATTTAACTTCAAAATAAGTCATGAATGTGACAATTCTCCCATCCATGAAAACTTTCCATCCCCGGAAAGCTACATAAAGACCAGATACGAAAGCCAAACCAAACTGATAAACCAAGATGTATTCCCTTTCCAGGTTTCGCCCCCAAAGGACAAAACACCTCCATTGATCAATTAAAGAAGGAATAATTCACAAAAAAAATCATACACCACTTTCCTGAAACAATCAATCACATTCAGGCTTTATCCCAAAGGAAAACACCTCAAACACTATCAGAACAAGACTCAAGCAATTTACTCAAATGAACAACAACATCGAACAATGTTACACATACCTTGCTATAACTGAACCATTGGGCACTCTCCAATCTCAATGGTTACTCAAGGAAGATTTAGGTATCTTGATAGATACGAATGAGACTACCTACCACCAATCCTTGACCATGGATAAATCTAAGTTATTGGTAAGGGGAAAAAAATAGGCTCTCCACCATAAGAACCAACAATCTTAATTGACAAGCATGGGCCGGTACAGAAAGACCCCAAAATATAAAGTGTTGGGACGAACACATGGTTAGTCTGCACGGTTTGGGAAACCATGAACTAACAGTGGAGATTCTTCTATCTACATCATTTTTTTGGGGGCATGGTCACTACTAACCAAGTGCAAACCGTGTGGTCAACCTGTCTAGCCAAACTTCATACCTTTCTCTAAAGACTCAATGGAAACCTTAAGGGGAGGAATAAAATTGGGCGATGACATGGGTACATGGCCCTCCACCTATTTCCACCGAACATGAAAAGTAGAAGAAATAAGATGACACCATAGGTTTAAACTCTTCTTATCATTCATATTGAGGACATGACTTTGCACAAGGGTTTTAATGACACCAGGGTTTCCCCTGACTACGCGCCAGCTTGTCTTCGGGACCTATGGTTGGAGCTCAAAATATTGAAGCATCTTCGGCCTCGTAGTTAGGCTTTGGAAACCACCTGAATGAAAATTATTCTTTCGTTGCAAACAACAACTACACCTCAATCCCCGATAAGTTTTTCTTAGACATAACACATTCCAAAATCACTTTACCCTAACATGATATTTCACTGAAACAAGGGATTAGAAGATGTACACACATCACACCTTGTTTGTTTGGGTGAGAAACAATAGAAGTAAAGAACACTTATACTCACCTTCCTCTAAAATGGAATATATTTTTTTATGTTTTTTTTAAGGGAGACATTCTCCCAACATAATAGAGACTCTCAGATGATTGCCCAACTTTCACCTTTATAGTCAATCGAGCACATGACATCACGAGGAATCGCCGAACATGATCATTACGACTGATATAAACAACGAATAGAGAGGGAACTTGTACAATATCCCAAAACAACACATAATTCTAGAAAGTGTCCATAATATCCTCTCATGACCAGATTTCCCACACTAGTAGTTTAACATGAACTCCTTCTTCGAAGAGACTATGAAGGACCGAGAGTTCCTCTTAGACACTATCTAAATACTCATCCATGCTAACAACCCCAGGACACTTCCACCTTCGAAAAATTAGGAAACTTAAGAGGCTAAGGTCACTTTCAACCATCCATAATCAATCTCCCACTACAAGATGATACACAAAAACAATAAAGGAAAGGGTGTATACTCAATCTAAAAAGCTCAAGAAATAGATTCCTTATATTGATCAACTGGAGGATTTTCCAATGGAGAAACAATCTGGGTTGTGCTTTAGTTATGCATTAACCTTTAATGGGGGCATACCTTATCCAATGAGAGAACTCAAGGTCCCAACCAATCTGGTCCATTGGTCAAAACAATCCATAAACCAGCTCCAAACACATGAAGGGAACTATCGTAAAGGCATCCCAAAACATTTTTCAAAAGAGACCACTAACCTTCCCTACAACACAGCTTACCGACCAAACACAAACCCAAAACACAGTTCAAACAGAAGGGGTTCTTGGAATCAAAACATCCCACAACATAAACATTTTCAAAAACCCATAATACAAACCATACAAAAATATTCATCAAGACATCGTGTTTTCTTTAAAAGTAATTCTTTGAGAACAAACAGTTTAGCAGTAAGCATATCCACCAATGGTACCCCATGGGCCTCACACATGCATGTTTTTGTGCCACACCAGACACCCTCCTCATATCCATCCCGACACTCATCCAGTCGTGCCATCAACCATCCATCATCCCATATAACCCCATGCATGTGGTCGCTAATGTAAATACCAAAGGTTAAACCAAAAATTCTTCCTACTTTTCAAAACAAAAACAGTCAACCAACACATCCTTTTTTCTCATAACTTCTAACCATGAGATCAAAATCCAAACTCACATCTTACAAAAATTTTCAGAAAGTCACAAACATTTAGAAAATAACTCACTTTCAAGATATTCACATCAATTTCAAAACATATCATCCCATTAAAACACACTCTGATTGTTTAGAAAACTCTATTGGAAACACTTTTCAAAACCAACTTCAATATAGTTCCTGCTTTCAAAGAGGTGTAAGCACACCATTTTAGATTTCAAAACAATTCTGAAAATTAAGTTCCGCAATTTCATAAACCAAAACATTCCCTCTTTATTTGAAAATCATTTCACAAAAACTTTACACTTCTTAAAACCAAAGTGCTAAGGTTTCAAAACCTAAGCACAAAACAGTGAAAGAGGAAACTAGTTTCAGTGGGTGACTTGGAAATATGGTTGGCAGCCATATTCCAATCACTTCACTATCACAGAGAGTGTTCTAGGGAATATCCTTGGCTCCACATGGCTTGCCAGGCCTTGCGAGCTCACTAGGACCATTAACCCAACTCTCTTTTCATTTCCCTTAATCATCATCGAACCAAGAAAACCGAAGGACTTAGATAAATCCCGACTTCTCTTGGAAACTTGAATCCCATTATGAGGTGTGGTGATCAGACACACTACCCATAACTAGAATTCCATGTCCCAACAATCCTAACTCCAGACTATCCTGACTCTTCCCCAAATAACATGATCCAAAGAGTTAACCTGAACCCCCTTTGATACCATTTTGTCACGAACCGAATCTGGTCACCGCCAAAACCGGCACCAAAACCAGCCCGTGACATGAACCGAAGGGCGTTCCCGATCCCCACGGGCTGGCACAAGTGCCTGGGTATCATAAAATGAAAATTGGGAACGATTTAACCGAGTTTATAAACATAAAACAACAAAAGAATCCAATGAAACAAATCTGGATTTTTGAAACCAAACAATCTTTTACAAAAATTCAGAACTGAATTACATGGCTTAAAACAACTAAAACGGTCTATACCAAAGGTGCTAATGTGACAACCGGGTCCCAGTGGCAGCCCAACCACCCTGCCTTAACATGGCCGTCGGGTCCTGGCCCACTAGGTACCACCAGTTGCCCCGCAGACACATGGGGCCCACCCTAGGGTCCACCCACATGCCTGAACGGGTTATCTGACTAATGACAGTCCCCACATGCCAACACATGTCCTTTCCAGTGTGCTTTGTCCTCACTCACACACATCCTGGGAAACTTCCCAGAAGGTCACCCATCATGATCACTACTCCAGGCCAAGCGTGCTTAACTGTGGAGTTCTAATTAGGTAGGCTCCCGAAAAGGAAGGTGCACCTTGTTGACATGAGTCATATCATTTAGTCATTTAACCTTTTATCATTCTGGGGTGTTACAATCACCCCCCCTTTAGGGCACAACGCCCTCGTTGTGGGCCCTACATCTCAACCCAGGCTATGCACCACACTTAAGGCTGAGTTCCTCCTCTGATACCAAATGTGACAACCGGGTCCCAGTGACAGCACAACCACCCCGCCTTAACATGGCTGTCGGGTCCTGGGCCACTAGGTACCACCAGTTTCCCCGCAGACACATGGGGCCCACCCTAGGGTCCACCCACATGCCTGAACGAGTTATCTGACTAATGACAGTCCCCACAGGCAAACACATGTCCTTTCCAGTGTGCTTTGTCCTCACTCACACACATCCTGGGAAACTTCCCAGAAGGTCACCCATCCAGATCACTACTCCAGGCTAAGCACGCTTAACTGTGGAGTTCTAATCAGGTAGGCTCCCAAAAAGGAAGGTGCACCTTGTTGACACGAGTCATATCATTTAGTCATTTAACCCTTTATCATTCTGGGGTGTTACAAGGAATAACATTAAATTAAATATTTATATACCATTAATATAAAATAATTCATGATATAATATATAAAAATGGAAATTAGATATATTATACAAAGATGTAAGTTGTGAGTATGACATTTATCTCACAGATGTTAAAAGTGTGATGAAAATCCCTTACCTTACATATCCTTTTTGGGGGAAATTACTTTAAACTCATGTAAAAGGGTTTTAAAAACATCACTAACTTTTAAAATAACCATAATAAAATTTATTATATCATATATTAACATCTCATAATACCTTTTCACTCAATTGTTATTAATCTTTCATTATTTTCACTATTTCAGGTGTTAGTTGCCTAGTTTGTCGAGTATGTTTTAGCTTGTTACTTATTATTATTATTACTTATATCATGGTTTGATCATATAAATATTGTATAAAATCATTTAAATATTATATATATATATTCATTATATATATATTTAGAATAATCCATAATTTTTGGAGATAAAAAATGAAATTCATTGTTCATGGAGATGGTAGGCCGTATGAATGCATGAATGCTACTTTCACTTCTTTTTCATTGTTAAAACAAAAGAAAATTAAATGATATATATGTAAATAATAATTAAATTATCATATATATGTCATATATGTCACATATATTTAATAAAACCTTCCTTTATACATTCTTTACAAAGTGTGAATGTATCACATGACATTAATGAGGCAGTAGTCCACACTTCCTCAAACGATGTTATTGTATTTGTAAAAAAATAAAAGTATAAAGGTATGTGTTATAAAATAATTAATGAAGAATAAATAAATAATAAATATAATAAATATCATATATAAATAGTGTTACCATAATAATTTTTAACCATGAATTGTAATAAATGAAAACTGAACAATCAACATGTTTTGAGGCTGTAGTTTTATATACACAAATGGTAGGTTCGTTACCCATTAGATATAAGTGTGTGTAAATGTAGGTAAAAACTTTAAAATAAAAAAATATAAGTATATTGATTATACTGGATTTATTGTATAATCAAGTAATAAGTAAAATTCCAAGAGCAGAGAAAAAAAATCTTAAGAACTTGAGGAAGGATGTCACATCTTATTCAGGTAACTCTTAATTTTCAACAAAGGGATTCTTTAGTATGATTTATTACCAAAGTGAGGATTATAGGATGATTGGATGGATTTTGAGGATCTATTTAGATAGATATTGGTCTATCCAAAGTGTCTTGAGATGTGTGAGTAAGTGTGATGGATGAGTGATTTTTTATAGTGGAGGAGTGGTACTCTTCCAAATTTTTGAAAAGGTAATTCCACCCATGTTTTCCCCATGTCAAGTGACTCTGATAATGGATAATATTAGATAAAATAGAGTATATGGGAGAAATATGGACATAAAATGGATTTTTTACATGTTTTTAGTTCATTTTCCCCTAATGTTTAAGGTTTGGTCCTTTGTTAAGCTTAATTTCAACTTCATCACTATAATTGATTTCATTTAATTTCACTAGTATTTTTAGACAAAAAATAAGTTTAACTTATTATAAATTATATATTATTATGATTCCGAATATGTAATCCATTTTTCGAAATTCCAATCACAAAAATGGAAGAAATTATTTTAAATTTAATCTCATAGATGGGATGATAAGGTAGGTTTTTAAAGTAAAAACATTCAAATGCTTATTAAGTTTTTTTATCCAATTTCATAGTGAAATTGATTATAATAAACTAAATTGGATTAAATTATGTAAAATTTATATAATTAATCTTTAAAACCAATAAAAAATAAAATAAAATTTTCTAAATAAATTAGATGAAAAATGATGTTTGGAATTAAAATTCAGTATTTCCACTATTCACCAAAAAATGAAACCTCATAGAAAAATAAAATAATTCCCCCTAAGATAATTTTTATGTTCCTATTTTAAAAATTAAGTTTATTTTTAAATATTAAATTTATAAATGTTCCAAAAATTAGATTTAGAATAGGATCTCTATTAAAAGGCGGTAAAATGACCTTTATAAAAATATAGGTTTTTACGTGTAATAATGGGTTTGTTCAAATCTTATAAAAATTAAATATATTAGATGAATCTAAAAAATATTTTATTGAATATAAAATATATATATTATTAATATTTTTCATTAATTGTAGTTAATTTTAATTTTTATGGTAAAGAAACTATGTGGGCATAAAAATAGTTTTCTATTAAACCACTCCATATATATTCAATTGGTTCTTATATTAATTTATAATTAATTGGTATCCTATGAACTAATTTTATATTTTTATAAACCATATATTTTCATAAGTCAGTTAATAATATTTATAACCACTAATTTAATGGAATTTTTAGGTCTCATTATACTAAATTATAACATTTGAATAATATGTTGTTTTTCTGTAAAACCCGGTCTTGAATGCAATGAAAGATTTCAAAGAAAGTCATTTTTTTTGTGCGATGCATGATAACTCAATGTTGTGTGTATTTAAATATATTTAATATATTAAATTTATTTTAAATAGTAAATATATTATAATGTCTCATGTTATTATATTCCCTTACACGCTTGGTGTTTCAGGTTATACATGCTATTGCGTATAATGTTTGTACTTTATAGTTTCAGGGCATTACATTATCCACACCTTAATTAAATTGAATCCTCCCAATTTAAAATACATCTAAAAAATATAGGTTTTGAAATTTGAAAGTTATTTTATTGAAATCCCACATAGTGAGAAGGGTTTATAAGAAATCTTGTAGAAAAGATAGAATGGGAAGTACAAAGCTCACATGGGATAACATATAACTAGGTCTCTAAGTAAGATAACATTAGCAGAAAGTAATGATATGTATTTGGAGGAAAAATGTAAATATTTATATGGAGTAATTAAGGTCATAAATAAATAAAGTGAATGATCAATGCAAATTTGAAGGCCTCAAATCCATAAATCTGCGCTGATTTAAAAGACCATCATTGGAAAAAAAATTAAGGTAATCAGACATTTTTATTTATTTATGATCATTTTCATAATTTTGAGTAATTATTTTACTTCATAAGTATATAAGGAATTATACTGCTTGATATATTTCTATGAATATAACTTCATGATTTGGTTGTTCTCCAATCAATTTTCAAATCATCCACTACATCAAGAAATTGATATCCAAAAATTAACTTTGAAGTCAGAAGCACTAAAATATACTTTTAATGGATCTTAAGGTTTATAAAATATTTAAAAAATCTAACTATAGGTTTCTAACCATTCTACAAATCCAATATAGTTAACACATAAATATATAAATGTAACATATTATATTACTAGCTTATTATTAATATTTATTCATCAAAATTTTTAACTAAAACCAATGACATTTTAAATAGAACATTGCATAGGTCAGTGGTTAGCATAAAACCCATATCATACTTTGGTCATGAGTTCATGGGATATGGAATTTTTAAACAAGATGTCTTGTCACTTTTCATACAAGTTATTCATCTCTAAGACCATATTAATATAATTTTTAAAATAAATATAATGTAAATCCTTGAAATAAGGTTAATCTTACTAAGGTTTAAAATAAAACTTCAATACATAAATACTTATTCAATTTTCATTAAACATAGATCATTCCTTGGTATAAGGTTTAACCTAGGCCATTCATTGTGAATATCTATTAAAATCCCACAAAATGGTTTCTAGAGAAAATCTGAAGTTTCCTAAGAATATCCTCTAGGAGTGTTAAACCATGTTCCCATTAAGCCTATTGTCATGTATTGGGTTACGCTGATTCTAGCTTGATGCACATTGTTAGAGTTATTACCCCTAGGTATATTTGTTCCAGAACGACATCCAATTTTAGTATCCAAACATGGATGTATTTCTTGGGATTCCCACATAATCTCTATGGAACCAAAATTCTAGGATATTATTCCATACTTATCTACAAATTATACCTTAGGGTTATGTTCTCTAATATATGTTTTAGTAACTCTATTTTCTAGTGGTTCTACTAAACCTCATCTGATACAAACTATAGCAACCTGACCCTAGAAGCCTAAATCTGGTATCTACTACTATTGTGTTGGCATGATTAGAAGGAATCCAATAACGAAGAACTGATTAGTTTAGTTGTATTCGTAAACCCGATACATACATGATTCTTATATTAAAAATTAATACACTAATCCCAAAATAATTTTTTTTCTTTCGAGGATAACTTTATTCAATCAAGCGTATCCTTACATATCTTTCTTAGTATACATCTTCGATTTCTTGGGAAAAGAAACATAATATAGGTGAGTTCAAATGATTAGTAAGGTTAATTTATAATGGAGGAAATAATTAACCAATGAGAATAGTCAACATTTTAATGTAATAACTAATGACACATGACATGTAATAAATAAACTAATAAGTAAGTGTCTAAAAAAACATGTCAAGGTAAATAAATAAAAACACATTCCATTTAAATTACTAGGTAAGGAAAAATAAATCTGGAATAAAAAGAAACTAAAAACACATGCCATTTAATCTATAAAATGAGAATGAAAATAATTTATAGATATGTTGACTTAAATTCTCATGGATAAATAATAACTAAATAAAAATGAAAGAAATGCTTAATTATTGGATGTCATGTATCTGGCATATGGGCCACTTCCAAAAAGACCTTTCACAAGATGGTTTAATCCTGTGAGTAGAAACCAGTATATTCTACTTGGAATCAAACTCAAAGGGTTTGTTTCAAACTAATTTCATCTCATGAGACTACCAATGCATTGAGGGGATTTCATTAACTGGTCCCCAACATGTAGGGATTTTCTTAAATAGTCCCTAACCCATGTCTTTTATGTTCTAAGAATTTCTCATATCAAATGAACAATATACCTTATCAAATATCTATATTGAATAATGGAATAAGGTTTATAAATATTTCACAAAATCATCAAATAACATTCAAAGTAAACACCATATGAAAAATTGTATATGGTTTAGGAAATGATAATATCCATGATAAATGATATGGATAGTTAGTATAAATTTAATGTTCAATGATCATATGTCATTGAATATTTTAATAAGACTAACAAAGCAATCAATGAAGCGAATGACATTACTATCCTTATCTAAATAAATCATAAACCATCCAAAGGAAGAGTAGGAATGGTATTAATAAAAATATCCCAAGTGGAGTAAAATAATTTTTTTTGTCATTAATGAATGGAAATACTAGAAAAAGATATTTTAAAAATAATCTTGTGGAGAATATACTTTTTAATTTGATTTTTTTGAAAGTAACTTATGGAAAAAAATTATTTTAAAAGTAAAATTTTAAAACTTACAATGTAATATTTAAATAAATGATAATGGTTAGATCAATACATGTTATATGAGGTAAAATGAACATTCCTTTTATAAGATAAATGGTTATAAAAGTTCCTTGTTTAGAAAGCGACAAGAATATTCTATTGACAACATTTATAAATGAAAAACGGTAAAAATGTATTAAAGAAATTATTTTTTAAATGTTAAAATCATTTCTAAATTTCTTTAGAAAATAGGGTTTTTAGAAGAAAATAGGTTCTTCGACAAAAGAGAGAAATGAAGTCGGGTTTTCGTAAAAACATTTTCTAAAACCTTTTGGGTACCAAAGAATAAAAAATTGTACTATTACTTAAAAAGGGTAATGAATAAAAATGGGATAAAAAATTAAAGGGTTTATTAGAAAATTATCAAATAATTTCTTCTGATGGAAATTCAATTATAGATAATCTTGAAAAAATGATATTGTGATGTAAACCCTTGAAAAGATTATAATGTTGAAGTAAGAATCAATAAATAAATAAATTATGTCTATCAACAGTAAATCCACATAAGATAATTTTAAATACGGAAATAGATATTAAAATGTATTTATACAAATAATAATATAATATTAATAATAACTATGATGTAGTATAACCCAATGAAAAGGAATCAGACCACTGAAATATCATTAAAATTTCTCCTGAAAGAAAAAATATTTAAACATTCCCAAGCATCCCATACCACTTTGACACATTTGAATAATAATCCCCATGAAGTAAGAAAAATAAATGAAAGATTTAAATATCATGAATATAAAATAATTAATTATATAATATATCAAAATGGATAGTATATACACCAAAAAAAGAAGTAAGTGGTGAATATGGCATTTATCTCATAGATGTAATAAGTGATATGAAAATCCATTACCTTGCATTTTATTTTTGGGAGAATGTCTTCTAAAATATTATATAAGGGTTTTAACCATGTCAATAACTTATAATATAACAATAATAATATTTATAATATCATATATTAACTTCTTATAATATATTATCACCCATTTATTATTTAATTTTTCATTATTTTCACTATTTCGGGTGTTAATTGCCTAATTTGTCGAGTATGTTTTACTTTATACTTGTTTTTATTATTAATTTGATCATGGCTTCATCACCTAAATAATTTAAAACATGATGTAAATATTATATATATTAATTATTTAATTATTTGTTCTAATCCATAATATTTTGAGATAAGAAATGAAATGCACTATTCATAGAGATGGTAGGCTGTACATAACACTACTTTTATTTATTTTTAAGACTTAAAATAATTAAATTTAAATGATATATATGTAAATTATAATTAAACTATCATATATAAGTTATATATGTCACATATATTTATTAAAACAAACTTTTATATATTCCATGTAATGTGTGAACGTATCACGTCATTTTGAGGAGGTGGTGGTCCCCACTTCCACAAGCGATGTTATCATATTTAAAAAAATGGAAATTATAAAGGTATGTGTTATAAAAAAATTAAATAAGAATAAATATATAATAAATATTATATATATATTATATAGACATAATTTCCATCATTATTCCCAAGCATGATTTTTGGTAAAGTAAAAACGAACTATCATCATTTCATGAGGTGATAGTTCTCTATACACGAATAACAGGTTTGTTACCCACTAGATGGAATTTTGTGTAATTTTATGTAAAAATATTAAAATAAAAACATCTTAGAATATTTATTATACTATTTTAATTATATTACCATGGAATAAGTATATTTTAAATAGTGGAGAAAGAAATAATACTAAAGAGATTGAGGAAGGATGTTACCTCTTTTTCAGTTAACCCTTTTTGGTTGGAATCAAAGGGATTCATTAGTTTGATTTATGAACAAAGAAAGGATTTTATGAATAGGAGAGGTATTTGGAGGATCAATTTTATTAGATATTAGTCAATCTATAGTGTCTTGACAGGTTTGAGGAAGTGGGAGGGTTGAGTTCCTTTTTATAGTGGAGGTGGATTGGCACACATGTAAATTTTGGAAAAGGGAATTCCAACCACGTGATTCTTATTTATATGTATCAAATAATGTAAAAATATATTAAATTGAGTATAGGGTATAAATATTTCCATAAAATGGATTTTGTAAAAGTTTATGGGACATTTTTTCCATAAGTTTAAGGTTTAGTCCCTTATTAAGCTTAATTACACCATACTCATTATAATTAATTTTAATTAATTTTACTAATATTTTTGGTCAAAAACTAAGTTTAACTTATTATAAATTAGATATTATTATTATTCCAAATATGGAATCAATTTTTATAAATTTGAATCACATAAATGGTATAAATTAATTTAATTTTAATCCCTTAGACAAGATAAAAATGTGGGTTTTTAAAGTAAAAATATTTAAAAGTTTGATATGTTTTTATATCCAATTTTAAATTGAAATTTAATATAATGAACTAAATTAGATTAAATTCTGTAAAATTGATCTAATTAATCTTTAAAAGTAATAAAAAAATATAATTCAACATTATAAATAAAATATAAGAAAAATATGTTTTGAATTAAAATTCAATATTTTGCACTATTAATCAAAAAATGAAACCTCCTAGAGAAATAAAAAAAATTCACCTAAGATAATTGTTATATTCTAAATTAGAAAATGAAGTTTATTTTTACATATTAAATATATAAAAGTTCCAAAAATTGTGATTAAAATAGGTTCACCATTAAAAGGCTATAAAAGTTCCTTTATAAAAATCTAGGTTTTTTATGTGTAATACTAAGTTTGTTCTTATCTTATACCTATTAAATCTATTATATGAATATAAAAAAATATTTGATTGAATATATAATACGTATATATTACATTAATATCACTCACTAATTATAATTAATTTAATTTATTAAGGTTAAAAAACTTTGTGGGCATAAAAATAGTTTTCTATAAAAACATTACGTTTATATTCAATTAGTTCTTATATTCATTTATAATTAATTTGAGACCTATGAATTTATTTTGTATTTTTATAAACCATATATTTTCATAGTTCAGTTAATAATATTTATAACCGAAAATTTTACAACTAGGTTATGTCTTATTATATTAAATAATAATATTTTAATAATATATTTTCATGCAGTAAAACTCAGTATTTCATTTCATGTAAGATTTTGAAGAAGGTTGTTGTTTCATGTTATGAAAGCTAAAAAAGTGTTTCATGTATTTAAATCTATAAAATATATCAATTTTACTTTAAATATTAAATATATTATAATGTCTCGAGATATTATATTCCCTTACACGATTGGTGTTGCGTGTCATACACACTATTGAATACAATGTTCTTAATTTATAATTTCAGGGCATTACATTTTCCCTACATTAATTAAATTGAGTCCTCACAATTTCAAATTGATCTTGGGAATCTAGTTTCTGATATTTGAAAAAACCTTTATTAAAATCCCACATTGTGAGAATATTGTTTAAGGAATCCTTTGGAAAATTGAGAATGGGAAGTACACATGTCACATGGAATAACATATAACTAGGCCGCTTAGTATGATAACATTAATGGAAAGTAAAGATACGTACATGGAGTAAAACTGTAAATATTTATAGGGAGTTATTGAGATCATCAATTATAATATATTAAATGATCAATGGAATGTTGAGGGCCTCAAACCCATAAATATACAATGATTAAAAATACTATTAGTTCAATAAAAATTAAGGTATTAAGATAACAATTTTTTTGATCATTTTCTTAATATTGAGTAATTATTTTTATACCTAAGTATATAAGGAATTATACTACATGATATATTTCTATAAACACAATTTCTTCCTTTGGCCATTCTTCGATCAATTTTCAATTCATTCATTACTTCAACAAGTGGATATCAAAAAAATTAATTTTATTCTAGAAGCACTAAAATATACTTTTAACGGATGTTAAGGTCTATAAAAGAGTCAAAATTATAACTATTGGTCTCTAGATACTCTCCAAATCCAATATGGATAACACATTAATCTCTTACCCAAAAAATTAACACTACTAGTTTATAATTAATATGTCTTAATCAAATTGTTTAACTAAAAACGATGAAATTTTAACTCGAACATTGCATAGTTCAGAGGTTGGAATGAACCCCATATTATACTTCGGTCACGGGTTCAATCCCTATGGCTTTGTTAAACTTTATGGGTTGTCACCCGACTACAATTTATCCTTTTCTAAGACCATATTAATATAATTTTCATAATAAATATGATCGACATGCTTGAAATAAAGTTAATCACTAAATATAATTTTAACCATGGTTTTCAATAAAACTTAAATAGATAAATACTTCATCCATTTTATTTCAAAACAGTTTCTTCCTTTGTCTATAGTTTAATATAGGTCATTAATTTTCATTATCTATTTAAATACATCATAATTATTTGTAATGAAAATGTGGATTATCCTCAGAATATCCCTTGGGAGTTTCAAACCAGGTGCACAGTAGGGCTCAATGTCATGTACCAGGTTATGCCGAAGTAGGCCTGAAACACCTTCTTGGAGTTGTTACCCCTAGGTACATCTATTCCAAAACCACTTCTAATGGTATTATCTAGACAAGGACGTATTTATAGTAATACCCACATTATATCCATCGTACCAACATTCTTGGATGTTCTTATTTACTTGTCCTTAAAGTCTACCTTAGGGAAATATTCTTTAATCTATTTTTTTCCTAAATATAGATTCTAATGAGCATAATAAACTTCATATGATACCATCTATAATAACTCAAACCTAGAATCTCGAATCTAGTGTTACTTCTATTACATTGGTATGATTACAAGGAATCAAATCCCGAAAGATTGATTAGTTTTGTAGTCTAGGTAAACCATATACGTACATGAGTCTTGTATTAAAAATGAATACAGTAATTAAAACATAGTTTTTTTATTTTGAGGATAAATTTATTCCACATTGAGTAACCTTGCATATCTTTCTTAGTATACTTATTATATTTTTGGGGAAAGGAAACATAATAACGGAGAGCACAAATTCTGAGACAGGGTAAAGTATAAAGGAATAAATAATGAATCAATGAGAATAGTCAATTTGGAAAGGTAAAAATAAATACACATTATATTTAATCAATAGTCTAAGAAAGAATAACGCAAAAAATATAAAAAGGTAAATAACTGAAAATAATTTCTATTTAGATAACAAGATATGAAAAAATCAATATAGAAATGAATGAAACTGAAAACACATTCCATTTAATAAATAAACTAAGAATGAAAAGAATCCATTATTATATTGATAAAAAATATCATAGATAAATAATAAATGAATCAAAATGAAGTCAATGATTAATTATTGGATGCTCAGTATCTAACATATGAACCACTACCATCAAGAACATTCACAATATGGTTTAACTCTATGGGTAGAAACCTTTCTATTATTCTTGTAAACAAACTAAAAGGGTTTTTCCAACGAATCTCATGTCACGAGGAAACCGATGCATTGTGAGGATTTCATTAACCAATCCCCAACCCATAGGGATTTCCACAAATGGTATCAAACCATTGCATTTCATGTCCCAAGCATTCCTCAATTTGAATAAACAATCTTCCTTATCAAATATCTATATTGAATAAGGTATACATATCTATAAATATTTCCCCAAATAATAAAATAAAATTCAATATAATTACTATATGAAAAATGGTATATAGTTTTGGAAATGAAAATATCCATGATAGATGATATGGATAATTATAAGAAATTAAATGTTCAATGATTATAGGGAATTGAACATTTCAAGATGACTAAGAAATGAATCAAGGAAGTGAATGTCAATATTATCCTTTTCCAAATAAATCATAAACCATCTATAGGAAGAATAAATATGTTATTAATACAACATATCCCAATTGTAGTAAATTAAACAGTTGTTGTCATTGATGAATGACAATACTATAAAAATATCTTTTAAAAACATTCTTGAGGATACTATACCTTTTATTTTGAAAATACTTTTCTTTGAAAATATCTTTTTAAAATTTTTTCTTTAAAAAGAAAACTCTTAAAAATTAAAAAGGAATACCCAAATAAATAATGTTGGGTAAATTCATACATTCCATACAGGGTAAAAGTACATTCCTTTTATAAGGTTAAAGGTTAGAAATTTCCTTCTTCAGAAATAGACAAGAAGATTACATTAAAACCTTTTTAAAAATTTAAAAAGGGTAAAAATGTATTCAATAAATATTTCTTTTATGTTTAAAATCATTTTTGACAGAAATTTTAGAAAACAATTATTTTAGAAGAAAATAGGTTCTCTGACTAAGGAGTAAAATGAGGTAGGGTTTTCTAAAAAATGATTTCTAAAAATTTTTGTGTACTAAATATTGAAAAACATCACTATTACTTAAAAAGGGTCATAAATAAAAACAGGAGAATACAATGAAAGGGTTTATTATAAAATGATCAAATAATTTCCTCTTATTGGAATTCAAGTCTATAAAATCCAAAACAAAATGATATTATAATTTAAAACTATGAAAAAACCATAACGTTGAAGTGGGAATCAATCAATGAGTAGATTATGTGTATCAACTATAAATACACATAAGATAATTGGAAATACATAAACAGATAGTAAGAGGTATTTATACACATAATCAATGAATATTAATGATAATGAGTATTTAGTATAAACTAATGAAAAATAATCAGACCATTGAAATATCTTAAAAATTAATCATGAGGAAAATTATATTTAAACATTGCAAAATGTACCATGCCACTTTGAAACATTTGAATCATAAATCTCATGAAGGAATAAAACTAAAATCTTTAAATACCATGAAGATAAAATAATTCATGATATAATATATCATAATGTATAGTAGATACACCACACAAATAAGTAAGTGTTGAATATGGAATTTATCTCACAGATGTAAAAAGTGAGATGTAAATCCCATTACCTTGAATCTTATTTTTGGGTGACCATATTTAACCTCATGTATAAGGGTTTTAAACATGTCAATAACTTATACGAGAACCATAATAATATTTATAATATCATATATTAACTTTTCATAATATATTATCACCCATTTGTTGTTAATATTTCATTATTTTCACAATTTCTGGTGTTAATTGCCTAGTTTGTCGAGTATGTTTTAACTTGTTAATTCTTGTTCTTATTAATTAGATCGTGGTTTAATAATTTCTAGAATTTAAACCATGATTTAAATATTATATATATTTAGTATATATATATTTATAATAATCCATAATATTTAGAGATAAGAAATGAAATTAACTATTCATGGAGATGGTATGCCATACGTAAGCATGAACAATACATTTATTTCTTTTAAATATTTTAATGAATGTAAAATAAATGATATATATTTTAATTATAATTATATTATCTTATATATGTCATATATGTCACATATATTTAGAAAAATCATCTATTATATATTCAATGTAAAGTGTGAGTGTATCACATCACTTTGAGGAGGATGTGGTCCACACTTCCACAAATGATGTTATCGTATTTACCAAAAATGGAAGCAATAATGTTATGTGTTATAAAATAATTAAAGAAGCATAAATACATACAAAATATCATATATATCACATATAAATAGAGTATTCATCATAATTATTAACCATGAAAGGTGGTAATGTAAAAATGAACAATAACCGTGTCATGAGGTGATAGTTCACCGTGCACGAATGGTAGGTTTGTTACCTATTATATGGTAGTGTGTGTAAGTGGAGGTAGAACTATAAAAATAAAATCTTCTCAGTATATTGATTATACTGGTGTAATTATATAATCATGGAATAAATATAATTTAAATAGTGGAGAAATAAATAAAACTAGAGAGTTTGAGGAAGTATGTGTCCTCTTATTTGGGTAACTCAATTTGGTTTACACATAAATGGATTAATTTATTTGATTTATGAAAAAGGTGGGGATTAATGGATTAGGGTAGGAGAACTCTTTTTAATTTAAAAAAATGGAATTCCACCTATGTTTTTTCTAGGTCATGTGGCCCCAAAAATAGACCAAATTATTTCCAAGGGAGTATAGGGTCTAAATATGTATAGAAAATGGATTTTGTACAAGTGTGTAGGTCATTTTGGCCATTAATTTTAACATTTTGTCCCTTGTTAAACTTAATTTCACTTTAATCATTGTAATTAATTTTAATTAATTTTACTAATATATTTGTTTGAAAACTAATTTAAACTTATTAGACATTATAAATTATTACTATTACAAATATGGAACTATTTAACCAAATTTCTATCACATAATTGGAAAAAATTAATTTAAATTTAATCCTACAGATGGGACGACTATTCCGGCTTTTAATGTTAAAACATTCCAAAGTTTTCTTTATTTTTATATCGAATTTCAAAGTGAAATTTATTTTAATGACTTAAATTTAATTAAATTATATAAATTGTATCTAATTATTCTTTAAAACCAATAAAAATATAATTTATCATTATAAATAAATTAGATTAAAAGTAGTTTTGAATTAGAATTCAGTATATTTCACTATTAATAAAAAAATGGATCCTTATAGAAAAATATTAAAAATTTAACCTAATATAATATTTATGTTTCTATTTCAAAAATAAAGTTTATTTTTACATTCAATCTTTAAAAAAGTTCATTTTTTTTAAAAATTTGTTCACCATTAAAAGGCTGAAAAAGTGGAATTATAAAAATATTTGTTTTTTATGTGTAATACTAGGTTTTTCATATCTTATAACTATATAATATATTGGATGAATATCAAAAATATTTGATTAAATATGTAATATATATATATATATATTACATAAACATCACTTACTAATTGTAGTTAATTTAATTTATTAGGGTAAAACATCTTTTTGGGCATAGAAATAGTTTTCTATAAAGACATTCTCTTTATATTCAATTGGTTCTTAAATTCCTTTATAATTAGTTGGTAACCTATGATTTAAATTTATATTTTTATAAACCAAAAATTTTCATAAGTTAGTTAATACTATTTATAACCATGATTTTAACAGCTTGGTTATGTCTTATTATATAAAATAATAATATTTTAATAATATATTGTTGTTCTGTAAAACTCATTCCTGCGTGTAATGTAAGATTTTAAAGAAAGTCATTGTTGTGTGTCATTAAAGATAAATAAATTTTGTGGGTTTATTTCAAGCTATAAAATATCCTAAATTTATTTAAAATTATAAATATATTATAATGTTTTTAGATATTATATTCCCTTATGTGCTTGGTGTTGCGTGTCATACACGCTATTGAATACAATGTCCATACTTTAAAATTTTAGAGAGTTAAATTAGATGTTAAATTTACCCCAAATATTCATTTTATTTATCATTGATATGTTTTTTTACATAAACCATATAATATTCTTATATATGGTGTTTTAATTTTAATGTTATTTGATTGACTGGGAAAATATTGATAGCCCACATCCTTTACTCAAAATAGATATTTGATGATAAGGCACATTGATTCATGAATTAAATTGATTATTTGATATAGGAGTAATGATTTCTAAATGGAATGATTAATGGGGAATGGATTTTATATATCCCCTAAATGCATATATAGGTATCATGATACAAACTAGATATGGTTTTGGATTAGGCCTTACCCATTTATATAGATTTCTTGGCATGAGGCACTAATTGTATTAAATGTCTTGGCATGAAGCCTTGAAGGTATTAAATGTATTTTCACAAGGCATCAACAATATGTTTTATATGTCAATCATTATTCATTAAATTTTTATGAATTCAATTATTCATATTCCATGTGATTATTTGATTAGTTAGAATATCCATGGATAAGTTTCTTTATCATGTGATTATTTGTATAGAATTATATTGTCATCATTTATTCATTCTATCTTGTCCTCAAGTTATTGATTAAATGGAATGTGTTTTAGTTATATACCTTGAAATATCTATTATTCCTTGTTTACTCATAGATTCCACTATCCTCTTACCCTTATTGATCATTTGAACTCACCCTTATTTGGTTTACTAGGAAGGTTCAGGCAGAGACCTTTTATTAAAGAAGAAGAATGATAGTAAATGAAGGGAATGGATGGGGACATTCAAGAATCATGACCTCATTCCAAAATACACCCAAAATTATCAAGTTTTATAATAAAACTGATATGAATCATCATAATCACCATACCTATCAGAGTCAGATAAGGGACCATGAGAACGAGTGACCATAATTAGCTTCAAATAAGAGTAGTATTTCCTATAACGTGTACTATGATTGTTTTTAAAGGATATTCTTGAAGGAATAATGTTAATCTCAAAAAAATTATGTTTTAATTTTTGTTTTCAAATGTATTACAAGAATCAAGTATATATATATATATATATATATATATATCTTAACAAGACTAGTAATCTATTTGATCCTTTAGGATAAAATTACTTTTACCTTATGCTAATGTAATAAAGAAGACACCAACTCCATGATACTAGGATCAGTGTCACTACATTAATGACATTTATGTCTTGTAAAATTGGTTAATGATCCATTAATTTAAACAGAAACATTAATGGTTATTTTCCCAAAAGTCACTTTTTCTATGTCCAAAAACATTAAGTTGTATCATAACAGTCACAATTAAAAATAAAATTATTTATTTTATTATTGATCAATTATGAGAAATAGTGGTTTGATATTTTATTTATAGATTATTCATTATTTAATAAGATTTTAATTAACATATTTATGAAATTTTAATATTCATTGTTCACGTTCGAATTTTCTTAATGACTAAAAATAGATAGAGAATGACCAGAGATGCTACTAGGTGGTGCCAATGTTTCTAGATGGTTGATTTGATTACATAGCGTGTTTCTAAAGTAAAAATTGTGTACCAAAGTTAAATGAACATGCATGTATCACGGGATACCCAACATAATAAGAACTATTATACACAATGCATTTATTTCTCACTGTATGTAGAATGGGCCAACTTGAAACATGATTTTTCAGATTACACGGTGTGTAGCTAGAATATACCTTGTGTAGTATACATGATTTAGAAGTAAAATTAATTCTAACCATGTGGTCATAATCATGATTTATATTCTCATGAGACCGATATCCTGGATAATTAATATAGCACAAAACATATATCCAGTGTACATGACCTGTAACTCATTAATTCCCATGTTCAAAGAATATGCTGAGTTAATTAGCAGGTCACATGAACACATGATAAGAAGAACACACGATGTGTAGTTTCAGTGAATGTTGTGTGGATCTACATAATATTATCATGATGAGTCAATCAGAAGATTTGGTAGACTCACAAAAAGTAAAGTACATGGTGTTTAGATGTTTAGAACACATCATATAATTTATGAAATATATATGCTAGAGACTCAGGTGTTTATCCCACATAAATAAAAATCATGAAGCATGATGTGTACCTCATAAGTATACACTTTTTAGTCTCCCAGTAATGAAAATAATTAAATTATATTGAAATAATTAATCGGGGAATTAAAATTAAATTACACTATTAGCACCAGATGTGCTTGACTTTGTAATGAAGGTTTTGAATAATTATTAAATTATTAATTAATTTGTTATAATTACTTGTAATTATTGGTCATGAATTTTATTTTCCATTAATGGTTTTATGATGGGTATGTCCAAGAGACTTTAATTGGTAATTAAGTTAAAAGTAATTAATTAATTAAGAAATTAATTAATTAATACAAACATGTTTAACTTAATAATAAAAAATTATTTGAAGTGAATTACAGGGAGTGTAATTTGGAGTAATAATTGTATGTATATGAACAATAGTGAACATTGACTATACATGTGTATGTGTTGGTTTAGTTTAATTTAATTTATTGCATGGGTTATTAAATTATTTATTAATGAATTAAAAATTATGGCTTGCGTGTCTTACCAATATTTGTTATTATGTATGACCTGCATGTACAAGGTTATTTATATAATTTCCTTTAACCAATACTTTATCCCCCCTCACTTGCATTTTATTTGTAAACATATGTAATAAAAGGAGTTTCCAAAGGAGATTATTGAAAATTTAATCCAAAATATAGATTAAAATAACTTGGGTGATACATAGGTGGACTTGTGGAATGCCACCACTCATGGAAAGTTTAGGACATGGAATTTTCCCCTTAGACTAAAGGTTGATTTATTTTCTACTAAATAAATAAATCATTAGATAAGCTCATGATTGGATCATTTAATTATCTACTTATTTCTATCTTATGAATTATTATTTTATTGATGTAAGACCCCGATCACATAAATAAATGGTCTCACATGAAAAGATGGAATTTAAATAAATATATTATACATAATTGTTTCATCAAATCACGATTAATCACTTAAGTAAAATTCACTTAGAATTAATAAAACAAGTAATAATTAAAATAATAAGTGTTTATGTGTAACAAATATAATCCCTTAACTTAATACTAAGTCTTATTAAGACTTCAATTTCTTGATTAAAAATGAAACTATATTACTATGTGTTCATATGAATATAATCTAGATTCCTAATTTTATCAAAGGGTTATCATAAGGGTTTTGGGTCAAAATAAGAAAACTTGTACTAAATTTAACAACCATAGTCTATTCAACACCAATTTAGAGGTTGGTTTTAAGGAAATAGAATCTAGGATTTTTAGTATTGGGGAGTCTAATCATTGGAACAAGTAACTACAAACTCATAGTTAGAAAAGATGCCTATGTAAACACATTCTTTTTATTTTCATGGTCGCATGATGGATCATAAGGAAGGAAATATGGATTATTTTCATAATAATTTTTTAACAAATTAGACATTTTGAGTTCAATGGTGAGGGACACTAAGACTTGATAAAATGGTAGTAGTATTAAACAAATTAAAATTATTTTGTTTCATATAATTTGGGATCAATTAAAATAATAACCAACTATTTTAATTATTTTAGAAAAATGGAAAGTAAAAAAAACCACTACAATAATTTCTAAATTCAGGTTATGCTCACATAAATACAAATTTCTAGATAAGGTACAATCGTTTATGTGATGCACTATTATTTGAAAATTTATATTATGTATTAGATTACCCTATTCTTGTTCTTCCACCCTAGCAGGTGAGAGAATCTAAAAAAGATTCCTATAAGAGATATGTAGAGGATGATTCTTATATCTGTTATATTATATGGTCAAATATGTATAGAGAATTGATGATACCACCAAATTACATGGATACTTACACCATAATATATCATATTATTTTTCTTGAGAATGAGAAATAATGTCATTAATTAAATAATATTTTTAATTCATTATTAAAGTTTAAACTAGAAGAAGAGAATATATCTACTGATTATGCTTTTAAAATGTTTGGGTATACAAATCTGGTAGAAAAATTATGCTTCCAATTTGACAAGAAATTATCCATTATTATTATTTTATTATCATTACCACCATGTTTATCCTTATTCATCCAAGAGTAGATAAAAAATGGGTAAATCAATCAGAAAAAATTTACCCATACTTTACCAAGAAGATAAGGATTTTCTGAAACTTGTTTCTTCACACCTTATGTTGAATAATTTGAAATAAAAGGCTAAATATCACATGTAAAATATTAAGCTAAAATATATTTTACTTCAACCTTCAAAGATACCAAATATTCAAAGTTAGAAGAATGAAAATGTTGTTATTTTACTGTTATGTGGAATGAAGAGACACTAGAAAAGAAATTCAAAATGAATTAAAGAATCTAGAAGATGCTTACACATTAAGAATATTCATTAAATTTATATTCACCAATTGTTTATTGAAATAAAATATGCATATAACATACATATATTTAAATATAAGTAGTGAGAAAGAATTGAAGGGTTATAGAGTAAACTCAAAAGGATTCACGAAAGAGAGATTCTTATGTAATCTGATGGAAGCTCAGTACTTCTCAATGACAAAATAGATTGATTCATGTTTGTATTAAGAGTTACCAAAACATTTTTCTCTATTTATATCTATATACAACAAGAAATTATTTCACATTTGGAATAAATGCTTTTATGGTACATCAATACTAAAATAATGGTTTAGTAACTCTCAAATCAAATTTATCCATCACAATGAATGATCAATATAAATTAGAATACTTTTACCTGATTATGTAAAGATAATTATTTATGAAATAAAATCTTGAATTAATTAACTTATTTATACCATAGAAGTGTTTTTGTCTTAATTGATCTAAGAAAATGGAAATACAAAGAAACTACTTATCATGTTTTAAATAAAGAAACTTTTATAATTAAAGGTTAATCACAAATATTTTTATTTTATATTAACATGGCCATATGAAATACTCTAAAAATAATTTTAACTTCATATTATTCATGATATTCCTTTAATAAATTTTATAAATTCTTAATGAAGTAAATGAGTGTACTAGATGATGATTAAGAAATCTTCAAGTTGGTTTTTTAGAGAACATATTATCTATGTAATCATTGACCCTACATGTGAAGTAAAGCTATTCCCAAACTCAAATTTAATTATATAAATCAATATAATGAAAGTTATAAAATTATGATCATTGAAAATTATTATATATATTGTAAATCTTCCAAAATATTTTAAGACATGTTTTTTAAATAGAATTTTAAAAACTAACTATTTGTCAATTATATTGAGTAACAAATATCATATAAATTAAAATATGATAAGAATATATTAGGATTATATACGAAATTTTTATTGATAAATCTTTGTTAAAAGATGAAATTCACTACAAATGAAAATCAAACACTAAGATATATTTGAGTTAATGATCCTATAACAACTAAGGATACTAACACTTAGTAACGGTCAACTATATTTCTAGAAATGATGATCGTATCTTTATTCATACATAGATTAGAATTAAATTTTATGGGTTAAGTATCTGAATGAAAATGGTTTGGAATAGGGATATTGGACTCCACTAATCTTAGTGACAAGAATGCGAGGGTTTGAAGAGAAAATGATCAAAAGTTTACAAATTTTTTTATTTAAAAATTCAATATGAAAAAGATTAAAATGACCAAAATTGGATGAATTTATACATAATTGAACTAATTTTCCTCTAAAATAATTCAAAATATAATTTATATTTATAAATAATTTAAACAAAAAGGAAGGTTCAAATTAAAATTCAGTATTTTTACTATTCATTGAAAAATGATACATTTCAGAAAATTCCCAAAAATTAAACCTAAGATAAATTTAACATTATGATTTCAAAAATTAATATAATTTTTTAAATATATATTCTAAAATTTTAAAAAATTAATTTTAATCTATGTACACAAAGCATGATTAATCAATTTTTTAGAAAAATAAAGTATTTTTAGAAATTTTTTCTTTAAAATTGATATTATTTTAGTTCAAATCAATAAATAACCCTAACTTTCATATTTTAGTAAGTAATATTAATACACTCCAATTTAATTAATAGGTTATAACTAGAATATTAAATAATAATATTTAAATAATATTACCAATTTCTTTTAAAATCAGTTTTGTGTGTAACACAAGATAAACTCATTATTGCATGTAACATAAGCTATATAGAAAATTAAATTTATATAAAAATAAATATATCATAAAGTTTAAATAATTTATATTCCCTTTTATTATTGGTGTTGTGTTTCATACACACTATTGAATATGATGTTCATATTTAAAAATATCAGGGTGTTAAAAAAATTATAAATCAATGTTGAGTGAAAAATACCACCAATTCATCAGAAATAAAGGTAATATGATAAAAAAATCAAGAGTTTTTCATATAGTTGAGGAATTATTTTACCATCAAGGCTAATAACATTAGTAAATATACTTACTTGACATGTCGAATATCATCCTTTGATTAATTTTGAAAACAATTTCATCTTTTGCTTTAAATAACGAGTATTCAAAATAAATTTTTGATGCTTGAAGCACTGTAATCAAATTATAAGGATAAAAATTTATTCCCACTATATTTATATATTAACCAAAAACAAACTGGTTAGCACAAGGTAAGATAATTCTTAAAATTAATAAACCTTTATATGAATAAATAATATAGTAATCTCTAAAATTAAATACTAATACCGAAAGTTAAAACTAAATAATTCCATAAATAACTATCCTTAAAAAATTTCAAAATATTATTTATTGGGATTTAAATAAAAAAATAATTTATAACATATTATTTCAAGATTAATTTAACATTTTTATCCAATCAACATTAGTCACTAATAAAGTCATATAACCAGAATGTACATGCCCTAATATTATAATCTCTAAAATATACTAATTATTTCCTTAAATATTATTAATCACAATAAAACGAAAATAAAATCATATGTACTTTAAAAATAAAATTCCACATTTATTCCTGAATTAAAAAACTAATATTATTAAAAAGTATTTATATTTACCTAAATCATATAATTTCCCAAAAATAACAAACTTATTCAAAAAAACATTAATGGAATTATCACTAAATAACTTTCCAATACCACAGTTATCTATGTGGTAAATCATATATTCTCAATATTAAATTACTATTTTATCCCTTCTAACTATAATTATCTCAACATTATAAATAATATTAACCCTAAAGGTTATCATGTACTTTCCAAAAAATTTCATAGAATATAAAATCATTATTAGTCAAATAAAAGGTTTACTAAAAAAATACTAAACTATAGAGTTCTATTATTACAAATTTCTCCCAAAATAAAATCAATCATCTTAAATCCCCACCACATAAAACCATAAAGTTGTTTCAATGCATTTGGACTCATGATCAATCTTAAAATTATAAACCCATGATGGTATCCATAACACTTAAGTTAACCTCACATGACAATTCTTAATATCTAAAGTTATCTAAACCATGATTTGGTACCAACTATAAGATACTTGAACCCACAATCCCAATTCCGATGCTATAAATATAAAATTTTCATTTTGGCATTGAAACCAATAAATGTGACCTAATTTTGACCATCCAAAACTTATAACATCAAAAATAAATATGGGATCACTTACATACCCAAGGAAATTTTAGGTTTCTTGTTATAAAGAATTAGTGAAAAATATTATCTAAAAATTCATATTTCTTTAATTTAGTGTTATTACCACTATAATCATCTTTTATTTTTCCATATTACGTCATCATAATTATTCTGATTCACCCTTAATACATATAAAAATAATTTGAAATTGTGGGATGAGCACAAAAATCTTAGTACTGGACATAAAACTAAGAAATACAATAGTCCCTTGAAAATCCTTTAAACTCATAAAATGTTTCCCTTTATCACAAAATTAGTGGTTCATATGAAATAAATTAACCTTATGAAAAACACATTTTTTGATCAAAGAAAACATTCAAAACCCACAGTAAGAAAATAGAAACCCTTTTAGGAATCTTAGAGAATTATATTCATAACCCATGTAAGAAATAACAAAATCCTAGTTAAATCTAATGTATAAACCTCCCCATTTACCCCTATTTTCCTTTTAATATAAGGATCATTACTCAATTAATTTGATAGCTATATCTAGATCACCCACCGTATACGCTATATTAGGCTCACTCATCATATAAGATGTATCGATCTCACCCATAATATAATTTATATCAGGATGAAACATAATTTTATATAATTATAAATTACCTTATTATAAATAATTTTTTTACCTTTCACAATTTCATACTTAAACCCTTGAAAATATGTTTTGAACCCATATGAAAAATATTTTTGGATATTGAAATAACCTATCATTTTAAAGACAAATTTTCAATTTTTTTTTTCTAAAACAAAAGGAAGAATTTTTTTTCATTGGAGATAATATAGTTTATTGTAAAGTAATCCAAACTTAAAAAATATTTGTTGTAGTGGGAATATCTATTGATTCCATATATATTAAAATAGAACATTTCTTTTCTTTTTTTTTTTAAATAAAGTTAAAATGTTTTATAAAAAGATTCATTTTGAAAACCTTTAAAAAAATTTCAATAGAGGAAAAAAAAATTCCATTACAATAATTTTATTCCCATATAAATTCATATATATAATGATTTAAAAATATTGATATGGAATAAAAATATTTAGAAAATAAATATTGAAAACATTTTAAAATGAAGTTTTAAGATAAAGTGTCTCTTTCCTTGAGTCTATATCATCAAGTATGATCAGTATATTCCTGAATAATAAAATTATGTTAATTATTTACTTTATCAATAACAATTTTAAATTTTATTATTCCTTTTATTTTATTTATTACCATGTTATATTCAATTAATTAACCAATTAATCTCACATCAGACATTTTCATGACATTCGACTCATATGTCCAAAACTACTTCGATATGTTTACTATGGTCAGTGAGGTAATTATTAAATAATATCTAGAATAATAATCATGAAATAATTATAATTTTTATGCATAAATTATACTTTAAAAATAGCCATGAAATATGGTTATGAAAAATTAACTATGTTGCAATCATGGAGACAGTAGGCTCTACGTACGCATGAGTTACAATTATATTTTTAAAATATCATGATGGAAAGAAGGTAAATATTAATATATATTTATATAATTATAATAAAATAATAAATATATTATTATCTATTTAATTAAACTTTTATATACCATCTATGTGATGTGGTGATGAAAAATGAATCACATCGCTTTGTGGAGGTGGTAGTCCACATGTATGCATGAATAACGTTGTCGTTTTTCAATGAATGGAAAGGAAATAAAGTAGATGATATATTATATTTCTAAAATTATAATCATGTCATAAATATCAGATATATATATATACATTAAATCTATCATTATTACTATCCATGAGAGTAAGTGACAAAAAACGAATGACATCGGTTCATGATGTTATAGTACACCATACACAAGAACAACCATTTATTTTCACATTTGATAAAATTAGAGATGGATATTTGTTATGAAATAAAAAAACATATCAGAATATGTAATATTCAGTTTTTATTATTCCAATATGTTTTAAGAATATTTTAAGAAGGTAGAAGAAGAAATAAAACTAAAACATTTGGTTAAAATATATACCTATTATTCATACAATTGTTATTTTCTTTACACCTTAATTAATATAAGGTTGGAATTATTCCCAAATTAACTCCTCTATTATGTGGGGATGGATTTTCAAAATAGATTTTATCAGTTATTATTTGAACCAAATATATCTTTAAGTGTATATAAGAGAGGATAGGGGGTTCCTTTTATAAGTTAGGATTGGGAAACTCTTGGATTTTCTTAAATTATTGAATTAATATAATTTAATTTTCAGGTTAAAATGTATTAAAATTGAAATAACTCAAAAATAATATGAGTTTTAGTCTAATTAATTGAATAAATTATTTTTTTAATTTTTTTTCATGATTTTACACTTATCTTTTAGTTTTAATCCCCTATTAATCATCTTGACAACTACCATGATATCAATTTTTTTAATATTTAATGGTTAAGAAAGAATATATAAAATGAAAAGTTCACCAAAAATGGGCCACATTTTATATTTTCAATCATATCTCATTCACTAGGATGAATGTAGGTTTTTTTATTAATTTTAAATCATTTAATAAAATATTATCTATTATGAGATATTATTAATGTAATTTTTAGAAATACATGAAATATTATAATATAATATGTGTCTAACTCATGTAACATGGTTCCAAAATGACTTGTGTTCTAGTATAAAGATGATATGGTATTAATATAACAACCCAATCAAATTTTATAGGTTTTTATATCATTTTGATCCATATCTTTTGGTTTAACCCCAATATATATATATATATATTTCATAATGTGTTAAATCCTATTCATACCCACCAATTCAATGGATAGGTTATAAATATAAAATTTAAATAATAATATATCATGGTTCATTTAATCTCAGTGTTTCATGCTATATACACTATTGAACATTGCATTATTTTAAAATCTCCGGATATTACATTTAATTGACCACATTTCCATGATATGGATAGTTTCTTGAAAATTATTTTAATATATATAATTTGTAATAAAGTGAATATGATTTAGAGTATTTTAAATTCATAATATTTAATGAAATATTCATTATTTTAATTTTGGGTAATAATATTGTTAAGAAGAATATTTCCATCTCATCCCATATAGTTATAGATTGTGGCTCCCAGATTCGAATCCATTATTTGGATTTTATTATACTTAAAACCTAAATACCAAAAAACATAACATATCATTTGAAATACCATTAAATTTAAAAGTGTCAAGAAGTTGAAGAAAAATTCCCTTGTATCTGTTTGGATCTTTATGTGGTGGTTTGGTAAATTGGAGTGAATTTTTGATGATCTAAATAATAAATAGTATTATTAATAACTAATTTTTTTTATACTCAAGGTACTAGTATAATTGTAAGTTCAACCAAACATAAGGGTATAATATAATGCATTATAATCTATTTAATGTATTATTTTATTTACAAAACATATCCTTTTTCATGAACTCTATCAATTCCTACCATGATTTCATCCTTTATTTCCTTCCTTAGCTCCTCTTCAACTCGAGATAATACATAAGTATTTTCTTGTATTTTTATTGAGTTTATTACTCATGAATTAATAATGTTAATATTAAAAATCATAAACAAGAATACCAAGAATAATAAAAAGAATAAAAGGAAAACAATAAATGGTTAATGGAAATATTTTTTTAAATTTATGAAACCTAAGATTCTACTAAGTTAAAAATTTATTAGTAATGGTGATAAAAGTTATGACAAATTGTGATGTGTCAATAATTCTTAGGGGGATTTAAGTTTATAAATTTATTTTAATTTTCACTAAAAAAAAATTACCAAGGTGAATTATAGTTTAAGTGTTAGGTTTAACCCATAGATACTAGTGATCCCTAGCATGGATCCTTAATTAAAAATTCAAGACTTATGATTCGAATGATTGGAATTAAATTCAAAAAATTATAAAATAACTATAAATCTATAAATAATATAGTTTTTGTTAATCTAGGGTCATTAGATTATTTAGATTCTGAATTTCTTAAGTAATGATAATATTTCTTTCTGAATTTAATCTATGTAAATCATTGTTCTAATATTCACCATAGAATTACTAAAACCTATTTTTATATCATCAAGTAATTCGAATAATTCTAAAATTAGGTGATTCAAAAAAATGTCCAAATATAGAATACTCAAACTCAATCCATGATTAGAAAGGAATTTATGGAATTTTCTTATGCACTAAATGGAAATTCATAAACCAATAAACATTGATAATGTATAAATAGAGATTAAAATATGTAGAATAATGTGTCAATGTTGAAAAACAACATGAATTACCCTTAAAAATTAAATAATTCAATAGATCAATCACCCTTAATTAAAATACTTATAAAAAAGTGTTTACCCCCTCTTTTTATCAAAATAACCAAAGGATTGATCCATGTTATTCATGAGAGAGTGAAATAAAACACCTAATATATTATCCAAACACAACCTTCAATCTCTTAGAACATATACCCAAAGTATTATAGTGAATGAACGATGTGTTGATTTGGATATCCAAGAAAATTCCCTCTTTTTATATAGAATACTATATCTTATATCTCAATATATCATCCAAATCATCATTCATTTAATTTTTCCCCAATAAAACTCAAAAAAGGACTTAAAAGTATAACGGAATGTTCCAAATTTCTCTTAAAATTCTTTCTTATGTATCCATATTTTTTAGGTTTATAAAAACACCAAAATTTTATAAAAGTAAAATTAAAAAAAAATGGAGAAGTTCACAAGGTCATGGCCACTGTCCCCAATGTGGGAGAAGAAAAATACACATAAAAATGATCAAAAACTCTTAAAAAATGTCTTGAATCACATGATGGTGCCTCATTGAATTGTTAAAACCTATGAGAGTCATCTGAATGGTGTTTAAGTTTTCTGAAAATATTTCATGGGTCTCCAACATAATTTGTCTGAATTTGACCACAATTAACCCTTTATGCAATCAGATTATCCTCTACAATTTCTTCAAAGATCTTCAAAATTTCAAAATTTTTATTTAAAATGAACTCGGTTGGGTGAATCTTAAAATAACATGGTCACTATATATATTCAAATTTAACTCCAAATCATTTCAATCAACAAAATTTTATCTATATTTTCAGGAATATTATTTTTGATATCTTTATTCTGCATGGAACAATCATCATCAAAACACCCATGTTATTTATGGATTCCAGAATAAGGATGACATGGCCTTTACTCCAACCATATCCATCATCTCATTTTCCATATCTTGTTCCTTCCCATATGAAAATGACATGAAACATGGTATAGTGGTCCCCATGGTCTCTATAAAAATATTTATCTTCCATGACTTATTCATGATATTCCTATTTTATTCCCAATATCACCATTTACACTTCCATAAAATGCCTCAACATGGTCAAGAGAGAACCATGAAAAATATTTATCCCATTTCCTTCACTTTATTATAAAGTTATCCAAAATCTTATTTACATAAAATATTTCCATAAAAATATAGAAAAATTCACTGAATTTAAAAAGATTAACTCATTTATCAACAAAATTATTAACGAAAAATCATTCTCCTTTTGAGCTGTCAATATTCTTATGAGATTCCCTTTTTACTATCATATTTTATATTTATTTCTATCTCAAGAAATCCACCAATTAAAATTATGAGTCCCATGTCATTATTCCATGTTTTCATTATAGGAATTACATGTCATCCATTATTAATTTACAACACCACCAATGGAATAATAATTTACCATTAGAATACATCATTATCATCAATGATATGAATCCCAAATTATGAATAAATGTCATGTTTTAATTCCATGAAATCTTCATATGATGTCATCTTCATGAGAAGTCAAATTATCTCACATCCTCACATGAGTTTCTTCATCATTATTATAAAGTTAACATTATTGAAATTATTCATAGAGAATCTAATTTATCTATCATTAGTAACAATCATCCACATCATATCATATTTTATATCCTTTATTCATTTTATCTTGGTAAAAATATCCCTAACATTAAGGCAATGTCGACATTACATTTTCTTGATCCAAACTTTAACCACACTAATAATTCACCATGTCGGCATTGTTGATTACAATCATTAAATTAATTAATTTATACCCTCCTTGAGTAATTGATATAAGATAATTATTATCCTATTATGATATAGATACCTAGTCCTAGTTAGGATCCACTGAGAGGGTGTGAATCAGTGGTACACTATTTTTTAAAAATTAGTCTCACTTTGGATTCAACCACTTAAACTTGTTAATGTTCTTGATCTACTATGTCATATATCTAAATCCCACTTCTTGTGTAGTAATAAAATAATATAATGTAGAACTTGGTATTTAAAATTTACAAAAATTAAAGTCCTACTCAATCCCATGTTATTTAGAAACCCCAAAATTGATTCTTCATTATCCAATGAGTGAATAAAATTGATTTCAGTTCCAACTAAAAGTCTTTTGCTCCAACTCCAACAAATATACTCTATATTATTTTGGATCAAACAAAAATAATTCATACTCTAGCTCCAACCATGATACTTCTTCTAATCCTATCTCAAACCAAAAGACTTAAGTTGATCCTGGAACCAACAAGAAGGCTTCACCTTTATTGAAGGATTGATCCACTATAATATTATCTTTGATCTTTCTCCAAAAGCTCACTAAATTTAATTTTCTCGCATAATTGCATAGAAACTTCAGCCATTCTAGTCTCAATAATCCTTCCATATTTGGTGATATCTATATTCTACTTAATAATTGAATTATTGGGCACTATATTTTATTCTTCTTATTCAAGAGATTCCAACTTTAACCTCCTTATTTCTTTGATACAACAATGTATTGGGATATCAAATGATATTTTAATTTAGTACATCACTTTAATGAACATATTTTATACAAAATAATGTGGTCCATCATATCTCAATTAAATAAATGATTTTAAAAAAACATATTTAAATACTAATTTAAATGTTTAAAATAATAATACATTTAATTTACTCCTTCAAATAATAGTACCCAGAAGATCAGGGTTATTATTATTTTATGATTATTATGAAATACCCTAATCATGGGTATTTTGTTACTCATCTGTTTCTCATTTGAATACCCAATGGTTCTTAGGTATTACATTTGTAAAATCCAATACCCCATTGAATGTGGGTATTAAATTTTATACTATATTGAAATACCAGAATAGTATGGTAATTTCCTTTCGGGATTTAATCTCAAATACAAATTATGGTATGTAATTTATTCTTCATCATGTGGGAAAGTGTTCACCGATGGATAATTCCAAAAACCCAAGGGATTCAAGTTTAACTCTGATTTTCATGAGGAAGAACATATTTTTTGGAGGAAGGGTGTGTATTTTATATTTAAATACACCCTAAGGACTCGGGTTTCCACATATGATCACACCTTCCAATCCCTACATGAAAAAATGCATGCATCTCTAAATCCTGAAGGGTTCAGGAATAAACTCTTCTTTACACGGATAAGTGAAAAACTGTGTCTCATTTATCCTCTATAGATCACCCTTCATATATATATTCTCTCTAGTTTAATTTAGTTTCACAATTAACCAATGGGTAATTGGATCACTATAAATTTATTCTTCACACAATTAAAACATTCTATGACTCATCCCCTATACATATATTCACCAAAAATCTTGGGTTCCTCAATAATTATCCTTCAATTGATTTATTCAAGTGCAACTACATGAAATTTTGATCTTACATATTCTTTAATACTATATTTAACTTCATCCTAATACTATTCTTCATCAAGCATCCATCATGATTTAGGTTCATATTATTCATGTCTGGAAGTGCATAAATAGTGTTGACAATGAATAATTTGGCTTACCTAGTTCTTGAGAGATCATCATGTCCATATGAACTATGTTTATGGCCTCAAAAATGATCTTCATGGCCCAATAAATTAGAATATCCACACTATTATGATCCTTTAAATGATGGAGGATTATGATAAAAGCACCAACTCATTCAGATGGTCTTGATCAGTATAATGCAATGAATCCTGAAATGTTCATATAATTTCAATGTAGGTAAAATGTGTTTCTTGCTTTGCCGACCCAAATAGATATCACAATCGGTTTAGGAACTTGTTTATTACTAAAGAACCATGGTAATATCCCAAGCTAGATATAGGGGATCAACACCCATCACATTGTACTACAGACCATCAAAGGATTTGGGCCACCAAAACACATGTGTTCCCACCATGCACCCTACCTCCACATTGGCCCTAAACATGACCCAAGAAAGACTTATACATGAGAGTGAACTCTTCAACCAGCCATGGAATGGTCTGGGCTTCTACCTTGGGTTCAGTTGACCTCGGGGTCTCACAAGTTCCGTTGGTTATGTAAATAAAGTTTGATTATTAATTGGATTCCTTCAATTTAGTAAACTCCTAAAAACAATGTTTGAAAAAAAATATAAAACTGGAAATCAAACTTATCAAATAAATTCCTCTTGAAAAAATAAAAATGGTCTTTTTCATGGACACATTTTTATATTATTAATTCCTTAATGATAAATCAATTTATCATTATGCATAATATTATTTTCCATGGCCTTCAATTAAGTCAACATCATGATTTAATTAAATTTTTTATGGAAAATCACTTGATGCAACAAATGTGAAAAATCCTTATAACATGTGTTTAATCATTGATGATCAGCACAAAAATCATCAGAATAAACCAGGATAATTGTATAAGAATGACATTCAATTCCATTTGATGAATCCTTAAAAATTATCCAAGAATCACATTATCCAAACTCACCAAAAAATATTGAAACATCATTGAAAACAAATGAATAAATAGTCCCATCACAGAAAAATAATTTCATTTATAATAGAATACAATATAGTGAAAACCATGTCAATCTCCCAATAAGGATCGATAATAAATTCAAAGAATTTTATTTATTTTCTCTTTTAATATTTTTTTATATTTTTAAAAGAATAGTACTATGAAATAGTGGGGGTCATTTTTTTATAGAATGATAATTTAGAATGGAGTGTATGTTAAAAATAAAAGTAGTTGATCCTATAAATATCCTCCAAGAGTATTATATCACTATTCTACTAATAAAATTTTCACTCACTTATTTTTCCTATGTTTTATGAGTCATTATCATTAAACACTTAGGCTATCATGTTTTAAATCTATGATTACCAATACACTATGTTTCAAATTCTAGGTTATCATTTGTTCCTAAATCTAGTGGTATTCATCACACCTCAATAAAGTGTATTAAGACATAGAAACTCTCCTATGTTAGACATAAATGATGAGAGATTTCAATTAAAAATGGACATCAATCACGAGCCTATTACCCACTAGAAATTCTAAATCCATCATATGATGAATAAGGGGAATAATTATAAAAACACAACAGTATTATAGGAGGAATAGAATTTAGGGGAAGAAGGACCATCTCCACATCTAACCTGTCTAATTAATAATTATTAAAACTTGGAGAAAATCTAAATTAAGGGGTGGATATAGATATTCAAAACTCGAAGTCACACCATGGGTTTATTCTATCATAGATTAGAACCAAATTTAACTCTCCATTAAAATGGATTTAGATACATTAAAGAGTATGAATAAAAATATATTTTGGAAAAATAATAAAGTAAAATGAAAAAATGTCTAGAGTTTTTGAATCCCTAGAATTATGAAATACCAATTCCTCATGATATATTATTTTCTTTATAGGATTTAAATATCAATATTGAATCCCTTAAACGTGGATATGATCTTTTCTTTGTTTTTTACATGTGGGTATTAAAGCTTCAAGTACTTTTCCTCCTTCACTAAACCTCAATCAAGTGAATGTTCTAGCACCATGGTTATTTTATTTCTTCTCTCCCCCATCATCATCCACATGGATAGTCTAATGAATAAATTTTCAATTTAGATATAAAATTGATATGAAGAATCATATTTTTCTTCTTAAGTGTTTCTATAAAAGCCACATGGAAAACACATTTCATAAATAAAAAAGATTTATTTTCCTAAGTTGGCACAATGAGCTCTATGATACTCTTACATGGATAGTTAGGATGAGCCTCTACTTATTTTAGTAGAGTATAAAATCTGTTGTGATTTGGGCCACTAAAAACCTCAAATAAATTTCCATGTTATTCTTACATATCTAGAAGGTGATTGAGTTTATTCTTAAAAAATTCTAGTTTCCCATACACATGTACTGGTTAATCTTATGTATCATTTTTAGTTCATGTTTGATCTTACGCAGCTATCCCAATCCTTTAATGTGTTAAAAAAGTACAAATATTTTACAAATATATGTATTTAGTTGGTTAATATTACACAACAAGGCAAATTATTCATTTAATCTTATGTAACTAGTTGAAAAGCCAATGTATTCTTATATATCTAGCATGATGTGTCCTCTTCTACCTATAGAAACATTGAAACAATAAATTTAAAGTATGACCATGGTTGTTTAATAAAAAATATTAATTAAATCACTATGATAATGATATTATTCCATATTTACAATAAACTTTAAATCATGTTAATAAAACGAAAATTTGATTTATGCCTATGAATTGTTGAAATGTATATGATATAATAATTAAATTATAGTATAAAAATATGGAAATTATGTGTTCTATTTTCCCTCCACACATAAAAATTTATATCCTAAAAAAATATACACTACAACCAAATATAATTCTTATAATTAAGAATAATAATGATTTTTAATTTCAGTATCTTATCCATCATGGTCCTATGTAATTTATTAGTTTTATCTACTTTTTTATTTACATCCATTTCAATCTTTTATTCCACCCATAAATTATTTTTCACCAACCTTTTTATATATTTATCTTTTAAAATGAAGTAAAAATATGTTTTTCAACTTTTTTACCATTATTAGAATCATGTAATTTTTATAGGATTGATACAATTCTCATAAATATCCCTATTTAGGAATTGATGAATGATAATAAAAATGTCTTTTCATGGGTTATTCTAGATATTAATGTTTGTAGGTTGAAATTTTTAAAAAATTCTTGAAATATGAGGATATAGTCTCAAATAGAAATATATGATATGATAGTTTAACATTATAGAAATTTCATCCTCTATATCCCCTAATATGTATACATTACCTTCATCTATTTTTTTTTGCAGTTTACAGATCAAGATTTAATTAATAAAAATGATTCTTCTTTAAGTCTCTTTTATTTTCTTATAACAATTATATATAAATGTATTTTTAGATACCTTATGGGAATAGTGTTTTCAACATTTTTTATTTACTCTATTGACCATGGTAATATTTTCACCATCGCCTCCCAATATTGTGATGCTTTTAAATATCTATGAAAACTGATTACCCTATACATAGATATCACTATTAACATACATTTTATTAAAGATAAAGGTGTAATGAGAATCAATTTATAATTTATATACTATAAAGGACATTAATTATTTATAAGGACTCAAAGGGGTAAAACATCAATGTGATTGAATTGGATAAAAGGGATTTTGAGATATAATCCACAATTATTTTAACACCCCTTAATTTTTTAAGGTTTTGGAAAAGAAACCGTAGCATGTTATAGATTTTAATACAACATCTATGTTCCATAAAAAATAATATAATTGTGAAAAATATTAAATAAATGATTGGAAACATCTGAGGACAGTTAATATAACATTTAATAGTGATAATAAACATTGGCTTTACATTTAACTAAATTTCATTTCCTAATAAACCAGTAATCAAGGAATGTAATGACATTAATAGTCATAAAAATGATCTAATAGAAATATAATAAACCAAAAAAAATTATCCACGGTTCAAAATTTTAGTTGAAATCAACTGAGATAAATTATCACCAAAAATGAAAAAAAAGGAAATGAAAATAAATCAAAATTGAACCATCATGATACACTTTCCCCTGCACTTTCTTGATGAATTGTCTTCATTTTTATTTAATCAATATTATTCATTCTCCAAAATATTTTGAAAGAAGATACATAAATAGAAGTATAAAGAGACCCACTACTCATTAAAATAACATTTATAATTTACGTATGGAATTCAATTTTAGTGAAAACCTATGTGTTTCTTATAGAGACCCATACTTTTCATATAAAAATATTACATCTTTGTAGATTAATATTCAATAAAATTAAAAAATATGTGTTCAAGGACCTTAAATGTTTAGTTTTTATAGACTAGATACACAATACTCTTATTTCATGAAAGATCATCAACCTTTCCCGTAAAGATCTTACCATATAGTACTCTTTATAGAAATACCCTACTAAAACATTTCTTTATAAACTTAGGAGATAAAACATAAGAAAGGGTGAGCTCAGATGATCAGTAATGATTTACATGATAGATATCAATCAATGATCCTATATATGCATAAGATAAGAATAATGGAGTGAGATCATGAATATAATTCGAAAAGTTTAAAAGTAATCTATTTGGGATTTTAAACATGATTCATGATATAAAACTTTATCATTACCAATGAAATTAATAATAAGAGTGATAAATCATCATAAATTTATCTTGAACTATATTTTTATGTCATAAAAGTGTGACACCATGATATATATGGAAACCATTTAATATTTCATGGTTAACTACAGATACCATCACATCATAGTGTATCAAGAATCATCACCCATTTCCCATATCATAACAGATCAGACATCATCACCAATTTACCATAATGGATAAACTATAATGACTTGTTTCTCATAGTTGACTAATCACATCGACTTGTTTACCACAGTATAAAATCTTATAGAATTATTTTCCATAGTGGATCAAGAACATAAACATTTTTTCCCATAAGTATCTCATGGTATATAAAAAATTATCCAATAAATTGGATGTATATGTAATTCCAGGCCCACCTGTCTCATAATCAAAAAATTAAATATATATCCCATAAGATAATAAATCATTAATCATATAATAACATCATAAACCATGTAAATAAAACAAGTTTCATAAACATTTACTAATTTCTTCTTTGCATAACACATGTAAAATAAATTGGGTTCATAAACATCTCATTATCATAATATTTAATCATCAATAGGGAAAATATGCTATAATTGGATCATATCCCTCTTAAAACATAATTAACATTAAATGATGTTTTAATATATAGAATTACATTAAAATAATCACTGGAATATTTCAAGAGGAAAATAACTTTTCATTTTGAAGTAACTTAGTTAAAATAAAAAATATTAAAAAATATTATAGAAAATTTTTATTTTTAAATAACCAGGGTAACATGTAAAGGAAGATTGAAAGCATTGAGTGTTCATGAGAGTGGAAAATTTGGTTCATGACATATAAGTAAAAAAGAAAACATTCCTTTCACTCATATAAAAAGTGAAAAAGTTTCTCATTCAAAAAATGAAAAAAAAGATACCTATAAAACATTTTTATATAATTTAACTTGGGTAAAAATGTCTTTAAAAATCATAAGATAATAGTAAATCATTTTTGAATTTTTTATAGAAAACCTAAACATGGATTTTTTTTGACCGAACAGTAAAACATAGTTATTTTTTCTTAAATACATTATTTTAATCTCTTCAGTAGTTAGTGTGAGTAAAATGGAATAAAAAATTCATTCTATATAAATAACCACAGGATAATAAAATTATTGGTATTTATTAGATAATATTTATATAATTTACATAATGGAAATTCATGTGAGAACAATCCTGATTAAAATAGGACTGAATCATAAATCCCTTTCCTCAGGTATCATCTTTCCTCACACACATTAAAACCTCCTCTATAATAAATATTTATTTACTATAAATATATTATATAGAAATAATCATATCTATAATACCATGTATTATTTACTTACGATATCATATCACCATTTTATTAACATTTTTTTATTAAAATCATTATTTTGGGTGAAAACCACTATGTTTTTCATGCATGTTTCAGTTCAGAAGTCTAAGTACTTATAATTTGATCGTGGTTCCATAATATAATTTTTTAATCATTATAAATATATCATATATATTTATTATATCTATATTTAGAGTTATTCATAAAAGGTAGAGATACAGAAATTAATTACACCATCCCTTGGAGACAGTGGGTCGTACGTATGCTTGAATGATGTGACTATTGTTAAAGGATGAAATTAAAGAAAGGTAAATATTAATTAAAACATATAAAATCACTATTATATTTTATATATTCATTAAATATATCCTTATTACCATACATGTTAATATGAAATAAAAAATGAATCACATATCTTCATGGAGGTTGTAGTCCAAACGTACGCATGAGTGATGTTATCATATACTAACTAATTAGAAGGTAATAAGTTAGATATTATTTTTTAATTATAGAAGCATAATTATGTCTTAAATATCATATATAATCATTAAAAAAATCATAATAAATATCAATTAAATATGGTGATGAATGATTAATTTTATAGCTACATAGAGATGTTATGTTGTAAGTACATGCAGGTGATAATTTCACATCCTATTAGATGGAACGGGGGATAAACAAAGGTGGTTTAATAATCATAATAAAATTTAATTATATTTAGAATAATTAATTTATTATTTTATTAAGAATATCAAAAAATTTATGAAATTATAATAAGAAACAAATTTAAAGAGTCTGGGTAAGATGATTACCTCTTCTTTTTTAGGACTCCTTTAGATCCATTCTTAAAGTCCCTTGTAATGGTCTTTTCAGATTTCTGGGACCTCTAGTATAGATTTTTTATTCATTAATTTTAGTTGAAGGACATTATTTAAAAATTTATTAATAAATACATTTAGTTACTTATCCTTTGGTTATTTATGATATTTTCAATAAATTATAGCATTTCCCACTCTTTAGTACTTAAATTAATTGACAATTTTTTTTAATAAATTATGACTTCATTTCTCTCTTTGATTAGAAATTTTTTTCTTGTAAAACATTATTTTCTAAACTGGTTTTCAAAAATGTTTTTATCATTTTAAAAATAATTTATAAAAGTCATCCTTACACATTTGTAGTTTTTAAAAAATTTTCTCTATGAAATCTTATATCGTTTTCAAAAACAATACTAGTTTGGATTTTACAAAAAATGTGAAAGGAATATCTGTTTCAACATGTATGACATGTACACAATTTTCCACCATCAGGACCTATAAATGTTTTAAATATTCCTCTATAACTTTTTAAATTTTATTTTCCAATGAACGTATTTTGAAATTTTTTCTTGTTTTAAAACGTTTTTTTAAAATAAAAGGGATATTTCGCTCAAGAATGTTTTTAGAGATAATTTTGTGGTATTTAAATTCATCAATGAAAATAAACCTTAATTATTATTCAAATGGGTTTATGTTTTATTGAATCCATATTATTATTTATATAGATGGTTTATGATAATTTTGACCAAGAAAAGTATTGAAATTTTCTTTCATGGTTCATTTTTGTATTTATTAACTTTCGCTTGAAATATTTTCGTTATTACGATCATTAAACATTAAATTTCACCCAAATATCCATATTATTTATCATGGATTTGTTTTTTTACTTAAACCATATCTCATTATTATATATGATTTTCTACATTGAAATTTATTTTATTGAGTGAGGAAATATAAATAGTTAATATCCATTACTCAATATGGATATTTGATGACAAGTCACATTGATTCATGAATTTAATTGATTATTTGATAAATAATGAATAAATTGGACATTCAATGGTGTTTAGGGTATAATTTTTATATATCCCCTTAATGTATCTATTTTTTTAGTGAGACAAACTAGATATGGTTTTGGATGAGGCCTTTCCCATTTATATAGATGCCTTAACATGAGGAATAAATTGTATTATATGTCTTAGAATGAAGACACGATGGTATTAGATGTATTTAAATGAGGCCTTGACAATATATTTTAAATTTTCATCATTATAAATTACATCATTATGAGTTCAGTTATGTATATTCCATGTGATGATTCAATTATTTAGAATATCCATCGTTAAGTTTCATTCTCATGTGATTATTTATATAGAATTATTTAATCACTATTTATTCCTTCTATATTATTATCATGTTATTGATTAAATGGAATGTTTTTGAGTTATTTCCTTTTCCATATTTATTATTTATTATCTATTCATATCATCTACTATATTCTTACCCTTACAGATCATTTGAGCCCACCCTTATTTGTTTTATTTTCCCCAAGATTCTATAAAGAGAATTATGATTGATGTGCAAGGATATTCTAGAGGTAAAAATATTAATCTAAAAAATTATATTTTAACTTGTGTTTTGAAATGTAATACAAGAATAAATTATGTTTCTATCTTATCAATACTATGAATCTATTCAATCCTTTGGTATGTGATTCCTTGTATCTTTTGCTAGTGTAATAAAGAAGACACCGAATTCAGGCTACTTAGGTTAGGGTTGCTACAATCATGTTGTTTACATCATGTAAAACCAGAGAATGATCAATTTAATTGAAAAAAAAAATTAATGGTTATTTTCCATAAAGTAATTTTTTTCGATATCTAGAACATTTAAGTGGTATCATAGAAGTCACATTTAAATTTATAATTATTTATTTTATTATTGATTAATTATGAGAAATAGTGGTTGAAAGATTATTCATTCTTTAATATGAAGTTTAATTAACATATTTTTGAAATATTAATATTCATTTTTCATGATCGATATTTTCTTAAAGATAATAATAGATGGAGAACAATTGAATATTCCATCAAGTGTTTCCAATGTTTCTTCCCAGCTGATTGGATTACACAGTGTGTGGATGGAGTGCACATCATGTATGCAAGTAAACTGCGCCTGGATGTATCATGGGATACATGATATTCTAAGAAAATATTACACACAATGCATGTATTTCACCCACATGTAGAATGGGCTAGCGTAGAACATGATTTTTCAGATTACATGGTGTGTAGCTTCTGTACACCTTGTGTAGTCTACATGATTTAATGGAAAAGTTCATGCTAACCATCTGGTAAAATACATGATTTCTAATAATGTGAGATTGATATCTTGGATAATTAATGAAACAAACAACATATATCTCGTGTAAACAACATGTAACACATTAATTCCCATGTTTAAATAATATGCAGAGTCTATTAGAAGGTTACATGGACACAAGACAAGCAGAATGCATAGTGTGTTGTCAGAGTACATATCGTGTGTATCTACAAACGATGAACACACTAAGTCAATCAACATGTTAGGTAGACACATGAAAAGTGGAACACATGGTGTGTAGTTAGTCAGTACACATCATATAGTTTGGCCAATATTCATGATGTTGCCTCAGGTATTTATCCCGGATAAACAATAATCATAGAACATGATGTGTAGCTTGTAAGTACACATTGTGTAATCTAAAAATAATATAAATAATGAAAATACATAAAAAAATTAACTAGGGAATTAAAACCAAATTACAGTATTATCACCATATGTATTTTACTATGTAATATAGGTTTTAAATAATTATTAAATTCTCAATTAATTAATTATAATTACTTGTAATTATTGGTAATGTCTTTTATTTTCCATGAATGAATTTATTATGGGTATTTTTATGGGACTTCACATGGTCATTAAGATAATGGGAATTAATTAATTAATTAATTAATTAATTAATGCAATTATGTTTAACTTAATAATAAATAATTAATTTATGTGAATGTTTGACAGTGTACTTTTGTATAATTATTGCTTGTATATGATGAATCATGATCTTTGACTAGAAATGTGCATGTGTTGGTTCTGTCTAATTTAATTAATTGCATTGTTTGTGAAATTATTTATTAATAAATTAAAATTTATGGCTTGGGGGTTTTCCCTATCTATTTTATTATGTAGGACCTGTTTGTAAAAGGCTATTTATATAACCCCCATTAACAAATACTTTAGTTCCAATCACTTATGTGTAAGTTTTGAATATATGTAATAAAAGGAGTATTGAAAGGAATATTGAGGTAGTTCAAAATATAAATTAAATGAAATTAACCTAAGTGATACACATGTGGATAGGTTGAATGATGAAACACATTCCATGACCGAAAAAAGGAATTTTCCCACATGTTTAGAAATTGGTTTATTGTCTAGTCAATAAATCAACCTTTAGATAATCTCATGATCAGTTCATATATATATATATATATATATATATATATATATATATATTTCTTATGCATTATTTATTTAATGGATGTAAGACCTTGATTACATAAATAAATTTTTTAACATGAAACGATGTAATTTAAATAAATATATTATGCATAAATGTTTAATCGAAGCATGGTTAATCAGTTATGTAAAATCCACTTAATATTAACAATACATGAAATAAATAAAATAATAAATATTTATGCATAATATATAAGATCCCTCAACTTCATGTTTAGTTTGACTAAGACTCCCATTACTTGATTAAAAATGAAACTATATAACTAGGTGTTTTTATTCCCATACTCTAGACACTTACTTTTATCGGAGGGTTATCATAATGGTTTTGGGTCGACTTATCTAAGCATGTATTGAATTTAACAGACATATTCAATTAAATACAAATTTAAATGTAGGTTTTGAGAAAATATATGTAATTTTATTTGGGATTAGGGAGTCCAATCAATGTAACAATGAACTAATAGCCCATAGTTGGTAAGAATTTATACCTAAACAACTTCTTATTGTTTTCATAGACATAGTCTATATCATAAGTAGGGAAATGGGGATCATTTCCACTAGAATATTCTTACATCTAGGTCAGTTAGAGTTCAATGGTGAGGTACATTGAGACTTGATAAAATAGTGGGATACATAATAAAATTAAAATTGTTACATCTCATATAATTTGGGATCAAGTAATGTACCAAGGAACTGTTTTAATTATTGTATAAAAATGAAAGTAAAACCACAAAACAACTCCAATAATTTCTTAACTCAGGGAATGTACTTATAAATAAAACTATCTAGATATAGTACAATTGTTTTTTGATGCATTAATATTATAAAATTTATGTTATATATTGGAGTACCCTATTCTTGTTATTCCACCCTATTAGGCGAGAGAAGTTAAAAAGGATTCCTACAAGAGATTTTTAGAGGATGCTTCTTATATTAATTATATAATATTATCAAATATTTATGGAGAGTTGATGATACAACATAATGACATGGATACTTACACCATAATATCTCATATTATTTTTATTGAGAAAGAGAAAGACAACCAAAGTCTTGAAATAAATAATATTGTCAAAGAACTACAAAATTTTAAATTAGAAGAAGGGAATATATTTATTGACCACAATTTTAAAATCTAGGGGGAAGAATGATCATGTTATACAATTAGGCTTATAATTTGATAATAAATCATCCATTAATATCCATTTATTATCCTCACCACCAAGTTTTTTCTTTATTCATCCTAGACTAGATAAAAAAATTTATAAATAAATGAGGAATATTTTATCCATACTTCACCAAGAAGATAAGGATTTTTTGAAACTTTTTTCTCCAACCCTTAGGGTAAAAAGTTTGAAATGAAAGGATAATGATGTGTTGAATAATCTAAATGTAAAAGATATTTTTTCTACAACATTCAAATATAAAAAATATTTTATGTCAAAAGAATGAATAGGTGGATATTTGGTTCATACGTGGAAATAATAGAAATTTGAAAAGAAATAGAAATGAATTGAAGAAGTAAACAGATTCACCCACTTTAGGTATATTAATTAAATTCCTATTTACTACTTGGGTATTTAAATACAATATGATCAAAACAAACTTCTATTTAAATATTGGAAATGTGTAAGAATAGAAATATTATAGAGTAAAATCAAAAGGATCTAAGAAAGAGAGATTCCTATATAAGAAAAGGGAAGCTAACTACTTCTAAATTCCAAAATGGATTGATTCATGTTTATAATAAGTGTTTCCCAAATATTTATCTCCATTTTCATCTAGAAACAATAAGCCATTATTTAACATTTTGAATAAATGCTATTATGGTACTTCAATATTAAAATAATGGATTAGTAACTCTTGAATCAAAGATATCAATAATAATGAATGATGAAAATAAATTATAATACTTTTACAAAATTGTAGAAAGATAATTATTTATGAAATAAAAATTGAAATTAATTAACTTATTTGTACCATAAAAGTAATTTAGTCTTATTTGGGATAACATAATGGATAAAAAAAAACTACTTATCAGGTTTTAAATAAAGAAACCATTATAAATAAATGTTAATAACAGATCTCTTAGAGTTAGTTAAACATGGATATGTAAAATATTATTAAGATATAGGTAAATTTATATAATCCATGAGATTACATTATGAAATTCTAGAAATTATCAGTGAAGTAAATGAGTGCATTTGATGATGATTAAGGAATATTGAAGTTTATTTGTTGGAGAACATCTTATCCAAGTATTTTTTGATAATACATGTGAAGTAAAGGTATTCACAAACTCACATTTCATTATATAATTCAATATGCACATGAGCCTCATCCTAGTTGGTGAGAACTCCTTAAGTGATTCCAGGCAACCCAAGACCAAATCCAGGCGGAGGCATATTTTTAGGTTACTGTAGCAATATTGTATAGCAAGCACTATTTGAAACTATTTCAATTGGGACTATTCCCCCATTTGGGCCTTTAGGCCAGTAATTTGGTCCCCGAGTCCTTTAATTCCTTCGGTCCACCCATGCATTTGTCTTAGTAAGGCCTTCGAGCCACCTCAAGGCCTTTGGGCCACCTTAAGTGAAGATGCAAACCAGACAACCTACAAGGAACAAACTCCCAAAGAAGGATGAGCAAGGATATTTCACTATATTAGAAGCTAAACGGATTACATGAATGAGAGGGTATGTACCCTACCATCGGGAAAAGCCTGTGCATGCATGGGAATGCCTAGACGAACAACCATGCGAAGGTGGAGAGCTAATTTCATGAGGTAGATGCTGGGGAGGAGCAGTTCCAAGTAGTTAGTCTGTGTTGTATGTAATGTTTGAAGCCTATGGACAATGAATTCTTATAAGTCCTATGGTACATTTAATAATTACACCTATAGGCTTTATAAGGGTTCCACCTCACCCCTTGAAATGTGAATTTTCAAAATCAATAAAAAATGAAGGCCTTTGGGGCATTAGAGGATTATAGAGAAAGTAACATCAATGATGAGTTTTATATATATTGTAAATATTCCATAAAATTTCAAGACATGTTTTTTAAATATAATTTTAACAACTAACCATATGTTAAATATATTTAATAATAGATATAATATCAATTATAATATGATATGAATATAATAGGATGAAAAAACATGAATTTATTTAAAAAATATTTTTTAAAAGATGTAATTCATTAAAAATGAACATCAAACACCGAGATACATTTGATTTAATGGTCCAATATCCACCAAGAAAATTAACTCATAGTAAAGATTTAATATATTTCCATAAAGTAATTACATATCTATAAGAATATGGGGAGTATAATAAACTTATATGGTTTAAGGATTTGAATGCTCATGGTTAGGCATAGGGATACTTGTCTCCACTAAGCTTAGTGGGTGGAGTAGTTCTAGAGAGATACATTATCTAGTAATTTATAAACAAATAGGTGGTTTTTTTCAATATAGTGGGTGGTACAGAAATTTTTATTTTTGAATAATGATTCTTAGAAAGAGGCAGTGTATGAAAACATTATAAGGATGACAAGTATGAATAAAAAAAAGTAATTGAATCTATGTATCAAGATTTTGTGATTCCATATTTTTAATGTTTTTAATACTTGATACTACTGGTGAGTACTCAAGTGAAATGGAACATGGATGATATAAGACAATACTTATAAGGAACTAGAATCTTAATAATGGAATTTCCCTTCTTATAATTGTGTCATATTTAGTAATTTAGTATAAGGAACATTCACCACATGAAGAAACGAATTTTTTTTATTAAATTAATTTGAAAATTACATTTAAAGATTAAAAATGGCTATTAGAATTGAAAATAATTCAATTGAAAAAAAAATAACATATGATAACTAAAATATAAAAATACGAATATGCTCGATCCACCAGAATAACTACTCATGAAGAGCACTGTAGAAATGAGAGTAATGAATATTCATTTTAAAATAAATAAAAAAGTAAATATATCCATAACCTTGAGATAAAATAGAATATAATGATGAATTAATGTAATATGAGGTATTTATAAAAACTAGGGAGCCTATTTGGCCGTTAAGAATCTGACCATTGGAATAGCAACCTAACCATTAGAATAGTAACAAAACTATTAAAATAGTAATCCGACAACTAGAAATAGTAAACTGACCATTATAATATCATATTCACCTATTTAATTGTAAACTAATATTTATACATATTCTAAAATGAAAATATGATATATTTATATCATGGTACAAGTAAATAAATGTTTTAAAAATGATAAATTAAGTGTTTGTATTTTTTTAAAACATAAATGTTTCAATTTAAATTTTATGATAAATTTAATTATTTAAAGGAAAGTTTATTTTCATAAAACTGATTTACAATTGTTTATTTTTTATTATAATGAGAAGATAACTTAATGACACCAAGAATAAATTTTCAAAGGGTCAAAAAGTTTTTCATAATACTGAAATTGGAATTTTAAAAATAAATATGGATTTTATTTAAGAATTTAATTTATCATATTTATAAAATTATTATAATAATATGTATTTATTTTTTGGAATCCACATGTTGAAAAAATATTTAGGATGATTTTTTTATTTTTATAAAATAGTTGAAATATTGATAAATAGTGATATATGAAAAAATATGATATTTAACATTATAAGCTAAGAACATGGATTTTTGAGCCATGCATGATGTAATAACCCATTTTTTCAAACTCATATAGGAAATTAAATATATATAGTAAAATGAATCATTATTATTTTTATCCTTGAGTCAGAATAATAAACTAACGAATATAATATTCAAAAACACCCCTCTCATCCCCTTATAAATTCCACCCTTTAGTACACCTTCTACTTGGCCTTATAAAATGTTTATATTTCTAAATTTCTTCCAAAAAGTCTTTATAATAATCTACCCCACGTCCTAATGATTCTAGTCTCATACAAACACAATTCCATGGTGCTTTAATTGGAATCCCAAGGGGAGACATCCAAGGAAATGGAAATTCCCTCAATAAATTATATTAATTTTTCTTCCTCCACATCCTCTAGAAAAAATTCCATCGAACATGGAATAAAAAATATAATATCTTATATATAGAATAATGTTATGATTTTAATGTAATATCTACCATCTGTCATCTTATCTTTCCCTCATTTGATTATAAAACGAAAAAGATGTTTATAATATAGTTTATTAACCACCTCCAGGAACAATGTACTTTGTTTTTCTACACCACCTTCAAGGATGGTCGTAAAATTATCATTATGGTTAAATAAGATGGTAATTAATATATTAAAACTTATTTAATATACATTATTTAATTTATATACATAGTATTAAATAAAACGAAACTAGTACATGATGGTTTGTAAAATAACCTAAATGAACTATCCTCATAACTTTAACATTTTTACTATGTGAATCACCCCTATGTCAGGAAAAAAAGGTTATTTAATAACATTTAAATTTATTTAAGTACATTTATACAATTAAATATAACTTCTATAGTTTTAGTGACATTTTATATGGACATCAATAATTATATACATGTGATACCACCATGGAACCATGAAATGAATGCTCCTAGAAAAGTGAAACTAAATGGTATATCTCACAAAAATGGTTAACAATTAACATAATAAAAATGCATAAAATATAATATATATGTAAATGGTTATTAATTAAGTAATTAATGAATATAATTTTATTATTAAGCATATTAAGTGAATGAACAGAATGAATCTGAATATAATGTAACAAATCTTTTCGAACCACCCATTTTCTTTGGGTCATAACATTTTTCTTTCTAACTCAAATTATATATGTATTTAATGTTATTTAAAACTTATAAATTATATATATATTTATATTAAATATATACCTATCTTATTATACCTTAATTTTAAGGTTTTATACACGCCATAATCCCATTTGTCAAATGCATTCTTTATAATAACACTTGATTAAGGGGAAATTTTATTTCCCTTAATACTTTTTATGTAACTATAATTTAAATTATTTACTCAAAAATGAACACTTTTTTCTAATACATATTATTATGTACTCAAATATGAAAATCTATAATATTTAATTATGTCTTTTCTTTAGAAACATTATGATATTTTTCTAATTATGATATGATAAAATATTATACAACCCATTTCTTTCTATGGGTAATTATTATGTTTATGACTTATGATTTATTTCATTTATGGAACACATAAGAATTTACATAATATTATGGGTTCACCAAGGTGGTTCTCAAATGAATTGGGTAATCATTTTTCTCATGTGATTTTATGTGTGAATTGGGGAGTGAAACTAATCCATGATGGGACTCTGTCCACCATGTGATGTTTTATTGGTGGTTAAAATTGACTTATTGTTATATCATGATTCATGTTGTCTCTAAATACTTATGTAGATATGATATTATGATACCATGTTCTTTATTTTATTATCACTTGTTATTATTTCTGAACTTTCTATTCTATATATCATTTCATGTCATCTGATTTACATGTTATGATTTATTATTTTGTTTATTACCTCACTGAGATTTATAACTGACCCATTTATTTTATGTATTACCCATGTTATCCTATTTATTTTTAGGAGATTGAGTGAATTTAGGATCTCATTATTTAGAATTAAAAAAATATGTCACGTTTTAGTTTCATGTTGATGTTTTATGTTCTTAATATTCTAAAGACCCCAAGATTTTCAATCCTTAGTTTGTTTTTATTAGATATTTGCATTAAAAATCATATAACAATATGTGTAAATGTATTGGGTCACTATAGATGGTTTGAGAATAAATGTATATATATTTTTGGTTATGAATAGAATTATTTAGTGAAAACCCCAGGGATAATTTTATGTATAGGAAAATATCCTATAATTTTGATGATATTTGGAGCGAGTGGATTCCAATAAATTATATCCTTTTTTGGATAATGGAAGTGGATATAGCTATCAAATAGTTCTACCGAGGTTTAATAACCCCAAACAATTTATATTAGGTATTAACTTGATCATCAACTGGTTCATGATAAAGATGCCTTGCTTCACACCTAGTTTGACACTCTTGGGAGATATGGTTCAGAAAATTCATAAACTAGTTACAAACCATGATGAAGATTTTGAATAGATTGTTAGGTTATGAAACCTAATAGGTAAATTACCATGGATAACCCATATTAAAACCCAAATACTTATAATTTAGTATTCACATGTCATTTATATGTTATTCTTTCTAAGTTCATAGTTTCCCTTTTATATGTTTATTATTTAAAGTATTCTCATCATGTTTTCGCTTTATTTTAGATTATGGTGGTAAATAAGAAGAAATGTTCCAAAAACCAATTTGATAGGAAATATTATTATTACCCTAATTATTTGCCTAACCTTATGCGATTTGGAGTTGAGAACTTCATGGAAGCACTGAATTAGTTGAAAAATTATATGAATAATAACTTGAATCATGTGGGATTCCATCCTTCTTTTATGAAAGATAAAGTTGTAGCTGATCCATTTATGTGAAAAAGTGATCCAACCTTTAGTTGATATTGTGATCCCTAGTCATGGAATAATGGATTAACAAAATTGAAAATATATTCCTTATTAGCCAATGCTTAAAATAATATAAATTCATGTTGGCTATCTATCATCTTTAAGAAGAATCCAAATAGTGATGGAAACTAACCTAGAACATGAAGTCCAAATAAGAAATCGATTCCATGGAATGGGAAGGATACATGAACATATTTTTCAATAAATATTTTCCAAAAAATATCTCTCTTATAATAGATAGAGAGTTCCATGGACTAAAGAAAAAGAAAGATGAGTTAATTTATTAGGATAGCTTCATAAGGTTTTCATGATACACCTCTGGATTTTTCATCACCACCACAAGTAAGGTGGGAAATTTCTGTAGTGGGTTAAATATGAGCCTAAAATAATTCTTTAGTGATTTGAGTCTTTGAAAGATATGAATATATTTTTATTGTACCATTATGGTCGAGATAAATATGAGTGCCTCTTAATGGTATTGTTGGGATGGATAAAAAAATCATAAAATGCAGATTACTTTGTGAGGATCAATTGATAAATGTCACATAGGAAAATAACACCCCACATCCCATGTGTCAAAAATGTAGAGTGAAGAATCCAAGAAACTCTCTCAAGGGAACATAGAGATGCTTAAAATTTGTAAAATAGGGGAATTCGACTAATAAATGATGAGGAATGATGAAGAAACCCACTAATGTGACGAAAAAAGATGGTACATATCAATAATTATCCTTTAGTACATTGTTTAAACTTCAAGGAACATGAGAATTATACAAACCAATTTCTTAAGACAAGGTTTTTTGAGACAATCAATGATCATAATAACAAAGTCCTAGAGAGTAATTAAGAGAATACGCTATTACCATTGTTGAGGTGGATCTCGACAATGATGTGGTGATGGGGATGATGGTTATTCATTAAAGAATAGTGAATTTACTTTTTTATTTTTTTTTCTATGCATTATTTTATATCTTGATATTTTAGTAGAATTATTCAAACAGCACTACAAAACATGAGGGTTGAGTTATCTTTGAGAGTAAAAAATTGATTAATTATTTCATCTCAAGTATATAACTCCTCACAGCCTATGTTAGTGGACTAAACCTCCAAGAAAATATAATCTCACTTCCTTTAGTGAAAATTGATGCTATATTTGGAATTTCTTGGTTGTCCTTATATGAATCCAACATCAACTATTGGGAGAGGGAGATCAATCTTCACATCTTGAGTCATACTTTGATTCTGTACAAGTTTATGGTGGAAGATTATCCTCATTTGGAATCTTCTCGTAAGGTGTGGATATTTTTTACTTATAATAAATCATATATATATCAAATGATTAGGACCAAGGATAATAACATTCTTAAATACGTTCCCATTGTTAGGGATTATACTAATATATTCTATAAATAGTTTCATGGTCTTACTCTTGAATGAGTGGTTGAGTTATCAATTTAACTTATACCTAGATCACTACCAATATCCATGAAACCTTATAGAATGGATACCATTGTGTTGTAAGAACTGAACATCCAGCTACAAGAGAATTTAGGATGGGTTTTATATGCTTGAGTGCTTCACCATGGTGCACAACGATCCTCTTTACCAAGAGGTAGGATGGGTCAATATGCCTCATCATTAATTGTTATGAACTAAAAAAATTATAATAAAGAATAATTACCCCCTACTACATATATATGACTTGTTCAATAAAATATATGGGGCCTAGTATTTATGTAAGGTGAGCCTTCAGTCAGGATATAAAAAATTAACAGTAAAGAAGGAAGATATGCTCAAGGATTCCTTTCAAACAAGGTACATACCCTCTAAGTTCATATAAATTACCTATATACTCACTAATACTCCATACATATTTGTGGAATTAATAAATAGAGTGTTTAGATATTATATTGATAAATTTTTGGTAGTGTTTATAGATGGAATTATAGTATATTCCAAAAGTAATGAGGAGAATGAGGAGAATTTGAATACTATAATAATGATTTTAAATAAGGATAATATATATGGAAATTTTAATAAATGTGAGTTTTATATGGAGGAAGTATCATTATTTGGGAATATAATCACCTAAAAAGAGATATATACAGACCCTTAATAGATAAAGATAATTTATGATAGGTCTAGAAAAAAATTTGTAATGGAGATCCATAGTTTCCATGGACTGTTTATGTATTAATGATGATTTATGTTAATCTTAATATTATTATATGTAACACCCCAAGCTTCCATGGTACGGTTCTGTTTGAATAATAGAGCAGCGTGTATTGTACGCAACCTCAAGTTCTAACACACCACAACCAATCAGAGTAGCCATTATGAATAGTAATACCCACCTTTTGAAATTATATAAATTTCATATTTCAAAATGGACTTCATTTCTGTATTCGGAATATAGAAATTATCCTAAGTTGAATTTTTTGTAATTTTCTGAGAACTTCCAATTTTCTATGAATAGAAAAAAATATTTAAAAAAAACTTTTCTAATCAACGTAAATTATAGTGATAAATTATACTATTTAGTGGTTTTAAAGTATAATTAGAATATATTTTTACCATTTTATCCAATGGTGGTCATTAGAATTAATTTCACTATGAAATTGGACATAAACAATTGTCAATCTTTTGATTGATATTGTTTCTTAAAAACACGCTATTTGTTTTGACAACAGGAATTAATTATTAAATTAATTAATGCAACTTATAAGTTTTGATTTTTTTTTAAAATATACATCAATTTTTAATTCGGAATATCAAATATATCTTAGGTCTATTTTTTGGTATTTTTCTGAAAAACTTCAATTTTTGATGAATAGTGAAACCACTAAGTGGTAGTTTAAAAAATAATTTTTCATGTAAATGAAACATTAACACTTCTGTGTATTGACTTTAAAAAACCCGACATACATGGTTTTCATTATTACGTAAAATGTGGTTCAATGGGATTAAAATATTTTTTTTGGTGAATAGTAACTTTTAAGTTCTATTAATTGCAATTAATAGTAATTAGTGAAATTTAAGGTAAAAATGATATTATAAAAATATGAAAATATATTTACACTTGTACTAACCTTATTTTATGACTCATGGCCTACCAAGACAATACATGTGTCAACTTGGGGACCCCATGGAGCAACTTGGGTATGAAAAATGACATTAATAACTTTTTATTTAAAGTAAAAATAAAATTGTCACAGACATGTGTTGTTTTACTAAAACAATTATTACATGGGGTTATATAAGTCAAAATTTCGACTATAAATATTCATTGGAAAGATAAAAAAAATTTCCTACATCATGATATTTTTTATATAATTTTTAGACATTAAATAAATTAAAATTTTTATGACACCATGATGATGCATCGATTACCTCATTAATTAACGATTTAGATAAAATGAAAAGATAATGTAACATCTAAGACATACACTTGTCAAAAACCTATTTTATGGGTAGATTTATAACCCTTATCACTTTATCCTATAAATATATAATTTTGGGACCTTTGTAATCCTAAAATAAGTTCATAATAATGTAACATTTCATTACTTTCCAAGAGTGCCCCTCCTCTCCTCTTATAAAATGCCCCCACCTCTACCACCTTATTCACACCTTCAAAGCCATTTGGATCGGCCAAAATCTTCCCAAATACTCTATAAACTTACTTATATTACTCCTAGAAGCCTCAATTTTGGCAGAAGTCTTCCAAAGGAAGCCTTTGGCTCAAATAAAAAATAGTTACCTAATTTTAAGGTAATGTATTTTCTTGTGTTCTTTTGTTTTATTTTTCTTTTGAAACACCCTAAAATATTATTATTACTTTATTTTGTAACAAAACCAGTATATTAAATATACTGGGATGTTGTTATGAGATTTATTTTATTTACACTTACACACACCTTCGTCTAATGGTTAAAGAACATACTGTTTCTGTGGGTGGCGAAATACTGCCTCGCCAAACGATGATTGTTCAATATTCTTTTAACACCTATCATGGTAGCCATTATGATGAAACTATTTTTTATATATGATATATATTATGATTATGTTTTCTTTATTCTTCTTTATTTTTCATTTATGGCACTCCTTTATGATTTCCATTATGGGTAAACGCGATAATTTCATTTTTGGAAGTGCGGACTACCGCCCCCTCAAATTGATTTGAATAATTAATGCCATATGTGGAACGTGTAAATGATAGAGTAAATGATATTATACTTGAATTATAATATAACATTATATCATTATTATTTCATTCCATTAAATACGAAATATAAATGAATGTAGCATTCATGCGTACGTACAGCTTACCGTCTCCATGAACGGTGCATTTCATTTCTTACCTCTAAATGTTATGTAATATTATAAATGAATGTATATACTGGATATATATGATATATATGATATCTAAATCATGAATATAATTCTGGATATAATGGATATTTTACCACATGAACAACTGTAATTATAAGAATTTTATTTTTGAATCAAGTACCAAAGATCGACAAAACGACCGTTATTAACATAAATAATTACATAATGTTCATAACATGGTAATAAGTGATATAAAAGGAATAATAAACTTGAAAAAGGTTGTTAAGAAATTATAAATTAACTCTAGTTTATTATTCAGGAGGTTAAAGAACGGTCGAGTCAAGTCGGACATGAGGTAAGGGAACTTCTTAACCAAATTTTTGTTCTTTGGGATAATCTCCTACTTTCAAATTATGTCATGATATTATTATTTCCTATCTTGTATTTGTACTTTCTTTATGTGTTATTATAGTGAATACACATAATAGATCTATTTTATTTAAAAATGATCTTTGTAAGGGACTTTGTCTCAATCTCCTTTCATTGAGGCATATTTTGTTTTATACACAACTTTCTTTTATACAGTGTATAAACCCTTTGACTTTTATGTTTATTCAAAATAAATCACTTTTATATGAAGCATTTTACTAAATGACAAAAGGGAATGTTATTTTTGTCATACGTATGTGGCGACAACGTCTTCTCCGCCACCGTGACCATTATTTGAGTTTCAGCTTCCTCTACAAGCCATAAATTTTTTTAAATGAAAAATAAATACCAAGTTTTAATTTTCTTTTATTTTGGGTATTGAAAATGGTTTTGAAAGTGTTTTTTTAATATCAATGTGTTGAATTGATATATTGTGATTGAAATGTGGAAATTTTATGTTTCCTTTAAGCATGTTTTATGTGATACAATTATGTTATGGTTTATGATATGTTTAAACATGTTCATATAAGGAATTCTTTGGACTTAATAAGTGACGGGTGGAGCCCGCTATTGCTCCTCGATGCGTCGGTATGTCTCATGAAACAAACTAGTGTCTTCGAATGAGGCCTTAACAAAATCTTATATGTAGTCTTGGCATCAGGCCTTGGCTACGTGGTTATGATAGTTTGGCATTATGCATTCCATCATTATAAAAGTGGTTATTGATATTGCATGTGATTATTTGACTAGTAGAATATCCATGTGAATAAGTAAATGGAATTATTTCATTTTATTTTTTCTATATTATGCTGATGTTCACAGGATTTTGTTTTAGTTATACATTTCCTTAAATGATTATGTTTATTTATGAAAGTTTCCGGTGTATTTTTATCCTTACTGAGCATCTGAGCTCACCCCTTTCAATGTTTTAATTTTTCCAGGATGTGATGAAGTATATTATGAATGAACTACAGGGATAATATGAGGGGATATGAAGACATGATGTTTTTTTAGTTTTGTTTTACTTTATGATGTAATGTAAGACTTATGAATATATCTAGTGTTTCCAAGGATACTAAACTAATCGGTCTTTCGAGACTTGATCTTTTGTGAACATGCCAATGTTGCGCAATAACGCACCGACTCTGGGTAACTGAGGTCGGGGCATTACAGTTGGTATCAGAGGCAGTTTAGTACTAACCTTGGATGCTAGATTTAGATAAACTCTGATTAGAGAACATAGCCCTAAGATAGACATTGGGGATTAGAATAGATGAACTTCCTAGAATTTTGGTATTATAGATATTTTGTGAGTTTTCCGAGAAATACATCCCTGTCTGGATACGAGCAGGTAGAGGCGGCTCTTGCACAGTTGTACCTAGGGGTAAAACTCGAAAACACCGCTTTGAGCTAGACTTGAACGGGGACTGGTGAAAGACAATGGGCCTTACTGCACTCTTAGTTACGACACTCCCGAGGGATATGCTTAGGATAATTCTAATTTTCATTACAAACCATTATGAAAGGTTTATTAGTATATACATCCTCAAAGAAAATATTTTTATGGTTGTGGATTATATCCATAAACTGTTCAATTTATATTAAGTGGTTTACAAGTAGGGAATTACATATTTTGATTCATAAACTAATTTAGTTTATGACATTGTTTAGAAATGGTGCCTACTGGAAGGAATGTAAACCGTAACAATGCACGCACTCCATGTAGGGATTGCCCTCCTTTTCAAGATAATTATGGTGGAGCTGGTGATACAACTGGTGTTGATTACCTTATCACCATACTGGGGAAACTCACTCAGGTTATGAATAATAACCTTACTCGTATAGAGCACCCTGATCCACAACGTGGAGGGTCAATGTTAGATCGTTTCATGATGCAACAACTTCCAACATTTAATGGGGGGTACAAATCCATTAGTAGCTGAGCAATGGATAAACTCCTTAGAGAAAATATTCCATACCTTGGGGAGTAGCGAAAGGGAGAAAGTTTTCATAGAAGTTTACCGCCTCACTAGAGATGCCGATCAATGGTGGTTGCTGATTCAAAACACAAAGGAAGATAAAGAAGTATCAAGTATAGAATGGAGGGAGTTCAAGGAAATTTTCTTAGAAAAATACTTTCCACATGACCATCGAGCAGATATGGAATGGAAATTTATGAGTCTGAGGAAAAAGGAGGATGAGAATGTCGCAATGTATGAGGCTAACTTTACAAGGTTAGCGAGGCATGCTGCAGATTATATACGTAACCCAAGAAGTAAGATTGATCGTTTCATTGATGGGTTAAAACCATTTCTCCGTCAAGCATTAGTCTCACAAACCTTCTCATCATACGAAGATATTGTCTCGTGTTCTATCAAGACAGAAAAGAAATTCTCTAAATATTATGACCATAAAGTAAAGCAAGAGAAGAAGAGAACAGTGGAACAAGATACAGATAAAGGGAAAAATGGAAAGAAGGATTTTCCATTATGCGGTAATTGTGGGAAGAATCACCCCGGTACTTTCCTAAAAGGAATGGGATTTTGTTATAAATATGGAGAAAATGATCACCAAGCTCATGATTTCAAGGTAAAGAAAGAGGCTATCAATGTTGAATGCTACAATTGTAGGGAAATGGGGAATTATGCAAATGAATGTCCTAAGCGTCAGAGAAAATTACCTCAGAAAAGGCCATGGGATCAAGGCCAATCTTATGCTATTACTATAGTTGAAGTGGAATAATTATTGTATTTGTGCTTTTGGACTCAAGAACTATATTATGGTTATAAGAATAATGTGATATATATAAGGATTGTACTGCAGTACTTGTTGTTTTCATTAAGGTTTTAATATGATGAAGGTAATCATATTTTTAGTATGTGACAATAAGAGAAACTTTACTTTGTTTGGGGAATCTGATGTTACAATTGATTTTGGAATTTAGAGACCTTTTAGAGAAAGTCTGGACAAAGGTATTTTGGATAACTATAAAGGTTGGAATGGATTAAGTTTAACTTTGGATAGTATTTTTTAAGGTTAAAAAATTTCTAAAGATTATTTTTTGAATATTATAATACTAATGTTTTAGGAAAAGGACAACCTACAGGTTGGGGGATAACCCATCGCGTCGGACAAAGCTACAGGAATCGAACCCACAACCATAGTGAGACATGCCTTTATTACCTACCACTAGCCTACAGGAAGTCCCTTGTTATTAAAAAATAGTTTTCCTAATCTAAATGGTATGTGTTAATATTTAGAACCTTGTACAATTAGTATAAATATAATATTTTTGAGTTCTATTACCTTTTGGAGTGAAAGATGGGTTTGTGGTAAAAATTTATTAAAGAATGAAAGTCTACATGACAAGTAAGTATATTTCCTTACATTCTTAGTAAATCTCTTAAATAAATTCCCCAACTTAATGAAATGTAACTTAAAACAAAAATTCCGTCAGTTAACTTTTCCAATTGGGGAATCAATGACCGTTTAACCAATCAAAAGTTTTTGATTTTCTTGTAGTTATATTTCTCATAATCTTGTTTTCTACAACTCTCCATCAGACCTTGATGGCTTGTTTCTCCTCCATATCCATATTTTCATAGAATCCTAGTATGGGCTATCTCGGGTGACCTTTGTACTTCCATTTCTTTATTTTAAAGTTATATTTTTATTAACCTTATTTTCAATGTGGGTTTTCCACAAAGTTATATTCTATTTTCAACCTTTTATTTTCAAAGAAAAATTTCAAATTGCGAGGATGCAATTTATTGAAGGAGGGGAGAATGTAACACCCCAAGCTTCCATGGTACGCTACTCTTTGAATAATAGAGCAGTGTGCGTTGTACTCAACCTCGAGTTCTAATACACTGCGACCAATCAAAGTAGCCATTATGAATAGTAATACCCACTTTTGAAATTATATAAATTTTATATTTCAAAATGGACTTCATTTTTGTATTCAGAATATCAAAATTATCCAATGTTGAATTTTTTGTAATTTTCTAAGAACTTCCAATTTTCTATGAATAGAAAAAAACTACTTAAAAACAAATTTTTTAATAAAAGTAAATTATAGTGATAAATTATACTATTTAGTGGTTTTAAAGTATAATTATAATATATTTTTACCATTTTATCCAATGGTGGTCATTATAATTAATTTCACTTTGAAATTGGACATAAACAATTGTCAATATTTTGATTGATATTGTTTCTTAAAAACACGCTATTTGTTTTGACAACGGAAATTAATTATTAAATTAATTAATGATTCTTATAAGTATTGAATTTTTTTAAAATATACATCATTTTTGAATTCAGAATATCAAATATATCTTAGGTCATTTTTTTTGTATTTTTCTGAAAAACTTCAGTTTTTGATGAACAGTGAAACCACTAAGTGGTAGTTTAAAAACTAATTTTTTGTATAAATGAAACATTACCACTTCTATGTATTGAATTTAGAAAATACAAGATACATGGTTGTAATTAGGAAGTAAAATGTGTTTCAATATGATTAAAATAATTTTTGGTTAATAGTAACTTTTATGTTCTATTAATCGCAATTAATAGTAATTAGTGAAATTTAAGGTAAAAATGATATTATAAAAATATGAAAATATATTGACACTTGTCCTAACCTTATTTTATGACTCATGGCCGACCAAGACAATCCATGGGTCAAATTGGGGACCCCATGGAGCCACTTGGGTAAGAAAATGACATTAATAACTTTTTATTGAAAGTAAAAATAAAATGGTCACAAACATGTGTTGTTTTACTAAAACAATTATTACATGGGGTTATATAAGTTAAATTTTCGACTATAAATTTTCATTGGAAAGATAAACATATTTCATACATCATGATATTTTTTATATAATTTTTAGACCTTAAATAAATAAAACTTTTTATGACACTATGATGATGCAACGATTACCTCATTAATTAACGATTTAGATAAAATGAAAAGATAATGTAAAATCTAAGACTTAAAATTTTGAAAAACCTATTGGATGGGTATATTTCGAACCCTTATCACCTTATCGTCAACATATATAATTTTTGGACCCTTGAAATCTGAAAATCACTTCATACAAATGTAACATTTCATTACATTCCAAGAATGCCCCTCCTCTCATCTTATAAAAGGCCCCCACCTATACCACCTTATTCACACCATCAAAGCCATTTGGCTCGGCCAAAATCTGACCCAATACTCTCTAAAATTCCTTATATTACTCCTAGAAGCCTCAATTTGGGCAGAAGTCCTTCCAAGTATGCCTCTGGCTCAAATCAAAAAGAGTTACCCGATTTTAAGGTAATGTCTTCTCTTGTGTTCTTTTGTTTTATTTTTCTTCTCCAACCCCTTAAAATCTTATTATTACATTATTTTGTAACAAAACCAGTATATTAAATATACCAGGATGTTGTTATGAGAAGTATAAGATTTACACTTACACACACCTTCGTCTAATTGTTAAAGAACATACTGTTTCTGTGGGTGGCGAAATACTACCTCACGAAACGATGATTGTTCAATTTTCTTTTAACACCTCTCATGGGGGCCACTATGATGAAACTATTTTTTATATATGATATAAATTATGTTTGTTTTTTCCTTATTCTTCTATATTTTTCATTTATGGCACACCTTTATGATTTCCATTATGGGTAAATGCGATAATTTCATTTTAGGAAGTGCGGACTACCGCCCCCTCAAAGTGATTTGAATCGTTAATGCCATATGTGAGACGTGTAAAGGATGGAGTAAATGACATTATATATGATATTATACTGGAATTATAATATACCTTTATATAATGATTATTTAATTCCATTAAATACGAAATAGAATTGAAAGTAGCGTTCATGCGTACGTACAGATTACCGTCTACATGAACGGTGCATTTCATTTCTTACCTCTAAATGTTATGTAATATTATAAATAAATGTATATACTGGATATATATGATATATATGATATCTAAATCATGAATATAATTCTGGATATAATGTATATTTTACCACATGAACAACTTGTAATTATAAGAAGTTTATTTTTGACTCAGGTACCAAAGATCGACAAAAGGACCGTTATTAACATAAATAATTAAATAATGTTCATAACATGGTAATAAGTGATATAAAAGGAATAATAAACCTGAAAATGGTTCTTAAGAAATTATAAATTAACTATTGTTTATTATTTAGGAGGTTAAAGAACGGTCGAGTCATGTCGGACACGAGGTAAGGGAACTTCTTAACCCAATTTCTGTTCTTTGGGTTAATCTCCTACATTCAAATTATGTCATGATATTATTATGTCCTATCTTCTATTTTTACTTTATTTATGTGTGATTATAGTGAATACACATAATAGATCTATTTTAATTAAAAAATGATCTTTTTAAGGGACTTCATCTCAATCTCCTTTCATTGAGGCATATTTTGTTTTATACACAACTTTCTTTTATACGGTGTATAAAACCCTTTGACTTTTACATTTATTCAAAAGGAATATCTTTTATACGAAGAATTTTACTAAAAAACAAAAGGGAATGTTTTTTTATCATATGTATGTGGAAATAATGACTTCTCCACTTCCGTGACCATTATTTGAGTTTCGGCTTCTTCTACAAGCCATAACTTTTTTTAAATGAAAAATAAATACCATGTTTTAATTTTCTTTTATTTTGGGTATTGAAAATGGTTTTGACAGTGTTTTTATAATATCAATGTGTTGAATTGATATATTGTGATTGAAATGTGGAAATTTTATGTTTCCTTTATGCATGTTTTATGTGATTCGATTATGTTATGGTTTATGATATGTTTAAACCTGTTCATATGAGGAATGCAATGGACTTAATATGTGACGGGTGGAGCCCGCTATAGCTCCTCGATGCATCGATAGGTCTCATAAGACAAACTAGTGTCTTGGAACAAGGCCTTGACAAAATCTTATTTGTAGTCTTGGAACGAGGCCTTGGATACATGGTTATGATAGTCTGTCATTATGCATTCCATCATTATGAAAGTGGTTATTGATATTGCATGTGATTATTTGACTAGTAGAATATCCATGTGAATAAGTAAATGGCATTATTTTATTTTATTTTTTCCATATTATGCTGAAGTTCAAAGGCTTTTGTTTTAGTTATACATTGCCTTAAATTTTTTGTTTATTTATGAACGTTTCCGCTTTATTGTTATCCTTACTGAGCATCTGAGCTCACCCCTTTTAATATTTTAATTTTTCCAGGATGTGATGAAGTATATTATGAATGACATGCAGGGATAGTATGAGGGGATATGAAGACAGGATGTTTTTATAGTTTTGTTTTACTTTATGATGTAATGTAAGACTTATGAATGTATCTAGTGTTTCCAAGGCTACTAAACTAATCGGTATTTCGAGACTTGATCTTTTGTGATCATGCCAATGTTACGCAATAACGCACCGACTCTGGGTAGCTGTGGTCAGGGCGTTACATTGTAAAACTCAATAATCAAGATGAATATAAAGGGATTAAAGTTTGTTAGGACTTATTAATTTAAAGAGTAATTCAAGAAATTAAAATATAGGCTTATCAAAACCCCAATCATCATGATAACCTGATGTGGGGAATGTTTTATGGTATATATTGATGCTTCAAAGATAGGATTGGGATATGTGATTCTAATAAATGATAAACTGATATCCTATAAATCAATGTAGTAGATAGTTCATGATCATAAATACTATGTATGATATGGAGTTTCCTTACTAATCTTCATTTTGAAAATATGGAGAAATTATCTCTATAGAGAGAAGTTTGATATATATATATATATATATCATAAGATCCTTAAATATATATTCACATAGAAGGATATTAGTATACACTAGTAAATATGGTTAGATATGATAATTGACCATGACTAATAAATCAATTGGCATCTTGGGAAATAAAATAAAGTGGCAAATGATTTATGTTGAATGTATCCAAGAACCAAATCAATAATGACAGTTTAAAAGGATCCAATCTTCATAAACTTGAAAAGGATGTAAAATGGTAATCATAAAGGAAGGAATATCATAATTTATTTCTCAAAATTTCATCTTGGAGAAGATAAGGGATGCTTAGAGAGAAAATGTGAAAATATTGGAAGTTATAAGAAAAGATAAATCCACAGAGTTAAAAATTAATAAAGAAGGGGTTGTAAGATTTGGGTTATGACTCTATGTAGCATCAAATCCAAAGAAAAAAAGATTTATTGAATGATACACATAGATCGATCTTCTCCATCCACCCATTGAGAATGAAGATGTTTCATGATCTTTTAGAGAACTATTTTATGAGAAAATATGAATAATAAGATCATAAAATATACATAAAAATTCATAGTAATTTAGTAGGTGATGTTTGAAAGACAAATTTTTAAGGGGATGATATAACCATTACCCATACATATATGGAAATAAGAAAATATCACTATAGAATTTTTCAATGGTATTTAGAAGAAATCAGAAGGAAATAATGATTTATACATTATGGGGGATCATCTTATAAAGATATCTCACTAGGCTTCAATTTAAGAGGACTTCTCACTCAGTCAAATTGAACGTATATATGCCCGATATGTAGTGAGATTGCATGGATCACTATTATTGACTATATCTAATTAAGACACGACATTTACCTTCATGTTCTAAAAGGGTTCCCAACACGATCTATACACTGATTTTAACTTTAATACAACTTATCTCCCCCAAATCGATGGAAACATTGAGAAGAATATGCAGACACTACAAGACATGTTGAGATCTTTCTTTATAGACTTCAAAGGGGGATTATATCAACATATTTATCTAGTTTATTTTTCTTATAATAATATATTCTCTTCAAGAATCCAAATGGATACATATGAATCCCTTTATGGGAAGATATGTATAACACCTATGTGCTAGAATGAATTTGTTAAACAAAAGTTTATAGGTCCTAAAAAAGGCATGGAAATTATAGAAAAGTTCAAGACAATTCAGTAGCACATCATGGTAGTTCAAACTCAATAGAATAACTATAACAATAATCATTGTACATAACCAGAGTTTGAGGTTAGAGATAAATTGTTCTTCAACATATCACAATAGAATAGATTCATGAGATTTGGGATGAAAGGTAAGATAATTCCTATGTACAACAACCCCTTTGAGATTCTTGATTGCATTAGAGTAGTGGCTTTTCGACTATCAATTCCAGAAAAACTATCTAAAGTACATGACATATTCCACATATCCATCTTAAAAAAGTACATAATATATTCCTAACATGTGCTAAATTTATAGGTGTTATAACTAGAAAATGATCTCTTTTTCAAGGAGGATCCAGTGAAGATCATAGACTATAGAGATAAAGTTCAATGAAACCAGACAACTCACATAGTCAAAGTACTATGGTAAAACCATAAGTATAAGGTGGTGACTTGGGAACTAGAGGAATCCATGAATCTAAAGTACCATCAAATGCTTTCCACATTGTATGTAAATTTTTTTTTCAATGATGAAATTTTTTAATGGGGGAATAATATAGAAAAATACAATTTCAATAATAGAATTTCTCTTCTTTTAATCGTGTTATATTTAGTAATATAGAAAAAATCACATACACCACATGATGAAACCAACAATATTTTGTTATATTAATATGAACATTACATTTAGAGAATAAACATGGCCATTAGAATTTAAAATTTTACAATGAGATAAAACAAAGAATATAATAGAACTAAAATATGAAAATGTGGACATGCTTGACCCACTAGAATAACAACACACACAATTAACACTATAGAATTATGAAAAAATATTAGTAAAGAAATATTAATTTTGAATATGAAAATATGTATAAAACCATGATATAAAATAGAATTGAATGAATAATGAATGAATATGTGGTATTTATAAAAAGTGGGGATCCCATACGACCATTACAAATTAGACCAAGAGAATAATAATTTGACCATTGGAATAGTAACTTAACCATTATAATAGTAATATAGCTATTATGAATAGTAACCAATGTGTTAGAATAGTATCCTTACTAATGGAAGTGTAATATAATATTTAGGTATCTTATAGAATGAATATTTTATATATTTATAGCATGGTGCAAGTAAATAAAATCTTTTCAAATGTTAAATTAGGTGTTTGTATTTTTAGAAAACATAAATATTTTAATTACACTTTTATAATAAATAGAATGATTTAAATAATTTTTTGTCATAAAATGTATATTTAAATTATCTTTTTTATAAGGAGAAAATAATTTTATGAGACTATAAGTAAAATTTTAAAGGGTCATAAAATTGATCATAATATTAAAATTGTATTTTTTCCCAATAAACGAGAATTGTACAAAAACATTTATCAAATTTAGAAAATTATTTTCATAAAATAGATTTCACTTTTGGAATACGAGCATCAAAAAAAATTTATGGTGAATTTTTTTGTACTTTAATAAAATAGTCTAGTTTTTTGGTGAATAATGAAATATAACAAAATATGATATTTAACATTATAAGCTAAATACATGAATCTTTGAGTCATGTATGGCATAAGAATCTATTTTTTCGAACTCACATGCACCATTTATAGTATATAGTCTCATGAATCAATAATATTGATATTATTGAGCCAAAAATAATGAACTAATGAATATAATATTAAAAAACACATCTCTTCCCCTTATAAATACCACACCACACCACTCATTATTCTCACACCTTATAAACCACATATCTTTCCAAATTTATACCCAATTATCTTTTCAATCCTATAGCCAACTTCACAGGGTTTATGGTAACATCCAAATACCATTCTAAGGTTCCATAAGTGGAATTCCGTGTGGGGAAATCCAAAGTATAAGGTTATTCCCTCAATCAATTATGTTAATTTCTATTCTTCCTCACCCCCCAAAAAAATTCTAACTAATATGGAATAAATAATACAATTTATTAAATATAATTTTATTGTGTTAATGCAATATCTACCATAAAACTATTTTTTTCACTCAATTGATTCTAAAATGAAAACATTGATTACAATATGCCTATTTCACCACCTTCATGAAGAACATACTTATTTGTGTTCTCTAACGCCTTTAAGGATGGTCATCAATATGATATTATGGTAAAATAATATGATAATTAGTATATTATAACTTATTTACTATTCTATAATTTATATTGATAAATAATATTGAATAAAATGAAACTAGTTTATGACAGTCCGTAAAATGACCTAAATGAAGCAACCTTATAATGTTAACATTTTTACTAATTGAATAATCCCATCATTAGAACAATAAATCTTATATGAGGAAATTTCAATTTCTATAAGGACATTAAAACAATTTTATTTTACTTTGGATGTTTTATTCCCATTTTAAAAAGACATAAATAATTATAAACAAGTGCTTCGACCAATGAACCATGTAAAAAATGCTCATGAAAAGTGAAATTATACTTCATACCTCACTGAAATGGTTATAAATGAACATAATAAAATTTTATTAAATCAAATATACGTGTAAAAGTTTATTGATTAAGAAATTAATAAATCTAATTTTTTTATTCAAAACATTATGTATAAGTTCTTAGTAGATCCAAGCATTACGTAAGGGATCCCTCCGAACCACCCTTTTTATTTAAGTTATGGTATTTTTCTCTCTAATTCACTTTATATACATTTTTAATATTATTTAATACTTATAAATTATATATATATACCTATATTATTCTCCTTTTCTTTCATAGGGTAATACATGCATTAAGATCATTTCTCAAATGACTTCTTTAAAATCAAACCTGATATTGGGGAACTTTTATATCCCTTAATCCTTTTATATAACACACATTTAAATTATTTATTCCTAAATGGAAACTATATTTGTGATATATTATTATTTACTCATATATAAACTTCCTACTATTAATTTCTTTCTTATATTTGAAATCTTTATGAAATTTTGTTTAATTATGATATGAGGAAAGATTATACAACCCATTTCTTATGATGGGAAATTATTATGTTTATAATAAATGATTGATTTCCTTTGTGACACACATAAACATGTATATGTTGTTATTTGTGTTCTTATATAGCTCTATAATGCATTGGGTAATGTTTTGTTTCTTAAGCGAAATTATGTATGGGATTATTGAGTGAATCTAATCCATGACGTGACTCTATTCACCCTGTGATCTTGTCTTAGAGATTATCCTTGAATTAGGATTGTATCATGTTTTGTGTTATTTACAAATTCATAAGTTTTCACGATTTTTTAATATTTGTATCCAAAATGTCCCCAGCAGCCTGAAACTAGTATCTACTTTATTACATCAAAATAATATACAAGGATCACATACCAAAGGACCAAATAGTTTAGTAGTCTTGGAAAACTAGATATATACTTGATTGCTATAACACCTTTGAAAAAAATTAGATAATTTTCTTATTGATAATAACTTTATTCCATATAGAATATCTCTATATATCAATCATAGTAAAATTTATTTAATCTTAATAAGAGGAAGAAAATAAAGGTGAGATCAAAATCTTTATAAGTGTTTAGTACAATGGAAGCTATCATGAATTAATAACCATGATTAACATTATAATTTAAATAACAGAGAACAAATTCCATTTAAATAACTGGATAATAAAAAATTAATATATCATGGTAAATAAATTATAACATATGAAATTTTAATAACAAGATAATGTGTAATAAATATGGAAACGAAAATAACTAAAAACACATGAAATTTAATCAATAAACTGAAAATAAAAATCATCCAAATATAATATAATAAGGAAAATATCATGGATAATAATAACTGAAATAATAATGTAGAAAATGATTAATTTTTCTGTGTTAGTTCTCAGGCACATGATACATCTACCATCAAGACCTTTCACAAGATGTTTTAAACTATAGGTAAAAACCTGTTTAATACTAGATTAACTGGACTATCTCATGAGACCCAATAATGCATCAATATGAAAAATAATATTAGGCTCCATCCATCAATTAAGGTACAAATAATTACACATATATCTAATAATACATTTAATTTATGAATCAATATGAATTAACATCAAATATCTGTATTAAGTAAATGATATAGATTTATCAATACTTCCCTTGTCAAATAAATAACATTCAAAGTAAAAAAATTATGTAGAAACGAGATATATATTATGAAAGAATATTTTATATGATAAATAACATGGATATTTTGGGGGGAATTTAATGTCTAATAATCACAAGAAAGTGAAAATTTCAATGGGACGTTAATGACATCAAACTAAAACCAGAAAGTGAACACGAATGCTATATTTTGTAAAAATAATCATAAACCATCCAATGGAAGAATAAAGATAGAGTCAATATATACCCATTGGAGTAAGAATAAAGGATTTTTCCATTTATGAATATAAATTCAATAAAAATATCTTTAAAAAAATTCTTTATGAAAGTATTCTTTTTGTTTTGAAAATAATTTTGAAAATAATTTTCTTCAAAAATATATTTTAAAAACATTTTCTTTAAAACAATAATTGTAAAATTTAAATGTATGCTTAAAAGAAATTATGGTCATGATGTAAGGTAATTATATATATGTGTTAAAAGTATAAGGGAACATACCTTTTACACTGTAAAAAGTTTAGTAAAGTGCCTTATTTAGAAAATGACAAGAATATTTATTACACATTTTTTGTAAGACTAAAATGAGCTTGATTTGAAAAAAACATAAGATTACTTAGAAATAAATTTTTGAAGATTATAAATGGGTGAAAAATACTTTAATAAATCATTTTTATAATGTTAAAAATTATTTTTGAGAATATTTCTAGTAAACATGTTTTTGGAAGAAAATGAATTTCCAACCGAAGAGTGAAATGAATTTGGATTTTATTAAAACATTTTTGTTAATTATTTTAAGTACAAAAGAGTGAAAAATGATACTATAACTTGAAAAATATAATTAAATACCATATTAATAGAAAACTAAATGGTTTATTAAAATTTTCTCAAATAATTTCCTTCAATGTAAATTAATGAATAAACCATCCCAATTAGAATGAGATTGTGAAATCAACCCTTAAAATGGTCATAACATTGAAGTGAGAATTAATAAATAAATTAATTATGTGTATAAACTGTAAATAAACATAAATATAAGTTTAAATAAAACATAATATTATAAAAATTAATTAAAAACCTAATCTTCAAATATTAAAGACAATGAAGAAGTAATACAACACAATGAAAAGAAATTGAATTATGATATTCTTTACCACTTGGTAACTTTTAAGTCAAAAAACCTTAGTTGAAATAACTCAAATTGAATATAAAATAACATGAATAATTTATTATTACAGATATTATCTGTCAAATTGGTATTATATACAATATATAAAATAAATTACGTGCATAACATTATAATATGCCTCAATGAAATGAAATTTAGACGAAGTCCCATACCTTACACCCCCTTTTGTTTGAACATGATTTAAACTTCTATATAGTGGTTTTAAACAAGTTATTAACTAATTAAAAACCATATTAATATATATAATATCATATATTATCCTTTTAGAACATCTTATTTCTCATTCATTAAAAATCATTCATTATTTTCATTGTTTTAGGTTTTAATTTAATTGTTTTCTCATACAAGTTTCATAAGAAAAGATACACTTATTTCACATATTATATAGTTATATCATCTATAGAATAATAATAATGAAGTAATTATAATATTTGAAAATAAATTTTACTTTAAAAAAAATCATGATTTATGGTTATGAAAAATGAAGAATGTTACTATCATTGAGATGGTAGGTCGTATGTACACATGTGTAATGTTTCAATTTTTTGATGATCATTATAGAATTGAGTTAAGTAATATTTTAAGTTACCTGAATGATAATAATATCATATATATCATATTATATAATTATATATATATCATCCATATTTTTTGGTGATGAATATAGAGTGACATTGCTTCAGGATGGCGATAGTCCACACATACACGAACAATGTTATCATATTAATGGGAGTGACAAGGAAAGAAATAAAATGATATAAATTATTATTATAAAATGATAAATACATAATTAATATAATAATTATTTAATTTATATCATATATAATCATTAAATTTATCATAGTAACCTTCCATGTAACGAATTAGTGAAAGATGAATCACATCGCTTCGTGAGGCGGTTGTACACTATACACACGAGCAATGTTATGATATCACCTATGGATTGAAAGTTAGAAATATATATATTATATAGTGACTTAGTATGTATAAATATGTTAAAAATATCATATATATAATTTATATCCATCATCATACTCAACCTTTATAGATGGAAATAGAAAAAACAAACGACATCGGTTCGTGAGGCAGTAGTACACCTTACACATGAACGATGATGTCATAACCCATTTGATGGAAGTGAAGATGGTTTTAGGTCATTAAATTGTTATAAAAACAAAATAGTATATGGAATATATTGTGGTTATTAATTCATAATGATTTAATAATAATTTATGGAGGTGGAGAAAGAAGTAAAAAAAGACGCTCAATGAAGAACATTACCACTTCTTACAGTATCCTCATTAGGTTGTCACTAAAGTCATCATAGGTTAAAATTATTAAAAAAAATTACTTATAGGATGAGGGGGGAGATTCTAAAAACTCTTTTTTTTTATTTTTTGACAAAACCAAATGGTGTGAAGAAGAGAGGATAATGGGTGGTCTTTTATTAGTGGGGGATATGACACACATGGTATTTTAAAAACAATTGAGTGATCCCACCTTTTTCAAATGCCAAAAGAGTAAAAAATGGAAAATTTTATAACATTAGAAGTTTAATGGTAGAAATATTTCTATAAAAGTGTTTTTAGATAAGTTTATATTTCATTTTACAATTAACATTTTAGCTTAACCCCCTAGTAAACCCATTTTACCTTCACTATGGTAATTAATTTTTACGACCTTCAATATTCATTTTGGTAAAAAGTTAAGTTAAACTTATTATAAAATTTAAATTATTGATGATTAAAAATATTGAATCCATTTTTCCAAATTAAAGTTTTATAATAAGAAAAATATAATTTAAGATTAATCATGTAGGTGTGATGAGAAAGCATGTTTCAAAAGGGAAAATGTTCCAAAGTTTACAATAATTTTAGATCAAAATTCAATATGAAAATGATTCCAATGAACTAAATTGGATTAACTGATATAAAATTATAAAAAATTACTTTAAAACCAATATAAAATATTATTTGTCCTTATAAATTATTTAAATGAAAATTTTGTTTTCAATCAAAATTCAGAATTTTTCTCTATTCATCGAAAAATAGAAATTCTCATAAAAATCAAAAAAATTAACTATATGATAAATTTTGATATTAAAATTTCAAGAATGAAGTATATTTTTAATATAATTTTTTAAAATTTGGTGAAAATTAATTTTAAATTATGTGTGCAATGTGTGATTAAACCATATTTTAGAAAAATATTATTTTTAAAAAATCATTTATTTTTATTTTAAATGATTATTATATTATTTATAATAAATATATAACTAATAAAAACGTGTAAAATATATATTTTTTTATGTTTTTTAATCCAATTCATAACCTTTAACTTAACTACTAGTTTATTACTATTATATTTAATAATAATATTTTAATATTATATTTTGTTTGGTAAAACTCAGTCTTACATGTAATACAAGCTAAACATTGTATTGATCGTAATGAAATATATTGAAGAGATATAATTTTTTTAAAAATAAATATATTTTAAGGTATTTGGGTGTTATATTACATTATACAAATGGTGTTTCATGTCATATATTTTATTAAACAAAATGTTATTCTTTTATAATTTTGGGGTGTTACATTCTCCCCACCTGAAATAAAGTACATCCTCGTAATTTAAACTTGATCTCGATAATATAGGGTTTGATACTTGAAAATTACTTTACTAAATAACCCACAACATTAAATGGTTAATAAAAAAACATCTTAATAATACAGAAAAAGGAAGTAAAAGGGTCATATAGAAAAAAACATAACGTGGTTTCTAAGTTGGAGAACATAGGTGGGAAATGAACACATGGACATGGAAGAAAAATATAAACAATTATAGAGAGTGATTGAGGTAATTGATCACAAAAAAGTGAATTATAAATGGAAGTTTAATGGCCAAAAAATAATAAATCATTAACGATTTAAAATACTATCCATTTCATTAGATATGAATGCAACATGGTAACATTTTTTTAGATTAATCATTCTTTTCATAAAGTTGAGAAATTATTTTACTTTCTAGGAATATAAGGAAATATAATTACTTGATATGTTTCTATTTAATAAGTTAAATTTGTCCTTTTTTTTATTATTCTATCAATTTCAAATTTTTCACTTTACTCTATGAAATGAATATCCAAAAAAGAGTTTTTTCTCGAAGCACTAAAATTCACTATTAACGGATCATAAGATCCCTAAAAGAGTCAAAAGAATTTATGTATGTCTCTAAATATTTTTCAAAACAAATATTTTTTTCACAAGTTATTCAATAAAATAAATTAATCATTAAACTCAAAAAACTAACACTACTATTTTGTCACTAATAATTATTTTTCAAATCATTTAACTAAATAGAGTGATATATTTACCATAACATCACATAGCCCAGTGGTAGGTGTTAAACCCTTATCATAATTCGGTCATTGGTATAATCCACATCACCTTGCTGGAAGTAATGAGTTGTCACCCGACATGTAGAATATCCTTTTTATAAAACTATTTTAATATAATTCATATAAAATTTTAAAAAAAAATATTATGAATATCTTTTAAATAAAATTAATCATTAAATAAAATTTTTACTAAGGTTTTTAATAAATATTATTTTTTATAAATTATAGTAATATTAATTTACTATTATTATAATTTTATTAATGATAATATAATCCCTAAAGGCCCTAAATAACTTTAATATTTTGTCTGTAAAATGTAAATTCATTATCGTTTAAATAATTTATCCACTAAAATATATATTTTCCATAAATTTCACCAAAATGTCCTTAATCTTCATAGAAACCCATCATATAAAACCTAAAAAGATGAGTTCAAACTTTTAACTTATGATAAATCTTAAATTAATAAACCCATGGTGGTATTTATAACTCTTATGTTAATCAAGATACATATGCTTCTAAAATTTAATACAATACTTAGATGTTTCATGATTCTTATAACCAAAATACTATTGGTAAAATACTTCTATAATATAATTCTTGAATCACAATATATAAATACTTCATTTTTTTATTTACACATTAGTAATTTCTTAGTATAAGAGTTAACCTTTAGATGAGGTAATTTTCTCATATAATTTTCTGGTTCACCACATTTAATATTACAAATTATAAATGGATACCTATGATGAGATTTATTTCCTTCCATTGTAATTTTCATTTTTTTATTTGATATTCTTTAATTTATGCCATTATTTTCCACTCATAAAATATTTTACCATTCCTTTGAGTCACAATATATTCAATCCAAGACACATTAGGTTTAACCTAGGTCATTCATTTTCATAATCTATTCAAATCCTTCATAATGGTTTGTAAAGAAAATGTGAATTATCCTATGAATATCCTCCAGGCGTGACAAACCAGGCATGGAGTAAGGTCAATTTTTCATTCTCTATAGGTTTATTAGGTCAAACCAAATACTCCCTTTTTTGATTTATTACCCCTAGCTTCAACTATGTTATAACCAAATTCAGTTGTAGTATCTAGACGTAGATATATTTTTAGAAAAAGAACCCTAATCACTACCGTACAAAAAAATTAGGATGTTATTCTATACTTATCCCCAAATTCTATCATAGGATTATGTTCCCTAATATATGTTTTCCTAAATCCAGTTCTCATGTTTTCTACTAAATTTCCTATGATACTAACTATAATGACCCTGGCCCTAGTTTCTTAGAGCTAGTTCCTGCTTTATGACGATGGGATAAGATTTGAGGATCACATCCCAAAGGACCAAATAGTTTAGTTTTCTTGGTAAACTATTTTTTTCTTAGTAAAATATATACATACATGATTCCCATAATAAATTTGAAAATAGAAATTAATACCTAATTGTTTTCTCTTGATAATAAATTTCTTCTATCTATGATATCCCTATATTTCAATCATAGTGAAATTCTTGGAATCTTGGGGAAAGGAAACAAAGTAATGGTTCAGTATAGTGGAAGCTATCATGAATCCATAAGTATGTTCAATATGTAAAGGTAAATAACTGAGTACATATGCTATTTAAATAACTAGATAGAGTATAATCAATATTGAAAGGTAAATAACTAATCACACATGCCATTTAAATAAATAGATAACACATAATCAATATCAATATGTAATTAACTAAAAACACATTACACTTAATCAATAAACTGAAAATAAAATGCCTCCAAAGATAATATCATTGAAAAAAATCATGGATATTAATAACTAAACTCTTAATAAAAATAATGATTAATTGTTGGATGTTATTACTCAGGCACATGATACCTCTACTGTCAAGTCATTTCAAACTATGGATTAAACTATAGGTAAAAAACCATTTAATGGTAGCTTAACTAGATTTCCTCATGAGACCAAGTGATGCTTCAAGGGGATATATAATTTCAGGACCCACCTATAACTAAAGGTCAAAAGCATTCATCATATATCCAATAATAAATATAATTCATAAATCAATATCCCTCAACATCAAATATCTTTATTGAGTAAAGGATACTGATTTATCAATATTTCCCCATTCAAATAAATAACTTTCAAAGTAGAAACCATATGTATAAATTAGATATGGTTTAAGGAATAAGCATATCCCAGCTAAATAATATGGACTTTTAGGGGAAATTTAATGTATAATGATCACAAAAAAAGAGAATATTTCAAGTGGAAGCTAATGACTACAAAATAAAATAAGGAAGTGAATTACAATACTATCATTTTAAAAAATAATCACAAACCATCAAAAGGAAGAATAAGGATTGTGTAAATATATACCCATTAGAGGGATAATAAAGAATTTTTTCATTTATGAAAAAAATTGACATAAAAATATATTTAAAAGAATTCTTTAAGAATATATCCCTTTAATGTTGGAAATGATCTTTAAAAAACATTTATTATAAAAGAAATTTTAAAAACATTTTCCTTAAGAATATCCTTGTCAATTTACAATGGATGCTTCAATAAAATGATGGTCATGAAATATTGTAGTTCTACACATTTCATAAAATTAAAAAAGAACATTCCCTTTATATTATAGAATGTTTAGGAAAGTGTGTTGTTTAGAAAACAATAATAAGATTCTTTTCGTATTTTCTATAAATATAAAACATGCATTATTTTGAAAATAATGTTAAATTACAATGAAATAATTTTTTAAAAAATAAAAATGGGTGAAAATTATTTTCACAGATAATTTTTTAAAGGATAAAAATTATTTTGGAAATAATTTATAGAAAACATGGTTTTGGAAGAAAACAAATTTACAACGGATGAGAGAGATGAATTTAGATTTTATTAAAAAAATTTATCAATAATTTATAGTACCAAATATATAAAAATGATACAATCACATGAAAAATATAATTAATTACTATGTGATTATAAAATAAAATTTTTTATTAAACAATTTTCAAATAATTTCCATTAATGTAAATGTAGGAATAAATAATCTCGATCAGAATGAGATTGTGAAATAAACACTTAAAATGGTCATTATATTATAGTGAGAATTAATCAATGAATCGATTATGTGTATAAAATATAACACCACATTAAAAAGGGGTAAACACAATAAAATATAATAAAAAATAATTATGCAAAAATTATTAGAATATCAAAGACCACCAAGAAGTAATATATCGATATGAAAGAAAATGACTTATGAAATTATTTAACACTTGGTAAATTTTAAGTCAACTAAATTAAGATGAAATAATTAAAATTGAAATTTAATGTAAAATGAAAATTAATTATTTATCTGATTACATTTAAATGGGGTAGTATATACTCCACATAAAAGAAATTAGGTGCATAACATTACAATATGGCTTAAAGAAATTGAGATGAAATCCCTTACCTTACATTACCTTCTGGTTGAACATGATTTATCCTCCATTATAGTGGTTCTAAAAATTTCATTAACATATTATAAATCCTTATTAATATTTATAATTTCATATATGATCCTTTTGTAACATATTATTACTTTTTCATTAATAAACGCTCATTATTTTCAATGTTTCAGGTGTAAATTGCCTTTTTTATTTGAGATTCTTTATGAATGATCCGATTCTTGAAAGTATTATATTGTTTTATCAACTAAACAATAATAATCCTGAAATAGTTATCATATTTTTACATATATTTTACTTTTAAAACATATCATGAAGTATTTTTAAGAAAAATGAAGTATGTTACAATCATGAAGAGGGTAGGCCATACATATGCATGAGTAACATTTCCATTTTTCAATGATCAATATATAAAAGAAGTAAGTAATATTTTAAATTTAAAAAATGTCCATAATATAATATATACCATATTATATAATTATATATATCATCCATTTTTTGTGGTGATGAAAAGTGGGCCACATCAGTTCATAAAGGCGGTAGTCCACACATACACAAATGATTTTATCATCTTTACGTGAGTGAAAAGGGAAAAATAAAATGGTATATATTATATTTAAATAATTATAAATATGTTATTATAATAATAATTATTTAATTTATATAAAATATAATTATTAACTTTATATTAATCAAATTCCATGTTAAGTGTTAGTGAAAGACGAATCACATCACATCGTGAGGCGGTAGTCCGCCGTACACAAGAGAGACATTATCGTATCTCCTTTCTAATGATATATATATATATATATAACATATAGTTATTAAAAATGTATAAATATGGTATAAATGTAATATATATATATATATATACTTTATATCTATCATTATACCCATCCTTGAGAGGTGTAAATGAAAAAAATGAACAACATCAATTCCTGAGGTGGTAATCCATCGTACAAACGAACAATGAATTATTAACCCATTTGATGGAAGGGGAGATGATTTTAGGTAATAATTTTTTTATAAAATCATCCCATTATATGAAATGTTCTTATGTTCTTATGTTATAATGGATTAATAAAAATTGAAGGAGGTGGAAAAATGATTAAAATAAAGATGGTCATTGAAGAACATTACCTCTTCTTCAGGTATCCTATTTATGTTTGCACTAAAGCCTTCCTAGGTTGTATTTTTGACAAAAAAAGGTCTTATAAGATTCATTGAGAGAAATTGGGAATTTATTTTGGTTGGAATTTTTGGAACCATAGTGGTTTGATGGTGTGAAGAAGAGAAGAGAGGGAGATGCCTTTTATAAGTGGGGGAGATGACACACTTGGTATTTTTGAAAATAATTGAGTGCACCCACGTTTTTTATACGATAAAAGGGTAAACAATGGACCATTATCGAACCTTAGAGGTTTAATTTTATAAATATTGATATAAAATTGTTTTTAGAAATGATTATAAGATATGTTTATCCATATATTGTTAGTTTAAGCACTGGTAAACCGATTTTACCTTAACCACAACTATTAATTTTTAAAACATTCTGTATTCATTTTGAAAGAAAATTAATTTGAACATATTATAAATTATATATTATGATGATTCAAAATATGGAATCTATTTTTACAAATTCAATTAACATAATTAGAAAATTCTAATTTAAAATTAATCCCGTAGATTTCATGATATAGTGAGTTTTTTAAAGTGAAAATGTTTAAAAGTTGACAACACTTTTATATCAAAATTCAATATAAAAATGACTAAAATGACCTAATTTGGATTAATAGAGATAAAATATAACTAATTTTAATTTAAAAACAATTAATAATAAAATATAACATTATAAATTTTTTAAATTAAAAAAAATTTCAATAAAATTTGTATATTATTAACTGTTCATCAAAATATAATACTTTTTTGAAAAATCCCAAAAAATCACCCAAATATAATTTTGATATTAAAATTTTAATAAATAATATTTTTTTTCATATAAATTTCTAAAATTTGTAAAAATTAATTTTATATTATGTGTGTAAAGAGTGATTAAACTTTTTTTTTGAAAAAGTACAGTTTTAAGGAAAAGATTATTTTTCTTTTAAATGATTATTATTTTATTTATAATGAATAGATAACTAATAAACTTGTGTAAAATATATATTTTAATAATCTAGTTAATCAAATTCATAATATCCAATTTAATATCTTGGTTATAAATATTATATTAACTCATAATAATTAAATAATATATTACTGTTTGGTAAGACTCGGTCTTGCATGTAACATAAGCTAAACATAATGTTGTGTGTAACTCAAGCCATTTAAGAGAGTGAATTTAGTTAAAAATAAATATATTGTAAGGTCTTCGGGTGATATATTTCCTTTTATGCTTGGTGTTTCATGTCACATATACTATTGAATGAAATGTAATTCTTTTAGATTTTTTAGTGTTACAATACCATATTATTTATGATATGTTCCCATGTAATTATTCATGAGCCTTATCATTTATGATAACAAATTATACTTTTTGAATCACATGTTATTTTTTGTTATCATTTTTATTCCCTTAATGGTTTTTATAGCTCACCCATTTTTTTTATTCATTCCCTAGGTAATCCTATGAAATTTTAAGAGATCCAAGCCTTCAGGAGCTCATTATGGAGAATAAAATAAATATGTTGTGTTTTAATTTCTTATTGATATTTTATACACCCATTATTCTAAATACACTTGGTTTTTTTATTATGTATTTACATTAAAAATCATGTAGAAGTATGTCTAAAAATCATGGGTCACTATAGTACCAATAAATAATTATTGGTTAGTTAATGTTTTAGTCAATTAAAACACCTACACACTATTAAACATAACTAAAATAATTTTTAATTATGTTTTTAAAATCATATTTTTATGATCATCATATTCAGATATTGATTTTTAAGGCCACATAATTTAGAGAAAATATTATGGAATATGTCTACATGACATGAACAAGAGGATAACCAATGGTATATGTCTATAAGGTATATCTATAAAGGGTTTGTGAGATTAATAGATTCCTATAAGGCATGATGATTACATAAACTCATTTATGAGTAAATCATATATAGTGATCAAATAATAATAATTTGGGACATATGAGTGACACGTGTCTCTAAAACATTAGTGGGAGAACTATAAGTTTTCAAGATAGATACTTTGATAACATATGGAAACAGATGTTTCATCTTAATTGTTTGTTAGGGCTAAGGAATGAAATTTCTCCAAGTATGACATAAAGTAGCAACAATTTTCTAGGGAAAATAATCTAATAAATTGATCCATGGGTCTGTTAAATATATCCATAGTACATATATTAACAGAGTATTGAAAAATATAAGTTGAATCAATTTAATACCAATTTTTTTGGAATATAATCCTTCCTTTAGAACATAAATAGTTATAGGAAGAGATTATTAAGAATGAAATAAATTTTCGGGCTTAATTTCTAGGAATTTGTCTCATATTTCATGATATACACTTAATTTTATCACTTCTTAATTATCAGTAGGTGAATATAAAATATATTAAACATAACTACATATACTTGTAGTTAGAACTATCCAGGAGTACTTAGAAAAGTATAACTAACTGAGTTTCTGGAATATGGAGAGGTGTGAATACTTATGATCAAGTGAATTGAAACCATGCCTTAACATAGTTAAATTTGATATAGTGTCACAAAAAAGACTAAGGTAATATGCAATAAAAACATATTACAACCATAAGTTTCTATATCTATAATATTTTAGTATGTTGAAACTTTTGATAATGCAAAATACGTGGTTAAACAATGTTATGTTTTGATTTTGGTTTATACCAAGAGAAATTTTTTAATCATTATTATGAAAATCTTCAATAATGGATTTAGAAAAGATTTTAAGAATTTTAGAAGGTATTAAAATGAAAATAAATGGATATATTACTAATCTTAGTATTTTATCAAGGTATTAATGTCATAATAAGAAGATTCATGACATATACATGTTTCATTACCAAAACTAATAATGAAAAGGTGATAGGACCAAAAATTGTCTCTATACTAAGTAGAAGCATGTTTAACATGTGATAACTAAAAAAATCCTTAGTAGATGGATCTAGTGAAATTGGTTGTCTGTTGGAGTTGGTTCCATAGAACCATATACATTTTAAATTAAATTATATATATATTTAAATAAGTTAATATGAATTTAAATATATTATCTTATAATGATTTTTATTTATTGTATATTTGACTTGATAATGTCCTAAACTACATTTCACATAAAAATAGGTTATATTAGTACCCCAATATAATGATAACCTTGAGATTCTATAATGATATCTCTTAAATATTAGTTTTATGGTTGGATAACATTCTTTGATAGGGCATGGATTATATTGAAAGTCAGGTGTTAGTACTCATAAGTGGATGATATTTTATGTCATTATGTTTGAAATTAGTAATATAAAAAATGGAAAACTATGAGAACATGCCTTCATATATGAATTTAGCATGTTAATGTGTCAATATATGTTCCTATATGTGAGTGTGTGTATTGGTCATTCAACTTTAAGATTATTATTAATGCATGTCATGACTCACACAATTTGATGCATTTCATAGACCATGATGATATAGTTCATAATGATGTTAGATATTTTGGGTGCATCATGAGTGATGTGTTATTAATTAATAAGTCATGGAAGGATTTCTCCCTTACATATTTATTTATGTTTATATCTTAACCCTTTGATTGAAATGGACCTTTCACATTAAATTCCATTACCATAGTGAAATGATGAGTTTTTTTAAAAAAGTAAAAGAAATACATACCGAACACATAGGTCGACGACACATGTGAGTAACCTCCTTGATGAGACATTATGAGAAATGGATTTTATTACACAGTAAAAAATCATATGTAGTTTTCAACATTGTGACATTAAATTCATTCTCTTGGGTTCCTTGACCAGTTGTAAAACAATAATATTGGACGTTAAGCATAAACACCAAATGAAAATGAGAAAGAAACCCATAGGGTTACATCGTAAGTGTTTTTTTGATATTAATTAATTTATATTTAAACTTAATTATTGGAATAAATATTATTCTCCAGACCAAGAATTAATTTTATTCAATATTCATTAATCAAAATATTCAAAAGGTAATAAGTAACTTTTTAATCAATAAGAAATAATTTCTTTAATAATGTAAATAATTAATAAATATTTATTTCCCTTACCATGAATAGAATATTTAATTATGAATAAATATTTAAAAAAAATTTATTAAGTAAATGAAAAATGTTGAAGAGGATGACTGGACCAAGATCATGGCTGATGATAAATATTAATTTATAAGCTAGTAAAATAATATTTATCACCTCACTAGATAGAACACACCATAAAATATTAATTATAATATTATATGACATGAGGTTAAATAAGTTTTTTTATACTATTTAAAATCTAATAAAAAATTAATTAATATTTTAACCTAAAACATATCTCTAAAAATAGATTTCTATTTATTTTATGTATGGATAATCTAGAATTGAGAATCATAGTGAATAACAAATTTTTTTCTATTTTCCTCAATCTCTCAACCTCTCATGAATGAGAAGAACAAGAGGGAATCCTTCAAGGCTAAAGAAACAAGGAGCAATCAATATAGAAAACACAAGATGATTGACCCACCATGCTAGCACCCATCATCCCATTGGTATTATTTAGAGATCAAAGGACCATATGTGGATTACCACTAGAGGGGATCTACTTTGTGTCCTTTCTATAGAATGATGCTAATATAAAAAGAGGATTAGTATGATAAAAAACATCATCAAATAAATATCCTAATATGAGGTATTATTTATTACAATATATCTAAATAGATTATAACATTTTACATAGAAAATATACACTACAGGTTCCTAGATTTCATTGTCTATATTTGATAGGAAAATTCTATTGGTTATGATGTTTATGTCTTGCACAATTGGATAATGATCCATTTAATCCAAAAGCACTTTAATCGTTATTCTCCCTCAAGGCACTTACGGTGAATTCAAAACCTTCATAAAAACCACAACATATAAGAATCTGTATCATTAATATATTGAAATTATTGTAACCTCAGCCCATTAGATTAGAGATGGTGTCTACTTTATCAAATTGGAATAATATATAAGGAATATCATCCAGAAGGATCGAAAAAGTCTAGTATTATTGGTAAACTAGATACATAATCAAGTCTTACATTACATTTAATGTAAAGTATATAGCATACACATGTGCATGAATGATTTTTAATGGTGTCTTTTTTATTTTTTATGTTGGTTACATGACGTCGTTATTGAAGGAGATATTGTAAATATAGATTTGACATCTCTTAAAAAATAGAAATTATATATAAATAATCGATTTTTTTAAATCGTTTATTTTATAATCGACTTAAAAACCAATTTAGAAGGGTGTTTTCACATTAGATATTAAATAATTGATGTGAAAAACCAATGTGAGAAAGGGTTTATCACATTAGTAATTTAATTACCGACTTGAAATATAATTTTCCATGTATTTTTTTTAAAGAAAAAACATGGAAAACCATAAATATATGGATTTTGATGTAGGATTTTTTATAAACGATGTTAAAACTAGAAAATAGAGCTACTGCCACAGACCTATAACCACTGTTTTCAAACTGTGGCTATAAGACTATTTTCTATGGCCTATAGCCCAAATTTTTAGAACAGTAGCAATAACCCATGGCTATTGCCACAGTTTTGTGGCCTATGGCCATAGTTTAAAAAACAATGGCTATAGGAATTTTTTTTCGAAGCCCTATAGCCATGGTTCTCCAAAACTATGGCTATAGGGTTCCAGCGCTTCCCTGGGAACAAAAATTCCCACCAAAAATTTGTTGAGAAGCCATACCACCATGGTTTTGATGATATTACCACATATTTTATTAATATATATACCATAATATATATATACCCGAATTGTGGCATAGTGTATTGGTAAGTGCACTGGATTGCAAAGTGGGGGTGTCAGGATCAAAACCCACCAGTGGCATTTTTGATTTAGGCTATTGACACAGTTTTCCGAGTCTATATCCATGGTTTAAACTATGGCTATAGGTCAATCACCATGGTGGCTAGTTTAGAGGCCTATTTCCATGGTTTTCAAAACCATGATAATAGGTAGTTATTTCCATGGTAAAAATCGTGGCAATAGGCTGGGACATATTGCCATAGTGATAGCGGCCACGGTTGGCCAAAACCATTGTCTTAGCCTTTGGCCACAGTTTTGGGGCCTAGTACCACAGTTTTGAATCATGGAAATAGCCCGTTTATCTATTTGTAGTGGAAATTACTGTTTTTTAAAAATATTTCTGTTCGACCTTCCACTCCACAATCAACCAAAACAGAAAAAAATAAGATGTAGCGCCATAAAAAATAGAAATATATTTATAATTACAATATTTAGTACAAACACTCTAAAATCGAACCAAACCTATAAAATTATTTTCCCATTCCACTTGTAAGTGTGTGAGCTATTTTTCATTATAAGGGTGGGAGTCATCAATAAGCTTAAAATTAGAAGGAAAACATTTAACATATATTATTAATAAAAAAATGAAATATTAATCAATATTCTATAAAGAAATATATCTTGATTGAATTTTTTAATTGTACCAGTTGAAATTATTTCATACATAAATCTCAACAAATAATATCGGTATTCTTTAATGCCTTTTTGTTATTGAAAATGCTTTTTAAATGAGTTTTTCAATTCAAAATATCATTTTTAGGAAATATATTCAAAATGTACCAATTATAAATGAAAACTCACCTTTACTTTTACATATTTGATCTTGGAACTCTTTTTATTTTTAGTCTCTTGAAAGAAATTACATCCCCTATGAGAAAATATAAATAATGAAATAAATTTAAAATTCATTATAATATAAAGAAGTATTAAAAAACTCAAAGTTATATTTCTAATACATCCTTAAAATTTTGTCACACTTCACCGTGGATAGAGAATATATAGTAAAGTTTATTCTCCCATGGATAAAAAACACCTAACATCCAATGGCCACTGATATAAAATAAAATTTAATTTTAGTGGTAATTATGTTGAAAAATATATAAAACTTTTTGAGATAAATATTTCATACTCTTGAAGATATGAAAACATCCATCATTGAATAATTACATTCTTTTGAAATATTTCATCAATATAAATTATTCTTTCCACTTCAGTAATTTTACGCACTAAAGGAGAAATGAACCATGGGTCTATAAATCCATAAAAATTTATCATCTAATTATCCTTACACATTTTATAATTATACCTAATATAAACAAACATAAGTTTAAATTTTCAATTAATTAAATAAAGGGAAAGATTTATGTTAAGACTTTTAGGGAAAAAATTTCCATCTTGTTAATGCCCAAAAAATCTCCAGTTACATGCTCCCATTGCAAGACCATAAACATAAGCTTCCATAGCAATCTTATAAACACCTGACTAATTTTTTTGAATATCTTGAAAATATATAAAGACTACTAGAATATTCATATGAAGTCATATATGTTTTTATTTTTTGTTAATTATAAAATACTTAACTACCTTTAAAATATTACGATAAAAAAATAGATAAATATATAAAATTTAAAATGATAAATAAAATAAAATACAAAAAAATGAAGTAAAATGTAGAATATAAACATACCTATATAGTAATATGTCACATAAGACTATATGGACAAACTAAAAATAGGATGATACTTTTTCCAATTGTAGTTAACTTATCTGTAGGTACCAGTACTCCAACAGATCTATCTATAATATCATGTACAATAACCCTATAATGATCTATCTCTATCTACTGATGATGAAATATATCTACAGTATAAAATGTAATCTCATATGAAAAAATATGATACTGAGGATCATCAACAAATAACTCACAGTAATTGGGAGGTTATGAAGGAGGGGTGTTGGTGTAGGATAAGGAGTGGGATTTGCAAGAAGAGATGAAGGAGAAGGAGCTGCTAACATAGGTAGAGGAGTGGGAGTTGCAGTTTGAAACTATCTTTTCATGTCTAAAAACATGGATTTTACCCATTATATGATCTTATCCCCAATCGTCACATTAATATTCTGAACTTCAGACTCTAAAAGTTCAATTTTTTTTATGAAAACCCTGTAACTTCTTATATTTTATACGTATTTTTTTAGATATTATATGTATTTTTTTAGGACCAGGAATTAAGATGGCATGCAGTTCTGAGGCATGGTGTTCCAAGATTTAAGGTTTGAAAAATATTAAAATATTTAATATCACACACATATCGTTTTCCAGAAAAAGTGAAATAACTCCTAAATTGGTTCTTGGATCAGAAATTTGCGGTCACTGTTGGAATCTGAATGACGGTTTCACCATAGGTACAACCTAAAATTAGTCAGAACGGACTGTTTGTGGAAAATTAATCACAGGCACAAGAATGAATAAAATAATTATATGAAAATTATTTTTATTTGTTTTGATAACACAAAAAATTTTTTATCTTTAAATATATGATTATGTTGGAAATATAGGGTTAGCTTCACAACCATGGAGATACCAGAAGACCATTGAAGAGATCTCCAGAGAATTATCTTAGGAAAATGATGAAAGACCAAGATCAAATCATAGAACGTTGCACCAATAGAATATTTGGAACTTTTCAAAGAAGGAAATGAAATCCTTCTTCAATGAAGATTGATCCAACTCGAGGCACGACATTTGTTTTATGTAGATTCTTCATTGTTCTTGATTTCTATGATGATCATAGATTAAATGACCAACAGATTGATCCTCGGATCATGCATATTTGCAGGATGGGTATAATACGAGGTAAATTGGGGATAATTACTTTAAAATATATTTATATTTATCTTATGAAAACAAATCTAGATAAAAAAAGTTCATCAATTGAGGTTAGTTCCCCTTGTTCTTTTTTTCTTTTCTACAAAAATTCATCGTTCATCGTGGGCATTATTCGTTTGGACCATAACTCAAAGATTATTAATCAATAGATCATTGAACAAATGATTCTTGGATAAATGATCCAATATCATAGATCCAAGATCATCAAAACATGATAGAGGTGTGATGACATAGAAGGAATCAATCAGATGATGGATGATTCATGATTTCTTGTTCTTCAGCGCATGATGAAGAATAGACATTTTATTCATTTTGTGATAATATATAATGAAAAGATGCATTGGTCAGTGATGTAAAGGTAGGTATTACCTTAGATATTTGATTTCATGGAGAATCCATCATCGAATTGAAGGCAGAGCATCAACCAAGATGCGTGGAGGAGGAACAAGTGATTATAGAAAATTAATATCCACACAGTGTGTAATCCAAGATTACATAAAATGTGGGGGCCCCTGGCTATTGTTCTAGGGTTTTTCAGATTTTAAGGATCACATGACATGTGACCCCTGATCTTATGGTGTGTGACCCTCCCTAAATGACTCGGCGGGTACTCCATAGAGTACACAGACACGGGTTGTAGTATATGGCCAGATGGCTTTCCGTGTACTTAGACAAGAACATGACTTGGCATACATGAACCGTTACATGAACCCAAAATCAGTATACAGACACAGTCATGTGACATGGTAAGGACACCGTGTGTCTCTACAAATTGTGTATATCCTTCTACACACCATGTATATAGATACTACATGTCGTGTGGGGGTCTTCCACACTGGCAGGACTTGGGATAGCTAGACACTCCGTGTACCCCCTTGGAAACACAATGTAGTCCCTTTTAGAGTGGTTGAGGATCTTACTTTTTCCTAGTTTGGAATAGTATAGGTTGAGTGTGTTCCCTTTTGTCCTTTCCTCGAGGGTATAATGTGACATTACATCCACATCACTAGATCGCAATCCTCTCTAGAGGCTGAGTCTCAGAATGAGATGTGGTGTCTCTCTCTGATACTAGAGTATGATCCTCTATCATCCCTAGTGAAGTTTATGGAATCAGAGTTACCTCCCTGAGTAGTATGTTGATCGTCCATCTAGCAGGCCACATTAGTAGGGTTTATGTAATCATTGGCATATGATCCCTTATGTAGCGGGTTGATACAGATTTGTTTTTGGGTGTCCCCCAGTGGTTCTAGGTGTGGCCCCCACTCTATGTATCATAGTGTTATAAGATCAGTGCATTATCTTTGGGTAGGGACTAAATGATATAGACCACTTCATAAAGTATCTATAATGATATCATAGCTCGAGGGGTGGGTTCTCTCAGAACGAGCATGCGTCAAGAAAAATCTTATGGCTGACAGTTAGTTATGACCGCCTAATGGCGTGGTGTCTTTCTTGAATATATCTATGATTCTTCTTAAATCAGTTTTAAATTGTTATTTATCTTATTGACAAAAAAATAAACTATGATTCATTTTTAGTGTTTTCAAGGTATCCTACTGAGTATTCTTATACTCACCCCTGCATAGTCTTTTATTGCATGTGTCCTGTCTTGTGCAGATAGTGACCCTTTTTATGGTGTGCTAGGAGGATAGGGATTGGGTGGAGCATAGAAAGATCTAGGTAGACCAAGTTGTTTACCAGGATAATTCTTTGACTTAGTCCTCTCCCTTTGAGAAATTTGGAATTATTGTAGTTTCTATTGGACTTGTGTAGAGACTCTTCGATACAGGTTTTTATTTGTCCCTTTTCTATTCAAATTATATTAACTATCATATTCTTTTGTGGGATCATAGGTGTATGTATGCAATATATTAATTTGTATTAAATTTTTTCATTGTGTGGAATGGAGATGTGTGCCTGTGTACAAGTACTTTAGGCTAATGCCTCCCATTTGTGGGTTATTCCTACTCAGCGCTCTTCCTGAGCCCTTGGAATATTGGAGGTAGTCTTGGGGTAGTCATAGGTTAGTCCCCATTTGGTCGGTTCATGACTGAGTGGTATTATAGGGGTTGGTTACACATTTGGACAGAGAGTATGTGAGGTTGGCTTTGGGAAATAGTGTTAAGTGTTTCAAGTTTTGTTTTTTGTCCAAAGACTCCAGTGTTGGAGAAAAAACTAATTTATCCATAAACAAGGGCTCTAATATCCTACTTTTCGTGTTGGTACATGAGAACCCTAATTGCAGAGAAAACAATGGAACATGAATCATATAGTAATGGTTATGTTTTTTTTCCTTCTAAGTTAGCTCCCCAGATATATTTTTCTGACTGTGGTCTATCTTATTTTATTTTAGGATGCCTTCACATGGACAACCAATGAGGACTCCACCACATTATCACGAAGATGATCTACCAAGTTATGAGGCATCGATACAGGGGATTGTACCAGAGATGGAACCTCTGTGTTTCTTATGAGATATACCACCACCAGTGGTGTTGTAGATACAATGATCACTACCATTTAGAGATGCATGTAGGATGAGTGTGTTACATGTGTTTCAAAGGAAACTCCCTCTTAGGTTTTTGGGTGATCAAGAAACCCATGTGGAATAGGAATTTATAGAACAGTCACGCTTTTTTTACTTTTGTGGATGTCCACCAACTAGATGGAAGTCCTCACGACGATATTTTTTTAGGGCTATAATAGGTGATGTTGGAGATTGGTGACTTAGTCAAATGGTAGGAAAACTCCCTCTTGTATAAAATTCAAGTGTATCTTCATAGAGGAGTTATATCCGGTCACATTTAGATAAATATGCATATAAGATATTCTACATATACTCCATGATAGTATTATTGTGATAGAGTATTCAACGAGGTTTATTGATCTCCCAAGCTACTCCTTGGATATGGTATGAGTCCGGTTCTTGAGTGCTCAAAACATTGAGTAGGTATTACACCAGGACAATAGGGAATCAATGGTATCCCTTAGAATTTCTACCTATGCTGGAGTACTTGAGTGAGCCCTTTTGGTATAATTTTTTTCGGAAGAGTAGACCCCACTGGTGGGAGCAAGTAGTGGGAACCCAATAGCTAAGATCTCAGAAACAGGTAGCTGACATCAGTCACAGGGATACAATCGGGTAAGGCACTTCAGGAGGCAATCTTAGGAATCAGGGTTAATGGTGTAGGGATCTCAGGGTGGATCGAATCAGCCAAGGGACATGTCTTGTTTCTCTTGAGATGATTTGGGACATATGAAACAAGATAGATCAATCTGTCATACAAGTAATCAGGAGACAGTCAAGGGACTTCCAATATAGAGACAAAGATAGGAGAAGGGTGTTCAATAGGGCGACAGATGTGGTAGAGGCGCAGTCAGGGAAGGAGGACGTGGTTTGAGGTTTGACCTATTACCACCACGATCCTCAGGTGGTCCACACTAGGCTCAAGGATCTAGTGGGATGGAATGAGGCAAGATGGAGGCTATGGAGGCCTATGACCCTTAGGCTATAGGGAGGAATTGAGGTACGATATGTGTATTTTCCAACTTATCTTTATTTTTTATAGAAATGGGTGATATTCATTCCTTTTTGGCCACAAATTCTATTTGAGACTCAGATATTCTAGTTGAACCATTGACTCAACCCTTATTCTTGCTGACTCCAACCGAAGGAGACTCAATGATCACATACAAGTGTTTATAGTGTGACATGACTCTCAAATGTGAGAGTTTTGGTTGAGATATTTTGGTACTGACATCAAGTCCTTATGAAATCATTCTTGGTATGGATTGGTTATCCATAGTTCATGCTCAGATTTACTATTCTAGGTTACGGGTGCGGTGTGTCCATAGTGATGGAACCATGTCTTTATTTATTAGAGAAAAGGAAACTCAGGAAGCATATGATGGACTCACACATAGTAGAGTTCATCCAATTACTCATTAGTTGGCCAGCCTAACCCTCAATATAGTGGATGTTATGAGTTCATAGTTTCTTATAGTGGTTGAGGAGTATGAGGATGTCATTCCTGAAGATGTTCCAAGTTTAACTCACCATAAATATATATACTACTTCATTGATCTATACCTCAGGAAGACAGTGATATCTTAACCTACAGATTGGATGGATCTTATAGATCTTAGTGAGTTGAGGGTGAAATTGGAGGACTTGAAGAGGAATATATTCAGGAGACCCTGTGTTTCACCCTAGTATGCCCCAGTAATTTCCCAAGAAGGTAGACACAAGATTGAGGTTATGTGTGAATTATCATAACTTTAACCAAGTGACTATGAAGAACAAGTATCCAATATTGAGGATGGATGACCTCTTTGATCAGTTAAAGGGGGCCCGATGGTTCTTGAAGGTTGACCTCAAATCAAGTTATCACCAACTACGAGTATGGGATGAGGATATACTTGAGATAGAATTCAGATGTCTCTACAGTCACTATGACTACTTGGTGATACCGTTTGGAATAAAAAATTCCCTAAATATGTTAATGGGACTCATGAACTATTTCTTTCATCCATTCCAAGACTGTTTCATGGTATTCTTCGTCGATTACATCCTAATGTAGTCAGCGTCTGAGGAGTAGCACACGAGAGAATTGAGGATGGACCTAGACACACTATGAGAGCACCAACTTTATGGTAATCTCTCGAAGATTCATTCATAGATTCGAGAGGTCCATTTTATTGGACACATCATCTCAAAGGCTGGAGTTTCAATCGATCTAGTGAATGTTGAGGCAGTGATTTCTTGGGACCAAACCAAGAGTGTAATCAAGGTGTAGAGATTCCTTGGATTGGTATGGTACTTTCGAAGGGTTGTTACTGAAATATCTTGATAGAAAATAACCTTGTTATATTTTCTATGAAAGGGGAATCCTTTTATGTGGACAAAAAATTCCAATAGTTATTTTAGGAGCTAAAGCCTATGTTGACAAGTACACCCATCTCGAGTTTACTAGAGGAAGGTGTGGAGTACCTAGTGTTTTAAGATGCATCTGAAAAAAAGATTGGTCTTGTTATAATTTAGTGTCAAGTGGTGATTTCATATGTTTCACACCATTTTAGAACACATGAGCATAACTACATGAGACACAACTTTGAGTTATCAGTGGTAGTATTCATTTTGAAGATGTGGAGACACTAACTAATGGGTGAGCGGTTTTTCTCAATTATGAATACAAGAGCCTCAACTATATATTATCTTGGAAGGATATAATCACGAGACATTGATAATTTCATTAGTTCCTCTAGAACTATGACTTTGATATTTTCTCAACTCTTATGAAGGGGAATGCGGTGGTAGATGCTCCTAGCTGGAGATCTAGTTTGTAGTTACTGAATGAGGTGTGGGATTAGTTGGTCTTGTTGTAATTATCCTTAGTGGATTGAGATGGATAATATTATCTCTAGTCGATGGTTGTCACCCCTCCACTCTTACATCGATTCAAGGAGGCATAAAATGGGGATACCAACTGCGAGACCATTCATTCTTAGATATCCATGGGTCCTTCTCTTTATGGATATTCAAAAGATGGGGAGCACATCGTTCTTTTCAGAGGATGCACATTAGTACCAATGGAATTGTGGGAAGAGGTTCTGAGGTAGTTTCATACATCCCTTTTGGTGGTACATCCAAATTTGGAGAAGATGTACTAGGACCTTTGATGTTAGTATTGATAGTTGGGGATGAAGAAGGGAGTTACAGAGTGTGTTTATCGATGCCTTACTTGTCAGCAAGGGAAGGATGAGCGCCAATTTCTAGCGGGTTTAGCTCAAAACCTTGAGGTTCCAAAATGGAAGTGGGATGGGATATCTATGGAATTCATGATGGGTTTACCACATACATCTTGGAGACATGTTACCCTCAGGGTAATCGTTGACTGACTCACCAAGATGGACCAATTACTAGCAATTTGGGAGCAGAATTCAGTAGAGATCTTATAATGCCTCTACATTATAGAGAAAGTTTGACTCTATAGATTTTGATAGATGATTATTTCATATCATGATTCTCTATGTACATACTGGTTATGGAGAGGATAACATGAGGAATTTGACATATATTTTCTCTTGAGCATAATGTTTCACCCACAAATATATTAACAGGCTAAGTATACCATTCAGGTTTTGGAAGAAATGTTACGAGCTTGCATGTTAGACTTTGGCTACAGTTGGGAGAATCACCTACCATTTTTGGAGTTTTTTACAAAAAATGATACCATTTCACCATTGGTATGGCACCATTTGAGGATTTTTATGGGTGACCTTGCAGGTCACAACTTTGCCGAACTAACCTATGAGATTCGACACTCATGGGGATAAAGTTGGTGCGAGCTAATATAGAGAAGGTGAAGATCATCTATGAGCAGATAAAGACTACACAAACCCATCAGAAGTATTTTTCTGACAGGTGATGGAGACCTTTGGAGTTCAAGGAAGGAGACCATGTGTCCCTTCATGTTTCACCTCAATGAGGATTATAATGATTTGGCTAAAGAGACACGCTATCCTCGAGGTTCATTATCCCTTTCAAGATACTATGTATATTTATTGAGGTAGAGTACTTCTTGGATCTACCTATGCAGTTATATTGGGTAAATGAATTTTTCCACATGTCATAGATGAGGGGGTACATTTAAGACCCATACCACATCATCGGCTTGGGTGAGATGTACCCCAAGGGGAAATGAATTTTTCTAATCACCTAGTGGTGATAGAGAATCAGTAAGAGATGATACTTAATTGGAGATAAATTCCTTTGGTGTGTTTCTAGTGGCATCACGAGAATCTATAGGAGAGCACATGAGAGAGAGAGAGGATCAAATTCATGCTCAATACCCTCATCTATTTGAGTAACCTTTATTTTGGATTTATGAGGATTAGAGATCCAAGGTGGGGAGAATGTAACATCTTTAGTTTTATATGTATTATTTTTAGATATTTTATGTATTATTTTTGAGAATAGGTGCTGAGATGGTGTGTGATTCCATGGACTGGTGTGCCTAAATTAAATGTTTGAAAAAAATATAAATATTTAATAGCAAAAATGCACAATTTTACTGAAAAAGTAAAATAAATCCTAAATGGGTTCCTGGATCAGAAATATAAGGGCACCATTGGATTCATAATGAAGGTTTTACTTTAGGCTCAACCTAGCATTAGTCGACACATTCCATTTGTTGAATATTCATCACGGGCGCAGAAATAAATAAAATAATTAACAAAAAATTATTTTATTTCATTTTGATGATACAATGTTGGTATAATATTTAAATAGATGATTATATTGGAAATACAGGGTTATCTGTATAACCCTAGAGATACCAAAGGACCATCGGAGAGATCTCTAGAGAATTATCTCATGCGAATGATGATAGATCAAGATCAGATCATAGATTATTGCAACAAAATAATCTATGGAACTCATCAACAATGAAAAACAATCGTCTTCATTGATGATCGATCAAAATCAAGGTAGGATATTTTTTTATATGGATTATTCCCCATTATTGATTGCAATGATGAACACTGATCAATCGACCAACAGATTGATCTGTGGATCATGTGTATTTATGGGATGAGTATACTACGAGGTTAATTGATGAGAATTACATTAAAATATATTCATTTTTTATATTTTTGAAAGTAATCAAGATCAGCATGAATATCAATCATGGTTCACTCCTCTTATTTTCATTTGTTCTTTTCTCCCCTGATTCATCATTCATCACATGCATTCGTCGTTTGGCCCACAACTCAACTATTCCTGATCAATCAATTGTTTTCTATAATTTCTCCATACAAAGATCTGATACCATAGATCTAGGATCAACATGACATGAGGGAGGTTCAGTGATAAAGACATAATGAAACAGATGGTGTATGTTTCCTGATTTATCATTCTTCGGCGTATGATGAAGAATAGAAATGTTGTAACGACCCAAAGTTTTATCAATGTAATTTCCTTCTTATTATTGTGCCTTATATTATAATCCTATTAGAAAAAACAATGACATATTATGATACTAAATACTATCTGATCATTAATCATAATTTTTCCACTTATATTGAATTTTGAAAATCTAACATACACGGTTGTGATGAGTAGGATATTTGGAGTCCGATTGAGAAAAATTATTTTTTGGAGAATAGTAACCTACCCTTATGAATAGTAACCTACCCTTATGAATAGTAAATCTTCCAAAATAAGAGAAAACTTACCCATGAACAATTTAATAAAATTTAAGCATATTAAAAAGTAACAATTTGACCATAGTAAAAGTATTCGTATTTCTTTAAGTCATAAATAAATAATTTTAATTATTTAATTAATTTAAAAATATATATTTTCTTAAAATTTATTCATAAATTAACAATTATATGTCTTCTAGTTTTTAGATAATTTTATAAGACCTTACGTAATTTTTGAATGCATTATAAAATTAGTTTTAATTTTAAAAACTGCATTTTTCAAGTAAATTATAATTATAATTAAATATTAAATTAATCACATTTAAATTTTTTTTTTGAAAAATGGAATTCATTTTTGGATTCTAAACATCAAAAAATGGTTGGGGTGAAATTTTCTATTTTTTCTGAAATACATGAATTTTTGATGAATAGTGAACTACCATAATTTACAAAATAAGCTAAATAAGCTAATTATAGAGTCATGCATGATGTTTGGCCGATGTAAGCCCAATGTTTTTGGGCTCACATGATAAAATTACTATTATTTTTCATGTAAGACTCACTCTTCCTTGTATTTTGTGGAAATAATAAACTAATGAATTTTATATTGAGAAATCCCCTCTCCCCTCCAATATAAATACCACCATTCACACCCTCATTTACTCACACCTCTCAAGCTTCAATACTTGTTTAAAATATTCCCAAGATTATTCCCTATCCACATCCCCATGTTTAATAGCTTCTGGTCTCATCAAAATACCAATCTTAGGTCCCTTAAGGAGGATTTCAAGATTAGGATTCAAGAGGTAATATCTATCCCTCTTTTCCTTTCAATTCCTTTCAATTTAAAGTTATTTTCTTATTATCTCCCCATCTATCTTCATAAAAATGGTATGGAAACTCAACTATCATAAAAAATAATTTTATTATACTAATATGATGTTATAAAACCCCCTTTTCTTCTTCTTTTATTTTATAAAATAAAACGTTCTTCGTGAGGTGTTAATATGTCACCTTCAAGAATGACATGTTATTTTCCATTTCTACCTTCAAATATGGTCATGAAACCATTTTTAGGGTAGAATAAAAAGATTTTATAAGTATAATGTCCTATTTTAAGTTATGTAACTAAATTATGTGCATATTACTAAATGATTAAACAAAACAAGTTCGTTGTGGTCGAAAAAGCACCCAAATTAACCCGAATAATCATAATTTAATTCTTATCTAATGATTCTTCCAAATCGTATATAATATAAATAATCATAAGATAATTTCAAATATTGGAATTTCATTAACAATATTAAATAAAATCTCTTTATTTTTATTCATGTTCTACACGAACATTCATTTATGAATACATGTGAACCGCTCAAGAAAACCATAAAAACGAACAATCCAGAGCAATGTTATAAACTCTATAACTCATCCAAAGGCCCATAAATTAACTTAATAAAACCATAATGAAAATTATTCATGTAAAAAAGTTGTTGGAATTGTCAATTAATGAATCTAATGTGGTTATAAAGGACATTAAAGTGAATAAAGTGTTCATATACAAGGTAAGGGGAAAATCTCGAACCCATTTTCTTTATTTGGGTTCTCTCTCTTTCACTCTTTTTTGGCTTGGTCAATCCATAAAAATCATTTTTTAATAATTATCTTACATTTTCTGGGATATAAATGATTTCTATGGAAGTTTATGTCAATCAATATTTTTCCAAAATAACTCTTCTTTCAAAAACAAATCTTTTACTTCTCACTCAAGGTTGATGGTTATTGAATTAAGTATGTTATTCGCACTTATTTTTGGGAACCCAATGATTATGAATGTGTTATTATGATATGAAACCTATTCCATTACATTGGTTAGTTATGTTTATTTTTTATATATGTTTATTTTGACATGCATGATAAATGATAATGTTATGATGAGACGTGTGCACCCATAATTATATGGGGCAATATGAATGTTTCAATGTGATGGGTGAACCCGGAATTATACAGCACTCAAATGCATTGGGTAAAGTGTTTAATATCATGAGTTAATGTAAAATGATGTTTTAACAAGATGATATCATTTTTCATAGGCATGTGTGGTAGTTAACCACTTAGACATGATGTTTCATTTTTATACATTGCCATATTTCAAGCCTTTTATTAATGATTCATCTTCTGTTCATGATCATTTTCATATGTTATGTTTATGGCCACCCATTGTTATATTGTTCTTATCTATCATCTTACTGGGATTTTAGCTCACCCCTTTTGATGTATATCCTCAGGTGACTACTTTTACTAAGGAAAGGTCAAGTGCCAATAAGAATCTAGAGAAGGAGGAATTAAATAAATGATTATGCTTTATGTTGTAATTGTTATATAGGGTCCTAGTTTTACCAAGACACTAAACCATTGGATCCTCTCTGTGTAATACTATTATGTTTTTTATCTTTAAAATGACATAATAGTAATGCAAGAAAAGGCTGGGTAGCTATAAATTTGATCTTCTTTGTGAGAGTATCTAATGACGTGATGCATTGTTCAGTAATGGAAAGGTAATAAGGTACTTGGATATTCAATTTCATGGATAATCAATAATTAGATCGATGGATGAGCACTAAACATGATGTGCAGAGTAAGAATAAGTGATTATGGATATTCACAATCCACATAGTGTATAACCTAGGATTACATGGCCTTTGGGGACCCATGGCTACGATTCTAGGTTTTGGTTTATGTTAAGGATCACACGGGGTGTGACCCCTGATCACATGATGTGTGACCCTCCACAAATTACTAAGACTGTATTATGGAGAGTACCCAGACATGAGTTCTAGTAAATGGCAAGATGGAAATCGCATACTTAGACACTGATACAAATTGGTGTACATGGACCGATACATGGACACAACTTCGATACACGAACATGGATAAGTGACATGGGATGGACACCATGGGTCTCTACACATCATGTATATCCTTATACAATCCATGTGTATAGAGTCTAATTTTAATGTTAGTCTATTCTAAATGGGTAGGACTTTGGATAGTTGGACATGCTGTGTACCCCCTAGGACACACTGTGTATATAGAAACCCTACCCTTTTACACATAACAATACATGATTTTAAACTTAATTATACATCAGAGTACAAGCCAATGATTGTTAAGTCTAGTGTCTTTGGAAACTAGGTAATAACACCGATTACATGGGGATAAAAAACTTCTTTATTTAATATCCATAAAGAGATCCTAACTTCCCTTGATCTCTTACATCCGCATAGGGTACCCTAGGGAACACATGAAAAAAGCGATTAGCAAAAAAGACCAGTAAGGGAAAGAACATAAGAATAAACTTTAAGCACATGAGTTAGGAGGCTTGACATAATGATATTGGAAGCACGAAACATATGGAATAATAACATATAAACATGGGATCATAAAAACATGGAATAAAATAAGCATGGGATCGTATAATCATGATATTATATAATCATAGTTTCATAGAGAGGTGTCAGCAACTTTAAACATGACTTTAGTATGAGTCAAGGCTAACCGCCAATCTCATTTCCCATAGTAGCACAAGCCAAGGATAACCGCCCGAACTGTTTTCCCATAATCTTATCATGAGATGTTTACTTTACCCAATGCATTGGATCACTATCTGGGTGCACCCATCTAAACATATTCATGTATATGCTTTACACATAAAGAATCTCACATAATCAATCATACATAAACATAAGAGTACACAAGGAATGAAATGGGCACAGAATCACGTCATGAAGCATAATAAAAAGGGACGTAACATACAAGAATCCATGAAAGAAAGGAATTAAATCATAAATAGACATTAATTATGTATAAAGGAATAAATAATGACAATAGATAGCAAACTGAAGTGATAACATTTAAAAATAGTTTTTAGGAATCTTTGAGTCAAAACATTTTAGTGCGGTTTAAGAAAACATCGAATATCTCTTAAAATGAAAAGAGGCATAATATTTTTTATAAAACAAGAAGTAAACCAGGAATGTTTTCATAATAAAAAGACTGATTTTATAAAGACAAAGGTGACTTAAAATAGAGGATATAGTACACTTGATAATAGGAAAACATTCGGGAAGTTCCCTTAAAACGGGTTCACTTATCGGGAAGTAATGTGAAGAGAATCACTTAAAAGCATGTATATACCGGAAAGAGAGTGATGAAAGAGTCTTGATAAATAAACTTGGATCATGTACAAAACATTTAGATTATGCACATGAAAAGATAAGATAACATTGTTTTTGTAGAAAGGTAGATAAGACAACCCGAAGGAATAAAAGAGGTTCGGGTAGAATTCTTTACAGATTATCGGCATGGTATCAGGAGTAATTAAGGGGGATTAGTGAGAGAGGAAAGGGAATTATCATCACTTATACATAAATAGAGAAGTATTGTGGAGGTGCAAAATCATACCCCATAATTTATAATTACACACAACATGTCCTAACATAGAGAACAATCTTGAATAAGGGTGAAATTGATAGGATCCCTTACCTTAGGTCCGTTGGTGTTCTCCACTTGATATTAATGAAATGAATAGTAAAATTAGGGTTATTAATAAATATTTTTTGAAACTTATATAAATGTAAAATATTAATTATAACCTATTTATGTTCATTTATACCCATTTTGATTGATTACAAGGTTCAATTTCATTGTTCGAGTCCGTTTGTTTCATTTGTTTTAATGATCGGTTCAATTGTATTTAAGTTCAAATAAATTGTATGATGAAAGTGGTTGTCCAGAATAGAAGTTATATAATATTAGTGTATATTCAGTAGGTTACATGGATATAAAATTAATTTGGTTAATTAGAGTGAAAGGGAACCTTTACATTAAACATTAATGATAAAAACAAGAATTAATTTTAACGATTTTTCACATAAATCACTTATTTTGTATTATTGCTTTATATCATTAGTGTATGAGGATTACAGAACCATAAATAGGACATATAACATATATAATAATCTGTTTCAACCAAAACCTAAATGGTTTCCTGACCAGAAAGAAAATGATAAAAGAATTTGAAAACACATTATCCATGATGTTGGTAATTTGACACATCACGGACAATGTTTTAATTCTAGAACGTGAGGGAGAGGAGGAGAAACTTGATGCTTGAAATATTAAACAAACATTATTAGAATCCAGAATATATGAGATTCTGGAGCTTTCATGCCTTTTGGATAAGGTAAGGGGAATAGGGTATAAGAAAAGAAAGAAAATGAAAACAAAACACTTGAAAACAAAAAAGGGTTCTTACCCTTTGATCTCCTCTCTTTGAGACTCCTCTTAGGGGATTTGATTTTGGTCTTATTGAAAGACTAGTAAGACTTGGACGTGGGGATGGAGCTTGGGAAGATATTTGGACAGAATTTTGGCTAGGAAAAAGGCTTGAGAGGTGTGAGGGAAATAGGTAAGTGTAGGGGTATTTATAGTGAGGGAGGAGAGGGTTTTCCCAAATGTTTATTCAATAGTTTATTAATTTCCCCCAAGAAAAGAAATAGTGATGATTCCTTGACCAAAAATAGTAAATTTAGAATGTGAATCCGAACCAATTGGTCTTACATCATCATAACATCATCATGACTTCATAATTAATGTATTTTTCTTATTTTATGAATTATCGTATTTCACTATTCAACAAAATTTCACGTATTTCAGAAAAATCCCAAAAATTCACCCTAACAATTTTTTGACATGTAGAATACAAAAATGAAGTCCAATTTTCAAAAATAATTTACTAAATATAATTATTTTAATATTTAATTAAAATCATTATTTATTATAAAAAACTTATTTTAATACATTCATTAACTTATTCTAAAATATAGGTATGTCGTACTTTCAACTTCAATATTATTTTTATACTATCATAGGTGAGGTTAATATTCATTAGGGTATATCAATATTCATAAGGGTATTTTACTATTCATTAGGGTAGGTTACTATTCACCAAAAATTATGCTTTTCTTATTGGACTCCAAATAACTTACTGATTAGAACGGCGTATGCTGTATTTTCTATATTCCAAACACAGAAGTGACAAACTTATGTTTAAAGGTCAATTAGCACTTGGTAGTTCATTGTGTTGTGTTTTCAAGTGATTTTATGACATACTTATTAGAAGGGAGTTTTCATTAAAAAAAACAATGGGTCGTTACATTCTTCCCCCCTTAAGAAATTTCTCCCTTGAAATTTTATTTTACATTTTAGACCAAAAACAGATGTGGGTACTTTTACTTCATTGCTTCCTCCAGTTCCCGTGTTTCCTCTTCGTAATTATGGTTTCTCCATAGTACCTTGACCAGATGATTAGTCTTTTTGCATATAACTTTGTCTCTACGATCCAAGATCTTCACTGGATTCTTCTCAAGGGAAAGATCATCCTCCAACTATACCACCTCTGAAGAGAGTACCTGTGAAGGGTCTGCTATGTACTTCCTTAAGAGGGATACATGAAAGACATCATGTGATTTCGACATGGTAGGTGGAAGTTCCAGTCGATAGGCCACAGATCCGACTCAATCAAGGATCTCGAAGGGGCCGATGTACCTGGGACTTAACTTCCTTTCTTCCCAAACCTCATGACCTTCTTCCACGGAGATATGTGTAGAAATACCATGTCTCCAACTTTGAATTCAAGGTATCGTCAACGGTTATGTGCATAACTCTTTTTTCAACATTGGGCTGCCTTGATATGCTGCTAAATGGTTTTCACCTTCTCCACCATTTCTTCGACCATTTCAGGTCCTAGCAGCTTACGCTCGCTGACTTCATCCCAACATGCCGGTGTTCTTCACCTTTTCCCATAAAGGGCTTCATATGGTGCCATTTGGATGCTCGAGTGGAAACTATTATTGTAGGAGAATTAAACCAGTGGAAGATGTTGGTCCCATCCTCCTTTGAATTCCATATAAAACGCTCTCAACATATCTTCCAGTGTCTGAATAGTTCGCTTAGACTGGCCATCAGTTTGAGGATGATAGGCTGTACTAAAGTTTAGTTCAGTGCTCAGAGCATGCTGGAGACTTTTCCAAAACTTTTAGGTGAATCTCGGATCATGGTTAGATAAAATATATAGTGGTAATCCATGCAGCCTTACCACTTCTTTGAGGTAAATCCATTCAAGTTGATCTAATGAGAAGTCCTCTAGAATCGCGATAAAGTGAGTTGTCTTTGTAAGACGATCCAAAAATGACCCATATAGCATTGTTTCCTCTAGATGTCCTTGGAAGTCTAGTGAAAAAGTCCGTGGTAATGTTCTCCCACTTCCATGATGGTATGGGTAGTGGTTGCATCATCCCCTTAGCCTTTTGTCTCTCAGCCTTCACTTGCTGACATACGAGGAACTTTGATGTATATTCAGTAATCTCTCTTTTCATATTGTCCCACCAAAAGTCTTCTCGGAGATCTCGATACATCTTTGTGCTCCCTGGGTGGATAGAGAAGGTCGAGCTATGTGCATCATTCAATAAATCTTTCTTTATCACTGGATCAGATGGTACACATAATCATGTCCTAAATATTACAACTCCTTCCTCATCAATTTTCAAATCAGAGGATTTACCATTTCTAACAACTTCCACCCTTTTCTGAATTTCCACATCTCTTCTTTGAGAATCCTTTATTATCTCCAAGAGGGATGGTTGAAAAATCATTTGCTAAATGATTGATGATGTTACTCCCTTAATGATTCCCATGTCCATCCTTTGAAAATCTAAGATGATCGGATCCTTTTCAATTCTCATCATTGATAAAGATGAAGGATCCTTTCTACTGAGAGCATCTTCCACCTTGTTTGCCTTACTGGGGTGTTAGTGGATTGAGCAGTCATAATCCTTGATGAGCTCTATCTATATTCACAGGAGCATATTAAGCTCTTTCTGTTTGAATATATACTTGAGACTCTTGTGGTCAGTATATATCTCACATTTCTCCCCATAGAGATAATCCTGCCAGATTTTCAATGCAAAGATCACAACTGCTATCTACAGATCATGTGTTGAATAGTTTTGCTCATGTATTTTCATCTTACTTGAGGCATAGGGTATCACATTATAATTTTTCATCAGCACACAACCTAATACCTTCTTAGAAGAATCACTATACAGCACAAAGAGTTCCCCACTGGCAGGGAGTGTGAGTACTGGCGCAATGATAAGCCTCTTTTTCAACTCCTTGAAATAGACTTCACACTCCTGTGTCTATAAAAACTTTACTCCCTTCCATGTCATCTTGGTCATTGGGTTTGAAAATCATGAAAAGTTCATCACGAATAGTCGATAATACCCAGCTAGACCCAAAAGGTTGTGGATCTCCGTTATAGAAGTTGGTATTGGCCACTCTTCAATTGCCTTCATCATGAAAGGGTCCATAGATATCCCTTTGATGGTGATAACATGCCCCAAGAATGATACTTCCTCCATCCAAAACTCACATTTACTGTACTTTGCATACAACTTCTCCTTTCACAAAGCCTTTAACACAGTTTCCAAATGCTCCTCATGTTCCTCCTTGCTCTTGGAGTATATTAGAATATCATCAATACAGACTTCCACAAATTTGTCGAGGTAATCTCTAAAGAATATATTCATTAAATCCATGTGAATTTCTGGAGCTTAGTGAGTCCTAAGGGCATCACTATGAACACATAGAGTCCATACCTCGTTTGAGAGGCAGTCTTGGGAATATCTTCCTTCCTCACCCTTAGTTGGTGATATCCTGACCGAAGGTCCACCTTAGAGAAATAACTTGCCCCATGTAGCTGATCGAACAAGTCATCTATCTATGTAAGGGGATAATTGTTATTTATTGTGATTTTATTGAGCTCACGATAATCAATGAAGAGGCGCATTGATCCATCCTTATTCTTGATGAACAGGACTGAAGCACCCCACGGTGAAGCACTCGGGCGTATAAAACCCTTATCCATATTCGACTGTAACTGCTTCTTCAGCTCTTCTAGCTCTACGGTGTACATTCTGTTAGCTGTCTTTGAGATTGCCAGAGATCCAGAGATAAGTTCAATTGAGTACTCAACCTCTCAATCAGGAGGAAGACCAGGAAATTCTTCAAGGAATACATCAGTGTAATCCCTCACGATGGGCATGTCTTCAAGCATGATTCTATCCTTTGTCCCAATCATTTGAGCTAGATATGATTTCTCAAAAGGAATCAGTATCCAAACACGAGATGAAGATTATAAAGGAGATTCATCTTCCTCCTTACACTTGTAAATAATCATAGGATGCTTTTGGATGTGAAGAGTGATATCCCTTTCCCGGCAGTTGATGTTGGCCTTGTACAAAGATAGCCAATCCATGCCCAAGATAGCATCAAACTCCACTTAAGGAAGTATGACCTGATTTGCTGGGAGGTTTAGTCTACAAACGTTAACTGGGGAGGAGTAATAAACCATGGAAGAAATGATTTTCATATTCACTGTTCTCACATATAAATTTTCCTCCAAATTTTGACGTGGTGTTTGAATAGTTCTACTAAACTTGCAAGATATGAAATAATGCGTAGAACCAAAATCAAATAGTACTTTCTCTATTCTTGAATGAATAATTAGCATACCTGTCACCACCCAGTTTTCCAGCTCCACCTCAGCAGTAGTGATAGCATAAGCCCTTCCTTGTTTCTTTGGAGGTTGTTGTTGATTGCCTCCGACAAACCTCGTCTTAGGGAAATTGTTCTCATAATGCCCAAGCTCCCTACAGTTGTAACACTGCACTGTAGGCTGAGTATTGATCTGAACCTTCCTTTCTTCTTCAACATTAGTAGGATTTTTCATACCCATTCGACTGTTCTTGACCAGATGACCAAACTTTCCACATTTGAAGCAATTCTTGGTTCCCTTCACACAGTTACCAGGATACTTCTTCCCCCAATTTTTTCAAATGTGAAAGTTTGGATTCTTTCCATCATGGGATTTGTTTGATGGAACACCCATGTTGTTTTCCATTTTCTCCTTCTTGTCACTGGGACCATGATACCACTGAGAGTCTCCAATCTCCATTTATATATTGAGGTCTCAATAGACAATGTCCTCATAACTTTCGAAGTCTCGAATCACCAATAATTTTCATAGACTCGGCTCAAGTCTGCTAAAGAAGCGATCCACTTTTCTTTTAGTGTTCATGAAAAAGCCATAGGTTTACCTTGCAAGCCTTTTAAAGTTTTCTTCATACGCCCTGATGGACTCATATTCCTTCTGCTTGAGTCCGAGGAACTCTCTTTTCATCTTAAGATGGAGGGTTCGAGGAAAATATTTGTTGAAAACCATCCTCTTGAATTATAATCAATCTATGGAATCAATTTCTTCTTGGGAATTTGTATTCATGATCAGTGTCCACCACTGATCATCTTCCCCATCAAAATGATAGACCGCCAGCACCACCTTCTCTTCTTCCAAGCACAGGAGGACGGAGAATATCTTTTCAATGGAGTTAATCTATTGTTCTGGAAGGAGGGGATCAGAAGATCCGTTAAACAAGGGAGGCCTTTGAAACAAGAATGATTCCATGAAAACTTTCTCATTCCTTGGAGGAGGAGGATGTTCCACCTGATTCAAGTTATTATTCATAACTCGAACCAGTTGAGTAAGTACTTCCATGACGTTTTGAGCACCGTCTTCTGTCACATCAGGCATATCATTAGGGTAATCATCACATTTCATATCACATTGGTTGTTGTAACGTGTTCTTCTATTTCCCTCCACTAACTATGAAAAAGAACATATAATTAGAGGTCTTTAATACTTAGCTATTGAGCATAAAAAGGGAACCTTGAGCATAAAAGTATAACATTATAAAGAAGTAGTATGTCCAAACTTGTGATTCCTTAGGTTTATATCTAGGTTATCCTCAATATATTTCATAACTTATATTATTATGGTCTTTTTCCATTAATAATGGTTTGTACTAAGCTCATTAATCTACCAAATCATATCCCCCGGGAGTGTCGTAACCAAGAGTGCAGCAAGGCCCATTGTCGTGCACTAGTTCCCGTTCGATTCTAACTCAAAACAGTGTCTTCAGGTTTTACCCCTAGGATATATTTGTGCCAGAGCCACCTCTACCTACCCGTATCCAGACAGGGATTTATTTGCTTGATAAACCACTTACTCAATACTCACCAAAATTTGGGAAGGTTTTCTAATACTTAGTCTCATCCTTAAAATTCTTACTAAGGTGCTCTATTCCTAATCTCCAAAAATAACTAGACCATCCTATGATACCAACTATAGAGACGCTAGACTTTTACACATAACAATACATGATTTTAAGATTAATTATACATCAGAGTACAATCCAAGGATCGTTACGTCTAGTGTTGTTGGAAACTAGGTACATCACATCGATAACATGGGGCTAAAAAATCTCCTTTATTTAATCTCCATAAAGAGATCCTAACTTTCCTTGAGATCTTACATCTGCATAGGGTACCCTGGGGAACACATGAACAAAGGGATGAGCTAAAATGCCCAGTAAGGGAAATAACATAAGAATAAACATTACACACATGAGTTAGGAGGCTTGACATAATGATATTGGAAGCATGAAACATTTGGAATCATAACATATAAACATGGGATCATAAAAACATGGAATAAAATAAGAATGGGATCATATAATCATGAGATTATATAAGCATAGTTTCATAGAGAGGTGGCAGAAACTTTAAACACGACTTTAGTACGAGTCAAGGGTAACCGCCAATCTCGTTTACCATAGTAGCACAAGCCAAGGCTACCCACCCGGACCATTTTCTCATAGTCTTCTCATAAGAAATTAACTTTACCCAGTGCATTGGAGCACTATATGGGCGCACCCATCTAAGCTTATTCATGTATGTGCTTTCCACATAAATAATCTCACATAATCAATCATACATAAACATAAGAGTACCCGAGGAAAGAAATGGGCACACAATCACGTAATGAAGAATAATAAAATGGAATGTAACATACAAGAATCCATAAAAAAATTAATTAAATCATAAATAGACATTAATAATGTATAAAGGAATAAATCATGACAAGAGATAACAAACTAAAGTGATAACATGTAAAAATAGTTTTTTAGGAATCTTTGAGTCAAAATATTTTAGTTCGGTTTAAGAAAACATCAAATATCTCTTAAAACTAAAAGACACATAATATATTTTATAAAACTAGAAGTAAACTAGTATATTTTTCATAATAAAAAAGACTGATTTTATAGATACAAAGGTGACTTAAAACAGATGATAAAGTACACTTGATAATAGGAACGAATTTGGGAAGTTCCATTAAACGAGTTTACTTATCGAGAAGTAATGAGGAGAGAATCACTTAAAAGAATGCATATCCTCGAAAGAGAGTGATGAAAGAGTCTTGATAAATAAACTTTAAACATTTACACTATATTTAGAGTATTCACATGGAAAGATAAGATAACATTGTTTTGGTAGAAAGGTAGATAAGACAACCTGAAAGGAATAAAAGAGGTTCGGGTAGAATTCATTACTGATTATCGGAATGGTATTAAGACTACTTAAGGGGGATTAGTGAGAGAGTAAAGGGAATTATCATCAATTATAAATAAAGAGGCCATTATGGCGGAGGTGTGAAATCATACCCCATAATTAATAATTACACACAACATGTTCCAACACAGTGAAAAATCTTGAATAAGGGTGAAATTGAGAGGTTCCCTGACCTTAGGTCTGTTAGTGTTCTCCACTTGATATTAATGACCTGAAAATTCAAATTAGGGTTATTAATCATTAGTTCTAGAACCTTATCTAAATTTAAGAGATTAATTATAACCTTTTTAAGTTCATTTATACCCATTTTAATTGATTACAACTTTCAATTTCATTGTTCGGGTCCGTTTGTTTCATTTGTTTTAATGATCGGTTCAATTGTATTTAGGTTCAAATAAATTGTATTTTGAAAGTGGTTGTCCAGAATTGAAGTTATATAACATTAATGGAAATCCATTATGTTACATGTTTGAAAAATTTATTTGGTTAATTAGAGTGAAATAGAACCATTTCATTAAACATTAATGATAAAAACTTGAATTAATTTTAACGATTTTTCCCATAATTGACTTGTTTATTATTATTGTTTTATATCATGAGTGCATGGGGATTACAGAAACTTAAATAAGGAATCTAACATATATAATAATCTGGTTCAACCATAACATAAATGTTTTCTTAACCCGAAACAAAATGATAAAAGAATTTGAAAACACATCATCCATGATGTTTGTAATTTGACACATCACGGACGATGTTTTAATTCTAGAATGTGAGGGAGAGGAGGAGAAGCTTGATGCTTGAAATTTTCCATAAACATGATTAGCATCCAAGAATATATGATATTATGGATCTTTCATTCCTTTTGGATAAGGGAATGGGATTATGGTATAAGAAAAGATAGATAATGAAAACAAAACACTTGAAAAAAAGAGGGTTCTTACCCTTTGATCTCCTCTCTTTGAGACTCCTCTTAGGGGATTTTATTTTGGTCTTTTGGAAAGACCAGAAAGACTTGGGCGTGGGGAAGAATCTTGGGAGGATATTTGGGAAGAATTTTGGCTAGGAAAAAGGCTTGAGAGGTGTGAGGGAAAGATGTAAGGATGGGGGTATTTATAGTGAGGGAGGAGAGGGTTTTCCCAATTGTTTAATCAATAGTTTATTAATTTCCCACAAGACAAGGAATAGTGATGATTACCTGACCAAAAAATAGTAAATTAAGCATGTGAATCCGAACCAATTGGGATTACATTATCAGAACATCATCATGACTTCACAATTAATTTATTTTTCTTATTTTGTGAATGATCGTATTTCACTATTCCTCAAAATTTCAAGTATTTCAGAAAAATCCCAAAAATTTATCCTAACCATTTCTCAATGTGTAGAACCCAAAAATGAATTCCATTTTCCAAAAATAATTTTTTAAATATGATTATTTTAATATTTAATTAAAATAATTATTTATTATCAAAAACCAGTTTTAATACATTCATTAACTTATTCTAAAATATAGGTATTTCATACTTTCAACTTCAATATTATTTTCATACTATCATAGGTGAAGTTATTATTCATTAGGGTATATCACTATTCATAAGGGTATTTTACTATTCATGAGGGTAGGCTACTATTCACCATAAATTACATTTTTTTATTGGACTCCAAATAACTTACTGATTACAACCGTGTATGCCATATTTTCTATATTCTAAACACAGAAGTGGAAAACTTATGTTTAAAGGTCACATAGCACTTAGTAGTTCATTGTGTTTGTTTTCAAGTGATTTTATGACATACTTATGAGAAGGGAATTTTCATTAAAAAAAAATTGGTTCGTTACAATGTAGTCCCTTTGAGAGTGCTTGAGGCTTTTCAATTTTTTTCGGTTTGGACTATTATGGGTTTAGTGTGTTTCATTTGGTATTTTCATCAAGGGTACAATGAGTAATTACATCCACATCACTAGATTGTAATAACCTCTAGAGGCCAAGTCTTAGATAGAGTTGTGTTGTCCTTCCGTGAGATTGGAGTGTGATCCACTATCATACCTTGTGGAGTTTGTGGAATCAACATGAAATCCCAAGGTAGGGTGTTGATCCTCTATCCAGTGAGCCACATCGGTAGGGTTTTTATAATCATTGGAATATGATCCCCTGCATAGTTGTTTGATCTAGATTGGATTCGTGGGGTCCCCCAAGAGTTTTGGGCATGACCCCATCTCTATGTATCATAGTCTTCACAGACTAGTGCATTATCTTTGGTCAGATCCCAAATGAGATAGACCTCTTTATCAAGCGTCTCCAATGATATCATAGCTCAAGGAGCGTGTTCTACCAGAACAAGCATGCTTCGAGAAGAATCCTATGGCTGGCAGTTGGTTTTGACTGCTTGATGGCATGGTGTATATCTTGAGTATATATGTTATTCTTATAATATAAGTTATACATTTTTATCTCTTATATTGAGCTGACTATACTTGGTTTTTCATGTTTAGTGTTTTTGGGGTATCCTAGTGAGTATTGTAATACTCATACCAGCATGTGCTTTTCCCGCATGTGTCTTGTATTGTGCATACTAAGACTCTATTGATAGTGTCCTAGGAGGATAGGGAGTGGGTGAAACATAGATAGAGTTGGGGAAACTGAGGTGTTTATTGGGAGTGTACATTGACTTAGTCCTCGCGCTTAAATCAGGTTGGACTTATTCCAGTTTTAGTTAGAATTGTGTATAGAATCTTCATTGTGATATTGTATTTGGCATTTTATTGTTTACAGTACCTTCACTATCATAATATTCCATGGGGTATTAGTTGTATTCATGCATTAAATTCAGTTGTTTTATAATTCAGTATTGTGTGTCATAGAGATGTGTGTGTGTGTGTACAAGTACTTTCGTCTAATGCCTCCCATTTGTAAGATATTACTTCTCGGTGATGGTCACTAAACCCTAGCCTATAGGAAAGAGTGTGGGTAGTCATGGGTTAGACCCTAGTTGCTCGGGTCATGAAAAACCCTTCATTACATAAGATAAAGAATGTGGAAACTCTTTTCTACTGATACACCCTCCAGGCATGGACGTACATGACCCGAGTGTTTGGGAATTCCCAAAGCTACATATAAAATATCCTACCTACGCTGAGCTACAAAGACCCCCTATGTTCTATTATCCTCAAGAGAATCTGGTATGATGTATTTTTAAATTTTTTTAATGATTCATAATATATAAATAATTTAATTAACTTAAATAAATAAATAAATTAAACATCTTAAAATTATCATAGCTAAAAAACTCAAATCATCTGTAAGAAATTATCCTTTTTTGCTCATCCTAGCCCTATTCCATTTTTCATGTCTATCTAGGGGGGATGAAGTGGAATCCTCTACAGAGCATCAAGACTATGCTCTCAGTTTTAAAGAAAATTTAGATGTCAGTTGTTCTTCCAATAACGTATAACCTCCCGGAGATAAAGTATGAGGGTATATATTTATAGATTGGATATCTTGATGATATCTCCTAGATTTTTGTAAGTGAAGAATAAGAAATCATTAATATAAAAAAACTTCTAAATGTTTACATTACACAGACCAAAAATACTTATTGTCTTCTACTTTCATCAAATCTCTTCTATGGGTCTTTATTTATAAAATGATATATATCACATGGGTTATGATGTTTCCTATGCCCATAAATTAAATCTAATGTGAGTGTTGATTTGAAATCCCTCCATCTCCCAACAACCAATGATAAAAATATCCTTCTAACTCCTACAGTGTATGGTATATCATATGTCATATAATAAGAAGATGGATACATATATTACTATAACAATTTAAATAGTTGTAAAAAAATATCAAACAATCTTACCAAAATAGTCTCACACAATTGAGATAATGTCACCTTTTCAACATTTCTCTAATAAAAGATTAAAATTATAACTTTACTTTTATCATGAACTAATATTAAACTCCTATTTTTTTAAATTAGGACCACTTAGAGTATTCTTATCATCAAACTCTACTGGTATCCTATGGTCCTGGTTAAGAGAAACTGATAATTTTGGTAAATGTGTACTGCCATGTTTAGCAACCCATAAACTCTTCTTTGGATTTGTGGGAGTATATGAATATTGTAATGAAGGATTGGGATAACCAAGAGGAGCATGGGGATGTTCATACACAAAGGTACGATTACTCCCATCTATAAAATTATTAGGTTGATTAGTAGTTTGATATGTCATTATCCGACAAATCAATGCAACAAAAACTTAGTACACAAATATAATAATTCAACTCGTACAATATTAATGTAAATAAAAAATGAAAAATTATGAAACAAAATATTAAAATAAATTAAACTAAAAAAATTATTATTTATATTTTTTATACTTATCTAAAATTCTAACAACTATAATTATATATGAAATTCCATGTAAGTGAATGAAAAGAAATCCAAAAATGGTGTGTGAATATTAAAAATGGTCCAACCTAATAAATCATTTTCTTACACAAAAAAGAATATTTTTTCAATATACCTTTATTAAATATTTTTTTATATTAAAAAAATAGATTTAAAATAATTATATTTAAATAAAATCAATAAAGAGATAAGTTATGTAAGGGTAATCATGGTAAACTAGAAAACACTAACCTAATATAAACAAGAATTTTAACTTATTAGTTTTAATAATGAAAATACAATTTACTCATCTAAAAGTTTATAAAATTTATAAAATTAAAAGAGAAATAAAAATATGTTACAAGTAATATTAGGAATTTACAGAATGATTTTCCCCAAATTATTTTTTGTATGATCGTTACTAATAGAACAAACCATGTTAACGATGTGCTCATCATTATTATCAGTTAATATTTCCATGGAATTAGGGATTTCATATAAATTAACATCTTATTCATGTTTATCCTTACCAACATGATTTTTTTCATTGTAAAACAATTTACCACTGTATATTGGATTGATAAATTACATATAAAATTTGATTTTCATATGATTCCATAAGAAAATGACCAACTGTGTATTCCAATATATTCATATTAATATGTGTTATTCCTAATTCATCATGTATGGAACTTTTTTTTATTGATAAACCATTTTTAGTTAAACAATAGAAATTTAAATTTAATGTAATAAATCAGCCATGTTCATTCAATGACTCCATAATATGCACTTGATGCGTAAATTGGGTCTTTCTCTTTAGAACTCAAAAAATTCATTGCTTCTCTGAACACTAATACACTATTATTCTGATCTGCACTTCAATTGTCCTGATCATTTATATGAAATGTATATCCATTAATATCATACCCATACCATGTTATCAAATTTAAACTTATACCACCACTAACTATTTTAGTGTTTCTGATGCATCAAATATACCAAAAATGTTATATTTAAACAATGGATTTTTTTGTTATGCTCTTTCAAAATATACATATCAATCATATTTAGATTACATTGTTTCAACACATTAATGTGAATTGTTATATGTGGTTCAAAATCATCTATGTTATTCAAGATGTAAAAATGTACCTTCATTATCTGTTCACCTAAAAAAGATTTGAATTTCAAGACAGGGATCCCCTTTCCCCCATAATTAACTCATTTATGGAGAGATGGAGTCAAACCAAGGTGCTCCACCATAGACAAGTAGCTTGCAAAGACCCCACAACCTCCTCATAAATATAATTTTCAACAATGGAGTCCTTAGTCCGATATGGATTTTTATCATACCCCTTTAATATATTCATATACCTTTCCAAAGGATACATCCAACATAGATAAAAATGTCGGAATATCTATATTTCTTGAACCAAATAAACCATTAAATTCACCATTATATCAAAAACCAGAGGGAGGAAAATTCATTTCTAATTAAAAAATATTAAAATTTCTTCAATTTCCAAAATGTTCAAATAATTATGATCAATCACCATATTAAAAATTGAATTGATAAAATAACAAAACTTCATGATAGTGTTTCTCACATGGATGCACAGTATTCTTCGTAATGAAACTGGTAAAGTTGTCACATTAGGACATGAAAATCATGATATTTCATACATGTAAACATAAAATCCTTTAAAGAAAAAAATTACTTTACATTTGAAGAATAACCTTATGGAAAATTGATATCATGAAGACACTGAAGAAAGACTATTTTCTCCCTCTTGGATAATGTATTACAAGATGAGGGAAGAAATGTTCACCTTCCATTAGAAGTTGGAGCTAACTCCAAAAGTATTCCCATTACAAGAATGTCCAATCTTACATTCAACCCCTCTTTAGTACTTCCTTTAATATCTGAAAATGTTCCAATCAAGCAGTTATAGATATTCTTCTCCACACATTACATTAATGTTATGTTTCACCTCATGATATCTCTAACATGGCTACTCATAAAATATTGACTGTTTCTTATAAATATTACAATCATTACCAGATTTATGTTTCTCTCCCAATGTCACATCAAGGTTTTTCACCCTATCAAAATTATTTTCATTGGATAAATGTATTTCAGCAATATCGAATTCTTATTATCCATTTAGTACTTTTTTCTAATCTTCTATAAGAGTGATCCATATACAAAAACTTTTGATGACTCATGTAAACTATTTTTCTCCCATAATACAGTTGATAGTATGAAGTCTATAAGGCCCCAACCTTAAAATTTTCATAATCTTAACTTATGTAAATAATTTTACATTGAGGATCTCTTAAGGTTTAGATTTTTAGACAATTAGGTCAAAACTATTACATTAGATCTAAAAAATTACAAAGTAGAAAATTCTACTCAATCAATTTTTTTTTTCACAATAATAAATCTACTTAAATAAAACAATAATTATTTTCATGATATAAATATTCTTGAATTATTCATTTATCTTCCCCTTCATTATACCCCATGAAAAACATTTCAAAAACTTGTGATGAGAAAAAAAAGCTCAGTAAGCGTTATAAAATAAGAAAAGAAAACATTAGTCCATAAATACATAAATATAAATGAAATCATACTTTTCACTCATAAAATATAAGATCTTTAAAATACCCCATGAAATAATAATATTTATCAATAACACATAGAAATCATAAATCTTAAAGGTAACTTGTGGAATCCATAACATACTTACGTTTTAGCTTTCACAACTATATAGGGAGTTACGTTTGGAATACCCATCATATAATATTCCCCAAATCTCTTAGTAGAAACACTAAAATTTACCTCCGTTATATTACCCAATAAAATAGAGATATATCTAGCGCTCAGCATCCATAGGTTTATTATAGAACCACCAGAATACATAAGAAATTCTCAACAACCATAACATAATCATAACACATAAAACAAGCATAAATTGTAGATAACATTTCTACAGTGTAATCATAATATATCATTTTAATCTATTGACATAATCAATGATATCTCAAAATAATTTTGAATAAAAAAATAAATAAATAGGTATATTTTATTTATTTTACATTTAAAAACATTACGGATTTTTATGTAAGTCAAATATCAAATAACACTCACGGTAGTAGAAAGGTCATTGTCGCCGCGTACATTAAAAATAAACAGTCATTTTTGTAATTGAGTAAAACAAATAATAGAAAAAGATTAATTTTGAAAACATTTGAATCAAATTAAAATAAAAATGGTATAATAATATACCATATAAAATAATGTGGTGTATAACATCAAAATATGTCTCAATGAAAGGAGATTGAGATGAAGTCCCTTACCTTGAGTCCGACTTTTATCATTCGTTCATTATCTCCCTGAATAATAAACATAAATTAATTTATAATTATATAAGAGAATTTTTCAAGTTTATTATTCCTTTTATATCACTTATTACCATGTTATAATAATTATTAAATTATTTGAGTTCATATTGCTCTTTTTTTCGATATTCAGTTCCTACGTCAAAAATGACCTTGCTTGGATGTAAATTGTCCATGAAGTCAAAAGTCCATAATCTTCAAAATATTATTCATGATTTATATATAACATATATAACATATATCCAATATATATATATATTTATATATAATATTACATAACATTATGTGATAATAAATTAATCACACGATTCATGGAGACGGTAGGCCGTACGTATGAATGAACACTACTTTCATTTTTTTGTCATCTTAAAGGAATGAAAACTGAATGATACATAGGTACTTTATAATTAAAATATAATATAAATGTTATATATGTTACATATTTTCATTAATTCCATCCATTATATGCTCAATGTATGGCATGAATGAGTTATATCACTTTGAGGGGACGGTAGTTTGCATTTCCTCAAATAAAATTATCGTATTTACACATTATGGAATGAATAAAGGTATGTTGTAAATAAAAATTCTAGAAGAAAAGGAACAATATAAATATGATATATATAAAATATAAATACAATTCTATCATAATTTTCATCATTATAGGTGGTAGGGGAAAATTGAACAATCATCCTTCCGTGATGTAGTAGTTCGCCGTCCACAGAAATAGTAAGTTCTTATTCATTAGATAGAGGTCTGTGTAAGTGTTGTTCAAATAATTCACATAAAAAAATCATAAAATATTTATCATAATATTGTTTTTATCTAATCAATCAATAATAATAGCAAATATATTGGAGAATAAAAATAAAAGAAAATAACTTGAGAGAAGACGTTACCTCTAAATCAGGCAACTTCTTTTGATTTGAGCCAAAAGGCATTCTCGAATTGCTTTCTACCCAATGTAAAACTTCTATTAGTAAGGTAGAGATTCTAGTAAAGGTTTTGGATAGAGTTTTTTCAAACTCAAAAGCTTTGGAAGTGGGAGATAATGAGAATAAAAGTTCCCTTTTATAGAAGAGGGTAGGGGCACTTTAGGAAAGTCCTGAAATATTAATTTATTATAAATTAATATTTGATTAAAAATTGTCCAGAAATAATTTAATTCAAATATAATATGGTTTTTGTTAGAATAGATATCAACAAATTATTTTTATAAAAGTTTTACATATTGTTTTATCCATATCTTTTTGGTTTAACCCTTATTTTACCCTTTTAATCTTATAGTAATATCTTGTTATTTAATTGTTGTGGGTTACTGTAATTAGAATATTAGGAAGAAAGACCCACAATAAAGTCATTAATGATATATTTGGACGTATATTAACCATTTGTAAGAATATTATATTTTTAATAATTTCATATATTTTAATAAACTATTTAATATTTTAAGTTATGAATTATGTCAATTTTAGAAACTATTCATATTTGAATTTTTTAAAAATTCATAGAAAATTTATTCCTTCTAAAAAAGGAATTAAATCAAATATAATATGTCAATATCATCAAGAAAATTCATGTATGGAATCAAGATATTCAAATTAAATTTATTTTAATCTTTATAATATCATTTATTTGAATACATTATTAATGAAGGAATCGCTGCATCATCAATGTGTCAAAATTAAATTTATTTATTTAATCTATAAAAACTATAAATAAAATATCATGATTCATTAAATCGTTTCAGATTTCTAATTAATATTTATTGTCAAATAGATAACTTATATAACACCATATAAAAATTGTGTAGTAAAAAGATACATGTTTATTTTATTATTCTCTTTACTTTAAATTAATTATTATACATTGTCATTATCACTCCCAAGTGGATCCATGGGGTCCCAAAATCGACTCAAGGATTCAGAGGGTCGAATATATCTCATACGATAGGACTAGGACTTGTGTTATTGTAGATTGATAATATTATAATATTATTTTTACCCTTATTTACCAGATTTACCTTTTAACCATGGTAATTAAAATAATTACTGAAGTTACTATTCATAATGTCTAAAAAAAACTACTTATTTACACAATTTGGATCTTCTAATTCCAAATATGAAATCAATTTTTCCAAATTCAAAACATATAATTTTTAGATTTTAATTTAAAATTAAATCATGTTGTCAAAACCAAAAAGTGTGTTTTTAAGAATTAAAATATATCAAATGATTGACATGTTTTCATGTCAAATTAAAATGTTAAATTACTTCTAAAGACCATAATTGGATTAAATGATAAAAATATAATCTAATTAAATGTTAAAACCAATTTTAAAGACAATCCAACAATATAAATAAATTAAATCAAAAGGTAGTTTTGACATAAAAATATTAGAGTCTTTCATGCTTAAAATTGGATTAATTCTCATTTTAATCCTCTATTATTCTTTAGATAAATGTAAAAACATATAAGAAATATTTAAAATCAGAATAGGGTTAATTCTGTTTATTCCGGCCTATATAGTGAATATGTGTTAACTACCATTTAAAATAATAATTTTATTATGGTATTATTTTCCGGTATAACTCAACATTGTGTGCAACATAAGATTTCAGAGAAACCAGTTATTGCATGCCAAGTGCGCTATCGGACAAAGAGTCCCATTAATATAAAATTAATATATTATTCATAAATATTAATAGGAAAGAAAAAGTATTATTCTATAAATACCTATGTTGTTACATCATTCCCCCTTTGGGGTATTGCATCCTCACAATTCTATTCACTTATCAAATAAGTGGGGGTATTTATCCCTCATAGAATTTTTATATTCACTTGTTTCCTGTTCAACCATATGGTTTTTCCAAAAAAGATTTAATTGATGAATTAATTTATTCTGAAACACTTTCTCTCTGTGGTTATGAATCTGGATTAGTTTTTACTCATAAGAACTATTCTCTTCTAACTGAACCACCTCTGAACTGATAACATGTGATGGATCTGGTATATACTTTCTCAATATTGAAACCTGACAAAAATTGTCAAACTTGGATAAAATTGGAGGTAAATATACTCTATAGGCAATTTATCCAACTTTCTCTAAGATTTCATAAGGTCCAATAAACCTCAGACTCAACATTCCCTTTTTTCCAAAACACATCACACTTTTCCATGGAGAAAAATTGAGAAAGACATGATCACCTACCTCCAGTTATCCGTATATCCTTTTTACCTACTATGAACTCTTATGATGTGATTCTGAATCAACTGAACTTTTTCTACCATCTCTTTTACCAATTCTAGTCCCATCAACTTCATTTCACTTACATCATCCCAAAAAGTTATAGTTCAACACCTTTTTCCATATAATTATTCAAATAGTTCCATCTGTTTACTGGAATGAAATCTGTTATTATAAGAAAAATCAACTAATGGAAGATGATGGTCTCGACTTCCCTAATAACCTAGTGAACAAGAAAATAGAATTTCTTCCGATGTATTAATTGTTCATTCTGACTACCCATCTCATTGTAGATGAAAAGTTTTCCTAAAATTTAATTTAGAACCCAATGAATTCTGAAGGCCCTTCAAAAATGTAGAAGTGAACCTAAGATCATGATCAAATACAATGGAGAGTAAAACTCCATATAAACTCACTATCTCTTTAATATACAATTGAAATGGTTGATCTAGAGATAGAGTATCTCGAATAGGAATAAAATGAGATGATTTTGTCAATTGAACAGTAATAACCCAATTTGCATTATTACCATGAGATGTTTTTGGTAATCCCAATATGAAATCCATGGACAAATTTTACCATTTCCACTCTAGAATTGAAAAAGGATGAATCATCCCTTTTAGTAACTTACATTTTTATTTAACCTTCTGACAAGTCAAACACTTCACAGTAAATTCAACACCATCTCTTTTCATTCTATCTAACCAGTAATACATATGATGATATCTATACATTTTAGTACTGCTAGGATGAACTGAAAACGGAGAACTATGAGACTCATATAACAACTCTTTCTTCAACTCTGAATCACAAGGCACACATAATATCTTTTCAAACCTCAAAACATAGTCTTTATCAATGTTAAATTTAGGTAACTTACTATTCTAAACTAATTCTATCTTTTTCTACAACTCACTGTCCTCCTTCTATTCTTTCATTATTCGGTCTGATAGAAATGATTTCACTACCACCTAAAATAAAAAAGTGGAAATTCCTTCACCAACAACGTCTAATCCAAAATTCATCACATCAAAAACCAAAGGATCCCATTCTGAACATAACATGGTTAATGTAGCATTACTCTTTCGACTCAAAGAATCCACCACTTGATTTGCCTTTCCTAGATGGTAATGAATCATGCAATAATAATCCTCGATTAATTTTAGCCATCTCTTATTTCTGATGTTTAATTCCTTCTAAGTGAAAATATACTTATAAATTTTATGGTCTGTATATATTTCACATTTTATTCTATACAGATAATGCCTCCAAATTTTTAAATAAAAAACAACAATAGTTAATTCCAAATCATGTATAGTGTAATTTAACTCCTGAGTTTGCAACTGATGTGAAGCATATGAAATTGCCCGACCATTCTTCATTAGTACACAACCACATCCTTTCAACAAAGCATTAATACAGATAAAAAATTCACTACTCCTTGAAGGTTGTTCTAAAACTTTATCATTCACCAATATTCTTTTCAATTCTTGAAAAAATTCATCACCTTCCTTTGTCCAGATGAACTTAACACTTTTTCGAGTAAACATTGTTAATGTAATAGATAACCATGAAAATTTTTCAACAAAACTCTAGTAATAACAGGATAAACTAAGAAAACTACAAATCATAATTATATTTATGGGTCTTGTCTATTCTTAAACAACTTTTGTTTTAGTAGGGTAAATATTTATTCCATTTTTAGTAACAATGTGACCAAGGAATGAACTTTTTTGTAATAAAAAATCACACATGCTGAATTTACCATACATTTTATTTTCTTTTATGGTATTCAAGACAACCATTAAATGAATTTAATAATCCTCTTTAATTTTAGAATATATCAAAATATGATCAATAAACACAACCACAAACTTATCCAAGAACACACAAGAAATTTCTATTCATAGGATCCATGAATACAACAGGTGTATTCATAAACCCAAAATTCATAACTAGACATTCATAATAGCCATATCTTGTACGAAACATGGTCTTTAGAATGCCTGTTTCCTTTACTTTCAACTGATGTTACCCTGACCTCAAGTCAATCTTTGTAAAATACTAATATCTCTAGAGCTGATAAAAAAAATCATCGATATGGATATTTGTTCCTAACAGTTTTGTTATTCAAGGATCCATAATTAATGCAAAGTCTCATTGAACCATATTTCTTTTTAATAAAAAAATAGGATCACCCCATGGTGATCTTCCGGGTCGAATGAAACCATTATCTAATAACTCCTAAAATTACTTATTCAACTCTAAAAGTTCAATTTGATACATTCTATAAGGGGGCTTTGAAATTGTCTTAGCATCACAAACCAAGTCAACAGTAAATTCAGCTTCTCGATTAAGAATTATACCAGTAAACTCATCAGAGAAAAAGTCAAGATACTCATTTACCGCTGGAACATCATTAATCTGAATTGTTCATTTGTTTTCAACAATATGTTCAAGGTAAGATTTATTTATATATTTTACTAGTTTCCCAAGTTCTTGATATGTTATCAAAATTAAGGGTTATTTATTGTACACAAATTCAAATTATTTATGAAAATAAACCGCTTTATATTTGTAGTAAATCTTAGAAGGATAAACAAAAAGCCAATCCATACCCAAAATAATATCAAACTCTGCTAGACACAAAACAATATGGTTTCCTAGTTGATTCTTTCCACACACAAGGACAAGAAAGTTCTTATAATATATTTTTGACTCAACATTTCCTCCAAAATATTTTACCACATGTTCAGGATTCATATATTTAGATAGAATTCCAAATTTACTAGAAAATTTCTAAAAAATGAATAAATGTGTAGACCTGAAATCAAACAACACATTGGCATAATTTGAGTAAACCAACAGTGTATCTGATACTACTTCATTTGATGGACCAACATCTTTGAAACTAGTTGGAAAGGATTTCACAACCCCTTTCTGTTTGAATACTTGCTGCTTTCCATCATTTGAGTACCTTTTCAGACACTCATTTTCATAATGAACCATTTCATTTCACTTAAAATATTTTACTTACTTTAAATTATATTTTGTCTTACCACTACCTTGATATTTTTTAGTGTAATTGCGAGCCTTATGTCCCATTTTACCACATCGGAAGCACTTACCTGAATTCAAAAGTCATTCCCCAGTGTGATTTTTACCACAATTTTCACAAACTATAAACTTAATTTTCTTACCATAAGACTTTTTTAAAGAGTTCTTACCTTTAGTCTTTCTCCTCGACATCTTATTCTATTGTTTTTCATAGAACACCTTTTCATCGACAAAATCCATTTCCACCTTCTCTGCACAATGAAATTTTTTTTCATAACTTTTGAACTCACAATAAGATAATTCCCTTTGATATGTTGGTTTTAATCCAGAGTAAAAATGATTGATTTTACTATCAGGATCCCATATAAAATTTTGAGCATACATTAAAAGTAGAGTGAATTTTTCTTCATAAATATCCACTGATTCATCTTCCTATATCAATTAAAAGAACTGTTTTTCCATCCTATGTTGTACTACCTTAGGAAAATATTTCTCAAGAAACATACCTTTGAATTAATACTAATCAAGAGCATCAATATCATCATTCTCCCTGATTTTTTTAACCATCAAACACCACTGCTCAACTTCACCTTCAAAATGGTAAAGAACAAGACTATCCATTTGATGCCCCATGACATCAAATTTTTTTTTCTAGTGATTTAATCCATCCTTCAGATAGTACATGGTCAGATGATCCTCTGAATAATAGAGAATGTTGTCTCATGAAATTCTCCACTACCAACATGTTCCTTTGTGGTGGATCAAGCTGATCTCATTCATGGATACCACAACCATTTATATCTGGAGACAACTGTTTTATCACTTGAACAAACTATTCAGTTCGGATTCTGACCATTTCTAGTTGCTGATTTAGTAGGTTGTTTTCCTCTTAATGTCATCCCATTATAGCTTCCTTGTTTCCTATGTGGAAAACCATTCAAAATGTAGACATATCTTAGACAAAGAAACATGGTAATATTCAAATACCACATCATTTCAATTTGACCCTAAATTAAAATAAGATATGGATATTTATATAAAAATATCATAACTCTTAAAGTTGTCAAATCCAACCTATGATACCAACTATAAGGCCCCATAATTAAACATTACATAAGCTTGAGTTACGTTATAAATTTTACATTGAGGATATTTTTAGGTTTAGTGGTTTATATAATTAGGTCATAACTATTACATTACATCTCAAAAGTTACAAAGTAGAGACTTATACTCTATACAATTTTTTTCACAATAATATAACTCCTTAAATAAAAAAACAATAATATTATTGATATAAATATTTTAAAATTATTCATTTCTCTTAACCTTACTTATACCCAGTGAATATTTTTTTGAAAAAAATGGTATGAGCATAAAATGTTTAGTAAGGATTATAAAATAAGGAAAAAAATTAGTCCATAAATACATAAAAATCAATGAATCTTAATTTGAACTCATAAAACATAAGATCCTTAACATACCTCATGAAATAATAAGATTTATGAATAACACATAGAAATCATAAATCATAAAGTTAATTTATGGCATCCAAAACATACTTATATTGTAGCTTTCACAACTACATAGGGAGTTACATTTGGAATACTTATCACAGTATATTCCATAAATCTCATAAGGGAAACATTAAAATTTACCTCAGTCACGTTACCCAATACATTGGGGAGCTATTTAGAAAACACCTAACCTAGGTTTATCATGGAACCATCTGGGGAACCCATGGATTACTCTCCACAATAAGTTAATAAGGCTAAAAAATATTCTTCACATTTGGATAATGAATATTCTTACATGGGATCGAGACCTTATTGAGATCAGAAAGGAGGTTGAATGTGTAGAGAATTACCAGGAATAGAAGTGGGATGAGTCTCTATTTAATGAGTTAGAAAGAAAAACGGATCAGCTCATTAATATTATTTGGAGATAAGAATGGATGGCCAAAGAATAATCTAGAGTCAGATGTCTTTGTGAGGGGGATCGTAAGTCCATATTTTTAACGCATGCATTAGAGAGCGTGGTCGTGTTCAGAGGCCCAACATTCTAATGGAATATGAAACATACTCTAATGATTTCAATGAGGTAGGGGCCACGGTTAATGAAGCTATCAAATATTTACTGGTGGATGCCAATATTGGTATTGTTGGTGGTATCCAAGGTGTGATGCTGAGTTTTTTGAGGGTATACCATGTAGTGTTTAGGAGAATATTATTAGGGGATTGAGGAGGACTCTGGATGAAGCTGATGTACGTGAGGTGATATAGAATTTGAACACAGATAGTGCACCCGGGCTCTATGGCTTCCTGATATATTTTTACAGGGCGTCTTGGGATCTTATTAAAGGGGGTCTTATGAGTGCTATCCAAGGTTTCTTTCAGGGTGGGGATTTGTTGCATATTGCCTGTACAAAAAAGATGGTACTTATTACTATGGTTTGTCACCCACGATACATTGTTCGGTGTTGACCCATAAGTATGTGCAATATACCATATAATTATTTGGCAACTATATTCAACAAAAGAATGGCTATTCATTTGGACACATGGATAGCTTCTGAACAGCATAGTTTCATTAAAGGGTGGTCAATTTAGGGTGCGATATGTGTTTTCTAAGATATGGTAAGTGGCATCAATAAAACGTATTTCAAGAAAAAGTTGGTTGTTAAACAAGACATGAGTAAGGCCTATGATATGGTCGAATGGGGTTTTGTCCTAAGAGTCTGGGATTGCATGGGGTTCTTTAATTGGACTATTTCTCTTCTTTTCCATTGCTTCAGCTCGACTTGGATTTCAACTTCATTTCTAAGTAATCAGTTTGGGTTGTTCAAGGCTTGTCATGGTCTCAAGAAAGGGGACCCTTTTTACCCTACTCTTTTCATTCTCTCTCAACAATTCTCCCAGTTCCTATATTAACTAGTGCTTCAACACAGGTAAAATACCCTCTATCATAACATGCATGCCACAAGGGATATCTCACAAATGATATTCACAAATGAAAAAATTGTTTTTATCAATGGTAGTATAAGGTCAGTGTTGGGGCTAAACGAGATTTTATGGGAATACTGAAAGTGTAGTGGGAAATTGGTGAACAAAGAGAAAAGTATTTTTTATACAACAAAAAATATCTTAGTATGGAGGGAGAGGGATTTATGGGTAAGAATGTGTATGAAAAGAGGATCCTTTTCCATCGAGTATCTCAGGGAACCTATTAGTCCTTCTTATCTTAGGATTCATCATTTTGATAAGTTCAAAAGAAAAATCATGGGGTGTATCTACAGCTGGAAAATAGATTCTTATCTTTTAGAGGACACCTTACACTAGTGAACAATGTTTTGGTTTCAATTACATTGCACATTCTTTCCATTGTAAAGGTGATGAAGAGTGTAATTATCAAAATGGAGAGGATTATGGTGTCCTTCATATGGGATGGGCAGATGGAAGTTAGGCATCATTGGGCATCGAGGAAACATCTTGCAAAACCTCTCTCAGAATAGGGCATTAATCTGAGGAGTGTCCCCTACACCATGAAATAGATTCAAGACAATATTGCATGGGAGGATATGGAGGGATGATCTCCTTGGGAAAAAACAATGCCAAATATTTTTGACATGAATGCGAGTGATTAGAGAACAAAACCCTCAAGGATATAGTACTTGGTTCATCCATACATGGAGAACCTGCAGCACCACTCTCGGTGGGTTTTTAGAAGAGGGAGTATCAATTTTTGGAAGAGATATTGGGGGATGGGTAAGCTATGGCTCCTAGGCTGCCCTACCCCAGACCTGTCTTTTAAGGAGGAAATTAGCCATCCCAGATTCATTCAGTCCATTCTGGATGGCATACAACTCCCCATTTTCAACAGAATTGTTACTACTGATGATCCTGATAGATTCATTTTCATGGTATTTATGTCGGGTGTATTCTCCTTCGAAAACAATTTATGTGTGACAAGGTACTTGTTGAATGATGATCTGTGGGGAGTGACTCTGTGGTGCAATGAGATTCCCTAAAAATTTAATATTCTATTGTGGCATGTTAGCAATAAATCCCTACCCACTGATGATAATTTTCAATGCATGGGAGTGAACTTTGATTATAGGTATTGGTGGTGAAGGTCCTTTAACCATGAAACAGTGGGGCACCTATTTTATGAAACTAAATGGGAAAAAAGTATATGGAAGGATTTTGGTGACTTTCTCATATGGGATGGGTATGACGGGGTGTAGTAAAATTTCCTCAATTCATGGTTTAGAGGAGCTGGTTCGCATGGGGCCGAGGGGAAATCTTGGTAGTTCATCCTCATTATGGGATGATGGGGTTTATGGAAGGCCAGAAATGAGGCTCCCCACAACAATGTAAGAGGATATCAGGATAGTATAATTTTTGAAATTAAAGACATGTTTTTGGATCTGGTCAAATTCAGTCATGACTTTCATTCGATGCCATAAATGAATTCTATAATTCCGAGCCTCTCAGGTGACAACCAAGAAGGTATTATAGATAAGGGACGCTGGGTAAAACGGTGGCATCCTAGACATTAGTTCAAACTAAATACAGATGGGTCTCTACTAAGGGGGGAGATGTGAGAGGGAGGTGTTTGTTGAAACTTGGAGGGGTCATTAATTGTATCATTCATGCCCACATACAAGAGATGTGATATACATCCAATAGAAGCTTGGGATATGGTTGAGGGTATATAGATATGCAATCAAAGAAAAATTGTGTTGATGATGGTGGAGACAGACTCCCTGATTCTTTATAAATAACTGCTTGGATATGGATGCAATCCCTGGAATACTGAATACATCATCTGGAAATGTAAAATCTTTATGGTCAATCATATTAAGGTCTCTCACACATGGCGGGAGGGTAAAATGGTGGAATATTTTTTGGTGTCAAAGGAAAATTCAAATCAAATTATGTCATCCTTCATTAACTTGGTTTCTTTTCATAGTGAAGGGATAAAGATTGTTGTTAATGATACGATGATCCTGAATTAATTTAGACCACTATGGTGTGTTTTTTGGTATCCTTGTACTGTGCCTTATTCAAAATCAATAAAAATGTTAACCTTTGTTAAAAAAAATACTCACGACTGCAGAAAGGTCATTTTCACCATGTACGTTAAAAAGAAACATTCCTTTTTTATTTAGTAAAATAATCAATAGAAAATGATTCATTTTAAAAATATCTGAATTAAATTAAAATAAAAAGGGTAAAATTATACACTGTATGAAATAAGGTGCTGTATAACATCAAAGTATGCCTCAATGAAAGGAGATTGAGATGAAGTCCCTTACCTTGAGTCTGACCTGTCTCATTCATTCCTTATATCCCTAAATAATAAAATTAAGTTAATTTATACTTGATTAAGAACCTTTTTCAAGTGTATTATTAGTTTTATATAACTTTTTACCATGTTATAAAAATTAGTTAATTATTTGAGTTCATATTGGTCATTTTGTTGATATTCAGTTCTTGAGTCGAAAATGAACTTGTTTTGATGTAAATTTTCCATGTAGTCAAACATCCATAATCTCTATAATATTATTCATGATTTAAATAACTTATATATCCATTATATATATGTATTTATAATAGCCCATACCATTTGTAGATAATAAATTAAACACACCATTCATGGAGATAGTAGGCCGTACATACGCATGAAGAATACTTTTTTTTCTTTTTCATATTAAAGGAATGAAAAATAAATAAAACATAGGTATGCTATAATTAAAACATGCATCAATGTTATATATGTTACATAATCTCATTAATTGAATCCTTTATACCTTCTATGTATGGAATGAACGATTCATATCACTTTGATGGGACGTTGGTCTACATGTCCTGGAATAAAATTATTGTATTTACACATTATGGAAAGCATAAAGGTATGATATAAATAAAAAATACAGAAGAATAAAAAAATAGAAATCTCATATATATTATATATAAATATAGTTCCATCATAATGGGCACCATGAGAGGTGTTAGGGTAAATTTGAACAATCATCATTTCGTGAGGCAGTAGTTCGTCGTCCACAGAAACAGTATGTTCATATCCATTAGATGGAGATGTGTGTAAGTGATGTTCTAATAATTCTCATAGAAACATAATAGTATATTAAGGATTATTTTATTGTTATTTAATCAAAGAATAAGATGAGAGTAGGAAGTGGAGAATAAAAATAAAACCAAATAACTTGAGAGAAGACATTATCTCTAAATCGGATAAATTCTTTTGATTTGAGCCAAAAGGGTTTCTTGAATTTCCTTCTACTCAAGGTAAGGCCTCTAGGAGTAAGAGAGGAATTCTAGGAAGAATATTGGACAGAGTTTTTATGATCTCAAAAGCATTTAATGTGTGATATAAAGATAAGAATAAGTGTCCTTTTTTAGAAGAGGTGAGAGGCACTTTAGGAAAGTCTTGAAATATTAATTTATTACAAATTAAATTTCAAATAAAAATGGGCCAAAACACATTTAATTATAATATAAGATGATTTTGGTTATAATATACATTATAAAATAATATTTAGAGAATGTTTACATATTTTTTTATCCTTATCATCCTGGTTTAACGCTTATTTTACCCTTTTTAATCTTATAGTAATATCTTTTTATTTACACATTGTGGGTTAATATAATTACCATATCATGCCAAATGACCCACAATAAATTAATTAATGATATATTTGGACTCATCATAACCATTTGGCATAATATTATATTTTTATGAATTTAATACCATTTAATAAAATATTAAATATTTTATGTTAGGAATAATGTCAATTTTGGAGACTATTCATACCTGACTTTTTTACAAATTCATAACAACTCAACCCATTTTAAACAAAGGAATTAACCCAAATATAATATGAAAATATAAATCAGAAATTTTTTTGATGGAATCAAAATATTCAAATTACATTTATTTTATTATTTATAGTATCATTTATTTTATCCTTTATTAACGAAGAAATTGCTCCATCATCATTGTGTGATTATTAAATTTATTTATTTAATGTCTAAAAATTATAAATAAAATAGCATGATGTAGTAAGTATTTTTAAATTTATAATAAATATTTATAGTTTATAAATCACTTATATTACCTCATATATAAAAAATTTAGTTAAAAATGCATGTTAATGTTATTTTTCTATTTACTTTAAATTATTTATTGTAAAATGTCATTATCACTCCCAAGTGGATAAATGGGGTGCCGAAATCAACCCAAGGATACAAATGGTAAGAAATATCTCATAAAATAGTGTTAGGATATGTGTTATGGTAGTTTAATATGATTATAATATTATTTTTTACCCTTATTTACCAGATTTACCCTTTAACCATGGTAAATAAAATAATTACTGAAGTTAATATTAATATTGCCTAAAAATAAAAGGCACTTATTTAAAAAATTTGGATCTTATTATTCCAAATATGGAATAAAATCTTCAAAATTTAAAACATAGAATTTGAAGAAACCAATTTAAAATTTATTTCTGTTTTCAAAACCAAAAAGTGTGTTTTAAAAAGTAAAATCTATCAAAAACTAGACATGTGTTCACATCCAATTCAAATGTGAAATTACTTAAAATGAACACAATTGGATTAAATTATAAATACATAATCCAATTACTCTTTAAAAATAATTAAATGAAAAATATTACTAAATAAATAAATTAGATGAAAATGTAGTTTTGACTTAAAATGCTGTATTTTTCACTATTCATTAAAAAATGAACTTTATCAAAAAATTACCAAAACTTTATCCAAATAAAATAATGATGTCCCTCTTATATAGAAGAAGTTTATTTTGTCAAATATATTATATAAAAGTGAAAAAAATAAATTTAAAAAGGGTTCCCCATCAAAAGGTCGTAGAACGGCCTTTTAAAAATATTAAAGTATTTCATGCTTATAATTAGATTAATTTTCATTTTAAGACTCTAATATTCATTGTATAAATGTAAAATCATTTAAAAAACATAAAAAATCCTAATATAGTAAATTCTATTTATTCCTATCTATTCAATGGCTAGGCATTAACTACCTTTTAAAATAATAATAATATTTTTGTATTATTTTTCAGTATAACTCAATTTGTGTGCAATGTAAGATTTTAGAGAAACCCTATGTTGTATGTTTACTAGGATATCAAGGAAAGAGTACATTTAACATAAAATTATTATATTATTGAAAAACAATAATAGAAGAGAAAAGTTATTATTCTCTAAATACATGGGTTGTTAATGTGTTGGTTGTTCACAAATTAGACACACTTTATGCCACTTAACACTATATCCTGAAAAATTTCCCTATTATAGGAAGTCATTTATTGTGAACATAATAATTTAATGGAATTGAAAATATTCCATTTTATTAGAATCAAACACCCCAATACCATCCTCCCAGAAGAGTTTCAAAGAATCCATTAATAGTGGCAAGAAAACATCAATATCCTTTCATGGATGTTTTGGTCCAGAGATCATTAAACTCAGCATGAAATATTTGTTCTTTATATACAATTCAGGAGATAGGTTTCAAATAAACAATAAAATAGACCATAAACTATGTGTTCTACTAGGGCTTCGATATGGATTCATTCCATCCATGAACATTCCAATTATGAGATTTATAACTTCATTTCTGAATATAGGAAACTGGTGATCCATTTTCTTCTACCATGGACAGTCATTTCTTGGATGTTTTGGTCTAGAGATCATTAAACTCAACATGAAATATTTGTTCTTTATGCACAATTCAATATATAGGTTTCAAGTTAACAATAAAATAGACCATCAACTATGTGTTCTACTAGGGCTTCAATATGGATTTATTCCATCCATGTACATTCCAATTATGAGATTTATAATAACATTTCCGAATATAAGAAACTGGTGATAAACTTTCTTCTACCAGGTAAAATCAGCTAGATAAATTATTTTTCCATCACATATCCTCTCATTAGCATGCCATCTTAACCTTTTTGATTCTTTTGAATTAGAAAATAAATGTTTCTAACAATTAATTATAGGAAGATACCAAAATTCCTTAGCAGGGGTCTCTATAACCTCTAAATAAACCTATGATTTTTCATTCAACTTATACAATGATATCCCACATTTAGGAAAATTTGACAGAAATTCATTTTCCTTCCTATATAGCATATAGTCATTCATACATGCATGTATAAATTTTTCCCTAATCCCATTAGTCATAGTATTTTCTTCTTTTTATAATGTGAATCGGGAAGATAATTGTCTTTATGAAGAATATATTTCAAAAAGTGTACAAAATAAACAAAACTTTTTTACCTCCAACTATGTTTCTCCTTTAAGTTAATCAATCTTAACAGTAATGATCAAACTGTAAATTCTATACTACCCGGATATAATGATTTTTCAGAATCACCATATAGATGCTCAGTTTTCAGTTCTTTATGGATTGCCTCTACTTCATTCTCATGAATCATTTCTTCAATTTCATCTTAGTTATCATCTTGAAAAGCATCATCATTAATAGATTTGAAATTATTCCCAGTTTCACCTTGTGAAATCCCAGTGATGTAACTCGGATTAAAACCATAAAAAAATAAATTATCTTTAGTCTCTTTAATTTTGAACTTATTCATATTTAAACATTTCAAGCATGGATAGAAAAAAATGTCACTATTTGGAACATTTTATTAAAAAAATTACAAAAATGAATCAACACCTTCTTCATATTCATCACTCATTCAAAGTGATGTAATAAAACATTGACTCATTATTACCTATAAAAAATATAAAAAATATATATCTTGTCAATGTAATCCAATTTTATATTTATATTAAATATTACATAATTTTAATCTAACACAATTTTGATATATAAAACAAATATATGAATATTTTAAAATTAAAATTATATATTATATACAATAATGGAAGATAAGTTAAAATATAAATGAAAAATTATAAAAATATATGCATGGAAATAATTTTAAAAAGAACATATAGGTAGACTATAAATTTTGGCTTCTAATATAAGCGCTTTGGTATATTAGATATACACATTAATCAAGGTTGTATGTTTTTTTGATTATGGATTCAGTTAGGGAACCATATGGAATGAAAATGAAATTGGTGTGGGGATAAAAAATAAATCTAAATTCTCATACATTTAATTATATTTCCCTAACTCAATTGAATCTTTATAGTTAGGATCTAAAATAAGAACCCATGATTGGATTTTTTTTCACTAATTTATATCCCCAAATGGTTTTTGATCTATCCTCATAGTAATTTACAATGACTAAAAACCAATAACTAAGCCATAAAAATAGTGATTTGTAGGATCTTTGAATATAATATATTCAATATCGACAAGTTAAATACTAATCCATCAGCTAATTTCTATCTAATATAGAATAGTAAATTTTCTAACTCATACTATAGTACATTATTCTCATACTAGTATGAGATACATGATGATATACATTTCTAATAAGGATTCTAGATTGAACACAATTAAAAATGAGGTACTTATCATAGAAAAATATATCTTCAAAGGGCATAAAAATTATCCCTTACATAATTACCATGAGTTCCTAAAACCTAGTCAAAGTGGATTGATTCATCAACAAGAGACTTCCTAATTCATACATTTATAAAAAATAAATCATTATAAATAATTCTCATCTCAAGTCCAATACCCTCTTATGAAATATCCCCTTTTATGTTTATTAAAGTATCATGTAATAATATAAAACATCACATAGAGGTAAAAATTATATTCAATACATACTATATACCAAGGGGATAAAAAATTAGGGTATCAAAACATAAATAAAACCATTTTATATGGTATTAAACAATCCTTTGGAGCCAAATTTGAAAACAAAGTTAAAACCATCCATTGAAAACAAATAAAAGTGTCAAAACCTTAGAAACAGAGAATACCACATATATTAGTTAGTTCAAAAAATCAATTTAATTAAAAATAAACTATTAAAAGTGGGATATATTCATAAGAAATCAATATGGGGTCAAAACCCTTCTTTTATCATAAAATTCATTTGAAAATATCCTCATATTAATTTTCAAAAAATAATAATCACGGCATACATAATGAATAGAGATGTAAAATGAGCATTAAAAACAATCCACCGTGATGAAAGTGGATTCAAATTTATCATTAGAAGCATGGATACATGTAAAGGGAATATATGAGATAACATGAAGAGATTAAAAAAGATGTTCATGTGATATTTTAGAAAACAAAATCGAAAGACGGAGTGTTATGGAATCAATGACATTGAACAACCAAAAGAGATATTTTTGATGCTTAATTGAGAGTTGATAGTCAATTAGATTGAATGTTCTGAAAAAATTAAGATATATGAAAATTTAAAACAAGGTTTAATTTCATTAGATCAAATAAATGAGGTTAATGTTTCTATGTGAGAGATAATTGAGTCTTTCTTCGCCCGATCAAAAAACACTTAAATGACTAAAAATTGGATTTCATAAAATTTTAAATAATTTATAATGTTGGATATATAATAAGTGCTGTAATAAATAAATATTTATTAGATTTATGATAATTGTTATATAGAAATCGACATGAAAAATTGATTTACCATACCAGTTATTTTTTAGTCGACGCGATTAAGTAATGAGATTTGCTTCATCAAATAAATTATTCTATAATCAGTATAAAAAACATGATTTATGACATAGGTTATCTAATAACTGAAATGATAAAGAGGTGTACTTCATTTATCACATTGGTTATAGGATAACCGTCATAATAACTCAATATACATGGCTTTTCACGTCGATTATAAATAACCAATGTCAAAAGGCTGATGCGATAAATACTTTCTATACTTGTGATAATTTTTTAGAGAATAATAGTTTCTTATATAGAATATCCATGAAAATATAACATAAAAAACCTCATGGAATCCTTAAAAGGGATATAAAATTAGGGTGAGATCAAATGCTCATTATGGGTTATGTATATTGGAAGTAATCACGAATAACTGAATCATCATTACCAAGGAATAAAAAATATATTAAGGTAAATATATGAACAAAAATTCCACTTAAATAATTGACTACCATAATTATTGGAAAGGTAAATAACTGGAAAAAAATTCCATATAATCAATAAAACTAACTATCTTTATTTGACAAGTCAAAGTCCATATAAAAAGATAACTAAATGAAAACACATTCCATTAATCAATAATTGAGAATGAAATTCATCCCGATATAATATAATTGTGAAATATCATGGATAATAACAAATAAACATTGAATGAAGAAAATTATTAAATATAAAACATCATGTTTTTCAGGAAAATGATTATTTTACCATCAAGGCCTTTCAAAAGACAATTTAGAACATATTGGGTGAAAACCAACTTAAGTAAGGCTAGCCAATAGATTCGTCCCACGAGACTAGAAATGCATCCATGAGATTTCTATAAATGGTCCCTAACCCATATAATGCATATCCAAATCATTACACATATATTTAATTGTTGATTTAATTCATTAATAATGAGGATTATCATTAATGTACCCATACTGATTAAAAAAAAAAATTTCTCAAAATTTCTCCAATTAATCAAATAAATTTCAAAGTGAAACACCGTATAATGAAATTAAAAAATGGATTAAGTAATAAAAATATACATGATAACAAATATGGATATTTAGTGGAAATTTAATGGCTAATTAAAAATTAATAATTTAAAGGGATATTAATGATTACAAGAATGAACCTTGTAAGTCAATACTAGTACTATCCTTGGCCAAAATAATTATTAACCATCTAAAGGATGAATAAGGATGGTATTAACGTATAACCATTAGATTACGAATAAAGGGTTGTTGTCATTTATGAATATAATTAACATAAAAATATATTTAAAACCATTTGTGAAAAGTATCCTTTTTATTTTGAAAAACCTTTTAAAATTTATTTTCTTTTAAAATCCTTTTTAAAAAAATCTTTAAAAATAATGTCATATTTTTGAGAAGGAAGCATTAAATAAATTATTATCTGGATAGAAGGTAATTCTATATATTAATTAAAATATAAAAATAAAATTCCTTTTTCACTCTAAAAATTTTAGGAAAGTTCAATGTTTGGAAAATGACAAGAAGATTCCTTTCACATTTTTAGTAAAATCTAAATGGGCATTTCATTGAAAAAAACATAAGATTCCTTTTATTTTTTTAAATGAGTGAAAATGGGTTAAAATATCATTAATAAATCATTTTAAAAGGTTAAAATCATTTTTTGTAAAAATATTTAGAAAAAAATGTTTTGGAAGAAAACAGATTTCTAATTGAAGGGAGAAATTTTGTTATATTTTATTAATTTTTTTTATAATTTATTTTAAGTAGAATAGTGTAGAAAAATGGTACTATTAAATGAAAATACAGCGAATAACCAAATTAGTGTAAAATTAAATGTTTTATTAAATAATGATAGATTATTCCCTTCAATTGAAATTGGGTAATAAAATATCTCGACTAAAATGAGATTGTGAAGTAAACCCCTCAAAAGATCGTAATGATTATGTGAGAATCAATAAATGAATATATAATGTGTATAAAATATAAATCCACCAAAAAAGTATAAATAAAACATAATATTACTAAATTAATTATACATATAATTTTAGAATATCAATGACAATGAAGAAGTAATATAACCTAATGAAAATAAATTGAGTTATGAAATTCTTTACCACTTGGAAACATTTAATTAAAATACCATTAGATGAAATAATTAATATTGAAACTTAAAATAACATGAATAATGAATTATTAATGATATTACATTCCAAAAAAACATATACATAATATAAAACATATTACGTACATAACATTACAATATCCCTCAATAAATTGAAATTCAGATAAATTCCCTTACCTTACACTCCCTTTTGGTTGAACATTATCTAACCACAAATATAGTGGTTTTAAACATGTTATTAAATTATTAAAGAATGATTTTAATATTTATAACATCATATATGATCATTTTATAATACCTTTTTACCTATTCATTAATAACCATTCAATATTATCATCGTTTCACATGTTAATTTCATTATTTTCTCAGGCGTGTTGCATCATAAAAGATCTAGTTCTTACATATATTATATTTTTGTATCATCTACAGAATAATAATAAAGAAATAATTATCAAATTTTAATATACATATTAATTTTAAAACCAATCATGGAATATGTTTATGAAAAAAGTCTGTTGCTATCAAGGAGATAGTAGGTCGTACGTACGCATGAGTAACATTTCCATTTTCAATTATCATTATAGAAAGAAGATAAGTAATATTTTACCTTTAAATAATTATTATAATATCCTATAAAAAATATTATATAATTATATATATCATCCGTGTGGTATGGTGAATAAAGTAGAGTCACATCGCTTCGTGGAGGTAGTAGTCCACATGTATACAAATGATGTTATCATCATTACATGAGTAAAAAAGAAAGAAAGAAAATGATATATATTATCTTTCCATAAATATTCCATTAATATCTGAATTATTTCATCTTTATGCCATATAATTATTAAATTTATCTTCATCACCTTCCATGTGAAATTTTATTGAAAGACTTATCATATTTCTTTGCGAGGTGGTAGTCTGCCGCACACATGAGCGATATAATCCTATATACCATGAAATTGAAGGTATACATATATATATATATATATATATATATTTAGTAGTGACTATATAGGAATAAATATGTTATTAATATCATATATATAACTTATATCAATCATAATACCAAACCTTGAGAGGTGTAAATTTAAAAACGAACGATATCAGTTCGCGAGGCGGTAGCCTGTCGTACATATGAATGATGATTTCACAACCAATTTTATGGATGAAGAGATGGTTTTAGGTCACGTACTTGTTGTGAAAACATAATAGTGTATGTAATATACTTATTTTATTATATCATAATGGTTTAATAATAATTTGTGGTGGTTAATAAATGAGTAAAATAAAGACCCTCGTTGAAGAACATTACCACATCTTTGGGAATTATCCATAGGTTTTCACTAAATCCTTCCTAGGTTATATTTATTATCAATATAAGTAATATAGGATGATAGGATGGAATAAAGTAAGTTAAATTTTTGGTATTTAAGGAACGAAAGTGGTTTGAATGTGTGAATAATGGTGGATAGGGGGTGACCTTTTATAACTGTGGGAGAGGACACACTTGGTATTTTTAAAAATAATTGGGTGCTCCCTTTTTTTTTGATGTGACAGAAGGGTCTAAAATAGACTATTATAGAACCTTATATGTGTAATGATATAAATATTTCCATAAAATAGTATTTATAAAAGTTTATAGGTTATTTTTACCCTTATATGTTTCTTTTAACCATTGGTAAGCCCATTTTTACCTTTACCATGATAAATAATTTTTAATGTTTTTACTATTCATTTTGGTCAAAAATTATGTTAAACTTATTAGGAATTATAAATTTTTCAGACTCAAAATATAGAATTTATTTTTCTAACTTCAATTCACATAATTGGTAAAATGTAATTTAAAATTAATCTTGCACACAGGACGAGATATCAAGGTTTTAAATTGAAAATGTTCTAAAGTTTATAATGTTTTTGTATAAAAATTAATTAACAAAATGATTCCAATGACCTAAATTATATTAATTGATATAAAATTAAGTTAATTTTACTTTTAATTAAATTAAATATATACATTAACCTTATAAATTATTTAAATGAAATGACAATTTTTACTAGAATTCAGTAATTTTCACTATTAATAAAAAAAATTAGAAACAAATATACCTAAGATAATATTGATATTATGATTTAAAAAATGATTTTAATTTTTCATATACATTTTCCTAATTTGGTAACAATTATTTTCAAATTAGGTGCGTAGAGCTTGACTTAATCGTATTTTACAAAAAAATACATTTTTTCGAAAAATATACCTTTTTCTTTTAAATAGTTATTATTTTAGTACTAATCCATAGATATCTTATATAAATTTCTAAAATATATATTTTCCTAAGTTAGTTAATCAAATTCACACAAAAAATTATAATTAATAGGAGATAAATTTCATATTATGTAATAATTTTATTAGTATAATGTTGTTTGGTAAAACTTGGTCTTTCATGTAACAAAAGCTATTGACGAAAATCGTTGCTGGGTTTATTTGTAAGCTATCAAAAAAATTAAATTTATTCTAAAATAAATATATTTTAGTTTCTTGGAGAATTATATTCATTTCTGATATAGGTGTATTATGTCACATAAAATATTTAATAAAATATCATTCTTTTATAATTTTAGGGTGTTATAGAAATATTATTCTACGGATGTAATAATCATTATCTACCTTGCTTTCATCTAATGGAAAATTAAAATTTCGGTTATGCATGTGTGAAGATAACCACGTCTATAAATAAATGTATTTTTTTAATCACACCCTATTATCATTGGTTATAAATATTTATTTAATGAATATGTATAATATTTTTCAAATAGTTATGATTCTATAAAAATATTTTATTATTTAACTTCCTTTCTTTCCATTCGTTAAAAAATGAAAACGTCACCTATATTTATGTGTAGACAACCACTCCACATAAAAATGTATTCCATATTTCATCAATGAATTACACGGATATTTCTAAAAGTGTAGATAATAAATTAATATATTATTTATTAAATGATTAATATTCTAGAACCATGAACAAGGTTCAAGGAATAAAACTATTAAACTAAAATATTCATGGAAAATATACTAGTTAACACCCAAATATCTGTTTTAATAAAGAAATATTAATAAAAAGGTGATAAAAATTTATAATTGAATGGTATATATATATATATATTTAAATAAGAATATTTTGTATAATTATAATATATTTAAATTTATAAAATAGTTTTTTAGTGCGTGTTCAACTAAGTGGAAGACCAATGTAAGAGTTTATTTTATAATCTCATTATTACATGGGATTATTTATATTAAAATTTATATAGGGAGAATTTTAATATATTTATCTCTTAACATAATCCTATTTTCTTCTCTTATATTTATTTATATTTTTTTCAAGTATTAAACAATTTTCACCCTCTTTGGTAATTGAAATAACTAGAAGAATGTTTTTAGGAAAAATTGACCTTATTGCTTATTTATAGCGTAGAATATTTTTCCTCCATATATATGTTCTGTAATTTTTTTTAAAACTTTTCTTATAATATTAATTGTTATTTTGAGGTCATTTTCACGTTACCTGAATTTTTATATTTTTTTCGAAAAATGAATATTTTTAATTTTTACCATAAAATTCTATTTTAGCTTTCTTTTTTAGGGTGTTAAAGGAATGTTTTTTATCATTTACCACAAGAATTAATTTTCCAACTACCTTGAAATTTATTTTTTATGAATATTCCTTTATTATTTTATATAGTATTTAAAATAAAATCATATTCCCTTTTTTTATATTTTTTTCGTTTTTAAAATTTACCAAAAATAAAAATATCTTTTCTTATTTTTGAAAGCGTATTTCTATGTCTTTTAAAAAGTGTTTTTTATTTATGTTAAAATGATTTAAATTATTATTATGATTTAATGGGGGATATTATCTAATGATACCATACATATTCTTTCTCTAGCTGGATTATGATGATGTTCTGAGTAATTATTCATAAATCTTTTTTCTTTTCCATGAGATAATTATGATTTCAAGGAACGGTGAATGATTTTTGATCTTGTGGTATATATATGAATAATTTATATTTATGTTATATGTGGGTATATTATATCACTACAATTCACTAGGTACACGAGTGGTTATTCGTATCCCAAGAGGGTACATGAGAGGTTCTCCAAAGACCAAGAAGGTACATAGGTGGTTAGCCCAAGATTACTATGTGATGGATGTGTTGGTGGGTATCCTTGACAAATAATTTATATATTTGTATTTTTTCCACACTCTTATGACATATTATTATGCCTATTTTATGCTCTCATGGATCATTATTATTTGATCTTCCAAACTTTTATGACTTATGACTTATGTTTTGTCGATGCTTTATTCCATGACTCTTATTTTGAGATTTATGTCTTTGAGTATTATATTTATGTATATTGATTATATTATTATACCCTTAAGCTCATTTTATAATTATGATATTTAAATTTCATAGCCCATGTTTACACATTATAAGAATCTAATCTCACCCATACTTATGTTTCCATTTCCCAAGGTTATGAAGAAGGATATTAAGTATGATAAGTCTGGAAGGGTACCATGTGGGAAGAATGTTTGTGGGAAATATTAAAGATTGTTCATAAATGATTTGGTTATGTATATATTCTATAATATACTATCTTTTTAAGGTTATTGGGTGTGTATTATTTTTGTATATACTGAATATTAATTTAAAATGATGTAATGTATATAAGTTATGCTTGTGTTTCTTGAACAGACTTATCAAATCTATTAGGGATATTATTATGTTAATCGACTACTTTTGTATCATTTGTTTTGAAAATTTCAGTTCAATCATGATGAATTTGTTCTAAATCAATGTTTTTGTTTGATTTTTTTATGTATATATTATTAAATTCGATTCTATGTTCTATTGAAATGAGGAGATCAATAAAATTTATAGAACATACTAAAACCCTATTATTTCTTGTTGAATGCTTTTTTTGAAGATAGAGTTTCTCCTAATTCTTTTGATTCTATTGTAACCGAATAAAAAGATTCCAGAATATGACAATTGATGTTTGTTACAATAGATTCTATAAATTGGGGTGAGGCTTTATGGAATATAACAAAGTGAAAAATACCGATCACCATGTATTTAGATTAAATATGTGCATTATATTATTTCTATGAGAACATCCAATTGTATTTTTATTTTTTTTGTGATTTTCTAAGAGATATAATTTGTATATGTTTCATTGTTAAACTCTTAGTTTTTGTTTTTAAATTTTTATCTTTCGATATTAATAATTTATGAGATTATAGTGGGGATTACGTTGCTTATTATCATTTAAAATATAGAGTTTCTAGGGAAATAAAAATATATCTTCTAAACTGTGGGGTTTGATGAAGTTCATGGTACTTGTAATTTCTTCTAATTGAGGATATCAAATAGGTTCTTGGGGATAGAGATAATATAATAGCCTTAATCGAGTCACCTGGTCTGGGATATACTTCTACACGACCACATATCTATCTCCCCATATTTAGTGGATGCTAACAAGTAGTGATGTTCTGAATGGTTTCATGAGGAGACTATACCATCAGAAATAATATTAATACATTAGAATCACAATAAGCCTAAACAAAAACCCCATAGAATTAAAATGAAAACTAAAAGAATATGATAATGATATAATAAATGAAAAATACGACTTAAAATATAAGACGAAAGACCCCTAATACGGTAGTCAAAAAAATTAATGATAACTGAGAAAATAAACTAAATATAGAAGAAATATTCCATATTAAATCCTAGAATCTCCTCAATCCTCTAATATCCACATACATAGCTTCCCAATATATAAACCTTTACCTTATATAGATACCTTATGATGAAATCTACACAGGCATTGGTATTCTATTATAGGATGTGAGTATAACCTAGTGGGACACCGCCAATGTGTCCATAATAATAAGTGAACATGTACGTCCAGATAGAAATAAATGTACCAAAAAATAACCAATCATATACCTAGAAATCATACATTAACTGAAATACAATGAACCTTTAACACACATAACATAGCTCAATTATGGAAGGAATTCCTTATATATTAGCACACATCAGATTAGTCTGCAAGGACAACACATGTCTCAGATCAAGGCCCAAAACTAATAAAGCCCTAGGTTAGTCCATAAGGCCATTTTCTCATAGATAATCCTCTATACAGGGAACACTTATATTATTCTCTTACTTCAATAGGTTCAATCCACAAGGCCATTATACCCTTATATTATCCTCAAGATATTCCACTAGGCCATCATGTCCCATCCTTTAATGGGTTGGTCCATAAGGTCATCATACACTATCCTATGTCTCTGGAAAAACTAAAATGAGATCATACCCATGTCCTATTTCAAGGTCCCATAATTGTCCCCCCATAGTCTCATTATCACATCATTCCCCTATAAGGTAGAACCAAGCAATGATGACCCCACCCCTCACTTTGATATCAGATACAAACCTCTATAGTCCATACATTCACACACAATATATAATAGCATATAAGGGTTCTATAATATGATATAATGAATATGTTTCATAGGAAATACATGTAAAAAATATAAAAATCAAATACAAACCATGTCACAAAATGGTTCTTATGATTATTCATGAATACACACACATTCTAACCATGCCAATCAACTTTATACAAAGGCCATATGTGGTAAGGGATTCCAACCTCAAGTGAACCAATGTCAATTTCCAATATATGTCATCGAATCACACCTTCTCACTAAATATCCCTAAATTCAATCCAAATTCATCAATAAAGAAAATTATAAAATCAAATGACCCTATAAGATCCTCCAACAATGGTGGATCTAGATCTGTTTAAGGGAATGATGTAAATTTTATAGATCCAACATCTATCCCTCAACATACCTATAATTACCTATTAGATCATGAGGAAATCTATATATCTAGCTAACATAGCATAAATATTTGAATCATCTCAAGGGAAGGAGATGATTCAGGCTACAACAAACAAAATATACAATCTAAAATCCAATAGACTGATCCAAGATTTAAATAACAAATATAGGGGAATGTGATAGATAATTTCATAAAATGAGAGATCATAGGGCTATTATGTTTGAATAATTCTAGTTTATAGGTATAGGGACATAAAATATGCAAGTTAGAGTATGTTCACAAAACACCCATAATGATTGGGAATTAGGGTAACAGAAGCCAGTTGGTAGCTCGATCGACTGGCCAATAGTGGACAACAGGCAGATTGGTAACTCTTGAAAAAATCTTAGTCTACTACCGTGGCCACCGGCTAGAGGATGGATTTATACTTTCTAGTCAGAAACCCCTAGGTTCTTTTTTGGATTCCATCCAATCCACTTACTAGATAGTGACACAACAGAAGCGCAAATATGCTGGTTGGTTTCCCTTAATCCTTTTATTATGATTTCACACTCCCAAAAGCCTCCAATATGGCTAAAAAATCTAAAAATCTCAACCACGACACACTAAAACATCGACATAACATAAATTTTATTTTCAATTATATTATAAATATACCCCTTTAATGACTCTGTATCTTTTAGAAGTGTATCTCAAAATCTTACTCGAAAAAATTGGGCCATTGCACCAGAACATATGACTCTCACTCCCAAGTATGGTTTGGGATTAATCCTTTCAAATTTAAAAATAAAAAAGTGGTATCATATTCCACTAAAACAATTTCTCACTCATTTCAATAATTTTTACTGGTTTCTCTACAAATAATTCATCTAGTTCAAACTCTATGACATTCCAACCTGAGATCCACTTAACCTGTGCCCTGATCCTAGTGGTCACATGGCCTCAAGAATGCCTCATCATATTCTCGAGGCTTTTGACTAGCAGCTAGAATATAAACGTGGTTCTTTGGGAAGACTATACCCTCCTATCAAAGTGGAATAGTGGATACAACAATAAACATACAAAATCTGAAGCATATATGTATAGATAAACTAAATAAGATGTTGAAGATTAAATAACTGAATATCTGAATAATCATATCAAAATCCACTAGGCAATGTCATATACATGGGTTCATAGCATGATGATATACAAAAGGGAAACATGGGACATGAATATATAATCATGCTTAACAAAAATTACGAAAATAAAAAAACCCACTCCACTATAATCTTGGTAATATGCTCGGTCGCCTACTCTTACACTCTATCTATAATGAAAACAAATCAAGGGAATGTAGGAGAGGACTTGACCATATTTGTACCTATAGTCAAATAATATTCCCAAGTACCAATGGAAGCTTGAATAGGGTGTGCGATAAATTCTTGGTAGGCCACCACCAACACTGTGTAGTAGTAATCCAATCCTTGATCACAACTAAATAGTGTGAAGGTAAAAATAATAAATTAGCAATGCTGAACAATTATATATCACCCTTATGAGGTTCTTAAAGGATGCATGTTGTCTCTACCTACTATGGATCATGTTTGGAAATAATTTATAATCATTCACTATATATATAGTAATAATATATATAACATATTTATATATATTTCATCCACCTATCTGAAAAAAGAAAATACAAACGCTAATGAACATATACCTAGAATACTTAGTGACGGATGGACTAGGGCATAACTCAGACATTCATGACCAATATAAATGAGAATATAATCTCATGTAAAGGAGTAAATTACCTACATCTCATAATGAGTGCGAGACTCCATGCTCATCACTCGAGATGGTGAGTATTCCATCATGTCAACACCCAAAGCAATGGACGTGGTGCATCATACTTACCGTCCAAATAGTGTTAGTGGTGTGAGACTTCATGCTCAACACTCGATGTAAGGGAGCATGATACTTTAGTTCTTAATAGATCCCTTACCATCATACCATAGCCTATATCAATGTGTAAGAATATTTATAATATAATACTTGAGGTATTACCTCTCATGTATCATGTTCATCAAGACCACATATATAAATAAGGCACAACTGTTCAATTTAAAATAATTGATTAAGAATTAAAAAATAGGCATAGACTTACCACCCTTAAATAATTTTAATGAATCCATTTAATTAATTTAATGAAAATAAAACCACAGTGAATACTCCATCCCATTTGATCAATCTATTTAATTAACTCAAACATGGAAATTTCATTTATAAGGATCAAAGTGGGAATTTAGAATGTGTTATGGTAAAAAGGGACACCACTTACAGGGTAAATTAAAAGTATAAATTGGTCAAAGAACCTAGGAGGAGCCTTGGATACATTAAAAAATTATATATCTGGAAAAATTCAATTTTTAAACCAAGTCGAACACTTAGGAGGTGTTTCAAGTATTTTTAAAAAATAATGATAAAAGGAAATTCAAATTGGAACACTCAAGGGGTGTCAATAAACAAGGTCAACATCCTCTAATCTAATACACATCAATCAACAAAAATATTTCAATGTGCGTATAAGAATTTAATATGATGAAATCAATTAAAATGATGATGCGCAACAAAGGCCAGCGTGTGGCACAATGAAGAAGCTACAGAACACCCAAAATAATAGAGAAATTGATAGGACCACTATCCTTTGTGTTGTTGATGACTCCTCGCTCAACATCGACCAAAAATTTGAATATGGTTGGGAGAAATTGAAGAAATAGTCCAATGGCCTAAAAATAAGGGAAAATGTATTACATCTAAATAGTGAAATGGATTTTAAGGTAAACTGAAATAGTAATGGAGAGGACTCAAGAGATCAATTTAAGATACCCAACACCTTTTATGAATCTGGATTTATGAAATATAGGAACGAGTTACATCAATGATTTGTTTTAAGTAGAAGAAAAGATGCGGGAGAAGAAAGGGCTGATAATCCACTGAAATGAGAGGAGAGAAAAGGAAAAAGAGTTTAAAAGGTTCAATTAGGGAAAAATAGACTTTTCACCCTCAAAATAAGGGGAAAACAGTTTGGAAAAACGATACACAAACTATGCTCAAGCCACTACTTAAGGAAAATACCCAAATGGTTAAGGTGCATTGTTTCTTTAACTGTGTGTAAACTGTGAGAAATAACATGATCAAATGTCTTCAGTTTTTTCATGTCCATGGACAAGGGTGAACATGATTTCATACAAACCACGAGAATCCTACTAATCCCATATTTTTTCCACATTGTTATTATATATTGTAGCGGTAGGGCCTCATAGTTTCTACTAACCTTGTGGCATAGTTATTTTTACAAAAACTATGGTTATGGGATCTAAACCAGGCTCAAACACCATTTTTACCACCTTTACTTCTTTTGATAACATTATAAGGGACATTTAAATAAAATTAAACCAAAAAATTATTTGTGCCTTCTTGAAAATATAGTTCATTACAACCTCCCCTCTGTAATGAAACTCATATCTAAGTTGTAATGTTGAGGGTAAATACGTATCATCCAAAAAGTGTTCCAGTCACGATCTCATATATCAGTTTTTCACTCCTAGGTTTTATCATATACCCAACCACAATACAATAGAACCCATTCTAAATTAATTAACCTACGTTAGAGTGTCTCTAAGCATTGATCCACAATACGAATGAGAAACTCCTTGAAGGAAGAATTCACATACAATTCAATCTCATCAGGTTCGAATACATGTGATAGGTCTAGATAATATCATAAAAGCTGAGATATATGAAGGAAATCACGAATAGACTAATATCTATGAGGAATCTCTATTTGGTAAGCCACTGGTCCGATCCTTTTCACAGCATCAAAGGTTCCAATGAACCTAGGTGATACCTTACCGTATCTCTGAATACTTCAATGGAATAACCTAGGAGATATTCACAATAAAACTAAATTACCAAACTCTAACTTGAGTGGTCATCAACATCTATTAGCATATGACTGCTGTCCAGACTATGTTGTCATCTTGTGCTTTTATATCCGCAAGACCTACTCTATAGTCTCCTAAATGAGATGTGGTCCAAGTATAACTTCCTCCCCTATGTCTATCTAGTACAAAGATGAGAGGAAGGTACTACCATATAAGGCTTTATAAGAATCTATCTCAATTGTAGCCTGAAAGTTTTTTTTATAAGAAAACATAAGAAGGGGGATGTGATTCTCCCATGAACCGCCAAATTTAGGGACACTTGCATAGAGAATGTCCACTAGCACCTGAATCATACAATCCATCTATCCATCGGTCTCTGAGTGATAGGATGTGCTAAAAATCACCTATATACCCAAGGCCTTATGCAACCCTTCCAAAAAAATATGACATAAAATTAGAATCTCTGTCGGAAACAATAGATCAGGCATATCCATGAATATGTACAACCTCCCTGATGTACAATATTTCTAGATAATATACCGATAAGTTCTCTCGCATAGGTAGGAAGTGTGAAACCTCCATCAAATGATAAAATAAAACCCACACTGTATCATTTCCATGAGGTGATCTGGGTAAACCAGTTATAAAATCCATAAAAACATCATCCCATTTCCACTCAGGAATGAACAATGACTGTAAAATACCTACTAGTCACTGATGTTACACCTTCACCTACTGATAGGTGTAACATTTAGTGATTAATATGATAATATTACATTTCATTCAAAGCCCCAAATAATGGAAACTGATGTCTCGATACATCCTGGTGACACCGGGATGAACTGACCATGTTGAGCCATGAAATCCCTACATTATATCCTCTTTGATGTCTGTTGGGGACCATACAAGAACATGTAATAGTAATGTATCATCCCCGTCCATGGTCCAACCTGAAGATTAATCCTCATCTTAGATGATTTCCCTTTGGATAAGGCCTTGAGATCAGATAATTTCCTCATTCATACCTATTCCAGAAGAATAGAGGTCACTTCTAGGTCCAGAGAATAATCTTACCATGATCCTCCAGAACCATAATGTGCATCTCTGAAAATAAGGAAACGAGCTTCCATTCTCCACTAGACTCATGAACTTCTTGTACCCAGGCCTTTTGGATCATAGAGTCATCATATTAATTTCCCTTATTAGGAGTGTAGGCATGCTCAAAGTCAAACGATTGTAGTTACTCAACCCACTTGTGCTTCTTGAGATTCATATCCCAATGTGTAAAGATTTACTTGAGGATTTTATGATCTATGAAAACAAAAAAAATGTTATCTAAGAAGATTGTGTCTCCAATAACATACAATATGTACTACAACAGATAGGTCTAGTTCATGCATTGGGTAATTCCACTCACGATTCCTCAACTAATGAGACCCATACACAATGGCTCCCTCATCCTGCATCATAATAGCACCAAGATTAATACCTGATGCATCATAGTATACATTATAACTCATATCAGGATCTGTTAGAAGTGGTATCGACACTGAATTCTAATGAACCTTCATCTCTAGAAATTATTCTTCACAAGATTGTGATCATAAAAATTCCACACCCGTCTTGGTCAAGCCCATAAGAGGCATTGTAAGGAAATATAAATCCTAAAAAAAGAATATATACTATCTATCTACACCCATGAAACTATGAATTTCAATGAAATTTTTGTGATTCTCCTAGGAAAGTTCAACAATAACTTTCTCTGGATATACAAAAAATATTATCTTCAAGATAATGTGACCCAAGAAGATGAATTTTTCGATCTAAAAGTGACATTTAATGAGCTGAGTATAAATGTAATGATATCTCAGTGTATTCAAAATGGTCTCAAGATGGTTGGCATGATCATGTTTAGAGCATCGATACACAAAGGTATCATCAAAAAATAGTATGACAATGAATCTAGATATGATTGTAAGAACCGATTCATAAGAGCCATAAAAACTACACGTATGCTGGTGAGACTGAATGACATGACCAGGAACACATAATGACCATACCTTCTCTTAAAAGATGCATGAGGTATGTATGATAACCAGGCATGCACCTGATGATAGAATGAATTGAAATACATCATTGAAAACGCCATCTATCCTTAGATATGACCAAATAGGTTATCTATTATAGGGAATGGATACTGATTCTTTATCGTGATCTGGTTTAATTGATCATAATTCATGCAGAGCTTGAGGGTACTATCCCCCTTCATAGAAAAAAGGACTGGTGATCCCTAAGGAGAAGTACTGTGGGGTATGAATACTTTAGCCTCTAGATCCTCCAACTACTTCTTGAGATCCATATGTTCTATAACTACAATCCTATAAGGAAGAATGGTCATTGGTACTTCTCATGAAAAAAGATCAATAGTGAATTAAAACTCTTGTACATGAGGTAGTACAAAGAATTCATTAGGAAAGAGTTCCTAGATATTCCTCACTATAAGATGAAAAAATATAGCTCATAACCCCTAATAATTTTGAAAATATTTGTTATCTGAGATGTTACACTACACAACGTCTACTACATAGGTCCCAATCACATAGATTTGACATCTCATTCTCCCTTATTCATGTGTCTACCACCCTATGGTGATATAAAAATCAACCTAAAATGATATCTGTCTATATGAGCATGGTAGGGAACTAACCTGTCCATCTTGAGGATTACATCAAAGACTATCATGTTGAGGAAGAAATGAATATAAGTGAAAAGGTATCTTCCTATCTCATGGTAAAATTCCTTACAATGGAGATCAACCTTTTTTTGGATACCCAACAGGGTATCAAGCATCAAAATCCATAGAAGTTTTCAATCTCTATGCCCAGAATCTCCATGATTGCATCATATATAAATGAGTGAGATGTTCCTATGTCAAATAAAGAATACAGTAAAGTGAAAGATAATATAATAATATGCCAAACTATATAAAGTATAGTGCAATTATTTTATATATTAGGCTAAAATGAATGTAACTATCATGTAATGTAGCCCTAAGTCACTACCTGATTTCCCTGAGCAATTCCGCTCTACATGAGCTAAGAATCATGAGCCTAACTATGTCTACCTTGACCACCACCTCTCCCTGAGTGATCTGTTGTATTCTAGCTACCTACCTGGCATGATCCTATTTTCCTAGCTCCAGAATATGGGGTAGAAGTATATCCCCACTCACTAATAATTTATGGAAAGGTCCCATAGAAATGTTGGATATAGCCCATACTGTCGTAGACTTTTCATTCCATTAGGTCTCATAAGCATTGAGGATTCATGGGTCCTGACTTCCCGCACTGGTGACATATAAAAAATCCATCAACATGAGAATACAGACAACTTCTACCTCCATGAGTAGACTTTAAAAGTCTATTTCTTGTACAATAAGAAGTACTAATAGATCTTGGGGCTGAACTGATCTGGACCGCACATTTATCTTCCCAAAAAATTATCACTATAATAAGGTCCTGATTGACTATCTAAAAAATAATAGTCAACCTGAATATATTGAATTGTGACTAGATGGCATATACTATCCCATATGTGAATCATCTTTTAGTTATAAGATCATCACCTACTAGAAAAGGGGTGAATAATTGTAGCTATATGAACTGAGAAGAGTATTTCATAACTGACATAGTTCCCTACTGAAGGTTAAATAATTCTCCAGCTCTCTCATCCCTTAGATTTAGAGGAAGGAAATCATCATATAAAATCATATAAAAAACTCCTAGAACATATCATGATTCTGGTATTCCTAGGTAATCATGTCCCACCACCTCTTTCCAGAATTGTGAGAAATATATACAGTAAGTTTGACCCTATGATTTGGAGTAATCTCTAGATTCTATAATAATGAAAATAAATCATAGAGACAATACATTCCAACACGTGGTCTTTCATCCCCTGAAAAAGTGAGAGGATGATGCTTCTAGAATTCCCAATTCAATTCTTCCATACTCGAGGTAGGTTGAACAACACCTCACATATTTTGCAACATAGGTTGAAATACATCTCATAATTCTGTGTTAGTGGCCATATATGGAATAGGAATTTGTGCCACCAGTTTCACTATAGGAGGAATCATTGGTGGATTAGGGGTCCCCACCTTAGGTGCATAGTCTTCATCACTTTCAGGGCATATTAATAGAGGGTGTTATGGAAACATGATACTAAAATTCAAAATTTACACCTGAGAAGAGATCTTAAAAATTGATAATATTATAGATAGAAATACTAGGATTAGTGAAAAACCATTCCATAGAAATGACCATGCCTCTCTACCTCCTCTAAAAGTAAGGTCTATGAAGTAGAAGAGACTGTAATGGCAATAAAAATATAAGAGATACCCCACTAACCACTACTAAGGTTGGTTTTGGGTCTATGTCTATGTTTCAAATATATGAGATAATCATTTAAATTATAAAAGTGATACTCATTCATGAAATTTTGCTCATTATTCACTTTAATATCCTTAATTGGTTTAATTAGATAGATTACCATTCCTTCTCTATAATAGACCATTATCCTTATGAACCAAAATTTTCTCTCCACTTAACCCACACCATAACACATTCCATCCCCTCTGACCAATGTTCCATAGATCAATGTTCCATAATTAACTGCTTAAGGTGTCTTCTTTAACCTATATAGGAAAACCCAATTACCTTTAACAAAGTATACTTATGTGTCAATTATGTTTTCCAATCCATGTAAGAAATGTCATAAAATTTCACTATAATAATATAGGATCTGATAATATGCAATAGGAAAAATGCACAATTATAATAGGTGTGACATGAAAAAATGTAGGACATATTATCCATATTCTGACTATAATGATGCATGTAATGAATCACACTCATTTCATCATCCCAAGGTTAAAGAAATCTAATTTCAATTATACCAATAATAATAACATCCAATAACATGAACTTCATCCAACTATGAAGTCATATAAACATTAAATGGATTAACCAATAACTATAATTACCCATACTATGTATTTTGGGTTTCCCCTACACATGGGTTAGCAACATCCCAGAACATGGTCAATTACAAATCCCATTAACTCATAGTCTCCTATATAATTCCCAAATAGTAAGTAAAAGAAAAAATCTACTCTGATAACACTTTGTAATAACCTGACCTGGGATACACTTAACTAGTGCGTCGAGCCGGTGGGTCACATGGCCTTAAGCGCACCTCCCCATATTCCAGAGTCTTCCGAATAGAAGCAGGGGTGTAAAGGTGGTACAGTGGGGGATACTATACCCTCTTATTATAGTAGAGCAAAGGATACAACAACAAACATACAACAACATAAGAATATATAAATATATAGAATAAATAATCAGCATAATAATAAACAACTGAATATCTGAATAATCACATCAAAATCCACTAGGTAGTGTCATATACATGGGTGCATGGCATGATAATATAAAAAATGGAAATTGGTGATATACATATACAATCATTACATACAAAAATGTGGACAAACAAAATCCACTCCACTAGCATCTACAGTGTATGATCGGTCCTATGATCCTATTCTACATCTATAAGAAAAACATATCAAATACCTATAGTAGGGTGATTTCCCTTATCTATACCTATAGTTAAATAATCTTATAAAGTACCAAAGGTATCCTGAGTTAGGTGTCAGATAAAATATAAGTAGGCCACCACCAACAATTTCTTATAGTAATTTAAGATATTCTCATAGATAAACTGTTTGAGGACAATAATAATTAATTGAAAATGATGAAAAAATAAATACCAGCCTGCTCAAGTTCTTAAAAGACACATGGAAGCTCTACCTGCTTCATCTCATGGTTGAATATAATTTATGATCAGTATCTATATATATATAATAATATATATAGTATAGTTATATATATTTCTTCCCCAAATATGGACCATGTTCATACGAATGCTAATGGCTACATACAAAAAATACTAAGTGATGGATAGACCAGGGTTTAACTTAGACATCCATGACCAGTATAAGTGATCCTATAAACTCAAAAAATATTGTACATTACCTGAATATCTTAATGAGTGGGATAAACCATGATTTCCACTCGATATGGTGAGTGTTCCATTATGTCAAAACTCAAAGCAAAGAATGCAGTACATCTGGTCCACTATCTAAATAATGTTTGTGGTGTTATACGTCACACTCAACACCCAATGTAAGGGAGTGTGATATCATTATACTCAAAAGATACCTTACCATTATACCACAACCTATATTAAGGCATAACCATATTTATAATTTAATATATGAGGCATTACCTCTCATGTATTATGTTCATCAAGACCATATATATAAATAGGCACAACATTTTAATTTAAAACAATTGATTAAAAATGAAACAACAAGTGTGAACTATACAAAATTTAATCCTTTCAATGAATCCATTTAATTAATTTGTGAAAAATAAAACCAATGTGAATTATCCAACCTCTGTGATTAATCGATTAAATTAATTGAAACATGGAAATTTCATTTATAAGGCTCGAAGGGGGAATTTAGAAGGTTTCATGGTAAAAAGGGACATTACCTATATGGGAAATTCCAAGTATAAATTTGTAAAATCCTTTAAGATATTGGTTGTATTCATTAAATAGTTATTTATTAGGGGAAATTCACTTTATATACGACGAATAAAACTTAAGAGATTTTCCAGATATTTAAAAAAAAATTACAAAGTAAATTCATGTTGGAACACCCAATGAGTATCTATATACAAGGTTAACATCCTATAATCTACTAAAAACCAATAAATATACATATATCAAGGTTCATAGATTAAATTAATATGAATAACTCAATTAAAATGGTGACACGTGACCATGACTCACATACGTAACAACGAAAAAGCTACGAAACAACAAAATTCTTAAGGAAAATGAAGAGATCACATATATTTGGGCCATTGAATACTCCTCACCAAATATCAGCCTCATATTCATTGTAGGTTTGGAGAATTTGAAGCAATGGTCCAATGACCTGAAAATTGGGAAAAAGGTCTTTCACCTAAATAGAATAATGGATTCGAAGGTAGACTAAAATAGGAAGGGAGATGACTCAATAGCTCACCTTATGATATCCAACACCTTCGATGGATCTTGATCGGGCAATAGAAAAAATAGTTACCTTAATTCCCAAGTTGAAGGGGAATAAAAGCTCTGGGATAAAAAGCGGCTACCCATCTACTATAATGAGAGGTGGGAAAAGGAAAAAGAGGCTAAAAGTCCATTAAAGAAAAAATATTAACCCTCAAAATAGGGGGTGAACGGTTCGGTTGTATGGTTCGGCTAAACTGTGCTCAAGACACTACTTAATAAAAATAAATTCATGGTTAAGGCACATAGTTTCTTTAACCATTCAATGACCATGAAAAATCCAATGTCAAATGTATGAATTTTTTCACATGGTCATGCGCCTGGGGTCGCATGATTTCAGAAAATCCATGTGGTTCTTTCTACTCCTCCGTTTCCCCACATGCTTAGTAGATACCATTCGGTCTGAGAGACACAATTTATAATAACCATGTATCCCAGTAAATTTTCCAATAAATGTGGGTTTGGGCTCCGAACCAGCTCCGTACATCCTCATGACCCTCAAGAATTATTTAGTAAACATATAAGGGTCATTTAAATGAAATTAACCTATAAAAATGAGACATTCCTTCATGAAAACATGGGTTGTTAGAAACTCAATATCCTCTTAGTCCATCACAAGCATGAGATTAGGCTCATATCTCTAATGCTAAGAAACATGGTACACATTATGCATACCTTGATACCATGGAAGAAAATTGAATTAGTAGGCATCTGTTCCAATATACTCGATGATATCAAATGATTCCCCAAACTATGATGCCAACATCCACTGCTTCCATAATAATCGATTCCTCTATTAAGGTGAAATACTTAATAAAACCTCAATTCCAATAGAAAACTCCAATAATTGTATCCTCTGACTAGCATATAATAATTTCTTACACCGAGTAGTTACTAATCACTTTTAAATCAACTAGACCAGATAAGAGGTCTCTTATACCACACTCATCTTGAAAATTTATACTTCACTTGCCTCATTTAAATATATCAGTGAATGGTAGGTTTGACCATAAAAAACCTCTAGAATTTCCATCTAAATTGAGTAATGGTAATTTTTTTATATGGGAACTCTTTTAAGGTCGTATAATAATACCTTGCTCCACTGAAATCCAGGATTCATGCCAAAATCATATCCTAAAAAATCTATATTTTATTCTATAATTTATCATTGGATTATGAATGTTGTGTCATACTCAAATTTAGTTTATTCCCCACCACTTTATACAATACTTTCCAAAACTACGATATAAAATAGACATCTCTATCTAATAAAATTCTCAAATTCACTCCTTGAAGTTTTATAATCTCTCTAACATAGAGTTTTCTTAAATCACCAATGAAACAAGTCTCATAGATCGACATGAATTATGCCACCTTTATCAGTAAATCAAACCCAAAACACACTTCATCTTAACCTCTTATAGTTCTAGGTATCCCAATAAAAAAATCCATCATCACTTCAGCCCACTTTAGCAATGGCATGGGAATATGCTGGAGGAATCAACTTGGCCACTGATGTTTGACCTTAACTCTCTTATAAGTAAGAAAATGACAAAAAATCTAATAATGACCCTATTCATACTATGATATGAGAACCATCCTCTAATATCATGATACATATTTATTAATCATAAGTTCACTAACCACTATAATGCATGAAAGTCTTCCATCAGCTCTTCCCTCAAAGATGTTTGAACCAGAACTCACCCATAAACATAGATTATATTGTATCTATTTAAATACCAATGAAGAACTGGGTCATTCCAAAACAATCATTCCTATATTACTTATCACTCAAAATCCAACTTATGGTAAGATTTCACCCCATCCACCTAGGTAGAAATGATAAATAAGGGGGAATATGTCATGGCCCCTTGATACTATGATACACCAAACTACCATTTTACTAAAAAGATAATCAATATAAATACCTTTGAATTTTTCTTTTCGAGATCCCATGTTTTCAATATAAGATAATATACAATAACAATACCCTTTATTGGAGTATAAGACATCCCAAAATCAAAATTATATTGTAACTCAACCCAATGTCTTCTATGGAGATGCAATTACCATATATATAAGATATATCACAAGATCTTGTGGTATTTGTAGAGAAAAAACCTATCACTAAAGATATAATAGTAAAACAATGTCAGGGAGTAGACCACAACCACCAACTATAGGTCATATGTAGGTCTTCTACACTCATTAGGTTTCAACAAACAAGACCCATAAGAAGCTACCTGATATCTCTACATCAAAACAACACCTGAGGAATTATAGTAAACCACCTATCCCATCCTTGGCTTATGTAAAATCAAATTTAGAGATGATATCAATACTATATTCAGGTCTTGGAACCCCCCTTAACACTAATATATCCTCTCAAAATTAACTCTCTTATTGGTTATCCAAGTCATAGGTACTAAAAAATTGGAAAAGTCATGAATTAACCATATTTAGTACCCAACCAAACACTGTAAACTCTAAATCTCAAACACATTTTAAAGGAGTTCCCAAGATATCGATACCTCCACCTTCTCTAGAGCAATTTAGATCCCTACCTCAGAAATCAAATTCCCATGGAAACACACCTCTCAGATCAAAAATTAAAACTTTTAAATTTTGGTGTAATGTCAATGCACTCAAATTATATTCAAAATAATCTCATGGTACCTATCAAGTATCTATGATGAATATGAGTATACTAGGATATAATAAAAAAGACAATGAAAAAAGTGTTAAGATATATATAGAATATGCTATCCATGAGATCCATGAACACCATTTTAGTATTTTTAGACCAAAAATTCATAATAAGATACTCATATATAATATACATACTCCTAAAGGCTGTGATATGTATATCCCCATATTTGACCCAAAGCAGACAATATCCTGATCATAAGTCAATCATAGAGAACCAACGGGGTATCCTTTATAGATCAAAAAAATTATCTATAAATGGGAATGGGTAATTATTATTTAATATTTCTTGATTATCCTTCCTATAGTCTATGCACATCTGAAAGATTCAATCTTCCATCATAGAAAAAAAATTGTTTCACCCGAAGGATAAGTGATCGATCTGATAAATACCTTCACCTCTAAATACTCAATCCACACATTGATTTCCTTTGACTCATTTGGGGATATATATTATGTTGGAATCAATATAGGATACACTCCTAGCATTTTTTTATCGTGAATTAAATTACTCTGTCAAGAGGAATCCTACTAAATAATATATAAATATATCCTAGTAACGGTCCACCATTGGAGAAAAAGAGGAACGGGTTACTGCCCAATCTTCCATAATAACCATGATAACTGCATGATTTTTAATAGCTGAAATATAGATTAGGCCCAATCCCATTATTATCACTCCAAATTCTCATTCACCGATCAAAAAAAAAACCTCTCATACTTAGTTGTAGTAAAGGATACTCATCTATTGTAGTATTCTATGTCTTCTTGATTACTAGTCAACCAATCCATGGTCAGAATCGCATCGACGATAGTCATCTCTAGGATCAAAAAATCCCATAAATTTTCATAACAAAAAAATAGTATAAGAAAATATATACATATTCAGATATGGTCTACCTTCATTCCCAAGGGTGCATCAAGTGAAATAAATTTAGAAGACAACTTAACCGAAAATTCTAACCTCACAAAAACGTGAAAAAATATAAAAGAATCAGAAGCTCCTATATCAAAAAAAGATATATAAATCTCTTAGGTAATCAGAACCATACCTATAACTGTAGAAGTTCCCTCAATACCATAATATAGAACATGGTCCATGTCACAAACTTTTCCTACATAGGTTCTTCAAATATTTCCCCGAGACTCCTGGTTTGGCTGATTCACTAACCCCAATGGAATCTGGACTATTTCCTAAGATCCTCTATCGGTGTCATGAATTTTTGTCTAAATATCCCTAAAATCATTGTGGAAACATAACCATATTTTCCTCAAATAAAAACACTATATATACCCAATATTTTAAATTTTATGACACTTGTTCTGAGATTTATTTAAAAACATGTGATCATATACTCTCTATCCACAATTCCAGCACAAGGTGACAACTACTTCCCCAAAGGATGATAAAGAAAAAATGATATAATCTGATCAACTACTGAAACCTTAGAATGTCTCCTCAACGTTTCTCTTATCATCACTAGAAAATCTACCCATTACATCACTAGTAGTTCCACTTGTCTGTGTTATTAAGGCCGAAATATGACAAGTTACTCCACCCTCATGAAAACCCTTCTTGATCACCAGGTCCATGCATACTGCCTCAAGATATATCATCAAGTTAACTCTCCTAATATACAACCTTAAATATGGTTTAAGGATGATATCAAACATCAAGTCTTTTTATACCTCATTCCCAATCAATATTGGAGTAAAGATAAGCAATTCCATGAAATGAGTAGAATATGTTGATACTAACATCATCCCTTACTATATCTCCATAAAATTATGTTCTTGATCCAAAATAAATGTATCTAAGATAACACACACTTAGTAAGAGATTTTTTAAGGTCTCTCAGGACATACACTTATGTGTCCCTACTTGGTTCATAATGCCCAACCATCTCTTAGAAGGTCCCTTAAGCATGATGGTAGACAACCTAATCTGCCGATCCTCTAAAATCTCTACTAGATCAAAGATTACATAGATGATATCAATCCCAAACTTAACATCAAATGGAAATCCAATACCTTAGATGTATAGTGTTTTCCAAAGACAATAATTCTATGCATAATAGACCATCATCCCATGTGATAATCAACCTTGAACTTTATTTTTATGAAAGACTCCTCGTTAAATCAGTTAAACATTTATAACCATTAGAACATGTATGGGGGAAATTTTATCTATATTCTATTGTATTCCCAATTATTGGATAAGAATGTCCCCCCATACAAGGGAATTATAATATGCTTTGATAGTTGGTCCTCTGAGTCATCCCCTTGGTGGTATTATCTGAAATCCCAAAAGAACACAAGGAAAATCTTATAATAACCCACTTAAGGTAAAATTAAGAAGATATAGGTTCCCAAAAGGTATTTGTACTAGAAGAAAAATACAAGTTAGATACCCACATCTACAAGGTCTAACCCTTTTATCACTAACCATGTACTATTCTAAGTCTCTCTTACCAACATGTTAGTTATAGTCATATACATATAATAAAATATAACATGATTAGTTTAATTAATTAAAAATCCATAAAATATATCATATAAGAACAAATCACATATTAATAATGAAAATTAACTATTTAATTTACTATGTACGATAAGAAATTATATACATGAAATGTGAACATTTGTTTCGAGTCATGATGTAAGAAGGCACCAAAATTCCCTAAACCATAACAACACAAAAATACTTATGATCAATATACCACTATAATAGAACAACTCATAAAACAAATATTATCATAGAAAACATGAGATGGATTGGAACTTATGAAACACCATTACTTGAGATAAACATATCCTATCTCTTTTACACCTTCCCTAGAAATAATTTAAGAAGAAAAGAAAAGGAAAACCAATACTTTGATACCACTTTGTAATTCTCCGACCCATATCACTTGGTCTGGGCCAATGTACCATATAACCTCATGCACATATTCCAATATGCAAGAGGCTTCCAACTAGGAATGATGGCCTGAATGGTGCTGTGGGGGGACTATCCCCTCGTTAATAATAAATATACACTATAATTAGAATAGGCATAAATAAACATCCCAGGTCAGCGTAATGAAAAATAAAATAATTTCATCATGATATAATAAATATCATTTATGTCATGCAATATAAAACAAATGATCCCCAATACGGTAAGTTAACCAATGTATGATAACTAATAAAATTAACAAAATACAACTAAAATAGCTTGTATTCTGTCATGAATTTACCTCCATCATTTAAGCTCCACCTAATCATCTCCCTATTAAAGGGAACCTACCCTTATTAGGATCCCTGGAAATCAAATCTACAAGATCATCAAGATACCCATGAAGGGTGTGAGTATAACCCCATAGGACACAACCAATTCTTCGTTAACAACAAGTTCACATGTATATAAAGGTGTGTGTAATGATATGATTAAATTAACAAAAAAATAACCAAACATATGTCTAGTGATCATGAAATAACCAAACTACTATGATACTTGAACGTACTTAACTCATATCTTTACCAGATGGAATACATAATTAATTATTAAAAATCAGATTAGGATTCAAGGTCAGCACATGTCATAGATCAAGAACCATAACCAATCATGCCCCAAGTCAAGTCAAAAAGTTTTTATTCCCCTGAGTTTTTCTCAGGTCAAGACATAAGTACACTATTACCATAACTCTATTATTTCAGTCCACAAGACTATTATACCCCAAGAAAAACCTCATTTCTGGCCAGAAGGTCATCATTCCCCTTCCTATACTAGGATGAGGCATTAGGACACCACACCACATCCTCTATCTCAAGTAAGACCATAAGGCTGTTGTACCCCTTCTCTATATTCATGTTTCATCATCATAACTGTCACATGTCACACTAGCAGTTGACCCCCCTCTAGGGGATAACCTAGCCACGGTGGTCCCACATATCAGTTTATTACCCATTAAAAAACTTCCAAAGTATAATAATTCACACAGAATAAGGTATAGTGTATAAGGGGACAATCATATGACATAATTCATAGGTCTTATGGTCCATTCACACACATCATATAAAAATCACAGGCATACCATATCACACAATGGTTTGTATGTTTACAGATTCTAGAAAACACATGTTAACCATCTAAATCATCTTTATAAAAGGAACCTATGTGGTACGGAATTTCCACATCAGGTGTGATGATGTCAATTTCCATGATCCATCACCAAATAACAATTGTGCACTAATGATCCCATTATCCAATCCTAATTCACCACAAATTTTTTTTTAGAATCAATATTTAAGAAGGAGAATGTAACATAGATGTGGTGGTAGACAAACTCACCAAATAAAATCCAATGCTAATATTCGATCTAGATCCATTCAAGGGAAGTATGGTAATTCTATAGATCTAATGTATATCCCTCAATCAACCAAGAATTACCCATTAAATCTTGATTAAATCCATTGATCTATCCATTATAACTTAGATCTATGATTTATCTCAATAAATGGAGTGTATTTTGGAAAGAATGGATGGGACTTATTGTTTGGAAGCTAACAGATCAATTAAATTTGGAAAATAATGAATAGAGAGGAATATGAGAGTCATGTATTTTAAAAGAGAGAACTAAGAACTATTCTTAATGAATGATGTTTGAACCAAAAGAGTGGGACATTGAACATTCACATTAGAGAATGTTTATGAAAGCACCCTTAATGACTGAGCTATCTGGGAACCACCAGCTGGCTAACCCACAGCCCAAGGAAGAAGCATGATATTATTTATCAACTATTTTATGGTTAGAGTATTTTGACTGGTTATATATTGGATCCCATGTTCTTTATAGACTGCCACCACCTCCAACGGATAGCTGATGGCACATCGACAACTCCAAGGCATTGGTTGGTTCCCCCAACTCCATTAATTCTAACCTATAGCTTCCAAAATCCACCAACATGCAAAATAAATTTTAAAAACACAACCAATACAGGTAAAAACATAAATTTAACATGAATTTTAGTTTCAAGGATGTTATAGATACCATATTATAATTTTTTTTTGTTGAAGTGGTTCTTAGGGAAAAATGTTTTTATCGATTGATTTATTCAATGATGTTTTGGTATATATAAATTTTCGATACCTTGGATTTGGTATACTAATCAAAACTACACTTTAGATTAAAAGTGATGAATTCACATGATTTTAAATTATCGTTAGTATAATATCATTCATAGGATTATTTGGATTATTATTCAATTCATTGTGCTTGGTTTCTCAATGAGTAATATATTTTATAATTGGTTTACTTATTTATATTTTGGTTAAGTTTTTAACGTTTAAATTATTTATTTTCTTCTTTTAATGTACAATTTTTTTATGTTTTTTTTACTTTTTATAATCATATTGGTTATAAATTATATATCCCAATCTGTTTATATTTTGATTGGGAAGAAAATTATTAGTTATATTTTTAGATTCAATTCATCCTCCTCTTATTGATGTCATATCCTTTACCTTATGGGATAAATTTTTTTATCCTATAATGTATCATAATGTTGGAAATTGAATCTACATTTGAGATAATGTCTCAACTTTTATATCTTCCATTTTATTTTTCAAAATTTTTAATGGTTCCTTACACTAACATATAGTAGAAAAAAATATCTTTTTTTTTCATTTTTGAAAACTATAATTCTATTTAGATTTTTGGTCAATTTGGTTCCAAAATTAACATTTATATGTATTGGGAATGATTATGAATTATGTAATTATTTAATGGATACATATATTATAATTATTGGTGTTGAAAAATATCTAATTCTTACAGAAAATTACACAAAAGTAGAGAAAGAAGTTATTGCTTTTACTTGTAACTATAAATAAAAAATAAACATAATTTTGGGTTTGAAATAAATTATTATTTGATATTTAGAGAAATATATATAGTAAAGTGTGTTTTTGTTAAATAACTAACAAAATTTGGAAGAATATAGAGGTTACTCATTTTGGAACATCAAAAGTTTTAGATATAATGAGATTGATGCCTCATTCAGATTAACTAAGTTATGATTTCTTATCCCTTAAGATGGTTTCCTGAATGACAAAGATATTTTTAATTATCATAAATAGTCTAAAATATGTTGTAAAGAGAGAAATATCAGATAATAAATTTTTACAAAAATTTATCAAAATTCTACTTAATTAATGGGTGTCAATGTATACATATATTTATGATACTAAACATATTAAAAAGTTGATCTTATATGATTTGATCAGAAATATCATGGGGTATTATAACCAACATAATAGGGGTATTTAGAATAAAATGAAGAAAAATATAGTTAAATGTTAATCAATATTCAAAGTGTTAAATTTTAGAAAATATATATCAAAATGAGTACATATAAAGGTAATTCGAGTTAAAATTAGATAATAGTTTTGCAGGAAACATAGTGAAAGAGATATATCATAATTTTATAGGTGAATGAACATATATAAGGGATGTAATGACTTTTGGAGAGACAATCAAAAGGAAAGAAAATAAACGTATGATAAAAAAGACTCTTTGGAACTTATATGTTAGGAGTGTAAAAATATGTGGCATACTAGAACATATTTTCATAGATTTAAAAATAAGTGGAATGAATTGAAGATTTAATAAGGATATAAAGGAAAATTTTATTTATATATTTGAATGAATCATGGATTTATAGTAAGGATCCTTATTCAGATGATAGTAGTGACTTAGATAATGAAAAAGACTAGAAGAATATAACAAGACTCGTTTATTCACAATAGGACCTTGGAAAAAATCTCAATGAAAACATTGTTTAGGAACCCCAAATTTTTTTGGAATACCATTTTAAAAACATCACATTAATTCATATCATTCACCATGAAAGTTTATTTCAAAACCCTTTATTTAGAAATACATCTTCCCAAATCCCCATTTTTAAATCCACATTCAAAAAGAAAATATATTTTCCTTAAGAAAAAAAATTACACTACCAAAAATTCTATAAAGAGTTCAACCAACACTCATATCAAAAAATGCAACAAAAATAAACCATTTGATGTACTTTTAAGTCCTTGATTACTATTAAGATAATGTGAGACTATCCCAATTTGTGGAGTAATATTACACAAGGTAAGAAAAAAGTTAATGACAAGTATATTGATCACAGATGAACATATAATCACCCAATTTGAAAGTAACTTAGTATTGTAAAGTCAACATACCACATCTAGAGTTATAATAAATTTACTCATTGAGAAAACATGAACAATCATGAAAAAATTGGAAGAAATTTAATATTCTAATAAAATAAATAATTTCGGAAAAACCAATAAAAATAAGTAAATGGTTAAAGAAACTAGAAATAACACTCCAGGGTTGTAAGCCTTACCCCTAACTACTCTTTATAATAGAATACAAAAATAGCAAGAAAAAATCAATAAAGATCTCACTCACTTAGGAAGGAAATTATTGGTAAGGGAGACTATGTGTATTCACTTTATTTTTGATAAAATTTCCAAAAATCACATTTATATTTCATTTAAACATTTTATTAGTATTTCTGAAAACCTAGAAAAATCCCATAAAAATTAAATTTTGGAAAGAAAAGGACCCCTTATGTAGGACCCGTACCCATGAATGACCCTTATGTATCATCCCAAAGGACCATTATATATCACCACCACTTAAAAATCATCCATTAAATTCCTCATTGTATGATACCCTTACAAATAAATGAAATAACCCTTACGTATTAGGTAAATGAACCTTACATATCATACTTTATTATAGAAATTTTTCCTTCCATTTCATCATTTTTCATAGAAAATACCCATTTATATTTGGGAAATGATTCTTACATATCATCCATTATCATAGAAAAGGACCTTATGTATCATGGAATGGCCCTTATGTGTCACCAACATACCATAAAAATGAATCTTAAAAATCAGGGAATGATCTTTACATACCACACCTTCATGAAGGAAATGAATTTTATATATCATAGGGAATCCCAATAGTCATCCAAAATATCAATATATATCTCTAAATGAATCTTATTTATTAGAGAGTTACTCTTTCATATCATTGGGTACTCCCATACTTGTCTTATTTTCAAACTATGTAGACGTCCCTTACATATCAAGAAAAGTTACTAGTATGCATTGACTTTTACACCGAGTTAAGATAAAATATATAAAGAAATTATAGAGACAGTTTAACATATCCCCTATGTTAATCAAACAAATTTCACTCATCTATTTTTCCTATCCTTTCTCTGGATTACTCTTCTAGATGAGGGGTTTACATTACTTCTTGGTACTTGTCCATCTTTCCAACCCTTCATAGGATATATTTTACGTTATATGGGTTTACTTTTATACCTAGTAATTTTCCATTTTCACAACCCTATATAGGAAAACTACTATATATGAAGGCCCTTACAAATAATGACCTTCTTATAGAGAGAGTATTAAATTTTTTGACCCAAAATTTTTCAACCGCTAAATAAATCATATCCTATGACTTATCCAAGTTGTACCTTATGATTAACCACCAAGAATTTTCCAAAATCTTAATGAAAATCTTGAAAAAAAATAAAATTCAGCTATATGATTCTAGAATACCTCATATAATTTTAAAAAACCTCTATCCTTCTTCAAATTGAATAATTTTATCCTTGATCCCAGACCCACTCTCGAGGCTTGATCTCACACCTTCATCGACTCCCCCAACACTAAATTTAGGAACCTGGACACCTTTCAATCCCCAAAAAACATTTAAAAATATCTCCCAAAAACATCATAAGACGTTAAGTACTAATTTTAAATAAAATTATTAGAACATATGTAACCCCCCATGCTTCCAAGGTACGTTTCCCTTTAAATAATGCAGTAGCTTGTGTTGTATGCCACTTGGAGTTTTAACACACCACCACCAATCAAAATAGCCATTATGACTAGTATTACCCACCTTTTGAAATTTTATAATTTTTATTTTTTAAAATGGACTTAATTTTTGGATTCGTAATATCAAAATTATCTTAGGGTGAATTTTTGGTATTTTTCTGAAAACTTTCAATTTTTTATGAATAGTGAAAAACACTGCGTTGTTGTTTAAAACCGAATATTTATTTAAATAATTAGTTATTTTATTTTAATTTATTTGAGGAAAAAATAGATATATAATACCTATATATGTTCAATTTAATTCATTGGATTCATTTTATAATAATTTTAGATATATAAAATTTTATTGAACTTTTTACCGTCTTTTACCCTCCTTCTAGAAACATTTGAAAATTTGCATAAAACATATTTTTACCGCTTCTGTGAGTTGAATTTGAAAAATTCAAGAGACATTATTAATATCAGTAAGTAAAATATGGTTCAATAAGGTGAAAATAATTTTTGGTGATTAGTAACTTTTGAGTTTAATTTACCATGGTTAAAAGTAAATAGAGTAATTAAAGGTAAAACGGTATTATAATTACCCTAACACAAGTCTTAATTCTACTTTATAAGTTTAATTTGATCAAAAACAACCATAGGAATAAAATATGATCCCCTTTGGTTCACATGGATTAGATTAGGACTTTTATTCTTATTTTATTTAAAGAAAAGTTAAAAGTGTTAAATTCAAAGTTTATTAAGTAAACTCTTTTTAATATAGGGTTATACATAAGATAAATTCGACTATAAATATTAATTAGAAATATAATAATATTTCATACATAATGGAATTTTATTTATAATATTTAAATATTAAATAATTAAATTTATTTATGACACAATAATGATGTAGTAATTACCTTCTCAATGTAATATTAAAATAGTTTATATAATAAATATTAAAATAAAAATAATTTAAAAGATTTGATGCCATACAAGAAATTTATAGGTTAATATGACATGTTAGGTTTGATTAAATAATTTTGTTTCTAAGTAATCATGTTGTTATGATTTTCACAAAAACCAAATAGTAGATTGTGTCAAAATTGACATAATTGAATTTCTAAAATAAATACTATATAATTAATTGATATAATATTTCATAAAATATAAGGTTCAGACAAAGTACTTATATTTAGTTATATATATTAATAATTAATGACTTTTGGTACACTTTTCTGGTTATCATAAATTTATTGACCATATAATATAAAGATACAAAGAGACTTGGTAAATGTCACACTATTTAACTAAGAGTTAAATCTAAAAGATAAGGTTAAAATGGTAATCTAAACTTGTCTAAAACCTATTTTTTGATATTATTTCGACCCATAACCACCTATGTCTCTAAATAAATTCATTTAGAGCCATTATAAACCGAATATGATCATATAATAAAATTATATTTTAATCTTTTCCTAAAGTGACCCTCACCCCTCTTATAAAAGGGCACTTTCCCTTCTCTCAAAATCACACCTCCAAATCCATTTGTCTTGGACAAAACCTATCCAAATATCCTCCCAACTTCCCTCAAATCAACCTAGTGTCCTTACATTGATCATAAATCCATCATATGGAGCCCTTTTGATCAACTCAAAAGGAAACACCCGAAGAACATGTAATAATTTAACCACCCTTTTTCAAGTTCTTTTCATTTTCCACTTCCTCTTTATATGTTGTTTCTATAACAAAATAATAAATTTAGTACATTATACATATTGTGATGTTATTATAAATATGGTACAACCATATTCATTATTCTATCCTTCGTATGAATGATAATGTCACCATGCGTGCGTACGTATGGCTTACCGTCTCCACACTGTGGTGTAATTTTTTATTCAACACTATGTTATTTGGATGGATATAATGATGAGTAATATGTATATAAAAAATGAAGAAAAATTCTTATTTCTCTGTAAAATTAATATACTAGCCAATTTCACACCTTTTAATCATTATGAAAATGACATTGTCTCTTGTGTGTACGTACGACTTATCGTCTCCACGACGCGTTGAGATTCATTTCCACATTCACCATTAAATTATGATTATAAAAATATATATTATTAATAAGTTTGTATTATATGACATAATAATGCTACTTAATATATATATCTATATATATATTTTTAATTACATATATCTTATTCATTTACTTCCATTCAATACGATAAAAAAACAGAAACTACGTTTATGCGTACGTACAACCAACCTTCTCCATAAATGGTGTTTTCCATTTCATATATCTATCTACTATAAATATTTATATAAGAAATATAAATCATGTGTTATTTTATGTAAGTATTTAAATGATGATCTAAATTATAGGATTAAGAGTAACAAGTTTAAACATGTACGATACAGAAAGTGATTATTACATGAAATGTTAATTTAACGTGGAAATAATTATTAAGTGGGTAGTTTGAAGTCATAAATGAACAATGTATGATTAAATAAATATGAATATGGTTATGGTATAATTTAATAACATACTATGGTCATTATACAGGAGGTTAAACGTACCCTTGACCAAAGGAAAGTGCAAGGTAAGGGTTAATTTCACAATCTCTATATTATCCGAGGTTGTTTTTACATAAGTATCTACTGGGAAATATTTATTATCCATGACCATGTTTCATAAAAGTGCTTTCAAAGGGATTATATTTAAGGGACTTCTTACTAAAACATCATTTTAGATGTTTTAAAGATTTATTCTTCTCAACCATTCTCATTAATGTCCACTTTTTTCAAATGGTTGTAAGGATTTATTTATATGAACATGAATGTTTTAAAATCTTAATTACTTTAAGAAGTTTCAATGTGGTTTAGTACAAAATGATTCAAAACTATCTTTTAAATGACTTCCTTTATATGAATTTTAAATGATTTTATGAAAAAGGGATATTTCATTAAAATATTTTTCCTATTAATTTTCAATTATGTCAACATCCTTTATGGGTTATTATTCTTGATCAAGGTTGATTTATTATGATACAAATATTCCATATTGTATTGAAGGTTTTGTGATATGTTTGACTGTGGGTGTGTTATTTTTATACCATTCATGGTTTATGGATAAAGTATTTACATTTCTTATGCTAGTTTTAATAAAAATGTTTATGTTATGTTTAAACCTTTTCATATGAGGAATACATTAGACTTAGTAAGTGACGGGTGTAGCTCACTATAGCTCCTTGATGATTCGGAAGGTTTCATGAGACAAACTAGTGTGTTGGAACAAGGCCTTAAGATAATATTATTTGTAGTATTGGCAGAAGGCCTTGACTATGTGGTTATGAAGTCTGGCATTATGCATTCCATCGTTATAAAATTATCTATTTATATTACATGTGATTATTTTAATAGTAGAATATCAATGTGAATATGTAAATGGAATTATTTGATTTATCCTTTTTCCATATTATGCTAAAGTTTAAATTTAAAAGGCTTATGTTTTAGTTTTATACCTTCCCTTAAATTTTAATGCTTATTTGTGAAAGTTTCTGTGATATTGTTATCCTTACTGATCATTTGAGCCTACCCCTTTCTTATGTTTTATTTTCCCAGGATTTCAAGAAGTTTATTATGATTGATAAGTAGGGTTATGCTAGGGGATTAATGGCATTCTCAATGGATCATTTATGTTGATTTTTATTTACTAATGTGTAATGTAATGTTCATGTATGTAATCTATTTTCCAAGACTACTAAACTGATCTGTATTTTGGGAGTTGATTCCTTGTAATCATGCCAATGTATTAAATTAATGTACTAAATCTGGGCTTCTGGGGTCGGGGAGTTACGGTTGGTATCAGAAGAAGTTAACAACAACCATGGAAATAAATTTAGATAAACTCTGATTAGAGAACATTACCCGAATATAGACTTTGAGGATTAGTATTGAAGAACATCCAAGAATATTGATAATGTATAAATTTTGTGTATTTTCGAAGCAATACATCCCTGTATGGATACAAGAAGGTAGAGGTGGATCTGGCATAGATGTACCTAGGAGTGAAAATTCTGACAAGGAGTTTCAGGCTTGACCCGGGGTATATTGGTACATGAAAACGAGCAATACTACACTCTTGGTTATGACTCTCATAGGGGATATGCTTGGGATAATTCACATTTTCATTACAAGCCATTATAAATTATTTTAGATTTAATACTTCCTCAAAGAAAACATTTTATGATTATATATTATATGCATAATCTTTTCAATTTACATTATGTATTTTACAAGTTTGGAATTATACATTGCGATTCATAAACTAACCTAGTGTATGACATTGTTTATAAATGGATCATAGTAGAAGGAATGAGAAATCTAGCAATGCGCTTGATTGAAAAATTAATAAGGATCATTTCTTTTATGGTATTAATCTGACATTTTAAAGGGAAATAGTCTCCCACTTATTCTCATCATATGAAGAAATAGTATCATCTATTAATAAGATAATTAAAGAAGTATCTGATTCCTATGGATTTGAAGGGAAGAAAGAGAAAAAAGGATGGAATAGATAATGATGGATTAAGGTAAGAGGGGAAAGAAGGATTTTCCCATATGTTATAATTTTGGAAATAATCACAATAGAAAATGCTTGAAGGGAATGGGTGTCTGTTACATGTGTGGTGAAAAAGTCCACCAAGCTCGTGATTGCAAGGGGAAGAAAGAGTCTATCAATGTTGAATGCTACAATTGTTGAGAAAAGAGGAATTATGTAAATTAATGTCCTAAACGCTAAGGGAACTTACCTCAGAAAAGGCCAAGGGAGAAAGGCCAAGCTTATGAGATCACTATTGCTGAGGTTAAAGCTTCGAAAGATGTGGTGGAAGGTAATTTAATGGTTTCCTCAAGTTTATCCAATGATTTATTTTATTATATATCATTACATTGTTTCATATCTTCCGATTTTGTTAAGAAAAATAGATATTTTCAATTTGACTTAACAAGGGAGTTGTCAGTCAAAACTCTTAAGGGAAGTATCATCGCAACAAAGTTTTGTGAATTAGTTCTCATTAGGGAATATAAATGTTCTTTATCTGCTGATCTCATCATCATACCCAGGACTGAGTTTGATATAATCCTTAGAATGGATTGGATTTCGGAGCATGATGCAAAAACTTATTATAAGAATAAGGAGGTTAAAATTTTCGATGATGATAAGGAGGACCTTATCTTTAGAGTTGAAAAGTCACCACATGATTGTTATCTAGATCCACCCCCAAAAGCTCTACTAAAATCAATTATTGGGGAAGAAGAGAATGAAATAACTATGGGTGAGGAACAAAACGTTCGAATAGAGGACATACCTATTGTGCAAGAATATGTTGACATGTTTCCAGAGGAATTACCTAGACATCCTTCAGAACTATAAATTGAGTTTTCCGATGATTTAATTTCTGGTTTAAGGCCAATATCAAAGACCCCTTATAGAATGGCCACTCTAAAATTAGTAGAACTAAAGAAACAACTAGATTAATTGAGTAATAAGGGATTTATTTGCCCTAGTGTTTCTCCATGGGGAGACCATGTCCTTTCTATTATGAAGAAAGACAGATTTATGAGTTTGTGCATTCACTATAGAGAGATCAGTGCTATAATAATAAAGAACAAGTGTCCCCTACCTCTCATTGATGATTTATTCGACCAACTTCATGGAACTCAATATTTTTCATAGATTGAACTTCGATTTGGATATCATCAGTTGTGTGTGAATAAGGAAGTCATTTAGAAAACTTCATTTCGAACTAGGTATAGGAATTTGGAGTTTACAGTAATGCCTTTTGGATTGACTAATTCCCCCTCTGTCTTCATGGTTCTAATGAATAGAGTTTTCAAGGAATATGTTGATGACATTGTAGTTTTATTTATTGATGATATCTTAGTATAGTAAAAAAGATATGAAGATTATGAAAATCACCTATGCATTATTCTAAAGACTCTTAGAAGAAATTAATTATATGAGAAGTTTATCAAGTGTGAATTCTGGATTCAGGAGATTTCTTTTCTTGGAAAAATTTTCTCTAAGGATGGAATCTATGTTGATCCTTCAAAGACCAAGGCAATCCAAGAACATCTAGCACTGACGAGTATAACTAAGGTACATAGTTTTATTTGTTTATAAGGTTATTATCGACATTTCATCCATAATTTTCCCCGGTTGGCTAACCCATTAACCAATATCACACGTATAGGGGTTAAATTTGTTTAGAAATAATGGTGTGAAGAATTTTTTGAAGAACTGAATAAGAGATTAGTCAATGCTCATATCTTGACTCTACCATCAGGGAATGATGGGTTTGTTATTAATAATTATGCTTCAAAGAAAGGACTTGGTTGAGTCCTTATGTATAATGATAGTGTCACCACCTATGCATCAAGACAGCTAAAAATTCATGATCAGAACTATCCTACTCATGATATTGAATTAGAAGTTGTTATATTTGCTATTAAAATATGGCGACACTATCTCTATGTTGAAAAATGCGAGATTTATACTAGTCACAAGAGTTTGATGTATATTTTCTCATAAAAAAAATCAATATGAGGCAAAGGCGATGGGTTGAACTACTCAAGGATTATGATTGCACTATACACTACCACCCACGGAAGGAAAATAAGGTGGCAGATTCTTTGAGGAGAAAGGTTCATGGAGTATTGAATAAGATGAGAGTTTAAAATGATCATATCTACACGGATCTAGTAAAAATGGATATGAGAATAACCATGGAATGTGAAACATAAATGCTTTTTCAAATGGTTTCCAAACCATCTTTTCTAGAAAAGTTAAAAAACTCCTAGATTGATGATGATGAATTTCAAAAGAAAATTAAAGCTGTGAATGATGGGAGATTGATCGACATCATATATAAAGATGGAATTTTGAAATTTGGGAAGAGTCTTTGTTTTCCCAATATACCTGATCTAAAAAGGGAATTTTTAGATGATGCTTATAGATCCAATTTCTCTATACACCCTAGTAGCACTAAGATGTATAGAGATTTGAATGAAAATTTTTGGTGTGACAACATGAAGAGGGAGATTGCTGACTTTGTGTGAAGATGTATGGTTTTTCAACAAGTGAAAGCTAGAAGGCAACAGCCTGGAGGAGTCATGCAACATATTCCCATATTTTAGTGGAAATGGAATAATATTACGATGGAAATTGTCCTGAGGCAATCAAAGACTCATAGAAGGAATGATGCAATAAGGGTCATTGTTGATCATCATAACAAGTCATGACATTTTATTGCTATAAGAGAATATTTACCACTTGAACGTATGAAAATACTATATATTAATGAAGTTGTAAGACTTCAGGGAGTACCCCTATTGATTGATTCGGATCTTGATCCCTAATGTACAACAAGATTCTGGAAAATTCTTCAGATGTCCCTAGATACTAAACTTCATTTGATCACTTTCTACCACCCTCAAACTGATGTTCAATCAGAACAGACTATTCAAACATTAGAAGACATGTTGATATCTTGCTCACTTGACTTTCAAGGTATATGGGATCAATATTTACCTATGTTATAATTTTATTATAACAATATCTCTCATTAATGTATTTAGAGGGCACCATATGAAGTGTTATACGGAATGAGATGTCGCACACCAACTTGTTGGGATGATGTTGGTGAAAGAAAACTTGCAGACCTAGAATTTTTTGGAAACAATGTAAAAGGAGAAGGTTATCTAAACCCACCTCAATGCAGCCCAATGTAGATAAAAGATCTATATTGAGAACTGAATGAAGGATTTGAAATTTCAAGTAGGAGACCATGTTTTATTAAAGGTATCTCCATGGAAGAGTGTTATAAATTTCAGTAAGAAGTGTAAATTGAGTCCTAGTTACACTAGACCTTTAAAATTTAAAGAATGAATTGGAGTTGTAGCTTTTCATTTGGCAATGCCTCCATGTCACTCCAAAGTTCATGATGTGTTCCACGTATCAATGTTGAGAAAATAAATGCCTGGCCCAATGCATGTACTCATCTATGAGGAAATTGAACTGGAACCTGATCTGTCTTATTGTGAAGAGCCTATTAAAATTCTTGATATAAGGGAACAAGTGCTGAGAAACCAGATTACTCGTCTGGTAAAAGTTATATGGAGAAACCATAAGATGGAGGAGGTAACGTGGGAACTTGAGGAAATTAGGATGAAGAACCACCCAAATCTTTTTATGCAGTAATATTCTATAAATTTCAAGGATGAAATTATTTTTAATAGGGGACAATGTAACACCTCAAGCTTCCATGATATATTTAGGTTTGAATAATGCAGTAGCTTGCATTGTACAAAAATTAGAGTTTTAACACACCACGACCAATCAAACTAGCAGTTATGAATAATAATACCCATTTTTTGAAATTTTATAATTTTTAATTTTCTAAATGGAAATCATTTTTGGATTCGGAATATCCAAATTAGCTTAGGGTGAATTTTTGGTATTTTTCTGAAAACATTCAATTTTTGATGAATAGTGAAAAACACTCTGTTGTTGTTTATAACAGACTTTTAATTTAAATAATTTGTTATTTTATTTTAATTTATTTTATGTCAAAATAGATACATAATACCTATACATATTCAATGAAATTCATTGGAATAATTTTATAATAAGTTTAGATATATAAAATTTTATTGAACTTTTTACCGCCTTTTACCCACCTTCTAGAAGCATTTAAAAATTATCATAAAACTTAATTTTAATGCTTCTGTGAGCTGAATTTCAAAAATTTGAGAGACACAGTTAATATCAGTAAGTAAAATTTGGTTCAATAAGATTAAAACAATTTTTGGTGAATAGTAACTTTTGACTTTTATTTACCACGGTTAAAAGTAAATAGGTTAATTAAAGGTAAAAAATGATATTATAATTATTCTATTGGATAAGTGTAATTCTACCAAAAAAACCTTATGAATAAAATATGATCCCATTTGGTCAACTTGGATTAGATTAGAACATTTATTATTATTTTATTTAAAGAAAAGTTAAAAGTGTTATATCCAATGTTTATTAAGTAAACCATTTTTAATATTAAGTTTTACATAAAATAAATTCGACTACAAATATTCATTAGAAATATTAAAATATTTCCTACATAATGGTATTTTATTTATATTTTCTATATATTATATAAATAAATTTTTTATGACGTAATGATGATGGAGTAATTACCTACTTAATGAAATATTACAGTAGTTTATATTATAAATATTAAAATAAATATAATTTAAAAGTTTTGATGCCATACAAGAATTATATAGGTCAACATGACATGTTAGGGTTTAATAAATATTTTTTTTCGAATTAATCATGCTTTTATGATTTTGAAAAAAAAACGAAATACAAAATATTGTCAGAATAGACATAATTGAGTTTTTAAACCAAATATTATATTATTAATTGATATAATATTACAGAAAATATAATGTTCAGCCCAAGGACTCAGATAAAGTTATATATATTAATAATGAACCATTTGGGTTCTCTTGGATTGTTATATTATGTTTATTAACCATGTAATAAAAAATTTCAAAAAGACCATGTAAATTACAAACTATTTAACTAAGAGTTAAATCTAAAAGATAAGATTAAAATGGTAACATAGACTTTTATAAAACCAATTGGTTCAGATAATTTCGACCTATAATCTCCTAAGTATTGAAATAAATTCATTTTGAGCCATTACAAACCGAGTATGATTTTATAATAAAATAATATTTTAATCTTTTCCTAAAGTGACCCTCACCCTCTTATAAAAGGGAGCTTCCCCTTATCTTAAAATCACAAATCCAAAGCCATTTGGATCAGCCAAACCCTCTCCAAATATCCTCCCAAATTTCCTCACAAAATATTATTGTCCTTAATTTGATCATAAAGACAACCTACGGAGCCCTTTTTATCAACTCAAAAGGAAACACCTGAAGAAGAGGTAGCAATTTCCTCACCCTCTTTCTTGTGATTTTCTCCTTCCACTTCCTCTTTATTTGATGTTTCCATACCCAAATAACAAATCCAGTTCCTTCTACATACTGTGATGTTATTATATATATGTTACAACCATATTCATTATTCTATCCATTCTATAAATGATAATATCACTATGCGTGCATACATACAGCTTACCGTCTCCACACCGTTGTGTAATTTCTTATTAAACACTATGTTATTTGAATGGATATAATGATGATTAATATTTATATAAGTAATGATAATATCATGCTATTGTCTCTGTTAAATTAATATACCATCTAATTCCACACCTTTTAATAATTAATGAAATGACATCGTCGCTCGTGGGTACGCACAGCTTACCGTTTCCATGATGCGATGAGATTAATTTCCACATTCACCATTAAAAGATGATTATAAAAATATATATTATTAATATGTGTGTAATATATGAAATAATAATTCTAGTGAATATATATATATATATTTATATACATATATCATATTCATTTACTTCTATTCAATACGATATGTAAACGGAAATAGCGTTTATGCGTACATACGACCTACCATCTTCATAAACGGTGTTTTCCATTTCATATATCTATGTACTATAAAAATTTATATATGATATATAAATCAGGTGTTGTATTCTTGAAGTATGTAAATCATGATAAAAATGATACGATTGAGAATAACAAGTTAAAACATGTACAATAAAGAAAGCAATTATTACCCGAAATGTTAATTTAACATAGAAATCATTATTAAATGGGTAGTATAAAGTCATAAATGAATCATGTATGATATAATAAATATGAATATGGTTCTAGAATAATTTAATAACATACTATAGTCATTATACATGAGGTTAAACATACCCTCGACCAAAGGAAAGTGCAAGGTAAGGGTGAATTTCAAAATATATTTATTATCCGAGGTTATTTTTATGTAAGTATCTATTATGAAATATTTATTAACCATGTCCATTTTTAATAAAAGTGTTTTAAAAGGGGTTATTTTTAAGGAAATTTTTACTAAAACACCATTTTAAATGTTTTAATGATTTATTCTTCTAAACCATTCTCATTAATTTCCATGTTTTCAAAATGGTTTTTAGGATTTCTTTATATGAACATGAATGTTTTAAAATGTTAATTCCTTTCAAAAGTTTCAAATTGGTATGTGAAACATTGATTCAAAACTATATTTTAAATGACTTCCTTTATACGACATTTAAATTATTTAATGAAAAAGGTATATTTCTCTCAAAAAATTTTACTAATCATTTTCAACTATGTCAACATCCATTACGAGATCTTATTCTTGATCGAGGTTTATTTATTAGGGTACAAATATTCTATATTTTATTGAAGGTTTTGTGATATGTTTGACTGTGTTTGTGATATTTTTATACCATTCATGGTTTATGGACAATATATTGACATTTCATATGCTAGTTTTAATAGAAATGTTTATGTTATGTTTAAACCTTTTCATATGAGGAATGCATTGGACATAGTAACTGACGGGTGGAGCCCGCTATTGCTCCTCGATGCATCGATAGGTTTCATGAGAAAAAATAATGTCTTGGCACAAGTCCTTGACAAAATATAATTTGACGTCCGGGCACAAGGACTTGACTATGTGGTAATGAAGTCCGGCATTATGAATTCCATCATTATGAAATTATCTATTGATATTAAATGTGATTATTCGACCAGTAGAATATCCATGTGAATAAGTAAATGGTATGATTTGATTTTTATTTTCCATATTATGCTGATATTTAAATTTAAAAGTCTTTTGTTTTAGTTTTATACATTACATTAAATTTTTATGCTTATTTGTGAAAGTTTCTGCTCTATTGTTATCTTTAATAAGAATTTGAGCTCACCCCTTTCTTATGTTTTATTTTCCCAGGATTCCAAGAAGTGTATTATGATTGATAAGTAGGGTTATTCTAGGGGATTAATGGTTTTCTCAAACTATCATTTATTTCATGTTTTATTTTCTAATGTGTAATGTAATGTTCATGTATGTAATCTATTTTCCAGGATTTCTAAACTGATCGGTCTTTTAGGACTTGATTCCTTGCAATCATGCCAATGTATTAAAATAATGCACTGACTCTGGGATTCTGGGGTCGAGGCGCTACAACATCTTCTACCCTATGGCTAAAATATAAAATTTTATCTTGAATCAACGGACCTCAAGTTTTGGGTGCATTACACACTGGGAACTAGTATTCCACCTACAAAAACATTAAAAAATATCAATATGTTTCCCAGGAAATATATATAAAAATATAACTGAAACTATACAATCACACTATTATTCCATATTTATAATAAACACAAAAATTCACCTAAATACTAAATAGGTAGTAAAAACCAATATATTATGGAATGAGTTGGGATATAAACACTGAATTGTAGAAACAAATATTGAAAATATGTATTCTATCACTCCACATACTTAATCATTTCACTTTGGAGTAATTATCTATATCTTACACAAATTCAACTATAAATACTATGGTGATAAAAAATCAAATAATTTATAAAAATAATATTTTGGGACCACTTTGTGTACGAAGATTGTATTTTTTTTCTATAGTTGTTAATACAGGCCAAAATAAAGAAGGAGATGAAGAATAACTCCATAGTTGATGGATAATGAAATTCGTATGATTGTTAAACTAATCCTATGTTGAAAGAACTTGTATTGAAGGTGAACATTGTTTACAAAAATGAATAATAGATAATTATCATCAATTTGAGGATGATTGGAGAAGAATGGTGAATTATCATCTATCTGAATATTATTGAATAAGAATAAGGATTTGAAGTAGAGAATGATGGTTGAATAATAAGATAGGGTGTGTAAGGGTGTGGCACTCTAATATGGTCATGGATTACACATTTCATTGAAATCAGATGATGATTTTTTGAATTTTATTTCACAAATTTCCAAAGTTAAGATATCTTATGATGCAAGCCCTATGGGGGAAACAGGAGTAAAGGTGCTGCCTGTCGTATACAGTTTCAATTGGAAGGAAAGATGCTGGTGGAAAATAGGGATGTTATTATACTTTCCATGGAAAATATGATGATGCTAATGGTGTTCGATCAAGACTATATATCATGATAAATATACTTACAAGTTTGAATATGTATTTTTATGTTGCACATAAGTGGAGTTCCATAATCCGAATATCAAAATATGGCAAAGGAGAGGCTTGCACGGAAGATTGGTTTTTGCGTGAAAGATTGAATAGAGTTTGGAATGTTCCACGCAAGGCACAATTCAAGGTTCGAACATCGAAAAATGGAAAATAATTGAACTGTGCAAATTATTCAAGAAGTGCATGAAAAATGAGTTTGGCATGAAAGAGACTTACACACCCAATGCGACGCCAAATGGAATGTTGTGCGCAAGTCATGATTCTAGGTAAAAAATCCAAAAAATGGGAAATTCATGAAGTGCGTGAAATATTCAAAAAGTGTGTGAAAGATGAGGTTTTCATGAAAGATACCAAAGCGACCAATGTGATCTCAAATAGGGTTTTGTGCGATGTGTTTGGATATTGTGCGAAACATCATGGTTTTTGCGTGTGAGGGTCTATGAGGTCTATAAATAAGAGGTGACCCCCTCACATTTCTTAAGCTCAACACTTAGATAAATCAAGATCTCTGAAGCACATATGAAATATACACAAAGGTATTTGAACAAAAGAATTAAGAGTTGCGTGAATGAAATAATAATTGCACACAAGAAGAGAGTGTTGCTCACAATATTGATGTTGCATGAAATAGGTCTTCTGCGACAAAAGTTGAATGTTGCGTGCTAGTTTCTAATGTTTCGCGCATGTTTCCCAAAATGGGTGTGTAAAATATTGGTGTCTCTCATGCCTTTGATAGGTACATAGCACTTTATAAGTGGCTTTTAGAAGAAGGAATAATTATGAACCATTCAGTTTCACAAACAGAAGTTGTATCGCACTCAGACAACTGGTATTTATCACCCTCATTGTGCTTTGTGAAGTGAATAAGAAATAGAAGGGAAATATAACTCATATATGCATAAAGGAAGAAGTTATTATAACAATACACTCAGGAATTGGTATTGAGAATAGAAGTAAGAGAAGAAGATGAAGAATAGAGGGTGCCCAACTTATGATTGTGAATTATTCTGGGCAGTTCAATTCAGATGATTCCATGTGAACTGATATTCATTTAATGAATAATCACATTGGTGTATGTAATTATATCCAAGAAGAGAAATGATATTAGTGTAGTTGGTTTTGCACTGGAATAGAATGTGTGAAGAATATAAGGTTTTAGTGCAGATGGTTTTTCATTGAAGAAGCCGAAGAAGAAGAGTGTGCAACTTACATGCTTGCTGCATTGAAAGAAGATGTTGGTTACTTGCATTCTACTATGTATGTAAGAAGGAGAAGAAGAATGTTGGGGAAGAACAAATTAGCATTTTAGCATCCAATAAGTCTCAACAAGTGTAAGATTCTTTTGTTTTGGAAAAATCATAATTTGGAATTGAATACAACTTCAACTTAATTTATTTAAATAGTGAATCCTCTCTAATGGAATTTTCTATATAATTTCAGGGAATTTTTCATGGAACCGTTTATGTAATTTCAAAATAATGGGGATTAAAATGTAATCCAGGTTGTGTAAAATTTAATTATGAATTAAAATTATATTAATATTTCATGAACATATAAATATTAAGATATTATTTTACATTAAATTATCTTAAAATCAATTAATAAGAATATGTAGTGGGAGCTTCATCCTTTCTTCAAATCTTACCACTTATAGTTTCACAACATCATAATCATCCATAGAATGAATGATACGTGATGGGTCTTATATTTTATTCTTAGAGGAATCTATTAATGTATCTTCTTGGATATAATTTATCTATTATTTATCAAAGGTTGTTTTTAATCCCTCAAATACCTCATCTATTGTATGATTTTGTTCTTGAATCTTCTTTGGAAGATCACATCTAACGAGAAATATAAGATTATCCAATTATTCTTCAACCTACTTGATATATTCCTCTAAAACTAGATATAATTACACTACTTATGAGTTTTTGGGTTAAATTTAGTATATTTTCATGGAGGATATTGTGATTTTTGTTTATATAGACTATTTTATTTATATACTCCCAATTGAAACTTGTATTCTTTCCATACTATATAAAATTTTATACTATGAATGGGTTTCATGGGTATTAATCTTCTTTATATTTTCCCAAAAAAGTGTGTTTCTCTAAAATCTATGGACTATAAAATGGGTTAGTGTTTTAATTGTGATACATATTCCCAACAACTAAAATAATATCATCAAATATAGAATTTAATGATATATTTTCATGATCCATTTGGACTGTGGGATGATTAATAAAGATATATAAGAATAGATAGATTATTTAAAAATGACTTAAGAACAATGAGTGACAAACTAAGCCTCCCTAAAAATGAAACAAAATTATGAAATAGGATCCTCATTAGTTAGTTGGAATAATATTAATATTAATCCATGAATAAAGTATGGTTTGAAATGTGTACCTAATAATTTGGTACCGGACCATATTAAATTGGGTTTGGGTACCTATGAATTTGGTTCGGGTTTTTTATCTAATACCTACTTATATTTGAGGATATTTTACTAGTTACCTGAAACCTGATTTTGATTTAATATTTTTTGAGATTTATATTTTATTAAGAACATTTATTTTTATTTAATTAATATATATATATATATATTTATTTATTTGTGTTCTTGGTGAGGTTTTTAATGGGTGGGGGCTCGAGTATGCGAGTCCCTATGACCATCTATAATGTTATCCCTTATCACTGCATACTCAAAACTAGGATGTATTTTCCATTAATTATCTCCCACCACCCACTCCCATTTCCCTATAGATATCCTCTTATCCCCATCTCATTATCAACCACCCTATTCACCTATTAAATTTTCCACTTAGTATCATGATGATGTTTTGGTTTAATATGCGAGATAATCAAATTTGGATAATAATAGGGTATTCCATGTGTAAATTTGATTCAAAATCGTGTAATAATTTTTGAAATTAAATATTTAATAATTAAGTCAGTTTTTTATTATCAATATAAGGGTTTGGGGTCAGGAACCTGTATGTTAAAACTTTTTTATTAGTTAAAAATATTTTCAATATGAAAATATATAAATATAGTAAATATTTAAGAGGGTTCACATTTAAACAGGTATTATATTTTTGGTTAGGTTTTAAATTATGGAATTTTAGAAGGGTATTAATTGGTTTCGGGTTTAGGTACTAATATTTTCATAGCTATGAAACTCGTTTCCATCCCTAGAACACAGTATAGTGAAAATGAGGGTCATATCCAAACGACGATTGATGCTAAAAATAATGAATCCTATTTTTTTCTCTTTTTGTGTATTTTAATTTTTAATATAATGGATTTATGAAACCTTATGGATCAATTTTTTTATGGTTTTAAAGAATGAAATAATATACAAGTAAGGATAAATAGTAGTTAACCCTTGGAAAATACTCTAAGAGTATCTAATCACTATTATATGGATTAATGTGTATCTTATATTATTCTTGATCTATTTTATGACTCACTATTATTCATTAATCAACCTATCATACTTGAAAATTATGATTACTATAAATACACCAAATCTAGTATCTTGAAGTTGGTGGTTACTTTATTACATTATTAAAAGATTCATTTGATCAAAATCAAAAGGACTAAAAAGTCTAGTAGTATTGGAAGAATACATAAATTCTTGAATCAAACAATATAATTGAAAAAATAAAATAAAATGTAGTGATTTCTATGGGAACAATATTATTCCATTTAACATATCTTGAAAAATCAATCATATTTTTTTCTAGAATCCTAGGAAAAGAAAACATAAGAAAGGAGTGAGATCAGATGCACAGTAAGTGTATGTGTAGAGTTAAAGCTATCATGATTGAATAATACATGATCAATATGGAAAGTTAAATATCTAAAAACACATACTATTTAATCAATAAATTAATCATGAATAATAATATGGAAGGAATAAATTATGAACAAATAATTCTATACTAATAATCATGTAAGCTTGAAATATATATTTGAATATCATATCTAATGAAATAATCACATGGATATCAATAAAAAAATATCATAATGAGGGAATGAATAATGTTTAACATCATAAATATACCATAAAGTCCACTTTCCAAGAAATATTACATAAATGGGTAAGGCCTTAAACAATTACCCAAGAAAAGTTTTCTAACCAAAAATTCATGAGATACCTAGACATTACATAACAATTTCAGAATACATAAAACATTATATAAAAAAACACCCAAAGACCATACTAGTCTTGTGCCTTCATAAACATGAAAAAATAAACACTAGCACATAAATGAGATACATAATCTCCCACTAGGTTCCTCTTGACTAGATCTCCTCGAAGTCACATCAAACATAAAAATGGCCGAGCTAAGATTCTCAGTAAGGGTAACCAAGTGAGATATGTAAGAATAATCATGAGCATAAGGGTATGAGAAAAAAATCATGAAAATATATGTTCATACCCTGAATATCAATGATAATACATATTAATCACGGTATAAAGATTTGAAATTCATAACACATGAATTATAAGGAAATAAATAACATAATCCATGAAAGTATAACATAAGAATAAAACATGGAATTGTGGAAAAAACATAACCATATAATATGATTTCCATAGTAGCCAAGACATCACTTCCAAGACCATATTAGTGGAAAAAGTACATTACTGAACCAGGTTCAAGACCTATTCTAGACCTATATACAGAACATAGTCAACTCCTTATTCCATCCCTATACTACTGAGCTGAGTTCATATTTTCTTCCATCCATGTAATACTGATCTGATTTCATTTCTCATTCTAGCCTTGTCTATCTCTTAAGATATAAATCTTTACATAATGCATTGGAGGAAGATATAGGTATCAACCATCTCAAAATGAAATCATACATACATGTGCCACAAGATAATTAAAAATATATCATAACCCATGAAATGAAATGGGTATCATAAACATGAAATCTCATCATTACCTTTGAAAAAATATACAAGTCTCATAATCATTTTATCAAAAGTATAACCTGTGAAAGAAAAAATAATTTCATAAGCTTCATGCCATCAAAACAGAAACCATTCAGAGAAAGCATATGGATTGAATAATTTACAGAGAAAGTAATTAGTAATAGAAAAAAAATGTTATCTTGGATGGGAAATAATTTTTGAAATATCTTTTAAAAACATTTCATAAGGAAAATATCATTTCTACATTGAGATCGATTTTAAAATATAATACCTTTCAGAAAAAAATTCTTTGAAAATAGATTTGAAAACTTATAAATGAGGTATTGTAACATAAATAACGTTTTTAAATCCATTTTACTTAAAAATGGTCATCATAGATTTTTTATAAACACTTTTGAAAACATTGTTTTTGAATATAATTGATTTTTGACCGAAGATATATGCGATCATATTTTACAAAAAAATGTTATCTTAAGTACCAACGAGTGGAAAATGGTACTATTACATGGATATATCTTGAAAAAATAATGTATAAAGAAACTGATGAGTTTTCTTGAAATATTGATCATAATATTTCATATATGGAAGCATAAACATAAAGAATCTCGAAATGCAATGAGATTGTATCAATAAACTCTTATAACATGGTAATTTGGGATCATAATCTCAATGTAAGAAAATAAAATTACATTAAGATTAAAATATCATGAAAATATTTATATTCATGATAAAATATCTAAAATGGAATTATATACACCTTAAAAAATAATTTAGGTGCATAACAAAACATGAGTCCTAAAGAAGGAAAATTGAGACAAAACTATTTTACAGATTTGGTAACTTTTGAAACAAAAACCCCATTAAAGAAGGATCATAAAATGGACATGTGAATAACAATAAATTTATGTAAAATATAAATATTACACAATCATGGGCAGTAAATACACCATGAAAAAGGAAAGAGTGGAGAACATAACATATATCTCACATAAATAAAATGTGAGATGAAATTCCCTTACCTTGTGTCTTGAATCTCATCATACTCATTAAAAACACCTATATTATAAATATAAATTTATTCTGAATATTTTATAGAACCATATTATTATATTTAATACCATATATGGTTTTATTATTATATTATATTACCCACTTGTCAACTATCCTATGTTAAGGGTTCACTTGGGAAAATATTCCTTTGTTCTTCACATGTGTATTAATTTGTTATATCGTCGGTCTTCATAATTATATCAGGTTTCCAGAATGTAAAGTATTATATAAATATATTTCATATAAATTATACGTATATTATTATAATACATATAATATATAATTATGAAATGGATGCACTATTAATGGAGATGGAAAGCCGCACATACGCATGAACACTTTTTCCATTTAATTATAATGTTGAAAGAAAGTAATATATATATGTATACATGTGTATATAGGTTATATATATATTTATTAAATTATATTTATTATATCACATATATAATTTATATTCATTAAATATATCCTTAATACATTTCATGTATTGTGTGAACAAATCACATCGCTTTGAGGGGGCAGTAGTCCGCAATTTCTCAAATGAAAGTTTCGTATTAACAAAATATAGAAAGTATAAAGGTATGTGTTAGAAAAGAATTAAAAATTATTAAATAATAAATATTATATATAACATATATAAATATATCATCCATCATAATTTCCACTATTATATTTGGTAAAGTAAAATTTTAAAATCATCATTTAGTGAGGTGCAAGTTCACCGTACACATAAACAGTATGTTCATTACTAATTACATAAAAGTATGTGTAAGTGTAGGTAATACCCTTAGAATAAAAAAATACTGTTGTGTTTAAGATATTTGTTATTTTATAAGATAATGTAATAATAACATTTAAGGGAGTTGAGATAGAAAATAAAATAACGGATATTGAGAGAAGGTGTAACCTCTTAATCGGGTAACTCCTTTTGGTTTGTGCCAAAAGGAATACCTAGAAGTCTTTATGCCCAAGGGATTATTCAATAATGAAGTGTGGGATTTTGGGGAGCTATTGTGTAGAGTTTTTATAAGCCAATGTAGATTGATAGGTGTGAGTAAGTGGGAGTAGTGTAGGCCTTCAAAAATAGAGGAGGGGTGACATTCATGTAATATATTAAAATAAAGGAACCCCACCCACGTTTGTTTATTCAAAGTTGTTAAGTAATGGTAAGAAGTATATATAAGGGTGTATAGGGTCTAAATATGGCCATAAAATGTATTTTTTATAAGATTATTTGTCTTTTTTTTTCTTCAAGATATGATTTATTCCCTTATTAAGATTAATTTAACCATATTTGTTGAAATTAATTTTAATTACTTCACTAATCTTTTTGTTCAAAAAATGATTTGAAATAATGATACATTATCAGTTATTATAATTAAAAAAATGGAATCCATTTTTCCAAATTACAAACACATAAGTGGAAAAAAATTAATTTACATTTAATCCTACAGTTGGGTTGACAATGTGGGGGTTTAATGTAAAAATGTTCAAAAGTTTTCTATATTTTAATAGTACGATTCAAAATTAAATTTATTACAATTAATTAAATTAAATTTATGTATAAAAATATAATATAATTGATATTTTAAAACATTTTAAAATATAATTTAACCTTATAAATAAATTTTATGAAAATAAGTTTGTAAATAAAATCTAGTATTTTTAACTATTCATTAAAAAATTAATTCCTATAAAAAAATACAATAAATTTATCCCAACCTAATTTTTAGGTTTCTATTACAAATATGAAGTTTATTTTGACATATTAAATTTATAAAAGTTCCAAAAATTATATTTTAAATGGGATTTCCATTAAAAGGTGAGAAAACTACCTTAACATTTTTTAGGTTTATGTCTTAAATTAGATTTATTGTTATCTTATGATTATAAAATCTATAGGGTGATTATAAAAAATATTTAATTTGATATATAAAAAATATCTTACATTAAAATTACTTACTAATTTTAATTAATTTAATTTTATTGGAATTAAATTACTTTGTGGGTATAATAATTATTTTCTATAAAAATACTTCTTTTATATTCAATTCGTTCTTATATTCATTTCTAAATAATATGTTACTAATTTTTCATTTTATATTTCTATAAAACAATATATTTACATAAGTTAGTCAATAGTATTCATAAAAACTAATATAATGGCTAGGTTATATATTATTATATATATTTTTAGAAATATATTATTCTTCAGTGACACTCGGTCTTTCATGTTATGAAATCCATCAAAGAAAGTATTTTTTTCTATGTAATTTAGGCAAAACATGGTGTTCTAGGTAGAGAAATATAAAATTTGTGGTTTGTGTAGTTCACATATCCAAAAAAATAGTGATTTAATACAAAATAAACTATTTTTAGTGGTTTATGAAATACAAAATATCAAGAAGATTAAATAAATTTGAAAAAATAATTCACAAAATATGGGGTTGTTACATTATACCCCCTTGAAATGAATTTTTTCCATGAAACTCATTAGTCTTATCAATAGTTTAATAATTTATAGTTTTATATATAGAAACCCACACCCTAAAAATGAATACTATGAAATTTCTTAAAAAGGGAACTTTGGAACCATAACGGTTTCCAAAAGTAACTCATAACTAGATTTACACATGGTGGAAAATATATGGAATGTGAAAATACGAACTTGAAGGAAAAGAGTAAATACATACATGAAGTGATTGAGGTCATCAACCATAAAAAAGTGAATGTTCAATAACAAGTTGAGGGTCTCAATGTAATAAATCTATGATGATTTTAAAGGCCATAAGCTCAATGAATATTAAGGTATTAAGAAAACATTCATTTTGACCATTTTCATAACTTTGAATAGCAAATTTATTAGCCAATAATTTAAGGAAATATACATACGTGATATAATAATATGAAAAAATTTCATTATTTGGTTGTGATTTTATAAATTTCTAATTCATCCATTAATTCATGTAATGGATGTAAAAAAATTATCTTTGATGCACGAAGAACTAAAATACACTTTTATTGGATTTTAAGGGCCACAAAGGAATGAAAAGTTTCACCATTTGTCTCTAAATATTCCTAAAAATCTATATGGTTAATACATTAATCTGTAAACATAAAAATTAACTATACTAGTTCATCATTAATAATTATAAAAAATAATTACTCACTAAACTGAACATTGCATTGTCTAGTGGTAGGTGTGAAACCCTTATCGTTCTTTGGTCTTGGGTTCAAGAACCACAACCTTGCCAGACTGGATTGGTTGTCACCCAACATACATGATGTTCTTTTCTAAATCCAAGATAATATATTTTCAAAAATAAATAATATGGACATCATTGAAATAAGCCTAATCACTAAATTACCTTTTAATCATGGTTTTCAATGAAAACACAATGAAAAAATAATTCATTTTGAAGTTTAACTTAAAATTTCAATGAATGGATAAACTTCTAAAAGTTTTGAAAGATGAAGATCCAACATAATAGAAACAAATTCATGAAATAAACTTAACATTAATTACCATGTATAACACAATGTATCTATTGGTTGTCATATTCCAAACATGTGAATACCCTCATCATATATTCTCTTAAAACATGGTAATAACTTGAATTACCATAAATATTTATAGAATACATGCATTCTTCCTTATTACATAGATTAATAGATATATTACACAAATACAATAATTTTTGAACTCCATCCATGAAAACATAGACAACTTTGTCAACATATCCTTTATCAGTTTCATGGTAATCAGTACCATGAAATATACTTATATCAAACACAAATTTATCTAAAAAAATTATTCTAACCAAAGGAACATTATAATGGTTATAATTCACTTAATAATGAATTTTCCATGGGTATAATATTTCTATTAAATCACTTTTCTGTTCCTTCAAATCCATTCACCATATTCTTGTAAATCATTAGAAAAAAATATAAACTTTATAATACTTATATGTTTCACCTTTTATATAACATAAATTTTGAATCCAAATACATAATAACTTAAATTATTCTAATTCATACATAATATATATGAAGGATACCTCATCATTTTTTTTAATACATATTTCCTTTCACATTTCATTTGTTGTCTCATCATCATCATCATTGAAACCATTACACACACCACTTTTCTAATTCTCTTTAGAATATTTCTTCTTAGTGCATTGAGTTGAATAATGACCATTTATTCCACACATAAAATACTTATCCTTTGATGTAAAATTAGGAAGGCCAATTTTCTCATCCATTTTATAAATCAAGTACTTCATTTTTTTGTAGTTACTTGCTTTGTGTCCTTCTTTTCCACAGTCAAAACACCTTCTTGTTCCTATAAGGAATTCACATAGGTGATTTTGTCCACATACTAGACATGAAAGAAACCATATATTATTTCCTCTATGGTTTATATTTACAAAAATCCTATAAAAATACATTTTTCCCTTCCTTGGTGAGTCAGAGAGTTGGTTAAGGTACATATTGTTGATCGTGTTCCTTAAAAAATGATTAGGGATGTTCACAGCATTTTTCACTCTAGTGATCATCCCGCACAACTTCTATTCAGAATGTTGTCCATCACATTTAATGCTAAGGAAGTTCCATCCTGGTCCTTCCACATAATAAAACAACAAGAACAATGTGATCATAACTTAGCGTAGTAGAAAATCACATAGTCATGAAAAGAATTACTTATAGAATGTGTAAATCATGACACATTCCTTAATTTATGACACATTAAGATAATCCTATGTTATTCAAAGTCCAATTTTATGTGAATAATTCATAATGGTTCATGAAGTGTTTGAGAATGTCCAATGTATATCCCTTAGGAGTGTCAAACCAAGTGTGTATCAAGGCTCGTTGTCATGTACCAAATTACCCTGAGTCAGGCCTGAAACATCTTGTCAGATTTATTACTCTTAGGTACATTTGTGAGAGTACCACATTCACTTGTAGTATTCAAACATGGATGGATTACTCAAAAACCACTTACTCAAGACATTTCCAAAATACCAGGGCATTTTCCTAAATGTTAACTCATCCTTATATATATCCTTAGATCAATCCCTAAACATATCCTTAGAAATATACATAGAGATATCACTAAATTTTTCTCATCCTAGTTTTAAAAGGATAACTAAACCTTTCCTCTCATACCATCTATAATGACATAGTATTGACATATATAGACATTACATAAAATTTCCGGAATACATAAAACATTATACAAAATAAATGTAAAGATAGGGATTTTCAACGTAATTTTTTTAAATTATATGGAACTATTATGAGGCTGTGAAATCTGATGGCATTTGATTCTGATGCTTAGTGTTTCCGGAATGTAATTTTAATATTTCTTTAAGGTCTGTTCAATAAATGTGTGAGTAATAAATCTTAACCTTTGAACCGGTGCTCGGAATAGAAATTTGAGGGAACCATTGAACTCGCAACGCTGTGATTCACTTAAGGAAGGTTTAACCTTGACCGCAGTGGGTCGAGGAGGAAAGTTGATTTTGCATTTATCATGGATGAACAAATAAAATAAAATATATTTTATTTTATTTTTAATACATTCCCCTACCTCAGTTATATGTTTCTATGGTGGAGACCATAGGGGTGGTCTAGAATTTAATGAAGGACATTAAATGCTTGGTTACACAATGGTTGTATAACCACCCTACATGTGATTAATGAGGCTCATTAATTACACCAATTAATAATCCACTTAATCACATGTTAGAGAGTTAAACTCTAACGTGGGTTTTTGGAAAATCGTTGGGAAATGCTTGATCATGGGAGGATTCTTGACAAAGAACAAATCCCCTCACCAAGGAAGAACTGTCGAATGATTATTGAGAGACGTTGTTGGAGGCTTGTTGTGGGACCGACAAACACTGACTCTTCCTCAAATGAGGATGTTCTCCAATGATCTTGAGGTATAGTTTTTATTTGGTTTAGTTTTAAAATAATTGTTGAACCTTATTCTTCCCTCATTTTATCAGGCTAACACAGAGGGCATGGGATAAATGAACAAGGCCTACACCCTCTGCAACATTGTTGTTCTATGAGTTCTTCATGTACTTTTTATTCGGGTTGGATGGAACCCAAACCTGAGGGTTAGAATGTAAGGGGAACGACCCGGGAAGATCGTAGGAGAGATCAAATAAAGGAATGGACCACCGAAGCTCACCCAGTGGCCCATGGAAGACTGTCGGCATAACACTAACGCAGAAGCACCAACGACCCATGCCAGAAGGCGATGGCGGCGGCTGACATCGGCCGATCGTGATGGAGTCGGCGTGCCATGATGCGCCATTGGAGGAGGTCGCGATGGTTAGCAGAGCAGTCGGCACTGACCGGCCGTAGAGGTGGTGCGGTATTCTGTCGCGCACCACTGGAAGAGAAGGTCGTGGCTTTTTAGCTGCAGCGGTCGAGCAGGGTGACCGGCACCAGCCGGCCGTAGAGGTGGTGCGGCGCACGGTCGTACGCTTCTGGAGAGGGCCGAAGCCCGAAGCCATGGCAGAGGAGGGGGGACACGCCCATGTGGGTCCCACGATGGGAGGAGGAGGGTCCCACCCCTGTGGGTCCCACAGCGACCAGGCGGTGCCATGTGGCACCGACACATCGTTAGCTGAACGAATTAGCCATTCAGGAGAAAGGGGGAAACGTTACCACCGTACCAGCTAGGGCAGGCCCCGCACCTCCAGTAGGCTGAACTACGCCCCCTATGGCTGGGTTGCACCCTCATACAAGCTGGGATGTGCCACCTTACAGGTCGCGTGGTGCCCCCCTTGCGGGCCGGGCCACGCCCCACTGTAGGCCAGAGCAGACTATGGCCCAGTGGGTCGAGCCTGCCATGGCCCAGCCCAACCAGGGTGACCCAGGCCAGTTCGGGCCAGACTTGGATGGTATAACCGAGTCGTACCGAAGCCAGACCCATCCCAGCCTAGTTTCTCTTAAATGGACATAACAAGAAATCCATATGTCCATTTGACGAACCATCTGTGGCACTGAGATCCTTTGGGCGAGATGTTCCTTTTGGTATACTCCCCTCGAATTTGGGATAATGTTGGAGTATGGACGGGTTGGATTGATCTAGAATCCAACCGGGACCTTGGTACTAAAATGCTTATAACTCACAAACTGGGCGTCAGATTGATGCGTCATCTATCGCATTGGAACCCTTACAACATAAAGGTCCTTTGGGTGACTCCTTTATGAAGCTTAGTGGCAGTCGAGGTATGACGAATATCTTGAGGTGTAGATTCTATGGAACTCAAGCACATTGGGTGCGAGGAAATCTTGTGGTTGGCACAGAGATACTTGGAGCAAGATGGTCCTTTTGGTATACTCCACTCGAATTTGGGAGAATGTTGGAGTATGGCCGAGTTGGATTGATCCAGAATCCTACCGGGACATCGGTACTAAAATGATTATAACTCACAAATTGGGCGTCAGATTGACATGTCGTCTATCTCATTGGAAACCTTTCGACATGGAGGTCCTTTGGGTGACTTCTTTATGGAGCTTAGTGTTGATCGATGTATGACTGATATCTTGAGGTGAAGATTATTTGGAACTCAAGAACACCGGGTGCGAGGAAATCTAGTGGTTGGCTGTAACGTGACTAAAGAACATTGATCCTATGTGGGTCAGCATCTATCGATACAATGTGGGTCAGCTTCTATCGATCCTATGGGGGTCATCATTTATTGATCCTATGTGGGTAATCACTAAGAGATCCTGAGTGGTTCAATGATCGATGATCCTATGTCGGTCAATATCTACAGATCCTGTAAGGGTAAACAGTAGATCCCCTTGATAAAATAAGATTATCCAATGATACTTCTAATCATCTATACTTCTATACTTAAGTTATACCTGGTGTGAGTTGAGTCTTTACCTTTTTGGTACATTCACCTTCGTAGTGTTGCCTTCGTGGTGTTACATTTGTGGTATTCTTCCAACATGGATTAGCTGTGAAAATGGCTTAAAATATAGAAACTTATATTTATTCATGAATGAAACAAGTATATTTTGATAACTTGGGTATATGCATGGGCATATACCTAAGTAGAGTTGATGAATGCTTTATGATTTTTGATTGAGGTCTCTCTTTGTGGTTTTTACTATGTGGAACTCTGGGAGACCTTCGAGGGTCTTGTGGTCCTTACTGAGTATTTCTATACTCAACCATACATGGGCTATGCCCGCACCTTTCTGTATCTTGTGTAGATGATATATAGCGTTGATCGAGGTTGAGAGAGCTAGGACTGGACGGTGCTCAGAGGTGGAACTTTTTACTACCTTGTCGTAGTGACTACTAATTTTGAGTTGTACCTACCCTTCTTATAGGATCTTTAGTGGATGAAAACAAGAGATGTTAATTTCTTTTTGTTGTACTTTCTCAGTTGGACTTGTATTCTGACACCTTTTACTAACAATACTCACTCTTTTACTATATAGTTTTAATTTGTGGTTTTCTTCATGTTGTGTTCTTGGACTGCGTGTTTGTAGGTTTAAAGGAAATGCCTTACCATTTAAATGGATATTCTATTATGGTGCTAGTTTGTAGCCCCTTTCCTATGGATGGCGGGCCTGGGGTAGTCATGACACAGGCCCTGGGGGATAGGTTATGACAAAGTGTTATTTGAGGAGTCAGTTCTACCGCAAAACTAGGACTCTGATATTTTAAATGTGGAAATATTGTTAAGTGTTAAGAGTTTAGTTTAATGTTTGGGGAAACCAGTGTTGGTGTGGTGGCCGACGTATCCATACACCAGGAACCTGAATTCTGAATTCTGACTCATTGCATGAAAACACTGATTGCATGTGTTTTGAGAAGTTTTTCTTATGATCTCTTTGTGGCAGCTCAATAGATATAACTTTTTGATCATGGTGCATTTGTTTTCTTGAAGGATTCCACCATGTATATAGTCATCCAGGGTTCTCACAGGAGTATACAATGATGGCCCACCGAACAATGAGGCCTCGGTGCAGGGCCCATTTACAGCATTAGCACCTCTGAGTGGTGTACCAGCAACATTAATACCAATTGTGTAGTTGTTACCACCATCCCCACCGGTAGATGGTGCTCTTTGACTGATCACGCTTCACGGGTTTCAGCGATAGAGGCCTCTGAGGTTCCAAGGTGAGATGAATCTGCAGGTGGCTGAGGACTGGCTGGAGGATGTGGCGAGAGTTTTTCTCTTGGTTGGGACACAAGCCGACCAGATGGTGATCCTAGCTTCCAGTATCTTCTAGGGATATGTTGGGAGATGGTGGAGCCTAACAATTAAGATACACGATGAGGTGACCCTCACCTGGGAAGACTTCGAGGTCCTTTTCAGGGGAGAGTTCATCCCAGCAACTCTACAGAGAGTTCATATACAAGAGCTGATACACTATCATTAGGGCAACATGACCGTGGCCCAGTACTCATCTAGGTTCATTTATCTCTCCTGTAATTCCAACGATATGGTATGAGACCCTTTATTCACAACCTATAACTTTGAGCAGGATCTTCTATGGGATATTGGAGCATCAATGATATCTATCAGCATTCTGACGTAGGTTGGTGTGCTACAGAAAGTACTTTTGGTGGAGAGATTCTTATCTGAGAAAGCACTGACAGCGAGAGCCACCACTGGATGTCACTACGTAGAGACCCAAGTGGGACATACCTTATGGTGGATGAAATTAGGATATAGGTTCGGTGGTGTGGGACTCATGGGACAAAGGAGGACAGAAGAGGAGCATGTAGTGCTACTCATGTGGTGGGCAGGGTCACATGGCTCATGAACACATGACCCACCATACAGACGTCCTGCAGACGGTCAGGGGACAACTGAGGTAGAAGAATAGATTCGATCGGGGAGGTCCGCATGAATTAGGCATACGTGACAGAGGATTTGGTCGCGCAACAGGAGGTGGGTGGAGATTCGAGGTTGTACCACCACCACCTCCAGGTGGTCCACCCCGACTATAGGCAGAAGGAGGACAAGGACAAGCTCAGCTCGAGGCACCGGAGGCCTACGACCACGGCACTCCAAAGATGATTTGAGGTATGATATGTGTCTACTCCACCCTAGCTGCAGTGCTTATAGACACATGTTCCCATCACTCTTATTTTTCAACAACCCTTGTTCAGAGCTCAGAGATTTCGGTGGAGTTGTTGGCTCAATACTTATGGCTAGAGACTCCTATAGTAGGGTATTCGGCGATTACACACTGGTGCTGATAGTGTGAGATTACTCTAGGAGGTGAGAGATTTGGATGAGATCTTATAGTAGCAGCATCGAGGCCTTACAACGTCATCTTTGGTATGGACAAGTTATCTATAGTCCATGCTCAGAGTGACTTATTTAGGGGAAAAGTGTGGTGTGTCTACGAGGATGGGACCCATGTTTCCTTCACTGGTGAGAAAGGGACTTTTGCAGCACATGATGGAATTACCCAGAAAAGGGTGTAGCCGACCACTCATTAGTTAGATAGCCTTACTCTTAGATTAGTTGATGTTGAGAACATGTATCCACTTTCTAGGATTGATGGTATTTTCGATAAGTTGAAGGGATCTCTTTGGTTTTTGAAGATAGACCTTAGATCAGGCTATCATCAGCTCAGGGTTCAAGATGAGGATGTGAAGAAGAAAACCTTCAGATATCCGTATGACCACTATGATTTCTTGGTTATGCCATTATGTGTGACCAATGCCCCTATAGTTTTCACAGGACTCATGAACACGATCTTTCATCCATACCTCAATCGCTTTGTGGTGGTCTTCATCGACTACATCTTGATATACTCGGCGTCAGAGGGGGAGCATTCCTATCATCTGCAGAAAGTTTTGGATGCACTCCGAGAGCACCAGATTTATGGTAAGCTCTCGAAGTTCCAGTTCTAGATATGGGAGGTCCAATTTCTGGGATATGTTATCTCGGAGGCTGGAGTTTCAGTGTATCTGGAAAAGAAAGAGGTTGTGCTTGCTTGTGAGTCACCCATGAGTTTATTTGAGGTGCAAAACATCCTAGGGTTGGTTGGGTACCACCATTGATTCATACGAAAATTTTACAAGGTTGTGACACCCATGTCAGCATTGAAAAATAAGGGACAACGCTTTGTATGGACGGAGAGATAACAGTAGAGTTTTCATGAGTTGAGGAAAATGCTGATGAGTGGACCCATCTTGAGTCTACTAGAAGAAGGAATTCGTTATGTAGTCAAGTGCGAGGCATCGTGGACCGAACATAGATGTGTTCGGATGTAGGAGTGTGCTGGGATTGCTTATGGTTCACGAAATCCAAGATAACATGATCTAAACTACACTACCCATGACCTGGAGCTAGCATCAGTAGTCTTTGCCTTGAAGATGTGGCGACAGTACTTGATGGGTGAATGATTTACTGTTTACTGTAATCACAAGAGTCCCAGGTATATATTCCCACAGAAGTACCTAAACCTGAGACAACAATGATGGATGGAGTTCCTCTAGGACTATGAATTTGAGATGGTCTACACACATGGTAAGGTAAACGTAGCTTCAGACACACTCAGCAAGATGTATGGTTTACAATTTATGAGTGAGGTGACAGAGTAGCTAGCCACGTTATAGATATCCTTTGTGGATAGAGATGGAGCAGCTTACCTCTAGTCTATGACTGTCACTCCCCCACTTCTTTAGCAAGATCGGGAGGTACAGCTTGGGGACATTGACTTCGAGGCTCGACCTACACAGATATTCGGAAGACATGCACCTGATGGATTTTATGAAGGTGGGGAGCACACCATCCTCATTAGAGGATGCACCATGGTACCAGTGGCGCTACGGGAGGAGGTGTTGAGGGAGTTCCATATGTCCCCTCTGGCAATAGATCCTAGTGTGTAAAAGATGTACCAGGACCTCCGGTGTCATCACTGGTGGCCAAGGATAAAGAAGGAAATGACATAGTTTGTTTTAAAATGTCTCACTTGTCAGAAAGTGAAGGTTGATCATTAGCATCCAATAGGCTTAACACAACCACTAGAGGGGCCAGAGTGGAAGTGAGATGGTATCTCCATGGACTTTGTGACATGGATTCCATGTACGTCCAGGGGACATTATTCAATCTGGGTGATCGTTGACCAACTCACCAAGTCAGCCCACTTACTACCCATCCGAGATTAGGGATCAGTAGAAGGCTTGGGAAGCCTCTATGTACATAAGATTGTACGACTTCATGGGGTTCCATTGACGATCGTCTATGACCATGATTCATGTTTTACATCCCAGTTGTGGAAGGTATTACAAGAGGAATTTAGGATGTAGCTACATTTGAGAACATCCTTTCATCCATAGACAGGTGGTCAGCCAGAGCAGACCATATAAACAATGGAGGACATGATTTATGCATGTGTTCTAGATTTTGGCCGTAGTTGGGAGGACCACATTCCGTTGATGGAGTTCGCATACAAAAACAGCTATCACTCCACCATCGGTATGTTCCCATTTGAGGCCTTGTACGATTGACCTTGCAGATCACCTCTATGCTAGATAGACCCAGGGGAGTCGGCACTTATGGGTCCAGAGCTGGTAAGGGATACCACTGAGAAGGTGCAGATCATCTAGGGGCGGATAAAGACTTCACAGAGTAGGCAAAAGACTTATGCTGACTTGAGACATAGACCTTTGTAGTTTTTTGGAAGGAGACCATGTATTCTTATAGGTCTCACCATGACAAGGTTTGTGGAGATTAGGTCATGTTAGAAAGTTATCTATAAGGTTCATCAGAACGTTCTAGGTTCTCAGTAGAGTTGGTGAGGTGGTGTATTGTCTGGATCTTCTCCAACAGAGGAACAAGGTGCATGACGTTTTTCATGTGTGGCAGCTGAGGAGGTACATGCATAATCCACCTCACGTCATCGACTGGGGTGATCTAGACATTGACGATGTGGTAATGTTTATAGAGGTTCCAGTGGAGATTAAGGATCGACATGAGCAGGTCCTTTGTGGAAGTTTGATTCCTATGGTGCACATTTTCTGGAAGTACATGATCCTCCAGGAGAGGACATGGGATCGAGAGGCTCATATTCATTCTTAGTACCCCCGTTTGTTTCCTTAGTCTATGTTGTGGCTTCCTGAGAGAAAAGTTCCTCATTTGGGGAGAATGTAAAGACTCAGAGTTTCCATGTAATTTTTTTAAAATTATATGGGACTATTCCAAGGGTGTGAAATCTTACGGCATTTGATTCTGGTGCCCGGTGTGCCCGGAATAGAATTTTAAACTTTATTTAAGGTACATTTAGAAATAGTGCAAGCGAGAAATATTAACTTTTGAACCAGTGCTCAAAATTGATATCTGAGGGAACCATTGAACTCGTAGTACCGAGATTCTCTTAAGGGAGGTTTAACCTCAACCATAGTGGGTCGAGGAGGAATTTTGTTTTTGTATTTATCATGGATGAATAAATAAAATAATTTTTTTAAACATCCTTCCACCTCACTTTTATGTTTTGATGGTGGAGACCACAGGGGTGGTCAGGAATTTAATGAAGGACATTAAATACCCAGTTACACAATGGTTGTGCAACCACACTTAGTGTGATTAATGAGGCTCATTAATTACACAAATTAATGATCCAATTAATGATCTTTTAGAGAGTTAAACTCTAATGAGGGGTTATGGAAATTCATTGGAAAAGGATTTATCTTTAGAGGATTCAGGACAAATAATGAATCCTTTCACCAAGGATGAACCGAAGAACGATGATTGAGTGGTGTTGTTGGAGGCTTGTTGTGGGAACTAAGAACACCCAGTCGTCCTCAAACGCGGATGTTCTTCAACGATCTAAAGGCAGGGTTTTTATTTGGTATATTTTTAAAATAATTTTTTAACGTTATTCTTCCTTCATTTTATAAAGCTACCACGGAGGGCGCGAGCCAAACGAACAACACCCAGACCCAACGCTACATTATTGATCTATAAGATGTTCACAAAATATTTATTTAGGTTGGAGGGAACCCAAATATGAGGGTTAGGAAGTGAAAGGAATGACCCAAGAAGACCGCAGAAGCAATCAGATGAAAACATGGACCACAAGAGCTCACCCGGTGGCCCATGGAAGATCACTGGTGTGGCACCGGTGTAGTGGCACTGCTGACCCATGCTAGTAGGCGATGGTGGCGGTCGACATTGGCTGACCGTGATAGAGGAAGTGCACCATCACATGATGTAGGAGGACGCCCCGACACTAGGTCGTGGAGGTCAACAGAGCGGCGCGCACCAGCTGGACGCGGAGGTGGTGCGGCACGCCATTACGGGCCACTGGAAGAGAAGGCCACAACTTTTTAGCCATGGTGGTTGAGCAGGGCAGTCGGCACCAGATGACAGCGAAGGTGGAGCGGCGTTCAATCATGATCCACTGGTGATGATCATGGATTAAAGCCGCAGTAGAGGAGGGACATGCCCTTACGGGTCCCGCGACGACCAGGAGGAGACACATGGCACCGGTGCTCCATTACCCGAACGACATAGACATTCAGAAGAATTGGTGGAAATGTTACCCCCCCCATTCCAGCTAGGGCAGTCCCCGCACCTACAACGGCCTAAGCTGTGCCCCCCTGTGGCTAGGCTGCATCGTCCTATAGTCTGGGTTGTACCCCCCTTGCGGGTCGGGCGGCGCCCCCTGCGGGCCGGGCCGTACCCCCTAGTGGGCCAGTCCACAACTCTTACGGGCCAGGATGATCCCACCATGCCCCATCCCAACCGAGGTGAACTAGGCCGGTTTGGGCTGGGTCGGGTCTGACCCAGACTGCGTCTGGCCAGACCGGACCCATCTATGCCGAGTTTTTCTTAAAGGGCCATAACATGAAATCCAGACGTCCGTTCGATGAACCGTCTACAATGCTGGGATCCTTGGAGAAATAATGTCCTTTTGGTATACTCTACTCATTATTTGAAGAACGTTTGAGTATGGATAGGTTGGATCGAACCAGAATCCAACTGGGCCCTCGGTGCTAAAACTTTTATAACTCACAGACCATGCATCTGATTGATGCGTCATCTGTCGCGTTAGAACCATTATGACATAGAGGTCCTATGGGTTACTCTTTTATGGAGATTAGTTATGGTATATGTATTACTAATATATCAAGGAGCATATTTTATGGAACTCAAGTGCACCAGGTGCGAGGAAATCTAGTGGCTGGATGTAACGTGAAGAAAGAACATCTATCCTATGTGGGTCAGCATCTATCAATCCTATGTGTGTCAACATTTATTGATCCTATGTGGTTCAGTGCTCAGTGATCCTTAGTGGGTCAGTGCTCACTGATCATATTTGTGTTCACGTCAATAGATCCTATGTTGGTCAGCAGGAGAGCCTCTCAATAGAATAAGATTATCCACTGATACGCTTAATAATCTGTACTTCTGTACTTAAGTTATACCTGGTGTGAGAAGAGTCTTTACCTTTTTGTTACATTTACCTTCGTGGTGTTACCTTCATGGTGTTACCTTTGTGGTATTCTTACCTTGTGGACCAGTTGTGGAAATGGCTTAAAAGATGGAGACTTATGTTTCCTCATTAATGAAACATGTATATTATGATAACTTAGGTATATGTATGGGTATATAACTGAGTATAGTTAATGACTGCTTCTTGATTTGTGATTGAGGTCTTGCTTTGGGGGTTTTTCTTTATGGAACTCTGGGAGACCATCAGGGGTCTCGTGGTCCCTACTGTGTTTTGTTATACTCACCTCTGCCTGGACTACGCCCGAACCTTGGTGTGTCTTGTGTAGACGATGGACAACTTTGCTCGAGGCCGAGAGAGAAAGGACTGGATGGTGCTCAGAGGTGGACCTTTCGACATGACATGCTGAAATGACTACTAATTATGATTTGTTCCTACCCTTTAGGTTGGATCCTTGGCGAATGAACACATGACCTGTTTTTCTATTGTAGTTGTACTTTCTATGGTGGGCTTGTATTCTGGCCCCCTTTACTTACAGTACTCACTATTTTACTATATAGTTTTACTTCATGGTTTGATTCCTATTGTGTGCTTGGACTGTGTGTTTTCATGTTTAAAGGCAATTCCATCCCGTTTAAAGGGATTTTACATTCCGATGCTTGTCTCTTGCCCCTGGACTATAGAAGGCGGGCTTGGGGTAGTCACGACACAAGCCTCGAGGGACGGGTTGTGACAATAACAACCAAATACCATACTAGTCTAGTGCCTTTTGAGATATGGAAACACAAACACCGGTATATAAATGAGCTATGTTATCTACCATGAGGTTCTTCTTGACTAAAACTTTTCTTAGACACATCAAACATAATATATATTTTCACAACTAGGGTAAAACAAAAAATAAAAATTGGTGAGATCCAATTCTCTATAAGGATAAACAAGGTAGATATGTAAGAATAATCATGAGAATAAGTATATGAGAACATTATCATGAAAATAGAAGATTATATACTTCATATCAAAGATAACACACATGAATCCTGGCATATAGTTTGGTAGTTCCTCATACATAAATGAGAAGGAAATAAAGAACATAATACATGAAATTATAACATAGGAATAAAACGTGGAGTTGTGGAAAACCGATAAGAATATAATATTACTTCTTGAGTAGCCAATGAATCACTACCAAGACCATATTAGTGGATAAAGTCCTTTAGTAAAACGGGTTCAATCCATGTTTCATCCTTATATTACGGAACTAAGATCACTCCTTCTTGTAGATCTAAAATAAAAAACTAAGTTCATTTCCCATTAGAGGCCTATAATATTGAACCGAGTTCATTTCTCATTTTATACATGGCTATCTAATTATATATATATATTTACCTAATGAATTGGATGCAGATATTAGTCCCGCCCATATCATAATGAAATAATACATATATGTTCCATAAGATCATTCAAAAGACATAATAACCCATGAAATTTAATGGGTATCATTAACATAAAATCATATCATAACATATGGAAAAAGATATAGGTTTCACAATCATTTAATCAAAAGCATTTCATGGGAAGGAAAAAAATATTTCATAAACATCATGAAATAAAAATATAAACCATTAATAGAAATAATATGAATTGATTCATTTCTCCAGAATGGAATGAGTAAAAACAATGGATGTTATCTTGTATATAAAATAATCTCTAAAGATATTTTAAAAACATTTCTTGAGGAAAATATACTTTCTTCTTTTAAACCACTTTTTAAACATCAAACCTGTGGATTTTTTTTGTAAATTGATTTTTAATATTATAAATGAATCATTTTAACCCATAAAATGTTTTTGAAATCCTTTTTTCTTGAAAAATGTATTCAAATGCCTTTTGAAAACATATTTTTAAAACATGGGTTTGAATACATTAGATTTCTTACTGAAGAGGGAGACGATCAAATTTTACATAAAAATATTATCTTAAATACCAATGAGTAGAAAATGGTACTAATAAATGGATATATCATGAATAAATAGGGTATAATAAGACTCATAATGTTCTTGATATATGTATAATAATATTTCATCAAAGGAATTGTAAACATAAATAATCTCAAAAAGCGATGAGATTGTCTTAATAAACTATTATAACTTGGAAACTTGGGATAACACCCTCTATTTTAGAAAAGGAAATTAAATTAAGATTAAAATATCATGAAAATAAGTAGATTCATAATATAACATGTAAAATTGAAGTATATACACCTTAAAAGGGAATTTAGGTGCATAAAAAACACGAGTCTTAAAGAATGTAAATTGGGGAAAAACTATTTTACCGATTTGGTAATTTTTGAAATAAAATACCCATGAAAGAAGGATCATAATATGGACATATTAATACCCCTAAATTTTTGTATATTGTACATAGATCACAATCATAGTCATTATATACACCACACAGAAAGAAAAGAGTGGAAAACAAGAATGTATCTCACATAAATAAAAAGTGAGATGAAATACACTTACCTTGTGTCTTGAATCTCATCATATTAACTAAGAACAACTATATAATAAATATAAATTTATTATAAATATTATATATATACATATTATTATATATTATACAGTATATGGTCTGATTATGACCTTATATTACTTACTTGTTAACCATCCTATGTTACGTTTTCACTTCAGATAATATTCACTTTGTTCTTCGCATGTGTCTTAATTTGTTATATTGTTGGCCCTTATAATTATATCATGATTTGATAATGTAAACCATGATATATATATAATTTATATGCAGTAATTTTTTATTATTGTAATCTGTATAATATAGAAGTATGAAATGTAATAGACCATACATGGAGATGACAAGCTGTAAAAACGCATGAATGCTATTTAAATTTAATTTTCATGTTAAAAGAAAGTAAAAGATATATATAACAGTATACACATATTTATTAAATTAGATTTATAATATCATATATATTCACTAAATCCATCCTTAATACTTTTCATGTAGTGTATGAATGAATCACATCACTTTGAGGGGGCGGTAGTCCACACTTCCTCAAACAAAATTATAGTATTAGAACAAAATGGAAAGTATAATGATATGTGTTGTAAAAGAAATAAACAAGATTAAGGACATAATATATATTATTTATGAAACAGATAAATATATTTTCCATCACAATTTCCACCATGATAAGTTGTAAAGGAAAAATGAACAATCATTGTTTAGTGAGGCGGTAGTCCACCGTAAACATAAACAATATATTCATTACCGATTATATGGAAGTATGCGTAAGTATAGTTATAAAATATAGTATAAAAACATGCTATTATATTTAAGATACTTTAGTTTTTATGAAACAATGGAATAATATGGTTTGAATTGGTAGATAAAGTAAACAAAAGAAAGGATCTTGAGAGAAGGCATGACCTCTTAATCGAGTAACTCCATTTGGTTTGTGCCAAAAGGATTCCTTGGATGACATTATTTCCAACGTATGATTCAATAAGGAAGTGTGGTATGTTGGGGTTATATTTTGGTAGAGTTTTATAGATCCAAAGTTGCTTGAGAGGTGTGATTAAGTGGGAGGAGTGGAGGCCTTTTATAATAGATGAGGGGAAACACTCTTTTAATATTTTAAAAGAAAGGAACCCAACCCACGTTATTATTCCATGTGTTTAAATAATGGTCAAAATTTGATAAAATTGAGTATAGAGTCGTAATATTTCCACAAAATGGATTTTGGACAAGTGTATAGGTCATTTTAGGCCTTAAGAAAATGGTTTAGTCCCTTATTAAGCTTAATTTAACCTTCATCATTGTAATTAATTTTAATTACTTCACAGATTTTTTTTCAAAAAATAAGTTAAACATATTATAAATTATAAGTCATTAAGATTATAAATATCTAATAAATTTTAAAAAATTAAAAACACAGAAGTGGTAGAAATTAAATTAAATTTAATCCCACGGATGGGTTGACATTGCAGGTTTTTTAAAGTAAAAATGTTGAAATGTTTGCTACGTTTTTATAGTCAATTTAAAAAAACCGATTCAAATGACCTAAATTTAATTTATTGATACAAATATTATCTAGTTAAGCTTTTAAACTAATTTAAAATATAATTTATTCATATAAAAAAATATTATGAAAAAATAGTTTTAAAATAAAATCCATCATTTTTAACTCTTCATTAAAAAATGAACCCTTACAAAAAAATACCACACATTTACCCTAACCTAAAATTTATGGGTTTACTTCAAATATGAATTTAATTTTGACATATGAAATATATAATCATCCAAAAATTGGATTTAAAATGTGTTCTCCATTTAAAGGAAGTAAAAACACCTTAATAAAAATGTTGGGTTTTATATGTTAAATTGGTTTTATTCTTATCTTATGATTATAAAATCTTTTGGAAGATTATAAAAAAAATTAATTGGATATATATAATATAAAATAAATAAAATTAATTACTAATTTTAATTAATTTAATAGGATTAATATAACATTGTGAGTATAAAAATAGTTTTCTATAAAAATACTCCCTTTTAATTCAATTGGTTGTTATATTCATTTGTAAAAAATATGTAACTAAATAATTCATTTTATATTTTTTGAAAGGAATATATTTAAATAATTTGGAAAATAATATTCATAAAATCTAATTTAATGGCCATGTAATATATATATATATATATATATAGTAATATATTATTATTTGGCAACACTCAGTCTTGCATGTTATGAAAGCCATCGAGGAAAGTCTTTGTTGCATGTAATTCAAGAAAACACTAGTGTTACATGTATAGAAAGATAAAATTAATGTTGCGTGTATTTTATGTAAGAAAAACATCATATTTTAATATAAAATAAATTATTTTACATGTTGTATGAAATACAAAATATCAAAAAGTTTATATTAATTAAAATTAATAATTTTGAAAAACTCGGAGGGTTATATTCTACCCACCTTAAAATAAAATTTCCCTCTAAATTCATCTGTTTTATTAATGGATTAATACTTTAATGTTTCATTTATATAATCCCACATCAAAAAAATTAATACTAAGACTTCCCTCAAAAGGGAAAGTTGGAACCACAACGGTTACCCAACGTAACTCATAAATAGGTTTACACATGATAGAACATATGTGGAAATTGAAAATATTGACTTGAAGAAAAAATGTAAATATTTATAGGTATTGATTGAGGAAATCAATAAAAAACAATTGAATATTCAATGAAAAGTTTAGGGCATCAAAGTCATAAATCTATAATGATTTAAAAGGCCACTATATTAACACAAATTAAGGTATTAGGACAACATTTTTTTCGACCATTTTCCTAACTTTGAGTATTTATTTTATTGAACAAGAATATAGAGAAATATACATAGTTGATATTTTAATATTAAAAAATTTATTTCCTTGTTTGTAATTTCTTCAATGTCTAATCAATCCATTACTTCATGTAATGGATGTCCATAAAATAACTTTGATGCCTGAAGAATGAAAATACACTTTTATAGGATCATAAGTCCCATAAAATAATGAAAATATTAACTATTTTTATCTAACTATTCTTAAAAATAAAAATAGTTAATACATCAATATGTAATAATAAAAGGTAACCCTACTGGTTCATGATTAATAATTATCAACTATAATTACACATTAACTTGAACATCACGTAGGCTAGTTATAGGAATGAAAAACTTATCATCCTTCTGTCATGGGTTCAAGCCTTTCTGGAATTGATTGGTTATCACCCGACATACATGATGTCATTTTATAAATCCATGATAATATAATTTCCAAAATAAATAAGATAAACATCTTTGAAATAAGGATTTTCACTAAATAGATATTTAACCACAGTTTTCATTGCAAACTCCGTGCATAAATACTTCCTTTGAAGATTAAATTAAAATTTCCATGAATGGTTAACCTTGTAAACCTTCTAAAATAATAAAATCTAAAACATTAGAAATAAAGTCACAAATTTATCTTAACATTGATTCCCCTGTATAACACAAAGTATCTATTGGTTGTCACATTCCAAATATGTTAATACCCTCACCATATATTCTCTTAAATTATTATAATAACATGAATTAGCTTAAATAATTTTGGAAAACATTAAATATTCCTTGATCCATATATTACTAGATATATTCCTTATATACAAGAAGTTTTAGACTCCATCCATAATATCATAGACCACTTGGTTAGAAAATCCATTATCAGTTTTGAGGTAATCAAGATTGTCCAATTTACTTATATCCAACATATCCTTATCCAAAATAAATTATCATAACCAAAGGAAAATAATAATGTTTATATTCCCATAAATCATGTTTTCTCCATTTACATAATGTTTCAATTAAATCACTTTTCTATTCCATCAAATCCATTCAATATATTTTTGTAAATCATTAGTGAAACAAAAAAATCTTAACAATGCTTATATATTTCACCTTTCAAATAACATACTTTTTTGATCCAAATACATAAAAAATCAATTATTTCACTTCATCAATAAACCATAAGTAGTATAACTCATCATTTTATTTAATACATCTCTCCTTTCACATTTCATTTTTTGTCTCATCATCACCAACAATGTAACCATTACTCGCACCAATTAGTTGAATCTATTTAGGAGATTTCCTCATGGGATATTGAGTTACATAATGATAATTTATTCTATACATAAAAATTGATGAAAACCTAGGATGGAAAATATTCTCATCCTTTTTGTAAACATAACTTTTCATTGTTCCTTTGTAGTTACATGCTTTGTGTCCTTCTTTTCCATATTCAAAAATCCTTCTTGTTCCTCAAAGGCATTCACTTATGTTATTCTTTCCATAGTCTTGACATAAAGGAAACCCGATCTTCTTTACTTCATGGACTATATTACCTGAAATACAAGAAAAATCCCTGCATATCTTCCTTGGTGAGTCAGAGAGTTGGTTAAGGTACATGTTGTTTATTATGTTCCTTGAAAACTGATTAGGCATGATCAGAACATTTTTCACTCATGTGATCATCCCACTTTACTTCTCATAAAAAATTCATCCATAACATTTAATATTAATTTAATTCCATCTAGTTACCACCATTTAATAAAACCATAATAATGGTGTGATCATCACTTATCATAGCAGAAAACCACATAGTCATGAAAATAATTACATATAGCATGTCTAAACCATGAAACTATCTTTAATATATGAAACCTTAGGTTCATACAAGGTTATTCCTAGTAAAATTATATTTAAATCATTTATAATTGTTTGTGAAGGGTTTCTGAATTTAAAAATCATATCCCTCCGGAGTGTCAAACTAGGTGGGTATCACGACCCATTTTCATGTACCATTTTACCCCATGTCAGGCTCAGAACATCTTTTAAATGTTGTTACTCCAAGGTACATCTATGATAGTTCCATATTCACTTATAGTAACTATATAGGTATGGATTTATAGGAAACCACTTACTATATCCATCACCAAAATTGTAATACATTTTCCTACATGTTAACTCATCCTTATACTTATCCTTAATGAAATCCCAATACATATCCTTAGAAATATCCATAGGGACCTCAATACAGTTTAATCATCTTAGTTTATAAAGGTCAACTAAATATTTCATTTGATACCGAATATAATTACCAAGTCATGACATTCATATACATTACATAGCATTTGAAAAATACCTAAAACATTCTACAAAATAACACCAAAAGATCGTACCTATCTATTGCCTTTGGAAACATAGAAACATAAACAAAGGTACATTAATGAGTTACATCATCTCCCACTGGGTTCTTATTGACTGTCACCCCTATTATACACATATAAAATAATACATATTTTCATAACATGGGGGAAAGGAAAACTAAAAATGGATGAGCTCAGATGCTCGGTAAGGGTAAGCAAGGGAGATATGTAAACATAATCTTCAGCATAAGGGTATGCGAACATGATCATGAAAATAGAAGATCATACCCCACATATAAAATATAACACACATGAATAATGTAATAAAGAATCGAAAATCCTAATACATGAATAATAAGTAAATAAATAATATAAGACCTGAAATCATAACCTAGGAATAACACATGGAATTATGGAACACACATAAACATATAATATGATTTCCATAGTATCCAAGATATAAATGCCAATACCATCTTAGTGGATAATTTCCTTTACTAAACCGGGTTCAATCCCCATTCCATAACTATATTTATGAACCGAGTTCACTCTTCATTCTATCACCGTATTATTGAACTAATTTCATTTTCTGTTCTAGATCTGTAATACTAAATTGAGTTCATTTTTTGTTCAAACCATGTCAATCTCATGAGACATAAATCATTACCCAATGCATTGAAGGACATATATGTCCCACCCATATCATAATGAAATAATAAATTCATTTTCTAAAAGATAATTACAAACATATCCTAAAACTTAAAATGTAACGGGTATCATAAACATTAAATCATATCATAACCTTTTGAAAAAATAAAATTTTTATAATCATTTTATGAAAAGTGTAACCTGTGAAAGAACAATGGACTTCATAAACATCATGGAATCAAAAAATAAACCATTCATAAGAAGACTATAAATTTAATAATTTTCTTATAATGTAATGATTAACACAAAAAGTTGTTATATTGTATGGGAAATAATTTTTAAATATCTTTTAAAAACATTTCTTGAGGGAAATATCCTTTCTATATTGAAAACAATTTTTAAAACATAAAACCTTATAAATTTTTTTCTATTTTAAAATATATTTTAAAACATATAAAGGAATAATTTTAACCTGTAAAACGTTTTTATAAACATTCCTACTTGAAAAGGAGATTCAAATTCCTTTTAAAAAAATTATTTTGATTTTTTTGAAAACATGGTCTTTGAATACATAAGATTTCCGACCGAAGAGAGAGATGATTAGATTTTACTTACAAAAAATATATTATGTTCCAAATATTGAAAAAATGGTACTAAAATATGGTTATATCTTGAATAAATATAGAATAAATAATCTCATGAGGGTTATTGAGATATGGATCATAATATTTCATCCAACGAAGCATAAACATAAACAATCTCGAAAAGTGATGGGATTGTCTCAATAAACTCGTATAACTTGGTAACGTGGGATCATACGTTTCATATATGAAAATTAAGTAACATTAAACATAAAATATCATGAAAATAATTAGATTCAAGATATAACATGTAATATTAATGTAGATACACCTCTAAAAAAATATAGGTGCATAAAAAACAAGAGTCTCAAAGAAGGTAAACTTAGACAAATCTATTTTACCAATTTGATAACTTTTGAAACATAAACCCCATGAAAGAAGAATCATAAAACTGAAATGTGAATACCTATAAATATAATTATAATATACAAATGAAACAATCATGGTTAGTCCGTACACCACACAAAATAAAAGAGTATAGAACATAGTATGTATATCACCGAAATAAAAAGAGAGATGAAATCCCCTTACCGCGTGTCTTGACGGTCATCGTACTCGTTCAATAAACCTGTATAATAAATAAAAATTTACTATAATTTTCTTGAATAACTATATTATTATATCAAATACCATATATGGTCTTATTATGGCCTTTTATTACTTTCTTGTTAACCATCCTATCTTAAGGTTTTACTTCGGATAATATTCACTTTGTTCTTCACATATATCTTAAATTGTTATATCGTTGGTACTAATACTTACATCATGGTTCCTAAATGTAAAAAATGATATAAATATAATTTATATCAATTATGTTTGCATTATAATAAACTAAATAATATATAAGTATGAATCAAAATATACAATTCATGGAGCTGACATTCCGTACATACACTTGAACTATATTTCTGTTTCATTGTTATGTTAAAAGAAAGTAAAAGATGTATTTGTATATATATTTATATATATATTTATTAAAATTTATTGATTATATTATATATTTAATATATATTCACTAATTACATCTTGAATACATTACATGTAGTGTATGAAATAATCACATCTCTTTGAGGGGGCAGTACACCGTACTTCCTCAAATGAAATTATCGTATTAACTCAAAATGGAATATATAAATATAGATTCTATAAAATAATTTAATAATGTTAAATACATAATAAATAGTTTTTATAACATATATAAATATATTTTACATCATAATTTACACCATGATAGGTGGTATAAGAAAAAAATTAACAATCATTGTTTAGTGAGGCAGTAGTCCACCGTATAGGTAAACAATATGTTCGTTTACCATTATATGGAAGTGTGTGTAAGTTTAGGTTGGAAACTTAGAATAAAGACATCTTATTATACTTAAGATACTTGTTTTTTATAAAATAATATAATAATAAGATTGTATGGAGTTGAGAAATAAAATAAATGAATGGTGCTTCAAAGAAGGTGTTACCTCTGAATCGGGTAATTCCTTTTGGTTTGTGCCTAAAGGATTCCTTGGATGATTTTATTCCCATGTAGAGATTAAATATGTAATTAACGGATGTTGGGGATCTATTTATATAGGGTTTTGTTGAGAAAATGTGGATTTTTAGGTGTGATAAATTGAGAGGAGTGGAGACCTTTTATAATGAAGGAGGGGTGACACTTTTGCAATATTTTAAAAGAAGGGAACCCCACCCATGTTGTTTTATTAAAATTTGTTAAATAATTGTACAAATTAGGTAAATGATAGTATAAAGTCTAAATATGGCCTGAAAATGGATTGTGGACATTTTTATAGGACTTTTTGGTCTTTAATAATATGGTTTAGTCCCTTATTAATCTTAATTTAACCTTAATCATTGTAATTAATTTTTATTACTTCACTAATATTTTCGGTCAAAAAATAATTTGAAGTTATGATACATTATAAATTATTATTATTACAAATATTTCATATATTTTCCAAACTTGAAACACATAAGTGGAAACAATTAATTTAATTTTTATCTCGTAGTCAGGTCGACAACACAGGTTTTTAATTTAAAAACATTCAAAAAAATTCGTTGTTTTTATTGTTAATTTAAAAATGTAACAAGTTTAAATGAACTAAATTGTATTTAATGACAAAAATATTTTCTAATGAAACTTTTAAATCAATTTAAAATATAATTTAACCATATAAATAATTTATATGAAGAAAAATATTTGAAATAAAACACGTTATCTTTAACTATTCATTAAAACATTAATCATTATAGAAAAATACCATAAATTTATCTTAAAATAATTTTTATGTTTATATTAAAACTATAAATTATATTTTGAAATATTAAATCAATAAAATTTCCAAAAATTTTATTTAAAATGGTATCTCCATTAAAAGGCGGTAAAACTACTTTAATAAAAATATTGTGTTTTATGTGTTTAATTGGTTTTACTCTTATATTATGCTTATAAAATATATTGGATGATTATAAGAAATATTTACATGGATATATAACATATATAAAACATTAAAATTACTTAAATTTTTTATTAATTTAATTTATTAGAAATAAAAAACTTTTTGAGTATAATAATAGTTGTCTATAAAAATACTCCCTTTATATTATATTGGTTCTTATATTCTTTTTTAAATAATATGTACCTAATTTATTCATTTTATATTTTTTTTAGAAAAAATATTTAGATAATTTACTTAATAATATTTATAAAATCCAATTTAATTAATAGGTTATATATTATTATATATTTTTTAAGAATATATTATTGTTCGGTAACACTCTGTCTTTCGTGTTATGAAATCCATAGAGGAAAGTATTAATTGGGTGTACTTCATGATAACCTCTGTGGTCCATATAGATAAATCTAGAATTTATATTATGTTTAGTTCATGTAATCCAAACATAGTGATTTAATATAAAATAAGCTATTTTTAGTGTTGCATAAAATACAAAATATCAAAAAGATAAAATTAATTCGAAAAAAATAATTCACAAAATCTTGGGGTGTTACATTATACACCCCTTTTATATCAAAATTAATCTAGGTTATCAATGGTTAAATATATTAAAGTTTCAATTATAGAAAACCACATCATAAAAATGAATACTAAAACTTTTCTTAAAAAGGAAAAGTTGGAACCATAACGGTTTCCCAAAGTAACTCATAACAAGGTTTACACATGGGAGAACATAAGTGGAAAGTGAAAATATGGACTTGATGGAAAAGCATAAATATTTATTGGGAGTGATTTATGTCATCAATCATAAACAATATAATGTTAAATGAAAATTTGAGGGCCTCAAATTCATAAATCTATGATGATTTTAATGGAAATCATCTCAACAAAAATTAAGGTATTATGACCACATTATTTTGATGTTTTTATAAACATTGAGAAATTCATTTATTGACCATGAATATAATGAAATAAAAATAATTGATATATTAATATATATTTTTATTATTTGGCAGTGATTTTAGAAATTTCCAATTCATCCATTACTTCATATAATGGACATCAAGAAATTAGGTTTTTTGTTTGAAGCACTAAAACAAACTTTTAGAAGATCGTAAGGCCCATAAAAGAGTAAAGATTATAACTATTTTTCTCTATGTATTCTTAAAAATCAATATGGTTAATACATTAATATGTAAACATCAAAAGTAACTATACTGTTTCATCATTAATAATTACCAAAAATAATTACACATAAACAAGGACATCTCATAGGCCAAAGGTTGGTGTGAAACCCTTATCATCCTTTGGTCATGGGTTCAAGACCAATGACCTTACCCAAAATGATTTTTGTTACTCGACACAAATTATTTAATTTTATAAAACCACTCTAATATAATTTTCAAAATAAATTCGATAGTCATCCTTTAAATAAGGCTAATCACAAAAAAATATTTGACCAAGGTTTTCAATAAAAAATTATTGCATAAATACTTACTTTTAAGTTTAACTTAAAATTTTCATGAATCGTTAACCTTTTAATCCATCAGAAATATGAAAATACAAAACATTAGAAAGAAATTCATGAAATCATCTTAATATTTATTCCTCCCATATAACACAAAATATCTATTAGTTGTCCCATTCCAAAGATGTGAATACCCTCATCATATATTCTATTAAAACATGGTAATAATTTTAATTACCATAAATACATCTTGAAAACCTACATTATTCCTTACTTCACAGATTATTGGATATATTCCATAAATATAAGAAGTTTTAAACATCATCCCTAATGACATAGAAATTTATTTAAACAGATCCTTTATCAGTTACAAGGTAATCAGTACTACCCAATTTACTTATATCCAACATATCTTTATCCAAAAAAAATTATCATAACCTATATAACATAATAATGGTTATCTTTTCATTAATCATGTGTTTCTATGAACATCACCTTGCTATTAAATCCCTTTTATTTTTCATAAAATCCATTCAAAGTATTCTTGTAAATCTTTAGCGAAAAACCATAAACATGAAAATCATTATATATTTCACCTTACATATAACATAATTTTTTAATCCCAATACATAAGAAATTCAATTATTCCAATTAATCCATTAGCTATTAGAAGTCAACCTCATAATTTTATTTAATACATATTTCCTTTCACATTTCAACTTTTGTCTCATCATCTTTAGTAATGTAACCATTACTCACACCACATTGTTGATTCTCATTATGATATTTCCTCTTGGGACATTTAGATAGATAATGATCATGTATTCCACACTTAAAACACTTAACCTTTGATGGTGACTTAGGGAGGCTAATATTCTCATCCATTTCATAAACTAGACTATTCATTTTTTGTTTCTTAATACAAGAATTGTGTTATTGTTTTCCACAATCAAAATACCTTCTTATTCTACTAAATAATTCACTGACGTGATTATTTAACCGTTCTTGACACAAAGGAAACCAGATCTTCTTTCCTCATTGGTCTCTATTACTTAAAATCCCAAAAAAATTCCTTTTTATTTTCCTTAGTAAGTCATAGAGTTGGTTAAGGAAGACATTACTGATCATGTCCCATGACAACTGATTAGGCATAATCACAACAATTTTCACTCTAGCAATCATCCCACATGATTTTCATGATCAATAATTCCATAAAATTCAATGTTAATACAATTCCATAAAGTCCCTTCCATTTACTAAAACTAGAAGCATAGTGTGAGCATCACTAATCATAGAATAAAACCACATAGTCAAGAAAATAATTACATATAGGATGTCTAAATCATTACAGCTTCCTTAATCTATGAAACCCTAAGTTCATTATAGGTTATTCATATTCAACATATATTTAAATCCTTCATAATGGTTCATAAAGATTTTTTTAATTTATAAATCATATCCCTCGGATGTATCAAACCAAGTGTGCAGCATAGCCCATTGTTATGTACAAGATTACCCTAATTCATGCCCAGAACATCTTGTTAGATTTTTTCTACTAGGTGCATCTTTACCAAACCCAAAGTCAATTGTAGTATCTAGAAGGAGATGTATTTCTAGGAAACCACTTACTCTATCCATTATCAAAATTAATTTACATTTTCCAAAATGATAACTAATCCTTATACTTATCCTTAGATACATCCCTAGACGTATCCTTAGAAATATACCTAGAGACCTCACAATTTTTTTCTCAACATAGTTTTCAATGGTTAACTAGACCTTCCTCAGATACTGACTATAATGAATGATCCTTGACATACATGGAACTTACATAACATTTTTAGAATACTTAAAAAATTATACAAAAAAACTCCAAAATACCTTATAAATATAGTGCCTTTTGAAACATAGAAAAAGAAACACATGTATATAAATGAGTTAAATCATCTCCCACTAGGTTCTTCTTGACTAACACCCTTATTTTAAACATCCAACATAATATAAATATCTATAACCTGGGGGAAAGGAAGTATAAAAATTCATGATCTCAGATGCTTAGTAAGTGAAAACAAGGGAGATATGTAAAAAAATCATGAGCACAAGGGTATGAGAACATGATCATCAAAATAGAAGATCATATCCTACATATCAAAGATCATAAATTTGAATCCTGACAAAAAGATTCAAATTTCATAAGACATGAATTATAAGGAAATAATGAACATAATTCATGAATGAATAATATAGGAATAAAATATAGAATTTTGGAAAACACCTAATTATATAATATGATTTCCATAGTATCCAAGTTATCAGTGCGAAGACCATCTTAGTGGAAATGTTACATTACCAAATTGGGTTCACTCCCAATTTTAACCCTATATTACTGAACCAATTTCACTCCTCATTCAAACCCAATAACATTGAACCGAGTTAATTTACCATTCCTGACCTATAATACTAACCATGTTCATTTCTAATTCCATCCATTTGTATTTCATAAGATATAAATATTTACCCAAAGCATTGGAGGTAGATATAGTTCCCACCCATCTCATAATGAAATCATACATACATGTTACACATGATCATTAAAAACATAAAATATCCCATGAAATGAAATGGGTATCATAAACATGAAAACATATCATAAACTCTGAAAAAATATACAGGTTTCATAATAATTTATTCAAAATAATAACCTTTAAAGGAAAAATGAATTTTATAAACAACATGCAATCAGAACAAAAAACATTCAGAAAAAGAATATGAATTGAAAATTTTCCCCATAAATTAATGAGTAAAACCAACAAATGTTATCATGATGGGAAATAATTTTTAAATATCTTTTAAAAACATTTCTTGAGGAAAATATCATTTTTGCGTTGGAAAATATTTTTAAAGCATAAAACATTTTGAAAATATATTTCTTTGAAAACAGATTTTAAAAATTAAAAAAGAAACATTGTAAATTATAAAACCTTTTTGAAATCATTTTTCCTTGAAAATGGGCTTCACAGATCTTTTGAAAACATTTTTTAAAAACATTTTTGAAAACATCGTTTTTGAATACATTAGATTTACTACCAAAGAGAGACCATATTATTTTCAATAAAAATGTTATCTTATGTACCATAGAGTGGAAAAATGGTACTAATATATGGATATGTCATGAATAAATAGAGGATAAGGAAAATCATTAGTTTTCTTGAGACTTGTATCATAGTATTTAATCGAAGGAAGTATAAAAAAACAATCTCTAAAAGTGAAGATATTGTCTCAATAAACTTTTAGAACAATGTAACTTGTGATAATACCATCCATGTAAGAGAATAAAAATATATGAAGCATAAAATATCATTAAAAAAAGTATATTCATGATATATTTTGTAATATGTATGTATATACACATCAAAAAATAATTTAAGTGCATAAAAAACATGAGTCTCAAAGACAGAAAATTGAGACAAATGTATTTTACCAATTTTTTAACTTTTGAGACATAAACCCTATGAAATAGGGAACATAAAATAGAAATGTTAATACACATAAATTTAAATATAAGATAAATATATCAAAATCATGGGCAGTACATACACCATACAAAATTAAAGAGTGGCGAACATAGCATGTATCTCACAGAAATAAAAAGTGTGATGAAATCCCCTTACCTTGTGTCTTGACTCTCATCATACATGTTCAAAACACCTGTATAATAAATAAAAATTTATTATAAAACCTTTAAGGAACCATATTATTTTATCTAATACAATATATAGTTTTATTATGACCTTATATTACCATATTTTTAACCTTAATATGTTAAGCTTTCAATTCAGATAATATTCACTTTGTTCCTCACATGTGTCTTAATTTGATATATCATTGGTCCTTATACTTATATCATGATTAAAAAATATAAAATAGTATATAAATATCATATATATCTAATATATTTTTACTTTAATAATCTATATAATATAGAATTAGGAAACAAAATACACCGTTCATGGGGACGGTATGCCGTACGTATGCATGGACGCTATTTCTGTATAATTGTCAGGTTGAATAAAAGTAATATATATATATGTATGTATATATATTTATTTTATATTTTTTATATCATATATATCATATATATTTACTAAATTCATTCTTAATACATTCCATGTACCGTATGAATGAATGACATCACTTTAAAGGGGCAATTGTTGACACTTCCTTAAATGAAATTATCGTGCTAACAAAAAAATTGAAGGTATAAAGATATATGTCGTAAAAGAATTAAATAAGCTTATAGACATAATAAATGTTATATATAAAAATTATAAATATATTTACTATCATAATTTCCACCATGAGAGGTGGTAAAGGGAAAATGAACAATCATCATTTAGTGATATGGTAGTCCACCGTACATGTAAACAATATGTTCGATTCCCAGTAGATGGAAGTGTGTAGAATATTAGGTATAAAACTTATAATAACAACATAATTGTATATTTATGATAATTGTTTTATAAAATAATGGAATAATAATATTTTAGGGTGGGAAGAAAGAAAATAAAATAAAGAATCTTGAGAGAAGGCATTACCTCTTAATCGGGTAAGTCCTTTTGGTTTATCACAAAAGGCATTCTTGGAAGACTTTATTCCAAATGTAGGATTCAATGAGGGATTGAGGTATGTTGGGGATATTTTTTTTAGTGTTTTTTCAGAAAAATGTCCTGAGAGGTGTGTGGAAGTGGGAGGAGTAGAGTCCTTTTATAATGGAGGAGGGGTGAGACTCTTGTAATATCATAAAATAAAATAACCCACCAATGTTTTTTAACTTTAATGTGATTCAATAATGATCCAAAGTCGATAAAATGGAATATAGTGTCTAAATATGTCCATCAAATGTCTTTTGGACAAGTGTATATGTTGTTTTTGGCCGTAAGGATACAGTTTAGCCCCTTATTAAGCTTAATTTTACCTTAATTGTTGAAATTAATTATAATTACTTCACTAATATTTTTGGTCAAAAATAAGTTGAAATTATTAGAAATTAGAAATTATTCTTATTCCATATATGTAATACCTTTTTCCATATTATAAAACCATATTAGAAGAAATTAATTTAAAATTTATCCCCCAGTCGAGTCGATAATGGGAGTTTTTAAAGTAAAAACGTTCAAAAGTTTTCTATGTTCTTATAGTAAATTTCAAAATGAAACTGATTCCGATAACAAAAATTGTATATATTGATAAAAATATTATCTAAATAATCTTTTAAAAAAAATTAAAATATAATTTAACCTTATAAATAAATTATATGAAAATGTAGTTTTGAAATAAAATCCAGTATTTTTAACTATTTATTAAAAAATGTATCCTTATAGAAAAATAACATAAATTTATCCAAACCAATTTTTTATGTTTATATTCTAAATATTAAATTTATTTTTACATAAAAATCAATAAAATTTCGAAAATGTTTATTTAAAATGATTTCTCCCTTAGAAGGGGGTTAAACTACCATAATAAAAATATTTGGTTTTATGGGTTAAATTGGTTTTATTATTGTCTTATGCTTATTATATGTAACACCCCAAGATTTCATAGTGTGTTATTTCTTCAAAATAATTCAATAACTTGCACTACACGCAACACCGAGTTCAAGCGCACCATGACATACCAAACAAGCCGTTAAAAAGAGGTTATGAATAGTATTTACTAAATTTTGAACTTTATTTGATCCTTATAATTTTAGAATCCATATTATGAGTTTCTTAGACATAATGTAAGAACAAATTCATTTTTAGTATTGCACTTTTTCCAACTTTTAATAGTGAACCCTTTTTAAATCACATATTTTAAACTTTTATATATTCAATTTTACTAAATAAATTTACTTTTTAGAATGGGGATAATAAAAATTTACAATGAAACATCCCAAACTTCCACGGTACGCTTTCCTTTGAATAATAAAGTAGAGTGTGTTGTACACAACTTCGAGTTTTAACACACACTACAACCAATCAAACTAGTCGTTATGAATAGTAATACCTACTTTTTTAAATTTTATAAATTTTATCTCTCAAAATGGACTTCATTTTTGTATTCGGGGTATCAAATTTAGGCTAATGTGAAATTTTGGAACTTTTCAGCTAACATTTATATTTTGATGAATAGTGAAAATTACTAAATTTTAATTAAAACAACTTTTTAAATTGAAATAATTTATATTGATAAATTATGAATTTGAGTGGTTTTAAAGTATATTTAGAATATATTTTTACCATTTAATACAATTTTGGTCATTGTAAATAATTTTACAATTAAACCGGACATAAACAAGTGTCAATCTTTTGATAGTTATTATCTCTTAAAAATAATCTATTTGTTTTGACGACGGGAATTAATTTTTAAATTAATTAATGAAACTTATATGTTTAGAATTTGGTAAAATAGACATCATTTTTGAATTCATAATATCAAATATAGCTTAGGTCTAATTTTTGGTATTTTTCTAGAAACATTTATTTTTTGATGAATAGTGAAACCACTAAGTGGTAGATAAAAAAATGAATTTTTCATAAAACTTAATTTTACCCCTTCTGTGAGTGGAATTTCGAAAATCCGAGAGACATGGTTAATATCAGGGAGTAAAATGTGGTTCAATGAGATGAAAATAATTTTTGGTGAATAGTAACTTTTTACTTTTATTTACAACGGTTAGAAGTATATAGGGTAATTAAGTGTAAAAATGATATTAACATTACCCTAACACATGTTCTAATTCTATTGGACAAGTTTAAATCGACCAAAAACAACATTAGGAGTAAAATATTATCATTTAGGTCCACTTGTATTAGATTAGGACATTTATTATTATTTAATTAAAAGAAGATTTAAAAGAGTTAAAATCAATGTTTATTTACTAAAACATTTTTGATATAGGGTTATACATAAGATAAATTTGATTTTAAATATTCATTAGAAAGGTAAAAATATTTTCTATATAATGGTATTTTATTTATAATTTTTAGACATTATATAATTTCATTTATTTATGACACAATGGTGATGCAATAATTACCTAATTAATGAAAAATTAGTATAATTGATATTATAAATTCCCAAATAAATGTAATTTGAGACTTTTTATAAATACCAATAATTTTATAGTTTAATATGAAATTTTAGGATTGATTTAATTAACTTTCTTTGAAGTAATAATTCTGTTATGTTTTTTACAAAAATCAATTATTGAATAGTGTCAAAAATGACATAAAAGTGTTTTTAAAACAAATATTATATTATTAATTGATATTAAATTCCTAAAAATCTAAGGTTCGGAAAAGAGACTTATATCATGATAGGTGTATCATTAATGGACCACTTGGGGGTCTCTTATATGTATATAGTAAATTTATTAACCATATAATATAAAAATACAAAGAGACATTGTAAAAGTGAAACTAATTAACTAAGAGTTAAAACTAAAAGATAAGGTTAATATAATGACCCAAACCTGTCTAAATTCTATTGGTTGAGTGGTTTTAGACTCATACCCACATTAAACTTTAAATAATACACTTTGGAGCCATTAGAAACCGAATATTAATTTATTATAAAATAATATTTCTATCTTTTCCAAAGTTTCCCCTCACCCCTATTATAAAAGGGAACTCCCCCTTCTCACTAATTCACACATTCAAAGCCTTTTGGTTCGGCCAAACCCTGCCCAAATACTCTCTAAACTTCTCTAAATACAACCTAGATGCCTTAGTTTGATCAGAAAACCAAACTAAGGAGCTCTTTTGATCAAATCAAAAGGAAGAACCTGAAGAAGAGGTAATGTTTTCACCACCCTTTTTCAAATTCATTTCTTCTTCAACTTCTTCTTTATTTGTTATTACCATTCATAAGTAATTAATCCAGTATCTCCTATATACTATAATATTATTATAAATATGGTAAAACCATATTCAGTATTTTATCCATCCTTTGAATGACATGTCACCATACGTGCGTACGTACGGCTTACCGTCTCCACGTCGTGGTGTAATTGTCATTCAATATATTATTATTTGGATGGGTATAATAATGATTTTTAATTCAGGTAAATAATAAATATAACATGATAATGATTCTGTATATATTATATACCATCCAATTATATATTATTTTAATATCAAAATAATGATATTGTCGCTCGTGCGTACGTACGAACTACCGTCTCCACGAACACGATGAGATTCATTCTCCATCGTATCCATTCAAGTATAATTATCATTTGATGATTTAAAAATAATGTTTAAGGACTTTATATAATTCTGGATATGAATAAGACACAACCTAACCATAACAAACACAGCTTATGTAACAAAACATATAAAATAAAATGAGTAAGTTAACACCCGAAACGACGACAATTCTAAGACATTATTAACAAAAAAATGTTAAAAGATCATATATGATATCATATTAATGTATTTGATTCTCTTATAATTTAATAACAATTATTTCACCATTATAGCGGATGTTGACCTAACCTCAACCAAAGAAAAGTACAAGGTAAGAGTTTATTTTGCAATCTCTTAATTATTTGAGGTTGTTTATACGTAATAATCTACTGGGATCTCTTTATCATCCACATCCATGTTTCTTAAAAATGTATTTCAAAATATTCTTAATATTTTACAAAATATCGGTTAAAGTCATTTATACCCTTGTTTGAATTTTTATAATATGTTTATAAAGGAATCTTTCTGTCGTTTTCCAAACAAGGTTCTTTTTATCCTTTTCGACAAAATTAAGGTAAGAATGTTTTTTAACTTATATGGAAGGTGCGACTATTTTCTGCCATTATAAAATCTTCAATGATTCCATTACAAGCTTATAAAGATATTTTAAATGTAAATGTTTTATTTTATAATTATGTGACATTTAGAAGATTTCATAATGAATATTTTTAGAATTTTTGAAAGGTACTCTTTATCAAAATCAGAATTTTAAATGTTTTAAAGATTTATCTTTCTAAATCATTTTAATTAATTTCCATGTTTTCAAAATGATTTTAAGGATTTATTTATATGGAAATGAATGTTTTGAAATGATATTTATTTTCAAAAGTTTCTAAGTGGTATGGGACACTTTGATTCAAAAATCTCTTTTAAATTACTTCCTTAATAAATGTGTGACCTTTAAATGATTTCAAAAAAAGAGATATTTCTCTCAAATAGTTTTGATTTCATCTATGTCAATATCCTTTGATGGATTTTAAGTTTATTTGAAGTTGATTTATTATGATACAAAACTTCCTTATTGTTTTGAAGTATTTGTGATGTGTTTGACTGTGGATGTGTTATTTTTATACCATTCGTGGTTTATGGATGAAGTATTTACATTTCATATGCTATTTTTAATACGAATGTTTATATTATTTTAAACCTTTTAATCTAGGAATGCATTGGACTTAATATGTGACGGGTGGAGCCCGCTATAGCTCCTCGATGCATCGGTAGGTCTCATTAGACAAACTAGTGTCTTTGCACAAGCCCTTGACAAAATCTTATTTGTAGTCTTGGCACGAGGCATTCGCTATGTGGTTATGATAGTCTGACATTATGTATTCCATCATTATAAAAGTGGTTATTGATATTGGATGTGATTATTCGATTAGTAGAATATCCATGTGAATAAGTAAATGGAATTATTTCATTTTATTTCTTCCATATTATGTTGAAGTTCAAGTTTAAAAGGCTTTTGTTTTAGTTATACATTTCCTTACATGTTTATTCTTATTTATGCAAGTTTCCTCTATATTGTTATCCTTACTGGGCATTTGAGCTCACCCCTTTTCTATGTTTTATTTTTACCATGATGTGAAGAAGTAATTTATGAATGACCTACAGGGATAGTATGAGGGGATTAGAGTGTGGACTATGGAGACTATATTATTTTATTTTTCATTTTATGATGTAATGTAAACTCTATTAATATATCTAGTTATTACTAGGCTACTAAATTAATCGGTATTTTGAGATTTTATCTTTCTTGTGATCATGCTAATGTTATGTAATAATGAACCGAATCTGGGTAACTGAGGTCGGGGCGTTACAGTTGGTATCAGAGGATGTTTAGTAAAAACCTTGGAAGCTATATTTAGATAAACTATGATTAGAGCACATAGACCTAAGATGAACTTTGAGGATTAGTATAGAAGAACTTCCTATAATTTTGGTATTGTAGAGATTTTGTGAGTTTTCTGAGCAATACATCCCTGTCTGGATACGAGCAGGTAGAGGCGGATCTGGCACAGATGTACCTAGGGGTAAAACCCAAAAACACCGCTTTGAGCTAGATTCGAACAGAAACTGGTGCACGACAACAGGCCTTGCTGCACTCTTGGTTACGACACTCCTGGGGGATATTCTTAGGATAACACTCATTTTCTTTACAAATCATTATAAAGGGTTTATGAGTATATACTTCCTCAATGATGAAATTTTTATGATTATGGATTATATCCATAAACTATTTAATTTATGTTATGTGTTTTACAATTTTGGGATTAGGCATTGTTATTCACAAACTAATCTAGTGTATGCTATTGTTTAGAAATGGCGCCTAGTAGAGGGAATGAGAACTCCAGTAATGCACATGATCCAAAGAGAAAGAAGGATCATATCTTTCGTGGTCTTAAGCCAGAATTTATAAGAGAAATAGTCTCCCATGTGTTATCATCATATGAATAAATAATATCATGTGTTGATATGATAAGTAAAGAGTTTACTGAGTCCTATGGATTTGAAGGGAAGCAAGAGAAGAAAAGGATGGAAGAGAGGAAGATGAATAAAGGGAAGAGGGAAAAGAAGAATTTTCCCATATGTGATAACTGTGGGAAGAAACACCCTGGAACTTGCCTGAAATGAATGGGATTTTGTTATAAGTGTGGAGGAAAAGGGCACAAAGTACGTTACTGCAAGGGTAAGAAAATAGTTTCAAATGTACAATACTAAATTTGTAAGGAGTTTGGACTCTATGTGAACCTATGTCCCACTAATTAGACTATTCTAAAAATGATTCTATTGGATAATAATCAAGTTATGATACTACCACAGATGAAGTGGAATGATTAGAGTTATTATGTTGATTATTTAATTTGAGTGTTGTATCGACAATGTACTTGTTATAATAATTATGGAGTATATAAGGATTGTACTGCAGTACTATTTCATTAAGGACTTGAGATTGTGTGGAACAAAGAAAAGTGACTCAATAGCAGGTTAAATTTTTGGAAAATTTATGGTTTAGAGAAAGATAAACCATAATATTTTTCTGATACCGAGGTAGTGATTTTAGAATAATACATGATTGATTTGGATAAATTATATTGGATATTCTTGACTACCTTGAAACTGATAAATGATTTGTATATTCCATCATTGTTGGGGTTTACAACGTTTTTGGATTGAAGGAGTATATCTATTATTCTTTAAGGAATAATGGATCATGAATGTAATCCATAAGGTTTTATGGTAATTCAGGATGTTTCAGTGTTTTAAAAGAATACATGATGAAGGTGTTCACATGTTATTACACGGCAAAAAGGATCTTTATTGTGTATACCTTCCTTATAAATTTTGGACTGAAGTATTTTGGATATTTCTAGTTTGGATCATTTTGGATTTCCATAAAAGGAAAACCTGGAGGTCGGGCGGAAACCCGTCGCATCCGGCAAGGCCGCGAGACTTGAACCCACAACAGAAGGGCGACAAAGGTGTATCAGCTACCACTGACCCATGTGACGTCCTAGATTGAATAATGTCATTTTTAATGGTTCTACTAGATGAATTATAAATTCATTTTTTAACCCTATACGAATAGGATAAATAGAATATTATTTTTAAGTTCTATTATCTTTTAGAGTGAAAGATGAGTTTGTGGTAGAAATTAGTTAAAGGATGAGACTCTACTTGTCAATTATATATTTTTATTCTTCTCTTATTCAATGAAGAAATTAATTCGTATACTTTAGTGAAGGGGTCTTAAAACAAAAAAAATTTGTTATCCTAATGCCATATGTTTTGCTGAACCGATGGTATTTTTAATCATCATAGATTGATGAATTTAAGGCCCTCAATTTTACACTTGTTTGTGATTGATGACCTCAATCACTACCTATAAATATTTACATTTTCCCTCCAATTATATGTCTCTAATTGCCACAAATGTTCTCCGAATAGAGATAATAATTTGGTGGTGACCCATTCATTTCTCTTATCCTCTTATTAAGACTAAATTTTAGTAAACCAATTTTTGATGTGGGTTTTCCCATAATGATATTTTCTATATTCAAAATTTTATTTTCAATGAACAATTTCAAATTGTGAGGATGCAATTTATTGAAGGAGGGGAGAATGTAACACCCCAAGATTTCATAGTGTGTTATTTCTAAAAAATAATTCAATAACTTGGACTACACGCAACACCGAGTTCAAGCGCACTATGACATACCAAACAAGCCGTTCAAAAGTGGTTATGAATATTATTAACTAAATTTTAAACTTTATATAATCCTTATAATTTTAGAATCCATATTATGAGTTTCTTAAACATAATGTAAGAACAAATTCATTTTTAGTAATGCACTTTTACCAACTTTTAAGAGTGAACAATTTTTAAATCCAATATTTTAAACTTTAATATATTCAATTTGACTAAATAAATTTACTTTTTAGAATGGGGACATTAAAAATTTACAATGAAACATCTGATGCTTCCACGGTATGCTTTCCTTTGAATAATACAGTAGTGTGTGTTGTACGCAACTTCGAGTTCAACACACACCACAACCAATCAAACTAGCCATTATGAATAGTAATACCTACTTTTTGAAATTTTATAAATGTTATCTCTCAAAATGGAATTCATTTTTGTATTCGTAGTATTGAATTTAGGCTAAGGTGAAATTTTGGAACTTTTTGGATAACATTTATATTTTGATGAATAGTGAAAATTACTAAATTTTAATTAAAAACAACACTTTCAATTGAAATAATTTATATTGATAAATTATAAATTTGAGTGGTTCTAAAGTATATTTAGAATATATTTTTACCATTTAATACAATGTTGGTCATTGTACATAATTTTACAATTAAACCGGACATAAACAAGTGTCAATCTTTTGATAGTTATTATCTCTTAAAAACACGCTATTTGTTTTGACGACGGGAATTAATTTTTAAATTAATTAATGCAACTGAAATGTTTTGAATTTGGTAAAATAGATATCATTTTTAATTCATTATATCAAATATATATTAGGCCTAATTTTTGGTAATTTTTTAGAAGCTTTCATTTTTTGATTAATAGTGATACCACTAAGTAGTAGTTAAAAACTAAATTTTTCATAAAACTTAATTTTACCACTTTTGTGAGTGGAATTTCAAAAATCAGAGAGACACGGTTAATATCAAGGAGTAAAATGTGGTTCAATGAGATGAAAATAATTTTTGGTAAATAGTAACTTTTTACTTTTATTTACCGCGGTTAAAAGTAAATAGATTAATTAAGGGTAAAAATGATTTTAATATTACCCTAACACATGTCCTAATTCTATTGGACAAGTGTATATCGACCTAAAACAACCTTAAGAGTAAAATATTATCATTTAGATCCACTTGTATTAGATTAGGACATTTATTATTATTTAATTCAAAGAAGAGTTAAAAGAGTTTAAATCAATGTTTATTTACTAAAACATTTTTGATATAGGGTTATACATAAGATAAATTCGATTGTAAATATTCATTAGAAAAATAAAAATATATCCTACATAATGGTATTTTATTTATAATTTTTAGACATTATATAATTTCATTTATTTACGACACAATGGTGATGCAGTAATTACCTAATTAATAAAAAATTAGAATAATTGATATTATAAATACCCAAATAAATGTAATTTGAGACTTTTTATAAATACCAATAATTTTATAGGTTAATATGACATTATAGGATTGATTTAATTAACTTTTTTTGAAGTAATAATTCTGTTATGATTTTTAAAAAAATCAATTATTGAATACTGCCAAAATTGACATAAAAGAGTTTTGAAAACAATATTATATTAATAACCAATATTAAATTCCTAAAAATCTAAGGTTCGGCCAAGAGACTTATATCATGATAGTTGTATCATTAATGGACCACTTGGGGGTCTTTTTGATGTATATAGTATGTTTATTAACCATATAATTTAAAAATACAATGAGACATTGTAAAAGTGAAACTAATTAACTAAGAGTTAAAACTAAAAGATAAGGTTAATATAATGACCCAAACCTATCTAAATTCTATTGTTTGAGTGTTTTGCGACCCATAACCTCCTTAACTTTTAAATAATCCACTTTTGAGCCATTAGAAACCGAATAAGAATTTATTATAAAATAATATGTCTAGCTTTTCCAAAGGTGCCCCTCACCCCTCTTATAAAAGGGCACTCCCCCTTATCACTAATTCACACATTCAAAGCCTTTTTTTCCGGCCAATCCATGACCAAATACTCTATAAACATCCCTCAATAAAACCTAGAGGCCTTATTTTGATCATAAATCCAACATAAGGATCCCGTTTGATCAAATCAAAAGGAAGAACCCGAAGAAGAGGTAATGTTTTCACCACCCTTTTCAAATTCATTTCTTCTTCAACATCTTCTTTATTAGTTATTACCATTATAAAATAACGAATCCAGTATCTCCTATATACTGTAATATTATTATAAATATGGTAAAATGATATTCAGTGTTCTATCCATCCTTTGAATGACATGTCACCATATGTGCGTACGTACGGCTTACCGTCTCCGCGTCGTGGTGTAATTGTTATTCAATATATTATTATTTGGATTGGCATAATAATGATTTTTAATTCATGTAAATAATAAATATAACATGATAATTATTCTGTATATATGATATAACATCCAATTATATATTATTTTAATATCAAAAGAATGATATTTTCGCTCATGCGTACGTACGGACTAACGTCTCCACGAACGCGGTGAGATTCATTCTCCATCGTATCCATTCAAGTATAATTATCATTTGATGATTTAAAAATAATTTTTAAAGACTTTTTATCATTCTAGATATGAATAATATAAAACCTATACATAACAACCACGGCTTATGTAACAAAACATATAAAAGAAAATGAGTAAGTTAACACACAAAACGATTATAATTCTAAGATATTATTAACAAAGAAATGTTAAAAGATCATATATGATATCATATTAATGTATATGATTCCTGTATAATTTAGTAACAATTAATTTACCATTATACAGGTGGTTAAACTACCCTCATCCAAGTAAAAGTACAAGGTAAGGGTTTATTTCGCAATCTCTTCATTATTCGAGGTTGTTTATACGTAATAATCTATTGGGATCTCTTTATCATCCACATCCATGTTTTTTAAAAATGTATTTCAAATCATTATTACTATATTACTAAATATAGGTTAAATTAAGTTATACCCTTGTTTGACTTTTTATAAGAAGTTTATAAAGGAATCTTTCTGTCGTTTTCCAAACAAGGAGCTTTTTAACCTTTTCGACAAAAGTTAGGTAAGAATGTTTTATTAACTTATATGGTGGGTGCGGCTATTTTTCGCTGTTATAAAATCTTAAATTATTACCTTACAATATTATAAGTATATTTTCAAATTAAATGTTTTATTTTATAATTATGTGACTTTTAAATGATTTCAAAATGAATATTTTAAGAATTTCTGAAAGGTACTCTTTATCAAAATCAGAATTTTAAATGTTTAAAAGATTTATCTTTCTAAATATTTTTAATTAATGTCCATGTTTTCAAAATTATTTTAAGGATTTATTTATATGGACATCAATGTTTTGAAATTATATTTCTTTTCAAAAGTTTCGATGTGGTATGAGGGCACTTTGATTCAAAAATCTCTTTTAAATTACTTCCTTAATAAATATGTGACTTTTAAATGATTAAAAAAATAGATATTTCTCTCAAATAGTTTTGATTTTATCTATTTTAACATCCTTTGATGGATTTTAAGTTTATTTGAAGTTGATTTATTATGATACAAAACTTCTATATTGTTTTTAAGTTTTTGTGATGTGTTTGACTGTGGATGTGTTATTTTTATACCATTCGTGGTTTATAGATGAAGTATTTACATTTAGTATGCTAGTTTTAATATGAATGTTTATGTTATGTTTAATCCTTTTCATATGGGAATGCATTGGACTTAATATGTGATGGGTAGAGCTCGATATAGCTACTCGTTGCATCGGTAGGTCTCATGAGACAAACTAGTGTCTTGGCACAAGGCCTTCACAAAATCTTATTTGTAGTCTTGGCATGAGGCCTTGTCTATGTGGTTATGATAGTATGGAATTATGCATTCCATCATTATGAAAGTGGTTATTGATATTGCATGTGATTATTCTATTAGTAGAATATCCATGTGAATAAGTAAATGGCATTATTTCATTTTATTTCTTCCATATTATATTGAAGTTCAAGTTTAAAAGTATTTTGTTTTAGTTATACATTGCCTTAAATGTTTATTCTTATTTAAGAAATATCCCGCTATATTGTTATCCTTACTGGGAATTTGAGCTCACCCCTTTTCTATGTTTTTTTCCCATGATGTGAAGAAGTAATTTATGAATGACCTGCATGGATAGTATGAGGGGATAAGAGTGTGGACTATAGAGACTATATTGTTTTAGTTTTCATTTTATGATGTAATGTAAATTCTATGAATTTATCTAGTTATTACAAGGCTACTAAACTAATCGGTCTTTCGAGATTTAATCTTTCTTGTGATCATGCCAATGTTATGTAATAATGCCCCGACTCTGGGTAATGGGGGTCGGGGCGTTACATTATATCCATTGGGTGATTATAAAAACTATTTACATGGATATATAAAATATATAATATATTAAAATTACTTACTAATTTTAATTAATTTAATTTATTAGTATTAAAACAACTTTTTGAGTATAATAATAGTTTTCTATAAAAATACTCCCTTTATATTAAATTGGTTATTATATTCATTAATAAATAATGTGTAACTAAAAAATTATTTTATATTTTTATAAAACCATATATTTGAATAATTTATTTAATAATCTTCATAAAATTTAATTTAATGTCTAGTTTATATATTATTATATTATTTTAAATAATATTTTATTGTTTCTTAGCACTCGGTCTTTCGTGTTATTAATGTTATCGAGGAATGTCTTTGTTGTGTAAAGTGAAAGATAACCACAGTGTTCAATGTTGATAAAGCAAAAATTTATGTTGTGTGTAGTTCACGTAATCCAAACATAGTGCTTTAATATAAAAAACTATTTTCAGTGCTGCGTGGAATACAAAATTTCAAAAAGATTAAATTAATTCGAAAAAAACTAATTCACAAAATCTCAGGGTGTTACCCTTTGTCTCATGAGGCCCCCTGATGAATCAAAGGGATATAATGGGCCCCAACCATTAAGTACTAATTTTAATAAATTACTTATATAATAGGGGCAAAACTTAATCAAAATCAAATTTTTATTAAAAATTTACAAAACAAAATGTTAATACTTTCCCTAATAAATAAACAAATTCACAAACCATCACGAGTAATATGGAGAGTGATATCAAAATAGTACATCCCTTGTCAAAAATATCATATACCATCTAGTTAAATAATAAGGTCGGTATCATTAAAACATAAACCTAGTGTGGAATAAGTAAAACTAGGGTTTTTCATTGATGAATAAAAATACTGTAAAAATTTAATAAAAAAAATATTTGAGGAAAATAAAATTTTCACTTTGAAAATCACTTTTAAAAACTAAAAATTTCCTGAATAGTATGAAATAATTTTACCTGATAAATAAAAATGGAAAATTTTAATGTAATACTCAAATAAATTAGTATTCATGAAAATGTGTAATTCTGTACATGTTGTACAAGTAAAAACCCATTCATTTCACACCATTGTAAAAATGGTAAAAAAGTACCTTGCTTGAAAAATGACAAGAATATTCCTTTAAAAACATTTTTAAAAATTAAATCTTGGGTAAAAATTACTTTAATAACTAATTTTTATGATGTTGAAAAAACTCTTGAAAAAATTATTAGAAAACAGGAATATAGATGAAAAAGGTTTTTTAACGAAGAGAGAAATAAAGTCAGCTTTTCTGAAAACGATTTTCTCAATCATTTAAAGTAAATAAGAGAGGAAAATGTTAACATTTGATTAAAATTTCATGAATAAACAAGTATAAATATATATTGGGTTTATGATATAAATATCAAACAATTCACCCAAGGAAAACTTAAACAAAAAAAATCTCGAATAATGATGCGATTGTGAAATAAACCATTACCCCAGGTTCGATTTCTATAGTATGTGTATGAAACTCTTTTATAATAAATATATATTTAATTTAAATATATTAAAATACCATAATAATATATATCATACCATATAAAATTTAATTATAATATTTTATCACCCTTTTATTAACAATTCTTAGTTAAAAGCACTCTTCTAGGTAATAATTGCTTCATTTTCACGTATGTTTTGTTTTGGTAGTTTTTGTCATTTTACTTTCAAAATTTCTTAAATAATCTGAAAAAAATTTAACCATGAATTAAATATATTATATATTAATTATATACACATTTAGAGACATCTATAAAAGTTATATATAGAAAAAATGAATGGCACTGTTCATGGAGATGGTAGGTTGTACGTACATGAACGCTGTTTTCATTTTTCAGATAATGAAACAAAAGAATAGTAAATAATAATTCATATTTTCAGAATAATTATTTTATCATATATATCATATATATAAATTAAATATTTCATTATTACAGTCTAAAGAAAATGTAAATGAATAACAAACCATATCAATTTGTAGAGGTTGTAGTCCACACATACGCACGAGAGACACTATCATTTTGCAATGGACTGAAAGATAAGAAGGTAGATATTATATTATAAATAAATAAGAATAATATATTTATAAATATCATATATAAATATTAAACTTATCAGGACATCCATTCATAAAAAATGGTTATAAAAAATGAATTGTATCTCTCCAGGAAGACGATAATCCGTACGTACACACGAGTGTTACATTAACAATATATTTGATGGGAAAAGGATGGATAATGGTAGTTTCCTAATAATAATAAAATTTAATTATATTTATCATACATAATTTATTATTTTATGATAAATAATATATATTTATAGGAGGTAAAATAATAATTAAAAATAAAGTGATTGATTAAGGGAACTACCTATTTTTTGAAATAATTTCATTAGATCTCCTCTTAAGGGCCCTAGTGTTAGAAGTTTGGAAGTAAAACACTTATAAAATGTATATAAATAAGTTGATATGGGTTGTGTTGAGGTTATGGCCAATACATATGGCTCAATATGGCGTAAAGAAGAGAAAGGAGGGGGTTCTCTTTAAAAAATGAGTAGAGGGGTACTTTTTGAATTTCATAATAAAATAAATATAATAAATTCATTATCTAGTTCCAATTATGATAAAAGGGAATATATGGAAAGATACTATAGTATGAGGTTTAAATACTATAAAGAAATAAAATTTTAACTTGTTTATGTGGTTCTTTAAACCATATCTTTTGGTTTAACCCCACCGTTTACCAATTTTAACAATAAATGCGGTAACATATTTTTCACTCTTAATGGGTTTTAATTTAACTTATAAGGATAAAATTGGATACTAAATAGAAAATAGAATATATTTTTGAACACATATCATAAAACTTTCCATCATTCAAAATTTTTATGGTTTTTAAAAAATTTAATAAAATATTATTTTGATAAAATATAATTAACATCAATTTTGACGCTATTCAATTAATTTTACATTAAAGGAAATAAATAAAAACGTATAAGTTGAATATAATCTATTTTCACTTAAATAATATGTAATACTAATTTAAAAGTTTTTTGGAACACTAAATCAAATAAATTATATCACTTTTAAATATTTTTCATATCATTTTTTTAATTTTCCACTAATTGAATAAATAAAATATCATAATTGTTTAAGAATTTAGAGTAATTATTTAATACATTAAAAGTATAAATAAGTTACAATCCTGAAAATAATTTCATTATGAGAAAAATAGTCATTTATATTCATCTATAACATAATTTATTTCCCCATATGAACACATAATAGATTTGTTATACCAAGAGAGTGAAATTATGTAACTTTCTTTGATTTAAATATTATATTGGATATTTTATGGAAACATGTCCATTAAACAAATGAATTTAAATAATAAGGTGATAAGTGTGTAATTAATTTCATACAACAATAACTAATATCAAATATTTTCCCCTTACCACTTAGTTTTAACTAATGTTAACCTAATTTACCCTTTATTGAGAAGATGAATTTTACCATAGTTACAATTCATATTAACCAAAAATAAGAGGGTCATATTTACCAAATTTTAACCACTTGATTAAAAATATGGATAAATTTTTATCAAATACAACTTATATAATTTTTATAAATTAATTTCAAAATAAGTTTGAAATACATGAGAAATTTATTTTTATCAAAATATTATTTTTGAAGATAAATGATTATTTTATTAAAATATAATATCCAGAAAGTATATAAGATGAATGATAATTTTTTTATTGAATATATAGTAAAAAAATTTAGTTGAAATTATTCACTAATAGTGAATAATTTAATTTATTAATATGATAACACCTTGTACATACAAAAATAGTTTCTTTCGAAAAAAATCATTTATTTTCAAATGATTTTTTATTTTAATTTATAATAAATTTATAGGTAATTATTTTTTATTAAAACATATATTTTTCATTATTTATTTATCCAAATTTATACAATCCAATTTAATGGAATTGTTTTAATAGTATACTATATTATGTTTCAATTATACATGGTGATGTGTGTTGTGCATGCTATCAAACATTATATACATTTAAAATCTTAGGGTGTTACACTATCCCTCCTTAAATAAATTATGAACTATAAATTTGATCCTTTTATTGGGTTGAAAATTTAAAATTACATTATATAAGACCTATATTGTAATAATATTTAATAAAATGTATTATTGAAAAGAGGGAAAGTGAAATATGATGGTCATCTGAATAAAAACATCTACAAGGTTCTAAATAAAATAACATTAGAGGGAAGTGAAAATATGTATGTGAAACAGAAAACTAATGCCTATAGAATAATATATATTGATATATAACATGATAAATAAAAATTTATCTACCAAAAAACCATAAATCAATAAAAGATGAAACTATAATCAATTCATCAAAAATGATTGAATTTTTTTTATTTTTTTGTGTTTCAAGATCATTTTCATAGAGTTGAGGAATTACTTTACTATTAAGTCTAAGAATATAAGGAAACATACTTACTTGATATATTTTTATTTTATAATCATAATTTCATCCAATGGTTTACCATAAAAAATTACCATTTCATCTCTTACTCTAGGAAAGTACAATCCAATACGAATTTCCTATACTTGAAGAACTGAAATCAACTTATAATAGATCAAAAAATCCAAAAAATTATAATAATATATCCTTCTATATATAGATATTTTCCAAAACCAAAATGGTAAGTAAAATTCATAAAACATTTTTTAATCTCTTAAACCTAAAAAATAACACCCAAAGATCAACATAATCCATTCCATAAATGGTTAACATTAAGACACTTCCAAAATATTCCAAACTGAATTCAAAAACAATATAAAATGAATCCCTAAAATATATCTTAATTCTCACGTACCAAATATGTGAATTAGTTGATCACATATTCTTTTGAAACATGGTAATTAACATAAATACTCAATTAAAACATACAACTTTCCAAAATTTTACTCTCAACTCATTCCATAAATAAAATATCTTATTATCAATTATATTTAATAAATCCAATTATGTTTTAAACTACATAATAAATTAATTTTTCATCAAATCACTATCCATTTTCATTGTCACCTATACTATCCCATTTCATTATTCAATTAAAATATTCTATTCATCCAAATTATACATTATTAACTAATAATAAGAAATATATTATGGTCCATCTATCTATTACTCAATTATTCTCCAAAAAATAACCTTATGATTAAATCACTTTTCCTGGTTATCAGTACAATTCAATATATACTTTCATATATAAAAATAAAAAATTATTTTGGATAGTAATTATATGATTCATGATTCTTATAAAAAGAATAACATTCATAAAATATTTCTATAATATAATTTTTGAATCCAAATACAGTATCAATTTAATCATTCCACTTCATTAGTGGTGATAGAATAAACCTGATCTTGATCATGTAGCTTCTTTTGAGGTATATTCACTTGACACTTGGGGTATTCATTTTTATAGTTCTCAATATCATTATAGTTAAAACATTTATTTGTTAGAGGTTTCTTTTTTACCCAAAAAAATTATGCGCCTGATGGAATTTATCTCCAATTTTTTTTAAAATTCCACTCCCTTCAAGAAAGTACTAGGGTGATTCTTTACACAATTATCACAAGTGGGGAAATCATTCATTTGCTTCTTCCTGTTATCCAATTCTTCCATTACACCCTCTTTTTTTTCCTTCAATATTTTAAGAATTATAGAATTATTTTACTATCTTGATAATATATGACAATATATTCTCATATGATGACAACATTTAGGACACTAGTTCCTTTGAAAGTACCGGATGTAGCCCATCAAACAAAAGATCAATATTACTATTTTCATTTTGTACTTAGTCCATAATATACCTTTCTAATCTTATTCAATTGAATTCATAATTAAAAACATTCTCCTCTTCATTTTATCTTAGAATCAAGAATTTTCCCTCCATATCCACTAATTATTCAAGAGAAAATATTTTTCCCAAAAAAATCTATAAAATTTTTCCATTTTATTATCACTATCTCACCCTCATCCTATTTATTTTGAATCAGTGACCACCATTGTTCCACATCCCATTTGATATGATAAACTTCAATAAAAACCTTCTCTATTTAATCACTTCCTAAATAAATAAATACATTCTTTAAATAAATTATCCACTAATTAGCTATGAATGGCATTGCAGTTACATTGAATGATGAAGGTTAATGATGCATAATGATACCTAACAAAATTACACCATAATTTAAATTTATAGGTTTATCCATATTAAATTGGTTTTTAGTTATAATCTGAGTGAGATTCCCCAATATAGTAATAATTTTTTAGCTCTAACTTTAGCTCTATCTCCAACTTCATCATCTTACCTAGTAGGTAAATCCCTTCAAAGATTATGTTCATTAATAAAGATTCGATTAATTTTACTAGGTGGAATTTTTAATCAATGGAAAACTCTATATTAGATCATAATATCACGAAATATAATTTATATTTTTAAAACAAATGATTCAATTGATAGAAATTAAAAATATCCATATAAATAATTTAAAAATTATAAGACTGGTTTATTTGTGAATATTTTCATGGTTAGTCAAAAGGTGAAGTTCTCTCATCAATGTTTTCATAAATCTAGTTCCTAATATTTCTATTAAATTTTATATATTACCAACTCAAAAGACACTAACTCTACCAGTCAAGATCTGATGGTTACTTTAATATAGAGGTACTAAATATAATTGATTTCATACCAAAGGACTAAATAAATTAATAGTTATAGAAAACTAGATAGATTCCTGAATCTCACATTATAAACAAAAACATAAAATACAATATAATATTTTTTTTGGGAACACCATTCTTCTTTTCAGAATATCCTTGCATATCATTCATAAATAATTTCATTTCCTCCCAGGGAATGTAAATATAAGAAATTGGTGAGCTATAATTCTCAGTAAGGGAATGCACAAAATAGATACTATTATGAATAAATAAGGAATAATCAATATGGAAAGGTAAATATTTGAAAAAACATTCCATTTAATCAATACATTGAGAATGAAGAATAATATGGAAGGAATAAATGATGATAAAATAACACCATATAAATAACCACATACTTTTGAAAATTATCCATGGATAACATAACTAATCAAATTATAACATCCTGGCATAGGTTTCACATATCAGTGCCCTTATCTGGTTCGTTATGTGACCTCATGCATGCCTACCCATATGTCAGAGGCTGCTAAATATTAGTTAGGGTATAATATGTAACATAGGGGGACTATACCCTCTTTGTCAATGTCAGCAAATAATGGAAATAAATAATCAATATCCAACGATAATAAAAAATAATTTGTATTTAACCAACATCTCACAAAAAGATCTAAAATATAAAAAATCACTATATAATAAAACAGTAAATATGTCATATCATGCAAGTGTTAAGTGTATAATGAAAATAGAAAATAAAGACACATTGATAACTCCTAAACTGGTACCAATATCATGTGTGGTTCCCTCATCCATGATCTATTCCAAATTCCAACTCATCCATATAACATAGGGCTCTTTACCTTGTCCTGTCCTCCAAACATGAAGTCTATTTAGGTACCGATCAGGCAGTCTGTGTCGGGCATGAGTATGGCTCAGCAGAACCCCACCAAAGGTGTCTAAAGTAATATATAATCTACAAAAATGTATATAGTTGTGAAAATAATAATGAACTAATGAAAAATGTAAATAAGATTCACATTTGTTATTATTTAGTCATCCACATCATACCTTCTTTATAAAATGAGAGAGTCTATACCATACACTTTAGTAATATCACAATTTATTCTTTCATGAGATTTCATTATCCATTTATTCCCAATTTCATCTCTAGTTCCTTAGAGAACCAGTCCAGGTACCAATACCTCAGGAACATAGAACATCAATCCCTAGACAAATATCATGGTTTTGGGGGAACCATTAGTCCGTCACCCCATGGGTATTTGGCACATCAATCCCTAACCCACACATCATTATTCCCATGAATTCATTGAGGTCCTAGAGCATCCGTTCAATGTACCATGGATATTTAAAGCATCAGTACCTAACCCACACCTCGTTGTTCATTCATTCACAATATCACATATATCACACACACACACACACATATATATCATGTTTCAACATAAATAAACTTATAATCAAACATTTGTATCACAATGCACCATTTTAGTTATCAATCACAATAATCATTCTTTACTTTAATCACATGGAATGACATGAACAATTCCCCATTATTCCAATCGTTATCAATTAATTACAAAAGTCATTAACACTTCATGCTAAATCAATTTACCCCTTCAAATCTCATTATCAATAAGAAATAGAGATTTAGTTCAATTACATTAATCCATTATTCCACTTTCCATGATTCATATATTATCATTTAATGTTAATCAGAACACCCTGTGGGTTTCTATCATGTTTGGTGGAAATTCTCCAATTGGTCCTATGGGATCTGTGAAAGGGCTCACAATCAATTAATTATTTCCAATTTTAATGAAATTGGAAAAATGGGGAAATAAAATTGAACAATTAAATACACATGATAATAATCAAGATTATGGGAATTAGAAATTAGAACCCCTACCTCAAGATCATTGATGACTTCTCACCAAACGGTACCCCTTAATTCGATGTTGAATGACTGAATTCACAACAGTAGAGGAGATCTATAATCAAAACCTTGGATTAATATCCAATGAAATGATATCTATTACAAAATATATCTAAAACATCAACAATAATGGAATTTATTCCTCTAAAAAATGGGAAAATTCATTGTATATAATAGAATATAAATGAGGAAGAAATCACATACCGTAGACTGTTTGATTTTGTCCATCGTATATTTGATTCACACATAATGTAGTTTTAGGAACTTACGAATCATTTTCAAATCTTTTAAGAGAAAAGGAAATCATGTTATTTAATAATATGGTGTTGAGATATATAAAATGGGGGTTCCACAATTTTTAAATAATTTTTTGGGTGTTTAAAATCCCACACACATGGTTTCATGAGTTAGGCCACATGGTTTTCAAAACCGTGCACCCTAACCGTGAACCCCTTTTGTCTGGGGTGTATGGTTTCTTCTATATTGGATAAAAATTTTAGAAACCTTAGGCCAACCATGAAAACCCTCTCTATCCATGGGTGCACAATTTTCTGGGGGTGTACGTATAGTTTTGGAAAACCATATGTAAACCATTAACTTCACAAAAACATCCAAAAATCACCTGAACACTCCCATGAAATAACTCAACCAAAGTATTCCTGAAAATAGGGTAAAAAAATTACTAAAAAATGAGTATGATACATATCTATAAAATATTGAATCTTATAATCTCCCCACCATATAATAAATTTTCCTCGAGCTTTAATCTCAAGCATCACTATGATTATGGGGTGAAAAGTTTGGGACACTGAGACCACATATAAGATTCTCTCTCTTATATATCATCTTTAACAATTCCATGCTTACACAAAACTCAGAACAATGGTATGAGCTTTCCATATAACACTTTCACATTGATATTGACACCACGAATTAGATGCTCCCCAATGGATTCATCAATGTCAAGCTCAACACCATCAAAATCGATCACTTGAGAAGTGTCGGGGTAAAAATACCAAAGTTGAGACACATAAGATACATCATGGATAGAACTATACCTTTCTAGAAGAGCTTATCTATATGCCACCAATCTAATTCTCTCCACAAGATCAAATAGTTTAACAAACCAGGGTGCCAACTTCCCCTACCATTGATTCCTATGGTAACCCAATCTTCGTGACACATCAATGAATAAAAAATTACCCACTAGAAACTCAAGGGGTCGATAATGTTGATTAAATTATGAATTATTCTAAATTTTAGAAATACCCATATGTTTCCAAACCAACCAAACCTTCTTTGATGTCTCTAGTATGATACTTAGTCTCAAAAACCCTAACTCACCTACATACATCCAATATAGAGGTGATTTTCATGGATTACCATAAATCACCTCATATGGTTCCATCTAAATAGTATTTTCATAACTATTATTATTTGAAAACTCAAAAAACACTAAGTTATTCTCTCAATATCCACCAAAATTTAGGATTCATGCCCATTTAATGTCTTCTATCACATGAATAATATGCTTTTATTTTCCATTTTTCTATGGATAAAAATCTGTACCTAGAAACACATGGGTAATTAATGCCTTCTATACGAATTTCATTGTGCATAAAGTAATGTGTGAATCAATATCTACTACTATGGTCTGTGAAATCCCATACAAATAGACTATCTCCCATACATACATATCATGAAACTCATCAATTGTGAAGTTCTCTTGGATTGAAAAGAAATGGGATAATTTTTTCAAATGGTTCCCAATCACCAATATCTTGTCATTCTTTTGAGGCTTTCTCATAATACCCACAACAAATTACATGGTAACATCTTTCCATTTCTACTCTAGAATGGTAAATGTATATAATTAACCACAAATTCACTTATGCTCAGTGTTTACTTTCTAACAGGTGTAACATCATGTCACAAAACCTATAATTTCATTCTTCATTCCTGATCAGCAATATTATCAACCTAGTTCATGGTAAATTTTGATCAAACTAGGATTCACTACCTACTTCGAAGCATGAAACATACACATCAAAACATTCCAAATAAACACTAACACAACATCAATACCCTAGACATAGATTACCTCATCCCCATCTATAGTCTAATCGGAAGGTGACTCCTAACATTCAAGGTTTTCCCTTAAGGCCAAGCACTCTGGGTCCTCATATTTTCTATCATTGATCTAGATCAGATGTGTGGAATATACTTATAAGGTCATGAGTTTTATCTAATTCAAGACCTCTTGAACCTCTAGGTGAGTATCTGTGAAAAATTCCATCATCTTCCACTCAGAACTAGACTCCCAGACTACCATATTCAGTGACTTCTAGCTCAAAGAATAAGAAACACTATTTACCTTCCTAGGAATATAAGATATCTCAAAGTGAAAATACTAAAATTAATAAACATATCTCCACTATCAATGGTAAAAATTTATCTATTAAAATATATACGTCAATCTGTTTTGGTTGGTATACACAATAAAATTTTCACTCAAAAGGTAATCTCGCAAAATCATTAAGGAATACAACACTATAGTTAGCTCAAGATCACGTGTAGCAAAATTTAATTCATGTGGCCTCAATTTTCCTGATCTTTACATCACAACTCTATTTTCTTGCATCAACACTTCCCCAAGTCTAACATCTAATGCATCAAAAAACACGGTATATTCCTCACCCAACTCGGGTTGGACCAAAACCATTGCGGTAGTCAAATGCTTATCTGACTCCTAGAAAGCATTATCACATTCCCCATACCATTAAAATTTATACCCTTCCTAGTTAGTCCCAAAATTTGTGCTACCAGATAGAAAAAAATCCTTGATGAATATCTAACAATAACCCCCTAAACCAAAAAATATTCGAATATCAAAAACATTCATGGGATGCTTCCTAGAAACAACTAAATTTTCTTTCCCTAGGTCCATAGACACAGCTTCCATAGAGAATATGTGATCCAAAAAATGCACCTTTTCAATCTATAATTGACACTTCTTTATATTGGAATATATAAAAAGCTCTCTCAATGTACTCTTGATAATTTAATGTTATTGTGAATAATTTTCATGAGACGTGGAGTAAACCAAGATGTCATCATAAAAAAACCAAAAAATGATCTAGTTATAGGTGAAATATTTGGTTCATTAATTCTATAATAGTATCCAGGGTGTTCCCCAACCTGAACAGCATTGCAAAAAACTCATATAGACCATAACATCTTCAAAAAGTTCTATTCAGTAAATGAGATGGTCGAACTCTCAAATGAGGATACCCCTCTATCAATTTGATCATATAAAATACCCAATATCCACTCAATTGGTCAAATAGATCATCAATATGTGGAAGAGGATATCAGTTCTTAACCATCTTCTGGTTCAACTTCTAGTAATATACACACAAACATAATGTACCCTTATCCTTCTTTGAAAAAAAAACTAGAGAACCCAAATGTGACATACTTGGATGGATAAATCCAGTATCCATCAAATCGTCTAATTGAGTGGTATGCTCTTGAAGATCTATTGGTTCTATTCACTAAGGTGGAATGGAAACTGGTTTAGCTTGAGTAATTTATTCAATTATTAACTAAACATATCTATCAGGTGGTAGACCTAAGAAGTACTCAAGATACTTATCCTGAAAGAAATTCACTATGGGTGGAAAATAACTATTCCATATACCCCTATACCCTAAAAAGTGAAAAAATAGGTGGTAAGATCCCCACATTTATAATGGGATATAATTACCTAACCTTCATGGATATCCAATTTTCTAGGATGAATATAACTTTTACCATCTTTATACAAAAATGTTACTCTCTAGGAATAACTATAGATATGGGATTGGTTTGATACCATCCATTCCATATCCAAAATCAAGTCAAAACTAGAAATTTCAGGAATGTAAATATCTTAAAGTAAATGACACTCACAAACATAAAGAGAACACCTCTAGTATAAATAAATGTCCCTCGACTTCACCCACAATGGTGCATCAATCAACATAACCCCACTCACAAAATCCACAATTAGACTCAAACTGTTCACATGTTGAGAAGATAAAAAAGAATGAGAGGCTCATATATCAAATGAACTTCTAGAAAGCATAGAATCTATAATATTAGTACATATGTATATTGATAGTCTATCTTTTCTATCAAAAATTATAGGATTAACTATATAAAAGTGTTCAATCCCTCGGTCCTATGCTATAGTTTGAGACCCCTATATTTCACTACTATAAGGATATAAGTGATCATTCCTTGAAGTACTACATCCCTAGATTTAACCAACACATATTTTAGTACTCCCATTTCCAAAATGATATGGTGTAGAAAACTCCCTTTTCGTACCCTAGTTCGGTCTAGCTCCTCCATCACTACCCATCTGTTATGGGTTCTTATAGAACAACTGTAGATATCCCATCTCACCACAACATCTACACTATATTGGTGGACGGGAACATTGATTATAAAAGTTACCTAACCAAATGAATTGATGGAAATGCAGTTGGGAATTTCCCAGTGTATCTAATCCTTCATCCCAAACATTCTATTTTCTACAACTCTAGTTAATGTTCACATATAAACACTTCTTAACCTTAAAAGATAATCCTCTTGTTCTTCTAGTACAAAACATCATTTCTCCACTAGAATCCTCCTTTAGGTTTCCCATAGAAATGAGAGGGTGATTGACCACATCAACAAACATCTTTAATTATAATTTGTAAACCAAGGACTTAATCTAACATTTATGTCTATCTTGAAAATATTTCACCGAAGTTTCCTCATCCCCTACTAGTGCTGGGAAGAGTCACTACAAGTCAGTGAAGTGACCAACATAATCCATTGTGGACACAGTCCCCTGGGTTAACAATATAAATAATGCTTCCCTCTCCTATCTCAGTTTCGTTGGGTAAAAGTTCTCTCAGAACTTCTCATTAAAGTCCTTACATATGTTTCATTCATATGTTTCATCTTAATCATGAATATCCCACTACAAATTCACTGATCCTCATAATATATAAGAAACCAACTTGACTCTTTTCTGAAAACGAGTATCCAAATTTTCAAGAAGTGTTTATAACGACTCATACTTTACATACATTGTTAATAGTTAAAAATTGAAGCATACTTATTACAACATATAAAAAAACCACGAAAGGACCGTATAGGTATAATGTCTTTAGAAACAGGGAAACATAAACAACTGGTTTATAAAGCGTCTACAATGTCTCCCATTTATTTCATCATATCTATAGTGCCTTTTGGCATATCTTACTTAATAACCTTCTTCCTGACCTGGGGAAAGAAAACATACAAAAGGGTGAGCTCAAATTCTCAGTAAGGGTAAAAAAAAGAAATATCAATCACATCGTATACATAAGAACATAACTTATGGAAATCTTAACCTGCAAAAGAGATCATAATTTCATAACATGGGATAAATCATGGCAGTGAAATGTAATCACAATAATCATAACTTAAAACATGAAACTTTGTGGCATACACACATAATCATAGAGAATCATTTCATGTTAGTCAAGACTCATTGCCAAGACTATCTTAGTGGACAAAGTCCCTTTCTGAACCGAGTCACCCTCGTTTCAGTCCTATTTTACTGAACCGGTATAACCTACCGTTCCAGCCATGTATATCTCATGAGATATAAAGTCTTTACCCAATGCATTGGAGGGAGATATAGGTCCCACCCATCACATAATGATACCATTCTTATGTGTGCCACAAAATCATAAATCATACATCATTGCATAACCCATGTAATAAAAATGGGATTCTAAAGAACATGACATCATAAAACAATTCATATAAGATAAAGGAATTCATAAAAATAATTCCATCACAACATAATCAAATCAATGTAATAATAGGGATAAAAACAGAACCCTTTATTATCTTAGATGGAAAATAATTTTGATAAAACAATTGAACTTCATTCTTGAAGAAAATATCCTTTCTACTTCAAAAACACTTTTCCTTTCATAACATGTCATAAAATTTTAAACTAAAAGAAGTTTATTAAAAATAATCTTGAAAACTTGTAAGGGATGATTCTTGGAAATAATGTTTTAAAAATCCATTCATGCCGTATAAGTTGAAAGAAAACATTCTTCTCGTACTTTTGTCGCAAAAGTCAAAAAGTACCTCGTATGAAAAACGACAAATGATTCATTTCAAATCCTTTACTAAAAACTCACCGAAGGGTAAAATTGGATTTAAACAATTGTAGGTGGATGGAAATAATATTACATATTGAGGAAACATGGATTTGTATGATAAAATACACCCCAATAAATACTAAAGTATAAACAATCTCGGATAAAAATGAGATTGTGATATTTACCTTACCTTAGGTCCGTTTTTCTTCGTAAGTGTCCGAACCTCCTGTATAATGATTTAAATAATGTTATTGACTTATTCCTGAATCATACTTATTTTTATGGTATCATATATGGTCATATTCTTAGCTTCTTAGTAGTAATATTTCATTGCTACTTGTTATTCGGGTGTTTATAACTTTTTGTTCTTATGCGTGTCTTGTCGAATAAATTATTATTCTTCTCTTTACGTTATAGATAAATCATTTCCAGAATGGTATTAGTGTAATATATATCATATTCATTCATTCAATTCATTTATATAATCATTATGAAATGAAGATCATGTAGAACGAGTCGCATCACATCGTGGAGACGGTATTCCGTACGTACGCACGAGTGATGATATCGTTCCTATGATCATGGAGTTGTATTGAAGTGTATGTATACTATTTCAGAATCTGTATTAATTTATAATAGTCATATATAGTAATTATTTACACCATTATACCCATCCAAGTAAGGTGGTGGTGGAAAATAGATTACACCACGGCGTGGAGATGGTATTCCGTACGTACGCACGCGCGATGATTTCTTTTTCCGTAGGATGGATAGATGGTGAAATAGGTTTGTTTCATACTTATAATAACATATCAGTATGTGAGTGATACTGATGTTATTACTTCATAACGAAACAACTAAAGAAGAATAAGTGGAAGAAGAAATAAATATTAATGAATCGGTAACAGACATTAGCTCTTCTTTGAAGTGCTTCTTTGAGACCTCCTTTTAAGGCACTAAAATAGGTCTTTGAAGAAGACCAGAACCTCTAGGATGTCTCTAGGGAAGTGTAGAGGAGGAATTGGCAGGGTTTGGCCGAGCTTGAAGGCTCAAAGTGGTGTGAGGAAGAGGGGGAGGAGGTGCCCTTTTATAAGGGAGGAGAGGGGCACCTTTGGGAAAACTAAAAATATTATTTTATTATAAACTCACATTCGGTTTTAAATATCTCCAAATTGATATATTTAGAATCTAAGGTGGGGATGGGTCGAAATACTCTCATCCAATAGAATTTAGACAAGTTTAGGTATCAATTTTAACCTTATCATTTAGATTTAACTTTAAGTTAGATAATTTAACTTTTATCGTGTCCTCTTGTTTTCTTACACTATAAGGTTAATAAACTTACTATAATCAGCCAAACGAACCCCAAGTTGTTTATTATTAATATATATAACCTTATCTAAGTCATTTGGCCGAACCTTAGATTTTTAGAAATAAAATAACAATTACTAATATAATATTTGTTTTAAAAACTATTTTATGTCAATTTTGACACTATTTAGTAATTGATTTTTGTGAAAATCATAACAGAATTATTAGTTAGAAAAAAGTTAATTAAATCAATACTAACATGTCATATTAACCTATAAAATTATTGGAATTCATAAAAAGTCTCAAATTACATTTATTTTTGTGTTTATAATATTAATTATGTCAATATTTCATTAATAAGATAATTACTCCATCATCTTTGTGTCATAAATAAATTAAATTATTTAATGTCTAAAAATTACAAATAAAATACCATTATGTAGGAAATATTTTTATCTTTCTAATAAATATTTATAGTCGAATTTATCTTATGTATAACCCCATATTAAAAATTATTTACTTATTAATCTTTGATTTTAACTATTTTAACCCTTCTTTAAATAAATTAATAATAAATGTCCTAATCTAATCCAAGTGGGCCTAAATGGTCATATTATATTCCTAAGTTTGTTTTTGGTTGAATTACACTTGTCCAATAGATTTAGGACATGTGTTAGGGTAATACTAATATCATCTTTACCCTTAATTACCCTATTTACTTTTAACCGTGGTAAAAAAAAGTAAAAAGTTACTATTTACCAAAAAATTATTTTCATCTCATTGAACCACATTTTACATAATGAAATCAACCGTGTCTCTCGGAGTTTTGAAATTCCACTCACAGAAGCGGCAAAATTAAGTTTTAGGAAAAATTCAGTTTTTTAACTACCACTTAGTGGTTTCACTATTCATCAAAAATTGAAAGTTTTCAGAAAAATACCAAAATTTCACTGAAGGCTAATTTCGATATTCCAAATCCAAAAATGAAGTCCATTTTGAAAAATAAAATTTATAAAATTTCAAAAAGTGGTTATTACTATTCATAACAGCTAGTTTTAATAATATTTTAATAGCATATCGTTGTTTAGTGAAACTCGGTATTGCGTACGACACAAGCTATCGAGGAAGGTCGCGATTTCGTGTAAAGCAAGCCAAGAAAGTGTTGTGTAGAAAAAGATTCCTTTGATGATTTATATAACATAAAAGTATCGGGTGTTACATTCTACCCCCCTTAAAATAAATTTCTCCCTTGAAATTCGTCACTTTGTAACAAACAGATGAGGATACCTCTCCCTCATCATATCCTCAAGCTCCCATGTAGCTTATTCTAATTGGTGGTTCCTCTATAAAACTTTCACCAATAGAGTGGTCTTGTTTCGTAGGAATTTTTCGCTACGATCCAGAATCTCTATCGGTTTTTCATCATAAGAAAGATCTTGCTCCAGCGGAACAACTTCTGAGCTGAGTACATGTGAAGGATTAGGTATGTACTTTCTCAGGAGAGATACATGGAACACATCGTGAACTTGAGAGATATTTGGTGGAAGCTCGAATCGGTAAGCTACCTTCCCTACACGATCCAGTATTTCGAAAGGACCGATATATCTAGGGCTCAACTTCCCCTTCTTTCCAAATCTCATGACTCTCTTCCAGGGAGATATCCGTAAGAACACTTTATCACCCACTTCAAACTCTAGGTATTTTCTTCGGTTTTCGGCATAACTTTTCTGTCGACTCTAAGCTACTCTTATGTGTTGTTGAATAGATCTGACCTTTTCTGCCATTTCATCAACGAGATCAGGTCCTAATAGCTTTCTTTCCCCAACTTCATCCCAGCAAGTTGGAGTCCTGCATTTCATTCCATAGAGAGCTTCATAAGGAGCCATCTGAATACTGCACTGAAAGCTATTATTATAAGAAAATTCCACCAAAGGTAGGTGTTGATCCCAACCACCATTGAAATCTATAGAGAAAGCTCTCAACATATCTTCTAGGGTTTCAATTGTTCTCTTAGAATTACCGTCTATCTGAGGATGATAAGCAGTGCTGAAACTCAACTCTGTATCCAGAGTATGTTGAAGACTTCGCCAGAACTTTGAAGTAAATCTCAGATCTCGATCAGATATAATAGAAAGTGGTACTCCATGAAATCTTACAACTTCCTTTACTTATATCCTGGCAAGCTGATCCAGAGATAAATCCTCTCTAATAGCAATGAAGTGTGAAAACTTTGTAAGATGATCATCTATGACCCAGATAGCATTATTGCCTTTGGATGTTTTAGGAAGTCCTGTGACAAAGTCTATAGTGATGTTTTCCCATTTCCATTCGGGTATGAGTAATGGTTGTAACATCCCCTTAGACTTCTGTCTCTCAGCTTTAACTTGTTGACAAACCAAGCATCGAGAGACATATTCAGCAACATCTCTTTTCATGCCATCCCACCAAAAGTACTCTTTCAGGTCCCTATACATCTTCGTGCTTCCAGGATGAATAGTGAATGATGAACTATGAGCCTCATCCAACAGCTCCTTCTTTAATTTGGGGATGGGAGGAACACAAACCCGATTCATGAACTTTATTATCCCATCACAATCAAGGTTGAATTCAGGAACATTTCTCACCTTATTTTTCAACTTGACATCTTCTTTCTGTGCCTCTTTAATCTTCACATGTATAGATGGTTGAACATTCATTTGAGAAAGATACGATTTTTCCCCTTCCATTATAATTCCATGATCCATCCTTTGTAAATCCATAAATATTGGATCTTTTGTGATCCTCATCATGGATAAACTAGCATGGTCTTGTCGACTTAATGCATCTGCCACCTTGTTTGCTTTCCCAGGGTGGTAATGGATTGAGCAGTCATAATCTTTAATCAGCTCCAACCATCTTCTTTGACGCATATTCAGATCCTTTTGTGTGAAAATATACTTTAAACTTTTATGATCAGTATAAATGTCACACCTTTCTCCATAAAGATAATGCCTCCAAATATTTAATGCAAAGATTACCGCAGCTAACTCCAAATCATGTGTTGGGTAATTTTTCTCATGGATTTTCAACTGTCGTGAGGCATAAGCTATCACCATATCATTTTGCATAAGAAAATACCCCAATCCATTCTTGGATGCATCACTATAGATCACAAACCTTTCTCCACTACAAGGAAGTGTGAGCACAGGTGCACTGGATAACCGTCTTTTCAACTCCTTGAAATTCTCTTCACATTCTTCCATCCAGACAAACTTAACTCCTTTCTGAGTCAACATGTTGAGTGGATTAGATAATCGTGAAAAATCTTTCACAAAACGTCAATAATATCCAGCCAAACCAAGAAAACTTCGGATCTCAGTTACTGTTGTTGGTATCGACCATCTTTCGATAACCTCTGTTTTTGCTGGATCCACAGATATCCCCTCTTTTGAGATTATGTGACCCAAAAATGCAACTTTTTGAAGCCAAAATTCACACCTGGTAAATTTTGCATAAAGCTTCTCCTTTCTCAGGGTCTTTAATATAATTATCAAGTGATCTTCATGTTCTTCCTTTCTCTTTGAATAGACAAGAATATCATCTATAAAGACTACCACAAATTGATCAAGATATTCTCTAAAGACTCTATTCATCAGATCCATGAAGATAGTAGGGGCATTAGTAAGACAAAATGACATCACTATAAATTCATAGTGTCCATACATTGTACGGAAAGCCATATTTGGTATATCCTCCCTTTTGAACCTTAATTGATGATACCCTGAATGAAGATCAATCTTGGAAAAGTATTGAGCTCCGCGTAGTTGGTCAAATAGGTCATCAATGCGCGGGAGAGGATATTTGTTCTTGATAGTGATCTTGTTAAGTTCTCGATAATCAATGTAGAGTCTCATTGAGCCATTTTTCTTTTTAACAAATAGAACAGGTGCTCCCCAAGGTGATGCACTAGGGCGTATGAATCCCTTATCAAGATTCTCTTGGAGTTGCTTCTTCAATTCCTGCAACTCAATCGGGGCCATTCTATAAGGTGTCTTTGAAATAGGCAAAGCACCCGGTACGAGTTCTATTGAAAACTCAACTTCACGATTCGGTGGAAGACCCGGTAATTCCTCCGGAAAGGCATCATCAAACTCCCGTACTATGGGCATATTCTTAATTGTGAGTTTCTCACCAACCATTTGAGATAAATAACCTTCATTTAGTAGAATCAATACCCATAAAATGGAAGAAATTTCCACTGGAAGGTTATGTTCATCCTTGCATTGATAGACGATCATAGATTGATCTGGAATATGAAATGTGACTTCCCTTATTTGGAAATTGATATGAGATCCATATAAAGAAATCCAATCCATGACAAGAATCACATAAAATTCCACTATAGGAAGGATCACAAGATTTGCAGGAAGCACTTTCCCACAAACATCGATCGGAGAAGAATTATACACTTTTGATGTGACTGGTGTGCCATTAGGTGTTGTCACAGCTAACTCAACATCTTATTGTTGAGGTAATATGCTGATACCCTTAGAAAATTCTTCAGAAATAAAAGAGTGGGTGGATCCAGAATCAAATAAAACATTTTCTACTTTAGAGTGGATGGTAAGTGTACTTTTCACCACATCGTTATCGTACTCTACAGCGCTGATAGAAATTGCATGTGACTTTCCTTTGTCTTTAGCCTTAAGAGTTTTTTGACGTCGACCATCATCATCATCCCTTGGATTAGGGAATTTATTGGCATAATGACCCATATCCTTGCACTTGAAACATTGAATTGTAGTAGGTTCATTCTGTGCATCCTTTCCTTTGTTTACATCATTAGACATCTTCTTCCCATCATCGCGGCATTCAAATTCCTTATGACCTTCCTTTCCACACTTGAAACATTTACTTTCCCCTTTAAGACAACTCCCTCCATGTTTCTTTCGACACATTGAGCATAAGGGAAAGCTCATCTTCTTTTCAGTGTGCTCTTTAGATTTTCCTTTGAATTTTATTTTCCTCTTCTTATCAAACCCATATGACTGATGGGTTACTCCAATCTCCATCTCATCTTTGAGAGCATATCGAACGATTTCCTCATAGCTATTGAAGTCCCTTATGGCTAACGCCCTTCGAAGACTTGGTTTTAAGCCACTAAAGAATCGATTGGTCTTACTCTCAGGTTGGATAATAATACCAGAAGCGTACCTTGCATGTCTTGTAAAATTTGCTTCATAGGTCCCAACAGATTCATCATCCTTTTGCTTCAGTTCAAGAAACTCTTTCTCCATCTTTTTTCGGAGAAAACGAGGGAAGTACTTATTGAAAAATAAGTTCTTGAACTCTTCCCATTCCATATACTCAATTTCATCCCTTTGCCTCGTATTCTTAATAAGATTACACCATTGATCAACATCTCCTTACAAACGATACACTGCTAGGATGACTTTATCATGTTCATAACATTAAAGAACTGAAAATATCTTTTTAGTAGTACTAATCCATTATTCAGCAACTAATGGATCAGTAGTCCTGCTGAAAGAAGGTGGACGGTGCCTCATGAAGGATTCAACAGAATGTTGCTCCTTCCTTTGCTTGTTTGGAAGTCCTGCATGATTCATTGTTTGAGAAAGTTGTGTGAGAATGGCTACAAGATTTTGAATTCCAACACCCATAACGTTTGGTTTCTCAGGGGGACAATCATTGCATTGCCCGTTGCATTCCTCATTAACACAATTCCTTCGGGTTCCAGCCATTGAATAAAACCAAGAAGAATAGTGTGAGAAAAACTAATTATAATAGGAAAACCACATACTCAAGAATAAAATTATACACTTAAGGTCTTATCCTAGGTTATTCATGGCCATTTCTAAAACACTAAGATTGTGTTCTATGCTTAGACTTATCCTTAGGGTTCTTACTAAGGATTTCTCATCCTAGTTTCCAAAGGTTGACTATACCTTTACTCTAATACCATCTATAACGACCCATACTTATATACATTGTTAATACTTCAAAATTGAAGCATACTTATTACAACATATAACAAAACCACGAAAGGACCGTATAGGTATAGTGTCTTTAGAAACTGGGAAACATAAACAACTGGTTCATAAAGCGTCTACACTATCTCCAATTTATTTCATCATATCTATAGTCCCTTTTGGCATATCTTACTTAATAACCTTCTTCCTGACCTGGGGAAAGAAAACATACAAAAGGGTGAGCTCAAATGCTTAGTAAGGGTAAACAAAATAAATATCAATCACATCGTATACATAAGCAAATAACTTTTGGAAATCTTAACCTGCAAAAGAGATCATAATTTCATAACATGGGATAAATCATGGCAGTGAAATGTAATCACAATAATCATAACTTAAAACATGAAACTTTGTGGCATACACACATAATCATAGAGAATCATTTCTTGTTAGTCAAGACTCATTGCCAAGACTATCTTAGTGGACAAAGTCCCTTTCTGAACCGAGGCACCCTCGTTTCAGTCCTATTTTACTGAACCGGTATACCCTACCATTCCAGCCATGTCTATCTCATGAGATATAAAATCTTTACCCAATGCATTGGAGGGAGATATATGTCCCACCCATCACATAATTATACCATTCTTATGTGTGCCACAAAATCATAAATCATACATCATTGCATAACCCATGTAATAAAAATTGGATTCTTAAACAACATGACATAATAAAACAATTCATATAAGATAAAGGAATTCATAAAAATAATTCCATCACAGCATAATCAAATCAATGTAATAATAGGGATAAAAACAGAACCCTTTATTGTCTTAGATGGAAAATAATTTTGATAAAACACCTGAACTTCATTCTTGAGGAAAATATCCTTTCTACTTCAAAAACACTTTTCCTTTCTTAACATGTCATACAATTTTAAACTGAAAGAAGTTGATTAAAAATAAACTTGAAAACTTGTAATGGAAGCTTCTTGGAAATAATGTTTTAAAAATCCATTCATGCTGTATAAGTTAAAAGAAAACATTCTTCTCATACTTTTGTCGCAAAAGTCAAAAAGTACCTCGTATGAAAAACGACAAAAGATTCTTTTCATATCCTTTACTAAAAACTCACAGAAGGGTAAAATTGGATTTAAAAAATTGTACGTGGAGGGAAATAATATTACATATTGAGGAAACATTGATTTGGATGATAAAATACACCCCAGTAAATACTAAAGTATAAACAATCTCGGATAAAAATGAGATTGTGATATTTCCCTTACCTTAGGTCTGTTTTGCTTCGTAAGTGTCCGAACCTCCTGTATAATGATTTAAATAATGTTATTGACTTATTCCAGAATCATACTTATTTTTATGATATCATATATGGTCATATTATTAGCTTCTTAGTATTAATATTTCATTGCTACTTGTTATTCGGGTGTTTATAACTTTTTGTTCTTATGCGTGTCTTGTTGAATAAATTCTTATTCTTATCTTTAGGTTATAGATACATCATTTCCAGAATGGTATTAGTGTAATATATATCATATTCCTTCATTAAATTCATTTATATAATCATTATGAAATGAATATCATGTAGAATGAGTCGCATCACATCGTGGAGACGGTATTCCGTACGTACACACGAGTGATGATATCGTTCCTATGATCGTGGAATTGTATTGGAGTGTATGTATACTATTTCAGAATCCGTATTACTTTATAATAGTCATATATAGTCATTATTTACACCATTATACCCATCCAAGTAAGGTGGTGGTGGAAAATAGATTACACCACGGCGTGGAGATGGTATTTTGTACGTACGCACGCGCGATGATTTCTTTTTCCGTAGGATGGATAGATGGTGAAATAGGGTTGTTTCATACTTATAATAACATATCAGTATGTGAGTGATACTGATGTTATTACTTCATAATGAAACAACTAAATAAGAATAAGTGGAATAAGAATAAAATATTAAAGAATCGGTAACGGACATTACCTCTTCTTTGAAGTGCTTCTTTGAGACCTCCTTTTAGGGCACTAAAATAGGTTTTTGAAGAATACAAGAACCTCTAGGATGTCTCTAGGGAAGTGGATAGGAGGAATTGTCAGGGGTTTTCCAAGCTTGAAGGCTCAAATTGGTGTGAGGAAGAGGGGGAGGATGTGCCCTTTTATAAGGGAGGAGAGGGGCACCTTTGGGAAAACTAAAAATATAATTTTATTTTAAAGTCAAGTTCGGTTTTAAATAGCTCCAAATTGATATATTTCGAAGCTAAGGTGGGTATGGGTCGAAATATTCTCATCCAATAGAATTTATACAAGTTTATTTATCAATTTTAACCTTATCATTTAGATTTAACTTTAATTTAGATAATTTAACTTTTACCGTGTCCTCTTGTTTTCTTACACTATAACGTTAATAAACATACTATAAGCAGCCAAACGAACCCCAAGTTGTTTATTATTAATATATATAACCTTATCTAAGTCATTTGGCCGAACCTTAGATTTTTAGGATTAAAATAACAATTACTAATATAATATTTTTTTTAAAAACTATTTTATGTCAATTTTGACACTATTTAGTAATTGATTTTTGTGAAAATCATAACAGAATGATTAGTTTGAAAAAAGTTAATTAAATCAATACTAACATGTCATATTAACCTATAAAATTAGTGTAATTCATAAAAAGTCTCAAATTACATTTATTTTGGTGTTTATAATATTAATTGTGTCAATATTTCAGTAATAAGATAATTACTGCATCATCTTTGTGTCAAAAATATATTAAATTATTTAATGTCTAAAAATTACAAATAAAATACCATTATGCAGGAAATCGTTTTATCTTTCTAATTAATATTTATAGTCGAATTTAGCTTATGTATAACCCCATATTAAAAATTATTTACTTATTAAACTTTGATTTTAACTATTTTAACCCTTCTTTAAATAAATTAATAATAAATGTCCTAATCTAATCCAAGTGGGCCTAAATGGTCATATTTTATTCCTAAGTTTGTTTTTGGTCGAATTACACTTGTCCAATAGAATTAAGACATGTGTTAGGATAATAATAATATAATCTTTACCCTTAATTACCCTATTTACTTTTAATCGTGGCAAAATAAAGTAAAAAGTTACTAATCACCAAAAAATTATTTTAATCTCATTGAACAACATTTTACTTTTTGACATCAACCGTGTCTCTCGGAATTTTGAAATTCCACTCACAGAAGCGGTAAAATTATGTTTTATGAAAAATTCAGTTTTTTAACTACCACATAGTGGTTTCACTATTCATCAAAAATTGAATGTTTTCAGAAAAATACCAAAATTTCACCCTAGGATAATTTCGATATTCCAAATCCAAAAATGAAGTCCATTTTGAAAAATAAAATTTATAAAATTTTAAGAAGTGGTTATTACTATTCATAACGGCTAGTTTTAATAATATTTTAATAGCATATCGTTGTTTAGTGAAACTCGGTATTGCGTACGACACAAGCTATCGAGGAAGGTCGCGATTTTGTGTAAAGCAAGCCAAGAAAGTGTTGTGTAGAAAAATATTCCTTTGATGATTTATATAACATAAAAGTCTCGGGTGTTATAGTGTTTGGATAGACTCAATCCAAAGCTAAGATACCTTAGGCCCACCTTCTTTGGTGAAAGTTGAAGGGTGTTGCAACTGGAACACCCTGGTCAAATTATACATATTTTTTCCAGCCCACCTTGGGTTTCATTCCCTAAAATGCATAAATCGAGAAAATTTCTCCTGGAACTACTGGACTGGCCCTTCAATAAAAACTATTGGGGCCTCTTGTCATGTTATTAGAGGTATACTACCAGCAATGTCTTCTTGTATTCCTACCAACAAACATAATCATGGAGGCATGTATTTAAAATTATAAACACACATCTCAAGACACATAACACCTCATTAAAACATTCTAACAAAATTGATTTTTATAAGGCCTTAACAAGTCATCTACTATACACTATAACATAGTGACAAATGGGGAACTTTTAATACCCTCTACAATCCCTAACCTGGTCTGTGGCTGACACATTGTAAAAACATTTCACATTTATATTTTTCCCTTTATACACCCATTTTAACAATTTTAAAATAACACTTTTAGCATCATTAAAATTATAATTTCATTACAAGGTGTCAGTTCATTATTAAAAAATACTCAATTAAAGGAAATGATTTTAATATTCCCTAAACCACTAAAAAATTACTTTTACATGCATTACTAAAATGATTCATCTCAAATAAAATCCTGAGTTCCTATAATTATTCATGTATACTGAACTCCCATGAAATTCTATGACCTGAGGAAAATCTCAGAAAATAATAATGTCACACAACAAGTGCATCACCCAAGGTGAAAAAACATTCAACTCTAATATAAAAAATAAAGAATAACAATCATAGTATGGGTACTTGGGGTTTCCCCCCCCCCCCCCACATGGGTTAGCTACACCCATGAATGAGCTCTTGAACAAGGAATGAATCTTACTAGTCTCATATCTACCATTCTTGTATGGTAATACAGATGGAAAGAAAATAACATATCACATTATACTAAATTGTAACATCCCGACCTAGGTACCACATATTTATTCCCCGAGTTGGTTCGTTACATGACCTCAGGTGCACCTGCCCATACATCAGAGGCTAACGAATAGGAATGATGGTCTAATATTGAACATGGGGAGACTATAACCTCTTTATCAAAGAATCACCATAGTATAAATAAATAAAAAATATCCAATGATAGTAATCAATACACAATAATCAACCAAAATCTCATCAATAGGTCCAAAATAGTGAAACGAAAATTAACTGATGTAACCAATCTATCATTCCATACAAGTGTCAAGTGTGTAACGAAAACCCAAAAATAAGAAACACTGAAATCGCAAAAGTAGGACCCGACATCATGTGTGGTTTTCCGATCCATGCTACATTCCAAATCGCAACCACGTCATCTGACATATGGATCTTTCCCTTATCCTATCCAATAAGTACTGATCATGAATCCCATGTAGAATGTGAGTACAACTCTGTAGGCCCCCAAGAATGATTTCAAAATCAATATATAGTCTATAATAGTGTATACAATTGTATAAATAATAATGAATAAATTAAATAATTAAATAGGTTTTACATTTATTAATCTTTGGTCAACAACATCATACGTGCTTTATCCCATTTGAGAGTGCGGACAGTAAACATTATGAATATCACACTTCATTCTTTCTTGGTATTTCATTATTCAATTAATTCCAATATCATTTCTAGTTCCTTATAACATTAATCTTGGTACAAATATCTATAGAACCTAGAACCTCAGTCCAATTCCAATATCTTGGGGGAGTAGAGTATTAGTCAGTCACCCCATGGGTATTTGGGGAATCGGTCCATGATCCACACCTCATTTTAAAAAATCATCCATCGAGGTCATTGAGAATCATCCCAAAACCTCATGGGTTTTTAGAGCATCATTCTATGAACCACACCTCATTGTTTAATCGTTCACAATATCACATATATCATATACATATCAAGGTTCAATATCATTAACATTCTAATCAAACATGATCATAAAAATACACCATTTCAATTATTAATCACAACCATGGTTCATTAAATTAATCATAAGGAATAACATGAATAATTCCCCTATTTTTCTATTCATCATCAATTAATTACAAAACTCATTAACCCATCAATCTTAAAAACATTTACCTCTTTAAATCCCATTATCAACATGAAATAATGATTTAGTTCAATTCCTTTAACCCATTATTCCCTTATCTACCATTCATAAATCATAATTTAAAGTGTATTGGAACACCCCTTGGGTTTTCATCATGCATGGTAACAATTATCCAATGGGTCCCATCGGATCCGTGAAGGGTCTCATAAAAACATGAGAATCAATTCATTATTTTATATTTAAATTAAATTGCACAATGTGGAAACAAAATGTCATAATTAAATGAAAAAAATCATAATAAGTACTATGGGAATGTGTAATTAGTCTACGGACATCAATATCACTGAAAAATGATTAAAAAACGGTATCACTAAATTCAATGTAGAATGATAAAATTCACAAAGGTGGGGGAAAACTAGAATCAATACCTGAGATCCAAATACTATAAAACGTGATCTATTAAAATATATATGTAAACCATTAATAAGGTATTAATTTATCCCTCTCTTAAATAAGGAATGATTCAAGGGAGACATAAATATATATGAGGAAGAAATTACATACCTTAGAGTGTTTTATTTCATTCACTAGATCATTGAATTTACCTAAAAGTGGTTTGAAGAGGCTAGGAATCCTCATGGAAGTCTCCAAAATCATGGAAAATCATGTTAGGATTTAATAGAGTGTTTAGATACATAAACCATGGGTTTGAGAAATTAAAAAATAATTTTTACAGGTTTAAAATACCAGATGCACAGTTTTTTCAGTGGGGTCACATGGTTTGCAAAACTGTGCCCCCAAACTGTACCCTCTACTCTACAGGGTGCACGGTTCCACTTAAGTGGATGAACAATATTCCAAACAGTGTTCCATCCCTGAAAACCCCCTCTTTACATTGGTTCATGGATTTTTGGGGTGGGAACATAGTTTGGGAAAACTCTAAACCTTCTTTTCACTACCTGAAAACCCTAAAAAAACCTCCAAAACCTATCCAAACACACGCAAGAAAAGACTCAACCAATGTATGACTAAAATGAGGGTAAAATAATACATAAGATTGAGTATGAAAAATCTCCAATAATGTTGGTATATTTAGAAAAATAATCACATTGAAATCAATAACTAATCTCATATTGAGGGAATGCATAATTATGGACATCATAAACATACCATCAAGGCATTGTTCTATGAAATCTTATATATACAGTTATGTACTAGGCCAAATACCCAAGATAGTTTGTATCATGAGAAATACGGACGTATCGATGAGATAAAGTGTGACCCAAACATCACTTACAAAGTATAATGAATTACCAATATAAAAGGGGTGATTCATATTCAATGAAAACATTCATATTAAAAAATGGCATATGAAATGTTAATAATTTCTATAATAAATAAGAATAATCATAAACAATCCTATGTAATATGGACAATGGTATCAAAATTGTACATCCCTTTTCAAACAAATCCTAAACCATCTAGACAAATAATAATTATGATATAATTAAAATATAACCCTAGTTTAGCATAATTTAAATGTGGGTTTCTATTTATGATGAAAATAAATACCATACAAAATTCATTAATTTTTTTCATGAAAATACCCTTCTCCCTTAGAAAATAATTTTTCAAAAACTATTTTTTTTATAAATTTTGGAAAATATTTCTCTTTTTTAAAATGAATCATGTAAAATTGTAAAGGAATATTAAATTCAACTAATATTCTGGATTTGGGTTAGTTCTGTAAATTTTATATAATTTAAAAAGCATTTCTTTCTTACTGTTATAAAATGGTTAAAAAGTAACTCGTTCAGAAAATGATAAGAATATTCATTTCAAAAAAATTGTAAAATGTAAAAAGGGTAAAAATTTATTTAATAAATCTTTTTTATGATATTTAAATCATTATTTAATATTTTTAGAGAACATGGATATGTATGAAATATTATTTTCGATCAAAGAGAGAAATGAATTCATATTTTATTAACAACATTTTATCATTAATTTTAAGTAAAAAAGAGAGGGAAAAAGTAATATTAAATAAAAATTTCATGAAAACCCATACCATAAGAAATTATATAGGGTTTAATATATAAATATCAAACAACTCACCCATGTAATACATAAACATAAACAATCTTGAATAATGATGAGATTATGAAATAAACCCTCACCTCATGTCAGATTTCCATTGTATGTGTATGAACCTTCTGTATAATAAATATAGATTTATTAAAAATCTATTTAAAAACCATAATCATATATATCAAACCATATGTGATTAATTAATAATCTTTTGACAATCATGTATTAAAAAATCTTTCTTAAAAATGGCTTTCTAGGTAACACTACATTGTTTTAATGTATGTTTTTGTATTTTAGTTATGGTACTTTTAAAATTATCATGTTTCAATAATATCAATAATGTAAAAAATGTTATAAATATCATATATATAGATTATATAGACATTTATATTCATATATAAAAGTTATAGATAGATTAAACAAATTACACCATTCATTGAGATGATAAACCATAAATACACAAGAATGATGTTTTCATTTTTTTGATGGGTGAAATAATGAATGGTGTGTAATTATTAATATTTAAATATTAATTATTATATCATATATATCATATATATATTAAATTAATCTATACTATTTATCATCCAATTAAAATGGAAATGAAAAAAATTACATCGCTTCGTGGAGGTGGTAGTCCACATGTATAGGCGAACAACATTATCATTTTCCAAAGGATCATAATTTAAGAAGGTAGATATTATATAATAATTAAATAAGAATAATTATTTCATAAAATTCATATATAAATATGAAATTTATCATAATACCCATCCATAAAATATAGTGATAAAAAATGAACAGTATCACTATGAAAAGATGGTAAGACACATGTATGCTTGGGCAATCCTTTCACTTTATATTTTATTTAAAAAGGCTGGATAATGGTGATTTCATAATAATAATAAAATTTCATTATATTGAGGATAATAAATTTATTATTTTATTAAATAAAATATAGGTAAAAGAAAAAGTTGAAAGAAATTGACCATTTTATGGGATTAACTATCCTATGAAATTATTCTTTTAGATATCCTCTTATGAACCATAGGGTTGGTCTTTTAGGCATAAAAGGGCATATATAATGTGTCTTAGGAAGTTAATAAGGTATTTTATTGATGTATGATTGATTTATATGGGCGAATGTTGCGTAAATAAGAGAAATGAGGTGCACCCATTCTTAAGTGAGGTGAGGAGAACTTTTGGAATTTATTAAAAGATTAAAATATAATAAAGAAATTATCTCTACCAAATTTCTCCAAAAGGATTGGTATTAAAATATTAGAAAATATTGGATTGTAATATTATCAAAAAATAAAAATTTTACAGGTTTATGTGGTTTTTAAACCTTATTTTTTGTTTAACCCCTTCTATAAACTATTTTAACATTAACCGTTGTAATAAAATTTTCACTCTTAGGTGTTATAAATTTATATATAAAGTGATAAATTTTAAGGAGTAAGATCTATGTGGATCATCCCTTTTCATGTTTTCGAAGATCTAAGTGCTCGACGGAGGCCTATAACAAGTTTTTAAATGTTTGGTTAAGTTGAGCCTGGGAAGGGGGATTGCATGTCTTGTAACTGCATTACACGACATGAAATCAAATTTCATGGATTGTTTCATGGCTTAAAAGAGGGATTTATTTAATAACATGTTTTGGGGTTCGAAAAATACATTAATTTGTTGAGGAAACATGTATTTTCAGGGAACTCGACATTGAGGCATTATGTGATGTGAAAGGGGATTTCACATCATGTAATGCTCTGATGTTGTAAGCTGCTCAGTTTTTGTCAAAACCTATGGCTGTAGTGGCTCTCCTATGACCCCATGTGACCCGATGACCCTCTATCCAGTGTTTTGGGGAATTATTCTTCAAATAATGATCCCTAGCTACCTCCTTCAATTCATAGCTACTTGTCTTCTACATAAGGTAGGATCTACCTCTGTTTTTGAGGTTTCTTCAATCCATTTCCTCCCTTTTCTCTTTCCCATATAATTTTTCATGATATCTTGGTTTCTAATGGATTTTGGTTGGTTTTTGGTTGATGAGTATTTTACTCAATGTCCTTGGGTGGATATAGTTGTTTCGGGGGAGGTGATCATGATCCATTTCATTGATCTATTCTCATGCGAAGAATGTCAAAAAACTTTTGAGGTATGGGATTCGATGCTTAACTATTTACATAAATGCAATCATAGAGCTTGCATAATTTATCCCTTTGGATTGTAATGAAATTAACATAATAATTATATGAACCAAATTAAAGAAATTTTCATCAATAAATTATCAATGTAGTTTCTTTATACTGTGAAAAAGGTTTGCCTATTGATTTTCTAGATAGTGTGACATATATTCCTTTCTTGGTCAGCATATTGTTCTTGATGGAAATTTATAAAGAACGTAAATCCGAAAATAATTATTTAATTAATTGGATAAAAGATAAAGAGGTATGTTTAAGGAATCCAGTTGTTGTTGCTGTGGTAATTTTATGATAATAAAATTTATTCAAGTGAGCATGTTTAATGGAATTGGTTAATGAACCTGAACTATATTGAGGCCTTGTATGTGTTTAGAGTTGGATTTATGGAACATCTCGGATTTTCTGGGTTTATTTCTCCGAAAGATTTTCCAATTTGATTTTTTTGGTGAGATATTTTCTAGTCTTGTTTTGGGTGATCTTTCCATGTAGTTTTAATGGAGGCTATTGGCATTATATGTGACAGTTGTGGTGTTCCTTTACTAGTGATCTTGTGAAGGTAATTTATTTTTCGATTGGGGTTTAGTGTGAGGTTGGATCTACCTGACATCCAGTGATGTATTTCAAGACGGCGTTTGATGCAATGATGATATGGTGTTGGTGATGACATGTGGATTTTCCACGATGCTAGGATCCTTGTGTCACTCATAGGATTGCTGGGTTGACCGGATCTTCTTACGATGCCCATTTTTTTGGAATTTTTTTTGTTGATTTTATCATTTCAATTTTTACTTTTGAAATTTGTGTGAAGAGAAATTTGGTGTGATTTCTGGATGTTTAGGTTCCCAGTTTATCCCTAAAAGTGGTTTTATGAAAATTTTCCAAAATGTTACGGTGTTAATACCTTATGGGGTCCGAGTTACCTACTTGCTTGTAAAGGCCAAGTGATCTATGCTTTGGAGTCGTGATATCTTGTTGTGTGTAAAGGATGAATGCCTTGCTTTGGGGCCAAGAACCTGTTTCTATGTATGTTCCTACTACTTGTGATGTGATCTGGATACGAGACTTTTGGCTGTGGGGGAAGGGAGGCCTAGATGTGATGTGTACCTCAGATGGCGGAGTCTAGAAGGCTATTTTGGTTGTGGGGGTAGGAATGACCTGTGGTTGTGGGATTAGTTGATTCCTGGAGTGGCGAGATGTATCAGTTTATGAATATTTGTGTTAGGGAGGACACTAAATATGATAGAATGGGTTCAGTCTGGGATTAACTACTGATGTGAAAGTGGTTGCGGTTGAATTTATCGTTTATTTATCCGCTTTACTTTCCCAACTATTTGAGTAAGATGGTCTTTCTTACCATCCTTCCAAAATAAGTAATGTCTCATAGGGTATTCCACATGATTTTCATTTTTAGAATCTTGAGTATGTATGGGTCTATGCTTTTTATATCGGTAGAATATACTTGACGAGTAGTTCACTCATGCACTATATTGATCCCCATTGTGTTTGGTATCATAGAATGATTTTCTAGTATTCCTGGGAATATAGAAAAGCGGAAATTCTGTTAATTAAATATTGAATAAATTTTTAACCCATGGGGATGAAGGTTTATTGGATACAATGCTGAGGTTGTCTTTATAAGAAGCTATGGACTCGGTTTGGTTATTCCTTGAGGGGATTGATCTTGTTGTGGTGCTAATCTACTAAACTAAGGGAAGTGATAATGGTTAATTAAAGTCTAAAGAGTTAATTAACATAAATATAAAATAATAAAAATGTATAAATTAATTTAAAGTATCTCTTTAAATGGTTTTGTGTTTATAGGATATCTAGTCTTAGTAGTAAATTCCAGGAGTTCGAGAGACATTATATGTATTTGAGTATAAGACCAGGTTTTCCCATAGTGTGGTTGTGAGATATATTATATCATGTAATTTTTTTTCTGTATAATACTCCACCCTATTAGTTATGGAAACTGACTCCCCAGTTATTGAGAGTCCTAGGGGTGTTTTCCCAACATCCCAGTTAGAGGATGGATGGCTGACTACGCCCCTTTGGCCCTGCTCTCTTCTCTTGGTAGCTACTTGTGCTGGTATGAACATTGGTTAGTTTTTCCCATATATGTGTACATATGGATGCAATATCTTGTGTATATTTCACACACATATATTCTTGATATATTTTTCTATGGACTACTATAGGTTTAATGTGTATTGGTTGTGATGTCTTAAGGATCCTTACTCGATATATGGGATGTAATGGAATGATGTGTAATACCCAATATATGATACACATTATGCGAGCTGTGATGGATCTCTAAAAATACATAGTTACTTTCGTTACATGAATGAATTGGTGTGATGCATGAGGATCATGCTGACGAATGAGGTGCATGTTGTGGTGCTTCGCCCAGGTCTTTGCGAGTAAGCCTTTTTTGAGAGTGATGCTTAAGATGTGCAGCGTTGGGGAAAATCTTCAAACTACTGGGGAATTGGTAGAAGTGTACCATTTATATTTTTATTATATTATATACACTTGTATGAAATACTTGGTGAGAGAATCCATGGTGAGTCTATGAATAATGCGTACCTATTTAGGTGATGAGTTAGTTTCACCTATTGTTCACTATGATGTAGAATATTTTCTTTAATTTTGCATGAGAGGCTTCATGGAGGATTCTAATGTGTATAATGTTATACTCACCCTACATTATATAAACTATTTTTTCTAGGTCACTTGGTGTAAGTTGGAGATCAAACTAGTTACTACTAGCTTGGGTGGTTTTGTAGGAGTTGTTTGGGCTTCATGGTCACTTCTGTTTTACTTTATTTTTGTACTTGTAGTTTTCCCTTTCAGTTTTAGTAGTTCATTCTTGACATTAAATATCTGTATGTGGTGTTTCTTTTATATTATAGTCTACTCAGGATTTGGTCGGTGCCTATCTTATCTCCATCTTTTTCATCTATTCTCTTAGAGGGTAATAACTCCCATTGGTGTGTTTACTATACTCTAGGTGCCATCTTGAGCACTACTGAAGGTGGGACTCGGGGGGTCATTATCTGTCTTCTCACATTTACAGACCAAGAGGTGTATACATTGTGGGTAGGGGGTCATGAAAGAGTGGTATCTGAGGTATGTTCTAGGGATAAAAAGACGTTTGGAGTAAGGAACAAGTGACGTTACATAGTTTGGTAGAGAAACAATGTTAGATAAGTTTAGAAATCATTTTAAACACTGTATAATGACTAAGACATGGGTATTTAGGCCCCCCTAGGATATGATTCACAAACCATTAATATTATAGTGGCTACTAAATGAAGTGATATTGGGTGTAGGGTAGAGACCTAGGAAGGGATCCTGGATCATTATTCTTTCTTCCTGTGTTAGAATGGGTAGACATTGTGATACGTTAACCTAAAATGAATAAAATAAAACAATTAATTACTGATGAAGTCTTACATATTTTATATTTAAGAGATCTAACTATTTTTTAAATTTTAGGTATGGATCCAGGTCAGAGTCCTGACCAGGTTCGTATAGAAGATGTCCAGTAGGTTGTACAAGTAGATTTTTGTATCGTATAGGTTGATAAAGATGACACTTGGAGAAGGAAACTACGAGAGTTTCAAGGAGAGAGTAAGTAGAAAAACGAGGGATCCATTTCAGATGCAGTCAGAAAAGACTATTTAGAGAAGGTTGAGATAGCCATCAGTTCAATCTTTTCTCGAAAAGAGCACATGGTATCATTGGTTTTTACAATGCCGTGTGGAGAATCAAAGAAGTGGTGGTTCTTGTTCATCGGGGGTTGCGAGGAGTGGATAGTCTCATGGCAAGAATTCTAATATTAGTTTAGAGTTTAGTTTTTATCTTCGACTATGAAGGAGACCAATCAATAAGAGATGCTTACCCTTTGACAGAGGAGCTCATGTGTGTGAGAGTTTGGGATCCATTTTAGGAACCTTTTGTGATATTAATCAGATGGATTAGAGGATGAGGAGTTTATGGTGAGACATTTCAAAGAGGATTTACATCCAGAGATCCAGCTCTAGATCACACTATTTATTATGATGACATAACTCGGGGTGCCGGTGAGGGATGATGTCATTGAGAGGATGTTATCCAGAATCAGATCATCGTGAGAGGATAGTCATTATGATTCATCACAAAGTATAGATGTGGTCTGGGGTTCCCATTTTTCCGGGCAGAAGAGTTTCTGTTTGGTTGGGGGTAGGTCCCAGCCCTCGATGTCTCATTTCTATGGGGGAATCTACTCTCAGGCCTATTCTAAGGGATCAGACACTTGTGTTTGCTTTGTATGCTGACACAATAATCAACGAGAGTTCCCGAACATTATGATACATCATCGGGCATCATGTGTTCCACTTTAGGTTCCCCCGTTAAGAAATTCCCACCGAGGCAGCAGCAGCCAGTTGCGCCAGTTTTGGATCAGTAGAGATAATATGGGGCAATAAAAGTATAACCCTAGGACACTCCTCATCCTCAAACAGTGAAGTGTGGCCATGGGGTGGTCATCAATAGGTTTAGAGATTCTGTGGAGTAGGTCATGGTCAACTTCACGTGTTAGCGTTGTTAGCGACAGGTGATCCAGACATCGTTCGAGGTACCCTTTTCTTGTTTTCCACTTGGGTGCATTAGTTGTATTATTAAGGAGTGAAATAATCAATAATATCATATACCCATTTCAATGCCTTGGGACTTGAGGTAGAGAGGCTTCCAGTACCCTTGGTGTTTACTACGACTTTTTGAGGTTGATCTGAATTATTTGATGCATGTAGAGAATGTGACCTAGTGATGGGGAAGCACCACTATTGGGGATATTTCCATTGTTTCTAGATACAACAATATTATTTCATCCTCAACATGGATTGGTTTTATTTGAAGAATTATATCACAGATTTCTGTAGGATTTAGGTTGTGTTTTTCGATGCAGATAGAGATTCCTTAATGTTTTTTGGTGAGCGATACCCTCATATGGGTCAGAGGTGTGTTCCTTTCTTTTCATCCTTGATGGATGATTTTATGTTGATTCCATCGAAGGTTAAGTAGTTGGTGTTTCCCAAGGTCGTAGAAGAGTACCCCCGATGTATTTCCATAAGAGGTTGTAGCGTTACCCCCTCAACGAGAGACTGAGTTCAAGATTGAGCTACAACTAGGAATGTTCCCTATATCAATGTATCTATATAGGATGTCACCTTATGAGTCTGGGAGATGTGTATACAGCTAGATGGTCTGTTGTAGTGCGGTTTTGTTCCTACAAGAATGTAATTGTGGGGTTCACCGGTTTTTTTCATGAAGAAGGATGATGTCAGTTTGCAGTTTTGTATCGATTATCATTGCTTAAATTGAGAGATAGTGAAGAAATGCTATCCTATTCCATGAATTGATGAATTTTTTTGATCAAAAGAAGTGTGAATGATGGTTCTTGAAGATATACCTATGGTCATGATATCATCAGATTCATGTGAAGGATGAGGATAACCCGAAGACTACATTCCATTATCATCATGGTCATTACAATCCCATTGTGATGTCGTTCGGTGTGATTAATGATTCATCTATGTTCACGGGGCTATTGAACACTGTGTTTAATGAGTTCTATGAGAAGTTCATGTTGGTCTTTATCGATTACATCCTAGTGTACTTCATGTTTGAGGTGGAGAATAAATAACATATGTGTTTTGTTTTTTAGGTTCTTCACCGTGAGAATCTATTTGGGATGTTGTTGAAGTGTGATTTGTGTACATGAGAAGTTTGTTTCTTTGGGAATGTAGTGTCCCATTAGGGTGTAGCTATAGATCCATTGAAATTATAAGTATTCATGTCTTGGGAATCCCAGAAGATAGTGACAGAGGCATAATTCTTCCTTGGTCTTGCAGTTTATTACAAGAGGTTCGTAACTGATTTCTCTCATGTTGAAACTATTCTGACAACGTTGACCATAATGGATTAGACATTCTTGTATACTGATTAGTTTCAGAAATATTTCAAGTATCTTATTGGGATGTTGGTCAATTCTCTAGTTCTATGTCAACTAACAAAAGGAGTTCAATTTGAGGTTTTCAGTGATGCTTCATGTCTGGGGTTAGGATTTGTTTTGATGCTATAGATATTAGTTGTTTCTTATAGGTATCAGTTGTTATGTCCCCTTAAGTGTAACTATTCCACCCATGATATCAATTTGTAGGTGGTTGTGTTTTCCTTGAAGTAGTGGAGACATGACCTCATCAACGATCACTTTATGGTCTTCACCAATCATAAAACCATAATGTAAGTTTTATCCTTGTGTAAAATGAAATTGTTCCAACATATATGGATGGATTTCTTATAGGATTACAACATTGAAATTTCATATACACCTTGGAAGAGGAATTTCATAGATGATGCATTGAGCAGGAAGTTGCATAGTAATGCTGTGTGAGAATAAGGTGATTCTTGGAGAGTGATGGAAGAACATTCAGCATTACTTTGGGATATGAGAGATATTTGGGGAAGAGGATATATTTTTCAGATGATAGTGTATTCATCTCTAGTGTATTTGGTAGAAGAGTCCCAATTTGGGGATCATGAGGTAAAGGTTTGGAGAGATCGATTTGTTTGTGGTGCGGCCTATGGTGGTTGGTCTGAGGATGAAAAACACCTAGTATTGTTTTAGGGAAGAATTTTCATTTCATTTGGTGTTGCGTGAGATGGTTCTCAGAGATTTCCATAGTTTTACCTTAGTGGTATATTCTAGTTTGATGAAGATGTATCGAGGTTTGAGAGGTTAGTTTTGGAGTCCTTGTTTTAAGTGTGCAGTTGTAGAGCTTGTGTCTCAATGTTTGGTCTAACAAAAGGTAAAGGTTGAGCACTGTGTTCCCAGTGGTTTACTCTAGCCGTTAGATGCTCCTTAGTGGAAGTGGGAGGACATCTCAATGGATTTTTTACGAGTTTACCTCAAGATCAGTGAGGCCATGATTCTATATGGGTGGTAGTGGATCATTTTATGGAATCATCCCACTTCATAGAAATCATGGAGTCGAGCTCATTGAAGGTTTTTTCCAGGAAATATTTGGTGGCAGTTGTGAGACTCTGCAGAGCTCTGAGTACGATCATTTCTAGTCGAGATCCTCATTTTACCTCCAGGGTGTGGAGAGGTATCCAGAATTCTTTTCATTCACATAAATTCATTATCATTGCTTAACATCCATATACAGATGGTCAGACATAGTAAACCATCTAGACTTTTGAATACATGTTGCGCTCTTGTGTCCTGGATTTTAGAGGTTTGTGGATGTGGCACTTACCAATGGTAGAGTTCACATACAACAATAATTTCACTCTAACATTAGTATAGAAACATTTGAATCCTTTTATGTCTTCCCATTCCATTCTCCATTACACGAGATTGGGGTTGGAGAGTAAGTGATTCTCAGGCTGAAACTGGTACAGAATATGAAATATATAATTCATGTGATTAATGAGAGGATGAAGGTAGTGAATAATCATCAGTAGTACTATACTGATTATATGAGTAGACCATTGGAGTTTGATGTTCGAGATCACATGTTTTTAAAGGTGACTTCCTATAGTGGGCAACATATATTTGGTCATGGGAGTAAGATTTCTCATCTGTTTGTTGGACCTTTTGAAGTGTGGGATCATGTTGGAGTTATGGCGTATCAGGTAGCACTTCCCCCATATATGAGCTAGATACATTATGTTTTTTCATGTATCATAGCCCTATCTCTATCTTCATGATGACTCTCATGTCATCAATTTGAGAGATATATATGTTGATGATGATGTGACCATTGAGGAGTATCTTGTAGTGGTCTGGGACTACTAGGAGAAGGTGTTGCGTGGGTGTACTATCCCCTCAGTTCAAGTCTTGTGGTGGAATAGTGGTGGGGAGGAGAGTACATGGGATTGTGAGTCGTAGATACATTCTAAGTACCCCAAGATATTTTATTTTTAACTCTTATCTTATAACATTGTTCATTTGGTTGTTGTAGGCCCTTTCTATTTTTGAGAAGGCTTTGTCTTATCTCATGTTGTAAATTAATCTCTTTTGAGAGGTATCTCTACTAGGAGAGTTTTTATGGTTAGTTTGAGGTTGTCACATGGTTTTACACTTGTTCCATCAGTGAAGTGGTTGACCTGATGTAGTTGCTGAAGCCTTGAGAGGTATCTCGTGGGGTGGCAATTTAGATGACCCCTTTCTGTTTCCTCTCTAGGTTGGTTTTGGATTCAAGATTATGAGAATATTTTGAGAGGTATATAATGTAAGGACATATATTTTCATTGATTTACTCTTTGTGTGTTCTCAAAGATCAAATTTCTCAGAGGAGGATTGGAATATGTTTTGAGAAGTTCAGTTAAGTAGAAGCTAGGATGGTGGGATTACATGTTGTGTAACTGTATTACACGACGTGACATCATGTTTCATGGGTTATTTCATGGTGTGAAAAAGGGATTCATGGTGTGAAATGTTTCAGGGTTTGAAAAATAAAATAAATCATTGACGAGACATATTTTTTGGTGTAACTCAACCTCAAGGCATTACACAACATTAAAGGGGATTACATGTCATGTAATATCCTGATGTTGTATGTTTTAACTGTTTTTCAGCCACTCAATGTTTTTTCAAAACCTATAGATACATCAGCTCTCCCTTGACCCTAGGTGACCCAATGACCCTATCTTTATTATTTTGGGGATTTATTAATCATGAAACGATCCCTATCCCCCTCCTTTAATCCGTAGCGATTCGTCTTCGATATAAGGTATGATCTACCTCTGTTCTCAAGGTTTCATAGACTAGTTTCCTCTCATTTATCTTTTCCATGTGATGGAGTGTGAACTTTATGTTTCTAATGGAGTTTTCTTGGTTGTTTGTTGGTGAAGTTGTTCCGTGGAATCCTTGGTTGGATTCAGTTGTTACAAGAGAGGTTATCATGATCTATTTCATTGATATATTCCCCTGAAAAGAACTTCAACAACCTTTTGAGGTAGGGGATTTGATACTTCTCTATTTACATAGGTGTAATCACAAATCTAGTATTATTTATCCCTTTGGATCACAATGAAATTGGCCCAATAATTATATGAACCATATTAAAGAAATTGGTATCGATCGCATAATGATGTTGTTGATTTATACTGTAATATCAATTTACCTCTTGATTTTATAGATAGTGTGATATATATTCCCTTCTTGGTTAGCATATTATTCATGATTGATATTTTTAAAGAACATAATATTGGAACTAATAATTTAATTAATTGTCTAAAAGGTAAAGGGGCATGCCTACAGAATCTAGTTGTTGTTGTACTGTGATTATAATCAATATTATTAAAGTGATCATGTTTAATGGAATTATATAATGAACCAGAATCGTGTTGATGCATGGTGATAATGGAACTAAAGGTCTGATAAATTAATTTTTGAATTAATTTGTGATAGTTTATGATAGATTGTTTCTTAGGTTTACCGTATTTGGAACCCATGGAAAATGAATCAGTTTATTCAAGATGGAATAATGAACCAGTTGTTTGATTTACGTAATGCCTTCTGGGGTCACAATTACCCACTTTCTTATAAAGGCCAAGATCCTTATTCTTTGAAGTTGTGATAGGTCTTTTTCTATAAAGGATGGATTCTTTTATTTGTGGTTGAGAGCCCATTTATATGTTTATTCATGCTGCTTGTGATGTGGTATGGATATGAGAATTGTGGTTATGGGGGCAGGGATTCCCATATGTGACGTGAGTCTGGAATGGCTAAGTCTAGAGGGCTATTGTGGTTGTGGGAGTAGGGAGGCACAATGGTTGGGGTAGAGTTTGATGCTTGGAGGGGTGAGATGAATCATGTTATGCATATGGGTGTTGGGGAGGATAATGGGGACGATGGAAAGGGTTAAAGATGGGGTTACCCATGAATGTGTAACTGGTTGCTGTTGAATCTGTTGTTTTTTTATCTTCTTTAATTTACCCACCTCATGAGGAAGATGGTATTGGTTACCCTCCTTTCAAAAGTAGTGAAGACTCATGGGGTATTCCACATTATTTCCAAGCTTAGCTTCTCTAGGATGGATGGGTATATGCTTCTACTATTGGCGGAAAAGACATGATGGTGTTGATCCCCTCTGTGTTTGTAAGATTAGAATGCTTTTAAGAATTCTATGGAATATAGGAAAGTGATAATTCTATAAATAAATGATTCAAAAAATGTTTAACCCTGGGGTTGGGGATTGTTGTGGTAAAATGATATGGTTGTTTCTTTTGAGAAGCCATGGACTCAGTTTGGTTATACCTGGTGGGCATATATCTCATTGTGATGATAATGTATAGAATTGTGGTAAATGATAATGGTTAATTAATGTATGAAGAAATAATTAATGTAAATAGAGACTAACAAAAATAGATAAATTAATTTAATGTATCTCTTTAAATAGTTGTGTGCTTTTATGATATCTTGACTTAGTAGTGGAAGCTGGGAGTCTGAGAGACGTTAGCTGTAGTTGTGTCTAAGACTAGTTTTTTCCCACAGTGTGGTTGTGAGCTATATTTTATCACGTACGTTTTGTGTTTCTATACACGGAATTTAGTTTTACCTGTATATGTATGCATAGGTATATAATGGATTGTGGTTATTTCATACACATATTTTTTGCATATAATTTCCTATGGAGTACTATAGGGGTAATGTGTATACATTGTGATGTCTTGATGATCCTTACTCAGTGTATGGTTTTTAATGGTTTTAGGTATTATATCGGACATATGATATACATTATTCAAGGTGTGGTTGCTCCCGAAAACTACCTAGTTACTTTGGTTACATGGATATGGTGGTGTGATGCACAAGGTGCATGTTGACGCATGAGGTGCGTATTTTGGTGCTTCGCCAAGTTGTATATGGGAAAGAATATTTGGATAGAGATTCTCAAGATGTGTGATGTTGGGGAAAAACGGAAAACTAGTGGGGAGGTGGTTGCAAGTACCCTTGAGGCATTATATCGAATGTATGATACACATTGTGCGATGTGTGGTGGATCCGGAAAACTACCTAGTTACTTTGGTTACATTGATATGGTGGGGTGATGCACAAGGTTCATGTTGACGCATGAGATGCGTATTGTGGTGATTCGCCAAGTTGTATATGGGAAATAAGTTTTGGAGAGAGATCCTCAAGATGTGCGATGTTGGGGAAAAGTGGAAAACCAGTGGGGAGGTGGTAGCGGGTACCCATGATATTATTTATTATATTATATACTCTTGTATGAGATACTTGGAGATATTATTCATGGAGAGGTTGGAACATAGTATACCTATTTAGGTGACGAGTTAGTTTCACCTTTTGTTCACTATACTTTAGTGTGATTTATTTACTTTTGAATGAGAGGCTCTGAGGAGGATCCTACTAAGTATATTGTCGTACTCATCCAACCTTATATAAAATATTTTTAGGTCACTTAGATTATGTGATAGATTAGGGTAGTTACTACTAGCTCAGGATTTTGCAGGAGATCATTGGACTTTGAGGTCGATTCCATTTTACATTAATTTGGTACTTGTAGTTTTCCCTTTTTGTTGTAGTACTTCTGGCATGACATTACATATGTGTACTTTGGATTTATTTTATATTGTAGTCTGATGAAGAGTTTGTTAGAGTTTGTCTTATCTATCTCTTTCGCATGTGTTCTCCTAGAAGGCAATGCCTCCCATCGATGTTTTCACTATACTCTCAGTGTTATTCTCCAACCCAGGGCCTATTGAAGGCAAGACTCATGGGTCATTATCTCTCTTCTCACTTAGTCGGCCCAAGAAGGGTACAATTTGTGGGGAGGGGGTCATGATATAAATATTCCATAAATAGAAAATTGATGTAATTTTAGACCATATATTATCCACCATTTCGTCTTTCAATATTTTTATTTTATAAATAATTCAATAAAATATTATTTTGATACAATATACTTAATTTTAATTTTAAAAATATTAAATTAATTTTACTTTAAATACAATTAGAAAAAGGTTGAATTATAATCTAATAAATCTACACATCAATAATTTTTCATATTCATCTAATAAATTTGTGTAACAATATAACTCATTGAAATTATATTGCTTTTAATATTTTCTATATCATTAACTTTATTTTTCCATTACATAAGTAATTATGTTTCTAAATTATGTAATAATTTAGGGTAATTATTTAATAAATAAAAAATATAAATAAATCACCATAAGTAAAAATAATTTCATTATTATCAAAATAGGTATTTAAATTTATTCTTAACTTACTTTTGTCTGTATATGTAGACATAATAGATATTTAAAACTAATAGAGTTATATTTTTAAACTTTCATTGATTTAATTATTATATTGGTCATTTTTATGAAAAGTTTCCATTAAACAAATAAATTTAGGGAATAATGTGATAATGGTTAAATTAACTTCATCCAATAATAACTAAGATGAAATATTATGACATTATCTCTAATTTTCAATCTAGGATTACCTGATTGACCCTTTATCGAAATGAAATGTTATACCATAGTTACTATTCATATTAACTAAAAATAAAAGGGTCATATTTAGAAAAATTCCAACTAATAATAAATAATATGGAATAAATTTTATCAAATTCAACTTCTATAATTGGAAAAAATATTTGAAAAATATATGTTTAAAATGAAATATTTTTTTTAACAAAATATAGTTTAAAAAACTAGATTTTATTATTATCTCATGTATTGAAAAAATATCATATGAATGGAAAAATTATTTAATATAAAATATAAAAATTTATATTAAATAAATCATTAATAGTTAAAATTTAAATTTATTATGGTAAAAACCCATTGTATGCAAAAAAATAGTTTTTTTAGAAAAACATTTCTTTATTTTAAAAATATTTTTATTTTAATTTGTAATCAAATTATAAATAATTTTTTTGTATTAAATAAAATATTTTTTTTATAATTTAGTTATTCCAGTTCATACCCTCTTATTTAATTGCATGGTTATAATGTTATACTATATTATGTTTCATTTAGACAAAGTGTTTCATGTAGTGTATGATATCAAATATAATGTTCTTTTAAAATCTCAAGGTGTTAAAATAAATAATACACCATAGTATTGGATGTGAGGTTATTTTTTCCTCGTGAATTAAGTGGTAGTAATTTTACCATAATCAAGCATATAAAGACTTAGAAACTCTCTAAAATCAGTCACAATCAAGTAAAGTGACCCACTAAATAGGAACCAAAATTGTGATACCATTACCGATTACATATCCTACATCCATCATATGAGGGATAATATAATTAAGGGAATAAATTATAGAAAACAACATGATGACAAGAATAATATAGTTCATGGTAAGGAGGATCATCACTACATCTAACTTGTCTAACTATATAGAATTTATACTTAAAGGAAATACATATTAAAGGGACAAAAAAAATATTTTAAAACTAAAAGAACAAAACTAGTTTTTCTCCATAGGATAAACAACAATATTAATTATTTATTAAAATTTAATTAGTTATATTACATTGTAATAAAGAAATAAAAAATTGAAATATAATAAAGAAAAATAAATGCAGTAAATTGTAGTGTTAAATAATCCCTATAAAATGAAAATACCCATTCTCAAGCCCCCTTCATCTAATTATATACTTCACACATCGATCATGGGTTCTTCAATCACTTCCTCATGGATATGAAATTTTCATTTTAATTTTTCCTGGTGGAATGTAAATATCCAGGTACTCTTCCTTATTCACATAACCTTTAGAAACCGTGACTTTCCACACCATGATCCATTTACTTCTCCTATCTAATATCTTTATCCAAATGAAATAACTATTTACTTTATCCTTTATTTGGTTAGAAAATTTATATAGATCATCATATTTTTTTTATAGGTGTTTTCATTTAGACCAAATTTAAATCAATTTTCATCAATGATGTAAATTTCTTCTCTATCGTTATCTTGACGACCTATAATTTTCTCTAACATTGGTAGAGTTAAAAATTTTATATTATTTAGGAATCTAGAAAATATTAAATTAGTTTTATTTGTTATCAAACTAATAGATGTTGAACATGTTTATCCTTATGTATATTTTAGTTACTCTGATGTAAGTACTGATTAACCGTACATAAATTTGGGTATTTTATAATTAAACTTATACAACTGGACAAAACCTTCAATTTATATATAAATGTATAGATATATTTCAATTATCTCAATTGATTTGGATACTCAAAAAAACCAATCCAATTATTCACCTAATATTAAATATCTTTTTAGAAAATATGTTTATTCTCACACAACTAGCATGGATTAATTCATTCACTTTCAAAAATATAAAAAGAATAAATTTAAATTATAAACATTATAGTTTAATATATAATATTAATTAAATAAATAAAAGCATAATATTAGGCCATATTTCTAATAAACTCCAAATATTTATAATATAATGAAAATTGGACTTATGCCATTGTTTTTTAGAAATAATGGGTTTATAATATTAAAATTACAATATAAAAATATATGTATTATGTGTTATATCAGTAATTAACAAAATTAAAATAATCTCACTCCATATAAAAATATTTCACAATTTCTTCATGTAATTCATTTCATTAAAAAAATAACTTATCTAAGTTTTAATTGATTTAATAAATATTAAATTAATTTTAATTAATAATTTAATCATTCTACCCTAAATAGATCACTTCCTCACTTTGAAGATAATGATTCTACACTATCCTAAGACCATGTCAATAATAGGAGAATAAGTCCACATGAGATCATAAGTCCTCTTTAATGAAAATTAATCAAATTAGATTACCAAATTTTTTCTAAAAACATCTAAATGGTTTTAAAATTTCATTGAGATATAAAAAGTAGTCTAACACTAGTTTTGGCATAAAAAACTAAGCACTCAAACCCCTCAGTGGTTGTTTCTTTATCAACCAACTAGGGGTTTCCTTGTGGAACCCCTCTAATTCAAAGATACATTCTCCTCATCATTCCCCCATGTGCGTACTATCATTTTTCAATAGTATATATCTGATAAAATTATAATTTGTTTATTGTTCTAATGGCCAATGGCCCGTTTCAAAAAACTCTTTAGGTTAATGTGTCCATGTAGTATATTTAGATAGAAGGTATATTTAAAGTAAAAATTTCTCATCAGTATCATTCAATCAATATGTAATAATATTATGTTCTAGGAATTTTTTATTTGTTTCTTTAGGATCTACATAGTGATATATAATTTCAAATATACATCATTATGGTTCGATTTTATTATCACATTTATCAAAATAAACATTATAACATATCTCTAAAATACATCTAAAACCATAATTCACAATTTTAAAAACATTATATAATTTGAATCATATAAAAATAATGATTCGGAACATATATTACAAAATCCATGAATTTAAATCCTAAGCCTTTATATGGTAGATATAAGATTAGAATATCTGATTTTTCTATAATAATAACCTCATTGAAAATATCATATTGATTTCATTCAAAATTAATAATAATCTTTAGCTTTAAACATTAATTATACTTTAATTAAATGTGTAAATTTAAATCATAAATGAGGAAGTAAACTAATTGAATATAATGTATTTTAATTATGACATATTGAATGTTAGAATAAAGAACCATACCATTAATTGATTAATCCCCAACATCCTGTGATCTATGATCATCTTTGTGGATGCCTCTATCTCAGAAATTCTTTTAGGTTATGGGTTTTATGTAAATTATTTTAAATTTATAATTACATATAAAATTAAATCAAAATTTACATTTTAAATCAATATAATATTTATTGAAAAATTATAGACATGTTATAAAACATTCGCAACTCACACTAAAAATTAAAAAAATTATTTTAGATTCAATTACAATTTTTGTTTCTCAATTTTACATCCATTAATTAAAAAATATAATTTTACCCTTTTTATTTAAAATCATTATTTCCTTTCAAAATTATTTTTAGTGGTTAACAAAACATCCCAAATATACAATTTATTAAATAAGAGTATAAAAAAATCCAATGAAACTAATAAATTTACCAAATTACAAGTACATGCTAAGTCATTATTAGATGTAACATGAATTGATACATTGATAATTAGATTCATCAGCAGAAATATCACTTTCTTATACATGCATGACATGCTTCACTAATAAATTATGAATTTTCATATTCGACGGTAAGATCGTAATATTTGATATCAGCCATCATACATGATGATAAGATATTATTCTAATTTCAACTCATTAAAATCTATAATGTCATTATTATGATATCCAAAGTAATAAAGGACGATACAAATTATTGAATTATCAGATATTACTCAAACCTCAATCATAAATGATAACATATATCTATCATAAATAAAGATTATTTTGTGTCTATTATTATTGGAAAACATATCATTCCATTTTCTGATTGCTTATATCATAAGCTACGATACCATCATATTCTATGATATAATTATATTATCTTTAATGACATCCCCAAATTCATTATACTTCCCATGATGTTGATTTATGATATCTACACATAATTCTTTACCATCCAATCATACATGATAAATACATCTAATCATAACCACCAATTCCTTTCATGGTAAATAACAACTCTATGATGCTTCAAACGATATCCATTTTCCATAGTCCTACAACCTTTTTAGATTTACAATAATCTATTCCATCACCTATGAATTAAATTATTTAATATCGATGGTTTAAGATACCCTATATCAGTATTTCTGATATCAAAATAAATTCATGAATTTCCTTAGTAACTTGATTTAATAGTATAAACTCCCTTATGTCATCATTGAGATATAAAATAGTTAAATTAGATATTAATTATATTAAAAATATCCCTCACTTAATCAACCATGAATGGGTCCCAAACATCCGTTATAAGAAAAATAAATTGATTAAAAAGTTTCGGTATTCTATTTTATTCCCAAAATAATAAATTTAATAACTTATATATTGAAGTAGGAATTTAAATAAGAATTCCAAGTTCACCAAAAGACACTATAAATTCCAAAATATTGAAAAATTACAAATATTAATACAAATGATGGGATAAAATACATTTAAATTACATGAAATTATATGAAATATTTATTATATATAAATTCCACCACCCTTATATCCTTTCAATCATGAGAAAGATCATATACCAAATTATGGTTCTAACTTTTCAAGCCACAAGTAGAAAAAAAATTCACATCATTTTTAAACTCAACATTCCATATATATAAATCTAAATTTCCAAATTCAATATATTCCATTAAAATCAATTTATATTATTTAAATATTTATTTATAGCTTGTACTTACCTTATTTGAATTATATATATATGTACTCAAGAAATAAAATGATTTTTTTCTCTTTTTATATTCACGCATGATTTCATTCAATATATATTATTTTTGTAAATACCTGTAAATTTCAAGGAAATTTTTTTCTTAATTTTCTTTCAAATTTTACAGGAACGCAGTTTCAGACGACACCTGATTCCGAGGCCCGGTGTGCCCGGAATCATTTTCCGAAGTTTGGCTCGGGTACGTTCAGTGAACGAACGAGCGGGTTTTTCTAACTTTTGAACCGGTGCTCGGAATCAAATTCTGAGGGCACCGATGAAATTGAAGTGCCGGTATTTTCTTAGAAACACCTCTTCCAGAGTTGCGTTTACTCAGGTGCGGTTTTTAAATTCTTGGGGTTAAGTTACGAAATAAAATAAAGTGTGCGAAAACTTTATTTTTATTTCACTTAAAGCCACTTGAAATCCACTTAAAGCTGCTTAAGCTGAGTTGATGCGGATAGGGTGATATCTAAAAATATCCTACCCCCTTGGTAGGATATTTGTGAGGTGGGGCCCGCACGAGCCCCACCGTTTTTTTTCTCTAAGTAACGCCCCCGCGAAAACTCTTCATTATGAAAGTCAACTGACGCGTTTTCTTTAAATCTTAACGCACCAATTAATTGGGCGGTTAACTTCGTTAAATTAATTATATGAGTTAATTTAATCATTTTTTAACCTGTTTACAATCCGTTGGCGTAATAATAAAATAAGACCAACGCACGACTTCTTAAGTGTTGTTCGTTGAGAGGATTTGGTAGAAACCTCAAGTTCTTCATCCTCCTTCGCAAAGAACGTGAAGAACGTGAAGAACGCGAAGAACACGAAAAACGCGAAGAACGTCGGCCTTCGACGAAGGGCGAGGAAGAACGCCGAGCCCTCGAAGATCGACGACGCGATGCCAAGTACCTCGATGTTGACGATTCTTCTTCCGCGACATTCTTCTGCGACGATCCATCCCCGCGACAACCTTCGATCGACAACGACAAGGAAGGGGGTTGCACTCCTTTTAAATTCGTTGTGGATTATAACAGCAATATAGGTTTAATTATTATAATTAAATCTACATGTTCTTAAACCTCGGAGTTCGTCGATGCGACACCGTATTCCGCGACGACGCGATGCCCTTCCTCGACGCGACGATCGCCTCCTTCCGCGACGATCAATTCCGCGAAGAACGCACGCTCGACGACTACGGAGAGGTAGGGGTTTGTTTGCGAAATAATTTATATTTCCGTGGATGTTCCTCAAAAAACAAAGAAACTGGATCAAGTGCAATTTTAATTTATTAAATTGTATCTTGTTACGTTTCCATATGAGAATTTATTCTTCCCGACTATTATCACCTAACGTGGAGGGTGCGGGCCAAACAAACATGGCTCGACAACCCTCCGCAGTTCTTCGTTTATGTGCGGATTGGTGGGTGGCGATGAAACATGCCGCAGAGGTGATTAGTTGTTTCCGTAGGGATGTTCGGGACCCTGGAGGAGCTACGGCGCAGACGGAAATGAAATCGGACCACCAGAGCAACTCCGGTGCCCCGCGGAACCCACCGGCGGCGCGGGTCGCCGGTGGCGCCCCGCCGCGCAGCCGCGGCGGCGGCGGCCAGTGGACCCGTAGCCGCGCGGGTCCGGCACTCACGAGACGCGGGTTTGCCGCGTCCGTTGACTCAGTATGACCCCACGCGGGGCCGCGACACTTCATCCCGCGGGGGCCAGCGCCCCACGGTTCCTCCGCTCGGCCGGCTCGGCCGAGCCGAGTCGGGCCGACCCGCCGGGCCGGGTCGCGCCCAGGCCGGGCCGGGCTGCCCAAGCCGGGCCGGGTCACGCCAAATCAGGTCAGACCCAGACCCGGGTCGGGTCAACCCTGTTCGGGCCGACCCAGGGGGGTTGGGCCGGGTCGGTCCGGGCCCAGACCCCTCGTCTCCGAACGTTTTCGGTCTTTTGATCATATCTTGAGCTACGGGCCTCCGAATGACGTGCCGTCAGCGGCAATGCGATCCTTGGATCGAGAAGGTAGTTTCAGTATATTGTACTCAAGGTTCCAGAATACTTTGGGTTCGTCCGGGTTGGTTCGTACACAAAACCAACCGGGCCTTCGGAGCGGAAACACTCATATCTTGAGCTTCGGATGTCCGTTTGACATGCCGTCGACTTTGTTATATTTCTATAAGTGAGACGGATCTTTTGATATAATCCTCCCGAGGTTTGGATGTAGGTGGAGTACGGTCGGGTTGGGTTTTCCTTAAAAACCAACCCGGCCCCTGGGACGAAAAAGCCAATAACTCTCAGACCGGGCGTCCGATTGACGCGCCGTCTGCGACGTTGAGTTCCTGTTGGTGATACGGAACTTTTGGATACATCAACTATGGACTATGTGTCAGTTGATGTATCAGCCTCTCGGCTCGTGGAGCGGACCCTCCCGAACGAGCTTGCTGTGTGCGAGAACCCTAGAGCTGGCTATGACTGCTACTGTGACGACGATGACTGTGCAGAGATCCTCAGTGGATTTGACGGTGACGACTACAACACTTTGCGATCCTTTGCGGGTCAGTGCTACCGATCCTGTGTGGGTCCGATCCTATGTGGGTCAGCGCTCAGTGGTCCTGTGTGGGCCAGCGCCTACAGGTCCTGTGTGGGCCCGATCCTGTGTGGGTCTTTGCGGGGGTTAGTTACCTATCGATCATTTGTGGGTTAGATACTTTGTGGGTCATTGCAGGGGTTAGTACCTATCGATCCTTTGTGGGTCCGATCACTTAGATGGACCAGGGATCATCTCTATCGTCATTCGAAGAAGTATACCTGTGTGAGCTGAAACCCTGTTTGCTTTCCTTTGTGGATTGTGTTGTGCTATCCTGTGTGGATTTACGTTTTTCCTTCCTTTTTGGATTGTGTTGTTCTATCCTGTGTGGATTTACGTTTTGCTTTCCTTTGTGGACGGGTTTGTACTTGAGCTAGGATGTTGGAGCCGAGCGAGAATTGATGAATTAGGTATATGTATGGGCATATACCTAAGCCGCGTCGGATGTTACTTCGTTATTTGTATATTTCCTTTGTGGTTTATCCTTTGTGGATTCTTGGGAGACCTTCGGAGGTCTCGGGGTCCCTACTGAGTAGCTTATACTCACCCCTACATGGGCTATGCCCGCACTACATTGTGTTGGTTGCAGACGATGGACAACGCTGATCGCGGTGGAGGATTATGGAGCAGGACGGTACCTGGAGGTGGACCACTGGGCGGAGTGTACTCGGAGCGGACGACTGGACCGAGGAGCTGTGGAGGATATCTGTACTCACCCTTCAGGTGGGACTTCCAGAGGATGGCTCAATGATACGGCTTTACTTTCAGTTGCAGTTTTTCCCCTTTCAGTTGTACTTTACAGTTGGGCTTGTATTTTCGGCCCCCTTTACTTTTCCGCACTCACTGTTGTACCATCTTTTACTTAGTGTTTACTTTTTTTTCGCTTGCTTACTCTATGGTGCTTGTTTACTTTAAAAAGGAAATCCCTTCCCATTTTAACGGGATTTACGCCTTGGTGCTAGTCGCCAGCCCCTGGCCTATGGAAGGCGGGCTTGGGGTAGTCACGACACGGGCCCCGAGGATGGGTCGTGAAAAATTGGTATCAGAGGAGTTCGGTTCTATCGCGGACTCTGATATTTTATATGTGAAGCAATAGTGTTGAGCATATTAAGTGTGGTTATCAGTCCAGGGAGTCCAGTGTTGGTGCGGCGGCCGACGAATCCGTACACCAGGACCCTGACTTATGATTTCCGACTTAATGCATGAAAACATTGATTGCATGTGTGTTTCAAGTTTTCTTTGTGATTACTTTATGTCAGCTCACCAGGTATACTGTTCTGACTATGGTGCTCCAGTTTCTTTTCAGGATGGCCCCATGACGGCAGCCAGCTAGGGTTCCTAGAGATGTATGTGACAACAACCCGCCAAGAGACGAGGCCTTAGTACAGGGCCCTTTGACAACAGAGGCACCAGCATTACCTCTACCCGCCGAGCCACCGATGCTTCCAGCACCATCCACTGACGATGCACGTCGCCTCAGTGCACTGCAAGAGTTCCAGCACCAGCGACTGCCCAGGTTCCGCGGGGAGACGGACCCCCAGGCAGCCGATGACTAGCTGGAGGCAGTTGTATGAGTTTTCAGGCTAGTGAGGACACCATCAGACCTTGTGGTGATCCTCGCAGCAAGCCTACTGCACGCGGAAGCAGGACGATGGTGGAGCTTGATGCTCCAGGTGCATGATGAGGCATCTCTCCTCTGGATAGACTATGAGGGCCTCTTCCGCTCAGAGTTCGTCCCAGCCACCCTTTGTACGGTGCACATCCAGGAGCTTCTTCAGCTGCGGAATGGCAGCTTGACGGTTGCCCAATACTCGGTGAGATTTACTGATATCTCGCGCTACTCAACCGACATGGTACGAGACCCATTCTTCTGGGCCCGGACCTTTGAGCAGGGATTGAGACATGAGATCAGGCCATTGCTGATCTCCCTCAGCATCCTGACCCAGGCAGGAGTACTGGAGTGAGCCCTTTTGATCGAGAGCTTTCTTGCTGAGACTTCTCCAGCGGAAATACCTACCGCGGGGCAGCATGTAGAAGAGTCTTCCGCAGCAGGTAGTCGACGGATGACTTAGGGGTCCCGGCAGGCCAGACTCTCTCGTAGACGGTCTCAGGACACTGGCTCAGCCGTGCGGGGCACACAGCGCGGAGCCAGTCTTTCGAGAGGCAGGTAGTGCTACACATGCGGCGGAAAGTGTCATATGGCTCGTGAATGACCAACCCATTATGCCGAGGAGAAGTAGACAGTTGAGGGGCCACCCAGGCAGAGGCAGAGGGTTGACAGTGGCGGTCCGTAGGGAGGAGGCGGACGAGGCAGAGGAGCTGGCCGAGCAGCAGGTGGTGGGAGACGCTTTGAGGCTCTTCCACCACCACCACCAGGAGGTCCACCCCAGCCACAGGGAGCTGGCGGGAAGAGACAGGCACAACTCCAGGCAGCGGAGGCCTATAACCACGACGCGCCCGAGATGATTCGAGGTACGATCTGTGTCTATTCCACCCCTGCTGCAGTTCTTATAGACACAGGAGCGAGTCAATCTTTCATAGCCGCTGCCCTTGTTCAGAACTCGGAGATTCCAACAGAGCCGTTGGCTCGATCCTTATGGCTAGAGACTCCTACGGGAGCAGAATCAATGATTACACATTGGTGCGGGCAGTGTGAGCTTACTCTATGAGGCGAGAGATTCGGCTGGGATCTTCTTGTAGCGGCGTTGAGGCCTTACGACGTCATCTTGGGCATGGATTGGTTATCTACAGTCCATGCACAGATTGACTGTATTAGGCGCAAGGTGCGATGTGTACACACCGACGGGAGCAGGTTCACCTTCACCGGTGAGAAGGGAGCCTTCTCAGCACAGGATGGACTACCGCAGAGGAGAGGACAACCCATCACTCATCATTTGTCTAGCCTCATCCTAGGAGCAGTTGCCGTGCGGAGTTCTAGTTTTCCTGCAGTGGTGGATCAGTACGCGTACATCTTTCCCGACGACGTTCCAGGGCTACCTCCTCGCAGAAGTAGACTTTCATATTGACTTGTACCCTGGGACAGCCCCGATATCGACTCCAGCATATTGGATGGCCCCCACTGAGCTTCGAGATCTACGGGTACAGTTGGAGGACTTGCAGGGAAAGGGATTCATTCGAACCAGTGTTTCACCTTAGGCTTCCCCGATATTGTTCGCCAAGAAGGCGGACGGGAGCTTGTGACTTTGTGTCGACTATCATCGCCTGAACCAGGTGACAGTGAGAAACAAGTATCCGCTACCAAGGATTGATGACCTCTTCGATCATCTCAAGGTAGCATGGTGGTTCTCGAAGATAGACCTCTGGTCAGGCTATCATCAGCTCAGAGCTCGAGACGAGGACGTGCAGAAGAAGACCTTCAGATGTCAGTATGGCCACTATGAGTTTTTGGTTATGCCATTCGGCGTAACCAATGCTCCAGAAGTTTTCATGGGCCTCATGAACAGAATCTTTCAGCCATACCTTGATCGATTTGTCGTGGTCTTAATCGACGACATTTTGATATACTCGACGACTGAGGATGAGCACACCTACCACTTGCGTGTTGTACTGGACACACTCCGAGAGCACTAGATTTATGGAAAGCACTCGAAGTGTCAGTTCTGGATACGTGAGGTCCACTTCTTGGGGCACGTCATCTCTGAGGCGGGAGTTGCAATGGATCCTGCGAAGATCGAGTCAGTGCTAGCTTGGGATCCACCCAGGAGCGTGACGAAGGTACGGAGTTTCTTGGGACTAGCTGGATACTACTAGAGATTCATGCCATACTTATCCAGAGTTGCGGTGCCACTCTCAGCTTTGACAATGAAGGGGAAACCCTTTGTGTGGTCAGACAGATGTCAGCAGAGCTTCTAGGAGCTGAGACAGAGATTGAAAAGCGCACCTATCTTGAGGTTGCCTGAGGAGGGAGTAGGGTACGTAGTCTACTGCGATGCATCAGAGACCGGACTTGGATGTATCCTGATGCATGAGTGGGCAGTGATCGCCTATGGATCATGTCAGTTGAGGCTGCATGAGCAGAACTATGCTACCCATGACCCGGAGTTAGCAGAAGTTGTCTTCGCTCTAAATACATGGCGACACTATCTGATGGGCGAGCACTTTACAGTCTTTTCTGACCATCAGAGTCTCAGATACATCTTCTCTCAGAAGGATCTGAGTCTGAGACAATGGAGATGGATCGAGTTCATCCAGGACTATGAATTTGAGATAGTCTATACTCCTGGGAATGGGAACGTGGTAGCCGATGCTCTCAGTAGGAGGACGGGCATTCAGCTACTTGAGGAGGCGACAGAGCAGCTAGCCGCTTTGTAGATATACTTCGTGGATAGAGATAGAGAAGCCTTCTTTCAGTCTCTCACATTCACTCCTCCACTATTACAGTGGGTTAGGGAGGCACAAGTGGGGACGCTGACTTTGAGATGCGGCGTGCACATATATCCTCAGGACAGGCACCTGATGACTTCTCCTTTGGAGCAGAGCACGGCATCCTTTTTAGAGGACGTACCTTGGTAGCAGTTGCTTTACGAGAGGAGGTGCTGAGAGAGTTTCACACTTCTTCATTGGCGGTACATCTTGGAGTGACGAAGATGTACCAGGACCTCAGACGATAGCACTGGTGGCCAGGCATGATGAAGGTTGTGGCAGAGTTCGTTTCCCGATGTCTCACCTGCCCGCAGGTGAAGGCAGAGCATCAGGTACCAGGAGGCTTGGTACAACCCTTGGAGGTCCCGTAGTGGAAGTGGGATGAGATATCTATAGACTTCATGATTGGACTTCCAGGCACTTCCAGAGGTCAGGACTCCATCTGGGTGATTGTCGACCGGCTCACCATGTCGGCTCACTTCTTACCCATCAGAGAGTAGGGCTCAGTGGAGAGCTTGGGGAGTCTATACGTTCAGTAGATTATACGGCTTCACGGTGTGCCATTATCTATCGTCTCCGATCGAGATGATCGCTTTACTTCCCAGCTTTGGAAGGGGTTGAAGGAGGCGTTCGAGACGCAGCTACGTCTGAGCACCGCCTTTCAACCTCAGACGAATGGTCAGACGGAGAAGACCATTCGGACTATTGAGAAAATTCTCCTCACATGTGTCCTCGACTTTGGTCGTAGCTGGGAGGACCACCTACCCTTGGTAGAGTTCACGTACAACAACAGCTACCAATCCACCATCGGGATGGTACCATACGAGGCGTTGTACGACCGACCATTCAGATCTCCTTTGTGGTGGAAAGACCCTGGGGAGTCAGCACTTGTGGGAACAGAGATGGTCCGGGCGAGGACAGAGAAGGTCCAGGTCATCCAGGAGAGGATGAGGACAGTTCAGAGCCGGCAGAAGTCTTATGCTGACAAGAGGCGGAGGCCACTAGAGTTCGAGGATGGTGACCACGTCTTCTTGCGTGTCTCACCTCGACGTGGATTAAGGAGATTTTTCAAGGTGCCAAGTTGTCTCCACGCTTCATCGGACCGTTCTAGGTCCTCAGCAGGATTGGAGAGGTGGATTATCTTCTGACTCTACCACCTCAGTTGCACCGGGTGCACGACGTCTTCCACGTATCTCAGCTGAGGAGATATGTGCACGACCTGATGCATATCATTGACCATGAGGAACTTGACATAGATGATGGGGCGACTTTTGCGGAGGTCCCAATGGAGATCGAGGATCAACAGGAGAAGGTCTTACGTGGATGGTCGATTCCTCTTGTGCACATCAGATGGCAGCACGAGAACCTCCAGGAGAGCCCTTGGGAGTGGGAGGCTCAGATGCGTGCTCAGTACCCACATTTGTTTACCTAGTTTAAGATGTATCTTTATGGGGACGTAAAGCCCTAAGATGGGAGTGATATAAAGACCTGTAAATTTCAAGGAATTTTTTTTCTTAATTTTCTTTGGAATTTTACAAGAACGTAGTTTCATACGGCACCTGATTCTGTGGCCCGGTGTTCCCGGAATCATTTTCCGAAGTTTGGCTCAGGTATGTTCAGTGAACGAACGAGCGGGTTTTTCTAACTTTTGAACCGGTGCTCGGAATCAAATTCTGAGAGCACCGATGAAATTTCAGCACCAGTATTTGCTTAGAAACTCCTCTTCCAGAGTTGTGTTTGCTCGGGTGTAGTTTTTAAATTCTTGGGGTTATGTTAAGAAATAAAATAAAGTGTGCGACAACTTTATTTTTATTTCACTTAAAGCCACTTGAAAGCCACTTAAAGCTGCTTATGCTGAGTTGATGCGGATAGGGTGCTATCCAAAAATATCCTACCCCCTTGGTAGGATATTTGTGAGGTGGGGCCCGAACGAGCCCCACCGTTTCTTTTCTGCTAAGTAACGCCCCCGCGAAAACCCGTCATTATGAAAGTCAACTGACGTGTTTTCTTAAATTATTAACGCATCAATTAATTGGGTGGTTAACTTCGTTAAATTAATTCTATGAATTAATTTAATCGTTTCTTAACCTGTTTACAATCAATTGGCGTAATAATAAAACAAGACCAACACACGACTTCTTAAGTTTTGTTCATTGAGAGGATTTGGCAGAAACCTCAAGTTGTTCATCCTCCTTCGCGAAGAACGCGAAAAACGTGAAGAATGCGAAGAACGCAAAGAACGCCGGCCTTCGACGAAGGGCGACAAAGAACGCCATGCCCTCGGAGATCGACGACGTGACGCCAAGTACCGCGACACCGAAGATTATTATTCCGCGACGTTCTTCCACGACGATCCAACCCCGCGACAACCTTCGATCGGCAACGACAAGGTAGGGGGTTGCGCTCCTTTTAAATTCCTTGTGGATTATAACAACAATATGGATTTAATTATTATAATTAAATATACATGTTCTTGAACCTCAGAATTCGTCGACGTGAAACCGTATTCTGTGACGACGCGACGCCCTTACGCGACGTGACGATTGCCTCCTTCCGCGACGATCAGTTCCACGAAGAATTCACGCTTGACGACTACGGCGAGGTAGGGGTTTGTTTGCGAAATAATTTATATTTCCGTGGATGTTCCTCCTAAAACAAAGAACCCGGATCAAGTGCAATCTTAATTTATTAAATTGAATCTTGTTACGTTTCCATATGAGAATTTATTCTTCCCGACTGTTATCACCTAACGCGGAGGGTGCGTGCCAAACAAACACGGCCCGACAACCCTCCGCAGTTCTTTGTTGATGTGCGGATTGGCGGGTGGTGACGAAACATGCCGCAGAGGTGATTCGTTGTTTCCGCAGTGATGTTCGGGACCCGGGAGAAGCTACAGCGCAGACGGAAATGAAATCGGACCACCGAAGCAACTCTGGTGGCCCGCGGAACCCACCGGCGGCCGGAGGCGGCGGCGCCCCGGCGCGCCGCCAGAAAGGGCCGTAGTGGCGGCGGAGGCCAGCGGACCCGCAGCCGCGCGGGTCCGGAACTCATGGGACGCGGCTTTTCCGTGTCCGTTGACTCAGCGCAGCCCCACACGGGGACGCGACACTTCATCCCGCGGGGGCCAGCGCCTCGCGGTTCCTCCGCTCGGCCGGCTCGGCCGAGCCGAGCCGGGCCAACCCCCCCGGGCCGGGTTGCGCCCAGGCAGGGCCGGGTCACGCCAACCAGGTCGGACCCGGACCAGGGTCGGGTCGACCCGGTTCGGGTCGACCCAGGGGGGTTGGGTCGGGTCGGTCCGGGCCCAGACCCCTCATCTCCGGACATTTTTGGTCTTTTGCTCATAGCATGAGCTACGGGCCTCCGAACGACGCGCCGTCAGCGGCGATAAAATCCTTGGATCGAGACGTTCGTTTCGGTATATCGCACTCAAGGTTTCAGAATACTTTGAGTTCGGCCGGGTTGGTTCGTACACGAAACCAACCGGTCCTTCGGAGCGGAAACGCTCATATCTTGAGCTTCAGACGTCTGTCTGACGTGCCGTCGACTTTGTTGTTTTCATCTAAGTGAGACGGATCATTTGATATACTCTTCCCGAGGTTTGGACATAGGTGGAGTATGGTCGGGTTGGTTTTGCCTTAAAAACCAACTGGGCCCCTAGGACGAAAAAGCCAATAACTCTCAGACCGGGTGTTCGATTGACGCGCCGTCTGCGACGTTGAGTTCATGTTGGTGATACGGAACTTTTGGATACATCAACTCTGGACTATGTGTTAGTTGATGTATCAGAATCTCGGGTCGTGGAGAGAACCCTCCCGAACGAGCTTGCTGTGTGCGGGAATCCTAGAGCTGGCTGCGACTACTATTGTGACAACAACGACTGTGCAGAGATCCTCAGTGGATTCGATGGCGATGACTACAGCACTCAGCGATCCTTTGTGGGCCAGTGCTACCGATCCTGTGTGGGTCAGCGCTTAGCGGTCCTGTGTGGGACAGCGCCTATAGGTCCTGTGTGGACCTGATCCTGTGTGGGTCTTTGCGGGGGTTAGTTACCTATCGATCCATTGTGGGTCAGATCCTTTGTGGGTCATTGCGGGGGTTATTACATATCGATCCTTTGTGGGTCCGACGACTTAGATGGATCAGTGATCATCTCTATCATCATTCGAAGAATTATACCTGTGTGAGCTGAAACCCTGTTTGCTTTCCTTTGTGGATTGTGTTGTGCTATCCTGTGTGGATTTACGTTTTTCATTCCTTTGTAGATTGTGTTGTGCTATCCTGTGTGGATTTACGTTTTTCTTTCCTTTGTGGACGGGGTTTTACATGAGCTCGGATGTTGGAGCCGAGCGAGAATTGATGACTTAGGTATATGTATGGGCATATACCTAAGCCGCATCAGATGTTACTTCGTGATTTGTATATTTCCTTTGTGGTTTATCGTTTGTGGATTCTGGGAGACCTTCAGGGGTATCGGGGTCTCTACTGAGTAGCTTATACTCACCCCTGCACGGGCTATGCCCGCACTACGTTGTGTTGGTTGCAGACGACAGACATCACTGATCGCGGTGGAGGATTGCGGAGCAGGACGGTACCTGGAGGTGGACCACTGGGCGGAGTGTACTCGGAGCGGACGGCTGGACCGAGGAGCTCTGGAGGCTATCTGTACTCACCCTTCAGGTGGGACTTCCAGAGGACGACTCGACGCTGCGGCTTTACTTTTAGTTTCTGTTTTTCCCCTTTCAGTTGTACTTTGCAGTTGAGCTTGTATTTCTGGCCCCCTTTACTTTTCCGCACTCACTGTTGTACCAACTTTTAATTAGTGTTTACTTTTTTTCGCTTTCTTACTCTGTGGTGCTTGTTTACTTTACAAAGGAAATGCCTTCCCTTTTTACCGGGATTTATGCCTTGGTGCTAGTCGCCAACCCCTGGCCTATGGAAGGCGGGCTTGGAGTAGTCATGGAATGGGCCCCAAGGACGGGTCGTGACAATTTTTCCACTAAATTGATAAAATAGTAAACTCTTGTCCACATTTCATTATCATGGTTTTATTTAAAGTTACAATATGGTGGAAAATAATTTCAAACAATGGATCAAATGAGTAGTTCTAAAATTAATTTATTAAACATGACATATAACTAATACACATTGAATGTATCTCCCTATCATACTCTTTTAATTATATCACAAATCATAGTCTCTTCAGTATCTTCTCTTTATTCTTCACAAATAAAAACATCTGAATCAAATATTCCTTCCTCTATTATATTTTGAATTATTTTATACACATTTTTATATTCTGTTTTTTCATAGATAAAGTTCAATTAAAACGTTTTAATGACCATATAAACTTCTTCTTCCCAAATAGTGAATAACACTGTTATTTGTTTTCAAAATAATCCAAATTTACACTAAACAATCCCATTAATAAATCTTCCCCTCTATCTTTGATAAACTAAAATAAAATATTTACCAAAGATTGTGGTATGTATGGATTATAGTATTGTAATTTGGATTGAGTTGGGCAATTAATGTCATATAAGTATTAATAAGATGGTATGATGTTTGGTTGGATCAATGAGTTACAAAGTGGTATTTTAAATTCAAATTCATTTATCATCTTAACACATCTCTCAACTCTAATAGTTTTAATTAATAATTAAAATAAGTACTAGATCACATTTCATGACTCAACAATCTCATAAAAATTATAATTATAAAAATATTTAAAAAGTTAGAAAGTAAAAATTGTACTTCTTATTATAAAATTTTTAACATTTCATTGTACATATACACATGGGTTTAATAGTTAATGTTTTTTCAAGAATTATAAATTTAAAATAAAGAAATAAAATCATATAATAAATCATGAAAGTCTGATAAATTCAAATCAATAAGTTTCTATAAGTGAATTTATAATTTAAATTAATTAAGGAATTCAATTTATCTCAATAAAGTAAACTAAAAACATATATTAAAATACAATTTCATTGAAATATACAAATTATTAGTGTTTTAATGAAAATAATAATTATATTCAATTAAAATAAGTATAATGATGAAAAATAAAGATGAGTGAAAGGAAATAATCATAAGACTCACTAGTATGTATCATTTTGAATATTGACCTAAAGTATGATATAATCCTATAAATTATATTTAGATTGATTTAATCTATCTTCATTAATAGTGAAATTTTGTTTTTAACTTATTCTCATTCCCTCTTAGAATTAAAGGTTATAAATTAGTGATAATAAATAAAACTATCTAAGGGGAATAGAACTTACCCAAATGAAACCAAATAATTGAATTTAAGAACAACACAATTAATCCAACCATGATTTTTTTACAAATTCGATTGATCATGAAAATATTTGGTATTATATTTATAAAACAATGAAATATAATTTTTTCCTTTTATTATCTTAAAATTAATTTAGTTTGAAAATTTCTCCCCACGCGTACATCCTTTATTCACATACTACACTGCATAATAGCCTAATAATCCCCATTTTCATATTCAAATTGATTATGGTATAATTTTTCATATATATAATGATAGAGAGATATTATTATAAGAACCTTGAATTCCATTTTTATTCCTATACTACATCATCCAATTTTTTATTATAATAATTTATAATTGTTTGGACTATATTTTCCATAATAATTTAGTATCTTAGTTAAAAACATTCTTGTAAATTATTTTTTGGATCAAGAGTTGTAAAAAAATTATTCTTTAATAAATATACCGTAAATAAATATTTTAAGATTCAATTAAAAAACTTATTCCTATGATAACTTCTTAAAATCCTAGATAATCCAAATTTATATAACACATGGGATCAAACAAACATAAACACCCCATGAGAATTATTTATCTTCATAGTAATAACTTAAACACACTTAGAAACACAATTTATAAGAAAAATATATGGGTATCCAAAATAATTTGTAAAAGGTCCCATATAATCTCTACCATATACATTAAAAAATCATTACTTAACAAAGCTTCCAAGAAATTTTAATTATACTAGAAATTTTCCCTATAAAATAACATTGAGATTATAAATGTCAAAACAAAAATAAGTCATTAAAAATAGTTATATTTTATAATCCTACAACCAAAATATTTCACTTTATTATCCATAAAAAATTTCCACTATGTGTAAGAGCATGATAAAATTGAATAGTTAATAGTTTCTCCCTATTTAGAACATGTTCTTAATAAATTGGCCACTTTAAATATATTATAGATATGGAGCATCAAATAAAAAATTCCTAGACAAACTATGATTTTTATTGGAATTTATTAAACCAGTGAGGTGTTTTTGATATAACAAAATAGTTAACAATATCCACATACCAAGGACCAATAATTTAAAATTCACAAAATTTCGTTCCTATAATAGTTACATTAATAAGATAATTTTTTTGGTTTAATTTATATAACATTAGAAATAATACTAATATGATTATCTACCAAATTTTCTTTCCCTCTTCTATTTTCAATCCCAACAGGATACTCCTAAAGAATTAAAACTCAAATAACAATCCTTGTTTTTTTCTTCATGTTCCTTCTGAATATATCTAATGGAAGTATGACCTATGGACTTGATAACTTTAAAACCTAATACGCATGACTTCAAAATTTATTAAATTCGATACAATAGATAAATTCTATTTCTATGTTATTATATAATTATACTTATAAGAATTCAATGTTATATAAACATATAATATTATATGAAAATTATGATAAAATCTCTAAGATAAGTTATATCCTAAAGAAAAACCATATGTATTAGTTATAATATGATATTGAATGTCTTTATGATGTGGTTTAATGATGGATGGAGCAATTAGATTCTTCTTTAACTCATAAAAGGATTTATCATACTACTCCTAAAAATAATGGAATGTTCTTTTTTTAATTACCTTAAATAATATAGATAAATCATACTAACATTTTCAATAAACAACATGTAAAGTCCAACATTTCCTAGAAATGATCCATCATATCATAGATTCTAAAAATAGATTTAGAACAATACTGTATCAAACACAAACTTATGGAATTGATTTTCCTTTTTAGAAATAGAATGGACAAGAACGATTACCCTATATACAATAAATGGTAAATATTATTAAAAAGGATAAGTTTCTTATCCGTATATTTTTGAAAAAATGATATACTAGAAAAAGTCCTTATAATAAGTTACATATGAAAAGAAATACACTTTAAAAACATTCATACACTCTTGTGAATAATCATATGAAAACTAATCATGAATCATTGAATAGTTCTAAGAGAATTAAACAATCTAAAAATCTTAATCTTATTTATAAAAAAGTTATAAATGGTAAGGTGAATTGATTTTATCATTATTCTAAGAGGCTATATGAATTTTAAAATAACTAAAATACCCAAGTAAAAAATATTAAGGAGACATTTATACTAATATCTTTATAATTTATTCAATAAAATTCAATGATAAATAACCTTTCGAGTCACTTGGTTCAATTTACTATAGTAAATATAGACTCTTAATTTGTTATAAACCCTGGTTGGAGGTAACTCTTGAAGTTTATTTTTTAACATTATAAATACTATCTCTGTAAGAATAAATCTATATTCTACTACGCTATTTCATATTTAGGATATAAAATATTATTTTCTAAGCTTGATATATGGATACTAATTTTTTAACATCCTCTATAAGAGCAATTTTCAATAAATTTTTTCTCTATTAAGTTGGTTTAACATTTTCATCTAAAAAAATATGCAAATAGATAAAATAATTCAACAAAGATATGATAAAGTCCAATATAAGGCCTAATTATTATATATATATAATAAAAAATATTGGATTCTGGATCAAAAGAAATATTTGGGTTAATAATTATATATAGTTTCATATCATTTTCCAAAAAATAAAATTACAAAATTTTTATGCAATGGTTTTAATTATAAACACTATGATACATGGAAGAAATTTTTTACCTATACTGAACACATATTAATCAATAATTCCTTTAAAATGTTTTGAATTTCAATATGAAAAATCTTAAATTAAGTTATTAGATTATAATGTTCTTGTGTCATGTTCAAAAACATTCAATATAATTTTGAAAATAATTCATAAATGAATTATAATTATTATTATTTTTAAAACTGAACTATCATTACTAAAATTTGAATTATAATCATGAATAAATGTATTATTTGATAAAAAATGGACAAATTTATAATAATTTAGAGAAGGTTTACTATATTTATAGTCAAGATAAATTTTGGTAAGAAATATATCATATTATCATGGTTAAATGAATAATCATCAACTAGATATCTCTTTACCTTAAATATGTTGAAGTGAACTAATTAATCACCAAATTCCATTAAAAAATATCCATATTGAATATTAATTTTTTTAGTCCATAAAAATGGTCTTTTTAAAATTATTGGTGTGTGACTATGCATAATATAATATTATATAACTATAAAACAATATTTAGCTGAAAACATGTTTTTTTTACTTTATAAGTACATATGTAATGATTCCAATAGGTTAGGCGGTGCTCCTATTAGCTTTTCAGATAATAATTCCAAATGATTAAAATTATAAAACATCTAAATTAGAGTACACTAATTAAGGAATTACCTTTATAGATTCACCAAAATTTGAAACAATATTAATGAATTGGGGCTCTCCAATAGTTCATGGTGTTATAAATGTCCTTGGGTTATTGCACTAGGTATGTAAGGTAGGTTGAGTAAGTCTATAAACGTTTCCCCCTAATTGATTATTTTATATCCCTTATTCTTCCTCTTATTAGTCTTTATCTTCTTTATTAATTTTCCATAATTATGAATATTTTTAATCACATCAAGAAATGGAATGTTAACTCTAAATTTTCTAAAAGTATGTTAAATCTATTTATTATTTATATTTTATTATATTTCAGAGACCTTAGTTCCCTCCATGGAAATAACAATAGAACACAAATGTTATAGGGATTATATTAAAATGATTTATTTCCATTCCATTTATTAATATTATTCTTTTACCTTTTGGAATTTATCACTTATGGTGAATTATTATTCAAAATATTTTTCTTATTTATTACTAAACTTATTGATTGTAGGCATTTCTCACATAATATTGATCCATGTTATGTGACCTCTAGAGTTTTTTATTTCTATACCACTAATCATTTTTATAACACTCTAATTACCTCTATATCTATGAGTAAATACTATCAATGTGAAGATTTCTATTAATATTTGGGGTTTCAACCCCTTTATGTCAGTACCCATCTACCCTATTTGTATTATTATGTTTTTCAATGGAATTTAATTTTTATTAAACATTCATTTAAATTTTTTTTCATGATTTGGTGGTAGTTATTGAAGAAACTATATGGTTTTTTATTATTTTGATTCAAGTTATAATCTTTTTGTTGATTACTAGTTTTACATAAGAGAAATAGATTAAACTATTAGCATTTTATAAATTTAAACGTTGAATTTTTTTTAATCTTCTTAACATGAAATATATTTTGTGTCTAATTGGTTTTATTTGTGATTTGATGGTTGAATATATCTCCCTAATTACAATCCAACATAACAATCAGGTAAATCTTTAATTTTTGGACATTGGTTAATGAAAATGGTTATTTGTAGAATATATTCCATATTGAAGGAAAGTTTCATTGATATGATCATGTTAATATTTTAGTTTTGAATTTTCCAATACCATTGTCCAAACCACATTATTCAAATCTCTTAAAAAGATCATTATCAAATTTGTATCATTATTTTATGTTGATACCTCTTGAATTATATTTAAATTAATCAACACTCTATTATCAGAATTCCGGTCATTTTTTACAGTATTGGATATGAGGATAAAAATTGCATGAAGTTGTTTATCTATAAGGGTTTCTCCAACTATTTTTTTCATACTCTTTTCCATTAAATCAATATTTTATAAAAATATTGATCAATATTTGTTTTCTAATTTTGTAATGGGATAACTAGAACATAATCTCTTGAATCTCTCCCAATAATCTTGCAATGTCTCTCCGTAGTATTTTTATAATCCTGAATATATATTTTATAATGGTTACGGTTCATAAGTCATGAAATATTTTTTCCAGGAAAATATTCTTCAAATAAGTCTAATTTCATATAGAAGTAGTCAACGGATAATACTACCATTCCTTAGCTAATCCATCTGATAAAAATGCTAATTTTCTCATTTTTGTTTGATCTTGTACAAATTTATATAGTTTCATTGTAGTATATACAATATAAAACTATTTAATATGTGTATTGGTGTTTTCATTTAGAGAAACTTGAATTTTATAATGATTTTTTTATTAATATGAAACAATATAAAATCATTATAACCTATTTGGATAATCTAAGCATTATAGTTGATGATCAAAATTTTTTGTGGATTAATGTTTAGATTATTTTTTCAACTATTTTTTCTATATATTTCTCACACTCTATCGTAGGTGAATTTCGTTATTGAATATTTTTAGAAGATAGTCCATGATAATTTTATAATGATTCATTATTAATAAATTAAATAGTTTCTTTACCATTTTTCATAATAATATTACACCTTTGATAAAATATTTGTGAGAATATTCATACATACAATTCCTTAAAATCAACTAGAATGAACTAATAATACTAAAATAAAAAATAAAATCAATTACGAAAACAAGATAAACATATCATAAATGGTTTAAAATTATAAAATATCCTACCAAAAAGACATTAAATAATAGTTTCAACATTTTAATGTAGTAAAACAGTGACCAATTCTATCCCTTGAGGATATTATTTTATTTTTGAATATCGTCACTTTTTCTAAAAAAATTTAGAACATAAAAATCAAAACAACATGGAATAAAATATTTGATTGAATTAATAACACAATTAAAATAAGGAATGAATCAATTATAAAATTAAAATAATTAAATGAAACTTAATAATTGAAGTAATAGTTTATCCAATGTTGATCCTCATGTTTTCTCCTAAATCTATAATTGAAATAATTTTACTATTAATTTACTCAGTGAATGGGATCCATAAATTCCTAATATTTATATTTTATAAAGGTTGATAAACATTAAACCATGATTTATATGAAGGTTTTTTTAATGTGAGTTGATCTACTGATCTTGCAATCACTAATAGTCCAAGTATAAAATTAAGTATCCCTAATCTTTATCAACACTTAACTGAGTGATGAATTCTTGAACGATGAAATTTAAGATCAATTTCACTCACATGATTATGATTGAAATTAGCTTTAATAAATAAGTAGTTACATTATATTTTATATGAACCATATTAATAAAATGGAATAAAATGTTTAATAATGTTAGAATAAATGATTCATTCAAGAAAAAGGATGAAATTCACATGTTCTTTTAAGTGAATGAATTCATTTATTTGAATGAAATAAAAAATATGTAAAGTATACAGACTTAAGAGAATAAAAAAATCACTATATAAAATCAATTACTATATAAGGAGACATATATCACCATAATTTCATTGAGAGATATATTTTATAATTATGTTTATATAGAATCCCTCTAAAATATATTCTTCTAGGACTCATTTATTTTTTATTGGGATTATAAGAATATTCTATAAACTTTATCTATCATCATTTGATATCTCTTTACTTGGAAAATTTTTTTTGTAAGATTTTATACTTCATCTCATCTTCACTTGATTCACATACTCCATTAAAACCACAATAATTTAATATACATTAAATGTATTTCAGTGTTCCTTTTTTCAATTCCACATGTCACGATTATTATTAATATAATACATTTGATAAGATAGATCAAGAATGAAATTGATTTATCTGTCATGATTATCTTGGGGAAATTAAACCATATCTATGGCTCTTAATATGTTTTCAATTCAATAATAATAATTATATTAAAGTATCCATGAAGAAAACATGATTATAGAGGTATGGAGTAATGAAGGCTGAGATAATCTATACATAAAATATTATCACACATAGGGGGAGGGATACCATGCTAGAAAAAATCTAACGAGGCTTTTTTAGAGTATTGTTTAAATATATGATGTCTGCAATTTTGTTCCCTTCATGCTAGGTCTGCATCATGCATGCTTCATTAATGTGCCTCTTACACCAAATTATTTAGTAGATTATGGACCCTGGAATTTAAATATTATTTCAATGAATTTTTTGAATAATGTAGGAGTGTATTTAAATTGTGGACTGTGGGATATTGGGGAACAAGAAATCCTCAAGATAATTAAGAAATTCCCGGACCTCAGTAAGAGGAGATTCACCATGTACATATAATCTACTAAAGGTTATGACCACTAAAACTTTGGAGTCATGAACCACACCCCCAACATATATAAGGATGAGATTGTAGGATCCATCAATGTTGAGATTGACCCCATTTTTTTAAACATTCCACTAAACCCGTCTATCATGGGACGGTATTCTATTCCCAAATGGAATGACATTTACAACTCACACCACCTTCATCATGGAATGAAAATTATCCCATTGTTTCAATAGATCAACCATTTACACTACAAGACATATATAATGAATCTTGATGGATAAATATTAGATGATTATGCTTTCAATGTGAGATCTATTTCTAGTTTTCCAAATACACCAATAACTAGTGGGTAGTAAAATAACCCCCACCTTCCTCTTAAGAGATTTTTTCTTGAATCCATGAAACTAGTCCTGAACAAAATTGTACATGTTTACCACTTGAGTTCTAATCCCATTGAAATCACAAATCCCTTTCCACATAGGAAATTCCTACTCCCATCCCAAAAAACATGACCAATTTATTAATCCTTGGAGTTTTGAAAACAAATAATTTTTTATAAAATTTTAACTCCCCTACTTTTGATCAGACCATCTATTGAGATTGCATATATCTAGATACACAAAATAAGAAATTTTTATTTATCTAGTATTTGTTTTCATTAGAGTGTATCCCCCCATTCATCTTTCTTATGGATATCTAGGAGGGAGTTTTGGTTTGATTTGTTCTTTAATGGACCTGAAAAATATCCTTTTAATATGAGTATGTCATTATTAGTAGTAAGTTGGATGGAATTAAAGGTTTAATATTTATAAAGATCTTTGATGGCCTCAGGGAATGTCTTGTTCATTAAATCATAAGAAAATGTGATTTAGGGGTAGGACATCCCACGAATCCCAGGTGAACATCCACCCAGTTATGCTTATAGAAGGTGATATTTCATATTCTAATAATCTACTATGTTTTCCACTGAATCAATGGTATGTGACCCCACAACATCAACCATAAATTGGAAATAATACTCTTTGGAGACTATTAGTCTTATCCATACTTCCCCAGAAAAAATATTACTTCTAGGTGTTACCCTTACACGAACTAGAACACCAACTTGTCTTGAGTAATTTCATGGTTCCCACAACACTATGAGGATTTATTCCTCCCACCTCCATTAGTTTGTCCATACTACTCCAACATGACTAATTTATCCTTTCGTTCTATTATGTATCTCAAAATATCGATGTAAAAATAGTCTAGATATGTTTTACCACATTCTTTGACACCCTAATCATGGAAATAACATGCATTTGAATTGAAGTGAGGACTTAATAAACAAGGGTGATCTAATCCTGGAATATATGAATCAATTCATCTCATTAGTGACATGAAAAGAATGTTTTTAACTATTCTCTCATAATAATTATTACACAACCTACCCAAAAATATAAGAGATCCTAATTACTCCATCAACTGATAACTTCCATTTATACCTAGTAGAAACTTAATTATTTTAAACTATCTAACAAAAAATGAATTAGTAATATATAAAAATTCTTTCCTCACAATTGATATAATGGAAATACCATCTACAATATTCTTCTATGATTTAATTTATTCCATGAATTGATCTATGACAACCATTTCTAAATATAATAACTTATTCTATTAAGAGGAGGTGGGAGATACCATTAATGTGACTTTTCCTGGAAATGGAGTGGATGATACCCCTATAAATTTCATTTTTCAAGAGAAATCTTATATATACCTGGGATAAAATAAAAATACTAGGCAATGGAGGGTACCCTTTTCTTAAACCATTAATAGACTTAAATAGTACCAAAATATTGACCATGAATTCAACAAAAAATTTGGGGAGATAAAATATTTTAAGAATAAATCTATAACCCAAGCCAAAAATTCCATGCTGGACATCACCTTAAGAATAAAGGCCCACTGATGTCTATCAAATTAATTGTCCAAGTAGATTTTAATTTCCATATTAAATCTATTAATCTTTTTATTAATATACATGTTTATTTATTATTCTAAGAATATGGTAGCTGAGGTACCTCCCTTTTACAATGACATAATGCTCCGTGGATATCCAATCATGGAGATGTTTAGAGAACCTCATATTCAAAACACTTGAACATTTTTTATGAATCATTATACATACTAATAGGTTTAAAATGATTAAGATAAAATGGGTATTTAATGTTTGGAATTAGAATCATTGTAGTACCACATTCCACCTAAGGTAGGCATCCCATTTAAATATTCATGAATATAATCCATGATCTATCCCTTAAAAAGGTCCCATAGGGCCACGTAAAAGGAGATCCAGAAGCCTTATGGACTCGGGGGTATCCCAAGTTTGAGAAAACTCATCGCTTCCCAAATATCTATATCATTCGAAATACTCTAAAAATATTATTTAGTGGAGTCTGAAACCAGTCAAGAAATAGAGCAAAAAAAAAATTTCCCATGTGATTATCCTTTTGGAATGAGAGGGATATCACTAGACATATGTGATTTAAAATAACCGCATGCCGAAATCCTAGCCACCATAGGTTCATTGGTATAATTTTTTCATCCAAGAATATTTTGGCATGAAACCCCTTTTCATCACATTCAAACTAGTCTAAAAAATATACAGCCCTATCTCTTACCATCAACCTTCTTTTCATATAATTGTCATGATAAATTATCTCTTTTTCAAGTAACATTTCAAATAACTTATTTTCTTACAAAATATATCATTATATATATCATCATTACAACTATACATTAATATATGTTCAACTTGTTCGATGTATTTTTTAATTATATAGATTGAGAATTAATGAAGGTTGTTAGTTGATCTTAGCCAAGAGGCTCTCCCTAAATATACTTAATTTTTTGTGAATGTATACCCATGAACGTTTTCTGATGGGTTTTCACTAGGACTCAGACACTACTGTGTAATATCCTAGATCCGAGGACCACCATCCAAACAAGAAGAAGCCACCCGTGATCACATGATTGGTTGAAAGGATAACAAGAATTAATTGGTGATTCAAGAAAAATAAAAAAATGTGTATGAATCTAATGCCAAGTAAGGAATATATGTCCTGAAGGTTGGTGATAACATGATCAATACAACACCAGGTATGCAATTTTATAATTTGATTATTGAACTAGTATATTTTTTCACTAGAAAAAACCATTTACATGAGAACTATCTAAGATGAAAATGAGTATAAATCATGTGTATCCTTCCATGGATAGACCCATCTTCCCTCTTTATCTTAAACCTCAATGAATATATTGAAATCAACTCCCATAAACCATTCCAAGTTCCCTGAGTTTAATGATTCAAGCTCCCACCATAATTTCTCTCTAATGTTGGAATTACACTTAGCTTACAAAAAAGGATAAGAGTTAGATGGAATTATCAGAACTAACCTTTATGATGCCGTTTTTCTTAGATACTTCGACCCTATCTACTAATATAGTGTTTTTCTAGATGATACATGTATGAAAATTAAAGGTTTCACCTTGCATGAGGTTACCAATTACCATCCTTAGGAGGTAAAAATTAGCAATCTTAGATAGATATTTTCTGGGTTCCGGACTCATGATTAGAGATTCCAGATTTATACATAATTAATTAATTAATATGTCTATTTTTACCTAGGTTCCTAGAACAAATAAAATCTATATAATTCAAGATGTCATTAGAAAAATATGGTTCCTTGATTTGGTCGTAAGCCTCACATGCCCCTTAACGTTTAGAGAATAATTAATCACATAGCTGGCATGAGATATGGTACACATACCATTAGATAGATAAGGGAGATGAATTTCTCCTAAGTCATGTAATCCTATGAATGAAATAATAAATTGGGGGAGCCTAACTGAGACTAGTCATCCTGTATATGTGACAATATACTGTAGAGTTTCAAAGTGGGGATTTGAGATCTTTGGGATGGTGCAGGGACATGAGGGATGAGAGAACTAGAGGGATAACAGATGATGGTGAAAACCTTTCATCGGTCTTGTGACATACCATATTTAGTTTACCAAACCAAAACTTGTCCATAATGTGGAATGGTAGATAATCATAGCATATATAGAACCAAATCTAGATAAAAATTTACCTTACATTAAAAAGGACCACAAGAATTATTTTTTGGATCCTTTTTTATAGTATTATCAAAAGAAAGAGGGGAATAAGGATTGAAATCATAACCAGCCCCTAAAAGTTCCTAAATTGATTTGGTCAGAATGAAAATACCATCACTCACCAACCATGAGTTCAAACCATTATCTAAGGGGATTGACATATGATATCCTATTAAAACAGAACAAAGAAATATATAAACTATCAACTAATGGTTTTGGAGGTGAAATGAAGAGTAGAAAATTTGATACAAGAAATTGAATCGGTTCTACTGCCAATTTATCGATCCCTCAACCTATAGAAGAAGAAGCACAAGAGGTGGTTGAGAAAATCCATTTCAATGTAGATCTGAGCAACCAAAGATTCTTGAAGATGATAGTTCTGATCATTCATTCATATGAAACCACCTAGAGTGTCTTCAATAACTCTCAAGAGGAGGATATTGTGGAAATGAATGGGAATACTGATGAGGTTGATAATGACATCCATTTTCCTCATGTCTGAGGCCTTGTTTTTTTATAATAAATCATGTAATCACAGTGGCTCCCCTTCTACAAAAATCTTTAATAACGACATCCTATATAGTTTTTTGAGATATTAGAAACATTTTATGATTTATATTAACTTATTTATTGTCTAGTAGTGACTTATTGATGTTTTTAGATGCTATATATAATTACTTTCATTAACCTGAATTTATAATCATCATTTATTTCACCTACCCAAACATGAAAAATTATATAAGATCTCCTAAAAAAAATTAAAAATATTTTTAATTAATTTTATTATAAAAATAATTAATTATTCTATTCTATATTTAAGATAAAATTTTAAAAATAATTTCAAAATCACTAAAACATACCATAAATTTAAAAACAATGAAAAATACACAATATTTACAAATATAATATAATAAAATAAATTAAAATTATATAAAAATATATAAAATATTTTTTCATTTATTAGAGGTCATTGGTGAAGACTAGGGTTTTTCATAAGAAAGGACAATACAGCTTGAAATTAAATAGAGCTAGGAAGATAAGGCCATTGATTATTATGTTAGTTAAATCATCAGTATGTGGACATTTATTTACAATTCATGGGAGTGATTAGCTCACATCTATTAGTTATGAGAAGTGATTTTTATTATTATTGAAATGGTATAGGACATTGGTAGTTTATGTGTCTTATATATCAGGTAGGTCCACATGGTCCAATATGTTGTGATATTGTGAAAGATCTACCTTATTATCCACAATAGCCCCTAACTTTTTTATAAATGTCTCAATTAGTGAACTTATGGAACATCAATGAGGGATATTTATGGTATATTCCAAGAAAATAATATTTATAATTTTTAAGGATAGAAAAATATTCATAGGTGAGGAAGAGGTATGAAGAGAGGGTAATGTGGTATAAGATATATCCACGAGAAGATGCATGTAGTGAATGTTGATGATTTTGGGTGACCTAACTTAGCACGATCTATGATATATATATTTTCAAATAATACCTCAATTTTATATTAATTTGGTGCGTTTTTTAATTATTTCACCTGGATTAATAAAAGCACTATTATTATCTATAAAGAGGCTTTTATATCCTCTCAATCTATCTACTTTAGTGGAGGATTTTATAGGGTTAATTGAAGTTTTTTATTGGTATGAGATAGTAATAAAATGATTTTATATAATTTGTGACCAATTTTTTTCATGTGAAACTATATGATCTAATACTTTGCATGAATTGGTTTCATTATTTGTATGATTGTATTTTTTTCTAAAGAGGGTAATTTATTGCAAGGCGGATAGAGGTTTCATGGTATTTATTGGGAAACAATATCAATGGAATGTGTTTAAATGTATTCAGCTTCAAAGAATTACATATCAACTTTTGATTTAAATGATTTTTGTGATACATGTAAAGGTGGAGGAGTTTCTAAGAGTGTTCTAAAATTTTATTAAAAAATTTACTAAGAAATTATGGGTTCTACACATTTCCAATAGATATTGTTCTATATAGAGTTGTATCCAAATATATCACCTATTAAATTCTTTCATAAAAAGGATCTTACTAAACTATGTGAGTTATAGATCTAGATTGATGAAAAATTATTGAGGGGTTTTATATACCCTAGTGCATCTATTTAAAGTACCTTATATTTATTTTTTAAGATAAAATATGAATGTTTTAAATTATAAATTGACAACTAGTAGTTAAATAATGTATCAATGAAGAACATATACTCATTGTGGAGGATTTATGACATGTTTAATCAGTTAAAAAATCAAGTTATTTCTTAATGATATAAATATAGTAATATTATCAACATATGTGAGTGAAGGATGTGGATATTTAGAAGACAAATTTTAGTGTCACTATGGACATTTTGATTTCATAATGATGCCTTTTGGAGTTACTAAAGCACCAATGGTGTTCATGGGGTTAATTCATTAGGTGTTATACTATTATATCGATCATTTTTATGGTGTTCATTAATAAAATGTTTGTTTACTTTTGTTACATGAAGAAGATGATGAATATTTATGGTTCAATTTATATCTACATCATCAACAATATATTAATGAAAATTTTTCACTATGTACGTTCTATGTTTAAGGGTTTCATAGTATTGGATATGTTTTTTCTCAATGGAGAGTGGTTCTGGATCCTTATAAGTCTACAGATATTATTTCTTAAAATGTTCTAAAGAATATTTCTACGTTGTTTAGAATTCCCAGGTTAGTTGAGTGTTCTTCATGGTTTGATTGCAATTTCTCCTAGATTGAAACACCTTTATCATCTCTAACAAAAAAGTTTCAATATCTTATTTAGAGCCTATAATTTTAGTAAATATTTTTATCATTAAAAGATAAATTGAATAGCTCACTTATACATTACATACTCTAGGAAATAATCATTTTTAATATTTATTATGATATTTCACATTAAGTATTATAGTACATGTCCATGTAGGATAAATTTTATATATCATATGGGGTTGGGAAATTAAATATCCATGAAATTAATTATACTCTTAATGATAGAGAGTTGATATTTTTATTTTTAATTTTCAGTTTTAGAGACTTTACTATATTGCATGATTCTTTATATTCTTTACTGTCCATGAGATATTGCACTATATATTATCATAGAGTGATTTGAATATTTTTCCTTTGAAATGGATGGAGTTTTACTAGGATTATGATTTTGAAATTTATGATACTATAGGTAAAGGTAATGTAGAAACTAATTCATTAAGCATGAATACTTAAATCAGTTCTACATGGGATATACATAATGAATGAATGATAGTGGAGTAGTTGGTATATTTTCATATTTCCTTAGAAAATGATAGCGATTGAGGTTTCTTATAACAAATGATGGACCATTATTTCATATTCTATAATCTGGAGAAGTATAATTTGGGATATCTTGATGTGAAAGTGTATAGATATCTGGATGTCATCCTAATGGTTGGAGTGAGGATGAGAAATGTATATTATTATTTAATGTAAAATTTTGTGTTTCTAAGGATATAAAGTATTTAGTTTTGTATAAGATTCACTGTCCACCTTTAATTTTACCTGAATGTATTGGTAAGATATATTATTATTTGAAGAAAAATGTTAGTGGAATTAAATGAAATATTTTTTGGTGTAACTTTTATGTACATATCCAATATGGAAGTAAGTTAAAGTTAATCATAAAATTTTTGTAATTTTGTTGCATACATTGAATGTTATAAAGTTTAAGTGGGGAGTTTTCTTCATATATTTTATTATAGAAATACTATGTTCTTTTAGAATACATGATTTAATTTCAGTCATTGTAAATTGGTTCATGAAATAATCTCATTTCTTATTGATATAGGACTTCATCATGCTGGGTTATTTTGAATAACTTTAAATAGAGGAAGTATTGAAAATACATTGAGTGTTAGGGATGATTATTTTAGACAACGATCCTTTATTTACATCATATATATAAAGGGAATTATAATATTCCTTCAGTATCTAGTTATTCCTTATCATTTCATTCCACCTCTAAACTAATTGTTTAACAAAGATAAGAAGTCATACATTATAGGATATGTTGAAGGAATTTATTATATATTATGGGGGATCATGGGCTCCATTGGTAGAGATTTGTTATACTAATTCCTATCATTCATTTATTGGAAGGAAACCATTTAAGGTGTTCTATATAAAACCATAAGGATTACCCTTGTGTGGCGTTGATGTTGGTGAGATAAAGATTATATTATTGTATCTGGTGAAGGATACAAAAAACAAATTTTATATGGTTTAATATTGAATGAAAATAGTACAAATTAAGTTACAATCTTATTCTAAAAAAATAATAAAACTACTATAGTTTTATATTTTTAACTTTATGTTTTTGAAAGTTTCACCCACACATGTACAATGCATATTTGATGGTGGTAATAATCCTTCCTAGAAGATAATCATATATTTTAAAGTCTAAAATTATATGGGGTAGGTATTATATTGGTTGATACTTCTATATTGGATAGATTGAATTCATAATGTTTCCCATGTATCACATATTCAATGGAATCTTCACTGGGATTCCAATTTGATTGATTAAGGAGAGATCGATAATGGGGAGGATGTTATATTTCTCGAATGACTAGTGGAAATTCAAGATATTTGAGAGTAAGTGTTTCCTAGATGGGTAATTACCTTAGAGTGTGTTATATGGATTGATTTTGTATTAGAAAAATATATATGGAAATAATATTTATATATAATATCCCAATTATCAAAGTTATTTTAAACATTATTTTATATATTCTAAAAAAAATATATGATTAAAAATTAAAATATGGTATTTATTTTTGAGGATGAAGAACCATAGAGAGGTATTTAATGTCATATTCTTTATTTTGTAGGGACTTATTAATTTAAATGTAATATGTTATTTATTTTCACGGATGAGGTTTTTTGGGTGGTATCTAATATAAAGTCCCGACATATATATTTATAGACTTTGTGATTTTTAATGTTTGTTTCAAAGACCATTGTAATTAAAAGTGTGAAATAGTGAATTATATATTATCAAAATTAATTTTTATTTCATCATTGGATCTAAAATGGGGTGTTTACATTGGGGTGTCAGTTTGGTAAGAATATGAATTGTTGATAGAAGATGAAGAAGTTTTCATCAGGTCACATGGTTAGCCACACTGTTAGAAAAATAATGAATTTTTATCATGAATTATAGTTCTTGAGGTGGTAAAGAATAAATTATTATATTTATAGTTAGAAGAATTGTTTATTTAACCTGTACATTCTATGTTTTAGGGTAGTATATAATTCATGAAAAGCTACATGGTTAGGTAGAATATGTTGAATAACCTTATAATTGAAAAAAAGTTTCATAATGTGACATTTTAACTCCTAAAACCCCCATGTGACACTTAAAACCTACTCAAAATACCCCCTTTTACATTTTTGGCATCCTTTGAATGATTATTGTTACAATTATTAAAGGATTGGAATGTTTTTTATGTTTAAGGATTAGATCATCTCTAGATTGACAGAAAAATCCCTAAATCTATTTATCATTTACCTTTTTTTATCTCTTAGAAATATATATTCTAGTAAATTAATATATGATGATGAGATTATAAAAATTTATTATTAGGATTTATTTTTTATTTTATAAGAATATCTTTCAATTTTTATTGTATGAATATAGAAATATAGGGTTAGGAATCTTAATTTTGACAGGTTGAATATTGAATAGTTGATCAGGGTAGGAGATTATCACTTATCTTTTATTTATATTTTTAGTGAATATATATATTTTGGAAAATTTTGTGATGGGAAAAGAAATGGTAAAAATTTAATTAATATTTAATATAACATAGTTTAAAAGGTATATATATAGTGAAAATTTAATTTTTATGGAATGTTGGATTGTTTGAGAAGTTGACAATTGTGGTCATTTATAAAGTGAAAGTTATCTTGCTCTAATAATGTCAATTAGAGGATAAAAAATATTTTGGTTGATATAATAGTAAACTAATGTAAATTTACTACTTATTGTGAATATTTATAATGTGTTTTCATGTGAAATTGTTTATCTCCCTGAAATTATATAAAATGAACATTATATTCAATAGCACTTGCGAAACCCAACACCAAGATTAGAAGAAAATATAACTCCCTACGAAATTAAGATATATTCAATTTTAAATAATTTTATCATCTTTAATATATTTCATTACATACAACATTGAGTATTTCTTACTTTAAACACAACATTGAGTTTAACTTGAGTTACATGCGACACCATGTTTGAACAAAACATGACATATTATTAAAATATTATTTTTTAATGAGATAGTTATCACATATACATTATAATTTCAAGTATTAACAGGATTAAATAAATTATGAATATGTATACATAAATAATTTTCATTATTAAATTATTTATTAGAAATAAAATAAGATCAATTTAAAATAAAAAATAAATACTTTCTGAAAAAATTGTATTTTTATACAAAGACAGTTTAATCACACATTGTGAACTAAATTTAAAATTAATTTTTGAAAATTTTATATATTTTTTAAAAAATTAATTTAATTTTTAACTAAAATACCAAATTTAGGTTAGGGTAAATATTTTGGATTTTTTTGGAAAATTTTAAATTTTATGATGAATAGAGAAAAATATAGAAATTTAATTGAAAACAATCTATTTTTATAAATATTTATTTAACGTAAATTAAATTTTAATTTGGTATTAATGAAATATTATTTCAATTATATATAATGTAATCAAATTTAGGTCATCGCAATAATTTTAATTATTAATTTTGAAATAAAAACATTGTAAACTGCTGAAAATTTTATCTTAAAAAACTCATGTTTTTGTCATGTATACAAGAATAATATTAAAATTAAAATTTTCCAATTATATGAATTGAATTTTGAAAAATTGATTCCACATTCTGAATCTGAATAATTTATAACATTAAAAAATTAATCGTATTATTTAACCAATCTAAATAGTGAAAGTTGTAAAAATCAATTACCAGTGGTAAAGAAAAAATGAATTTAACGTAGGGTTAAACAAAGAAGATAAGGGTTAAAAATGAACTAATGAATTTTCAAACACCCATTAGTGGGACATATTTCTACCTTATCTATTATAGGTTTTATAATTTACCATTTCTACATTGTTTTACATTATAAAAATACGGGTATGATTGAATATTTTCCAAAAATTACATGTATACTACTCACCTCACGTATAAAGGGCCACCCCTATTATCACTTTTTCACACCTTCAAACCACTTTATATTAGCCAATCCCTTAAAAAATCACATAAAAAATTCCATAATCTCATCATTGAAGCCCATTTTAGGGTGGAAAGCCATCCTAGGAAGGTTTTAATGTAAATCTATGGAGGATACCCGAAGAAGAGGAAGTTAAAGAACATTCAATCAAAATAAGGTGTGAGGTAAGGGATTTCTCACCTAACTATTACATATGAGAGAAATATTCCATATTCAACACTTCATTTTTGTGTTTTTTATTCCTTGGTCCAAAACAAACAAATCACAATTATTATCAAAAGAAATTTTACATGAGTCTAGAATATGAGATCATATTACAATCTTTTTCATGTAATGAAATAAGATAAATGGGGAGGTCTTCGAACCAGGTGATATCTTGATTTAATACCATGTTGTCTAGGCCATCTACAACCATTTTTGTTTCTCAATAAACATGTGTTATGATATAGTTTAGATTCATAAGTGAATGAGTGCATTCCATCCATCGGGTAGTAATCAGCCAAGCAAAATGTGTTATACAATTCCAAATTTCTTGCATGATGGTCGTCGAGTCCCATCGAATCTAGAATTTACTCTAACCAAAGTGATTGGTGAAGTCAATTTCATTTATTAAACTCAGCAGCATTGCATCAAAGGAGGTGGAAATGCCACATCTACCGATGAAACATCCAAGGATGTGATTGAGGTGATTCTTGAGGACAGTACCACATCCCGAAGGGCCTTGATTTCCTTTGTGGGCACCATAAATATTAATTTTGATCCATCCAAGAAGTGGATCCCTCTAGAATAACTTCATGGTACGATAATATTGGCAGAAATTTCCATTAATCCATAGACATCACATGATTCCAAATCATGCACAGTGTTGTGGATGTGTCCCTTTTGCATCAAATCAACTTCATGTATAGAAATAAGGATCTGTATCCGATCTGCATTTTGATTCAATGAGCAATTGTTATGAATAATCACATTCTGATCATACAAAATCACATGGTGGAGCTCAGAAACTAAATCTAGGAAAAGGTTTGGGATTTTCTGAGAGCTTTCCATTTCTGCACATTTCTTTAGTTGATTTTTGAAGGAGTCAAGAATCGACCATCAAAAGTAAAAATAACCAGAATATAGTTCCAATTAGAAGAAGCATTAGCACACAAAAGAAATAGGTAGTTAGAATCTTCTTTCTCCTGATTACAAATTTTTCACTTAGGGAAGAGATGAATTCCAAAATATTGAAGGAAAATATCTGTGGGAACTCTGTTGTGAGTAAGTCGCCAGATGAGATTGAATCTTGAGGGCTTTATCCAAGGCTTGTTGAGTTGTTTTATCCAACTGTAATCATTTGAAAAGTTACATGATTGTAGAAATTTTTTAGTTAATCCTACCATTGTGATCAGGTTCACAAATTTAGAAATTATTAGTGTATGAAAAATAGTTGTTTTTAAGGACATTTAGAATAGTATCGAATAGGTGGTCAAGTAGAGAGTTTAGAGTTTATCTAATAGAGCATTTGGCACTCTCAGGGGTTTGATCCAGAGATATCATGGAAATTAAAGGCATGTCCGTCCAGTTATCCAACCAAAATTTCAAAGAGGTGTCTCTAGAGTCAATCCATCTGGAATTATTCATGATATTTGAGGAAGATTGTTTGATGGATGGACATATAAAAGAGTTAATGAAATTATAATTTCCCATATATTTTTTTTCAAGAAATCTATTTTTGAGGAAGGTAATAGCTTTCAAAGTATTGTGAACATGTTTCCAAGTGAGTCTATCTTGAAGGGATTAATTAAACTATTTTATATTTTTTATGCCTATACCACCTTTATTAATGGTCTTGAAATAAGTTTACTAGGGGAATGTCACACAATTTCTTTCTAGATTACTACCAGTCTAGATGAAATTCATTATAGCGGTGTTCATTTTTTTGATAAGACTAACTTTCCATTTGTAGACCATCATGGAGTAAACCATCTTGGATACAATAGTGGATTTTACATGGCATGTCCTACCTTCCATAGAGAGAGATTTGCCTTTCCATGAAGAGATATGGATTAGAACTTCTTCAACTATAGTTGTAAAGTGAAAAAACATGGGCATGCCCCAAAAAATTGGAACACAAAGATATGTGTAAGGGAGTGTGCCATATTTCATTCCTAAGTCATTGATGATGTAACATTTTCTACTGGGAGGAAAGTTCCTCCCAAATAATATATTGGATTTGATCCAACTAATAGTTTCACCAAAAATCTATTCATAGTGTGGGAGTGATATTTTAATTTAAGAATTTTTCTTTTATCACCTTGAAGGAAAATAACGATGTCATCATCATAGAAAATGTGGGTAGGAGCATTCACATTCTTAGATACATGGATGGGATTCAGCTTATTCTAGTCCACCAGAAGAGTGATCAGATGACTAAGATAGTATTATGATATCAAGAATAGAATGGAAGAGAGGGGGTTACCTTTCTTGACACCTTTAGGGCATATAAAATATCCCTTGGGAGATCCATTGATCAAAAATGAGATTGATGCCGAGTTGAAAAGAGTTCAGATTACAGAGATAAAAGAGGCACTAAAACCAAATCCTTAAAGAACATTGAAGATAATAATCCAATCCATGGTGTGAAAATATTTTCTGGTGTCAATATTAATAGAAATACTACCACCTTTACCAGATTTACTCATGTTATTGAAACACTCATAGGAAAGACAGATGTAATCATGAATTGATCTAACCTTTATAAAACCAAATTGGTTCCAGGAGACAATTTTGTCAATGATAGTTGAAAGTATGTTTGAAATGATTTTAGTGATTATTTTATAAAGTGTGTTAAAAATAGAAATTGGTCCAAACAAGTGAATATTAAAGGCATCTTCCACAATTGGGATCAAGGTGAGATATTGGGCATTAAGAGCACGAGAAATCACACCATTGGAAAAAAGGATTTGACAAGTTTACAATCATCGACATGAATCACATACCAATAATGTTGGATGACACCATTATTCAATCCATCAGGACCTAGAGAAATTCCATGATTTAGAATAAAGACAATGTCATTGCTTTCATGATCTAGTGGAGTGTTGAGAAGGAAAGATTTTTCCTCAATAGTGTTAAGTATCGGAATTTCCTCAGGAAGGAGGTCTTTGTTGATATCATTACTGTTGAATATTGATTCATAGTAGGAGACTATATGATGAGAAATGTGATCATAATTTTCAAGAATCTTGCCCCTAACCTTTAGAAAGGCTAACAACCTTCATGATATCCTAATTATCTAAAGAGAATTATGGAACCAATTATTTATTTCAATATCTAATAACCATTTAACTTTAAACACTTGTTTCCACATTTTTTCTTTAAATTTGAGAAAATATTTGAGTTTAATTACAAATTTTACTTCTTGAGTTGCATTAGTGTTGAGGTTAGAGTTGGTGTTCTTGTTTTGTAGATCATTGAGTTCTTCATCAAGTAGAATTTCATTGTTATTTTTTTTGGATTTGGAGTTGCACCATGTTTTGAGATTCTATTTAAGATGTGTTAATTTGACATTTTAGGAAAATAAATCATTGTTGTGTGACATTTAAGAAAATTTGTTTTCCATGAAAATAGTGAAATAGACATCAGATCACCACACATTGTTAAATCTGAAAGGAAACTAGTGTTTCATGTATTTGGTGGAGACATTGACCAGAATGGGAATATGGTCATAGTTCAGCCTGTAAAGAGTGGTGTGAGAGATAATGTCCCATTTATCTAAAGTAGGGGCAGTCATGAAGGATCTATCCAGCTTGGAGGTAACCACTCTACATTAATGTCTTCTATACAAAGTATATTTCGCACTAGTGAGATTAATTTAAATAAGATTTTTGTCTTCAATCGAGGATTTAAATTCCCTCATGGAAATATAATCATGAGGTGGTCCAATTCTTATACCATTCACTTTTCATTGGATAGTCTATGATTATGTTAATCTATTTGGAAATGTATTTAGATTTCATATGATAGTTTAATTATGATTGATTATATGAATTTTGTTTCACACCTTTCATATGAGGAATACATTAGACCTTTTAAGTGATGTGACATGACTGCTATATCCCTTCATTGCATCTATAGGGATCATGAGACAAACTAGATATGGTTTTGGCTGAGGCCTTACCCATTTATAATGATTTATTAGAACGAATCCTTGACGTTATTATCTATCTCAGCATAAAGCCTCAACATTATTAGATGTATTGGCACAAGGCCTTAGCAATATTTTTTCGATTTCTATCCTTATTAATTCCATCATTATGAATTATGTTATTTTTATTATATGTGATTATTTGATTAGTTAAAATATCCATGGTTAAGTTTCATGCCATGTGATTATTTATATGGTAATATGTGATTATCATTTATTACTTCCATATAATGGTAATGTTATTTGTTAAATGTAATGTGTTTTAGTTATTTACCTTTCCATATTGATTATCCATGATTTATTTTCAATTTTCACTATACCCTTTCCATTACCGAGCATCTGAGACCACCCATTTATTATGTTTTATTTTCCCTGGGATACTAGGAAGTATTTTATGATTAATATGGTGGGATATCATAGAGGGGATAATTGAGTTCTCAAGAAAATAATTATTTATATTCCATGTTTCCATATGGAAATGTAATTTAAGTATGTATCTTTATTACCAAGACTACAAAACTATTCAATCCTTTAGGATGTAATTCCATGAATCACATGCTAATGTAATAAAGTTGACACCATCTCTAGGATTCTATGGTTATCATTGTTATAGTTGGTATTAGGAGAAGTTTAGTAGAAATATTTGAAACTAGATTTTAGAAAACATAGATTACATAACATAACCCTATGATAAAAATTGAGGATAATTATTAAAACATCGTAATGTTTTGGTAAAGAAGATATTATGTGGTCTTTCTTAGAAATAAACCCATTTCTAGATACTACATGTGAATGTTCTTCAATAATATAGGTATCTAAGGGTAATAAATCCAAAATGATCGAATGGGATAGACTCGATCATCACTAGGTTCATGAAAATAGGCTATACTGCTTTCTTGGTTTTACAATCCTTGGGGATATGATTAGGATAATTCAAATTTTCTATAAAAACCATTATGAGGGATTTAAAATAGAAATACCCACTAAGAATATATTTATATTATTATGGGATTAGATATGCATTATGTTATCAATTTATGTTAAATATTTCACTATATTTGGGATTATAAATTATGTTTCACAATTATAGGATCTAATATATTGTATTCCATCATTTATAAATTTCACCTAGAATAAGGAATAAGAACCACATCAATGCACATAATCCAAATAGTAATAATTATCCTCCTTATGATGTTATTAAGCTAATATTATAAGGGAAATATTCTCTAAAAAATTATCATTATATGAGGATAGAGTATAATGTTATAAAAATATAGAAAACTAATTATATAAGTATTATGGATTTAAAGGGAATAAATAGAAGAAAATGATGACATGGAAAAATAATGATAAACATAATAAGGGAAATAAGGATTTTGTCAGATTCTACAATTGGGGAAAGAAACACCGTGTTATTTTATTAAAAGGGGTTGGTGTTTTCAACAAGTATGGATAGAAAGGCCACCATGATTATGATTACATTGTAAATAATTTTTTCCAATGTAAAATGCTTCAACGGTATAGAAATGGGGAACTACATAAATGAATTACCTTAGAGTAGAAATATATATACCTGAAAAGTATCCAATAGATAATGGTCAAGTTTAAGATATTACCCTAAATAACTGGGAATTACTGATTTAATAGATTTTGGATTCAATAATTATTTCATTTGAGTGTTTTATCAATGTGATTATGGTTATATGAATTATGAAATATAAAAGGATTGTACTAAAGATATATTAGTTAAATGATTTGAGAGTATATGTTTAATGGTACTGATGACCAATAAAAGAGATTTAGTGTAATATTAAACATTTTGGAAGGAACATGATTGAGGAAAAGATAACCCTTAGTATATTCCTAATATTAGGATAGTGATGTTGGGATAAAGTGGTTGTTGACATGGATATTGTAAATTGGATAGTACTAACTACCATAGAACTGATTGTTGATTTTTTTGAAAAAGTGGCTTATTCTTGATGGAGTTTAAATCATTATTTGATTTAAGGAATATATTTAATAATTTTTTTACATAATGAATAAGGTAGAATTCATTTTTTCAATAATGTTTTAAAGGAATTCATGTTATTACCATGTTTCAAGAGAATAAATGAATTTTCCACATGTTTGATATGTGAATATTGAGAGATACTTCATGTTGTTTTGGGGATGAATGATAACACTATTTTGGGAATTTAGTGAACTTATTTAAATTATTTTGTATTATAATATTTTGGAAGGGTTATAAGGTTTACTATTTGTGAAATGGTTTAGGTTGTTCATGGGATATGATTTTATTGATTAATGTATTACTTCACCATAAAAATATTTATGATTACTGGGTAACCTATGCTTACCATTTTTTTATAATGATAATAAGGGATTAGAGGAATGACTTATCATTATAATATGGATATTGTGATCCGCCAGTGCATCAAGTGTAAAAAATTCATCTTTATTTCTTAGAGTATGATATGAAGTGTAAATTGATCAAGGTACAACAAATATATGATATTGTATATATGAAGTAGAATGAAATAAATTATTTATATATTATCATGAAGTTTCATCATCTTTTGGAAACAGATCATCAAATAAAATTTTATTCTATTACCATCACTTCTTATGTTATCAATGACCCTTTTCACACCTATTTAGTTTATGGTTTTGTGGTCATTAACCTTTTATAGATCACCCATTTTCAAATAATCAATAACCTATATCAAACTCTATAATTAATTATTATTATCTTCCATATCTATATCTTCAATTTCCACAAATGTTATCCAATATAGAAACCTAGTTATATTTTTTCCATATGATCTTTGTACTCCTCTTCCTCTCTTATTAAGAGGATATTTTATTTACACTGTTTACAATGTGGGATTAAAATAATAAAATTCAAAATCCTTGATTTTTTAGATCATGTTTAAATTGTGTGGATGAAATTTATTTATGGTGGGTAGAATATTACACCCCAAAATTATAGAATAATAGTATTGTATTCTATAACGTATACGATAATAAATATGAGCCTTAGAAGAAAACATAACACCCAAAGGCTTTATGATATATTTATTGATAAATAAATTCAATCTCTTAAATATATTTCATTATATGTAACCCTGATTTTATCTATAATTGAAGAGAACACTAAGTTTAGCTTTCATTACCACCAATACTGACTTTAAACGAAGCGTGTCATATTATAAAAATATTTTTATTTAATGTGATAGTTATCACCTGGCTATTAGAATGTTGGGTATGAATAAGATCAACTAAATTATGAAAATATATAGTTTTAAACTTTTCATTTTTTATTTATTGATTATAAATAAAATAATAATTACATAAAAGAAAATAAAATGTTTTCTAAAACATAGTATTTTCTAAAAGATAGTTTAATCAATATTTTTTCACATAATAGAAAATTAAAATGTAAAACTTTTAAAAATTTTATTTAATGAAATAAAATTATTTTTTAAAATTGGTATACCAAAATTATCAAAGGGTGATTTTTTGGACTTTTTTTTTGAAAAGTTTCATTTTTTGATGAATATTGAAATTAGTGACTTTTAATTGAAAACTGCAATTTCATTTAAATTATCTAGAAAGTTAAATTTTATTTTAAATTGGTTTTAAAGTAACTTTAGTTCAATTAAATATTAATTAATATAATTTAGGTCATTAGAATCAATTTTATATAGAATTTTGATACGAAAACATTGTAAACTTTTGAATATTTTCTCTTTGAAACCCCGCTCTCTCATCATGTATATGGGATTGATTTTAAATTAAAATTTATAATTTTGTGAGTTTAATTTGATAAAATGGATTCTATATTTGAAATAAAAATTATTTAGAATGGATAATTAGTTTAATATAATTTCTGACCAAAATGTATAGTGAAGATAATAAAAATAAAATTACCAAGGTTAAGGTATAAATAGATTTCTTGATGGTTAAAATAAGAAGATAATGGTTAAAAATGTAACATCCCAACCTAGAATCAACTTAACCCATGCACCTAGTTAGTGGATCACATGGCCTCATGTGTGACTCCTTATATGCCAGAGGCTACTGATTAACTATGAGGGTGTAAAGGAGATACAATGTGGAGACTATACGCTCAAATCAGAGTGGAACAATAGATATAACAATAAAAATACAGAAAAAAACAATGATATAAACCAACATAATAAATAATTAGATGAATAATAATTAAATGAATATATGAATAATAATAAAAAACCACTAGGTTGGGTTATATACATTGATGCATGAAATGTTGATATAGAAAAGAAAAACATGGGACAAACATATTCAATCATGCAATAAAAAAACTATAAAAAGGAGAAAAGGTTTCTCAAAAAGAGTCTCTAGAATTATATTGGCCCTCTACTTGAATGATTCATCCAAAGGTAAATCATATCTATACACTAAAACATGAAGATTCCACTTATCCATACAATCATTCATATAATCTTCTTGCATACCAAAGGAAGACCAAGTAGGGTGTGAGATAAAAACCATGTAGGCCACCACTGATGGCGTATTGAAGTAATAAAAGTAGTGATCATCTATAAATATTGTACTGGTAATTATAATAAATTAACAAATCTGAAAAAATAAATACCATCCTGCTCCAGTTCCTAAATGACACATGGAGGCTCTACCTAATTTGGCTCCTGGCCAGAAATAGTGTCTGATTGGTAAATATATATTTACTAATATATATGTGTATATATATATATATATATTATAATTATATATTTTATCAACCTATATAGACTAAGTTCATATGAAATATAGTGGCCATATACCCAGAATACTAGGTGCTTGCTAGACAAGGGAATTACTCCTATATCCAAGCCGATATGCTCAAGAAACAAGGTGTATTCCCTACATCTCATAATTAGTGGTAGAATCCAAAAACATTACCCGATATAATGAGTGTTAAATCATGTAAAAACTAGAAACACGGGTTGCGGTAATTCATTCCCACTATATAAATAGTGTCAATGGTGTGAGCTGTCATGCTAAACACTTGATGTAAGGGAGCATGAATCGTCACGCCCAATAGAACCCTTACAATAGTACCTGAGAATATATCCATATGTAATCATATTTATAATGAAATAAATGAGTCATTAACTCTCATATATTAGAATTGTTAACTCTAATTACAAGAAAGGTATTACAGTTCAAGTAAGAATTAAATAAAGGATGAAAAACTGACATGGCCTTACCAACCATTATAAGTCATTCCATCTATTGCATGTAATTAACTTAAATAAGGTAAAACCATCATGGAAAATACCTTACTATTTATACATGCCATTTAACTAAATAATTCATGTAAATTCAATTTATAATGTTCAACGATGCACTAAGAGGGAGTCCTTATTTGTAGGGAAATTACCAACATTAGAAAATCCAATTATAAGTTGGAACAAGCACATAGGAGGTGCCTTGGGTTTATTAAAAGATTATATAACAGATGAAATTCTATTTATAATCTAAACCAAACAAATAAAATTATTTTAAGGTAAATAAAAAATAAACTATATAGGGAAATTCAATTAAGCACACCCAATGGGTGTCTATAACTGAGGTCAACATCCTCTAATATAATAAATAATGATCAACATGCATATATTAAGGTGCATAGATAGATTTAATATGAATAAATCAATAAAATAGAGAAGCATGAAATATGATGGAATTCAGAACAATGTAAAAGGTATACAAAACATCAAAAATATTATGGAAAATGATGATACCACCTACCTTAGGGCCGTTAACGACTCCCAATTAGATGAAATCTTTATATTTGAAGTATTTTAAGAGAAATATATGGAATTGTCCAATTACCTGAATGTGTGACAAAAGACATTGCACCTAAATAGTAAAACATATTTAAAGATAAACCAAAATAAGAAGGTAGAGGATTGTAGATATTACCTTGAAAGATTTTATGCTTCCAAAGATGCTAAATTTAGTCATTATAAAGAGTTATCTCAGTGCATAGATTTGGATTGAGGGAGAGTTTTGTGAGGACAAGGATGAAATTCATCCACTGTAATGGAATGAGAGAAAATGAAAATGATAATTAATGTTTCTTTAAAGTAATTTTAAACTTTTCACCATCAAAATAGGGGGTGTATTGTTTGGATGCATAGTTTGGCCAAACCATGTGCAAACTGTTCCCAAAATACTATCCAAATAGAGGACCCACATGTTTATAGAACATGGTTTCCCTAACCATGTGTAAACCATGAAAAATCCTCTGTAAAACCTTTTAATCTCCTCACATGGTTATGAACCTAAGGTCACATGGCTGCAGACAAACTATACATCCCCTGCTACTCCTTTGTCTCGCACCGCATGGTTTGTAGACACAATACGTGTTGGGCGACATGGTTTCTACTAACTATGCTACCCAGTTTGATTTCCGAAATTCTTGATTTCTAAGCTTTGAACAATACTTAGACACCCTCGTAACCTCTATGACTCTATTGGGATACATAATAAGGGTCATTTAAATAAATTTAATCAAAAAAACCATACCTTCAAGAAAATATAGGCTGTTACAACTGCCTCCCTTTAAAGTATCTCTTTCTTGAGTATTCCTTTTAATGGTGAAGATGTATTGTGAGTGAATATTTATGGTCACTGAGCGTATATTTCATATTCCCAATCAAAATTATCATCTTGTACATAGTAGTTCTTCCATATATTGCTTACCAAAGGCACTGACATTCCATAGAGTGTCTTCATGATCCAATCAATAATATGAATTGGATACTCCTTGAAGGAATCATCCACATTCAGCTCAATCTCATTAGGATGAAAGACAAGTGATAGGTTTGGATGATATTGGTGAAGTTTTGATACATGAGTGAAATCATGAATGGACCGATATCACTAAGGAAGTGATATATGGTAAGACAGTAGTCCAATCTATTTCACAAACTAGAAGGGTCCAATGAAGGTAGGTGGGAGCTTACCATACCTCCAAATACTTCTATGGCCCAACCTGGGCGAGACTCGCAAGAAAAACCAGTCTCTAACCTTGAACTAGATAGGTCTTAGGCATCAATTGGAATAGGAATATTGTCTGGAATGAGCTATAATCATGAAAGTTTTGATCAATTGGACCTGCTATTTAGTCTCCTCTGTGAGATGTGGTCCAATCATAGCTGCCTATTCTACCTCTAGCCAGCACAGAGGTGAACGAAACAACCTACCATATAATGCTTCATAAGGATCCATCTCAATGGTATAATAAAAGATGTTATTATAATATAACTCAATAAGGGTGATATGTTTCAACTAGAAACCCCCAATTTTAAGGACACAAACATGGAGCATGCCCTCTAGCACCTAAATCCTATGCTCTATCCGTCCATCAGTCAGTAGGTGATAGGTCATGCTCAGAACCTGTGTACCTAAGACCTTTTTTAGTCCCTTATGAAACCATGATGTAAATTGAGAGTTTTATATATAAATTATAGATCATGGATGTCCATGAACATGTACAACCTCCCCAAAGTACAACCTACCTAGATCATCTACCGAGAAGGTCTCTCGCATAGGTAAGAAATGTTTGACCATCATCAAAAAATCAATGAAAACTCACACTGTATCATCCCATTTCGACTTGATAATGGACAATGGATATAAAATCCCTAACATACACTAATTTTATACCTTTAAATACTGATAGGTGGAACACCGATTGATGAATCTAGAAATATATCATTTTATACTAGGTAACCAAAACTTTTTTCGTAGGTCTAAATACATTTTGGTGACACTAGTATATACTACCCATTATAAGGTGTGGAATTCCCACATCATGTCCCCTCTAATGTCTACTAGGACCCATACATACCCATGTAATAGTATGGAATCATCCCCATCCATAGTCTAACATGAAGACATTTCATTGTCTAATATGAATTTTCTCAGGAAAAGGCTTTTGAGATCATACATTTTCCTCATACATACCCATTCAAAAAGAGTAGAAGTCACTGATAAGGATTTGAGGATTTTATAACAATGTCATCCTAAAACTCAATTTGAATCTATTAGAATATGGCCATGATATTCCATTTATAACTAGCCTCTTATACTACCAAGGTTTTAGTCTTCTGGTACAGAGCATTGAATACTACATTTCTTTTACCTAGCATATAGGCAAGCTCAAAATCCAATGACTATAGGTACTCAACCCTCCTACACTTCCTGGGATTCATACCATGCTGTACAAAGATGTTCGTATGATTTTTATACATATTGAATGCCAAAAAATGATCTCCAAGTAGATAGTTTCTCCAACATCATAAGGCATGAACAACATTAGCTATATAATGTTCATGTGTTGGTTAATTATGGTCGTGAGTTATCAACTGATTTGACCCATTTGTAATGAATCACTCATCATACACTATAATTACTCCAAGAACAATAAATTATGTGTCATATTATATCTTATATCTCTTACCTAGCTCTGGAATAGTCAGTATTGGTGTTGAAGTCAATATTCCCTTGAACTCTGGAAACGATCCTTCCCAAGCTTCTACCCATAAAAAAATTTCACCTTTATTTTTCAAGCTCATAAAGGGCTTTGAAATAATCTCTAATATTAAAATATCATAGATAAACATTGAATGTAAAATATTTTTTTATTATTCTACTAGAAAACAACAAATCTCACTTTATTTAGGTATACTAAAAATACTGAATTCGAGACGATATGACCTCGGAAGTGGAATATTTCGATCCAAAAGTGGCATTTAATGAGCATAGACTATAGCTAATGTTCTCTCATAATATATATCATGATCCCAAGGTGATTATAATGTAATTTTCTGGAGTGTGAATAAATTATGATATCATAAAAATTCTTCCATAAATGATTCCATATACAAGTGAAAAAATGAATTCATAAGAGCCATGAAAATAGAAAGTGAATTCGTGAGGCTAAACAGAATGACCAGGCACTCTTATAGAAAATGATTAATTTTTAAATATGATATTGGTATGTTTGAGGACCTAACATTCACCCGATGATAGGTCTAACTCAATTCATTCATTGAAAATAACCTAACACCGTGCAAATGATTGAAGATGCTGTCTATTCGTGGTAGTTGATACCGATTATATACCTTGAGCTGGTTCAATGGATAGTAATACCCACAAATCCCGAGGGTACCATCCACCTACTTGAAAAAAAGGATAAGTTCACCCCAAGGAGAAGTTATGGGGAATATAAAGTATTTATCCTCTATATCCTCCAACAGCCTATTAACCTCTAGAATCCTTATAGGATCCATCCTATATGAATGAATTGTCACTGGTGCTGCTCATAGCACACGATCAATAGTTAACTTTACCTCTCGTACTGGAGGTGGACCATAGAATTATTTAGGAAATAAATTCCTCAAACACTTTACTATAGAAGGAAAAAAAGTGCGTCATTACTCCAGGTTATCTTGGAAGAGACTGTTGATCTGATCTATCACACTACCCAACCACTACTGCTCGGGCCCAACACTAGTGACACTGAATTCCCATTCTCTCTTATGAATGAGAATACTTCTCTATGGAGATAAAAATGTAACCCTCCAATGATAACCATATTTATGTTATGGATAGGGAACAACCAGTCAATCCCGATGATTACATCAAATCCCATCATGTCGAGGACAAAAAATATTTCACACGAAGAGGTATCTGCCTATCTCTACGGGACTATATTTACTATGAATAACATCCTATGATTATATAATTAATAGGGTTGAAGTGTAATGAAACAATATATGTGTCCGAACTTGAGGACCATACTCTCCATAATAGTCTCAGATATAAATGAATGAGAAACACCTATGTCAAATAAATCATACACTAAATTAGAAGCCACTAGAATAGTACCTCAAAATGCAGAAGTTTTGGTGCTCTAATCCTATATAATTAGTTGGATTGTATTTAAATAGAATGTCCCATGACCCTGAGTCACTCCCTGACTACCTAATGTAATCCCGCTCTGTTGGTGCTATGAATCATGATTCTGACAACCACTACCTCGACCACCACCTTAACCTGAGTGGCTGATGGTATTCCAGCTACCTTCTTGACATGATCCTACTAACCCCACTCTGAAACATGGGATTGGAGTAGATCCCTACTAGATAGGAACTGATATAAAGGTCATACATAAAAGTTTGATATGGACCATCCTTCCACAACCTCTTTATTTTAATAGATCTCATAAGCACAGAGATTTCATATGTCCTGACTTCCCACAATAGTGACATATCAGAAAGATGCCCGCATGAGGTTCCTGACTGCTACTACCTCCACGAACAACCTCAAAATGTATCTTTCACCTTGAATAATAAGTAATGATTGATCTCGGAGCCAAAAAATTCTTAATCACACCATCCTCTTCTATCAAATTTCTCTATGTAATAAGGGTTTGGAAGACTATTTCATAAATAGTAGTCAACCAGAATACATTGACAGATGACTGAATGATGTATACCATACCATCCCTAAATCACCCAGTGGTGATAAGATCATCACCCTCTAGAGTAGGAGTGAACCACTATAGCTATGAAAAGTGATTAGTGTATTCCATACCACTGAGATACCTCTCTTTTGAAGGATCATTAATTCCCTAGCTCTGTCATCCATTAGAGCATGGGGAAATAAATATTTAGAGAAGAGAGTATAGAAATATACCCAAAACATATCTCTATGCTGATAAGAATGTGTAATAACATCCCATCACTGCTTCTAAGAATCATATATCATATACACATCATGTTTGAACCTCTGATCAAGAGCTGCCTCTAAATGCTTGAATATATAAAGAATATCTTTGAGGTAAGACTCAACTACATGAGGTCTGCCATCCCCCCTTCAAAGGTGGGAGGAACTTGTTGCTATACCTCTTCATTAGAGTCAACCACACTCACGGTAGTTCTAAAAAAACATTCATATTCATTAACATACATAGAAATACCTATTGGAACTGGGTGTCAGTGCCCATATAAGGAATAGGAAGAAGTGCCATAGGTAGCACTGTAGGAGTAATCAATCGTGGAACAAGTCCCTCTACCTCAAGTTCATGTTAATAATTACCTTTAAGCATTACGATTGGAGGAAGTTATGGTGGTATGATAAAATAATACAAAAATAATGCCTTTGAGGAAATTTTAAAAAATGAAATGATTGCAAATAAAAAATATCACCTGAACATAGACTTCATATAGACATATAATCCATCTTTTTTTTCTCTTAATGTGAATATAGGGTAATATAAAAAGATCATAGTAGGCCGTAATAACATAAGAGACTCACCAAATACCAACTACTAATGCCAGTTTTAGGTCTGGGTTTCTGTTTTTAATGTATAAGATAGGCATTAATTTCTAAAAATGATATTTGTTCATGAATTTGATATCAGTATTCTTTTACATATATTTAAATGGTCTAATTTAATGTATTTCCATTTTCTATCCATAAGGGCCTATACTCATTATGAACTAGAATTTATCATCCACTTAACCCATAGCATAAAATGTTTATCCCATGTGACCAATGGTCCATGAATCAACATTCCAAAATTGACTTCTTATGGATTATTCTTTAACCATTGTAAAGAAACACTGTTAGGTTATGTTAGGCACATGTAGTGTCAATTATATTTGTCAATCCCTCCACGATATGTTAGTATATTTCAAGTCATTATCATATAAATAAAAATATGGAATAGAAAAATGAATGCTAAAAGTAGATACAACATGGAAAAATTGATGACATATTAGTCTTATTGTACCTATAATGGAACATGTAATGCAAAAAACTCTTTTCCTCAGGCCTAGATAAAATAAATCATTATTCCAATAATACCAATATCAATAACATCAAAAAGATAGGTTCATCCCCCAATATCATTAACAGTGTGGGTGTAAAGGTGGTACTATGTAGAGACTATACCCTCATATCATAGTGGAACTCTGGGGATAATCATAAACAAAAAATAACAAAATTATTATATAAACCAACATAATAAATAAGAAATAATAGTATAAATAGAAGAACAATGGAATAATAATCACAAGCCACTAGTCAATGTCATATACATGGACGCATGACATACTAATATACAATAGGGTGATAGGGGACATGCATATACAATCATGAAATACAAAAAATAAAAAAGGGGAAAAAGATGCTCCACTAGCATCTCGAGTGTATGATCAATCCTCCCTTCTCATGCTCCATCAGATGGTAATGAATATCGAAACTATAAATAAGGTTCATTCTGTTATACATACCTAGAATCATATAATATTATAGGGTACAAAAGACAGATAGAGAAGGATCTGAGATATAATAATAGTAGTCCACAACCAATGGTGTCTAGAATTAATCCAATTATAGCTCATAGATAAACAGTGTGAAAGTAATAATGATAAATTAACAATGTTTTACAAATAAATAAAGGCCTACCCAGGTTCTTAAAGGACACCTGGCAGCTCTACTTACATCAACTCATGTCCAGAAAGAGTGTCTGAAAGATAACTATATATATTTTAATAATATATATATAGTATAGTTATATATTGCATCTACCTATATGTACCAATTTTGTGCGGACACCAGTGTCCATATACTTAAAATACTAGGTGATGGCTTAACCATGGCATGACTCAGACATCTATAGTCATCTAAATGTTATTATATGATCATACAACAGTTTACATTTCCTACCTCTCAAAATGAGTATAGATGCCATGATTTTTACATGAGATGGTGCGTGTGACATAATGTCAACACTAGAGACAAGGGATGTGGTGAATCATGGACAACATCCAAATAGTGTCAATGATGTGGGATGTCATGCTCATAACTTGTTGTAACCGAGCATAAATATCCATTACCAACAGAACCCTTACCATCATACCACAACCTATATTAAAGCATAATCATATTTATAGTAAAAGAAATGTGGCATTACTTCTCATGTATCATGGTAGTCATTCCAATTACAAGAAATACATTATAATTTAGTTATAAATTTAATAAAGCATGAAATCAATGGATTGGCCTTAAACCCATTCATAAGTCAATCCATTTATTCCATATAAATTATTTAAAATAGGGAAAACAACATGAACAATCCCTTAAATTTAATAGATTCCATTCTTTTAGACAATGCATTTAAATTCAATATATAATGTTCAAAGAGGCACTTAGAAGGTGTAATTATCAGCAAGGAAATTACCTACAAGGGTAATTCCACATTAATGTCTGGGAAAGAACATAGAAGGTCCCCGGGGTTTATTAAATGATTTTATAATAGGTGTAATTCTATTTATAATCTAATCCAAATTGTTAAAATGGATTCATAGAAATTAAAAAAATTAACAATAAAGGTAAATTCAAATTATAAAAACCATGTGGTGTCCATAACTGAGGTCAACACCCACCAATATACTATACAATGATCAACGAGTGTATATCAAGGCACGTAGATCATTTTAATATGATTAAATCAATTAAAATGAGGAGTGTGGAAAACTCCATCATGTTGTATAATGAAAAAGAAAAAAAACACCAAAACTCTTGTAGAAAATGACAATAACACCTACCTTAGAGATATTGATGACTCCTCATCCGATGGGGGCCTCATATATGAAGCAGGTTGATAGATATCAAATAAATAGATTAACAACCTAAAAATAGGGAAAATGATCTTACACCTAAATAGTGTAACAGATTCTAAGATAAAAAAAAAGGAAGGGAGAAGATATTCGATCTTAAAGGGATGGATATAATGCATCTTATGATGCATAATTTATATGTTCGATGAAGTAGTTATCTATGTGACTAGAATTTTCTTAAGGGAGAGATAATGTATAGGAAGGATGAAATTCATCCAATAGAATGGGCTGAGAGAAAAATAAAATTATTTTTATGGTTTCATTAAAGTATTGTTAGACATTTCACTCCCATAATAAGGGACTCACAATTTGGCCACACTGTTTGGAAAAACCATTCACAATCCATGATCAAGACACTATCCAAAGAGAGACCACACACATTTAATGTTCATGGTTTCCTAACCGGTCACAAAACCTGAAAAAATGATCTCTAAAACCTCTAGAGTTTCATTCATAGGTGTACACCTAGGGTCACACTATTTCATAAAATTTTTGTGGCCCTTGCATCTCCTCTGTTTCACCCTGTACGGTTTGAAGAGACTGTGTGGGCTTGGCTAGATGTTTTTTACTAACCATGGTGCCCTATTTGTTTCCCATAATTTTGGTATTCTAGGATCCAAACAAGCCATAGACACCCTCATGACCGATATTAATCAATTGGGTATCATAGTAAGGGGAATTAAAAGTAATTTGAATTTAATAAATGAGCCATACCTTTATGAAAAGAAGGGTTATTTAAACAAATAACCTACTAACTTTTCCAACACCAATTCTCTGGCCAGATTTTAACATTATTTCTTATATATTTAAGAATGGACCATTCTAAAAGTTTTTAGGATGATAAAAACACGGTTTTGATTGAATCTTTTCAATAAATTACAAGTTCACCATTAACCTATGTTATAAAAGGCCACCCATCTCTTATCTTTTTCACACCTTCAATCCTCTTTAGTTTGACCAATACCCACCCAAAGGACTTCCCATAATACCTCATCTCATCATATAATCCTCAGGTTGGTAAAAAATCCATATTAAGAAGGTTTTATTGCAAACCAAAGATGGATACTCAAAGAATAAGTTGTCCAAGAACGTTCATTCAAAATGAAGCATGAGGTAATGGATTTCTTATCTCACTTTTAAATCAATGATACATACACCATATTCCCCACACATTGATTTTTTGTCTATATAATTTACCTTTTTTATTTTATCTAATTAATTAATTTATCTTAGTGGTATTTAAGGATTCATTTAATTTTATTTCTTTTATGGTGATTATGATTCAAATGTTACCAAATTGATAAGGGTTTATTTCACAATCTCACCATTATTTAGTATTGTTTTTGTCTAGGTCTCCCATGGATGAATTACTTTATATTTAAATATTTAAATAAATCTACTTACTTCTCCACTAGTTATTCATGAACTTATCTTGGAAATAGTACCATTTTCCACTCTTTTTCACTTAAAATGATTGAGAAAATGTTTTTCAGAATATTAGAATTTATTTATCTCTTCAGTTGGAAATCAATTTTAATCAACGCCCATGTTTTATAAAATTGTTTTAAATATTTTTATCCTTTTATAAATTATTTAATAAATAAACTTTTACCTATTTTTACTTTTTACAAAATGTTCTCAAATAAATCTTCATGTCATTTATGAAACAATAGACTTTTTACTATTACCAAAAATATAGATGTAATATCTGTTTTAACGTACTCGACATGTTTTTAATTTATTTTCATCACAACCAATCAATGATTTAATGATTTATTTATATGTTTCCAAGGTTATTTTCAAATAATAATTTTTTGAAAATGTTTTATGATCATTGATATAAAAAAAGTGATTTTCAAAATGAGCAGGATATTTTCCCCAAGAATGTTTTTAAAGATATTTTTATTTATATTCACCAACGACAACCAAAATTTTCTTTAACTCTAATGGGTATAGGTTTGAATGATACCATCCTTATTATTTCATTTTATTTTTTATAATCTGTCTAACTGAGGATGTACTATGTTGATACCATTCACTTTACTCTAGATGGTCTATGATTATGTTTATTGATTGGAGATAGTATTTATGGTTTTCATGCTAGTTTAAATACAAATATGTATTTGTATTTTGTTTAGAACCTTCCATATAACGAATGAATTGGACCTTGCAAGCGATGGATGTGGCCTGTTATAGCCCCTTGATGCATCATTAGGTATCAAGAGACAAAATAGATATGGTTTTAATTAATACATTAACCATTTATATTAATGTTTAGAAATTAGTCCTAGATGTTATTAGATGTCCTGGAACGAATCCTCAACAATATCAGATATCTTGGAAAGAGGACTCGATGATATACTTCAGATTTCCATCATTATTAATTCCATATTTATGAATTATGTTATTGATATTCCATGTGATTATTACATTTTTTATAACATCCATGGGTTTGATTCATGTTCATGTTATTATTTTTATGGAATTATGTGATCGTCATTTCTTCCTACCATATTATTCTCAAGTTATTGATTAAATGAAATGTGTTTCATTTATTTACCTTTCCATATTGATTATTCCTTATTTATTCATTGCATATGACTTATTATAACCCTTACTTAGAATTTAAGATCACCCCTTTATTGTGTTTATTTTCCCTAAGATACCCGAAATTAATTTATGATTTATATAAAGGGATATGATAAGGGTAATACTTGATTTCTCTGGAAAATAATTTATTGTATTTTTTGTTTTAAAATGTAAATTTCATTCAAATATGTATCATATTTACCAAGACTACAAAACTATTCATTTTATTGGGTTGTGATTCATTGTATATTAATCCAACGTAATAAAGAATACACCAGGTATGGGCTTCTGGAATCATGGTCATTAAACTATAAACCATTATATTGTTGTTGTAATTTCTAATCATGGTAAAACTTTAATTGATGAATATCATGAAACCATGAAATGTGGTGGTGGTTTTGGGGGTGGGGTTGGGGTGTATGTGACGTTGAGGTATTGTGGTGTGGCATAGTAGTGATGGAATATTGATGAATGTGTATCATTGAGGTAATTTTCACAAGTATGTGTTGGTGTAAACATAAATATTAGAAGGATTAAATTGATAAAATAGGTATTTTATGTTCTCTCATTATTATTATATTATTAATTTTGGTTATATATCATGGTTGAGGTCATGATTTGACATATGTATCAATTTATATGAAGTTTATGTTTATAATATGAGCTATGCTAATGATGTTTAATTTTTTGATGATTTATATGTATTATGGATATGGTATTCATAAATATTGATGTGATGTGAGGGATGTAGTATTCTCAGATGATGATGGAGATTTGGGATGTGGTATTCCAACTATAGGTATAGCTATTTTTGTTGTTAATATACGAGAACACCCAAATATTATTTTTCATATTATTTTATTCAATTATTATTTTTTATTCGCATCCTTCATTAAAAAATCATTTAATGTAGATCCCCAGGCCAATTTACCACTAAGATGAGGAATTGGGGGGGGGGGGGTCAGTGGGGTTATTATAAATTATATTTCATTTAATTATACATCTCTAACTTGTTAATGTTCATAATCCATTCAATAATATCTCATAATGCAACTTGTGTGTAGTATTAATGTGAGATATATCAAAATAAATTATTTAAAAGTTTCTCCCTAAAAAACTAATCCTTGTAATAGTTGGTTAATCACACCAACTAATAATTTATATAGTATATTATTATCATTAATTACCATGGAATAGGTAGAAACTAGTAATACACTCTATTAATTGATCTTACAGTTGATCCTAGTTCTACACCCTAGACACCAACTCTTATAACATGGGTTGTTATACAACCCAACTTTTATCCTATTTCTTGATAGGTTATACACCCCTACCATGGGACTATTTATTAGGTTATTAGAGAACCCTTATACAATTTCCTCTTCTTTTGTGTCGATCTAGTAGAATAAATATCTTTTTCTTCTTGTTGTTATTTAAACAATCACCCCCCATGATCCTATTGAACAAATAATTATTGTGTAAACCTTAATGATATTAAAATAATTCTTGGAAAAGGTCTATTATTTTATAAATTCATTCAACATATAGTTAAATCTATATTATCCTTTATATTTTAATACTTAGGTGTGACTCTGTTAAGGACTAGTACCTTGGAATTAAATTCTCGCCTTAATTATAAATGTATCATACTCTTAAAATAATCTCCCAAATGCCCAGTTGTTATCAAAACATGAACACATGATTTATCACATGCAACATATTTTTATATTCAAAATATTTTATAATAAACTATGTTATTCATATTTAAAACATGAATTCACCTCAAATATATTTTGGAAGGTGATCTTATTACTCAATTTTGGATGATATTTATCCATATTTAATTATCATTAAAACCTCAATAAAATAAGATTCATTATATCTATTTAAATATCTTGGAAAATTTTCATTCATTATTTAAATTTGGAATTTTGAATAATCACATTTTTAGCTTATCCCAATATAAATACCCTAAGGAATCAAGATCTCATAATTTGTACACCACACATTTTTGAAATAACTACACACATTGATTCTCATTTAAATGAGTTTTACTCTATAAAACATTTTTTGAATATTTTATGTAATAATAATTTCAATGACCTTATCATTTTATTCACATGACATGTACCTGTAAAATGATTGAACTCCAAAATCATACACAATAGTGGAAGATTCATCCGGAGACTTCTAGTAAATCTTTTTATCCCTTGAGTTACTTGCATTCACATCACAAAAATAAAAGTTTCTTTATCCAATACTTAGCCACTAATCATAAAATTATATTCTCATTCCATGCATCAACACATGAACTTACTTTTCTAATTATACTTCATTCATGAACAAAACATTTATTTTCTCAAATTCTCAAACTCTTGGAATAAATATAGTATCCCAAAATCAAATCATCATTATATAAATATATTCCATGATCCTCCTATCATTCAAGAATATTAATTTCATGAACTTATTAGATGTTTATTATATTCACATTACTTCATTAAATAATAGTATGTGGTAACTTCTAGAATGAATAGAGTCTCTCTCATTCATGATCAACCGGAAAGTTATATAATCTATTTTTAATGCAAGAATGTCTAATTTTAAAGATTGACTTAATAGATTGTTAATATGGCCAATCAATAATATCATATGGTCAATCATACAACCAGGAATAACTCACAGTGGATTTCTCTCACAATCATAAAAATTATTGTCCTATTATGCCCCCCATGATCTATTCATCTACAATTAAGTCTCACCTTTATTCGTGTTATGTTCAATCCACATATCTTCAAATGGTTAGTTAATATCAACTCATATTTGATTCAACTACCTTACAGTTGATTCGTCTCACACATGTGTTTTATTTATCATCACATGGTTAGTTGGTGTCCATGTTTAGACCATCTACCTTGAAGACACTCATGGTAGGTTGAAGGCACATGGTCTATCCCTACAACAATGACATTAATGTTACACTGATGCATGTATATAACAATTGGTGCCCAATCAATATAATTCACAACCAATTTACCTCATGATCTAAACCATGGAAGTATGACTTAATCCAGGATATCAAAAAACACAAAGATATCATAAGAAAACCCTAGATTAAGGGTTGAAGATGACAATGATTTACCCCATCCCATTTGGAATATATTTCATGAATGTTATGTTTATATTTTAAATGATACTAGAATAGTTACGATGCATCACCATAACAAAAAATAATTTCTATTTGTTGTTTAACACTTAATAATTCATGGCCTAACCTAATTCTTCTATCCCTATGTAGAGGGGAAAATCCATGTACACATACACATACACACAATAAGCATATTCAACATCATGAAATGTGCACCATGAAATCTCTATGTGATCTATAAAAACTCTCTTCCAACCCATGCACACCATGTGTGCACCATCCCTTTAACACCCTAAAATTTTAATATATGACTAATTTTAAATAAGACAATTGGTTTGATATCTTGCACCACACACAATTCAAATCATAAATGAAATTATGATATATTTAGATAAAATACAAATATTTAGTTTTGACTATTTAAAAATTTCCTTTTAATTATTATGAATGAATAAAAGTAACCTCTTTATGAAATATATATAGAATCAAAATAAAGTCTACTTTTTATATAAATTAAATTCAATTAGTTTACCTAAAATGTCTAGTAATATCATTTACTCTTTAGAAAAATATTTTTCTAAAAAATTGCATTCTATGTGATATTAATTTATATTTCAAGAAAATTGTGACTAATGATGATAATTTATGTTTTATTTTCATAATTGATTAAATCTTATCGATAAGGAAAATTACATTAATTAGTAATAATAACAACCAATATTTGAAAATGTTGTTTTATAAAAAAATTGTATTTTATTATATTGTAAGATTTTATTCCAAAATTGAATTTATAATTATTTGGATTTTAATATGATATATTTATCAGTAGTTTTGAATTTATAATAACCATATTATCTTAAGATTCTTATTTGGGATTTTTTTGAAATAATTGGTTTTTAGTTGAATAGTGAAAAATACTCACTTTACTAATACCATCACTTTTATATAACAAAGAAGACTCTAAATAATTTTTTATGAAATATATATATTTATAAATTTAAATAAATAATTTACTTTTTTTTAATTTATAAAACCTATGAATATCATTTTATTAAATCAAGTAATATTTTATGAAAACAGTTTTTCATATGTTTCATTAATTTAATTTACACATGGAAAAATTTGGTTTTGGAGTAATATTAAAGTCTAATAACTCTAATTTTAATAATAATAGTATCATTAATATTATTAGAACAAATAATGTTGATAATTTTACTTTATATGTAAACTTTATGCTTAAAATACATTTATTCAAAAAACATTTTCTGTGCGCCAACATTAAAAATATTTTTTCTTATTATATAAATTTAATTTTATTACATTGATACAATATATGATATCATAATATTAATATTATTTAATAAACAATAGTTACATTTTTATGCATAAAAATTAAATCACCATGGTTAATGTTAATTACTGTGTTAAGAGTTAAAAGGTTAATTTGATTTGTTCTAATGACAACCCGTATTTTTATCAAAAAATTTGTATTAATATATTTCAAATATTTAATATTACATGATTTTTAAACATAAATATATATAGATATATTAACACTAATTTAATGGTTAATAAATACTAAACAATATTAAGAACACTTAACAGTAACAGTAACCTTCTTCAACAAAAATTGTTTTTTATATATAATATGTTTTAATTTAAAAGTTAATTTTCTCCCATTTAGAAATTTAATGGAATTAAATTTAGACATAATATAGTTCTATCTCATAAAAAAGTAGATAACATGGGATACCTTTTATATTTAATAATATATAAAATTACTTTGTTTAAAACTACTTACCATAAAAAAATTTATTTTGGTAAAAGGTTAAAAGTAAAAAATAAATGCCTTAAACCACTCTTAACATGTCCAAATGTGAATGTATGAGGTGTTTTTATACCTTATATTTTCTCAAACCTGATATATTTTTTCAAATTTTGAGCAATTTACCCTTGAATTGGGTCGTGGAAATGTTGAAAAATAATGAGTGTTTCAAAAAGATCCCTATTATTATATTATAATATAATACCACTTCCATAATTTCAAAGTTAAAATATTTATTCTAATAACTCTCTGAAAATATTAAAATTTTCCCCCATTATAACCCACTCTAACTTTCTAAATCCCTTGGTTACACTAATTTATCATAATCCCTTTAATTCTAAGGAGTATTCCATGGAATGATCAAATCTCCAACATAAGTATTATCTCCTTTAAAAGTTTTTCATCTAGTTATTACTCTTAAAAATATCATATCAACATAATATTAGATTTAATTAAGAATAATTCTTATACTTATATGTTATTATATTAATGGTATATCCCTTATTTATTCATTTACATCCCTGAATAGAAATAACGCGACTTCAATCATTCGTGTGAGTGGACTTCTTCCTCCACAAAGAACAATTTTTTATTTACTTCTGTAGTTTTATTATTTAGAAAAAAATCATAAAATAAGGTTCAAAATCATTTTAATATAAAAAATATGGTATTATTTCAAAATAAACAATTCCTAATCTATACTTACCAATCATGTTAATGTGTGTTCATGTTTGGAACGGTTTAACCACACACATGAAAGATTATATAAAATATATCATGGATGACTATGGGAAAAAACTAATATAAATATAATAAAATATAAAAATAATTATTTTTAACATTTTATGAAAATAATATATCATGTATTTAACTTATTATTAAAGCATCGTCCCCGTCTTCTAAAATCACCGAAATAGGCCAACAATGATTCCATTTTCATGCAACATAACTAAATCACTTATGGAATGAAAGAATATATTTAAAAATAAATATATGTTATATATAATAGTATATTAGATTTTGTATTAATGATTATATTATTATCAAATAATGGGTAATGTTATAAATATTATAAAATGTGCTCCAACAATGAATGTTATGAACACCAAATAGTTGAAATAAGGTATAACTAACTAATATACTGATACTAAATAATTATAAATGATTAAAATAAAAGGTAATATATATTAATATAGTTATGGAATATATAATTAGTTTATATATTTTTTTACAGGAGGTCAAAGTGTCATCAACTAAAAAAGGAAATAAGGTAAGAGTTTTTATATCAAACTCTTATATTTAAGACATGTTTTATTTTATGAAACTAATTCCATTTATCTGACATAAATACAACTTATTTGAGAAATAATATCAAGATTTATATATTAATAATGGTATTTTAATTTCAATTACAATCCCTTTCTTTTAGGGGGTTCTGATTAAAATGTTACTAAAGTCATAGGGGTTTCTTGGTCTCAAATATGATTCCATGAGACATGTTACATGTTTTGAACCATTTTTCTTATGTATGGTTATATATTGATAAAATACACCATGAATATAATATAATTTATATTATTTTAATTCATGAGATGAACTAAGATAAATCTAGTCCTTATCTTCACATCTCCTTTCACTTAAGTGTTACCTAAAAATAAGAGTTTTTTGTAACTCAATTTTCATTGATTGAGTTATGATCATCCACTTGAAATTATTTCATATATTTTGGTTACATTATTTCATTTTATTGAATCATGTAGTACTCTTTAATTGTTTAATTTCTTCCACTTGAAACCCATTTAAATTTTTTCCTGATTCATGGGTTATGTTTCTCATTCGTGATATTGATAACTCAAATTTTCATTCTTTGAGTTATAATGTTTCAAATTGAACGTTTATTTTCTATTTTTGGGTTCTCAAAACCTATTATTTTATTATATATGATATATTAATACGCTTTGGTAAAATTAATTACTAATATAAATTATTGGGTTTTCTCTCTTATAATAATGTGATTTTTGAACAAATGTATTTTGAAAACAATAAAAATGTGTTATCATTTCAGTTTCATATATTTTGTCTATCTCTTGATTTGTACAAGATAAATATTATATATTTCTAAGGCCTTATTATAGATGATTATTTTTAAAAAAATAATTATTTTCAAAGAGATTTGAATCTATATTTTGAACAATACTCTATAATGTTACCTCGTATCATCATCTTTGGAACCAATATTAAACATGTTTTATAAAATAACTTTTAAGTTATCACTTACATTTCCCTTTTAATTTTAAAAAATTATTTACCTTAATAGGTTTTTTTCACTGTTTATACTCAAATATATATACATATATATATATATATATATCTCATTTTATTAGTGAACTCATAGTACCAAATAATCTAATTACTGATCCATTCTAGGGTGGTATCATTCTAGTATTCTTTTGCATAGATATTTTCAATCCATTGTAACATCTTTCTTTGTTTTCATTACTACATTGGGGTTATATAATTTTGAAACTATCCAAATTAATTCTATAGATGAATTTTGATAATGTTATTACAATATTGAATTATTCATATACCCATTGATCTATATATAATTTACCTCACATTTTACATAATTCATATTGGATAATGTTCACCTAGAAAGAATATAAATCTATTAAAATGGGGATAATTATGAGAGTAGTATATATTTTTATTCCAATATAAATGATTATTTAAAATTTGAATATATATTTTTTGATCATAGAGCTTATTTATTATGATTATTTATGATCATGTTATCCATTTTATTGGCATGGGGAACAATATTGAAATTATTGATAATTATTGACTTCTAAAATGGGTTGATAATGTATCGATATTCTATATTCTTCATTAGATAGATAGTTACGTTTTTATTTTGAAATTGGTTCTATAGGAAATAGGAAGAAAAATATTGATGATATTTATAGTGAATGCATTGTACTTAGTTGATGGGTACGGCACAATATTATATTTCGACACAACACATTGACAGGTCTCAGTAGACAAAGAAGTTGGGTTTTGGGTCATACCTACTCTCATAATAGGATAATGTCTTGGAACATTGCCTTAAAATTATGTTTTTTATGTTCTATATTATTAATCCCATAATTATGAGATTAGTATTATTTATATCCATGTTTTTATGTATTATCAATGATATTACATTTTCATAGTTTCAGTTGATGATGGATTTTTTTTACATATTCCAACTATAATATTTATGCCACTATTACATTAGTTGCATATTTTCCATTACTAAGTGTTTTATTTCACCCATTATTAGGTTTCCATTTTCCTATGTTATGAATAAAAGTATTACAGAAGATGTGCCTAATGGGAAATCCTATGTAGAGAATTATTTTGGACATGCTGAAGGATTGTTATGGATCATGTAGTTTCTTATATAGTTAATTTTTTCCATTATTTGAGAAAAACATAGGCTTTATTAGTTTTTGTTTTCTCTTAATTATCTAAAGATCTAAAACTAATAGTTTATGGGAATTTAACTATATTTTTATTTAATTTAAGACATAAAATTTTGGGATAGTTATGTATAGAAATATATAGTTGGTATAAAAGCAGGTATGTAACGTATATTTTATTTGCACCAGATCTATAAGGGAAGGTTTAGGACCTCACAATTAGTATGAATGCAGGTTTTTTATTACATTGATGATTATAAAGTTGTTTGAGGATAATTTAAGGGTTTATAAGTTGCGGTTTATTATAATTTCAAGGTTATAGATAACCCTTTTTGTCAGTTGAGGTAGAATTGAATATTTAAAAGATTATGATAAAATAACTTGAATGAAAATCTTATAAATAAGTATATGTATAGGATTTCATATTAAAGTTTCATAAATCCTTTATTATATGGTTTTAATATAAAATACATATCTATTTGGATACAAAATGTGGACTCATGGTTTTTCACAAATATACCTAAGGGTAATAACCTTGAAAAGGGATAATTGGGTGTTAAGTCATTAATTACCTGGTGCACAATAAGGTTTCTTAACTATATACCTGACTTGGATCTTTAGAGGGTTATGATATTTTTTATTCAAATTTACTATAATATAAAATTATAAAGGATTTGATCATGATATTAATAAATTAGGTTTGATAACCTAATAGAAAAACGACCTTCGATAACCAAGTATTGAAAAAACTGAGTCATTGATTAATATGACGATATCATATATTAAAAATAAAGGTTTTATAAGGGAAGAAATATTAAGATGTATGTTTTTATATTTATATTTTGGATATTATTGTAAATATTTTTGTTTTAGTATTTGGTTGAGACATGATAAAAAATATGAAACTGAGAATGGTATGTGTCTAGAAACCATTATGTCTTATAACCAAATATGAGAGCATTTGTAAATGGTTATTAATTTTCGTATATACCTACGATGATGAAAGTTGATAATTTACTAGTATTATCTATGGAAATAAGGTTGATATAATAATAAAAATTAATTATTTATAATCATAGATATTTTAATTAGTGAAGTGATATTTCTCAATAAAATTTTGGTATATAGTAAATGTTATTGAGGATTAAGGTAAATATATGGGGCCTGTTCTTCATTAGTTTTACATTAATGTTTTGAATTCATATATAAAATGGTTTCAATAACCATGATAAACTAATATATAGAAATGTTTATTTAGAGAAAACTATTGATGAATACATGTCCAAGGGATGGATAGGTTTTTGGTTTATCACATACTTGATATCCTGACAATGAAGGGTTGGGTTATTTTTAAAATATAATTTCCATAGTGTCAACATCCTTGAGATTAATGATAATTAATTTGGTACATTTATCTACATTTTTAAAGTATGATATATTTTAACTATTTTGTGATAATATAAATTATTAGTTAATACCAATTTAGGGTTAAATATAGAGTTATTTTTTTTGAGGAATATACAACTTCTCCCTTGTTTATTGACTTGGAGATTCAAATTTTTCGGGAAAAGGTATGTTATGATGGATATATGATTAGGATGTAAAAATTATTAGGCATATGATTATATGAAGGGATTAGCTTTTTTAAAGGAAATCAAGTCACTTGATATACCCTAAAAGAGTATGATAGATGTTATATTAAAAGTTATATACTGACTGATGAATATTTAAAAATTATCATCACCTATATTTATTAATGAGTAATAATGATAGTTAAATGGATTAAATTTATTTAAAGTGGGAGAATGTAACACCTAGGGATCTTAATATATGATTACCTAGCAATATGTTAATGTGTTCGTTAGCTTGCACCACACACAACAAAAAACAAAAATGAAACCAAAATATATTTATATAAAATATAAATACTTATGTATCACCGTTAAAACCTATAAATTTAATTAGAATGAATTATTAGTATTAACCACTTTATTAAATATTTTTTAAATAAAATAAATTTTAATTTTAATATATAAGAAATTCCATAAGTTTACCTAAAATGACTACTATGATCTTTTCTTATTTAGAAAATTAATTTTCCAGAAAATAATCTTCTATGAGATATGTATTTCTATTTCAAAAAAAAATGTTAATAATGATGATAAATTATGTTTGGTATTTATAATATGTTAACACAAATTTATTTTGTAAATGATATGAAATAATAATAATAGTTAATATTTGAAAATGTATTATAATAAAAGAAGGTTTAATTATATAATATGATTTTATTCAAAAAATGATCTCATACATTCTATAATTTTAATTTTAAAAATGAGCGTCATATTTTTATTTAAAGTGAAAATAGTATCATTAGATGAATTTTTGGGTTTTTTAAAATAATTAGTTTATAAGTGAATAGTGACAATATTGATTTTACTAATACCATCACTTTTATATGGCATATAATATTTTGAAAAGTTTTTGATATAAAATAGATATATTTATAAATTAAAAAAAATTAAAAATAATATTTCTTATATAGAAAGCCCCTGAATATAATTTTAGAAAATATATTAATATTTTATGAAAAAGAATTTTCATCTTTTTTATTAATTAAATGTACTAATTGGGAAAATTGGATTTGGATTTATTTTAATGTTAATTAAATATTATTTTTGTAATAATAATATTATTAATATCATTATAATTACTAAGAATTATAATTTTGTTTAATACATAATCTTTATGATATAAATGCACTTTTTTCCTAAAAACATGTTTTTACGCATTATATGCGTTAACATTAAAATTAAATTTCATACTTGTTGAAATTTAATTTTAAAAAGTGAATATAATATTTTATATAATAAATTTATTATTATTTAAAAATTATAATTTAGTTTTTTAATATAAATGTTAGATTTCAAGGTAAATGTTAATTACCATGTTAACGATGCAAATTTTACTTTTGAAATATTTTAATGAGGAATTGTAAATTTTTATCTAATAAAGTTTTCTTATATGTTCTAAATTATGAATAAAATATTTTTTTTGACATTTATATAAATATATTAACACTTATTTACTTTTTAATCGATACTAAATAATATTAAGAACACTTAATATAAAAGAAAACATTTTTCTACAAAAATAATATATATATATAATCTATTTTAATTTAAAAGTTAATTTTCTATCATTTAAGAATTTAATTTGATTAAATAATTAATAAATTTAAGTTAATAATATAAAATATGTGTAAGAGTGATTTCATTTTATTAATGATATATAAAATTACTTAGTTAGAAACTAGTGACCATAATAAAAGTTATTTTGGGTAAAATGTTAAATGTAAACAACATTTCATAAATCAATCATTCCTTGTTGAGAAATTAATTAATATGAGGATTTTAGAAATTAAATTGTACCGAAACCTATATTTTACCAATATTTATCCGTTAAACCAAGAATATTGTCATGGAATTATTGAAAAATGAGGAGTGTTTCCAATATTTCCCATTTATTCTCTTATAAAAGAATACCACTTCTCGCCTTTAAAATTAAAACTTGACCTTTGAATTTCACATTTGAAATAAAACATTTTTCTATACATATAACCAAATCCATCTACCCAAATCTCATCTTCACACTATGTTATCCTAATTCCTTCCATTTGAAGGTGTATTCCAATGAATGATCAAGTCTATAATGCAGGTATTATCTCATTCTTATATTTATCTTCTTAATTATAATACTCAAAATATATTTTCACAGTAATAATATAATGAGTTTTGTATCATTATAATACTTAAATTTTATTATATTAAATTTTATCTTATTTTTATTCATTTCCATCCACTTAGAAAAATAATGGAATGTTAGTCATGTGTGTGAACGAAATACCGCCTCCACAAAGAATAATTTTAATATTTCCATATATGTTTTGATTATTTATCCAGAAAATTAAAATATAGTTCAAAATATTAAGAAAAATAAATATTATATCATTTTTATTTATCTATAATCATATATTGTCAAAATAAACAACTCCTTAACTATACCCACCCATTGAGTTAACGTGTGTTCAGGATTGGGTGGATTTAACAACCAATATGAATGTTACTAATAACATATATCATCAATGACTATGGGAACATATATATTAATATTATTATAAAATAATAATAAAATAATTATCAGTATACGATTATTATATTATTATATTCAATATTTAACTTATTGTTACAGTGTTAAATTTTTTCGCAAAAATCCTTGAAATGGGACAACACCAATTCCATTTTTACACAGCATAATTAAAACACTTAAGTAATTATATAAGTTATTTTAAAATAAATATATTTTGTAAATTAAAGTATCTAAAATGATATATTAATGATAAACATTGTATCAAATAATGGGTAATGATATCAACATTATAAAACATTCATAGATGATTAAAGTTATTAACACCCAATAGTTGAAATAATCTATATCTAACTAATATAACCATAATAAATAATTAAAAATGAGGTATATGAAATATAATATATATTAATAATGTTATGGAATATATTATAAAGTTTTATATGTTTTTCTTACATTAGTATATAGGGTTATAAACTAAGTAAGGAAAAACTTAAAGGGTTCTCATATAACATTCCTCTCTTTGAGACATGTTTGATATTATGCATATAACATAAATTATATAGTGTATATAATAATTATTTGGGATATAATATCATAAACACTATTTTAATGGTATTTTATGGTAAATTATAAACTCTTTATTTGAAGGGGGTTCTGATTAAAATGTTACTCGAACCATAAGAGTTTCTTGGTCGCAATTCTAATTCCTTGAGTCATGTTCCTTGTTATACACCATGTTCTATTTGTATGGTGTTAAATTAATTTACTATACCATTAATTTAATATACTATATTTCATTGTAATTCAGGGGGTTTACTAATCCAAATCATGTTTTCCCTCAATTGGGGTTTGACTCAATTGTTATCCCATTCATAATTTTTTTTGTAATTCAATTTTCATTTATTTAATTATGATCATTAACTTGAAATTATTTTACATATATTTAATAAATTATGCAATTTGATAACATTATATGTTATTCTCTCATTTTTTATATTTTTACCACCCAAAACCCTTTTCAATTATGTCATTCTTCATCGAGTATGTTTCTTGTAAGTGATACTAGTAACTCAAATCTCATTTATATGAGTTAAAATGTTTCATATTGAAGTTTTATCTTTTATTTTTGGGTTATACCACCCTAATATTTTATTATATAGTATTTAATAATCATATTTTGAGGTATTAAGTTTTAATAGAAATGATATTTTTACTCTTCTTAAAAAGTTAATTTTGAAATAAAGGAATCTTGAAAATAATAAATATGGTTTTTTACATTCATTGTCATATGTTTTGTCTTCCTCTCTAATTTTTTCGAGATAAATAATATATATTTTCAAGGCCCTATTATTGATTTTTTTTATTAAAAGTAATTTTTTTCAAATTGTTTTCACTCCACCTTTTGAAAATGAATTTTAGAAGTGACTCGTATCATTATCTTTTACACCAATGTCAAAAATATTTTGTAGAAGGTCTTTTAAGTTTTCACATAAATTCCCCATTTAATTTTCAAAACAATTTATCATAATTGGGTTAATGTTTCACTATTTATACTATAAAGTATATGTATCTTTTGGAAGAATGAACATGTGATATGAAACAATCAAATTCTTAATCATTTTGTGGGTGGTATCTTTCACATATACTTTTACAATGATTTTTTCAATTATATCAACAACTATTTATATTTCCTTAGTTACAATAGAGTTATGAAATTTTGAAACAATACACTTTAATATATATATGTAATTAGATCATGTTTTTTCTATATTGACTTATCTATATAGTCATTGATTTATACGGTGTGGAAACTGATTTTACATAATTTATATTAGATAATGTACAAATAAAAAGAACGTTATTATATTGGAATGGGGGAAAGTATTAAAAAATCACATATTATTTTACCAATCCAGATGATTATTAATAAATTGACTAGTTATTATTAGTCCATCAGACTTATTTCTTAGGATGAGTTTTGATTATATTATCACATTTATTAACAAGGAGAAAAGTTTTAACATTATAGATGATTATGGACTATTATCCCTTGTTGATCATGTATTAATATTTTTTATTCCTTATCATATATATAAATATTTTTTTATTCATAAAGAGGATTATTATGGAATGTCATGAAAACTAGTATTTAATCATATAGTGAATTCATTGGACTTAATTAGGTGATGTGTGGCACCAAAAATTATATATCCCCTTGATGAATTAATATGTCTCATGAGATAAAAAATGTTGGATATTGGCATATACCTCTTACCATAACAAAATAGTGTCTCAGAATGCGGCCTTGAAAACAAGTTTTTGATATCATGAATTATTTATTCCATAAGTATGATATCTATACTATTAAGATCCTTGTTTCAATTTATTATCATGGAAATAAGATGTTTTCAATTTTATATGAGTATATATTCATTTTGTATATGTAATGCCCCGACCCCAGAAGCATAGAGTCGGTGCATTATTACATATCATTAGCTTGATCACAAAAGATCAAGTCTCGGAAGGCCGATTAGTTTAGTAGACATAGAAGTTCTAGATGCATTCATAAGGTTTAAACTACATCATAAAATGGAAAACTACAACAAAATTGTTTCCATAGAAAACAATGAGATCCGATATACTGTCCCTGTAGGACAGTCATAATATACTTCTTCGCATCCTGGGAAAAATAAAACATAGAAAGGGGTGAGCTCAGATGGTCATTAAGGATAAAAATATAGCATAAAATTTCATAATTATGCATAAAATTTAAGGCAATGTATAAGAATAAAATAATAAACTTTTTAAACCCGAACTTCAGGATAATATGGCAATGATAAAATCAAATAATTCCATTTACTTATTCACATGGATATTCTACTAGTCAAATAATCACATGAAATATCAATAGTCACTTTTACAATGATGGAATGCATAATACCAGTCTTTATAACCACCAAGTCAAGGCCTCGTTCCAAGATTAAAAATATGATTTTTTCAAGGACTTGTGCCAAGGCACTAGTCTGTCTCATGAGACCTTCCGATGTATCAAGGAGCTATAGTGGGCTCCACCCATCATATACTAAGTCCAATGCATTCCTCTTATGAAAGGGTTTAAACATAACATAATCATTCGTATTAAATCTTGCATACAGAATGTCAATACTTTATCCATAAACTATGAATGGTGTTAAAATAACACATCCACAATCAAACATCTCACAGAACCTTCAATATAATATTAAAGTTTTGTATCATAATAAATCAACTTCAAATAAGCTTAAAATCCATCAAAGGATATCGACATAGATGAAATCAAAACCTTTTTTAGAGAAATATGTATTTCTATATTGAAATAATTTAACAAAACATTTATTTTTAAAATATTTTTATAATCTTGTAAGGGAGGTTTTGAAGATGTTATAACGGAGGAAAATAGTTGTACCCACATTATAAGTTAAAAAACACATTCTTTCCTTAATTTTGACGAAATGGTTATAAAGGACCTTATTTGGAAAATGACAGAAAGATTATTTTATAAACATATATGGTCAAATAAGGGTATAAATGACTTTACCCCATTGACTAGTAAATAGTAAAATTGTTTTGAAATACATTTTTAAGAAATATGGGTGTGGATGATAAGGATGTCCCAGTAGATACTTACATAAAAACAACCTCATATAATAAATAGATTTTGAAATTATCCCTTACCATGTACATTACCTTGGTTGAGGGTAGTTTAAACTCCTATATAATGGATAAATAATTGTAATTAAATTATACAAGAATCATATACATTAATATGATATCATATATGATCTTTTTACATTGATTTGTTAATTATATCTTAGTATTATCGTTGTTTTGGGTGTTAACAGATTCGTTTTCCTTTATATGATTTGGTATGTAAGTAATGGTTGTTATGGATAGGATGTATCTTATTCATATTCATAATGATATTATGTCTTTAAATATTATTTTTAATCATCTAATGAAAATTATTCTTGAATGTATACGATGGGGAATGAATCTCATCGCGTTCGTGGAGATGATAATCTGTATGTACACATAAGCGACAATATCATTATTTTGATCTTAAAATAATATATAATTGGATGGTATATCATATATACAGAATAATTATCATGTTATATTTATTATTTAGAATAATTACACATCATTACTATACTCATCTAAATAATAATATATTGAAGAACAATTACACCACGACATGGAGAAGGTAAGTCGTACGTATGCACGTATGGTGACATATCATTCAAAGGATGGATAGAATAATTAATATTGTTGTACCATATTTATAATAACATCACAGTATATATAATATACTAAAATTTTTATTTTAGAATGGAAACAACAAATAAAGAGGATGTGGAAGAAGAAAGGAACTTGAAAGAGGTGATGAAATATTTACCTCTTCTTCCCATTCATCCTTTTTTATTTGATCAAAAGGGCTCCTTAGGTTTCCTTTATGACTAAAGAAAGGCCACTAGGATGAAGGGAGGATAGTTGAGAGGGTATTTGGGTTGGGGTTGTCTGAGCCAAATGGCTTTGAAGGTGTGAATTGTAGGGAAGGGTGAGTTCCATTTTATAAGTGGGGCGAGGGGCACCTTAGAAAAAACAAGAAATAATATTTTATAATAAAATTATTTTCGTTTTTTAATTTCTCAAATATGAATTATTTAGAGGATAGGGTGGGTATAGGTCGAAAACAACTCATCCAATATTTTTTAGATAGGTCTGGGTCACTATATTAACTTTACCTTTTAGATTTAACTCTTAGTTAAATAGTTTGACACTTACCATGTCTTTTTGTATTTTTATATTATATGGTTAATAAACATACTATAAACTTTCAAGATAACCTCAATTGGTTCATTAATAACATATATAATATTATTTAAGATCTTTGGCCGAAGCTCAGATTTTTAGAATTAGAATATCATATAATAATATAATATTTGTTTTAAAAACTCTTTTATGTCAATTTTGACACTATTTGGTATTTTGTTTTTTCTAAATTTATAATAGCATTATTACTTCTAAAAAAATTCATATAAAAAACCCTAACAAGTCATATCAACTTATAAAAGTATTTAAATTTATAAAAAGTCTCAAATTACATTTATTTGGATATTTATAATATCAATTATTTTAATATTTAATTAATTAGGTAATTACTGCATCATCGTTGTGTCATAAATAATTAAAATATTTAATGTCTAAAAATTATAAATAAAATACCATTATGTATTAAATATTGTTATCTTTCTAGTTATTATTTATAATTGAACTTATCATATGTGTAACCCCATATTAAAAATATTTTAGTTATTAAACTTTGAATTTAACAATTTTAACTCTTCTTTGAATTAAATAATAATAAATGTACTTATCTAATCCAAGTGGACCTAGAGGATAATATTTTATTCCTAAGGTTTCTTTTGGTCGAATTAAACTTATCCAATAGAAATAGGACATCTGTTAAGGTAATAATAATATCATTTTTACCCTTAATTACCCTATTTACTTTTAACCGTGGTAAATAAAAGTAAAAAAGTTTCACTTAACCAAAAAATATTTTCATCTTATTGAACCACATTTTACTTACAAATTTCAACTATGTCTCTCGGATTTTTGATATTCAACTCGTAGAAGATGTAAAATTAAGATTTATGTAAATTTACAAATACTTCTAGGAGGTGGGTAAAAGACTGTAAAAAGTTCATTAAAATGTTTATATATCTAAAATTATTATAAAATGACTCTAATGAATTATATTGAACTTATAGTGGTATTATGTATCAATTTTGACCAAAAATAAATTTAAATAAAATAAACAATTATTTATATAAAAATATGGTTTTAAATTATAACTCTTTTTTTCACTATTCATCAAAAATTGATAGTTTTCAGAAAAATACCAAAAATTTACCCTAAGCTAATTTCGATATTTTGAATCCAATAATGAAATCCATTTTGAAAGATTAAATTTATAAAATTTCAAAAATAATCTATCACTATTCATAATGGCTAGTGTGATTGGTTGTGGTGTGTTAGAACTCGAAGTTGCGTACAACACACGCTACGGTATTATTCCAAGAGAAGCGTACTGTGGAAGATTGGGGTGTTACATTCTTCCCTCCTTCAAATAATTTCATCCTCGAAATTTATAGAGTATTACTGCGTAAAAATAATTGGGTGATTCTTCATCATAAGTTCCTCGGGTTCCCACATTGCCTCTTCCATCTAATGGTTTCTCCATAGAACTTTTACCAGACGAGTCATCCGGTTTTTCAGCACATGTTCTATTTAATCAAGAACCTTGATAGGATCTTTGCAATAAGGCTAATATGGTTTCAGTTCTAATTCCTCATAGGTGAGTACATGCGTTGGGTCAGGCATGTATTTTCTCAACAGTGATATGAGGAACACATTGTGAACTTTGGAGAGACTTGGCGGTATTGCCAAACTGTAAATTACAGCCCGAATTCATTCCAGAATTTTGAAAGCTCTGTTGTACCTGGGACTCAATTTACCCTTCCTACCGAAACTTATAACACCCTTCCATGGATATACCTTCAGGAAAACTCGATCTCCTACCTGAAATTCCAAATCCTTCATTTGGTTATTAACATAGCTCTTCTATCTACTTTGAGCTGCCTTAATGTGGTTTTGGATTACCTTCACCTTTTCCATAATTTACTCCACAAGTTCTAAGCCTATGGGATTTCATTCACCAACATCATCCCAACAGATTGGTGTGAGACATGTCTTTCCGTATAACACTTCATATGGTTCCATCTGAATACTTGAATTGAAGCTATTGTTATAGGAAAATTCTACTAGAGGTAAATATTGATCCCACATACCTTGAAAGTCAAGCGAGATTGATCTAAACATGTCTTATAAGATTTTAATAGTCCGTTCTGATTTTCCACCAGTTTGGGGGTGGTAGAAAGTGCTCAAACAAAGCTCTGTATCCAGAGCTTTCTGAAAATTTTTCCAGAATCATGATGTAAAACATGGATCACGGTCATAAAAAATCGATAAGGGTACTTCATGAAGTCTCAAAACATCATTAATATATATTATTTCTAGACGTTCAAGTTGTAAATCTTCTCTTATAGTAAGAAAATGTGCTGAATTGGTAATATGATCAACAATGAACCATATTGCATCATTCCTTCTAGGAGTCTTTGGTACTCCCATGACCAAATCCATCATAATATTATCCCATTTCCACTCTGGTATGGGAAGAGGTTGCATGAATCCTCCAAGTTGTTGCCTTGGAGCATTCACCTGTTGAAAAACCATACATCTTGACACAAAATTAGCAATCTCCCTCTTCATTTTGTCCCAGCAAAAAATGTCCATCAAATCTATATACATCATAGTGCTACCAAGATGTATAGAGGAATTGGAACTATGAGCATCATCCAAAAATTCCCTTTTTATATAAGGTATTTGGGGAACATAAAGTCTCTTCCCAAATTTCAAAATTGCATTTTCATACACAAAGTCACTCAATATCCCATCATTTATGGCTTTAATCTTATTTTTAAACTCTACATCATCAGTTTGAGAACTCTTTATCCTTTCTAGTAAAGATGGATTGGTAACCATTTAAAAAAGAATTGATGTTTCACCTTCAATGGTTCTTCCCATATCCATCTTTACTAGATCATTGTATATAGGATCCTTTTCAACTCTCATCTTGTTCAAAACTCCATGATTCTATCTACTCAAAGCATATTCCACCATATTTTCCTTCCCCGATGTGGTAGTGTATAGTGAAATCATAATCCTTGAGTAGTTCAAGCCATCTCCTTTTCCTCATATTGAGTTCTTTCTGTGATAAAATATACTTCAAACACTTGCGATCAGTATATATCTCACATTTTTCACCATAAATATAGTGTCTCCAAATCTTCAAAGAAAATATTACAGTTTCTAACTAAAGATCATGAGTAGGATATTTTTTTCACGAATTTTTACCTGTCATGATGCATAGGCAATAACCCTATCATTCTACATGAGGAGACAACCAAGTCCTTTCATTAAAGAATCCCTATAAATAACAAACCCATCATTCCACGATGGTAGTGTCGATATAGGAGCATTGACTAATCTTCTCTACGTTTTTTCAAACAAATTTTCACACCATTTTTTATGAAAAATTTTAACCCCTTTTCTTTTGAGCTTTGTTAATGGGTTAGCCAATCATGAAAAATTCTGGACAAAACGCCGATAATAACCTGCTAAACCAATAATACTGCGTACCTTAGTTATACTCATTGGTTCTAGCTATTATTTGAATGCCTTGGTCTTAGAAGGATCAATAGAGATTCCATCCTTAGAGATAATATGTCCCAGAAAAGAAATCTCTTGAAGCCAGAAATCACACTTGCAAAACTTCCCATATAATTCATGTATTCTTAAGAGTCTTCATGATAATGCGCAAGTGATTTTTATGATCTTCATAGATTTTAGAGTTTACCAAGATATCATCTTTAAATACCACTACTAAGTCATCAAGATATTCCTTGAAAACTCTATTCATTAGATCCTTGAAGAAAAAGGGTGCATTAGTCAATCTAAAAGGCATTGCTGTAAACTCGTAATGCTCGTACCTGGTTCGAAATGCTATTTTCAGAATTTCTTCCTTCTTCACACACAACTGATGATATTGAGATCGATGTTCAATATTTGAAAAGTATTGATATCTATGAAGTTGATCAAATAAATCAACAATGTGAGGTAGGGGAAATTGTTCTTTATTCTAATAGCATTGATCTCCCTGTAGTCAATGCACAACCTCATAGATCCATCTTTCTTCTTAACAAAGTGGACTGGGGCTCCCCATGGAGAAAAACTGGGGAGAATAAATCCCTTATTACTCAATTCCTCTAGGTGTTTCTTTAGTTCCACTTATTCCACAATGTCCATTCAATAAGGGGTCTTCGATATGGGCCTTGATCTAGGAATTAAATCAATGGAATACTCAATTTATTATTCTAGAGGATGTCCAGGTAAATCTTATGGAAACACATCAACATATTCTTTCACAATAGGTACATAATCTATTTGAAAATTACATTCCTCACCCACAGTTATTTCATTATTTTACTGCCCAATCATTGAATTTATTTGAGCTACTGGGGGAGGATCTAGATAAGAACTAGGTGATGACAGTTATACTCTAACGATAAGGTACTTCTTAACATCATCAAAAATTGTAACCTCCTTCTTCTTAGAATAAATTTTTGCATCATGGTCCGAAAGACAATCCATACCAATTATTATATCAAATTCAATCATTGTTATGATGATGATATCAGCAGATAAAGAACATTTATATGCCCTAATGGGGACTGATTCCTAAAACATTGTTGTAATGATACATCCCTTAAGAGTTTTGACTGAAAACTCCCTTGTTAAATCAAATTGTAAATATCTAATTTTCTTAGAAAACAGAGAAGATATGAAACAATGCGATGATCCAAAATCAAATAAAGAATTTTCCAAACTTGATGAAGCCATTAAATTACCTGCCACCACATATTTCGGAGCTTCAACCTCAGTAATAGTGATAGCATAAGCTTATCCTTGATCCATTGGCATTTTCTGAGGTAATTTCCCCTAACAATTAGGACATTCATTTGAATACTGTCCCCTTTCTCTACAATTGTAGTATTCAACATTGGTAGACTATTTCTTCCCCTTGCAATCACGAGCTTGGTGGCATTTTCAACCCACTTGTAACAGACTCCCATTCCCTTCAGAAAATTACCTGGGTGTTGGTTACCACGTTTAATATAGGATAGATATTCAAATTTTTCCTTCTTCCCCTTATTTTTATTCCCATAGTGTTCAACATATCACTTCTTCTCTTGATTTTCATTAAAGTCGTAAGATGTAGAGAATTATTTTTCTGTCTTGATAGCACATGAGACAATATATTCATACGACAAGAAGGATTGTGAGACTAATTATCGATGGATAAATGGTTTTAACCCATCAATGAAACCATCAATCTTACTTCTTGGGTTACATACATAATCTGCATCATGACTCACTATCATTGTAAAGTTAGCTTCATACATTGCAACATTATCATCCTCCTTTTTCCAAAGACTCAGAAATTGTATTTTCCATATCCGCTCGATGGTCATGAGGAAATTATTTTTCTAAGAAAATTTCTTTAACCTCCATCCATACCATATTTTATAAATCATCATCTTCCTTTCTATTTTGAATCAATGACCACTATTGATGACCATCTCCAGTGAGGCGGTAAACTGCCATGACAACTTTTTCCCTTTCACTACTCTCGAAGGCATGGAATACTTTTTCTTAGGAATTTATCCATTGCTCAGCTAAAAATGGATTTGTAATCCCATTGAATGTTAGTGGTTGATGCCTCAGGAAGTGATCTAACATTGATCCTCCATGATAAGGATCAGGTGGTCCATACTAGTAAGTTTATTATTCATAACCTGAGTGAGTTGTCCCAGTATGGTGATTAGTAGATCAGCACTAGCTGCATCACCATCTCCACAATAATTATCTTGAGTAGGAGGGAAATGCCTACATGGTGTGCGTGCACTGATACAGTTTCCATTATTTCCACTAGGCTCCATTTCTAAACAATGGCCTAAACTAGATTAGTTTTTGAATATAAATACATAATTCCAAACTTGTAAAACACATAAAATAAATTAAACAGTTTATGGATATAATCAATATTCAAAAAAATGTTTTCATTGAAAAATAATATACTCAGAAACCATTCATAATGGTTTGTAAATAAAATGACAATTATCCTAAGCATATCCCCTAGGAGTTTCGTAACCAAGAGTGCAGCAAGGACCATACTCATGCACCAGTTCCCATTCAAGTCCAGCTCAATGCGGTGTTTTCAGGTTTTACCCCTAGGTACATATAATCTAGAGTTGCCTTTACCTGCTCATATCCGGACAGGGATGTATTGATTGGAAAAATCACATAATCTCTACAATACCAAAATTCTAGAAATTTCTTCTATACTAATCCTCAAAGTCTATCTTTGGGCTATGTGCTCTAACCAGAGTTTATCTAAATCTAGTTTCCAAGTTTTTTACTAAACCTCCCTTGGATACCAACTGTAATGCCCCAACCCCAAAATCCCAGAGTCGGTGTATTATTATATATCATTGGCATGATCTGAAAGGATCATGTCTCGAAAGACCGATAATTTTAGTTGCCTTGGAAGTACTAGATACATTCATAAGGTTTACATTACATCAAAAAATGTAAAAATACAACAGAATTGTTTCCATAGACAACACTGAGATCCCATAGACATTCCCTACAGGTCAGTCATAATATACATTTTCAAATCCTGGGAAAAATAAAACATTGAAAGGGGTGAGCATAGATGCTCAATAAGGATAACAATATAGAGGAAACATTCATAAATAAGCATAAATATTTGCGCCAATGTAGATGACTAAAACAAAATCCTTTTTAAACTTGAACTTTAGTATAATATGGAAAAGATAAAATCAAATAATTCTATTTAATTATTCACATGGATATTCTACTAGTTGAATAATCACATGAAATAACAATAGCCACTTTCATAATGATGGATTTCATAATGCCAGAATTCATAACCAAATAGTCAAGGCCTTGTGCCAGGAAAACAAATAAAATTTTGTCAAGGCCTTGTGCCAAGACACTAGTTTTTCCTATTATACCTACTTATTCCGCGATGAGCGATAGCGGGCTTCACCCGTCACATCCTAAGTCCAATTCATTCCTCATATGAAAAGGTTTAAACATAACATAAGCATTCGTATGAATACTAGCATAAGAAATTTCAACACTTTATCCATAAACCATGAATGGTGTAAAAATAACACATCCACTGTCAAATATATCACACAACCTTCAGTACAATATGGAATTTTTGTATCATAATAAATCAACTACAAATAATATTAAAATCAATCAAATGATGTTGACATAGATGAAATCAAAACCATTTTTAGAGAAATATCTCTTTCTATTTTGAAATAATTTAAGAAAAAATTTATTTTTAAAATAATCTTATAATATTGTATGGGAAGCTTTGACGATGTTATAACAGAGAAAAATAGCCGCACCCATCATATAAGTTAAAAAAAAGACATTCTTACCTAAATTTTGTGGAAAAGGTTATAAAGGACCTTTTTTGGAAAACAATGGAATGATTTCATTATAAACATATAAGGTCCAATAAGGGTATAAATGAATTTACCTCATTGTCTATTAAAATGGAAAAAACGTTTTTAAATACATTTTTATGAAACATGGGTGTGGATGATAAAGATGTCCCAGTAGATACTTACGAAAAAACAACCTCCGATAATAAAGAGATTGTAAATTAACCCTTACCTTGTACTTTTCCTTGGTTGAGGGTAGGTTAATCTCATCTATAATGGTGACATAATTGTTATTAAATTATAAAATAATTATATAAATTAATATGATATCATATATGATATTTTAACATTGCTTTGTTAATAATATCTTAGTATTACCGTCGTTTCGGGTGTTAACTGATTTGTTTTCCTTTATATGATTTGTTGTGTAAGTAATGTTTGTTATGGATAGGATGTATCTTATTCATATTAATATTGATATTAAATCTTTAAAAATTATTTTTAATCATCTAATGAAAATTATTCTTGAATGGATACGATGGGGAATGAATCTTATCGCATTCATGGAGACGGTAATCCGTATGTACGCACGAGTGAGAATATCATTCTTTTGATATTAAAATAATATATAATTTTATGGTATATCATATATACAGAATAATAATGATTATATATTTATTATTTACAACAATTACACATCATTATTATACCCATCCAAATAATAATGTATTGAATAACAATTACACCACGACGTGGGGACGGTAAGCCGAATGCACGCACGTATGGTGACATGTCATTCAAAGGATGGATAGATTAATGAATATTGTTGTACCATATTTATAATAATATCACCATATATATAAGATACTAGAGTTATTATTTTATAATGGAAATAACAATGAAAGAGGATGTGGAAGAAGAAAGGAACTTGAAAGAGGTGATGAAATATTTACCTCTTCTTCAGGTTCTTTCTTTTGATTTGATCAAAAGGGCTCCTTAAGTTGGTCTTACTTCTAAATTAATGCCTCTAGGATGAAGGGAGTATAATCAAGAGGGTATTGGGGTAGGTTTTGGCCAATCAAAATGGCTTTGAAGATGTGAATTTGAGGGAAGGGGGAGTGCCCTTTTATAAGAGCGGTGAGGGGCACCTTAGGAAAAACAAGAAATATTATTTTATAATAAAATAATATTCGGTTTCTAATGCCTAAAAAATGAATTATTTAAATTATAGGGTGATTATAGGTCAAAAAAAACTCATCCAATATGTTTTAGACAGGTTTGGGTCACTATATTAACTTTATCTTTTAGATTTAACGCTTAGTTAAATAGTTTTCATTTACCATGTCTTTTTGTATTTTTATATTAGATGGTTAATAAACATATTATAAAATTATAAGAAAAACTAAAGTGGTTCATTAAAGACATATATAATATTATTTAAGACCTTTGGTCAAACATTATATTTTTAGGAATAGAATATCAATTAATAATATAATATTTGTTTTAGAAACTCTTTTATGTAAATTTTGATACTATTTGGTATTTTGTTTTTTCTAAATTAATAACAACATTATTACTTCAAATAAAATTCATCTAACCAACACTAACACGGAATATTAACTTATAAAATTATAGTAATTCATAAAAAGTCCCAAATTATATATATTTTGATATTTATAATATCAATTATTTTAAACTTTCATTAATTAGGTAATTACTGCATCATTATTGTGTCAGAAATAAATTAAATTATTTAAGGTCTAAAAATTATAAATAAAATACCATTATGTGGTAAATATTTTTATATTTCTAATAAATATTTATAGTCTAATTTATCTTATGTATAACCCTATATTAAAAATGGTTTAGTTATTAAACTTTGAATATAACAATTTTAACTCTTCTTTGAATTAAATAATAATAAATGTCCTTATATAATCCAATTAGATCTAAAGGATAATATTTTATTCCTAAGGTTGTTTTTCGTCAAATTAAACTTATCCAATATAATTATGTCATGCGTTCGGGAAATAATAATATAATTTTTACCCTTAATTACCCTATTTACTTTTAACCGTGGTAAATAAAAGTAAAAAAGTTAATATTCACCAAAACATATTTTCATCTTATTGAACCAAATTTTACATATGAATATCAAATGTGTCTCTCTGATTTTTGAAATTAAACTCACAGAAGGGGTAAAATTATGTTTTATGTAAATTTACAAATGCTCCTAGGAGGTGTGTAAAAGACGGTAAAAAGTTCATTAAAATTTTTTATATATCTAAAATTTTTATAAACTGACTCCAAGGAATTATATTAAACTTATAAAGGTATTATGTATCTATTTTTACCTAAAATAAATTTAAATAAAATCAATAATTATTTATATAAAAATTCAATTTTAAATTATAACTCAGTGTTTCTCACTATTCATCAAAAATTGAATGTTTCCCGAAAAATACCAAAAAAATACCCTAAGATAATTTCGATATTCTAAATCCGAAAATGAAATCCATTATGAAAGATAAAATTTATAAAATTTCAAAAAGTGGGTATCACTATTAATAATGGCTAGTTTTATTGGTTGTGGTGTGTTAGAACTTGAATTTGCGTACAACACACGCTACTATATTATTAAAAGAGAAGCGTATCTTTGAAGCTTGGGGTGTTACATTCTTCCCTCATTCAAATAATTTCATCCTTGAAATTTCTAGAGTATTACTGCATAAAAATACTTGGATGATTTTTCATCATAAGTTCCTCAGGTTCCCACGTTACCTTTTTCATCTTATGGTTTCTCTATTGAACTTTTACCAGACAAGTCGTCTGGTTTCTCAGCACTTGTTCTCTTGAATCAAGAACCTTGACAGGATCTTCGCAATAAGAAAGATCAGGTTCTATTTCTAATTCCTCATAGGGGACTACATGTGTTGGTTCAGGCATATATTTTCTCAACAGTGATACATGGAACACATCGTGAACTTTGGAGAGACTTGGGGGCATTGCCAAATGGTAAGCAACAACCCCAATTCGTTCTAGAATTTCAAAATATCTATTGTACCTGGGACTCAATTTAGAATTCTTATCAAATTGTATATCACTCTTCCATGGAGATATCTTCAAGAAAACATGACCTCTTACCAGAAATTCCAAATCCTTCATTCAATTATTAACATATCTCTTCTGTTAAATTTGAGCTGCCTTGATGTGGTTTTGGATTGCCTTCACCTTTTCCATCGTTTCCTCCACAAGTTATGGGCCTACAAGTTTTCTTTCACCAACATCATCCCAACAGGTTGGTGTGCGACATCTCTTCCTATATAATGCTTCATATGGTGTTATCTGAATACATGAATGGAAGCTATTGTTATAAAAAAATTCTACCAGAGGTAAATATTGATCCCACATACCTTGAAAGTCATTTGAGCATGATCTCAACATGTCTTCTATGGTTTTAATAGTCCATTCTGATTATCCATCAGTTTGGGGGTGGTAGGAAGTGCTCAAACAAAGCTTAGTATCCAGGGATTTCTAAATACGTTTCCATAATCTTGATGTAAAATGTAGATCACGATCAGAAACAATTGATATGGGTACTTTGTGAAGTCTCACGACTTTATTAATATATAGTGTTGCAGGACGTTCAAGTGGTAAATCTTCTCTTATAGCAGGAAAATGTGCTGACTGGTTAAGATGATCAACAATGACCCATATTGCATCGTTCCTTCTAGAAGTCATTGGTAGTCCCCTGAAAAATTCGATTTTAATATTATCATATTTCCACTCCGGTATGGGAAGAGGTTGCATGACTCCTCCAGGATGTTGCGTTTGAGATTTCACTAGCTGACAAACCATACATCTTGAAAAAAATCAGCAATCTCCCTCTTCATGTTGTCCCACCAAAAATGATCCTTCAAATCTCTATACATCCTCGTGGTACCAGGGTGAATAGAGAAATTGGAACTATGAGTATCATCCAAAAATTCCATTTTTAGATTAGGTATATTGGGAACACAAAGTCTCTTCCCAAATTTCAAAATTCCATCTTCATACACAAAGTCACTCAATCTTCCATCATTCATCGCTTTAATCTTCTTTTTAAACTCTTCATCATCTGTCTGAGAACTCTTTATCCTTTCTAGTAAGGATGTTTTGGAAACCATTTGAAAAAGTATTGATGTTTCACCTTCCATGGTGATTCCCATATCCATCTTTACTAGATCAATGCATATATGATCCTTTTCAACACTCATCTTTTCCAAAACTCCATGATCTTTTCTACTCAAAACATCTTCCTCCATATTTTCCTTCCTCGGGGTGGTAGTGTATAGTGGAATAATAATCCTTAAGTAGTTCAAGTCATCTCGTTTCCCTCATGTTGAGTTCGTTCTATGAGAAAATATACTTCAAACTCTTGTGATCAGTATATATCTCACATTTTTCACCATAGAGATAGTGTCTCCAAATATTCAAAGAAAAGATTATATCTGCTAACTCAAGATCATGTATAAGATAGGTTTTCTCATTAATTTTTAGTAGTCATGATGCATATGCAATAACCCTATCATTCTGCATAAGGATACAACCAATTCCTTTCTTTAAAGCATCACTAAAAATAAAAAACCCATCATTCCTCGATTGTAGAGTCAATATAAGAGCTTTGACTAATCTTCTCTTCAGTTCATCAAAACATTCTTCACACTCTTTTGTCCAAAAAAATTTACCCACTTTTTCGTGTGATATTTGTTAATGGGTTAGCCAATCAGGAAAAATTATGGACAAAATGTTGATAATAATACACTAAACCAATAAAACTGTATACCTCAGTTATACTCATTCGTGCTGGCCATTCTTGGAATGCCTTGGTCTTAGAAGGATTAACAAATATTCAAAACCTAGAGAAAATATAGCCCATAAAAGAACTTTCCTGAAGCCAGAAATCACACTTCCTAAACTTACCATAGAATTCATGTCTTCTACGAGTCTTCAAGATAATACACAAGTTATTTTCATGATATTCATAGCTTTTGGAGTATACCTAGATATCATCTATAAATACCACTAAAAAGTCATTAAGATATTCCTTGAAATATCTATTCATTAGATTATTGATGAAAAACGGTGCATCAGTCAATCCGAAAGGCATTACTGTAAACTCGTAATGCTCATACATGGTTTGAAATGCTGTTTTTGGAATGTCTTCATTCTTCACACAGAACTGATTATATCCAGATCAAAGGTCAATTTTTGAAAAGTATTAAAATCCATGATTTTGGTCAAATAAATCATAATACGAGGTAGTGGATACTTTTTCTTTATTCTAATAGAATTGATCTCCCTGTAGTCAATGCACAACCTCATAGATCTATCTTTCTTCATAACAAAGATGATTGGGGCTCCCCATGGAGAAACATAGGGGCGAATAAATCCCTTATTACTCAATTCCTCTAGTTGTTTCTTTAGTTCAACTAATTCCATAGTGAACATTCTATAAGTGGTCTTTGATATGGGCCTTGATCCATGAATTATATCAATGGAAAACTCAATTTATCATTCTATAGGATGTCCTGGTAAATCTTCTAGAAACACATCAACATATTCTTTCACAATAGGTACATCATATATTTGAACATTACATTCCTCACCCATAGCAATTTCATTCTTTTCCTCCCCAATAATTGAATTTAGTTGAGCTACGGGGGGTGGATCTAGATAAGAATTAGGTGATGACGTTTCTGCTCAATGATAAGGTACTCCTTATCATCATCAAAAATTGTAACCTCATTCTTCTTACAATAAATTTTTGCATCATGGTCCAAAATCCAATTTATACAAAGGATTATATAAAATGAAATCATGGTTATGATGATGATATCAGAAGATAAATAACATTTATATGCCCTACTGAGGACTGATTCACAAAACATTGTTGTAATGATACTTCCATTAAGATTTTTGACTGACAAATCCCTTATTAAATCAAATTGAAAATATCTAATTTTCTTTGAAAACTGAGAAGATATTAAACAATGCGGTGATCCATAATCAAATAAATCATTTTCAAAACTTGATGAAACCATTAAATTACCTGCCACCATATCTTTTGGAGCTTCAACCTCAGCAGTAGTGATAGCATAAGCATGGACTTGATCACTTGGCCTTTTCTGAGGTATGTTCCCCTAACGCTTAGGAAATTAATTTGCATAATGTCCCCATTCTCTACAATTGTAGCATTCAACGTTGAAAACCTCTTTCTTCCCCTTGCAATCACAAGCTTGGTGGCCTTTTCACCTCACTTATAACAGACTACCAGTCCCATCAGGAAGGTACCACGGTGTCTGTTACCACATTTACTATATATTGGATATTCGACTTTTTCCTTCTTCCCATTATTTCTATTTCTAGAGTGTTCAGTAGATCACTTCTTCTATTGATTTTCTTTAAAGTTGTAAGATTTAGAGAATTATTTTTCTTTCTTGATAACAGATGAGACAATATATTCGTACGAAAAGAAGGATTGTGAGACTAATTCTCGATGTAGAAATGGTTTTAATCCATCAAAGAAATGATCAATAATTCTTATTGGGTTACGTACATACTACACAACATGACTCACTAAACTTGTAAAGTTTACTTCATACTTAGCAACATTCTCATCCTCCATTTTCCTCAGACTCAGAAATTGTCCTTCCATATCCGCTCGATGGTCATGAGGAAAATATTTTTCTAAGAAAAATTCTTTAAAATCCCTCCATACCATATTTTACAATTCATCATCTTCCTTTCTATTTTTAATAAATTACCACCATTGATGAGAATCTCCAGGGAGGAGGTAAACTACCATGAAAACTTTTTCCCTTTCGCTACACCCGAAGGCATGGAATATTTTCTCTAAGGAATTTATCCATTACTCAGCTACAATTGGATTTGTACTTTCATGTAATGTTTGTGGTTTTTTCCTCACGAAGCGATCTAACATTGATCCTCCATGCTACAGATCAGGGTGCTCCATACGGGTAAGGTTAATATACATAACCTGAGTGAGTTGTCCTAGTATGGTGATTAGATGATGAGTACCAGTTGCATCACCAGCTCCACTATAATTATCTTGAGTAGGAGGTAAATTCCTACATGGGGTGAGATCATTGATATGATTTCCATTCCTTCCACTAGGCCCCATTTTTCAACAATGGAATAAACTATATTAGTTTATGAATTGAAATACATAATTCCAAACTTGCAAAATAATTAACATAAATTAAACAGTTTTTAGATATAATCCATAACCAAAAAAATGTTTTCATTGAGGATGTATACACTCATAAACCCTTCATAATGGTTTTTAAAGAAAATTAAAATTATTCTAAGCATATCCCCTGGGAGTGTCGTAACCCATAGTGCAGTAAGGCCCGTTGTCGTGCACCTGTTCTCATTCAAGTCTAGCACAAAGTGGTGTTTTCTGGTTTTACCCCTAGGTACATCTGTTCCAGAGCTACCTTTACATGCTCGTATCTAGACAAAGATGTATTGTTTTGAAAACTCACAAAATCTCTACAATACCATAATTCTAGGATGTTCTTATATACCAATCCTCAAATTATATATTAGGGCTACGTGATCTAATCAGATTTTATTAAAATCTAGTTTCCATGGTTTGTACTAAACCTCCATCTGATACCAACTGTAATGCCCCAACCCCAGAAGCCCAAATTCGGTGCATTATTACGTATCATTGGCATGATCACAAAAGATCAAGTCTCGAAAGAGCGATTAGTTTAGTTGCCTTGGAAGTACTAGATACACTAATAAGGTTTACATTACATCATAAAATGGAAAACTACAACAACATTGTTTCTATAGAAAACACTATGATCCCATAGAGTATCCCTTTAGGTCAGTAATAATATACTTCTTCGCATCCAGGAAAAAATAAAACATAGAAAGGGGTGAGCTCAGATGCTTAGTGGGGATAAAAATATATAGGAATGTTTAATAAATAAGCATAAACATTTAAGGCAATGTATAAGACTAAAAAATCTTTTTTAAACTTGAACTTCAGTATAATATGGAAATGAAAAAACCAAATAATTTCATTTACTTATTCTCAAGGATATTCTACTTGTCTAATAATCACATAAAATATTTATATCTACTTTCATAATGATGGAATGCATAATGCCATACTTCATAACCAAATAGTCAAGGCCTTGTTCCAAGACTACAAATATGATTTTGTCAAGCCCTTGTGCCAAGACAATAGTTTATCTCACGAGACATACCGATGCCTCGAGGAGCTATATCGGGCTCCACCCGTCACATACTATGTCTAGTGAATTTCTCATATGAAAAGGTTTAAACATAACATAAACATTCATATTAATACTAGTATATGAAATGTCAATACTTTATCCATAAACCATGAATGATGTAAAAATAACACATCCATAGTCAAACATATCACAATCCTTCAATACAATATGAATGTTTTTTATCATAATAAATCAACTACAAATAAGCTTAAAATCCATCAAATGATGTTGACATTGATGAAATACAAACGTTTTTTAGAGAAATATCTATTTCTATTTTGAAATCAAATAAGAATACATTTATTTTGAAAATATTCTTATAATATTGTTTGGGAAGCTTCGAAGATGTTATAATGGTGGGAAATAGCTGCACCCATCGTATAAGTTAAAAAAAGACATTCTTACCTTAATTTTGTAGAAAAGGTTATAATGGAACTTGTTTGGAAAACGATGAAAAGATTCCTTTATAAACATATAAGGTCAAATAAGGGTATAAATGACATTACCCCATTGTCTAGTAAAATGAAAAAATGTTTTGAAATACATTTTTAAGAAACATGGGTGTGGATGATAAAGAGGTCCCAGTAGATACTTACGTAAAAACAATCTCAGATAATTAAGAGATTGTGAAATTATCCCTTACCTTGTACATTTTCTTGGTTAAAGGAAGGTTAAACTTATGTATAATGGTGAAATAATTTTTATTAAATTATACAAGAATCATATACATTAATATGATATCATATATGATCTTTTAACATTGCTTTGTTAATAATATCTTAGTATTATCATCGTTTCAGGTGTTAACTGGTTTGTCTTTCTTTATATAATTTGTTACATAAGTAATGTTCGTTATGGATAGGATGTATCATATTCATATTAAGAATGATATTAACTATTTAAAAATTATTTTTAATCATTTAAAAAAAATTAGTCTTGAATGGATATGATGGGGAATGAATCTCATCTTGTTCGTGGAGACGGTAATCCACACGAACGCACGAGTGACAATATCATTCTTTTGACTTTAAAATAATATATAATTGGATGGTATATAATATATACAGAATAATTATCATTTTATATTTATTATTTACAATAATTAAACATGATTATTATTCCCATCCAAATAATAATGTATTGAATAACAATTACACCATGATGTGGAGACGGTAAGCCGTACGTACGCACGTATGGTGACATGTCGTTCAAAGGATGCATAGAATAATGAATATTTTTGTACCATATTTATAATAACATAAAAGTATATATAAGATACTTGAGGTATTATTTTATAATGGAAACAACAGAGAAAGAGGAATTGTAAGAAGAAAGAAACTTTAAAGAGATGATGAAATATTTACCTCTTCTTCTAGTTCTTCCCTTTGATTTGATCAAAATGTGTCCATAGGATGGCTTTTTGACTAAAATAAGGCCTCTAGGATGAACGGAGGATAGTTTAGAGGGTATTTCGGCAGGGTTTGGCTGAGCCAAATGTATTTGAAGGTTTGAATTTGAGGGAAGTCCGAGTGCCCTTTAATAAGAGGGGTAAGGGGCACCTTAGGAAAAGAAAGAAATATTATATTATAATAAAATAATTTTCAGTTTCTAATGGCTCAAAAATTAGTTATATAAATGATAAGGTAGGGATTGGTAGAAATCCACTCAATGAATAGGTTTTAGACAGGTTCATGTCACTATATTAACTTTATCTTTTAGATTTAACTCTTAGTTAAATGGTCTGACATTTACCATGTCTCTTTGTATTTTTGTATTATACGGTTAATAAACATATGATAAACATCCAAGATAACCTCAAGTGGTTCATTAATGACATATATAATATTTTTTTAAATATTTTATGACAAACCTTAGATTTTTAGGAATAGAATGTTAATTAATAATATAATCATTGTTTTAAAAACTCTTTTATGTCAATTTTGACACTTTGGTATTTTGTTTCTGCTAAATTAATAACAACATTAAACTTTGAAAAAAATTCATCTAACCAACCTTAACAGGTCATATTATCCTAGAAAATTATATTAATTCATAAAAATTCTCAAATTACATTTATTTGGATATTTATAAGATCAATTATTTTAATATTTCATCAATTAGATAATTACTTTATCATCCTTCTATCATAAAAAAATTAAATTATTTAATGTCTAAAAATTATAAATAAATTACCATTATGTAGTATATCTTTTTATATTTATATTTAATTCTTATGGTCGAATTTATATTATGTCTAACCCTATATAAAAAATGGTTTAGTTATAAAACAATGAATTTAACAATCTTAACTCTTCTTTGAATTATATAATAATAAATGTCCTAATATAATCCTTGTGGACCTAGAGGATCGTATTTTATTCCTAAGGTTGTTTTAATTAGAAATAAATTTATCCAATATAATTAGGAAATGTTTTGGGGTAATAATAATATCATTTTTACCCTTAATTATCCTATTTATTTTTAACCATGGTAAATAAAAGTTAAATGTTACCATTCACAAAATATTATTTTCATATTATTGAACCAAATTTTACATACTTATATCAACCGAATCTCTTAGATTTTTAAAATTCAACTTACAGAAGCGGTAAAATTATGTTTTATGTAAATTTAAAAATGCTCTTAGTTTGTGGGTAAAAGACAATAAAAAGTTCATTAAAATTTTTATATGTCTAAAATTATTATAAACAGAATCCAATGATTTATATTGATCCAATATAGGTATTATGTATCTATTTGGACCTAAAATAAATTTAAATAAAATAAATAATTATTTAAATAAAAATTCGGTTTTAAATTATAACATAGTGTTTTTCACTATTCATCAAAAAATGAAGGTTTTCAAAAAAATACAAAAAATTCACCCTAAGCTAATTTCAATATTCTGAATCCAAAAATGAATTCCATTTTGAAATATAAAATTTAAAAAATTTAAAAAATTTGGTATCACTATTCATAATGGCTAGTTTGATTGGTTGTGGTGTGTTAAAACTCGAAGTTGCGTACAATACATGCTACAGTATTATTCAAAGGGAAGCATTCTGTGGATACTTGGGGTGTTATGGTTTAATTATTCCTACCATAATATTTACCACAAAATTACAATAGTTTTATGTTTTACATTGTTTTACCATTTTAACTTAACCCTTATCATTTTTTATTTCATAGAGTTATGAAGAAAAGTATTACACATGATATTCTTAATGGTAAATATTATTTGGATAATTTTTTGTTAGAATTTGAAGACTTATTATGGATTAAGTATTTTTTACATAGTTAAGAAAATATGTAATGAAATATTATCTTTAATATATGTAATTTATTGAAAATTATGTCTTGGAATCTACAGTTAGTATTGAAGACAGTATGTAAAGTACGTGTTTATGGCACCAGATTTGGGAGTATGGGTATGAGGTGTAACATTGTATCCTCTATACATGATAATTTCTTTAATATTCCTCCTCGATATGCATATTAATTTTTTTCTAATTTTTATTAACTCAAATACAACACACTTAGGGAACTTTTATGTGTAAAATCAAATTCCAGTCTATAATCCTACTCAAATAAATTCTATTTCTTTAGAATTTATTAATATAAAAATTATTCAAAAAATATATTCCACATTTATTTTCAACATGGATGGTGTCTTAACATAATCATCCAACTAATAAGGATGATTTATTTATATTGTAACCATAGTGACACTAAATACCTCTTTAACAAATGTATTTTGGACTTTAAGAACAACTGTCTAATTGTCTTATTTAAGGGAGGATTTATATATCAATCATGAAATCCAATGACAAATCATGAATCCATGACAATAATTCATGCTTTATAACATCATTACATCATTAAGAAACATATTAATACATTGAAAACAAATTATATTATTACTGGGTCAGTTCTATCCCCACTATGAATTTATTGGAGATACCTTAAATCCTCAAATTCAATATGTGTTTTCAAATGGATAATTTATTCTCCACCATATTTAAAGTAAATTTAAAAGTAAATATAAGTGTATTCTTATCTCTTCTTATACCATTAAAGGAACACAAATTCCCTGCCCTCATTTTTAGATCTGAGCGAAGGATGTTACCATATGGTTTTCTTAGAAAAGAGGCTTCAATTTGTTTACTTTATGTCTATATAGCTATCCATATATAGAAAATAATAGAGATATAAACAAGTATGTAATGATATACATAAATGACTATACAAGTGATATCACACTTTGAAACTCATTTTAGGGGTTATTAAAAAGATATATATATCATGGAAAACATTACTTGTACATATCTCAATAAACAATAAAAATAGTTCATGGGAAAATAACCCGCCCCTTTGACACATATTTTCTTCACCCAACACTCCCCCTTAATAAAGGAAATTATTTATAATCATAAAAAATGGTTCTAATTGTGATTCAAAAATATCATTCTTCATAATTTATGTTGATATCCATAATTTCTAGAATTTATTGATTCACTTGAAAAACATTGGAATCTCTAATATGTTTTCTCCCTCCCAAACAATGAATTTATTTACTTGTCTTTATGGTAGTTAAGAAATTCCATAAGGATTTATTTTTATTTTTGTCTTATTACTGAAAAACTCAAGAAAATCCTTTAATTCCTTTAATATTATCATAAATAAAAAATAATTTTAGGGAATAAAGAGGGACATGTTGGGTTTTTAGAACTAAAACCGAGTCTAACAGTTTCCTCTCAACTAAGGCCACTCTTTCCTTCCTATCTCAACAATTTCCATCTAATAAAAATTTATAGGTTTATTAATCAACATATTATATTGAACACATTTCTTATGTAAATAATTTTTCTTCCTCACCTCATAATTTTAGGCTAGTTCGTTTCCTTGTGATTCATTTTACTTCCTCAAAAAATTTCTTGGGATTGTAGGAAGGGCATAAAATACTTTGAACCATTTCTAGTTTTCTCACTCATATTATACCTATTTTTAAATCTTACGTTACCACATGTGGATGAATCCTCATGTTTCTTGCTTCTACCATCTAAAAATTGTCCTTTCCCTTTTACCTTATCCACCTCTTAAGAATTATCTATTTGTTTATAAAATTTATGTTGGCCTGACCAAACAACTAGACATTTATTCATTATGTGCTTAGATTTATTAGGATTCTAATGGAATGGATTTTATTATTTTATATTCTAATTTTTGTTCCATTTTTCATGATAGATAAATTTTCATGATATCCAAGTCATGAGTACCATATCATTGTGATGTTCTTTTTCACACTTTCTTCTTACTTATTAAAGAATTCAAAATCAATTTTAATTGGATTGTTTGGGTTAAAATGTGGTCATTATTTTTATTATTTGAGATTATGACATAGTTTTATCATAAAAATGTTCCCTAAGTTCTATAATATTCACTAAAAAATTATATTTTACACCATAAAGTAATGTTTTTGTTCCCATAATTTCTACAACACCAACAAAAATCTTGAAATTTTTATCATCCAGGATGATTCTAGTTTTTTTCAAATTTACTTTGCTACAATCCTATTGTAGTATAACAATTAATTAATCATAGGGGCTATGAATAATTTTTAATGATCACATCTATCTTTTTTTCTGGAATAATTCCTCTCATCTTTCTTGGTCCAAATCACTTTTTTCCCTTAGAACTCCCATCTCACTAGATTTTGAGGACCAAAAATTTTATTTTTATAGAATCAATGATGTATTATTTGTATTTTTAGATTATATTGAACTAGAATAAATATTAATTTTATTTTATCTAGTTCTTCAGACCTTATAGATATATATTGACATTAATATCTCTCAAAAACATCTCAAGCTTGGCTGCCTTCAGTCAACTCTTCTTATTCTCGTTTAAAATTATGTCTTCCTTATGTGATTAATTATTCCTTTTCTATTTCTCTACATAATAATGGAGGTGAATTTCATCAAAAAATAGATTAAATGATTATAATGAATCAAATTTATCCTTTCTTATGATCATATTATTCAATGGATATTTTATGCTAATGTTTACACTGATGTTACAATTCTAGTATTTTGGTAACTCTTTTACTTATATTTTTTTCATTAACCATTTTAACTTTATTAAAATATAGGAAATGATATAATAAAATTGTTATCAAAGTCATAATTTTTTTAAAATATTACTAATCATGAAATTCTTAATTTATTTTTTCAATACTTCTTATATATTTGGAGGGAACTAGCTTTGATACCAATTATGATGTCCGAGTCTGTTGACCAATGAGTGTGGGATGGGAGGCGGGTGAATTAATGTGTTTTAAAAAATTATATTTTTTTAATTCGTCCACTTAAACTTTTTATGTTTCATGATCTTCTCTATATTATCTCATAGACTCACCTCATGTGTATTTTTAATGATAGAGAGATCAACACACAATATTTTCCTGGTTCAGCATAATAGAATACTCCTTTATATGGTTGGTTAGACACCCCAAACTATGGTTTCGCCACTATAATAATATTATAAATTATAATTTATTATAAAACAACTTGTTATACTCCCATATAATCTATCCTCTAATTGATCTAGGGTTTACACCCTTTCCACCAACTCTTCTTTATCGGTTGGTTATGAATCCCAACCATTCTCTTACTCCTTGAATGGTAATACACCTCATCCATGAGCATATTTATCAATTTTTTAAAAACACCATCTACAAGATACTCTTATTATATATTGATCTACTATCATAAAATTATTTTTCTTATTTTCTAGATGATCCTCTTCTATGATCCTATAAGATTATGATTACTCATGTACTCTTTCAATATCCATTACAACTACTTGAAATATTTATTTTGGTCTTGAAAGTCTTTCCATATATAGTTTAATCTATATTCTTATTATTCATTAAATATTCAGGTTTTTGTCCTTCGAGGAATCTTATATTTAGATCAAATTCTCTTCTCATTACCAAATGTATCATACTCTGATAATGATCTTAAAATATACAAAATTGTTTTCAAAACATAAACACATTATTCATCATCTACAACCTCTAATTTGTTTCAATAATTATTATTATAAATAATGTTATTCGTATTAAAATTTTGAAATCTCATAAAATATTGGTTGGTAGGTAATATTTATATTTAATTTTATAGGATATTTCTCAAGTTTTAATTATCCTTAAAACTACAATAAAATTTGAGTCATTGTCTCTATTTAAATATTTTCGAGGCTCAATATTTATTTCTTTTAGTTAGTATTTTTGAATAAATGGAATATAGGTTTATACTCAATTAAATACACAAAGGACTTAGGATATAATCTTTCTTACTTAAAATGATTTATAAATAATGATGTTGATAACATCACATTTAAATGAGTTTTACTTTGTTAAATATACGGTAATGCTTTTGAGTATTAACTTTTAATATGAGATCATCAATTTATTCTAATGAAATTAACATCGAAGTGGATTAAACACATAAATCATGAATGGAAGTGGGAAATACATCCTAGTACTTCTTTTGAATCATTTTAGCACTTGAGTTACTTGAATTCAATTCACAAAAATATGACCTGCCTCATCCACTGCTTAACATTTTCTGAAAAATTGTATTCCTGTTTTATGAATAAAAACATGAAAACACCTCACTTATTATACATCATGAATGTATCATGAATTTATTTTATAAAATTTTCTAACTCTATTCATTAATACAATACATAGAACTCCTTTATTCTTCATGAAAATATGTAACACGATCCGCATATCATGTAATCATATTTGTTGCATGGCCTTCATGACTATTTCTATCATCATGATTACTTTAAAAAAAGAGTTCATGGTAAATCATTCAATGAAAAAATCATATCATTCATGATCAACCTAAAATTTAGATACTCAGTTTTGGTTGAATGAAAATCTATGTTTAAGTCTTGACTTGATATCTTTTCACTACATTAGATCAATTATATCATATGGTATATCATCCAACCATGCATAACTCATGGTTGGTCCATCTCAAATAATATAGTAGGTAATCATACCATGCCTCACATGGATGATTCATCTACCATAAATACCTCTGTTTTATTAGTGTTATGATCAATCCATATAACTTCATGTTGTCATTTAATCTCAACTCATGGTCTATTCCACCGCCATATAGTTGATTCTTCTCACACATGTGTTTGATCGATCATTACGTGGTTAGTTGGTGTCTATAGTCAGTCCATTTATGATGAATACACTCATGGTAGTTTATAGGATCATGTCCAATCACTTAAATAGTAGAGTAAAAGTTATATTAATGTATGTGTGTAACTCCTAGTGTTTATTAATGATCACACGAATGAAATTTATCTTCAGATATTATCCTTGAATGCTAGGCTCAATCAAGGATATTGTATCTTTCAGAGATAACATACAAGAAATTACGGATCAATGGTTTAAGAAATCAACAAAAAATATCATCCCATTTTAAAAACATAGAATGCATAATTATTGACGAATATTAGTGAGGCACAAACTCCCAAAATAAATTTTTCCTTTAGATGGGCATTATGTAATAAAACTCTTCTTCACCTGGGAAACTATACCATGAGTAGTGAGTTGGATATTTATAAACATACATACACTATGCATTGTGCATTATTCTACTCAGGCACCATGCAAGGTCTCAACTCACTATGCATATAATTCCTAGAGATTTTGTAATATATATATATATATATTATTTCTAAATTAATACCATGTTCGAAATATTTCTTTACATGAAAAATCAAACTAATATAATATGTCGCATATTTATTATTAATAAAATTTATGAATAATAAATCCTATTGTAAACAAAAAAGGTTATAAATTTAAATATTCAAACAAAATATGATTAAGAACACTTAATGTTTCTAAAAGGATTTTATGATACAAATAATTTTTCTTTGTTTATATTGAATCTTGATTTTATAGATACTTTTATGAATATTAATGTTTTAATTTTAAAAATTAACTTCATTCTGGATTTAGAAACATCAAAAATAAATTAAAATGAATTTTTTATATTTTTCTTATATAATAAATTTTTATGTGAATAGTTGACCGATATCAATTTTAATATTACAATCACTTTTATGGAATTATAATAAGAGAAGAATGAAGTAAAATTATTTGAAAAATTTCTATATATGAAAAAAATATATTTTTTATATTAAAATAAATCAATTAAAAATATTAAAATATGTATATAAAACCAATATTCAACGTTTCAGAATCTAAAGTAATAGCTTACTCTAAAAAATGTTTTTTCACTTAGATTAACAACTAGTTTCCATCACTTTTAAAAATTATATAAATAAAAACAGATTAATATTTTATATTAAAATTATAATATTATTTAATATTTATAATTTAATTTTGGGCATAAATTCATTCTTACTATGAATAAAGTTAATGAGCATGATAATAGTGAAACTATTAGTTTCAAAAAATTGTTTTATTAATATTGTATGTTATTCTATCAAATAAAATAAATAAAAAAATTCTAAAATATGATTTTAATATAATTTTTAAACATATATATAAATATTTTATAACTATATTAAATTTCTATTCAATACTAAATAATATTAAGAACACTTATTGTTGAAAAAACATTTTTTCTATAGAACAATTTTTCTGTTCATTACGTTTTTTAATTTAAAAGATAACTTCATCTAACTTATAAATTGAATTATATTATAAGAAGATTAAATTTAGGTTTATAACATCGAAATTTGTAATGATGGGTAACATTATATTTTTAATATAATATAAATTACTTGGGTAAAAGATGTTACCAAGGTAAAAAACAAAATTCTAAATTGTAAAAATAAAGGGGTAAAAGGCTTGAAACTTGTTTGAAACAGATTTAAAAATAAGTTTTTGAGGATTTATTGACTGAATCCCACCAAAAAATCAATTATTTATCTATTTTAGATCAATTAAAGTTTTAATAGATTCATTCCATTATTGAAAAATAACAAGTATTCACAAAAGTTCCCTTTTCATCACATAAAAAAGTGGAACACTTTTGTAAATGTGAAAATTACTGCCTCCCAGAAATGACGTCTTCATATTTTCATCACCACCTCTCAAGATTGGTATTAGTGATGGAATTTCTGAATAAATATAATACATATAAAATATTTATAAATTTCAATTTAATATTTAATATCTATCAAAATACAAAATAATTATATTAAAAAAACAAGGACATTAACCATGTGTATATGCAAATAATCACCACTATAAAGATTTTTTTTTCATTTTTTCCCTAATAATTATTATTTATCCAATAAACTCGTAACCTAGTTCAAATTGAAATTTTTTAATAAATTAGAGGATCTATAATCAGTCTCACTTTCCCATAATGATTTATTATGGTCTCGGTATTCATATCATTTAATATTGAAGACTCTTTAAGGATCAATACAAAATTGACATTAGAGAACTATCTGGGAACTATATCTTGGATCCACTTGGAAAGTCTTAATTCACAAGGCTTTCTGATGGAGTATCACTTATCTCGGTGTGTTTTATCATAGATATTTTTGTTGGTTTAGTTTTGGTATTTTTGTGTACCCACTTACCCCAAAAAACACAATTTTTTTCAAAATAAAATAAAAATGGAATTAAAAATTAAAATACGATTCAAAAATAAAAAAAATTCAAAATAATTTCATTTTACTTCTATTATAATTATATTATACACATTTTTAACAATAATCACCCATTGAGTTATTGCATATCATTATTTGGGTTAGTTTAACCACCTACTAAAATTATGTTATAAAACTCCATCATGGATGACTATGGGAACATAAATAATAGTATTATTATAAAATGAAAAGGTTCGAGAATGAATTAGTTACCCAAACCATACACCATGCACTTTTAAATAAGTTTATAAATATGGAGTGAGATAATATGGTCCAGTGATCATTCACTAGCTATAAATTTAAATATTACGTATTTGAATACCAAAAAAAGAAAGTGTAATGATCATATTATAAAATTTAAAAGGAATTTATCATGAATGTGGTACCAGGAAAACATCCACGGAGATCCTACCATTTTGTGATCATTAAAATAATGTCATTAAACTTTAATCCACATGATTTTCAGATTCCCATTATTGACCTTCACTATCAGGTTCACATGATAACATTACAATTCTTCAGCTTATCCCCTTGAAATCAGGTTGGTCAATTGAAAAACAACTAAATTAAAAAATAAAGACATTATAGGCATGTTGTATTTAAACCCACCACATATTCAGTGTCATTGGTATATTTTATCAATCAAAAGCAATGACCCAGATGTCCCTTTAATTTCTTTGTTGTTTCCTGTTGAATTAGAATTAGTGGCTCTTGGAGATATCACCACATATATTCATTCAATGTTGACATATTAAAGCATGAGTTATGTAAAATTTTTAATTAATTTTAGTCACATCATATTATGTTCATTCTTTAAGTCACTATTTCATAGATGATCATTCTTCCTTCCTATAAATTCCACCACAATACATAAAAAAGTAGGAGAGTATGGATTCATTTGAATGTAGATAGTAGCCTATATATCAGACACCCAGATATCCAAGATGAGTCTCAACATTAAATACAAAATTTATAAAAACAACCCTTAATTACAATGCATCTTAAAATCATTGATCCATAATTTTAAAAAAACCTCTAACACCAATAAACCATCAATCCCCAACCATTTCATATGTCATAGTCCTTAACAAAATTATTTAATGTAGACTTAAGATCTATAACTAAGTATAAATTGAGAAAAACAAGTGTTAAATAAAAGAAATTATTATAAATTGAAACACCACTCCCATAAAATCTTTCAAAACAAAAAATATTTTAATTCTTGTCAAATCCATCTTCAATTGTGGTGAATATACACACATAAATATCTATATAATCATCCACATAAATATCTCGATTATTTTATCTAGTGAATTCAATCACATTTTTTATCAACCAAAGTGTATATCTCAAACATGGGGTCTTCATTAATAATATGGGTTCCATTACTAATCTTGATGAAATCTTCCATGCATTCTTCCTGATAGGAGGAGGAGGATCTCTCATCATCAGAGGATAAATAGGGACTTTTAACACTAGTTTGATTAGTAATAAGTTTTATACAAGTCCTAGAGGATTTAGTGATCATTTTTCACTCCAATTTAGAGTAATACTTATGAATATAGGTATTCTTTGGGCATGGTGTTATAAAAAAATCATAATAGACCATCATTATCTTGCATTTTTTGGCACTCGAATGTAAAAAAAATCCTTAATTTGGCATGGATATTCAATAAAATCAGGACCAGACACACAAAAATCACTAAAAATTTACATTTCATAAACATTAGTGGAGAGGGAAGATCCTAATGACATCGATCCACTAGTTTCTTTTTCAAATCCTTAGGAGTGGGTTAAAAAACATATAAAATATTAGAAAGTCCAAAAAGGTCCCTTAACTCTAGTGACTTTTGTCTTGAATGATCAACTAGGACCTTATCAAAAATCGGTTTGACTAAGATAATAAGTGAAACTTTTCACCAAACATGATCCTTCCCTACAATTGGGACTATGAGCATTCCTTTTAAAACTGAAATTTCCGTATTCTTGATTGGGGGTGTTGTTGTGGGTTCCTTACAATATGACCTATCTATGTGACCAATATTGATTTTAGAGAGATAATAGATTCAAATATTATAATATGTGAAAATTTTAAGATCCCCTTGTTACAATTATAAATCCAACGGATCGAGGGAAACGGTTTAGAGATATCTATTTCAGTGAAGATCATCATGGTATAGGGTATTAAGAGCATGGAGCTGACTGAATCAATCAGAATAGAGGTACAAAAAATATTTACGATCGAAAAAAGAGAATATATATTGAATAAATGAATATTTATACCTTATAAGACAATAAAAATTGGAAGAACTAGGAAATAAGCATCCATTTTAATGTCTGAAGACCATTTCATCATCTTCATCCAACACCCACTAAATGACCACATGCCAAGGGACTAATATCTATATTAGTATTCCCTGAATGAGAAATTAATCATGAAAGGTTTAGAGTCAAGGATCATCAAATGAAAATAAATATATTTGATAGATTTAAGATACCAATAAATGAAATATATTTATAAGTGATAGTTTGAACTCTTACCAACAAGTGAGTGTCAAATATCCAAATCTAGTGAGTCAACATACTTTATTGAAATAGGTATTATAGGATTCCAATTTTTGTGAAACAAAGAAAGAGAAATTTTAGAAGATATGAAATCCACATCACACATAAAATATCTCCCAAAAAACCCATCGGTGATGGTTTGATTAGGGCTTACATTTTGATCACCTCTTTGATCTCCCAATGAAGGAACCACTTTATGTCTCATGTTTTCTTGAAATACATTTGAAAAAAAAACGATTGACTCCCAATGGGGGTTACCAAAAATGACAGAATCATGACAGACATTCCCTAGCTATGTAATATATCTGAATCATCTTATTTATAATATGAATAGTGTATGAATCTTGCAAGATTCGAGGTTTTACCTATTTCCCTGTGTAACAATTTAGTACCAACCAGGTGTACCAATCGACTAAAGTCCTAGTTGCCTAATATTATATTAAGATAATTTTAATATAATTATTTATTTATAGTTTCTAAAGATTATATTACTTATTTAAATAATAATTAAAATATCATATTTGATCGCTAAAATTGCTGAAATAAGCTGACAACGATTCCATTTTAATGGAACATAAATAAAAAATTGATGGAATGTGATAAGAGACTTATAAATTAATATAAGTTATATATTAAAATACTATATATTATCTATTAATGATGAAATTATTATAAAGTAATGGGTATCAATATTGATGTTATAAATCATTGGAAAAACAATTAGAATTACTAAAATCAGATGATGGAAAGAAACCATAACTAGTAAATGTATAAAAAAATAATTATAAATGAAGTGTTTAAATGGTTATAGATACGAATTTGGTTCAAAAATAGGTGATCAAGATAGTATTTTTATACATTAATTTATAGTGTGTTTAATAAAGCGAGAATAAAAGGTAATGATTTATTTGTCTCATTTTCAAATCCATCAGACAAGTTTGATATTTTTAACCATCAATTATTTTATATGGTGCATTAAATTCCCTAGTGGAATCAAGTATAAATAATATATTTCAATTAAATATATTTTAATTTCTATTTCATGGTATTTCTCTAAAGTTATTTTTACACTAATGTTACCATTAGGGTAAGGGTTTTTTCGTATCCCAATCCTCTTTCATTGAGTTATGATTGTTATTATTAAAATTATTTCATATAATTTGGTCACAATTTTCTGATTGATTTTATTAAATGGTATTTTAACTTTTTTTATATGTATTTAATTTTTTATTATATGAACCTCTTTTTAAAGTCTCTTGCATCATGAATTATGATATCTCTGAGGGATTTGATTAACTAAAATTAACAATATTTAAGTTAAGATGTTACTACTTGAGAGACAATCCAATATGATAAATTCTTATAATTTAATATTCATAAGATATTTCATCTTTGATATATGGTGGAAAATGATTTTTTTAACTACAATATTATTTCTAGATGAACTTATTTCTCCAAAAGTTCAAAAAATTTTAATAAAAACTCTCATTTCATTTAAATATACATTTCCTTCCATTTCTATGTTCATTATTCCCATTTCTTAATTTTTTTATTTTGAAATCAAAAAATGTGTTTACTCATGATAACTTCTAATTTTTCGTTGAATATTTTAAAATTAATATTTTATTATGAGAGTTTATGATTTTGTTTTTCAACAATGGTATTTTAAATACTAAAAAGGTTTTCCATCCTTGGAAAATCAATTTTCAACTACTAATTTTTTTTAACATTATTTAATTTATATGATATAAAATTAATGTCAATTTTTGGTTGAATTTTTTTTCTAAAATTTTCACCATTCATTTCTGAAACCTTTATGTTTCCTAGTTTTTTATTAATTATTCTTTAAAATAGTATGAGTTTTAAAAAATGTTTTCACTTCACGTTTTTAATACCTTTAAATCTTATCAATGATTTATTATTATGATTTATTTCAAAATATTAATTTCGAAAATGATTTGTTTTTAATTTATAAAAACTCACCATTATGAAAATGACCATTCCAAATGAGTGTAATGCCTATGTGATGCAAAAGATATAAGATTTTTTTAAAACATTTTTTTTCAATTATGATTCCATTTTTGTCTTTATATATAGAGGATTTATATCATTAGAAACTATTTTTGTCGGAATCACACCTAAATGTTCTTGTAATATACACTTTTTATGTTATTTAATTTTTTGTACCAACTATTTATATACTTTTTTAAAATTTTGGTGATATCATCCAAAAATGTTATGGTAACCATATTTTATTCCATCTATTATTTATGACGCAAGGAATTATTATTTTTGAGTGGCACAAATATGTATGGTTAATTTATGGATGGGGTCCTATATCACTCTCTAATACATTGGTTAATGTTTTATACCTCACAAGATAAAAATTTTGACTATGAACATGATGTATATTATCTATGTTGACATGAATGAATGTAAAAAAATAAAATAATAGTTTTGTTCATATGATTCAGTGAAAACATGATAATTATTTTCTATATTCCCAAGACTGAGTGTGAAAATGATTCAAATTATATACACTCACAATATTGTGTGTAAACATGATACAGATCCACGACATTCACAAAATTCATCGTGAACACATTGAAAATTATCAATTTTCACAAGATTGAGCATGAACATGATGTAGATTTACAATGTTCAAAAGATTGAGAAAGTTCTAAATGATTTCAGCTAAGTTCACAATGTTATAGTCCCCAATGAATTTCAATATTCTATATTTAAATGTTATATGCCTCTGATTATGCTTCTTAGATCATATTTAAGTTTTCATGATTCTACACACATTTTCTTTAGTATAGGTTGGTTTATTTAGGATTACATGTATTTTATCATGACCTTTGGGAAAATATTTTTATTTCATGCGATTTTAATAGGATATTTCTCACTCCACGTATTTTCCCATATAATTATGAAATATTCCTTAATGAAAAATTGACGAGGATTTTCCCTTAACATTATTTTGAGATCACCCCATTATTTTGTTTCATTTTTTATATGAAATTGGATAGAAGATAATTATTATAATGATGATTTATGTAGTGATTATTTGTGAGATATATTAAAGACATAAACTGTGAATTTTATTATATTTGTAAAAATTAATTTTTTTGGAAGAGAATGACTTGAGTGATAATCCTTGAACACATGAAACCATTTATTCTTGAGATCGTGTGATTTTATTGTGTGGTGTATTTTTTAAAATATTGAAATGATATACAATAATATTGTTTCATCTCACTTTGTATAAAACCAATGTTTAAAGAAACTGTCTTACAGTCGCACCTATGAATACGAGTTTGGGGTTTCTCAGTTGGTATTAGAGTAGGATTTAGTTATTTTTTTGTATTAGTTTAGTTATTTTTAGAATTATATATTGGATTTTCAGTAAATTTTGTATTAGTTTAGTTATTTTGATAACATACACATGATCTACATTCTTTTATGATATGTAAAAAACAGTTTTTATTAAAAAAATTCCTCTTTAAAACATAAATTGTTCTTAATCATATTTTTAAACATTTTCTAATTGATTATATTCTTCTTAATAAAATATTGGGCTTTATTCTTAAATTTTATTAATAAAAAAAATATCATGAATAATTTAAGGTTGAAATTTATGTTGGACTAAGATATCGAAAATATTATTAATATGAGAAGGAAAAATAGATATATTCAATAATCATAAGGCGTTATATTCTCCCTCTCTTAAATAATTATCAAACTCACAATTTTAATTATTACTTATTAGTATTATTTTAGTTATTTTTTAGTTTTATCCCTCCAAAAAATGATTAATTCTCATGGTTTGATTTATTGACCCTTGGATAGTCTAGTTCCATTATTTAAAAATAGTGGGAATTCCCAAAAGTTCCCTTTTTTCACTTATATAAGGGTGACCAATTACAACCCTTCATGAAAACATTATAAAATTGAATTTTTTTCAAATAATATTCAATATATCTTATTTTCTCAATCCATCAGTCTTAGTTATCCAAAGCCCTTCATTTCTAAAGAGACTTTCAATAGAAAGTTCAGGCCCCCAAGATGGGTATTACATAATCCTTAAATTTTTCTTTTTAAATTTTCACTTAAAAAATATCCTAACCATAGAAATATAATAAATTTATTATTATTATTTCACTTAAGTATTATTATATTAATGTAACAAATATTATTTTTTCATTTCATTCACATGGTAAAATAAAAGAACATTGATCGTTCATAAGTACATATTACCACCTCCAGGAAATGATGTCTTCAATTTTTCATAACCTCATATCATGAATGCTGTTAATTTTCTAATTCATTAATAAATTTGATACATATAATTAATTTATTAATTCAAAAATATAAGTTATCATATAATATCATCTTTATAATTCTTAAAAAATGACTATGTAAACTGTGTATTCATGCGGACAACCGTCTCTATGAAGTAACATTTTTTATTTTTCACCTTGATTTCATTATTTATAAAAAAATATAAAAAATGATTCAAAAAATATAAAAAATATCATCAATATTATATTATAATGATATTATACAAATCCATAACCATTCTCACCCATCCAGTTATAGCGTGCTCTAATTTGGGTCAGTTTAAGCACCTACATGAATGATTCTATAAAAATGTATGATATATGACTATGGGAACATAAATAAAAGTAATATTATAATTTAATATTCAAAAAAATTATTGTTTTATGGTTCCATAAATCTTATATTAAGTACTTAACACTTTATTAAAATATTATATTGAATCGCTAAAATGGGCGACAAAAGCTAACACCAATTCCATTTTCATAGAACATAACTAAAACCCTAATATAATGAGATAAGATATTTATAAATCAATAAAAGATACTTATTATAATACTATATATTATAAATTATTTATTAAAATACTCTAAAATGATGGTTATCAAAATTTACTTCATAAATAATATGTAATATAATTAGAATTACTAACACCTGATAATAAAAAGAAACCATAATTAAGTTATAAATGCATAATAAATGATAATAATAAATGAGTATAAAAGGTTATAGATATGAATAAAATTTTAAAATATATGATTAATATAGTTATATTTTTTATAAAATAGGTTAGCGTGTGTTTAACTAAGCTAGAATAGAAGGTAAAGGTTTATTTTGTCTCATTTTCAAATCCATGAGAAATGTTTGATATTTCACACCATAATTTATTTTCTATGGCATGTTCAATTCACCATTTACATCAATTGAAATGTATATATTTAATTTCTAGATATTTTAATGTATATTTATTTTACCCCTATTAATTTCATTTGAATCTTATGTTAAAATTACAACACGGGTTTTTAGTAACCCAGTTCTCATTAATTGAGTTACGATGGTTCTTTTGTATTTTTTTTAAAAAAGACAGGAACATTATCATATTTGATTATATTATGTGCTAGTTTTATATTTTATATTTACGGAAATATTTACCATAAAAAACACTTTTTAAATTCCTCTTCTTTTAAGAATTATGATATATGTGAGCGATCTAGTCAACTGAAACATCCTTTATTTTAGTTAAGATATTATTCCATAAGAACTATTCTTCTATGTTTTATAAATTCATCAATTTCATTTTTCATAATATATTTTCTATTTTCTCTATAGGTAAAATGTTAATTTCAACTAAAATTTTCTTTCACAATGAATATATTTCTCATACAAGTGAAATGATTTTAAAAAACCCTCATCATTATAATGGAAAATTTACTCTATTTCAATTTTAATTATTCCAAAATATGTTTTTATTTATTATTTTGAAATAAAAATATGTTTTTAATCATTTCACCTTCTTATTTTCCATTTATAATTTTTAGTGGAATATTTTACAACCTATTTAAACAATTTGGGTTTTCAACACTTGTATTTCCAAATATTAAAAATGTTTTCCATCCTTTCAAAATAAAATATTTAATATTACAAGCCACATTTAATTTAATAAAATTTCTATATTTTTACGGATAAATTAATGAAGTTTATTTTAAATTTAAATTTTTTTACAAAGTTTTCACTTCACCTTTTTAATCTTTTTTAATATTTTTCAAGGATCCATTATTAAATAATTTATTTTAAAAGTTAGAGTTTCCAAAAAAAAATTTCATATTTTTGAAAACATTATGTATTTCAATGGTTAGTTTTTAAGATTTTTTTGTAAATATTTATTTTGAAAATTACGTCTTTTTAATTTAATAAAATGACCCTTATGATAATTAACTTTCCATGTGACTATAAAATCATATTTTATAAAAAATATAAAATTGTTTTCTAAACAAAATTTTATGATTTTGATTCTATTATTCTCATTATCACTAAAAAAATTATTTACATGGATTTTGTTTCTTAAATAAGTATATAAATATTAATATAAAATATTATTTTTGGGTGATTAAATATTTGTTATCAACTATTCACATTCTTGAGGTCAATAGTTTTGATACAATCCAAAAATGTTTTGAAACCCATATTTATTTCCATGGGGTCTTTATAATGAAAGGAATGATTATTCTCAAGTGGAACAGATATTTATGATTTATTAATGAGTGGGGTCATATATCACACTATAATGCATTAATAAGGATTTATAATTCTTGAGATAATGATATTGAGTTTTAACAAGGTAAATATTAGAAAGTTTATTAATGTTTTAGTGTGAACATGATAAAATTATCTATGCTTGCTAGATTGAGTTTGAACGGGAATTATATTAGCTATGTTAAGAATTTTGTGTGTGAAAATGATGTGGATTACATTAATTCACATGAATGAGTTTGAATATTAGAAAAATTTTCTACCATTACAAGATTTTTTCAAGAAGAAAATGAAGATTAGCTAAATATCCACGATTTAGTGTGAACATGATGCAGATTATTTGTGTTCACAAGGCTAATCTTGAACACAATGTGGTTTGTTTTTTTAATTTTATTATGTATAACTATTATAATTTTTATTCCATATTTCAATTTTATATTCTTATTATTATTATCCATGGATAATATTTAATGTCCCATGATTTTGTGCACGTTTCCCTTGGTATATTTCTTTTCATTTGAGAATACATGTCCATTTATCATGACAAATGAACAAATATTATTGTCAAAAGTTCTTTTACCAATATATTTCTTCCCTAATCATGATTTATGAAATGCTTATGATCTAACTCTTGATGAAAAATTGATGATATTTTTCTGTTAGTAAGCATTTGAGCTAACCCTTTTCTTTTATTTCTTTTTCCTAGGAAATTATATACAAGAATATACTTAAAATGATGTTTTTTGTAGCAATTATTTGTTTAAGATATTGAAGAAATAATGTGTAAATATTTTTATAGTTAAAAAATTTCCTTTCTAGACTAGAAATACATGGTATATAGTCATAAAAAAAACATTATACCTTCCATTAATGGGATTTTGTGATTTTTTGTGAGATGTAATGTTTATCTTATGGAAATGGTGTAAAATAAATGTAGGTTCATCTCAATTCATATAAAAATACGCGATTAAATATTTTTTGGCACAAAAACCATGAGTTCTAGTCTGTAACACCATACCTTTTATTATATAAACGTTTAGTTTCTTTTAATGATTCTTTTAGTTATTTTTATAGATTAATATATGATAAATTTTGTAAAACCCAATGTATAATACTACATATATGATGGAATCCTGATGTATTGGTAAAGTGTAGATCATGTGGTTTCATAGAAATTACATCCCTATTTGAATACTGATGAGTGGATGTAGATGTGACATAGATGAACGTAGGGGAAATCTCCCTAAAAAGGCATGTTGGGTATCAAATTATTCGTCAATCTAGTGCATGATGTGTGGGAGTAATACTAATCACCTGACTAGACACTCGTGAGAGATATTATTTTGTTAATCAAATTATTTTTACAATCCATTATATAGGATTCATTTCCTAATTACTTTCTGGGATTTGGTAAATAATTATGTGAGAAATCAGAAAAAAGTAACCCAGTATGAATGAAGATAAGTGTGAAATAGTTTAAATGTAGGTGTCATATATTGAAATAAAGGTTCCATTAGAGATGAAAACATGAGATTGGGATTTTGTATTAATATGATTGTATAGTATGATTTTATTATATTTTTTCAATATCATTTTAGTTTTAATTTTTTTCTATAAATAAGATCATGAAAATGAACTTGTAGAAGTTATGTCTCTAAAAACACTTAAGATTTATCTATAGAGTTATATTTTGAAGAAAAGTTTGAAAATCATTATATATTCATATTATGAGGGAAAAATACATTTCCTATGTTTATTGACATCACTCTTGAAATTATATCATGATTTATATCTATCTCTTATTTTGAATATATATATATTTTTCATTTAAAATTAATAAAATTCTTGATTTCTTATTCGATATGAAAAAAAACTAAAAAAATCATGAAATATTTATAATTAATAAATTTAATAATTATAAAAAATATATTAATTAATTAATACTTTAATAAATTATTAAAAGTATACATAATACGATTATGGAAACTAAAAGTTTTAAAAATGTGTTTTTCAATAAAAGTAGTTTATTCGTTATATATATTGAATTTTAATTTTGAATATTATTTTTTTAAATTTTTAAATTTATTTTTACAAAATTTACATGATTTTTTAATCCCACAAAAAAATGATAAATTTTGGATACTTTTCTAAAATAATTTATTTTTACTATATAGTAAAAAAAATTGGTTTTGATGATATCATTACCTTTATTATATTATCATAGTACAAGAAAAAAATAAATTTTTTAAAGAAATTGTTTACTAAAAAGGTATATAAATTAAAATAAATAATATTAAAAAAATACTATAATGAATATATAAAACCATAATTTATCATTTTGGAATGTTAATTAACATTTTACACTACAAACTATACTCATTAGCATACATTTAAAATTAATTTTCATCACATGTATAAATTTTAACTTTAAAATTGAATTTATTATGTTTGAAATTCAGGATCATATTATTTAGTAAGGAAAACTTTATTTTTTTGAAATTATAGTATGATTAATAATATTAAAGTTAATGACCAAGATAATGGTAAAAATCTGATTTTAAAAGAATTGTTTTGTTAATATTGTGTAATGTTAATATAATAAAATAAATTAATCTATTCATAAAAAACTGAATTTAATCCTCTATATAAATATATTATCACCCATTATATTGATAATCAATACTAAATATGATTAATAACCTATAATGGTGAACACTACATTTTTTTTAACAATTATATAAATATATATATTAAATTATTTAATTTAAATAATAATTATCTCTTATTAATAATTTGAGTTATATTATATGGGGATTAAATTTATGTTTATCACACATAAATTTGGTAAAAGAAGTTACCTCAAATTCTTAATAAAATCTAAATAAATTGCGTAAAAACAAAAATGTCAAAATGTAAATATAAAGTAGTCAATGTATTGAATTTTTTTTATAGAATGTGTGAAAATTAGTGATAGAGGGTTTCTAGACCTTATATCACCACAAAAGTTTTTATTTATCTCTTTTGGAGCCATTGACCATTTAATAGTGTAATTCCTTTACTAAAAAATAATGGGTAATCCTTAAAAGTTCCATTTTATTCACTTATGCATGATATGAACTTCTACACCTTTATCCCACCCTTATTCCTTCAAATTTCATCTAGAAACACTTCCATTTTTTCATCCAAAAACCAATATCAATTTTAATACTATAGTCTCAATTAGTTTTCCAATATCCTTCATTTCCACGGAGACTCTCAAGAGAATGTTTAAGGTCCCAACATAAGTATTACTTAATCCATAACTTTTTTTTGTTAATTTATCATTTAAAAACCACTCATAACCAAAGTAATATAATAGGTTTATTATCATTAGTATATTTATGTGTTTTTATATTAATTCAAAAAACATTATTTACTCATTCCCATACACTTATAAAAATAAATGAATGTCAATCATGCATATATGCAGATTACCACTTCCATGAAATGAAATATTCCATTTTCATCATTTTAATTAATTATATACCCTTATCTCCTATAATTCGTAGAAAAATGATGATGTTAACCGTGCATACATGTAGACAACCGCTACTATGAAGTATTGTTTTTCATTTTTATCCATGATTTTAATTATTTATATTAACCTATTAAAATATTATTCACTAAATAAAAAACATATAGACAATATAATAATTATTATGATATAATTACATTATACACATTCTTGTAACATACTCACCCCCGTGTTATAGAGTGTTCTTATTTGGTTTGGTTTAACTACCCTCATGAATGATTCTATAAATCTATGTCATGAATGAGTATTGTAACTTAATTATTTATATTATTATAATTAAATATGAAAATAATGATTTGTTTATGGTTCTAGAATGATTATATTGAGTATTTAACCAATTATTAAAATATCATATTTGATCTCTAAAACTACTGAAATAAGCCGGCACTGATATCGATTTCACAGAAAATAACTTGAAAATTATGGAATGAGATATGATCTTTCTAAATAAATATATGTTATATATTCTAATTGTAACCCCTAAACCAATATTTTGCAATGAACCCGAGTAGAGATGCAACAAGACCTCAAGTGCATCTACTCGTACACAAGTTGTTTTCGGCTCGAGGAAAGGGTCTAATGGTGGTATGGTGTGACTATAAAATAGGCAATCATAGCCATAAACTGTAACCATAACAAAATATAACAACCTAGAATATCACAATATAATTCAACGAAAAAAAAATAATTTTATGAAGTTTCACCCTTATCATACATGTAAAATGTTGTAAACCCCTAATTTGGTGGGATAAACAAATTAGCAGAAAATAGAATGTAAATAAATAAATACGAAAGAGTTTCAACTATGTCCCAACACCACATCTAATTCCAATACTTTGACTCCTTATCTCCCTATCACAGGTCCCTTTCCCTTCACTAGAACCATTATCATTGAATCTACACACACATTGAGATTCCAATTTGTGGTGTATGTAAAATCCAATTGGACACCAGCAATGCATCCTTATCATAAGTGAATATTTATATAGATGTGTATACAACGATAATAAAATAATTGAACATATGAGAAAGCAATAAAATACCAAGAAGTTATGCACTAACTAAGACACCATGAACCCCAATCGTACCCACTTCTACTCTTTTCCAGAAAAATATCTGAAATGGTTATGGGAACACATAAAATAGAGTATCCATCCATTAGGATTCTCAATAATAGTAGTATTATATGGACATATGTCAAGGCATATAAAGCTATCATTCCTCATCTCTTGGCCCAATTCTATGTGTTAAGCAACAAAATTCTATAATTTCATGTATCTCATTCCTCCTATGTAGTAAGGTCCAACAATACAATTATACCCCCACTTCAAGATTTATATGGACATCATGTCGTATCATATAACTCAGACATGTCATCATGTCACATATAGTGTCTGAACCCGATACCTCTCTCGGGACACTGATCAATGATAGGTCATACTCTCACTTTGGTACTATGCATTTAATACCATCATCATTTCATATACTAAATTCATCACATTGAAACTATTTATTCATATCAGTCACACATATGAATTGGAATAATAGACCAATTATGGGTCTAACGGGCTATTCACATACACAAGCTTAACATATCATGTACTCGTTCTCTATGTTATATCTATACATGACCAAAATGTCATGTCATACTAGGAACTTATGGATATACACCTATATAAAATAGAATAAGGAAATAAAATCAAGATAAAGGACCCATATGGTAAGGATTTCCTACCCCAATATTATTAATGATAATGTTATGGTTTTTCAAGAGTCACATCACCTGGACCACAATCACACACCAAAAAAATAATGCATGCCAAGAGCTTCCTAAAACCAATTATAATATAATATAACATGGGTTATTAAGTGAGTATGAGAAAGAAGAATTAAAAAAAGTGTTTAATTAAACATATATAACATCTAACATTGTAAAAAATAAAATTCTTATCAAATAGAAGAAGAAGAACCTTACAGATCCTAGAACATCAATAAAAGAATGGGAATTATATCACTCCAATGAGTTTGGTTTAGAAAAAATAGGTCTAAATCACCCAATGATTTATTTTCTAGTAGAGGACAATAATTTGGGTTTGGAGGATCATGGTTCTCCAAGGGATGCACCACGCAAAATGAAATTATTACCAAACCTCAACCAAGGTTTGTTCAGAGAGCATATGGATTGAAGGGACGATTAAAAATGTAAGAACCTGATTCTTAATCTTGAGGTACGGGTTCCTTCATTTCCTTTTTCCTTATGTGTTTTTGAGAAAATAAGGAGGGTAAAATCCCAACTTTTGTGGGTACACGCCGTGTACTTTTCCACACGTCGTGTACTTCGGCCGTGTGGGATGAGTACACAGGGCATGTAGGCCTGTCGGTGATGAAGGGTGTAATAACTTACTACACGCCGAGTACTTAGTATATACACATCGTGTAATCAGTCAGCATGTGAATAGTAAGGCAGTGAAGGTAGCCGCCAATGGAGTGACAGTACACGCTGTGTACTCAAGAATTCACGTCGTGTACTTATGTCGACGGATGAACAGTCTGGCAGTGAAAAGTAGCTGCTAGAGGAACTGTTAAATGATGAAAAGTACCCAATGTGTACTTGAGAGTACACGCTGTGTAGTTTTTTTTCCCTAAAACATGAATTAGCCTCCTCTTTTGGTAGAGGAAACAGAAACAAACATTTGGAGCTAGGGAGAGAGGCCGAATCTTGGGAGAGATTCTGACCGTGCACCATGAATGAGATTCATCCACCAACTATCATGTTGGAACCACGCAGGTGATTTCTTCCTTTTCCATGAGTCTTTCCAGCCAATTCTTCCTCTAAGGGAATTTATTAACATTTTAACAGGAAATATTTTATCCCATATCTACGCTATTATTGTTCATTTCGAGAGGTTTCATTCTCATATATTGATCTCAGGAGATCAAGGTAGGTGGTATGATGTCTAATTCCAATTGTCATGTTGTTTTTATGTAAAATTGTGCTGCGCGCCCATGATTGGGGTGTCGTATGGATGAGACCTTGATTAATTAAATTCCTAGAATTTCATAGGTAATTTAATGAATATGTACAACTGCTGTTTGGGATCATTTCTTGGATCTAGGGCCACTGCGTGGGTGAGTTTCCCTTGTTTATCCATTTGGCCGGGGTACCTGTGGGTATACCGTGATTTGTAGAATGCTTTGAGTTGCGCTGAGAGGAATTGCATATAAATTTCTTGCTTATGTATTTGGCTCGGCCCCATTACTTACTTAGCATGAGGATAGTGTTTCTTTTAGCCTGCGAGCAACTTCTCTCTTGCCAGTGGGCAGTAGTTTCTATGCCAGTGGAAGACACCTCGTATGCCTACAAGAAATATTCGTTATGCCTGTGGGTATTCACCTACAGGTTTCAATTATAATTACATGAGGGCAAGGATTTACATGTATTTGGATAACGTTTACTTTTTGTATTCACTGTGGTGATTTTCATTGGTTATACTTTCTAAGCTAAAGCATAGGTTTGACATTGTTAAATGTGTATTGAAATGGAAATGAAACTGGTATTGATAGTTACTTTTGAGTACTGCCTATCTTACTACATTTTAATACTAGAAACTGTTGTTTCGCATTTCAACTGATAGTTGGACACGATCCTTTGGTGGTTGCCTACTAGGATTTATTTCTCACACCATGTTTGGTTCATGTCTTGGGCCCAAATAGATTATATTTTTACAGGTGTTGATATGGGAAAGAGTCCCTATACAGGTACTTGGTTATTGCAGAGGAGTGGGAGAGCATGATACCAAGCATAGGCTCGCGATGCAGCTAAGTTCCTGCTACACTATTTTGTTTTCTGTTACTGTACTTGTACTTTGTATTGGATTATTATAGATTGCATTGTATCCTATTTTGGATGCTTTCTTCGACTTAGGGACATACTGCATCATTATATATGACTGTTGGTATTTTCCTTATTTTTGTACTGTTATCCATTTCAGTTGGGTATTGTTTACTACTTCTTATTTTGTATGTTTATATCTATTTCTGATGTGCTACACTTTGAAAAATGAGGGCATAGTTTCCCCAATATCAGACCTAGACCCTCACTGCTAGTTGGTAGCCTCTTTCATTTGGGGAAATTCGCTTGATGTCATGTGACCAACTGGGTTTAGGGCACCCGTTGAGTAGCACCCGGATCCAGGATGTTACAAAGTGGTATCAAAGGTAATTTCTTTCCTTTGACTTACTGTTTGGAGCCTATAGTTAGGGATAGGAAAAAATTGGTATTTGGTAATAAGATGTGCCCGGGAGTAGCTAACTTGTGTACAGGGAAAAGACAATTTACCTCGTGTTGCAATTTTTCTGATTTTCCAATTTTATAGTTCATTTGATTTTCACCGTTGGGTGATACACTTATGTTGTGTTGTTTATATTTTTATACATGGGTTCTATTTAGTTGCAATCTGATGAGTTAAGGGTATTCCATCACCTACATCATTTTGGCACATGTTAGAAACACACGTTGTGCATAGTTTCTATGCCACGTAGGTGCATTAGAAATTGAATGTTGTTGTGATAGATGTTGTGATAGAAAAATCATGTTTTTGTGATAGATTCCTTTGTAAAATACATGCTATTTGATATGATATTGTTATATGAGGTTCTGTAGAATGAACGGAAAACTTTGGTTCTTGAGGAGTATGGGCCCTCATTGACCATAATTTGGTGGACCATTGACTGTTTACATTTTTATAACACATATAAGATTCCATGAATTGGTTTGTGGGGAGTATGGGCCCTCACGGATCAGAATTTGGCACTTAGGTGTTGGTTTCAGTGTTTTTCTGGGATATGGAGTAGTTTTTAAGGCATTCTGTCTGCAAAAACCAAGAATACACGCCGTGTAGTTTTTACTACACGCCCTATACTCTTCTGTTCATGAAGAAATGAAAATTTTTAACTACATGCCGTGTACCGTATGTACACGCCTTGTAGTTGCAACCCATATCATAGCCCGTGTGGGTAGAAACACTGGGTAATGAAACATCAAAGCACACACCGTGTACTGATTGTACACACCTTGTTGTGGTGAACTTATGTCTACCGTGTAACTAACAACATGGGCGGAGGAATCTGAACTGATACACACCACGTCAATGATGTACACGCCATGTAGTATAGCCTGGAAATATGACCGTGTAACTAAAAACACAGGTCAGTGTTATCCTTTCCAGTACACATCGTGTACCTATGGGACATGCCGTGTAGTCTTGACCGGTGAGAGACCGTGTAGACTTGGCCATGTGGCTGGGGAAACGGTGTGGTGTACACACCGTGTGTGGGTGTAACACGTCGTTTAGTGGCAGCCAAGTAGTCGATAGTGTCACTAACTACACAGGAAGTTGGAATCTAAGCCGTACATGCCGTGTCTATTTGGAATGCACCATTTTGTGTGAGCTGTGTACCCGGCCCTGTAACGAACAACACGGGTCGGTGAAATTCGTCTAGTAAATTCCGTGTAGACCTTATACACACCATGTAGTCTCATTCAAAATAGAGCAGTGTGGATTAGCCGTGTAAAATGACTCGGGTAGGGGAAGAAAATTCAAGTACACACGGTGTGTGTGGACAACACGTCGTGTGTTTGGGGTGTTACACCACTAGATTGGCAGAAGTACATGCCCATGTGAAAGACTTGATGGAACACACCGTGTAGTTATTATACATGCCGTGTAGTCTTGTTTTGTAAAACTTAAATTTTTTCTTTCTCCTGTTCCCTTATTACACTCCTTTTTTTAGTCCATGAAGATCTTAATCTAAGGTGTGTGTTTGACCTTGTAGAGTCATTCCGCCAAGACGACCACATGTTGTTCTCTAGGAGAGTGGCAACGAGTATACTCCAAAGATGGTAGACCATGGGATAACGATGGATCCTTCCGCAAAGGAAGATGCGGTGCGATCCATTATACTGGGCATGGGCACTGATGCGCAGTTCTGTGAAGGTTTCATGAGGTTTATGTAGTCCTTCTAGGGAGCTCTGATGGCTGCTACATCTATGGAAGAGTTGATGTTTATATTCCAGCAGCAGCATCCACCAATGTTTTAACGGGATGGTGGACCACATGCTACAAAGTCTTGGTTGGGTTCTATGCAAACAATTTTCGAGAATCTGGAGACCCCTCTTAGGAGGAGGGTCAAGCTCACTAAATACATGCTGCGTGATTTCTCCAAGAGATGGTGGGATGTTACAACCCAGAAAGAGAATCACAGGGACATGGTGTAGGAAGATTTTCGGGCTGTTTTTTATGATTTATTTTATCCAGATATACTAAGGGTAGATAGAGCTCGAGAGTTCATGAATCTGCAGAAGGGCTCCATATCAGTGATGGACTATTCTTCCCGTTTCACCAAGATACAGTGTTTTGCACTTGTACTGGTGGGTGAAGAGACGTTGAGGGCTAGATGCTTCGAGAATGGTCTTCGATATGACATCTGCGTGCTGGTGAATGTTTCAGGTTTCCTACAGTGCATTATATTTTGAACCAGGCATTGATTACAGAGAGGAACTTGTGGGAAGCTAGTGGTGCAGGCTAGGGTGGTTCGGCACCTATTTATGGTACTATTTATACCAGTAAAAGGAAGAGACAGATCGATTCCTCTCATGGTGGCAGTACTAGCCATAATATTTCTTCAGGTGGCCAAGTCATGTGATTCTAGTGTGGTAAAGAGGGGAAAAAGATACCTCAGTGTCCACGTAACCCATTGGAGTGCCAATCTTGAGGTAGGATGGGTCATCTCCAGCGTTTTTGCAGGGCGTTTCCACCAATGGAAAGTGAGAGGGGTTCTATGAAGACTCCGCATGTGGGGGAAGGGCCATCAGCTACTTACCAGTCAGAAAATTGTTATAGGTTAGGACGTACAGTCAGAGGTGGTGGTCATGGCCATGGTAGCCAGACACCAGGATCTCAGAGACAGTAGGGGGGGTCAGCTCAGCATAGCCAGGCTATGTCGCAGGGCCACGACAAAGGGTAGGAATATGCAGTGCAACAGACTAAATAGGAACAGGATCCGGGACCTTCCACTGTTATAGGAACTATCCAAGTTGCTTCTTTTTTGTCTTCTGTAATTTTAGATACATGTGCTACACATATCTTTATATCAATTCCTGTTGTGGAGAGCCTTAGGCTCTATGTTTATTATTCTTCTTCTGATATTGTTATGGTAGACACTCCATTTTGTAATAGAACTTATGGTATGCGTTAGTGAAAGGAGTTCCCCCTAGAGGTTTGTGGGTGTCACTTTCCGTGGGACCTCAATCTCTTAGAGATGACAAGCTGTGACTTCATTCTCAGGATGGATTGGTTGGTACCCTTTCAAGCCTTTGTGGATTTCTATCATTGTAGGGAGAGTTTCATGTCACCAGAGGGAAGAGAGTTTCAATACAATGGAGAATGAGAAGCCCAGGCGAGCCGAGCTAGACCAGAGCATGATGGGTGAGGGGGAGTGACATCCCAGATTGCGATTTTTTGTCTGGATGACCAGGGAACTTGTCAGAAGGATTTCCCTCCAATGGTTGATTCTTTCAGGGATGTCTTCCAGGATGACTTTTCAGGTCTTCCCCCAATGAGATAGGTGGATTTCTCAATTGATCTACTTCCAGGACTAACACTAGTGTCCTTTCCTCCTTATAGGATCGCTACACCAGAGTTTCATGAGCTCAACAGGCAGTTGGAGGAGTTACAGGCAAAGGGTTTCATCCAAACCATTACTTCTCCTTCGAGTTCAACTGTCCTATTTTCTGAGAAGGCATATGGTACCCTCAGACTCTTCATGGATTATTGGAAGCTGAACCAGTTGATGGTTAAGAACCGATATCCCTTATTGAGGATTGATGTTCTTTTTTATCAACTTCAAGGAGCATGAGTGTTCTTGAAGATTGACTTGAGATCCAGATATTATCAGTTACATATTAGACCATCGTACATACCACTCACAGCTATTTAGAGCAGATATGGTCTATACGAGTACTTGGTTATGCTGTTAGGACTCACAAATGCACCATCGATTTTCATGACTCTGATAAATAGTGTGTTCCACCCTTATCTGGAATCTTTTTTGGTAGTATTCATGGTTGATATCTTGGTGTACTCTCACACACGACACGACTATGATACCCACCTTGAGATCGAATTGAGAACACTGAGAGAGCATCAAATATATTCTGAGCTCTCAAAGTGCCACTTTTGAATGGACCAGATACACTTCTCGGGTCATATTATCTCAGAGGAAGGAGTAGTAGTATACCTAGAGAAAGTGAGGGAAGTAGTTTCCTGGGAGAAGTCAAAGAACATGTTTGAAATAAAGAGTTTCTTGGGGATTTCTGGTTACTACAGGCGCTTTGTACTGGACTTCTCCCACTTAGCAGCACCATTGAAGGGTTCGAATAAGAAGGGGGTGAAGTTCGTTTGGTCAGAATCTTGCAAAATAGCCTTTCAGGAGCTGAAGGGAAGGTTGATATCAACACAAGCCCTGATACTTCTAGAGCAAGGTAGGAGATATACAGTTTACCGTGATGCATCAAGAATTGGGCTGAGAGCAGTGTTGATGCAAGGTGATCGAGTAGTTGCGTACGAGTCACGACATTTTAGACCAAATGATAGGAATTACATGACGCATGATCTCAAGTTGACTGTAGTTGTTCATGAATTATGCTTTTAGATACATCACCTCAGGGGAGAACATTTTGTGGTGTTTATGGACAAAAAAAGTCTAAAATATATCTTTACCCAGTGTGACTTGAACTTGAGACAGTGAAGGTGGGTTGAATACCTTCAGTCTTTCAACATTGATCTTGCTTATACACCTGGTAAGGGTAACACTGTTGCTGATGCACTGAGTATGAGGACTCAGATATAGGAATTACAGGAGGCCAGTGGTGAGTGGTAGATTATGGCTTTGTTCTCTGAGATTCATTTGGTGGTGCACGATAGCCTGGGGAGAGCCTATCTTTTTTCCTTAGCTATGAATTCTACCCTCCTAGATAGATTGAGGATGAGACAACTATCAGATTCGGAAGGCCTAGTTCTACGGGAGTCAGTGGCAAGTGAGGACCCTCCTTGTAGTTGGATGATAGGCAATGATGCGGTACTATGTATCCATGGATGTGTATGGGTTACAGAGGATATATGCAAGGTGTTGATGCGGGAGTTTCATGCTTCAGCTTGGTCAGTGCATCCCGGAGTTACCAAAATGTATCATGACTTGAGACGTCAGTATTAGTGGCCGGGTATGTAATGAGAGGTAGCTGGATTTGTTACCAGATGTTCCACCTGTCAGTAGGTGAAGGCAGAGCATTAGAGGCTAGACAGACTGTTACCGCAGTAACCGATTCCAGAATGGAAATGAAATGATTTCACGATGGACTTCGTGACCTGGTTACAGAGGTCACCACGATGCAATGATGCCGTGTGGGTTGTTGTAGACAGACTTACGAAGGTAACTCACTTTTTTCCAATCAAAGAGTCCTTGAGTATTGATGATCTTAGGAAGTTGTATGTCCGAGAGGTAGTACATCTTCATGGGGTCCCTCATTATATCATTCTAGATAGGGATGCCTGCTTTACTTATCATTTCAAGAATGGATTTCAAAGGGCACTAGGTACATAGGTGCTTCTGAGTATAGGTTACCACCCTCAGACTGATGGCCAATCAGAGTGTATGATATATGTGCTTTAGGACATGCTGCATGCATGCATCCTGGACTTTGGGGGATCTAGAGAGAAGCACATACCCTTGGTCAAGTTTTCCTACAATAACAATTTTCTTGAAACTATTGAGATGGCACCTTACGAGGGTTTATATGGTTGGACACGACGATCACCCCTATGCTGGTTGGAGGCAGGTAAGGCAGCTTTACTAAGACCACGTCTCGTGCAGGAGACATCAGAGCAGGTCTAGTTGATTTAGAAGCAGATGGCTACAACATTGTATTGTCAGAAATCTTATGCTGATCACTACAGACGACCACTGCACTTCGTAGTCGGGGATCAGGTTTTCTTGCGTGTTTCATCGAGGTTGGTACATAGGCAGATCATGAGACAGGGTAAACTTTCACCGAGGTATGTAGAGCCGTTTGAGATTCTGGAGAGAGTCAGGCCAGTTGCCTATCGGTTACAGTTACCACAGAGGTACCATGACATGCACAACGTCTTCCATGTATCTCAGATGCATCGTTATCACTCAGACTCGTCTCAAGTTTTTCAGGCCGAGGAGTTTGAGCTTCAAGCCGATGAATCCTTTGAGGAGAATATGATTCATATATTTGAAAGGAGAATGAATGTTCTCTAAGGTCGGTTAGTTCATATTGTACGAGTGCTATGGTAGCATGGCTGAGTGCATAACAAAACATGGGAGTGAGAGACCGATGCATGTGCTCAGTAGCTAGAGTTGTTCTATTCTTTATCTCCATCACCCTTAGAAGGGAAATTCGGGGACAAATTTGTTTAAGGGGGGAGTTTTTAAGAACCTGATTATTATTCTTGAGGTACGAGTTTCTTCATTTTCTTTTTCCTTAAGTGTTTTTGTTAAATCATAGGAGACACAAGAAAAAAATCCCAAATTTTGTGGGTACATGCCATGTACTTTTCCACACGCCATGTACTTTGGACGTGTGGGATAGGTACATAGGATGTGTAGGCCTGTCAGTGATGAAGGGTGTAATAACTGACTACAAACCGTGTACATAATATATACATGTCATGTAATCAGTTGACATATAAACAGTAAGGTAGTGAAGGTAGCCGCCAGCGGAGCAACAGTACGTGCCGTGTACTTAGGAATGCACACCGTGTACTCATGTTGACAGATGAACAGTGTGGCGGTGAAAAGTAGCCTCCATAGGAACTGTTAATTGATGAAAAGTACATGCCATGTACTTGAGAGTACACGCTGTATAGTTTGTTTTTTTTCACTTATAACGGGCAATAGCTTCCTCTTTTGGTAGAGGAGGTAGAAACGGACGTTTGGAGCTCAGGGGAGAGGCCAAATCTTGGGGGAGCTTCTGACCACACACCGGGAATTATATTCTTCCATCAACGATCACGTTTGAACCGCGTGGGTGAGTTCTTCCCTCTCCCTGAGTCTTTCCTACCAATTATTCCTCTAAGGGAAGTTATTTATGTTTGAATGGAAAATATTTTATCCCAAATCTATATCGTTCATGGTTGTTTCGAGAGTCGCCATTCGTGTATATTTATAGGAGGTGATCAAGGTAGGTGTTCTGATGTTTAATTCCAACTATCATGTTGTTTTTGTGTACAATTGTGTTGCGAGCCCCTGATTGGGGTGTCGTATGGATGAGGCCTTGATTAATTAAATATCTTGATTTTCATAGGTAATTTAATGAATATGTTCAACTACTGTTTGGGATTATTTCTTGGATATAGGGCCACCCTGTGTGTGCGTTTACCTTGTTTAGCCGTTTGGCTAGGGTACCTGTGGGTATACTGTGATTTGTAGCATGCTTTGAACTACCTTGAGAGGAATTGTATATAAGTTTCTTGCTTATGTGTTGGGCTTGGCCCTATAACTTTCTTAGCCTGGGGGTAGTGTTTCTATTAGCCCACAGACAACTTTTTTCATGCATTTGGGCGACACCACTTACGCCTGCGGGCAATATTCATTATGCCTGTGGGAATTCACCTACGGGTTTCGATTCTTATTACCTGAGGGTAAGTATTTTCATGTCTACTGACAACGTTTACTTTGTTTATTCACTGTGGTGATTTTATTTGGTTATACCTACCAAGCTAAATCACAGGCTTGACATTGTTAAATGAATTTTAAAATGGTAATGAAACTGGTAGTGATAGTTAATTTTGAGTACTGCCTAGCTTACTGCATTTTAATACTGCTCACTGTTGTTTCACATTTCCACTAATAGTTGGGCACGAGACTTTAGTGGTTGCCTACTGGGATTTATTTCTCAAACCCTGTTTGGGTGTTTTCTTGGGCCCAAACAGATGATATTGTTGCAGGTGTTGATAAGGGAAAGAATCCCTATATAGGTACTTGATTGTTGTAGAGGATTGGGAGAGCATGGGAATGATCTTGGGATCATGGTGCAGCTAAGTTCTTACTGGACTGTTTTGTTTTCCTTTGATGTACTTGTACTTTGTATTGGATTATTCTAGATTGCAGTGTATCCTGTTTTGGCTACTCTCTTAGATTTAGGGACATACTGCATCATTATATATAATTGTTGGCCTTTTCCTTATCATCAAACTATTATCCATTTTTGTTGGGTATTGTTTACTGCTTCCGCTTTTGTATGTTTATATCTATTTCCACTGTTCTACAATTTGAAAAATGAGCGAATAGTTCCCCCACTATCATACCTAGGCCCTCGCTACTAGTTGACAGCCTCTGGAATTTGGGGAAATGTTCTTGATGTCATGTGACCAATCGGGTTCCGGGCACCTGTTGAGTGGCACTCGGATCCGGGATGTTAAAAAAAAGAGGAGTGGGTCATTTATTGGAGGGAACAATAAAGTTAAAATAATATTCCAAAACACTAATAAATAGTGAACATGTTTTCCCATATGAATGATCGAGATCCCTAACATCCAGTGGTTGTTTCAGCTATTTCAAAGACTCGTGTGACCACCATAATGACCTACACCATGCCCTCCACTATGTACATGGTTTCCTGAAACACACTAACATAGATCATCTAACAGGACACCCCCTATAGTGTTTTTCCAATATTTTTTCTATTTGGGGCTCAAAATATCCATTAATATAGAATGGTGAGGAAAATATAAATTTTTTCTATAAGACCTATCCCCAGTGCTCCATGCCCATGGCCACACTTTTGGGAAGCCATTTTTTCATGCTTGTTTTACATAAGGTCACACCAGGGACCAACATGGATTACACTACAACTTTAGTGTATGCTCGGTTGAACCTAAAAACCATCCAACACACATAAGAGATACTCAAAGATCATAAGGTTCCACTGAAGATTGGAACAACCCAAAAAATTAATAAAGAGTTTGGAAATAATGATTAATATATTAGAAACAAAATTTAAAAGGCTTTACCATCTCCCCCTCTAGGGATTCGCATCATCAAGACGTGTCTATAAAAGTCCCTCTATAATAACTCAGGCCATTACACATGTACCTTAGACACCCACTCCAACATTTTCTATTAGACCCATCAATGATTCCATAAAACAGGAAAAAGGGGATGCTTTTCGAATTCAAAAACTTTTTACACATATCTATAATTTAAAATTGGTGATCCAAAAAAATATGCATCTAGTTCGAACTCAACATCATGACTGTCGATCACATGCACAGGATCTCACATATACCTTTAATTCCACGAAACATGGAACATATCATGCATGTATAAATAACATAGCAGAAGGTCCAATTTTTAGTAAAAAACTTTTATATGTTCAGTGATCTCAAATGGTCTTACAAACCCTAGAGACACGTTACACTATTTCCACAAACATTGAGACCCCAACCTAGGTGAAGCACATAAGAAAATACAGTCACTAATCACACACTCCAAAGTTCACCTCCTACATTTATCATATTACTACTACCGACAATGATTTGTAAATGACCGCTTACCAATAAACATCACTCCCTCAAAATTATCATGTGCCATACTCAACCTAATAATAGCTTCCTCACTTCCATCATGCCAACACAATGGTGAGTGGCCCAACTGACCGTAGAGAGTCACAAAAGTTTTTATATAAATAGAAGCCTAAAAACTATAACTATAATTGAAATATATCCCATATAAATGATCATACCATACTCCAAATAACTCTAGGATTCAAACCCAAAGCATATCCTATATTATCTGGATCTTCTTATCTGAATGTTTGTCAGTTTTAAGATGATACACCATAATCAATTTTAACGAAGTCCAAAAATTATTCATCAAAAATTGCTAACAATTAAATGTAATGTATATTTCTTTATATTATATTATTTTGAAATGATATCTATGTATTTATACCATCTGATGGATATATTGTTTTTCCAACACATTTAATGATTGTGCCTCTTGAATCAGGAAGAAGTGTTCCACATTGTTTAGCTAATCGGCTATCACCCAAAGAATGTATTGACTTCTATGGGTCATGGATAAGCTTTTATCGAATTATATCTTCTCTATATCCCACATACATATAGGAAATTAATGTAGCTATAATAGGAAAATATGAAAATGATGCTTCGGTTTTACCCTCTAGTTGGTAAAGCATCATGAAATAAAACCAGTGTTGTCCCTTTTTATTACATGCCACCATTTCTAATTTAAGATATCCTGGTAACTCTTACTTGATCCTAGATGCACTCACTATTTTTAATTAGAACAACCTCTCATTAGATACTCTCTCATAGAGGATAACACTACAATCATCCCGTGTATGATGATCATGTCATTATCATATGTAGTCTATCAGGGGATTTGGTCAGTATCTTCCAATTGTTCTCACATCTGTGTGCCCTCAAGAAATTACTATTGTCCAGTGTTCAATATGTCCACCAAAGGTTATGTTACAACTTATTTCATGAATATCATAAATATATGATCCTATGATATATCAATATTCCAATAAACCATGAAATGCATAACATGGAATTTGTCTACTAAACGTCTCTCACCAAGGTCCTATATCCCTAGAGTTTTCCAATTAATAGAATCTTAAAAACATTATATTTTCTCAGAGCATAGGCCATCTCGAAATAAAATGTCTACTGATAATTCCCTCAATTACTTTTCCTGATGATTAGATCCTATTATGATAAGATATATCAGATACTCTATTGGCCCGTGTAAAAAAATATTTCACTTAAGAAGTAATTCTTTGAACACATCCGGGCATAGAAGAAAACTATGATATCTAAGACACACGTTGGGTATTTCCTCTCAAGGGAATATGAATGAAGTAAACCATATGAAACAACTTGATTTTATTACATTAAAACATATACTTACCCAACCCCTAATTTATATTCTTACACCTTATATCCTATCCTAGGATCTTGAAGAATAAAAAATGGATTTTTTATCAATATTCTCCTAAACTTAAGAAAAACCTACCCAAACTGACCAATCCATTCAAACATTAACCCCTCCTTAGAAAGACCAATCATCGATGATTCTATGAGGAATAATACGTGAAGGAATATTTGATAGTATCAATCTAACCTATAGAATCTCCTTATCTCAAAACCATTTTGAGGGTGATCCTAATACATCATAACTTTTACATTATCATATTCCCAATAAACTCATAGCTTAATGGTCACATGATTATGAAAAGTCACCTCTCAAATATGGAAATCACACTTTAATATAATGCAATAAATCAAATTCAATCAGAGTGTACTCAATATGATGTAATTGTGTCTAGAATGTAACTTAGAAGCATGTGAAAATATAAGGACATTGATAATGAATTCCATGATAAATTAATTTAGATATGGATGAAAGATCATGTTCATGAGATATGAGATCACTGAAGGAGAATTCATCAAACCAAATGGAATACAGAGGTAATCATACAAGCCGTGTCTAATCTCAAAAACCATATTAGGGACAAACTCCTATCAAACCTATAATTGATGGATCCCAAATAAAGATCAATCTTTGAGAACTATGGGTATCCTCATAAATGATCAAAGATATCGCAAATCCCGATTAAATTATAGTCACTATACACTTTCTCTTGATTTTTATTCATATATTCCACAAAAATCCATATACTACCATATATCATATTAGAAAAACATTATAGGTGAACCCCATAGAGTGATGTTAAGTTTGACGAAACCCTTTATCTCATAGCCCTCTAGATGAATCATAAACTCCTTTAACCCATCCAATGCCCTATGATAAGAAGAATCAATATTGGTTTTGTTCTTATAAGGATTTTGATCTCAAACTCAATTCCTATATTAGTAAGAAGTCCTAAAACTATCATCTAGAAATACATTCAAATAATGTTTTTTCATTGGAGTTAGAGAATATGAGGTTACATCTAATTCCACTATACGATAAATACGTACTAATTTCACTATAATTGCTTTGATTTGGCTCATGTTAAAAACATTATACCATATCCAACACCCCATTCACTGGTTATCACAAAATTATCCCCCTTGGAAAAAATAAATGATACATGTCTCCTAATGTTGTTTATGTTCACCATATAACTTGTGAACAAATCCATGCTAAAGATCACATTGAAGCTGGTGATCTCAAGGATCATGGAATCATTTTGATGTCCATATATGAAAATTATTATAGAAAACTAGGGAAATCTATATAGAGGATCATATTTTTCTCCAAGGGTCTGTTGAAAAAAATAAACTGAAAAGAAAAGTTAATTAGTAAGTTGAGACCAACAAAAAATTGAACGGATATAAAACAATTGGAACAATACCATAAAAAAGAGTGGTAGTGAGAGAATAGGTGATCAAGATCATACCTCAAATAGTTAATTGTCTCTCACCACCGTCATCTAGAACCTAATACATCATATACACTCAACCTTCCGCATCTTAATAACTGTGTCCCTAATATCCATGAATCACTTGAGTCATTGTCGTATATGGGTTCTGAAACTACTATTGAAGACCCCAATCAATCCCATGTTTTGATATCTATTTCAGACTAAAACCCCTATGAGACCTCATCCTTGATGTCTTTGAGCTAAAATGTTGAAAATTACACATATTTTCACATATATGGTACTTATTTTTATGGTTTCGGAAATCCTATAATTAATTTCCACTTTTACCATAGTTGTAACATTGGGAAACACCGCCACACCCAAAGGGAACATAAAAGAGACATAGTACGCTCCAAATTTACATACTTTCCCTCATTTATCCCCTCATATATCCTATTTATATGTCTAAAATATGTATTTCTAGAAGAACTAGGTAGTCCACATATCAATATCTTGGGATATGGAAGAATACGTGTTGTACAGTCCTCCCCCCAACCCCCTCTCAATGGTGAGATCCTTATGAAACACCTCAAGGTAAGTCATCTGGTCAAAAATCCAAACACATAATCTGATCTCCATACAAATACCTATCTAAAATTTCCTCACCTTATACTCTTCATTCCCCACCAGGAGAGGTGAAAACAAAGAAAGTTTGTAAAACAAGTTAAATAGGTAGATACTAACATCGTCTCCTGATACAGATCTATGAATTTCAATGTTCATTCCAACTTCATTGAGTTTAGAAAGAACTCCTCAAATAATAAATCACCATGTCAGAACCACACATCTTCTAGTCCAGTTCATGATGCTCCATACACTCCTAGAGGGTCCCTGAAATATAAAGGTAACTAACTATAACAATATATCATCATGTGTATCTTCCAATTTAAAGATTCCATTAATGAGTTCAATCTTTACCTCAACATGTTAGGGATATCCAGTTCCATTGAAATCATGGTAATTCTAGTGCTATAAATCCCAAGAATAATTCACCATGGTTATCCATGTACCCCTAATTAGAATGACCACAATTCAAAAATATATATGGATGGATCGTCTCTACCATCTAATTCACTAGAGGCGGTGCATTAGAAAACTCAGATGAACCATCCTATAAATTTGTATGTGAAACATGTGTTTTCTACATTATAGGATCATTTGGGACCACAACTATAGGTGGACCTATTAGATGTTTCTAATGTTAGAATTTATGAAATTAAAAAAAACATTTTTAAATGCAATAATTGGTTTCTGAAGAGATCATCTTAAGAGAAATATGACATCCTATGTAGTTTTAAGGCACACATTAGGGGTTATTATTAGATTATCTATCCTTTGAGATACCCAAAAAATGAATATTACCCTACCAGTTATATGAAAAGATCAAGACTTAGCCTCTATACATACACATTAGTCACAACCACATACATCACATCACAAAATATTAATGATTAACTAACTAATTCTGCACAGGTATATCACAATGACAGAGAACACACACACACACACACACACACACACACACACATATATATCAAAATTTATCACAAATAGGGGAATTTTATTAATGAACTAACATGAATAACTCAATAGATAAATAAATTGCTTATGATCATACATTCATGTTCATGATTCTTGAAAACACCGAAATCCTATAAAATTTTAAGAATAATCCCATTACGAGTAAATTAAATGTCTGTTAAATATGAGATGGAAATGCTCATGGAAACTCCCCTACCTGAGTTCCACACAACCTATTCTATACCCTGAAATGGATCTAAATAATGTAATCTTCAAACCCTCAGATACCATTTTATAATGCCCCAAACTGGATTTCCCAAATAGCACCTGAGTAGTGACGATACAAGAACTCATACGAGACTACCTATATAAAAGAGGATATTTCCCAGTGGATAGGGTGTAAGGCTGTATTGGGGATACTATAACTTAGGTAATCACTATCATACACTATAAAAATAATAAAATATATGATCATAGAATATCATAGTAAATGATAATGAAAATAAGTGCAATAAAAAATGTGAACCATGTCATGCATGTTAAATACCATAGGTGCATAATGTGTCATTACAAACAATGTTTCAAGAAACAACAAGTATATAAATAAATCAAAAATGTTTTTGAGAATGTCATGAAATCACCTCGGACTCCAAGCCTCTAATTCCATTACTCCCTATCATAGGTCCCTTACCTTCACTGGACCCCTGGTCATGAAATCTACATTCACATCTAGATAGACATATAGGGTGTGTGTATAACCCATTAGGACACCACTAATGCATACATAACATAAGTGAAATTTTATATAGAGATTTATTCTATAATAATAATAAAATTTCACTCAAAAAAATACCATACAAAGATTCTTTGCACTAACGTAACCACCACCATCCATGGCTATACCTCCTTTGGATCCATGATGAAAGAATATTTGAAATAGTCATGGAAACATCATAAGTGGATGATATAGCCAAAATAATGATCACAGGTATCACATGAACAGGGCCACATTTCATAACACATAAGTCTATCATTCTCTATCTATACATCAGCTACTCATGTTAGGTCAACACATGTTATCATGCCCTTAGTTCTAGCCACACAAGGCAATCATGACCATTTGTATAACTTGGTCATGTTATCATTTCATATGAAGCTTATGAACTAAATCCCCCACTGGGGCCATTGATCTTTGATGGGTCCACCCATCACATTGGAACATTCATATAAAAACAATTATTTTGAATATAGCAAATACATTACATGAAAATACTGTTATCATATTATTCACCTATATCCAGAGTTATAACATAAAAAACCTGGGTCTCAAGGGTCACACACAAATAAACATAGGTATACCATAACACACAATGGTTCTCTATGATATATCTATATAAGAAAAATATGTCAAGTCATACAAGGAACCTTCGGGTATTAAATCACATACAATAGAACATGGAAACCAACTCAAGATCAATTCCCCATATAGTAATGACTTCCTACCTCAAGCACGTTGATATCCATGTCATTGTTCGTAAAGAGTCCTATCACATGAAGCATATTTTTACACTAATTGGAAGAATACCGTACACAAAAAGTTTACTAGAACTGATTTTAACAAAACGTAACATTTTTTGTTGAGTGAGGAAGAGGAGGAAGCACCAACCAAATGGTAGAAATAACACTTACACGATGTTACACATCGTCAAAAAAATAATTACTATCCAATTATAGAAGAATAACCCCACTAATCCCATAACAGATACCAAAGAAGTCATTTCTATCACTGTTATGGGTTAGGATCAACAAAAACAAGTCTTAATCTAAAAAGGAATTATATTCCAGTAGAGGAGAGAAAAGATGGTTGAGTGGATTGAGGTTCTCCAAGGTATGGACCACATCATAAGAAAAGCATACCCAAACTCACACTAGGATCGTCCATAGAAAATATGGATCAAATGAATGATTATAAAGTATATTGGAACCATTTATAATGGGAATAATCAAATTAAAATTTCATTCAAGACACTAAATAAAAATAACACACATTCTCCCATCTGAACGATTAAGATCCACAACATCCAGCGGTGATTTCGTCTGTTTCGAAGACCCATATGACCAACAAAATGCCCTAAAACATGTTCTTAATGTCCTTAAACAAACCAATACTTGTATTAAAACATTGTTATCCCAAATTATATTTCGGATATTTTTTTGTTCTAGGATCACCACACCATCCACCATTGTACGATGAGGCTAATATGGCTGTTTTCCACAGGAGCTTCCCCCAACACTCCATTCCCATGGACACAATGTGTAAAAACCCTTTTTATGATATTTTTACTTATGGGATAACTAGAGAACAAAATTTTTTTCCCCATGATTGTGGTGTATCCCATGTTAAACCAAAATACCCCCAAACCACACAAAAGCTACTCAAAATATTAGAAGGTTTCACCTACGCATTTATCAAACCAAAATAAAAAATGATAATCTAGATGAAATGGTTTAATTATAATAATTTTTTGAGTCTTTACACTATTACCATATATTATATTGTAATAATGACCTTATTTTCAAATAATGGGCATTAATATTGACATTATAAATAGTGTATGAAATAATTAGAATTAATGATGTCCAATATTTAAAATAAACCAAAAATAAGTACAAAGTATATAATAAATGACTAAAATTTAAGATTATAAAATATTATAGATGTGGACATGATTCTTAAATATGAGATTAAGATAGTTATGTTCATTACATAAAAGCATAGAGTGTATTTGACTAAGATAAAATACAAGGTAAATGTTTCTTCATCCCATTTTAAAATCAATGAGTCATGTTTGATATTTTATACTAAAATTTATTTTAAATAATGTATTAAATTCCCAATTTCATTTATGAATAATTAATATTTTTCATTCTAGGGATTTATATATCTAATCCATGGTATCCCTCTTAAGTATTTTGATTCCTACATTACAATTACATTAAGGGATTTGGTAACTCAATCCTTATTCTTTGAGTAATTATTGATATTCTCAATCTTATTTTATATATGTTTGGAAAATTCAGATCATAATTTTATTATTTTTTATTTTCTATTATTAATGGGGATTTATGTTTCTACCACATAAAACACTTTATAAATTTCACATTCATTATGAATTATGACATACCTAAAGGATTTGGTTTACTCAAATTTCTTTTATTTAAGTTATGATATTATTCGATAAGAATAATACTTCAATGTTTGATAAATTCCCTGATTTTAAGGTATTTCCTATTTTATATATTTTAGAAATTGATGCTTTTAACTAAAATATTCTTTCCCTGTGAATTTCATTCTCATATAGGTGAAATAGTTTTCAGAAAAAAAAATTTCATCTATTCAAAATATAGGGTTTCATTTGATTCAAAGTTCATTATTCCAAAAAATATATTTTATTCATATTTTGAAATAAAAATACCTGTTTACTCGTGAAAAAATCTATTTTCCATTACCACATATTAAATGAATGTTTTATTAACTATTTTTATGATATGAGATTTCAAAAAAGGTATTTCAAAATATCAAAATTGGTTTCCATCCTTTCAAAACAAATTTTTTTATATTCTAATATTCATTTGTTATGAGAAATATTTTTTCATTTCAAGGATATATAATTAATGTTTCTTTTTAAATTTTTATGTATTGTAATTTTTTCACTTCACATTTTTGAAAAAATTATATCTATTTCAAGGATCCTTTATTAAAAAATCTTTTTAAAAATATAGAGTTTTCAGAATATTCTCAATTCACATTTTCGAAAACTGAATTTCTTTTCAAGGATTCATTAGTGAGAATTATTTCCAAATATTGATTTTAAAAATTCTTTCTTATCAATTTCACAAAATTAACATTTCTAAAAATAACTTTTCATAGTGACTGTAACATCATTTTTTATTCCAAATCAAAATGTTATTTTTTAAAAATATTTTATTACATTGATCCACATTTTTATATTTATCTATAATGGATTTATTTAATTGTATTTTTTAATGAATGAACCTCTAAATGATATTGTAAAATAATCTTTTTGGGGGATTGAATTTTGGAAATCAACAGTTTACATTCATGATGTTAATTTTTCTTATACCATGCAAAAATGTTACATAACCCTTAATTATTTCCATTGGTTCTTTATGATATGGTGAATGATTTTTTTACATTGGGACACATTTTTATTTTTTTGATCAAAATTTTTGGAGATGTTTTAGAAATAGATAAAGGAATAAGGGTTTCTTAAAGTGTTATATTTTATAGTCTAAAATAAATAACCTTGCATTATTGTGATTTCCCTCAATGGAGATTAGAAACATTTTATTAGACCAAGTATATCAGATGATGTTTAACAACACAAGTTCATCATATGCGCACTATTGGTATTATGTGATTGATCATAGTTTCTTAATTGAATGATTATCCAATTTATGTCTTGAGTGTATCAAACAAAGTGTTCAATGAAGTTGAAATCTGGTGATGTCACTAGTGGAGAAAACACTCAACACATCAGCATTTTTCACGTCGGTTCTATATAAAAGACGTGCAAAGATATAAAAATCAATTTATCACGTCGGTTATTGTATAATGAATGTGATAAATCGATGAGAATCAATTTTTTTACATCTGTTATAAAATAACTAACATAAAAATACTAATACTAGCTTTATCATGTCAGATATTTTATAACCGATGTGAAATATCGAATCTAGGCACTTTATCAGGTCGGTTATAAAATAACTAACCTAATAAAGAAAATCTTGGCAATTTATCACATCATTTATCAAAAGAAACAACATGATAAAGAGAAATTTTTCACATCGGTTATAAAATAAACGGCATGATAAATTATTTTCTACGTTATTAATTAAATAACCAATGTTATAAACATAAAAAATAGTTTATCACATCGGTTATTAAACAACTGACATGATAAAGATTTTAAATGATTTATCACACCTCATATTTAGTCATTCTATTTTTTTCAATCGGGCGACCTGCATCTCGTCTCTCTCACACACAAAAACCTCAAAAGGATTCTTCGAAGTCATGTCATCTAGCTTTATTTTTCCAACATCGTTAATCATCATTATTATCATCAGATATATCAGGTTGACTCACAACACTCATGTAAGGCTCACACGGCTCGGTTTTATTTTTTATTTTTCACGATGTCATCATGTAAGATTTTGGGATGTTATTTTTATATATTTTTCTTACTATCTTGGTAAGTTTCATAGTTTTTATTTATACCATGCTAAATTCTTATCTTGTAAAATAAATCATGGAAGTGATATCTTGGAAGTTTATGATTTTTGTGTGTTCTATCATGTGTGTGTGCGTGTACAGGGGGAATCCTGGGGGGGGGGGGGTTGTCCAAGTTTGTGGGGGTCTCCTGGGGTGGAGAGGTTGTCCAGTGGGGTTGGGGTGTCCATGGGGTGTCAAAGGGGGTGGGGGTGGTGTCCAGGGGGCTGTGGAAACTATCCAAGAGGGTTGGGGGTGTACAAGGGGTGGGGGTTGTGTTCAAGGGGTGAGGGGGATATCCAAGAGGGTAGGGGTGTCCAGGGGTGGGGGGGGGGTGAGTGGGCTGTCCTAGGGCGAAGGGCTGTCTTGGGGGGTGGGTATCTAGGTGGGTGGGGGCTATCCAGAGTAGTGGGGGTTGTCCAGGGGGTTGGGGAGAGGGGGGGGGTGTCCAGAGGGGTGGGGGCTGTCCAGGGGGTGGGAGCTGTCTAGAGGGATGAGGGGTTGTCCATGGGTGGGGGGGGTGTCTAGAGGGGTGGGGGTGTCCAAGGGGGTGGGGGTTGTGTCCAGAGGGAGAGGGGGCTTCCCAAACTGGTAGGGGTGTCCAACGGGTGGGGGTGGTGTCGAGGGGGGTTAGGGGGCTGTCCTGGTGGTGGGGGCGGGTGTCCAGGGGGAGTCCAACGGGTTAGGGTGTGAGGGTAGAGTCCATGGGGTGGGGTGGTGTCCAGGGGGGTGGGGGTGGTGTCCATGGTGGTGAGAGGGCTGTCGAAGGGGGTATGGGGTGTCCAGGGGTGGGGGTGTATAGGGAGTGGGGGGATGTCCTGAGTGGTTGGGGGATGTCACGGTGGTCAAGGGCTATCCTAGGGGGTGGCGGTGTCCAGGGGGAGTCCAAGGGGTTGGGGTGGTGTCCATGGGTGAGGGGGATTTTCAAGGGGGTGGGGGGTTTCTAGGGGGTGGGGTGGTGTCCAGGGGGTGAGGGGGCTATCCAGGGGTGGGGTGTCCAGGGGGTGGGGGTTGTCCAAAGGGGTTGGGGGTTGTCCAGGGTGTGGGAGCTGTCTAAGCGGGTGGTGGTGTCCAGGGGTGTCCAAGGGCGGTGGGGGGTGGTGTTTAGGGGGTGAGGGGGCATTCCAAGGGGGTGGGGTGTCTAGGGTGTGTGGGAGGGGGTGTCCAGGGGCTGATGTGCCTGTCCAGGGGGTGGGGTGCCCCAGGGGTGTGTGGGGGTGTCTAGGGGGTTTCCAATGGCATAGGGGTGGGGGTAGTGTCCAGGGGGTAATGGGGAATTTCAAGGGGTAGGGGTTTCTAGGGGTGGGGGTGGTGTCCAGGGGGTGAAGGGTTGTTGTCTAGGGGGGTGTGGGTGTCGAGGGGGTGTCCAAGGGGGTAGGGGGGGGGGTGGATTCATGGAGGTCGAGTGGGTTTCCCATGGTAATAAGGGGGTATCTATGGGGTGGGGGTGTCCTGGGGGGTGTCCACAGGGGGTTGGGGAGCATTTTAGGGGGTGGGGGGCATTCAAGGGGGTGGTGGTGTCCAGGGGGTGTCCATAGTGGTGGGGGTGGTGTCTAATGGGGTAGGGGTTGGATAACCCCCCTCACCCCTAAGACACCACTCCTACACCCCTAGACACCCCCACCCCCACGGACACCCCCACGCCCTGGATAGGCCCCCACCCCCCAGACACCCTCTACCCCCTTGGTCACCTTGGACAACCCCTACCTCCGTGGACAACCCCTACACCCTTGGACAACCCCCAACACCCCCTTGATAGCCCCTACCCCCCATGGAAACCCCTTTGGTTTATATATATATCCAACGATTTCATTAAAATTTTTGGAATATTTTATCTTTAGGATGTCTATGCCTACGGTTCCTGTAGAATCATTGGTATAGGGCTATTGCAACGACCATCATGACAACTGTATGTGAAACCGTTGGGGTATTCAATCCTAATGGTTTTAGGGGCTATCCCAATGGTTTCAAATCATTGGGATATGTGTAATTTTTAGTAGTGAATGTATACATATTTTAATATTTATACTTCATATTTATTTTTTACAGAACAGTGAATTTGGTGTCCAGTTGCATCATGATGTATTTTTTGTGTACCTAAAGAATAAAGGATCTAAGTTGTATATAAAACTATTATTTCTAACTATATTTTTGTTTAAAATTTGTTTTCCTTCATCTTTTTTTTTCAAATACGAACCCCCATGGACACCCCCACCCCCATGGACACCCCACCTGGATAGGCCCCCACCCCCTCGACACCCCCTACCCCCTTGGACACCATGGAAAACCCCAACCCCCTTGGATAGCCCCTTACTCCTTGGATAGCCCCACCACCCCCTGGATAGCCCCCTTACCCCCTTGGACACCCCCTTGGTATATATATATCCTAACAGTTTCATTTATACGATTGGAATATTTTAACATCCGGTAGTCTATACCAACGGTTCCTTAGAAATGTTGGTATAAGGCTATTGTAATGACCATCATTCCAACTGTGTGTGAAACCATTGGGGTATTCTATCCCAATGGTTTCAGGGGCTATCCCAGTGGTTTCAAATCTTTGGGATATTTGTGATTTTTAGTAGTGAATATATATATATATATTTATATTTATACTTCATATTTATTTTTTACTAAAGGTTGAATTTGGTATCTAGTTGCACCAGGATGTATTCTTTCTGTACCATAAGAAGAAAGGATCCAAGAAGAATTTAAAACTATTATATCTAACTATATTTTCTTTTTAAAATCATTTTAATGCATATTTATTTCAAATACGCACCCCCATGGACACCCCCACCCTTAGGAACACCACCCCTGGACAGGCCCCCACCCCCTCGACACCCCCTACCCCCTTGGACACCCCGTACAACCCCTACCCCCTTGGAAAACCCCTACCCCATTAGACAACCCCCCCCCAAGACAACCCATACCCCCATGGAAAACCCCTACCCCTTGCACAACCCCACCCCTGGATAACCCCCTACCCCCTTGGACACCCCCTTGGTATATATATATCACAACAGTTTCTTTAAAACTGTTGAAATTTTTTATCTTCAGGTAGTATACACTAACGGTTCCAATAAAATAATTGGTATAGGGATATTGGAATGACCATCATGCCAATAGTGTGTAAAACTATTGGGGTATTCTATTCCAACAGCTTCATGGGTCATCCCATTGGTTTCAAATCATTGGGATATGTGTAATTTTCAGTAGTCAATTTATACATATTTTAATATTTATACTTCATATTCATTTTTTACGGAATCATGAATTTGGTATCCAATCGAACCAGTATGAATTCTTTGTGTACTATAAGAAGAAAGGATCCAAGATGAATTAAAAATGTTATCTATAACTATATTTTATTTATAAATTCATTTTCATGAATATTTTTTCAAATACACGCCCCCATGGATAACCCCCACCCCCATGGACACCCCCCTGTATAGGCCCCCACCCCCTGGACACCCCCATACCTCTTTGGACACCATGGATACCCCTACCCCTGTGTACAACCCCTACCCCCTAGGACAGCCCCCACCACCACCCTTGGACAGCCCCTACCCCCTTAGACACCCCCCTTGATATATATATTTCCCAACAGTTTCATTGATACCTTTGTAATATTTTAACATTAGGTAATCTATACCAACGGTTCCTATAGAAATGTTGGTATATGGCTATTGCATCGACCATCATGCTAATGGTGTGTGATACCATTGGGGTATTCTATCCCAATGGGTTCATGGGCTATCCCAATAGTTTAAAATCATTGGGATATGTGTAATTTTTAGTAGTTAATGTATACATATTTTAATATTTATACCTCATAATTCTTTTTTTACGGAAGGGTGAATTCAGTATCTAGTTGCACCAGGATGTATTCTTAGTGTAGATTAAGAATAAGTAATCCAAGATAAATTAAATACTATTTAATATAACTATATATATTTTTTAAAATCATTTTCATGAATATTTGTTTCAAATACACACCCCCATGGACACCCCCATGGACACCCCCTAGACAGGCCCCAATCCCCCGGACACCCCCTACCACCTTGGACACTCGAAACCGCACCCTACCCCCATGGATGGACCCTAACCCCTTGGAAAGACCCCCTGGACAACCCCATACCCCTTGGAGACCCCCATTGTATATATATGTCCCAACAATTTCATTTAAACTGTTTGAATATTTTAACTTCTGGTAGTCTATACGAATGGTTCCTGTAGAATCATTTGTATAGGGATATTGCAATGAGCATCATGCCTACAGTGTGTGAAACCATTGGAGGTATTCTATCACAAGATTTCCAGGTGCTATACTAATGGTTTCAAGTCATTGGGATATGTGTAATTTTCAGTAGTGAATGTATAAATATTTTAATATTTATAATTCATATTTTCTTTCTATGGAAGGGTTAATTTGGTATTCAGTTACACCAGGTTGTATTATTTGTGTACCTTAAGAATAAATAATTGATGATGAAATTAAAACTTTTATATATAATAATATTTTCTTTTTAAAATCATTTTCATGAATATACCTTTCAAATACGCATACATATTTTATATATTTCAAAAAATATTTACATTCAAATTGTGATATTTTTCATATAAATATATATTTGTCTTATCTTCACTAGATGTATAATTTTGATATTTTTTATACTTAATAATGAGTCAATGATGGATTATGGCACATGGAATGAGTAATGAATAAGATAAAGGTGTTGATACCTGTTTGAAATTTTCTAAATGAAAATTTTCTAAATGAAATGTTCCATGAGGTGAAATTATTTTCTATCCATGCCTGAAATGTTTGAATATGAAGAAGTTGAAAAGTAGAGAGATCAAAGAGAATTTTATTTTTTATGGTTTTAATCCAAGTTACAACCCTTGGATTTGGAATGGTGAAACTGGACAGAATGTCAGATCCACTTATGATGATGATTTGCAAGATGGTAACACTGATGGAATGGAAGAAATGATCCTTGATATAGTAGCAGAACAAATTGAGTTAGAACCGACAATTGCACATATAATATGGTGATATTAAAAACCCATTGTATTATGGTTATAAGGATTTTATGGTTTTATATATTGTGTTACGATTGATTAACCTAAAGGTGAAACATGGATGGAGTGACCAAAGTTTTACAGAGCTGCTACAATTGTTGAAATACAATCTTTCAAAATACAATGATCTTCTAGATTCTCATTATAAGGCCAAGAAAATATTATGCCTGATTGGATTGGGATGTAAGAAAATACATGCATTTATGAATGACTATATGATATATAGGAAATAATATGAATTTCTTTTAGAGTGTCTTAAATGTGGTACCTCATGGTATAAGTTTAAATAAAAAACATAGGCTGGTGTAGAGATTACCAAGATCCCTTCCAAGGTATTTTGGTATCATCATATAATACATCGTCTAAAACGTTTATTGGCTAATTCACATGATGGAAAAAGGATAAGATGGCATGGTGATGAGTGGATTTGTGATGGAAAAATACATCATCCTTCTGATTTTCTACAATGGATGAAAATTGTTGAGCAGTATCCTACATTTGGAAATGAAATTAGAAATCTCAGACTAGGGTTGTGCACAGATTGAATGAATCCATACCGAACCCTCAATAGTACACATTGTTCATGGCCTGTTTTATTGGTAATTTATAACCTCTCTCCTAAATTTTATTTGAAGAGAAAATATGTCATGTTGAGTATAATTATCTCTGGTCCAAATCAACCTGGATATGATATTGATTTTGTGTTGTCATCATTGATAGATTATTTGAAGCTTTTATTAGAGGATGGTATTACGGTGCATGATTCATATAAAATTGAATATTTTCAACTAAATGTAGTGTTTGTGTTCAGTATATATTACTTCCATCATGTGGAAATTTTTTTGGATACATTGTTAAGGGGCATAAAGCATGTCTAATTTGTGAACAACAGACTTCATATTGTTAATTGCATCATGGGTGGAAAACAGCATATATTGGCCATCAAAAGTTTTTGCCTATGGATCACTCTTATAGAAGACTAAAAAGGAATTAAATGGTTCAAATTTTTTTTATATTTCCCTAAAAACTTTATCCCATGATGTGTATTTTGAGATGGTAATAAACCTTGATGTGACATTGGGAAAGACACTAAAATCTGGTAATGATAGACATATTTGGAAGAAATGGTCAAATTTTTTGAGCTATTATAATTGAGATATCATGAAGAGAAACATAATATTTATGTAATGCATGTGGAGAATAATATCTATGATAGTTTTATTGGAACATTTTTAGATATTAAAGGAAAGACAAAAGATGGGTTGAATGCAAGATTAGACTTACTATCAATTGGAATATGATTAGATTTAGCTCCCACTCCTAATAAAAGTCGAACATTTCTTCCCCCAGATTTTCATACATTATCCAAGAGGGATAAAATTAGCTTCTTTCAGTGTCATCATGTTATCAAAGTGCCTCAAGGTTATTCTTAAAATGTAAAAATTTTTGTCTCTTTGAATGATTTGATGTTGATAGGTATGAAATATCATGATTTTTATGTCATGATGCAACAACTTCTTTCAGTTTCATTGGATTGAGTATTTCCCATCCATCTTAGAAATATTATAATGATGTTTTGTTATTTTTTTAAATCAATTTTTAATATGGATATTGATGTGAAAGATTTGAACATTTTGAAAAAGGATGAAATTTCTATACTTTTCCAAATAGAAATGTATTTTTCTCCATCTTTTTTTTTGATATAATGGTGAATTTAATGATTCATATGGTTTAAGAAATAAAGATTTTTTGACCTGTACATCTTTGATGGATGTATCCTTTTGAATGGTATGTGAAAATATTGAAGGGGTATGTTATGAATCCATATCGTCATGAATCCTCCATTATTGAAAAGTATATTTCTGAGGAGGTTGCAGAGTTTTGTAAGAGCTACTTTTCTACGAAGGAGAATATAGTTTTGCCTCTATCTTGCCATGAAAAAGTTAATAATGAGGGAAAGGGGATTTGTGGCTTGAAAATAAAATCGTTGTCAGCTGAACAGATGAATAAGTTAGAATTATAAATCATTAATAACAAAGATGATGCTCAACCGTATATCACATTGCATATTAATGAGTTGAAACAATGTCATCCAAAGAAGAAAGAAATGTGTATTTTGAATAAACAGAAGAATTTTTTTTTTCATCGTTTAAAATGACATTGATTGGTAGATCATATGTATTAGAGAAATTAATATAGTTAGTGGGTGGTCCATGTTTAAATGTGATAACATGGTCCCGTTAAGACATTAATGGCTATACATTTCATACAAAAGAACAGAACAATAGAAGTTCCGTTCATAATTGTGGTGTATTTGTGTTTACAGTAGATACACATTTATTGATTTATAAATACAAAAACCATATTTCTACATTAACTGCATATAATGAAGTCACTAAAGAAATATGGGATTTTGATTACTTTAAAATTAAAGTTCCTATTTTTAATTTCAAATGATTTATCAGTAACAATAGTGTTAGACACGATGAATTTTGAATGATAGTTGTTAATATAAATATATTTGAAGACACAATAGATTCTTTTATAATGGAAACAGATGCAAAATAGATTTTCTATGTAGTTGATCAATCAGATATGGAATGGTCTGTTGTTTTACATGATAAAAAACAACATGTTGGTGGGGATTCACTTGATGAAGACTCTGAGCTATGTGAGATCCCTACTTCTATAGAAATATTAGCAGAACATAATGATGAGCATGTTTAAGGCATGATTTGTGCCATAATAAATGATCTTGATGATGGAATTTGGGAGGAAAATTAATTTGTACATTCCTAATATTATAGGTAACATATGTTTTTTTCTTGTTTACATTTATTATTTTCATAAAATGTAAGATATTGTAATTTTTTTATTTATTAAAATGTGTATTAAAACAAATAATTAGAATTTTTTGTTTATTTTAATTTTGTTTTGTTTATTTTTCCATGTTTATCATGTTTAAAATGTTTACCATGTGTACCATGTGTACCATGTTTACCATGTTTACCATTTTTACCATGTTTACCATGCTTACCATGTTTTCCATGTTTTCCAGAGTTTACCATTGTTAACCTTTATGTAACATATATATTTATTGATTTTGTTGAATGAAAATTACACTACCATATTTATCATGTTCACCATCTTTACCATTTTTTGTAATGCTTACCATATTAACCATGTTTAATATTACATAACTTAGTTCAATTTTCCATATTCTATTTACATTAGTATTGTAGTATTTGAATTTTTATATTTTTGAACTACTGTTTGTTTTTTTGTTATGAAGGATAAAGATAGATCAATCAGCTGATCAACCACATGATTTTGGAGATGAGAATAATGATCATACCTCTAGGGAGGAACATTCACATGCTCCTCTTTATGTTCTCCAATAATCCTCATGTTCTTCCATAACAACAAAGAAGAGTTCAAGAGTTGGTAAACGTGGGTGCACACGTTTACCAAAATTATCACTTTCCTATATGTAGGAAAAGAGCATAATTGTTGAGTTTGATGAGAATGACATTCCTAGAGGTCCAAATGAAAAAGATTTTAAGAGTTTTGTATCAACTCAGTGTAATAGAAAAGTAATCATTTTGTATAATGTTTGGAGAAGTGTGGACAAAGCGATAATATCTTAGTTGTGGGAGACTATTTTGGTGAGATCTTTTTTTATTGTTTTCTTATACATTAGATGTTTGTAGTATAATACTTTTGACCTCTTATTTATTAGATGATATTTGATATTCCGGACACTAGGGGAGTTAGGAAAAAATTCTTATCGATGGATGCTAGGAGATGGAGGGATTTCAAATCAACCCCCAAATCTGATATCATTTTTGGTCATAAGATTAATTAAAATCTATGTCATATATATCCTTTCATAGATGAAGACACATGGAGACATTTTGTTGAACGTAGGAGAAAAGATTCATTTTTGGTAAGGGAAGTGTAAAATTTGATAATCTTTCTTATATAAATGATCTTATTAATGTTTTGTTAATGATTTATTATTATTAATTTATATCAAATAGGTAAATCACATCTGGATATCCAATCTAAAAATCTATACCCTCATTGTTTATCTCGGGAGGGTATAACTTATTAGAAGAACAAGTGATGGTGAAAAAATTACAAAAATTGAGAGCAATGTCTTCAAGATATGGAGAGGTTTCCACTCTATCCCATCCATCTAGACATGAAAAATGGAAGAGATCTTGGATGGGAAAAAATAGGAAATATCTTTTAAATTATTATAGAATCGTAGCTGATAGGATTATAAGATATTTATTTTAATTATTTAATTTAACTATATTATTTATACAATTTGAATCATTACAAAAATGTTCAATTAATTAGTACATGTTTCTCTTGTGCATCAGAGCTCACATGGGGTATTTACAGCTGTTGGGAAGCAAGATATTTTATCTGTAGCATTGGGAATGCTCGAATGTCATGGTCATGTACAAGGATATCCGATTGGTGTATTGGTAAGAAATGTGTTTCCACTTTTTTAAAATTATTCCATTGAGGGTGTCTATAAAAAATAGAATCCTTATAGGATAAAGTTCATAACATTAATGAAATGATGGAGGAAATTATTAGAGCATCGGTATAGTCTATGTTTGCAGACATGAAAAGACAATTTCAAACTGAAGCTACCACTCCTCCACCTCCCCTACAGACCCCATTATTTATCCTCCACCTCCGCCAGTAGCTTCTACTCCCCAACCTCAGCCTACAGACTACATGTTTTATCCTACTCCTCCACCCCAACTTCCTACTTATTGCGATTTATATGTTGATGATCCTCAACATCATATAGTTACATGTGGGATGGTATATTGTATAAGAGATACAGTTCGTTTTCAATAGTTAGAGATAGAGAATCATAGGGTCCCTGTACATGATATTATGGATAGATAAGCTCGAGTACCATTACCTACCTATTAGGTGATGATAGATGGACATTGTATCAGCCATTTTTTAATTTGTCCATCTAGACATCTATGACCATTACTAGAGAGGTATGTATGTTATATCTCATGTTTTAATTTTTTAATAAATTTGTTTCTACATTTAAAAACTAATATATTTTTCTATTTATTTTTACTAAAATATTTCAAGGAAAAGAAATACTGTATAGACAACAACAAAGAAACATTTCTATGATATCAGATACATATTCTATTAGTCTTGACAGATTGTTAAGATATTCAAATTTTTTTGTGGATAATTATTAGTTTTAAATGGAATATCATGTTTTTAGACGTGAAATAAATGTTGTGATTATGAAAAACGATATCATGGAGCCTGTTACTAGTGATATGTTGGTCTTCAACGTGGTGAAATTTTTTCCATGTAGGTCTTAACTCCTTTTACCAGTGTTTTATTTATTAAAAATGTATAATTATCTCCATTTTGTATTATGTATATTTATAACATGTGTGAGAATAATGAGTGGACATATATATATGGATTCATGAACCCACATTTGATTTCACCTGAAGTACACGCATTGGATGAGGAACAAAAAATGCTTTATATTGCTACAATATCTAAAGAGAATATAATCACACAGTTTTGGATGATTCCTTTTTGTATGAAGTATGAAACAGATCTCTGGAAAAGTGTTCATTATATTTTAGCATAAAAAACCACTAACCTTTAATTTTCATTTATTAGTAATCATTGTTTGTTAGGTGTTTTTTTCTAAAGGGAGAAAACAATTTATTGGATGTTCTCTATCCATAGTGATGTGTGAGAATGTTTTAAGAATATGTTGGAAAATTATGTTTCAATTTATTAATTGTTGTATATATTATAATGAATTTTAAATTCATCATATTAATATTAATTTCTAACTGGATATGGGTCTACATTCGAAAAAACACAAAGAAAAGGAGTTCCAAGATAATATATGTAAATATAAAGGAAAATATCCATTTATAATTTCTACTTTTTGATGTATTACATATAAAAAATATTTTGAATTTATAATCATTTAAACATAATTTTCATGAAAAACAAGGCATCGTCGAATGTAGATATTATATGTTAAGATTTATGCATGAAATAATTATAATATGAACACTTGCGATCATTGCCCTAGTCATATTTTCTTTTCAACATTGCCATAATATTTAATTTGATTTATTCATTATACATGTTAACAACTATACTTTTAACTTTTATCTATTTGACAACCCTCAACCGTATAGTGTACAAGATTTCAAACACATTCAAGTGGAATGGTCAAATTATTTTACAGGTTTGATTGGATTTTAGTTTGTTTGTAGTGTAACATTTATTTTTGAATATTGTCATTAAAATTGTGTATTTGGTAGTAATTTAGGTTGGATTTAGGTTTTTTAGTTGACATTTTATGTTTTGAATGTTATATATTTGAATGTTTAATTGTTATATACTTATTTTTTGGTCTAGTTTTGATGGTTTTTCTGGTATGGAATCTGGTCTGGGTGGGGGGGGGTCCAACATGGTGGAGGGTTTCTAAGGGTGTCGGAGGGATGTCCGGTGGGGGGGGGTTCAAGGGTGTATATGTGGGTGCGAGGGTGTCCATGAGGGCGGAAGGGCTGTCTAGGGGAGTGGGCACTATCTAGGAGGGTGGGGGTTATCCAGGGTGTATGCAAGGGTGTGGGGGTCTCTAGTGGGGTGGGGGGTTCCAGGGGTGTGGGAGGGCTGTCTGGTGGGGTGGGCGTGTCCATGGGGGTGGGATGGTGTCCAAAAGGGTGGGAGGTCTATATAGGGGGGTGTGTTCAAGAGTGTGGGGGTTGTACAGAGGATGTCCAGGGTGGGGGGGGGTCCGGGGTGTGGGAGGGATGTCCAGTAGGGTGGGGGTGTCCAGGGAGTCCATGGTGGTGGGAGGGTGTCCATGAGGGTGGGAGGGCTATCTAGGGGACTGGGGGATGTCGAGGAGGGTCGGGGGGGGGGGGGAGTTTTCTAGGGGGTATCAATGTGTGTGGGGGTGTCCAATGGGGTGGGGGTTACAGGGGTGTGGGAGGGGTGTCCAGGGGGTGGGGGTGTCCAGGGTTTTCATGGGGTGAGGGGTGTCTAGTAGGGAGGGTGGGCTATCCAGGGGGTGGGCGCTGCCTTGGAGGGTGGGGTGATGTCCAGGGGTGTCCATGGGTGTGGCGGTGTCCAGTGGGGTGGGGGGTTTCCAAGGGTTTGAGAGGGTTGTCCAGTGGGATGTGAGGTGTCTATGGAGTCCATGGGGCTGGGAGGGTGTCCCAGTGGGTGGGAGGGCTGTCCATGGGAGTGGAAACTATCCCTGAGGGTGGGCGGCCGTCCAGGGGGTAACTAGGGGTGTGGGAGGGGGGAATCCAGTGGGGTGGTGGGAGGGTGGGTTTCAGGGGTGTGGGAGGGATATCTAGTGGGGTGGGACTGTCAAGGGTGTCCATGGGGGTGGGGGTGTCCAGGAGGGTGGGCGGGTTCTCCAAGGGGTGGGGGTATCTTGGATGGTGGGGGGGGGGTTCAGTGGTGTGGGAGGGTTTTCCAGTGGGGTGGGGTGTCCAGGGTGTCCATGGTGGTTGGAGGGTGTCCAATAGGGTGAGAGGGATGTCCAGGAGGGGGGGGGGGAGATGTCCCGGGGGTATCTAGGGATGTGGGGATGTATTGTGGGGTGGGGAGGTTTCCAAGGGTGTGGGAGGGCTATCCAGAGGGCTGGGGGTGTCCAGGGTGTCAATGGGGGTGGGGGGGTGTCTTGGAGGATGGGAAGGATGTCCAGGGGTGGGGATGTTTAGGGGGTGGGGGGTTTTCCAATGGGTGTCCAGGGGTGTGGGGGTTTCCAGTGGGTTGGGGGTTTCCAGGGGTGTGGGAGGGTTGTCCAGTGGGGTGGGGTGTCCAGGGTGTCTATGGGGGTGGGAGGGTGTCCAGAAGTGTTAGAGGGTTGTCTAGGGGAGTGGGGATTGTTCTATAGGAGGGGGGTGTCCACTGGGGTGGGGGTTTCCAAAGGTGTGGGAGGGTTTTCAAGGGGTGGGGTCTATCAGGAGGGTTGAGGTGTCCAGGGGTGGGGGGGGGGTCATGGGGTGTAGGAGGGTAGTCTAGTGGGGAGGGGTATTTTGGGTGTCCATGGCGTGGGAAGGTTTCCTGGATCATGGGAAGTTTTTCCATGGGAGTGGGGGCTGTTCAGGAGGGGGGGGGGGGATTTCTATGGGGTGTCTTGGGGTGTGGGGGTGGGCTGTCCAGCGGTTCGGGGGGTTTTCAGGGGCGTGGGAGGGTTTTCTAGTGGGGTGGGGTGTCTAAGGGGGTCGGTGGATGTCCAGGAGGGTGGGAGGGCTGTCCACGGGGTGGGGGCTGTCCAGGAGGGTGGGGGGTTGTCCAGGGGATATCCAGAGTGCGGGGGTGTCCAGTGGGGTGGGGGTGGGGGTTTCCAGGTGTGTGGGAGTGAAGTCTATGGGGGTGGGTGGGGGTGTCCATGGGTGTGGGAGGGTGTCCAGGGGGGTGGGAGGGCAGTCAGGGGGAACATGGGTTGTCAAGGAGGGTGGGGGCTGTCAATGGAGTGTCTAAGGGTGTAGTGGGTGTCCAGGGGTTGTGGGGGGGGGGGGGTTCAGGGATGTGGGAGGGCGATCTAGTGGGGTGCGGGTGTCCAGGGTGTCCATGAGGGTGGGGGTGTCTAGGTTGGTGGGCGGGATGTCTCGGGGTGGGGGATTTCCAGGATGTTGGGGGGCTGTCCAGGGGGTGTCCAAGGGTTGGGGGGTGTCTAGTGGTGTGGGGGGTTTCCATGGGTGTGAAAGGGATATCTAGTGGGGTGGGGGGGGGGTGTCCGTGGTGTCCATGGGGGTGAGAGGGTATCCAGGAGGGTGTGAGGGCTGTCTAGGGGAGTGGGGGGTGTCAAAGTGGTATCTAGGGCTGTGAGGGGGTGTCTAGGGGGTGGGGGGTTTCCAGGGGTGTTGGAGGGTTGTCCAGTGGGATGGGGGGTGTCCGGGTCTCCATGGGGGTTAGAGGGTGTCCAGAAGGGTGGGATGGCTGTCCAGGGTGTGGGGTTTGTTCAGGAGGGTGGGGGATGTCCAAGGGTGTGTGGGTTGTCTAGGGGGTTGGGGGTGTCCAGGGGTGTGGGCGGGCTGTCTGGTGGGGTGGGGTGGTATAGTTTTGGACTTTTTTGGTCTATTTTAGGTCTTCTTTGGCATGGAATTGTTGTGGTTGATGTTTTTTATTTAAAAAATTGGTTTTTATGTCCGTTATTTTATAACCGACAAAAAAATGAATGTGAATGGGATTTAAAGTCGGTTATTTGAAAACTGAAGAACAAAATGCATGGGAATGGGTTTTTTACTATGGTTATTTTATAACCGATATAATAAATGGAGTCGAATAGTTTTGACATCAGTTATAAAATAACTGACATAGTATATATGTTTCCACATTAATTATTATTTAACCGATGTTTAACGTCGGTTATGAAAATGAACGATGTGATAAACTCCTCAGAGGGGCAGTTTATTACGTCTTTTATTATATAAAAGATGTGAAAAAGTATATACCACATTGGTAATTTAAAAAATGACGTAATAAATCATGACTCTAAAGTGTTTTCCACATCGGTTTTTAATGAACCGACCTGAATATTACTTTGTATTTTTGGTTTTTATGTCAGTTTTAAAATAACAGACATAAAAAACAATGTTTATAACGTCTTCGGTAATAATGGAACCCTAAAACAATGTAAAAAATTAAAAAATATCTGTCATGAAAAACATTTTTTCACTAGTGTGTTTTGATGTTTTTATAATTCCAAAATTCATGATTTTAAAATGTTTTTATGATCCAATATTATATAAAAAAGGGAGTTTGGGGTTTAACCGGGAAAAGGTGAAACTTCCCTATAGCACCCCAAGTTTCATGTACCCCCTTTCCTTATTATTTTTTATGTATGTAAATTATGTGGGTGAATCTTGGAAGAGTTTAGTGAAATTTGGTAGTTTTGTGGGGAATTTATATAGGTGCCTGGTTATTGCATTGTTTAGAAAAACCGTGAAACACTTATAAAAAACCGTAAATAGTAAGATAGGGTAAAATGGATGGTGCATGGGAAAATCATTATTTTCCCAAACTGTGCATCCACCAAAGATAAACCATGCTATATGGGGAAATGTTGAGACACTGAGCTGTCACACAGTTGGCACAAAATTTTTTAACCATGCGAGATAACTGTGTGAGGTTCATCCTTGAGGTAGTGGGTTGCGCATGGTTATTGAATAGTTTTACAAACCATGTGACTAACCATGCATGGGTAAATTATGAGATCCTTAAATTGTGGACTCACATGTTTTGATATCTAAATCCCATGTTTTTATATTTATGAAGCCATAAAAAAATTTTCTCTCTTCCCAAAGGTAAAATAAGCATATCCCATTGACAAAGAGGTTATTTAATGGATTCTAATGGTGATTTGAAGCCGAATTCTTCTTTTAAGCCATCATTATTGTTTGTTCTTGGCGTCTTTTCTCAGATCTACTTCTCTACATCTCATGGTTTATTAGACCTATGCTATCTCTGGATAGATTTTAGGTATTTGAGGCCAAATATAAATAGATATTTCTTTGTCTATGATAGGAAAAGATATCTAAGGTGAGTTCAAAAGTTTTAACCCAGTTCCATTGTTGTTTTTGAGATATTTAGTGTTTTTTGTAATGTCTCATGGTATGTGGCTTCACTCTAGAATCCTTTATGTAGAACATGAAGGTCTGATTAAAAAATCATTGTGTTTCTTGAAATTTATTACGTATCTATTGTGAAATGTTTTATAAAACCCTCTTGAGTGTTGGTTTGTGTACAATGCGAAATTTGTTGTTTTGTTGGAATGTGATTCAGGTAACAATATTTTAAAATGATGATATTAAAACGATTATTGTTTTTTTCTTGGAAAAATTATTTTTCAATAAATATTTTATTTTAATTGAAATGGTTTTGGCACACTTGGGTCATCATGGGTTTTTATGGTTGTGTGGAATGTGTTCAAATTCTTTGGGATGGTTAATGGCATAAAATACCCCAATAAAAAGGCTGGGACATATATGGGCCTAAAGTATACCAGTTAAAGTGGTTCACTATGTAATAAATTAGAGAAATGATGAATCACCACTCATTATTATAGGGAGTCCCATGTTGTATACATGGATTAATGTGTTGTTGTGTGTAACAGAATGGGTTATTATAAAATAGAACTTGTGATATTCTTTTAGATCATTTTTTGGTAGTTTTCCTTAGAAATTGTGGTTATATTGAGAAAACTATTTTATTAGTAAATATTTATATATTGATATAAAATATTTTAGAAATAGTTTTATATAAACAATTTTATATAAATGTGACAACTTTTTCAATCCTACTGGTGTGACTAGGGAAGTTATTTGAAAAAAACCTACTGAGTTTTAGTAATCACCCCTACATGGGAACGTTGGTGCTTTTTCAGATGTTGTTTATCAAGACATGAGAAAAGGTAAAGTATCAAATATCATTATTATTACTTCATGATATTAGGCTTTCTTGGATTTAGAGAGTGAATCTTGTCTGGAACATGGATTTATCATTGGAGTCTTTGATTTTTTATAGTATTTCACCATGTACATTGATATTGTAGTCTTCCATTATGGTACATAGTTTTAGTTAGATTTGGTATGGTAATTTTTTATATATCTTTCATTGATATCATGAATTATATAGTGGTTTATTTTTTTATGTATTTTTTGGATATTTTTTTTATTCTTAAAGGGAAAATCACCCCCACATGTATTGAAGCACATTGACATTTTTCCTGCCATTATCACCTTATAGATGTTACTTAGGGCCAAGTAACTTTAGACCACCTTCTCAAGACAATGAGAAGGGTTAGTATGTTACAAGTGGAATCAACATGGTTCTTCTTTTGTAGAATATGTGGTAAATGTCTGGGTTGGTCTTTGACTGGATATTGGTTATTGGTCTTGGAGTTGAAATTCATTCTAGAATATACCTAGATTTAGGATTAAAGAGAGGAATTGGATTGTTGGGACATGACATTTAGAGAATAAAAATATGTACCTATCCTTTTTTATGTTGAACATAATGTTACCTGGGTGTTGGGTACATACATTTTTTGGAGACACTCATAGGATTTGTAATCTCATTGTCATGGGTTTATCCAATGAGATGATCATGATATGCACTAGAGGAATAACTTTCCAGTAAGACTTTATAATTACTTTTAAGTATTGATTTGGTGTAATGTGTTGAAATTGTAAAATCCTGAAATTTTTTTCAAATGAAGGATTTTGAAAAGTGTAAGTTTATGATATTTTGGAAATAGTATGTTTCTACCAGTAAAGTGAGATTTTTCAAAAATGGTTGAACTTGGAGAAAGTTTATTTGGTAAAACATTGTTGTGATAGAATATGAAATTTTAAGCATCCAATTGAAATAGAATGTTACTTAAAACATTTTTTGTTTGTATAGAAATCATAACCCTATAGGTGTCATCAAAACCAACAAGATGAAGATACTGAGAATGTTGTTCCACCTAAGCCACAGGTGAACCAATAGCTAGTTTAGAGTATCGTCCAAGCATTTCATGCTATAGAATCATGGAACTAGAGAGATGAGACAAGAAAAGGGAATCAAACTATCTAGTTCAAGAATTATAGTCCACCCATCATTCAGGATGATTCATAACCAAAAAAGGCAGAGGTGTGGCTGAATAGGATGAATCATATCTCCAATTTCATCAAAACACCAGTAGAGTTGAAATTCCAGTAGAAAACGTACATGCTAGAAGAACATTAATACTATTGGTAGAATTCAGATATCGAGAATAATGTATACCATGTAATTTCATGGGTTGATTTTGAGGAATGGTTTAATAAATAATTATACTCTCACATGTTCAGAATTAAAATAATGATGAAATTCCTTATCATGTAGAAGGAAAATCTTTCTATCATGGAGTATGTGCCTATATTCACGAATTTAGTGAACATTGAACATGAATATGTTGTGAGTGTATCCTTAAAGGCATGAATCTTTGAATCATGGTTGAAATAAGAGATTTTTGTAAATATTGCTATGCTCTACATTAAATATTATATGGGGATAGTAAGTAGAGATATGGTAGAAGAATGGTATATCTCAACAGATATGGTTGGATGAAGTATGTTGATAGCCATGGCAAATGGTGAGAAATCTAATGCTGGGAGAAAGTGAAAGTGGGAAACTTATTTAAAGGGTGGGATCATGTATCAAAATCCATCATCTAGATATGTAAACCTTTAGTCATGGTTGGAGAGTAAATCTGGAAGATTCTAATGTGGTTTTCTTGACCACATAAAGAGAGTGTGTTTGACATCACTTAGAACATGCCACAACTTCAATTAAATGTGGCATATCTTTGCTCTATTGTCCTATTTATCTAATTACCAGTGCTCATGACACTTTTTAGGTGTTGTAGATGTCATATAGTCTGTCAGGGAGAGGGAAGAAGAATACCAATTGATTGTAGAGTAGTGATATCTATAGTGATCCCATGAATTTCCTGACTTTTCAGGAAGTGAAATCTCTATAAGGAAACATGGAGAAAAGTGTTGTGATGAAGAAATTATATAGAGCAGATTAGGTTACTATGGATAATCATCTAGGACTATCTACATTACGAGGTACAATTATTTTTAAATCTCACATTATAGAAGTGTTGTTTGATATAGTTGAATCCCATTCCTTTACTACTTCTCATGTTGTTTATTTGTTGAGTATTAAACATGAAATGATTCCTTCTATGATATAAATTCAAAACTCCTGTTTATCTTAATGATTGTTAAGACTTAGTGTGTGGGTAATGTTGTGTAACTGTTGATGGATCTGAGATGAATTGGGGGTTCTCTATTCTTGAGATCGATTTTTTTTGATATAATTATAGGTATGAATTGGTTGAAAACATACAATTATGATACCAATTATTATACCCAATGGGTCAATTTCACTACTGAATAGGGCGTCAAGAATCACTTTTGAGGGGAACAAAATGCAAAGGCTAGTGCAATGATATTGTTGGAACCAGCTGTTGGAATGATCTCGTACTAGATGGAAGAATTTTATTTTACCTTAATAAACCAAATCAAGAAGAAACAATATCTAGTAGTGGTGGATATGTTTCCGGATGTGTTCCCCAATAATTTCTTAGGGTTATAAACAATGATTGAAGTGGAGTTTATTATTTATATCCTCTCATGGACTAGACCTATTAACCATCCATGTTATCTAATGGTACAAAAATAATTAAGGGAAATGAATGTACTGTTAGAGGATCTCTAAATCAAATTTTTCCTTTAGACTAGTGCATCTCTATGGTCATCACCCATTTTGCGTATCAAAAGGGTTGATGGAAATCTTTGGTTGTGTGTAGATTATCATAATCATAACCAAATTATTATAAAGAATCAATATTCACTTTGACACATTTATGACCCATTCAATCAATTATGAGGTGCTCAGTGGTTCTGTAATATTTACATGTTATCAGGATATCAAAAATTGTGAGTTCAAAAGGAGGATATTCCAATGAAAGCTTTCAGAAGAAGATATAGCCTTTATGAATAAGTAGTATTTCCTTTTAGTCTTATGAATGCACCAGAGGACATTATGGAATCGATGAATCAAATATTTCATAGACATGTGGATTATTTCCTAGTGCATTTTGTGAACTATGTATTGGTGTATTCAAAGAGAAGGGTAGATCATGAGAAACACTTGTTGACAATGTTGGAAATGAAGGGGGATCATCAAATATATGGAAAATTATCTATGTATGATTTTTGGATACAAGAGGTACATTATTATGGAAATAAAATTTGTGAAAGGGGTTTTATGTGGATCTAGAAATTATTGAAGCCTTGATCTCTTATAAAGCACTGAAGAACAACTTCGAGAAACCTAATTTTCTTAATTTGTTTGGTTATTATCAATTCTTTGTGCATGATTTTTCATTACTAGCGTAGCCTATGGTAGATTTGAAAAAAAAAGAATAATTCCTCATTACAATGGATTCAGTATTGTCAGAAATTCTTTTCAAAGCTTAAAGTTCACCTTACATCAGCACCAATATTCATATTTCCTGAATCAGGAAAAGGATACATGGTGTGTTGTGATGATCTAGGATCATAGTTGGGATGTGTTCTCATGTAAGTAGACCATGATACTGCTTATGATTAAAGGAAGTTATGAGTTCATGATAAGAACTACCCAATACATGATTTGGTGTCAGCTATGGTAGTCCATACATTAAAAAAATGGAATCACTATATCCTTGGTGAGACATTCACATTGTTAACAGATCATAAGATCATAAAGAAAATTTTCTCACAATGGTATCTGAATGTAATAAAAATAATATGGATGGTGTATCAAACAAATTTAGACATTGAATTGATGTACACACTAGGAAATTGAAATTTGGTGGCTGATGCATTAATCAAAAGTTATATGCTCAGTTAGTAAAATTGGTTTCAAAGGAGTTGTAGTGGATGTCAGTATTCACTGACATGCACTTGGAATGTGAATACGGAGGTGAAGTTGTAGTTTTATTACCAATTTTGATGGTTTCTAATTTGGTAAATATGGATAAAGAGTCATGGACATCCAATTCTGAATGTATTGTGATGATTTCAAAACTCAATGGTGTGGAGACCATTGAGGGATGAGATCTGGCTGATAGTACAATGTTATTGTTAAAAAAGTTTATGGTTGTACCTATGGATTGTCAGGAACAACAAATTCATGCTTTCTAAAATTCAGAATAAATTTTTCATCATGGAATATGGATGATGTATAAGGTGTTGGAAGAATTGTTATGTTGGGTCATCCTAAAAATGAAGGTTTCTAAGTTTATTTCAGGATTCTTAACTTATCAGTAGGATAAGGTTGAACATCAAATACTAGTAGGTATATTGCAGTATTTACCTATTCTTATTTGGAAGTGGGAGAATATTGCTATGGATATTTTAATAGGTCTTCTAAAAATGGTTGCGAAACAAGATTACATATGGGTGATAGTGGATTGGATTACCATTTCGGATCATTTCATTCTTATTCCTGAAACAAATATAGTGGATTACTTGTAAAAAATATATATCTGAGAAGAGGTAAGGAGACAAGGTATACATTTTCAATAGTGTTAGATAGATATTTGAGGTACACATGTCATTTCTAGAAATCCCTAAAAAAATCCCTTCGGGCTCAGATGAATATGAGTATGGTGTTTCATCCTTAGACACATGGGAAATCTGAAAGGATGATACATAATTTAGAAGATTTTTTGTGGGCTTATGTAAAGGATTTTTATGGTGTGTGGGAAGATCATGTACCATTAATGGAATTATTATATGAAAACAGTTATTGGGCCTCGATACAAATGGTACATTTTGATGCATTGTATGAGCATCCTCTTCATTCTTTACATTGTTCGGTGGAAATAGGTTATACTTCACTAATTAGGCCAATCCATGTCCATGAAACAAAAGAGAATATTCTGTTGATTAGGAAAATGATGGAGACATCACCAAGTCCTCAAAATCATATGTGGATCATCTTTGATGGTTGTTTTATTTCAGAGTGAGTGATTATGTTTTCTTTAGGATCTCTACAAGGCTTAGACATCTTCATTTGGGGAAGTAGGGAGTGTTATCTCCAATATATATAGTCCATTTTGATATAATGGAATAGGTTTGCAAGGTGGTATATTAATTGACAATCCCAACATGGGTCAATGGAGTGCATAATGTGTTTTATGTTTCTTAGTTAAAGAAGTATGAACATGATCCTGACAATGTGATTTGTTGGGATAATGTTGAAATTGATCCATATGAATGAACGGAATAAATCCATATTTGTGTTATGGATAGTAAAGAGAATTTCATTCATGGTAAAAGCATTAGACTAGTGTGGGTTTTGTGGAAACACTGTCTTATTCAAAAAGAGATATTAGAATGGGAGAGGAAAGTAAAAGATCAATGGAGAAAACATTTTCAGAAATATGTGGGTTTTCTACTTTCTAAGGAAAAATGATATATCTTGGAGAGAATGTAGCACCCCTAGTTTCTTGTAAATAACAACTTTCATTATTATTTTTATGAAAGTAATGTTTATAGATGATGTTTTGGAGAGTTTGTCAGACTTTTCAAGTTTTTTTATTTTTTATATAAGTACATAGTCGGTTCATGGTTTGGGAAACCCATGAAATACCAATAAGAAACCATGCATAGTGAGACATGGGAAAAAGTGAAGTCACACAGACAGAGCATGGGTTTTCTAAACCATACGTCGAGTAAGGATAAAACATGCTAAGTGGGGAAATATAGAGACAATGAGATTTGGCATATTTTAAGCATAGTTTGGTAACCATGAGAGATTATTGTATTTGTTTCATCCTTGAGGTAGTGGATTGTGAATGGACAACATACAGTTTTACTAATCTTGCGACCGACCATATATGGGTTAAAAATAAAATCCAATTTTTTTGGAAATCACTCATTTTGGCCTATAATTACCTCATTTTACCTCCTTTTCAGATATAATAAAATATTATGTCTCCCCAAAGTTTACATAATCTTATCCTATCAATTTGGTGGTCATCCAAAGTCTTTTGATGTTGATTTGAAGTTGGATTGGTTTGGTAAGCCATCGTTCTTGTTCATTCTTGGTGCTTTTTATTAGATATAATTCTATATCTCTCTTAATTTCATAGATATATGAAAATTTTTGATATATATAAGTTAGTTAAGTCCATATATGATTATATATGTCTTTTTGTATTATAGATGAAGAGATCTAAGTTGGGATCATGGAGTTTTAACTCGGTTTCGTTGGAATTTTTTGTGTCGTTTATTATTTTCACCAATTTCTCAAGGTAGGTGGATTCACTGTTGACTCGTCTCTTTGAAATGTGAAGGATTGATTTAAAATTAATGCTTTTTAGAAATATATTGTGTATCTTATTTGAAATGTTTGATAATAACCCTCTTGAGTGGTAGTCTGTGGAAATTGGAAAATTTAGTATTTTTTTAAATGTTATTATTGTAACATGATTTTAAGATGTTGATTTTAAAATTATTGATTTGTTTTCTTCTTGGAAAAATAGTTTTCAATAAACATGTTCTTTTTATAGAAATGGTTTGGGAACACTTGGGTTGGCATGGGTTGACATGTTTGTTTGGCATGTGTTTATATGCATTGTGATGGATAAGGGTGTGAAGTACCCCCATAAAATGGTTGTGACAGATATGACCATGAAGTCCCCTCATTAAAGTGGTTCATTAAGTGATGACTTAGTGAAATGATGAATCACCACTCATGAGTATAGTGAGGTCTTCGTTTCAAACATGGATTAATGGTTTGTTGTGTAGAAAAGAATAGTTTATGACAAAATAGAACTTATGATGTGGTTTTAGAACCTTGTTTGGTCATTTTCCTTAGAAATTATTGTTATCTTGAGAAAAAGTTTTTATTGGTACTTGGTTATATTTCTATATAAATGGTTCTAAATATTTTTATATAAAATATTTTATATAAATTTCCTACCTCGTTCTATCCTAGTGGGGTGAGTATGGATGTTATTTGGGGGAAACATACTAAGTTTTAGTACTGACCCATACTTTGGGCCCTTGGAGCTTTTGAAGATACTGTTTTCCAAGACATGGGAATATTTAAAGTATCAAACATCTTTAGTATTGTTGGAACCACTTTCTATATAAGGTTGTATTTGTTGTCAATAAATGTCAATGAAGATCAAAATTAAGGAGATCAAGAAGTACTCCGATGAAGTGGAGGAATGATAATTCAGTCGATTGTTGTACTGATCATAAGTTCAAAGAACATGTGTCAATGGTGATACATTGTTTACAACAATGAAGAATGTGAGGTGTAATACATCTGAGGATGATTAACGAAGAATGGGGTTTTTGGATGGAGACCATGCAATTCCTCATTATTGCATGAGACCCATGGGTTTTTGATGAAGACAATGCAATTACTCATGATTTCATGCGAACCATGCAAGAGACTTCTTGAAGAATTGACTCATATGCTTTGCATGAAGTAGATAATGACGGCTGAAGAATAAGACAATGTGCAAGGGATTAGACTTCTGAGATGGCCATGCAGAGATTGAAATTATCAGATGGACATGCACATCTCATTGTATAAGAAGATGATGGTTCTAAAGATATTCCTTAAAAGAATACATATCACAATAGTGGAGTTTGTGATGACAGCAGAAGAGTTGTTGAAGGATTCAAATCACCAAGAAGAAGTGTTTTGGAGGTGATTGTTCATGTTGAAAAATGAAAACAAACGACATACAAACTTGTTGAAAAAAGGGATTTCATGATGGCATGTCGAGTTCAAGAGTTGTGGTCAACGATCTATGTTTGATTAAAGAACGTCGACAGAGGAATGGATGATCTGGAGGTAGTACAAAATGAGCAGATACAAGGTGGCGCCGTTTCCGAGTGTTTGCCAAATTTTTGGGCCTGAAAATCGACAAATGTAGAAAAGTTTTTTTGGCAAAGGGGCTTGCACGCCTTGTACTTTAAGGCTTGGAAACTTTCAGTCCATATGTTTTTGAGGATCAGAACATCAAAATATGGAAATGGGATAAGGGTCGGGAAAGTTTTGGTGAGGTCGCGCAGGTGACTTGCGCGCAGTTAAAGAGACTTGCGCGCCAATGCCTTGGAAGATTGAGAATTTGCGTGCCTATGGTTTTTCAAGATCAGAAGATCAAAATATGGAAAAGGAAAGAGGTTCGTGCGAGTTTGGATGTTGGTCGCGCAAGTGAATAGCAGGGGAAGAGACCTGCGCGCCAAGACACACTCGCCAATGGTTGACTTGCACGCCATCGCGCAGGGTGGTCAAATTTCCTATAAATACTGGACCACCCCTCCTCATTTCATACGGAGTTCAAGAATTAGAGATTGTTCGAGCTCTCATCGCGCTGGTGATTGAGCCGTGCTAGTGGTATTTGGGTTGCGCAAGTAGAGATTGCGCGCCGGTTGTTGGCTACGCGCCCAAGGCGGGTTGGGAGAGAACTGAAGTGGGACGTGCAAGTTTTTAGTTGGGGAAGGAAGCGTCGCTCAGGTGCTTTGGTGTCGCTTGCATGCCAGTTTATACTTGCACGCCGAGGACTTTCACACCGTATTGATACTTGAATGCCGGGCTTGAAAAGGAGAGCCAGATATTGTTGAAGCATGCCCATCTTTCTGGAGCTGCACGAGAGCTGAAAGATTGCCTGATACATTCGGTGCAAAGTGAGATTAAAGAGGAAATCTAAATGATAAATGCATGATCTCATGCATACATGGAGAAATGATTCTGAAAAATGCCGAGTAAGCTGAGCTTCATTTATAAAGCAATCACATCAGTGGTTATGATTCAGGAAAATGACGACAAGAGGATCTAGTGCATTCAGTTATTTCACTAAAGTATAAGGTTGAATACAAAGGAGCATCAACTCAGGACTCTGATGCAAGCAAGGTCTCATTCTGAATAAGAGACAAAGACTTCGATGCAAATCTATTGAAGAGACCTTCACGTCTATAAACGGAGTGGGAATTCACCAACGACAGTGAGCCTGGGGGAGTCAACGGGAGTGACCCGAGGGACGCAGTGAGCTATCCCTAAACTTTTGTAAAGGCAGTGAGCCTGGGGTAGAGTGACTATACCCGAACATTTGTAATCTACAACTAGTGAAGCATAGTGGATTTTGGTATGACTGACAACCTGTCGGCGTATGCTCCTTGGACATATCCCTTAGTGGTGAACCAAGTAAAAATTGTTGTGTTATATCTTTGCATGTGAATGTTTCATTGCTGATCATATCCATCATATAAGTTTATGTAGTTCCTACCAACATGGGAACAAGATCCACAACTTTAAAATGAAAAATTTTCCACCCTGATTCACCCCTCCCCTCTCAGGGTGTCCTAGGGTCCTACAAGTATTACTATGTGATAATTGGACTATTTTGTAGTTAGAGCATGGAGAATGTTTGGATCATGGAGTTGTCATTAGAGCATTTTAGTTTTATTGAATTCCTCCATGCTATTTGATACTACAATATTTTGTTGTTGTATTTGGTTTTAGTTTGATTTTGATAAATGAAATGTTGAGATATCTTTCATTGACATCGTGAATCATATAGTGGTTTTCTTAGTTATGGATTTTTTGGTTAGTTGTTTCATTCTTAAAGGGAAAATTGTCCCTGCAATTATTGAATCCTTCAACATTTATTTTTTTCCTTTGGCGCCATAGGGATATCTCGTAAGTTCAAGTAACATTCAACCAACTTATCAAGAAAATTAGAAGTGGATGGACATTACATTCACAATGAATAAATCTTAAGGTAATAAATTTTTAGGATCCTAATTTTAAAGGTAATAAAGATTTAATTCTATAGTGGAATGAATTTTTATCAATTAGATGTTTATGAAGTTTGACAATTTGATGATGTTTTAAGAAGTGTAAAACTTTGGTCTCCATGTAATGTCATCATATATAGAATATTAGATGGAATTTTATGCTGTCATCCAACATTTTTTACAAGTTTGAATTTTTTAGTAATATATTTAAATAGAAGGATGTAGAATGGTAAATGGATTGGAAAAATCAATTCCATCAAATCAAGTGAAATATATATTAATTTTACAATGCCATCAAGAAAAGTACTGTTTACTTATGTATGATGTCTATCAGATGGTCTTATATAATGCTCAGGATGTGAAAAGAAGAAAGTGTCTATGTAATTCGGGTAAAAGGATTTATTTGATGTTATTAGGAATACTTAATTATATGTGGTTCATCAGTTAGAGGCTTCCATGTGATGGTAATGTTTTATTGATTATTATGAAAGTCTTCAAATGGATGAAGTGTCCGGAAAATGACATTTGAGAAGTTCCTATAATGTCTTACATGATCACCGGTTGAAGTTTAATCATCAAAGAGATATTTATATGATTTTCTTAAGGGATGGTTAAAGTATTTTAGGAAGTTTTGTAATGATATTAAATTTGATGATTCTATGGTGGTCAAACAACATTCCAAATAACATATAAGAAATTATTGATTATTTTTAGGTCTTAAGGAAGTTTATCGAATATTATTTTTGATTGGTCTTAAATAAAGTTCCTAATTTTTAGTAGGATTGAATATAGTAAATGGATAGAAGTTAATAAGGGAGTTTCATGAATTTTTTGAGTGGGAAATTTGAATTAAATATCTATGGCTCATCCTTCATTCTTATAGGAACACTTATTATATACATGATTGATATTCTTGTGAATTTTTGTGTGCATATCTGAAAGTTTAGAGAACTGATACCAAATTGAGTAGTATATTGGGAAAACATTGTGAATAACCATGGGCATATGGATATTACATGATTTATTTATATTAAGTGGTATTAGATGAATAAATTTTAAAGGTGATCAGATGAATGGGGAATTAATTAGTATGATAAAAATAGTTAAAAAAGGTGATAATTTTAAGGGATTAAAGTGGATTTTTTCTAAAGAATAATATAAAAAGTGATTCCATTAGTTTTTATTGGATGGATGATGTGAATAAGTGATTGGGAGAACAAGTTAAAGTTGTATAGGTTGATATATAGATAGTGGTAGGTGTCCAAACTGAGGTGATGGATCAGATGCGATCAAATGGATGAATATGGTATCATAAACAGTTTCATCAGACCATATATATACCAAAAAAGATAATTTAAGATAATTAAATTTATATATAATTATTGGAGTAGGTACTTTCTTTCTCATGGAAAAAATGTGAATAAGAACAAGAAATAAGGAAAACTGTGTGGAAATGTTAATAATTATAGTGAAAATATAATAAAACTTATTATTGAAGGTGTTTACATTTTTTACAAAAAAAATTATATCATTTATCTATGTGATGAAATTATGAATTTTTGTTTGACAATAGTGAAACACAAGTGAAAGGACATTAACTGATTACCATAATAACCAAAAATATTTTTGCGGTTTTTATGGTCTTGGAATACTTCCAAACCATTAAAGGACTGGTTACTCTTATTGAGTAATGAATATTGTAAATTCATGTTTTCATATGGAAGTTATTTTTTTATTGATTTCTAGTAGATTTATACATATCTAACATGATAGGAAAATAAATTCTTAATTATGAAAAAAAAATAATCGATGATTCACCTCTCCCCCACATAGTGATTACAAAGATCTATATTGTCCCTTTCAAGTGGCATTGGATGGATGTTTTTCTTTATTTACTATTTGATGAAGTGGTATAAAATGAATGGTTTCCATGTATATCTAGAACTCTGTTAACAGTAAAAGGATTAATTTTTTTCATGAAAATAACGATCAAATCTATAAATATAGAATATTTCCTTATCTTATTCCCATTGTAAATGAAGTTCACAAAGCTACTATATATGTGTTTCTTCCTCTCATAGAATTTATTCCATTAATAGCTTCTGGTGAAAATAATTTTAAGAATTATGGGTGAAAAAATGATATACTTTACCATCTATCTGAATATGAATTCTTATGTGTCAAGTATATTAGTATTTCTAAAGGATTCTTTCATACATTGAATAAAATTTACGTAGTAAATATAAAAGTAAAAAAATATAGGTTACAGATCTAGATATTCAAGTATAAAAATCTTTAATTGAGAAGAAAAACTATTGGTGACCAATTTTCAAGAGTTAATAACATTTTAAGCCCTATAAAACGTTTTCATGAGAATAGAGAATATTCAAGATGTTTTTAAAAACAATATTATATTATTTCTAGATTAGTTAGATGATAAAGTATCGTCATTGGAAGATAAATATCCTAAAACTCTATCTTTGGTTGACCTGTATACCATTATTATAATTTACAAAACAATAAGAGAAAAGGTTTGGAAGAAAAAAAAGAACAATCAATAAATCTCATCCAATTCTACTAGTGAAGAAAGGTATAAAAATGTACTTGAGGAATATTATAGTTATTTTTTAATTGAGTATTATTTTAGTAAAAAATTAGATGAATTTATATCGTTGTTTTTTTAAAGAGTGAAAATAGGCACATGAAAGTACAAAGGAAAGTGACCTATGGATTTTTTTAGTAGTAGAGCTATTATACATTTTGCTTAAAATTTTCCATGACTTATATAATATAAATATAGTTATAAAGACAATGGAAAGTTGAGATGATATTAGAAAAATAATTAAAAAAATATATGTTTTCTAGAAATAAAAGTATAAGAAGTTCTATAAGTATAGAATGTGAAACATTTATTTTGTGTATGAGGATGACGATGATAGAGAAGAAGAAGCTAAAAAATACCATTATGATGCTATTGAAAAATTTATTATAGAAAAACTGAATGACTACAATTTCACCATTGAAGAAAGTAGTAGCTCTAAAGAAGACAATAAGACACTGTTGGAGTTTAAGATTTTTGGGGTGTTGAAATAATATCCACAAAATATTTCCAGACATGAAAATGGGAACAAGAATTAGGATAAATAATATATTCCACTAAAAAATATGTTTTTTTTATTTAAGATAAATCTAATTTTGTAAAATATACTGATTATATGAAGAAGTTACTTGATGATGTCAAACAACTCTACACTAATCGTGAAAAAATAGTCAGGTGAATCAAATGAAATTATATCTTGTTTAATGAATGATCATTAATGTTGAAAAACGAATAGAAATATTTCAAAAAAATAGTTTTAGAAATTAGTGACATATATAAGAATTTTAATTCTTATAATTATCAAAAAATATCATCCTAAAATGTTAAAATCATTGTTAAATATGGATAGACTAAATAATAATTAAGAAAGGCCATATATATAGAAACACAACAGACCATATAATCCTAAAATTTCTAGGATTTCAATGTTTGAACCAAAATATAGTATTACTATAGATCATGATAAGTCTAGGAAGAAATATAGGTATAAGAAGAATTTTTTTTCTGAGGTTACAAAAAATTGGTAGAAAACAAATTTCCACGATGGATGGGAAGAAAGATGATTGAAATCATGTACAAAATTCAACATAGTATTTGAGTTATAGTGAAAAAAATATTTCATATATTTTACTGGTACTATAGAGGTTTTCGGTATACAAAAGAGATTTTTTGGTTTAATCATCAATACTATAAGGAATCCAGAAGAAACTAGGGGTAGATTTTGGGGGCGAGTCAACCCACTCAAAGAATGAATCTTAAAAAATTTAGTATGAAGATCAAAAATAGATTCTAACTATTAGAAATTACTTTTTAGAGATATTATCAACCTAGACCACTTAAAAGATTATTCCTTATCATGTTACTGGAAAAAAACATATTTTATACTATAAATCTCAAAATCTATATGATAAGGGAGAATAAAAAAAGGAAAAAAACTTAGTTTGGGAAAAGTTTCCCAAATTTGAAAAGGGAGAACTACCTTGCATATTAGATAGTGGGTTTTATTCAAACATGAATAGATATTGGAAGCTATTAATTAATTTTAAATATTACAAGGAGGTTAAAATGAATTTTTTAAATGATGAGTCCCTAAAATTCAAAGGTACAGGTCTACTATTGGTAGGGAAGAAATTTTAATATCCAAAAGAGCCCTGATTATTAATTCGATAAAACATACAATGTTCAGAAATTTATAACATTGCAATGAAGGTAGAAATTATTTTTAGAATATATGGTTTCTTTGTTAAATGGAATGAATATAGTAATTTTATTACTAGAGGAAAAAACCATGGGAGAATTATTTCATGTTGGTGACATGAAGAGTTCATTCTATCTAAGCTTGATAGAAAACAAATCATATGTAGATTAAAATGTTAAGGAATATGTGAAATATGAAAAAGATGGAAAGTATTCAAGATATTCCTAATGTGATAAGAAAAATAGATTGGTGTTGTTCCGTATGATGGAAAGGTATTGTTAAAAACACAGTTGTTAAGAAGGTTGTTGTCAATTCAACTCATCAATTATAGCTAATACACTCTTATATACATGGTACAATGTGAAATAATTCAACTAATGTATATTATTAAATTTTTTTATAATTTTACTAACATTACCTATATTATGTTTCTAAAACAAAAATCATAGGCTGCCAAAATGATTAAGAGTTTTTGGAGAAGTGCTAAAAAATGGGGATATCCTGTAAAAAATATTCGAACTGATAATAATAATGAATACAAAAAGTAGAAAGTTTAGATATAATCATGAAAAGTGGGACATTTTTAAGGATTTAGTTAAACATGCCAAACATAACAGAACAATGTTTTAGAAATAAGAAAATTATTTTTTGTTGAGATAACATTTACTATATTGATTGAAAATGATACTTCTCGATACTTTTGGAGAAAACCAATTAGATCTATAATTCATATTCGGAATGTATGTTTCTATAGGAAAAACATTTATATGAATCCTTATGAGATGAATTACAAATAAACCCAATGTTTTATGTACTAAAGGGTATTTTTTATTCCTTTTATTTTTAAGGTTAAATGTGTGAATCATGAGATGTTTTAATTGAGAGGTTTTGTTCAAATATTTCATTTCTAACCTCTAAATAGTAGAGAATACATATTCTATAATAAATAAATAAGAAAGATTTATAACTCAAAAAGGTAATAATTATTTAAAAAATTTTATAACTAAGCATGAAAATAAATTATAGATATTATATAAAGTGAATATGATGTTGTTGTAGTTAAAAAAGAAGAAAATGTTTTCAAAGATAGTAATAATGTTGAAGTTTTATGAGATAAATATTCTCACTCAGATATATAAAGTGATGATGAGAAGTTATGTTCATATAATGCTTGTCTTTGAATCAAGTAGAAGTACAGAAAATAATTACAGATCAAGGAAAATAAGTTTAAACTCGACTAACATCAAGGTTAGTATCACATACTTCCTTAGATTCACAGGTTGAGAAAAAAATACATTGATGAAGCATTAAATAATCACAAGTGGATTGATGAAAATAATGAAGAAATAGATCAGAATAAGAAAAATGATACATGAGAAATTATACCCAGAAAATAGTATGAATGTGATTGGTACAAAATGGGTGCTCTAAAAAATGTTAAATGTAAATGGAGAGGTGATATGAAATAAAAAATGGATAGCTTTAAAGGTCACTCCCATATTGATGGAATTTATTTTTATGAGATATTTCCCTCAATATCAAGGTTTGAAATTATAAAAAACGTTATTATCTCATAGAAAAATGAAAATATAATATATTCTAGATATATACCAAGTTGTATTTTCATAATAGAGTAGTCGATGAAGAAATTTATATTGAAAACCCCTATGAATTTGTGCTCAGAAATGTTTATGTTATGAGTGTAATGAACGAACCTAGGTTGACCTGACCCATCATCCAAGCTGGCTGACTACATGGCCTGAAGCATGTTCCTGACCACCATGGTGAGGAAAAAAGTGCTAAGAATAACCCACTACCTATTGAGAATATTTTATCCCCTGGTAATTCAAAATGAACCACTCATGAAATGGGATATCCACACCAATATCATTAGAGTAGTAGTGAAAAAATGGAACATATAGAGCATCAAAAAAGGCATGTAGATATCATAATGACCTTAACATCATATAAAAAACATACAAAAAATCCCATATACATGATATATATTGTGAAGATCAAAACATAACCTAAAATGGATTAAGACCCATAATATCAACACACATATCCCAATGGGTACAAAATAACTAAAAACGACTCCAAAAGAGATATCTCCCTGAAATCATGTCTCCTCCACAGAATACAGACAAAAATATTTAAGATGACCCATCCTATTACATGGTGTCCTTTCCCTTAGTTTTTTCCTACAAAACAAAGTCAACATATGAACAAAGGAATATATAGGGTGTAAGGAACATCACCCAATAGGATATAACCATGAATCTATTTAAGGAATTTACCCATGAAAACCAATAAATTAGTTTGATTATTTTTCAAAACTAAACCACTTTGAAATCATATTATTTTCAAATAAACAATTAAAATACCTTTTGTTTTCCATTTAAAATAAAAAAATGGTTTTAAAGTCATATTTCGACATGTATCAATAAATAAATAGTTTTATAGTCACAACATGATCAAAATACACAGAAATCAAGGACATGCATAAAATAATCATTAGATAACCATAAAAATGGAAATGTGAGTCATGTATCTCATCAAATCAAAATGTAAATGATAAAATTCATAAATATTATAAACCAACCTAGCATGAGTAATGTAAACCTTGAGAGATGACCATTAGAATTATCATGAGTGAGTCTAAGTATGTCTTTTAGATGGATAGGCAACAACATAAAATATCAGTATCTTACCCCAGCCCATATCCAAGAGATCACACGGTCTATTGAAAAACAATCATGGAAGATCTCAAATTATTCCTACCCAAGGTCTCTCACCGTCCCTTCAAAATCAAAATGTACTCTCAAAAGGTCTTACCTCCAAAGGCTCATAGGGTTCCATGAACAATCTCCTCCCTCAAACGCTAGTTAAATCATGTTCCACTATATGCCACACAACCACAAAACTTGTAATACATAAATCAAAGTCACTTAACATGAAATTTTAATAGATAAAAAATTACCATTTTTAAAAACACCTTCTATAAGGTAACTCCATTTCTAAACCCATTTTAGAAATCAATTTACTTTAAAAAAATACCTCTGATCTATTTAACCAAATACATAGAGTGAATAAAATATAAACCCATCTGAAAACCCACTTTAAATAACAAAATTACCAAATTGATTCATAAGGAACAAAAAATTTGATCCAAATGAACCATAAATATATTATTTTGAAATTTAAGATGCCAAATCAAAGAGAGATTGTAAATTTAAAGGTAATACATGGAAAATAACATCAAATAGATACACCTATGTTAGATTTTGTCTAAAGATTATCACTTCTAATGATAAGCACCCAAAAAAGATAGAATAAGTCCTCACACACCTAAGACATAAGATGTCAAACCAAAACCCCGATGACCAAACCTATATTTTTAAAACACTACCCCTAGGGTTACAAAATTCCAAAATTAATGGATGAAAAAACATGAAGAATGGGGAAGGAAGAAGAAACCAAGAAGAGTGGGACTTAGATAAAACCAAAACACCAATATTTTGAGGAGATTCCACTGAATGGAAGGCAGAAAGATCCCACTCTATGAGAAGGGGGATGTAAAAAATGGGGTGGATAAATGCATAAAAATTTGTATAAAATAGATAAGGGAATTTTCGAAAAATAAAAAAATATTAATGAGAAGGAAAAGATGCACGGTTTGGCCAGACAGTTGGAAAAATTGTGTCACAATCATGTGGGGATACTATCTCCCTAAAATATAAGACATATTGTTTGAAAAAACATGGCCACACCATGAAAAAACTCTACTATCACACCATACATCCCTTTAACATGGTTATCCTTACAGTTAGGAAACCCATGTTCTAACCATTCACTTAGGCCAATCTTCCCCAAAAATGGATTTTTTGACCTTTGGAACCCAGAGCCTCCAAAAGATAAGCCAATGGAAAATAAAAAAAATTGATTTACTAGTGACCCAGAGGGTGTCACAAACTCGCCACCGTGCCACTTTTTTCTCTTTGTATGTACTGAGGTGTCCTTAAAAGAAACTATGTGTAGCCACAAATCCATCACCAAGGATTCCTGCTCCCATTTCTTATGGATATCACCACCATACCACCAGATCACAAGGACTAGAAAAATCAAATTACAACATAGTAACTTGTTCTGAATATCCATGACACAAACATGCTACTCCACTATGGTTATATTGGCCTTATCCTCCAAATATTCCCACTTTAATAAATGACAAGAGTTTGGATGGTATATTTACATGGAAGATGTCATGGATTGAGGTCATCAACAATATTAACTCCAAATAAGGTTCTACCATTCTAAGATGATCCACTACAAGAAAATACCCAAAATAACATGGAACCATCATCCCTTACTCTCCCAAATGACTATTTCACCATTGAATGGATATCCAAAGAAACACTTGGTCACCAACATGAAACTAAAAAATGTGACAAAATGGTCAATATATAATTTTAGGTAAATCTAAATTTCTGATATGGTTTTTTTATTAAGTCAATTTTTTTGGTCATCTCATATATGAGACTTGGTCTAAATAAGGAATTATCATACACGTTATCCCAATATAAAGAGGATTACAAAAAAGGACCATTCAATGACGCCAATAGGTCCATATTAATTGAGGATTGATAATTCTCAACATAATAAAATTAAACTAATGGTAGATTCCTTTCCCATGAACCAATAAAATCAATTACACACTCATTCAACATATCCTATAGAGTTTTTTAGTCTACTCAGACTGACCATCCATCATTGGGTGACATGCAATTCTTAATATCAACATTGTTCCTAAAGCCTCTTGGATTCCATTTTAAAAATGGGATGTAAAATGGGAATCCCAGTCCAACACTATTTTCAATGTCACTCCATGAATAAAAAAACTATTGAAAATACATGGGTTTGAGGCCCTGTAACTTAATTAACACTATGATGGGAACAAGTGGGAAGATTTTATTAGATGATTGACAATCTCTCATATGGAATCATTCCTACACAGAGTATGAGGCAGTATGATCATGAAATTCATAAATATATCATTGTACACCCAAAATAGAATGAGGACTAGCCACAATAACCCTGATAATATATAATGCTTATCTTTAATCCTCTTACTGGTTAATATTGCAAGAAAAAAATCCACCACTTCATGTCAAATCTAAGGACAATAATATTAAATTCTCAATTTATAAAACATATTCGTATCCTCGGTGTGATTTGACCCATGAAAGAAATGTTCCTATTCAATAAAATCATACCTAAAACCCAAATTAACAACCAGTTGCTTCTTGAATAATATAAAACCATCATGGAATTAAGTCTAATCAATCCAGGCCTCCCTATAATTTAAATTGTTTCTAATCTTATGGTACTCAAGTTTAGATATCTTCTCTCTACTAACCCAATAATTATGAGAGGAAGTGATCATTACAAAATTCATTGACTACTATTCTCTATTATCTGTTACATCTTAAATTATATCAGCAAATAAACTCATCAAACCCCAGTCATACATAGATTCATGAACATCACGTACTAGAGGATTCCTTCTCAATGTGTCAGTGAACACATTCCCATTTTGGGTGTATAAACAATATCAAAATAAAATGTTTGAAGGTACTCCACACATCATCTCTTTTTGATGTTCATTCCCCTTTGAGTGAAAATGTACTTTAGGATCTTATGATTTGAGAAAACTATAAAATGATCCATGAAGAGATAATCTCGCCACATCTTCGACACATGAATTACAACTTCTAATTATTTTTCATGGGTGGGTTAATTAAACTCATTCGGAAATAGATACATCAATAAATAGGCCACCACATGGTCATCCTACATTAGTGTAGAACCCAAAACCACACCAAAATAATCACAATACAATTAATATGATCTTACAGGATTGGGATGAATTAAGATTGATGCAGATCTGAAATGGGTCTACAGTTTCTGAAAAGATATCTCAAACGACTCATCACGCTCAAACCTAATCCCTTTCTTTGTGAAATCCATCAAGTGACAAGCTAGTATATAAAAGTCCCAAAAAATGTCTATAATACACTTAAAATCCCATAAATCTATAGATCCCAAACTCATTCTTTGGCTGATCCAAATACATGAATGCTCAAACATTCTATAGATCCACTTATGATTTTTCCTCAGATTTCATGTGGCCCAAAAAATTCAATTCATCGATAAAAAATTGGCACTTTTTCAACTTTTTATATATATAGTTATCTCTAAAAACACCCCAAAAAATCGGTATATGGTCAAAATGATCCACATTTATTATAGAATACACTAATATTTTATCCACAAACATGACCACACAGGATGCCAAAGAGTTTAGGAAGATCTATTTCCACAACACCATAAAGACTTTTGTAGCATTTGTAAGACCAAAAGGAATAACAAGATACTCAAAATGTCTATACCAACTCCATAAGGAAATCATTGAAATATTCTCTTCCAAAACACTCAGATGGTGGTACCCTATTCTGAGACCCATATTTGAAAATCATCGGAACCCTATGATATGATCAAATAGATCATCAATTTTTAGAAATGTGTATTATTCATCCATTCCTTAGGCTGATTGATCCCTTTGTCTCTATGGAATATTAGTGGATTTTTATTTGAGAAATCCTTAGCAAAGTCCATGGTCAAAGGATGATCTTGACCACCTAATTACCTAAGTAATGTATCATAAAAGTCATTGAATCAACCAAAACTAGATCAAAAGATGGTTTTATTAGTGTGTATTCTCTAAGACAACCTCTTTAATCCTAGACAAGTATCTATTGGGAGACTCCATATACAATATAGAAAAAATAATCATCATTATGAAAAATTCAATCTAAAACCACATCAAAATAAGTCAAATAAAAACTCATCATGATTAAAGACAAGAAACAACAACATCATAAGAAAATCCAAATAGAAAAAAGAGAAAAACATTGAAAATATCAATAATTTCCCACTACAAGTAGTTTAGATACAAGGTGTGTAAAACCATGATCCAACCATGAAGATATCACTAGAGTTATTTGGTCAGGCCACATATACTATTGATATTTATAAATAACATTTAACACTAAACTTGAACCTCCTCCATACCTCTATGTTTCACCCAAAAGTCAAAATGATCCCCGATCTCACCACCAGACTCAGTGAAATTATGTAAATACTTCAAAAATTTCATCAAACCCACCCATAATTGGGTTAAAGAACATAAGAAAATCCAAAAACATCATTGGAAACTCAAATTTTGACATGAAGAAGAGCTAGTTAGGCACTCCACCATTCCAACCTCCCATGTCCTAATGGTACTTGTATTATTATATAATTGAATCCTAAATAAACACCATCTATGACACAATTTTATAATGAATCGGCCTAGGTTGACCCAACATGACACATAATCTAACCCACAACATGGCCTAAAGCACATTTCTTATCACCACAGACAAGAGAAAAGCACCAGCCATAATAATATATCTCTTTGGAATAGTTTTTCCAAAGGTAAACGACCATTACCCATCCATGAAATTCGATGAACATGATAAAATGATCAAATTCAACAACATAAAATTTAATATCCTGAGAAATGAATGAAATACAAGAAGAAACTATAAACACCCTCTACATCTCAAAACATAACAAAAACAGATCAGATACCATAATACCAATATACACATCCCTATGGATACAAAATACCAAAAAATGACTCTAGATAAACCAACTCCCTGAGACCATGAATCCTCCAAAAAACAAAAACGATGGTAATAAAACTGATCCCCCTTGGTACATGGTTCCCTTTCCGTTACTTGTGTCATGTAAAAAAGTCAACATGTGCCCAAAGGAATATGTATGGTGTGAGTCACATCATGCTGCAAGATATCACTATAAATCTATTTTAGTATTTTACCCATGAAAACCAATAAAATAATTTCAAATTTTTTTTTGAAACTAAACCACATCGAAAGAATGCCATCTTTTAATAATCATTTGAAATCCATTTAGTTTTCCATTTAAAATAAAACATATTTTTTCTAATTATTTCCCAATATGGCTCAAATAAATATATGAGGCCACAAGGAACAACATTCACAAAATACCCAAAAGATAATTGAATTCACAATATCATCTTTAAATAAACATATAAATAGAATCATGAATCAAATATATCATCACATAAAAATGGAACTAATGAAGTTAATAAATCATATATAATAAAAATACATGAGTAATTTTTACCTGGGGATCTAACCATCAGACATATCATGAGTTTATCAAAACAAGTTAGCTATAAGACTAAGAAATAATATAATCTCTCACGGTCTTCCCTAGGCTTAACTCTAGTAGCTCACATGGTCTCTCAATAACCAGTCATGGATGATCTCATGGTCTTCCAACCCAAATCATGTCATTTTACCTTGGAACCCAAAATATAATCTCGCAAATTATTCCCCTCCGAAGGATCATATGGTCGCTCAAAAAATCCCCTTTCTCACAACCTTGTTAACCAATGTGGTAACCCATTCCATAAAACCAAAAAAATGTTCTACTTAAAGAAAAGCCACATCATAAACTATTTCCATTTAAAAAAAATCTTATTTTATCAAAATACCTTATACAAGGTAAAACCATTTCTAAAACCATGTTAAAAATCCATTTAAATCCACAAAATACTTTTTATCCAATTTACCAAATACATGTTGTCTATACAAGTGACACCCATTTTTTAAAACCACTTTGAACCACCAAATTCCCAAATCAATCCATAAATCACAAAAGAACGTGGTAGAAAAAAAATATAATTTATTTTTAACATAAAAGACACCAAATATGATTAGAAATTTATATCTAAAACATGGTAAAAACCATTAAATATATACTTCTACATAATATTATGTCCAAAACTTGTCGCCACTAAATAAAATCACCTAGAAGAGGTAAGAAAAGTCCTTATAGACATAATACACCTAAAATGAAACTGAAACCCCCGATAACACACCCATTATTCATACAAAACCACCCATATGGTTCCATACTTCTATAAAAATGGAGGGAAAATCATGAAGAAATATGAAACATAGAAGAACGAGGCTTACCACAATGCCAAATACATTGAATAGAAGGAGAAGCCACCATTGTAGGAATATAACAAACAGTGAAAGGAAGTATTTACATGATTGGGATAAGAAGTTAGACCCAAGGGGTATAATATTAACAAGGTAAGTTTGTTAAGATACCAAATTGTTTATGAGAGTAATATGATGCACCATTTATCCACAAAGTTAGGAAAACCATGAACCAACCAAGCAGGGCTACTAAATCCCCATAATAATTGATGTATAGTTTCCCCTATGAGTCACATGTTTTGGAAAAACACTCCCAAAATATGAAAAAAGCCACAATCTGACCCTGCCACCCTCTTGAATGGTTAAGAAAAACTGTGCATCTAGGTCAGTCATCCCCAAAATTGGTGTTTTCAACCTCTGGAACCTAGGACCTATAAATCAAAACATAATGGAAAAATATAAAATAAGGCGTACTAGTGGACTAACCAATGTCATTGTGTGCATGTTGAAGTAGGATTTATATGGATTTAAGTAATCCCTAATAGATTGGTATTATAAATTTTTTAAGTTATTTTGGAAGATAAATTTCAAGAATGAATGTGTTTATAATAACATATATAAAAAACAAAACCAAGAGGGTTCCTTAATTTTATTGTTTATGTTGATGATTTCATATTTGAAGGGAATGATAAGTAATCATGTGAAATGTTTGCTGAGGAGATGAAGTTGTTATTTAAAATTTACATGATAGTAGAAATGAAATACGTCTATATAATACACATATCTCAAAATAGAAAATTCATTTTAATAGTATAGGATATGTATGCTAAGTAATTTTTGAATAATTGTGGCATAGAACATCCAAATTGATTTTACAAACCTATTTCTATGGGAACTATGTTATAAAAATATAGATTAGGTGAAGAGATTATACAAGAGAGTTAAAAATGGTGGTTGGAATACAGTTATATCTAACTATTATTAAATCCACAAAATTCCATTATTACAATTAATCAAATAATTGGTGGGTATAAAATCCACATCCATTTTTAAAAACAGATTTGAACCCCCAAATTTCCAAATCAATGCTTAAATCACCAAAATAGGGCATACGAAAAAAAAATTATTTTAAAATTAAAAAAAACTAACAAAATATGTTTATAAATATAAATATAAAAAATGGAAAACACCCTTAAACAGAGACATCAACCGTAGATTTGGTCCTTAACTTGTCACATCAAAATAAAACCACCCTGAAGAGGTATGAAAAGACTTCATACACATAAGAAACCAAAAATCAAACTGAAACCCCCAATAACCCACCCAACATTCATAAAACACCCCCATAAGATTCCAAATTTCTATAACAATTAATGAAAAATCATGAAGAAGGGGGAAGGAATGATAAATATAGAATAAAAAGGCATACCACGATCCAAAATTCAAATATTAGAATGAGAATCCCCCAAAATGGAATGGAGGAATCTAATGAACCATGAAAGGAGGTGTTAACATGATGGGGATAAGAAATGATACCAAAGGGTTATAATATTAACAAGGTAAGTATGGTAAGATACCAATTTTTTGGGATTTGAACATGACACACCATTTTTACACATATTTAGGAATACCATGCACCATCCATGTAGGTATGTTATTTCTCCATATTCATTGATGCATAGTTTCTCCATGGAGTCACATGTTTGGTAAAACCATTCTAAAATGTGTAAAAAGACACTATCTGACCTTGCCTCTCTCTTGCATTGTTTTATTCATGGTTAAAAATATTGTTCATCTGGGTCTATCATCTCCAAAATGGGGTTTTCAACCTCTAGAACCTAGGACCTCGAAATTAAAACATAATGGAAATAACATAAAATTAGACACACCAGTGGACCGACCAGTGTCACAGTGTGAATGTTTAAGAAGGATTTATATATATTGATCCAATAACTGAGACATTAGTATTATATATTAAGTACTTTATAATTTAAGATAAACTTCACAAATGAAAGAGTTTATATTAACCTCTATATGAAAGAAAACGAATAGGTTTACATAATTTTATTGTTTATGTTAATGATATCATATTTGGAGGGAATGATAAGTAAACATGTGAAATGTTTGATGAAGATATAAAAAAGTTAATTAAAAGTTATATACTAGTATAAATGAAATAATTTCATAGATTACAAGTATATCAAAATAGAAAATACATTTTAAATGCACATGATAAGTATTATATGTAATTTTTGAATACGTTTGGTATAGAAGATCCAAATATATTTTACAAACCTATTTTAGTGGGAACTATGTTGTAAAAATATGGATAATGTAAAGAGTTGATCTTAGAGAATATATAATGTTATTTCTAATCCTATTATATGTAACTAATATTAGACCAGATAGAGTGTTTTTTCACGACCTGTTTTAGTGGGGACGATGTCCCGACTCCCCAAGCTTTCCACCAATAGGCCAGAGGATGGAGATTAGAACCGAGTATCCATATCACTAACAGTGTAGGAATTTCCAATATACCTGTATTCATGTTCACATCTCCAATCCAATTAAATTATGATATGTAAAAGTATCTAAGAAAAAAATGCACTCATACCACTATATCCAAACGAGAGTGTGACATAGAAGTAAATTAATGAAAAGTAAATTAAAAATTCTAGAATATAACCCCACTAAAAGATTCTATAAACCACAAAGACCAACCAATAAACAATGGTACTAGGACTGCTATATGTAGCTACACGAACACCTCATCCACCTGATCTCACCATGCTCCATTTGGTCCTAATCCTCTTAGGACCCGATCAAAAGGTCTCTCATTTTTACAAGACATGACATGTGTGGGAAATTACCATGTAGGGGTGAGTATAAAAATACACAGTTGGAAACCCAGAAACCACAAAGAAATACTCAAAGTAAAGATACATTCAAATCTACACAAGTATATGTCTACTTACTATAGATCATGAATATCTAGATATACTCAATCCATGATATTCAGTATAGAGGTAAGTCACAACTATGAATACCATCAATTTTAATTGAATTCAAAGATTCCAAGAAGCACTCATTTGGGAGAACTCACCCCCAAGACTGATAAAATTGATGGCATCTGTCTGAGAGGTTCTACTCATCTGAAACCTCTGTGAGAAAGATATCATAATAGATCTAAAGAGAATACGATAAAATATATGAGGATCATAGTCAAGTCCATGGGGTGATACCAACAACTCCATATGGATTGTCCTACTATGTATAAGATCGATGTTTCGTAGGATTTCTCACATCAATATAATGGAATCTACATAGGGCACAAAGATTAATAGAGTATCCCACATAGGGGCTCTCAGGGGATTCAAAAAACTCAATCTAGTAAGTCATGCTGAAGGGATCATACACTTACGAGTAAGAAATGCAACCCACCAACCATCAGGGAAGCGATAAAGGGAAGAAACCCTAACAAATATTTTCCAAGTTACAACGTAAAAGATATTCAAGCCATGTAGAAAGGGGTACACAATGTTTATTGGGGTCACACATCGTGTCCCAGGACCATAGGTACTTACAGTATAAAATGGCCCATTTCATTCCAACTATGTCATGTAAAAGAGTTATACATGGAGTGTAAGTGGGACTCCACAAAAAATCCTTGTTTCTGAGGTCCCACCCGTGTACTCAGTCGTGTGTTATTACGTGACATCATACCATGTGTCTCAATCCATGTAACAATAAAAGGGGTAGTCTATGTACATAGTCTGAGCCATGTCGTGTGGTGGGAGTACACATAATATATGAAACTTGTGAACTCCACCCCATGTTCGTGTACTTCCCATGTACATGCCGAGTAGTCTGATGATGAACACATGCTGTGTAGACCATACTACATTCCATGTGTTTGAGAATTTCTAGAAAATCGATTTCTTCCTCTCACACCTTAGTTGATCTTCCGAGTACTGCTCTAGTGGCCTTTTATCATAACGATTTGAAATTGAAGATCCAATATCACGATGACCTAGTTGATGTGTGATAGTTATTGTGATGAATGAATTAGAATGGTTTGGGAGATATCATTCTTCATGAGTCTTTCATCAAGATTGAATTAATTAATATTAAAATCATATTGAGAGCCTAATACTACTATATTTGATGTTAGGGTGATTAAAGGAGGCTAGATATAGAGTTTTGAGGTGGAAGGACCAATGGAGTGGTACCTGTAAGACCAATCGTGGCACAGGAGGAAGAACTCAACATTCTGAAAATTCTAGAAAACACGGTGTGTAGTACGTGCTACAAATAATGTGTCAATCATCAATCTTCTCGACATGTATATGGTAAGTACATAGAAACGTGGTGGAGTACCCAGGTTTTTATACATGACATGCACTCCCACCACATGAATTAGTCTAGACTAAGTACATAGATTATGTAGTGAACTGGTACTTGGATAGAGACACACATAATGATGTCATGTACTAGAACACAATTGAGTACATTGGAGGGACCCCTGATACAGGGACCCATGTGTAGTCCCACTTATATGTTTTGAATACCTCATTTACATGACATAGTTGGAATGAAATGGTCTATTGAATGTGGGATATACCCGGGGTTAAGGGACACAACATGTGACCCCACTACATTCCATGTACCCATTTATAAAAGGATTGAATATCTTTTCAAGCACATAATATACAAGTTTCATTAGGTTTCTTTCCCTTTATCACTTCTCAAAAGGTTGTTGGGTATCATTTCCTACTCATAGGAGTATGATTCCATCAACAAGAAATCATGGATAGAGTTATTGGAATCCTCCAAGAGGCTTGATGTGAGATCATCAATTAATATTCATTACCAAGGTAGAGTCCTTGGTATTGATGTGATTAATCCAACCAAATGTCGATCCTATACTTACCAGGTCAATCCAAATGAATGTTTTGGTATCACCCCATGTCTCTGGCTATGATCCTTATTTTTTGTATCATATTCTCCTCTAATCTATCATCATATCTCTCTCATGATAGTTCATGTGGAGCAGTACCACTCAGAAAAATTTTATCAGTGCTATCAGACTCATGGGTGAGTTCTCTCAGAAAAGTAATTTGTGGAATCTACGTACTGAATTCCTAATGTTGGATTGTGGTATTTGTGACTTACCTCTACACTATGTGTCTTGGATTGAGTATATATATATATATATATATTCTTAATATATGTTTTGTATACATATACATATATAGAGTTGACTTTATTTTCCATTTGAGCATTATTTTGTGGTTTTGGGGTGTCTTACTGAGTATTTTTATTCTCACCCCTACACCATATTTTCCCGCACATGCCATGTCATGTGCAGACGAGTGACCTTTTTTTGGATTCCTAGGTGGACCTAGAGAATACTGATATTGGTGAGATTAGGAAGCCTAGGTGTTCATATGGATATAGATAGTATGCCCAGTACCATTGTTTTTATGTTGGACTTTGAGGTTTAGAAATAGTTTTGGTGGCATAGTATTATTCCCCATTTACTTTACTTTTAATTATTTTACATTCCTATCATACCTTGTTTGGGATATAGTGGTATGCATGCATTTGGTTTTAGTGGCCTTTACATGTTATCATTTTCTAGGCTTGTAGATGGTATGCCTTCATATAGGTAGAAATGAAATGCCTCCATGTTAGTGACATGCCTACATGGTGCTAGTCACCATCCCCTGGCCTATTAGAGGCGTGTTTGGGGAGTCATGATATGGGCCCCAATAGGATGAGTTGTGACATGTATGTTTTCACATTGTTTATAGGTATCAAAGTGATCCAAAATAATCTCATATTCTGAATGGAAAAATAATTTTCAAATATATGCAATGAATAATTTATTCTGGTATAAAATTTGAATCATGTGAATGATTGATCAGTTTGGTAATGCAGATGTAGATTTTAATTGTTGTGTTGATGGTATAAGATCCACATCCATGGGATTTATTGGGAGAAGGATGTGTGATTTGGCATAAAAAAATAAAAATAAAAAAATCTTATCATATATGGAGATGAATATGTAAATTCTAATGATGTTGCAACACAACTTATGTGGAAAAAGGAATAGTTGGAATATTTTTTTTGATGTTAAGGTTCCCCTTCTCTAGTTTTGAAAACCAATGTTCAATAAATGTCACTAATATTCTATGGAAACATTATCGATCCAAGAACATTGGTATTAAATATCACTTCATCAAAGTGAAAGTGTAATGAAATGAACTAAATCTAGTGTTTGTTCCTACAATAGAAAAATTGGATGATATCTTCACAAAACCATTACTAATGGAAAATATTTATATTATGATGGCAGTAATGGGTGTTAAAGAAGACTATATTCACAGATAAGGTATTTTATCTCATACCCCCTTAAATATTTCTTTTAATAATGTAGTTAAATGGGAAAAAAGATATAACATATATCTATCCATTAATATTTTCTTAACCTTTTTAAGGAACAAAATATATTTAGTGGGAGTTCATAGAAATATAAATCAACGATCTCAGCATGTGTGAACTATTTTAATTTTTTTAATGTGGATTTATAAAAATATTTTCTTCTAGGATGATTTTGTTTTTGTTGAGGAAATTTAAAATTATAAGAGAAGTTTTCAAATTGTTGTAAGAAAAGTTTCTTAAATAACATATTATAGAAAATATGGTATTGTTGTTCGATGATTCATGTTTCCTATATCAGTTTCTATCACATTGGTTTATGTTATTTTGGATAATTAATATATTTCATGAGTTTCAATGTTTTAGTTATTTATATTCAATATTTGATAATAAAATTCAAATAGTGTGATTTTTTGGACTAACATGTTTGGAGATGTTTTAGAAGAAGCTGAAGGAAGAAGGGTTTCTCATGGTGTTGTCTTTTTTTTCCCACATAAATAAACATAATTTTTTTATACATTCCCCCAAAGGCCATCGAACAAATTTTCTCATCTTGATTATATAATATAGTGTCTAATGAATTGAGAACATCAGATTAACACTACCAGTATGATGTGATATGAGAGACTCTTCTTGTTTAATTCTTATCCATTTTAACTCTTGAGTGTATTAGACATAGGGTTTGCTGAAGATGAAATAAAATAATTCAATGATATTAATTTAATTACAAAAAACATGAATAATGAATGTTTTCATGATCCAAGATTATTTATAAAGGGGATTTTGAGGTGCTGATGTATGAAGATTATACAACGATGTTGTGATGTTTTTATCAGACTGATGCTATCATTCGAACGTGAAGTTACATAAATTAAAAATATTATCTTAATAAATATTCATGATTAAATGTTTGAAGGTTATGAATATTTTATGTTGTTGATTTATCAAGTTTCATTATATAGACATTTATAAAGTCAGATTATATGAGGATGTTTGAGAAATTATAAAACAATGGTCTCTATGAAATGTCATTAGATGAAGATTATCATAAAAAGTGTTATATATTTATCCAAAATTGTTCAAAAATTTTAAATTAGTAGTATTAGTTTTATAGAAAGGTTATGATAAGGGTAAATAGAAGATAAAACTCAACATCATGAGATTTAGTGAACCATATAGAGTTTTTACAATTTCATTGAGAATTTTTTTTTCTAAAGCACAATGTCTATGAGATGGTCTTATACAAAGATTAATATATGAAATGAAGAAAGTATTCAAGTCATAAAATATAAAATTTAATTTTATGTTATTATATATAAGTAACTATATGAGTTCCATTTGATAAAGGGGTCCATGTGAAGGGAATGTTTGAAGGTTTTTTATGCAAGTTGTCATATGGCTGAAGAGTTCAGAAAAAGTATTTTGAAAGGCTCCAATGTAATTATGTAGGAACACTAGTCAATGTTTCATCATCCATGATATGTTATTAAGATTTACTAGAAATAAGGTTTAAAGGAATTTAATAATTCTTTATATTGATATTAAATTTAAGGATGATAATCTGGTAGATAAAAATTCCAAAAATCACAATTGAAAGTCCTGATTCGTACATAGTATTAAGGAATTTGGTATAAGAATATTGACATTGAGTGTTAAAGAAATATCTTACTTTAATAAATTTCAAATATGGTCAATGGAAGGATGTTTCCACGAGGGTCACTTAATTTTTTTGAGTATTATATTTGAATTTTATATCCATTCGTCTTCCTTAACTCTCAGAGGATGACTTCCTATATAAAAGAGTCATGTTTCAATGAATTTTGGTGAGGGATTTTGAAAGACATGATATGAATTACCAAAGTGAAGAGTTGATCATAATTTATTTGAATAAAATTGGTCACATGGATACCATATAATGTGTTCATATCATGTTGTATTAGAAATTTTTTAAAATGGTGATCAGAAGAATAAGGGATCTGTTGGTATCATAAAAAAATAAATAGAGTCGATCGGTCTAATAGAATAAAGTGAAATCAGTCTAATAAATATCAGATAGAGTCATTCCAATATCTTATATTAGAAAACTTATATGTGTAAGTTATGAAAATAATTGTTTAATTAGGATTTGGATTAATTATATAAATAGGAAGGTGGTCAAATAGAGGTTATTGGTTGGACAAGTTTGATCATATGAAAAAGATACTTGAATGTGTTTCATTAGACCCTATATATTGGGAAAAGATATGACCAGATGGATGATTTCCTGCATAAGTCTTGGAAGAGGTTTTTACTAATTTTTGTGAAATAAATTCAATAAGAACATGTAATAATGGAAGGTGTGAAGAATGGTCAAGTAATAGAGTGACAATATATTGAAGCATGTTGGGGATGGTTATTATGGTTTTTAGAAAACATTGTTTTATCTATTATTTATTTATGAATAATATACATTTTTATTTGACTATAGTGATAAAAAAAGTTAAGGGATATTAAAATATTACTATAACCACCCAAATTATAATTTTCTAGTGGTTTTGTGGTCTGATAATACTTTTAAAACATGTTATGGGATAAATACTCTTATTAAGTTGTAAACCCTTAAAATACCTATATTCCTATAGTTTTACATCATTTATTATTTTCTAGAATATTAAAATCTCTATAATATGAGGTAATGGGTTTTTATTAAGTAATAAATTCATAAAAATTATAACATAACTGATTTTACCTTCCCCCTATAAGTGAATACGAAGATCTTGATTTGTCTTTTCATGTATTGTTTCTTGACAGGAGGGGTCCAATATCACTCTCTAATGCACTGGATAATATTTTATATCTCCTGGGATAAATATGCTGAGTGTAAATATGATGAAAATTAGCTACATTCATATTATATAGTGTGATCATGATAAAATATAGCAACATTAATAATATTGAGCAAGAACACAATTAATATTTTCAAAATTCATATAATTCATCATGGACATCATCTAGATTATATACATTCACAATATTGAGTGTGACATAGATGTGGTTAACTATGTTTTGAATGTTATGGTTACCTATATATATGATTATTCTATTTTTATTTATTATATTCTTATGATTATGCTCCGTGGAACATATTGAATGTCTCATGATTATGCAGAACCTTATCATGTTATATTGTTTATTCATTTAAGATTACATTTCCTACAATAATGATTTATGGCCAACTCTTATTATTCTAGGTTCATTTAATAATAAATTTCTCCCATACTCATGTTTTATAATATGCTAATGATCTATCCCTTGAAGAAATGTTATGATCTTAGTTATCATACTAAATGTTTGATCTCACCAATTTCATTTGATTTATTTTCACCTAGAAAGAATATATAGTTATATACTTAGATGTATGTTTTATATAGATATGATTTTTGAAACATTTTGATCCTATAAATTGAAATTATTAGTATAGTGGACAAAATTTCCTTTTTGGATGACCAATACATGGGAAATAATATTCAGAGACACTAAACCATAATTATTCTTATTGTGTGGTGTTTTTGTTGGATATAATGTTTATCTTATAGAAATGATGTAAATATATATTCATCTCACTTTTTATAAAATATAGTATGCCAAGAAAGTGTTTTAGCACTAAAAATGAGAGTCTAGGTCTGGGATGTCTCAATGCACAGTCTTTGTATTCCTATGCACACTATGCTTTCACAATTTCTCTTCAGTGTGTGATGACTACCTCAATACACCTCATCTTTTACCGTCTTAATCATGCGAAAAATTTTGGTGACTAAAATATAAAACAATTGAAAAATTTATAAGTGTAAAATAAAATACCATCATATAATCCTCTCCAATTAAATTCTTTTTCATTAGATTTAAATGATCTGAACATCATCAAAATAATATCATAGTCATTTTTTTCTATATGAACGGTGAATTCACATAATCATCCAACTAACTGGTATGGATTATTCATGTTGTAAACATATTTCTATCCAAAAGCTCATTATCACAAGTCTTTTGGACATTAAGAACAAAACTTTAATTGTCATAATTAGTGGTGGAATTGTTTATCAAGAATATAATCCAATGAACACTCATGAATCCTAAATAATTGTCTAATATTAATCACCTCATTACTTCTCAAATAACATATTAAGATAATGAATGATAATATAATTATTACTTGGGAACTTAATTTCATTTGAAATGTTATATATTTTGTGGACATGTGAATGCCGATTGATTTGAGAAAGGTTAGTGAAAATCATACATCCCTGTCATGTGATGAATTGAAACATTTTCGAGTTTTATGAACGATTGCAACACAATTTGAAAAAATAAACTTCTAAATAGTGTGACACATAATGATTCCTTCCATTTCTATCCTGATGACTAATGATTGGTTTGAAAAAAATGGGGCTAAGCCACAAATCCTATATAATTTTATTAAAAGTATAAATTTACCATTTCACCTAATTCATATTTAATCCAAATTCCTAAATCCTCTCATATTTTCACCTTACATTGTACAAGAATCATATAACATGAGTAACTAATCTATTGAATATTCACTCATAGATTTATTCACATTTTTAAGTCAATCCGTCGAGGCTAAGTTCTATGAATGCCCTCCAATTTTATCTTTATTTCCTCTTATTTTAGTTCATTATTCAAATATTTTGATGGATACCATTGTCTTGTGGTTGTTTTATTTTTCACATAAGGTTTTTCGTATATTATGGTTTAGAATATCTTTATATGTTATCCTCATGTTGTATTATGGCAGACGAACACCTTTCTAAGTGAAAAAATTATTTTGGATTTCCATATGCATGAATGTTTAATATTAAAACCATAAGTTCTTGACCTTTTAAATTCATGTTTTTTATGATAAATGATATTATTAAATATTCATATAGATCTTACTCAATGGAAATAATTTTTTCTCCTAGTTTTCATTGGATTTAAAATAGTTATAATTTATTCATAAGGTTTACATATTTTTTTTAAGAAACTATGCACATAGTTCGTCTACCAAACTGCTCGAATGACCCTATCAAAAAACATTTGAATTCAAAAAAATGTTTTGATTTTAAAATTGTTTTAAATATATTTTTCTTTAAAATTAAATGTGTTATTGGGAAATTTAAAGTCAATTTAAATTCTTGTATTATTTTTTTGTGTGTGAATGATGTTTATGTGATATTTTATCAAAAAAAAAGTATTTCATAACTTCTTTATAAAAATTATATCTCAAGGTCCCATTGGAACTTTATAAAGATAATTTGTATAATGAAAATATAATCTTGGAATGTTCCCCTTATACTATTTGTTTAAAATGGATAAAATATTCCCTATTATAGTACATGATTTTTATATCGTTTATCTAGAAAAAATATTAGTTGTCTTCATTAAGAGTGTTCAGAGGTGTGTGTGTGCTTATGGAACATATCCATTATATTTTTTTATGTATGACTTATTGATTTCTCACATCATTTTTATATATCACGAGGAACCAAAAGTAGTTACTGGGATGTCTAGGTACACATATTGAATGATTTTTTGATTATTCTCTTTCTAGTTTCCCCTTGTATGGTGGTAACCCCGATTTGATAATTTTAAACTTAGTTAGGATATATTGAGTGAGATGAATCATTATTTTTTTTGTATTTCATCAGGAGAATCAATAGGATGGATTTTATTTTTATATTTACCTTGATTTCCCCATGATCTCCTAGTAGTTACCATGATAATTGTTTCCTGATTATATTATGCTATTTTTTATTTTACTAAATTTATGAATATTAGATTGTGATTATAATATGATTTACTTTTATTCATTTATGTGAATAAATTCATTGGATATTCTTTAATTTAAAAATTCATTCCTTTAATATAAATTTTTTATTGAAAATTTTGTTGTGTTTTGGATTTTTCTTCTCTTTTTGAGCCAAGTTATTTTTATAAATTGTTATTTCAACATGAATTGATTTTATTTCAATGTAATCTCTTTGTAGAAAAAATTTTCAATGATGATTTTTTTAAATTGGGAAGAATGTTTTACTTTGGGAAAAAGATATTTATAGAAAGGATTCATAAGTATGGTTTTAAATGATAATTAAAGGCTTAAATTTCTATTTTATTTTAACCTAGAATGAGTGGATTTATTTTTAAAGGTTATGCATGGGGTATGTATAGGATACCCACATTGATTTTTTTTCATGGCACTCATAGTATATGTTTATAATAGGTTCGACTTAAATGTAGTGGTGGATGTTTGGGATTTTGGTTCGAGTATGTTGTTGGTGTCAATTGAGGATGATTCACTTAGTGCATGGAGAGGTGTGATGTAACAATTATTTTATTTTTTAAGTTTTCTTTTTAATATATCAATCCATATCAGTATACTCTTCATATTTATGTTGGTTTGTATATTAGTTTGATTATGATTTTTAGATTATTTTTTCAGGTATCTTCCATATTGGTTTTGTTTACTTATAAAATTAATGTTTTTAATGTTAATGGTGTTATGATGTTCAGAGTGACCCTTTCAGAAATTCTAGGGAATGTTTCATGTGCATACATGATTGTTTTGAAAAATAATTCCCATTCTACATGTTTTGATTCTCAGATAATAGTTTCCAGCCTATAAGGAATGTGAAATCCCATGAATTCATATAATATTAATACTCGGGTACCCATTAAAGGGGTGGCCTAGGTTGGTTCATGAAAAATGGATTATGAAGAACTTATTTAATTTATGGTGTAGCGGTAGGTTGGATAAAGAAATATTAAATCATTATTTTCATGTGTAAGAAGATTCTAAATACCTTTTTTCCATTCCGAGCCTTGAGAGACCAGGAAATGTCGAGTTATAAGTCTTGAAATTTTTATTTAACATCATAGATTTTTGTGATATTTTTATTTACATATTTATAGTATTTTTAATTATATTGAAGTTATGTGATTTTGAGATGTTTTATAAGTATTTGGGGGGAAATTTGGACATAGATGGAGGAGAAAAATAGGATTCAATGGTTTGGAAAGGAATATGAATCCCATGAATATGATTTTTCTTGGATCCAAGTAAAACTTTTGTGGTAGGAACACGGTCCACCAAAATAAGCATGGTGGAAATAATAAGGGAGATTTCTAAGGTGGTTTGAAACATGTTTGATGTTTTTTTATTTACAAAATAGATTCAATAATAGATTATTATAAATGAAAACTTATATTCAAGTGGAATTTTAAAATTAATAAAGAGGTCATCAAAAAAGAGTTGAAATGTATTTTTTGTTTTGGTTTTTGAAAATTTACATCAATGATATATTTTAGAAATAGAAATTTGATTTTCAAGTGGAATATTTATAGAGGATGTTTTCAAAAAATGTTTAGGAAAATTCATAAGGAATTTTGGTAAAATGTTTCGGGTAAACATGGTTGTTGGTTTGTAAAATTTTTCAAATGGTGGAATATGTGGGTTTTCTTTGATACATTGAGATTTGGTTCAGTATATTATTTAGTAAATTTTCCTTTTTATTGGCGAGGCACTTTATTTTGAGACATATTTTTATTGTGTTTATTTATATTTAATTTTTATAGTACACCCCAAAAATTCTTGATGGACTCCCAGGATTACACTATAGTTTTTTGGAAAGCTTAATCCTTATCTCTTCGATACGTAGTCAGATCCATATGCAGTTAATGAATTGTTTAGAATTATTGAAAGAATATTTATCTTCCTTGATCTCTTCAAACTTACAAAGATTATATTTTCTAACAATACACATGAAGTTCTATGTTAAAATTTGTGTTCTTATTTTTTTTGACTAATCCACTAAAGGATTATTCATGGGATGATTTTAAGGATATATTAATTAGATGACATTTCATTAAAGACATAATTGTAGCTAAAGAGATGAAGTTATATTTCCTTGATAAGGGTGATTGACTAGTGTGAGGGTATTATTTTAATTTCATTGAATTACTTACCTATCTACCTATATTGGGACTAAGAGATTTCATAAAGCCTGATACTTTTAAAGGGGTATTTTTTATAATCTTCGTATGATGATTTCATAATTTTTGATGACCGCTTATGTGGAATTGGTTTGGAAAGATATTTTAATTGAGGATATAATGGTTTGAGTGATTGAGGTTTTTGGTAAATTCTTTATTCCCAGGAGTGGTGATGGTAATTCCATTAAGGGAAAAGGGATGTGCTCTAAGTCTGCCTAGATCGTATAAATAAGACATTTCATTTATTCTCATTATATTTTTCAAAGATTAAGAAACCAGTGTGACATAGCATGGTAAAATAGGTATTAATAATCCTTCATGTCTGGATACTCTAAATACCTATCATTGTTTTTGATGTTTGGGTTATCTATAAATGTTTTGAAGAAAAATCTTGTATAAGAGGAGTGGGTCCAGATATATACCTTCAGATGATCCTTAGGATTAGTCTTATGAATCTTATTCTAATACAATTCATACATGTTGTATTTCTTATTTCCTTTTGTTCCTTTTAAATTGTTTATATTCATTGAACTTTTATTAGGATTGATATTCAAAACATTTTATGATATTTTTCTTATTTTAAGGATTATTTAATTTTTGTGATTATATTGTAAATTTCATGTATAATGATGGTTTTAATTTCTTCCCCTATATCTCTTTATTGGATTCATGGGTGTGATTGGAAATTTTGTGTGAATCAATTTTTTAATGGAAAAATAGATATGTTGGAGAGAGTGCACTATTTAATCTCTTTTCAATAGATCATGCATTGATTTTCTCATGAATGTAGTGGTCTGTGATTTCTGGGTGAAGTGATTAGATTCCCCAAACCAATCCTCCAATAAGATGGGTTGCTGATCAATTAACCTAGAGCCTTTTGGTAGATATGGTCTTGGATTATTCAGAATACACAGTTGAGTTTTATCATAGATTTTATCTTGGTCTCATTTTAGTCTATTTTTAGGGGATGATGTGCTTTCCTTGGTTTTCAGATATAAAAAATTAGCGAGGAATCTAACCCAATACATTATTTGTTTGACCATTTATACTAATACTTTTTAAGGGAAAAAGTGTGATGGTGGGTATATTTTTCACACCCAAGCCTCTATTTTATTTTTTATTTTATTCATTTATTTATTTTATTATTACTTTAATTTTTGAGTTTTGCCTTAATTTTTTTTTCAAATTTTAGGGACCTGTGCATGTATCTCAGTTTTCACATGGTTTGGGAAAACTATACAACTTGGCTGTTTATGGACATGAGATATTTTAGAGATATTCACATCGCTAGAGAATGATTTGAAAAATTATGCAGATAATATATGTAGAATATCTTAAGTGATTACTATGCGAACAACACGTTTGATGGATAGTTTAGTGAACCACATGGAGTTCCTTATTTCATTAAATGTATAATATTACCATTTTCCACTCATTTTAATTTAAAAAAAATAAAAATTTTATCCTTTCATTTTCCTCTTATAACCTCTATGAATCATTCCCCCTATTAAAGCTTCTCCCATGGATTTATTCAAATTTTGTGGTCATCCCATTATGGTAATGTAATCTAAAACCTCATCCCCTCTTGTCTTTATTTCCTTTTCTTTTTGTTCCTTACACTAATATGTTCTAGAATAATGATGGATTGTGGTTTCGTGGTTTTCACCTAGGGGTTTCCTTGACACATGGTTCAGAATGTATTTCTTTGGGTTAATCATGCCGTATTATAGTGGATTAACAACTTTCTTATTGAAGCGAAAATTTGAGGTATTTTTGATCCATACAGGAATTTTAATTTTAAAACCCAATTTCGTTCCTTATTAAATTCATGTTTTAAATATCCTTTGATAGAATTAAATATATCCATTATTATTACTCCAAGGAAATAAAGTTTTTATGGGACATTCATTGGATTTAAATGTTTCATCCTTAATTCATACAGTTTAAATAAGTTATTAAGAAATAATTCCAAATGATATTTTTATAAAATACATGAGTGGTCCTTCCAAAATTATTTCTAAATCAATAAAGATGTGTTGGTTTTAAAATTAATTTTTAATGAATTTACCATAAAAATTAATGGTTTTTAGGACTCTTTTTACCCATTGTGTACTCTTTAATTATTTTTTTTGTGTTAATGATGTTTATATGATTTTCCTCTAAAAAGGGATTTCATAACATGGATTAAAAAAGGATGTATAAGGCCTAGATTGTTACTCTATAAAGTGAATTTTGTTTATTTAAATATACCCATATAATTTCCCCATTGTTTTATTTGTTGAAAATGGATAACATTTTCCTTGTTATAGGGAATGATTGTTATATCATGTCTCTTAAGGAAAAATAGAATTTTTAAAGGAAGAGTGTTAATAAAAAATGGGGTCCTTACGGTCTTTATCCATTATATATTTTTATTTGTGTTTACTTGATTTATCACATCTCCTTTATATATCATATGGAATTTAGATTATCTAGGGGGATGTCTGGGTACATATGTTGTACTATTTTATGATGATACTCTAGCCAGTGACCCTTAGCACAGTTTTAACTCTTCCATTGGGAATTGTTTCCTTGAATACGCTAGATTGGGTGAGACTATCCATTATGGAAATTTTATTGTATTAGTTGCACTAATTTGAGCGATTCTATTTTAGTATTATCCTAAATTTTACCCTATGCTCACATATGGTCCTAGGATCATTGGTTCTTGATTGTATTATGATTATTTTCATTGCAATACCTTCATGAATTTCTGATTAAGAATATTATATGATTGAATTTTATTATATTATGTGATTTCTATTGTGGGATTCCACTTTAAAGTAAAGTGAAACATTTTTCCATGTCAGCTTTAATTGAATTTTTTTATGTTTTGGAATTTCTTCCGTGCATTACAATCTTAGTAGTTTTTAAAGTATGGAACGTCAAATTTTCTTATTTATTTTATTGTGGCCCATGTCCAAAAAATTGTTCTTAATGGTGATTATTTTAAAAGGCATTAATGGTTTACTTTGAGAAAAATATATTTTAGGAAAAGATTAATGTGACTTGTTTTAAATTTAAAAAGGCCCAATTTTTTGTTATATTTTAAACTAAGATGGATGGGATTAATTTTAATGATTATGAATGTGGAGTGAGGAGGATAATTTTTTTTTAATTTTCTAATCATCCCTATCATAATATAGGTTTAGTGAACATTTTAATTAGAATCATAAAAGTATTTTTGTGATTATTATTCTGGTATGTTGGTGGAAAGAAGTGAGGATGATTCACTTGGAAGAAATAGACCTGTAATGTATCCTTTGTTATATTTTACATCTTATATTTTTATATATTATGTCACATCAGTACTCTATTTTAGTAATGTTAATTTTTTTTATCAATCATGAGTTTTTTTCATGCTTAAATCATTTTTGGTTATGGTTATTTATATAATTACTTTTCCATATGTGCATGGTACATTGGTCAATGGAGTTCCTGTAGATGGACTTCTCAAGGGAAGTTTAATGTATATACAAGTTCATTAATTGTAATAATTAAAAATTTGTATTTTTTTATTTCTTTTGACTATATTCCAGTATATAGGGATTGAGATCTCCCTTCCATCCTTTCCATATACTAGCTTGGGTTCCTGATAAAGGGATGGATCTGGTTAGTCTGTTGTATATACCATAATGAACTTATTATTATTATAGATATATGAACTATGTTTTAAGTTTTGAATTGTTTTTGTTTTTATATTTATACTATTTTTAGAGGCATGGAAAATGAGTAGTGGTGTTTGGTGTGTGGTTTATGGATTAGTGGTTGTGGTGATATCAATAAGGATGAGGATGATATGAGATGAGGGTTTTATTGTATTGATGTTTCATATGTCAATTTTCCATTATTGATTTCTATTTAATATGAAATTAGTGGATTAATGGATTGATTTGTTTTATTTATTGTGAATTGTTTTTGGGTCAGTTAAAAATGTAATTATTTTGGAAAAAATGTGAATGAATTTTAATACAACTAATGTATAATTAGAGTTTTTCCATATCTATGGGTAAATTAAGTTCTTGACGATATGTTTGAAACCCCACCTTTGATGTTATGAAAATTATGATTCTCGAAGAAAAAAATTTTCTATAAATTTTTAACGATTATTTTAGTGATTTAAGAATCCCCAATATGAGTAAAAGTATGTTTAAACTTGATTTGAAATAATTTTGGAATTTATCATTTTATTTATAATTTTGGAAAGTACCAAACATAAACGTTTGTATGATATCAGATAAAAAGTAATTGAATATGGATGATCTAATAATGTATAAAAATCACATGATTCAATTTGATATATACATAAATATTAGCACAACTAGGTTAAATGACCTAAAATTGGTGGGGGTGAATTATGGTATGAAAGATTAAAAATACCTACCCCTCAACTATTGTTTATTCATTAATGAAAACACTATTATATTCATTTCCCATAACAATGTATGAGAAAAAATGAAATAATTCATGAGATAAAACCATTCTACAGGGTTCGTCCACACAGGGATACAACCAAGGATCATATAAATTAAATGTTTCTATGTACAAAATCCATTAATGTTCACTGGTGTTACATAGTTTAGCTAATACTCACTATCCTTTATGGTTTAAAACCATATAAAATTAGAAAGCTCAATGCCCTCTCATGTAATGTGTGATCACTGCTCTTTTATATGATTATTATTATGATTAAATTAATCCAAATTATATACACCTCCATTGGTGAATCAATAAGATCCATGTTAATTCACTTGATGAATACCAATTTAACATAAATTTTCTTGTGAATCCCTTCTGGTTCACATATGATTTACTTTTGAAAAAACCCTCTTTCCAACCATTATGAAACTACCCAATTACTCACAACAATATACTACTTTGGTAATGATTATAAAATGGGTGAAACTAAATAGTTTTGTAAAAATTATTACTTTTATGAATCTCGCCACTTTTTTCAAATCTCGCTACTTTTTCAGAGATCACCACTTTCGTAAACCTCACCCCTTTCATAAAGATCACAATATTCATGATGGTCATAGCTCTAGATATGATCAAACAATTCATGAAGGTTAAATAGACATTATGAAATTCATTTCTCTATGAAATAAATTATCTTTTGAAAACATTATTCTAAAAAAAATCCTTCATGAATCACCTTCTCTAATTCAGATTTGTTAGATATTTGTTAAGGATTTCCTTTTAAAATGAGAAGGGTAAATGGAATATTTTTAAATGTTTCCTCCTATTAATGAATATTTCAATCTTGAAATTTAATTTTAATTAATAAAATAATTATTTTTCATGAACATACATTCCTAGAAGAAACATTTAGATATTTATTTCCTTCAAAAATCTTCTCGTAGTAATGGAACTTAGCGTCTTTTTTTTCAAACTCTACCATATTTTTCGAACCTGCACACCATCACAAAACCTGAATCTTCTTGAAGAACCATGCCTTTTATAAAAACCAAATCTTCTTGAATTCAATAATTTTTCCAAAATTTAATGAGACATACCTAGAAATCTAAATTTTTCAAAGCTTTTGTTATCCTCCAAATTTTGGACAACAAAAATTTTGCAAACTATGGGAAATGGAACCACCTGGCATTCAAAATTTTCTATTCCTCTTTCAGAGCATCCATCTGATTTTCTTGGATATCATTATACCTACATTTTCAATAGTCTCTTTGGAACTCCACAACATACCTTTGAAATATTATTTTTCAAAACACAATCAACCAAAAAACACTACAAATTTACCTTGAGGGAATTTCATCCCATCAATCTCCCCTATGAGTTTGTTGAAAACTCTTCACCTTTATGATACCAAATTAGATATTATTCTATATTTTACCAAAATTACCTTTTTAGGATTAATTATGGAGATAAATGGTTTACCAAAAAAATTTAATCCCACACGAGTGATGCTCGAAAAGTGAAACAATTGTAACATGAAAATTTCATCAATGAATCACTTCCTTTCCAAAATGGTCAAATTATTTCATCAAGAACCATATATTTCATGATATATAACCTTTTATCAATCATTTATAGAATAATAATAATTAAAACTCCCCCTAATTAACTTCTCCCCCTTCCTTGATTCATTCCCAAAAAGGTCAACTCATTTCATCATGAACCCCATATGTCATGAAATGTAACATTTCATCGACCATCTTTATCATCATTAGATTTAAAACTCCCCTACTTTACTATTCCGACTACCATCTAATGCCACTATCATAATTGTGGTATTTATTACACCTTTTTTATAAACCAAACTTTCACTCGTTTATGTCCGAAACATTAAAAAGAACACATATCAAAACATAATGGAAAACACGCCATAGCTCCCAAAAAATGGGTTACAAATCTATAATTTCTTAAGTGTGGGGATTAAAATAAACTCCCAGAGCCAATAGATGATTATAAGACACCTATTTTGGTTTTTCCTTTTTCATAATTTCAAAAACCTATAGTTCTATAGAAAAATACTTTAACTCCATGATCCCTTGATCCCCCTTCTTATTAATAAAATGATACATGATATCAATGTACTTCAACCATGAGTGAACGAATTTATTTTTTCTACGTTTTATAGAACATGAATTATCAAAATGGAATCCAATCAGATACTTCACTTAAAATCCCATATATTCAAGTTTCTATATCATCCAAAATAATGTTGTGCATGATTGGTTTGTTGAAATATATTCAGTTTATACAGTTCTCAATGAAATGAAATATTGTGTATTCATTATACAAGAAATTCATAATCCTCTAAGATTGAATAAACCACCTAAAATTGATTATATTTAATATTCTAAACCAACCCAATATTCATTTGTATAACCCAATAACTCTTGCTAAGATTTTTCACTATAAATCAAACCAAAATCCACCATACCCTTCATGTAATGATGTGTTCTTTTTTATGGTATGTAAGTGGATTTATATGGGTCTTATTTGATAACATGATGCATATAATGTTGTAAAAAATATTGGTTAATGTAACTACTATGTAGAACATAATTCCAATAATCTGCTTCTATTATGTGACATTAACATGTTTTCTTTCCTCACCTCATTATAGTTTCATCTAGGTAGCCATCGAAGTAGACAAATCCTTCGAACTATCCACTGAAAATCCTCCGATAACCTCCTTGGAAAATATGGATTGAGAAATTAATGTTTCATTCCTTAATTTTATCACTTGTAAACAATCGAAAAAGGCCACTTCAATAATCATTTACATTTTGAATTCAATCCTCATAAAATTTGTGTACTGTCTACACTGTGCTTCATATGATCACCAAATATTATGTTTTCAACATAACCAACAATATCATTAATTGATTAATATTTTTATTGACAAAGATATTGCAATCAACTCCACTATCCTGGAAACCATGATTCTTTAACAACTAGTCGAGACTCAAATACCGTGCCCTCAATTCATCATCAAACTGTATTTTTCATTCCACAGATGAAAAACTATGTTCCCCACTTTATGAATGAGAAAAAAATAGGGAATATTGATACATTATTCCTCTTATAGAACCCATTAAAAATTACGTACTCGAAATCAGTCTTGAAAATTTTAAATTTCTTTTCTACCACTATGACCAGGAATTAGTGAATAGTCTCAAGCCTTGAAATATGTTCAAATGTCCGATCAACATTGATTCACTTGATTTGGGTGTACCCCTTGTATACTATTCAAGATTTATTTATAATTACTGATCCATATTCATTTAGTATTTTATGGGAGACCCATTTGGTCTCAATAACATTCTTATCTACCAGTCTCAAAATAATATCTTATGTCCAATTCTTCTCAATATGTTCAATAACTTCATTCATATAATGAACCCAGTTCTCAGTTCCATATTCTTTCTTAAAAAATTTAGGCTCTACCTAAGATAGGAAGTATGGATTCTATAAAGACATCATTCACTGTGTTTGAACTGGCACTGCCTGACCAACAATGATATTTTATATGTGAATTTTATCTCAACAATGCAGATTCTGTGTAGATATAGATTTGACTTACTCATGATCATCATTTTAATCTTCTTATAAATTTTCATTTCCCACTTCTACTCCCCAAGAGATTATTAACTCATTTTCAATTTAATTATAGAACTATTCAATTGTTTTGTTGAAGATTCCATTCATTCTCTACTATAATGAAATCATTTATTGCAACTACTTTTCCCAGCCTATTGTTCAAGAATTTATATGATTTTATTTTTTCAAATATGAATTAAATATCCCCTCATGTCATTGTGATTCAAATTTCCTTTGTTTTTCATTATAGAGAATAAAATACTATCTTCAAAATATTCTAATGTATTTCAATATTCGATTTTTTCCATACTATATATCGTATGAATTATTATATTTCATCAGTCACAATAGTGACCTGTTGGATTTATAGACTGATTTTTGTACTTATTTCTTCCAGAATTTATGTTGTAGGTACTTTTCAATAAGAAATATTATGGTAATCTAGTTTATAATTTGATTTATCCCCTCAAATAATCTATTTTTAAGAGTTCTCAATATTGAAAATACATTGCTTATCCTTTGTTTCGCGAAATAATATTCCAATTGACTTTTTGTGAATTCCAAACCATTATCAGTAAAAAAACATTAGAATATTTTCTCTGTACATCCTTTTATAATGCCTCCCATATTTCTTTAGGAAATTGAATACATCATTCTTTCGGTAAACAAAAAATACCCATGTCATCTATAAAAACCATCTATAAAAAGATTATAATTCCTCTTCATTTCAATTTATCGTGGTGAAATATGTCCCCACACAAAGACTTGTATTAATATAAGAGATATGGTTGGATTTTTTTTCTTTTTCCATGAAAGTATTTATGAGAATATTACCTTGGTCACACGTGTGGGTATGATCATGAGATAGGTATAGGTGATCTTGATTTGCATCACATTGGATCATATCTTCTATTTATGGTTGACAAAGATGGCCAAGATGCTTATTCCAGAATTTTTTTCTTCATTTCTGTATATAAATCATATATCTTCTTATCCATTCACAAGGTGGAGATTCCCCTCTACACACATTCATGATAAAATAAGTGTACCACCTTTTCCATTGATGATATTTACTATATTGAAAACTCTTATAGCAAGACCCAATTCACATATTTTACTCGAATTTAGGAAGTATTGACTACGGACTTTTACAACCAAGACATCAACATGTATCATATCTTTTATACTAATTTTTTTTCCCAATCCAAAAATCTATAAATCTTCATCATTTCCAAATTTGAAAACACTCTCTGTGTAATATTTGATTCATGTAACCATATCCTTATTTATTGTAATATGGGATGCATATATACTATCATGGATCCATACACCCACATAATCTGATTCTTTAAGGGAAATATCTATAACCACTACCTGCTAAGATCTTTTCTTTTTGATCAATTTCATTGACCTCATATCTATTATTGATTTATAATATTACTCTTCCATATAGTATGATAGGATGAACTCTTCTTGCATAGATGTATATGGATAATTTATTTTTAATTCATTTGATGAATCATTGAGATATTAATTATGACCAATTTAGGCATGCTTCAGAAATTTCCTTGGCATTATTATTGACTAATATTTGGACATGTGTCTGAATCCTCCACACCAGATAAAGTGAACATGAAAATCATTCAAGGAATATTGAAAAATATGTGGCTTCCTATGTGTCTCTTGTTCTATTTGGTACCTTTTGGCTATAGAGAAAATATTTTGATAATTTCCCACAATTCCAATGTAATAACACCTTATATGAGGTGAATTCCCATAACTTATTATATAAACTGTTCTTTATTGGGTTTTATGAGTATTCTAATTTTGATTTTTACCAAAATAAACTTTCAAACATGGAGTGGGAGCATATGGTATCACATAAATCACAACATATCCCTGTTTGTGATTAGTCCCCATACCAGCCTTATCATTTGGATATGACTATTTCTTCTATCTTTCTAGATCACTATTCTCCAGTTATAATTTTCTCATCGCCTGCATGATATTCTTTCTCGATGTAATATTGGGAGTCAAGATAATTTCATTATATTAATTTTTTTCATAGGTTGACAAATTCCACTTAAGATTACTTGAGACTTTTGAATTTATCTTTTCCTGTGATAGTTATACCATCAATCACACCTTTAAATTCATTAACACTGAGTTTATAATCAACAATATTTTCCATGTTCTCTATCATTGAAGACTTAAGATTTTTAATTTCTTTCTTCATCTCAGACTTCTCTTCTTCTTGATACTAAATATAATATTTGGCATCATGACCCACTATGTTTTATTTTTTTGTCTCTCTAAACATCTATATCCTCATGAGAGGATTCTAATTCATCTTATAGATCAATTATTCCATTGACTTGTTATTCATCATTATCACATTCTTCCCTTATCTGGGATATGCCTAAAAACACCATATCATTTTTAACATTATAATTGTAATTAAAAATATATTTAAGTCTCGATTTTTCTAAACTATCATTTTCTTATGATAGAAGATTATTATTTTTGAATAAATTTCTCTTAAATTTTATATTCCCTTTCACATAGGCTTAATACGTCATAATGAGAATTATGACTTCATCCTCGTTATTATCTTGAAATTTATTGGGGATGATTACTATAAGATTTCTAACCTTTCCACATCATAACCATGCAAGTGAAAGCTTCCCTTTGAAATTTCCTTTTCTATTTTGTAGATTTGTGGAAAGAAATGACATGGACACATACTTCTCCTCATATTCCAGGAAATCTTAAATAGTGATATTCTTTAGGGCCTTGAATACCACTTTTTTGGACTTCCATTTTTCCACAAACTCGGTATATTCAATTATTATCTCGTATATGACAGGATTACTATTCATTATATCTAGTTTCAGCTCAGTTGGTTATTTATCTTCTAGTAAAATGACTTTTGTATTGAACTAAGGTAGAAGTCTTCTCAATATGTTATTTATGATCTCTTCATGTGGAGTAATTTCTTTGAGACCATGCATGACTTCCATGAAAACTATTACCCAATCAAATAATGAATCCACAGACTCATTGGGGTTCATTCTCAGGTCCTCATATTTATTCCAAAAAAATATGTAATTTTTTTTCTCCATATTTTTTATATCCTTAAAATATATTTAATAGTTTTCTTAAAATGAATGTTTTGACATATAAGAAATCAACATCATTTACATTTCACCACAAAATTCTCCAACTATTTCATCGATTAGTCTGGTGTCAACATTCAATTCTATGTAGCTATATTCTAGTAAAGAACCACTATCCACACATTCCAAAATTCAATGAATTATTGCTGTAAAGACATCCATAACTAATTATTTGAAGTAGTGATGCATTAAATTTATTCCATAATTGGTATTGTTATATTTAATATTTTAATAAATTTATTATTGACAACATCCATTGAAACCCTTTAGAATGAAACCATGATATTAAACATTCACTATTATATCAATTTTTATTTCAAGTGGGTCAAATTACCTAATTGAATGGAAGGTTTAATCAATGTATGATTGATTAAAACTATTACCCCAATTTATTTTGTTTCATTATTAAAAAAACACCCTTCTCTCCCATTACCATAGAAATGTATGAACAGATATGAAAGTTTGCATGAGATAGAATAATTTTACTTGTTTCCCTCTCACTATGATTCATTCAATTAGTATAGAAAAGAAATGTTCCTATATACCAAATCAAATAAATCTCACTTATATTAAAATAATTTGAGTGGAATCACTGTCATTCATAGTTTACAACCAATCACAATTTGATAGATCACCACTTGCCCAACTAATGTGTTCTCACTTATATTTTAGACGATTCTTATATTGATTACTTGAATAAAAATGTTCTACACCACATTTGGGGAATCATTAAGTTACAATTTCATCGACTTGATGAATACCAATTCTCCATTGTTTTAGTAGGATACCCCTTCTAGTTTTCGAAAGAATTTCTTTTGAAAGAACCCTCTTTTCATCCCTTGTGAAACTACTCAATTCATCCTAACAATATCCTCCTTTCACGATTCCCCAACTTTCATGAAGCTCACTATTTTTTAAATTCTCACCACATTCATGAATCTCACTAATTTCATGACTGTCACCACATTAATGACGTTTAAAACATTCATAATGGTCAAAAATTTAATGAAGATCAAAAGATTCTTAAAGATCACAACATTCATGATGACAAAAACATTCAAAATGATAAATAAATTCATGAATCTTTCATAGGACTAACAAAATTCTTATATCTATGAAGCATATTATCTTCTAAAAACCCTCGAGCAATAAAAAATCATTTTCGAAACACCTTTGAAAATTCAGAGACTTCATATTTTTGGTAGGGATCTATCTCTTCAAAGGATGGGGGAAGGGTCATATTTATATTCTTTTCCAACTTTTAGAGAAGATTTCAACCAACCTAATTCCTTTTCATGAAGATATTAATTTTATTATGGAGATACCTACCTTGTTGAAAAATTCCTTCAAATTTGAAATTCGTCAAGCTTCTCATACTTATCATCTTCTCTTTGTGGTCAACCGTCTTTTCCGAACCTCCAAATCTTAGTAAAATTCGAACCTTCATTAAGAACCATGCTTTCATAAAAAAATTTTTTTTTGAAAATTACATACCTTCACCGTATATTTATGAGATATCCCTGGAAATCCATCATTCACAAATCATGATTCATCCTCCAAAATTTTTGACCAAAAAAATATGAAAAAACACAAAAACAATTCCACTTTGTATACAAAATTTTCTATACCGCTTCTAAAGAATCCATTCCATTTTTTGGGATCATTTTCAACATACCTTGTCAATTCTCTCTTTCAAAATCAACTATTAACCTTGAAAACCCTCTTTGTCAATAGACACAACCAAATAAAAAGTATTGAATGGTTTCCTTGAGGTTATGTTTCCCAATATTAAACTTCATTATTCCATCTATAAATATCATGGTGTTATGATTAAATATAAAATCCACTCCATGGGAATAAAACACAGAAGCTGGAAAGGATGAGGTTCATTATAAGGATCATCAATCCCTAATGCTTACAATATTTTTTGGTTATGTAAAATACAATATGGCAATGAAATATTGAAATTTTACTTACATATACATCAACACATTGAATTAAGTGAATTATTCAAATTTTGTATAGTGCATTTGACATTTGGTTGAGACTAAAAGTCATTAATTAATCCACATATTACTTCTAAAATATGCTGTGATACTTTTAAAATAACTAGAATATAACATCCAAAGAAATTATAAACACTTAACTGTTGTCAAAATGACATGTGTACAATTTGAAAATTTGAATTTCCATTATCAAAATATCAAGAAGAAACTAATTGTGATTTTTCTAAATATTTTTTCAATGGGCTAAAAATCCCAATCAATTGACGAGTCAACCACCGAATTAAACATAATATGATCATAAAGCTATTAAATATAATATCAAAAAAAATTAGTTACAAAATGACGTTGAACATCCAAATTGTCAAATTTAGTAATAAGGATATATATTATGATGTTGATGTTAAACTGTATTGATCTAAAAAATGAAAAAAAAATTACTGTGACCCAAATTGGGTTTGATAAATATGAATGAGACAGAATATAGATGTAAGCACTTTTCAATCTATTTATGAAATTAAAATGATATTATTTAAAATTCATCATATGTGATCTGGAATTGAGAAGTAAATTTAAAAATGAAAGAGTTGATTATCATGTTTTTAAATATCATAAAATGTGTTATAAAACATACAAAAAATGAGTGTATTGAGTATTGATGTTATTTGATAATCAAGATACAACATGAGACTCTCATATTAAAATTAGAGACTATCATATGGAATGAATATGAGTCCCACAACCCACGTATCTAAATGCTACATATTTTTGACACAACAAGGATAAATGATTATATAAATATTTATTAGGAAGATGAGAAAATATATAATGGATCTTAGCTTCTTTAATGTATCTAGAAGAGATGTGTTTTTTTGTGAGAAGAGAAATGTATAGAAATGAAAAATCAAGGGAATTATTGCCATTATAAATTCGAAAATAAATTTAGGAAAAGAACATAACCAAAATTTATTAGATAAACCCAAGTATAATACACATGATAATTGAAAGGGAGATCAGTGAAGGAACCCTCATATAAGCTACAGATAAATAATGGGGATCACCATACAGATTTGAGATGTTTATATATATGTAAATAATGCCTAAATTTTATTTAGAACGACAAAAATATACAAAAAATTTACAAATGAGAGAGATAAAAGAATTGGATGATCTAGAAGTGAATACATAGAGTTACAAGCCTAAAATAAGAACTAAGACTCCATGATGTTCAAAAATAATGATATGATACAACACTAAAGAGACGAAAATTAGTGTATATAAGTTAAAATAATAAAAGGATCCTATTATAGTTATTATAGTAAAATATTGAGAATAATCATCCAAATACATATCAGACAATTTTTCATGTTTTTGTTTGTTGATGTCAACTGATTAATATATTATGGAGATAATGGACTCAAGAGTATTTCAAGAGATCATTAGGTTGAGAATAAAATATAAAAATCTCTTATATATCGAGAGTTTTTTAGAAAATTGGGATATATTTGAAAGAATATATTTTAAAATATCTCATTACAGTGGAAGATTATTTTGTGAGAGGATGAAGTTAAATTCTATAGATTTTGTGAAATCCTTGAGCAAATTGGATATATTTTTCAAAAGGGTAGGATTGAATCATGTTTTTTTTAAATCGTGGGAATATATTGGAAAATTTTGAACTTATGTATGCAAGGATAGTACAATGTAACACTGTGATTTTTATAGTGAATCGAATTTAGTGTAAGTCTAGTGAGAAGTAGTCATGTGTATACATAGTGAATACCTATGTAGGTGTGATAAGTAGCAAACCATTTTTGTCAGATAATAATTATAGTGTCGAATCTATGATTAGGGTGCATAACAAATCAGTAAAAGGAGTAGGACATTGAACTAATACTTTTATGAATATTTTTGTCCATGTTACTTTATTTACTAACTAATTTCGGAGTTATTTAAGAGAAGCAATATAGATATTGTCATGAACCGTCCCCCGGGGCCCGTGTCGTAACTACCCCAAGCCCGCCTTACATAGGCCAGGGGCTGGCGACTAGTACCAAAGGCGTAAATATCTATAACTGGGAAGGCATTGCCTTTATAAAATGTAAACACACACACACAACCAGAGTACAAGTGGAAGAAAACATTAAGTAAAGCAATATAACAAGTGTGGTGAAAGTAAAAAGGGGTCCGGAAATACAAGCCCAATAGTAATGTACATGGAAAAGACAAAATAGTTGGAAGGTGTCAAGCTACTTCTGGATTGTCCTCCAGAGTTCCCACATGAAGGGTAGGTACAGATGGCCACCTCAGCTCTCCATGTCCGGCTGTCACCTTCGGGTACAATATTATTGTGATTTCCACCTCTAGGCACCGTCTCGTTGTGAAGTCCACCTCCGGGTACTGTCCAGCTCTACAAGCCTCAACCATGATCAGTGTTGTCTGTCATCTCCATCCAACACAACGAAGTGCGGGCATAACCCGTACAGGGGTGAGTATAACGATACTCAGTAGGGACCCCGAGACCGTCATGATATCACTAAAACCAACAAGGATAATCCAAAAAGAATGATCTCAACAAATAACCTTTAATTAGGTATATTCCCATACATATACCTAATTTATCATGTAACCCGTCTCAATCATGAGGAAAACACAATGGTCAATGACTCAGCTCAAACCAGGATTTACTTTAATGATATCGAAACCAAAACTGCTGAAGAGCTCCTCCTATGTCGAGTACATTGATCATGTCACAACTCTGAGGTGTTTCTCACTAACCTTATAATGATGAGGTACTCCTCAAATCATGTACCACGTGTCTGCTGCCAAATATCGGGAGCTCTGTCCGCTGAGGGTCTGCCTCCAGATATCGGGTGCTCTCCCTAATAGCCTATAGAGATACTCCTCCTATCGAGTGTCGCGGGTCTACTTCCAACTACCAGGCACTCCATCCACTATGGGTCCACCACCAAATACCGGGCGCTCCTTCCGCTGGGAATATTGAATCACTCAGAGTCGAATCTGTCAAGCAGTCGTTAGGTCTACATCTACTAGGTCTCTGCACTCCGTACGCTCGTCTCCCGGAGGGTCCGCTCGATGAGCAACTGGTCCATACTTGAATGTGTCACGTAATCTCACGTGGAAGTATCTAAAAGGGCCACCTCATCATAGGGGTCTCAACGTAACCAACGACACGTCAATCGGACTCCCGGTCTGTGAGTTATTAGCTTTTCCATTCCAGGGGCCTTGTTGGTTTTTAAGCTAAAACGAACTCAAACATACTCCAATATCATCCAAAACCCACGTAGAGTATGAAAAAATAATCTTCTCATCAAGAGGAATCCAACATAGTCGACAGCACGTCAATCGGACATCCGGTCCTCAAGTTATAAGCATTTTTTCTCCAAGGGCCCGGTTGGTTTCGGGATCAAACCAACCCGTCTATACCCAAACATCGTTGAAATCTTGAGTGTAATATAAAAAAACGACCGTCTCTATCTAAGTAACCCTACACAATTGACGGTGCATCGATAGGAAGTCCATAGTTCAAGATATGTCTGTTTAACCGAAAACTATCCGAAAATAGGGGGTTTGGGACCAGTCCGACCCAGCCCAACACCCCCTGGGTCGGCCCGAACTGGAGGGACCCCACCGTGGTCTGGGCCTGGCCCAGTAGGCTGTGTCCCATCCCGGTAGTCGTGGCTCGGCCCGGTGCTGGCCGCCCGACCCGATGCTGGCGGCCCGACCTGGTGGCCGGTTGCGGCTCGGCCGGTTGGCCGAGCACGCTGCGCCTAGCAGTGGCACGACCCCCGTTGATTGATACCAGTGGCACCCACTGGCGCTGCCTCACCTCCTGGATCCTGCGCGGCCACGGGGTCTGTCGCATAGCCACCGCGACTGTTGTCGCAGTGGGTTTCCTCTGACGGCGCCGTCGTGCCTGCGTGGCATGCCGACAGTGGCTTTCGCGGACCACCGGACGCACTCCGATGGTCCATTTCACCCACCGCATGCACCTGCGACTCTCCCAGGATTTGTTCTTTACTAAGACAGCTTCAATACTCTATTGCGGTCCTGTTTCACATCACCCATCATTCCACACACAAACGAACAACTAGCAGAGGGTCGTCAGGCTGTGATTCTTTGTCCTTCACCCTCTACTTTAGGCTTTATCAATTGACAATAATCAAACACTCACATTCCACTAAGACAGGGGTATAATTTATTCAAGAATAAATTTTACAAAAATCATATAAATAAATGCTCATGCTCATGAGATAAAACCACTTTTACGAGAAATAAAAAATATTCCCCTACCTCAATTAATGTCCGCGGTGATTGGGGTCGTGGAAGAAGGTGTCGTAGGAAGATGATTTGATGATGACGTCGGAGCGTGTTTGAGGAGGAAACGACATCTCCTCGCCTGTTGCAGAGATGAGGAAGATAAGCACATCGTTGATGGCGTTCCTCGTGGGTGCCTCCTTCACCTTTTGCTTGGCCGATGTCCGAGGAGATGATTCGATCTTCGATGGTTCTTTGTTGGAGGTTGGTGTTCTTCATCGAAGAAGAACACCTCTTCCAAAATCCTCAAAAGAGATCTCCCACAAATATTGCCAACCCAATTAATATAATGGGCCTCCCTGAAGATAACATGCCATAACTTTTCAAAATTCAAACTACTTAATTAATTAAATGAAGATGTTGTTTTCATTAATTAAAGTGTGTTGGAAAGTATTAAAGAGAGAGAGAGGTAGAGGGAGAGTTGTCATAATAAATACAATGGGGTTTAAGGGAGTTAAAGAGAGATGAAAGGTTGGGGCTTGTGTGGGACCCACCTCTCATATATCCACACATGGGTAGTTAGGTTCCACCATTAACTTCCCTTTTTAGGATAAAACTACATTAGATATAAATAAATTTGTACACCACCAATTTAAATTTATTTTATTCTAGATTCCCAAATAAAAAATTCTCAAGCCGCTTACAACGCAACTACGGTAAAGGTCCTCTTAAGAAATTACTGGCGCTGCGAGTTCATTGGTTCCCTCAGACTACAATTCCGAGCACCGGTTCAAAATATAGAAAAACACGCTCGTTCATTTACTAAACGTACCCGAGCTAAAATTCGGAAATTTATTTCGGGCACACTAGACCTCAGAATCAAGTGCCATTAGATAACACAGACTCATAAAATTCCAAAGTATTTAAGAAAAAAAATTCCTTTTAATTTTCGAGTCTTTACATTACTCCCACCTCATGGCTTATAGTCCTTGTAAATCATCAACACACAATATGGAAAACAAAAGGGGTATCGAGCATTCATTTGAGCCTCCTACTCCCATGTTCTCTCATGGAGGTTCCCGTGCTGCCAGCAATACCACACCAAAGGAATCGACCGTCCTTGTAGGACCTACTCTTGTCGATCCTAAATCTCTACTGGAACCTCTGTGAAAGTCGCCCCATCATCGATGTCCAGCTCCCCGTTGTCGATGATGTGTGAATGGTTGTGCACGTATCTCCTCATCTGAGATACGTGGATGACGTCATGCACCCAGAGCAATTGAGGTGGAAGGCCAAATGGTAAGACACCTATCCTACTCTGCTGGGGACCTATAAAGGTCTAAAGAATCATTGAGATAACTTTCCGCCTCAGCCATAACTCCTTAGACCTCGTATAGATGAGACCCATAGGAAAACGTGGTTTCCACCCTCGAACTCGAGTGGTCTCTGTCTCTTATCAGCATAGGTCTCCTGTCTACTCTGTGCAGTATTCATATGCTCCTAGATGATCTGTATCTTCTATGGTATCCTCAAAATGGGCGAACTAGTCAACCTCTACCTCAGCTCCTAAAAAGCTCTGCTGGCATATCTCTGACCACACAAAGGGTTTCCCCTTCTTCGTCAATGCTAAAGCGGGGTAGCTACTCAGGATATGTCTGGGAGAAATCTATGTCTGGCTGACTCATGATTGATCGACTGCACCAACTTATGCATGATTCCATCCTGTGCTGCCTGGGGTTTCATTTTCACCGAACAAGGGAAACTCATCCCATCGTTGTAGGTAAACAATAACCTTTTTTCCAAATACAATCAATCTTTGTATGAACTGTAGTTTCCCAGTCCATACCCAATCTAACGTTGTAAGGCCATGACACTACCACCAAGAGGTTCCAACCAAATCTCTAGCCTCAAGGGTCAGATCACATCGTCGGCGTAAGCGTGATTATCGGGTCTCCTCCCAAACGTATCTCCAGACGCGAGGGTCAAGTCAACAGATTTAACTGGAAACTCTAGGTCTGGGACAAGATTCGTGGAAGGAAGAAATGATTCGTATAAATGTATGTTGTTAAAACATCTAGTAGTAGTCATATAACGTACCTTGAATCATTCCTAGAGCCCTCGGGTCACACTTCGTGGCCGCGTGAAGCTACTCTCTTCCTCTGCCCTCCTCCTACCTGAGCCTGGCGGGGAATACAATGGTGTGTGGTTGTAAATGTCGAAATGTACACCACCACTTGCTGCTCTCCCAGCTCTGCTTCCACATCTGCTACTCTGTAGATTCATCTATCCTTAACACTTCCTCTTCTTGAAACATTTTACATGCCCAAGTCACTGAGACTGGCGCCTGTTTCCTGTTTTCCCACTACTAACAATCAATGGTTGTATCCATTCAGTCAAAGAACATTCAACCACAATGGTTCTCTCTAGCATACTATCATAAGTAGGAATGCATAGAAGAAAAGTACTGGCTTGAATTTCCTTTAAACACACCTCTCTCTGAGGTCTGAGATCTAAAGCAAAGATCGTATCATAGTCATCAAGTAACAGGAATGATCGGTACGTCTCGATGAATACTCAGATATGGACATGTCATCCTACCAAAGCTGTATAAGCTCTAGAAAAATCTCTGCCACCTCCTCAAGTCAGTCCTCAGCTGCCTATGAGTCGGGATAACCTCAGAACCTATAGGGTATCTGATGTTGGAACACGTGTAAGGCACTATGCATACATGTGTCATCTACCGGCACTGCCGGTTGTAACTGCTGACCATGAGGTAGTGATATAGCTGGCACACTACCTGAAGGTACTATCTCAGGCATCGATCCATATACATAAGACTCATCTCTAAGCAGACCAAACTCATGGTAACTCATAGGAAAACACCAGTAGATAAGATCACAATCTACTCTACTTGTGTTTAACTTTGTGTAGAACTCTAGAAACCGCCTCCTGCCAGTCCACTGCTTCCTTGGAATCTGTCTCGCCTCGTAGTCTCGGAGGCCTCTACTGCTAGAACTCGTGCAAGCGCTCTGTCAGCGTGTACCATCCGCTAGTACGACTGGTGTAATATGCTACCTAATGGTTGGTGGTGCCACTGGTACACCACCCGAAGGTTCCAACATAGAAAGAGGGACCTACACCGGAGCCTCATCGTTTGGTGGGCCGTCATCGTGTACTCTATAACAACTCAAACTAATTTTCTGCAAGGAGGAATCCTGAACAGATGCAACATAGTAAAACAATTTAAACCTGGTTAGCTGACCTGGTTTGAGCTATCTTAAAAGAAACTTTTGTAAACACACACGCAATTAGTGTTTTCATGCACTGTGTCAGAAATCAGTAGTGGGGGTCCTGGTGTATGGATACGTCGGCCTCCACTCCAACATTGGACTCCCTGATCTGAAAACCACACTCATTATGCTTAACACTATTGCTTCACATAAAGAAAATATCAGAGTCATAAGTTCTGCTATAGAACTGATGTCCTCTGATACCAATTTGTCACGACCCATCCCCCGGATCCCGTGTCGTAACTACCCCAAGACCACCTTACATAGGCAGGGGCTGGTGACTAGCACCAAAAGCGTAAATATCTATCACTGGGAAGGAATTTCCTTTATAAATAGTAAACACACACATAACCAGAGTACAAGAGAAATAAAACACTAAGTAAATAAATATAACAAGTGTGTTGAAAGTACAAAGGGGGCTAGAAATAAAATCCCAATAGTAATGTACAAGGAATAGACAAAACCGTAGGAAGGTGTCAATATTCTTCTGGATCGTCCTCCAGAGTTCCTACATGAATGGAAGGTACATATGGCCACCTCAGCTTTCCATGTCCATCTGTCACCTTCGGGTATCGTCTCATCGTGAAGTCCACCTCTAGGTGCCGTCTGGTTGTGAAGTCCACCTCCGGGTACTGTCCAGCTCTACAATCCTCAACCATGATCAGTGATGTCCGTCATCTGCATCCAACACAATGACGTGCGGGCACAACTCGTGCAGGGGTGAGTATAATGATACTCAGTAGGGACCCCGAGACCCTCAAGGTCTCACTAAAACAAACAAGGATAAACTACAAAGAAAGATCTCAACAGATAACCTTGAATTAGTTATATTCCCATACATATACCTTAGTTATCAAGTAACCCATATCAATCATGAGGAAAACACAATGGTCAATGACTCAGCTCAAACCAGGATTTACGTTAATGATATCGAAACCTAAACTGCTAAAGAGTTCCTCCTCTGTCGAGTACAGTGATCCTATCACAACTTCGAGGCGTTTGTCACTAACCTTAGACAGTTTAGGTACTCCTCCTATCGAGTACTGTGGGTCTACTGCCATATACCGGGTGCTCTGTCCGCTGAGGGTCTGCCACCACATATCGGGCTCTCTCCATAATAGCCTACAGAGGTACTCCTCAGGTCGAGTGCCACAGGTCTGCTGCCAACTACCAGGCGCTCCGTCCACCATAGGTCTGCTGCCAAATACCTGACACTATGTCCACTGGGCTAATCGAATCACTCCGAGTCGAATCGGTCAAGCTGTCGCCAGGTCTACCGCTACATGGTATCCGCACTCCGTACGCTCCTCTCCGAGAGGGTCCGCTCCATGAGCTATTGGTCGATACATGAAAGTGTCACATAATCTCATGTAGACATATCTCAAAGGTCCGCCTCACCATAGGGGTCATAATGTAACCAACGACACGTCAATTGGACGCCCGGTCCGTGAGTTATTAGCTTTTCTGTTCCAGGGGCCCGATTGGTTTTTAAGCTAAAACCAACACCATAATACTCTGATATTATTATAAACCCATGTATAGTATGCCAAAAGAATCGTCTCATCAAGTGCAATCCAACATAGTTGATGGCACGTCAATCGGACATCCGGTCCTCAAGTTATAAGTGTTTCCGCTCCGAGGGCCCATTTGGTTCAGGGTTCAAACCAAACTGGCCATACCCAAACTTCTTCAAAATCTTGAGTGTAATATACCGAAACGACCATCTAGATCCAAGTAACCCTACACAACTGACGATGCGTCGATCAGAGGTTTGTATCTCAAGATATGTTCATTTAACGGAAAACTGTATGAAAATAGGGGGTCTGGGCCCGGTCCGACCCGGTCCAACACCCCCTGGGTCGGCCCGTACAGGGAAGACCCGACCCAAATCTAGGTTCGGCCCGGTAGGGCATGGCCCAGCCCGACATGCATAGCCTATCCTGATGTTGGCGGCCCGGCCCGATTGTCGGTTGCGTCTTGGCCGATTGGCCGAGCGCGTTGCGAAGAGCAGGGGCGCGACCCTCGTTGATTGATACCGGCGGCGCCCGCTGGTGCCGCTCCGCCTACCTGATCTCGCGCGGCCACGTGTTCTGTCACCCCGCCGCCACAGCTATTGCCACGACGGGTTTCCTCCAGCTACGCGCCGCTGCCAGATGCCGTCGCCGCCGTGCCGGTGTGGCTTGTCGGCATCAGCTTCCGCGGACCACTGGATGCGCTTTGATGGTCCATTTCGCCCACCGCTTGTCCCTGCGAATCTCCCGGGATCCGCACTACACTGAAATGACTTCCAAATGTTTTTTCGGTCCTGTTTCACATCGCCCGTCATTCTGTGCACAAATGACCAACTAGCGGAAGGTAGTCGGGCCGTGTTTGTTTGGCCCGCGCCCTCCGCTTTAGGCATTATCAATTGGCAATAATCAAACACTCGATTTCAACTATGAAAGGTGTATAATTTATTTAAGAAAAAAATTATACAAAAATCATATAAATATACTCTCATGATCGTGAGATAAAATCACTTAAACAAGAAATAAAAAATATTCCCCTACCTCGATTAATGTCGGCGGTGATCGGCGTCGTGGAAGATGGCGACGTGGTAAGATGATTCGATGACGACGTTGGAGCGTGTTCGAGGAAGAAACGACGTCTCCTAGCTTGTTTCAGAGAAGAGGAAGAGAAGCACTTCGTTGATGGTGTTCCTCACAGGTGTCTCCTTCAACTTTGGCTTGGCCGAAGTCTGAGGAGATGATTCGATCTTCGATGGTTCTTTGTCGGAGGTTGGTGTTCTTTGTCGAAGAAGAACACTTCTTCCTAAATCCTCACAAGTGCTCTCCCACCAATATTTCCAACCCAATTAATAGAATGGACCTCCATTAATATAACATTCCATGCCTTTTCAAAATTCAAACTACTTAATTAATTAAATGAAGAGGTTGTTTTCATTAAATAATGTGTGTTGGAAATTATTAAAGAGAGAGATAGGGAGCGGGACAGTTTTCATAATAAATACAAGGGGGTATGAGGGGGTTAAAGAGGAGATGAAAGTTTGCGGCTTGTGTGGGTCCCACCTCTCATATATCCACACATGGGTAGTTAGGTTCCACCCATAACTCCCCCTTTTTGGATAAAACTGCCTTAGATATAAAAAAAATTGTACACTACCAATTTTATTTATTTTATTCTAGATTCTCAAATAAAAAATTATCAATCCACATAAAACACAACTATGGTAAAGGTCCTCTTAAGCAATTACTGGCACTGCGAGTTCATCGGTTCCCTCATATTTTAATTCCGAGCACTGGTTCAAAAGATATAAAAACCTACTCATTCGTTTATTGAACGTACCCGAGATAAACTTTGGAAATTGATTCTGGGCACACTGGGCCTCAGATTCAAGTACTGTCAGAAGCCAAAGACTCGTAAAATTCGAAATTAATTAAGAAAAAAAAATTACATGAAATTTTCAAGTCTTTACAGATATAATCAAGACTGAAATATTCTAGAAGTTTTAATTTAAAAGAATAATTTGTAAAAGGGGCCAGTAATTCAACCCTGTTTTTTGTTTACCAATACTGGGGTACTATAATTAGTATAATAGAAAATATAGGTTACGTTTGAAAATATCTAGGCTACCACTAGTTTTTACCTAAATAGATGAAGTGTAGATTTTGGATGTTTTAAGAATAATATCAGTTAAATATTTCTATCTCCATTTCTACTAAATCTAAAATGGATGTTTCATACACAACTTTAAAGAAAGGACAAAAGAAAGTGTTGAAGAAGGAAAGAGTAAATATAAACAAGCAAGAGGATCTACCACTTCTTAAAATTTAACAAAGTGATAAGTATACATCAATAAATCAATTTGTAATGATATTTTTTATTTTTCAAGTATAATATTTGGACAATATGGAGAGAATGGATCAACCAAATATACTAAATAATTTTAATCTTATGTTATATATTATTTAAATAAGGTTCTTACTGAAGTTGTAACATATATATTTAATTTTATTAGTGAAATATTATAGGATATATCATACCCATAGAAGCAGACAAATCACACTGTAAATGAATTGGCTAAATAAATTTCAAACGCAACATTCCGTCAAAATGTGTAAAATAAAAATTAGAAATAGTATCACATTGCAATGATAACATTTATTTTATTGATGAATAATTCAAAATAATAGATTGAGAGAACTGTGTGTTTTAGTCATCCATTTTATAATTATTTCATGTTTTAAATAAGATTCACAATGTCAATATTAATATCAAAGATGCATAGTTACATGTGAATGAAAAAACATTTAATGAAATGGATAGAATACTAAAATAAATTGTAAATATTCACAAGAAACACGTTTTGAGACAAAAAAGTGATTGGGAGATAGATATTAAAGTTTTTTAATAGCATAAATATACCCACAATTATAATTTCATATACCTTAGTAGAAAATTGAAATAGCCATAATAATTATAAGTTGGGCCTTCCTAATGAACTAAGTTGAGATGATCTACCACTCAAGTATCAAAGATGATTTTTACCACAATATTGACACAAAATAATAGTATAGAGATCATAATATCATGTGTATATTCTTTCTCTTAATTCTCATGGAAGAACGTACACCACTGCTCAAACAAAACTATTGGATATAAATTTGTTATGAAATATTATAAAAGAAAAAATTCAAATTCTTCGTAGATGTGGATGGAAATAAATTATGGAAATCCCATTAAAACATAATAGGTTGTTTCAATCAAGTGTGTTAAGAGTATATCCTCAATTGAAATAAAAAAATGGGGTTGAACATACAAACAATGTGGAGTATAATATGAAAAACCTATTCAGTTTGTTTCTAAAGACAATGAAATGAGATTGATTAGACATTGTTAATGTTTCAAGAGGATTCGGTGTAGGGATATTGAAATTTGGAATACTATATCTACTATTGAATATTGTATAAGTGTAAAAGTAAAGGGAATAAAGGATACATAAAGGATTAAACCTATTGTGAAATATTATTTTTCACTAAAAATAATAAATTTTCATTGTTGAACAAATATGACCCTCTGGGGAGTTTCTGTGACTACAACAATGTGTGTGTTCACTACTTGAAATAATGATGATATGTTTCATCACATCCAAAATATTATATGTAGGTCATGTATTGTCTCAACAATATTCTATATATATTATTTATTTTTATGCTCACAAATACCCTTGATTATTTTACTAAGGATATTATTTTAAGTGTTTTCAAGAAAATTATATTCTTTATTGTTCTTATTTTGTAATAATATTCACGTATTTATTCTTGAGAAATATTCTTCAAAGTGTTTAGAAAGCTCTTAAGCATATTTTGGAAGTACTGTTAAGGGTTTTTCATTTTCTTGAATCAATGTTCATTCCCTTCACTGAAGAACATAACATAAGGAACATACCCTACATCTGTATTAATTATTAGGGTAAAGGATTAGTACATATGGTTTATCAAAATTACATTGGAAGAAATGTATGGTTAAATAAAATTACATAGGAATGAAACCATAGATTTTTCAAAGAGAAAATGTATGGTTAAAACACTATGTAAGTATGGAACCTTACGTTTGAGAAGAAAATGTATGGTTCATCACCCATTGTCAACCTTTTTCTTGAAAAAATTGAACATATGTATAATCAATGTTATTCTCATAAATTTATGCTGAAAAGGATGAATATATGGATCATCAACCCTACGTTACATGGTTGAACCTTGCCTTTGGTGTTTTATCGTCTTGTGAAGGAAGCTTACGTTTTACTCTTCATCACCGGAGATTTGAATTTATGATTTTATCAAACTTTTTTGCAACAGCCATGGCCGAATACCCCAGATATTTAAGGCTAATTTTTAATTGATTCAAAACATGTTTTAATTGTTTTAAATGGTCATATTCAGAGGAGATTTTCTCTCATATTCTTTTGGGAAGTAATGAATACTCTGAGATATATTTTGAATTTTAATTCTCTCAATTTATCAGGTGTATTTTGTGGATCTGAAATATTTCTCTAACATATATCATTATATATATATATATATTAGATGTTTTTGGGATCACTCTCACTACAGTTGATAATATTTATTCTTCTAGTTTTCTTGGGAATATTAATTTACAATGCTATAGTGATCAAGCATCTCATATACAAGAACTACATTTTGGAGATATACATGTTCAATCATAGAATCATGATTCTATGTTTTTGTTTTTGTTCTTAAAATTGAAGACAGTTTGTGAAACTAGATACCTTTAGACATATTTTAATTATTACTCTTCTTATGAAGTCGAAGATCCATCTACTGTCAATTGTGTGCTGCTACAACTGTAGAGTTTAAACTATTCTATCAAATCAATCCCTTTTGATTATTTTGAGTATCAGATGTTCAGTTTCAGTAATGGTGGAGTTTCAAATTATCTTTTTATGCTATCCATATTTCGGTTCCCTATAAACTAAATAGAAGGCTCTGTTTTTATCCTTGTTTGTAAGGGTGACAACTGCCTACACTCAGTTGTGGATCGTTCATATGATAAGAGGACCTGACATGTGAAATTCACCAATCCCATAGAGAGGGTGTTTGGTGGAGTGGACTAGTGGATCATCATTCCCCAAACCACTATAAAATGATGTTCTCTGTTTTCTATTTTTTCTACTTCACAAACTCTCATAGAGAAACACTACCACCTCTATGTATTATTGATGTGAATTGACAGAATTGTGATATTTTTTTAAGGACACAATTCAACCACTCTTATGTCTTCGTCGTAGAATTTATGACTTAAAATTTTGTATTAAAGGTTGGGATCAATAAATTTTCATTGTTTCTAACAAACCGGAGTTAATGATTCAAATGAAGATCAATGGAGAATGTAAAAAAAGTAATGTCAATGGTTCATGCTCCATATTTAAATTGTTAGAACTACGGATGTTGGAAATTGCGTATTATAATATATTTGAAACATATTTTATTTAAAGTATAATCAAAGATCGTTACTCCTTATGATATCCGGGAAAACATGAATCCTAAACTACTACTATAGAGGCTGAGTATGACAGGAATTATAAAGCTATAAATGATACCATCTATGGTCTTGGACCAGAAGAATTCAAAAATCTCTCCCAATTTCCTACAACTTATGAAATGTGACAGATAATTGCAGTTTCTTATGAAGGTATGCACAATGTAAGATAGATGAGGTATGAACATTAAATTGAAATTTTAAACATTTAGAATGTCTGATGGACAAACTATTACATAAATGAATGGAAGGCTCATAAAAATTATAAGAAACATTAAAAACATAGGTGAACCTATCAAACAAGATGATCAAGCATTGAAAGTACTAAGAATACTACCAAATAATTGGAATGGAATTTGAGTTTCAATCTGCCAATCATCACCTATCAAGAATATGAAAATGATAGAATTGATTGGATCTATAATGATGTGTGAAGAAGAAATGAAATATGATGTTGAAGATCACAAATTCTTTGTAAAATAGGATAACATTTCTTTAAAGGTTACTTCTCAAAAGTAGAACAGAAAAATGAAATAAGAAGTCAGAGAAGAAAGAAATTCAGACTCATCTAATTCTGAAATCAAGCTGTCTCATTTAGACTGAATGTTTAGCTAGTATTATAGGATTAATATAGGATTCAGATAAAACTAAAAAAATGAGATAGTTTAAAGGTAATTTAGATGATATGAATGAAAAAATTTGGGTCATATAAGACAAGACTATACTCAATTAAAAAGTTAAAAGAGAAAGATAGAAAAGAAGTTTCAGAAAAATACTGATTAAGAAAACAATGTCAAAAGAGATGTAAGGGCTACTTGGAAAATTTATGAGGATTACAGTAGATATTTAATCTCTGATTCAGAGAAGGATGAATCAAATATTAAAGCTAATATGTGATTTATGGAAAAGAAAGATAAGTAACAACCCTACTATTTATTTTATTCTGTTTCTAGTTACTCAAATGATAAAATGGTTGTCTATTATACCATGCTAAAAGAAATATATGACTCCTAAATAAAGAAAAAAAAATATTTTAAGAATATTCACAATTAAATTTTAGGATAAATGGATAATTTATTAAAACAACATCCATATTTAGTTGAAAATTTTTACTCAACTACCACTAACTGTAATAATCATGAAATTAAGATTAATACAATATAGGATGAAGTTGAAACATACAAAAATGCTACTCATATTTTTATAAAAGGTGAAAAAATACTAAATGAAATTTTTGGTAAGAATGTATTTAAAAAGGAAAGATTTGGTATAGGTAGTAAGGGTGAAAAATAAAAACTATATAAGAATTATTTTGTTCGCAATAAATAATATGTTATTTGTCATTTTTTGTGGAACAGAAGGACATATAAAAAAATTTTTATTCAAGAAATCCTAAAATAAGTGGGATTAAAAGAGCCTTTATTTAAAAAAAATTATCTGATGTAAACAACATAAATCATGGAAAAATAAACTTATTTGGAATCTTAAATCTTTGTTAGCTAACATGGTTGGACCAAAAAATATATGGGTTCCCAAAAAAATTTGTTTAAATTGTATTTGAAGGTAACATGTCACAAAAAACGAAAATCTATATGGTATATAGATAGTGGTTGCTCTAGAAACATGATTGGAAATCTATAGAAAATCAATACATCGACACAGATTGAGGGAGGTCTAGTCTCCTTTGGTGATAGTGCAAAATAGAAGATAATTTCACTTATAATATTTATAGATCCAAATTCTATCTCAATAAATAAAATAATCCATGTACAAGGATTTAAGAACAACATGATAAATATATATCAACTCTGTGATGATGGATGCTATTTTTATTTTTCTAACAATTCTTGTTCTATATTTAACGATAATTTGTTTAAATTTAGAGCACCCAGAACAAATAATGTCTACACCTTGGACTTAATTTCATTGTGTAAAGAAAAAGAGAGTTGTTTAACTACTAAGATAAATGAATCATGGATTTGGAATAGAAGACTTGGTCCTTGAAATATCTTATTCTTTACATAAAAAATCTATGAAACAATTAGTTTTATATTTTCCAAGTCTAATGTTTGATAGTGATAGATTCTGCGATGCATGCCAGATTGGCAAGCAACACAAATCTTCCTTTAAATTTCTTAACAAAACTACTCCATCAAATCTCACTAAACTTATACACATGGATCAGTTTGGACCATCTAGAGTATAAAGTTTGGCTGAAATATTATATGTATATTTTTTAGATGATGATTATTCTAGATTTACATGGGTCTATTTTCTAAAACTGAAAAATGAAGCTTTTACTATTTTAGAAAATTGTTGCAATAGTGTCCAAAATAAAAAAGGTATTAAAATAATTTAATTAAAAAGTGATCATGTGTGTAACACCCCAAGCTTCCATGGTACATTTCTCTTTTAATAATGCAATAGCTTGCATTGTACGCAACTTCAAGTTCTAACACAACACAACCAATCAAACTAGCTGTTATGAATTGTAATACACAATTTTTAGAATTTTAAAAAAAAATTCTACCAAAATTGAATTCATTATTGGATTCGGATCATCTAAATTAGATTAGGGCGATGTTTTGGCATTTTTCTGAAAACATTTAATTTTTTATGAATAGTGAAAAATACAAAAATTTTAATTAAAAACAACTTTTTTAATCAAAATAATTTATAGTGATAAATAATAATATTGAGTGGATTTTAAGTATAATTATATTATATTTTTATCATTTAATCCAATTTTTCTCATTGGACGTAATTTCACATTTAAACAGGAAATAAGAAACTGTCAATATTTTGATAGTTATTATTTCTTAAAAACAGGCTTTTTGTTTTGACAACGAGAATTAATATTAAATTAATTTCTGACACTTCTGTGTTTTGAATTTAGAAAAATGGATTTCATATTTAGAATCAAGAGTTCAATTTTTTTAAATAGGTAAATTTTATTTTTTGACATTTCGAATAATTATTTCGGTAAATATTTTATTTACCTTGGTTAAAGGGTAAATCTTATAAATAAGGGTAAAAAAATTATATTATAATAATATTAAATTACCCTAACATGTGTCCTCACCATATTTTATGATAAATTTCCGACCATGGGTATCCTTAGGATGATTTTGGGACCCCATGGAGCCACTTGTAAGTGATAATGTCATTTTATATTAATTAAGTTAAAGTAAATACAAAAATGACATAAGCAAATATCATTTGGTAAATCAATTTTTACATAGGGTTATATATGTTATATCTTCGACTATAATTATTAATTAGGAATATAAAAATATTTCCTACATAATGGTATTTTATCTATAATTTTAAGACAATGAATAATAAAATTTATTTATGAAACAATGATGATGCAGTATTTTCTTTATTAATGAATGAATCAAATAAATGGTATTATAAATGTTACAAAAAATATAATTTGAAAGTTTTTATGCCACCCAAGAATTTTATAGGTTAATATAACATATTAGGACTGATTAAATTAATTTATTTCTAATTAATAAATTTTTTAAGACTTTAAAAAAAATTATTAAACAGTGTCAAAATTGACATAAATGAGTTTTTAAAACAAATATTATATAATTAATTGATATAATTTTCCAAAAAATCTAAACATCATCCAAATGAATTATATAATAATATTTATATAATTTATTAATCACTATTGGATATCTTGGAAGTTTATAATAAGTTTATTAACCATATAATATAAAAATACAATGAGACGTGGTAAATGTCAAACTATTTTACTAAGAGTTAAATGTAAATGATAAAGATAATATAGTGACTCAAAAATGTCTAAAAACAATTGGTTGAGTGGTTTTCAACCCATACCCACCTTATCCCCTAAATAATTTATTTTGGATCCATTAGAAACCGAAAATTATTTTATTATAAAATAATATTTCTATATTTTCCTAAGGTGCCCCTCACCCCTTTTATAAAAGGGGACTCACCCTTCCCTCAAATTCACACCATAAAAGCCTTTTGACTCAGCCAAACCATTCCCAAATTCCCTCTCAACTGTCTTTAATTCCTATTAGAGGCCTTCCTTTAGTCAGAAATCCAACCTAAGGAGCCCTATTGATCAAATCAAAAGGAAGAACCTGAAGTAGAGGTAAATAGTTTATCACCTCTTTCAGGTTCCTTTATTCTTCCACTTCCTCTTTCTTTGTTGTTTCCTTTATAAAATGATAACTCCAGTATCTTATATATAATTTTATTTAATTATAAATATGGTACAACTCTATTCTTTATCTTATCCATCCTTTGAATGACATGTCACCATACGTGCGTACGTATGGCTTACCATCTCCATGTTGTGGTGTAGTTGTTATTCAATACATTGTTATTTGGATGGATATAATAATGATTTATAAATGGTGTAAATAATAAATATAAAATGATAATTATTTTGTATATATGATATTCCATCCAATTATATATGATTTTAATATCAAAATAATTATATAGTCTCTCGTGCGTACGTACGAATTACCGTCTCCACGAACGTGATGAGATTTATTTCCCATCATATAAATTCAAGTCTAATTTTTATTAGATGATTAAAAATAAATTTTAAAGACTTAAATATCATTCTTAATATGAATAAGATAGATCATATCCACAACAAACATTACTTACATAACAATGTATTAAAGGAAAATGAATCAGTTAACACTCGAAACGACGATAATACTAAGATATTATTAAAAAAGAAATGTTAAAAGATCATATATGATATCATATTAATGTATATGATTCTTTTATAATTTAATTAACATTTTTTCACCATTATATATAAGGTTAAACTACCATCGACCATGGAAAATTACATGGTAATGGTTAATTTCACAATCTCTTTATTATTCATGGTTCTTTTTAGGTAAGTAACTACTAGGACATCGTTATCATCCACATCCATGTTTCTTAAAAATTTGTTCCAAAACATTATTACTATTTACTAGAAAATGGGTTAAATACATTTATACCCTTTTTTAAATTATTATAAAATGTTTTAAAATGAATCTTCCTCTCATTTTCCAAACAAGGTACCTTATGACCTTTTGAACAAAAATAAGGTAAGAAGGTTTTTTTAACGTATACCGCGGGTGTGGCTATTTTCCGCTATTATAACATCGTCAAAGCTTCCCTTACAAGATTATAAGAATATTTTTAAAATAAATGTTTTCTTAAATTATTTCAAAATATAACGGGATATTTCTCAAAAAAATGTGTTGATTTCATCTATGTTAATATCCAATGATGGATTTTAAGCTTATTTGATGTTGATTTATTATGATACAAAACATCCATATTGTATTGAAGGTTTTGTGATATTTTTGATTTTGGAAGTGTCATTTTCAAACCATTAATGGTTTATTAATAAAGTATTGACATTTCGTATGACAGTTTTAATATGAATGTTTATGTTATTTTTAAATCTTTTCATATGAGGAATGAATTGGAATTTGTAAGTGACGGGTGGGGACCGCTATATCTTCTTGATGCATCAGTGGGTCTCATGAGAAAAACTATTGTCTTGGCACAAGGCCTTGACAAAATCTTATTTTTAGTCTTTGCACAAGGGCTTGACTATGTGGTTATGAATGTCTGGCATTATGTATCCCATCTTAATGAAAGGGATATTGATATTACATGAGATTATTCGACTAGTAGAATATCCATGTGAATAAGTAAATGGAATTATTTGATTTTATCTTTTCCATAATATGTTGAAGTTAAATTTTAAAATGCTTTTGCTTTAGTCTTATACATTGTGTTAAATGTATATGATTATTTATGGAAGATTTTGATATATTGTTATCCTTACTGAGCATAGAAGCATACCCCTTTCTATGTTTTATTTTTCCTAGTATGAGAAGAATTATATGATGACTCACCTGCAAGGATTGTCTATGGGATCTCAGTTTTTTATATGGAAACAATGTTATTTTAGTTTTCCATTTTATGATGTAATGTAAACCTTATGAATTTATCTAGTACTTCTATGGCTACTAAACTAATTGGTTTCTCGAGACTTGATCATTTGTGATCATGCCAACGTTAGGTAATAATGCACCGACTCTGGGTAACTGGGGTCAGGGCATTATGGTTGGTATCAGAGGAAGTTTATTATAAACCTTTGAAACTATATTTAGATAAACTCTGATTAGAGAACATATCCCTATGATAGACTTTGGAGATTAGAATAGAAGAACATCCTATAATTTTGGTATTGTAGAGATTTTATGATTTTTCCAAGAAATGCATCCCTGTATGGATATGGGAGATAGAGGCGGCTCTGGCATAGATGTACCTAGGGTTAAATATTGAAAACACTGATTTGAGCTAGGCTCAAACGGGAATTGGTTCATGACAACGGGCCTTCCTGCGTTCTTGGTTATGACACTCCTGGGGGATATGCTTAGGATAATTCTAATTTTCATTAAAAACCATTATGAAGGGTTTATGAGGATATAATACCTCAAAGAAAACATTTTTATGATTATTAACTATATCCATAAAGTGTTCAATTTATGTTAAGTGTTTTACAAGTTTGGATTTATGTATTGCGATTCATAAACTAATCTAGTTTATTCTATTATTTAGAAATAGCTTCTAGTGGAAGGAATGTAAACTGTATCAATGCACACACTCTATGTAGGGATTTACCTCATACTCAAGAAAATTATAGTGGAGCTAGTGAAGCAACTGGTGCTAATCAGCTAATCACCATACCTGGACAACTCAATCAGGTTATGAATAATAACCTTACCTGTATGGAGCACCCTGATCTTTAGTGTGGAGGATCAATGTTAGATAGATTCATGAGGAAACAAAACCCAACATTCAATGTGGGTACAATTCCACTAGTATATGAGAAATGGATAAATTCCTTAGAGAAAAAATTCCATGCCTTGGGAAGTAGCGAAAGTGAAAAAGTTATCATGGCAGTTTACCACCTCACTAGAGATGTTGATCAATGGTGGTCATTGATTCAAAACACAAATGGAAGACGATAAAGTATAAAATATGGAATGGAGGTCGTTTAAAGAAATTTTCATAGAAAAATACTTTCCGCATGACCATCGAGCGGATATGGAATAAAAATTTCTGAGTCTGAGGAAAAATGACGATGAGAATGTCGCAATGTATGAAGCTAACTTTACAAGGTTAGCAAGGCATGCTACAGATTATATACGTAACCCAAGAAGTAAGATTTATCGTTTCTTTGATGGGTTACAAGCATTTTTCTGTCGAGCATTAGTCTCATAATCCTTCTCTTCATGAAAAGATATTGGATCATGTGGCATCAATATAGGAAAAGAATTCTCTAAGTATTACAACTTTAAAGAGAAGCAATAGAAGAAGAGATCTGTTGAACACTCTGAAAATGGAAATAATGGAAAGAAGGGAAAAGTTGAATATCCATCCAACAATACATGTGGGAAGAAACACCCTGGTACTTTCCTGAAGGGAATGGGAATCTGTTACTAGTGTGGTGAAAAAGCCCACCAAGCTCATGATTACAAGGGGAAGAAAGAGGATGCCAATATTGTATGATAAAATTGTAGAGAAAGGGGGAATTATGTGAATCAATGTCTTAATTGATAGGGGAAATTACCTTAGAAAAGGCCAAAGGATCAAGGCCAAACTTATTCTATAACTACTACTGAGGTGGAAGCTCTAAAAGACGTGGTGGAAGGTAATTTAATGGTTTTCTCATGTTTAGAAAATACTTTATTTGATTCTGGATCATCAAATTGTTTCATATCTTCCCAGTTTTCTAAGAAAATTAGATATTTCCAATTTGATTTAACAAGGTAGTTTCCAATTAAACCTCCTAAGGGAAGTATCATTGCAACAATGTTTTGTGAATCAGTCCCCATTAGGGTATATAAATGTTCTTTATCTGCTCATCTCATTGTCATACCCTTGATTAAATTTGATATAATCCTCGGTATGGATGTACTTTCAGACCATGATGTAAAAATTTATTGTAAGAAGAATGAGGTTAAATTTTTTGATGATGATAAGGAGTACCACATCCTTATAGCAGAAACATCACCACCAATTTCTTCTCTACATCAAACCCTAATAGCTCAACTAAATTCAATTATTGTGGATGAAGAGAATGAAATAATTAATGGTGAGGAAAGGAATGATCAAATATGTAATGTATCTACCTTTCAAGAGTATGTTGATGTATTTTCAGAGGATTTACCTGGACATCCTCTAGAACAAGAAGTTGAGTTTTCCATTGATTTACTTCCTGGTTCAAGGCCCATACCGAAGACCCCTTATAGAATGGCCACTGAGGAATTAGTGGAACTAAAGAAACAAATATAGGAATTGAGTAATAAGGGATTTATTAGCCCTAGTTTTTCTCCATGGGGATCCCCTATCATTTTTGTCAAGAAGAAAGATGGATCTATGAGGTTGTGCATTGACTACAGGGAGATCAATGCTATAACAATAAATAAAAATTATCCCCTACCTCGCATTGATGATTTATATGACCAACTTCATGGAGCTCAATAATTTTCAAAGATTGACCTTCGATCTGGATATCATCAGTTGTGTGTGAAGAAGGAAGACATTCCGAAAATAGCATTCTGAACCATTGAAGGGCATTACAAGTTTACAGTAATGCATTTTGGATTGACTAATGCAGCCTGTGTTTTCATGGATCTAATGAACATAGTTTTTATGGAATATCTTGGTGACTTTTTAGTGGTATTTATTGATGATATCTTGGTATACTCCAAAATATACTAAGATCATGAAAATAACTGGCGCATTATCTTAAAGACTCTTAGAAGAGATGAATTATATGAGAAGTTTAGCCAGTGTGAATTCTAGCTTCAAGAGATTTCATTTACTGGCCATATCATCTCTAAGGAAAGAATATTTGTTGATCCTTCTAAGACAAGAGCAATCCAAGAATGGCCAGCACCGACCAATAGAATTGAGGTAAACTGTTTTATTGGTTTAGCAGGTTATTATCGATGTTTCATCCATAATTTTTCCCAGTGGTATAACAAAGCTCAAACGAAAATGGGTTAATTTTTTTGGACAAAAGAGTATGAAGAATGTTTTTAAGAACTAAAGAAAATATTATTCAATGCTCTTATATTGACTCTACCATATGGGAATGATGATTTTCTTATTTATAGTGATGCATAAATGAATGTACTTGTTTGTGTCCTTATACAGAATGATAGGGTTATTTCCTACACATCACAGCAGCTAAAAATTTATAAGAAAAACTATCCTACTCATGATATTGAGTTAGAAATTGTAATATTTTCTTGGAAGATATTGAGACATTATATCTATGATGAAAAATGTGAGATATATACCAATCACAAGACATTGAAGTATATTTTCTAAGATAAAGAACTCAACATTAGGCAAAGGAGATGGCTTGAACTACTCAAGGATTATGATTGCACGATACACTACCACTCGGGGAAGGCAAATAAAGTGGAAGATGATTTGAGAAGAAAATATCAGGGATTTTTCAACAATGATGTGAGTTGAAAGGGATCCTATTTATATGGATCTAGTAAATATGGATATGGGAATAACCATGGAAGGTGAAACATCAATAATTTTTCAAATTCTTACCAAAACATCTTTACTAGAAAAAATGAAGAGTTCTCAAACTGATGAACGAAGAATTTCAAAACAAGATTAAAGCTGTGAATGATGGGAGATTGAGTGACTTTTTGTATGAAGATGGAATTCTGAAATTTGGGAAGAGACTTTGTCTTCCCGATATAACTCATCTAAAAAGGGAATTGTTGGATGATTCTCATAGTTCCAATTTCATTATACACCCTGGTAGCACTAAGATGAATAGATATTTGAAGGAACATTTTTTGTGGGACAACATGAAGAGATAGATTTCTGATTTTCTGTCAAAATGTATGGTTTGTAAATAGGTGGATGTTGGAAGGAAATATCCAGGAATATTAATGCAACCTCTTCCCATACTAGAGTGGAAATGAGATAATATTAGGATGGACTTTGTCATGGGACTACCAAAGACTCCTAGAAGAAATGATGAAATATGAGTCATTATTGACCATCTTACCAAGTCAGCACATTTTCATGCTATAAGAGAATATTTACCACTTGGACATCTAGTAAGACTATATATTAATGAAGTTGTGAGATGTCATGGATTACCCTTATCGATTGTTTTTTATCATGACCCACGTTTTACATCATGATTCTGAAAAAGTATTCAGAAATCCCTGGATACTGAACTTTGTTTGAGCACTTCCTACCACCCCCAAATTTACGGACAATCGGAACAGACTATTCAAACCTTAATATACATGTTGAGATCATGCCCACTTTACTGTCAAGGTATTTGGGATCAGTATTTATCTCTGGTAGAATTTTTCTATAACAAAACTTCCATTCAAGTATTCAGATGACACCATATGAAGCGTTATATGGAATGAGATGTTTCACACCAACTTGGTGGGATGATGTTAGTGAAAGAAAACTTGTAGGCCCAGAAATTCTGGAGGAAATTATAGAAAAGATTAAGGTAATCCAAATCCACATCAAGGAAGCTCAAAGTAGATAGAAGATCTATGCTGATAACCGAAGGAAGGATTTGGAATTTCAGGTAGGATATCATGTTTTCTTGAAGGTATCCCTATGGAAGGGTGTTATAAGTTTCAGTAAGAAGGGTAAATTGAGTCCCATGTATATCAGACCTATTGAAATTCTATAACAAATTGGGGTTGTAGCTTACCATTTGGCAATGCCGCCAAGTCTCTCCAAAGTTCATGATGTATTCCACGTATCACTATTGAGAAAATACATGCCAGGCCAAACACATATACAGACCTATGAGGAATTAGAACTGGAACCTAACTTGTTTTATTGTGAAGAGCCTGTCAAGATTCTTGATACAAGAGAACAAGTGCTGACAAAATAGATGACTTTTATAGTAAAAGTTCTATGGAGAAACCATAAGATGGAAGAGGCAATGTTGGAACCCGAGAAACTTATGATGAAGAACCACCCAAGTCTTTTTATGCAGTAATATTCTAGAAATTTCAAGGATGAAATTATTTTAAGGAGGGCAGAATGTAACACCCCAATCTTCCATGGTACATTTCCCTTTAAATAATTCAATAGCTTGCACTATACACAACTTCGAGTTTAACACACCACAACCAATCAAACTAGTAGTTTTGAATAGTAATACCCACATTTTGAAATTTTATAAATTTTATCTTTCAAAATGGACTTCATTTTTGGATTCAGAGTATCGAAATAAACTTAGGGTAAATTTTTGTTATTTTTTGAAAATATTCTATTTTTGATCAATAGTGAAAAATACAAAATTTTAATTAAAAACAACGTTTTTAATAAAAAAATTTATAGTGATAAATTATAATATTGAGTGGGTTTTAAGTATAATTAGATTATATTTTTACCATTTAATCCAATGTTGGTCATTGGACATAATTTCACATTTAAATTGGACATAAGCAAGTGTCAATCTTTTGATAGTTATTATTTCATAAAAAACACTTTTTGTTTTGACAACATGAATTAATTTTAAATTAATTTCTGCTACTTCTATGTTTTCAATTTAGAAAAATGGATTCAATATTTATAATCAAGTGGTCCCAATTTTAAAAATAGGTAAATTTTATTTTTAGACATTTTGAATAATTATTTCGGTAAATACTTTATTTACCATGGTTAAAGGGTAAATAAGGTAAATAAGGGTAAAAAATAATATTATAATAATATAAAATTACCCTAAAACGTGTTCTAAACCTATTGGATGATACATGTCCGACCACAAGCATCCTTTGGTTGATTTTGGAACCCCATGGGGCCACTTGTAAATGATAATGACAATTTATATTATTTATGTTAAAGTAAATACAAAAATGACAAAAGCATATATCTTTTAGTAAAAATTTTTTTACATAGGGTTATATATGTTATATCTTCGACTATAAATCTTTATTAGAAATCTAAAAATATTTTATACATAATGGTTTTTTTTATAATTTGTAAAATTGAATAATTAAATTTATTTAGGACACAATGATGATGGATTATTTTTCTTATTAACAAAAGAATCAGATAAATGGTATTATAAATATTACAATAAATATAATTTGAAATTTTTTATTCCATACAATAATTTTTTAGGTTAATATGAGATTTAAGGATTGATTAAATGAATTTATTTTGAATTAATAAAGTTTTTATGACTTTAAAAAAAATTATTAAATAGTGTCAAAACTGACACAAAGAAGTTTTTAAAACAAACATTATATTATTAATTGATATAATATTCCTGAATATATATGGTTCAGCCAAATGACTTATATAATGATAGGTATATCATTAATCAACCACTTGGAGTTCTATTTAAATTTTATAGTAAGTTCATTGACCATATAATATAAAAATACAAAGAGACATGGTAAATGTCAATCTATTTAACTAAGAGTAAAATCTAAAAGATAAAGTCAATATAGACACTCAAACCTTTGTAAAACATATTCATTGAGTGTTTTTCTAATCATCTAAACCATATCCTTTAAGTAATTTATTTCAGAGCCATTAAAAACTGGAAAATATTTTATTATAAAATAATATTTCTAGCTTTTCCTAAGGTGCCCCTCACCAATTTTATAAAAGAGAACTCCCCCTTCTCTCAAATTCACACCCTCAAAGCCTTTTGGCTCAGCCAAAACCTTCCCAAATACCCTCTCAATAGTCCTCACTTAATCCTAGTGTCCTTCATTTAGTCAAAAATCCAAACTAAGGAGCCCTATTGATCAAAGCAAAAGGAAGAACCCGATGAAGAGGAAAATATTTTATCACCGCTTTCAAGTTCATTTCTTCTTCCACTTCCTCTTTCTTTGTTTTTTTATTCTAAAATAATAACTCCAGTATATTATATATATTGTTATGTTATTATAAATATGGTACAACCATATTCATTATTTTATCCATCCTTTGAATGACATGTCACCATACGTGTGTATCTACGGCTTACCGTCTCCACGTCATGGTGTAGTTGTTATTCAATACATTATTATTTGGATGGGTATAATAATGAATTATAATTGGTGTAAATAATAAAATTAACATGAAAATTATTCTTTAAATATGATATACCATCCAATTTTATACGATTTTAATTTCAAAAAAATGATATTGTCGCTCGTGCGTACGTATGGATTACCGTCTCCAGGAACCTGATGAAATTCATTCTCTATCGTATCAATTCAAGACTAATTTTCATTATATGATTAAAAATAATGTTTAAATACTTAATATCATTTTCAATATGAATAAGATACATCATATCCATAGCAAACATTACTTACGTAACAAAGTATATAAAAGAAAACGAATCAGTTATCAACCGAAACGACGATAATACTAAGATATTATTAACAAACAAATGTAAAAAGATCATATGTGATATCATATTAATGTATATGATACTTGAATAATTTAATAACAATTATTTTACCATTATAAAGGAGGTAAAACTACCCTCGACCAAGGAAAATTTCAAGGTAAGGGTAAATTTAACAATCTCTTTATTATCCGAGGTTGTTTTTACGTAAAAATATACTTAGACCTCTTTATCATCCACGTCTATGTTTTATAAAAATCTATTCCAATTTTTTTTACCATTTACTATAATATGGATTAAATCCATTTATACCCTTGTTTTACTTTTAATAAAATGGTTTGAAAGGAATCTTTCTGTCATTTCCCAAACAAGGTACCTTATGACCTTTTCGGCAAAATTAAGGTAAGAATGTTTTTTAACTTATATGGTGGGTGGAGCTATTTTCCGCCTTTATAATATTGTATAATTTTACCTTACAAGAATGTAAAAATATTTTCAAAATAAATGTTTTCTCAAATTAATTCAAAATAGAAATATATATTTTTCTAAAAAATGTTGTGATTTTATCTATGTCAACATCCTATGATAGATTTTAATCGTATTTGAATTTGATTTATTATGATACAAAACATTTATTTTGTATTTAAGGTTTTTTGATATGTTTGAATGTGGATGTGTTATTTTCATACCATTCAGGATTTATGGATCATGTATTGACATTTCTTATGCCAGTTTTAATACGAATGTTTATGTTATGTTTAATCCTTTTCAAATGAGGAATGCATTGGAATTAGTAAGTGACGGGTGGTGCCCGCTATAGCTCCTCGATGGATCAGTAGGTATCATTGGACAAACTATTGTCTTGGAACATGGCCTTGAAAAAATATTATTTGTAGTCTTAGCATAAGGGCTTCACTATGTGGTTATGAAAGTCTGGCATTATGTATTCCATCATTATGAAAGTGGCTATTGATATTGCGTGTTATTATTCGACTAGTAGAATATACATGTGAATAAGTAAATGACATTATTTTATTTTATATTTTCCATATTATGCTGATGTTCAAGTTTAAAAGTCTTTTGTTTTAGTCTTATACATTTCCTTAAATGTTTATGCTTATTTATGAAAGTTTCCTCTATATTATCATCCTTAATGAGCATCTGAACTCACCCATTTCTATGTTTTATTTTTCCCTAGATGCAAAGAAGTATATTATGATTGACCTACAGGAATAATATATGGGATCTCAGTGTTTTCTATGGAAACAATGTTATTGTAGTTTTACATTTTATGTTGTAATGTAAAACTTATGCATGTTTCTAGTACTTACATGTATACTAAACAAATTAGTCTTTCGAGAATTGATCTTTTGTGATCATGCCAATGTTATGTAATAATTCATCAACTATCGGTAACTGGGGTTGGGGAATTACAATGTTAAAGAGTTTGAGAATCAAGAATTAAATTCTTTTTTCTTAAACATGGGTATTAAACACTCATTCTTTGCACCAAGAACACTCAATAAAATATAATTGTTAAAAGAAGAAATAGAACTATTCATGAAATGTATAGAACTATACTAAATAAATATAGTCTCCCTACCTATATATGGGAAGAAGCTGCAAGCACAACCTGTTATATAATAAATAGAGTTTTAATTTGGCCTATTTTCAAAAAGAAACCTTATGAACATTGAATCAATAGCAAGCCTAAGGTAATGTACATTAATGGTTTTGGATGCAAGGTGTATATCCTGAACACCAAGGATTATCATGGTATGTTCGATCCAAAAGATGATGAAGGAATATTCATAGGATATTCGTAAACGTATAAAGCATATATAGTATTTAATAAAAAGTCAAGGATTGTTGAAGAATCATTCTGTGTGATGTTTGATGAAACCAAAACTTTTAGTAAATAGAAATATCAAACTGATGAATCTGATTACTTTTCTGATGACATGAGACCTGAAAACCTATAAAAGGATTTTGGAAATAAAATTCAGTCCAGTTTAGAAGAACATGACACTAATAAACCTAAATTTTTCTTCCTAGATAGTCTAGAACCCTATAGAATCACCCTTTAGAAACTATTATAGTATACCTAAACATAGGAGTAAAGACCAAACGATGTACATGAAACCTCATTGAATTCTCTAATTTTCTACCATAATTAGAACCTAAATATTTTGAAGAATCCTTGAACATGAGAATTTGATTTTATAAATGCAAGAAGAATTAAACCATTTTAAGAGAAATAATGTTTTGTAATTAGATGAAAGACCATCAAAATATCCATTTATAAGAACAAAATGGGTCTTTAGAAATAAACAATATGATCAAGGGACTATAACTAGAAATAATGATATATTTGTAGCTAAAGGATATAATCAAGAAGAAGTTATAGATTTTGATGAATACCTTTCCCTCATAGCTAGATTAGAAGATATTATAATCCTTTTATCTTAGGCATCTCATATGAATTTTAAATAGTATCAGATGAATGTCAAATATTTTTTTAAATGGTTAGTTAATTTAGGAAGTGTATGTTGAGAAACCTCTTGGTTTTAAAAATTCTCAAAAACAAGATTTCGTTTTTAAACTTACTAAAACTATCTATAGACTTAAGAAAGCACCCAGAGCTTAGTATGAAATATTTAGTTCTTTTCACTTGAAAAATGGTTTTATAATTGGTTTGGCATATCAAATACTTTTTAAGAAAACAATTTTCTCTAATTTATTATTAGTTCAAATATAAGTTGATGATGTTATTTTTGGATCAAAAAATTAAAAACATTGTAATTAGTTTTTAGAACTCATTCAAAAAGAATTTGAGATGAGCATGACGGGTGAATAAAATTTTTTATGACTTGAAATTTATTAAAAATATTATGGAAATGTTTTAAACTAGAGAAAATATATTACTAATTCATTGAAAAATTTTGGTCTTGAGAATAGTAGGATATATTCAACTCCCATGTGTACTAATATTATACTTAATTTGGATGAAGCTGTAAAACCAGTGGACACCATGTTGTATAAAGGTATTTTTGGTAGTTTACTATATATTACTAATTTCAGACCTGACATTATATTTTTGGTATTTCTATGTGACCTATTTCAAACAAATCATAAGTAATCACATATTATTTCTATCAAAACAAATATTAGATATCTAAAAGTAATTGATTTTCAATTTCTTATTTATCCAAAAACATTGATTTTAATTTAATATCATATTCAGATGCAGATATTAGAGGTTGTAGATTATATTTAAAAATAAATTCATGAACCTATCACTTCTTATGAAAATCATTAGTGTCATGGTAATGTATGAAGAAACACTCTCTTGCACTGTCAACATATGAGGAATAATATTTGCAGGCAGGCAGTTGTTCTGAGAAAGTGTTATGGATGAAAAATACATTGATAAAATTTGAACTAAATTTTAATACTACGCATATATTATGTGATAATACAAGTGCTATAAATATTTCAAAAAAACCAATAAGTCAATCCATAACTAAGAATATTGATATTAGACATCATTTTCTAAGAGATCAAGTTCTTAAAAATGATAAAACATTAGAATTTGTTAAAAATGAATATCAATTAGCTTATATTTTCACTAAAACACTTCCCACTTTATCTTTTGATCTTATTAAGGGGGAGATAGGTTTATTTAATTAATATATAAGGTATTTAATTTTATTTAATTTTATTTTATCTTATGTTTATTACTATAACTCTAATTTTTTTATTTCTTATTTTTATCTTACTATATATTAGTTATTTTATTTAATCTTTAATTTGTTTACACTGTATAAATATTAATATTTTTTTGTCAAAATTACTCTCTAACACAAGAAATGGGGATTTGTGTCACCTGTCAAAAACCCTTCATCTACCATACACTTCATTTACCAAAACCATTTTTTTAACATAAAACCATTATTTTTCCTTCCAAACACTAGAAGTTGAAAAACTCAGACATTCAGCTTTTTTAGAAATCAAAAAAAAACAAGTGAGTTGATGAAGAAGACATAGTTTATCCGAAGTGATAGCATGTTATAGGTAGAAAAATAATTCAAGGAAATGTTGTTGATTTTTATTAGTTATATCAGGAAAATATTATTTTGAAATAAGAGCTAGCATTTCAAGGGCTAAAGACTACTTTCAATGACATAAATTCCAAATTTCTTTACATTGTAGAACTGAAATATTTTTATAAGAGTGTACAATTTATTTTTTTTGATTCTAAGGATTTGATATTTCCAAGTATTTAGGATCACAATTTTTCAATTTATTCAACTATAATTTTGAAAATCTTAGACTTACCACATGAAGGAGTTTTTCACTTCGATCATCGATTGATTGGAGACAAGAATAACTCTACCAAAGAAATTATGTCTTTTTTTACCTCAATGAAGATTAGGAAAATATTTTTTTAAGGATCTCATGGCATATCATAAAATCTTGGTTATGACCATTTAGACTGGTATTTCTCCAAGGATGGAAGAGAGAGAGAAAATTTTTTACCTTGATATGTGCATCATGTTTTTATTTTTGAATGACATAATGAAAAATTTTCCACGGTATATGTTTTTATATATGCATTACTACAGTTAACTTGATGCAAGGATGAATTTCTATCCTTGTTGATAGATAATCACTAGAATTATATTCAAGAATAATAAGATTTGATTTGTAGATTTGAGGCTGAAGTGTCATCATAGTAATATTTTAAATGCTGAAACTCTACGAAAATTAGAATTTTTTTGTAGTACAGTGAAATGAATGATATTAACACTTGGAACTAAAGAAGAATAGATCTCAAGAGCATTTTCTCTAGGGTATAAAGGGACTATTCGAAAGGAGGGTGTTGTTGAATCATGAAGTAATTCAGTTTCTCAACCATCTAATAGAAGGCTTATATATAATACTGAAGGAGACGAAGTTGAGGAAAAAAAATTTAGGATGGACATGTTTTGAAACCTAGGAATATAGATGTTCAATAGGGTGAAGAGCAGGTGTTGTATTTTGGAGAAGTAACCTACTCAGTTCATTTATATGAACTGATTCTTGAAGAAGAAATACCAGAGGATAGTCGAGCTAGAGAACATGAAATCACACATCAAATTAAGTGAACATGTATAAAAAACATTAAAGGAGAGGGCATTTTGGAAAAAAATATTCAAATTGAGATTCTTCAAGAGGAAATTGATCAAGAAGTTAGAAATGATGAGAAATAATCTACTCATGAAATTAAAACAATGGTTATCAATAAAACGGTAGAGCAGTCAGAACATATTTTTCGAGATGAAATAGAAGTACTTGAAAATAAATCATTTTCAAGTGAAAAAGAAACATAAATGTTAGTGGAAATTCCTTTAACAAATGTTGTTTTGGATCAAACACTAAATAAAGATTAAAGGGCATCTTATTCATTGTCACATCAAGTAGAATAAATTATTAATAATTTTGACAAGTCTCAGGAAAAGAATTCCACTCTTCAGCAGGTGCATGAAAATATAAAGGAAACAGTCTAGGAATATAATTAAAATACTGTTTATAGAATGGATTTTGATGCCTTCAAGAGAGATATTTTAAATTAGATTGGGGGGATTTGATATGAATATATTTTCAAGATGGACTTTGGATATTTGATGTGGTACTTGGGAAGTCGGTTTGGATCAACAAAAAGTAGTGTTGGTCAGACCAGTACATGTACATCTACTCCTGCTACCATCCCAGATTTGATTATAATATTTAAGATCATTACATCTATTATGGAATAAATGAATGCTCATCTAGAGGACTTGCAATGCAATAGTGATCATCTTTCAGTTCTTTTGGAGAATCAAAAATTTCATGTAGATCAGTTGACTCAAGGATAACCTAGTATCAGATTCCTACTGAATTAGTTTATAGAGAATTAGGAATAGTTTATGAAGTAAGAAGAAAGTTTGGATGATTTTCTGAAATACAATATTATTGAGAATCTGTAAGTTTGTCATCATTCTAGGCTTCTGGTTATTCAATTGGGTGATAGTTTGATGAAGACATTGTTGTTGCAGATGGAGAAATTGAAGGATATATTAAAAGCTGCATAAAATCCTTAGAAACTTAACTGATCCAACTCCTAACCAATTAATTTATACCCAAACCATCTTGATTGATCAACCTTTTTTCTAGGTCAAAACTCTTCTTCTAAATTTTCAACTTTTTATCCATAAAATCTCATTATTTTTTTATTTTTTTGTACATTAATATTATATTCATTTATATTTTTATCTAGTAGTTCAACATCTAGTCTTCATTATCTTTGTCGATTTATTATAACATTCTCTTACTAATATATCCAACATTAAATGTATTTTAATCAATTTATATACATTCTTTTTGATATCACAAAAGGGTGATAAACTTCGATAAACACAACATTTTGTCTAAATCTATAAATATTGGAAAATAAATTTGAATAAACACAAACATTTTTTTATCAAAATACATCTATCAAATAAATTTTTTTAATCATTAAAAATTTATAAATTATGTTGCTACATGTATTGTTCTAATTTATGGATTTTCTAATCAGGAAAAGGAAGAGATTGTTTGGCATATATTATCTCAAAAATACTCTATAAATATTAATGATATTGATGCAAACAAATACCCTTGTTTATCTTAATAATGATCTTACTTTATGTGTATTTTTGAAAATTTATATTATTTATCATTCTTATTTTGGAATAATATTCAAGTATATATTCTTGAGAAATATTTGTTAAAGTGTTTGGAATTATATTAAGCATATTCTAGAAACACTATTCATGATTTTTCATTTCCTAGAATCATTGTTTATTCCCTAAACTGGTGAACATAACGTAAGGAACATACCCTACATTTGTATTAATGATTATGGAAAAGGATTAACACATATGGTTTATCAACCTTACGTTGGAAGAAACATCTAGTTAGTAAACAATACATTTGAATGAAACCTTATTCTTTAAAGAGTGGTTAAATAACTGTATATAAGTGTGGAACCTTATGTTAGAGAAGAAAATGTACGGTTTATCAACCTTAAGTTTTTAATCAACCTTACGTTTAGGAAAACTAAATGTATGTATAATCAATGTTACGCTGAGAATTTAATAATAAGATGGATGAATTTATGAATCACCAACCTTACGTTATAGGGTTGAACCCTACGTTTGGTATTTTGGAATTTTGTGAGGGAACTGTATGTTTGACATTTCATCACTGGAGATTGGAATTTATGATTTTATTGGAGTTTTCTGCCACAGTCTATGCAAAATTTTTGGGAGATTCCAAGCTCATTTTAATTGTTTTAATGGGATGTATTCAATGAATATTTTATCTCCTATTCTTTAGGGAAGTTACGACTAATCTAATTTGTATTTTTGAATTTGAATTTTCTTGATTTATCAGGATTCTTTTGTGGATCTGAAATCATAATGTGAGATATATCTTAATATATGTCTTTCTACATCGGATGTTTTTTGGATCTCTCTCAGTTATGTTGACAATATTTATTCATCGATTTTTCTTGGGAAAATAAATTTATAGTGTTACAACGATTGAGCATCACCGAAACAAGGGCTATATTTTAGAGATATATACATTCAATCCTGGAAGCACGATTCTTTGTTTTGGATGCTGTTCTTAGAGTCAAATATCTTTTGTGCAATCAGATCTCTTCAAACATATTTCAACGATTATTATTCTTCTGAAGTCAATGATCTATCTTCTATCAGTTGTGTGCTACAACAACTATGAATTTTAAACTATTTTATCAAATAAATATCGTTTGATTATTTTGAGTATCATGTGGTCATTTTTAGTCATGGTGGAGTGTCAGCTTCTCATGCTAAGCTATGGATATTTCAGTTCCCTATAAAAGAACATGAAGGCTCTTTTTTAGTCATATTTATAAGGATAAAAACTGACAAAACTCAGTTGTGGACCAGTCTTTTGAGAAGAGAACCTAACTAGTGAAATTAACCAAGCCTTAAAGATGGTGATTAGTGGAGTGGAGTAGGGGATCTTAGTGCCCTGAACCACTATAAATTATTGTGCTCTATTTTGTATTTTTTCTGCTGCAAATACCCTCATACAGAAACACCACCATGTTTATCTATTTTTGTTGTGAATCTAAAGAAGTCTGATATTTGTTTAAGGACACAATTAACCCCCCTTGTGTCTTCATCGTAGACTTTCTGACCAACATTATTCTTACATGAAGTTGAGACCACAAAAATAGATGAAACTAGGAAAAGATAGTGACTTTGACTTGGGGAAAAATCAAAAAAAGACATGAATATTTTTCTCATAATTATTTTTAAAATAAAATTTAGAATGAGGTAAAAGATAAATGAATTAAATTATATTATTATGATAAGAAATACCTCATTATATACTATTTTAAAATTTCAATGAATCAAAAATCTAAAGAGATAAATCCTAAAACCAAGAGATGAATCCATCTAAGTGAGAGATAGTTAGAATGGATTAGGGGTTGGAACTTCTGATGAGGAATATGAGTGTTCTATACATAGTGTAACATTGATGTTGATGAATGTTTTTGTTGGAGTTGAAAGAAGTTAGGGATTATAGAAACCAAATTTGTGACATGAATTCTTAGTCAAGTGGAGCTAAAATATTTCTATAGGAAAACACTAGTGGATTCAAGTTATCTAACTGTTTCTGTAAAGAATAAATCCATACAGAAAAATAATAGAATAGAATGTGGTTAATTATTATTCAATAATATGGCCTAATGAATTCTAAAAGGATAAAAAATGATAAAATTGAAAATAATGAGAGAAATATAGTATCTCAAGTAATGAAACCATTTTTAATTATAATTATATTTGACAAGTAAGTAGAGTTTATATTTTAAAATGGAGAATATATATATAAATAAAAATTAATATTTAAATAATCTTGACACTTTTAATCATCTACAAATGAAGTTTATAGGTTGATAAAGAGGAATCAAACCTAGTGATACAACTAAAGAGCTAATAAAATTCCTCCATATTCCCATACGTGACTATTTATGATACATTGAATAGGGAATTGAATGTGATGTATGAGAAGAAAGAAGTGATAAAAGATGTGATATTTTTATAGTTATGAAAGAAAACCACCATGAAAATATCAATTAGAAATATTATTTCAATTGATATCAGACATAGACTAGTATCATAATTTCCCAGAGCATGTTTACGGAAAAATATTTCCTCGTTGAATAAGTATAGAGGTAATCCTTTGAGTGGGAGATATCATAGTAGTTAAATTTTACAAAATTTTTATAAATTCAACTAAATATAGAATCTAGATAGTCCCTACAAGAAAATTAATAATGAGCCATGGATTTCACTCTCCTAACATCAGTTTATTCTATGTTGAATATATAATCAAGATGGAGTGACTACTTGCTAAAAGAGAGAGAAAAACCCTTTAACTTGATTGTTTGGTTGTATTTTGTAAATTTGTGTTTTATTTGGTATCATTTATTGAAAAAAATATTGATAAAACCCCAAATAATTGAATTTAGAGTTGGTGAAATATTGAGAAATTAATATAGTAATATTTGATTCTTTCGAAAAATAATACCTTTTCCTTTAACCCCAAGTAATCCCATGTATTATTAGATATTAATTACTTAATTCTCATTTATAATAAGTCTATCGTGTCTTCCTTCTCTATAGAAAGTATAAGATGAAATGTGAGAAGATGTTTGAGAAAGGGGAATCAAATAATATCCTTCACATGTTCCCTTATAATAATTAAAAGCTATGTTTTTTCCAAGTTTAGTTTATTTCCAAGAGGGGCGAATAATATAACATTGTGTTTTTTAAGGATGGTAATGATAGAAAATCCACAAAAGGGAGTTTGAGTACCCCATGTGGATTGATGAAGATTTTTTTTGTATTTTTTTAATGTTTTGTTGGTTGGTTTTCCATGTCCTTATGATGGAAAAGAAGATGGGTAATGGGATTTTTATTTACCCATTGAAGAACTAGTGGTTTCACATGTCCATAGGTAATGGATGATTCTGTTTCTAAATGCATGACCCCTCATTTTATGTGATGATCTTTAAGGATATCAAGGAAAAAAAATTTACACAACAGTGTGAAGCTGTTTTTTAGTCATTAACGAGGTCCTGGGATGAGTGAAAGTAATTCTAAACTTTATTTTGAAATAAGTTTGTAATTTTGTGGTATAATTATAAATTTCAATAAGACATGGACATATATGTATGAATAAACATAGTGATAAAGGACTTGTGTAGGGATGATCTTGTGTTCTGTAAAATCAACTAATCCTTTTTGAGTTGTGTGTAAAGAGGTCTATGCATTTTATAAACGTCAAAATGACGTTTGTAATCATAAAATCCTCTACATAAGAATTAAACACTAAATTTATCAGGGATTAGATGCTTTGTATGTATCATTAAGACTCTATGTATACATGATTTAGTGTCTATGAAAACATCACCTAGGATTCATAAGCATGAACTTGTATCTTTGTAAACATAAAAACTTCGAATTAACTAAAGTATTAAAATTCATTACAAAACATACTACTTTTTTTCCAAATAATATATCTTTATGTGTTCTATATATGACCTTCATGTTGCACTATAAAATTTATAAAATAACCAACGTATAATATCATAAGAAAATAACAATACTTTAATATTGTCAGTGTTAATTCAATAACATTTCATAAGACTCCAAAGTCTTATGAAATTCACTATAGCAAAATTATGACATATGACTATGGGTGTATGAGTTATTTGATAAGGTCATATGACTTTTTGACTTCATATGAATTTTAATTCGTATGATATAACATCTACTATAATATATGATTTTGAAACATAGTGGAATTCTGTGAAGACTATATCATGGAAATTGAGTTTCTAGACTCAGTTCTTAAAGAGGAAACTAATTATGTTAATTTTAAAACAATTTTTCATGGGTAGTAACATACAGTTAAATTATAATTGAATCCATAAACTAAAAATGAGATAATATTCATGATGTGAAGTAGAAGACCAAATAATAGTCGAGTTAGGAAATCAATCAAAATTTCAAAATTATATAATAGTGAAAATAAGATATAAATGATGATGTTGACATTGAACATACTTGATATAAAAATCAAAAAACAAAATGTGATCCAAGATGGTTATAGTAAGACTGAATGAGATAAAAAAATATAAGATCAATGTTCTATCTATTCATGAGTTTCAGATGAGAATATTTTACATTCATAATTGTGATCAAGAAATGAGAAGTAAAAATGAATATACTTGAGTTAATCCTCTTTGGTTTAAAAATAAAAAAATATGGAGTTATACATGATGATAATCAGTGGATCAATCTATGGCGTTCTTTGTTGATCAAGATACAATTTAAGACTCACACTAGAAAATCAAATACACACCAAATATTAATATGATACCTCTGTTGTAAATCGATAAATGCTATATATTTATAATAAAAAAACGATAAATGTTTTTTGGGATTTATTAAGATGATGGTATAGTGTAGAAGATAGATAAACTACATGGAAGTATTGATAAGATATTTGCTTTACCGTGAGAAGATAAAATGGGAAGAATTAAAATGAAAGGCCATTCTAACTATTGTAAAAGATATATTTAATTGACGAAAAAGGTATAACCAAATTGTAGGGATATAACCATGTGGAATATGCATGATAATGGAGAGATATATTATTATAGACACCCATTTACAATAAATTGAGAAATGAGGAGTGTCACCATATTGATTTTAGAGGATATTTAATTTTAAAATAATATAAGAAATGAATTTTTGGTGACCAACATATAAAAAAAATGATTAATGAGAGAGATAAAAGCACTAAAATTACAAGTAGTGAATATATAGAACTCTGAGATAAGATAAAGAATAGATATATCTCAAAGGTGAATAATAAGGATCTAGTACAATGATAAAGAGATGATAATTCAGGTATCTATGCTAAAGAAAGAATATGAAATTTTGTTAACCATTATAGAAGAATCATGACAAGAATAAGTTGAGAAAAAAATGACTTGTTGTGTATGTTTCTGTTCACTGGTGTTGAGTTTTTACATTCTGAGGAATTACTGAATTTTAGAGGATTATATTAGATTAATGATATGAAAATCGAATAAAACACTTTTTTATAGATATAGAGTTGAGCATAAAAAGAGACTAAGAAACATCTAGGCTTTCTTAATGAATAAGTGGTAGTCTAATATTTTGTGTTCAGATAAAGTAGATCTGTTCTTTGGATGTAGTGATATCCTTGATATGATCAGAGAACTACATCGAAAGGGATGGAATGAAACTCTTTTGTAAACACGGTGGGAATCCAAGGATCTAGCGTGACTCTTGATATGAAATGATAATACAGTTCAATGTTATAATTTCAGCTTGAAGTTGATTTAATGGATGTCTAATGAGAATAAAGAATGTGTATGCACAATGAAAAGATATTTAGTCCTGATGTAACAAAATAATATTTCAAATGAATATTTATATAATTTTTTTGTAATATAAAATTAAATTCAAAATTCATTTCATTATTAATAAACTAATAATATATACACAGACTTCTAACATATGTATTTTACTTTTATTTTTGTTCGTGAAAATATATTTTTTAAGTATAATTGAATTTTATTTATTATAATTTTTCTTTATATATATGAAGGGTAAACCACATGCTGGGCAACAACTCGTCACATTTGGTACGACCATGAGGCTCACACCCATGACCAAAGGGTGACAAGAGTGCAATGCCTACCAATAACCTATTTGTTTCCAATATATTATCATTCATAACATATATATATATATATATTAACTTCATCAATAATAAATTATTATAAAATTATATACTCGTTATACATTTAAATTTTTTTTACTTCTTGAATCAAAATATATTCTATTTTAAGATTAAATATATTCCATTAAACAGATTTGTATTTTGATTTCTTTAAAGAATTATATAACTATTTTATATTTTTCAAATGTAAATTAATTTTTTTTACTTATAAAATGTTTCATAATTAATATTATCATGGTATAAAACAAGAGAATGTTTTGAAGGAGGGTTGAATATTTGTAAGGAGGGATGAATATTATTAAAATTTATCATCTCATGTGTTGATATCATTGATTTATGATCAAGCATAACTAGCTCAAATGATTGAGACAAAGGAGAGAATAATGCTCGAAGACATTCCCATTGTGAGGGACTATAATGATGTGTTCCTAAAAGGATTTCTTTATCTTCATCCAGAACTATAGGTTGATTTCTAAATTGAGATTATTCCAAGATCTATACCAATATCAAATACCCCTTATATAATGTAAAACATTGAGTTGGCAAAACTGAAGATGTCGTTACAAGAGAATCCAGACAAGGGTTTTGTACACCCAAGTGTTTCACCAAGGGGTACACTAGTACTATTCATAAAGATGATGTATGGATAAATATTCCTTTTCATTGATTTTCATGAGATCAAAAATATAATTATAAATAAAAATTATCCCATTCCATGGATAGATGACTTGTTCAATCAATTGTGTGGGGTCATGTATTTCTCTATAGTGGACCTTCGGTCGGGATATCGTCAATTAAAGGTGGGGAAGGAATATATTCCCAATACTACCTTTTGAATGAGGTATGGACACTATGAGTACATAGTAATACCCTTTGTACTAACTAATTCTCTAAAAATATTTATGGGATTGATGAATAGAGTATTTAGAGATTACGATGAAAAATTCGGGGTAGTATGTATTGATGAAAATATGATATATAAGAAGAGAAAGGGGGAAATGAGGAGAATTTGAATACAATGATAAAAAAATTTTGAAGGGAGAAACATTATGAAAAGTACATTAGATATGATTTTTTATGGACGAAGTATCATTCTTGGGTTATGTTATCACCAACACAGAAATATCTATGGGCCCTTAAAAGAAAAAGGAAATCAATGTGTGGCCTAAGATAATTTTTGTCACATAGATCTGTAGTTCCCTTAGTCTAGAGGGTATCATTGGAAATTTGTGAATAATTTATCATAATAGTAAAACCAACTATCCAAGATTACATAGAAGGGGAATATTTTTTCTATACCAGTGAATGTGAAGAGAACTTTAATGAGTTGGAAAAATTGGATTATCAATACTCCAACACTAACACTTATTACAAGTTGATAAATCTTTGCGGTATACAACAATGATAAAAATAAGGGATTAGTAAATTTAATGACACAAAATGATAAAGGGATAGCCAAAATATCAAGGAATTTGAAAATTATGGATAAAAACTATCCCAAAAATGATCTACAGTTGATAGTCATAATATTCACATTGAAAATATAAAGTCCTTATCTCTATGGGAAAAAGTGTGAAATATATAATGTTCATAAGATACTAAAATATATATTCACAAATAAGGATATTAATAATATGCAATGAATATGATTGTATCTCATCAAGTATTATGACTACTTAATCCACTACCATCCTTCGAAATAGAATAAAGTTGTGGATGCTCTAACTAAAAAGTATCAGGAAACATTATCCATGATGAGAATTGAGAATGTTACAATCATCATAGATTTGCATCGGATGGACACGGAAATAATTAAGTATGTAACATTATCAATCATTTCTAAACTGATTGATCAACCATCTATTATAGAAAAAATGACAGGTGCCAAAAGAAAGGATACGGACATTCAGAGGAATTTAGAAGCTGTATGAAAGAGAAAATCTTCTGAGTTTCAGACTGACGGGGAAGGTTTTATAGGATTTGGATCATGACATTGTGTACCATCAAATATGGAGAGTAAGAAAAATATTCTGAGTGATGCACATGGGTAAAGGTTCCTATTATGTCAAAATTCTTAGGCTGAAAGACAACGATCTAAGGGGATGATGTAGCCATTACCAATACCGACATGGAAATGAGAAAACACCACTATTGAATTTTTCACTGGAATTATAAAGACATCCATAGGAAATGATTATATATGGGTTTTTTAGATCATTTTCAAATAAATCTTAGTTCCTAGCAATATTAGAGGACATATCACTAGATCAACTAGCATAGATATACATCATATAATTTGTAAGGATACATGGAGTACCATTATTGATTGAATCGGATCGAGATCCTAGAATCACCTCGATGTTCAGGAAAATTATATAATATGCTATAATCATTGAGATGAACTTCAGTACATATTATCAAAGTCAAACTGATGGACAATCAAGGAGGAGAATTCATAAATTGGAAGATAGGTTGAAAGCATGTCTTAGGGAATTTAATGGAGGATGGGACCAAAATATATCTCTAGTTGAATTATCTTACAAGAACCATTTCCACTCAAGAATAATAAAATATCCATATTAATCCCATTATTGGTAAAGATGCAGAACACTAGCATTCTAGGATAGAGTCAGTGGAATTAATGTTCTATGACATAAAATCGTTGAAGAAATAGAAGAAAATGTGAAAACCATTTAGAAGAATATGAAGGAAACCCAATGTCCACAGAAGAGTTATGAAGACAAACATCGAAGAATACTAGGGATTATGATTGGAGACATGCTATTCCTCCACATATATCTGTGGAAGAGTATCATGGGATTTGGGAGTAAAAGAAAGGTGTGTCCTAGGAACAATGGCCTCTTTGAGATTCTTGATCATTTTAGAATTGTGGACTATAGACTCAAGCTTCCCCAACAATGTCTCAAGTACATGATGTATTCCATGTTTCTCTCTTAAGTAATTACATACTTAATCAATCACCATATACTGAATCTAGTGGTGTTATAGTTGGAAAATGATCTCCCTTATGAGAAGCATACAGTGAAGATCATGTACCTTAGAGATAAAGTTCTATGAAAACGACTGCTCACATGGTCAAAGTACTATAGAAGAACCATAAGTAAGAAGAGGCAACATGGGAACCATTGGAGGTGATGAAGGAGAAGTACCCTCACTTCTTTTCACCATTTTTATTAATGATATTAAGTGGGAAAACTTCGTAGGGGGGAAGAATGTAACAACCTAAAATTTTATCAATGAAAAATCCATTATTATAATCATTCAATATAGAATAAATCACATAAAATTACATAGATAACAAAATAAAAACTTTATAAATGAATAAATAATTTAATAAGAGGTATTTTTCGAAGTTATGAGACCTATACCAGTGGAATGGTAATGTGACCATTAGAATAGTAATATAACCATTAGGAACAGTAATTCGTACAATAGAACAATAAACTCACCTATTAATGTATAAATAAAATTTTGTTATCTTATTAATAAAAATATGAAATATTTTTTCATGGTATAAGTAAATAAACGTTTTAGAAAAGAAAAATTCGTTGATGGTATTTTTGTATGTTGTAAATATTTAAATACAATTTTATAATTATTATAATGATTTAAAAGAAAACGTATCTTTAGAAAATGTATTCATAAATTTGTAATTTTTTATTATAATATTATTTTATGAGACCCAATGTAAATTTTCATTGTGTCATAAAATCGGTTATAATTTTAAAATTGGTATTTTTTTAATAAATGATTATTATAATTAAAAAATAAATTTATCATAATATGAAACCAATTTTCGTAAAATTGTGATCATTATTGAATTCTACACATTGAAAAAAATTTAGGGTTAATTTTTTTTGATGTTTCTAAAATTCTGGAATTTTTGGTGAATAGTAAAATACGATAATTTGTCATAAAAGATAAATACATGAATTTTTGAGTAATTATTGATTTAAGGATGATGTAAGCCCAAAATATTAAACTATCCTCCATTATTATAATATATTTAGTGATACGAATAAATCTATTCATAGTCTTGAGCCAAAATAATAAAATAATGAATAATGTAATGAGAAAACACCCCTCTCCTCCCCTATAAATAACACACCTCACCGCCTCTTATTCTCATACTAGAAAAAACTTTAATATTATCCATGATCTAGCCAATAATATTTTAAAGAAACTACCCCAGATCCAAGATCCATTTTTCTCATCAAGTGACAAAAACCTTTCCCCTAAGGAGTTTCTTGAGGAGAAAATAATGAGGTAAAATCTTTTTCTTTTTCATATAATTTCTTTTAAATTTAATTTATTTTATTATCCTATCCACACCTCCTATTATACAAGTGATGTTATAATTCTTTTATATTTTATATACTATAGTCTAATTGTGTTAATAGAATTATTCATCTACAAATTTCTTCCCTTTTCCCTTTTATTCTAAAAATGAAAATATCAACTATGGTGGGTCAATTTACCACCACTGTGGATGACGTGTTTCCATATTTCACTACCACCATCAAGGCCGGTCATAAAAAAAATTTTATTTTTAAATTGTATTTTATTTTACAGATTAATATATATATATAATGTTTTGGAACCTATATATATAAACATGAAGAAATAATCACATAATAAGAAAGAAATCCACCAAAATAAATTAAATCGTTTAGATTAACTATTTATCTAATTATTCATCAACATGTCATATAACAGACTGTAAATGCATTTTTTGTTTATAAAAGATCACCTTATGCCATGTGAGAACCAATCAATCCAAATATAAACCAAAAAATAACCAGAAAACAAGAAAAAAACGGGTCTGTCAAGGATCCCAGCCCAGGACCCGATGCGACCAAAAACAAATGTTCCCTACACATCATTGCACCTACCTACAATACACCCGCAACACTTGTCAATCACCGTGCCTTGGGACACTGTGCCTCGATCATCATGGCCTTGTTGGACGAGATAAGGCCGGAGCTGGCCACTGTGAACCATTATCATCGAGGATTGTCATATCCTATTATCATATAACCAAATGATAAATAAGATCATTTAATATTATTTAAGATCACTAATAACATATAATCTCAATTCTGGAGATTTATTCCCATTTTACTTGAACATCCATACATGCATACAAGCGAACTGATCATGATAATTAACAAAACAAACAATACTGAACGATGAAATTGAACACTAAAACACATAAAAACGAAAATAAATGAACTGAATTAAATTATAATGAATCAAATAAATTTGTTAGAGGATATATGTTTATTATTTAATGAATATATTTTTATTATCTTGGATGTTAATGTAAAAAAATCATTCATATATAAGGTAAGGGTATTCTCTAACCCAATTTCTTTATTAGGGTTATTCACTCTTCCACAATATGAATGTTCATAATATGTTCTTCAAATTTTGTATACATTTTTTCAAGGATATACATGTTTCTAAACTGATTTAATGAAAAATGAAATGATTTTTCTAAGATAATAGTTACTTCTAAAAACTCATATTTTTCTTCTCTTGATATATTTTCTTCTTTAATAAAAATTGATTTTTCTTATACCAACTTTGTTATTACTTAGTAATTTTGAGAAAAATAATTCTTATTAATGAATGTATGATTTATTAAATTCTCATTAAACCCTTTTCCATTAAATGGGTTTTTTTATGGAAATTATTTATGTAGGTTCTATGTGGAATACATGATTATGTTAATCTTATGATGTGATAGATATTCACAGAATTATATATCACTCCAATTAATTGGGTAATGTGATGTATCTCATGGGATAAGGTGAAATATGTGTGAAGATAATTCTAGATTTGTTACCAATGATAATGTTATGATTATGAACATATGTTATTGGTGGACTTGATGCTATATTTGTTCACAACTCTGTGTGGTATTTGACTACTAAGACATGATTTTTTATTTTTAGGAATTCCCAAATTCCTTTCTTTTATCTAATGGTTACAAAAAAACAATGATGATGATACTCTGATTATGTTATCATTCCATGTACCTTATTCATCCTCTTACTAGGATTTTAGATCACCCATCATTTGGATGTATATACTCATGTGAATAATTGTACTAAAGAGAACATGAGGTACAATAAGAATCTATAGAAGAATAAATCAGATAATGTTTATTCTTTATTATTTAAATGTTTTATTTGGTCTGAATTTACCCAAGACATTAAACCTTTGGATCATAGTTTTGTAACAGTTTTATGTTGTTTATCTTTAAAATGATGTAATAATCATGTATGAAATGTACGGTTTATAGATACAAAGCCTTGATGGGAATCCTCTAGTAGACAAGGACCGTGTTCCAAGATGGGTATCTCCCTTTTAAACTAGATACATGAATCAGAATGGAATCCTATGAGTTCTCAAAGTATTCCCTTGAGAATACAAGGATGTCTTAAGTCTGACCAGTCCTATACAGATCAAAATTAAAATATTCAAGAGCTATAATATTCATAATTTATTATTTAATTAGGACATGTAATACTCATTCCATTTGATAAGTCAATTAATTTATTCCATTTCCATTTTTACTACTTAAAAATGATAAATAGTGTATGAACCATTTATCATTTTAATCCATTTCAATTATTAGGTTCATTCGGATACCATCCATAAGTAAAAAAAGGAATTCTAAGGACATGTAACTATATGTAATTCATATATAATCAACTAGGCTAAGGGATATCTTTCAATATACCTTCAACTAAACATTTAAAATTTTAATTAATTAATTTTAACACTTAACATAGATGGTTCAAGTGATAATTATACTCATTAGCCAATAATAATTCATTTATTTGATTAAAACACTTACATTTATCCAGGACATGTCATAGCACACCCTAAAAGTGGTGCATATAGTCACAACAAACTGTTAAAGGGAAAAAATAAGGAAACACCCTGATTAAATTGGTTTTTGTTGTGTTTATAACCTCCAAATAAGTAATGAAAATATACATGATGGGCTATTGAATATGAGTATAATGATTATAATAAATTCATATGAATTAAATCGGCAATGCTTGATGAAATCATCTTGACAACATCCATGAAAGGTAATAAAATGGAAAGACATGAATTAAGAGTTATAGAACACATACCTAAATCCTATTACACTATCCTCATCCAGTATTATCCCTTAGTTTGGCATCAATAGAATGAAAATAGAAGAATAGATCAATTCCCCAAAAATAGTTCATATAATGTTGTATCAATATATAATCTTAAAGAGGAAGACAAATGATAAACATAGAAAAAGAATAAAAGAGTTTCACTACATGTCTCAAAAGAGACCAAAAAAATCTTGATAGGACATTAAATAGATGAGATATGTAAGAACCTAGCTTTTTTGGTATTGAGATATTCTTATGGGGGAGAAGGGAGGCCACTATTCGGTGCCTCCAAGGGGTACTCGTGTGGTTCATGCACACATTTTTAATAAACTATAGAAAATTATACAATAAATCTATACATAGAATTTCATATGAATAAATGGTTTTTTGGTCCTAGGCGCACTGTTAGGGAAAATCTTGTGCCGTATTTTCGCAAATGGAAAGCCCCACATAGTTAGGGGAAACTGTGTAGACCGACTCTTACAATTTCTCTTATCCATGAGGCCTAGTCCTTTTCACCACAAGCTAATTTTATGAGCTTTAAAAAACCCCTATACACCCTTTAAACATCTTTGATATAATTAGGAATCCATATTGAGTCTAAAAATAAAGAATTAGATTGAATTTAAAAGGATTTATATGTTGTAGAAAAACCAGGTTCTTACAGATGAGGACAAAAAATCATATCTTAATTCTAAATGTATGATGACATTTCAACCATCATCACTATATATTTTAAATTTTAAAATTTTGAATCCCTATTTGGATAATTAATAATTTATACTATTCAAAAAAATTTAAAACTGTCCTCACTTATAAAAGGGAAAATCCTCTCCTCCCTTCATCACAGACCTTTTTAGAACTAATGTTCAAAAAATCCATAAAAAAATTCCCTTAAAATACCTCCACACTTCCAATAGGTCTGAGTATCCTCAAAATATTTATCCTATAATCCTTGAATTGTATGCCAATAGAAGATATTTAAGGAGAAGGTAAAAACATGAACCAAATTATTTCGTGTTTATTTATTCTTATACCTCCTTCAAATATTATTCAATAATTCCAAAATTAAATGAAATATCTTAAATATAATAACATTTTATTATTATTATGATATAACCAATGTTTATCATTTTTCCATATTATGGGAAATAAAAGAATCACCCATTTTTACATATGGTCTATCTCCTCCATGAAACATTATGTTTTATTTTTCTTTAAAAAACCATATTGATGGAAACAATTATATAAATAATGATTATATATGATATTTATGAAATAATTTTTATTCTTGATGATTAATATATATTACTTACCTTCTTACCCTTTCCACCTATCAGATACAGATAACATCACTCATGCCTATATGTGGAATTCCACCTTCACAAAGTGTTGTGAATCATTTTTCATTTTATCCTTATATTTATAGTCATAAGATTGTTCATAAGTATGTAATTAATGAATAAATTTTAAATTTATAACATATTTATGAATATATAAAATGAAATTATTATCTTCTTTATTTATTTTCCACCTTTTAGAAAAATGAAATTGTTGTTCATTCGTAAGTACAGATTTACATCTCAATGAAATGACATGGATTATTTTTTTTCAAAAACCTTGAATGGTTGGTTTAAAAAGTGTATATATTTTATAAATATGATAAATATAAAATGATTAAGATTCTATAAACAATGATACCATAACCCTTTTGACCACTATCAACACACCTATGTGGTTTTGAGGATATAAACTGAATGACCCCAAAACATCCAACATGAACTTAACAAATTTAAAAAGTAAATAAAACATGGTAATAAATAAAAAAAGTATTAATAATATATAAATTAAATGAAAAAGGTTATTAATCAATTAAAAAGATAACATAATTTTTTTTTCAGGAGTTATAGTACACATAAATCTAGACAATACTTCAAGTAATATATGTTTGTCTAAAACCATATTTTAAAGTATTACATTAGTCTTTCTCTTCATTATCCATGTTCATGAAAAAATTACATTAATATTTTTCATATATAAAATATCTTGAATTTTTTATTTTCAACTACTTTTCAATTTATTTTTAAAGGTTTTAAAATAAATCTTATAAAAAGATACAGTACATGTCATTATGTTTTTTTGTTGAAAATACAAAGAAAGAATTTTTTTAATGTATTTTAATTGTCTATTTATCCCATATTCATAGTAGTTGTTCATTATCAAGATTACATTTCATTTTATATGTTTATTTTCAGAAAAAATATTTATCCCAATATTATTGTTTTGTTTTGTTTTAATTTTTAAATGAAATTAAAAACCTTCTCATCTTTATTAGTTAACAAAAAGTGTTTTTAATATGGGTTAAAATGAGTTTTTTGAGATTAATATGATGAAAAAGTGAGTGCATATGCATGTTTTATTCATGATACAGTACTTGATAATTATATATGATTACACATGTTCCTAATATAGCCCATGATAACAGGATAACCCAATATATCTCTTTCATGCATTTGGAAATAAATAATCCTCTAATGTGAAACAGGAGGGAGATAACATGGTAGGTTTTTCATAGGTAATTAATTAGGATTCAGTTATTCTAACACAAGATAAAAAATATTTGGACAATAATGTTGATCTATTTAAATGTATGTTTTTTACATCATCTTATTAATATTTGTATGATTAAATTTATAAAATGTTCGTTAAATGAAAAATTTAAGATTTTTTTGGTTAATTTATTATATAAGAAATTTTGTTTAACAGGTGGTTGAATATTTTATACTCAGTGGTATAATCTTATAAATATTATTTTTTGAACAATAAAAAAATTCGAGTTCGAGAATTTAATTTCCATGTTCCATGTAAATGTTTTAATATTTCAATTCAAGAATAATTTTCTAATTGAATTTGATGTACTTCATTAGAAATAATATTTTTTCTTGAAATTCCTTCAAAATTCAAATTTTTCTAATCGATAATCAACTGTTAGAGAATAATTTATTATCCTGTATATTTCTTGATAAATATAATTTTTTTAATCTTGATAATTTTATATTATTTAATTTTTATAGATTTTAATGACCATATAAAAAAAGGAAAGACTCCATGAAAATAAACTTGAAAATGTCCTAAATTGAATATGCCTTATGTTTTGATGTGACCACATAGCCAATATAAATACTGGTAAAGGACTGAACTGACTACACGTGTAATATTCCAATTGATTATAAATTTTTAAGGATTGAACGAAAGTTAGGGAACATTGTCAATTAAATTTTTTCTAAATGCATATATATACCACAATAAACCCCTTACATTTTCCACATTGTCTGTGGGGATTGATTATTTTAGAAATATGAAAAATAAACATGTTGTTTTATTTGACCATTTCATACCAATGGAATTAGAGATAAAGAATTCATAGGAACTACTAATTGAAGTTAACTAGGTATGATTGAGATTCAAAATATAAGAAGCACCCAAGACTGATTCATCAAATGGTGAAAAATGAATTTGTTTCTTCCTCATAAGATATTTGCATATAGGTCGAGATCCCTATAAAATTGTACCTAAAATAGAAATGAGATTATTGGAAATATAAATATTTGATGCAGAGTTACATAGTCCAAAGATCCTAAAAATGATCTACAATGAATATTAGGTAGTCATTTGGGGTGAATAATTGATTCCATTATATTGAGAATAGAGTAGGTTGACTCTAAAGAAGATAACACCGATATTCCAATGATGAACATTCAATGAAGATATGAGATTTAAAATAAAATTAATATTTGATTTGATTTTTTAGCAGAAGGAATGATGATCCCTGGTTAGATGAGATCAAAGGTGTGTTTGAATAATGAAACATGGAGTTTTTATGATCCATGGAAGAAGATTTATTTTTTGGATCAGATTCTTAATGGGTATCTAGGTTTTATTTTAAATAAAAATAAGGGTGAATATGAGGTTCAAGGTTTACTTTTTTAAATCACTTTTTGAGTTTGAGCCATACCATCACAAGTTAATCTAGGTTCGACACAATTGATTAGTCAAGATTTATTGGAAGAGGCAACCTTAATTGAGCCCATGTTAAATTCTAGAAGTCATGAAATATGTTGTCATTATCTATTCAATTGGATATTGTTTTTTTGTAGGTTTAGCCGAAGTCAATGATCCCTAACTATATTTAAACACTATTATTGGGTAGTAGAAATAACATGCTTGAATGGTTCTTAATAAAATTCTATTCAGGAATTTTTTTATAATGGTTGGGTTTTTCATTAATTAATTTGGTTCAAATAAATTGTTAAGTGGTAGTGTGTTTGAGTGTAAATATAAAAAAAGTTTTTTTAAAATATGATCCAAATTTAATTTAATTACTTGGATTGAGTTGGATGAATCTTATAGAAGAGGAATCATTTATTTCATGATTTCATTCATATTTGAAGCTAATGGGAAACTATAATGAACATGATGGCTGACTGTGATTGCAACATGTGGAATCATCCAGAGAATTTGGGAATTTACTCATTGGTTGATGATACTAATTATTGATATAAAAGTTCATGTATATTTATATTTTTAGTTTTCGTTATAGTATAATTCATGTTCATCTAATGAAAAACGAATCAAGTTAAGAAATTTTATAGGATAGTTACATTTAAAATGTTTTTAAATTAATGCATGTGGGGGAAGAGAAGTTGAAACATTAAAATTTAATCAATGAAGATTATTTAATATTTAGACAACATGCATGATTATATCTTGTTTCAAAAGAGTTTTTAAGTCTTACGATAGTGAAAAAAACAGTGAAAAATGAAATGTTTTTATTGATTAGGTAAAAACTGATTTATGTCAGTGCATGGTGTCTATTTGAAATAAAAAAAGATGGAAACTAAATTTTTTACTTATACTGGAAAATTAATGATTTTTTATAAAATAGTTATTATCAAAGTATTATTTTGGGAGAGGAGAACATATAGACACCTGAAAAGAAATATTTTTAGTGAGTAAGAAATATAATTATTGGGTTGTGTAGTTTTCAAGAATGATTTACAAACGAGAGATTTATTTTTCCCTATTTTTTCCTTACTTAGAATTGAAAAAATTCTAAAATTGGGTACCAATTCTCAAAAAATAAAATGAATGTTGGATGGATTTGTGTTTAGGGGAATCAAGATTATTCAGAAAAATATTTACCTTATTATTCATCAAATCATGAAAATTATATTTGTGCTCAATTTTTTATCTAAAAGGGATCACTAAGAAATATATTTTTTGGGTATAATTGGAAGAAATATAATCTTATTCACAAAAGATTAAATTTTATTCTTTTCACACTTATATATTCTTTATGTTTATATTAAAAATTTTATGAATTACTAGATTAAAATTAACATTTTTATTTCTTTATAGAGTAATTTTACCACCTCATCAATGTTTAAGAATCAAAATAAATATTTTGTAAAGAAGATGTAATCATTTAATCTTCTAATAAAATCATTCACCATACTATATGATTGATTTTATTTATTTCTTCCCTTTTTTAGTTTCTATTAGATTATTTTAGCCACAAATTCATACTATGTACTCATTAATGTGTTTAGTCATCCTTATTTTTTTTGTTTTTTGATAGCTTTAACTCGTAGTCAACATAATTTATTCCTTCCATATAGGTTCAAAACCCAACCTATCGTTGTTCTGGTAACATTAGGATCTATAAATAACAAAACAGTGTCTTTTAACATTGATTAATCAAACATAGGTTTGGAATATGATTCTACAAGATACATATTTTAAGCCTTTTAAATTTCTTTATAGAAATATTTTTATTAGTTAAGATAAATAAAGTTGATAACATTTTAATGGTAAAGGAAAATTTTACAAAGAAATTTTATCCAAATTATTTCATAATTTTCATATTCATACTAATGGGATTAAAAGTTATTCTTTGAGAAATGTTTTATTTTTCCACGTGGATAAGGTTTACTTATATACTTAATGTTTTGTTTTTAAATGGTATAAATTATCATGGGTTGTCATTTTTTTCATTGGACTAACGAGAATCTAATATTTTATATTCATCAAGGATGATTTTTTTACAATCCCAAATTTTGAAATGTCTTTCAAGGGATCTATGTATTTGTAGAAACTATATAATGGTCAATATTTCCAATATGTGGACTCATCCTAAATGATGAAGAACTTTTTTAAATAAAAAATATTTAATATATAGAAATCCTTTTTTGGGAAAACAATTACACTATAAAAAAGTATACTTTATTATTTAATTTCTTTTATAATTATATAAAAATATAAATGTAAAATATCCTTAAAATATAACAATGTGAATCCCTTATTATAAATCATTTAATTATTGGTTAAATAAGGAATATGATGTTATAGTTTCTATAAAATTAAAGTTTTATAAAAATTTATATGTTAGGATGTTGTTTGATGTATACAATTAGAATATTTAGAACACTTCAAGGTTTTATATATTGTTTTGGGATTATAAGTTATTATTATCATATAACCTTTAAGGATTTTTTGTAAAAGAGAAATAATGTTATTTTTTGGGATTGGACTTTTATGGATAATCAACATAGGTAATAATGGTTTAAAGGTTAAAGTATTATCTAATTTCTATGGGTATTTTTGGTACTCAGATGGACCATTTCCTTATTAACATTTAAAAATTGATTTCATTCTTCAATGATGTTATTTTCAATATATTAAAGACCATTTATCAATATGGAAATAAAAGGTTCTCACAAAACCATATTATCCCTTCTAGATGATTTAATATTAATTATCATGGAAAAACATTATTCAATGGATTTTTGAAATATTTTTGTATGTCTTAATAATATATAAGAAATTATTTTATCTCTTCAAAATCTTTATATTTCCCCTAAATTTATAACAATCATGGTGTATCTTTGGTTTAATTTCAAAATATCAACTCATCCATCTCATTAAACAAGTGAAATATGAAAGAGGGCTTGCCTATTTCATTAATGGATTTATGGAATTCATGCTAAAAGATAAATGTGATTACAAAAGTGTAAAATAACATCCTGATACAAAGATTTATATTATATATAATTTTCCACTTAACTATCAATCCAGAAATCATGTTATTCTATTATAATAAATTCTAATGAATTGATAGTATCTTGTCATATGAAATGGATTTATAGTTCTCTCACCACATTGATACAAGTACATTTCATCAATTCATGCACTCTATTGTTTGAATATATTATTATAATACACATTGAACCTACCATATGATTATATTATATACCTATTTCATTTTTTTGCGGATTTAATTTTCTTATTCATAAGGTTTTTTTGTTTCAATTTCAATTATATGAAAAATGGGTTTATTTTCCAAAATGGGATTCATTAAAACTAATAAAAAGCCTAAAAATTATATATTTATATTTATATATCTTTATTTTATTATTTTAATCCACATTTAAATCTATTTAAGTTTTTATTATTGGGAATTGAAAAGAATAATTTCATTAATGTCTTCTTTTACCCTTTCAAAAGGATTTTAAAATTGTTTCAGATTAAATTTGAATGTTTTAAACATATTTTTGTTGGACTCAAGATAAAACTGTGAGGATGTGAGTTCTGTAAGTAGGGTGTAACATCCCATTATTTCCAATCGTTATTTTTTTTTGAAATTTCCCTTTTAGTATGGACATGTAAATGCTAAATGAATTTTTTTCTTTATAAATTATGAATTTTTACACATACATATCACCTATGTAGTTTTCTTTTCATGATACTCATCAAAATATATTTTTTAATTATAATGGGATTTTGTTTATTAATAATTTTCTTAATATAAAAAAAAGTATAGGCTGTAAGTGATTTGATAAACCATCATGTTCAGAAAGGTCACTATGATCGAACCCATTACCAATGGGAAACAACGGTGAAACCCTTGCCTTTAGCATGTGTAATTATTTTCTCTTTTAATCCTTATATTATATATATATATATATATATAACGTCCTAAAGAGTCATAAAATTGAATTATATACTCATTATAATATTAAAATTATTATGTTTTCTTTAGGACATAAAATATGTCCTTTTTGAATGATAAATATATCCACTGAATTTTATTTTCGTATCGATCTACATAAAAAAATTATATAATTATTGGGAATATTATAAATATAAATTAATGTTATTCATATTGTGAATAACCCAAACCAGATACCATCTCAACATAGTATCTGACCCGAAACATCACTTACCTGAAGAGCGTTCCTAATCCTCACATGAAGATGAATGACAATTAGGAATCAAAAAAACATGGGGGAATGATTTCTCCCATCCTGAAGATGAAAAAATAAAATATATATAAACATAATAGGAAAAGACAATTAAAGAGTAAAACATGAAATCTATACCATACCAAAGGGGAAACATCAAAAGTAATATAAATAAAAATTGATAAAATAATCTCCATGATACAAGTCCAATAGAAAAGGAAAACTAAAATATACATAACTACTTCATTTTATTGGGTTGTACAAATCCCACCATCTCACCTCCGACTACATAGAATTAGCTAAGAAAAACCTCACCACCTTATCATGGAACCTTTCTTTTCCCTACATTGAATTACATAACAAGATCTATGAACCACCAAAGGGGTGTATAGTGTGTGTTATAAACATTCTATGTTGGATCCCACCTAGTTTGTCCACATAAAGTATCTATAAAAAATATATGATCACTATCTACTAAAAATAAATCAAGTAATGATAATTTGTTAAATATTTTTTATATCAGAATTATGGTAAAATGTATTCCATTTTTTACCCAGTTCTATATAATCCTCGTAAAATAGATTCAAATCATTTCATATATATCAAAGATGTAAAATAAAATCACGTATCACATAACATATCAAATTCAATACAAAACTAATAAAAGGTTACATCACAACAAAGATCACAATATGCCAATCTTGTTAGGATAGTCGCACCCATCTATAGATAATAGTTCACATAAAACCTCTAAACATATGAATTGAATATAGAGAGAAGAGGAGCACCATATATAGTGAACCACTTAATAATGTCTCACATATCCCTCGAAAAACAGAAGTAGGGAGAAGATAATGACCCCATGAGTGAACCCCTCGATAGTACCAACAAATGAGGCCTATTGTTACACCATCCACCTAAGTACCCAAGGATTTCTATTAGATACGTTTTCCATACCATTTCATGAAAACCATGCATTAAAAACCCTTCTATATTCCATTTAATAGTGGTTTGAAAATACCATTTCATTTACAAAAACAAGGGGAAACCTTATTTTCTCTAAACCAATTTCCTCACACACAATTAAATCATGCTAATTCATTTATAAAACAATGTATAAAATCATACTAGTACAATTTATCAAACATAGGCTATGGATGGTACCAGTTACCTCCAAATTGGGTCAAACACACCCATAAAGAGATACACTAACACATAAGAATGAAAATACAATAACAAATTCCCAGGGATCAATACCTATATCACATAATATATTCAATAAGAAAAATATATTGATAGAGTCAATAGATTACAACATACATCAAAGAACACTCAAATTGCACCAAAACCAACAGAAGGATCAATCTATGAAGTAATATCATAGAACTGATCCAAAAAGGGTCAATAATATTATCATCAAATATAAAAGGATCTATAAACATAGTGTAATTATGGTACCATGATAAAAAATAATGACCAAAAAAGGGATATTTTACCCTCATAGATGTACTACAAAAAAAATGAAGATTAATCACTAAATTAAATGATTCAGAATGAGAAGAGATACCAAAATTAACTTGAGAGAGATATTATGTATCAAGAATGAAATATAAAACTGAATAAAAAAGAAATCAGACATGTAACATGGTTAAATCCAAAAATTCTAAAACATTCATGACATGAATTTTTCAATTTTTGAGATACAGAGAAAAAATATAACCAATGATTAGAAAACCCAAATTTGACCACTTCATAACATGGACACAATTTATGGAATGTATATATTTAAAACCATGAAAAAATATATGGAATATTTTGAATAAAGGCTCCATGTCATGTAAATCATTCATTATGTGAAAACATCCATAAAAAAGAACACAATTTAGATTCTGAAGGACATCCTCTTAAGTATTTTAAAATTTTATACATGAACTCCATTAATTCCAAATAACATACATACCATTACCATTAGTGAGTTTTCACCATAAAATGATCTCTAACCTCAATAGTCTTATAATGTTCCCAAATATTAAGGAATAAAAAAACAGTTATTAAATACTTGAAAGAATGTTACTGGATGCTACATGTTCCCCACCATAAGAAATTTCATCGAGAGGATGTCATGTAGAAAATTGTTTTTTATAATAATTTGAGTATAATTTTCTCTTATCAATTAATCACGATCCCATGTCTTGTGAGAATATGATCCATGTCACCATTAAACTATGACCAATGGATGAAACTTCCCACAGAATACATTCACCGTGGAGTCAATGATCTCTATTAGTATATAAAAAACCAAAAACTTCTACATTAAACTCACTTTCGTCCCAAATAAAAACATGAAAGGGATCAGGATGGTACTTTATAAGAACATATATGTTGAAAACATCATGAACTCTTTCAAACTGAGATATACATTCCACCCATCTCTCGATGGTTGAAGGTCAATGTTTACGGGGCGACTGCTGGAGCACCAAGTCCCTCTGGATGTGGCAGTGTCTTCCGAAATCATAGTGGGTTTGTTAAAGGATTCCTCGTCCATTACATTGGCAAAGTGTTTTCCATTGAAGCGAAGATTTGGGCCATGATAAAAGCTATCAGGTATGCTGTCCAGTATGGATAGCGTGATCTATGGCTTGAGTCCGACTCGACTGTTACAGTTCAAATCCTTATGGGCTGGTCTAGGAATGTGCCATGAAGGATGTTACCGGCTTGGGTGGAATGCCTTCAGCTTGCAGACTCTCTCTCACTTAAAGTCCTACATGTTTATCGTGGGGCCAATCAAGTTGTGGATGATATTTCCAAGAATGTTATTGATGAGGTGAGCTCTAGTTGGTCCTTTGTGTCACGAGAGTTTTGTAATGAATTTGTGAAAGATGATTGTCGTGGAGAGACTTATGCTCACCTTTATAGACCGCCCCTATGACTCTGTGTGTCTTGGTTTAATTTTTCATTTATAAATTTTCTTGGGAGTAGGCGTGGCTGTCTTCAAATCTTCTTGGTATATCGAAGCCCACATTCCATATTTTCAATGCTGGGGAAGAACCAACCAAGGATAAAATTTCATAAGAACCTGGTCACCAATGGAAAAACTCCAAAATATGACACCGACAATATGAAATGCATTTTTATTAACTTTTTTACTTTAATAAATATTCCACTTATACCTTTCATACTCATTGAAATATCCTAAATGAGACTCAATCCTATCACAGAGGCCTCTCCCTCTACTACCCAAAAAATAGGTGACCTTCACAGGTGTCTAAACAAAACCTGGAAGGGATCTATCCTAATCAATGATTAATAATTATTGTTATAGGAAAACTCAACCAGTCCTAGATGGCTATATCAAGATCCACCAAAATCCAAGACACATGCATAGAGCATATCGTCCTATATCTTACTCAAATGCTCTATCTAAATGTTTATCTATGAATAGTAGACCATAATAAACCTTACATGAGTCCCCATCACCTTCTAGAGACACTTCTAGAACTATAAGGAAAACCCAGATTCCCTTTCAGAAATAGTGGTAGTGGGAACTTCATGTAACCTCATAATCTCTAAAATATATATCTTACATAGTTCTTCTACTTTAGTGGTGTCCAAGATCATAATCAAATAAGAATATTTTCCCTATCGTTAAATCATCACCTAGATAATATTCATCCCTCGAGGTGTCCATGGTATTACAAAAACAAAATATACAAAACCACATCTCATTTCCAAACCAACACTAGAAGAGGTTTGACAAAACTATTAGGTTTAACATGATCTGAGTTTATCTACTGGTCGATGTAACAGCAAGAAACATAATATTCAATGTCACACTTCATACGCAGGTGAAAAAAACACAATCTCATACAATAATATGTCTTCTTAGTGCCTGGATGAATGATCCATAAAGAACTATGATAGTAAAAACACTAACCTCATCCCTGATGATGGGATTATAAATCAATTCCCAAAGTTGATAAAACCATCAAAAGACATATAACAAATTGAAATTTCCTCCCCGCCATATGAGGTTTCATAAATTCTCATATATTTATCATCTTTTTAAAGATCCAATAGAATATACTCATGAAGAGATGAGGATAACAAGACACTGGTTAGAATCATACCTAAAGCATCCTCAGGATCATCCATGTTCAATTGAACAAAGAGTCTCATAAGATTCATCTCCAACTACTATTCCAGAATATCTTAAGGTGGTACATTTCTACTGTGAGAATCTGTGAATAAATTCCCCTTCCACGAGGTGTAGGGGATGTCGAAGTCAAACATTTTATGTTATTTGATCCACCACCTCTATATGTGATTTATGTATTTATATGAAAATATATTTCTAAAAATTTTATGGTCACAAAAGAAAATTAAACTTTCCTAAAAAAATTAGTTTTTCTAATATTTAAGATCATGCATAACCGCTACATGCTCTAAAAATTGAGCGGGGTATTCATCACATGCCATCGAAGCTGGGGAGAGTTGTAATGATTTACAAGATTTTTATTTATAAGCACCCCACCCAGAATAGAATCAAAAGAATAATATTAAACAACATTACTCAAAACGGGTTCAGGTAAGATCATAATAATATTTGAGGTCATAAGTCATCTTAGCTCTTCAAAAGAATACTAAAACATTGTATCCACTTTATATTTCAACCATTAAATGGTAGGATCATTAAAGGGTGATGCTAACATTGATAAATACTTGATAAACCATCGGTAGTACCCAAAATGGACTTGGATGCTTCAAATATAAATTATATTTTGTGGCTCTTACCATGATAATAAAAAATTCATCCTCTTAGGGTCAAATTATACGCTAGGATAATAAATTATATATCCTGAGTGCATCGCTTAACATATCTAAAAATTCAATTTCTATATCTTTCCATACAAATGGTGACATTTAGTATTTTTAGAACAAAACTAAATTGGTACTCATGCTTGAACATAGATATAAAAAACCAAAATATCATCCACGAACACCACCAAAAAAGAGTTGATATACTCATTGTATATCTGATTCATCCAATCCATTAAAATGGAAGGAGTATAATTCAGTAAAAAAACATCACAAGATATTATAAATGGCAATAACTTCTCCTGAAATCCTTCTACATTATATTAGACTCTCAAACTCTATGCTGTTGATAACCTGACTGAAGATCCTTCATCAAAAACCACTTCTCCCATTTAACTATTAAAGAAAAATCATCCATATAAGAAAAGGATAATTATTATTAACTGTTACCTATTCAACTTCTTGTAGTCCATACATAATTGGAGTGATCCATATACTTTCTTGAAAATAGAAAAGAGGATACCCAAGGAGAAACATTGGGGAAAACAACCTTTCATTATCAAAACATCCAACTAAATCTTGAGCTATTTTAGATCTTCTTGTTCCATATAGTAAAAGGGTATCAGATTTGGCTACCTACCTCACACCAGAAAAATCATAAACTCGGCCTCTCTCTCTGGAGTAGGAAAAGGGAAGTAATCTGGTAAAACATTATTAGAGTCCCAAAAAACTATTGGAAGATAAAAAATGAAGAAACATCAATATTCCCAACTATTATAGTAGACAAAAAACCCTTGAGATCTTGGTGGGAAGGTACTACATGACTTAAGCAGAGATCACTCCCTCTAAAACACTTGATATATCCCCTCACCAACAAAAAAAAAGACAATTATGATAACAAAAAATATTATATATGTGAGTAATAATTTAATCTATCCCAATGATGATGTCAAAAAAAAATATAGATTGCGGATGGTTAAAACCTAGAATATCTCCACATCATCTATGGACAACAAAAAAGGACACTGAAATCGCTGTTCTTTCCTCTTTCTAGGAGGTGTCTCTTACTCCATAACAAAGGACATTAGTTCCATTGGATGTTTTAGAATATCATCAAAATGGATAGATATAAATGAGTTGTAAGGAACTAGTATGAAACAATGCAGTCACTATTGAAGAAGCAATGAAGATGGTACCTATCACTATTGCATGGACCGCATCTTCATTCTCTATAAATTCATTAATAGTGTGAATATGCCTCACTCATGGGTCTTGTGGCTGGATATATATAGACATTGATATACCTGAATGTGCCAAAATAACCTTTAGAGCTAACAAAACATGACCATAAAGATTCATAAATATTGGCAGATATAAACATTATATATAACTATAGAATCCACAACTATTATATATCATCACAGTTTTATAGAAATAATTTCTGGTGTGCCCAAACATTTCACACTGATAGTAACTCATATGCACACTATTGGATGTAACTGATGGTGAAGAAGAGTCCTGCTACTGAGAACCACCCCCAACGCTCTTGTGATGATCATTTTACTTTCTATACATTCCCTACGCACCACTAAAACTTCCAATTGGTGGAAGAGATGAATAATAATAAGAATCCTTTCCTACTATACCAATATCTACAATTATTTAACAATATAAAATCTTATAATAATTAATATATTAATAAAAAAATGGGTGATCTGATATTTCATTGAAAACCCAATATGAACTTTTGAACCTTCATATCCTCACCATTTACTAACTCTTTTTAAAATTAAATGAGCTCCCCGAACTGATTGGTGTACACCAACACTGAATGATCTCCCTTCTATAAGGTGAGTAACTCCATAGTTCATGACATCATCATCGAATCTAGGAAAAACTATTAAAAGAATATATTCTTAAAACTATTCTAGTACAAGCCTACATTTTTATCTTTTTGTTCCATATAATCCCTCCATCGCTTACTAGGACCCTCATGTTTGAATTTCACACACATCACCTTGATATTCTCATTTGTATCCATGAATTTGAATATTTGATTGATATTTTCCATCTAGTCCTTTCCCTCTTGAGGTTCATTCTTATGCTAAAATGATGGTGGCTTCTCATGTAATAACACCCATGGTCAATCCCATTCTACTCTAACCCCTAGATATACATAGAAAACTATGTTCTAGAACTGTGATATGTTTCGGTCACTAGCATGAACTACCAACATGATATCCTCAATAATATTCTAATCAAGATGTGTATTCCCTTGAGATGTATCCACCTCACCCTAATGAGGAACCTATGGAATACACCTTAGAGGAATACCATTGTACACCTAAATAATAGAATTTATCACATAGAAATAAAATATCATTTCAAACTATAAACCCATTATAAAAAATAGATACTATTATTTTGGACTCCAAATAGGAGACACACGTCCCAAAATCCCATGGTGACTTCAGTCTCGTCATGCTATGAGTTTTGTAGACACTCTCCAGAACCTACCTCTCAATAACGAAAAGACCTATCCCCAGTCCTCCAACTTTTGAAAACCAAGACAAAGATACTCCATTGATACCAAACTATGATTAATTGGACCAAAAAACCCTTTAATACTAGTACCCAACCCATACCATCACATACTCTAAGGGAGTTTATGATCCTGATGTGCTAGGAACTAACACCTGGGAATCAAAAAACAACCAGTGGGAATCATTTCCCCCATCTCGAGGAAGATAAAATTAAATTGATATATAAACATGATGGGAAGAAACAAAGGAATAGAAAAATAATAAATATGTTTCATATCAAAAAGGAAACATTAAAACTGATACAACTAAAAAGTATCTGAAATATCAAGAAGATACAAGTCTAATATAAAAGGAAAACTAAAACCAAAATTGCTAATTCATGTGATAGCATAGGAAGACTCCCAACATATCACTACCATTAACCCAGACAGAGATGATAAGAACCACACCACCTCACTACAGTGCCTTGCCTTTCCCCCCATCAAAATATATAATAAGGACTAGACACCGCTAAAGGGGTTATCAGGGTGTGAGTTAAAGAGGATCATTATTAACTCATCCATGTGTTTCATTTAATGTATCTGTAAACCGGTATAAACATGGTCATAATTAATGAAAACATGGTATGATAACCAGTTAAAGGGTTTTTGTATCAAAATCATTAATGAATTTATTCCCTTATATCAATTGTTCAACATAATATAGGAAATATAGTATCAAATTATTTTACATATATCAAATCAGTTAAATTCAAACATGTATAATTTATCATATCAAATAAAATAAAAACCAATGAACCAATAACATCACAATAAGGATCCAAATATGTCCAGATAGCTAGGGCACTCATACTCAGACATAGACATTAGCACGCATCAAGCCTCTAGGAACATGCATCAAATATAGAGATCATAGGAACACCATTTAATGTGAACCTCCCAACACTGGCTAACAACTCCCAAGAACAACATGCCTAGGGTGTAAATAAATGCCCCCTAAGTAAACCCCCAGATAGGGTCAACATATGTATCCTATTCATACACCTTCCACCTAATTACCAAAGGCATCCCATGTGCTATAATTTCCAAACCGTGATTTTAAATCCATTTCATAAATCAATATCATAATTTTTTTAAAATTTATTTATCTTTACCAAAAAAAGTTAAACTCCACATTTTCACAAAAACCATTTCCTCAGACATAATTCAATCTTGTTAATTAATTTTAAATTTTTTTTAAAAGTAAATAAATATAGTTCATCCATTGTAGGATAGATAAGAAACCACCAACCTTAAACTCATGTCACAAATGCCCATAATAGGATCCACTAAAAAAAAATAATGAAAAGACAATGATTGATGCCCTTGGATCAATCCTTATATATTATAATCTATTAAATATGTAAAATGAATTGATGGAGATGATAGATCACAAGATACCTTATACAATTCTCACTGCACACCTCAACCAACATAAGGGTAATCCTTTAATGGAAGATCACATAAAACATATAGAAAGGATCAATAAGATTGTCATCATGTAGAAAAGGATCCATAAATGAAAAAAAATAATGCTGCAACATTAAACAACAATAAAGAATAAGAATGATCTCTTACCGGGAGTAACATATCATTACTACAATGAACATCAATTTCTGAATTAAATGATCTAGAAAGAGGGAAGATCCCCAAATTATTGTGAGAGCTCTTAGTTCATATGATAGAAATTTGAAACCAAATTAATAGATAATCATATATACATAATGGATAAAACCAAAAATTATAAAACATTAATGATGTGAATACATTTCATGATTTGAATATCTTATTTTTTATGACTCATAAAAAACACATCACCTTAAATTAAAAATAATGACATCGACAATTTCATGATGTGAACCAGATTCATGGTGTTTAAAACATTCATTCTTAGAAAAAATTCACTTCATCTACCTGATCAAGGTATCGTGGTGTGTTAATAATTCAAGAAATGAAAAAATAAAGTAGAAATAGAATACTTCCAATTTCAATGGAAGACCTCTGAATTCATTTATAGATTTGTAAAAAAACCACCAATTCAAAAAAAACATACATCCTTTAAACTTAGTTTATTTTCCCATCCAAAATTCGCCATCATTGGGAGTCCCAAAATGCACCCAAATAAAGTGGAATAAAAAATGATAGATGGGAAATACCAAAAAGAAGTTAACATGAAGTTACATATATGGATTTATGCTTATATTATGTTTCACAGTTAATTATAACAATATATTAAACTGGAGTATGGTGTGAAATTACAATATAAATTAGTTATTATTTTAACTACATTATTTTTTTCCAGAATTGTTTGATTTTATTTAAAAAAAAATTCAAATTTTTTTGAATTTTATTTCATAAAAAATTAAATTATTTTTTGGAATCGACATAAAATATATATCCTTAAATTATTTATTGTCTTATTTTTCCAAATCATTAAATATTGTGTGAATAATGAAAAATGCCCATTTTTGTAAAAATTATTTTCTTCATTAATATAATTATTTTAAGAGACATTTTATTTTTTATTTTATTATGTAACATAAGATCCATTTTATTTAAAAAAATCAAAATCATTACACTTGAATCAATGTTATATTTGATATTGATATAAGTACATTTTTATTCTTAAAAATGAACTTATCTAATAAATATTTTTCATTTAATTTTGGGTAATTATATTAAAAATAATTTCTTAAAATTATAAAAATTGAATATCAAAAAATGGATTCCATACTTTTAATCATGAAGTTAATATATAGAGATGTGTTATATTTCATTTATTGTCATTATAAATAGGAACCATGATAAAAATGTGTCACCGTGGTAAAGTGAAAATCAAGTTATTGAAGATAAAAAATAAGTAATATGCCCAAAAAATATGATTTTATTTCATATTAGATGATAATATTTTGAAAGTTATCACCGTTTATTCTAAACTTTATTGTTTTAGACTCACTTTACAATGATTAAGGATTATAATATTTAAATGTTTAAAAAAATTAAAATTATGTATCCCCCCTCACTTATAACATGAAACCTCCTCTCCTACCCTAATCAAACCTTTTTAGGACTCTAGTTCAAGAAATACATTCCCAAAACAGTCCCAAAAATACCTATAAAAATACTAGAGGTCCTCATATTCTTAAAATACCAATTCTATAAGGATTAAGGTTTAAGTTAGGGGGAGATGTTTGTGGAGAATGTATATGTCCTAACAGACCAATTTTCTGATTATTTATTCTTTTAGCTACTGAAAATATTATTTAAACATGATGTAATAAAAAAAAGTATCTTAAATATATGTAAATTTTATTATGATTATGGTAAAACCCATCTTCTTATTTTCTCTCTTATTGGAAATGGAAGCATCACTTGAGCATATTGTGGACTACCACCTCCATGAAGCGATGTGTTTCATTTTTCATTAATAGATCATATGATGGGTAAGTATGATGTAGAAAATAAATATATATGAAAGTAATGATGTAATAATTATTCTAAAAAATTAAAACATATTAATTACCTTCTTACACTTTCCATCCATTGGAAATTGATAACACCGCTTATACCTACCCATGGAATACAACTATCACGTGTCGATGTTTTTCATATATAATTTTCACCTTATAAGGTTCACAATATGGAAGGAAACAATGTATAAATATTAAATATAAAATATATTAATGATTTTGTAAAATTAATATATTATATAATTCTTTTTCATTTCCACCTATTATAAAATTTAAAACACCATTTATGTGTATGTACATACTACAATCTCTATAAAATGACATTGTAAATTTTTCATTACTACATTAAATATTTGAATTTAAAAGTGTATATAATGTATAAATATAATAAATTTAAAATTTTTAAGATTTCAGAAATTATTTATGCAAAATAAATTGGTTATGGTCAATGTACCGATATGGTTTTGATGTTATAAACTAGACGATCAAAAAACGTCCAAGGTGAACATAACTATTTTTGTAACTAAATAAATAATGGTAATAAATGAAATAAAATTAAATAAAATAATAAATTAACCAGAAAAATGTTATTAATAAATTATAAAACTAATATAATTTTATTATTTAGTTTTTTGATAATGTACCATGATACATGGGACACAAGGTAATGAAATTTTCATTAAAACATTATTTTAAAGTATTCATTTAAACAGTTTTTATTCTATATTAATGTTCTTAAAAATGTTTGATTATTATTTTTTATATACATAAACATTTTTTAATTTCATTTTCATTAACTTTTTACTTTATTTTTAATGGCCAAAAGGTAAAATTTTAAACATTTACCGTATGGGTCATTTTATTTATTTTTCTATAAAAGCGGAAAAAAGAATGTTTTTGTGTATATTTGTTAACATATTATTCATCCATCATGTCCATTATACATTATAAAAGTTACATTATATTTTTCTAGGGTTATTTTCAATTAAAATATTTTTCTCAATATTATTTTTTTTAAATTCCTAATGAAATATAAAAATTTTATTATCTTTAATAGTTAACTAAAATTGTTTTTCTTTAGGATTCAGATTTGTTTTTAAGAATTTTCTGGATGAAAAAGTGAATAACTGGTTTTTTTATAATATGTTAATTGGGAATTATATGTGATTCTTGTTGAGATATATATAAGTCATAACAATGGTTAAACATAATATATCTCTCCAATGCATTGGGTAATGAATATTCATTGAAGGAAAAAGGAGGGAGATAACCTGATAGGGTATTCCAATGAAATTAACAAGGACTCAATTATTATAAAATTATTTTAAAAATTTTGATCAAGGTTATGAATATAATTCTCCAACATAACTATTTTATGATTTCTAATGTTTTTATTGATATTTATTAATTTCAAAAGGAATGGATGGTTTTTTAACCATTAAAGGTGGAAGTGTTGTTTTTCAAAGAAATAAATTCATGACTATTTTATGATTATCCTGTTATTTTCAATGGTCTTTGAATGTTTTATTTGAGAAATGATTTATTTTTTTCTGTGGATATGTTTTACTTATCTGTTTAATGTTGTATTGTGAAAATATTAAACATTGTCATGGGATTTATTGATTTTCAATGGACTAATGAAATTGCATTACTTTTAAATGTCTAAATGAGATTTTATGTGATCGTCGCATGTTTCAAATGTTTTTTATAGGATCTAAGGTTATGTAAGAACTGTATCAAATGTCAGTATTTCACCTATGTTGACTCTTCTCAAAAGATGAATAATTATTTTCCAGAAAATATGATTTTAAATTTAAGATTCCTATTTTTTTTAAAAATATATACTTTGAGAAATTCACTAATTTTTATATCACATTTTCTTCCCAATGTACTAAAAATCTAAAACGGAGAGTTACGTTAAATGTAATAATGTGAAATTGATATTAAAAATCATATAATTATGGGTTTAATAAAGAATAAGTTTTTATATTTGAGAAGAAATAAACCATTTTATTCAGAGATTGATTAAAGTGTAGAATTTATGATTTGGGTGAATAACCAATCAAAATAAGGAGTAGGAATTGGAGTGATTTTTTTAAAAAAACTGTTCATGTGACATTATTTATTAATTAATCGGTGTGACGCTAATGTATACAAGGTTGAGACGATTGAACGAGAATTTCTTAGGGATATTTATTTTAAAAGAATAATTAGTAAAAAACACTATTTATTCACCCCTGATAGTGGTTCAGTAATATCTAGGTCCTATAAAATATATATACATATTTCATTGAGGATTTATTAATACTATTCACATGATACATGGGTGGTTAATGGGGAATCTTACTATGAATACTTGTATACACACAATATTATTATGTATTATTTTTTAATATTATTAAAAAATTTCAAGGGTGGTGATTGACTGTGATTTAGTTAAAATTAGTAGGATTAAATGTTTTTTGTTACTTTTTATTAAGGTAGGTTGTTTTGGTTTTGTGTGTTTTTAGTTCTCGTGAATATGTTGTTTTGAGATATATTCAAGGGTTTACTAGTTTCTGGTGTATTTGGATGTTTCTAAATTAAAATAAGGATTATTATTATAATTTTTTTTATTCATATCCAGTGTGATAGTCTCCACACCATGGCCTATTGGAGGTAGGCTTTGAGGGTCACTCATGATCTCATTGAGGTCACATAAGGAGTCCTAAATGGGTTAAGGATTGGCATTTTTTTGTTTAATTTTTGTGTAACAGTAATCATTAGATCAATAGTGTCATACATTAATATTCATTGAATATATTAATTTTATTTATGTTTTAGGATTCAAAACTCTGTCATTATAATAAATTATATATATATGTAATGAATTTAATAATATGGTTAGATATTAATGATCGCCAAAATATATTTAATGGTTGTATTCCTTATAATATAAACACATTTCAAGAACATAGTCATTTAAATTTGTTAGTTATGTAAAATTTATCTTCCCATGGATTATATTGTATAAGGAATAATAGTTATTGGTTACCCTAATATGATTAAGAGCAACTATTAAACTGTGAAATTTAGAATAACCTTTGTTGATTTACACTAGTAGGATTAGGCTCCTAGATGAATGAATTTCAGATAATCCATATGATATATTTAAGAAAATAGTTTCCCACAGTAATATAAAAGTGTTATATATAATATAATTGAAATTATTTTCTACATAAATAACTAATATTGGATAATTTTTTTGAAATGAGGAAAATTTTAGAGAAATGTTTATCTTTTTTCACTGGTAAAATTGATGTGAAAAAAGGTTTTGATTTTTTTTGATTTCTTACTTTATAAAATTTATAAGTAAGTAAAAAATTTTACTCCTTTGATAAAATATTAAATTTTATATATAATTAAATAATTATAAAAAATAAGTTACTAAAATATATTAAAGAACGATAATCTCAATGAAAGAATCATCATATACTAGTATAGATATTTTATAGTTCTTCACTATAGATTAGAAAATTTTTATGTTTTAGAGATTCCCATACCTAATCAACTGACTAGTGAATCTATTCACAATATAGATCTATATTCTTAGTTAAAGAATAAAATTTCATTTCATGAAATGTATACTATCATTATTGTGTATGTAGAGCCTTAATTTGAAATTAAATGTGAAAATATGGATGCATTCACGATGAAAAATCAGCTAAAGTGTATTTAAAAAATGATTAGCATGAGTGGTTTGATATTTTAAAAGAATTATTTAGATGTATAATTTCTGATGTAACATTAATAGATAAACATATAATCAATAAGTTCGATTAAATTTAAGAACCAAGAAGTTTGGTGTCCCCTTTAATGATAGATCTATCTATAAGATTAATTTCACAATCATTTTTGAAAACGTTACAAAAATTTATTATGAAGTACAGTTTGAATGAGTTTAATAATTTTTCCCTGAATATTATTAATAAATTTTGGTTTGTTTATAATGAGATGGGAGTACCAAGATATATTTTAATAATGATACCATTTAATGGTAAAATTTTGATCTAGAATATGAAGAAATATTTTTGAGGGACTAATAGTTCACACTGGTAATTGAAAATTAAAGGTGTTATCAGAATGGAAGATAAATATTTCTATTTTAGAAAGTTTTAATATTATCTTGATAAATTCTTTGAAAAAATAAATAGTTTTACAAAATATTATAGATATTCTATGTTAGATATTATTGTCATTAAAAACATTTTTTATTTTTTTGGGTATATGATACCAACTATAGATTTAAATTTTATTACGAATATGATAATGATTTAAAAAATTAAAAAGTATTAAGAATAGATGACTCAAATATGTTTTCAAATAAATTATTTATAGATGTTTCTTTAGAGACATATAACGTAAAAGGTTACATTAAGAAAAAATGTTTTTTAAATTATAAAATTTATGAATTTTTTTAGTATTTTCCCTTAAGTTATAAGATAATTGTATTCATAATCAATGGTTATATTTAATAAATTGGATTATTTTCACATTCATAGTTTTATTTTGATGGTTGGTATATTTTATTTTTGATATTACCTTTATTACATATATTTCCTAGGTATTTTTCATGAAAATGGAGTTTTATAGTAGGATAGAAGGAGGAAAATGGTTGACACATAGATTATAGAAACCATACACCAGACCAGTGAAAACCATGGGATATTGGCAATGTCACTCTATTAAATGAACTTCTAGGCATACGGGCATGGACCCCTTCCAGGAAAAAACTTATGAACAAATTTTATTCTTGGTTATAGGAGCTGCACTATTGGTGTATGGTTTAGAAAACTGTGTGTCTTACCATAATGTCAAAACATAAAAAATTATTATACATCCCCTTTTTAATATTAATACTCTAACAACCCTTTCACACCCCATTCTATTCCTTCATCCCTATGAATACATTTGTCTCCTCATATTCTCCCTTGGGATCCAATTTTGTGTAGATTTTTAATGGATTATTCTTAGAACCCTAATGAAAGCTTATCCAGTTTTTTCATCTTTCATATTCTTGTACTCCTCTCTCTTCTTCTTTTAGTTTTCTTTTCCCCATCAATGGTTTGGAATCATGTTGGTTTTAATATCTTTTCATTAGGTTAAATCGTGTTTGTTTTGGTGTTCTCATTCCCTTATAGGATCCTCTCGTGGTGCCATTAGTGGTTTCAAACTAGATTTGTTATGATTTAATGAAAATTTGAACGTTTTCCATTTTTTTGTATAATTATTTATATGTGATTGTTTTCATCTAAATAAATTTGAAAAATTGTTTTGTTGGAGCACACATTCTTGACTTGGGATTTTTAGTGTGCTTGTAGTTTTAAAGTAGGTGAACACCCTTGTTAAAGTAATTCATGATTATTTGAGGGTTTAGCTTCTTAAATAAAAGGATTTCATTGTTAAAAAGGAAAAAAGAAAATTGTAATCTTATATTTATAGGTGGGAAGACTTTTAAAAGTGCTATAGTCATGACCCACCCTACCTAGCTAGTTCATGATAAAATAGTAACTACTAATTCCTGATAGGGATTTTTTTGATCGAGAAGGATATGTAACTTTATGTCCATCTTTTATCACCATGTGTATGAGGATCCTATCTCACCACTAACCATAATTACATGAATATTTCCCATGATTGTTATATTTTTCATTCATGTTTACATTAATTTTTTTCTTATATAAAAAATCACATTTTCAGTTAAACTATTTTCATTATTTAAAAAAATTTATTATTTACTTATCTTATTATAGAAATTCATGCAATATTCTAGTAGTATCCTACTACGAAATTGAACTCACACCCTAGATACACCCCCTGAGTATATGTAGATATTTTTTTATGACATTGGTTAATGGAAGGCTTCCTGTGGTGCATATGGTGGTTATATTTTCTACTAATTACTTTTTAGATAGGTGTTGGTGGTGGTGGTCTGGGAGTGTCGAACTACATGTTTTGTAGAGGATTGTTTTTCTAGGAAAATCCCTATCCATTGCGGTTATCCTATTTTTTTGTTACAAATGCAAAATTTTTAATTCATACATGTAGTGTTTCCTTTGATCTATCTGTTATGAGTATTGGATATAATGTGTTGTAATCCTTTTATACTTTTATGATTCATTCTCATAGAATAAATCATTCCCAAAAATGTTACTCAATGTCCATGCACATGTTTACAGCTGGTGGGGATCAAGAATTCCCTTTGAGACACGTCATAGGCTATGTTCGGTGTTAGGTTAGATGGAAGCTCATGATGGTACATAAAAATATTTAATCTTATCAATGTTTTGCCTTTTCATTGGGTCATGTTATTAAGGATAGCACGGACCCATTGGAGCAAGGACTATTAGAGTTTTAGATTATGGTTGTGGGTGGGGTTTCTGACCAACAGTCTTTGTGACAGTGTGTGGGAAACCATGGTATTTTTGGGAATTGGTTTGACTCCACACCTATGTGTGAATCACATGTTGTAGAATTAACATAAAAATTTGAGGGGGTGGATTAGATCAATTTTTTTGTGGCTCATGTGGGTATTTAAATCAATTTTTTGTTAAAATATTTATAAGTGATGTATTTATTGGTTTCCATATGTTTTCTAAATAGTTTAGTATCATGACTCTCTTGAGACCTCCCATGAATCTAGTATATGATCATGAAGATAATTATCCCCAAAAATTAGGTAAGAAAATAATACAATTTATGGTTTAGGCTATCAAGAAGCTGGTTCTGGGAGTGGTGTATGGTCTTCCTCAGGATAAGGAAACCAAACTAGGTCTAAAAAATGACAATGATTAAATGTTAATTAAGGAAAAAATATCTATCCTAATAGGTTAGTGTAGACCCCAAGGATGTAGAATATTGGGTGGAAATCATTGAGATGATTTTTGGTTTTCTTGAGAATCTAGATGTAGTCAAGGTAAAAAGATATTTGATCATGTTTGATGGACCTGGTGGCAAGTGGTAAAAATTTGTGATCCATACTGGGAAATATAAAAAGAGCAGTTGTAGGGATTTCAATGATTCCATCAATGAGTGGTATTTACATGAGAACTTAGCCCTCTCCAAGTCCTTGGAGTTTTTAGATCCCTATCTGGGGACGTCACCATGTTGGAGTATTCCAACTGTTTTTCAAAACATGTCCATTTCACACCCTAGCAGGTTTCTAATGTGTAGATAAAGGATAAACGGTTTCAAATGGTGTTGCAATTTGATATTCAATCTTAGTTCTTATTGTTTAAGTTTAATATGTATGGTAAGGTGGTCGATCAATCCCAGTTGGGGGAAATTGGTTAAGCATGCATGTTATTATTTTCTTGGATGAATATAATTGTGTGCTAGGGAGGTAGTGGCATGTTTTTGAGGAAGAAGAAATGTGTGGTGTAAGGTAAGAAGAATGGGGGACTCTCTAGTTACACCTCCCAACCACCCAATTATTCTGCATCTTCAGGAGGTCGATCTGGTGTGTGACTCTAGTGCGGGAGATACATGCATATGAAATCCATGTGTCTAATGTCACCTAAACCCTACCACCAGTATGGGTGTTTGAGACACTTGAAAATGTTTTGAATAAGTTTCCCACTCACTCAGAGTGATTAATTTTCCACAACAAATAAATAATTATTAGCTTAGTTTAGGGAATGGAGGGTTATGGGATCTCGAACAGTTGGGAGAGGTTAAAAATATGGGTCATACTATAGCCATATTCAGCACACATAAGAGACACAAGTCAGTAATAGAACACCTTCATTGGTGGAAATAAAGATCCTTCATTAAATATATTATCTTCAATAAATATTAGATATATGGATAATGACTATTTTAGGTACTACTTTTATTGAAATGTCCATAGCCATAACATTATTTGAAAATATGTTGTCTAATTATATTATTTTTTCCTATATTATGGAACTAATTAAATTAGTTAGTGATATTATTAATTATTCCATGTAGTTGGTTTAACCACATCGAAAGAATAGGGAACAAGGTCTTAAATGCTCATGTTGTTTTATCATACTGTCAGGAGTGGTATTGGAGTGGTACTTTTTGGTTCTGGAAATTGATCTTTTTGATGTGATCCTTAGCATGGATTAGATGTCTTGTTTCAAGGAAAAAAATCAATTTTCATCATAGGTGGGTAACTTTTGTGGCACCCGATGAGAGTAATTTGGACTTCGACGGTTAAATAGATCCCTGATTTGGGAAAGTTGGACGTCATCTTCATGAGATGGGTAACTTCACTTTCCTGGTCTCTCCTATTATTATGGAGGATTATTATAAAGGTTCTTCAAATAGTTTCCATCCTAAAGTAGAAGATTTTTCAAAGGTGCTTCTAGGATATTTTTTTGGGTTACCTCTAAATCAATATGTGGAGTTTAGCATCAATCCAAAACTAGTAAAATAACCAATATTTCATCTCTCATATCATATGGGCTCCATCATTTTAAGGGAATTAAATATAAAACTAGTTGATTGGGAACCCAAAGGATTAATTTTCATCAGAAACTCACCCTGGGTCTCTCCTGTGCTATTTTCTAAAATGGAATATGTATCCCTTCAGTTTTGTATCGATTACTAGAAGTTAAACATTGTCACAATCAAGAATAAATAGCCTTTTCCCCCGCATTAATGAACATTTGATCAGCTCTGGAGGGAAAGATGATTTCACTTGATCGACCTATGATATGGTTATCATCAAGTTGTTTTTGGAGAGTAATATATTCTCAATATAGCCTTCCAAAGTAGGCATTAACACTTTCTGTTTTTGGTTATTTCATTTTCTTTGAAAAATGATATGGCAGTTTTCATGGATCTTATGAATCCTGTGTTCCATAAGTACCTCAACTCCTACATCGTGGTGATTTTGGATGACATCCTAGTCTACTCTAAAACTAATAATGAGTATTGGAATAACATAGAAATCATTCTATGCATTCTTCCAGAAAATTATATCTACAAAATCTATTCAAGTGAAAATTCTAGATATTGGAAGTCGTGTTTATAGGGAACATGATATCAAATCATGGGGTTTTTGTGCACCCTGAAAAAGCTGATGCACTGATGTCTTGGGAGAAACTAAGGAGTATCTTCAAGATCAGAGGCTTATTGGTCTTAATAGGGTAATACATGCAATTTTCAAGGATTTCTCTCAGATTTAATTTCTTATGACATCACTTATTTGGAAATCGGTAAAGATTGGATGGATTCTAGAATGATAGCATTATTGTTAGGATCTAAAAAGGTGACTGAACATAAACCTTGTTTTCATCCTACCTATATATAAGAAGGTATACAAGGCCTTTTGTGAAATTTCGTGTATGGGTATTAGGTATGTTCTACTATAGGATGAACATGTGGTGGAATACAGATCTTTATAACTATGTCCAAAGGAAAATAACTACCCAATACATAACCTGAAACTAGTAGGGGTGATGTTTCCTTAAAAATGTGGGGTCTCTATCTCTTCGTGGAGAAGTTCATATTCTACTTGGAAAACAAGTCAATGGATTAAATTTTCTCCTAGAAGGACCTAAATTTGAAGAAGTGGTGATGGGTTGAATACCTTTAGTGCTATGATATTGATATGTCTATTCCTTGTGAAGGGGTAATATAGTAATGGACACCCTATGGAAGAAGATTCTTGTGAAATATATTAAGGATTCTAGTGATGAATTGAATTTTTTGTGACTTTTTTCCAGATGCACATGGATACCAAGGATCATAGTGGAGGAATGTTCTTTGATAGTATTTAGTTGATTCCCACTATTTTGGAGCTAATTCAATAAGATTGTCCTAATGATGTGCTATTTCACTTCTCTATGAAGCTTCTAAATTTTGGGGAGACATATAATTGTAGGTCCTTATCTTCTAAGGTAATCAATTATTTCAAGTGTCGTCTCATAGTGTTGTTATCTTTGTGGAAAGTGGTGATACAATATAACCACCAGTCTCATTTTATCATTCATCCTGGAACCACCAATTTGTTTTACGACATGTGATGCCTGTTTTGGTGACCAGTTTTAGGATGTGATATTAATGAATTTTTATTTAGATTATTTATTTTTTAGTATAAAAAATTAAATCCCCAAAGTCTCTCAAGTTTTCATTAGACACTCCATATTCCTTACTGGAAGTGGTAAAACGTTCCCATGAACTTCATCGTTGGATTTCCCCATGCACCCCGAGTAAGAAACTCCAATTTGGTGGTTATTGAACATATGAAAAAGTCAGAACAGTTAGTAACATCAAGGATTCTATTAAGGCTGATGAGTTGGGGTGACTGTATGTTCAACAAACTGTGAGGCTTCATGCTCTTCTAGTAGATATAATTTTTGTTAGGTACCCCAATTTTACCTCTTGGTTGTTGAATGGTTTTCCAAAGGGAATTGGGTCAAAAAATAAAACAAAGTCTCACACATCAACTTAAAAAATGGTCAAAAGAAGTGGGAAAATTAAATTGTGGAAGATATTATATTTTCATGCATGATTATTTCTTAAACCTCATGAGATAACCATTAGTATTGGAGGAATTTTAATATAACAATAATTACCAATCTTTAATCACAATGTATCCAGTTTGAAACACTTTATGGTCATTCATGTCAGTCACCCCTATGTTGGATAGAAGTGGGAGATAATTATTTTCTAGGAAAACTCCATGACAATGATAAAATTATGAATTTTTTAGTCATTAGAATGTGGTTTTTTGATAGTATATATACACCACAATTTCTATGTCGACCGATGTCACCATGCCTTGGAATTCTCTGTGAATAACCAATTGTTTCTAGATTTGATACCTCACCAGGGTAACCATCATCTTGGTAATCTAGGGAAAAAAATGATATGTCAGAGCATTTGATATTAATAAAATAATTGTAATGGTGGAATAATAATTAAATTTATGTTATGACACATCCACTAGGACCCATGTGGTGACTCCCCCAAGCCTTCCTCCCAATGGCCAGGCATTGGTGGATAGCACTGAAGGCATTAACTTGCAAGTGGGAGGCGTTTTCCTATGTACCTGTACACAGACACACAACCCCGTCACAAAAACTTGAAAGGAAAATTTAATGTCACTAAACAACCATTAAGTAAAGGTACAATATGTATATTAAATGGGATAGGACACAAACCAAATAAAATACAAAATGAAATTGGAAAGTAAAAGGATCTCGGGAAAGTGGTCCATCGAATCCCCCACCTGATGGTATGGGTAGAGTAGCTGCCAGAAGCTGTAGAAGTATACCCCGCCTGTCAGAACTCACTAAACCCCACCTGGTCCTAGGCCACCTAGACATCCTTCAAGGTGTCAGTCATCTGCTCAAGACATGACATGTGTGTGGGATTCCTATGTATGGGTGAGTAACATGGCACATAGTAGGGACCACGAAACACCAAGGAATGACCACAAATAAACATATACACATGGTACTGTCAGATCACGTAGGTATAGTCTTGAGTATAGAATGAAAGACTATCAGTCGCAAAAATGAACACCTTGGACTCATGGGGTACTCATCCTTGATGAGTACTGTGGGTATACTGGGTAACAAAGAGCCACTCCCCATAGTGGGACTATTGGGTCACATAGATCCACTTCCCACTATGGCCATCATACTAATTTTCTCATCCCTAATGAGTATTGTGGGTCTGTAGGGTCACAGAGTGATGCTCCCCACTATGGGCTAGTTGGGTCACAAAAATCCTCTTCCCAATGGTCCATCGAAGCTGATCCACACAGGGTCTCTTTTCAACAGTCTTTGGGTCTTAGCTAGCTAAAGGATTTCTACAGGTAGTGCACTTGATTCTGGTAAAAACCGCTGCTCAAGCCATTCATCGCATTTCAACTTCCATGTTAACCTCATTAGAGTATTCCAAAAGAACCACCTCATCAAAAGGGTTCCCAGATCACAAATGGATCATCAATCAGACATTTGGTAAAAGCTTTATTGGTGTTTTAGTAATCAGGGGTCGGTCGTGTCTGGGCCCAGTCTGATTTGGTTGGACCGACCTAACCAACCTGGCCCAGGGGCACCGCCTGTCATAGACTGGTTCCATTGATCCAACCCAACACTGTTTGGGTTTGGTCCAGCCTTGTCTTGATTGGCTACTGGGTCAGGCCCATTGGGCCTTATTGGACCAGGCCCGATTCTGCAAAGGGTCCACCCCACAAGGTCGCCGAGTGTCCCGGCAACCTGGATCATCCCGTAACCAGTGGGATAGTTTATTTCTATCCTAGGCTTCCCAATAGCCTTGTGTTATTCCACCGGCCCAGCCCACAGTAATGGATAGACATAACATAGCTCGGGCTGCTCTATGGCCCGGTTCACGCTCCCTATTCCAGCCCACCAGGTAGTCCAGTCCCCTCTGGTCTGAACTCCATTGGCGTCCAGTTTGGTGCCCCATGGCCCATCTCATACAGCAATCTGGTCTTCTCCAATCTTGGATGCCTTGTGTCTTAAAAGAGCTATCTTCTCTTCCTCCCTCAGCCGGTACCCACTATACCATGTGCCAGTGCACTGCTGCCCGTGCGGTGTGGGCCACCCTTCCGACACGGGCGAATGGCCACATCCCACCTCCACCAACCGCCTGCCCAGGCCGGCCATGAAATCTATTTCGGTGCTCCTTCGTGGCGCACTGCTACCCACCCATGTCCGCTTCCGTGGGCTACCACTACTGTTAGAGTCTTCCACATACCACTGTGTCTACCCCAATGGTCTGTTCCTCATGCCATCTATGCCTTCTACTTCCATGGGATGCCACCTTCCCTGCTAAGGCCTCGAAACCTTCTTGATTCCAATTTGAAGGCATTGCCTCAAAGAACACATAAGAATGCACAAGGGTAGAGGGTCTTAGGATTTGTTCTTGTTGGAACATACCCTATGTGTTAGAGGTTTTGAACACATTGGAGGGAAGGTTTGTGATACAAAAAATAGTCTAATCCTGATGAAATCTTTGATATAGAATAATACCCTCCCACAAGAACAGGTGACCCACATATTAACTTTTTTATGTGTTGGTCTGCATTCATTATTTTAGAATGATGAAGAGTAATTGGGAAATTAAACATAAAAATGATAACCCCAACCTGGGATAGATTCGTTGTTGGTGTCAATCCATTCGAATCCATTGGCATTTGTCGATCTCCAGTCCCAGATCCTTCCTCCAAGGCGTCTTTACTTCTTTCTGATATGCCATGGTTTTTTTGTTAGATAGAAATCCATAGATTGGTGGGAAGTGTATGCCTTTATCATTCATCATTGGAGAGGATTATCCACCACAAAATTTTCAGTGAAAATCCACATTTTTTATCCATTTAATCCATTAAAAGAGATATGTGTCGTAACATTTCTATAACGCGGTGTCATCACATCATTATACTAATTCATTTATAAAAAATAATATCGGTAATGCATTTATTGATGATTCTTTATGCAACACATTACCAATCAATTAAAAGGATTCATTTAATGTGACTCGTCTTCACCTCATCACTGGACGACAATGCGGGCGTGTCACCGCTCAACCGTGAAGGAAACAAAAAAATTACTTTTTATGTTATTTTTATTTATATCTCAAAAATTATGAAAACAATCTTATTTGGTTGACCCTTTCCAATCAATGTTTAGTCCTATCTATGTAAATTCTGATGTTCTATGTTCAACAGTGGGCTTATATTTTTTATTCGATCATAGATTTAAAAGGTACAAAAATTGGATTTCATTTTCTTTTAAATGAACATAATAAATGTTCAAAACGTTTATTTTAGGCTCACTAGGACTTAGAATAAGTTTTCATTAGAGCATATGTTCTCAAAGTAATCCTATATAATTTATGAAAAATTTACATTGAATTTATAGCACATTACATTACCCCCACTTTTAGGGATTCAAATCCTCGTAAGCCAAAACAAGGCTAAATAAACAAATGGGGGGAAATGAGCACAAATCTATGCCTCCTGATCCCATGTTCTCTCCTAGAGATTCCCATACAGAAATCTAATATGCACCAAAGGAATCAACCATCAAAAAAGGACACACTCTTGTCGATCATCTATCTCCACCAAGAACACTGCAAATGTCACCTCATCATAAATGTCCATCTCGTCCCAATTGATGACATGCGATGGATCATAGATATATCACCTCTGCTGCGACATGTGGAAAACATCTTGAACATGGTGTATTTATGGGGGGAGAGATGGGTATTATTCCCCCTCACCAACTCTACTCAGAATTTGAAAAGGTGTGATGAACCTTGAAGATAAATTTCCACACTGACCAGATCTATGCAATCCTCGTCGGGGTCAGACCCGAGGGAACACATTGGCGCCCTACTTGAACACCAAGGGCCTCTGTCTCCTTTCAACTTAATTTTTTTTCTTTCTCCTTGTAGTCCTAATCCTCTCCTAGATGATTTTCACCTTCTCAATGGTAGCCCGTACAAACACTCAACCCATGACTGTTGACTCCCCTGGGTCATTCTTGCATAGAGGTGGTCGTCAAGTCCACCCAAACAAATACTCGAATGGTTTCATTCCAATGGTAAAGTGATAGTTCCATTGTATGCAAACTCCACCAGTGGAAATTGGTCCTCCCAACTATGACCAAAATCATGGTCACAAACACGAAGCATGTCCTCCAAGGTCTGTATGGGGTGCTCTGTATGACCATTAGTCTGTGGGTAGAAAGTTTTTCTCATGTGTAGCTATGTTTCGAACACCTCCTGTAATACATTCCATAGCTGTGTTGTGAAGTAGGAATCATGGTCTGAGATGATCATCGAGAGAACCCCCTGAAGTCTCATTATCTCCTTGGCGTAGAGGTGTCTGAATCCCTCTATCTATCCCTACTTCAAGATGGGTGCGATGTGAGTCTACTTTGTTTGTTGGTCAATGATCACGCAGATAGAATCATGTCTATTGGCTATGAGTGGTTATCTCGTAATGAATTCCATTAAGATACCATACCACTTCCACTCTGGAACATCAAGTCATTATGCCAAGCCTGCTGGAACAAGATGCTCAGCCTTCACTTGCTGACAAGTGAGGCACTGTGAAACAAACTCGGCCACAACTTTCTTCATCCCTAGCCACTATTACTAATGTCATAGATCTTTGTATATATTTCCCAAACCATGAATTTCCTCCCATGGGGAGGTATGTAACTTCCTCAAAATATCCTCTTTCAATTCCATTAGTATAAACTATGTTCCCTCTAAAGGGGATGACGTGCTCTATACCTTTCTAAAATCTATCAGGAGCCTGTCCTGATGATAACTGAGCACATCGAGCCTCTTAGTAAACGTCCAAATGTTGTGCCTCCCAGACTCGCTATAAGATTGGGGTAGTTACAGTCATCTACTGAAGGTAATCTTCTCCATCATCAACCACGATGAAAATCTGCATCACGGCTAACTACTCTATAGCCTCACTCAGAAGCTGTAAACTAGATCTCCTACTGACCATGTATGCTTCCAAATTACCCTTCCTATGAGTATAGACTATCTCGAAGTCATATTTCTATAGGAACTCCATCCCATGAAGCTGTCTAAAGTTAACTTCCTTATGGGAGAAGATATACCTAAGGATCTTGTGGCCAGATTAGATGGAAATCCATTAAACTATTGAGTAGTCCCGCCACATCTTCAGAGAAAAGACAACTGTTGCTAACTCCAGGTCATGGGTCGCTTTGTTCTTCACATGCTACCTCAACTTCAATTAACCAAAGGTAATCACTACTCGATCCTACATTAGGACACAACCCAGTCTGGTCCCTGAAGCATCATAGAAAACATCATACCCTATTCCCACCTCTTATAGTCTTATGATGGGGGTACTCATAAGTATCCACCTCAACTCCTAGTAACTCTACTGGATCTTCTTCATCCACAAGAAGGGATGACCATTCCATTTCAAAGATGATAAGGGTGCTTCTACTATAGAATTTTTGGGAATTAAATTCTAGTATTATACGACCAACCCTAAGAAACTACACACCTCAATCAAGCTCTTGGGTGGCTCCCATGTAAGCCGTTTCTCTATCTTCACCGGATCCACTACAACTCCAGCCTCTGAGATGAAATTTCCCATAAAGTGGTCCTCTAGAATCCATAGTTGGAACTTCAAAAGTTTCACATAAATCTAGTGCTCTCGGAGTGTATCTAGGACTATCCGCAGGTGTGTAGCATTCTCCTCTTCTTACACTGAGTACACTGAGATTTCAATAATGAAAACTACCACAAAAAGATCAAGGTTTGGTTGGATGACCCTCTTCAATAGTCCCATTATCAATATTGTGGAATTGATCACATTGAAGGTCATCACCAATAACTCCTAGTGGCCATACCGACATCTGAAGGATGTCTTTGGAACATCGTCATCCCGTACCTGAAGCTAGTGATAACCTGATCAATGGTCTATCTTTGAGAATCGCCTCACACCTTTTAGCTGGTCGAGGATTTATTAAATTCTTAGTAGTGGATAATAGTTCTTCATGGTCACCTGGTTCAGGCACCTAATGTCTATGCATAGCCTCAAGATTGCATCTACCTACTTAGAAAACAATATTGGGGACGCCCATGGTGAAATGTTGGGCCTCATGAAGCCATTATCTTGTAATTCCTCTAGTTATACCCCCAACTCACGAATATCCATGGGGTCTATCCCTTATGCAGTGTGGAAAATCATTGGTATCCTAGTGTACAGGTTGATCCAAAAGTCTACCTCTTTATTGGGAGGTATCCTCAGAACATTCTCAAGAAAAACATCTTCATACTCATCCACCACTCTAGAAAAGTGGGGACTTCTCTCATCCATTGCACTGAGGGTGAGGTTAGTGAATTGGTGAGTGATCAATTGCACCCACCTCCATGAAAGTCCTTCATGTGCTGTAATTTTTCCCTTCTCGCCAGTGAATAAAAAACTTGTCCCATCCTCATGGACACACCACACTATATGCCTAAGCTAGTCAATCTGAGCATGAGCTGTGGATAAATAGTCCATATCCAAGTTCCCATTTTAAGGCCTCAACACCACTGCTAGGAGATCCTATCCAGAGGTCTCACCTCCAAGGGTAAGATCACACATCTGGAACTAGTGTGTAATTGTTGAAACCCTTCCTGTAGGAGTCTCTAACTGTATGAATCGATCCAACAACTTCACCAGAATCTATGAGCATCGAATGAGTTTTGTGGTAAGGAAAAAGAGAATGGAACATGTATCTATAATAACTATAACATGGTTGGATAAGACATAAATTATACCTCTAATCATAGATGGAGCGCGGGGGTCATAGGACTCCACTACCTAAAGCTGATATCGCCCGTGTAAGCCTGATCCCTAAGGTAGTGGTGGACCAGCTGAGGGTTGTGGTGTTAGAACCTCAAGCCATCACCAACTACATTTTTCCCAGCCTATTACTCTTCCACATCTTCTTGCCTACAAACCTCCCCACCCAAACCTCTATATCATCCTTAGTGGTATCTCGACCGTTCATTGATCATTTGTGTGGCGGGTTAGGAATTCACGACCCATGTGTCAATTCCCGCCACACGGGAAGCATAGTCTGGCTCCCTATAGAATCCCTTTTCTCTAGGAGCCCCACACTACTGGCCTTATGTCCTAGGGTTACCCTATAGATGGTTTGGACCACATGGGCCTCTATGTCATCTATTGGCTACCCCCATGGATGACTCGACCACATATCACTCGGTGGTAGCTCCCACCATCAGTTCCAGCTCTATGAGGAAGATCTCTACTAGTAGAGCTCGATCTTGCACTCTAGCCAATGTGGGAACAAGGAGGGAAATAATTTATTTATTGATCTCCCTTAAGAGTCCCTGAAAAAATGTATGGGGCCATAAGAAAGGGTCTCGTACCATATCTGTAGTTCAGTAGGAGGGGTTTTTAAACCTCATAGAGTACTCAGCCACTGAAATTCTTCCCTGATTTAGGTGAATAAGATCATGTATGTGCACTGAGCGCAAGGTTGCAGGGAAGAACTCCTCCCTAAAAAGCTTCTCGAAGTTATCCCAAGAGAGGGTCACCTCATCTTGTGTATATATCTTCATGCTTTTCCATCTCCCTACTGAGTCCTAAAAAAGACTCGTAGCTAGGACCAACATATGGTCAAGTGGTGTCCTCAAAAATTAGAATTTCCACATAACCACCTCCATACAGTCCTCATTAACTTAATAATATATATATATCTCCCTTGAACATAAGAGGTCTCTATCTCTGAAACTCATGAAAGGTACTGAGTCTGTATGCGTCCTCTATCAGTAATGCTGGTTGTAACTACTGATCAATGGGTTTTGGAAATAGTGGTGCACCTCTCGATGGGGACATCTCTAGCATGGGTCCCTAAACCAATGCATTATCAAAAGGGGAACTATCATCAGGGTCCATCATTAGAATCCTAGCTGGCTACCCGCATAGAGGCATCTTGAAATAGATCAAGATGTACTATGGTCAATATATTATACCTGGTGATCTGACTCTAATTCAGGAAGAACATGAGGAATCACTCAATTCCTATACTATTCATTCAACTAGTGTTTATATGTATAGAGCCAAAAAAATATTCAAGGACCATGTGTATGGATACATCATCCACTTCCCGAACACCGGACTCCCCGAATCTGAAAGTTGAACTCGAAAAAATTAAGACTATTTCCTAAAAATAGAAAAACAGACTCATGGGGTTTGAGGTAGATATGACCACCTCTGATACAACTTTGTCACAACCCGTCCCCTAGGGCCCATTTTGTGACTCCACTAAGAAAAATTCCCAAAGTCTAGGGGTTGGCGACTAGCGCCAAAGGCATCAACCTAAAAGTGGAAGGCATTCTCCTGAGTACCCATACACAAACACACAACAAAGTCCCAAAAACTATAAAGGAAACATGCATTCCACTAAACAAACACTGAGTAAAGGTACAAGTTGTAAGTCAAATGGACCAAGATACAAACCCGACAAAAAAAAAATGAAAACTGGAATGTACAAGGAACTTTGGTAATTTTTCGCCTGAAAAATCAACCATATGATAAGTGTAGAGTAGATGCTGGAAGCTGTATAAGTATGTACCGCCTACCAGAACTCACTAGACCCTACCTGGTCCTAGGCCAGCAATTCCTCTATCTAGGCATTAGTCCTTTGCAAAAGACAAGACACGTGCGGGGAAACCCGTGAAAGGTTGAGTAACATAGTACTCAGTAGGGACCCCCAAAAACAATATAATGTTCACAAAGGAAAGTATACACATGGTAATGTCATCTCACATAGGTATATTCTATAGTATAGAAAGACAAACCATCAGTCGAAACACTAAAATTATTGGACTAATAGGGTACTCATCTCTAATGTGTACTGTGGGTATGCTAGGTCACAGAGTGCTACTCCCCACCATGGGCTTGCTGGGTCACACTGAGATGATTCCCACCTTGGCCATCATACTGAGGTACATATCCCTGATGAGTACCGTGGGTCTGCCGATTCACATAGAGGTGCTCCCCCCAAAGGTCCTACCAGGTCAAACAAAGCCTCTTCTTACTAGACCATCTTAACTTGTCAATACATGGTCTCTAGTAGAAAATATATTGGTCTTAGTTAGCCATAGGATTCCCACATGTAGTGCACTTGATTCCGGGATAAAATTATCCTCATGAAATTCAAATCATTTAAACTAAAAAAACATCCTTAGAGTATCCTTAAATAACCAACTTGTTTCAAGTTTTCCAACCCCACAAATAGCTCATCAATCAAATTATTTGTCTAAAAGATATTGGCGTTTTAGTAATAGAGGGTCTGTCATGTCTGGCCCTGGTTCGACCTAGTCGGACCGAGATGGAAAACCTTGTTTAGTTCGACCAATCATACCTGACCCAGTTCACTTCTGGTGTGGCCTGGTCTGGGTTGGACACTAGTCCAGGCCCATTGGGCCTTGCTGGACCCAACCCAGTTCGACCGGGTGTTCACGCAGTCGGGTTTCCCAGTGACCCGATTCCATCTATCCCGGCCCACAACCGGCAGGCCAGTTTATTCCCATCCCGAGCGGCACAACTGCACGATGTTATTCTGCTAGCCTGATACGCAATAGAGGTCCAGTTTAACCCATCCCGAGCCGCTATGTGGCCCCGTTCGTGTGCCCTGGTCCGACCACCTCAGCATGTCGGTCCCCTATAGCCCAGATACCATTGGTGTCCTATTCAGAGCCCCATGTCCTGGCTTTCATGGTGGTAAGTTCTTCTCTATCCTGGGCTGCACTACTGGCCTTTTTAGTTGCACAAGGCCGATAGAAGGCATCCACCCTTCCTCTCGCACACCATCCCCACTGGACCGTGTTCCAAAGTATCGCGACCCGCCCATCTGACGTAACCAGATGGTTGCATCACACATATGCCAGTCACCGGCCCAAGCCCCGATGGATCCTACTACTCTGTCGAGGCCCGAGCTGGTTGCGACACCTTTTTTGGAACGCCGTCATGGAATTTCACCAACCATCTGTGTCCGGGACCGTTGCTGGCAGAGACTTTCATGGACCAGCATGATTTTTCTAGTGGTCCTTTCCTCATGTTGTCTATGCATCTAGCTTCCATGGGATACCACCTTCCCTTCTAAGGCCTTGAAACCTCTTTGATTCTATTATGAAGGTGCATCCATAGTGAACACATAAGAATGCATATAGGAAGAGGGGCTCGGGCAATGTTCTTACAGCCCACACCCTCCACATTAGAGGTATTGAAAAAATGGGGGGGAAGGTTTCTGATCCAAAAAATTGTCTAATCTTGATGAAATCCTTGTGATAGAATAATACCCTCATGCACGAAGAAGCTACCCACAGATCAACATGTTCACGGGTTAGTCTGCGTTTGTTGTTTTAGAAAGAAGAAGAAGAATGGGGAAATTAAACTTAAATAAAATAATACCTACCTGGGATAGATTATTTGTTGGTTTTGATCAGTTTGATGATGTTTGTGTTCTTCGATCTCCGGTCCTGGATCATTCCTCTATGGTGTCATCGCCGCTTTCCAATCCATCAGTGTTCTTCATTAGAGATAAATCCATTTAATGGTGGAAGGAGAATTTTTACGTCATTTTTCATTAGAGAGGATTCCTCACTGTATATGTTTTAGGAAAAAACAACATTTTTTATCTCATTAGTCAATTTAAAGAGTTACATGTCACATCGTTTCTGTTACACTTCATCAGTACACTATTTCCTTTATAAAACAGCGTATCGATTACACTTATATAGATGAGTCATTACACTAAACATTAATGTGAAATTAAAATGCATCATTTGATGCGACTCGGCCTCACCTCATCATCGCACTGTAGTGTAGACGTGTCGCCACTCAATGATGAATGATAAAAAAACTCTTTATGTTATTTTTATTTTTGTTTTGAAATTTCAAAAAAACTTACTTTTCTTTCCAAATATTTCCGTTTAAATTTAGGTCCCTTCTACGATAATCCTAATGTTATTTGTTTAATGGTGCCCTCTGATTTTTGATCCACGAACTAGGTTAAAATATAGAAAAACATGCTCGAATGTTTATTTAAATGAGCTTTAAAAAAAGATAAAAAATCTATTCTAGGCTCACATGGCCTCAGAATTAGGTGTCATCTGAGAATCTAGTCTCAATGTATCCTATATGATTTAATGAAAATAAATGGAATTTCCATGACATTAAAATTTTCCTCTCCAATTAGCATCATTCTATGAAGTGCTCCATGTCTCATAATTGAAAAAGTATAACCCCAACCCATCACATGTGCTGAAATGATAAGAGCTGGAGTTGGAATTTTATTTGACTATGCTTAAGAAAGTAATTTGGATTGTGGAATACCAAATTAATGTGGTTCGGGGAATATCCATACCATTGGTTCATTCCATTTAAAGCTAAAAAATAATAAGAATGAGATATCGTAATGAAATTCATGGGTGGGGGATCATTTCCATCATTTATTCACTAATTAGGCTTCAAGTTGACTATTTAGGGAAATAATGTTTTTATGGTGGAAAGAATTGTAAGAGTTGGTCTTATTCTGAGTTATTTTCTCTTTTATTTTTGGTCTTATTTTTTTATACGGATTTCATTGGTATTTCTAAAGGAAAATGGAATTTTCTAGGAATTCATAAGGAGGCACATAGTAAGATCACAGTTATTATAAACCATATTCTAGATCAATGAAAACCAAGAAATATAAATAGTGGAACTATCCAGGCCACATAGCTAGGTGCATAGTCCTTCACCCCCTCTAATAAAACAATGTAGCCACCTATTCCTCTAGGATAGAGGAGCCACATAGTTAGCGAATGGTTTTGAAAATAGTGTGAAAAAACCATGCAGCCTGTATCAAATTTATAACATTTACAATTACTAAATTACTCCTCCTTGATTATAATATCCTAACACCCCTCTCTCACCCCATTAGATCCCTTATCCCTAGATACACCTCCCTCTTCTATTTTCCTCCCTTAATCTACATTTTGTGTATTTGGATTGAACCCTCAAGTGTGATTCTACTATATTCTCCTCTTTCCACTCTACGGTCACCTCTCTCTTATTCCTTGGGTTTTCTCTTCTTTAGTAAGGGTATAGGCCAATGTTGGGTTTAATATCATTTATTTTTGTTGAATCTTGTTTTCAATGATGTTCTCTTTTCCTTATAAGATCTTATCATGGTGTGGTTGGTGGTTTCCACCAAAATTATTCAGTATTTAAAGGAAAACATTGGTGGTTCCATGTTTTTCTATTGTTTAATGATTTAGATATACTTTTATGGCTCTTAAATATTTTCTAAATTTGTATTTTGTGTATTTAAATTCTTGAATTGGGATATTTTGTGTGTGTGTGGTATTAATGTGGATGAACCCACTTATTAAAGGAATTTATGATTGTGTAATGGATTGGGTTTTTGATGTAAAAGGATTTCATGGTTAAAAAGGGGAAGAAAATTGGAATCTTGAGATTCTAGGTGGGTATTCTAGGAAGAGTACGCTAGGAAATACCTACCCTACCTAGTGGGTTCAAAATAAAACACTAAATAAACATTTATGATTGGGATTGGTTAGATCAAGAAGGATATGAACCTTAATTCCCATGTTTTATCCTTGAGAGTATGAGGATCCAATGCCCCCACTAAACTTAGTTACATAGAGATTTCTCATGGTTATTATACTATACTTTCATATTTCCATTACCATTTCTCATATATAACAATGCATGTTTTCAATTAAATGGTTTTATTTCTATTAAAAACTAGAATGTTTAATTGTATTATGATAGAAATGCGTTGAATCATCTTGTGGTATCCTATACAAAAGTGAACACACACCCTACATACATACCTGACTGTATGTAGATATTTATTTGTCAAACCTAGGTGAAGGCAAAGAATCCCACGGTTAAAATAGTGGTTCTATGTGCTAGTGAATCATTTTTGGATAAGTGTTGGTCGTGGTGTCATGGGGGTGTTGAACAACATGTTTCATGGAGGCTTGTTTTTATAGAAGGTTCACATCCCCCTTTTGGTTATATTGTGTTATGGCTGTAAATGCTAAATTTTTAACTCATACTGGTATTGTTTCCTTTTATCTCTCATTCTATGGTTATTGGAAACTGTGTTGTAATCTTGTGAAATGAATTTGGTTGATTATCATGGGAGAAACCACTCCCAAAGGTGTTACTCATTTCCCATGAAAAATTTTTAGATAGTGGGGATCGAGAATGACCTTCAGGCTATGTCATGGGCTGAGTTGGGTGTTGGTTTGGATGGTAGACTATGTTGGTTCATGAAAAAAATGATTTTATTAAACGTAGGGAAGGATTTTATTGATTCTTAATAATTTTCTCAAAATAAATAATTAAGGTAGTTTTATTAAATAAAAAAGTGTTTTTGCAATGTTATCTTTAAATATAAGAGAAAGAGTTATCTCACCACTCACTAGTGGTATATTTTAAGAGAAAACAATTTATTTTATTATATTTTATTAATCATATTAAATCCATATGAGATATGGTTATTAATATTTTATTTAATATATATTAACAATAATATAAATAAATTATATTTTTATATAAAAATTATTTTTTTCCTAGAAATATATTTTGGGAAAATAGAATTTATAATAATCTAGTGAAATAATGTTTAAACATAGAGAAGCTCAATGTATAAAAAAATATTATAATACTAGTCTAATTCAATGTGAAAGACATTTTACATCCTAATGGAGATTAGGGTATATCAGCATAAACATCTCATAATGTAAGTAATTAAATTTAAATATATTTCCAAATGATCTCAAATTAAAATTAAAATTGAATGTTAGAGTATAAATATTATTAGTATAAATTATAAAAACAGTTCTATGTATTTAAAAAAGAATAAGTAGTCAATATTATAAAATTATATATTCTGAATGAATATTTTTAAATATAATTTTTTGTTTTAAAACATATGGATTATGATTCCCAAAAGTCAAAATTATTAAAGAAAACATTTCTTCGTAGATATCACTTCACTAAATTTGATTAGTGTGAATAATTTAATAGATGACTATATAATGATGTAACAAGTGTAACATAGCAATACAATAAATATTCAATTAATATTTAACATATTTAACAATATAAATATTTGAAACAAATATACAGTCTTTGTGGTATTTTCATACTAGGTTTGGTAAATATTTCTAATTACGCATGGATTTTTATTATTATTAATGGTTTCCAAGAATAAATCAAATATTTGGGGTTTTCATAAATGGAATATGTGAATTATCATTTATTCATGTTGGACAAATATTTTTGGAAATAAAATAACCATTAAAAGATAAAATTATGAAATAGAGTTATTTCTAATCAATTTCTGTCATGAAGATTAATGGATTTTGATAAAATATGAATATTATCATGATTTGAGGATTCTATATAGATATCGAGTTTCACTCATGAGGTGAAAATGAGTTTGTTATTGAAAATGAACCACTACATATACAATATTTAATGTCATATATTATTTTATTTTTATGCTTAGGTTTTATGTTTTGTAGTAATCCATGTTAACTATGGAAAATAAGTAATCTCACAGGTGAACCTTCATACATTGAGGACTTACTTTTTCTATCCCTGAGGATGAGCAAATCAGGTGGTGGATGGCTATGTTTTTTGTCATGTTGTTATTTTTTATTAATTGATATGGGCTTTATTCTTAAATATGATAGGTATAGAATAGATACCATGAATTGAGAAATATTTAATAATTGTACATACATACCCAGATATGTATCATGAGATGTCATTATCTATTTAAGTGATTGACATGTGATGTACTAATATATTTTGATGAATTTCATGAAATATTTTCATATACCATGTTATTTATTTACTAATGAAGTAATTAATATATGAGTTGGTCTATACAAAATTGACATAGTTCATGTCACATTGTCATTAAATTTATTTGAAAATAGTATTATATGATTATTCATAATATATCAGATATATATTGTGGACCCAAATTTGGTGATATAGGTTTTTAATAGTGATCACATAAAATCCTTTTATATCTTGAGTAGTATATATTATTTTCTAGAGTGTATTACTTACTAATAATTATGGAAAATATACTTTTTAGTTACTTAAATTATTGTAATGTAATGAATGGTCAGACATAGAGGTTGTATGAATACAACTACGTTTTGTAAAAAAAAATTTAATAAAAAGTTTAGAGAATCATTAAAACCTCTCTAAAATGATTTCAAAAGGAAATATAATGGGTGTTTTGGATATGGTTTCTTAATTTTTTTTATATATGTAGTTATATATGGTGAAATTTCAAAAAGTCTATGATACATTAATGAAGGTGGGTGATTGAATGAATTATGAACTATATTTAAACAACAAAATTATCAATGTTACTATGTTGTGATTTTTTATATATAAAACCACATCATGGTTAAGGTAACTATGCTACAATAATTCAATTTTGTGTATGATAGTTCATATGTTATTATATAACACATAACTTGATATTTTCTTCAATGAAGGCTATCAAGATTGAATTATCAATATTGGATAATGTTATATAATTTTTTGAAACATTCATATTTATTTTCAAAACATTATAAAATTATGTGCAAGGTCGAATTGAATGTTACCAAGTGTTGTATCATGTGAAAAAACATGTTCAAAATGTTTAGAAACCTTGGTGAATCCTTAGTGGCCTATTTAATAGGGTTTAATACTTATGAGCTATGTACATTTTTTTATAAGAATGGTTTTTATAGGGTGTGAAACTACTAAATTTTTTATCTATCCTCTCTCTAAACTCATTAACTCATTAGTTTTAATAGGCTGTGATTATTAGATAAATCCATCCTATTTTTTTAGATTTATACAACACATTGATACCTTCTGAAGGAGTTTGACGGTTGAATATGATAGATATCATTGAACCACATGTGATGAAAAATATAATTATTTTTATAGGAATATTATTAAGTATGTTGTTCATTTTTATTTTTCAATAGAAATCAATTGTGCTGGATTTTGAAAAATGTTTCTCTATTTATTTTTTTATATTTGAAAATGTGTTTTCTATATAAAAGCTAAAATATAATTTTTTGATAAGATTTCTATTTTAAATTTATACGTACATGTTATATTTATTTGAAAAAATCTATAAAATGTTGTCTTAATAAGTTGTAGTGGTTGTGATATTTGAAATCACATAAAAATTGGAAAATAGATTAAAAGAGAAAATAAAAGAAATATATTAATGTACCATATTAGTGTAAATAATATCAATTTAAATCCATTTAATTGGTTCTGTGTCAATGAAACCTCTATTTGTATTCACAATCCAACAAAACATAAATATAATTAAATATCAAGGGTTCCTATGATTATTTTATCTTACTGATATATATTTCAATTGCTACCAGAATTAAAAGTGTATTTGAGATTTATCCTATTGATTATTTCAATTTAATGTCATCTAATATATCAATATATTTATATTATTCATCATGAGTTTATAATTATTCAATAGATATAAATATTTTAAACTTCTTACTCCCTTTGATCTTTTATAGAAAATATTATATTAGATTCAATCTAAATTTAAAGATTCATTTTTTTCTTCCATAAGTCCTAAAAAAGACAACAGAAATATGATTCTGTAAAATATTTCGATGTGGGAAGAATAGAAAACCCACATCAAAGACTTATGGAAGATATCTCCATGAGTTATAAAAAATATAATACTAGATTCAAAATTTGACAGGTAAATTAATGGTTTATCAAAAGTTGAAATCATTTTAGTAACAAAAATACATGATACACACATAGTATATATTAACCTTGACTCAAATTTTTTGAAATTTATTTTTAGAAAATTTTCATCTTTATTCATTAAATGATTACCAATCTATTAAACTATATAAAAAACCTATAAACATTATCAATATGATATTGACGAAGAAACCCATTGTCAAAAAATGAATATTTGTTAGGTGAGTATCATTTTTTATATTAATTATATAATTATTTTCATAACAAAATTAGTAATTATTAGTTATTCAGCATACTCCCACTAAAAGGGTGACCCCATATATCATATTTATTATTGTTACAATATAAATATTTCACTATGAATTAACCTATCTAATCACAAAACCTAATCCATGACTATATCAAATAGAACATTATGCTACTAATTTCAAATATTAATCATATAGTTAGGTGGAAAACACCTAATAAAAATTAATTATTTCATATTTTTCAAACTCAATTCCACTAAGAACCTAATGGTTAGGGTCATCCAACATAATTTATCATAAATCTTACATCATACATAGGAACCTAATGATTGGGGTTAGTAATAATCTACCTGACTTATAAAAGATAATTCATGAGAACCTAATAGTTAGGTCCATCTATACTGAATGATCGAGGTCCTAAAAAAATATCACATGTGAAGGAATATCATATATAGTATTTTAAAAACATTTTTAACCTCACCATTTTTATGAATATTATAAAAATCATTGTTTCTCATAAAATCATTACATCTCAGCAATTCTTATATGCATGCATACATCTAATTCTTTAGTTATATATTTGATAAATTCAAAAAAATAGTTTCCATATATATTAATGTATAAAACATTAATAAACTCAGGATTCATACTCCTCACCTAAATGAAAAATATAATTATATATACAAATATTCAAAATCATCCCATGTATATGGTTTATGAAACAATAACACGTCAAGGATTAAAATCATGAAATGGAAAAATACTTATAAGATAAATCAAGGTGAAATATGTATCCAACTTCCATTTCTCCAGATAAACCCAAAACTCCCAAACCAATGTGAAGTCTAATCAAAAGTTCCACAATACAATTATCAATAGTTAAGAGAGACCTTAATTTGAAAAAAAATTATATTTTCAAAAATAAATAAATCATATAAAAAATTTACCATTAAATTCATGATTAAAATATTAAATTATTGTATTGGTTGATTGAAAATAAATAACATATCTTACCTAGTAGGTAACGCTTATATGAATGATATGATAAATATATTAACAATTCTAAATAATTTAAATTGAACATTTCAACATTCAAAATATCAAAATATTATATTCATTAATATTAGACATGTATTTAAATAAATGGGAAACTTAAAAATTATTCATCATATATAAAAACATTCAAAATTGATAAATTATATCAAATTAACAATTTATGTGGTCTTAAATCATATGGACTCAGGCCCACACCAGTGATTTTTTTTGAGATTAATTTTATAATATTTATAAAAACCAAGTATAAAAACTAATACTTGGTAAGTGAGTATAATATATTTTAGAATGAGAATATTTTTAAGTCCTTACATTGAACACCACTTTGATTTCTAGCCATAATATGCTCTAGTTTAAATAGAATACCATGACCTTTGACATGTTAGTATTTTCCATATCATTTTCCATCACATGTAAATCTAATTTTTATAATCAATAAACATTTTTTTCAAAAAAATGATGTGAAAATGTGAATATTATGGTGATATAATTTTTTATAATAAAAAAAATTAAAAACCAAAATATTTCTCAAAGGATTCACATAAAAATTTACATGATTATACATAGTATTGTTGTAATTCTATAAAAAACTCCAACCTCATTTATAATTTAAATGTAAATATTATCCATTCTCCCCTTGAAAATTCTATGAGACCACTAATTTTTTTGAGTACTTATTCATATATAAATATAGTGGAAGGAAATATAAAACCCTACCAGAATATGGCGAGAAGAAATGAAAAAATTAGGTGAAAATATAAAACAATTTATACCTCACTATTGATACTCATTCATAGTTTACAAGTGAGGTTGAATGAGATCCCATAGTAAAAATCAAAATAATCCTCCCACAAAAGGTAACCAATAACAAAAATGGATTTAGTAAACATTTTAGTAAGACCATGAGTACTCCAAAATAACCTCTATGATTAATGAAAAGAAGTTAATTAGAGATATTTTTTACTTATAGGAGATTAGTCTAGATAATTTGAAAATAATTTTCATAAAATCCCTTATATAAAACTCCATTAAATGAAATAGCCTATTAATGTCCATCGGTTTCATATGTTTTGAAATGACACACTTTTTAGCTCTACTGTAATTATAATGGATCCTCACTTATTTATTTCATTATTAAACTCCTTTAACAATAACATAACCATTTTCACATCATTACATGATGTTTCAAAATTAAAAATAATATGATAATCAACCTACGAGAGTTGGATGTATGTTATCAATTATCATTCGTAATGAATAGTAATATATAAAATAAATAACCCTAACATAATAAAGAAACCAATTTGTAAAATTTTATTGTGTATTAATTTATACATAATTTCATTTATCCATAAATAATTATCTCACCAATGAGGAAAGTTTATAAGAATATTGGGTGATTTATAAATTCGAAAGAAAGGACCAACAATATATCCATGATGATGAAATCTACTAATAATAAAAAAGTGATTAGAGAAAAATAGTCTTAAAGTGGATAATACACATGGTATATAAGAAAAAATTAATACAACGCATTTTTGATAGTAAAAGTAGAAAAAAAAATAATTTGGTAATTAAAGGTGAGTAAAACAAAGGTTTTTTGAACATTTTTAATACCCAAAGTCATTATATGAGGTTTGATATCATTGGAAATACATTTAAGATATGATGGTATTCTATTATAGCATTGAAGACCAGGGATAAAATGGTATCAATGAGGAGAAATAATAATGGGAAAAATAATTTAAAATAAATTTGCTAGGTGAATATTTTTTCTTCATGAAAATTTACATTGATATCAAAACTTGTGATGAAAAATAATCCTACCCAAATGAAAATTCTTTAAACATATCCAAATTTTTAAAAATACCATCACTCCTTAAAGATGAATAATAATCACAATTGGAAGATGAAAAATCCGAGTAAAATGAGAAAAGGATTTGATGAATTTTGTAATGATAAAAAAATACAAAGAAAGGTTGAAGAACTGGTTCAATATATATGATGTTTCAAAGGAGGGTGATGGTCCACATAAAAAAAACTCACGCCTCTGACAACTGCATCACATGGTATCCACCACTCTGTGATACATCCTTCAAACCAAATGCTTCATGCGATGAGATGGTACCACCCACACCTTTAAAAAATTGACTTTTATGTGGGATTATATGGTGATTTTCTCCCTCCGAAAATGATCATCCTTGTGAATAAAAAATCATTAGTGGGTGATGATGGTGTTTTCTACCTCTTGCGAATGAATTCATTTGTGGTATAACATATTGGTTGGTTGTAAAAGAAGCCCTAAGATGCACCACAGATGATTTTCCATCATGGTATCCAGTAAGTCTATTATTTTATAAAAGAATTCCAAGGGGAACTGAAGAAAAAAGGTAAATAGAAAGGGATACACATGTAAGAGATGAAACTCATAGGATAATCAGGAGGGAGGCATTGATTCCCAACAAGTAAACCCGCCGAATAACATTATGGAAGAAAATAAATTCTGGAGGGAGTCTAAAAACCTAAGAACCCTTTTCAAACACCATCCCACGAGGTGTAATAGAATGGAAACTTTGTATTCCATAACCTTGTATAGTAAAAATCTATATTGAGGGATCCCTATCCCACATAGGAATATTCTATGCTGGAGGATCTCGATCCCACGTAGCAACACACTACGTGAGTGGAACCTCTCCCAACTTAGTAATACACTATACGGGCAGAACCTATGTCCATGTACAATAAAGATAAGTGAAAAACCCCTCACCTAAAATGTAAAATTCTATGTTAATGGAATCCCATCAAATATAATGACATGCTACATATAATGGGGAATCCTAGGGTGTTCAACTCTATAGATCCCATCACCTCCCTCTATTGTACCTTAAAAACCTTCTGTGGACCCTCTTGGAACAAATATAACAACATCAGGCCCATGCCACTTCTAAATCCACATAACATGTATGATAACATCATCAGAAACGTTAGCATTTCTTTTAGAATCTACAAAATCATGTTAACAGGAGTCATATTGGCAACCTATTTAATAAGGGGGACCCTCAAAATGGTTTCCATTCTATATTCCCATAGTAATAAGGGTCCCAAAAATTGATGTTATCACATGGGACTCCCCATTATAGGTAGGGAGATGGGGGACGACACATTTTTTCCTTTAATGATTAATTTTATATCCTCCTCTCTTCGCCAGCAACTAGAAGGGAATCCCTCATTGAGTAAGCCCCAATTATTTTTTATTGTAGGTAATACTATTGCTCCCCTTTACCTACTCGATCCTTAAATTGATTAAATCACCAGTTGTGACTATCCTTGTTACCAAAATAAATGATGGGATATTGGAAAATATAAATCTATCTCTCTATAGATTTGGCCCCAGGCTATGAAATCATGTGAGGAGATAAATGCCAAAGCTCTTTATTTCACTCTCTCTTTGGAATTACACTGATATCCAACTATAAAAATTGTAGATCTTGTGTTATTTATGTAAAATTATCCCTCTTGTTTCTCACAACAATAATTATTCATGTGGTTTTGTAAGTTAGTGGTGATCATTAAATATGTATGATCCTAAATCTCAAGCGATCATTCTTCCAAGTGTAATTTATAATAAAAACTACTAAACACCCTGATCCAACAGCTTCCTCATGGTTCCAAAAAACATAAGCCTCATATTTTTTAAAATTCCCAACTATACTCAAAGGGTCTTCATCCAAGGTGTAATCCCCAACCACATGGTCTGATGGGTCCCATGTAGAGTTGTAAGCCCCAACCCATTTCAAACTACATCGTCTTTGATTCCCAATTGGGATATATTTGAATCCTCTATGTGGTCCAAACCCATCACCCAAATTTACCCTAATGTTCTTCAAGAAAAATTATGGTAGGTTAATATTCACTTCAGAGGGCCATATTCCTTTCGGTACACATTCATCGATGTATTTAGGGGCTTGTATCCCCATTATGATCATTCCCCAACATGGGAAACACATCTTTTCTGGGTCCCTCAGGACACTTTGATGTAATTCCTACACCATCCCTAACTAAACAACTTCCTCCCAGGCATCCTTGCCACATGATGTTAAACTACACAGTTTAGTCATCATTACATAACTTTAAAAGGTGTTTTAACCTATTATTTAGATCCAAAATATATGTTTTCTAATTCATTTCACTATAATATGTAGGAATACCATATTACGGGTCTAATCCTAACTTAAAAACAACTTTCGTCTCCCTGGATTTCAAAAAATTCTATAGTGACTCAACATATTGATTAAAACCACTGTCATGATGATAGGAAATATAAGAATATGTAATCTCTATCTGAAAAGGTACTGTTAATAAAGAGCCTTATAGACATACATATTTTTCAATTGATGGAGAACCTCATATACATACAGATGATTCTTAAACCATACATGTTTATAGTTGATCATTAATTTTGGGTGATTGATTCCATAATTTGGAATGAACAAATGAATCAAATAAATATCATAAATCTATATTAGAGACACGGAACATGAAATAGTCCCCCTCCCCAAAAGGTTTCATTAACATAACATCTCATCCTTTTGACTAATTTGAGTTATTAATTATCACTGGACAAGTTTCCCAATGAGATCATTCCTTGGGAATGTTGGACGATGATTCATCATAGATGTGAGAACTATTGGGGTTTTCCAATCCCATAGACAAAACTCATTGGAATCCGACCCATTAGAAGAAGTTGAGATATAAAAATGGTGAACTAGATATTAATTATTGTTAAATATTCAATAAACCCAAAATTAATAATTTTATAAAGTGAAAATAAAACTATTTTATGATAAACAAAATGGTTAACCCAATGTGAATCCTTAACCAAGGTGGATGTGGTAGCCCAAGTGAAGCCCCTTTACATCCCTAAATAAAATAATGAAAGATAAATTGAATGATGATGGATGTGTTAATTAATGTAGATTCTACATTTAATATGTTATTCCTGTGAGTTCTTGTCACGTATATGGAATAAATTCTTTAAATGAACTATCTTCAATCCTATGTTATCTCACAATTTTTTTCAAACATGGTTATCAACCACTGCATAGGATGGGACCTCGAACAAAAAAAAGACGACATCACCCAACCAACATCTTCAACACTGGGTTACAAATAAATTTTTATAGGAGTACTAATATAATGGTACTATCCAAACATTAAAGGAACATCGATATTCCCTTATTTATATGAAGCCCCGCTTGATGTTTTCTCAATGATTGTCAACAGTCAAGAACTAGGTGAAGCAAATTGATATCTCAAACTCTTTTGGGAGACTGTCCTTAAAATGTGATAATGAATTTCTCACTTTCCTTATAGAGGATGATTAAGAGGAATCTAGAAACATCATCGCACCAGCACATGGGTCCTTCTAAAGGGCCCCTTTGGGTTTTAATCTCCATCAATGCTATGCATCCTATCATCCTCATCATGAAGAGGATATTTTCCCATTCGGTCAAATTAATGTCATGTTGAAACGGGTCCCAAGGGTGGACCAAAAAGGATGATGATTGAATATTCTATATCATTCCAATGTTCTTGTTCCTACTCAAGAAGGCCTCCAATAAAATATGGTAGAAAAATACAAATAGATACTTATATCTGGTGAGAATTTCCTGCCCACTAGGAAATACTATGGTAGTCAATGAGCAGGTAGAAATTCCTTCCCATTCATATCAATCCCACCCATAAAATAATGTAGAAATAAACTACTAGATGCACATTCCTATAGATTAATATCATTCCCCTAGGAAAATAAAATGGTTATATACGAGAATGTGCCAATTCCTACACATTCATATCAAGAACTCACGTTATGTAACAAAAAACTATAGGAAGATGAAAATAAATACTTCAGTATATCAAGAACACTGTGAAAATATTATGATAATTGGGGGACCTAATAAACATATCCCATATAAAAATAAGGGGTAGACCTATTTTCTTGTCCCATAATTACAATTTAATTATTTTCCTATTCTCTCTAAGGATGTTTCTCAGTACATCTTAAAAATTATTTATGTTGAAATATCAATTCATAACCATATCCTAAAAACCATCCAAGACTTAATCACATCAATAAAAAATTCTTGGATTCGGGCCCATGACCCCACCTCCCCCAGTGTGGTGACCCATCCACACAACAGGATGTTCACCTTGGAGAAGGCATGCACCCCTGCTTCTGTCCAGGAGGGTGGTTAATAATATTATATTATAAATGGACAATAAGATCAGACACAAATGCTCATTACAACTCGGGGACACCTATCAAATTTATTTACTAATATAGAATATGAATATATATTTTCCATAATTTTAGAATCATATCATAATATTCTAATAGCACCATAACAGTAACTTGACTAGACACTCACGCATAAAGGACCTCACATTTAGCAAGTATCCCCATTCATTCGAAGGAGATGACCTAAATCATCATGCAAAAAAGAGACTAGAAAATGAAGAGCAGACTCAAATCCCTTATCTTCTAGAGGATAAAGATATGGTCTCTATTAAACATATATTAGTGGTGAATCATGATCATATAAATCCATTACAAAATTATATAAGTGGAAATAATAGTTGTAAAGGTCCTCCTGACATCATTATTACCAGGGTCTCTAGAGGTCCTCCATAGAGAATATACCATGAAGGTTAACATTATGGGAACAAAACTATCAATCATGAGAGCCTATTTCATGATGAGCGTCCTTATATCTCTACTCATGCCTAGAAGATATAATTATAAGAAGGTCCCCCTTGATACCATCTATAATGAATGTCTTCCCCATAGTATATTCAATAGAAATCATCTCTGTAGACATACAATGTAATGACCCAAATATTTATTAATGAAAATTCTTCTTGATCTAATAAAATGTATTTTTATTTAAAATTATTATATAAAACCTATTAACATCCTTGGTTTTATGTTTTTTATTTTAAAATACCATTAATAATTGTTACTGTTGTTAATATAGCTGTTGAACAATGACAACATGATTAGTATAAATATAGGGCTTTAAAAAATACAATTTACTCATACAAAGGAAGTGATGACAACGTTCAGTAGAATTTCTCCACACGAAGCCCATTTTTTAGAGCTTTTAAAGGAGGTGGAATCAATGGGATTTTCTCTTGACCAATCCCAAGCCCAAGCCGAGCTTCAATATGTTAAGCCTGAATAGAATTTCCAATAGGAGAAGTGGATGTTAATAGGGATTTCCAGCTGAGCAATGTCATCTGAGCCGCCCCAAGAGTCTATCACTATCGCGTACCTTACCATTAATAATTATAATGGTGCAACAAGGGGTTATGTAAAAATACCATATCACTATGATTATGTGCATTATTTATTTGTATAAATAATATACATTCATTTTATTATCGTTACTTTGTGAATGAGTTTTAAAGCACAAATGGTGTTTTTAGTTAACATTTAAATTCATTTGAGAAATATATTTTGATGAATTAATGGATTTTTGAATTAAATAATATTTTAATAAAATATTATCACAAAATTATTTTTTATTAAATCTAAATGATTATATAATTTATATGAATTCAATTTTAATTTTTATTAAGGTTTGAAAGTTGTTTCATCCAAAACCCATGAATTTTTGGTCAATATCAGTCTTTATTTTAAAAGTAAAAGTTCAAATATTTGGAAAATTATTTAGATAAAATAAATATTATTTATTTAATTCGGATGTCGAAATTATCCAATGGTAAATTTTTCATAATTTTCTGAGACAGTATAATTTTTTGGTCAAAAATTAAATACCGTTTAAATATACAATTTGTTTTATGGCATCATAATGACCCAATAGTGATGTATTAAAATAATATAAATTTTTTTTCACCCAATATATATTTTACCATTAAAATAAGTGGATTTTTTATTTGTTTTATTTATTTTACGAATCCTTAGTAGAGCCTCTAAGACATATAAAACATTTTAACATTTAAAAATGATTTCCTTGAGAGTGTGAATCACCTCCACATAATCAAGCATAATATTTAAATCATTTCGGCCATCTTCTATAAAAAATAATTTGTTCCACTCCCCTTTGGAAAAAACCATGGGAAAACCCATGGGATGGATTGTGTTTTTGATTAGTTAAATGTGTAGTGTCCAAAACCTAAATAATAATGAATTCCCTCTCATTTCCTATATAAACCCACTTAATACCCAATTCATATTGACACAAACCTTTTGGAGCTCAACCAACCTCATACCTCTTATCGCTATAATCCTCCCAAGCAACCCCAATCTCCCAAGAAGCCTCTCTCAAGCTTCTACCAAGACATTGGGATCACACTTACAAGTAAGGGATTCTATCTATTATTATTTTTTTTTCCAAATTTCATTATATTGTTAAACCATTTTATTTTCAATTAAAAATGTTGGGGTATTATTCAGAACCACCACAATAGTTTCCTACTTATTTTTGAATGATAAGATTCCTCTTTTTCACTAATTAATCCCTCCCATACCAGGCTGAAATTTTAAAAGAGTTATTCCATTTCTCATTTATCTTCAAGTTTCTTCTTTATGTTACAACCTCTATTCATAAATTCCATGTTTTGGGTCATGTATCTATATGACCCCACCTTACTATAAATTTCATGTAAATATGATGATATACCCATTTATCTCTCATCAACCATTTTTAGGTCTTTTTATGTCACGTTGTTATGGTGCCGAAATTGCACTGCGATTTTCCAAGCCAAATCATTATGTAATGAATACCATAAATAATTCTCCTTCAAGGGTATTAATCTTTTGGAACATATTCATATTTAATGGTACTTACTTATATTTATTCCACATTTCATAATTGTGGAATAAATTATGATGTCCAATGATTCCATGTTATATCATCCATGTGGTACACTTAACTATGAAATGAAACGTTTATAAATGGTGTGCCCTGATAGCGCTCCAATGCATTGTGTAAAGATTAGTATCATGATACATAATGTAAAATGAGGGTTTACCCACTATAATTCATGTGAAATTAGTGTTTAATCATGCTCCATGTTCAGTTATCCTTGTCTCATGCTAATATCATGTTAAATGTTTTTGCCACATTTCCATGTTATGATAATCATGCTATATCATTCCTTTAAGTTCATGTTTCTCAAATGCTCCATCGATCTGTCTATTGCCTAAAATGTATTTTATTCTTCTTTTTATTCCTTGTTACTCTGTTAATAGCTTTTATAGATAACACTTTTCACATGTATGTCCTCAGGTAATCCCATTCAATGCTACGTTTGAGGGAATGTTTTGGTCATGTAATAGAATTTTTCAAAAAAGATATTGTATTTATATGTCTTAAGTTGTCTTGTAATGTCCCTAATTTCACAAGACACTAGAACTCTCAATCCTTAGATTTGTATAAAAATAAATTTTATTTAATAAATCTTCTTAAAGTGTGATATAAAGAGCATGGTTGTTATAATTGGTATCAAATGATTTTTTTAGTTATTTTTGGGATTAAGATTTGAAAACCGTAGTGAATGCCTTAGGGATAAGAATATTTATAATAAAAACATCCCTGAATTTTATTGAGTATATAGTAAGTGGTTTATGAAGAAAATATATCCCTGTCAAGATACTAACAAGTTGATGGAGCTCTAGAATAGATGAATCTAGGGGTAAAAGCCGAAAGCATCGCTTTGAGCTAGACTCGAACAGGAACTAGTGCATGACAACATGCCTTGCTACACTCTTGGTTAAGAAACTCATGGGGGATATGATTTGGTAAATTTATAATATTAGCATGAACCATTATTAAGGAAACAAAAAAATTCCCCTAAGAATATATGATGGGAAGTAGATTGTGGATAATATAGACTGAAGACAACAAATTCATAAGTTAAGGAAATAAATGTAATTTATAAGTTATCCCTTTCTGTATTTGGATTCCACATTATGTCTTACCCCTAAATTTCATTTTATTACATCTAATGACTTGAAATAAGAGGATGTAGGCTAATAACCGATGCGAAGATCAATGTGATGACCGTTCTAATGAGATGCCCAATCTAATGGGAGCAAAAATCACAAACTTTTTCATGATAAAATCCCAGTTGACTAGAGTTTCGAATAGAAACATGGGTCAAGAGGAACATTCAAACCCCCCTAAAAAAGAACAACCCACAATCAATAGCTTCATGAGACAAAGGCCTGATACTTTCAATGGATCATCTAATCCCTCAATCTCAAAACAATGGAACAACTCCATTAAAAATATCTTTTCCATCCTTAAATGTTCCAAAAAAGAGAGGGTTCTTCTGGATTCTTATCATATGGAGGGTGAAGCTGATCAATAGTGGACATTGATAAAAAATATAAAACCTGAGAAAGATATTGAGGCATTTGAATGGAATGATTTATGGTAAATATTTTCCTCACACCCTCAAAAATTAATATTGAAAGGGACTTCTTTTCCATCAACCAAAATGTTGATGAAACCATCAGAGCGTATATGGAAAACTTCACAAGGATTTCATGATATGCCTTTGGAATTGTTGTTACCCCCAAATTCTTGTTTGACTGCTTCATTGGGGGGATAAAACCTACCCTACAAAAGGCCCAAAAGAACAGTGACTTCGACAGCTATAAAGAAATAGTATGATGTTCCCTAAAAGATAAAAGGGAGATCGGCAAATCATAGGGGTATCATGGGGATAAGAAGCATAATGAGGACTTTAATTATAGCAGTCTAATGGATATATCTAATGGTTATAAGAAATTCCAGCACCCCACTTGCCATAGATGTGGAAAAAATAACCCTAGAAATTACCTTAAGGGGACGATGAAATTCTTTAGGTGTGGAAGAGAAGGGAACCAGGACATTAACTACCGATAAGAAAAACTCGATGTTGCGATAGAGTATAGGAACACTTAGTTCAACCCTCAATGCATTGTTCATTGATTCAACTAGAAAGAACCAGGGATATTTTCAAACCAGTGCCCTAAGGAAAGGGTTTCTAGAGGCAACCAACAACCTCTAAGCCTGTAAGGGTGATTTTTTTCCATCACTACCACCGAAGAGAATCCCGACAATGAAGTGGTGGGAGGTATGCCAGTTATTCATTCAAGAATCAAGAACATACCTTTTGATTTTGGTTCTACTGTTATTTTATATCTCTGAATTTTAGTATAATAATCCCACCTCCACCACAAATCATGGAAGTAGGGATGTTGATGAGAACGAAAAAGTGGAAATCATTGCATCCCATGAATATATCACCTCCGATGTCAAAATTTTTGGATTTAACTTCCTGGTGAACCTCAGCATACACCCTTTAGTAGAATTTGATGCAATTCTTGGCATGGAATAGATTTACCTATATAGAGCCATCATAAATTTCAGAGAGAGGTAAATAACTCTCCATATGGTGAATCGACCTCTGATTCTATACAAGTGCAAGGAGGAGGATGAATATTTTATAGCACCATTATCTCATGTTCGTATATTAATTCCATATGAGTACACCTATCTTTCTCACCTGATTGAGTCTAAGGAAGTAAGCATCCTTGAAGACATGCCTATTGTGATGGAATTCGCAGAAGTGTTTCTTAAGGAATTTATTGGTCTTCATATTAGAAGAGATGATGAATTATCTATTTATCATAAACCTTGGGCATTTCCAATATCCAAGACGTCGTATAGAATGGATATTGTGGATCTTGTGTATCGAAAGAATCAACTAAAGGAGGATTTGGGTAAAGGGTTTATATTCCCATGTGCTTAACCATTGGGTAAACTAATCCTCTTCATCATGAAGAAGTATAGTTCAATGCAACTTTGCATTGAATATCTTGAGATCAAAAAAATCATGATAAAGAACAAGTATCATTTACCAAGAATTAATGACTTGTTCGATCAGCTATGTGGAGCATAATAATTCTCCATGGTGGATCTGCAGTCAAGATATTACCAATTAAGGTTGAAGAAGGAGGATATCCCCAAGAATTATTTTCATACAAGATATAGGCACTATGAATTCATAGTTATGGGTTTCAGAAACACTAATGCTCCAGTAATCTTCATGGACATAATGAATAGAGTCTTTAGAGATTACCTCAACAAATTTGTGGAAGTATTTATTGGTGATATTATAATATACTCCAAAACCAAGGAGGAGCACAAGGAGAATCTAATGAATGTACTAGAGACCTTTTGAAAGGATAATATTTATGCAGAGTATAGAAAGTGTGAGTTCTGTTTGAAGGAGCTCTCATTATAGTGTCATATCATCACACGTAATAGGATATCTATGGATCCATCTAAGAAAAATGCAATTGAGGGATGCCTGAGTCCAATATCTGTGACCTATATCCATATATTCTTAGGGTTAGCAGGATATTATCACTGATTTGTGAGAAATTTCTCACAATTTCAAACCCTCTTACCAAGCTAACTCAGAAGGGAGTCATGTTTTCTTGGAATGATGATTATGATGATTTCTTCAAGAAGTTCAAAAGGAGGCCTATCACTACACCCGTTTTCACACTACCAATGTAGAGACCCAAGCTTAATGTACATGTTTATTACATTAATTTCAGAAAATAATTAAAACATAACAAAAACATATGCCCAAAGACCTTATTAGTTTAGAGTCTTTGGAAACTCGGAACAAAATATTCTAATCATGGTGAATGATCTTCAACATCTCCCATAAAGATCTTCCCCTATTTTTATTAGCTAAATAATTTATTTATATATATGGGGAAAATAAAATATAAAAAGGGTGAGCTCAAATGCTCAGTAAGGGTAAACATGGAGAGCATAAAACAACTGATAAACATTTGAATGTAAAAACATGAACATAAAACATCAAAATCATGAGTATTGACCTAAATCTTGGCAGTACATAAGGAATAGATCATAAAGGAACATTAATAATCATAAAATTTCATGGGAATAAAAAATGTAATTGTGGAAAACCATTTAGCGCATGATACTATTTCCATATTATCCAAGTCATTTTTTCCAAGACCATCATAGTGGACAAAGTCCATTAGTGAACCGGGTTTACTTGCAGTTCTAGCCCTGTAATACTGAACTGGATTTACATTTTGTTCCTTCCATGTATATGTGATGAGATATAAATCATTACTCAATGCATTGGAGGGAGATATAGGTCCCACCAATCTCATAATGAAATCATTCTTTCGTGTGCCACAAAATAAACATAAATCATTCATCCTAACCAAATGACTAACATGGGTTTCATATACACCATCCTATCATAACATAATTCATATAAAACAATGGATATAATTTCATCATAAAAAAATAAAACCAAGTAAATAATATGTACATTATACTTGAAAAATATCTATATTAAATAATTTCATCTTATATGGAAAGTAGTTTTGATAAAACATTTGAAATGAATTCCTGAGGAAAATATTCATTCTTCTTCAAAATCATTTTCTTTTCTCAAAATGCCATGAAATTTTAAAAGAAAAGAATTTCGTTGAAAATAATCATAAAATCTTGTATAGAAATATTCATGGATATAAGGCGTTAGGAAACTGTAAAAACACATTCTTGTCGTATAATTAAAAAAACGTTCTCCTTGTACTTTTATTGGAAAAGTCAAAAACCACCTCATATGGTAAAGAAAAGAATGATTCCTTCCATACCATGTGGTAAAAGTAAACAAAGGGAAAAATGAATTTAAACATACATGGATGTATAGTAAAAACTTAATGAAAGCCTTTTTTATAAAACATGGACATGGATGAAAAATATTACCCCAGTAAATACTAACGAATAAACAATCTCGGATAAGAATGAGATTATAATAATTATCCCTTACATTAGGTCCGATTACAATGTAAATATCCGAACTTCATGTATAATGATTTAAATAATGTCATTGACTTATTCTCGAATCATATTATTTTTTATGATTTCATATATGGTCATATTCTTATCGGTTTATTAGTAACATTTCATTGTTACTCATTATTCGAGTGTTAACAACTTTATGTTATTATTCATGTTTTGTCGAATTAATTCATATTCATCATTTTACGTTATAGTTATATCATTTACAGAATTTTATTAGTATAATATATATCATATTAATTCATTCAATTCATTTATATAATCATTATTCAATGAATATCATGTAGAACGAATCACATCATATCATGGAGACGGTAGACCGTACGTACGCACGAGTGACAATATCATTCCCATGATTGTGGAATGGTATTGAAGAGTATGGTGTATAAAATTTTAGAATAAATATCACTTTACAATAATAATATATAGTTATATCTTCCATTATTATACCCATCCATGTAGGTGTGTTATGAAAACCAGATTACACCACAGCGTGGAGACGGTAGGTCGTACGTACACATCTGTAGCGATTTCATTTTTTCATAGGATGGATGGAAGATGGAATATGTTTGTTTTATATAATAAAATATTAGTATACAAGTGATAATAGAGTTATTAACTAATAATTAAACAACTCATATAATGTATGTAGATGAAGAAATAAGTTTGAAAGAATCTATAAAGGATATTACCTCTTCCTCGATGTGCCTCCTCTAAACGTCATCCTAGGGAACTATGGCTAGTATTTGAAGAAGTCCAGGACCTCTAGTATGTATATTAGGAAGTTGATAAGAGAATTGGTATGGTATTGTCCTAGTTTGAAAGCACAAAATGGTGTGAATAGGTGATGGAGGAGGTTCCCTTATATAAGATAGTAGATGAGAACTTTAGGAAACTCTCAAAAATATTAATTTATAATAAAATAAATACCCACATAAAAACATCCAAAATGACTAAAATTAGAAGATGATATGAGATAGGGTGGTAATATAATCAACCAATAAAATTTAGACATGTTTGGAATTTATTTTAAACCTTATCATTTTGTTTTATCCTTATTTAATCTATTTGATTTTATTTGTGGTAATAATATTCTAAATTTTAAATTGTTATAAATGCATAATTATGTGTTGTGAATTGTCCATAATTAGATAAATTATTACATTTTAGACCATATAATTTTAAATTGGTAATTTTTAAACATTTTTGTGATTTGTAAACAATTTAACAATTTGTTATTTTTACAAAATATCAATAGTGTCAATTTTGACACTATTCAATAATTTGAATTTATATAAAATCCACATAGAATATACGTTCGAACCAAAATATATAATCGATTCCTAAAATGTCAAATTTATCTATAAAATTAGTGGATCACATTAATTAGTTCATATAATATTTATTTTAATATTTTTAAAACCATTTATTTGATAATTTTCTTAATAAAATAATTAGAGAAACATTGTTTTATAATTATTTAATATAATTATATGTTTCATAAAAATTGAGAATAAAATATGATGATTAATATAAATCTAATTAATTTCACAATAACTCTTTTAGTCAAATTTATCTTCTAAAACAACCAAATTTTAAAATGTTATCTTTATTAAAATATGATGTTGACAACTTTGAAAACATTTAAAATAAAATAATTTAAATGTCATAATCTATTTTATAAGGCTCCAAATGGTCCAAAAGTAGACACTTGGATGATTATGACTTATATATACTCGTCTAATAAGGTTTGGTCAAGTGTTTTGTCTTTTTGATGTGTATTATTATTTTAATAAATACTATATTATTGATTTTTCACTAAATAAATAATTTCTGCATCATTAATGTATATGATATTAAGGTAAATATATATTTATTAAAAATTAAAAATAAATTACCATGATAAATAAAAAAATTATATTTCAAATGATTATGTATAATTGAATTTATATTTTATATAACCTTATATTGAAAATACTTAAATTATTTAATGTTTGAGTGAGACATATTTCACTTTCCTTTAAATAAAATAATTTAATTGTCTCAATCTCATACAAGTGGGTTCTAGTAGATACCCTTTCAACCCAAGTATATTTTAGGATGAAATATAATCGTCCAATTATGTTATGATAAGTGTTAGGGTGATTTTATAATATTATTTTTACCCTCAATTACTTGATTTACCTTTAAATGTGGTAAATAAAATTCACCGCAGTTACTATTTATAATATCTAAAAATAAAAGTTTCTTATTAACATAATTTTGACCATATGATTCCAAATATAGAATACATTTTTCCTAATTCAAGACACATAAGTTGCAATAATTAATTTGAAATAAATCCCGTTGTAAAAAACGGGTTTTTGTTTAAAACATTGCAAAAGATTGAAATGTTTTTACCTATGAATTCAATGTAAAATTAATGATAATGACATAAATTATATTAAATGGTAAAATATAATCTATTTATACTTTAAAACCATTAAATATTATAATTTATCTGTATAAGTTATCTTCATGATTAATGTTTTTTAATTAAAATTTAGATTATTTTTACTATTCATCATAATATGAAAGTTAACATATAGATATTAAAAAATTATCCCAAAGAAATTTTTATATCCTTATTACAATGAATAAGATTATTTTTTCAAATTGAACTTATAAACATGTCAAAAACTAGATTTAATGTGGATGTGCCATCAAAAGGCCGCAAGACTACATTTTTTAAGAATAATTATTTTTCCCAAAAAAATTATTCTGTTCTCATACCATGTTCTAGAATATGTGTAAGATGAATGATAATGTTATAAAATTAAAAATGTGGTTAATAATATTCATAACAGAAAGTTCATAATAATATTATAATAATATATTGTTGTTTAGTAAAACTTGGTATTGCGTACAACACATGCTATTGAGGATAGTCAAGCTGGAATGCAACACAAGCCAGGAATGGTGTTGCGTACACTACAAGCTAATACGGTGTTTCATATAGTTCAAGATATTCTTGGTGTAAGGTAAAACACAATACATCAAAGAAATTAAAAGGAATAGTTATCATAATATCTATGGGTGTAACATTATACCCCCCTTATCATGAATTTCGCCCTCGAAATTCGTCAGGGATATAAATAGTTTACTACTTGAAAGATAATTTCATAGAAACCCACATCATAAAAACAAATACTAAAACATAATTTTAAAAAGGAAATTCAGAAACATAATGGTCACCCAAAGTAACTGAGCACTCAGTTTCCAAAAAGGAGAATATAGGTGAAAATATGGATATGGATATGGAAGAGAAATCTAGACATCATGTTCTGATGAAGAATGGTAGAGAACATGGCTTTGAAAAAGCCAACAATCAAAAAGTTATAAATCTGTGATGATCTATGGTACCATCTGATTCATCAGATATGAGGGTACTAGGAAAACATTGTTGGATTTCAAGATCATTTCCCAAAAGATGATTAATTTTCACATAATGAGAAATACTTACTTGATTTCAGTGTAATATCATCGTTGGTCACTCCATGAACAATTTCCAATTCATATAATATTTAAAGAAATGAAGTTTAATTTTTCATTCTTGATGTATTAATAGATCATGAGATATAATTATAGGTCATTCCATCTTTCTCTATCACAAAAAAGGTTAGCAGAAGATATTAAAAATACATAAGTCCATCTATGATGAGGTCAATCGTATATGGTTCCAAAAATTGAATTATACTTCATCTATTATACTGTTTAATAAAATAAAACTAATTTTACAAACTTGGGACTTCATATAGGCCAGTGGTAGGTGATAAATTCATGTCGCACTTCGGTTGTTGGTTCGATTCACTCAGCTTTGTTTGACGCGATGGGTTGTCGCCAGTCCTGCGAGTTTTACTTTTTCTAAAAATATACTATTATAACATTACAGAAATATTATAAAAATGTTATATACATAGACAATACTATCTGATGTCTAACTTAATCCATCCCAATATTTAGGCTTATCTAAAATACTTCTGTACAATCACAAAGTATAATGAAAAAGATTACTAGAGAGGTCATCTACGAAGCATGTGAACACCATCATTTTCCCCCCATATATTATAAGATATATCTTGTCGGTCACATTCCAAAAATGTGAATACATTAATCATAAATTCTCTTGAAACATGAATTACCATAAAACATTAGTGAAAAAATGAATACAATCAAAAGTTAACTTTTTCCACATACCAAAAACCCAAAATTTCTATATACTCAAACCATGATATGACTTTGTCCTTATATCCTTAATGAGATCATTAATACTATCAAACATATTATTTTATCCTTATCCCTTAATTATGCGTATATCATCTACTTTGAAAAAATATTTCAATCACTTTTTCTGGTTACCCTTACCATACAATTACTGAAAACCAATACATAGATATTCCAATATTCCATGATAAAATAAATGAGATTCCACAACACTATTTTGGAACCCCATTACATAAACACTTACTCATTCCACCCCTTCATTTTCATATTCAACATCACCAATAGTGATCACATGTGACTTCACTATGATCATTCCCTTAAGAGTTTGCTGATGTCGATCATCATTAACCATTGGATTAGGGAATTAGTTTTCATAATGACCCATTTCCTTACACTTGTAGCATTGAAGTGTTGGTGGTACATTCTCTATATTCTTTTCTCTATTCACATAATTAGCTACCATTTCACATTAATTCGACATTCAGCTACTCAATGACCTTCTTCTCTACACTTAAAACATTTTTTTGTCCCATTAAGACAATCTACACTGTGCATCTTCCCACTCTTTGATCATAACAAAACATTCGTCTTCTTTTCACCATTGTTTTGAGATTTTTCCTTGACTCAATCTTTTGTTTCTTTTCGAAACCATGATATGGATATGGAACACCAACTTCTAGTTCTACCTTGATAGCACAATGAACAATTTCTTCATAGCTACTGGAGTCTCTTATAGCTAATTACTTTCAAAGACATGTATTTAAGCCACTGAAATATCAATCAACTTTACTTTCTGGTTGGATGATAAAGCCAGATGCATACCTTGAGGGCCTTGTAACATTTGCCTCATATATACCAACAGATTCATCATCCTTTTTTTAAGCTCAAGGAACTCATGTTCTGTATTTTTTTGATGAATATGAGAGAATTACTTATTGAAAAACAAGTTCTTGAACTCATCCCATTCCATAGATTCAATTTCATCTTGGAGCCTTGTATTCTTAATTAGAGTCCACCAATAGTCTGCTTCACCTTCTTAAATGGTAAACAGACCAAATGACTTCTTCATATTCAGAATAGTGAATAATGGAAAATATCCTTTCAATGGTACTGATCCATTATTAAGAAATAAGTGTACTATAAGACCCATTTAAAGAAGGTGTATGTTGCCTCATGAAGGACTCAATAGAATCTAAGACCCATTTGAAAGTCCAGAATGATTAATCGCTTTTGTAAGTTTTGCAATAAGATTTTTCACTCCATCTCCCATAACATTAGATTGTTCAGGAGGAAATACATTGCATTGTCCACTACATTGATCAACACGGTTCCTTAGGGTTCCATCCATCGTCTAAAACCCAAAAATAATAGTGTGAGAGGAAACTATCATTCTTGGAAAACAACATAATAAAGGGGGAGTACCTTCAATATCTATCTTCTAAGGTTTAATTCTAAGATCATTACCGTAATTATAGAACTATAACCTATAATTCTACTAAACCTTAGGGACATCCCTAGACATACCTTAGAAATATCCCTAGGGATATTACTAAAGTTTTCACATCCTAGTTTCCAAAGGATAACTAATCATTCACTCTGATACCAACTATTGAGACCCAAGCCTGACGTACATGGATCTTATATTACTTTTTCGAAAAACAAAATACCTGACAAAAATATATGTCCAAAGACCATATTAGTTTAGTGTATTCAGAAAATCGGAACAAAATCCTCTAATCATGGTGAAAGATATTCAACATCTCCCATAAAGATATTCCCATTTTTCTTACCTAAAACAATTCTTTATATCCTGTGGAAAAGAAAACATAAAAAGGTTGAGATGAAATGCACTACAAGGGTAAACATGTAGAATATAAATCAACCCATAATCATTTGAATGTAAAAACAAGAACATAAAACATAAAAATCATGAGTAATGACATAAATCTCGGATGCACATAAGTAATAGATCATAAAAGAACATTAATCATGACAAAATAACATGGTAATAAAACATGTAATTGTGGAAAACCATTAGGAACATGATATAATTTCCATAGTAGCCAATCCATTGCTATCAAGACCATCATAGTGGACAAAGTCCATTACTGAACTGGGTTACCTTGTCGTTCCATCCCTGTAATACATAACCATATTTACTTTAGCTTCTAGCCAAGTCTATCTCATGCGATATAAATATTTACCCAATGCATTGGAGGTAGATATAGGTCCCACCCATATCATAATGAAATCATTTTTTCATGTGCACAAAACAAACAAAAATCATTCATCATAACCCAATGAATAAAATAGGTTTCATATACATCATCCCATCAAAACATAATACATATAAAACAATGGATATAATTTCATCACAAACATGATAAAAACATGTAAATAATAGGGAAATTATTCATGAAACATATCCATATTAAATAATATAATCTTAGATGGAAAATAGTTTTGATAAAGTACTTGAAATGAATATTTGAGGAAAATATCCTTTCTTCTTCAAAATCATTTTCTTTTCTGAAAATGCCATCCAATTTTTAAAGAAAATAATTTCATTGAAAATAATCATGAAATCTTATAGAGGAAGCTTCATGGAAATAAGGTGTTATGAAACTAAAAAAATCCATTCATGTCCTATAAGTTAAAAAAGTGCTCTCCTCATAGTTTTTCGGAAAAGTCAAAAATTACCTCGTATGGTAAACAAAAGAAAGATTACTTTTATACCATGTGGTAAAAGTCAAAAAAGTGTAAAAAAGACTTTAAACATAAATGGAAAAATAGTAAAACCTCTATGAAAACTTTTTTTTATTAAACATAGAAATGAATGATAAATATAACCCTAGTAAATACTTATGAATAAACAATCTCAAATAAAAATGAGATTGGAATCATTATCCCTTACCTTAAGTCTGATTAATTTGTACGTATTCGAAACTCCATTATAATGAGATAAATAATGTCATTGACTTATTATAGAATCATATTCATTTTTATGACATCATATATGGTCATATTCTTATCGGTTGTTTAGTAACATATCATTGCTACTCGTTATTCGGGTGTTAACTACTTTATGTTATTATGCGTGTTTTGTCGAATAAATTTTTATTCCACTTTTTATGTTATAGTATTATAATTTAATGAATTTTATTAGTATATTATATATAATATTAATTTATTTAATTAATTTATATAATCATTACTCAATGAATATCATGTATAAAGAATCACATCACATTGTAGAGATGGTAGACCGTACGCATGCACGAGCGACAATATCATTTCCATGATTGTGAAATTGTATTTAAGTGTATGGTGTATAATATTTTAGAATAATTATCACCATAAAATAATCATATATAGTTCTTTCTTCCATTACTATACCCTATCAAGTAGGTTGGTTCTGAAAAACAGATCACACCATGACGTGGAGACGGTAGGCTGTACGTATGCACGAGTGGTGATTTCATTTTTCACAGGATGGATAGAAGATGGAATATGGTTGTTACATATAATAAAATATCAGTATAAAATTGATACTGGATTTATTACCTAATAATTAAACAACTCATATAGAGGAAATAAAAGAAGAAATAATTTTGAAAGAATCAGTAAAGGATATTAACTCTTCTTCGACATGCCTCTTCTAAACCTCCTCTTTGGGCACTAAAGTTGGTATGTGAAGAAGAACATGACATCTAGTATGTCTCTATGAATGTTGATAAGAGAAATGGGCAGGGTCTGGCTGAGTTTGAATTCTCAGAATGGTGTGAAGAGGTGAGGGAGTAGGTTCCCCTTTATAAGATAGGAGAGGGGCACTTTAGGAAACTCTCAAAAATATGGATTTATAATATAATTAATCCCAACATAAAATTTAGGCATGTTCGGAATTTATTTTAAACCTTACCATTTTTTTATCCTTATTTAATGTATTTGATTTTATTTGTGGTAGTAATCTTATAAAATTAAAATTTTATAAATACTTAATTATGTGTAGTGAATTGTCCATAATTAGATAAATCATGACATTTTCTGACACATAATTTTTAATTTGTAATTTTTAAATAATTTTTCTGTTTTTAAACTATTTCATAATATGTTATTTTTTTAAAATACCAATAGTGTCAATTTTGACACTATTAAATTATTTGAATTTAAATAAAATCCAAATAAAAGATTTGTTTGAAACAAAATATTAAATAGATTTATAAAATGTAATATTTATCTATAAAATTCATGTGGAACATTAATTAGTTCATATAATATTTATTTTATTATTTTTAAAACCGTTTATTTGATTTTTTTAATAAAATAATTACTACAGCATTTTTGTGTAATTATTTAATATACTAATTGGTTGCATTAAAATTCAAAATTAAATACTATGATTAAGATAAATCCAAAATATTTCATAATAACACTTTTAGTAGAATTTATCTTCAAAAACAAAAAACTTCTAGAATGTTATCTTTATTAAATTATAAAGGTGAAAACTTTGATATCTTTTAAAATAAAATAATATAAATGTCATAATATCTTTTATAAGGCTCCAAATCGTCCAAAAGTAGTCACATGTATGCTTATGTGTTATATATACTCTAATAATATGGTTTGGTCATGTGTTTGGTCTTTTGAAGGGTATAATAATTTTTATAAAAACTATATTATTGATTTTTCACTAAATAAATAATTTATGCATCATTATTGTAAAATCTATTAAGGTAATTATATATTTTGTAAATATTAAAAATAAGTAACCGTGATAAATAAAAAAAAAATTAGCTTTCAAATGAGTATTTATAATCGAATTTATATTTTGTTTAAACTTATATTAAAAGAACATTAATTATTTAAAGTTTGAGTGAGACATATTTCACCATCCTTTAAATAAAATAAACTAAAAGTCTCAATCTCATCCACGTGGGTTCCGTTAGATACCATTTCGACCCAAGTATATTTTAGGACGAAATTTAATCATCCAATTATATTATTAAAAGTGTTAGGGTAATTTTATAACGTTATTTTTACCCTTAATTACATGATTTATCTCTAACTGTGGTAAATAAAATTTATCGTAATTACAATTCATAATGTCTAAACATAAAATTAGCCTATTAACATAATTTGGACCTACTATATCCAAATATTGAATCCAATTTTCTAAATTCAAGATACATAATTTGCAGTAATTAATTTATAATTAACCCTGTTGTTGGAAAAAAAAAGTTTTTGTTTAAAACATTGTAAAAGATTGAAATGTTTTACCGATGAATTCAATATAAAATTAATTATAATGACATAAATTATATTAAATGGTAAATATATGTTATATTTATACTTTTATACCATTTAATATTATAATTTTACCATATAAATTTTCTTGATGATAAAAGTTGTTTTTAATTAAAATTTAGCATATTTTTACTATTAATCAAAATATAAATATTAACAGAAAAATATTAAAATTTTATACCAACTAATTTTTTATATCATTAATGCAATGAATAATTTTATTTTGTCAAATTTAACTTATGAACATGTCAGAAACTAGATTTAATGTGGGTGTGCCATCAAATAGCGGAAGAAACTGCATTTTTTTAAAATACTAATTTTACCAAAACATTTTATTTTGTTCTCATACCATGTTCTAGAATATGTGTAAGATGAGTGATAATCTTATAAAATTCAAAATGTGGTAAATATTGTTCAGAATGGCTAGTTCATAATAATATTATAACATTATATCATTGTTTAGTGAAACTCGGTATTGCGTACAACACACCCTATTGAGGTTGGTCACTCTTGCGTGAAACACATGCCAAGAATAGTGTTGTGTATACTACAAGATTATATGGTGTTGTGTATAGCACAAGCTAATCTTGGTGTAGCGTATACCACAAGACATCAATGAAATTAAAAATAATATTTCTCATAAAATGTCATGGTTTTACAACCCACAAGTGGAGAAATATTTTTGGTATTAAATGATGCTTCTAAGAAGGGTATGGTATGTGTGTTGATGCAAAATGAAAAAAGGCATTACCTATGATTCAATAGAATTGAAAGTTCATGAGAAAAACTATCCAACACATCATCTAGAGTTGGATGCATTAATCTTCTATTTAAAAAGATGGCGACATTACATCTTTGGGTAGAAATCTGAAATATATACATATCACAAAAGCCTAAAGAATATATTTACACAGAAAGAGTTAAAAATTCTCAAACAAATATGGTTAGAGATGATCAAAGGCTATGACTGCTGAATCCATTACCTCCCTGGGAAAGTGAAAAACGTGGAGGATTCCCTAAGTACAAAGGACCTGGAAACTCTATCATTATTGAGAATTAAAAAGGATTAAATCTTCTTAGATTTGATGAAGATAGACATAGGAATCAAAAATAAGGGAACATAATCAATACATTCAAAAATTATTTCTCAACCCTCTCTTTTGGAAAGGTTAAAAGATGGTTAAAAGGATTATGCGGTAATTCAATAGAATGTGGAAACTATCAGAAAAGGGGACTCTTAAGAGTTAAATGTTAATGAAGAAGGAATTGAGAGATTTGGTAAAATGCTATGTGTTCCATAAAATATGGATTTAAAGAATGAGCTTTTGGATGATGCATATAGTTCAAATTTCTCCATTCACCTAGGAAACACAAAGATGTATCGAGATCTTCGAGAGCATTGTTGGTGGGATAAAATGAAGAAGAAAATATCTGAGTATATATCAAAGTGACTAGTTTTTCATCAAGTGATGGTAGAGCCGTAGAAGTCTAAGGGGATTATGCAACCATTACCCATACCAACGTGGAAATGGGAGAACATCACTATGGACTTTGTCACCAGACATCTGAAGACTTCTAAAGGAAACAATTCTATCTGGGTTTTTGTGGATTGTCTTACAAAAAACTGCACACTTCATTGCAATTTGAGATGATTTATCATTGGATCAACTAGCACAAATATAATCAGAGAAGTTTTAAGGCTGCATGGATTACCACTATAAATTGTATCCGATCAATATCCAAGATTCACCTTAATGTTTTGGGAGAGTCTCCAACAAGCTCTGAATACTGAGATGAACTTCAATATGTCTTACCATCCTCAAACTGAGGGCCAATCTAAGTGGACTATCTAAACACTTGATGACATGTAGAGAGCATGCTCAATGGACATAAAATAATGATCGGACTAACATCTTCCATTGGCTGAGTTCTCTTACAATAAGAGTTTCCACTCATGAATCCAAATGGATTTTTATGAATCCCTCATTGGGAAGAGGTAAAGATCACCAGCATGTTGGGATGAAGTTGGGGAGAGAAAACTCTTACGTGCAGAAATAGTAGAAGAAATTATGGAGAAGGTTAAGACCATCCAATAACACATTAAATATGCTCAGAGTTGAAAAAATTGATATGTTGATAATCTTAATTAGACCTATAGTTCAATATTGGAAACATGGAATTCCTCTGCATATAATCGTGGAAGTGAGTAATGAGATTCTTAAAGAAGGGAAATCTTATTCCAAGGTACATCTTCCCTTTTTAGATCCTTGATCACATTGGAGAAATAAAATATTGAATTGTACTCCCACAAAACATGTCTCAAGTACATGATGTATTCCATGTATCACTCTTGAGAAATTACATACCTGACCCCTCACATGTACTCAATTTAGAGGCGGTACCATTAGAGAATTACCTCTCCTATAAAGAGAAGTTGGTGAATATCATATATCATAGGGAAAAAGTTCTAAAAAAAATATGACATTTCCCCCTATCAAGGTGTTGTGGAAAAACTACATGTTGGAAGGAGCAACATGGGATTCATAGGAAGTGATGAAGCAGAGTTACCCTCATCTGTTTTAGTGGGGGGATAATAAAATTTTGATGGAAAAAATTTCTTAAGGGGGGAAGATTGTGACAACCCAAAATATTATTAATGAAAATTCCTCTTCATCTAATTAAATGTCTAATTCTGTAAAATGGTTATATAAAACATATCCAATTCCTTGGTTTTATGTTTATTTATTTTATAATACCAATTAAGAATTGTTACCATTGCTAATATAGCTGTTGAACATTGACCACTAGATTAGTATAATTGTAGGGCCTTAACAAAACAAATTTACTTAAACAAAGGAAGTGATGACCTCATCCAGTACAAGTTTTCCATACGAAACCCATTTGTTGGAACATTTAAAGGAGGTGGCGTCACTGGGCTTCTCTCTTGACCATGACCAAGATGATCTTTGACATTTAAATCTTGAATGGAATCGCCCACGGGAGAAGTCGATGTTAATAGATATTACCACCCAAGAGATGTTATCCGAGCCCCCCCATGAATCTGTCAGCACCATACACCTTACACTTAGGTCTTATGCAGGTGTTATATTGGGTTATGTAACAAGACCCTAGCACTATTATTATGTTCTTTATTTTTCTTGTATAAATATTATACATTAATTTTATTATTGTAACTTTGTTAAAGGTTTTTAAATAACATATAGTAATTTTATTTAATATCGAAATTCAATTAAGAAATATATTTTGAAGAATTAACTGAGTTTTAAATTAATTAATATTTTAATAAAATATTATTACAAATTTTTTTTTATTAAACATAAATGATCGTAAATTTTTTATGAATACAATCGAAATTTTTATTATGATTTTAAAGCCGTTTTTTTTTTAAAACCAATGAGTTTTAGATAAATTTTAGTCACTATATTAAATGTAAAAATTCAAATATTTAGAAAATTATTCAAATAAAACAAATATTATTTTTTGGAATCAGGGCATTGAAATTATCCAATGGAATATTTTTCGTAATTTTTTGAGAGAGTCTAATTTTTTTGTAAAAGTTAAATACTATTTTAAATATATAATTTGTTTTATGACATCATAATGACCCAATAGTGATATAATAAAATAATATAAAAGAGATTTTAGGATAGTATATATTTTACCTTTAAAATTATGTGATTTTATATTTGTCTGGTTTATTTTACAATGCCTTAGTGTACCCTCCAAGACTTGTAAATCATTTTAGCATTTCAAAAAGATTTCCTTGAGAGTGTGCCTCACCTCCACATAAGCAAGCCCAATAATTTAATAATTTTCTCCATTTTCCATTTAAAATATTTCTCCCACTTCCATTTAAGAAATAAATTGGGAAAAATCTATGGGATATATTTTTTTAATCATTAGTTTAATGTGTAGTGTCCAAAACATAAATAATAAACAATTCCCTCTCCTTTTCTATATAACCCAATTAATCTCCCAATCCACTTCACTCAAAAAATTTTAAGATTGAACAACCTATGGCCTCCTCTTTATATAATCATCCCAAGGCTCCCCATACTCCCAAGATTCCTCTCTCAATCCTCTCCCATGGGTTTTGGATCACGCTTCCTTGTAAGGGATTTTCTCTTTCTATATTTTTGTCCAAATTTCATTATGTAGTGAAACCCTTTTATTTTAAATTAAAAATGTTGGGGAATTATATCTCACCTCACCCATACATTCCTCCTTATGTTTTAATTATGGGATACCTCTTTCTATCTCATTAATCCCTCCCATGTACACCCTCTACCATGCCAAAATTTCGTAAAAGTTATTCCATTTCTCCTCTTTCTTCATGTTTCTTCATTATGTTACGTTATCTATTACCGATTTTCAAGTATTTAGACTTGTATCTATATGAACCCCTTACTTTAAATTTAATGTAAATATGATGAGATACACCTTTCTCTCTCATCAACCATTTTAATGAATTTTTATGTCCCGTCGTTATACTGCCAAAATTGCACTGCGACTTTCCAAGACAAATCATTATGTCTTGAATACCATACACATTTATCTATCAAGGGAATTATCCTTTATGAAAATATACATATTTAATGGTACTTAGAAGTATGTATACCACATTCCCTAATCATGGAATAACTTATTATATTGAATGATTCCACATTATATTATCCATGTGGCACACTTATGCATGTAATGAAATGTTTATAAAGGTTTCGCCCTAATAGCACTCCAATGTGTTGGGAAAATATAAGTATCATGATATGTTAAGTGAAATGAGAGTTTAATCATTCTAATTTATGTGAGATGTGGGTTTACCCATTATCCTTGTGCAATGAGCCCTGGATCATACTAATATCATGTTAAATGTTGTTGCCACATTTTTATGTTATGATAATCATGCTATATCATGCCTTTATGTTCATGTTTTTCTTATGCTACATTGATAATAATATTTCATAACATGTATTTTATTCTTCATGTTATTCCTTGTTATTCCACAACTAGTCCTTATAGCCCACCCTTTTCACATGTATGTCCTCATGTTAACCAATGTAATTCTAAGTACGAGGGAATGTTGTGGTCATGTAAATGTTGTTTTAAAAAATATGTTGAATTTTTATGTCATAAATTGTCATGTAATGTCCCTAATTTCAAAATACACTTGACCTATAAATCCTCAGAGTTGTCTTAAGTGCATTTTTATGTAATAAATCTTGTTAAAGTTTGTAATAAAGAGAAGGGTTAGTATATACATTGAGATATGATGGTAGTACTCTCCATGATGGATTCCACATCAAAGGTACTCCGTGCAATGAAAGTTAATTTTTATAAGAAGGTACTCCCCTTGATGTGTAAATGATGAGAATGGAATCATATTCATGGGTGATTGGATATATGAGGATAGTCATTCTAAATACACTATTGTTTAAAAGTGACATCCTTTCTCAACCAAAAGATTGTCCCTGGAAACACTCATTATGTAAAACACCTCAAGGGGTTTTCTATGCCAAAAAAACCCCCACTAGCTCTTATAATTACAAAAAAATAGTAAATAATAAATCTTTTTGGACTGAACTAGTAGAGGATTCTCCGGAAGAAAAACAAAAATATATGTTTCTCATTAGAATAAAATTTTCCCGGGATCATATTGTTATCATGTTTTCCCCTTACGCACTACTTAGTTCCACATTGCATATTATTTTTTAGAATAATGAATACAAAACATTCATATAAATATCTATAACACAATATGCTACATAAAAGAAAAGTTATTTCCCTAGAAAAAGTATGTATATCCTGTTAAAATATTGGGTGATCTTCATCATCAAATTGAATTGGAATCCCTTCCATCTACACAATAATAAACAATCAGAGAAGCGGTGGAAAGATCATCAAATGAAATGGATCAATGAGTTTAATGATTCATTTCATATAGTTACTGATTCACTACCTAGTGTTTATATCTAATGATGGAGGGAAGATTGAGATTTTTATTTCACCTCATGACTAGTAAGTAGATTCCACTAGAAATGAAATATTGTAATTCCACTACTCTAAGGAGGACATTGAGCATAACCCCTACTCAAGATAGATATCACTATTATAATGAATAATCTTGGAATAAGTCTTAAATGTGTCAAGCCCAATGAGATAAATCATTCAAAAAACTCCTGAGTCTGGAAAAAGATATCATCTAGCATGATTATTGCTAGAGCAAATCTGATAATCAGGCACTGCTAATTTCTTCAAAAGCAAACAATATGAGTACAGATCTGACACTACAACTAGATCATTCTTGAATGAGGATTCATTATATAAGGAATGAAAAAACATTATCATAAGTCCCCACAATCTGAGATCAGCATTATCCCATAAGAATGGGGGAATTTTTAATACAAAATTCTCCTCAAAGGTCGACAAATTCAGTCTGAGGCATGAAAAAATAAAGGTAGAAACCCCATCCCACAATGTTGGGGTCATTTATTCCTCAACCACCTTTTATTAAAAATTTATATTTTCCCATTTACGGAGGATATAAAGAAATAGGGTATTCAATTTCAGATAGTCTTGAAACCCAATTTCCCCATAAAGGAATCCAATAACTAGGTTTTATGTAGGTTCCGTCTGAGTCACTCTTCACCAAGAAGATTAATGTGGATCCCAGAAAGGGAATAGTCCATCTAGTGGCACAAACAACCCTCAAATCATTATACAAACTTATCCAGTATGACACCCAAAATGAATTATAAATCTGTGAAATTGAAAGGAATCAATCATATAAACAACAACGAATATAATTCCAATGTCAAGGAGCATGAAGTTGATTGTTCCCCCTATGATTTGGTCCATACTGAGGTAAATTAAGGTGGTTTACAAACCCATAACCAGAGAATCGCCATGAATTTATTTTCTCCCTCGAAAAATCTATTATTTTATCCTTATTGAAAATCCACCAAAGAGAATGAATCTTTCAAGGTAACATACAAGCCACCTATCAATGAGGTTGATCACCTCATGATCCGAGAATGATTCAATCGACATGAGGAATAAATAAAAGATTTGAGAAGACTCAATTCTGAATTTATCCAAGGTAGAATTCATACTGAATATCCTACATCGGAAGAGCCTAAACATACAGGTTATATTGGCATACCTCAAAAATAAGGTTTCATCCTAGTAAGATAAGCAGTACACAGAAATCTCCCAAATTTGGTTCCTAGACCATCAATTTACCTCGACCAGACTATGGACAGATATCATGATTTTCCTGCATTTGGGAAACAACGTGAAAATATTGAGTAAAAACATTAAAATATGTACCCATCCTGATATCAACTGCATATAATTGAAGAACTGACACATCATGCCCTGACTATTTCTACACCATTCTAGGTTCTGGTTCAACTGAACATTCATCAAGGGCTTATCAACACTATAATTTCATTAGATGTTCAATTGGAAGCTGTAGACGAATGGTATGCACCAATACAACGAGAATAGAAACATTACCCATAATGGGTTACTAACACCCCACCACTAATTTTTTTTGGGATTCAACCATTTATAATATTCAATGGATCAATATAGTTATAGAAACATCTAACACATTTTCATCAAATTTTTATCCCCTGATGTGAACTCCAACACAATAAGAATCAATGCAACTAAGATTCTTCATAAAAAACATGAAACGTCCATCTTTTGTATAGTACACTAGTTTTCTATCTTGGTTAATCATGATATGAGAAGAGCTATATTGGAAGTTCCTTGTTCTATTCAGCTAAATGTTTTAAAAGAAAACAATCCTTGACCCCTAAAATTGTAAATAGAGAGAGAATGAAAGAGTCTTATATTTAATTACTAGATGGAAAGGTATGACCTACTCTCAAACCTAATACTCTCCCAAAAATATCTTCTCTCTTTCTTCAAAGAGAACCTCCATGTCGTGTTATGAATTCCACTCATCCCAGTGAAATACACTCATGTGTTTTGGGATATTTTTTCTCCATTGTGAAAAGAAGGCATCATTCCATACAAGAGACTAAGTTCATGCTTTGATTGACTCCAATAGTCTCGGGAAAAATAATAGGATTATTTGATCCTAAATCTATCACAGTTAAAAAAACCTCCATGTTGGCCCTAGCTTCAATACCTATAGCATATCAGGAAACATGCTCTGGGTTGCAACAAAAACACCCACATCGACAAGAAATGTAGATGGGACCTTGGGGAAATCATTTCGAGTATTGATGGAACAATGTTAACTCATTTCAAGATGATGAAGTCTATCACAACATTATATATTCTATAGATAATGTATTTCTCCACCATCTAGAGCCTAAGAAACCCAACAAGGTAAGTCTCAATGACATGAAATATTATTATTCCATCCCATGGAAGATGGGGAACACCATTTAATAATTCTTCATCTTCAATGAAATCTAAAAAAATGGTGGACTCTAAGAAAGTCAATTTGGGAAAACCTTATATACATGTAGCATATGTTTTCACTACTACCAATGAAAATGTAAGGGAATGGAAAGTAGTTATTTGGAAAATGATTCCGAATTTGGATTTTTGTATGACTAGAAATATAAACAAATGAACTCATGGTATTCTTCAAGAACAGTTGAAATATCCAACTATGCCCCCAGCCAGTTCTGCTACAACACATCTGACACTACCAACATCATGAATGTCCAAAATCTATCTTTTTAAAATGAATTTTGGGAAAATAGTAATGAAGGAAGAATAAGAGGATGAAGATAAATAAATGATAATGTTTTCATTGACCCTATCATAATTTATTCCTTCACATTTGAAACAACAGGCACTGCCTAGCCAAATGGTACCACCAGAAATGTTCATCCCAGGAAATTCCTCATTATACATGGAGTTAATCATTGATTACATTAATTTTTCTCACTTAATGGATCCATTATCTTATGTTTAGTATGCTTATAATTTCTGGTTTCTCTAACCTTATTAGGAATAAGAGAAATGATTCTTATGATCCAAGGATACCATTGAAGGCATAGTTACCATAAGAAACAAAATTCTAGCCACACCCCTACTCTATTTATCAATGATTTAGAAACCCATGTAAGATCATTTTACCGAGTCCAATAAAAGCAGAAAAATATCCATGTATATGTAAAATGTCACCCTAAATAGATCATAATGGAATATTATTCAGAATAAGGGTAGGTTTCTAGAAACATTTTAAAGGTTGGAAGGCCTGTTTAGTCTGACCCACCATGGAAAGGAGCACACACAACTCTAGTTTTAAGGTTTGATTCATCCTCATCAAGTACTCCAACCACTAAAGTTCATGTTAATGAGAATCCCTATATAAGGAAGTATCGGTCTATAGAAAAAAAAATTGGACATCTTGAATTAATTATCCTTTGTGCCATCAATTTTTTTTCATGGAATCTTTATGCTTGACTAAATACCTTATGGATGAACTACTAGAGTCTCTAATAATCCCTCAAGTTTTTTTAGATTAGGATTTTTCAATTGATGTTTATTGAATTGAAACTGATCCTTTAAATTTCACGTAGTTATCTACTGCAAGGATCAAGATGAATACACTGTTATACAGAGACACATCAAACCCTTGTACATATCCCAAAGGATAAATTTCATATATTTATGAAGTATTTTACTCAAAATTGGATCGGTATTTAATATTATTCCATTACGGGCACTTAATTGGTGGGGTTACAGGGAGGATAACCTTAGCTTCTTCCGATATGATAGTACAAGGCTATGAAAAATGAGGGAAAAATCCCCTCGGACAAATTAGGAACATGGATCAGTTTATATATCATTTATGATTCTCATAATTTCATGTTATATAGTTGTATAAATCCTTCAATTTTTTATGATGTCAATGGTTCCATCAACAAGTTGGAATTCTTTCATACTATCATTAATTCAAAAAATATTGCATTAATGGTAAAATTGGAACATTCCATGCCAATAAGGCCCCATTTTAATCCCATGAGTCTCATTATATAAATGTAGGATTATATCAGAGGTAAGGGAAAAAACTCTTGATTGAGTGTGTTTTTTGCATTACTGTCCCAAACAATTTGGAAATAATATTGACCAACCCATTCAAGTAGTTCGACAAGGAGTACGTGTTTCCCATAAATCAAATCGATCCCATGAGTCAAAATCCAAGTGTATATTAAGTGGTATTAAAGATATCAATGATGAAAACTATGTCCAATGTTGTTTAGAAATTTGTTGACTCCCCAAACAATGGTGAAATATCGAAAGAAAATTCCCTCACTCTAGCACTAGATGTTCAAGATATCTATGGCTTATCATTTGATTTAGAATAGGTTGTATCTTCACCCAAATAGGAAGAAGAAACACCTCCACCCCTCACACCATACCCTTCAGAGATTCAAGGAGAACTCATTTTTTCATCCATGTCGTAATAAATATCTTTATCTTATGAATTCCAAGATATCAAATCTTATCCCAACTTTGAGGAGATTCCTCATATCTTTCTCCCCCTATAGAACAAGAGAAATAATAACAATGGGAGAAATAATAATGGGATGAGGACCTCAGGGAATCCTCTAAAGCAGTTGAAGAGGGTCACTATACCACCATTGATGAGTCGTAGAAATAAATCATGGTAAAAATTAATTCTCATGATCCATATTGATATATGAGGACACATATTCTGAAGAAAATGATGATTATAGAACCTTCCTAAAGCACCATCGATATGTGTTCTTCTGGAACTACAAATAAATTCTAAGCCTAAAACTTTAGGGGGGCACTCACCACCTGGACTTTCCAGAAGACCATCACGTCTTCAACCAGGTATCCAGAAGGATATATATGATACATGCAACCAAAATTGAATTTTAAGTTGAAAAAATCATCAAATCCAACTTCATTATAGAGGTAAAATATCTAAAATGTATGGATAATATTGTCCCCATCATGAAAAAATGGAAAATCAATGTCTACATCGATTTCAGAATTCCTAACTAGCATTTCATGGAGGATGATTTCTCAATCCAATTAAAAAACAACTGATTGATTCAATATATGGTATAATTAAATTGGAATGGACTAAGAAGATAAATAATCTACAGCCATTAGGACTACTCATGGACTAATTGTTCTATCAGGTAATTCCCTTAGGCTTGATGATTGTTAGTGTTACATATCAGCTTTCCATGAATCACATATTCAAACTCTTCTTGGGTATGTTTGTTAAATTCTACATTTATGACATGGTGGTTTAGTCTTGATTGTGATCTTACCACTTGGATAATCTTGAAACAGCTATAAAAAACAACAACATAGCCTGAAGGTGGACCAAATATAATGTTCTATCGATGTTACCTTAGGAATATTTTATTTCTTAATCACGTACTATCATGGCATCAAAGTCAACCCTTAGAAGACAAAGGCCATCCTTAATATGTCACCTCATCACAAAATTAAGGAGTTGAGATGAATTTTAGGAGACTTGGACTACATACAGTGCTTTATATCCAACCATGCATGTAAGTTTTTTCCCTTCAACATTTTTATGAAAAGAGGGGTTAGATATTAGTTGAATGATGTTTTCGGAATCCCTTCAAAGCCTCAAAAAATGAAAATTGATCATGCCAGTGATAATTTCTATTGATTAAGGAAGTACACTTATCTTTTATGTAAAAACCTTAGAGTAGTCATTGGGTGCCTTTCTTGTGGAAAATAATGAATCTAGTAGAAAAAACATTTATTACCTCAGTTGAACCATGTTTGATGTTGAGAAACATTATTTAGATATCAAGAAGACCGGTCTAGTACTATTCTTTATGGTCAAGAAACCGAGGCACTACCTACAACACCACATGATCTAATTTTTTTCTCATGCAGTAACCAACTAAAATAAATTCACAGTCATCTTATGTTGACTGAGAATCTACCATTGTGGAACACGTACTGGCGTAGTTTTACAATAATTTCATGCCTCATAAATAGATGAAAGTCCATGAAATAGATACATTTTTAGAATAATATCTCATGGAATAAATGAATAAACAATATAATTAATTATCCAATGAGGGAGTATTATCAATTCAAGAGGGCCCCTAGATATGGAAGATATAATTTGTTAGTGGATCCAAAAGAACAATAGGGAAGAATATGGAAGACACCAAGCTCAACAATGTCGGGATGGGATTCGTCATTATATCCCTAGAAAAGGATGTCTTACCGTACTCTTCCTATTTTCAAAAGGATTCATGAAAAATGAATCTAAATATTAATATCTCATTATAGGGATAGATATGACTCTTTAGGTACAAGTAAATCTCTCTTTGGTAAAAGGTTATTCAAAACTGGTAATCAAATAGGTCAACAATGATTATGACACAAATAAATATGAAATATTCCCACTTATAAAAAATGTTTGAGGAAAATGACATAATTACCTTTGGATTCGACATTCAATTACATACCAAAATCGAAAAATTACCAAAAAGATAAATTGGAAAATGTAACCAGGGCACTAGCAGATGCATACTAGGATGCAACAATCACCAATAATTCACACCATCATATGGAATCGTCATTTTTGGGTCGAACCCTAAAGTGATAGAGGATTTTAGTCATACCCCCATACCATATAGTCATACCACTAAATAGATGAGGCACGTTATAGAATACAATAATAATGAAGTACTACTATTAGATAATTCTCAAAAAGATAAAACTTGAAGACAAGAAATTAACGTTGTTTTATATGAAAACAAAAATAATAAAATGAACATTTATGAGTGAGAACATGGGGGTCCTTCATAAGTGAATTGAAGGAGAATAGACTAATGCAATCATAGAATATGTTCACACTATATCCATCGATTCCAACCTTTCGAAGTTCAAGGTTTCCTAATAAATCCAGAAGCTTGGGTAATACTTTTCCACTATGATGTAGGATTGTAAAAATTTTACAAAAAATTTACATTCCTTCCAGGTTCATGCCAATTTCAGTCACCAACCCCTAGAGCTTCTTCACACATCCTAATACTCCATTAAAATTTCCATTTAGGGGATAAACATATTTATACTATATCCCTTACCATATCCATGAAAATCAAGTAAATTCTCACTATAACTAACTTCTTCTCCATGCGGGATGAGGCTATACCCCACAAGGAATTCATGGAAATGAACATTTTTAGGTTTTTTATGGACAACTACATTATTATATTTAGTGTCTCACATACAATAATAAGGGAAAATGAAACCAATTTCTCCTATACTATGTTGGAGAATATATACCATGTGTATGACATCATGTACAACCATTCATCCTACTACAATGAAGTGGCTAATGGAAAGATAGAGGCCATCAAAGGACCCTATAGAATATATTCTAGTAAATGGTAGATAAGAGTAACAAGTATTTCCCAAACAAAAATTCCTTGTGGGCCTATCGAAAAATGACCCGCACCACCACATAGGTGACCACATACTCATTAGTATATGGGAAAAAGGTGGTCCTCCCCATTGAGGTTCAATTAATATCACTATTTGTTTCCGTATAAAATAATTTATTCATAGATGATAGATCCTAGAAATAGCCGGATAAATTTGAACGATTGTGCAAGAAATTATTGAATACCTTTCATCATTCGGAAGTCCGAAAAATAATAATTTAATTATACCTTAACAAAACATTCTAATTTGGTCTTTCCTCAAGGGAGATATGGTATTGGTCCACATGACATCGATGATACCAGGAAAGAATCCACCAATGATGTATCCAAAGTAGGAGGGACCTTATTCAATACACAGATTATACTCTAATAGAGCCTATTATTATATCTTTATTGATAGAAAACTCTCCACATGCCCTAAAAAAGTTTGGTTACTGATGAAATATTTTGTGTGAAAAAAAAATCATCTCATTTATTGATCAAATGGAGTCAAATTTCATGGTACATTGCCCCTGTCTCAAGATGATATACTCAATGAAACAATCATCCCAGCCATATGAATTTCAAAAATATAACCCCACCGTCCGAACCGAATGATGTTAAAATACACAAGAATCGCCTCTCTTTGATGGTTCACCACACATGACCTATATCTTTGTGAAAGGAAGATGAAATGCCCCAATCCCTGTGAGAGAGTAAGGTCCACATAGGGAATCTCTTCTTCCATGAACAATGTGTGTCTTGATTCCTTCCACCATAGGATACATACTGATTCTTGGACCTATAATCATTTGACCAACCAAAATATTAATTTCCATCCACGTTAGGTAATCCATTTACTTAATTCATGACATTAAAATCCATGGTTCCTCCAGAACTACGTGTGTCTTGATTATCATTTTGGTGAGATACATAGAGACACCCAGACCATATATCTATGGATTAGCCATGAAATTTGGGAAATTACCACTCTCTTGAATACATAGGACACCAATATAGGGGACTCAAATATAGGTCCTTTCATTTATGGGTTCATTTAGAGTAAAATTCTTTCTCTCTGCACATGATTCATATCTGTGCAGTGGAATGATTCCCATGAACTACCCGCAGATTGATTCCAATCATCATAGGTTACATAGTGACACCCAGATCACCAATCCTTGTTCCATCCAGAACAATAAATAAAAAAATGCCCCCTCCCCAAGTATATTCCATAACATTATGGGAGTTCATTAGAACATTGCATGACTTGATTCCTGTTATCAAAGGATACATACTGACACTCAAATATCTAATATTGAGTTCAACCTTAACCATTAAAAATTCACCTTCCATATGCATGGGTTGAACCTATACATAGAACCTTTTATGAAATATATGTGGATTGATACTTGTAATCACCAGATACATAATGACATCGGAATATTCAATCTCAGGTTCAGCCGGGATGATCAATATAAATATTTCCCCCTCTTCACATGGATTGGACCTGTATGGAGATTATCTCGTTAAGAGCTATGTGTTGTTTGATTCTTAACAAAACATGATATTAAGTGACACTAGAATCTCCAATTCATGGTCTTGACATAACCAGTAAAAGAGTTCCACCATCTTGGTATGGATAAATCTTGCACAAGGATCCTATTTCAGAACTATGTATCTCATTATTCTCACTCTAATGAGATAGGTAGTGATGTTCAGATCATACATATGGATCCAGCCACCACAAAATTGAATATTACAATATATTTTTTTTCTATGAGGTGAAAAAAACCTTTTACATCCCTTATTTCTCAAACCAATCATAGATCACATGGGATTCGATGTTTTGGTAATGATGTTCCATTACGATTAAGGGATTTCAATTCACATCATGGTTAATGTGTGGTCCTAGTAAAAATACCATAAAAGGCACACTAGATGTCATTGTCGCATGAAATTAAACAAAAATATTGACATATGTTTAAGAACTATGAGATCCTTGATTCATGTTATCATAGGATATATAGTGATTATTGGGTCATTAATCCTAGGTCCAACCACAAACTTTTTTTTCAAGTTATGGAACCTACATCCAAACTACACGATGTTAAACTATATGGATGATGTAGTTGCTACATAATAATAAGCTGTATGGAACCTCAAGTACTGTGTGCGGATTGATTCTCATTTTGAAGAGATGTGTAGTGATTCCTAGACATCCCATCATAGTCTCAACCATTGGGTAATGAAAAAATGTCCCCATATGTTATATAAAAAAATAGATCTATGAAGGAAATATTAAATTTGGGTTACCTCATTATGGTTTCCATCAAGGAAATATAAATTTCTCCATAAAAATGTGTTATATTTAAGTAGGGGACTTCACAATATATGACCAATCAATGTCTGGATGATTTTTACAAACTCAGACACATTCCTTCCATTTTTCATACTCTCTATACTATGTAATTTTTGATCTGCACAATCTTTTTATGGCCATCAATGATGGATTTTAGTTCCTTGAGGACACCTTTGTTTGACTATGTATAATATTACACAATTGCATTTGTATAAGTTAACCACACAAAAGGCTTGTCAACAAAAGTAAAACTCATCCCTTGGAGAGAGATATTCTATCTTCTTACTTAATAATGACTTTTTTATCCCATATAACTTCCCATAATATGAGAAACCCCATAATCAAGGATTAAATTTGCATTCCCCATCATGTTTGAGGCATGTTAGAACATCCGAGACTGATGGGACTTTTATCACTCATCATTTCCATGACATATATTCATATTTGTATGACCTAAAACTAGAAGACCACATGTCGTATTTACTTCATGATGTTAAACAACATGACTGATGTCAATAACATGTGAAAATAAACTACACAATTTCCAGGAACTACCTATGGACTGATTCTTGTAATCACATCATATATGCTAAGTCATCGAAAATGGGTTCAACCACAGCATAAATTTTTCCCCTTTTCTAAGGTATGGGTTACTCCTACATAAGAATATACCATGTCAGTACAATGTATGGCCTAATTATTGTTTTGAAAAGATAATTATTGACACCTGAATTCTATATTGAGGTTTGAATAGAAAATTTTTCTTCCACTCTTTAATATATGAGCTATATCTTTATAGGAGGTTCCAATACACATCTCACCCCTATCATGATCCCGTATTAATATGAAGATTCCCCTTCCCCACACAAGAGTTCATTTAACATATGGGGAAACCTTCACATAACTATGTATGGATTGATTATATTTATAAAGGGAGACATAGTGTTTCCTATGCCTTATATATTAGGTTCAACTGTGATGATATTAATTCATCATTGTTTATGGTTTGAAATGCGTGAGGAAAATTGTTCTACCAATTATTTGGAAATTTTGACGTAGAATGCTCCTTCCATATTCAGGCACTCTCTTTTCACAAACTAACCTCTCCATTTGAGGATGTTTGAATCTATATAATCCTCTATGGATATTTTAAATAGAGGTTCAATGACTTAAAGAAAAATTTGATTTACTATTCTTAATATGCCCCGGTTGTCTTTGCATAAGTTTCCCATAAAAAATCCTTCAAGGAAAAGAAAAATTATCTTCAAGAGATAAATTTTATATCTTTGTACTCCCCATCAACGTTATTGTATCATTCACTCCTAATATTGGGGTTCCCATATATTATACCATAAAACCTTACCATTCATGCATAATGTTGTTGGAACATTCTTAGATAGAACATCATTAAAAGTGAAAATCCATTATCACGTGGCCATTTATAAGTGACCATAAACTGTAGCCTTTGAACTTTCATTTTACAAGACATTAAATTACATAGTCCATGTCTTAGTGAAAAAACAATAAACTAAACCACAATTTAACACTCCTGTACCTGAGCCAAATTCATGTAGGATTGGTTACTTATTCATGGATAGTGCTGATGGAGATTCTCTCTTCCTTTTCATACATAATTCCAATGACAATACACCCATTATGGTCTTCAGAGATCCAAATTTTCATAGAATAACTAGCCATCAAAAATGGAGGAACAGTGTCCTGAGGACACCTTTGTTTTAATATTCAAAATACACTCTAGTTTAATTTTCATAAAATTAACACAAAAAAATTCTTTCAACCAATGGAATATTGATCCGAAAAAGAGGCCTCATATATCTCATTATTACCTAAATACATCATGATTGAAATATATATTACCATTACTCCTTTAATAATTTTCCTATATCACACCCCACTCTCAAAAAACACCTAAATCAATGGCTAAAAATTAAACATTCATGTGTGAATAATATTAGGACATTCTTGTCCAGGAATCCCTGTTGGGGTTCTTCCACACAAATTTATCTTCTAAACTATTTGACCCAATTTTTTTCATTTCTAAGAATTCAAAGACATTAAAATAACTCCAAAAGAGACACAATACTCACTACGTTAAAACCCCTCAAAGTGAAAAATGGTTAAAAATTAATTAGCAACTCACTAAATATATTCTTTTCACAGTTTAGGCAAGAATTGAATAATCAATAAAAAAGGCAGAAAACTAGTTAGGTCAAAATTTTATAAAGGGTGGCATAATATAACATCAATTCATACCCACTAAGCTTGCACTACAGTGGGAATAGAAAAAATTATAGTGAAAAAAACATAAGACTCAAAGTCCTTATGTTTTTCCATGAAGAACTTGAAATAATCTAACTATTCTTGTAGAGTCCCTTGGCTCTGGAAAACATTATACCATTGCATGATATTTCATTTCAATGAGATCATTTTGGTTTCCCTAGGTTATAATTGAGATTGGTATATAGTGATAAAAATAATTAAAGTCATTTATGAGATTATCATTAGAAAAATGAAAAATTATGATAGATGAGAATTACAAGATAAGATAAAGGATAAGAATTGGAGGGAGAATATTTTTTCATTTGTGCATTGAAGGGAAACAATGGAGGAATATACACATCTCTAAGTCTCTCCCCGACTTCTCTAGACAATGAAAAGAAATTGAAATGGCTATAATTAAACTCATCTTGCCTTATTCAGTAGATTGGATAATTTATATCCTAAGATATCAAGGGAATACTCAATGTTTTTTTATTTTCCCAAACTCATCTATGAGATGTAGCTATGTTTTTAAATCCCTTACCTCTCAACCATTCTGTTTAATGGCATCGAGTCTTGTAGTTTTGGATGAAATATATTCCATTTACTTTCAATGCAAGCCTAACCTTCTCCTAGATCCATATCTTGTTTGACAATATGATCATAATTTTATGCTTCTCTAGGAATAATGTGATGAAGATCGATAATAGTATCCTTTCTAGCCTATACCTGATGATTATTGGCATTAAATTGGACATGTTCACATTCAATGGTGTAAAAATATTCTTGAACAATGGTAACTTGATTAATAATGATTTTAAGGTGGTGGTAATGAAACCCACCTACAGCCATGACAAGGAAACATTGATAAAGACTATCCACCTTGTAAATAATATTCACTAATGGAGTCCCATAATAACAGTGGAAATTTGGTGCCAAGCCCATTTCTGCATAACCTGGTGTTAGATAGTAGCACTAGAATCCTAAAATTTTTAGCCATGTCAAAAGATATATAATATGATATAACATATGTAGAATATAATATTGTTCTAAAATGTGATTCCTAAGTGTGAAAATCCACAATTTCTACCTCAAGTTTAATCTCACGAACTAGGTTGAGAGGCAAAAAACCAATTATTGGATATTCCAACGCTATTTCATAGGGATAGACATAAGAATATATTAAACGAACACAAACTAGAAAAGTTGTACATACACCACATAAAATAAATAGGGATCTCAAGGATAAACTTATCCTGTAATGTGTGTATCAATGGGATAAATTTTTATCTCCCTTATAAGATGACGAAGAAGGTGTGACATGTACATAATTAAGAGAGGCCAGTAGTCACTTTAACCATTGGTCTAGATTCCCCATCACCCCACTAAGATAGCATTATATCCTCATATTAGAAAAATCCTCCGATAATTTTTTTGGGGCACTAACGTGGGTATGGAAATTTCTATACCAGTATCTTCATGTGTCATCATCAACCATAGTTAGAAAATGATAGATGTGTGTTAAAAATTTAAGACCGACTAATGGTCCGAGATAAAACCTATTAAAGGAATCCATTTTTTTTAAATTCAATAAGGAAAATATTTTTTTTGAAAATGGGTACCTCATCCTCCTAAGAGGTCATAATCCCATCTAGTAATAAGAAATTGTAGAAACATTATTCCTTATAACCTCTTCATGTATCCACTAACAGTCCCCATGGTGCTATATAAAGCATGAAAAAATTGGTAGAAATCATTTATCCACTAAATAATTCCATTGCTGCACAAATATATTGGGTGACTGGAAGAACTGTTGAGTAGTGCAGGGAAAAGGGGGAGTAAAGTATTTTTATAGTGTACTAATACTCGTCGAATCGGTAGTGTTTCAAATCACAGTTGTATAAGAATTTAAATATCCTTATAATGTTTTACAGGGATCATACCTATTGTATCTGGCCCATATATTCATATATATGATAAATGTTGGGTAATACTAAGTTTCTAGGATGTCCCTTTTCTAATGATTCATCCATCATCATGGTACTAACTCAGACACTGGTATAAACATATTGAAATGGAAAGATCCATCTTCTTAAAAACCCAGAGAAAAATATGGACAATCCAAATTTAGGAGATATCTCTGGAAGTGTCCTATATCCCCATGTATTATTTTAACATACCTCGATTGTGGCCTAGTATGAACCTGAATCATCTTGGGATTTTTGAGTTGGATGATTCTTGGAGCCTCGAACCTTCACCCTTGGACCTCTAACATGAATATATAACTTTATCTAGTTGGTGAATGGGATAAGTGAACGAGAAATAAGATAATGACCCAATGATTTCCCAACTATGATCATTAGGTTCCTTTCCAATGGAGATACCCTATCTGCGTTTACCCAAGCATGAGATATAGGCCTCAAATTTTCATATATATTATCGAGAATGGGGATTACCTCTAATTGGTAGATATCCCATATGATTACCGTGAATTCACCATGTGATAAGTGGAAAGTGTTATTATTTGAACACTAATGAATAATAAACTCTGGAAGCATCTTAATGGATGAATAAACTAAAAAAAATGATAAAACCACACTTCCTAGCCTAAGATTTTTCCCACTAATTTTTCAGAAAATTCTTTACAATTATGGTGAACCTAAAAATTCCCAAGCCTATTCATTTGAGAAACACCCTCCATACTATATGTCCCACTTGGAGATCCACCCTCTATTGGGGATGCCTCATGAGAGCTTATTGATAGATGTATAATCTTGAATGGTGGACTTTAAGGATATATAGTGGATTTGTTAGATAATTTGAGTCCATAGAAAATAATTAAGAATATATATACTTCTCTTGGTCTGAAATGGTGATTATATAACCTATAGAAAAAGACATAATGATAAGGGGCCCTAGTCAAAAACTGCGAGTCAATATAGAGTTAGTTTACAGAGAGGAATGAGTAAAAGAAAAATGATTAGGGTCCTTATATATAGGCATAGTACCCTCTTGCAATCCAATATCGATAACTCAAATAAGTTCAAAATAGGACTAATTACTTCATTAGAACTGCCTCTACTTTATCCTAATTAGATCATATTCTGATGGGGTGAATTTTTTGGGTCCTGAAAATACTAAATATAAGGAGGAAAGTATTTGATGAATTTTGTAAGGGTAAAAAAAATCCAATGGAAGGATAAAGAGAAAGATCAAAGGAGAAGAATCCATAAAAGAGTGTGATGGTCCGTATTGGAAAGAAAATGGTGTGGAATACAGTTCCACATAATTCCTATTACTTCACGACAAGTCCCATGAATGATATTTTCAAGGGATGAGATTGTACTTATGATGCCCAAAAATGAAATCAAATCTTTTTCTAGCCCGAACAATGATTCACACCCTCAGTAAACGACCATCCTCAGGAAGGAATTTTTTTTGTTGGTGATGATGGTATTTTCACCTTCCATGAATGGTATAGTTAATGGTAATTGGAATCATTATTGGGTAATAGAAAAAAATCCCCACAACTTACTATGGGCGACCGACCATCCCGGTATCCAGTTCCTCCATTCATCTATAAAAGACCCCTATGGATAAGTAAAGAAAAATGGAATGAGGAGGAGAGACCCATTTAATATTATAAAGATGAAGGAATTTTGGGATAGATACATCTATTCCTATGATGTAACCCCATATCAAACCATTAAGAAATAAAATAAAATAATCCAACCATCTAAAATCCTAAAACCCCATTGTGAAATTTTCCCATGTGGTGTTGGTGGATGGACCCTTTGCAGTCCATCAACCCACATAGTAAAAATATACATATAGGGACCCCTACACCATGTTAAAAAATGATACACATAAGGAACTCAAACCCTATCAGAAACATGCTATGTGGGTGTAACTTAGCCCCACGTAGAGTATTTCAAATCTGGTATAACATAGGTCTACATAGCACAACACAAAAAAGTTTTCACCCTCACCGGTGAAGAAACATAATAGAAGGAGGGAACCCCATAATATATAAGAACACACTATGAGAAATGGGGAATAATAGGGTGTTCTACTATCCAGATCCCATCTCCTTCCTCTATCATACTATCAGGCCCCACTTTGACCCATCTATAAACAATTGTAATGAAATCAAGCCCATGCCTATTCTTAATCCACCTGACATATATGATCAGATAATTGTACACATAAGCGTTTCCTCTTGAGTATACATACCCATGGTAAAAAAGATATCTATTGGTAACCTCTTTAAAATAGAAGACCATCAGAATGTTTTCATGTCTACATTCCACCTGATACAAGGGTCCCATCCTTGTAGGTGCTCATGTAGACCTCCCCATTCTGTATGGGAGAGGTTAGAAATTCTTTTTACATTGATTACTAATATCTTATCCTCATATATACTTCTAGAAGTAGAATAGAATCCCTCTTAGAGTAATCCCCTAGTGTTTATTATGGGAGGAAAAACACTTCTTCCACATCACCTACATGGGTCGTAGTGGGATAGATCATCGTATGTGACTATCCAATATAATAATATAAAAGTGGGGACATATGCACATTAAATTCCCTCTCTAAATAACATTAGGCCCATGATTTGATAGAATTAGGGGAGATGAGCACCAGAGTTCTCTCTTTACCTCTCCCAATGTGCTTCAATAGACATCCACTAATAGATAATGTTGATTGGGTGATCTTCAGATATACTAATTCCTCTTCTTACTCACATCAAGCATGACTCAGAATGGCTTAGATTTTAGAGGCCACCATGACATCTGCATCATCCGAAACATGAAATGGGCATACTTCCATGTGAAATCCCCAGTAAAAAAAATCCAAAAACAACCTATGTCAAAACCTTCATCACTATTAAAGAAACATGGACCTCCTATTCGTTTTAAACCCCAACCATACACAAAAGGGAATCCTCATAGGTGTAATATGCAGCCACATGCTCTTATGGTCCTCCTCCATAGGTGTAATCGCCATCCCATTTTGAACTACATGGGATTTGATTACAAATTGGGATATGTAGGAAGACTCTCTATGGTCAAAACCCAACACCTAAATTTACCATAATTTTCTTCGGGCTACATTCCAAGTAGGGTCATATTAAACTAGGAGGGCCATATATAATCTTGTTACCTTTCACCAAAATCATTATTTGGTTGTATCCCAATTAAAATAATTCCCCTACACGGGATAACAAATCTCATCTGGGTCCCTCATGCCACCCCTATGCATGTACCACACAATCCTGGACTAGGAAACTTCCACCTTGGTATCCTTATCACGTGATGTTAAATTGCATGGTTTTTTCCACATCACCCAACCTTAAAAGGTTATGTGTCCTGTTATATGGTAAATAACTACACGAGATATGATTATTTTCACATGGATACCCAGAAATCCTATCTTATGTGTCTGATCCTAATATTAAAACTGATATTGTCTCCCTGGATGACAAGGAATTCTAGACTGCCTCACCATATGGATTAAAAGTAGCATCATAATAAAACACAATATAAAAATATCTAATCCTTATATGAAAAGATATCATTGAAGGATAATATTAGATTCATATAGATCCCTCCATTGATGGGGAACCTCATATACATATAGATGATTTTGAACTAATGGATTTTCACATTTTATCATTAATTCAAGGTGATACAAATCATACTGGGGAATGATAAAAGGATTCAAGAACATAAATAAAATAAAAAAGAGAATCTTGAAGCATGAAATAGTTCCCCAAAAGGTTTTCATGAGCTTAAATTTTAATCCCCTCAACCAATATGTGTTATTAAGTTTCATTTATCATATTACATAATGAGGTCCTGCCTTTAGAAAGTATGTAGAATCATGAAGGATATGAGAACCACTGAGTGATTATGGTTCCATGATAAGAGTCCAATGGAATGTGACTCATCACAAGTGGGTGTGAGATATTAATTGTTATCCTGATAAGAAATATTTTGTAACATTAAAAAACCCCAACAATAAATCTTATCATAAAGCAACAAAAATATCTATTGTCAAAAAAAATCTTTTTATAAGTAGAAGTCCATTTTTAAAATCCAAATAGAGTATAAGTTATAGTTCTCCATATATAAATAAGAATATATAATCTTCTCAAATAAATTTTAAATTTTTAAGAAGAATGGTTTAACTATAAAAAAAATTGGGGGGGGGGAACTCAATCAATTATTTTGAGCCCAAAAAAATCTTATTGGGGTTTGGTAAGAAAAGATGAGAAAGTGGTTAAAAGAGTGTATAACTTATTCCACGAATTAATTTTATCCATGTTATTAACAAAGTGGAAATCCTCCTTCATGGATTTGAGTTAAATATCCAAATAAACTGTCAATATATATTTTATGTTATCTTTTAAAGAAATTAATTCATATTGGCATTAATAATTTATGTTCAATGAGGAACCAATTTGAGAACTATTAGCGGTCATGATCTAATTATTCATTGATATAATTTACTTTTTCTGTTAGTATTTTATGTAGAATTAATATCATAAAACATTTTCATAAATTATGAATATGAAAACCAAATGTACAACAATTGAATGTTTATTAGCCATAATTATTTTTTTTATAAATTGTTATATAACATAGGATTATATAAATTGTTGATATTTCTCTATATTATGAGTTGAATAGATACTATATAATATATTTTTTATATAATTTGAAATAAAACATAACATGAGCCATTAAATATGATTTAATTTCTTATGTTGATATGTTAGTAACGAGTTAATTTGAGAGATATCCCATCCCCTTCACCCTATTTTATCTTTGAATTATATTTTCAAATGGGGATGAATATAATCATAACCAATAGTGGGAGAGAGTGACTAAAACTAAAAATATGTATAGAGACATACATTAAATTCTTAGGTAAAAAGAAAATGAAATATTTTAGTTCATGTTTTATCCAAAATGGGATACATTAAAAGAGAGTTAATATCATTTATTGTGGTTTTAATTACTATTTAGGGATTTCATGTCCCTATATTAGTGATAAAGATATGTGATTCCCTTGAGATATAATTGGTTTTTATGGATAGAAAAATAAATCCAATGGGGGGATACTAAATATCCCTTGGTATGGGTGGTTGAAGAAAGGATAGGTTTATATTAAAGATATCATATGGAGATCTTTTTTTATTTTTTATAAATATTAAAAAACGATAACACGTGAAATAATGTGTAGTGATTTTATTTCACCACATCCAAATCCATGATATGATGAGTTTATAGATGATAAAATGTATTATTAATAATCAAAATCATGATATAATGTATTACTAAAACTATGAGTTGAATAATAGTTCTCAATGAAAAATAATAAGATCACAAGTTATCCACTGGGGTGCACAAAATGAAAAGGTAAATCAACCTTTTGTTACTTTATAATTTACCATGAAACAAATCACATTCTATCATATAATTTAAGTGACGTTGGGTGTGAGAAAAAGTATGTATGAAATTTATTTTATGATATCTACTAAAATATAATGTAGTTAAACTTGAGAATGATAAAACTAAAGAAAAGTGAATATAATTGAGTATTTAATATAATTATACGAGAATAATTATATGGTATAAGAAATAATATCCAAGAAAATAATCCTAAGAATATCTATTTTTTAAAAAACAAGTTGTATATACTATATAAAACTTCTAAGGATTATTAATAATTTAAATTTGAAATTTGTATCGACAAATACAGAAGAAAATACATTCATGGAAATAATTTTATTTTTTTAGAGGATTTTTATCCTATTGTGAAGTAAAAAACATATGACTATATAAAATATAATTGAAATAAAAAATTCTAGTAAAAATAAAACATTTGAAATAATTATAATTTAGTCCATAATATCTACTAAAAAACTAGAAGAACAGGTGATAGATACTCTTTGATGTAGATCTATTTTAATGTCCAACATATGCACATAATATTTTATTCAATGTACTTTTTAGAATAAAACATTATACTTAAAACTTATGTGTTTATTTGGTAGTTTGAGTAAGAGATAGAGTATAAAAACATAAGTGTTTCTAAAATCATTTTTCATAAATACTTGTAACGCCCCGACCCCAGCTACCCAGAGTCAGTGCATTACTTCGTAACATTGGCATGATCACAAAAGATCATGTCTCGAAAGACCGATTAGTTTTGTATCCTTGGAAACACTAGATACATTCATAAGTCTTTCATTACATCAAAAAGTAAACAAACTACAATAAAATGGTCTTCATAGTCCACACTCATATCCTCTTCTCACAATCCCTGCAGGTCATTCATAAAATACTCCTTCACATCCTGGAAAATATTAAAACATTGAAAGGGGTGAGCTCAGATGCTCAGTAAGGATAACAATATTGCGGAAGCTTTCATAAATAAACATAAAAAGTTAAGGCAATGTATAACTAAAAAAGCCTTTTAAACATGAACATCAACATAATATGGAAAAAGTAAAATGAGATAATGTCATTCACTTCTTCACATGGATATTCTCCTGGTCGAATAATCACATGCAATATCAATAACCACTTTCATAACGAGGGAATGTATAATGCCAGACATTCTGAAACATTTTGTCAAGGCCTCGGCCAAGACGTCTAAAATGATTAAGGCCTCGGCCAAAACCATAAATCAAATTGGGAAAGGGCCTCGGCCAATTCCACGTCTAGTTGTCTCATGAGACCTATCTATGCATCTAGGAGCTATAGCGGGATCCACCCGTCACTTATTAAGTCTAATACATTCCTCATATGAATAGGTTTAAAAATATCATAAACCATAACATAATCGTATCACATAAAACATGCATAAAGGAAACATAACATTTCCACATTTCAATCACAAGATATCAATACAACACATTGATATAATAAAAATGCTTTCAAAACCATTTTCAATACCAAAATAAAATAAAGTTAAAACATTGTATTTATTTTTCATTAAAAAAATGATGGCTTGTAGAGGAAGCCGAAACTCAAATAATGGTCACGGCGGCGGAGAAGTCGTTGTCGCCGCATAAGTACGGAAAGAAAAACATTCCCTTTTGTCATTTAGAAAAACACTTCGTATAAAAATGATTCCTTTTGAATAAACGTAAAAGTCAAAGGGGTTTATACACCGTTTAAAAAAAAGTTGTGTATAAAACCAAATATGCCTCAATGAAAGGGGATTGAGACGAAGTCCTTAAAAAGATCATTTTTTTTAAATAAAGTACATCTATAATGTGTATTCACTATAAGTACACATAAATAATGTAAAAGTACAAGATAGGACATAATAATATCATGACATAATTTGAAAGTAGGAGATTAACCCAAAGAATGGAAATTGGGCTAAGAAGTTCCCTTACCTTGCGTCTTGTCCTGACTCGACCATTATTTAACCTCCTGAATAATAAACTAGAGTTAATTTCTATTTACTTAAGAACCTTTTCATGTTCATTATTCCATTTATATCGCTTATTACCATGTTATGAACATTATTTAATTATTTAAGTTAATAACGGTCGTTTTGTCGATCTTTGGTACTTGAGTCAAAAATAAACTTCTTATAATTACAAGTTGTTCATGTGGTGAAATATCCATTATATCCAGAATTATATTAATGATGTAGATATCATATATATGATATATATCCAGTATATACATTCATTCATAATGTCACGTAACATTTAGATGTAAGAAATGAAATGCACCGTTCATGGAGACGGTAAGCCGTACGTACGCATGAACGTTACTTTCATTTCTATTTCGTATTTAATGGAACGGAATCATAATGATATAAATTTATAATATAATTAAATTATAATATAGTTTATAATACCATTTAATCCATCCTTTATACATCCCACATATGGCATTAACGATTCAAATCACTTTGAGGGGGCGGTAGTCCGCACTTCCTAAAATGAAATTATCGCGTTTTACCCATAATGGAAATCATAAAGTATGCCATAAATGAAAAATACAGAAGCATAAATAAAACATAAACACATTATATATCATATATAAATATAGTGACATCTTAATGGCCACCTATAAAGGTGTTATATGAGTGTTGAACAATCATCGTTTCGTGAGGCAGAAATTCGCCATCCACAGAAACCGTATGTTCTTTAACCATTAGATGTAGGTGTGTTTAAGTGTAGCTCGAATACTTCTTAAAACAAAATCCTAGTATATTGAGGATACTGGTGTTGTTACAAAAGAAATGAATAAAAAGCGTTTAGGGGGTTGGAGAAGAAAAATAAAACAAAACAACATTAGAGAAGACATTACCTCAAAATCGGGTAACTCTTTTTGATTTGAGTCAAAGGCTTCCTTGGGAAGATTTCTTCCCAAAGTGAGGATTCTAGGATTAAGAGGGGAAAGTTGGGAGAGTATTTGGGCAGAGGTTGGCCGAGCCAAATGGCTTTAATGTGTAAATGAGGTGGGAGAGGTGGGGGCCTTTTATAAGTGGAGAGGAGGGGCACTCTTGGAAAGTAAAGAAAAGTCACTTTATTATAAAATGAGTTTCGGATTTTAGAGGTCCCAAGCTTATATAATTCTAGTATAAGATGATTAGGGTTCGAAATCTACACATCCAATATGTTTTTGACAAGTGTAAACTTTGCATTTTACATTATCTTTCCATTTTATTTAAATTTTTAAATAATGAGGTCATCGCTACATCATCATGATGTCATAAATAATTTAATTTATTTAATTTCTAAAAATTATAAAAAAAATACTATGATGTATGAAATCGTTTTATCTTTCTAATGAATATTTACAATCAAAATATGGACTTGTGTAACACCACTTAAAAACTGTTTTAGTAAAACAACTCATGTTTGTGTCAATTTAATTTTAACATTAAATAAATATATATTAATGTCATTTTCCAACCAATGTGGCTCCATGGGGTCCCCAAGATGACACATGGGTTGTCTTGGTCGGCCATGACTCATCCAATAGGAGTAGGACAAGTGTCAAGCTCATATCATATTATTAAAACATTGTTTTTACCTTAAACTACACTAATTAACTCTAATCGCGATTAAGAACTTAAAAGTTACTATTCATGAAAAAATTATTTTAATCTCATTGAACCACATTTTACTTCTTAATGACAACCATGTATGTTGGATTTTTGAAAATCAAATCACAGAAGTGGTAATATTTCATTTAAACGAAAAATCAGTTATTTAACTACCACTTAGTGGTTTCACTATTCATCAAAAATTGAAGTTTTTCAGAACAATGCCAAAATTTCACCCTAAGATATAATTTATATTCCGAATTCAAAAATGTTGTCTATTTTAAAAAATTCCAAAAATATACGTTGCATTAATTAATTTTATAATTAATTCCCGCTGTCACAACCAATAGCGTGTTTTTAAGAAAAAATTTATTTCAAAAGATTGGCAATTGTTTATGTCCAATTTCAATGTTAAATTAATTCTAATGAACACCATTGGATAAAATGGTAAAAATATATTCTAATTATACTTTAAAACCACTCAATAGTATAACTTATCACTATAAATTATTTTGATTAAAAAAGTTGTTTTAGTTATTTTTAACTATTCATAAAAATTTGGAAGTTCTCAGAAAATTACAAAAAATTCAACATAGGCTAATTTCAATATTAGGAATACAAAAATGAAGTCCATTTTGAAATATAAAATTTCTATAAATTTACAAAGTGGTTATTACTATTCATAACGGCTACTTTGATTAGTTGTAGTGTGTTAGAACTCGATGTTGCGTACAGTGCACGCTATTGCATTATTGAATGAGAAGCGTATCGTGGAAGCTTGGGGTGTTACATTCTCCCCTCCTTCAATAAATTGCGTCCTCGCAATTTGAAAATTTTCTTTGAAAAGAGAAAATACCTTTGTCGAAAACCCACATCGGAAATAAGGTTAATAAAAATATAACATTAAAAGAACGAAAGATAAGTACAAAGGTCACCCGAGATAGCCCATTCTAGGGTTCTATGAAAATATGGATATGGAGGAGAAACAAACCATCAAGGTCTGGTGGAGAGTTATAGAAAACATGATTAGGAGAAAGTTTAACTACAAGAAAATCACAAACTTGTGATTGGTTAAATGATCATTGATTCCCCAGTAGAAAAAGTTAACCGACAACATTTTTGTTTTGACTTACCTTTTATAAAGTTTAGGAATTTATTTAGGTGATTTACTAAGAACGTAAGGGAATATACATACTTGTCATGTAGACTTTCATTCTTTAATAAATTTTTACCACAAACCCATCTTTCACTCTAAAATGTAATAAAACTCAAAAATATTCTATTTATCCTAATTTTATAAGGTTCAAAATGTTAACACATACCATTTAGATTAGTAAAATTATTTTGTAATAACCAGGGACTTCACGTAGTCCAGTGGTAGGCGATTAATCCCAATCGCACTATGGTTGTGGGTTTGATTCCCACAGCTTTGTCTGACGCGATGGGTTGTCACTCGGTCTGCGTGTTGTCCTTTTTATAAATATCCAAAAATAAACTTAATAATACTATCCAATGTAAAATATAATCCATTCTAACCTTTATAGTTATCCAAAATACTTCTGTCCAACTCACAGTCTAGATTTTATGAGGAAGGTAAACATAATGAAGCTCCTTTTTTTCCTGTGTAACAACATGTGAACACCTTCATCATGTATTCCTTTAAAACACTGCAACATACTGAATTACCATAAATCCTTATTGATTACATTCATGATACCTTATTCCTTATAGAAAACTAGATATACTCCTTCTATCCAAAAATGTATACAAATCATTAATCAGTTTCAAGGATGTTAAGAATATCCAACATAATTTATCCAAATCAATCATGCCTTATTTCAAAATCACTATCTCGGTATCAGAACCATATTATGGTTTATCTTTCTCTCAACCATATATTTTCCAAAAATTTAACCTACTGTGGAGTCACTTTTCTTGGTTCCACACAATCTCAAGTCCTAGATGATATAGTACTGCAGTACAATCCTTATATACTCCATAATTATTATAACCCGTACATCACTGATACAACACTCAAATTACAAAATTCTTTAATAACAACATAAGAACTCTAATCATTCCTCCTCATCTGTGGTAGTATCATAACTTGATTATTATCCAATAACATCATTTGGGGCATACTCTGATGATTTCGACATTGGTTTGTGTAGTGTCCCCACTCCTTGCAGATGAAGCATTGTACATTTGAAACCTTTTTCTTACCTTTGCAGTCACGCACTTGGTGTCCTTTTTCTCCACACTTATAACAAACTCTCATTCCCTTCAGGCAAATTACAAGGTGTTTCTTCCCACAGTTATCACATATTGGAAAATTCCTCTTTTCCCTCTTCCCTTTATCTATCATTCTCTCTTCCATCCTTTTCTTCTCTTTCATCCCTTAAAATCCATAAGACTCATAGAATTCTCTACTTATCTTATTAACACATGATACTATTTCATCATATGTTGATAACAAATGGGAGAACATTTCCCTTCTAAATGTTGTCTTAATACCATGAAAGATATGATCCTTCTTACTCTTTGGATCATACGTATTGATGGAGTTCACATTCCTTCTACTGGGCGCCATTTCTATACAATTCCATAAACTAGGTTAGTTTATGAATCGAAATACATGATAACAAACTTGAAAACACTTATAATAAATTGAACTATTTATGGATATAATCCATAATCATAAAAAAAAATTCTTTGAGGAAGTATATAATCATAACCCTTCATAGTGGTTTGTAAAGAAAATGAGAATTATCCTAAGCATATCCCCCGGGAGTGTCGTAACCAAGAGTGCAGCAAGGCCCGTTGTCGTGCACCAGTTCCCGTTCGAGTCTATCTCAAAGCGGTGTTTTTAGGTTTTACCCCTAGGTACATCTGTGCCAGAGCCGCCTCTACCTGATCGTATCCAGATAGGGATGTATTGCTCAGAAAACTCACAACATCTCTACAATACCAAAATTCTAGGAAGTTCTTCTATACTAATCCTCAAAGTCTATCGTCAGGCTATGTGCTTTAATCAGAGTTTATCTAAATCTAGCTTCCAAGGTTAGTACTAAACTGCCTCTGATACCAACTGTAACGCCCCGACCCCAGCTACCCAGAGTCGGTGCATTACTTCGTATCATTGGCATGATCACAAAAGATCATGTCTCGAAAGACCGATTAGTTTAGTAGCCTTGGAAACACTAGATACATTCATAAGTCTTTCATTACATCAAAAAGTAAACAAACTACAATAAAATGGTCTTCATAGTCCACACTCATATCCTCTTCTCACAATCCCTGTAGGTCATTCATAAAATACTCCTTCAAATCCTGGAAAATATTAAAACATTGAAAGGGGTGAGCTCAGATGCTCAGTAAGGATAACAATATTGCGGAAGCTTTCATAAATAAACATAAAAATTTAAGGCAATGTATAACTAAAACAAAAGCCTAATAAACATGAACATCAACATAATATGGCAAAAGTAAAATGAGATAATGTCATTCACTTCTTCACATGGATATTCTACTGGTCGAATAATCACATGCAATATCAATAACCACTTTCATAATGAGGGAATGTATAATGCCAGACATTCTGAAATATTTTGTCAAGGCCTCGGCCAAGACGTCTAAAATGATTAAGGCATCGGCCAAAACCATAAATCAAATTGGGAAAGGGCCTCGGCCAATTCCATGTCTAGTTGTCTCATGATACCTATCGATGAATCGAGGAGCTATAGCGGGCTCCACCCGTCACTTATTAAGTCCAATACATTCCTCATATGAGTAGGTATAAACATATCATAAACCATAACATAATCGTATCACATAAAACATGCATAAAGGAAACATAACATTTCTACATTTCAATCACAAGATATCAATACAACACATTGATATAATAAAAACGCTTTCAAAACCATTTTCAATACCAAAATAAAATAAAGTTAAAACTTTGTATTTATTTTTCATTAAAAAAATGATGGCTTGTAATGGAAGCCGAAACTCAAATAATGGTCATGGCGGTGGAGAAGTTGTTGTCACCGCATAAGTACGGAAAGAAAAACATTCCCTTTTGTCATTTAGAAAAACTCTTCGTATAAAAAAAGATTCCTTTTGAATAAACATAAAAGTCAAAAGGGTTTATACACCGTTTAAAAGAAAGTTGTGTATAAAACCAAATATGCCTCAATGAAAGGGGACTGAGACGAAGTCCTTAAAAAGATAATTTTTTTTAAATAAAGTAAATCTATAATGTGTATTCACTATAAGTACACATAAATAATGTAAAAATACAAGATAGGACATAATAATATCATGACATTATTTGAAAGTAGGAGATTAACCCAAAGAATGGAAATTGGGTTAAGAAGTTCCCTTACCTTGCGTCTTGTCCTGACTCGACCGTTATTTAACCTCCTGAATAATAAACTAGAGTTAATTTCTATTTACTTAAGATCCTTTTTCATGTTAATTATTCCATTTATATTACTTATTACCATGTTATGAACATTATTTAATTATTTAAGTTAATAACGGTCGTTTTGTCGATCTTTGGTACTTGAGTAAAAAATAAACTTCTTATAATTACAAGTTGTTCATGTGGTGAAATATCCATTATATCCAGAATTATATTCATGATTTAGATATCATATATATGATATATATCCACTATATACATTCATTCACAATGTCACGTAACATTTAGAGGTAAGAAATGAAATGCACCGTTCATGGAGACGGTAAGCCGTACGTACGCATGAACGCTACTTTTATTTCTATTTCGTATTTAATGGAACGGAATCATAATGATATAAATTTATAATATAATTATAGTATAATATAGTTTATAATACCATTTAATCCATCTTTTATACATCCCACATATGGCATTAACGATTCAAATCACTTTGAGGGGGCGGTAGTCCGCACTTCCTAAAATGAAATTATCGCGTTTTACCCATAATGGAAATCATAAAGTATGCCATAAATGAGAAATAAAGAAGCATAAGTAAAACATAAACACATTATATATCATATATAAATATAGTGACATCTTAATGGCCACCTTTGAAGGTGTTATATGAGTGTTGAACAATCATCGTTTCGTGAGGCAGAAATTCGCCATCCACAAAAACCGTATGTTCTTTAACCATTAGATGTAGGTGTGTGTAAGTGTAGCTCGAATCCTTCTTATAACAACATCCTAGTATATTGAGGATACTGGTGTTGTTACAAAAGAAATTAATAAAAAGAGTTTAGGGGGTTGGAGAAGAAAAATAAAACAAAACAACATTAGAGAAGACATTACCTCAAAATCGGGTAACTCTTTTTGATTTGAGCCAAAGGCTTCCTTGGGAAGAGTTCTGCCCAATGTGAGGCTTCTAGGAGTAATAGGGGGAAGTTGGGAGATTATTTGGGCAGAGGTTGGCCGAGACAAATGGCTTGAAAGTGTAAATGAGGTGGGAGAGGTGGGGGACTTTTATAAGTGGAGAGGAGGGGCACTCTTGGAAAGTAAAGCAAATTCACTTTATTATAAAATGAGTTTCGGATTTTAGAGGTCCCAAACTTATATAATTCGAGAATAAGATGATAAGGGTTCGAAATCTACTCATCCAATAGGTTTTTCACAAGTGTACACTTTGGATTCTACATTATCTTTCCATTTTATTTAAATCGTTAAATAATGAGGTCATCGCTGCATCATCATGATGTCATAAATAATTTAATTTATTTAATTTTTAAAAATTATAAAAAAACTACTATGATGTAGGAAATCGTTTTAGATTTCTAATTAATATTTATAATCAAAATTTGGACTTGTGGAACCCCATTTAAAAACTGTTTTAGTAAAACAACTCATGTTTGTGTCAATTTAATTTTAACATTAAATAAATATATATTAATGTCATTTTCCAACCAAAGTGGCTCCATGGGGTCCCCAAGTTGACCCATGGGTTTTTTTGGTCGGCCATGACTCATCCAATAGGAGTAGGACAAGTGTCAAGCTCATATCATATTATTAAAACATTGTTTTTACGTTAAACTACATTAATTAACTCTAATCGCGATTAAGAACTTAAAAGTTACTATTCACCAAAAAATTATTTTAACCTCATTGAACCACATTTTACTTCTTAATGACAACCATGTATGTCGGATTTTTGAAAATAAAATCACAGAAGTGGTAATATTTTATTTAAACGAAAAATCAGTTATTTAACTACCACTTATAATGAAAAATCAGCTATTTAACGAAAAATCAGTAATTTAACTATTCATCAAAAATTGAAGTTTTTCAGAACAATGCCAAAATTTCACCCTAAGCTATAATTGATATTTCGAATTCAAAAATGATGTCTATTTTACAAAATTCCAAAAATATAAGTTGCATTAATTAATTTTATAATTAATTCCCGCTGTCACAACAAATAGCGTGTTTTTAAGAAACAATTTATATCAAAAGATTGGCAATTGTTTATGTCCAATTTCAATGTTAAATTAATTCTAATGAACACCATTGGATAAAATGGTAAAAATATATTCTAATTATACTTTAAACCCACTCTATAGTATAACTTATCACTATAAATTATTTTGATTAAAAAAGTTGTTTTAAGTATTTTTCACTATTCATAAAAATTTGGAAGTTCTCAGAAAATTACAAAAAATTCAACATAGGCTAATTTCAATATGAGGAATACAAAAATGAAGTCCATTTTGAAATATAAAATTTCTATAAATTTACAAATTGGTTATTACTATTCATAACGGCTTCTTTGATTGGTTGCAGTGTGTTAGAACTCGATGTTGCGTACAATGCAAGCTATTGCATTATTGAATGAGAAGCGTATCGTGGAAGCTTGGGGTGTTACAATACTACTAACATATGTTATGGTGATAGAAATAACATGAGTAAAATTCCAAATAATATAATATATGAGGAATAAAAAACATAATCTAGAAAAAATATAACTGTCTATGAGTGTTTGATAAGTCCATTTGACAAATCAAGTGATTATTTTACCTTGTTATTTACCCTAATTTATTAGTTGTTTGAGTAGATTACTACATTTTTTACACACTCAACCTAATCAGAAATAGATAATACCTTATTATTTTCCCTCCTTACTCAACCATGATAGGAATTTACCAATTTATTTTCTATCAAAAATATATCAAGGTGGGTGGTTTTATAGTTATTTGAACTTTTAGTTTTTCACATGAGAGAGATATTCTTAAAATGATTACTCTATCCTCTAATTGAAACATCTAAAGTTATATCTTGTGATAAACTAATTATATCATGGGGAATAATATTCAATGTGAATATTTATGATACCTTTTTTATTAAAATTAACCCAATTGAAATTAATTAATTTATAATTGATTCTTATTGGGGTACATTGGGATTGATACCTAAATTTCACTAAATACCAAATAAAAAATAAATATGATTACAAAATTATATTTGATTGAGGTGACATGTTGATTTCTTATTTTTTTACTCACATTTTATATGTGATATTTTTTGTGATCATGAAAAAAATATATTAATATATTAATTAAAAGAGACTTATTTTAGGATTAGATATAAAGACCATTGATGTTTAGTATTGATTTATACTTAAGTGATTGATCCTCCAATGTTTTTGGTATTTTTTTAGACCTTATCTTGTATCATATTTGAGAGTTGGGATTCCATGGAATGATGTTTTATTTATTTATTTTGAATAAAAATTTAATAATTGTTCATGTTCACTTGATTTAAGGGATAAATATACTAATCTTGTTTTAAAATCTATTTATTTTGTTATAGTAAATTATACAATTTCTTTTTAAATGTTATTTATTAAGTTATTTGATATAAAACTTTTATAATGATGTTATATAATTTGAGTTCATGATCTACCTATTTGTTATATTTTATATTTTTGTTGATGTTTAATTAATGGATAGTTCTTTCCAAAATCTGTGATATAAATTTTTGAATGTTTTTTAATAGAATAAAAAAGGGGGAAATCATTCTAATATAATTCATATTAAGCCTTTACATTATTTTTCATCCATACACGATTAATGAATTGTGTTTTAGGTCATTTGTAGCCTCGTTTAAGAAGACATTATTCTTTGGGTTAGGTTATTATAAATGGTATTAGATAGGTTTGATATTTTTTGTATTTTTTCAATGAGTGGGCATACGAATATTGGGTCCTTGGTGGTAAAATATAGTTTTGTTTGTTGAGTATAATTATATTATAGACTCAATATTTGAAGATAGTTGACTAAAGTAAAGATGTATTGGGATATATCACGCTTATTTTTAACCTAGAACTCTATTTTATTTTCTCTTAAGTTCCTTAGATGAGTGAGAGTACTGTTAGTTCTCACGTATCATATAGGATAAAATTAAAATGATATACATGTTGGAAAATAAAATTCTATAGTATGGTTTATTCCTAACAATAAAAATTAATCTATTTTAATTAAAGATAATAAATTTTAGAGTTTATTAGGTAATATTTCAAAATAAAAAAATATTGGAAATAAAAGAATTTTAATATTATTAAATAATATAATTACACATCACTAATAATTTGGATTCAAATTTAAGTGTTATAAATAAAAAATTGAAAAAAATAAAGAAAAAATTCATTTTATTGTAATTAAATCCATTAGGAGTGATAAAATATAAAAATTATAATTTATAATAAAATTATAGTAAATAATTCCTCCGTTTCGATAACACATGTATTGAGGGTGTCATATATGTGTAATGATTCACACAGTAGACTATTTATTTTAATAATATATATTATTTTTTTAATGAATTTAACTTTATTGTATAAAAATTTTATATATTAAAAATAAAAGGTGAATTAGATAAAATATTTACAATATATGGAATCAGGATATTAAAATTACTTATAAGTATAAATATTATATTTTTGATAAATAATAAGTTAGGATGTTAAATTGTTTGGGGGGATCTCATGATTTTAACCTCCCATTGTGACATGTTTTTTTCTCATAGTTCATTTTTTGGGGTTGTGTGGGTGTGTTCACCATGAATTAACCATGTCAAGGAAGAAGATCAAAATAAAGAGAGACATTGGAAGGAATTGATGTAGGGATGAAAGTGGCTACCATATGTTTGGTTGATGGCCCAACTCTGTCATGTGGTTGATCAGATATCACATAATAGAAAAAAATGGATATCAGCAAGAATAGGGCCGAGAAGATGGTGACCAAGCACATATATATCGGGTGGTTGAACGGATTTCACACAGTGGTAAAAATGGAAATCATTGAGTGTTATGGTCATGGGATACTCTATTTACAGTGTTTTTCTTCGACTAGAGAGGCATGTTAAGGATAAACTTTGTACTTATTGGTTCATGTAAATCGTAATGGAGATATTTTTTTATTAGACCATTATTGTAGTATTGAGTGTGTTTTGTGGTTATTATAATCCAATTTATCTACAATTAATAAAAATAAGGATTTTACTAGGTATTAATATCAATTTTTCTATTAAAAAATTTATCAATGAAAAAAACTAATATACTTAACTCATCAATTTATCATAAGAATCCATGATATTCATTAACTAATCTCATGTTTACTTGGAATTTCCTTTTATGTTTACATATATATAGACAAAATCTATCCCATATATTCCTCATTTACTTCTTTCTCTAATTTTTATAATTTTAGAACAACACAAGTGTTGATTCAAATAAAAGAATGAAAAGTAATTTGTGCGTTTTTATTCCATCCCTCTCTTGTATTTCTACAATAGTATAAAACTATTTATATTTTAAAATATTATCTAATTTTCTTCCAATTATTTAATCCCATTATTTATTAATTTTCATCTGTAAAAGGAAGTATTTTTTGGTGAATTTATTATGAAAATTATCTTCTCTATCTCAAATAAATGATTTTATGAATGGTTTTAGTGACTGTTGATAATTTCAAATTCATATTATTTTCAAAGGATATTAGTAATGGAAAATCCTTACAACACTATTGAATTGAGAAATATTTTCTTCCAAATGGAATGAATTTTTTATTATGAGTTTTGTACCTTTCTTGATGCAAAATCCAATCATATGTTGAATACTTTAGAAATTTATATACTATCCCCATAATAAATAGTGTTATTTTTTTAATATGTTTAAAGAACATTATAATAATTATCATTGTGATTAAATTAAATTTTCTTTTAAATATTAAATTTCATTTACAATTAATTAACATTCAGAATCATATGACTATTTTTATTTAATTTGTTGTCAATACTATGTATTAAAAAAGTATAAAGTTGATTTTTTATTATGGATTTATTTTTAATCATAATTTCTTTTATGTTTATTAATATTTTCCCATTATGACACCATTAAAAGTACCCAATTATCATTAATTTTAACCAAATTAAATTTCAATTACTAAATCCAATACAATTATTAATTTTTATAGAAAAAAATCAATGATTATATTCTATATAAAATAAAAGTACAAGACCCGTAAACAAATAAAAAAAAGAAAAGGTCGAATTATATAACTCATATTCCCAAGACCAAAAAAAACAGTGATGATGGGCCTAAATTATTGGGAGAATATCCCCAAAGGTAGGTCTATTGGACATGAATTGTAAATGTTCCCAACAATAGATATTAAACAGTAAGTTCGACCAATAAATGTTGTCTTGAACTATGATAAACAACTTTGACATGCCTATTTTAGAAGTATTGACCAATAAAAGATTATTGAAAATAAAAAAACCACACTATACACTTTGGAATAGAAATAAAATATTCACATGAATCAAAAAAAATATTCTTCAAATGACACACAACCACAGGATTTATAAATTATCTTATTGGGTGGAGATCACTCATAAAGTTACAGTATTGTCTCCTCAACCCCCATATATCATTGAATCTAAATAAAACAAGGAATGAAATCCATTTTAACTATACTGGGTAACACATTAGTTGTACTCCCATTAATTGGGATCATCCCTTTCAATGGGTAGGCACCACATCTATACTTATACAAGAACAAGCAAGTTTTTCATATCATGCCGTCATCACTTATGCAGATGAACCATCATATATAAATATTGAGTTCTTGAAACTGATAATCATGATAAAAAATAAAATTATATATTTGTCAAAGACACTCCACTAAGACTCCTAAGATAGCTGATCATTAATGAGACAAACCATTCCCATGTGAAAAACTACCAAAAGAAATCAAATACTCCCCGAAAATATGTAACCATGAAATAACAAAAATAATAATAATAATTGGGTTCTAGAAAACATAGATAAAAAGGAAGACGAAAAAAAATTTAAATAAATATCTAATAGAAGATCCTATACTTATAAATCAGAATTAGTATCATCCAAACTAGAGAGTTTTCAGAGGGGCCCAAAAATATATTTTATGTCTTCAAAAAATTGATCCCGACATGACTAAAGAAAAAGAACATACAATGGTTTCCCCAAGAAAAAACCAATAGAAACAAAACATGTAATATGTAACCAACTTATAAGTGATTAAGGCCATGAAAACCCATATCATCTTTAAACTGATATCAGAAGAGTGGCATCGCATGGGGGAAACATAGTGCAAAAAAGCATAGTCCCAAACCTTCCACAGACCAAATCCCAGACAAATAAACCCACAAAGCGGTGAATAAGGGAAGCATGGACCCATCAATATATAAAACCCTTAAAACTGCAAAGTTAACAAAGAAACTAAATTTGATACTATGATGTACCATTATAAAGACACTTGGATATGTGACCCTTTTCACATAACGTTTAATGAGTGTGGTGAAAGAAGAATTTATGCAAAAATGTTTGAAGCCACTAGATGAAGAAAATAAGAGTGGAAATTGGAAAACACCAGGGGTGAATGATAAAACCCCAATTAAACCATAACGAACCATTGATCAAATAGATCCTAGACCTCGTACTAGAAATAGGCATGGATTCTAATATCTATGTTAACATGCACTAAGAGATTGTGAGGACTTCCACATTGGTATTCTGAGGAATATTAAAATAGATTATTGAAAAATTCAAAAGGTAATTTACCAATGTGAAAAAAATAAAAACCCTAAAATAAGGTGTTATAGAAAAATACATTGGAAACTCATATATCAAATTCAATGGATTTAATTTACAAGGTAAATATATTTATCACATATAAAATTAATATATACACACTTGTACACACCTAATTATTCATAATTATGTCTCTCTTGATTACATTCCATTCCCTCTTTTATGTTCCTATAAATTTTTTTGTTTCCTTTTATTGAGTTTTTTAAAGATCTAATTCACGGTCATAATTTTATTATTTTCTAGTTTTATTTTTATCACCCGTTAAATATTTTGTATTGTTTATTTAATTTTGAAATCAATGTTTTTATTTATTTTTTTGTATTAGAAATTTGGAATATTTATTAGTTATACTGAATAATAATTAGTTGTTATTAAATAATAAAATATATTATATATATACCATGTTATTGAATATAATTATATTTACAAAATAAAATAATTATAAAATTTAATTAAAATTATTTTAATGTAAAAATAAGAAATAAAAATATTTATTTAATTAAACTATATTACTATATATTTCAAATTATGAATATAATATAATCATTATTATTCAGAAACAGTTTTTATGTTAAAAAATTAGTATAATTTAAAAATTAATATTATACTAGGATTTTAAAAAATAATTTTTAGAATATATATATATATTAAATAAAAAAATTCTTTTTAAATAAATAAATATGTAAAATAAATCTTATATTTTTAAAAATTTATCATATATGGATAATATTATTATTAAAATTATAAAATAAGTATTATTTTAAAAAAAATTCACATTTTTAGCTGATAAGTATAATAAATAAATATTTTTTAAATCAACATGAATTCATAGTAAAATGAAAATATTTTTATTTAACAATAACATATTTAATATAATAATAATCATTATGAAATAATTTCTATAAATTAATAATATTATAATTTATATAATTAAAAATGTTATCATTATAACATCTTATAAGATAGAAAATAAAAAGATTAATCTAATCAAAATATATTATAGACCATAATATAAAGATAAAAAAATATAAAAATTATTTTTAAATATAGAATACATATATTATAATTTTAAAAAGTATTCATATTTTAAACCGTAAACGTTATAAAATTAATTTAAAAATATAAATAATAAATATTTAGCCTTGATAAGTAATGAATAAATTAACTAGTTTATTTGATATGAAATATAAATTATCAATATATTTTATATAAGATATTAAATATCTAGAAAAGAAAGTAATTTTTTCTTAATCTAAAACTAGTTCAACAATATGAATAATTTTTAATTTTTAAAATACTGAATGTTTGAAAATGTAAATTGTTTTTGATGAATCAAGTAAAATATCACACAAAACATCTATAAACCATTTTATGTATTTGTTCATGTTAATAATTATAAATTAATTATTATCATTAATGGAATGAGAGTCCAATATCTTTGTTTAATGGGAAGAGAGATTATATAGAAGAATATTAATCAATATTGACTATGTACACATTTTTTATTTCCATAGAATTAAAATATAATATTCATCATTTGAAAAAATTGACAATATTATCATATATGATAAATTTTTATTAATAATTGTTAACGTGAACTAATATTTAGAAAAATAGGAGTGACTGCATCAAAAATATTACCTGAATCATTATAATTATTTACATCATAAAACTTATAATATTTAAATAACTAAACATTATTCATATATATAAACTATATTTATAAAATACCGTAGATATTTTCCATTACAGATATTTATTCTCACTTACGTAATATTTGGTGGTAATTTAATATACACAATTTATAATCTCAATCAATTTATTGTTATTTATATATTTTAGTATAATTTTAAAATCTATCAATTTAAAAAGAAATATTATTAAATAATTATTATATTTACATTCTATATTTTATCATTTAATAATTATATTTAAATATAATTTTACATAAAAAATAAATATAAATTTTTTCTTTTTAATAAATGTTTTTTAATTTAATATTTTTATTTTATTTTTTAAAATTAATTGATGGAGATTCATATAACAATAAACATTAATTTCTATTGCATTATTAGTGTTGGTTATGTTATCTAACAATATGTATGAAAATGGTATAATTCATATATATATATATATATGTGTGTGTGTTTTCAAAGTCTTTGTTGAATTTCCAAAATCAAATGTAAGATTTTTTATAAAATAAAATTAAACCTTCTTGTAAGAAATGTGATATTAGTATGAATGAATCTTTTAAATACAATTATATTTCATCTATTGTGTTTTTAGTTTTCAATTAAATTATATTTGAGGGTATCAACTTGGTTAATATCCTTAATAAATATATTTTGTATTTTTTAATAATGATCTTTCATAAATGCAAAATTTAATGCATGAGGTTGTTGAACCGTTAATCCAAAATAATAGAAAATGATTATTAAAATGTTAAATTTCTATTCTATAATTCTTATGATATATTGATATGATCTATGAAATCATTATACCTTAGATGTATGGCTATTAAATCAAAAGAATTTATATAACATATGGATAATAAATCAATATTTCGAATATAAAAAAATATTTCAATCTTGTACTAACCTTAGATAAATCATTTTTCCATAAAAAATACACTGCTAGAAATTTTTTACGAAGGTCTGATGAATGTACATAATTTGGTTCTCAATTATAGGATGAATCGTGTATAATTAATTGATTTTATCATGTATGAAAATGTTCATGAATTTTTAGTTAATTTTGAAACATGAAATAAATCATGGTACAAATAAGAATAATGATAATATTTAGTTAATTTTCCATCTTCTATTTTTTAAAACATATAAAGTATTTAATTATAAGATCCTTCTTGTAATGACTAGAATTTCTAGATTTTATAAAACTGGTATTATATTTGATAACATGAGGTACACACTACACATTAATAAAAACCAAAAATATATTAAGAAAAAATTATCAATAAATCAAAAATAAATATTAAAATTGTAAATAATTAAATATTTATATTGTATATAATTAATATGAGGTAGTATGAAAAAATTATACTTTCAATAAAATGCTATTTTTTATTATGTAATTTTTTAAAATATAAAATTTACAATTTTTTAAAAATAAATTTTATAAAATTAAACTCATTTTTTTATTCCTCATATCAAAATTTACATTTTATGGATTTTTGAGTTTCTCTTAAAAGGTCAATTTTATGTCTTAAAATAATGTTTTTTTGAAAATAATTATTTTTAGGATTTTATTATTATGTTTGATTATCCTGAAATATTAAAAACCTATTTAAATATTAAAATATTTATTTATAGAACAAAATTATTCAATTTAAAATATTTTATGAACTTATATTCTAGTTTCAAATATTATTAAAACTAAATAAAAATGTTAATTTAATATAAATAATTTATTTCGGTATCTTTTTCAAGTTAATATTTTATATGGAGAATTTGTTTTTTTCCTTCAATGAATACTAAATTTTGTTTTTAATATATTAAATCAATTTATTTCATTAAAATAAATATACAATATAATTTTATCTTATATATAAATTTAAATCCTAAAACATTTATTTTCTAAAAATTAGTTTTACATGATTATTTATGTTTAATTAAAAATAAACATTGAATAAATATAAAAATATTATGTGTTAAAATTATTTGATATTTTAAATTCGAAGTTTAAAACTAGGTAAAATAATCCAATCTAATTTTTTTATTAACATCAATTACAAAGGTAAAAAATAGATTACTATGGTAAATATTAATTTGGGTATTATTTTTAAGTAAAAAACACAGAAAATCAATGAATTAATCTTAAATTGTATAAAAATGAATGAATTAGTGGATTTTATACCTTATATATTTCTACACCCCTGCTTTTTTTTTCTTTCAATCCATTTACCCTAGAATAGTGTCATGGAATTATTGAAAAAATGATGTGTGTTTCCAAATGATCTATTTTATTCAATTATATTAGGACAAAACATCCATCATTTTATGAAACACTTCACATAATAATTACTCTTTAAAAATTCTAAAATTTTCCCCAACTAGAACCTTATACCACATATATATGCTTTTAGTCATCTTAATATATCTTAAGTCCCTCAATTTGAAAGAGTTTTAAAATTGAAGACTAAAGATTCCAACATGATTTTTAAATTATCATAATCTTTTTATTTTATTATAATACATCATAAAATAATTATATGAATGATAATGTGATTAAATAATTATTAATATTATAAATCCATTTCATTATATTAATTTTAAAATAAACATTCAATCCTTTTGGACAACTAAGAAAAAAAATAGCATCGATCATGTGAATGTGTGGACTACACCCTCCACAATGTGATGTAGTTATTGTTCCATAATTTTCTAACAAGACTAGTAAAAAGGATAGATTTGAAGAAGAAAAAATATTTTCTATGTGAAAAATAAAACTATAAAATTATTAATTTTCATATATTATAATTTAATCCATCCACTATGAAATGCGATTGTTAATCATGCGTATGTTCTGACTACCTCTTAAAAAACTATTTTGTCATAACCACCACATTATATGGTTATATGAATTAGTATAATGAGTTTATATTATATTTATTAAAAATTCACGATTCTTAAAAAGTAATATTAACATTATATAATAAATTTGTATTATTCATTCAATATTCATAACACACTCTTGTTTAGGTCATTTTTAGCATATACATGAGTGATATAGTAATGTTTATGTTATAGATGATTAAATAATGTTATTTAATTGTAAAAAATTTAATAATAATTTAATAGACATTTTAAAATGATTTTATATTTAAAAATATAAATATATAAGGATGTTATTAATATATAACATTTTTCTAGTAATCTCAACAAAACGAGATCTTCTTTGATTTTTTTCATCGCAAAACATTATCAAAAAACATAATAAAATAAATTATTAATTTACAAATATTTTAAAACATCTAATACAGTACCTAGTATTATATAAGAATGTTAATCCTTTGGAGAAGAATGAAGAAAAGAACGGCTATTACAAAATTAGTTTTGAATATTCATGTTTTCTAAAACCTGATTTTGAAAATAGATAATAATAGAATAATTTACATGTATTTAATATTAAGAAATTATTTATACAAAAGTATATATATGTGAGTAATATTATTAAATAGGTTATTATAATATTTATTTTTTTATAGGAGTTTAAAGGACATTCAACTAGGAGAGTAACGACGAGGTTTTTTTGCGACTCAAATCCTTCCCTTGGGTCATAATCACATATCCTAATCTATGTTTGGTTAATTTTGATCATATATAAAATTCTATAATGCTATGTTGTATTTAAATTTTTTTGTATGGGAATCATGTTTCAGGATAATGTATTCCTCCTTGATGAATCTATTAGTTTTTGGAAATTATTGTTTTTTGGGAATAATTTGTATATATTTTAATGGATTTTCCATAATTTCAAAAGAATATTCTACAAAAATGTAATGGATCATAAATCACCTGATATATTCTCTTTTGGGGTGGTTATATTTTTGGTATGTAATGGCCATTTTATTATGTGACACCATATGGAAAATTTAGAAAACCGATTTTCTTCCCAAGGTTTATTTCTGACATGATGAATGATTTAATTATAAGTGTCCCTCATATAAATGGATAATGATGGGAGAGGTCCTGTATCATCCTCAAAGTCATTAGATATAGTTTTATATCTCATGTTAAAATGAATCATGTATGTAAAATGAATATTTCACAAATCAAATGGGTGGACATACTTGGTTTTGTTCAAAATATTAAAGGGTGCACACAATTGGATTTGTTAAAAAAATTTCCCTACGATTATGTTAATTCTACTACTTCTCAAAAATGTTCATTATTTTTAAAATATGATAGTTATTTATAAAATTCCATGTCTGAAATATAATATTCCCTATTTTTTGAAGCTTTCATATTCATTATACATTTCTACTCCATGTTTTTTATGACCTTTCTTTCTCATTAAGTTACTATGCCATGATCCCAGATGATAAATCATGTTATTATTAATTATATATGATCTCTTGATCTTTTTATCTGATATTAATCCCTTACTCATCTCTTCCATCTTATTTAAAATCAAATTTTCCTGACTATTCTATTTTTCCCCTTAATGATAAATATATATCACCCCTTCGTATGTTTCCAATCCCCTTGTTATAAAGATTATTATGTCATATGAGATGTTTAGAAGAGGTTCAAGAAGAGAATGGTTATGGATAAATGATTACAATTGTTATAAAAACATATTTTTGTATTGCTAGTCTCCAAGACACTAAAACGTCCAGTCCTTCGTTTGTGTGAGTGTTTTTATAATGTATTTGTTAAACCATGAAATAAATGTATTATTTAGGTAAGATTTTTTTTTGGATGACATGTTTTGGTATCAAAGATAATAAAAATTTATTTTTGGGATTATATTAGATAAATTTTGTGAGGACATTAGAAATGAGTGTAAGTATTAGACAAAATATAAATGTTTTAGTGAATTATAGAATGTATGGTTTTAGTAGAAATAAATACCTATTTGGAAATTGGATAGTGGATAAATCTATAAAATAGATACAATTATGTTTAAAAACTCTGATAAATATTAGTTGAGAATGGACTATATCATCACCATGATGTATGACAAGTGAACCTAAGACTGCACACCTTGCTAAGAACTGTTGAGGGGTATGCTTATGTAAATTTACATTTTTATTATAAACCATCATGAATGATTTGAATAGATGATAAACAAGGATTACATAGGTCAATACTATGTTGTTATATATTTTAAAGAAGGTATCAATATTTAGAAATCCCTTAAATTATTTTCATTATTATATTATTCACTACTATGATTATTGTTCCTCATACAATAAATTTTGGTTTTAGTCAGTGGATGTAATATAACGAAACCATGATAATTCTGAATTTGAAGAACAATTCTGTAATTATCTCCTGAGAAATATCACTATATAGTACCCATAATGAGAAACATTTTTATTATGCCTACTCATCTATCGTGATATATGATTAACCACATAAACATAATTTAGTCTCCTAACAAGTAAAATAATATGAAAATTAAATTTTATGAATATTTTGTATAAATGATCTTAGAGGAATGAATATTAAATTTACATCATGCTATTATTATGGGATTAATTACCTAGGATAATGATTCAATTGAATGGTAATATGTTATCTATAAAGAAATAATGGTCCCAAAGTAACCAATTACTAATTAATTCAATGTGTTATATACGAGGGACTTGGGAATTATATGATTTAATTAACCTTTCCAATGTTTAATTCTTAGACCAAATATGGTTTTATGATATGTCAATTTTTTATATGGGTCATGATGGTGAATGTTTACTTATCATCAACTCCAATGTTAGGGATTCCATGTTAATGTTTGTTAGAATTTTCCCTATGAAAAAACTATTATTATTCATAATGTGAAATTTTATGTTACTCTTATCATTGATATCTCTTTTTACTAAGATACCTTATAATTTTATAAAATAAATAAGTTTTATTTGATATTCTAAATCAACATATGATTATACATTTTTAGAGGATAAATATGGACTTCTATTGGAAATTAAATATTTTTTAAGGTTATTAATTCCCATATAAATTGATTATTTATCTCAGATGGTTGGGGAAAAACTCAATAGTGAACATATTATTATTTTATATGATTTTATATCTGTCATTCCCAAATATTTTCCAAACTCTAATCTGAATCGTGGAGTCATTTTTCAATATAATTCATACCGAATTCTACAACTATTTAAAAAAATATTTATAGTGTGGCCCCTATTGGGTTGGATTAATTACATAAGTTACTATAAGAGAATCTAGATAAGGGTCATTAATTCCTAATTTCATTATATTGGGGTGAAATAGAGAAATTTTTAAGAAGGACGAATCAATTTATATATGCATTTACAACCATGACCATTAGTAGATAAAAATTACAAAGAATATTCTTTGCCTCGTAATGATGATCTTTTCGATCTTCTGTGAAAAGGACAATATATCTCATAGATTGAAATTTTATCTGGATATCATAAAATGAGGGTATGGACAAAAGATATGCCCATGAAATATTTCTACACAAGGAATGGATAATTTGAAATTATAGTGACACCATTTGGGGTTACAAATTATCTTATTATTTTAATATATTTTATGTATTTATTCATTATATATTACCATAAAAATAATATATGGTAGTCCATTTTCATAAAATTTTCATTTATTATAATAGTAAAGAAAGACATGAAAATAATTTTTAATTTTTTTAAGGACATAATTAAATGATAAATTATAAACCATGTTATGAATGTGTGAATTTCAGTTCCAAAGAGTATCCTTCATTTTTAATGTTGTCACTAGTGAGGGTATATTTGTTGACACATCAAATAAAAATGTAATTGAAAAATGGTCAAGACCCACCTTTGTGATTTCGATCCAAATTTTTTTTAGATTATATGGATACTACTTGAGTTTTTTGAGAAACGTGTAATTATTATCCAATCAATTAACCATGTTGAAGTAAAAGGGTGTGAAGTAGCTTTTAACTATAGAATATGAGGAATGATTATTGTATATTATGAATAAACTAATCGTTATGACTCTATTTGAAATACCATATAGTGGATAATGGTTTTTGATATATATTTTTATTTCCATGATGTTTTTAGGATGTTATCTTATGTAAAATGATACATTAATTGATTAAGATTCATTATAATTAAAGACTCATGAGAAGAACTACTAAAATAATGATATAGTGACCAGGCTAGTAGTTGTTTAATTTAATATTTAGTGGTATAATCTCTATGGTGAGATTCATGATATTTATAATTAATATAAGATCCTAAAATATATATTCAAACATAAATATCAAAATATTACCAAATTCATATGGTTATAACTAATCAAGGACTATGAATTCTCAATAAATTACCACTTAGGGTAGGAAAACAAGGTGGTTGAAGTCTGGAGAAGGAATGATCAGTTTATATTATCCATGATGTAAATTGAAAAAAAATTATTACTCAATGATTTTTAGTGGATGAATATTTAAATATTAATGTATGTGAAAATCATATCTTTCCCAAATGATTAATCAACCATCCATTCATGAGAAGATCAAATAATCCATGAAGGTTGATGCAAAAATACAAAAAAATTCAATGATAATTCTTCAGTTTAACTTTGATAAATATGGATATAAAGGGTTTTGAACCATTATATGTGTCACATAAAAACCAAAACTAAAGAAGGAAAATTTTTATGAATCTCATATCTGATCCTTATATATCAAACCCGGTATCTTGAATGTGTATAGATATCTAAATGTATTGGGATATGTACAACCATTACCAATAATCATATAAAAATGTGAAAGAACTTTACTTGGATTTTTTAATGGATTACCTAAAACATATAAGGGCCATAACTCTACTTGGGTTTTAAACTTTCACCTTACAAAGTCTGTGAATTTTATCACTATAAAAGAGTATTTTTATCATGATCAACTCTTCAAGATATAAATTAGAGAAGTGGTAAGACTGTGTGTAGTGCCACTTTTTCTTGTATCTGATTATGATCCAAGGTTTACCTCAATAATTTCTATTAAAAATATTCTAAAACCATTATATAATGAGTTTAGTTTTATCTTTTATTATCATAATTAAGAATATATTCAGCTTGATATGACTATAAAAACATTAGACGATATGTAGAAATATTTTTTGATTTAATTCCATTGAATTTGGGATCAACAACTTAAATTGGTAGAGCTATCATATAAATACAATTTTCATTATATAATTTATATAGAACCATAAAAATCTCTATTTAGGAATATATTTAATACTTTAACATCCTAGGATAAATTTGGAAGGAGGAAGCTGATAGGTCCCATCTTGGTCTAAGAAATTAAGTAGAGTGCTCAAAACATTTAGTGGCATATGAAAGTTATCCAAAGTAAATATAAGAGATATACAGAAAATTTTCTCTAATACATTGATTATTAATTTAGATACATGGTATTCCTCTGGATATGTCCATGTAAGCAGGTTATGACATGTGGGAAGAAAGGAAATTTGAGCCCTAGTTACATCGGTCTCTTTGAGATCCTTGATCGTGTTGAAGTTGTATCTTATCACTTAGTACTACCTCCTAAACTCTCCGAAGAACATGATGTATTAAATAAAACTCAATTTTTAATAAAATTGAAACCACATCAGATAAACTAAATTTAGAATCATTGTAACTAGAACATGATCTCCCATATGAGGAGAAACTAGTGAATTTTTTTGAATGAAGAGATATGGTGATTCATAATAAAACAACTCATTTAGTAAAAGTTATATTGATGAATAAAATGTTTCTGAAATATACACACTAACTTGAGAAAATGGGGAGATAAATGTATCACTCTTTTATTCTTCTGTGTAACAAAATTTCGAGGATGAAATTCTTTTAAGAGGATATAATGTGACAAAATGAAATTATTTAATTTGAAAAAATTATGTTATATCCAACAACATGTATTACACACAACACCTAATGAAATAAAACAACAATATGTTAAATAAACATTATTAGTAAATATGTAAAAATATTAATTTGTTAAACGATTAAATACTTATTAGATAAATAATTCATATAATTTATTATTGAAAAGTATATTTTAAATAAAATCTATTTTCGTAGAATTTTTTATTTTAATTAAAACTGAGAATTTAAAAGTATTATAATTATAATTTTATAAAATAAAATTTATTTTTGATTTCATCACATTAAAATTTACTTATAATGAAATTTTTATCTTTTTTTAAAATGGTTGATTTTCATTCAAAAAATAAATTTTTTACAAATATTATAATACCTAAGATTTTATCACTATGCAATCTTATATGTGAATAATTAAATAGTTAAGAAATAAAATATGTATTTATGGGATAATATTATTCATTTTAAAATATTCATTTAACAGAAAATCCAAAATCTAATTTTTTTAAGCTAAATTAAAATGTTACATTAATAAAAAAAATTTGGATTTATTCCCCTAACTAGGTTTTCAAATGGTGAATTTTGGTTTTTTCTCACATTGAAATCCTCAAATATTTTATTTTCTATAATAAATCAATTTATATAATTAAAATAATTATACAAGATTGTTTTATCTTACATATAAATTTAAAGATTAATAATGTTTTGTAATAAAATTTACTTTAATGAGATTAAGTGTGTTAATTTTAAAATTATGTTTTCAAATTGTATGAAATTTTATGCATTAAAATTATTTTATAATTTTAAATCATATGGTTCAAATTAGGTAAAATGTTCTAATATTAATTTTTATCATTAAAATTAATTAATAATGATAAAAATAAAATTTTAAGGTAAAGGTTATTTTATGTAAAACATTAGAAGTAAAGAATTATATAAATCACAATTAACATGTCTCAAAATTATTGCACGACATGAATTTTTAAATTATAGTTTTCTACACCCCCAAACATTTTCTACTTTTTGATCCCTTAAAACTTGAATAGTGTTGTGACATTATTGAAAAATAATGTGTGTTTCCAAATGTTCCATTTTTTTATAAAATGATACCACTCTAACCTTTTATTATTTAAATTTAAATTTAAATTTTATCTATAAAATATGCCATTTTCACCTCATTTAATACTATCCCACATACACAATCTTATGTTCAACTAATTTTTTCTTAATCCCTTCACTTATAAGAAGTTTTCCAAGAGAAAATTCATTCTTCCAACATGAGTATTAAAATATATTAGTTGTTAATTTTATTTTAATCCTTCCTCAATTTATTTATAACCTTGTTAATATAATGAAATAAGTATCATTATTATACTGAAATTTCATTATATTAATTATAAAATAATTCATTTATTCTTTCCATCCTCTAAGAAAGAAAAATTACATCGATCTTGTGAATGTGTGGACCACCACCTCCATGATGTGAGGTGGTTTTTTATATCATATTATCTAAAATATGTTTCCAAGGATAGATTTAATGAATAAATTTGTTTTATATATCCCAAATATAATTATAAAATGATCATTTTTCTTATAAAAGTATTCCTCCAACTCATTAAGAAATTGTTATGTTATTCATGAATTCCTGTAGAGTATCATCTCAATGAGAAATGAAATTCATATATCATAACCAACTATAATGGATGGTCATAAAATGTGTTTATTGAATATATATGTTAATTATTCTGTATTAAATATTTTTTAATGTTATATTATGATTATTTTATTATATTATATTACTCCTTAAATAATTATAACACACTCTTGTTTAGGTCATTTTATCACCTACATGAGTGATGTTGTTATGTTTATTCTATAAATGATTAACTAACGTTATTTTTGGGTAAAAACATGTAAAAATAATATATTCAATATGGATAAATTTTTGTATAGTCATAATATCAATATCAAATGATGTTATCAATATATCACATTTTTCATTAAACATAATTAATTGAGCGCTTTTTCGATTTATTCATTACAAAATGATAAAAAACATTATATGAAATGAAACTAGATATTTATAAAATATTTTAAAAAATATATTATAGTTCCAATTATGATCAATGAATGATGAAATATGGGAAATAATAAAGAACCACACTGCCATTACAAAATTAGTTTAAAAAGATCTTTCTTTCTAACACACAATTTGTGGAATATATAGTATATAACTAATAACACATTATTGAATATTTGTTAAGGAATTTTATAAAAGGTCATATAAATGAATAAGGTTATGAAATTGTTGAATATGATATTTTTTTATACATGATGTTATAGTGATTTCTACTAAGTCAGAGTTAAGGTAAGGGGTTTTCATGACTCAAATTCTTCCCTTAAATCTAATAACTTATCTTTATCTAAATAATTTTCAAGTATGGGACTATATAACATATTCTAGTGTAACTTTTTATTAAAATATTCTTTTAGAGGATATCAATTTTCCAAAAAAAATACTTCTCCATTGATGAATCTATTGTTTATTGAAAACTAAATTTTGTTGAGAATAATTGTTGTCCCTTTTAAGAGATTTTTCCACCATATTGAAGTTTTTAATTTCTTCCAATGTTATTATTTCCCTAGTGGAAAATAAAATTGTTTTTATCTCAAATGAAATTTATATTCCCTTTTTATTTAAAAAATGTTTTGATATTATTCTAATGATTTGTAATTTTTAATTGACATATTTCTAAATATTTCAATTGCTTATATTTTAAATGATCTTATACTTTTACCTTATACATCACATTTTATCATATTATTTATTTCATTTCTATTTAACTATATAGGAATTTGTTTTCAAATAAATGTTTTAAGATGGTTCCTCTATATTTTAATGAATTTTTATTTGAATATGACTCAAAAATCAAATCATTCTAATATGACATTAAGAATCAAATTTTTAGAAAAATACCTTTTTGATTTCAATTACATTTTCAAATAATTTTTCTCCAAAAAAGTATTGATTCATAATTAACCTCATTTATGCTCATGTGGGGTAATATGATTTCTAGTATCATTTCGTTATGTTTCTTATGTGATACCATTTAGAAAAGTCATAAAATTATTTTTTGATCTCATGGGTTATCTATGATAAGATTAATGATTTTGATTTTATGTAGAACTCATATGTATGAATGATTATATGTAGGGTCATATATCTCCCTCTAATTCATTGGTTATTCTTTTATAAATAAATAGATAATGATGTGAGGATATAATTAGATTTATTAAAAAAACTAAAGGGAGGACATAAATGATTTTTTTTAGAAATGTAATTTTTAGATATACATGGATTTATTCACAATGTCTTACTATGATTATTTTTGAGGCACTAAATCACTAAAATGTTCCTTATTTTCAAAATATGCTAAATTTTTATGATATTTTATGTTCTCAATGTAAAATTATTTTGTATGTATTGATTTTATCTTCAATGTAAGTTTCTAAACCTAGTCTTCTTTCTATTATTTTGTATTATGTTCTTATGTAATGATCCATAAAGATAAATCAAGTTATTGTTTCTTCACATATGATCAAATGAACATTTTATCTCATATTAACCCCCTACTCATATTTTCCATCATATTTAAGATATAACCATTATTAATAGTAAATATGTTACCCTTACTAATAATTCAAGTTCACCCTTTATTAGGTTTATATTACCCATGTTAGGATGATGATTATGTTATATGTGATATATAAAATAGGGTCTAGAAAATAATTTTTATGGAGAAATTTTCATATGTGTTGTAAAATAAGATGTGTATGTTGCTTGTGTAAAAGACAATAAACCTTTACATCCTTGATCTGTATGATTGATTGTCAAATGTATTAATTAAACCATAATATAAATTTATTACTTTTAAATTATTTTCTTAGGTCAAAATAATTGTATCATTTATCCTTTTTAGGTTTTAATCCTCTTATCATTTCATAGAAAATCATGTTGTTACGATGTTAATAAAGTGATAAATTATCTAAATATGGATCCTCTATATCTAAAATATTTGCATAAAAATTATCAAAATGGATTTATATCAATATATAGAAATTCTAAATCCTTGATTTTTATATATATCATTAAATTATTATAATAATAACATTCACTCAGTTTAAATTTCCTTATATATATTATATTTTTTTATCCACAATTCATTTTTTAAATAAATTAAATTGATACCCCTTGATGTTCTTATTCACCAACAGTGATACTAAAAATATTTTTATTTATATATTTTAATGATTAAAAATATATAATTTTTTTTACCTCTATCATTTTGAGTGATGAAAATAATACATTTGGTAGCCTAAAATTTACCTTCAATTTTTTTTTTTTTTTGTTGATTGAATGTGTTATTTTGTTTTGGAAGAGTGAATCTTACAATTTAAATATCAGTAAGATAAAACCAACGGTATAAATTAAATAACCACTATTACATCCAAATATGATTGTGTTTTAAATGGGGTTATAGTTTTTTAATATATATTATGTGATTTATTAAAATAAAAACCTATAAAAGATTTTTAAAATGAATGAAGACATATACATAAAGATCAACCCTACTCTAAATCCAATCGGAGAGACCATTTATATCATAGAATAGTGGGAGGGTGGACAATATTCTAATAAAATTACAATCATTCATCCAATGTATATCAATTTCCTCATCATTAGTTAGAGTGAGTTGATCTAATGGAATTTCTCTCCTCATGTTTTCCACTCTAAAGCAGAAAATTGAATTAGAAATAAATAATAATATTTTTACAATGATCAACACTAATTTTGACTATACACTACTTGGTATATAAGTTAGGACAACATACTATACGTTTCATATAAATATCATTAAAATGGATTTAGGGGAAAAAATTTATGTCCATTTATGAATCATCCCCCGATCACTACATGTACTTCCCACACATTTATAGAAAATTTGTTTTTTGAAACATGACTAGAAATGAGATTGATTGTCAAATGTTATAAAAAAATGATTTCACCTTATTCATCATTTTTGATGAACCTCATAGGTCTTAATTTAGATAAATGAATTTATAGAAATACACAAATAATGAACTCACTTGAAAAACAATTGGGTTAGTTTAACATAAAATGAATTTTAATTTCTTCCCAAGGGGTTACTTAATTTAATTTCTTTAAAAAATAGTGTCTCAACATATATAGAAACAAATAACTCCATAAAATATCTCACAAAAACCCTATTTTCATTCAATTTGGGATTATATTCACTTATTTAATATGGAAAATCAAATTAGTGTAATCTTCACACACTTATTTTAGATTCGAAAACATTGTATCTAAATTATTATAATAATTTAACAACCCTACATAAGAGAAAAATATATATAAATAGTTTTTAGATATAGATGAATTATTCATAAATCATTTTCCTTCTATTTGACTTAAAAAATCACGTTCCATCAATTTTATATTCATTTTAACACCCTGACCCATATCATCAGGTCCGAGATAGAGAGCCACATGACATCAAGAATACTTCCATATATTCTAGAGGATATAGACTATAAGTGGGGGCCTATTTAAAGTCTACTAAAGACTATACCCTCAATCAGAGTGCATAGTGATCTATAAATAACCATATGTGTAACAATAAACAAACAATGTACACATTAGCTAATGAACATACTATCTATAATGAATGAATGTATAAAAAACATTATCTAATGGCCATTATTGAATACAAGGAAAATGATATCCCTAAGTGATGATCAAATATAAAAGATAGAAAAATATATATGTCAAAAAGAAGTTATGTGCCCAACTCCAAGCCTCACCTCATCACAACTTAAAGACTCGTAGTGATCTACCATTCTAGAAAATAAACATAGGCATCATCCCAACCTATACTTGGGAAATGTTAGGGCTTCTTGGGTACCCAACTACCATGTTCGACTGATAAGGGTCTGAATAAAACTTAGTATAGCACTACCAATTCAATATTGTACCTAATTAGTAATATATTATGTATGTTCAAGTGATAATATCATCATAAAGTATATATAATTTTTATAAGTTAATAGATAATAACTAATGTGAAGGTATGAAACAATCAACCTTGTACAGAGTGTTCATGTGTTAACCAAGAGGTCATGATCCCAGACCATACCTGTTTCGTATTCATGTTGAAAAAATGGTTATAACAAAACTTTTGATAAATGTTTAACCAAAGGTATTTTCTATCTCTGGTAAGACTTATAGACGATGAGTTTTAGATTAGGGTACGTGGACATAAATCCCCATATCATTCACATATTAGGCAACAATGATATCGTACCCCTACATCTACCTCATGCAAAGCCTCATGGATGTCATATCCCCACAATAAATTGGGTAAGTAAAGAAGGAAATCATATTCATGGACATACATATGTCAGTGGGAGCATCATCAAACATCACATATTCTACCATTTAAGGGATAACTAAGGCATATTGGTCCACCCATCATTTTATACTAGAAAAAACATCAAAGGACACACATAACACATAATTGGGAATAACACATATTGGGAAAATATATCATATCAAGAAAGTGTATAATTATACATAGACACACACACACATGTGATCAAAATCAAACATGTATCTCATGGGATAAAAATGAGAAACAGACATGATCCATATCATTCAATGTTCTCATGTTCTATACATGCTCCCCACTTTCAATTTATATAAACCATTATTCTCTCTATATACACATGCACACAATATGTGATTGATATAAATCATAAGTATAATGGGATACACTTCCAAAAGGGAGTACATGTAATATAAGGAACATATTTTAGAACTAATCCTCTACCATCATCTGCTAATATCAAGCCAGTTAAAAAGGGTCTATCATGTTTCTTGTCACTTTTGTTCATTTATAATATGAATGGTTCATTTAATTACTTAATACTTAAATAAAATTAACTAATTAATAATTATAGGTATTTTGTATCACATTAATTAATTAAGGATTATTTTATGGAAATCCTCATATAATTCTCAAAAAATCATAATACTACATGATAGAGTACATAAGAAATTTTTTGACTATATAGGGACAACTTCAATTCAAGAAAATATGAAATAATTTATCATTTTATTTAAATCCATCAGGCCTCCATCAATCACTATGATTTCTAGGTATATAACTCCCTAGACAAAGCCACATGAACCATCCTTGGATGGTCTAGAATACCATTTCACTATTATCCCAAGAAAAATTTCCGTCATGTGATAATAATCTAAATTTAAATGTAATATCATTAAAATAGAATCTCATGAATAATTAGAAATATGAATTAATTTAGTTGACACATAATCCAATATAGTTTTAGAAACTCTTAACACACTCTTAAAACTAAGCAATTAAAAATCACAAATTTAATTACCGGACATGATGGTTAGTCCTAATCATTTCTACCAAAAATATTGATGAAATTCTTAATAAGATATAAATTAAATGGAACTCCAATAAAAGAAACTTCATCACCATCAATGGAAAACCACTATCCATACTAATAGAAATACCCATTATTCATGGAAAATTCCACCAAGTAACTATTGAATTTTCATCTAATTATCTAATTAAAATATAAAAAAAAGACCAATAATTGATCAAGGTAGTCTATGATAATGAAAGTTAAGTGAAAATTGGGAAACCAAAGTATAATAAAGGATATGATTTAACAATATGAATAATTAATGATGAAAAAATCAATGATCTACCACTACATGAGGATGAAAGACTTGATATTATAGAAAAATAGAGGATCTCACCTATATTTCCCTAATAGAATTAACATCAAACCATTATAATTTTAAGGGATATCACGGAGGAAAGAGATGATGAGATACTATATTAATATCTCCCCAAAAATTGAGCATGGGAAAATAATCCCAAGTGGGGATTGAAGCCAAAAAAATACTTAATAGCCATTAATTAAGGGGTTGTCTAGTGTGCCCCACCGGCTAGCCACTCGGTGTCCACTACCTAGCCACCCTAATCTAATTCCCAAATTACTAGTTATATGGTTTCCATTAAATAGTGATCCATTACTATTGTAGAAACATGGATAACCCTATCAATTCAACCAGCATTATCTTGAGCTTTGAGTCACCCACCAAGATTTCATTAAAGTCTACAAAAATCTACAAGATATTTTAACAAGAAGTATCTTCTTTCAATACTCAATTCTCTAAATGATCCATCCACCATAAATAATAATCAAATTGCTATGAAATTAATTACAATTAAGGATATAGGGTATCAACACTTTGGGTTTTGATGAATTATTATTTTTAAAATAAATAATTTTTTTGGCAGTTTGTGTTACAAGGAACACCAAGTTTTAACAAACCGTGATATATTAATAATATTTTTTACAGGACTGGTACAAACTAGCAATTAAAATAAATGTTATTAATAGTAAAAACTAATTTTTATCTAATATTTTAACATAAATAAAAACATTGATAAAAAATTACTTAATTTTTAGAAAGGTTTTATAATGTTTCTCAAAATCTATTTTTTGAAAAAAAAAACTATTTTTATGTTTTATGAATAATAATAAAATTATTTCTTGAGCTTTTTATAAAATTAATTATTTAAATTAAACTTAATTTTTTAATAAAAGGTTTTAAAATTTTCTTTGGTATATTTTTATGTATTTTTCTAAAAACATTAATTTTTCAACGAACATTGAACAATACTAGTTTATATTAAAAAATGTATTTTCCATAATAGAATTTATAATAATATTTTTTTTTGAAATGGGAGAAAAGTAAAATTAAATAAATTATTTTCATTTAAAATAATTTATTTCTTTTAAATCAATTCTAAATTGATTTTTATTAAAAAGGTTTAATCTTTGGTATATTAACTTTTTGAAAGCTCACTTTCACATCACATCTATGGGATTAATTTTAAATTAAAATTTCCCTCTTTTGTATGTTGAATTAGAAAAAATGGATTAGATATTTGGAATTAAAATTATTTATACTATCTAATTAGGTAGACTAATTTTCTATCGAGATGAACACTAAAAATTGAAAAGACTATTTAACATGGATAAGTTTAAAATGGGTTTAATAGGGGGATGAACTAAAAATATAAGGGTCGAAGATGAAATAAAACATATTAAACACTCATTGGATATAAATATTTCCAATTTACCTATTCTTGGATAAATATGGGTTCATATGGAATCCTTGAATTATGTAAATATTTTTGGTACACCTTTTTTCTTTTCAAAATATTACATGTGTTCCCCTCACCTCACTTTGAAAAGGCCACCCTTATCCTCTCTTATTTACCCATCCAGATCCATTTTTTCAGAAAACAACCTTCCAAAATCACTTCATTACTTCCCTAATCCCATATTTGAACCCTTATCTTGGTAATAAATCTAACATAAAAATCCTTTTGTGAAAACTACAAGAAGTTGTCTGAAGAAGAGGTAACACCCCTAACCGAGTGTTTAATTTTACGTATTCCTCCACACAATTAAATTATAATTAAACCATGATGATATAATAACATTAGTATAATATATTTTCTAGTATGCTTATATTTTATAGTAATTATCTACTATAGTCTTTTCTTCCATCAAATTGGATACAAAATCCTTATTCTAGTGTACAACAGACTGTCACCTCACGAGCCGACGTTATTGGTTCTCCATTACCACCTATCAAGATTAGATATAATGATATATAAAATTTTAATATAATATATATATGATATTATTATACTTATGAAATTTTTATATCAAATCTACCATCATAATTTCCAATACATTGAAATATGATAATGTCGCTCGTGTGTATGGTGGATTATCACCTTACAAAGTTATGTTATCCATTCACTCTCTACATGGAAGGTAATAATGATAGTTTTAATGAAATTATTTTTTATATATTACATAAAAATTCTTCTATAATGGTAATACATTATTTACCTTTATTTATTTCAATATATTGAGAAAATGGAAACAACATTCAACCATACATTCAACCTACAGTCTCCTTGAACGATGTATTTCATTTTCTATATCTAAATATTATGGATTACTATAAAAATATATATAAAGAATGAATATTATATTTAATACATGGTTAAAAATATTTATATGATTGTACGATGATCAATGTAAGAGGAATTGAAATAATAAATCCAAATATACATGAAAAATAAAGTAGTTATTTCCTGAAACTTGACTTTAACTTGAAATTGTTAATATATCAGCAATAAAAGGTCATAAATAGTAATATATGGTATTATATATATAATTATTGTTCATTAATTGATATATAAAATCTTATATTTATTATAACTTATCTTTTAACTTTTAATATGGATGTTGAAACATATCGTAAGTAAATTTTTTATCAACTTCCCTTCCTTGAGACATATGTCGTGTTATGCACTTATCTTTATTTATGAGGTGTATAAAATAACCCTTTTGATATGTAATTTAATTAATTTATTTTTTCTCATTATATTATATTTTCAATTTAATTTTTTTATTTCATGGTTATTATGATTCAATGTTACCTAATTGGTATGGTTTTTATGTTATAATCTCAGTATTTATCAGGATTTGTCATAATTATTCTTCTAATGATGAAATATTATAATCTATCTCTCAAATAACTAAGTAAATTTATTATTATATTTTTATTTTTTAAGAATACCTTTTTTTCCTTTAATTTATCTCTTTTTATGTACTCAACGGTTTAAAATAGTGCTTTTAAGAAAACAAGTCATTATTTCTCTCTTCGATCGAAAACACATTTCCTTACAAAATAGTGTTTTCTAAAAATGAATTCAAAAATGATTTTAACATTATTAAAAATATATTTTCATGAAATTTGTACGAAAATTTTAATTTTTACAACATTTTTTTAATGATTTTTCAATTCATTATCTGAATACTGTTTGTTTGGGTTTAACAAAAAATCTGAAAGGAATCATTAATTTATCATGTGCGACATGAACAAAATTATCCACCACCAAGGCTAGTAATTTATTTTACGCTTACATTATAATATTCTAATGTTGTTTTCAATGAAAATAATATTTATTTTTTTGTTTTAAAAATATTTTTTCAAAGTGAAATGTTTTTTTCCTTCACGATATGTTTGGAATGATCTTTCAAATTCATTTTACACATAAGATGACATCTGTTTATGTTACCTATGAATTCAAATGAATAATATGTAAGGATATAATTATTATTATTATTTCTCTTAATTGTTTTTTATTATATAATGATAATTATGAAAACTTTTTATCTTCCGTTGGTTAAGCCATGATGAAATTATAATTAAACCTGATTATTTTCACCATTTATGCTATAATGAAAAGGTGAAGTGATTATGAAACATGTCACTTTTTTACAAGGTATTATAAGATTAAATTTTTATGAAACCCATTTCGTTTCATGGGATATGATATGATGGATATTTTATGATCTTATGGAACACATTCATATTATTTTAATTATATAATGGGTGGGACCTATATCTCCCTCTAATGAATTGGGTAAATATTTATATCTCATGATATAGAAAGGAATGGAATGGGGAGTGAATGTAGTTTTTAAGGGAATTTATGTGATATGAGGGTTATTGGAGTGAACCTTGAGAACTATGATAGTTTGGGGAGTGAAACTAGTACACTATGAAATCATTGGCAGTGATCCTTAACTATAATAGAAGTGATTTTAGATTCTTGTATGTATTTAATAATTTTCTATCTTATCCCAATGTTATTCTCTCATGTATCATATTTTTTTTCCTCAAACATGTTTTATTAACTTCCAATAATTATATCTTGAATAAGTTTCATGATCCTTTACTAGAAATGTATGTCTTTCAAATGTTATAATCATTTTATGTAACCCTTTATGTTCATCTTATACTTATGTATCTCTATTTTTTACCCATAATGAGCATCCGAGCTCACCCTTTTTATATTTCCCTTCCCCAAATTATGAGGAAATTTTGTATGTATGATATTTCTATGATTTTTTCTAGTTAGGAATAACATAGTAGGATATGATGTATTTCAACTATAAACCAAAATATTATGTTTCCATGTTTCTGAAGTCACTATATATTTTTTATTCTTAGGTGTGCGTTTTTTTCATGTAATGAATGTTCTACAAAAAAAATGATTTAATATTTATTTATGAAAATTCAAGGTCACTACAATATGTATCATATGAGAGGAATAGTTAACCTATGTGAACTACGATGAAAAACATTTATCAATATATCCAAGGAAATTTCTAAAGATATGTCTAAGAATGAGTCAATGTATTGGAAAATGTTTTATAATTTTGTTAAAGGATAGAGTGAGTAATTCTAAAGAAATTATAAACCTATCTGGATACTACAAGAGGATATGGATCAATCCCAGAGGTACCTTTGGGTAATAACTATTAAAATGAAACATTGAAATGGACTTGATAATCACATGGTCCATGTAAAAATGTCTTTCTTCACACCTAGTCTGACACAACCAAAGATATTTGATTTCTAAATTCCAAAAGATATTAAGAACCATCATTGAGGTTTAAAATAGATGATGAATATGAATAGACTAAGATAAATATAATTTTTCATATTTTAAAATGAAGGTGTCAATATTTAGACATCCTTTATGTAATTTTTAAGAATTATGGGTTTCCAAATTATGATTATTATTTCTTACACTGTGTTTTTCTTAGTTTTAGTCAAAGACTGGAACCTGAAGGAACCTTGAAAATATTGAGTGTGATGGAAAATTTATTCATTTTCCTCTTGAGAATACAAATTTAATAAAAGATTCAGTGAATATTCACATTGATATGCTCACAAAACATTCATAATCCATGAATCATGCTGAAATTGAAAATTGAAAAAACAGGGAACACTGTTCTATTTAGTCTTTCATAAGGAAACATCCACCTTCCTTTTGGGAATCTACTGATCAATTAGTTTCTGAGAAATGGATCCATACCATTGAAAATATATATTCCATTAAATAGTTCTTTGAACATGAAAAATTAATTTTGTATGTCTATTATTTGAAAGTCAAATAAGATCAATGGTGAACTATCATCAAGAATAAAAGAGAACATCATGAAATTTACTGCATAGATTAGTTTGAGAACAAGAACTCGGTTTTCAATTAGTAATTTAATAATATTATTTTCATGATGATGGAGAAGGAGTTAATTGATCTAATGAAAAAGTTTGAGGAATATGTTGGTCATAATGAGGCATATTGTACAATAATTTTGAGGTAAACTTATGGTATTATCATCCAACCAAAATTTAAGGTTTATTGATTATAAAATTGATTAACACCTTGTCTCCAAAGGTTATTATACATAAGAGTCATTAATTGATATTAAGAGTATGTTTTAGGTTCTATCAATGATGAAATAGAGGTGGGAATTATGTATCAATCTCATGGGTTTGATAAAAAGAGAATGAGGAATTTTAAATAAAAATAGAAAAACCATGGGGAGAAGAGGATAACTTATCTATTATCCTCAATGTGTGGGAGTAAACATGGAGGTAATTGTCATAAGGGGACTTGTAAATGTTTTATGTGTGGAAGGGAAGCCATCTAGAAATTGAATGATGATGTGATTAGAAGAAGTTATCTAATTATGAAAATATAGATAAATCTCAATATAATTCACCACACACACTCAAATGCTTCAAATTAAAGGAGTGAGAGAATTATGATAACAAATTCCCAAATCAAAAGGGTAATTATGATGACCAATATCAAAAACCTATTAGGCTAAGATACAAAGGTAAATATCATGTAATCACTATTTCTAAAAATGGGTTAAATAATAAAGTGGTATAAGGTAAACTTTCCATTTACTTTAGAACTATTAACGTCTTATTTGTATCAAGATCCATATATTCATTTATATCTAAATAATTTTCTGTGGGTACCAAGATTCCACCCAAATAGGTAGATGTAGAATTAGTAGTTATTACCCTTGACAGTATGATGATAATATTTCATGTTTATGAATCTAATATAATTGAAGTTTTGAAGAATGTGGTTAATTAAAATCTTATAATTCTCCCTATAAATGAATTTGATGTTATCTTAGGCATGGATTTTCTTTCCATACATAAAGACCTCATAAATTTCCCAAGGAAGGGAACCCATAATTGATATTCCAAATAAACCTAGGATCATCTACTAGTGATATGATAAATGTAAACATTCAATGCAAATCACATCCATTTGGGGGGTTTTAATTCCAATTTAAGTGGGTTATTTACCTCTTTTGGTTGAGAAGAAACTCAATATTGATATTTACATCAAGTGTTTGGGAATTTTTTGATATACTTACGGAAGAGTTTCTTAACAGTCCACCAAATTGGGAAGTTGAGTTCTCAATATAAATTATACCTGGTGGCACACGAATTTCAATGAATTTATATATATTAGATATGATTTAGTAGTAAGAATTGAAAATGAATATCTGGTATAACCGTGACAAGGGATTCATTAAACAAAGTGTTTCACCTTGGGGTGAACATATTCTTTTTATAAATAATGATAGATAAATGAGAATCTACAATGATTATCTAGATCTGAATAATAACACAATCATGAACAAGTATTATCTACCCCATATTTATAACATGTTTGATTAATTTCATCGAGATGAATAGTTTTCAAAGATTTAACTTATAGTTAGCCTCTCTTTTCATACATTAAAATTACAGCACATTTGTAGAATATATAAAACATTAAGGAAAAAGACAACCAAAACCCATATTAGTCAAGTGCCTTCAGAAAAATGGAAACCAAAACATAGGTATGTAAGTGAGAAACATTATCCCTTACTAGGTTCTTCTTTAATAGAACCCTTCTTAGACCTATCAAACATAATTCATATGTTAATAACATGGGAAAGGAAACATAAAATGGGTGAGATCATAATTATAGTAAGGGTAAACAAGGGATAAATATAAGAAAAAACATGATAATATGGGTATGATTATGTGATTATAACATTAGAAGATCACACCCTTAATATCAAATATTGTGAATATGAATAATGTCTTAATGCTAGAAACTTCATAAGACATGAATCATAAGGAGATAAAGAACCTAATTCCTAAAAGTATATCATAGGAATAAGACATGAAATTATGGAATACATAGACATGGGATATCATTCCCTATAAGTTATGGATAATTTCTAGAACATAATGAGTCACTTAACGGGAACCACACCAACTAAGTGGGACACACTACCATCCCAATTCACCGTCCTATCCTTATAAGGGATCATGTATCCCCATCTTCTCATAGTGGATTCAGTTTCCCCATCTTCCCATAGTGGATAGGGTTCTCCATCTCCCATCTTCATCATGACTATGCCTATTGGGCGGGACACACCACCATCCCCAGTCATAGTCCTTTAATTATAAGGGATTGGGATTCACCATCCTCCTAGAGTAGATGAATCCCATCAACTTGGTACACATCATTATCTCATGAGATATAAATATTTACCCAATGTATTGGTGGGAGATATAGATCCCCCTCATATCCTAATAAATTCGTTCATACATGTGTCATATGATAATAAAATATTCATCATATCTTGACATTTATAAAGAGGTGGTTTTTTAAAACACATTATAATATTCACATGAAATTAAATGGGTGTCATAAACATGTAATCATATCATTACCTATGAAAAAAATGGATTTATAATCATTTCATAGAATCATAATCAGTGAAATGATGTGCGTTTGACAACCATAAAACCCGTGGAAGAGGAATGAGTTTCATTAACATATATCCCACGAAATATGATTGGGTTTCATAATCATTAAGCCATAAAAACATAAAAAATTCATAGAAATTATGTGAATGAAACATTTGGATCATTTCCTAAAAGGTATGAGTAACATCAATGGATTCCATATTAGATGGAAAAAAATTTTTAAATATCATTTAAAAATAACTCCTTAAGGAAATATTCTTTAATATTTGAAAATTAATTTTTAAAACCAAATACCTTTTGAAAAACATTTTCTTAGAAAACACCTTTAAAAGTAAAAATAATTCATAAAATCATTTTAAAAAAAAAATTCATTGAAAACTTATAAAGAATATTGAAAACATTTCGAAATCTTATTCCCTTGATAGCTTATAGAATAATCTTCAATGCATCATTAAAAACATCTTCATTTAAAATATATTGAAAATGTATAAAGAAATCCTGAAAATGTTTTGAAAATAATTTGAAAGGTTATAATGAAATATTTAAAATACTTTGAAAACAATTTTGTGAAAAATAAATCAAAAACCTATAAAGAAATATTTAAAACATTTTAAAAACTATTTTTAGGAAAATACTTTGAAAAAAAATAAACAAAAAAGTTGTTTCAAAAACCTTTTTAATTGACATCTTATTAAAGAATATTGAAATTATTTTGAAAAACATTTTCTTAAAAAACAATTTAAGACAACAAATTTCTATAATATTAAGATAAATTTATCATTTAAAAAATAATAATAAATTTTTAATCGTGTAATGTAATTTTGAATGGAATTATGGAAGGTAAATTTGTACATAATACACATTCCTTTTGCACCGTAAATGTTTCTTGAAAGGTTCCTTGATAAGATAACATCAAGGGGATTCCTTAAAAAAATTTATTTGAAAGGTAAAATAGGGGTAAAAATTTATTTTAAGTATCATAGTAGAAAAGTGTAATATTCTTTCAAACGTTTTAGAAAACTTGGTTTTGAGGGAAGACAAATTTCTGTTCAAAGAGAGAGGTAATTTTGGACTTTCTTAAATGCGCTTTCAATGTAATATTATGTACTAACGATTGGAAAATGGTAGAATTAAATTGATATAACATTAAAAAACAGAGTATAAGAAAAATCATAAGGGTTCTTGATATATGGATAATATGATTTCATAAATAGGACCATGATCTTAAACAATCTCAATAAATAGTGAGATTTTACCTATAAACTAATACAAATTTAGTAACATTGGATCATAAAAAATAGAACGAATCGTATAACATAAAGGTTAAAATATCATGAAAATTAAGATATTCATGATATAACATGTAATAGTCGGTATATACATCTCATGAAAAAATATAGGTGTATAACAAGGCATGTGTCTCAAAGAAGGAAAATTGAGACAGTAACAATTTACCGATTTGGTTACTTTTGATGCATTGACCCCATAAAATAGATATCATGAAATGGATATGTAAATACACATAAATAAAAATATAATAATAGTTGATTATATCTTGGGGAATTATAAACACCACCCAAAAATATTAGTTGGTGAATAAATCATGTATGTCATAGAAATAATAAGTGAGTTTAAATACCCCAACCATGTGTCTTGAATCTCTTAGTACTCATAGGAACGTCAGGTATAAAAAATATAGGTTCATTATAAATATTTTATATAACAATATTCATATTTATACTTCTATATATGGGTTGATTTGGACTTTATATTACCTTCTTGTTATCAATTCTATGTTACGGTTATGCTTCAGTTACTATTCGTTTTGTTTTTTGCATGTGTCTTAATTTATTATATCATTGACCCTTATAATTATATCATGAAGTAAAGAATGTTAAAAATGTTATAAATATAATTAATATTCATTATATTTGAATTATAATAATATATAGAATATAGAAGAATGATATGGAATACACCGTTCATGGAGACGTAGGTCGTACATATGCATGAATGCTGCTTCCATTTTATTGACGTATTCAAAGAAAGAAAGTAAATGACAAAAATATATATGTATATATTTACATAATATCATTATAGTGTCGTTATTATGTCATATATATCATGTGGTCTCACTAAAAATATTCTTAATGCATTATGTGTAGTGTCTGAACAAATCAAAATACTTGGGGGGGGGGCTAGTAACAGTTCCACCAACGAATTTATTTATTTATAGAAGATGGAAAGCATAATAGAATGTTCTAAATAAAAATAAAATAAGAATAGATAAATTATAAATATAATATATATCATATATATGTATAATTTCTAACAAAATTTCCACCATGACAGGCGGTAATGGAAAAATAGACAATCATCATTTCGTGAGGATGTAGTTCACTATACACATAAACAACATGTTCGTTACCCTATTGATTGAACTGTGTGTGAGTGTAGACCCAAAAACATAGCATAAAAAATCTTAGTATATTGAATATAATGTGTTTTATAAAATCATATAATAATAATAGTTTAGTGAGTCGAGAATGGAAATAAAAGAAAGGTTATTGAGTGAGGGCGTTACCTCTTAATTGGGTAACTCTTTTTGGTTATCACCAAAGGGATTAATTGGAAGGATTTATGACTAAAGTGATGCTTAAAATAAAGAAGGAAGGGTTTATAGGATGATTATTAGTAAGATATTGGTGGAACATAAGTTATTTTAGAGGATTTAATAATATGGAGAGGTGATGTCCTTTTATTGGGATGGGAAAGGACACACTTGGCATTTTTGAAAACAAGTTAGGTGTACTGATGATTTCACCTAAATAAAGACATACCAAACCAACAAACCTAAATAATTTATCTTTTATGGACTAAATATTTCCATCAAATGGGTGTTGGATAATTTTCAAGGTCATTTACACCCTTAATATTAAAGTTCACTCCCTAATAATGCTTAATTTCACCATAATCTCTTTAATTAATATTAATTACATTATATAATATTTTTTCACAAAAAATAATTTTACATTATTATAAATTAGAAATTATTCTTATTAAAAATATGGTGTCTATTTTTCATCAATTTAATCACATAATTTGGAAAAACTAATTCAAATTTAATTTCATTGACAATATGACATTGCGTGTTTTTAATGTAAATACATCCAAATGTTGGTTATGCTTTCATAGTCAATATCAAAGGGAGATTGATTCCAATTACCTAAATTGGATAAATTTATAATAATATGATCTAATTAAAAATTACAAAAAATTTCAAATGTAATATAACATTAAAAATAAATTTTATGAAAAATTAATTTTGTATTAAATTTTAGTATTTTTTAACTATTCGTTAAAAATGAAACCTTATTAGAAAATTACAAACAATTACCATTACATAATTTTTATGTTATTATTTAAAATTTGATGTTTATTTTTACATATATTATATATAATGGTTAAAATAATAGGATTTAAATTTTTTTCTCCATTAAAAGGTGGTGAAATGCATTAATAAGAAATATAGTATTTTATGTATAAAATTGGGGTTTTTCATAATCCTATCAAATATATTGGATGAATATAAAAAAAAATTTACTATGAAAAATATATATATATATATTGAATTTATATCACTCACTAATTTTAAATAATTTAATTTATTGGGGTATAACAGCTTTTTGGTATAATAATATTTTCCTTTATATTATATCAGTTTTATTTATAATTTTTAATTAATTTTTATCCAATGAATTCATTTAATATTTTTGTAAACCATAGATTTTCATAAGAAAGTTAACCATTTTTCAAAAATATTAATTTAAAGGCTAGGAGATGTTAAATATATTTTTTATAATATATTATTATTCGGTAAAACTCCGTATTTCGTGTTACATAAGTCATCGAGGAATGTCATTGTGGTGTGTTACACAAGATAACCTAAATTTTTATATGTATACCATGCTAAATTAAATGCTGCAATTAGTGCACAATTACCTTGGTTTTTTCTATAAATTAATCCCAACATAGTGCTTTAAAATAAAATAAACTATTTTTAGTGTTACAAAAATAAAAAATATAAAAAAGATTAAATTATTTTAAAAGAAATTCAGAAAACCAAAGATGCAACATTCCATTCCCATTAAAATTAATTTCACCATCAAAATCCATCTCGGGTATCAATGGTTTAATAGTTTAATGTTTTATTCATATAAACCCTTATCTTAAAAAATGAATAATAAAACATCCCTTCAATTGAAATGTTGTAACCATAATAGTTACCAAAGGTAACATATAACTTGGTTTCCACATAAGATAACATTGATAGAGTGTGAAAACATGGTCATATAACTGAAATATAACATGTAAGTTATAATGGAGTCTACTAGAAAATATTGATAAAAATAAGTGGGTGAGAAAAAATTGTAAATCTACACTGATCCAAGCTGCCATCTATTTCATCAAAAATATAGTTGGTAGGATATATATTTCTCAATATCATTTTCCTATATTTAATGAATTTGTTTACTATCATGGAACATAAGGTAATATACTTACTTTATTTGGTTCCTTTTCAAAGGTAAAATCTCACCCTTTGTTTTCTTCATTGATTAATTCCCACTTCATCTAGTACTCCAGGGAAGGGAGGTGAACTTTTCATTCCTGAAGCACTAGCAGATCATGAGATCCATGATATTATATCTCATTTTCAATCAATTATCATCAACACAATGATGTTATAATAGGTTTTTCAATATGAAAAAAATACTCATGTGGTTATATAATACATTAATCTTACAAAATTTATCTTCTATTAAACTTATAATTTCTATAAATGGTTAACCTTATACACCTTATAAAAGATTAAAATTGAAAAATTTAGAAATAATGACACAAAATTTCTGAAAAACATCTTATAATTGATTGAACATATGTATAATGTATCTCTTGGTTGTCATATCTCAAACATGTAGATACCTTCATCGTATATTCCATTAAAAATGGTAATAACATAAATTTCCGTAATTCCTTTTGGAAAACATGCATGATTCCTTATTCCAGTAACTACTGGATATGTTCGTTAAATCCAAGAGGTTGTAAACTTTATACTTGATAACATTAAAATTTTTTTCAACAAATCAATAATCATATCCAGGGTAATTAGTTCTATATATATTACTTTATCTAATTCAATCATCTCTTTATCCATGCTAAAAATTGTTTTTTCAATATCAAGATCAAATTAAGGGTTACCTTCCCTGAATAAAAAATATCCCCTTTCCATGGAATCATTTTTCTATGATATTTTTACCATTCAAAAATTCCTTTTAAATCTTTAATGAAAACATATACTAAAAAAATATTATATATTTCTTGATTAAAAAAACATACTTTTTGAATTCCAAAACGTAAATACATTATTCCTCCTACATTATTCTTAAACCATTACTCTGGCTTAATCAACTTATTCCTTAATACCGCATACTTAGTATATAAAATATGAATCATTCCTTATAGTTCCAAAACTACAATCTACTCATGCATCTTATGTTTAATGTAAAAAATACTATAATAACATCACATACCTTCAACATTTCATTTATGGTCTATTTATCTTTAGAATTATAATCAATACTCATACCAACATCTTAATTCTCTTCATAATATTTTCATTTGAGAAATATATTAGAATAATGGCCATATTATCTGCATCTAAAACATTAAATGTCATCCATTTTCTAAATATTTATCATCACTAACTAAAAGTAGAAGTCATAATGTGATAAAAACTTATCAAAGAAGATAACCACTTATTCGTGAAAATTCACTTATAGGATGTATAAATTAGGAAACCTGCCTTCTAATTGATAAAACAATAGGATTATCGTAGGTTATTCAGAGACAACTTATATTTTAATAATTAATGATGGTTTATAAAGGGTTTGATAATTCTAAAGGCATATCTCCCAGGTGTGTCAAACCATGTGTGTAGTAAGTCCCATTTTTGTGTTTTGGGTCACACTGAGTCATGATCGGCCCAACATGATGAATATTTTACTCCTTAGTAATTCTTTTACCTAGACACATCCACTTGTAGTATCCATATAACCTTCTATTTCTCAATAACCACATACTCTTTCTATTACAAAAATTTTATGACATTTTCCTATACATTTCCATATCCTCAGATTTATCTCTGGACATGTCCTTAGGTTTCTCACTATGGTTTTCTAATCATTCCTTCAAAAGGCTAACTAAACATTTTCATTGATACCAAATATAGTTACCCTATATTTTCCCACATTAAAATTACAACACTTTCTTGGAATAATTGAAACATTAAAGGAAACTATTCCCAAATACCAATTTATTCTTATGCATTTAGACACCTGTAAACATAAATAGTGGTACATAAGTGAACTACATTTCCTCTCACTAGGTTCTTATTGAATATCACCATTCATAGACATGTGAAACATAATACATATCCTCATAACCATGGTAAGGTAACAAAAAAATATTATGATCATATTCTCACTTAGGGTAAATAAGGGAGACATGTATGAATAAACAAGACCATAGGGGTATGAGAATGTGGACATAACATTAAAAGACAATACCCTGAATATCAATGATCATGAACAAGAACAATGGATAAAATCTTGGCAGTTCATAAGACATGAATCAAATGGGAATAAATAATGTAATCCATGAAACCATTTCATAGGAATAAAACATGGAATTATGGCATACATAGAAATGTGATATCATTCCCTATAAGGAATGAATCATTGATATAAACTATCAAAGAACCTCATAGAAGCCTCACATACCAGGTTGGAAACAACAAAATCCCCAATACCAATAATTTTCATGTAAGTTATCAAGTTTCTCAATCTTTCAATAGTGGATAAGGCATCCATATCTTCCCATAGTTTATTTGGTTTCCCCATCTTTCAACTTCATGGTGACTACACCTATAGGGCTGGACACAAAACCATACCCAGTCACAGTCCTTTCATTATAAGGGATTGTGTTTGTCCATTCCCCATAGTGTAACAAGCCTATCCACTTGATTTATATCATTATCTCATTAGACATAAATATTCACCCAATTCATTGGAGGTAAATATAGTTTCCACCCATCAAATAATAAATTCATTAATACATGTGCCATAAAATAACAAAACATTCATCCCATCATGAAATATAAAATAGATGGGTTATGTAAACAACCTATTATAATCCCATTAAATGAAATGGGTATCATAAACATGTAATCATATCATAACCTATGAAAAAAGAGAGCTTTCATAATCATTTCGTCAAAACCTAACCAATGAAAAGATGATCGTTTCAAAAGTATAAAACCTGTGGATGTGGAAACTATTTCATTGACATATAACCCGTGAAAGGGGAACTGGTTTCATAAACATTATGCCATAAAAAAATAAACCATTTAAAAAAATAATATGAATGGAAACATTGGATTAATTTCCTGAAGGGTATTATTAACATCAATGGATTTCATATTAGACGGAATATAATTTAGAAATATCATTAAAATGATCCACTAAGGAAAATATCCTTTAATATTTTAAAATGAACTTTTAAGGAATAAATTCTTTTAACCCATTTTCATGGAAAATACATTTAAAACAAGGAAAGAAGATTTGAAGTTGTTTTTAAAACCATTTTTATTGAAATCATATAAGTAATATTGGATAATTTTGGGAAACTTATTCCCTTCAAATCATTTAAAGGATCCTTTAAAACATTTTGAATTTTTTTTTATTTGATAAATTATTATATAAGCATAAAAACATTTTATTTTTTTTTCATTTAAAATAATTTAAAAAATTATTTAGAATCCTTAATAACCTTTTGGAAACCATTTATTTGAAAACAATTTGAAAACATATAAAAAAAATTGGAAAACATTTTGAAAACCATTTCTTTGAAAAAACATAAAAACCCTATAATGACATCGAGAAATAATTTTAAAATTCATTTATTTGAAAATAAATTTAATATTTATAAATAAACAATGAATATGTTATGAAAACATTTTTACTTGAAATCTAACGATATAGGTGTGAAAATGTTCTGAAAACCATTTTCTAACAAAAATATTTATGGTAATGAATTTTCAAAATATTAGAAGTTTTTTTTAAAAAAAAATTACTATAATAAATTTTGAATATTTTAATGGAAGATTTAATTTAATGATGGTAGGAATATTCATACATGTCAAACATTCCTTTTGCAATATAAATTTTTTAGAAATGTGCCTTGATCAGAAAACAAGAACAAGATTCCTTAAAAAAATTTGTTTAAAAAGTTATAATATGGTTAAAAATATATTTTAAATATAATAGGATAATATTAGAATGAATTGGAATCCTTTTAGAAAACATGGTTTTGATGTGACACAAATCTCCGACCAGGGAGAGAGGGAAATTCATAATTTCATAAAAACCCTTTGTTGATCATGAAATGTACCAAAAAATTGAAAAATGGCACCGTTACATGGATAGAAAAAGCATAAAATAAAGTTAATAAATCTCATAAGATTTAGTGAGATACGTATCATGTTATTTAATCAATGGGATAATAATTACAAACAGTATTGATAAATTGTGAGATTGTTGATATAAACCATTACCAATTTGGTAAATTTGGATCATAAAAAAATGGAATGAATAATTTTAAATGAAGATTAAAATATCATTAAAATAAGGAGATTAATGATATACCATTTCAAAGGTAGTATACAATCCACCTAGAAAAATAAATGTGTGTAACATGGCATGTGTCTCAATGAATTCAAATTGAGAAAAAACCATTTTACCAATTTGTTAAAATATTAAACATAGACCACATGAAATAATGATCTTAAAATTAATATATAAATAAACATATATTAAAGTATAATAATCATATAATAAGTCCATTGGAAGTATACACACCACATTGAAGTAATGGGTGATGAATAAAGCATGTATCTCAAATAAATAAAAAGTTATATGAAATTCCCTTACATTGTGTCTTAAATTTCGTTGTACTTGTAAGAAAATCCTGTTTAAGGAACATATGTTTATTATAAATATTTTTAAAAACTATATTCTTATATATAGTTACATATTTGGTTTTATTTTTATTATATATTTCCGTCTTGTAAACAATTCTATGATAAGGTTACTCTTCTGATAATATTAGCTTTATTTTTCACATGGGTCTTAATTTGTTATATTTTGGTCCTTATACTTATATCATGATTTAAAGAATGTAAAAGATGATATAAATATCATTAATATTCAGTATATTTTTATTATAAAAATCTAATTAATATAGAATTATGAAATGGAATACACTGTTCAATTAGACGGTAGACCGTACATACGCATGAATGCTGCTTCTGTTTTATTGACATATTTAATGAAAGAAAGTAAATGAAATATATGTATATGTATATATGTATATAATATCACTAAAGTAGAATTATTCTGACATATATATCATATTTTTTCACACAAAAAAATTATTAATACATTCAATGTATTGTGTGAACGAATCTCATCACTTTGAGGGGTCGGTAGTACACACTTCCTCAAAAGAAATTATCGTCTTTACACAAGAAAGAAATAATATTTGTAAGGTATAAATAACACATAAATAATTATAAATAAAATAATGAAATAATATATATAATATATAAATATATTTTCCATCATAACTTCCACCATTAGAGGATGTAATGGAAAAATGAACAATCATTATTTCGTGAGGTGGCAGTTTACTATACACATAAACAATATGTTTGTTACCCATTAGGTGGATGAAATTTTAAGTTCAGGTCGAACCATTATAATTAAAAAAAGTATATTATATTTAGTATACATTTTTTTTATAAAGTCATGGAATAAAATATTTTCAGGAATAGATAATTGAAATAAAATTAAAGGGGTTTGAGGGAGGATGTTACCTCTTAATCAGGTAACTCCTTTTGGTTTGCACCGAACAACATACATGGAAGAATTTATGAACAAATTAAGGCATCAAGGAAAACTTTTGGGTTTCTAGGATTTTTATTGGCCAGATATTGGTCAAACATATGTGTTTTGAGATGTGTGAAGAAGAGGGAGAGGTGGTCGTATTATATAGGGATGGGAAAGGATGCACTTGGCCACTTTGAAAACAGGTTAGGTGTACCCACGTTTTCACCAAAAAATAACTAAAAACCAAATAAACTCATTAATGGATGGTTTATGTGCATAATATGGCCATAAAATGGGTTTTGGACTTATTCCTTGGACATTTGGCACATAAGTTTAAGGATTATTCCCTTATGATGCTTAATTTTACCTTAATCGCAATAATTAATTTTATTTACTTTCACTAATATTTTTGGTCAAAAACAATGTTTATATTATTATAAATTATAAATTATGGATATTCCGAATATGTAAATTTTTTTATAAATTCTAGTCTAATAGGTGTAAAATATTAATTTAAATTTAGTCCCACTGATGGGATGACACAGTGGGTTTTTAATGTAAAAAGATCAAAAGTTTGTAATGTTTTTATAGTCAATATTAATGTAAAATTAATTCACAGAATCCAAATTGGATTAATTGATAATAATTAGATATTATTAAAAATTAAAACCAATTTAAAATTTATTTTACACTTATAAATAAATAAGATAAAAAATTTGTTTTGAATTAAAGTTTGGTATTTTTTAATTATTCATTAAAGATATGAAACCTTATAGAAAAAATGGAAAAATTTAATATAACCAATTTTTTATATTTCCATTTAATATATGTTGTTTTTTTGAAATATTTATTCCATAAAAGTTCCAAAAAGTGTATTTAAATTTTTTTTCACTATTAAAATGTGGTAAAAATTCATGAATAAGAAATATAGTTTTTATACATAAAATTGGGTTTGTCTTTTAAGCCTATCATATATATTATATGAATATAAAAAAAAATTAATGAATATATATTATATATATCACATTGATATCACTAACTATTTTTAATTAATGTAATTTTTAGGGTAAACCAGATTTTTGGCTTTAATAAATTTTTTATATTCAATAGGTTTCAATTTTCATTTTTAATTAATTTGTAACCAATGAATTTAGTTTATATTTGTTTTATCCATAAATTTTAATAAGTTAGTTATCCATATTTAATAATGACTGATTTACCTACTATTTTATATTAAATTATATTTTACTAATATATCATTATTTGGTAAACTCAGTTTTTCATGTTATACAATCCATCAAGAAAATTCATTATAGTGTTTTATGAAATATAACCTTAGTGTTCTGTATAGTGAAAGATAAAAGAATTACTACATGCAGTTCATGATTAACATGGTTTTTTGTATAACACAATCCAATCATACTACTTTAATATAAAATAAACTATTATTATTATTTTGTTAAATTAAAATTATCAAAAAAATTAAATTAATTGAAAAACAATTCACAAAATCACAGGGTCTTATAAAAATACAATATACAAATAATCAATTGAGGTTTAGGAATTATGATAAAACCATGGAAAAATTTGGCACTAGTTAAATACACTATGATTATATAGTAATTCTTTTTAGTGTTACTAATTCCCTTGCCATCATCTTGGATTTAAGGAATATATGTTTTAGAGATTACAATGATTTTTTTGTTAGTGTATATAGATGATATTATTATTTATTAAAATAATAAGTAAGAGCATTAAGGTCACTTGAAAACACTATTAAAGGCCACAAGTAAACAAAAACTATATGATAAATTTACAAAGTGTGAATTTCGGAATAAAAATGCTTAATTCTTGGGTTATATAATCTCTATACAGGGTATATAGGTAGATCCATAAATGATAGAGGCTACCTTGTGTTGGCACTGAACAACAATGGTGACTAAGATCCATTGTTTTATTGGTATAAAAAGTTATTATCAACAATTTGTGGAGAATTTCTCACCACTATCTAATCCACTAAACAAGTTAACCAATCAAGGAACCATGTTTTTATGGGAAGATAAAAGTAAGGAGAATTTCAAGTAATGGAAGAGAAGATTAGTCAGTGCACCTATGATTACATTAACCTATAGTGGAGAAAGTCTTTCAATCTATTATGACGCATCAAAGAATGGATAGAGATGTTTTTGGATGAATAATGACATGGTTGTAGATTACTCATCCTGATAATTAAAGGTTTATGATAAACATTATAGAACTTATGAATTTTAGGTATATGTGGTCATTGTTTCATTAAATATATGGTGAAATTATGTTTATAGATAAAATAGAGATATATATACTAATAAAATATTAAGTTATATATTCACATGAAATGAGTTGAATATGCGCCCAAAAAGATGGTTTGATATGATTAAAGATTATGAATACTCAATACATTACCACCATAAGAAATAAAAAAAGTTGTCTAATTCTTTTTGTCGAAAGGATCATGCTAGATCACCCATTATGAGGATAAAAAATATCCAATATTTTATGATTTTCATAAGATGGATTGGGAAATCCTGAAGGAATAGGAAAATATTTTCTTGCTCAACTGAATGATAACTACCTATCACGGTGAATATTAAAGAGGTGTAGAATGAAGATGTAGAGTTGAAAAAGAAGGTTATATATATTCTTTAGTTTAACCATGATCATGACAGAATGATAATGTTTTAGGACCAGATATGGTTTACCTCCATAAAATATTTGAAGGAGTTGTTATAGGAAGCTTATATTTAATTATTCTATATTCATCATGGATGTACGGATTTGTATATAGATTTTAAAGATTATTTCTGGTAGGATGACATGATGAGTGAGATTTCAGGGTTTGTTTCTCAATGATTCTTATATTTTTAAATAATGGATAAGAGACCAATGTCTAAGAGGATGTTACAAACATTAACTATACAATAATGGGAATGGGAAAACAACACTAGGAATATTATTGACGGACACCCTAAAGCATCTAAAGGGAATAATGCTATATGGTTTGTATTTGATAGATTAAAAAATCAACACACCATTCCTATATCAGTGAATACTTCTATGTAGATCATATTTATTGAATATAGATTACATAAGTGGTATGTTTTCATGGATTACCACATTCAATTGTGTCTTATCGGGAAATGAGGTTTACCATGATGTTCTGGTGATGTCTTTAACATTATATGGAATCATAGTTATGTTTCATCATTGTATATTATCCTATGAAAGGATGTTAGTCTATGATAAAAATTCAAACCCCATAGGATAGGATGAGATGTAATTCTATTGATGTAAAAGGTTCTTAAATCAACACCTTCATCTAGTTTATTTTTTATACAACAATTGCTTTCACTCGATCATTCAAATGAATCCATATAAAGTACTCTTTGGAAAGAAGTGTAGAGATCCAATGTTCTGGAATGAAGTCGGAGAGGAAATATATTGTAACATGAGATATCTTAATAAATGGTAGGTAATGTGATATCCATTCAATTAAAGTTTAATGTTTCTCAGAGTCAGCCATAATTTTATACTGATAGCCATCAGTGTGATCTAGAATATGAAGTTGGGGACAAGGTGCTTCTACTAATTTCTCCATGGAATAATGTTATGATATTTAGGAACATAAATAAACTAATCCATAAGTATATTGGTCGATTTTAAATTCGTGATCATATCATAATGGTAGCCTATCAATTGATACTTCAACCAAACCTATCACATGTTTATGATGTGTTCCATATATCTCTCATGAGGGTGTATATATTTGATCCTTCACATGTATTAAACTCTGAGTTCATACCATTAAGAATAAAATTTATTAAGAGGAATATATATTGAATAATATATATCCTATAGATAAGGTTCTTTGAAATAATACCACTAACCATGTCAATTTTTTTGGTGAGACCACCATTTTAATGAAGCTATGTGAGAACGTAAGGATATGATGAGGCAGGAGTATTTTCATTTGTCTATATTATAGTGAAAAAATTTTGGGATAATTTCATTTGGGGGGGTGGGTATAATGTGACACCCTGAGGTTTTATGAATTTTTGTTTTTTTCAAATAAATTAATCTTCAATGATATCTTGAATTACATGTAATGTTGAGTTTAGAAAAACACAATATATGAATATTACTATTATTTAAATGAAATAATTATAACATATATGTTAAAATTAGAAATTTAAATAGTTATAAATTATTTTTAAATATTATTTATAATAGTTTTATAATAATAAAACAAATTGATAAAAAAATTTATAATTTTTAAAAATTCAGTATATGTTTTTAGAATAATATTTTCTAAAAAAATTTATATATTTTTACAAACCATAATAAAAGTATTTTAGAATATTTTATAAAATAAATTTAATAATTGGAAAATAAGTTGTGAAATAATCATATCAAAATTATATTGTGGCTAATTTTTGGGATTTTTAGAAAAGATTAATTTTTCAGTGAATTCAAAAAATTACGGGTTTTTATTGAAAATGCATTTTAATTTAAAGAATTTATATGGATAATTTCCATTTTTAAATTTATTTTAAGTAAATATAAATAAATTATATATCAATTAATAAAATTTAGGTAATTGGATTCATTTTTATATTTAATTTTAATATAAAAACAATTTAAACTTGTGAACATTCTCTCTTGGAAAGATCATTTTTTCCGAACTTCTATGAGATTAATTTTAAAATAAAATTTACCACTTATATGTATGGAATTACAAAAAATTGATTCAATTTTTAGAATAATAGTAATTTATTTTATCTTATAATTTCTACTTACATTTTCTCCATAATGAATAATAGAAACAGTAAAATATATTTACATCGGATAAGGTAAAAAAAATTGGCGAGGGGTTAGACTAAAAAGATAAGAGTTAAAAATGATCCAAAACCCTTTCAAACCACATTTTATGGACTTATATGGACCTTATATATTCTATTATAAATATTATTCCATTTTTCATCCTTTTTTCTTGTGAAATATGTGGGCACATGACTTTATTTTCAAACAATTACAAGTGTTCCCCTCACCTCATTTATAAAAGGCCACCATATCCTCTATACTCTTCATAGTTAAAAAACACTTTATTTCAGCATATCCATACCCGAATAACTACTTTAGCTCCATCCTCCCATCTTATAATACTTATTTTGTCTATAAAGATAAACTAGAATCATTTTGGTGCAAACCACAAAAAGTTGTCTGAAGAAGAGGTAACACCCATATCTGAGCGTTTTATATTATTTATTCCTCCACCTCCTTAATTTTTTTATTAAAACATGTTCATATAATAAATATATTATCTTATATATAAATTATTGTTTTAATTTGATGGTAATTAACTAAAAAAATCTTCTCTTCTTCTATCTAGTGGGATACAAATTCATCATTCTTGTGAATGGTGGACTACCACCTCGCGAACTGATGTAATTTGTTTTCCATGAAAACTTATTACAGATAGATATAATGATGTATTAAATGTTTATATATGATATTTAAAATATTTTTATACTAATTTAATTATTATAAAACATTTGTCTTCCTAAATTACATATTGTGTCCAAAATTTAACGTTGCTCGTGCATACGATAGACTACCACATCGTGAAGTGCTAAGATTCATTCACACTTTATGTAAAAGGTAATAAGGATAGTTTTAATGAAAATATGTGATATATATAAAAAAATAATTTTTAAATTTTAATATATTATTCACATTTATTTAATTAATTCCTTTATGAAAATGGAAATAATATTCATGCGCATGTAAGACCTACCATATCTTTGAACGATGCATTTAATATTCTATCACTAAATCTTATTTATTATTCTATATACATATATATTAAATATATATGATATATATATTTAATTACAATTATGTAGATAGTGCAATCATGATCAATGTAAAAAGACTAAAAATAAAAAATCAAAACATACACAAAAATTATAGAAGTTATTTCTCGAAATGAGACATTAAAAATGAATTATTAATAAACCGGTAAAAAAGGTCATATGAAAATAATATATTGTATTATATATATATATATATATTTAATTTATTTACAATAAAATCATTTTAATTATATAGTAAGTTTAAATATGTAAGCTCAATGTCGACACATATGGTAATGGATGTTTTTCTCAATCACCCATCGTTGAGTTATATGTTATGTCATGAACCTATAATATTTTATGAGGTGTATATAAAAGCAATTTTAAAATTTAATATCATTAATTATTTTATTATCATGGAATTATAATTTAATTTATTATTATTCTTTCGTGGGGTATATTATTCAATGTTACCAAAGTGGTAGGGGGATTATGTTACAATCTCCTAATTTATTGGTATTTCTCATGATTATGCTTCTAATGATGATGTATTATGATCATCCTCTTGATTATGTCTTGTATCTTATTATAATTTGGTTATTTCTAGAGAATAATGTTTTTCCCTTCATTTTCCTCTATTTATGTACTCTATACATCAAAATATTTTTTTTAATAAAATTATCTTTATTTATCTTTTCGGTCAAAACCCCCTTCTCATAGAAAACCATATTTTCATAAAATTTCTTCAATAATGTTTTCAAAATTCTCAAATTAATAATTAAATATATTTGTAACCGTTTTTTAACTTAATATATATTTTTTAAATTAATATTCAAGTCATTTTCCAAATAATTCCCATTTTTATTATACTTAAAATGTGAGAGGACTATTTGTTTTAATGGGAATGACATGAACATAAATATCCAGTGACAATACCAATAATTAGTTCAAATATACCATTATAATATTAAATAATTATTTTTAATGAATATTATTGTGAAAATGTTTTTTGTTTTAAAAAAGATTCTTTTTCAAAGTAAAAATTTTATTATCCCCATGAAATTTTTTAAATTATCTTTCAAAATTATTTTATAACTAATAATACATCTATTGATGACACATATTTTTTGTTAGGTATATAATCCAAGTATATCATTCATAATATTAATATGATTTTTTTTATGATGAAATGATTTATATGAAACTTCATTATCTTTTATGGGTCACACCATGAATAAGTTCTTGTGCAAACTACTTCTTTTCATGGGTTATGCTTTGATGATATTATGAAATGATAATAAGGCCTGTCACTTTTACAAAGTTTATGACATGATCAACTTTTTCTAAAACCCATTTCTTTTCATTGGGTATGATTTGATCAATTATTTATTATATATTGGAATAAAATCATACGATTTTAAAAAGGTGATTGGTGATACCAATATCTCTCTAAAATGAATTGGGTAATGATTTATATCTCATGAGATAGACAAGACTGGAATAGGGAGTGACTCATGTTCAGTAAGAGACTTCATGTATTATGATGATATTAGGAGTGATGATTGGCTACAATGATTATTTAGGGATTCAACCCATTTCACTTCCATAGCCTTGGAAGTGATCCTTGACTACTATATAAATTATTCTCTATACATATGTGTATGCAACAATTCTATGTCTTATATAAATGTTATACTCTCATAGATCATGTTATTTGACATCATTATTATCCATGTCTTATAAACTGCCAAATTTTATGCCATGGATCTAGATTGTGATATTTATTATGTAGGGTATGGTTTTAAAATGTTATCTTCAAGTTCTCATACCCTCATCTTCAATTTATGCTTATGTATCTACATTGTTTACCCTTACTAAACATATGAGAAAACCTATTTTATGTTTTCATTCCTTGAGTTATGATGATATGTAATATCTATGATATGTCTAATAAGGGTAATAATTATGAAGAATATAGTGGGAGATGATATATCTAACCTATGTTCCATCTCTTTTTCATTCCAAGTTCATGAAGGTACTATAACATTATGATCCTCGTGAAATTATTTGTGTAATCTAATGAATTTTCATCAAAAATTTATTTAATATCATTATATGAAATAAATGGGTCTCTACAGGGTCATTACAATCTCCCCACCATAATGTTTCTTTTCTTTGAGATGTAATAGTAGCATGTGAATCATGGAACCAGATCTACCTTGATTTATAAATACATAGAATTTTCTATGATATATCTTCAAATTTACACCATTCTTTTATAGTGAAACTTCATTTAATGAAAGATCATATGCTAAGACATATTCTCACTATCATAAAACATCAAAACAATGATCAACATGTGCCTCTAACTCAATACAACACAGGGCCTTCAATATATTACTCATCAAGAATAATGGTGATTCAAAATATAGTAATTTATTTAAAATGTAAGATTTTGACATTATAACATTACACCGAGTTCATTTCAGTTTCATCACACTTGAACATAAGAAAAACAAGGGTTAAATGTTGGTATTATTACGTCTTTCTGGAATTTTCACAAAACCAATGAGTCTTCACCTATCAAACATAACACAAACAAGATGAGTATTACTAGAAGTCCCCAATAGATCATTAAAAACCAATTTTCTACATGATACAATAATATTTATGTATTTTTAATCTATTGAATTCAATTTCATGCCAAAACAATTGTCTCTTCCCTTCTGACCCAATTCTTACAAAGGAACCTGAACCAAACAACTGACTCTCTATGAAGTTACCCGTCATGATTCCTTAAGACCCATAAAAAAATAATTCAATTAAACATACATAAAAAAATATGAACTAACATTAATATAATTTTTTCATTTGGTTCAATAAAAACTCACACAAAATGTAGAACTATTAATCGTGTACTAACACACCACTAATCCGACTCACCCTTGGATTTCACAAAATACACTCCAACTTTGATGCCCATATGTAGTAACTATCCATACCAAATCTAAATCATACTTCAAGTATTGATCACAGAATCAGATTCAATTCGGTCCATTACACATCAATCCTTCAAATTCATAATGAACGTTCAAGAGTCAATCTTAATAAAAAAAACACAACCCTTACACCATAAAGTTTCATTACCCACAACCATATCTATTATCCCCAAAATAAGAGTACCCTTATATAAACATCTCAACCCACACATTAGTCTACCTATACACCGATTAGTTCATCTCCAAACCCAATGAAAAAACATGATCATAAATTTATACCAGATATTCAATTAATATAATAGTCATTTCACACAACTAGATCACATTGATAAGAATTCAATAAAATCAATGACCAACCCTTGATGTGAATCATATAAATTATAACTATATGAATGGGTTTTGACCTATCAACTAGATAGGTATTGTCCAATAACTAAATATGATTTATTAAACCATGATGTCCCTATTAATGAAAACCCAGTTAATAATAATAGGAAACATCGGTCAATTGTTGATTATATTTCCTACCATATAGATATCTCCAAAAACATCATCTTATGAGATTCCAAGCCCCACAAACATCATTATGAGCATGGAATTTAATTACTCTAAATGTTACGATGAACCGAATTCATCAGTTACCCACAAACACTCACTCTTATACATTTATTTATGAATCTATTATCATTATCAATGGTCATCTCACCACCCTATTTTTACCATTTCGACAAACAACACACAAAAAAACATGCATGAAGACGGAAACATCAATGTTTTTCTGGAAATATATGATAATAAAACTCTTCCACAAAAAAGATTGAGTTCCTATGATTTAAAAAACTCCATGCCCATTCTCCCATGAATTTTCATCTGTGCATGTCCAAAAAAATTATAACTCTACCAATCCCAACCGCCCATAGTTATAATAATGGGTCCCTACTGACAGTATAAACACCCCAAATTAACATGGGTGTCGGGTCCTGGCCCACCCGACACCACAATTTTCCCCACTGATATGTGGTCTCATCCCAGGGGCCCACCCACATCCTTGAACTGGCCACCACAATAATGATTGTCCCCACAGACCAACACTTGTTCTTTTAGGGTGTTTTCCTTCACTCATAGACACATTGTGTAAATTATTTGGAGTTCACAAATTATTATCAGTAATTTAATCCAATAACTCTGAACTATAGAGTTACAATAGATTAATCTTTCGAAAATAATGGTTCACCTTTTACCCTAAGTCATATCATTTACCATTTTTAACCCTTAATCATTGTTTTGTATTACATTCACCAACAATTTGGAAAAAAATCCTTGTTTTGGACCTTATATCTCAACCAAGGTTGTTCCACCACACTTATGGATGAGTTCCACCTTCGATACCAATGTCACAACCAGACCCCGTTGATAGTAGACACCCAACCTTAAAATGGTCATTGGGACCTATCCCACTAGACACCACTAGTTTCCATGAAGACACATGGTCCCATCCCTATGGACCACCAACATTCCCAAATGGGACATTAGACAAATGATGTCCCCACATGCCGACACATTTTCTTTTATTGTTCTTTCTCCTCACACACACACACTGGGCAACTACCTCCATGTTCAACCATTCAAATCACTACTATAGCACAAACAAGTTTAACTGTGGAGTTATAATCAGGTAGGCACCTAAAAAGAAAGGAAACCCTTATTATCATGGGTCATATCATTTAGTATTTATAAACGTTTAACATTGTGGGGTGTTACAATGGATCTCCTTTTAGAATCAATCATGTAATTACTGTGTGGATAAATAATTTATTTCACCACTACTCTATGTCTCTTGTAGGAAAATCATGGTTTGGTATATGAAATATCCAACATTTCAACCCAAACCTCATATCATAACAACTTGTACCCAAGGTTCTCTATATCCCAAGGTCACAAGGAAAATAACAAGACCTTTCTCTAATCATTCAAATAGTTATCCACATGCACATGAAACTTTTATAATAGAAAATACCCTTATGACACTAATAACCTGGACTATCCCTTTAGAAAAACTATTCTCACATGGGTTACCCACATGAAACATAAAGAACCGACTCACCAGTAAACAAAGAGACATAACTAAAGCCACAAGGGGATTTCCCATAACCCACAACAAGGTACCACTAAGGGTAATTAGTCATAAAATTTTATCTTTTTTATATCTCTAAAACTATCCCATGACAACAGTTCCCTATACCATTCTTGTCGTGGAGCCATAAACACCTAGTTTGTTTAAATATAATTCTAGAGGGGATTCATGGATAAATCCCTAGAGATTATAGTTATAATCATAATTATCTATAATAATCTAATATAAAATCACATGAGATTATCTCTATATATTTTAATATACATTAATATCCTAACAAGAACTATTACACCACCCATGCATAGAGGACCTAAATCGTCGTTATACTATCATCACATTCTAGGTAAACCACACAACAGTCCCAGATGAGCTACTATATGAAGTGAATATGAATAGATGTTATGATGAATATAATTCCACTATGAAAATATAAATTTCAACATAGTACATGATTCTGACACTAATGTAGTTGAGTCCTCCATCATTATTACAATCACACATTAACATATTAAATGTCATGCGAATCCTATGTTCCCTGTATGATGCATGTAACACCTCATTCTGACTTGATTGAGAATAAAATCCATATGAAATGACAAGCCTCATAATCTATGTGTTTCAAACAATATGAAATCATATAACTATAACAATGTAATCCAGTAACATCAATCCAATACCATGGTATGTTGGACATCCCTTGAAAAAGGAGTTAACAATACACAAGAATGATGTTCATCACAAGATACCAAAAATTTATTTGTTTCATGTTTACCAATTCACAGGATTTAGAAAATTACTTCTTATGATACAATTTTGTAACAACCCAACCTGAATAACTGTGTCCGAACGATAGATCCTCATGGCCTCTGACCTGATTACCCATACACCAAAGGCTGTCGACGGGCATTGGTAGTCTAAAGTGAATTTAGGGGAAACTATAAACCCAATAATAGTTAAAAAAATATAAATAAAAAAATTTGTATCAATAAAAATATATATTTAAAATAATTAAATAAACATATATTCTGTAATAGATGAATACATAAACAATTGACTCAAATGGCCATGCCTTACTATAACGACACAGATCACCCTTTGGGATGATAACATAAAAAATATTGAAAAAAATAAAAGTAAAAAAGAGTATATGAACCAAACTAAAACTATTATCTCATCCCAAACTCCATACATATAGAAATATATCCCACATGCTATACAACATAGGACATAGCCAAAACTTCACCTATAATAAGTGAGGTATTCTTGTGTACCCAAGTTCTGTGGTTACCTAAGTAGGGAGTGAGTACAAATAAGTAGGGGACCACCAACATTTTCATGTACCAATTTGATATGTGATACATAAAATTATCAAGAATAAATTTAATAAAAAATGCACAAGAAAGGAATAATAAACCATATAGAGGTTGTTTGTGAACTAACAAAGCTTCCACATACCCTAACCACACCTGCTTCGGCTTCACACCATAAAAATGATCATAATATAATTCATGAGAATCTAATGAACATAAGGATATCACATTTATCTCTTAGAATACACAAGGACAAAACGTATTGGGTAATTCCATAAGGTCATCAAGACCCATATCAATCGTGGGTCAGGACACAAGGCCATCATACCCATGCGTCTATCTCAGGAAAAGCATAGGGATGTTTTATTCTGACAAAACATCATGTGAAGACACAATGATATCATCTCCATACACTACCTATTTTCAACATAATCTTTATTGCATATCACACATGATCCCTTCAATGGGATAACTAATCCATGATGATCCGCCTATCATTTTCTACTAGAAGAAAAACATTTATTGGCCATAAATCACAAAAAATGGGGCATAACACATATAAAAAAAACATAAAAAATAAATAATTTGTATCCATAGCTACATACACACATGATAAAAATCAAACATGGGTCTCAAGGGACACACACACACTCTCTCTCTATGTGATTTATATAATGTATATGTCCCAGGCGCTACACTTGCACATCACATGTGACTCTTGTCAAGCATAGATCTCAAGAGAAACAAAAAAACTCTAAATGTGAATCATATAAAGAATAAATATTACTTGATACACCTTCATAATGATACCCATGTCATCTATGTCACACATTTATGTTCAATGAATTTTTCATCAACAAATCCCATCAAGAGAGTTCCCAAGGGTCTATCATTTCCCTTTACACTTTGTTCATTTACATTGTCTATTAACTAATTAAGAATTACATGAAGGGTAAAAAAAATTATAAATTAATGGTCATTTTAACAAGGTGTAAAACCACATACCACATATCATTAAACCATGAATAATACCATTATGTATATTACATGAGTCCGCTTACCTAAACATGGAGCTAACTCCCATAAAAACAATGTTTAAATTATTTTTTTAAGTCCATCTATGTACATTAGACCATCATTAATCACCATGAGGTCTAGGTTTGTAAAATTCCCAATCCAATTTAATATAATTTAATGGAAATCCGTGGATGAATTTTATCGAGTGATGTAAGCTATCTGCAATGTCCTCTAATGGAGTTTCAAAAACCCTTGAAACCAGAAAATGTAAAATCTCTAATTCAATTCCATGATACAATGGTCCGTCCCACTAAATTTGACCGAAGGCCATAGGTGAAATCACTGTGGGATGTACCTAAAATCAATTCTAATCAACAACACACATTCATCATCACTAGAAATTTTATTTCCATTATAATATAAATACCCCCATTATTAGATTACTTCTCCATGATCTAGTGGAATTTTCATCAAATTATTAAATAAAAATTAATCAAATGATTAATATTTGATCAATATGGCCAAGGAGATTGTAATTCCCCAACCCTAGTTACCGAGAGTAGTGAATTATTACATAACATTTTCATGATCACAAGGAAATCATGTCTCGAAAGACCGATTAGTTTAGTATTATTGGAAACAAGATTCATATATAAGATCAACTTTACAACTTGAAAAGAAACACAACACATATATATTCCTTTAAAAACATCCAAGCCTCCTAGATTATGCCTGAAATTCACTCACAACTAACTTCTTCATATCCTGTGAAAATTAAACATAAGAAAGGGGTGAGCTCAAATTCTCAGTAAGGGTAGTCAATACAGCGGAAGATAACATAAATATTAAGCATAGTGAATAATTGAAACCACATGCATTTACAAATAATAAACATGAATACTTTTAAGGCAGGAATATAAGCTGAGTAAATAATGCCATAATAAAACATAATCATGGGTATTCTACTAGTCAAATGACCACATAAACCATTAATATTATTTTCATAATGAGGGAATGTATAATGTCAGACATTCTGAAACATTTCGTCAAGGCCTTGGCCAGGACATCTAAAAATGATTAAGGCCTCAGCCAAAACCATATATCAAATTGGGAAAGACCTCATCCAATTCCACATCTAGTTGTATCATGATACCTACTGATGCATCGAGAAGCTATAGTGGGCTCCACCCATTACTTACTAAGTCCAATACACTCCTAATGTGAAAATGATGAAATATAACATAAACAGTTGTATTAAAACTAGCATACGAAATTTCAATACATTAACCATAAACCATGAATGGTATAAAAATATCACATCCATAATCCATCATATCATAAAACATTCAATATATTATGGATGTTTTGTATCCTAATAAATCAATTTCAAATAAACTTAAAATCTATCAAAGGATGTTGACATAGATGAAATCAAATAATTTTTTTAGAGAAATATCTCTTTCTATTTTGAAATCACATAATTATAAAGAAATAATTTATTTTGGAAATATTTGTATAAGCTTGTAAGGGGAGCTTATACGATGCTATAATGGTGGAAACTAGTTGCACCCCCGTATAAGCTAAAAAAACATTGCTATCTTAATTTTGTCTAAAAGGTCATAAAGTACCTTGTTTGGAAAACGATGGAAAGATTAATTTCAAAACATATAAGGTTAAAAAAGGTTATAAATTACTTTACCCATTTATCTAGTAAAAAAATGTTTTGAAATATCTTTTTATTAAACATGGATATGGAAGATAAAGAGGTCCCAGTAGATAATTACGTAAAAACAACCATGAATAAAAAAGAGATTGTGAAATTAACCCTTACCATGTACTTTTCCTTGGTCGAGGGTAGGTTAAAATCCTATATAATGGTGGAATAATTGTTATAAAATTATACATGAATCATATACAATAATATAATATCATATATGATCTGTTAATATTTCTTTGTTAATAATATCTTAGTATTATCGTTGTTTCAGGTGTTAACTGATTTATTTCCCTTTATATGCTTTGTTACGTAAGTAATGTTCTTTATGGATAGGATGTATATTATTCATATTAAGAATTATATTAAGTCTTTAAAAATTATTTTTAATCATCAACTGAAAATTATTCTTGAATGGATACGATGGGGAACGAATCTCGTTGCGTTCGTGGAGATTGTAATCCATACGTACGTAGGAGCGACAATATCATTATTTTGATATTAAAATAATATATAATTGGATGGTATATCATATATAAAAAATCAATATCATGTCATAATTATTATTTACATCAATTAAACATCATTATTATACCCATCCAAATAATAATGCTTCGAATAACAATTACACCACGACGTCGAGACGGTAAGTCGTACGTACGCACGTATGGTGACATGTCATTGAAAGGATGGATAAAATAAGTTATATGGTTGTAACATATTTATAATAACATCACAGTATATAGAAGATACTGGAGTTATTATTTTAGAATGGAAACAACAAATAAAGAAGAATTGGAAGAAGAAAGGAACTTGAAAGAGGTGATGAAATATTTATCTCTTCTTCGGGTTCTTCCTTTTGATTTGATCAAAAGGGATCCTTAAGATGGATTTATGTCTAAAGGAAGGCCTATAAGATGAATGGTGGACAGTTGAGAGAGTATTTTGATAGGGTTTGGATGGGCCAAATGGCTTCTAATGTGTGAATTACAGAGAAGGGGGAGTTCCCTTTTATAAGAGGAGTGAGGGGCACCTTAGGAAAACCTAGAGGTATTATTTTATAACAAAATAATTTTCGGTTTCTAATGGCTCCAAAATAGATTATTTAAAGGCTAATGTAGGGATGGGTCTAAAACCACTCAACAAAAGGTTTTAGATAGGTTTGTGTCACTATATTAACTTTATCTTTTAGATTTAACTCTTAGTTAAATAGTTTGACATTCGTGATGTCCCTTTGTGTTTTTATATAATATGGGTAATAAACATACTATATACTTCCAAGAGAGCCCCAAGTGGTTCATTAATGATATACCTATCATTATTTAAGTATTTTGGTTGAAATTTAGATTTTTAGGAGTAGAATATCAATAAATAATATAATATTTGTTTTAAAAACTCTTTTATGTCAATTTTGAAACTATTTGGTATTTTGTTTTTGCTAAAAATCATAACAGCTTTATTACCTCGAAAAAATTTATCTAACTAACCCTAATATGTAATATTAACCTATAAAATTAGTGTAATTCATAAAAATTCTAAAATTACATTTATTTGGATATTTATAATTCCAATTATTTTAATATTTCATTAATTAGGTAATTTCTGCATAATAATTGTGTCACATTAAATTAAATTATTTATTGTCTAAAAAATATAAATAAAATACCATTGTGTAAGAAATATTTTTATCTTTATAATGAATATTTATAGTTAAATTTATCTTATTTATAACCCTGTATTAAAAATGTTTTAGTTATTAAACATTGATTACAACTCTTTTAACTTTTCATTGAATTAAATAATAAAAAATGTCCTAATCTGATCCAAGTGGAACAAAGAGGTTCATATTTTATTAATACGATTTTTTGGTCAAATTATACTTATATAATAGAATTATTACATGTGTTAGGGTAATAATAATATCATTTTTACCCTCAATTACCCAATTTACTTTTAACCATGGTAAATAAAATTAAAAAGTTACTATTCATCAAAAATTATTTTCATCTTATTGAACCACATTTTATATAATGATATAAATAGTGTCCTTCAATATTTTGAAATTAAACTCACAGAAGCGGTAAAATTATGTTTTATGTAAAATTGCAAATACTCCTAGGAGATGGGTAAAAGAGGGTAAAAGGTTCAATAAAATTTTTATATATCTAAAATTTTTATAAACTGACTCCAATGAATTAAATTGTACTTTTATAGGTATTATGTATCTATTTTGACCTAAGATAAATTGAATTAAAATAAATAATTCTTTAAATAAAAATTCTTTTTTTAACTATAACTCAGTTTATTTCACTATTCATCAAAAATTTAATGTTTTCGGAAAAATACAAAAAAATCACCCGAGGATAATTCTGATATTCCGAATCCAAAAATGAAGTCATTTTGAAAGATAAATTTTATAAAATTTCAAAAAGTGGGTATTACTATTCATAATGGCTTGTTTGATTGGTTGTGGTGTGTTAGAACTCAAAGTTACATACAACCCATGCTATTGTATTATTCAAAGAGAAGCGTACCATGGAAGATTAGGTTATTATAGAGATAGAGAATTTAAATAGATCTGAGACACCATATGATCAAAAAGGTAAATACAAAACAAAAGGAATCATCCACTATGAACATCACAACAGCCATAATCCACACGGGGAAGACAGATTCCATAGTAGAAAAAAATAGAGCATCTCATCAAGATTCGATAATAGGTCTCATCTAGATCTACCATACTTTTAAGAAATCATATAGAGGGATGAGTAGAGGAGATACTAACTGAAAAGATCTCCAATTTTTTATCACGGAAAAATAATCCCAAGGGGGGATCAGTGATAAAAATTAAAAAATACCTAAATTAATAGGTTATCTAGTACTTCCAAAAAGATAGATGGTGGGCCCATTAGAGAACTTTATTTACTACCGAAACCGCTAGAGTGATGGTTCTGATACTGCTACTATAACCCGACTTGTCCTTGTCATGCCTCTTTCTGTCTCCTAATCTCTGAATGTCCCATTATTCCTTTTTTCAATCATAAAACAACTCTTAAAAATGTTAATATAAAAATTATATTTCATTAACACTCGATTCTATAAATTATCCATCAACCAGATGAAATGTTTAAATTCCCTCAGAAATTCACAACTCGTAACAATATGGGTATTTACATTAATATTTTATATAATTTAAGAAATTATAATTCTATATTTCATTATGTAATATATTTCCAATTTTTTTACATAAAATTTATTTAACACATTAAATTCAAAGTTATGTTTTCTTATTAAAGAGGAGTAATATTCTTCTAAAAAAGTAATTAATATGCTTCTATCCAACCATAATATTTTATTTTTTATACAAAAAATTATAATTATTAACTTGATTTGGGTTGTAATAAATAAATTATTTTTTTTGATATTTATTAAATTTTATCATTTTTAATACAAATAAGGATTGGTCACCAACATGGTCCCAAAAGTCATTTAACCCACCTCCTGAAAATTTTAATCATATACTACACTTTTACAGAACAAAAAATTAATATCATCATAAAATTTTGTACATACATTGAATTTATATGATTTAATCTTCTATATAAATATTATGTTATGAATTAAATTTTACTCGATCATTGAATTTCATGAATATATAATTATATGGGTTAGAATAACCATATAACATATGTTTTGACCTCATTCCTCCTTTAATTATCTGTGTTTAAATAAAATAATTTAATGTAGATGTCGAAAATGTCCGTAACTCCCAGAGGATGTTTTGAAATGACAAAGAGAGGTCATATTCAGACCCAGAGGCCCGGTCCGGAGGGCCCGGAAGTGGTGTGCGAAAAATTGGGTGAAGTGCGAGGAAAAAATGTCCCGCGCGAAAGGCAACCCAGGATTCGCAAAAAGTCTCAGCACCGACGAGAAAAAATTTCGCACTCGTGTCCCGCACGGTTGATATTTTGCGCCACCGCCTCTGTCGCACATTTATTTCTCAAAACCCTGGATTTCACGCCACGAGGTGCCTATAAATAAAGGAGACCCCTTCGATTTCAGGGGAGGAATTTGAACTGTGTCCCGTGCGTGTAATTGCGCACACAAAATGGTCTCAAGTTATGGTTCTTTTTTGCACTAAGTCGCCCTGGGATCCGCCTTTGCGCGATATCCCCATGGCTTAGATTAAACTCCAACCTCTTTGGGGTCCGCCCCTTGTGTGCAATTCCTTCTTTTGCGTGCAGGCCGGTCAAGTGGCACACAATACTTCCTTTGTGTGCACACCCCTTCCATTGCGCACAATTCCTTCTTTTGCGTGCAATCCCTTCCTTTGCGCGACGACCCGACCTTTTTCGCGCACATCCCTGAATTGCGCGCTGGCTCGGTGTTTTCCACGCAACTGCCTCAATTGCACGTAGACCTTCTTTATTGTGCACAGCCTATCCTGTGTGTCTCTCCTATTGCATGCAACAGTATGCAGGCCCGCACCCAATTGTCCATACCACGGGGGATTCGCCCCCGCACCCCCACTCGAGGTCCGTGCCAGTCTGGTCCCTTCACTACCGTCACAGACCCCCATGAAAAATGGAGCATCACACCGCAAAATTCTCAGGGCCAGGTTGTCAGGATTTTCCATTGCACCCTTATGCGCAACCACCTTGTACCTAGGGAATACCATGATTTGAGATACTCCTCCACACACTGCGAAACACCTTGAGTTAACATATTCCTCTTGGTTTGTTTCCTATGTCGTGATTTGATATTCTCATCATCAATTCCCCTGAGAAGAATGTCCTATCATTCAATAATAGGATGCCTCCTGTTCCAAATAAGAGATGCCTTATGCTCCAAGCATGAGATGCCAGTAGTCCTATCTAAATGACTATAAACTGTAGTAAACCCTGTTCTCCAAACATAGGATGCCTCTTGTTCCAAATAAAAGATGCCTTGTGTTCCAAGAATAACATGCCTAATTCCATTATTACAGTGGTGTAGTTTCAAGAGCGTTGGAATCCGTTCAAACATTCCATCACTCCACCCACGCATTGCATATCCTTCATTCGGATCAGCATCCACTTCCAAGTCTTGAGGGACACCCTAACGGTATGGATGATTGACCTGTGGTCCGTCTGTTGTGACAATATGGATGATAGACCTTTGGTCGGCATGTTGTCATAGTATGGATGATGGACCTATGGTCTACCTGCTGTCCTCGGCCAACGTCCCGAAAGACTTTGGGCGACACATTGAGTCAGGTCCTGTGTTTCGAACATGGTCAGCAGTCGACCCTCATTTGTTTTTCCCCATTCTAGGCTAATGTGATAGGATGCTGTGTTGCGAACACGGTCAGAAGTTATCCTCTATCACCATGCCGCTCTCATTTCATTCTGAATGTCGGGCATGTGATTCACACTTTTCATATCCCTTTGTTCGGGACGATTCCAACACCCTTGGAATTATCCCTCTTGTGCACTTGCGCATAGGTGCATACCTCAACCCACCAGTGAGTTGGGATGCCCTCATGACCAGACATGAGGAAGAAATTATGGGCTGCTTCCACGCGTAAGCCCCATCCATCGTTTCTTCTCCTTAGTGGCACCTGGGCAGCTTCCTTGCGTAATCCCCATCCACCGTAGCCATGCTAACGTGGACCACTCAATGGTTCACCCTGCGGCCCCCCTTCACTACGACCTTCCGATGCCTTCCCTCCCACAGGGGGTAGAGGGCATTTGGCATGTAAGCCCTAGGGGTGTGGAGCGAACCCACCTCGTCCAAGATGTAGGAGGTTAAACTGCTAATCACCTCGTCCTTAACACATGACGTTAAACTCTGGTCCGACCCCGTGCTTCGTACGCAGGGTCCCCCCCAGCTCGGACATTTTTTATGCCTCTCATCACCATGGGAATTGACTCTTCCTCGCATGGAATGAGATCCTCCTTCTCGGAGTGGTGTTTGTCCACAGGGGAAGGGCTTCCTCAGAGTGTAAGACCCTAACCTCTCTTACGGAAGGTTACAACCATGCACCTCCCTACTTCCCTCCTGCTAAGGCCAGTGGAGTCCCTTTCCCACTGCACTTTGTCGCACCACGGGCCTCCACCCAGGAGTAAGCCCCAAAAGCTAGGGCTGCAAACCACACGTAAGCCCCTGTTTCCTCTTTGGGCCTCTAACCACGCGTCAACCCCTGTTTCCTCTTTGGGCCGCTCCACGCATAAGCCCCATTCCCCTTCTCACAGACACACCCTTCGCGACGTGATCATCAGGTCCCTGATGCCTCTTGTTTCTCACACCAAGCATGACTCGCGTGGGATTAGAGCGCGCATCGAGCATGCCATCCTCTTATGGGCCGCCTCAGAGCGTAAGCCCCATACTAGCGAACTACGTGGACTTTGATCCATGCTAAAGCATGGTACGTAGGAATCCTCCACGAGGTACAAGCCCACCACTCGATCGTTCCGACCACTCAACGTCAGTTCCCCGACCACCATGGGCCTCCTGAGAGTGTAATCCCCATATCCACGTTTGGTCTCCTCAGTGTGTAAGCCCCATATCCACCATGGGCCGCCTCAGAGTGTAAGCCCCATATCCACCATGGGCCGCCTCCGAGTGTAATCCTCATATCCACCATGGGTTTCCTCAGAGTGTAAGCCCCATATCCACTTTGGGCCTCCTCATAGTGTAACCCCATATCCACTTTGGGTCGCCTCAGAGTGTAACCCCCATATCCACCATGGGCCGCCTCAATGTGTAAGCCCCATATCCACCATGGGCCGCCTCAGAGTGTAAGCCCCATATCCACTTTGGGCCGCCTCAGAGTGTAAGCCCCATATCCACTTTGGGATGCCTCAGAGTGTAAGCCCCATATCCACGTTGGGCTGCCTCAGAGCATAACCCCCATGTCCACCATGGGCCGCCTCAGAGTGTAAGCCCCAGATCCCTCGTCCCGCATGACGTTAAACCATATCTTGTCCCACATGACGTTAAACTGTATCTCGTCCCACATGACGTTAAACTGTATTCCCCCTCTTGGGCCGTCTCAGAGCATAAACCACATGCCTCACACCCACGTCACATCCTGACTTCCCCCCTCAAGCCCACGTGCCTTGGGAAGCTCATTCCCTAGCCCGAAGATCTAACATCTTCCAGGCTCCAATCCATGCGTCCATTCTCAGAGGTCGCCTCTTAAAGTGTCCCACCGTATCACCGAACTACACAGACTTTGATCCCCTTCCATGGGGATACGTAGGAAGCATCCACGATGTTCAAGCCCGTCACTCCATCCCTTCTAATCCTTACCCGGGCCGCCACATCCCGGTGAGATCATGCCACCCCATCCCACTCCATGGTATTCAGGATGCCGCCCACGTGTTGGACCCAACATCGGTGTTCCCCCTAGGGGGTCCTTCAATCTGTTCCACTCTCAGTGTTTCGATCAGTCCGATCCATCTCCGTAAGATGTTAAACTCGCGGCATACCCCGCGTTAAACATGGGAAACTGAGGAAAACCTCCGACGGTACACCATTTCCCGCGTTCTATGTGGGATGCCTCGGGATTCCGTGGCCTTTAGAAGCCATGTGATAAGGGACAGAAGACAGACACGCCAATCCCCAGCATCAAGAAATGCCAACGACATTCCGACGTGACCATTCTCCTCACCGAAGGTTGCTGCCTCGACAAGACCCCTTGGAGCGTCTCGATGTAAGCAGCGTAATTAACTGGAATCCATGCAGATATGGCGCCAGGAAGAAGCTTCACGAACCCATCTTAAATCTATTAGGGAGACCCAGACTATGTGATGAGCTTCGAGGAGGAATCCACAGAAGGAAGAACCGACATCCCATCATCCCGGTTTCAATCAAGGAGGAGACGTCCCTGAATAAGGAATGGATACCGCCCGACTTTGGAAAGTGGGAATGCGGGGCAACAAGCCACACGTCCTCCCATGTGTGACGGACACGCACGCGCACGCCAGCATAAAAGCATCAGAAACATGTAATTTATAGAAATTTTCATTAAAGTCCAAGTGATTTGATTCAAATTTATTTGGAAATATAATATCTATATTTTATAAATTTTAAATTAAATATGATTATTCCAAGGGGATGGAAAAATAGGTTACAAAACATATGTCATGTCGTTCGTATGTGTGTTCTATCCACCTCATTTGTACTAATAATATATTGTAGTCATATCCAAAAATCATTTATGTTATGAAACATTATAGTAATATTGATGAAAAATTATAATACTTATATTCCATTCTATGATAACTCGTCATTGCTAATACAAGAGTTCTATTACACAAATAATTTTATTTATCCTTGGATAGTCATAACATGTTATATAAATATAATCATCAGTTTACCAACTTTTCATATCAAAAAAGATTACTATAAATTGTAAAATTTATCTAAAATATGTTAAAAATTAAAAATATCAATTATGATAAAGGTAAAATCATTATAATATATGTTCTACCCTTGGGTGTATGTGGAATGTTTTTTCCACTTAATCCACTAATTCAAAAATATACTTGCCTATATTTATTCTTCACCTTATTTATTTTACATTTTATTTATCATATTCTTATTAATATTTAATTTTATCATCTGTTTTTATGTTTATATTCATAAACAAAAACATTAATCATGTTCACAAAAAATATAATATAAAACTGATGACCATGATTAAAAGCACCAAACATTATGCAGTAATCCAATGAATCCTCTCTAATAACAATTTATATGACATTTTACTATCTAAAGGAGATATTATTGACAACTCATAACAAGATAATGTAGTGGTTTAAATTTATAATACTCTCTTGGTAACAAGTACTAATGAAACAAAGGATTGATTCTTTAATATTTAGTATGTTAACTTCAAATACAAAATTACATTTTCTCAAGTACATAAAATTTTTATTACAAGCTACCCAACAATCCTCGCTATGAAATAATTCGTATACATTAGTAATTATTTTGGAATAAGAGTCATTGAATAACTAAAAAAGAATTAAATACCTAATAGATATTATTTTTGGGGCCTATAGAATCTTATACACGTCTTTCAATGTAATATTAGAAGAAATACAATAAATATTCTAAAGACTCTATTCATATAGTAACCTTAAATTAATCTTCTTGTATTTTTTCTAAATCTTTTTAGCACTTTACCAAAATATATGTTTTAATAAAGACCAATCATATTTTATTTTTTCTATACATATTTGCATACCCATTATATAGGCTTAATATACCATGTATTATATTCTTAAGAATTAACCAAAAAACATATGTATCTACGTATAAATTATATATGTAATTTCTAATTATAATAATGAAAGGTTCATACTCCTAAATATTTTATTTTTCAGTATTTTTAAACAATACATTTTTATACGGTTGACTAAGAATTACACTAATTGTTGAAAATAAAATCCAAAACCCAATTCAAAATTCCATCCACAATATGATATAGTAAAATCTGAATGTTTCGATATTGGTTCTCGTTAAACTTCTTATTGCCACATCTAGAAGTGATTTTCCACCTCTAGTCATTAGTAACTATCATAGTAATCACTGAACATTTTCTACCTAGGTCTCATCCTTTATCACTATTGGGGAAAAACAACAATCGATAAAAAAATGATACAATTGAGAGAACCCCAATGCATCGTACATATAATACAACCTATCAACACCATAAAGTCCAATAACATTCTATAATACTTGGAATTACCCCTGACCACACCACCATAGGATTTCAAAGATCACTAAAAACCACACCCTTCACAGATTGATAATCAACAGTAAAATACATGATGGATCCAAACAATGAACATCTTTCATTATAAAATCGAATTTTGAGTTCCATCAAAAATATTTCCTCAAAAATCAGTAAAATGAAAATGATATATAAAAAAGATATTACCTCAAACACCAACGTCATTGAGAACAAATAATTTCATCCTAGTGTACCTCATAAAAAATAAATAACCTATGAAAATTTTAATAAACCAAACTATAGGAGAAAACCTGAACCCCATGTCACTAGAACCATTGTCCTTAGAGCATGTGACACACATAGAATAAGGGAATTAGTCTAACACTTCATTAGAATGAAAGTACTACCACCAGGTCCTAATGATATCCTTAAGGACACCCCCCCCCCAAGATGACCTTTCTCTGTAGCCTCCACCAGGGACTTTATAAAGATATTGGAATGAGAATATAGATACAATATGATGTTGAATCAACATGGGACCCATGGATCATTAGAAATGAATAAATAACATATAGCAGTGGTGAGTCATATATTTAGGGCTTTGGAACCCAATAAAAAATTTATTCAAGAGGATAGAGAATAATCCACTTCATCAAAAATGATAAAAAAACAAAACCAATGGATAATAGAGGATTCAAGGATTCTAGGAAAGAAAACATATAAGGATTGGGAACCCACATGAGAAAGCGCACCATAGGAAGATGAATCCTACATTCTCAAAACTATAAAATTTATTTTGATGATTATTCGAATACCACTAATACACATTTACTTCTAATATCCATCATCAATCCCAGTTAGAGGAACGTTATTTATTATACAATTGAATTTAATTTTCCAAATCTATAACGCTTTCCATAGAACATATATGTATTTTGAAACAATGAAACTGTTCAATCACCATTTAGATCTAAAAAAAATTCTTTTATTATAAATCAATACTTAAATAAATTACAAAAAATAACTTAATTATTTAAATCTATTGGTTAGATCAAATAATTATAATAAATCAATTTTTAATGAAAAATGTTATATAAATATTATCATGAAAACAAACAAATATGTTTATTTATTATTTATAAAAATAATTTATTAGATCAATTTTCTACCAAAACAAACATTATATGTGGACTAAACACCACCGTTTTAAATGTTATTCCTAAAAACATATATTAACCATTTGGGAATATATTATCTATGTGGAATAATAATGTATAAGACTTAGTTAAAATACAAAGAATCTATCTCATATTACTTATATACTAATCATTTCTCATAGAAAAAATTAGAAACCTCTTCATAGGATGTGATCAATTATCTGTAAATATATATTCATCATAATTTACCAACAGAATTCAATATATATATTTGGATCATAAAAATCATTTTTTATACCTCCATGGTTTTTTTATAGTCTAATTAAGTTAAAATTTTAAATATTTTTATGAAACCAATTCATTTTCCATCATAGGATCATTTACATTTTCATAGTTGTGAATTTTAATAAGATCAAGTTTTGTTATAATTTTTTTATTAAAATTAAATTAGTTTTTAATATATATATATATATATATATTTTATTCCTATTGATAAAAACTTTTAATTTAAATGTATTGAAAAAAATAACTCACTGTTTCCTTATGATGCCCAAACAATATGCACATATATGATGTTAGTCCAACTTGGTTATAATATGGATTTTTTAAATAATCCTCACAACACTAAATCCATAAAATATATGTTATTTTATTCTTATTAATCTATATCTCAAATGGAGTCTCTTTAGATTACATATATGGAATGTTATTTATTGTTAAAGAATCACATTTTAGTGTGTAACCCCTTTAGAAAAAAGAAATGTATAGTTAAATAATCATAGAGAAAACCATTTTTAAAAAGTTCCAATGATAGATTAAAACACAATTTTCTATTATGGTGTCCTCATATGAGTGACTATTTATTTAGTACCAAATCTCCCTTAGGAGATCCAAAAACAATAATCTCATATATTCCCCACCTTGATCTTATTTTTGTATATAAATATTTTTAACAAGTATATTTGGTAAAACATATTTGATCATACTAAATGTTACAAAATCTTCAAGATTTAGTCTAAATATTAATAAATAACCATTATAAATATACTTATTAGTAAAAAACTGTTAATTACGTCTGAAAGACCATGTTCTGATTGGATGACATACAAAAACACAGATTGAGGATTATATCTCAAAAAAACATTCCCCATTTCCCCAAAAGGATGTAATTTCATCTATCCTAAAAAAATCATCATATACACAATATTATATATAGTAAAATAATTCCATAATTTTGTCATTTTGAGTATTTAGAGATCTTTCTAATTTTCTAGGCCCAATAGATAATGTAAATGGTAAATTCTATTTGAATCATTAAAATTTAACTTCTTATTATATAATTTACATAACTTATTTTCCAAATATATAACATATAAAATATTATTAATGTTGTCAATTATATAAAAATATTTGACTCATGTATTTCAATGACTATGAAGGGATTCCCCTAATGACCCATATCTGAGTCTCCATAATATGTCAGGTGCACCTCCCAATTTCTAGAGGCTGGTGTAAACTCCATTGTTTCAATATGAATTAATTAGTAGGCAGTTTTCCCCATTTAAACCAAATAAAAATTATTAAACTATAACTAAAATTAAACATAACCATTAGGTTCATCTGATATCCATGATCAAAATAAAATGGGTTCCACCATAGGTTCCTATTAATCCAAACCTTAAGCTAATAAGAGAAGGAAAAACTATTTGAACATTCTTTTATACCCAAACTAGACCAAATGTGTCCAAAAGGTTCATAAAATAAGAAAATGTCTGGAAAAGGTGATATAAAAAAAATCTCTATGCCAAAAGGCCAAAAGGTCTAAAATAGTGGACTCCCAGGTGTAAAATCCCAAATTAAACCAAAAAGAAAAATGCTATATAAATTATTTATACACCCCCAAAATATCTAAATGAAATCACCCATGATATATACTATATATGGCACAGGTGACTAGGATTTGGTTTTCCCCGTTTCATAGATTACATATAAAAAAGGTATTCAGGTTTCCCAAAGGGGGATATATAGGGAATGAGAATGATAAAAAAGTAATAACTCTCCATACCACCCATATTTCACGCTCATAAACCAATTTCCATAAAGACAACGATATATGGATATAGAATAAGTAAAAATAATAATCATATATTCGATATACTTAAAATAATTTAATTTATAATCAAAATCAGAAACTCCCTATAGCAAAAGGGTACTTTACTTTAATTTCCTTCTTTGGGATATATTGATACCAATGATAGGCTAGGTGAAAGGAAATATTTTAGCTCATCCCCTCTAGGTCGATACATATCACCTGTGATTGACTTATCCCATCCTGAGGCATTGGGAATAGGGTATATAATGTCAGTTTATAAACCCATACCAAGGAATATGTTATGGGGTAGAAATATTAAGGTAACAATACTCCCACCCAAATCAATATACTCCCAACCAATTTGTACCGACTTGAATATATATATATATATATATATATATATATATATAAACCAAGTAACCCTACTAATTCATATAACAAACACCAAGTAGCGCATTAAAATCTATTTAATAAATAAAAAATATGGTTCAAAAAGGTTGTACTATATCACATTAAATGTTAATATCTAACATAATTAGAGTTAAATTTTATTAATTCAATGAAAGAATTAAGGTATTTTAATATTAACACAGATAAAAGTTTACTAACATGGAAATAGAGTACACAGAATCCTAAATACAGGATTTGAGATCACTATGAATGAAAGTAAACATAAAAACCCATTAAAATTAATATAAGATAAATTGTTAAAGAAATTAATATAAAAACATTAATTTTTATTGAAATTAACTAATCTATATACCGTTGTTATCCCATACCTTAAAGAAAAATAGATGGAAGAGGGGTATTCAGTTAAAACAAATGTAGTAACTCCATTGTGGTTAGAGATGAATGAGTATCCTATTAAAATCTCCAAAAAAACCACTATATATTTAACTAGAAATGTATTGCACAATATCTAGCATGGATGGAATCAGAAGGATATGATAAATTATAGAAACCATAGTTGAAAATATCCCTTTATGTCTGAATCAATCCACCCAGACCAATCATGATGATGGATTTAAAGAGAGTAAAAAAGTAGAGAGGAAAGGCATTTGAAATAGAAAAACATAAGTAAAATGAGGGAAAATCGTTAGATCCTCTCATTATGGGGATTTAATTTAGGAACAAAAATGAACAAATTTCTCTTCATTCAGCAATTTTTCCAAGAAAAATACTATTTCCAATTGGAATTCTCTGCGTACCCAGTGGTTCAAAACAAAACCACCTCTCTTACTACACCCCATGAAGAACATAGTATAGGGACACAGGGTACCCAATGTTCCTCAAACCCAAGGGGTATTCCCCCACTCCTTTCTCCTTCCTATAAACTTCTCCAATCACGTTATAACTCCATTTTAAGGCAAAATATAAATAAAATATATTGAACTAATAAATAAAAATGGTATTTCCTAGTTAACAAGGTTACAGTTTTAACTTACTCTGCAAAATTAGGATTCATATCACTCAGAATCATTATATATATTCCTAGTGGAAAAAGTCCATCCATTTTCACTTTATCTCCACTTTAAACTCCGACATCTCATCATGGAGCTTCCTAGTCTACCATCTGACCCAAAACAAAGGAATGATCTTCCAACGTAATACATTTTAACTCTGATCAACAACATATATATGGAGCCTCATATATGAGGCATGATCTTGAAGGTCAAATATATCATATAAATTCACATGAGATGGGATATAAATGTAGTTTCTTCATTGTGAAAAATGAAAATTATTATTCCTGGTGATGAATTTTATAGGGAAATATAGTATATATTCCACCTACCTAACTCAATATAATATCATAAAATGTTAGATATATTGAGTTATTAGTTTTCATGACTTTCCCATATGTTAGTGTCCCAGCCACAGAGATACCCCAAGAAAGATTTGGTCACCAACTATAAATTCAAAGGGTCTCCTCCAATGTGTGACATTTTTTTTTTCAGATTTGAGAAGTATCAAATTATTTACACCTTACAAGTTATATCATCTTCTGGATGATTATTGGTCTAATTAGATAAAATTAACTTATCTATATCTAATAGATATTATAATGGTATGTCATTTCATGTAGTTCTTTATATTGGATCATTCGAATAGTTGATTGGAATCTATTATTATAGGTGGATTCTAACATGGAATAATGATACCCTCAGAAGACATTAAATCCAAGAATTCATTCTTGAATTACATCCTCTAATAATTTGATTGTCTACTCAAACTATAAATCAGTTTGAAGATGAAAAGTGGTAAAAATTTATTTTAAGACCCAGATTACCACTAAAGTATGTTCTTGAATAAATTCATGAACTTCAACACTCTCTGTGAGAGAATATAATAGCTCATAAACGATGGATATTCACTATCTATATTACACACAACATTCCAAATTCATTAATGAAGGAAGTTTATTTAATTGGAAAAAATCAATAGATTGTTTAGATGATCTAATATCACCCAAAACTCATCCTTTCCTTTAAGAGAACATGGTATACTATTCACTAACACAATTATGATTTTATCTCAATCTTATACGAGTGGATTTTGTGGCTAAACTGAAACAAAAGGACTTCGGTGTTCCAACTTTACCTATTCATAGGTAATTCATTTTAACATAAATTCTACAATTCCATTCTCAATACCAAAACACTAAAATTGTCCACAAAAATAATGATATATATTTATGATCCCATGATAAATTTCTCATTTTAATTAATGATACACTTTCATCACATACTATTTAATGAACATATAAACTATTAATCTCCAATGAATACATAATGGATTTTCCTAGAACAATCTATCAAGGATCTCCCAAAAATTATTGTTTTCGACAATAATAATACTATTTAAAATATATATTTAGGATTCCATGATGTGATTCATGATATTTTATATAAGATTGAGGTGGAATAATTTTTTTATATTACAATCCTCGATAAACTATAGGTAGTGTATAACCGTGTGTTTCATTATTTTCCACTCTTCCATCACCTACATCACCATTTGGGGTAAAAAAAATTATTTAAAGATACAGAAACTGAGTTTCATTTTCCCAAAACATAGTAAATATAAAATTCAAAATATTTTTTGTATTCCACCTAATGAAGTTTCCTTAAATTTAGTCCTTTCTAAGAAATAATATACTTATGGATTTTATGATCTTTGTATAATAAAAAGTTCTCATTTATATCTTCTTTCGAGAAAACATTAATGATATCTCTTTATATATAAAATATTTATCATTCACTGGGTAGTTATTTTTTGTGTGTAAAAATTCAACTCGATCCATGTTCTACTACCTACAGTTCCTACATGAGTAAATAATCATGCCTAATAAAAAATTCATTACAATTCCCCTCAACAACATTAATTTGAAGATGTGAAATAAGGATAAATGAATTTCTCTAGAATATTAAAGATGGTTTTTTTCATGAATATTCCTATGAATTGAACATCTAAATTACAATAGTCCACTGGTGTTTTAGCGAAAAATGCGAATAATTATGATTGATGGGGATTTGAAGATGATTTGTGGTATGCGATTGACAGTTTGAGGCATCCCTGATTAGACAGTACTCAAATTCATTCCCAACTACAAGGATGAACATTTTTCATTCTTCCATGTTTGTTTGAAAATTATTGATTTCATATTTACTGACTCTAAACGCCACTAATGATATATCATGAGTTATTTTTAATGATCCTTGAAGTGTTTATTTGGATTGATAAACTATCACTTGAAGGAACATCACCCAATACTTCTAATCTATTCCTTGGGTATGTGTCCATTAAATTTATGTCATACACATTAAATACTATCATTGTGATATCTCATATACCTTGTGTATTAATGTTATTTCGTTTCTATTTTATAATTTTTTTCAAGTCAATGTTGGGATTCCAATTCAAAATTTTAGATGTTCTTGGTAAAATTAGTCTTCACATTTTTCTGACCATATTATTTTCACCCATTTATTAATCTAATCAGTCATTGGAGAGTCTATTATAAAAAATACCTGAATGAATCAATGATAATATCCTTTTTGTTTTAAAAATATCTTAATCTATAAAATTTAGAGGGGAAATTAAAAGAAATGACAGATTCTACCTTTATGATATCAAATAAAATTTTAACTTCTCATATCACATGCCTATGTAAATTTAATTCATTGATCCAAAATGAACATTTATATATCATAGTGGAGAAATTATATTCATAGAAGGTATTCAAGACAACTTAGAGATTCACTATATATTCATCTTGATATTTTGTATAAATTTAGATATCATCAACAATAATGAAAATGAAAAAACAAGGAAATGGTGAAAGATCCACACCATTAAATCCATAATCTCAAAAAGAGAATTATTGTCTCAAAATGGAATGAAGAAATATGCAAAATTTAATGATTTGCTTCCAAAATAATTTTTGGGTATACCATCAAATCAAACACTAAATTTGTGATATATTATTTGAATTTTTTAGAACTTCCTTTCCCCTATATTATTCTTAAATAAATTAGCAATCCAAGTTATTGGATAGTGGTTATTAATTGTAAATTGATTTAAAAACTGATAGTCGATCCAAAGGTTCAGAATTCAATTAGCCTTCTTGGTAAAACAAAATAGAGTACCCAATGGGGAAGTTCTCATCATAATTAATCCCTTAGCCAAAAGTTATATAATAATATTTCTCATTCCAATAAATTAGTTAGATATATATTCTGTGTAGGGGTTCAGATAAATTCAATACTAGTAAAATGATCGATAGTATACTCGACCTCTTACTTCAAAATTAATTAAAAACATCTAGGAAATATCATGATATTATGAGGAAATATTTTATAACATTTAGCTTATACTACCCTATGGAAAAGGAAATTTATGTAAAAATTGTCTATCCCACTTATACATGAACCTTTGTATCTTGTTTATCTTGATACTCGCATTCTCCATGAAGTGTGTATTGGAGACCTCCAGGAGATGAGATGGATACCCCATTGAGGGTCGTCAATGTTTGATTGAATCTTAGTCCACAATTTCATCCCTATAATAATTAATGGTTTAATTTTTTAAACTATAAGATCCCAATAAATCATGAAAGAATCAACCTCAATTTCACTAGATGAATACTTCTTTCCTGGCTCAGTAATATTCCCTTAAGGTATTTCATGAGTTATATAGGCAACTTGGACCTCAACTTTTAGAGTAAGATGAGAAACTTATTTCTCATTAATAAAATAATCCAAATAAACCATGTCAAAAGAAGAATATGCTAATGTATATATACCTTAAATCATACCTATAATAGCATAAGGTCCCAATTCATTCTCAATAGTGGAGTAATATATATTATAAATTACACATTAATCCAAATACTGAACCTTAGATCTATATCACTATGTAAAAGACTATATAGTTGAAACCAACCCCCCCCCCCAGACCACCCTAAAATGATATACTAGATAGTTCCTGATAGTTTTTAGTTGAATGAATAAATGATTAGGCCTATGATACCTTGGTTATTTTAGGCGGATACCTAATGTTTGTATAGATACTACAATATTAGATCCTCCAAAGACAAAAACACATCCCATAGGATTGATACCGGTTTTCTTCATAAGTTTAATTTATTTTGATGATCCAATGATTCCATCTCTAATGACACCAAACACAAGGGCTCCTAGAACTATGGGATGAAGGTATAGTATTACCTTGAGTTCCCTACGAAAAATAAATCGTTTTTTCATATTATCACAATTCATTGAAGAAACTAGATGAGGAATTACATAGAACCTGACCTGGTAGTGATATATCCTAAACTTTACCTCACAGAGATATTATATCAATGAGTTCATATTTTATGACTACTTTTGAAAACATAGAGAGGTTAAAAAGCATCACCTTGGTCTTTATGATCTCTTTCAATCCCATATTAAATTGTTGTCAATTAGATTCCTCACAACCACTCATGTATGGGTAAAATAAATGTATATTGATTAAATTATCCACATAATCTATTACTATAATAATTTATTTCTATAGATTTATAAATCCATTTAACTCTGCACAATGTAAGATTTAATTATCGAATTTCCAAAAAATTGCTAATTTAAATTATTCCTCATGTGGCCTTGATATTTATTCCCCATGAGCATTCCATCCTACCACTGAAGATATTCCCCTTCCATCATGAATGTGGATATTCCCCATATTTCATTTAAAAATTCTCAAAGACAACACCCACACTCTATACTTTTTATGGTATTATCATTTGTGATCTAGTGCATTACCCTTAATTGGATCTATAATAATGTCGACACATATCCCAAAGGGGATTGTGTAGTTTGTGACTATGATAAATCAATTGATTATTTACACCAATACCTACTTATTTATCTTAAATAAAAGTGCTTGTAGGTAATAATGTATGAATAAAGAAGAGGAAAAAAAACATCGTTGAAATACATAACGGTAAGAAATTTATAATAAAAATTCATATCTCCCTATACTAAGGGGGTCTTTAACATTAATTACCAAATTTGGGAAAGTCTAGTATCAATATTAGTATGGGGTAAGGAATTTTTTTACTATACCATAAGATATATACATCTATTTATTCGAGGCATCATTCGATCATAGGGGATAAAGAATGGGTTATACCACGTAAAGTCCTAATTCTGTAATGGAAACTAAGAGAAGGGGAATAAAATGTTATGGTTTTGTGAGCCCCTCCCAACCATTATACACCATGAAAACACAAACTTAATATATATGTACACATATATATATATAATCCATGTACCCCATCTAAAGCATATACCATACACTAGTTAGAGTGTAGGAATCCATTTAAGAAAAACATTTGATACACACTTACATACCTATAATACTTTAATGAAAAATATATCATATGATTAGAATTATCTTTTAATAATTAAATGGAAAATATATGGTATGACAAGATGATCACATAAACAAGGTTACTCTTAATGTAATAGAGTAAAAAGAATACCCAAGAAAACCTAATATAACACTATAAATGAAATTAAACATAAAATCGTTTAAACATAAAAAATATATATTATGAATTCAATTATTTTAAAATAAAATGTATTTTTAATAAAATCTAGTCAGCCCTATACCGATGTCAACCCATTATTTATGTTAAATTAGAAGTAATAAAGGTATTCCTATAAACCAAATCTAGTCTCTAAAATTATATTAGAAGGGAAAGATTATGATATAAAAATCTGTAAAATACTATATTTTATTTTCTTAGGTATATATTATTTAGTGTCTTTCCTAGTGGAAATTTGAATGAAATTATAAATTCCATAAATCCTAGATGAAACTGTGCCTTCATAACTGAATCAATACTCTTAGATCAATCTTGATATATGATTCAAATGGTGATAAAATAGTAGACAGAGGTCTTTAAAAATATATAAAAATAAGTGAAAAATAGTAATATAAAAATACCCTTTCATATATGGGATAAATTTAGAGATCAAAATAATAAAATTTCCCATTATTAATAGAATATTTATCATAAAACTACTTGGTACCCACTAGAATCCACTAGGTATATGGTTGTTCATAAAGAACCCCACCAAATGTAACCAACTACGCACCTACTATAGGTTCCTGATGTACCTAATGATCCCTAGACATAAGGGGTCTTCCCCCATTTCCTAATATCTTCCTAAAAATCATCGATTTCACTCTAAAACCCCTTTAACCCAACATAAACCAGAATGGTAATTGATCTAATAAATTTTAAGGGGATTATGTAATCAGTGAGTTCATGATATTTACAAGTATATAAAATGAATCTTATAACTAAAAGGATAAAAATACCCTCTTATACTAACAAGAAACATATATCAAATTCATGTTAATAAGGATAAAAAAACTATTATATAACAATATAACAAATATACGGATTAGATTCAAATGGTATATAACTAAGAAAAATATAAAAATCCTTTATCTATTTTCAACATATAGATCAACATATAATTTAATTAGATTCATTTTATCTTTTATATTGTTTATATTCACACATATATGTGAATAAAAAATGGTACCTAATACCGACAAAATTTAATTAAATTGATTAATTTCGAGAAAATACACTTCTTTATACCCACTATGTGTTTCTATAATCCAAATCCGTTTAAAAAATTAAATGAATCTATTAATTCAAAACATATTCCAATTATTTGAATACAAGATTTGTTGGACCAAAATTCTTATGAGATATGTTCACTTTTGGAGCTTAAATAAATAATCCATTCGTAATTATTTGAAAAAAATAAATAAAATTATAATGTGTGACTTTATCTAGAATAAAAATTTCTCCTCGTGACTGGGAAAATATTATATGATTCAATAATAGACTAGGAATTTATCTATATAAAAATTATAATTATTCTTAGAAATCGTTTGATATTCAAATTTAATCCAATTTAATCTACATTATAATTTTATTTTGGGTGCGCATTATAGTTAAAGAATATTAACTATGTATTTTATTAATTTAATCCCACAAAAATAAGAGATCACTATATCCTATTCATTAAAAAATCATGTTCAATATTGTTTTATGACTTGACATTTCTATTATCATATTTTAATTAAATATTATTTACATATGAATTCATTTTAATTATATCATATACAACTCTATGATATCCAGGTTGAAATCTATTTCCAAGATTAATTTAATGAATCATAATTACTTCATTCCATTATTTTCATCATAATTATGGTCACCCATTTAAGTGTGTCATATTTTAAAAATAGAACAATTTTCATCTTTCATACCATATATAAGATAGCCTAAATTAACATTAGTTAAAAAGAAACCTACTCACATGGATGTTTCAAGTCATCAAGAGTTCAAAATTTGGATGGAATATTACCCCATGAAATTTTGAATTTTTTTATGATTCTAATAAATTTAACTATGATTCATTCCATGGTGTATGTAATCTTAATCTATAACCATGACATCTTGAGTTCAGAACAAGAAAAATGTATTATTTATACAAAATTTTAAATATGTATACATGGTTTGAATATTTATTTAACATTTCTAAATCATATTAAACAAATCGTAATATTTAATAATCTTATACAAAATGAATTTATATGTTCATCACTTAAAGAAGTGTGGTGTTAGTGTTTCAACTGCTTTCCGATTTCATTGAAAACCCTTCTAAATTTTTAGAGATATTTGATATTCTATGCATTAATTAACTCACACATACTATATAATATATTTATGGAAGACATAAAATCTATATAAAATTTTTAAAAGGGTCCACTCCTACTTTGGAAGACTATATCCTTATTGTATATTTTTTTGTCAATTGAAAATGTAGTCCAATTATTTTTTAAAGAATATTACAATATGGTGGATGTTATCCTTGAATCCTTTCGAATTTTGTGATGTCCAAATATATTATATAATTATCCAACAATTTTCTAGAAATATCTCATGCATTTTTCAAGGTATGGAGCATTGTGAGTTGATGAGGAAAATCTTATTAAAAAACATCACGATCTTTAACCTAAAACCTATGGATCTTATTTTAAAATTATTGAATCAATTAACCATAAATAAAAAAATAAAAATACTTATCGTTTATTAATGTTATTCATAAACATTAATATTTTAACCATGTGACCCATACCACTCGGTCCGACCTATATGGTCACATGACTTCATTTATGGCCCAACATAAGAAAGAGTTCAATGAATAGAAGTGTGGGTCTATGTCAGTCTGTAGTGAGACTATAGACTTAGTATCATTTCATAAAAAAATAACAAAAATGATAATAAATATAATAGAAAATATATTAAATAATCAGACTATATGATGAAACTGATGGATGACATACATATCACACAAATACTAAAATTGATCTTAAAGTAGAAATATTACCAATTTTAATAAATATATAAAAATATATTAATAAATTATTGTTCCACATGATTCCATATCAGTCTACCACTAGCTACATGCTCCTATTCTCACCCATCTACCATAAGTCCCTTAAAATTCTCTAGATTTCTAGTTATGAATTTTATAATCTAACTACACTTCCCAAGTTGGATGTGATTACAAGTCTCAGTGGGATACTACTAATGCATCGTTAAGATTTTTAAACATGAATAATAGTGTATAACATGATAATAAATAAATTTTCATATATGTCACAATAAAATGAAGTTTTCATCCACTAAAAAGCTGCTTCAATCTAGGTTGTACCTATTTAATTCATTTGCTGTAAAATATATGAATAATCTAGGATACATCATAAACATATGATTTAATATAAAGCTACTTAATTACTATATAGGCCATAGGACACTATGTACGACCACACTAGGACATCATACCATAACACTATATCTATGGTAAATTCACCTAGACCATCATGCCTCAATGCCACCCCATGGGGCTGATCACACATGATCATGCTTCCCCAAGGTGAGGACACATATACCATCATGTCCACTATTTACACATGGTTAGAATCACACAAGATCATCATGACCCAAGGTTAGGCTGCACAAGGCCATAATTTCCCATCATTTATCCCATTACAATATTCATATCACTTGCAACATCTGAACACACTTCCCTTTCAAGTCTACTGATCCATGGATGGTCCACCAATAACTTTGAACCATGAAAAATATAACAATAACATATCATATACCAAATAAATATCATAAGGAAAAAATGGTACCAAATCCTGGAACATATAGAATGTCATGAGTGTGAAAAAATTCATATATCCACACATGTGATCAAAATCATCATAGATTTATTACATCAATACACCTCATTATTTCCTTCCATCAATCATAAAAAAATCCTCAAATTAGAGAGGAATTTCCTACTTCCAAAGTCATTATCATCGTTGTCAATGATAACCCACCCTACGTAGTTAAAAACCTAGACTAGAAACCTCAACAGTCATGCACACCTCATTATGGGCCTTATTTCCATTATTTTTTACACACCAATATTTTACGTTCTTCCTAGGTTCCTAAAACCCAAACCTGGTATTTTATTAAATAAATAAATAAAATATCACACGATATGACTCTTTCCCTCTCCTAGATAATTTCAAAATTTTCATTCTCATCCAATATATTTTCTATACATATTACCTTCATGAATAATTATAAAAAAATACCCAATAACATAAATATCACTTTAGAATAGTCTGAGATCATATGTTGTATCGAATTATAAAAATTATGTGAAAAAACATTATAATTATCCATGATAATTTACATAAGTATTTTTTGTTAACAAATTACCCATTCATGACTATCTTATGATAATTGTTCCTAAATTAATGTTTCATGATTTTCATATGATAATTTTTTCATAAATAATACTTTAGTTATTCAATTTAGTTATCTTTTGATAACTCTTGATAATTATCAGTTAGTAATTTTCATAATTATTCTTCGATAATTTCTAATAATTTATACTTTGATAAATTGGTGTGATTACCCAATTAAAATTATCCTTTGATATTTTTATAAAATAAATGTTTTTAATTGTAATAATTATTATAATTTTTAATCTCACAAAAGATATCATTTACTAAATTTTTATAGATTTTCCATTAACAAAGTTTTCCATTTATATTTGGATAATTTATTATTTTTATCATCAGATTTTTTATAATAACATTTATAGAATTTTATAAACTATCCTTAGATAATTTCAGTTTAAAATGTTATTTAAAATTCATACAATTTCATGAGTTGGGAAAAAATATTATGATAGATATATATATATTATAAAAATAAATAAATAAACTAAATGATTACCCTCTTTAGATTCACACACATGGAAAAAGGAAGAGATCTACATGCACTAAAAACCTGATGAACAACCTAAATCAGATCAGGGGATGCCTATCATTTGAAAAAAGATGAGTTATGGGGTCTCTTAGACCTTTTAAGGTTAATAATACCAGAATATGAATGGTTTATCAATTTTAGAAACCAAAATTCATATTCAATTTGTACATCCGAAAACATTAATTTATCTACCAAATTAATCTTTTATTAAACAAGAAATCGATGGATAAATACCTAAATTCCTCTCATTGAGTAATTTCCAACTCTAATGGTCCAAAAAAGATGATAAAAATGTTTTTGGGTAAAATATGTATAATAGAGCGGGGTTTTTTGGCATTAGGATGGAGGATGGATAAATAAAAATAAAAATAAACAAAATTTAAAATTAATGAAAAATAAATGAAAAGGGAAGAAAACATGACATGGGTGTGGTCAAACTAGACATATAATGTGCACAATGGTCATGTGATGTATAGGGAAAGACCCAAATTTCGGACCTAATGAAAATATCATATTTCCATTCGAAATTATTTTAAGAATATATTTAGCTATTTTAGAAAAATTACACTCTGGTGATATAATATATTTATTATTTTTATTCTATGAATTCTGAGGGTCTACGTGCCGCAGAACCGTGTGCTGACTCCATGAATTATGCTAAAAATATCTTATATAATATTCCAAAAATTTTGATAAGTATTTTCACCATTCATTGAAGCAATCTAAAAAACATCATTAATAAGTTTATTTTTAATGAATAATTAAATTTAAACATAGAATCAATAATAAATTACCAATAAAAAAGAGATTAATTTTCTGTTAAAATTATTTCATTTTAAAATTATCCCAAAACATCAACTTATATTTCTCAGGAAGTAAATGGGGTAGTCATTCTCAAATAACTTCGTCCACTATGCTCGACCATCATACTACCACTCCTATATCTCCTCTGGGATAATTCCATGCATTAATTTAATTTAAAAAATTATTATTATCTTTCCTAGATAAAATTTCTCTATTCTATATATACTCTTCACGGTTAAATCCTTAAAATAATCATTTGTCTCTAGATAAATGTACACATAGTCTATAAAATGTGTAGTATTGGTCATGTACCTTTTATGTTGAGTAACATGGAACAAAAAATGCATGACTTGATAATGCAAAGAAAGTTCCTGATGGTACACCACAATCCCAATACATTCCGTGATAAGGTTCTAGAAAAAAATGTTTCTAGTTTTCCTTTATATTTTATTCATGAGTGACCTAGTTGTGGAGTCACTCTCATGAAAACCTGATAAACCACAATGAACATAAAATGTCTTCGCATATGGTTTTTATTTGATCTCAGTTGGCATGTATCTATGATCATAGTATTATAAATTAGATTCACTATAACAAAGGACTCACCAACCAAACAGCTCCCTAGAAACACTATCTCACCTCCTTGTTCCAATAAGTGGTGAATGACATGACCTCACATAAAGAGCCTGAAGTGGTTCCATATTAATAAATTCTTGATAAACATTTTTGTATGTGAACTCAACCATGGATATATGATCACCCCATTATACTTTTAAGTCAAAAATGACATCTTTAAGAATATCCTCTAGGCTGGGAATCATATACACTGAATTTCCTTCTATTTACGGATGGTATTCTATGCCCAATCCCAGCTGAGTCCCTTGGGCCTTTGGAAATTCCTTCCAAAACGACTACATAAAAATTTTATTTATTTCAGATTCTATGTTCAAGGGAACCCTATATTAGTGTATGATCTCATTGACATAGATAATTCATATCCCTTCTACCAAGTGAGTATTTCAAATTTTTAAGAATTGAGATACCTTCGATAGCCAATTGATAAGAACATTTAAAACATATGACTCTTAGGGGTCTTTAAAAACGTGTTTAGAAAGGCCATCATGATGTCCCTAAAAATTGACATGGGAACTAGAAGTTTCTTGGGAACACCACCATAAATGTCACATAAAGTCATCATAAATCATAGTCATAGTAAGATGTAACAAACATATATAGGAATGAAAATATCATATTATCTTCACTCTGATGAAATCATGGACTACCAGTATCCCATGCATAAGGATCAAATCCTCATCACTCAATGACCATTTGGGTATAAGTTTCCTATTTCAAGTAATTCCCTCATCAATATACAATCGAAGTATAATTCATTTATAGCCTTCATCCAATCCACAAGAGATTATGTGACCACAAACAGATCAAAAGTCATTGATCTGTATCCCTAAGAATCATCAATCATCTAGTCATCTGACAAGATTATCAAGTTCTAATAGTCCTATGATGTCCTCCCACCATTCTTCAAATTAAATTATTTCTTATAGATAATAGAATCCATAATGATATTCCCTTTCTATGGTGAATAATACATACAAATGTCAAACATCTGAGATACTCAACCCAATGCCTCTATCTAAGGTTGAGATCCCATTGTGTGAGGATATACCAGAGGATCCTATGGGCAGTGTAGAGAAAGATATTTATCTTAAGAGGTAGTGTCACCATCACTTTAGAGTTTGGACTATTCCTTATAGCTCTAGATTATGAGTAGGGTTGTTCCATTCATGGGGTTATAGCTAACATGACTCATAACCAATTTCCTTCCCCCCAACATCAGTATAGATCCAAAACTAACAAATGATGCATCATAAAATAATATATATCCAATCTGAGGATAAAAAATTATGAATACTAAAGCTAAAGTTAATATCAACTTTAGCTTAAAAAATTCATCTTTTACATAGTTGTGTCCACTAAAACTTTAATCGTTCCTCCTTAGCATGTTCGTGGGTGTTGATTGTTGGGGTATATCCTATATTAACCATATGTCATATCCTACCAAACCTCAAAAGATCCTAATATTGAAAATGTTCTAGTGAAACATCCATTAGATGGCTAGATCTAATTTCAATGGGTCTTTGGATATACCCATCTCAAACTCCACATGTCCAACGAACTTCACATCCCAAATCCAGAAGTCACACATTAAATTCAAGGCATAAATAGGACATTATCAATGATTACACATGAATATCTCAAGGTTCCTAGGCTGTTTCTATGGTGGTAGTGAGTAGACGAAGTTGTCTTTGATGAACACCATAATGAATGAGTCTAGGTATGGGTGGAACATATTATTCATGGGGTTCATGAATACTTCTAGTGCATTTGATAGTTTGAACGACATCACCAAGTACTCATATAACCCATACCTACCCCAAAACATCTTCTTCAGAATTCATCCTCTTTAACTCCAAGTTGGTGGTAGCCTTATCAAAGATAAATCATATATAACCACTGATATCCCTAAAATGTATTGAAAAGATCATTGATCATGTGAAATGAATATCTTTTCTTAAATGTAACTTGGTTCAACTTTTAGTAATCAATGCAGAGTCAAAGGATATTTTCTATCTTCTATGAGAACAACACTGGTACACTCCATGGTGAAGCACATAGAATAATAATTACCTTCTACTACAAGCCATCTACCTGCACAATTATCTCCTCTATCTTGGTTAGAGATTTATTATATGATGGTATCAGTATGGAAAGTACACTCGACATGATCTCAATATCAACATAACATTCTAATCCTTTAGTGTCTTTACAAGGTTAGAGACTCCAAAAAATATTTCAACCCATTCTTCATCATCCCAAGGGAATTTTGTTCCCTATTTGGATGAATTACTCTAGAGTGAAGTTATATTGTATTTTACCATAGTTATGAACTCAAATTCCTAGGACTTGAAAAAAGATAAAGAATTAATTTTGAAGCGACCTTGATACTTAAGCCACAAATAATGTGTTGGAACACGCTCAAATGTGTTATCCAAAATGTCAAGTGGTAAAGAAAAAACATTCAGACCTTAAAATGTATTTCTACCTACCTCCCATGTTTTACCATAAGAAAATGTTGAGGTGAAATCATCTATATTGAGAAGGTACAATTTGGAAAATAGAATAAATATGATAAACCCTAATCAGTCTATATGATCACATTAAGGTCTGCCTAGGAGTCAACCCACAACCCATGGTATATCACTCTTAACACTAATAATGATATCCATCCATTCATGTCAGTCAAATTCATCACATATATAATAACACAAAAACATCATTACTTCAAAAATTTAATTCCAATAAATATATATCATAATAGCCTGGAAACATATATATATCACACAATGTGAAAAAATCATGAAAAGATTGAAAAAATAACGAAATTTAATTAATGAACTAATAAGTGACAAAAAATTAGTATTTTTATATAATGTGAACCAACATTAATAGATAATATTTTTGAACACAACTGAAATATCATAAATTTCATTTCAACATCTTGTGTATCACCCATGGAGAATTTAATCAATCGTAATATAAAAAAATGACTTCATCGGATTTATGGAAACATGGAGGTCCGCTATATAGTACTATCCATACACTGTCATATTTCCATTTTCTATGTCTTAACTCTCCTATATTCTATATACCAAATCCAAAATAAATAAATAAAAATATGTTTGTGAATCCAATTCCTCTAATACCATTTTTTAAAACTCCAGCACAAAATACTATGTCCAAGCTAGAGAGTAACATGACCTCATGCGTTTCTCACCATATACAAGAGACTTCCCACTAGCAGCGAGGGTCTAATCTAATCCATGGAGAAAATATACCCTCTGTGTCATATAATATGAAAAATAATAATAACAATTATCAATATAATAAAAAATTTAATACATAATAACAATACAAGTGAAAACGTAAATATGACATATATGTCACACAATTAAAAATAAGGATCCTAATGTAGAAATCTAAATAGTTTATATCAATGTGGAGAAAAAAACTATGGGTCCACTAAAATCCATCCCATTTAATTACTAACTCTATGATCTTATAATCATCCAACCACTATAGGTCACATTCCCTTCTGTAAATCTCAAATGATGAATTCTACAAGCATGCTAAAATCCCCAAGTAGGATTTGAGTACAAGGAAATGTGGGACACTGCTAATTCATACGTAACATATATACACATTTATATGATTTTATAAAATTTTAATAAATAAGTTGGAATAGAATTTACAATCATGTTGAGTATTTGAGTGGTATCCAAGCTACAAAAACCTCGACTGTACATGCTTTGGCCCATTATAGGAGAAATATTATAAGGGTGGATGATATGTCACAAAAATAGAATGTACCCTCAGGCTACTCAATATAATTATAGGCCCTATGACTCTAGGTCATACAACACAAAGCCATCATACCGTATTGTTATTTGTTTTTATAGGTCACAAATACTAACATTCCATACCGCTACTACATGGGTCAAATCAAACGTGATTTCCATGGCCCAAGGTCTGGCCACATAAGGTAATCATTTCATATATCTGTTCTATAATTATTTCAAATTAATTTTTTAAATAGACTCCCCCTCTAGGGATACCAATACATGATGTGTCCACCTATCACTTTGGTATAATAAAAAATATAGCATCAACATATAATATAAAAAAATCACAATGGAATAGTGGTAAATATCAATAAAGACATAGCTTATCAGGAGCATGAAAAAAGCCTAACATGAACACATTTTATCAAACTAATCACAATATACGAAAATTAATAGACATCATTATATCATGATATCAATGATAATAGTTACATAAATATGGTAAGAAACATTATAAATCAAAAGTCTTCATCATTAATGGAATGGTTATCCCACCCTGTGTGGCTAAAATGATAGAGAGGAAACATTAATAATCATGAACACCTTCTCATATGAGTTGTTATTTTAGTTTTTAAATCTTCAATTCTTGAGGATTGTAATGGGGTTTTAGAACCAAAACTGGCTATTTTATTATAAAAACAATAAAATATAACATTTGATGAATATTTATCTCACTTTGATGTTTTCCAAATTTTAATTTTCATACAATCCATGTGCTAGAAATATTCACCTCTAGAATAATTATAAAACAACATGAGATAATATAAATATCCTGCTATATTATTATGAGATCATAAACGATAGTCCATAAAAATAATTATTTGGTAAAATTATGTAATTTTCATTTATAATTTTCATAAACACCCTTTAATAAAAAATTATCATTTCATAATTATCATATGATATTTCTTCCATAAATTATCCTTTCACAGTTATCTTATGAGAATTTTTCCTAAATTATCCATTAAAAATTCGATTTAATTATGTTTTGATAATTATTGATAAGTACCTTTTCATAGTTAGCATAATTAAAATTTGATAATTTTTAATTATTACCCATTGATAATTCAATGTGATTACACTTTTTAAATTGTCTTTAAAAAATGTGAACATGTTATATTTCTATAATTATAATAAACATTTTTTGATATTCTTGTAAAAATTATTTTTTGATAATTCTATAGATCATACTTTGATACTAAGTTTGAATTATCAATAGATAATTCTTCATTTTTATCATCTAAAATTTTACATAATAACCCTTTGATAAGTTTTTAAATTACACATAAATAATTCAGTTTAACATTATATTTAAAATTAATCCTTGTTTGACATAATTTAAAAAATAATGATTATAGAACATAAATATATATAATATAAATAAATTAATAAACCAAATTGTTTTTTTCCTTTTCACCACAAACATTCTGAAAAGGAGGAGATCCACATGAACATAAAACCTGATGAACAATATGAATTTGATTGTAGGAGGACTCTTGATTGCACACATTGGAGTTATAGGGGCTCTAAAACTCAGAAGGATAAAAAACTCAGATTCTAAATGGTTCAGGCATATCAAAACCAAAACATGTATTCCTTTAGCACTTCCCAAACCCCAAATTTAATATTCTGATTTAATTCATAATTTAATTATAAATTTATTGCAAGGTGTCGTGATTCATCCCATTAAAGTGTTTCCATCATGAATGGGTAAAAATTAGTGATCCTAAGGATTTGGGATCAAAGACACATGATGAAGGTAGATTGACCGATGTAAGAATGGATTTGGGACAAATAAAAATAAAAATAATAAAAATAATAAAATAAAAATAAAAGTAAATTCAAAGGTAAAAACACCTCACATGGGTGAGATCAGACCATAATCCCAATGTTCTCAAAGGTAATGTCACTCTAAGGAAAAAATCCACATCCATCATCCCATAGGATATTACAAATTGTTAAAAAGGAATTTACCCTTACATGAAGTAACTTCAAAAAATAATTTATAAGTTTTATTTATCGAATAATTCAAGTTAAATAGAAAAAACCTTATAGGTTGAAAAAAGTGGGTTTAATTACCCTTAAAAATTTGGAATATTACACACATAATCTATTGGCTTATGAAAATGAATACAAATTAACCTTTATTATTTTATTTAGACTCAATTATGATATTATTTCCTTTTTCATTCATCTAGGTAAGAATTATTGACTTCACACAAATACCTATAAATGTATAGTCAAATATAAATTAGAATCTAAGGTAAAATTCACATTAGTAATGCTGTATTATTGTCTCTATTGATGGGTTAAATTTCATGTTTATTCCAAAGTTAAGTTCCAATATGGTGTGGGTCATTGATGTTTAATGGTATGAAATTTAAATATAAAATAAAAAAATATTATATTAACTATCAATATATGGATAACTAATTGAACCAATAGTAAGAGTACCAATGTAATGCTATCAAAATTCCTAAAATTATAAACTCTTATTCTATATATTGATAAAATAGAACATTATAATAATTATTTTCTCACACCAAGCTTCTAATTTTGACAATATATATTATTAGAATTATCATGGCATGATACTCCTATTTATTATACTCATAGATAGATTAGAGAAAAATATTTGATTCCTCTAATATAAGACTCTTCTTAAATCATAATGCATCCTCATAATTGAAATATATTTATCTATAAATATTAAGAGTGATATTCCACTTTCCACACCCATACCAACAATCACCAAAGATTTCACCAGTTGGCCAATATTGTTCCATCATATACATGGATGATTAGGTAGGGGGAATGATAAAATAATAAAGTATAAATATATCATTTAAATAAATATTGTTCATAAAAAAATCAAATATGTCAGGAAAAAACCTATGTCTCCCTTGAATTTGGCACTCGACTTGACCTGTGACATACTCGAGGTGTGTTCCTGATCACCCAAGTCCATAAATATGATCTAGGGTATTAGAAAATTAATATTGTTAATTATTTCAAAAATGATAAAAATAAAAAAACCCATATAAATAGAGAATTAAGGAAAAAGAAATCAAATTAGAGAATGGATAACAAAGTGAGAATCATCACATAAATAGAAAATGATATAGGCTTATAAGGGAAATACAAAAACATATCTAAAAAACAAAAGAAAATCCTCTTCAAAATTGATAAATTGATCTCAATGTGACAAAATATTATTCCCCATATCCCAGTACAACCATAACAAGTTACCCAAATGTGAGGATGTAGATCAAAACCAAAACACCTGAAAAGAAACCATATGAGTTGTGTACACCGAAAAATGTATTTAGGGTGTGAGAAAAACCAAGACTAATGGGATCCCGTAAAAGAGTTCATATAGTTTTGTTATAAATTAAAATTCATTCATGTTAGTTTGAGATAAAATTTAGATAATAGTTTTTTCATATATACATATATAAAATAAAATATCACATTCAACCTATTTTGAAAAATCTCTTTTATTTTCTTAAATGAAAAAAATCACGTAGAAAACATTTATTTTGTGTTTGTCCATTTTTTTAAATTAATTATTTTAGATTCATTTTTCAAACCAATTGGAAAACAAAATAATTTTAAATAAACATTGGAAACATTTAAAAAAACAAGCTAACTGAATAAATATAAAGACCCAACCATAAAAAATATATATTCTTTAGTTTATGTAAAGAAGTAATTTTTTTTAGTTTGAGGATATTTTTAGGATTGGTGTTTTATAGAAATAATTTGTAACCCAAAAAAACAAAACAATGTATTATAATGTGTAAAATTATGACCAGTATCAATTTTACTCATAATGTAAATCTTTATGATAAGACTTATTTTCCTTTCATGAAAAATCTACAAAACCTTGAAGTTGACTTCATCCCTTCCCATACCAATCCTAAAACCATATGAAAAACATTTTTGAATCATGGGATGATAAAAAATCGATGTAATGGACATAAAAACAAGAAACCATTAGTTAGGGAAAAACATGAAAGCCTAACAAAATATTTTCTTAAAAACACACCCTTTACCCATAAGGGGATAATTTTTCTATTAAAAATATAATTATCATATATTTTGAATAAATAAATACAAGAAAACTCATTAGAAAACATAGAAGAGAAGTGTAGATTTTTTGGGAAATCTTATTTGTAGAAACCTTAAATATTCCATAAAATTTGAATAACCATGTTGCAGGCATGAAATATAATTCACTTGAGATTAAAATCAATATTAATTTCATTAGATAGCTATTTGGGTGAACCCATCATATAAATTTTATAAGGATCACCTTTAAGATATAATAGGGCCAAAATCATCATGTAAATAATTTATAAGTACCATAACTTGAATAAATCATTTTAATATTGTGTCTTTTAATCATAAACCCTATGGAAAAAATCTTTTAAACCCATATGAAAAAAATTGTTAGATAAAAAATATCTATTTCAATTAACAATCCATTTTAAAGACAAAATAATCATAAAAATTGAAATAATTTTTTTATTTCATTTAAAATTTAAATCTTGTAAATGAATAAAAAATTCAAAAAATGGTTACATCAGTGAGGAAAGTTTTCACTATGGTATATGTTAAAATATATCATTTACCTGTTTATTTTTTAATGAATGTCCAACACTCTGTAAATAATTTTTTATTAATAACTTTTAAATAAATTAAAAAGTGACATTAAATTTCCATTCTAAATCTTTTATTTCCATATAAAAACTTCCATAAATTAATTTTAAAAATATGGACAAGGAATAAATATCTTCAAAAAAACATTAAACAGAATGTCTTCTACATAAAACTTAAAAAGATTCCTTTCCATAAAAATATTATAAATTAAGTTAAAAACGATAAAAATAACCTTTAAAGTCTATTTAATAATAACTAATAATTTTCATGAATCATTTATAAGAACATGTACATAAAAGATAAGTAATTAAAATAATAAATCATTTTAACTTATAGAATGATGTTTTAAGTTAAAGAGTCGATTACATCGAGCCCAAATCATCTCTTATTTTATTTATATTAAAAAATAAAAAAATTATGTTAGTCATTTAATTTATAGGATCATTTTTCATGTTTACTATTCCTTTTAGATTATCTATTACCATGATATACACAATTATTTAATCATTTAAATATGGTTATGAAAAATGAAGTACGTTATGCTCATGGGGATGGTAGGCCATAAATATGCATGAGTAATGTTTCCATTTTCAACGATCCTTATTAAAATAAGGTAAATATTATTTTATCAATTTGTAATGATCATAATTTCATAAATACCATATTTTTTTATTTATATATGCACATACATATCACCCATATTATTTTGTTATGAAAAAATGATTTAATCAATTTGTGGAGTTGGTTGTCAACACGTACACACGAGTTACATTATTTTTGGTTAGTGATTGGAATGGAAAGAAATTAAATAGTGTAATGTGTTTTAATAATGAAAAATATTTATTTAATACCATATTTAAACAAAAAATCCATCATTATAACCATCCATGATAGGTCACTAGGAAAACAAATGTTATTGGTTTTCCAGGATTTAGTCCACCTCACACATGAATAATGGTTTCATTTAAAATTTTATAGGAGAGGAGATGTATTTAGTTTATGAAATTGAAATAATAACATCTCATAATATAATTTATATAGTTTTTTTATATGATTTTAGTTGAAAATTATTTTAAGGTGTTGGAAAAATAAGAAAAACAAAAAAACTCGGTTAAAAATTACACATCCCTTTCAGAACACCTATTTTAGATTATACCTAAAAAATTCATCTATTGGATTTATAATAAAATATTGTCCTAAAATATGTGGTTAGGGATTTAAGGAATATATTTGCTCTGGTATTTTTGAAACCAAAAGGATTTGGATGCGTGACATAGATATGAGAGTGTTCGGCCTTTCGTAAGTGGGGTAGTGTGGAATTTTTGTAAATACCCAGTGATAGTAAATAAAGGGGAGTCACTCTAAAACCAAGGGCATCAAAAATTAATAAATAATTGAGTGTTGGGAACATAATTTCAATTCACTCATTCAAATTATAAAAACAGGTTATTAATTAACCTGTATGGTTACTCAATTTAACCATTTTAGTTTTCACCTGTAGTAATTAGTTGTTTTTTATTTTCTAGGTGTCAGTATTGTTACTATAAAAGAAAAATTGAAACATAATTCTACAATTGTTTATATTTTAGACCATATACTCTTGACTTAGAAGAAGTTTAATATTTAATAAATTTTAAATAATTTAATAAAAAATCTATTAATTCACCTGATCTGACACTCTCTCATATGGCCAAATCCGATTAGTTATTCGAACTCAAGAAGGCATCCCCATATGGAAGATGCTATTGATTAGTTGAAGGAGTATTGAGAACGTAGTTGGGAGACTGTACACCTAGATATAGATGTGTAATATAGTGTAAATAAAAAATATCAATGTAATGAAAATTATAGTGAACCAAGATTTTATAAATAGATATTACATCTTTTTAGATGAATATTCAATAAATTACAAAAAAATACTCCTGAAAAATGTAATATTTTTGTTTTTATGGATACTAGGTACATAATAAAAAAATTTGGTGATGGATATTCAACATCTCAGATAATGTTTTTACCCTTTAATACTCTTCTCAAGGATATCCAATATAAAAAAATTATTAATAACATGGGGAAATGAATCAATCGAAAGGGTGATCTCAAATTATCAGTAAGATTAAACAAGTGAGATACAGAAGAATTACATTAGCATAAGGATATGAGAATATGGTCATAGCATTTGTAAAACATACCTTACCTATCAAATATAATAATCACGTGTCATGGAATATAGATGATATTTTCAGAAGAAATTAATCATAAAGGAATCAAATAACAACAAACATTATATCATAAATTTGGCATAAGATATAAATTTTTGGTATAAATAATATCATATATAATCATTTACATATTAATCATGGCCTGCTTCCAATGATATCATATAAGAATTATTTCACTCCCAAACCATCATATTATTCAACATTACTCCCAAGACATTAAGTGTAGAAAAATACCCTTACTAAATTGGGTTTACTCATCATTCCAATCCTCTCTGTCTCATGAGATATAAATCATTACCCAATTCATTAGAAAGAGATATAGGTCTCACCCATCATATAATTAAAATAATACATTTTTGTGATATAGGATCATAATAAAATTATCATATCATAGTCTATGAAATGAAATGGGTTTCAAAAAAAATTTATCTTATCATAAACTATGAAAAATATATAGGTTTCACAAGAATTTCATTATTTTATCATATCATAACCCGTTCAAAAATAAGTGTGATTCATATGAATTTTATAATGGTATAAATTGTGGAAGAGAAACGGGTTTCATAAACACATTTTCAAAATAAAATATTTAGGGAAATACTAATAATTTTATTATTAGTTCATATCCCTAGTAAAGAAAAATATATATCAATATATTTCATCTTAAATGGGAAATTCTTTTTAATGATAAATTATTTGGAATTTTTCTTGAGGAAGATAAATTTATTTGAAAATTATTTTTTAAAAAATAAAATATAATAAAATATTTGGAAAATAATTTTCATAGAAGATAACAACTAAAACTTATAAATTAATCTTAAAAATCATTTGAAACATTTCATGAAAAAAATAGACTTTTTACTTTGAAAAATAATTTATAATGAAATTTCAAAATCCGGTTTTTACTTTTAAATCATATATTTTAAATCCAAAAGTTATCCAAATCTTAAGTAAAAACTTTTCATTTAAAATAACATTTAAAAAATGTTAGGTAATCTTTAAATATTTTAACATTCATGATAGTGAGAACAAATATTCATGCCATTCATTTTAAAAACAATTATTCTTTTACATTTTTTAGTAAAAGCTTAACATGAACTATTTCTCAAAAAGACATGAAGATAAATTTAAACTATTTTTTTGTAAAAAATTGAAACATGGGTTATTATTTATTTAATATATAATTTTAAATGTTTTAAATTATCTTTTTAAATATTTTTTATAAAATATGGTTTTGGAAGAAAATGGTTTTTCAAAAGAAGAGAGAAATTAAGACAACTTTTCTTAAAAAACTTTAGTCTGAATTCGTGAGTACATAAAGAGTGGTGAATTAAGGGAAATATTTATTATCACTAAAATACCATAGGATAATAAAAATTGTGAGTTCATTTATAGATATATCGTAAGAATTTATAATTGGAAGAATAATCATAAATAATCCCAATAAATTATTAGATTATAACACAAAACTCTTACCACATTAGTAATATTGAATCATAATCACTATAAAAAAATAACATTAATTGAAAAATATAATTTAATGAAAATAATTATATTACTGATATAACATTTTAAATGGAAAGTATATGCACTTTATAGTATAATACAATTGCATAAAAAACTTATGTTCTAAAGAATGAAAATTGATACACAAAATCCTCATAACTTTATTAACATTGAAAACATAAAAACCATTAATGAATGATCCTAAACTAGATTTTTACATCCCAATAATATTTATTGGTCTCATAAGAAAATAAATTCTTGTGTGGTATATACACCACATAAAATAAACACATAGTAGATATGCCATGTGTCTTACATAAAATAAAATTCAGATGGAAATCAATTAATATTGGTCTTGAATTCCTTCTACAAATTTTAAATCCATATATAATAAATATATGTATACTATAAATATATTAATTAAACATATATATATATATCATACCATTTATGATTTACTTATGACCTTTTATTACTCATTTATTAACAACATCATGATAAAGTTGTGTTTTAGACAATAACTGCTTTATTTTTTGAGTATGTCCTAATTTTTTATTTTTAGTCATATTAGTTTTATCATGGTTATATTATATGTATATTTTCAACCATGATATAAATATAATATATATTATTTATAAATTTATTTAGAGTGACCCATAAAATGTTGAGATAGAAAATAGAATATACCGTTCGTAGGGACGGTGAACCGTACATATGAATGAACGCTGCTTGATTTTCACAATAGAAAGATAAATAGTATATTACCATTACATAGTCATTTTAATGTCATATATATCACATAATTTCATTAAATCGACCCTAATTACCTTCCATTTAAATCATGATTGAATCACATCACTTCATGTGGCATTAGTCTGTCATGTACACGAGCGACGTTATCATATCCCCTATGAAATGAAAATTAAAAAATTTATTTATGATATAATCACTAAATATGTATAATTATTTTATAAATATAATATATAAATATCATATACATCATCATACTCAATCATTGAAGGTAATAATGGAGAAATTAATGACATGGGTCTCGTGGCAGTAGTCTATCATACACACAAATGATGATTTCATAACTCATTTGATTGAGGTATAAGTGTTTTTAGGAAATTAAAAAAAACAAATAAATATAATTATATTCAATATACATAGGTTATTATATTATTATTTTTTAACAAACATTTTTGGAGTTGTATGATGAAATAAAATAAAAAATCTCGTTGAAGAACAATACCTCTTCTTCTGGTAACCTCCACAGGTTTTCACCCAAATCCTTGGTTGTATTTTGCAACCAAATAAAACCTCTAAAAAAAGTTTATAATTTATTATGTTAATTTTATAGCTATATACCAAACAAAAAAGGTTTTTTAAGGTTTTTAGAAGAGATGAGAAGGGGTTAACTATTATATGTGAGCTGAGGGGCACACTTGTAATTATTTGGAAAGAAAAATATATACCCACATGATTCTCTTGAAAAGATAATAAAAAATGGTTTATTATCAAGGATATTATATTATAGAATATAATTATTTCTATAAAATATATATTAAAAAAATTAGGCCTTTTCAACCCATATCATTTTATTTTGACTCACAATAAAACCCATTTTACCATAACGATGGGAATTAATTTTTATTATTGTAACTATTTATTTTAGAGATAAATCTAGTTGAAATTATTAGATAATTTAATTTTTTTATTCCAAACATGAATTCCATTTTATTAAATTCAATTGAAATAATTTGAAAATTTTAATTTAAAATTCATCCCATATAAGTGATCAGAAAACATGTTTTGAGAAAGAAAATGTTCAAAAGATTCCAAATTGTTTATATAAAAATTAAATATAAAAAAAGTGAAATTAATTAAATTATATTAATATATATATTATTAGACCAATATTAATTAAATCCTAATTTAAAATAAAATATAAATTTATATATATTTTAAACAAAAATGCACTATTTAATTAAAATTCTGTATTTTCATAATTCCTTAAAAAACTAATATTTGGTTTGAAATTATGAAAAAGTAACCTCAGAAAATATTGATATGTGTATTTTAAAAAATAATTTTTTTTGTAAAATAAACTTTCTAAAAGTGCCAAAAATAGTTTTAATATACTTTTGCATAAAAAACAAAAAATTTCTTAAAAAAATATATTTTATATCTGTAAAATTAGATTTATTGTTTTATATTGTCTATAAAATGAATAAGGTGGATATTAAATAATTGATTGAATATATAATATATAAATCTAATTAAAATAAGTAACCAAAAGATGTTTTTTATTGATTTAAAAAATGTTTGTATTCATAAAAAATTGTTTTTTATAAAAAGTTTTCCATTATTTCCAAATAGTATTTATTTTCATTTTTTATTAATTTGTCACTAATGATTTCATTTTATGTACATTTTTAAAACACAAATTTTCATAATTTAGTAAATACTATTAATACCATCCATTCCAATTGCTAGGTTATAACAATCTTATAATAATATTTCAATAGTATAAAGTATTCTATTTAAAATCAGTGTTGAATGTAACACAAGATAAAATAAATAATACATTTAAGAATTTTTTTTGAAAATATTAAATTAATTAAAAAAAATATGTGTCACAAAATATTTTGGTGCTACATTTCCCCCACATAAAATTCTTTTCACCCACAAAAATTCAACTCATTCATCAATGTTTTAACATTTTAAAATTCCACCATATAAACTCTCATCATTAAAAGGCTTAATAAGCATCCTCTTGAAAAAGTTATTTGAATGTGTGAATTCCATAAAGAATAAAACAAACTTGGTTTCAAAAGTGGAGAACATTTTTGTGAAGTGAAAACATGGACAACGAATAGAAAACTAATACCAAAATACTAATAGATAGTTATAGAGAACATGATATAGAGAAAGATAACAGCCACAGATCCATAAACCAAAGAGGTATGAAAAAATTCATTGACTTCATGAAATATGTTGTTAAAAATAAAAATTATATTTCAATGTCCTTTTTTTATTTTTAGGGAATTACTTTTACTTCTATACCGAAAACATATGAAAATTTACTTACTTGATAAATTTTAATTTCATAGGAAAAAATATATCATTTGGTTGTGCCTTGACCAATTTTCAAATCATATCATTCTCTAAGAGATAAATTTATCTTATATTATTCACCAAATAATATCAACAATGGATTGATAATTCATTTCATATATCTATAGTTTTTTTAAAAATGTTATCATATTTTATTTTATGTCTATAAATTACAATTTGGTGAGATAATAAGTTAATATTTAAAACCTCACAAAAAATTCAATGTAAACCACTACCTAAACAGAAAACCATCTAACCCTTCCAAAATTAAATATTTATAAAAATGATCAATAAATTTCTTAAAATCCACATAACATTAATCCCCTATATATCCTAAATCAAATCTTGAATGTCACAAACTAAACATGTGACTACCTTCATCATGTATTCTCTAAAAGCATGAAAATAACTAAATTACCATAAAACCATATTTAAAATATACATACCTCGTCATCCATCAAATAAAACATAGATTATTCGATATATTATTTATTTTATAAAACTATGTAAACACCATCAATGATAATATCAACTTCATTATCTATAAATTATTAATCAGTTCCATGATTATCAATACTATGAAATTTACTTTATTCATATCCATAAACAATTTTCCAAACTAAAAACTATTTTCTCAACATCAAAAACATATTAACAATTATCTTCCATTAATAAAAATATCATCGTTCCATTAAATGACTTTGGTTATTCATCACTATAATAACCCATAATTATTATATATAGATATTAAATCTAAATAGAAGAATATTAATTAAATAACATAACAAACCCATGCCCAAACCATTTATGTTTAGTTTGTTTGGATACATGGAAACATAAACAACTGATTCATAAAACATAGTCATTATCTACATTCTTATTCCATTATAAAAAGAACACTTTTTGGCACATCTTACTTAGTAAATTTTTCAAATCCCAGGGAAAGGAAACATAGGAAATGGTGATATCAGATGCTAAGTAAGGGTAATAAAGAAATAATAAATAATAATAAAGAAATATGAACATGAAAATAGCTTTTGAAAATTATATCCTAAATATGAAAGATCATGATATTGATTCATGGAATAAATCATAGAAGTTCATAAGATATGATTTATTAAATAATAAAGGATCACAATTTATAGGAATATAACATTAGACATGAAATTGTGGCATATACATAAGTATATAAAATAATTTTTCATATTATTTGTGGATCACTACCAAGAACATCATAGTGGATGATGTCCCTTACTAAATCGAGTTTTCTTTGCATTCCATCATCATACTATAGAACCAAAGTTAATCTCATGAATGTTTTATATTACATAACTGAGTTCACATTCCATTATAAATCTATATATCTCATAAGATATAAATAATTTCCCAATTAATTAGAGGGGTATATAGGTCCTACCATTAACATTTTAAAAACCATACATATGTGTTCCAGAAGAATAGAATTCATTGATCATATCAGAACCCATGATAAGAAACTGTCTTAGTAAACACATCATTATATCATTTCCCATGGAAAGGAAATGGGTTTCATAAATATCAGTCTGTCATATAAATATACCAACAAACTAATTATAAGGTTTGTATTCTGGAAATATATCCACAGTAAATCATAAGTAACACAAAATAATGTTATTATAAATGGAATATTGTTTGAGACATCACATAAAATAATAATTGGTGAAAATATCCTTTCTATTTTTAAAACATTATTTGTTAAACGTCCACAAATTTTTAAAAGAAATCATTTTCATTGAAAATAACCTAGTATTCCGGTAAGGTAATATTAATGGAATTAATGTATAATGAAAGTGGAATTTTTTTCATTCCGTATTTGTCAAAAAAAACATTCCTTTCGTACTTTTGATGATAAATTTAGAACATAATACATTTGGATAAAAAAAATATTACATTCAAAAATATTAATTATAATTCACGCATGGGTAAAAAGTAATTTAAAAATTATATAATGCAATGTCCCAACCTGGGAATCACACATAGGTGCCCCGAGCCGGACGGTCACATGACCTTAATAATTCCTCCACATATACCACATGCTTCTGATTATAAGTGAGGTTATAATGTAGATAGTGGGGAGACTACACACTCCTTATCAAAGTATCTAAAAAATGAAAATTAGTAAGAATAACCAACAGATACAGGATGATGATTAAAATAAAATTATCACAATATAACAAAAATTAGAAATACAATTTCAAAACTAAACAATATACCTTCTATGATAAATTACATAACATGTGTCAAAATAAAAACCACAAGAAAAGATACTATAAACTCATAATCAGGTTTTGAACCACATCTGGTTCCCTCATCCAAGATATGTCTCGAATCATCCATCTATGTAATGTCCTTTTCCGATATCCCATTTAACAAACATTCAGTCAATTCGGGTACTGATAAGGTATCCCTAGAACGGTGTGAGTACAACTCATTATGCCATAAAAACTATGTATAAAATAATATCCATATTATATCAGTTTATGTATTTGTATAAAGAATAAAATGAATGTAATAAAATAAAAAATTTACATTTATTCAATTACTCTTTATTTAACCACATAAACCCAATGGTTCCCACAAAAACAAAAAGTTCAATACCTACTTTGGCTAGTGAAAAAGTCTAAACTACCCCAAGGAATATCATACATCTGAATTCCATTTTTACAACTCATTACATCATTTCACATCACAACCAATTAGAACCAAAGTACAATGCCAAATCAGGGGAAATGTAGGGTATTACACCCCTTAGGTAATTGGAGCCTCTGTCTTTAAACAACACGTCAATTTTAGATGGGTATTTGGATCCAATTCATTGTCTCATAATCACTATCTCATATAGGTATTTGGAGCCTCAATCATTGTCTCACTGACATTTAACACACAAGGGTGTTTGGAGCATCAGTCCCTATCCCTCAAAAATTTATCACGTATGGGTATTTGGATCCTAAGTCCTTGTCCCACACAATTTTAATATATATGGGTATTTGGAGCCTCGGTCCTTGTCCCACACACATTAAACCCATATATCACAATTTTACAATTTGACATATGTCATAATATAATACTAATTTATTCATCAATTAATTAATAAAATTCCCCAACTGCATAATCACATCAATATTGAAATTAATTTCACAATTAATTAATAACATTGATTCCATTAATGAATTCAACAATTAATTAATCAAATCAAATTATCAACATCCAATAATTAATTCAACAGTTAATTATTGTAATTTTCAATCATAATATCTCATAAATAATTCATCAATTAATTAATCATACTCCCAATATCATTCTCTCGTAATTTATTCAAAAATTGATTAAGCATATTCACAATCTTAACATCTAATAATTAATTAAACAGTTAATTGTTCATGCAGACAATATAAATATCTCATAATTAATTAAAAAATTAATTATTCATATTAATAATCTCAATATATCATAATTAATTGATCAATTAATTATTCTTATTCACAATCTCAATACCTCAATTTCATAATTACCTTAATTAATTATTCTCCAAATCAATCAATTTAATCTATAACACAATTTATAATGATCTAATATAAATTTTACAATTACATAAACTTAATTGAAATCAATAATTTGGGAGTTTAGTTATAGACCACATACCTCAAGATTGCTAATAAACGCTCCCTAATGGAAATCCCCAATTTTGGTAGATGTTAACCCACCTTAAGAAGGTAAAAGGATCATGAAGAAGTCCTATGGATATTTAAAAATATCAAAAGGATGATAAAATATGTATTGTACATAATGTGAAAGGCGACTACGTGGGACACCTATGCCAAGGATCTATGTGGCATACCACCACATCCAAAAAACATGTTCATGTTCTGCTCATACATCCCAGGGAACAGTCCCTATGCAAAAGACCTATGTGGAAGAGATACATACGAGAACTATGTGAAAATATTATTTTTGTACCCCTACGCGAAGGAGCTACATAGAAATGATATGTGACCAACCTACACTGACAGACTCCTTTCAACGAGACCCTATCCTTGCCTATAAATTGGACTGTTTGGATCCCCATTTGAGGATGAAAAAAAGTTGGATGAACACTTGATGCTCCCATTATGTTTCTCTTTCACCCAGGTCCTCCAAATTTTCTCAGGTAGCTCTCTAAAACATAAGAAAATATACAATTAGATTGGAGAAGATATTTTGAAGTCCTTTCAGAGTTTAAAACATAGAAAATATGATTATGGACCCTTCTACCATTAAAAATAAGCAATATATGAATGTATTATTCCTTAAAGGACCTACACAAGGCTCTACCAAAGACACTAAAAGGGATCCGGGGAGTTTAGATTTAAATGTCACCCCGGTGTTGCCTTCTGGGTAGTCCTTTTTTTATTCTTTCTTAGGCATAGTTTGCAAATGTTAAGAATTTTTCAGTCATCACTAGGATCTGTATAGAACTTCTACTGGACATACCTATGTGATAGAGCTTCACTTAAAAGCTAAGCGGCGTACCTTCATTCTAGAGAAACACTTCATAGCTACACCCAGGACCTATGCATATCATATTTGTAAACCCCCTTCAAAGACACTCATTAAAGGGTATCTCCTTCCATGGTTCTTTTATCTGAAAGGGACTATGTTCAATCCTCTACCAAACCTCCCGACTTATCAATCCTTAGAGAAACGTACGTCATCGTGTCTCCCATTTGGGTTTGTATATATACCGTCAAAGGTTTCCCACATTCATCTTCTAAGGGAGTAAAGATTTTTGGGATGTTTGTAGGTTTGTATATCTATAGTCACAAGGAACCATACCCTAGATAAAGTGTGGGTATATTCCTAATATTGGATTCTAGTGATGGTATTTTCTCCTCCCCTTTTCATCTCTATGATTCAGAGCCTCTGGTTCCTTATAAGTAGATTTAGGGTCACACTTACTTTTCCATTAAACAAAGGAAAATTTTCCCTCCTCTCATGGGAGCCATCATTATTATCCCCCATAAAGTAAGCCTCTAGTCATTCAGGTACAGATTCAATGACCTTCACTTTAATTTCTCATTTTAGGGTTCATTTCTCCATACCCTCACCCTCTATCACCTCATCTATTTTCACCACAGTCCCGACCTCCTCCACTAGTGAAAGAGAAAGTGTGGGGTTTGTAGAATATTTCACATCCTCTTGTTTCTCACACCGAGAGTGAATCCCATGGGATTATATATTTGTGATGATCATAATATCCACATAATCAACATCATCTATAGAACATGGAGAACTCTAATTCCCACCATAATTGGGATACATAGGAAGCCTTCACTAGGGCCCAAGCTTGCTGAAAATCCTCTTCATAAATATAAACCTAATTCCCTTAAACTAGGAATCCTCATTACAAGTAAGTCCTCGCCTATTTCTCTAAAATTGACATACACAATTGTGATACTTACTTAACTACATGGGATTTGATTCCTATCCAAGTCGGATATATAGGAAGCCTCCCAGAGGTTCAAACCCAACACTCCAAATCAACTTTGTCCTTCCTGGACCATATTCCCAACATGGTCTAATCCAAATTGGAAAAGAATACCCTTTCCAGGTTCCTTGGGCTATTTTGGCCTAAGTCTCACATAAATCATTTCCTAAGCACCTTACTCTTAAATATCTTTACCCCATGACATTAAACTATACGATTAGTTACTTATCACCCAAACTTAAAAGGTATGATGTGCCCCATTAAGTGGAACCGAATTACAAGGGTTCTGATTCTATTCCCAGGGATATGTATCTAGCCTATTTATGGGTATGATCCTGACATCAAAACAAACATTCATCTCCCTAGATGAAAATAACTTTTAGAGCGCCCCACTGGGTGGCTTAAAACCAACATGATTATAACAACAGATAAAATAATGTCTAAATAGTATATGAGAGGATACCATTGATGGAGAACCTCTAATACATATGGATATCTACATTATTAAAGAACATTGAATTCATACAGATGATTATAAATTTCACACATTCTAGTAATTGATTTAAAATTACAAGGGAAACATATGTTATACTTATTAAATTGATACAGATTCATGAACAAATATGAAATTTATAAGAGAGTCATAGATTAGGAAATAATTCCCTCTAAAAGGGTGTGATGAGCCCAACCTCCAATCCTATCGACCAATGAGAGTTCTTAAGTATCGTAGGTCTAAACCAAATAAATTCATGAATTTAGAATGAAGGTCCCTTTGGATATATAACTAGTGGGAGTTTCCGGTACAATATATAAATATTATGTAAATTATCCATAAGTAGTGATTCAAAAAAGAAACACATGTCTTAGGTGAAACAAAAAAATTGTTTGACCCAACGTGAATCCTTAACCAAGTTGATAGTGTTAACTATCTGTTAGGCACCTATCAATTAATAAAGAAGGGCCATACAAGGGAATCAATCATGCATGTGTCCATCTGAAATACGAAACTTTAATGAATATCATTGTTTTTATTAGTTAAATATTCAAAAAACTCCCTTAATTTTAAATGGATTCCTTCATGTTAGAACCCATTATTTCCCCAAATACTGCTCAAGCTAGATCCTCATCCTCTCGAAGGACATCATCACCAACTCAATGTCCTAAATGTTGGGTCTCAAATGCATTAGTTAAATAATACCTTCAACACAGTACTATCCCAACCCTGGAGGATTCCTGATAAGATCTATGTGATAACAACACCCTCCGATCATCCGGTCAGCGATGACTGGTGGTCAAGAAGTAGACAGTGCCAACCACCATCTTCATCCATTTCAGGACATTATCCATGGAAAACAATAACCAGTCCCTCCTGTAATATAGAGAGGTGGATCAGGAGTTCACTCCTGGAATCAACTCAAAGATATAGGGTTCCTTGTTGAGGGATACCACCAATAATTTTTGCCAATAGAATCGTGAGATAGTGAACCCCCAACATGATGGAGGTGTGTCCTTCGGTTGTCTTGTCTAGGTCCCTCAGACCTGAGCATGCAAGATGAACAACAAGAGAAAACATCTAGCCAATAGGGAGTAGGTTCTTAACTTTTCATCCTCCGTATAATTCGATCAACCCTACATGGTGGAAAATGAAGATCAAGAAAATACACCCATCTTCATTAATTCCTCCAACTAGCAGACATATCTAGTGGCACTAAACCAATCCCACTATTCAAATCTAGTGTATTAACATGAGTAGACACATAAACCTACTTTAAAATTATCATCTAGTCAATAGAATCATCTAACTTCATTCAAGGAATACCTCTAATCAAATATTGAGTAAATTTGTAAGTAGGAACATACACATTCATGCACATACTAATCCTTCTAGAAGTTTAATATGACAAAACTCCGAGAAGTCAGTCAGAAAGATCTGATGAAAATACTAGGGTAGACTAAACTCTCAACCACCACATATGAGTACTGTCAGTATCCACTAATAGGAAAAGGAGGAAAAAAGTAGGTACATAAACATAATCCAAATTTGGAATGTAGGTATATTCTTATTCTGTCCATTGAAGTCACCAAACACATTTTTGAAATAGTGAAAGGTCAGACACAAATATATTTCCCATATCTCGAAATGCTTTTAGAATATCACAATGAAACCATCAGTAGTACCATAGGAAAAAACACATAATTCTATCCCCACAGCTAGGATGACTCGTCATCATGCCATCCTGGAGCAGATACATACATATGATACATTCCTAGAGGGTTATGGGTAATAATCATTAATACCATACGAACAAACGGATGGGGAACATACACCACTTCCAATGGGATATAATCAGCCTATTCTAATAAATACTCCAAGTTAGGAACATACACCTATCCATGATGGACACTTCTCCCAGAAATTGGTCCCAACTATGTGTAAAATATCACTTAAGAAGACATCTCATCAAACACAGTTTGAATGAAAAGAGTCAACCTGTGATTTGGATCCACTTAATTCTAGAGATCTTGAATCTGTTACACATTTATCTATTGCAACTCAAGATCCTACCCTCTCATTACCAAATTATGGTTGTAGAAGTAGTACTTCTGAAGTTTCTCCTCATAAAATTCATCATAATGGATTTCCCTCTAATAATTTTGTCAATCATGAGGATTTATCTCGGGATGAGAGCCACAAAAACCATCTGTGTGGCCACAAGACCAAGGAGAAATAGGATGAATCCCTTTTTGTAATCCCCTAGGGTGGTTCTCCCCATGATGGATTCTATTGCAAAATTTCTCTTCGTAGCTGTATTTTGAATTGTGAAGATGATTCTCCAATTGATAGTGCAGTTATGAGAAATCCCTTTTATCTTGAGAAACTTTTCACCATAATTCTAGTAATGTAATATTCCTTGTTAATAATAGGTGAAAGAATATCTCAACCTGAATAAATCCCAAGACAAATGTCATTATTCAAACCTCCCTTAGGTAATTTACCTTTTAATATTTTAAAGGAAAAAACAACTAAACATATTTTTTATGATAAAACAATTGAGAAGCATCCAATATAGTTGGATGAAGCTAATAAACCTCTTGAAAAAGAGGATAAGGATATATTGAATCAGGGAAAACAACTATTTATGTGTGAAATATCAATCCTATAATGGCCTTTGGCAACCTCTCAAAACAACTTTCCAGAATTGATGGAAAAAGATTGCATTCATGATATCCACCTCAACATATGGAGGAATATTCATCATCTAATATCTAATTTATTTTTATATGGTGAATATCAAGGTTATTTTAAGTTAATATAAGGTTAAAAATTCCATATTGACTTGGCATATTTCCAGGTTTCCCAAAATACAATGGTTGAGATGAAAAATGTAGCTATTTAATGTGCATTCCTCAATGCACTAAAAAAATTGTGACAATTAATTTTGGAATCCCCATATGGTTTTCATATCAGATGATGGGGTACACACAGAGCATTTGATTTCACAGCATTCCAAAATTAGTAAATCTCTCTGAACATGGTCTCCTGCAAGGTTATTTACCTTGTCCATCCACAACAAATAAATTTTGTTCACAACTGAATAAATTCTATGCAAGAACGTTCCTTGATGGGTTTTCACCAAAGTCATTCCCAAAGAGAGAATGATGTCATGAAAATTTTTCAGCAACCACATAAGAATATTAAGTAGACTTCCCTCATAGAATATGTCAGCCACCATATTGCGCAAATATATGAAATAACACAATGGAATTCCCAAACAACCAATTTAAGTGGTTTTTGGATAATACACCCAGCCAATGTTATGACCCAAATTCATAAAATTAGAATACAAGATACATTGATATCAACCATAGCAGTGTAAAATCCACCCCAGTCTGTAGGGATGGGTGATTTTTTAAGCCATCCTTTTAATTCAAAAAATAGAGTTCGATGGTTTGAAGATGAATAATAGGAACAACCCCATCCTGTAGGGATGAAGGCCTTTTCACATCTATAATCCTCTCCTCATCGAAAGTCAGTTTTCTCTTGATTAGGGAAGAATCCACAAAGTGAATGCACAACTAAACTATCCAATTATTCCATCTATCTTATAGATGAACAATGTCTCATTTAGGGAATAAAAGGAGATGGTATTACAATGACACTGATAGAATTTTGTCAATTCATCATGCATCGGTGAATGTCAGTAATACCATTGTGGAAGACCCTCCAGAAAATGTTTCCAGTTTAGGGGAGTCATAGGATGATGTTATTATTCATAATATGGTATACACTGATGAAAATGAAGGAGGTGTGAATACCCAAAATCAGAGGCTTACCTAGAATCACGAAATTCCATCAAGAAACCAACTCCCACCTCTTTGAAAGGCATCTAACAAGGTGAAAGGTAAAGGTAATATCATATCTCACTTTTCCACTAGATATGTTCAATATCCTTCATGTGAAGAAATATTTTCTCAACAATATTAGGAGATGAACGAATTTAAAATACTCAATGCATAGTTACATCGAAGTAGTATTCATGTTATACATTCCCCACAAGAAGATCCTCATCTTGTATATCGTGTAAGAGCACCCCAGTGAAGAGGGTTTTTTCAACTACATATGTGAATAATGATTTCCCTCCATTAGTTACACATCCAAAACATGATCAAACAGATCCTTACATGCCTTTCCTTATGGGTTATCTATGAAAATTTTACCAGCACCACCACCAGTGGTTTTTCCAGTAATCGTGCTAGTTTATGCTATAGTTGATGCACCTATATAGATCCCAAATCATCCAGATATTCCCCAAATTTATATGAATACAATTGAGAAATTAACAAGTTGATTGGAAGCTATAGAAGAATGACATGCACCAGTTGAACTAGAAAAGAAAGCTCACCCCGAATGGGTATATTAGATCCCTCCCCCATCGAACATTATGAGTACCACATTTCCAATATTTAATGGTTTGGCTGATCCAGAGCAACACATAACACATTTTGTTTCTCTATGTGATCCCATGATGGGGACCCCACAACAACAAGAAGAAGTAAAGATAATATGTTTTGTAGAATCCTTACAGTGGCTTGCATTTGTCTGGTATACAAGTTTGATGTCTCTATCAATTACTAGATAGGAAGACCTCTATCAGAAATTCCTTTTTTATTTCATATCAATGATACTAAATGAAATATATTTTTATCTGACCAATTGAAAAACAAGGGAGAATGAAATAGTTTCATATTTCATTGCCTTATCGAAAGGATTAAAATATTCCTTAAATCAACCCCTCCCTCAATAAGAGTTTCTACCAATTTGTGTGTTAAACTTGTGTGATGAGTTACACACCCCACTAATCCCTATGAAATACACATGAGGGTTCTGGTACCTTTCATCAAAATCCTAGAAAGTGGATAATTACATTGTGAAAAGAAAATCCAAGTCTTGTGTAATCCCATCAGTCCCGGGAAGGAGAACAGGGAAAGAAGTAGTCCCTACAGTTATACTCAAACAAGTACTTGTGCCTACATCTATTTCAAAACATTTATCATACTGTAAGGATCCAAATCTTAAGCATCAATAGCAATGACTGCCTCATCAAGAAGATCAAAAATAACAAATTTGAAGATATTTTGAGAAATTAAAAAACAATATATATTCTTTTCATAATGAATAGGTTACTGGACACATAATTATAGATTGGTAAAACTATTTATTTCAATTACAAATGCCGATGAAACCAAATAAATAAGTAGTTAAAGATCACCCAAATTATTTCCCCATTCATCAAATGTTGGGGCACCCCATTCAGGAGTGTTTCGTTTTCAAATATATCCTGCAAAAAATCGTAGACTATTGAAAAGTGAAACTAAAAATCTCATCATCCCTAGAATCATGTGTTACTGATACCAATTGAGAGAAAGAATATATACAGTAGGATGTCAAAAAGAAAAAATATGCATAAGTATAATGATTGGATGGTTAGGAAAATGACCTATTGAGCTCATTTCTTTTTACGATCATGGATGAAACTACCAATTGTGCCTCCTATCAATTCCCCTAAAACAAATCCATCTTCATCAAAATATCAGTCCTCTAAAGGTCAATCCCCAATGATGTGACGTGATCAGAAAGATAAAGAGAATTTAGAAGAATATGATATTTTCTTAATTCCAATGTTGTCCTTGAATTTGGAATATTTCATGCCATATATCTCAAAATCATGGGCACATCCCATTCAAATGGCACAATAAGAACTGATTTTTTTGTAGAATCATCATCATATGAGAAATTGATCGTCTGTTTTGTTAACATTATCCACTTGACAGAACCTAATAAAAATGATAATTCTTGTTATGAACGTGAATTCATTGTACATGATTGCAGAACTAGGGGAATAATTCAAAGCTGAGGATACATGGGAAGACATGGATTTGTTAAGATAAGCTAGTTTTACTACACCCCTTATCGAACACTTTTTTAGGAATAAATTTGTGGGATAGCCCTTCAACATGCTCATCAATGATAAGGAAACTTTTCCACACATGACTGGATTGGCCCCAACATGATCATCTTGAAAGATCGTTTAGAGGCATACTGCTACTCTCTCGGTAGGTAGATAGACCTAGCCAGTCTAATCTACCAAGAGTAGAATTATTTCCATCTTCATCCCTGACACATGATATATCTACATTAGGAGAATCAACATCCAATGAAACTAAAAAACTGCATCCCCATGATAGAAAATGTTGGCCTTTAGACCAAAATTATGACTTTTTTGAAACAATTATCCCATTTACCAAGAACATTTATCTATTTCGGATGCTTTGAATCAATCAAAAATCATTCAGAATAACTTATTAAGGCTTTTTCAAGTCCACTAGAGTCTAAAACCGAGGTAGTTGCTGCTGAGATTTACCCTATAAGGAATGATCCTGTAGAATGTCATGCAATTATATCTTTCACATGTCAAAATGAGGAAGATGTTATACATTGACACATCAGGCCCTTGTATTTATCTGGAAAGGTTAATGATATAGACATCTGACGATCCTTCATTGATAATGGCTCAGGAGTCAACTTCATTCCCATTCGTACACTTCATCGATCGCGTCTCACTGAATCTGAATTATCTCCTTCCACTCTGATGTTGCAATGTTATGATAAGAATTAACCAGAACATCTAATCAAATGTACATATAGAATATATTTTGCGGTTCTTAATTATAATTCAGATTGTATGGTTGTCTGAAACGATACAATGTTTAACATTATTCTTGGTAGGCCTTAGATGCATCAACATTCGACCATTCCTTCATAATACCACCGATGTATCAGGTATTTCCTCAATGGTTAAATTGGTACATTTCATGATGAGAAGGCTCTTTTATAAATGAGTGAATTTGAGTATATAAATGCAGAATTATATCACCAAAGTGTACATGTTCTATGGAAAAATTTATAACAAGAATTAATGCTCCGAATGGTCTAGAAAATATCCTAGCTAACCAATTAAAACATATAAGTGTATATTATGTGTTTCCTATCAATCAAATTGAAAGAATAAACCCAAATATGAGCACTCGTTCTGTGAATTTTATAATTCTAGTCGTGCCAATTAAACATGAATGAATGGGAGAGATTGTTGATCTACCATGAATTGGTGAAACCTTAAATAAAGATGTCTTCATTTCATTGACTAATCATCATAAATTATTTGCATCATCAGTTAGACTAGAAAAAGTTGTTTCATCAGTAGTGGAAGATAAGGATGTTGATTCCTAGCCCATCATTTTTTCTTAAATGCTCATAGAAGACCCTTCATCATCAGTAGGGTTAGATATGGTTTCCTCTTCTTCGGGATTCCCAAATACTAACTCCTCCCCTAGATATGAAATTTTTTCTTCATCACCTTCCCTTCAAGAATAAACCGAAGAAGTGACACATGCGGATGAAGAAGAAGACAATTTTAAGGACTCCCCTCCATTATTTGAGGAATGTATCTACACCACTATGGATGAGCTCAACAAAATAAATCTGGGTACAAAAGAAGATCCACGCCCCACTCTAATTATTACAACTATGACTAATGAAAAGCAATAGATGTATACTTAATTTATAAATAAAAACTAATATATATTTTCTTCGAATAATATAGAAATACCAAGACTTATTCTTGATGTGTCCACTCATCATTCGGGTTTTCTAGAAAATCATCTAGGATATAAGAAGAAAGTAAGAAGAACACACCCAAATCATGCCTCTAATACTATGGCTGAATTCGAAAATAATATTGAATATAGCTTTGTTAGGGAAGTGAATTATCCCAAATTTCTGGCCCTTATTTTCATGCTGAAGAAGAAGAATGGTAAAATTAAATTTTTTAATGATTTTAAAGATCTCAACTAGAATTGTCCCAAGGATGACTTTCTGGTTCCAATCACAAAACTTTTGATTGATGAAATAGATTTTTACGAAGCACTCTTCATTATAGATGGCTAATATGGATATAAAAAAATTCAAATGGCCATTGAAGATAAAGGATAAATATCTTTTTAGATTATTTCAAGTTATATTTTTCTATTGGGTAATTCCCTTGGGCTTAAAAAATTCATGTGCAACGTATCAACGTACCATACACCATTTCATTAATCACTTCCTGGGAAAATATGATGATTTTTATGTGGATGATCAAGTGGTTAAATCTAGACATTGTTCTGATAACCTAACTGATCTGGATAACATATTTTTCAATTTTAGAGAATTTAATTTTAAGATGAACCCATTAAAATGTTCCTTCTGGGTAACCTCATTAAAAATTCTAGGCTTTGAAGTACTCCATATTATTAATGATGTTGATCCTAAGAATAATAAAGAAATACATGGAATTTCACATCCTAGAAACATGAAATAATTAACGGGAATTCAAGGACACTTGGCCTATATTTAGGGCTTTATCTTCAATTTTGCAGGAAAGAGCTTACCCTTCACTAGATTAATGAAGAATGGAGTAACTTGTCCATGAACCAAAGACTAACAAGAGGAATTTGATACACTCAAGAAAAATTGTTTGATCCCACTGGTATTAATGCCACCTATTGATGGAAAGCCTCTCATTCTCTATGTGAAATCATTAGAGAATCCATTGGTTTCCTTCCATGTATAAATGGATGATGATGAGAGTGAAAATAGCCTTTAATATCTCAGTCGAACCATTCTCGCTGTAGAAACTCGATATTCAAGTATCAAGAAGTCCTACATTGAATTAATATTTGCAGTTTAGAAGCTGTGGATCTACCAGTGACATCATGAGTCAACTTGATATCCCATAATAACTGCTCAAATTTATTCAGAGTATCATTGTACTGATAGGACGGTTTGCACGATGGGTAGTTATTTTGCAATAATTTGAAATCGAGATTATGTCCCAGAAAGTTGGCTAAGCCTTGGAAATCCTTTTTATTGAACACCCATCTATAGAAAATACATATTTGAATACTGAACTTCCAGATGAATAAATCATCTCTATTCAAGGTAGTCCCCAAACCTGGGAAATTTACATTTATGGTGCTTCAAGAAGTCCAACAGGGAAGAGAATGGAAAAACCTAAACTCAATAAATTTGGGTTAGTAATTGTGCTTATCTACCTATAAAATGGAGTGTTTCCATATGCTTTTATGTTATTAGAATGAGGTTCCAACAACGAGGCAGAATATCAATCTCTCATTGAAGGCCTGGAATTGGTACTCCAAGTATATGTTAACCACCTAAACATGAAATGTGATTCAGAAATAATAATCAAATGTATCAATGGGGATTGCAGTATCAAAAAATAAAAATTCATCCCTCTGTGCGATTATGTATGAGGATTAATGGCTGAATTTCCATTGGAGACAACATTGTCTTATGTCCTGCGATCACAAAATGCACAAGATGATGTATTGGATAATGTAGACATAACCTCGACAGATTCAAATCAGGTTGAGATAATAATTAGTATTACCCATCTTCATGTGGTTTCACCTTTTGATAAAATTAAAATGGTGGGATTTAGTGAAATCGACCTTATTTCCCAGCCATATGGTCATACCATGGGATAAAAATTAGAGCACATCCACCAGATAGAATTGAAAAAGAAAATTTCCAATGATGAGTGTCCAATTTTACACATTATGATATCCCAAATTACCATAATATCCTCTACAAATGAGGATTTGATGGAGTCCTATTCAGGTTAAATGATGAATACAAAATTTTAGTCATCCAGAATGAAGTACATGCAAGAGCTTTTGGTGCTCACCAGTCTGGGCATAGGATTTATGATAAAATATGAAATTCTGGATAATTTTAGCCTTCAATGACACTAGATTTCATAGATTTAACTATGAATTCTCCTCCCTACAAATTGCATGAAAACTTTATTCATCAAACCCCTGATTTTCTACATACATCTAGATACTCCTGGATATTTTCTATATAAGGAACGAATATAGTAGGACCTTATCCTCTAGCTACGAAAAAGAAATTTAAGTATATTCTTATTGATACCGATTTCTTCTCCAAATGGGATAAATCAATACCTCTCAAAGAATTTAGGGCCAAAAAAATTGTTATCTTTTTCAATGATAATATCGTTATTATATTTGGTGTCCCTCATACCATATTGATGGACAATGCAACTAATATATGTTCTCTTGAGATAAAGAAGTTATATCAATAGCACAATATCAAATCCATCCATTTATATCACTATCATGTAGTGGCCAATGTATAGATAGAGGCTTTCAACAAGTCCCATTCAAATATTCTCTAGAAAATGGTGGATAAAGATATGAAATCTTGGCTGGATAAAATTTGTCATGCTTTAGGGGCTTATAAGACTATTGCATATACTACCACTTTGGAAAATCCATACTCGTTTGTGTATAGAATAAAAGTAGTATTGCCTATTTAAATTCAATTTACTTCACTATGATTTTTCATCTGTGATCAGTTATCTAGAGATAAATAGTCATAGAAGCGATTTGATGAGCTGTACCAATTAGACGAAAATACATTTCATACTTTTTATCATTTTTAAGTCTATCATAAGAGAATAACACAAAATTTTAACAACAAAGTTCACCTCCACTCATTTCGTCGAGGAGAATTGGTATTAGTTCTCAGGACTCCAATGATACCAGGAAAGAAACCTCCAAAGCCTGATCCAAAATGGGAAGGTCCTTATTCCCTACATAAGGTCTACTCTAAGAGAGTTATTCCCTAATCCCAATGGATGTATATATTATTACAACTCTAATAAATTAATGATTCTTAAATAATTACTTTGTGTAATCAGACTGAGTGATGTCCTAGTTACAATACATTAAAATGCATAAAACCCATATGCGTCCATGTTGCACGATGTTAAAATGTGTAGCTTCTTTTTCTTTATCGCACGACTTTAAACTTTGTGACATCATTTTTCCTAACTACATGACATTGAGCTGTACATTTAATTTCTTATTCATTTGATGTTAAAAAATCCCCTATGATACTGGGAATTGGTATTCTTTGTGGTTCTTGAAAAAAATGAGTACCTTCCAAACAAAATCAATTCCCACATCATTGCAACTCCTTAGTGGCACATAAATTCCATTTACCCATATTTTGAATTAGATATTCATAGAGACATCATTTAATTAACTATGTGTTGGTTGATTCTTATTTTAATTGGATACATAGAGATGCCTTGATCTCCAATCTTGGTCTCAGCCAAAAAAGTCCGTCTTCCACCTGTCAAAACGTGATTTATATGGAGAAAAATATCATGAACTATGTGTGGATTGATTCTAGATATAGTAAGATATGTAGTTACACTTGTTTCTTATCCCTGAGTCTAGGTGAAATATTATTTTTCACATCAGAGTCACTTAATTTTCTCACTGCATGACTCTAAACTTCGTAGAATATTTTCCTCACTGCATGACTCTAAACTGCATAGTATAATGTCCTTATTTCACAACCTTAAACTAAAAAGTACCCAAATTACTATGTAGGGATTGATTCTCATCCCATAGAAATACGTAGTGAAAACTAGGCCTTAGATCCTAGTTCTAGCCACATGATAATTTTTTTAACCCTCTCTTCCACATATACATAAAAATTTATTCAAAAATAATTGTATTTGGGTCCTCTCCTTAAATATCCCTCCAAGGAAACAAGAAATTTCCCCATTTTACATATGAGTTGGATCTATGTATGGGACTCCAAACTCATGGAAAATTTTGATTCCAATACATTTCATGTGCATTGAACATTACACCTTTCATATTTCACACTCTTAATCATGATTACATTCAGTTCATCAAAATCCTTCTTCAGTTTTTTGTGGCCGAATTTCTGAAACTAGAGAACTCTTTTTCATGAATATGAAATATGTTCCCCTAGGAGTAATTTCATAACTCACCTACATAATAGGAATTTCAGTTAAAAGATTCCACTATTTGTCTATGCATCATATTCCCAAGATGGCCCTGCATAATTCATCCCCCACAATGGGTTTTTTCAAATTGTGGTAACATCATTGTTAGTAAAATAATCTTTTGTTCCCTTCAATATTTGAGGACAATATATAAGAATCTGTATCCTAAAGTATTCATCTGTTTTATATATTTTTCATTACTATTCTCTCAATCTAAAATCCTCGAAGACCATGGTTTACAAATTTTTCCTCTCCATGTGTTCAAAGTATATTAAAATAACCTTGGATAATTTGACCACATATCATCCATTGTTTCCATAATATTTTGGTCCTAGTCCTATGAACTAAAACTACCGACATCATACTTCCTATAATTGGGCCATACCTTCATAGAAATCATTTTCCTTTAAGTCTATAGAAATTCGGTTTGGAAATACTCTTTATGTATTCTGGTTCATCTCTATTTAAATAAAATTCTATGCTTTGAAGAATCTAAATATCCATAAAAAATGTTATTTTTTTAGAAATAGAATTTTTAATACCCAATATCACATTTCCCTAACTATACATTACAAGACCCTATGTGGAATTTCATGATTCACCTACATAACATGCCTATCAGTAAATAGATGAAACCTTTTGGCTCTATAGCATATTCCCCAATTAGTCCTCCATGATACAACCCCCATAATAGGTCCGTTAGATAATGGTAAATTGTTTCATGGAAAATACATCCTCTAATTACATTATCACCTTTTACATGCCATTCTATAGATCCATAAATTCTCAAATCAAAGATTACAATTCTTCATTTGCATACAAAAACATGGTAGTATGTTTCCATAACAATTATCAAGAAATTGGAGACTCGTAATCCTATGGTAAACAATAAAGTTCTTCAATTAAATTCCTCCAATTTGCTTACTGCATGATCTGAACTATAAAAAATAATGTCCATGCAGCATGACTTGAAACTGCACAACACAATATCATAAAGCCCCATTTCCAATAAATTTTAATCATTCTTCATATATATATCAAATTCAAATAGTAATGATTTCCTTCATTCATAACCATTGTTTCCACAGATGGCCTCTTTATTCTCAAGTATCTTTAATGGGATAAGCCATCCATTGTGGCCTCCAGACAACCAAATCCTCAATCTCTTTTCCTATTAGTAATAGACTGTCATAATTCTGAAGAGATAATTTACCTAACCCTGCACCACATGCCCCAGTTGGCCTTGCCTAAAATTCCCCTATATAATACATATGTCAGTTTATGGATGTCATTTTTTGGTTATGCATCATATGTGCTAGTTTTCTCTAAATAATACAACCCCAATAATAGGATAATAAAATGGAGGTGACTTAATTAATGGAAAATTATGCCTCTATTTATGTACATCAAATTTTAGATTTAGTGAACATAAAAAATTTACTCAAGATTCCCCTTGGAAGTATCCAATAAATATCTAGACCTTTTCAACCATAAAATCCATTTTTGGGTTCTAATCTAAAAATTCATGGTAAAAGCTATTTGACCTAAAACAGTAGCCTTATAATTCCAACAAAACTGTAATTAAAGTGTAAATAACCAAGGATGTAGTACTCACCAGTTTGAAAACCATTAAAGGGAACCCTAGAAAAAAGTTGAGTCTCAACTCACTAGACATACATTTTGTATGGTTTAGGAAATATTGAGAAATAAAAATTACAAAGATACAAAGTTTGTTTGGTTGCCTATATAACCCTTGTATAAATCAAACTATGCTCACTATGCCCATTGGATTAGGTAAAAAATTGATCACACCCATTCCTATTATTGTAATTATGTTTATCTGACATAAAGTTTAGATGTTGTAAAAATAAACATTTATATTGCAATTACAAAAAGAAAGCAATAATGAAGACTAGTATGATTGAAGAAAAACTTATTTTCATTAATATCGTAAAATAAGAGACACATACACAAAATGGAGCCTCTATTTCTTGTATTAAAAGAAACTCTTGGTATGACTCTTCATCTATTGAATGGCTTTAGGAGCTTTATCAGCTTCTTGCTGATGATGAGATAGTTGAGAATATTTTGCCTCCTCTTCCTAATGAAGTGCTTCTTTGGTAGTGGAAATGGTTGTTATCCCTTCCAATTGGGTTTCTCCCATTGTTTGGTTTAATTGTCCATGAATGTTACAAGCATCATTCAATTTCTATTGAAGATGTATCATCTCTTTCGTTACCTCTTTAATTTGTTGTCTAGTTTCCATTGACCTCTTTCTATAGTAGGCCTCTACCTCAGATACTAAAGCACAGAAACACTCAACATTAATAAGTTTTTTTTCCTATTCAATATCTTTATTTAGATTATGTTGATTATCCCATAGGTGAATGGTATCTTTCATTGCATTATTTACTAGACTGTAATTAAATCTACCGAATACCAATACACAAAATAGTGTTGGGAGTTTTCGAGAATTAGAGAGCAACTCATCACAATTATTATCAATAATTACCTTACAAATTCGTTTCCATGCCTTATTTCACACATTTATAAAAGAAACATGCATCTCTAAATCAAAATCTAAGTCACTACCTTGGTATTGAATTACTCTATAATCAAAGTACTTATATAGGAGTTATGCTCTGCATCCTTCTGAAAAATAGACACTTAACCTTCTGTTGATGTTTGGGACAACACTGAGGTTTTACATTCATATTTAGCTATGGGATACTATAGCCCAAAATGGTGAAATAGAAGCATTGTTTGTTTGAAAGGAATGGTATAAATGGTGCATGATCTAGAAATTTAATAACATTTACCCAACAATAAGTTGGGTTCTTTTTTAGATTCATCCCTAGTTTTCTCAGCTTCATTAGTTTGAGAATGTGTTTCTTAGGGAGGGTCATTATCCTGAGTATTCCCAGTTTTTATAATCAAAGGAACTAGAGTGTCTCCCAACATGAGATTTTTAGTTGTTATTTCAGTAGCCTCTGTAGAAGAATGATAGAGTGGAATGACATCTTCTTGAAGGGAATTCACAACATTCTCTATAGATAAAGCTGGATAAGTTGAACATTGATGTGATGTACCAAGTTACAGAAGAAAAATTATTTATGAAAATGAAATAATGAGAACTTACATAATTGAAATTCCTCACGGATGTCCCTAAAATCCTGGATGGAACCTGGAATATCAATGTTTGGATTAAGGGCGTCCATCATTTTAATGTACACAGTTTTGAATATTATAGAATCCTCACCATTTATGGTATTCAAGAAATGTTTTTTTATTACAAAATTAGCTCTAATGACATTTTTTCCATCAATTATTCAATTGGTGAAACATCTTCGGGTCTTTCTAAGTCAAGATCATCATTTTTATCTGATTCAGTTGGCCTAAGATTTTCATTCCTTCCATCTGGTGCAATAGGAATATCAGTATTTATTATCACAAGATCCATTGGCATAGACAACTGTTATGATATTTTATGTAGAGAAGAATATTATCAAAAATATTTGATACTCAAAATAAATTTGTTTGAAATCACCATGTATCTTTTCTCCCTCTATGAAACCAGAACCAGCTGCACGATCTTCTCTTGGTACTTCTCTTGTCATGGTAACATATTCATAATCATGATCCTCGGATTCTCTAGGGATTTCATTATTCATTCTTGAAGGACCATTTTTAATCCCTTAAGAGAATAGAGAGATGCAGATCCTACAAGAAGATGCATGTGGTCACTGAGGTGTATCAAACAAGTCCAAATAATAGAGGGAAACATCAATACATACTTCTTTGAAGTGCACTTTGGATCAATCTCAATGATTTATTGTGTTTCATTCCCTAATATTGTGGAGAGATTGTATTACTCCTCTTGGAAGGAGAAACCCGTGGTGGTGGCTAAGGCTTGTCTATCACCATTACCTCATTCATGATTTTGGATCCTAGAGAAAATCCCGGGGACATGGGTATATCATCTAATGTGTAAATGTGAGAAATTGTAGGTCCATAATTTGGGGACTCGAGGACCCTTCCTGAGATTCATTCCCTAATTTCAAGGTCTAAAAATGCAATGTCATCATGATTAATGATGTTGTATGACAACATAGAATTGAAACAAAAGAAAATTGAAATACAATATCAGTATTAACATAATTTTCCCATTCAGCTTCAGGGTGAGAAATTACCCTTTCACGCATCCCTCATTCAATCATACCATATACTCATTTTGAGATTGGTACTTGGTCATCAGTTGTATATATAAACATCTCCATATCTGGAATATTCTTATGTACTTCGTATAGATTACTAATCGGTCAACAATCATAATGTGCTTTAATATCACCCATATCTGATATTTCAAGGAAATTTTGGAGGAATTCCTATCCATACCTAATCTCATGAGTTATTATTTCACAATATTGAATAGATAAGGGACTCACATTATTTAGTTTTGATGTGGTTGGCTACATATAAAACCCAACAACCTTGGATTGGAAAGACTCTTATTGCATATCTTATTCAGAAAAATTAGTAGATGAGTCGATAATCACTTTATATGGATAGATACTAGATCACCTTGAAGACAGAGGTACTTATTCCTTACCCTTAGTCTTCTTGGTAGATCTTCAACAGATTTGTTTTTAATGTTCCAAAACATCTGATTCCTCTACATAATCTTTGTCTTTAAATGTTTTACCATGGTTTCTATGAAAAATACTTGTCATGGCCACTACACAATATATTCCTTTTATTAAATCCCCCTAAAGATATGACAAAGCCCAAGATTTTTCAAGTCCAACCTCTAATCCCATTGATGCATCTGATGAAGTTAACATAATTGATAATTTGTATGTTTCGAAAGCCAATAAAATCTATAATTTTCAGGATAAAAATGGTTGTTTCTCATGAATAACATAAGTGGGAGGAAAAGTGCTTGATTGTTTAAGACAATTGAACTGACAAGAAAAAATATAAGGGAGATAAGCCTCAAAGATAATTTCACCATCAATTTGGGTTGATAACACTCTATCCTAGAATTCCATTATATAGGACGTCATCTCATAATTTTCTTTATTACCATAAGTAATAAATGTTCTAGTTGGTGGGTTACCAAAAGGAAAGAAGCTAAATTCTCCCTACGCATTTAGTTCCCTCATCACTACATCAGCTTTTTTATTCAATTTATGAATCCCACAGACATTCTATAAAAATGGGGTAAATTTACCATCAAGGACTCTAACTAAAATAATCATCGAATATTAAGAAAAATGTGCTGCAATCAAGCCCCAAAAAACATGAAATGGTCTTTAAAGTCTAAATGGAGCATTCCCATTATAAAAATGTAGCATTAAATGATATATTCTTGAAAATACGAGGTTTTCTAACCTTATATATTCCCCATTTACCAATTTGGATGCAATAACATAATTCTCTATCCTTACTTCAACACCAAACTCACAAACTGGAAGCAAGTAAATGCTTAGCCACATGGGAAGGAGCCTAGATAAGAATACATTTGTATCAATATTAGACATTAATTTATAACCCCTATGTTTGGAGTCACCTCTCACCAATGTGGGCTGTTATATTCCTGAAATACCCTGATTATCTGTAACTGGGAAAGTGGTGGGACGTCCACAGTTGGGACATTTCTCTTTTGATGGTTCTAAAAAAGCTTCCATCCACACTCTTGTTTAAAAATATTTCATTATTTTAGGTATTTACTTCTCTATTGTGAATAATTAATGATCCAATAGTTGAATCCATATGACGCCACCCCATTATGTTACTAGTGGAATGAATTAATCATACATCTCTCTAAGAATGGGAATCCCAGATATTTGGTAGACATCCCACATGTTGATTCCAACCTCACTGTGCGTCAAGTGGAAATTATTTGTTTGTGGACACCATCGGCTCTGTATTTCCCGAATGAATTCATTTTTGTAAACATAAGTTTCTTTTATCTAGAAGGATTCATAAATGTGAACATGCAATTGATCTTTCTGGATTTCTTCACAAGTACGACATACACAAAAGGCCAACAACTATGCTGGTTTAACTCCTCCTCCAGAACGAAGGTCCTATTCATCCTTACAACCATTATAATGATCTGTTTGTGAATCATGAATGGTTAAATCATAAGAATGTAAAAGTGTATCTACAACATGATCTTGCATATCAAGGTAAACATCACTACGGTGTATGATGCATCCAATGGGGACAGTTCCCTCGTTAATAGACATACCCTTCATGGTGATATTCTTGCAATGACCATTAGAGATTTGGAGAAACTAATTATTTGGAATGTATATCTTAATGGCCAGAATATGGAAATCCTAAAAAATACCATGTTCTTACAGAGTAAAATAGTGGCTTTTTGGATATTCACATTGTTATGGAATCAAACCTTTAAAAAAATGGGGAGGTTTCTCTCAACAATGTTATAATAGTATGGTCCAAAAAATTTCATCATATCATTTTTATAAGAAATATCTTCTTTATTTGTAGTCATAAATTGATGTATTTCTTGTAAAAGTATTACAAAACTTTTCCCCTTAAGTTAGAATTTTGACTTAAGAAAGTTCAAATTTTAACTTCAAGGATTTCATAAATTTGGCAAAGGAAAATCTCCACAAAGGTCATTAGACAAGAAACCTAGTGTAGTTACTTAAACATGGATCCTAGTAAAATCTCTTCGACAAAATCCTTCTGCATGGCTTCATTGCTCAAATGGTTTTACCTTGAGAAATTTCAAGGGGCCAATGTGAGAGAAAAATGTGGAAAAGATGAATGAGAGAGTTGTGAAATGACAATGAAAAACCCAGTATTCCAGGTGAAAAAATTAAAAAAAGAAAAGGGATATTTATATACACTATCAGTCTATGTGGAAAATCTGTGCTGAAGAGTAGCATGACATCTTGGCATGGCAGACCGGCACGGCAGTCTAACTTCGTAGACGTGCGCAGTTCCAAATATATTATCCATAGTATTTTCTCATAATATTTCCTTAGGAATAGACCCTAATTTTTTTGGATCTAATCCTATGGGGGGGGGGGGGGGATTTTGTTGACAATGATTTGGAAGGAAAAAGGATTATGAAGAAGTCCTCTGTATATTCAAAAAATATTAAAAATAAGATAATGTAACGGACATAAAGTGAAAGGGTCCTACACGGGACACCTACGCCAAGGAATTATGAGACATACCTGAGCATCCATAAATCTAGAACATGTTATGATCATATATCCTAGTGTGAATCCCCTTTGTGAGAGACTTACATGGAGGAGATACTTAGAAGAACTATGAAGAAATATGATTTATGTACCCCTACGTGGAGGAGCTATGTGGAGAAGCTATGCGGACAACCAATGTCGATGAACTAAATTCAACTAGCCCCCTACATTCCTATAAATAGCACCCTTGGTCTCCCCATTTTAGGATGAAAAAAAGCTTTATGAGCTCTTGAAGCTCCCATTATGTATCTCTTTCGCCCAGGATCCCCGAATTTTCTCAGGCAGTTCTGTAAAACACTAGAGAATAGAGAATTATATGGTATAAGAAATTTTGAAGTTCATACTATGTTTGAAACACAATACATTTGATTAAGGACCTTTATTACACATAGAAGAAGCAATCAACACTTGGAATATTCTATAAACGACATACATAAGTATCTTCTAAAGACACCAAAGGAGACATGAGGTGTTTAGATTTAAATCTCACCCATGTGTTGTCTTATTGGTAGTCCATTTTGAAGAATTCAGAGGCTTAGTTTTCCAATGTTAATAATTTTTCAGTCATCTCGAGGGCCAACACATCACATCTACATAGAATACCTATGAGGTAGAGCTATTCTAAAAATCTACATAGCGTACCTACACGGTTGAGCCATGTTGCGTAGTTATGCCCAGGACCTACAAATATTATCTTGTAACCGCCCCATTCAAATCCACTCATGGTAGGGTAACTACTTCTTTAGTTCCCTTATTTGAAATTAAATCTATTAAAACCTCCTCCAAAACCACATTACATATCAAACCATTGGGAAATTCACATCAATGGTTATCACATTTTCATTTGTATATCTACATTCAGAGGATTTCCACATTCTACTTCTAACGGAGTCAGGATCCTTGGGATGTTTTTAGACTTGTATATCTATAGTCACATGGATCCTTACTCTAGAGATAGTGTTGGGATGTTCCCAATATTTGATTCTGAGGATGGGACTCTATCCCCCCCTTTTCATCTCTATGATTTTGAGCCTCTGGTTACCAATAGGGAGAGTGAGGGTCACACATTCTTTTCTACTCAATGAAGGAAATTCTTCCCTCCTCTCCTAGGACCCATCCTAGGGCATCCCTCTGGGAGTAATACCCCATTCTATCTAGACATACCCAATTACGATCACATTTATTTCACATTGAATCATTCATTTCTCTACTCCCTCACCACTATCACCTCATCCCCTTTCTCCATACGTATGACCTCTTCCACCAACAAAATGGAAATTTTGTGGTTTTTTGAGTCTTTCACATATGTGTGTTTCTCACATTTATACTGAATCATGTGGGATTATAGATTTTTGATGATTACAACATCCGCATAATCCACCTCATCAACCAAACTACGATAACTATGATTCCCACCATAATTGGGATCCGTAGGAAGCCTTCATAAGGTGCCAAGATCACTATAAATCCTATTCCAGAATCTAACCCTAATTGTCTTAATTTGGGCGTCATCCTTAGGAGTATTCCATGACCTATTTCTCTCAAATGGCCATACACCCTTACAAGACTTACCAAACTATGTGGGATTTGATTCCCAACTGAGAGGGACATATAAATATCCTCCTAGAGGTCCAAACCCCACACTCTAAATCACTTGTATCCTTCCTGGGCCATATTCCCAATAGTGTCTAATCCAAACTAGAAACCCATATCCTTTAGAAGTTCATTGGACTGGTTAGGCATAAGTCCAACAAAAATCGTTGGCTAAGAACCTTCCGCTTATATGTCCTTACCACATGAAATTAAAATGTATGGTTAGCTCCTTATCACTCGACCTTAAAATGTATGATGTGTCCCATTAAGCGGCAATTAACTACAAGGGTTATAATTCCTTTCACAAGGATATTTAGGTATCCCATTTATGGGTATAATCCCAACATGAAAACAATCTTTCGTCTCCCTGGAAGACAGTAAATTACAAAGCGCCCCCCCCCCGTAGTGGCTTAAGAATCAGCATGATCATGACAATGGCTACAAGAATCTATAAATATTATATGAGAGGATACCATTGATGGAGAATATCGAATACATACTTACATATATATATATATATATCCATTAATGAATATCCTAGAAAACTTATAGATGATTTTAAATATCACACATGTTAATTATAGATTGTAAATTAAATGGGAGACAGATGTTATACATGGTAACTTAATAAGGATTCGTGAACATATATGAAATTTATAAGAGAATCCCAGAGAACGAAATAATTCCCCCCCCCCAAGGGTGTGACGTGCTCAACCTCCCATCCTCACATCTAACGCGAGTTCTTAAGTATTGTTGGTCTAAACCTAATGAAGGCCTTCTTTTGGAAATATGTTCCATTTGGATATAGAACAATTGTATTTTTCTAGTTCCATAAATAAATATGATTGAAACCATCTTGAAGTAGTGATTCTTAATCAGAATAGACATTCTGGGGGAAACCATATAATAACTTCATTTAATGATATATGGATCTGAAACCTGAATTCATGATCTAACAATCAGGATTTTTCATTTCTAGATCTAGATCACAAAATCTTATATCTTTATGCAACAATACATAGGACATATTCCCTCTAAAATATATAGGATATAAGGGGTATAACAATAAAACCACATAGGATTAGATCCTCTTATTTGGTGGGGTGAATATCTTTAATCCACCCTTTAATTCACCTATAACGGCGGTTAGGATCCCCAGAATGCATATGGTAGCCTACAAAAATGAGAGAAATCTACTTGGTCTAAGCTAGTGTCGATTTGGTTTGGTTTCAAGCATTTTGGTTTTTTAAAAAAAATTTGGAAAAATTATAACCATGTACATGGTTTGCTGGGAAGGGGTGAATGGTTTGAAAAAACATATACCATAACCATGTGCCTCTTCTAGGGATGTGCATAGTTTCTCATAAAAGGAAAAATGGGTTGACAAACCATGTTCCAGCCTTGAAACACCTCTCTTTCTAGGGTTACATGGTTTTCTAGGAAAAGGTGCATAGTTAGGGAAAACCATGAGCCAATAGGGAAATACCCACTTTCTACATTTGTTTCTCAAATTTTCACCCATAAATACCACAAGGTAGAGCCCAAATTGAAATTACTCAACACCAAGCATGTGAGTACCACTAAATGAGTCTAAGACATCTCATGAAAATGATGGGGTTTTTTAATCTCTAAACCTTATAATAGCTCATCCTCATGCTGTACTCTGAAAGCATATTTAAGATTATGAGTCAAAAAGATCATTCCACATATCACACATATTAATTTTTCCCTCCCACATTTCCTCCATAGAATGTTAAATTTTCCAAAATATAGAAAATAATGGCACAATATTTCCCCAAAAAAAATATATCACTATGATCCAACACACGTATAAGATGCTCTTCAAAGGAATAATCTATCTCAAGACCAACATCATCCACATCGATCGCATGAGAAGGGTCAGGGTGATACTTCCAAAGTTGTGACACATGGAAAACATCATGTATAGCACCGTATCTCAATGGAAAATCCAATCAGTATGAAACTAACCTGATTGTCCCCATAATATCAAATGATCCAATGAACCTAGGAACCAGATTTTACTTCCTTCATATCCTTTGGTGACCAAATCTTGGAGAGACCTAGAAGAATACATGATCACACTCTACAAAATCAAGGGGTCATCAACGTCTAACTATGATTGAAACATTCCTACTCTGAGCTGATGAAAAATTCATTCATATTAGTTGTACATGCTCCAACATATCATACTCAAGACTTGGTCACACCAACTCTAACTCACCTACATCCATCCAGTATAGAGTTGATTTTCATATCCTACCATAATGTTCATTGTATGGTGACATATGAATAGTTTCATGGCAACCTTTATAATATTAAGAGTCCACTAGATACGGGTTCTTCTCCCAAAAACCACTGAATCCTAGAACACATGCTCGAATCATATCATCAATCACCTATATAGTATGCTTTGATGGCCCATTATTTCATGGTTGTAATTCAGTACTCAATAAAACATGCATAACAAGAACCTTATACAAGACCTACCAGAATCCCAATGTAAAATGTGAATCATGGTCTCACAACAATATCATGTGGCACCCCATGGTGATGGACTATGTCCAAAAAATATAGTTCTCCCAATTCATCCACTAAAAAAGTTTCTCATATAGGTAAAAAATGCACCACCATTGTCAAGCAATCAATATTTTCCCAAATAGCATCATTCCAACAAGGCATCCTTGGGAAACATTCCATAAAGTCCATATTCACATCATCTCAAATCCATTATAGAATGGGAAAAAAATATAGTAAACCTCAAGGTCATTGATTTTATCCTTCACCTAATAATTGGTGTAACATTGTGTCACAAAACCTATTATCTCCTTTTTTGAGCTCGACCGTCAAAACTACCATCATAGTTCATAGTACATTTTGGTCACACATAGATGTACAACCCAATTAGAGGAATTAAACTCATGCATAACATCCTCCCACATGATCATAGGAACAACTACCCGATTCCTTATAGAGAATATTTCAACCCCATCTATGCTCCAATAGGAAGGTGACTCCCCACCTTCAATTTGACATTTGACAGCTTGTCAAAAATTTCTTCTCCAATGTTGTTCTTACTTAGGGTATAAATGCTTAATTTATTTCTACAATGCCAAAAGTGGAAAATCCTTATATGATTAATTTTTTAGGCCCATTGATCTCATTAAAAACCTCTCTAAAATCGTTACTAAACACTTTTTTAATAGAAATTAATGTATCACAGAAAAAATAGTATCCTGGAATAAATTTGGATTTATTAATGGGATGTCCATTCAAGACTACATTTTACTTGCTTCTCAATGTATCAACACATTAAACAAATCTAACAAAGGATGTAATATTTCCATTAAGGTTGAAAATAAAAAATAATTTTATACCATCGACTAGAGATTTATCTTCATGATGCTACAACCTTTTGGTTTTAGTGATACTTTTATCACCGTAACTTGAACATTGTTCATATCAGACTCTATTTACATTCTAGTTAATGGATCTCCCATGCGATATTTCAAATTCACCAAAGTTTTTAGGCAAGGTGACCCCCTTTTTACCATTATTTTCTATATTATAGAGGAAAATCACAGTCTCTTGCTCACTCGTCTTATATAACAAACCAAACATATGCATATTCATGTTTCTAGGAATGTGAATGATCCCACTCATCTATTATATTCTGACAATATCATCCTTTTTCTAAAATGTGATATAAGAATTGTTCAAAACCTAAACAGTTCCCTCACATACTACGAAGAGGTTTCTGGTAATGCCATTAGTTGAAGAAAATATTTTATCTTCTTTGGGAAAAAAATTCCGCCAAAGAGGAAATGTAATATTATGAGTGAATTAAGTATTAAAGAGGGATATCTTCCTTTTACTTATCTAGGTGTCCCCGTATTTTGGGGCAGACCCATTTCCTTCAACTTTTCTACAATTTTTGACTATATCCTTCATCTGATATCTTCTTGGAAAGGAAAATATCCATCTATGGCAGGAATAATCTACCTTTTAAAATCTATTATTGTTTCTAAAATGGATTATTATATGATGGTCTAAAAATTTCAAATGGGTCTTATAAAAAATGAATATCTCAATAGAAAATTTCATTTGTAATGGTAGTACTCTGGAAAGGAAACTTTGTGACCATCCCCTGGTTGAACTATTGCAAACCTATTGATAAAGGTGGTATTTTCCTAATAAATATTAACGACTTTAATGAGGAATTTAAATCCAGACTCACTTGGAACCTCTTATATAATAAATCTAACTCTATTTCTTTTCAAAAAATAGATTTCTTGAAAAATATAAGAAAAGAAATTAAAATTATCAGAATTCTCTTATCTAGAAATAAAAAAATAAATCCTTTTCTAGTGTTATGAATAATTCTAGATGGATGGCCTTTAGATATTCCTCCATGAACTTATGGTTGGATAACTGGATGGGAACTCCCTTAATATCTACGTTTTCGACTGGCCAAACCACTAAGAATACCAACATTTCCATCAAAGATACGCTAAATTCTCAATATGATCATATCCCTGACACCATTATGCTTGTCATTGTCAACTACCCCTTCTCAAACACTGAATATTTTTTAATTTTTGATCCCGATCACAATGTTATTATTAATTAAAAAAATTGTATAAATTTTTATTTTAACTCTAAAAGAGATTTTTCTTGGAATTTTTTTAGAAAACCCTGGGATAAAATTAACAATGTTCACTATTATTTGGTGCCTTGATCAAAATTGTGTTCCCATAGACAGGTGACTTCAATCATTTTGAATTCAACACTATTCTAAACGTAGACTCTATAATCAACATAGAGAATATTCCGATCAAATATTTCTTTATTCAACTACTTCTTCCCATTGAAACTATATTTTTGATATTTTTGACTGCAGATGGTAGATTTATGACATTGTAAAATCTCAACTAAATAGAAGATCAGAAATGGAATGTTCTGAGAAAATTAAGAACCTTTTCGTTGGTACTATTTCTGAATTTCACCATGTTATCTGGTAATATAAAAGAATTATTATTCATAAAAAAATCATTTAGCCATAATGAAGGTCTGAGGCAGATCCTTATTACCATATGTGAATTTGGATCGATCTAAAAGCGCCATTGCAACAACACTATGAATGACTTTGGCATTTGGCGATGCCTTTGAATTGATTATATTTTTTCCAACCTTAACCCACATTTGATGTTTTCTAGAGAAATCCTTTTCCTGGATGTATTAAAGTAAATATGGACAGTTCCTCCAAATGATATCTAGGACCTTTGGGTTGTGGAATTATCTTTAGGAAGTATCTTGGTCAGATCCTTGAATGATTTTTTGGTAGTTGTGGCATTGCCTCTTCTCTAGAGACCTAAATGATGAGTATGATACACGCTATTTCTTTCACAATGAACTATGGTTGGAACAACCTCTAGATTGATAGTGATTCAACTACCATTGTACAAGGAATTTGGAATTTTTTGACACATCTTTTGTGGCTGATCACTACCCGTTGGATGGATTTTACATGCACGCTTCTCAACATCAACTACATCACTACTCATATTTATCATGAATCTCACATGGTTGTAGATTACCATGATAACAAGGGAGTTAATCAAGAAAATACATGGATTGATGATCTCTGTGCTGATTTACTTCCCCTTCATAATATGGATTGTAATATGATTCCATATTTCAAAATTTTATAACATATTTATTTTATATTATTCTACATTGGATTGTCAAAATAACACTGGTGAACCCAAAGGGGACATACTCATATTGATAAATCACTAATCCTCTAACTCTTCGAGATTAGTCTAGAGCTCTTGAAGCTCTATTAATTCCATTTTCTATGGTGGAATAGAAATTGGCTTAACCCCTAGAATAATCTCAATCATAAATTACACATCTCTATCAGGTGGTAACCCTGCAAAATATTCTTTAAATGAATCCATAAATCTATCCACTATTGGAGGAAATAAATCCTTATTTACACATATTTCTTCCAATAAAAGACTAGAAACATGGGTGGTGAGCTCTACCAGTTGCTGGTTAACTGGCCCTGCATGACCCGCCTTGATATCCCACTCTTAATTATGAATATACCTATCACCATCTATAGATACAAACATTACCCTCCTTACTAAATAATATATGTGGTATTGGTTTGATATTGACCACTCCATACCCACAATTAGGTCAAATCATGAAATATCACGGATGTAATGATCCCATAGAAAATGATACCCCCAATATAGAGAGATCATCTCTTTCATAAGTAGATGTCTCTATACTATACTCCCAACAATGTATCTATCGTAAAAAACTTGCACATGAACTCCACCACTAGGCTTGACACTTTCATAAGTTATATAAAAACAATATAATTTGAGGCACTAGTACAAAATAAGGCACTATCTATCGCAAAAGATAAAGGATCAATACCTATAACCACTAATGGTCTAGTCTTGATATCCACAAGTGTAGGTTGGATTGAATTTAACTATAATACCTATATTCCCCATGATGTAGTCAGAGTCGCATGATCTATACCACTATGATAATATGATCAATATTTTGTAGAAGAACCTTACACACAACAACTACTATCCTAGCTAGTATAACTCCAGCTTCTATACTGATATGGCATAGAAGATGTAATTCTAACACCTTAGTTATGTCTAGATCATCTGCACTACACATCTATCACAGGTTCCTACATTACCTCTTTAGATTTTACATCCTTAAACAACATTTGATCTCTATCGGTGGTTGGGGATACTGTTTACCCTAGTTTCCCAACTTACCACACTACTGGGAAATAACTTGTTTAAGATCCCATGTAACTGATCCTTCCCCCTATCCACTCTTCCTACTATCCCCCTGACTAAAATTATCATTGAAACACTTCATTACCTTAGAATATGTACCTCTTAATCATCCATTAATAACCATATATCATTCACTATAATCCTCCTTCAAGTTCCCCTCAGCTTTGAGAGTCTGATCCACCACCTCATCACACTTCTTTAACTGAAATAGCTTAACATGGGACTTGATATCACATTTAATATTGTCATGAAATTTTATTTTCTTTGCTTTCTCATTCTTTACCAACAATGGAGAAAAGTGTTGCATGTCAGTAAAGATGCCATCATAGTCCATCACAGACATTCTCCCCTAACTCATTATCATGAACTTAGCTGGTATCTCCCATACACACATCTCTAAATAAAGTGTCTCTAGAACTTCTCCTAAAAGTCCTTCCATTTTATATACCTTCCTTATCTAGGACTGAAGATCTCACCAGTGATTCAATAATCCATGAATCTTATAAGTAACCAACTTGACCCTATTCTCATAAAAAGTCTATAAATTCTCATGTATAGTATGGATGGACTCAATCTCTAACTGTCCCACCTCAGTTCCATTATCTATAGTAAATGTCAAAGGGTTATATAACTAAAAATACCTCTTCTAGTTGGACATGATTTTCACAATATTCCGTTGGGTCTATTTTAATAAACTACTTTAATAGAGAAAAGTTCACGCAAAACTATTCTCTGACTTCCTCACCTGTTACTATCAGTACCTTAGGTTCCACAGCTAGTAGATCATATCCCGCCATATCATCTTATCACCCTCTCAACATGTATCATAATGAATGAATATCTATTAAATTACAAAAATTCTTCTTAGGTAACATAACAAAATAGTAACACATTTACGTTAAATTACAATTATCCATAACAAGTCATTTCCCCTTTACCCACCACATGGTCAAAAGTGAGGCGCAATCACTACCATTAACCATCTTACATATAGGTCGAGGTTAACAAATGGTAAGATCATTCTCCCTATTCAAGTTTCGCATTAGACACCGATTTATTTATCTTTTTCACCATTTCAAAATTTTAAATACAACATTAGGAACCATTTCCAATTAAATTTTAAAAAAGGGAAAAATAGTTCATGTTCAACAAATTACCCAAAACTAGTTTTTCAATCATTCCTTAGATGATTCATGTCTCAAAATAGTCATGTGTGCCTATAATGATGCATGAAAACTCAACATAAATGACATATCCATCCAAAAGTAAAATCCTAGAATATAATAGAAATAATAATCACGTAATACAACAAGTGCCTCACCCAAAGTGAAATAGAATCAATTAAAAAATACATATCAACAAAAACATTCCCACAATGGGTACTTGTCTATTACCCTCATACTTAGGGTAGCTACTCCCATGAATGATCAGTTAACCAAGAACCAACTCATCATATTCTCCTATCCCACTTTCCCAAATTGTAATACAAATTAAAAAGGAAAATAAAACACTTTTGATGCCACTTTGTGACATCCCGAACAAGGTGCCAAAAACTGTTCCCCTGAGTTAGTTTGTCACATGGCCTCAAGCATGCTGCCACGTACACCAAAAACAATCAATTAGAAGTATGGTCTAATATTTATATTATGGATAATATAAAATCCTTATAAAATTAGATCAAGAAAAGAATAAATTAAGAATAACCAAAAGATACTACATATCAAGGAAAATAATAGTATAACAAGATGTCCAAAATTGGAAATACTATATCAAAACTGAATAGTAGACATGCCATTATAATGTATGTTCATGGTTCAAAATGAATAACCAAAAGTAAAGAATCGCTCAACTCCAAAGTGGGTTTCAAACCACGTACATTTAACTTATCCAGGCTCTATCCCAAGTCAACTATCAAAAATCAGGCCTTTTCTATTATCCTCTCCTACAAACATGAAATCTATTCAGGTGCTGATTAGGTAGCCTGAGTAGGGTATGAGTACAACTAAGTAAGAAACCCCCAACTACATCTAAAAAAACATCCTTTATATAGAATTTTATGAAGATTTATTAGGAATAAAATACAAGGAATAAATTAAATAGTTTATATTTAATCAATTACCCTTTATTTTACCACATAAACTCCCAAGGTCCTTAGGACACCCAAACCTCAATACCATCTTCATCCCATGTTGTATTCTGAAAGATCCCGAATAAAAAACATATATCTAAATTCCATTATTACTACTCATTATCTCATTTCACCTCATAACAAATTAGAACCATAGATCAATGCCAACTAAGGGGTGAATAATGTCATGTCTGACACCCCATGGGTATTTGGAACTTCAGTCCTTGTCCCACACCTTAATGTCAGATGAAAATTTGGAGCCTCATTCCATGTCCCACACTTACTATATCATATTAGTATCTAGAGCCTCATTCCCTTTATATAACACATACATTTAACAGCAATTGTAATTTTAAGCCTCATTCTATATCCCGCTCTCATTTAACACATATGGGTATTTGGAGCCTATGTCCCCATCCCACAGACATTTTACACAAATGGGTATTTGAATCCTTAGCCCCTATCTAACACCCATTTAACACATATATCATAATATCAAAATTTCACAAGAGTCACAATATCACATAAAATAATTAATTAATTAAGTAATCAAATTCAACAATTGCATAATCACATCAATACATTAATTAATTAAACAATTAATTAATCACTATAATTTCCTTAATTAATTAAAAAATAACTAATCACATTAATTTCATTAATTAATTAAACAATTAAATCATCAAATCATCATCACATCATCCAATTACTAATTCAACAATTAATTATTATAATTCTCAATCAAAATATTCCATAATTAATTAAAAAATTAATTATTCATACTCAAAATCTCAATATCCAAAAGTTAATTCAATAATTAATTATGAATATTCACAATTTCAATATATCATAATTAATTGAACAATTAATTACACATATTCAAAATATCAATATCTCATAATTAATTAAACAATTAATTATTTATATTCACAAAAACAATGTCTCATAATTGATTCAACGATTAATTATTAATATTCTCAAACTCAATATCTCTATTTCAAAATTCCCTTAATTAATTAATTCACAAAATCTGTTAATTTTTTCATGAACTCAATTTTACACCATCTAATAGTAATTATAAAATTGCATATGCATAATTGAAATCAATAGTTTGTTATTTGAAGTTTAGAATATATACGTCAAGATTGATGATAAATTCTCACTATTGGAAATCCCCAATCTCAGTAGAATAGGTATGTAGAATGAGATCTGGATCTAAAGCCACAATTCAATATTGAAAATAATGTTTACATGGTTATAGATCTATGTCGCAACATCCTAGATCTATATTCATCAAGTCATAGGATGTATTCCATATAAAAGATTAGGTATAGGCAGGTGAGAAGAAGTAAACCACACGATATATTATCCTCTTACCTGGTGGGGTAAAGATCTTCAATTTTCCATTAGATTCACCAATCACAGAAGTAGGGAGCCTTAGGAATGCATCCAAGAACATCTAAAAATAAGTGGAAACAAGTTGGGTTGAGCTAAAGATCAATTTGGGTGATTTTATGGGGATCAAGTTACTTAAAAACTTATTTTTGGATTAATTAAAAATGTATGCATGATTTTCTAGGTAGGGACCCCACATTTTCAAAACTATGCGCCTTAATCATTCACCTCTTATAGGGGTGCACAGTTACTCCTAATAAGGAACATGTTTTCATGAACTGTGCCCCATTAATGAAAATTCCGTTTTTCCAAGGCTTCATGGTTTGTTGGGCCAGGGTGAATGGATAGGGAAAACTATACTCCAATCATGCACCACTCACATTCTTCCATTTTTTCAAATTTTCACCGTAACACACCCTATGGTAAATCCAAATTAAAATTAATCAACGCAAGGAAAAAAGAGTACCTATAAACATTTCGATACATCTCCAAAAAAGGATGGGGTTTTATATAGAAGAATATTAAATATATTTTTTAAAACATATTTAAGATACATGGACATAGAAGATAAATATTCCTAAGAAAATACACAAAAACAATGCACAATGATAACGAGATTGTGAAATTAACCATTGTCATGGGTCCTATTTCCTTCATACATATCTGAAACACTGGTATATTGGTTTAAAGAATGTTATTAATTTTTTACATGAACCATATTAATATTTATAATATCATATATGATCCTATAATATAATTTTATCACCAATTGTTTAATAATATTTCATTACTACCCCTCTTTCTGGTGTTAACAATTTCATTTTACTATGTATGTTTTTTCAAACAAGCCTCAGTTCATATACATAAGATACAATTCCTTCATATCCAGAATTGTATTAAGGTAATATATATATTATTTATTCATTATATATTTTTATCTAAAGATTCATTAATGGTAAATATAGAATATGAACTGCATCGTGTCATTAAGATGGTAGGTCGTACTTACGCACAAGCGATGTTATGATTCCCTTAATGGTGAAATGAAAAGGAATATGATAGTATATTAATTTTTTATAATAAAAATATTGTTATAATTATCACATATATACATATAAAATATTTCTATCACTACACACATCCAAATAATGTGGTGATGAAAATAGATTACACCATTCCGTAGAGACGGTAAGTCCTACGTATACACATTCGATGATTTTATTTTTTAAGATGTATAAAAGGCGAAATAATATCATATCATATAGATTATATTTTATTTATTAATTTATAATGGAAAAAAACACATGAATAGGAAGTGTAATAAAGAATAATCATTAAGGAGTTGACATAGATGATTACCTCTTATCCAATGATATTCCTTTCGATCTCCTATTAGGGATACAGTGGTTGGAATTTTGTGAAGAAAAAACCTATAGAATGTGGATATGGATGTTTAAAATTAAAATTTACATGATATATGCATGATTTAAGGCTCGGTGTGATTTGAAAAAAATGACGGCGGAGGTTCCCTTTTATATTTGATGCGAGGGGTAGTTTTGTAATTTCAGAAAACATTAATTCATATTAAATTTAATCTCAATACAAATAAAATAAATTTCCATGGATTTGAATATAATATTATATAGTGTTTTAATATAATAAAAAAATATTTTAGACATTTTTTGGTATTATTTTAAACCATATCATTTTGATTAACCCTTAGATAATCTATTTTAATTCTAAGAATGGAAACAAATTTTTCAATATTAAAATGTTTTATTTTTCACTTATTTGATATAAATTGGACCAAAAAAGAATAATTTATGACATTTTAGAATGTATTATATTTTTAGAGAATCCTTGTGAATTTTAATTAATTTAATAAAACATAACTTTCATAAAATATCACTAGATTAAATTTTGACATGATTCATTACATGTACATTTAACAATATTAGAATAAAAATTTAACTTTGAGAAAATACTTTATGATATCCCTAATATGTCATGGTCATCCAAAAATTATTTTATTTTATTATGTCTCTAATATTATATTTATTTTCACATTTTTAATAAAATTTATTAGATATTTATATTAATAAATTATAGTTTGTATCAGCATTGTGTAGTTATTTAATATACATAATTTCTCACTATAAATTAAAAATAAAATACCACTATGAGTAAAAATCGTCTATATTTGATAATAGTATTTATATTCGAATATATATTTTTTGTAAGACTATCTGAAGAGTGAAACATTATTTAAAACATGAACATGAAATATTTAAATTTTAATAAAATAAAATATTAAATACTTCTTAATCTCAACTAAGTTGGGAAAAAAATAAAAAAAAATTACAATTAATATATATTTAATTAGATAATTTTTTTTTTATTCTTTCTTTTTTCATATTTTTTACCATGAGGAAACATAAGGGATATTTAATACAATTAAAGTGACAATTTCTGGCTTTCTCTGATTTAAATATTATAAAATCCATTTACATGGATACGTAACCATTAAACCACTTAATATTTATCCTTATATTTTAATGGTTTAATAAAATTCATCAACTTAAATTTGGTCCTGTTTTTGGGTAATTTTATCATCTTTATGATTTATTTTTTCCTAAATTACACAATTTACCCCTTAACATGGTAACAAATTTTACCACAATTACTATTTATGTTGGAGAAAAACAAAAGGGAAATATTTAAAAAAATTGGAGATTATAAATGTAAAATTTTCATTCATTTTTTAATTCAAAATATATAATTTATAAAATTTAATTTAAAATAAAACTTTTAAAATTCTATAAAAAACACGTTTTCGGGAAAATGTCATTTTGAAACATAATATGTTTTCATAATAAATTTGAGTATATAGTAATTTTCAAATAATATAATTTTATTATTTATAAAGTAAAAAAATAATAATTTAAAACTAATATACAACATAATTTGACCTGTTAAATACTGTAAAAGAAAATACAATTTTCAATAAAAAATTTTATATTCACTATTTCGTAGAAAAATAATTTTTTTCATAAAATTATAAATAATAGTAATATTTTAATTTTGAAAAGATGAATTCAAAAATTAAACTCATTTTTTCAAAAAAAAATTCTATATATTCAATAAAATTAATATTAATTAATAAAAATAAGATAAATCATTTTTCAAGAAAACATATTTTTAAAGAATAACACGACATTACTAAAAATTGGGTAATGATTTTAAATGAACATACGAATAAATTCATATAGAGTAGGGACTTTATATTTATTTCATCGGTTATTTATTCATATTTTTTGTCTCCAATTTTATAGTGATGTAATGAAGAAAATTATAAACTAATAATATTTTTATATTGTCTGGTAGTTCGTTTAAACACGCTTTTTTGTGCAATGTAAAATATCAATGAAATAAAATTATGTAAGGAAAAATATTTCATAAATATATACAGGTGTTACATTCTATCCCCTAAAATTATTTTATACCTCAAATTTTTTTCCATTGTTACAAGCAGATGCGAGAACCTCTACCTCATCACATCCTTAGGTTCTCTTGTAGCTTCCTCAAATTGGTGGTTTCTCTATATAACATTAACCATGTGAGTAGAATTTTTTTGTAGAACTTGTTAACATTGATATATAATATCTATCGGTTATTTTTTATTAGAAATATTTTTCTCCAGAGATATGACTCATGAGATTAGTACATGTGATGGATCAGTTATGTACTTTTTTAGGAGAGATATATAGAACACATGATGAACTTGGGAGAGATTTAGTGGAAGCATCAATAAATAAGATACCTTCCCAAAAAGATATTGTATTTAATATATATATATATATATAGTCTTTAGTTTTACCTTCTTTCCAAATATCATTACTCTCTTCCTTGGAGACATTCATAGAAATTCCATTTGACACACTTAAAACTCTATGTCTTATCATTGAGTACCAGCATAACTTTTTGTCATATCTAATATTATCTTATGTGTAGTTGAATAGAATTAACCTTATATACCATTTTATCATCTATAACAGGTCCCAATATATTAATTTCCCTAACATCATTCTATCCTATTGAAGTTATTCACTTCTTACATTAGTGGGCTTCATATAGAGCCATTTGAATACGAGAGTGAAAGCTATTGATGAAATAAAATTATAACAAAAGTAGGTGTTGATCCCAAAAACCATTCAAATTTATTGTTAAATCTATCAAAATTTCTTCTAGAGTGTCGATTTTCCTATCATTCTAAACATCTATCTATGAATGATAAGCAGTTATTAAACATAACCCTATATCCAGATCCTGTTGAAGAATACTCAAGATCATTGAGGTAATCCTCAGATCACAATCAGATATAATGGAACATGGTACTCCAAGAAATCATACCACATCCTTAACATATATTCTGTAATTTTGTTCAAGATGGTAACCTTCACTAATAGTAATTAAGCGGTCCAAATTCATTAGGTGATAAAAAATTCATACAACATTATCATTTTGAGATGTTTTGAAAAATCCAATGAAAAAATCCATGGTGATGATTTTCCATTTCCATTCTATTATAGGTAATGGTTGTAACATCTCCTTAGAATCTTATCTCTCAGCCTTATTTAATTATAATCAATGAACCATGAAAAATATTCTACAATATCTTTCTTTATACAATCCCACCAAAAAATATTCTTTCAGGTGTCTATACATGTTTAAACTTTCAGGAAGAATTGAGAATTATGAACTATGAGCCTCATCCAATAGTTCCTTATTTAATTCTAGTACAGTAGGAACATAAAAAAAATTATTCCAAAGCATTATTATTCCGTAAGAATCAATGTTAAACTCTAGAATATTTCTAACATTATTTTATGGCTCTACGTCTTCCTTCTTCTCCTCCTTAATTATAACATCTATAGATGGTTGAAAATTAATTTCAGAAGGATACTATTTTTGTCCTTATTTAATGGTTTCAAGATTTATCAATTACAAATCCATAAATATTGGATCTTTTGGGATCCTCATCATATATGGCTAGAATTGTCTATTCGACGTAGAGCACCTACCCCCTTTTTCACTTTCCCTAGGAGTTAATATATTAATAAGTCGTAATATTTAATTAACTCCAACCATCTCCATTGGAACATATTTTTATCATTTTGAGTGAAAATATACATTAATCATTTATGATCAGTATATATGTCACACCTTTCTCCATAAAGATAATGACTCAATAAATTTAACGTAAAAAATCACCATAGCTAACTTCAAACCATGAGTTGGGTAATTTTAATCATGGATTTTAAATTTTAATGAGGAAAAAGAAATCAAAATATCATTTTTCGTGATAAAAAACCTATACCCATCTAGTATGAATAAAATTAGATAAAAAAACATTTCTCTACTACATAGATATTTCAGCACAGGTGAACCAACTAACCTTCTTTTTAGATCCTTGAAATTCTCTTCACATTCCATAATCTATATGCACATAACTCCTTTCCTAGTCAACATGGTGAGTGGAATAGATAATCATGAGAAATACTTCCCAAAACATTGACAATATCCATCTCAACCAAGGAAACTGTAAATATTAGCTGTGTTTTTTGTTCTAAGACAATATTTAATAATATCCATCTTTGCTGAATCCACATGTATCCCCGATCGTGAGACTATGTGACCCAAAAATGAAAAATTTTGAAGCCAAAATTTACACTTTATTAATTTTTCATAAATATTCTCTTTTATCAGGGACAATAATATAATCAGCAAGTGACCCTGATTTTCATCATTTCACATTGAATATAAAATAATATCATATAAAAATACCACCACAAATAGATCATGATAGTATTAAAATACTCTATTAATTAAATCCATGATGATAGTGAGGTAATTAGTAAGAGAAAAAGTAATCACTATAATTTCATTATGTCCATATATTGTATAGAATGTCATATTTGTTATATTATCTTTCATGAACCTCAATGTTTGATATTCAGAATGATTATCAATCTTTGAAAAGTATTGAGATATACATAGTTGTTCAAATAAGTTTTCCATATGAAAGATTTGGTATTTTTTCTTTACAGTGATCTGGTCAAGTTCACGATAATCAATGAAGATTCTCATTAATCGAACTTTCTTATTGACTAATAGAAATAATGTAACCCAAAGTGATGAAATAGGGTGTATGAATTCCTTTTCAATATTTTCTTGACGCTACTTCTTCAATTACTATAACTCAATTGTGGAGAAGGAGTATTAAAAATAGGATTAGCACCGAGTATGACATATATTGAAAGCACAACATCAATATTTTTTGGAATACCTAAAAATTATTCAGTAAAGACATAAAAAATCCCATGAAATAGGTGTATTTGAAATGGTGAGTTCCTCCACAACCATCTGAGATAGATAATATTCATTTATAGTAATTAATACCCACATGATGGAATAAATTTTCATTATAAGTTCACGACAGTCCTTTATTCAATAGATGATCATAGATTCATTTAGAATATGAAAAGTGACTTCCCTTCCTTGATAATTGATATGATATTTATATAGATTAAGCCAATACATAACTAGAATCAAATCATATTTAACCAAATTATGGATTTATTTATTTTTCGAAACCGCATTTCCATACATTTCAAGTTGAGAAGAATTATAAACTTGTTTTCAACCATTTTTCCATTAAAAATTTTAACCACTAAATAAATATCTAATTATTGTGGTAATAAAATGATACCTTTATCCAATTATTTAGAAAAAAATTGTGGGTGGATCCGTAATTTAATAAAACATTTGCTACTATAGAGTATATGGTATGTGTACATTTCATCTCTTCATTGTCATACTCCAAATAAATATTAGTGATTACATGTGATTTTCATTTTTATTTAGACATAAGAGGTTGTTGATGTCGATCATAATCAATAATCCTTGTATTTGGGTATTGGTTAGAATAATGCTCATTTTCCTTGAACTTGATGTATTGAAGTGTGGGAGGTGAATTCATTGTAGCCTTTTCCATATTCACATAATTACCTATCTTTTACCATCACATGGTTAGTCAATTTCTTGATAACCTTATTTCCCACAATTTGAACATTTACTAGTCCCCTTAAGATAGTTTCCTTCATTTTTTTAGACACATTGATCATAAATTAATGATCACCTTATTTTCACTATGGTGTTTATATTTTCCCTCAAGTTATATTTTTCGCTACTTATCTAACCCATAATTATAACGGGTAACTCAAATCTCTATCACAACCTTGAGAGAACGTCGAATGATTTCCTCATACATATTGAAGTCCATTATGTCTGACACCCATTGGAGACATGATTTTAAGACACTTAAGAATCAATAAACCTTACTCTCCGGTTAGATGATAATTGTAGAACCATACAATACAATTCTTGTAAAATTTTAGTCATAGGTGCCATTGAATTCATGTTCCTTTTTATTAAGCTCAAGAAACTCGTTATCCATATTAATTTTATAAATACAAAGAATTTAATTATTTAAATATAAGTTCTTGAACTCATCACATTCCGTGGAGTCAATTTCATCTCATTGCCTTATATTCTTGATATGATTCCACCAATGATTCATTTCAAATTCAGAATGATAAACTTCCAAAAGTACATTGTCATGTTCTAAACATTGGAGAAGTGAACATAAATATTTTGCTGTATTGATAAATTATTCATCCACTAGTGGATTAAAATATCTATATAAATAAGGTGGATGTTCCCTCATTATGGACTCAAGAGAATGTTGTTCCCTACTTTCCATATTTGGAAGTCCAAAATAATTCAAAGCTGGAGAATGTTGTGTGAGTATAGAAACCATATTTTGTATTCCTGATCCCATAAAATTTTTTTTATTAGGATAAATAATGTTGCATTTACCATCACATTCAGTATTAATTTTGTTTTTTCAGGTTCCAATAATTGACTAAAACCTAAAATTATAGTGTGAGTAACACTAATCATAATGGTAAAACCACATAATAAAGAGAAATTATTTATAAAATTTCAATTATGACGCCATAGTTTTTATCCAAGGTTATTTATGGTCATCACCAAAACTCTTGGATTGAATAATAGACTAAGACTTATCCTTAGGGTTATTTCTAAAGTTATCTCATCTTAGTTTACAATGGATAACTAATCCTTTCCCTGATACCAACTATAATGGCCCATAATTTTAGTATATAAATATTACATCTAAATAGAATAATATTTATTACATATCATAACGAACCATGATAGAATCATATTGGTTTAGTGTATTCGTAAACCTAGAACCATAAAACCTTGCTTCATAAAACATATACATCAACATCCAATTATTTCTTTATACCAAGAACTATTTTTGACACATCTTGATTAATATATTTCTTCTATATCCTTGAGAAAATAATAATATGAATGGGTGATATCATATGCTCAGTAATGGTAATCGAGGAATATAGAATAATCATAAGGGATTAATAACATGAAAATACATTTTTAAAATTAAATTATACGTATCAAAGATCATGACATTTAGTCACTGAATAAATCGTGGAAGTTAATAATACATTAATTAATAAATAATCAAAGAACAAAATCCCATAGAATATAACATAATACATGAAATTATTGAATACACATAAGCATAAAAAATTAATGTCATATTAGTCATCACTCATTTTCAAGACCATCAAAGAAAAAAATTCCCTTACTGAATTGATCCCACTTCTTCTTCTATCCCTATATTACTGAACTGAGTTTTCTCTCATTATAGTCCTATATTACTAAACTGAGTTCACTTCTTAGTCAATTCCTCTCTATCTCATGAGATACAAATCTTTACCCAATGAATTAGAGGTACTAATAGGTCCCAACAACCACACAATGAAAAACATATATATGTGTTCTACAACAACAGAAATCATTTAACATATTAAAACTCATGAAAAGAAATGGGTTTTATAAATATTTCTTCACAAGATAACCCATGGAATAGAAACTAGTTTCATAAATATCAGAAAATCATATAAATAAACCAACTATACCAATAATAAGGATTATATTATTGAAAAATATCCATATAAAATAATATGTAACATTAGATAATGTTATATGAGATGGAAAATAATTTTGAGACATCCTTTTAAATAATTCTTGAGAACAATATCCTTCTATTTTGAAAACATTTTCCCTTAAACTTCCATGGAGTTTTAAAAAAACCATTTCAATTGAAAATAATCTTTGTAAGCTGGGAAGGGAATATTCAAGGAATTATGGTGTCATGAAAGAGTTAAAATATGTTCCTATTGTATATGTTAAAAACTATTCCTTTCATATTTTCCTGTAAAATTTATAAAGTTCCTTGTTTGGAAAATGAAAAAAATAGATTAATTTCAATATGTTTCATAAAAATCCACACATAGCTAAAAATGACTTTAATTTTTTTTTAAAGAATGGAGGAAATATTTTTGAAAACATTTTTAAGAAACATAAACATGTAAGATAAATATTCTTTAGTAGATAATTATGAATATGTAATCCCAAATATTAATGAGATTGTGAAAATAACCCTTAACATAGTTTGGATTTCCTTCAAATGTATAAGAAAATCATGTATAATAGTTTAAAGAATTTTATTAATTTATAACAAAGCCATATTCATATTAATTATATAATACATGATCCCTTAATATCAACTTATCACATATTGGTTAATAATAGTTCATTATTATCCTTCTTTCAGGTGTTAACTACATTATATTCCTATACAGGTTTTGTCTTATTAGTCCCATTTTTTATGCATTTTATATATTTAAATCATCTAAAAAATGATTATAAGGTAATATATATCATATTTATTCATTATATAAATTTATATAATCATTATTGAATTCTGAAAATGGAAAATGAATCGCACCTCATTGTGTAGACAGTTGGATGTATGTACACACGAGCGATGGTATTAGGACCTTAATTGTGAAATAGTAAGGAAGAAGTTTTTATATTAATTTTTTTACTAGAATTAATATAAGGTTATAATTATCATATATATATATATATTATGTCCATAATTACCCATCAAAATAATGTGGTGATAAAAAACAGATTACTCCACGATGTGGAGACGGTAAGCACTACGTACAGACGTGCAATTATTTGGTTATTGTATAATGGATAAAAGTTGTAATTACATATTAGTGTATAAATAATAATTTATTTATTTATTAATAATGGAATCAACACGTGAATAGTAAGTTGGAGAATAAATATACATCAAAGAGTCATTAAAGATATTTACTTCTACTTCAGTAAAGTTCCATTATATATCTTCTTATAGACATAGGAGTTTGTCTTTTTTAGAAGATTAGAATCCATAGAATGTGCATAGAGAAGTTTATAAGAGAAATTTTGAAGATATTTTAGAGAACTAAGGAAACATTTGATGTGAAAAAGTGAGGTAGGAGGCACCCTTTTCTAATTGAGGTGAGGGGCACTTTTTAAATTTTGACAAATATTAACTTATAATAAATTTAATCTCAATACAAATAACATTAAAAGGAAATATATTTGAAGATAATATTATATAGTTATTTATTCTCATAAAATATTAGTTTTAATACATGATTGGGTATAATTTTAAACCTTATCATTTTGATAAACATTTTGTTAACCTATTTTAATTTTAATTAATGGAACAACATTTTCAATATTAAATTTCGTTAATTTTTACTTATGTAATGTCAATTATAATATAAATGAAAAATTTATAAAATAATATACTATATTACAGTTATTTTTTATTTTTAATGATATTTTTCTTATTTGTTATTTATATAAAAAATATTATTTTTATAAAATATCATTTGTGCCAATTTTGACACTATTCATTACATTGGCTTTTAAAAATATGCAGATAACAATTTAACATAGAAAAATATTTTTTTATATCACTAATAGGTCAATGTATTCTATAAAATTCATTGATCTCATTAATTATCTCTAATTAAATTTATTTTAGTATTTTTAATAACATGTATTTGATATTTTCTTTAATAAATTAATTATAGCATCAATGTGGTGAAATTATACAATTTAGTTATTTATTCACCAAAAATAAAATATCAAATACCATCATTAAGATAAATATTATATATTTTTGAAAAATATTAATTGTCTAATATATCATTGGGGGTAACTCTATATAAAAATGACATATTATTTAAAAATTGATTGTGATAGCTTTAATTTTTTGTAAATAAAATATTATAAATATCAAAATCTCATATAAGTGGAACAAAAAAAATACATTTCAAGAAAATATGTTTATAAATATAAATATTTGAATTCATATTAATTAACAAAATACCTTTTTTCTAATGTGAACATATATAGGATATTTAAGACAAAGTAAGTGACATTTTGTGACTTTCTTTGATTTAAATATTATTTAAGTAGTTTTTATGTACAATTTTAAATTAAGAGCCTTAATTTCAATTCTCACGTGTTAAGGGTCGAGTTATATTCATATAAAAAATTTGGGAATGTTTTAGGGTAATTTTATAGTATTTATCATTTCATTTTTAACTTAAATTACCCAATTTACCATTAAATGTTGTAAAACAAATTCCAACGGTAATATTCATAGTAGGAAAAAATAAGAGGGGAAATATTCCCCAAAATTTGAAATTATTAATCTAAATATGGTATCAACTTTTCAAAATTAAAAACTAATATGTTTCGAAATTTATGTCAAAATAAAACCTGTAAATTTACATGAATAATATTTTTATTAAAATTTCATTTTCGAAACCAAAAATGTTTTTATAAATTTTTTTTGTATAAATTCCTTTTAAATATATAATTATATCATAAGAAAATGAAATAGTTAATATTTAAAACTAATTCAAAAACATAATTTTACCTTTTAAATATTATAAAATAAAATACAATTCTCAATAATAATAGGTATTTTCACTATTCCTTGAAAATATAAATTTTTTCAGAAAATTATAAAAAATAATTACAAGATAATTTTGACATAAGGAATTGAAAAATTGAAATCATTTTTTTCATATAAATATTCTCTATCTCTTAATAAATTAATATTAATTCATAAAACGTATAAAAATCAATTTTTGAAGAAAATGTAATTTTTTAGAGTAAAGTGACATTACTAAAAATTAGGTAATTATTTTTTATGAACATACCATTAAATTAATATTTATTTGTACCATTATATTTATTTTATTGGATAGTTATTTATATTTATTCCCTCAAAATTAATGGCTAGGTAATAATGAATAGTTTAAACTAATAAAATTATAATAGTGTCTCATAGTTTGTTTAAACTCGGTGTTTCATGCAGCACAAACTATCAGAGAAATAAAATTATTTAAATAGAAATATTTCATAAAAATATTTTGATATTACAATAAGATCCATTCAACATATTTTTTAAATAATTAATGGAAAACTTATTCGGAACAATCCAAATATATTTGACGATTTATATAATAAAATTCTTGAGTTCCAATACATAGGCACTTAAATCATCCCACTTCCTTATCAAACAATTAGATATACTTCATCATATCATTCCTTAATACCTCTTTCCTTCCATATTTCATTCATAATATCTTCATTATTAATAGAAGAACCAATACTCATACAACCTTGTTGATTCTCTTCGTAATATTTCCCATTATGAAATCTATTTTATAATTGTAAAACATTATACATTGAAAAAATTCAACAGATGATGCTACCTTAGATATAGCATTATTAAAATACATTTCATTAACCAAACTATTTAATTATTCTTTGTAGTTAATTTCATTGTGCAATTATTTTCAACACCCAGATATACTTCTCATCCATTTGAGACATTCCCTTGAGTTCTTATTCAAACATTTTTTACATATATAAAACTAAAAATTCATTCCTCTATGGTCCCCACTACCCAAACTCTGAGAGAAATCTAGCAATATATTATTATATGAGTCTAATATTTGGTTAAGGTGTATGTTGTTAGTCATTTTGTATGATAATAGATTCGGAATAATCACAAAATCCTTCACACTAGTCGTCGTCTAATTTGGATGATAATAAAAAAATATTCCATTACATTAGATGTCAACCTAGTTCCTTGTTGATAGGTTGGTATGGAGTAATGAAATTATATTCTATACTAATATGAGGATCATAATAGTGCTGAAAAAGAATAATATACAATAGGGGGTGAATTGTATACTTAAAAAAATTAAGGAAACATTGTATAAACAAAATTCACAACACCTCTAATTAGAAATCACCTGCTTAGAGCAATATAAAGTTCTTAAGTCTAAATCTTAAGAAACTTTTCTTACAAAGATAATTTACCACATGGTGTATAGAATCTCTCATTTTAAAAGATACATGTAAAAATATTTATACAAAAAGAAAACTTCCTAATATTTTGATAGTAGTGGAAATTATCAATTTTCTTTTAACCCAACGAGAAGGGTATCCAACAACCTTGGATAATAGTCCCTTGTTTTATACTTACGAGAATGTCTATCTTACCCAAACCTGGGTAATCCCTCAATCCTATGATCAGTATCTATCTTTCTATCCCTAAAAGCCCTCGATTTGTATGGAAATCGGCACCTCTCACTTCACAACCTGAAGTCTCTAATTTTATGGAAATTTCACCTTTACATGAAGTAATTTTTCATGAAGAAAAGTGTGAAGAAGTCTTTCAAACATTCTACGTGAATCCTGAAAGTTTATAAGAGCCTCTTATTATAAAGCAATTCACTTTTAGAGAGTTTAACTCAAAAATGCAAACATGTGAACACACACACACATCTATATCACTGATCTCATCATTTAAGGTCATATTAATAGATTTCAAAAACTATTGGCCAGTTCCACTCCAACGGTCATATTTCCTTAAATCTTGGAGGGACCTTGACACGTAGAAAACATACAATGGTTATTTATTAATAGAAACAACGACATCATTTTATATAACTAACCATAAAAATAAATATCTTACACCTTAAGTGTAAAGAACCTGGAATCTGATAGAATAGAAATGATAAGAATGAAATTATAGGGTTTGGAATTATAAGTAAATAGAGCATTGAATAATAAATTCCAGAATTATAAATTTCGGAATGAATTTTCATTAAATCGGTAGGAGTAAAGTATAAAGAAAATATTGAAAACTCAGATTTACAAATTTTGGTACCTGTTTCTTATTCTCCAGTATCAGTATCATAAGAAATGGTTTCACTGTCTCTAACATAAACGGTATTAATAAAATATTCTTTATAAATGCAGACTGGAAATTTCCAGAATAGAAATATTGTCTTTGAAAACATCAGCATTTAAAGATTTATGAATATAATAATTTTGATATAGAAAATATCGGTATAAGAAATTTGGTATTGGGATTTATGGTATTGGTATGCCAAAACTGTCTAAAGGAATATCAGTACTGATAACCAAGAAGTCAGAGTTTAAGAAAATTGTAGGACCGAAAAACTGAAAACCTAAGTATATGGAAAATATGATACCAGATTTCATTCATGATGGAAATTGGTATCGTAGTGAAAATAGAGAATGGGAAACCGTGTTTTATGAAATTCCGGTATGATATAACCATGAACCAAATTTTGGAACCTCAATAACTTTTCTGGTATAGAAAAATAGATATCCAAAAACCATAATAAAAATATATTTAACTCAAAATTCTAAAGAAATTTTGTTAATAAATAAATTTATGTATGTTTAAAGAATATATATATATATGAAGAAGATGTTTGTGATTTTCAAAATAAAATCATAAAGAATGGAGAGGTCTTATAGACCTAACAATCTCACCCTTTTTGGAATGCACAAATAACTTCGAAAAAAATGGAAAAGGAAAGATATAAATGCTTAGATATAGAAATACTTAGCTCCCCCTTAAGTGTATAACATTGGGTAAAATATTCTTCCCTCATGTAAACGTTCTTAGAGTACGAAAATATCCCTCTCAGATATATATTCTTCTATTTAGAGAGACCCCCACTTAGATGTAGAACATTCCCTTGTAGATGAAAGTTAAGAAAATTTATTTTTCCTTAGATTTCACCTTAAGGAAATTTTCCTTTATAAAATTTTCATCCTTTAACTTATCCTATCGATAAAAATTATCCCCCCTTGTGATTTTAAAAAAGGAATAGAAAGGGACCTATAAGGTTAGAAATAAATATACAAAATTCAAAATATATAAAAAACATTCAAATTATTTTTCATTAAGTTTCTCATGAAGGAAATTCTAACAAAAAATCATCATGAGAAAAAAATGGATCAACCCTCCTTCTTCTTCTCTGAAAAAAGAATTTTCACCAAGGACATTATTTTTACACCTCCTTGTAATCTTCTTGAAGATTTTTTATCAAGGTATCTTGCTCAGCTACCTTCTTCTCCAATGCTTGGATCTAGATTTCTTGGGACTGATTCTTATCTTCATGACAACTGATCACTTCCTCCTATGAATCTGATTTTTTCACAACACCTGTTGATATTCCATTCTGATAATTGACAACTTCAGCTATGAAATTCATTTGATCAAGAATATTTTTTCCTTCATTTTTCCTCGCAACTAACTCACTTGAAAATTTATCTGAGAAAGAAGATCGGGCTTTGGTCAGCTCATTTGATACATCATTGAAATCTCCCTTTGTCGATTCCATGATTTCTGAGAATCGTAGAGATTTATAAGACAATGTTTTGGAATGGATGATCACTTTCTAACATGATATTTTTTTATCTTTGTAATCAATGAGAAGATTATTATGACTAGCTTCACCTTTCACCACCATGTCCATCAGCATAGATGTTGAATATGTCACTTGGTTTAAGGTTTTCTACATCATCTGGCTCTGGGAGTCTATGTTAGTATGTAACAGATTTTCAATTATTTTAAGAGAGTCGGCATCAGAAGAGGTAACCATAATGGCCTTTCATTTATCAACTTTTGGCACCGTTGAGGGCTCGGAACCCTGAGGTACATCCTCATTTTCTATAGCCTTATCATCTCCAGATCCTCCCTGAATCTCTTCTTCTTATTTCTCATCTTCACTTCTGGTATCAATATTTCTAGATTCATGGATCTCATCTTCATCTCTGGTTACACCAACCTCTTCTTCTAACTCTTCTACTTCTTAAACTTCAGTCTCAACTTCTTCTTCTTCTTCTTCCTCAGTAGAAAGTCCCAGGGTTGCAACATAATTATCAACATGACTAATCACATCATTTTCTTCTTCTTGAAATATCTCATCCCCTTCCTGTGCTTCTACTTTTCATTCTAGAATAGTTTTCGGTATCCCTACAGGTTTCTTCGCCTTCTTAGGTTCCGGAGTGACATCCAGTATTAGTAGCTTCTCAGAGGAGTTTTCAACTTCCTTCAGTAAGGATTGTATAATTTCTTTCTCAGTTCTCATTATTTTCTTCTTCTTCTATATATCTTTTTCTCTAACAAATCAGCAGTTTGAATCTCCAAAGCCTTTACCTCTGCCAGATTCAAACAAATGATTGGATCCCTTTCCTTCCTAGATTCATCTAACTTCCTCCAGCCCCCTACAATATCATCAGATTAAGCCTTCAGTTTCCTTAAAACTAGCAGTGTTAAAGCTGGAACTACTGAGGAGGGATCGACATGGTAGGTCTAATACAACATTTTCTTCTTCTGATAAATTTTTGAAGATTATGGTAATGAATTTTTCGGTGCCGCTATGAAAAATTCTAGAATAGCTTCCTTCAATTATGGCTTCTGGACTTCCAGATTCATGACTTCTTCAATCTTCTTAGAGTTCGTGTTTTAAGAATGTTTCATTATTTTCAGCGTAACTTCACTCACCAACATAATCTTAGAAGATTTAAAAGCAGACTTACATGAAATTTACATTTCGGGTAAATCCATTACTATAACGACCCATAATTTACATACATGCAAATTACATTACTTTTGCGGAATACCTAATACATACCAAAAACAGACACACAAGGACCGTAATAGTTTAGTGTCTTTGGAAACTCGGAATATAAACATCTAATAATGTTGAAAGATCTTCAAAATCACCCATAATGATATTCCCCTTTTTGTTTCCTTACCTAAAACCTTTCATTAAATCCTGGGGATAATAAAACATAAAAAGGGTGAGCTCAAATGCTCAGTAAGGGAAAACATACAGAGCATAAAACAATCTACAAACATTTGAAAGAAAAAACTTGAACATAAAATCTAAACTTTAAAACCTCGAGAAAATACATAAATCATGGAAGTATGTAAGGAATATATCATAAAGGAAAATCAATCACGATAAAATAGCATGTAAATAAAACATGTAATTATGGAAACCATTCAGCACTTGTTATTATTTCCATAGTATCCAAGGCATTGCTGCCAAGACCATCGTAGTGGACAAAGTCCCTTTCTGAGTCGAGTTCACTCCTCGTTTCAGTCCTGTAACACTGAACCAGATTAACTTACCATTCCAACCGTGTCTATCTCATGAGATATAAATATTTACCCAATGAATTGGAGGGAGATATAGGTCCCACCCATCTCATAATGAAATCATTCTTAATTTTTCCACAACATAAACATAAATCATTCATAATAACCCAAAGAATAAAATGGGTTCCATATACATCATTCCATCATAACATAATCCATATAAAATAAATGGATACCATTTCATAATAAGAAATGTTAAACCATGTAAATCATAGAGACATTATACTTGAAACATACACATATGAAATAGTGTCATCTTATATGGAAAAATGGTTTTGATAAAACACTTGAAATGAATTATTGAGGAAAATATCCTTTCTTCTTCAAAATCATTTTCTTTTCACAAAACGCCCTAGAATTTTAAATGAAAGGTATTTTGTTGAAAATAGTTATAAAATCTAGTCGAGTAAGATTCATGAAAATGAGGCGTTATGAAACCTTAAAAATCTGTTCACGCCGTATAAGTTAAAAAACATTATGCTTGTAATTTTGTCGGAAAAGTCAAAAAGTACCTCGTAACGTAAAAAAAAGATTCCTTACATACCATGTAGTAAAAGTCAAAAATGGGTAAAAAGGACTTTAAAAATATATGAATACACTTTTATAAAACATGTACATGAATGATAGCAATAACCCCAGTAAATACTTACGAATAAGCAATCTCGGGTAAAAATGAGATTTGCAAAATTATCCCTTACCTTATGTCCGATATGCTTCGTATATATACAAACCTCCTGTATAATGATTTAAATAATGTCATTGACTTATTAATGAATAATATTCATTGTTTTATATCATATATTGTTCACTTAGGTATTTATATTACCCTTTCATTTGTCAATTCCATGTTAAAGTAGTGTTTTGGGTAAAATTGTTTCTTTTATCGTACGTGTTTGGACCTGTTGTTCTTGATATTATTATTACTCATATCATGATTTAATTACTTAGAGAATGTAAAACATGATTTATATATCATAAATATTCAGTATATATATATAATAGATAGATAAATGAAATGAAACACATCGTTCATGGAGACGGTAGACCGTGCGTACGCATGAACGATGTTTTCCTTTATTTTTTGACTTGAATGGAAGTAAGTAGATGACATATATATATATATATGTATACTTAAATACAGTAGCTTAATTATGTAATATATTTCATTATTATTATATATACTTTATAATCATTCTTGAATGGTTAATCATGGAAAATGAATCTCATCACGTTCGTGGAAACGTTAGTCTGTACGTACGCATGAGCGATGATATCATTCCAATGATCATGGAATGGTATTGAATTGTATGTATAATATTACATAATCAATATCACTTTTCAATAACTATATATAGTTATTTATTTACACCATTATACCCATCCATGTATGGTGGTGGTGGAAAAACTGATTACACCACGGCGTGGAGACTGTATTCCGTACGTACACACACGTGGTGATTTTGTTTTCTGTAGGATGGATAGAAGGTGAAATAGGGTTGTTTCAAAATCATAATAAAAAATAAGTATATGAGTGATATTTATGTTATTACTTTATAATAAAATAACTAAATAATAATAAGTTGAAGAAGAAAGAAACTTGAGAGAATCGAAAGAACAGATTGCCTCTTCTTCGATGCACCTCTTTTAAGCCTTCTCTTAAGGAAATAGAGTTGGTCTTTTGAGAAGGCCAGAACCTCCAGAATTTTTCTAGGGAAGTGGATAAGTGAAATGGGCAGAGTTTTTCCAAGATTTAAGGCACAAAGTTGTGTGAGGACGAGAGGGTTGAGGTCCCCTTTTATAAGGGAGGAGAGGGTCACCTTTGGAATAACTAAAAATATTATTTTATTATAAAGTCGTATTCAGTTTTTAATAGCTCCAAATTGATTTATTTCAAAGATAAGGTGGGTATGGGTCGAAATACTCTCATCCAATATAATTTAGACAAGTTTATGTTTCTATTTTAACCTTATCACTTATATTTAACTTTCAGTTAAATAATTTTTCTCTTACCGTGTCTTCTTGTTTTCTTAAACTATTAGGTTAATAAACATACTATAAAAAGACAAAAGAACCCCAAGATGTTTATTATTAATATATATAACCTTATATAAGTCATTTGGCCGAACCTTATAATTTTAGGAATAAAATAACAATTAATAATATAATATTTGTTTTAAAAACTATTTTATGTCAATTTTGACACTATATGGTAATTGCTTATTGTGAAAATCATAACAGAATGATTAGTTAGAATAAAGTTAATTAAATCAATAATAATATTTCATATTAACCTACTAAATTATTTTAATTCAAAAAAAAGTCTCAAATTACATTTATTTGGGTATTTAAAACATCAATTATGTCAATATTTCATTAATAAGATAATTACTACATCATCATTGTGTCATAAATAAATAAAAATATTTAAAGTCTAAAAATTATAAATACAATACCATTATGTATGAAATCTTTTTATCTTTCTAATTAATATTTATAGTCGAATTTACTTTATGTATAACCCTATATTAAAAATGTTTTAGTTATTAAACTTTGATTTTTACTATTTTAACTATTCTTTAAATAAAATAATATTAAATGTCCAAATCTAATCCAAGTGGACATAAATAGTCATATTTTATTCATAAGGTTTTTTTGGTCGAATTACAGTTATCCAATATAATTATAACACGTGTTAGGGTAATAATAATTTCATTTTTACACTTAATTACCCTATTTACTTTTAACCGTGGTAAAAAAAGTAAAACGTTACGATTCACCAACAATTATTTTCATCTCATTGAACCACATTTTAGTACTTTATATTAATTTTTTCTCTCGGATTTTCGAAATTCCATTCACAGAAGTGGTAAAATTATGTTTTATGTGAATTTGCAAATTCTCCTAAGAGGTGGGTAAAAGACTATGAAAAAATCAATAAAATTTTTATATATTTAAAATTATTATAAAATGAATAATGAATTACTTTGAACTTATATAGGTATTATGTAACAATTGTGACCTAAAATAAATTTAAATAAAATAAATAATTATTTAAATAAAAAGTCTGTTTTTAAATAGTAACCCAGTGTTTTCACTATTCATCAAAAATTGATATTTTTCAGAAAAATACCAAAATTTTACCCTAGGATAATTTTGATATTTTGAATCCAAAAATGAAGTCCATTTTGAATGATATAATTTATAAAATTTCAAAAAGTGGGTATTATTATTTATAACAGCTAGTTTATATAACATATCGTTGTTTAGCGAAACTCACTATTTCGTAAAACATAAGCTATCATGGAAGGTCGTGATTGCGTGTAATGAAATCCAAGTCAAGGATGCAGGTTATCCAAGCTTCTTTTGGTGTAGCGTACAATACAAGATATTAATGAAATTAAAAATAATATTTTTCATAAAATCTCGGGGTGTTACAATAACAACTATCCTTGAGATAGTGATAGGGAACATCAGGATTTGAGATTTGATCATATTGGCATTCACAACATTAAGCGCAAGAAAAATATAATTAAAAAATTAACCTTCCTAAATTTTATGAGAAATTATAAAAAGATAATTTAACTCATTTTTATGGAATATTTTTCCCCATTTCTTGGAATAAAGACCCCCTGCATCCATAATGCCACAAACCTATGGTCCACTGATAAGTGTGCATGCTTCGGAGTCTTAACTCCCCTGATGCTGAGACTTTCTATAGCTCAGTTCTTTTGAAGAATCCTTCTTTATCTGTAATTTTTTAAGAACCTATGAGGGCCTCTCCTTCATTGGGAATCTTCATGAAGTTGGAGGCTTTTCGGCATGAAACGGTGTAAGACTTTTCATAATCCTTAAACTTGAAATACTTATTACTGCATTTCTCAGAGAAAATGGCCGAGTCATAAAACTGTATGACTAGATCCAGATATACAGGATCTTGAAACTTGTCCTTTTCTATAAAAATACTCTCCCAATGATTGAATTTTATAATATGGGAGATGAGGTAATCATACCGATAGTAAAATCTGAACATACAAGTGTCTCCTGAAATATCATCTTGTCTTTATTCTCCTTGACTGCCATCTGGTCGAAACTTCCAGACATTTGGATCCTTAAAAATCCTCTGAAGAAATCTAGAATGAAGAACTATGAATTAGCAGAACTTAGAATTGAAGGCTTAAGTAATAGGTGGAGTCCTCATGAAGTGGGGTAGACCTTATATAGAAAAACTACGGCCTTTCAACTTCTATAAGGAAATCAAATGACTGAGATTTGTCCAATATGATCTTATAGTTGAAGATGGATGAAAAGATATATCCATACCGAAATTTTGAGGTTTTAGAAAACAAATAAAAGTTTAATTCTAAAGAAATATGAATCTGAAGGCAAATTTCTTAAACTAAAGAAATAATAACAAATAGAACTGTAAAAAATAACTAGGTGATAAGAAAATGTACCTTTAAGGGATCTGTAAAGAAATTATTAGTATCAAAGAGGAAAAAGAAATGTTTGTGGGGTTTTGAAAACTAGAAAAGAGACATTTCACTCTGAGAATTTAAATTTTGGGATTTTCAAAACCAAAAAATTTTGGAACTGTTATGTTTCTTGTCAGTTGAAAAAATAGATACCGGGAAAAAACCTCAATTCCGAAACTCAATAATTTCAAAAAAAATAAAATTTTATTGAAAAAAAATTTAAAAATTTTCAAACATATGTACTCCCCCTGAATTTAAGAGTAATTTAATGTTAGGAGATGGTTAAACAAGAAGTATATATGTATGATTATCTTACATATATCATTCCTAGCATCTGTTTAATGTATTCAAATCTATAGGATGGTAATGGTTTGGTAAATATATCATCATGTTGTTCTTGCATTCCGATGAATTGAAGAATTGTATCTCCTTTGAGTGTGTGATCCCTAAGAAAGTGGTGCCGAATATCTATGTTAATAGAATGGGAGTGATGCGTTGTGTCTTTACTTGGGGATATGGAACTAGTGTTATCACACAAGATTTGAGTTTTGATAAAAATCATACCATAATCTGTGAGTGTGTGTTGCATCCACAATACCTGATCACAACAACTTCTAGCTGCTACATATTCTGCTTCAGTAGTGGAAAGTGTTGTAGAATGTTTTTTCTTACAAGACCAACAAACTAAGTAATCTTCTAGGAAATGACATGGTTAGGATGTACTCTTTCAATCCATTTTTCTACCAGCAAAATCAGCATCCGAAAAGCTTTTTAGTTCAAAAATGATTCTAGAAGAATAAATAAGTCCTAAATTCAAGGATCCTTTTAAGTACCATAAAATTATTTTCGTAGCCTTAGGATGAAATTCCTTAGGATTTTCTTGATATCTTAAACATAAGAAAATAGAAAACATTAAGTCTGGTCGACTTGCTGTTAAGTAAAGTAAACTTCCTATCATTCCTCTCTAAGATGTTTGATCCACAGGTTTCCCTGCTTCATCATTATAAAGAGTATTAGATGTTTTTATAGGAGTACTTATACTCTTAGTTTTATCATACCCGAACTTTTTAAGATGATCTTTGATGTACTTATGTTGATATATGTTAGTTCCTTCTAATTTTTGAGAAATTTTAAAACCAAGAAAGAATGTTAACTCATCCATCATACTCATCTCAAACTCAGACTTCTTAAGACCCGCAATGGAATATTTTAAGGATTTTTGAGTTGATCCAAATATAATGTCATCATAATATATTTTACCAATTAAAATATCTTTCTTATCTTTCATTATAAAATTTTTTGGATCTGTGATTCCATTAGAATAGTTTTTTATGTAAAAATCCAGTAAGTCTATCATACCAAGATCTAGGGGCTCGTTTAAGGAAATATAAATCTTTGGAATGTTAATATACAAGATAAGGATGTTTTGAATCATAAAATACATGAGGTTTCTCTACATATACTTTTTTCTTCTACATATCCATTAAGGAAATAACACTTCACATCCATTTAATAATGTTTAAAATTATAGAATGATGAAAATGATAGAAGAATTCAGATGGATTCATGTCTTGCTACCAGTGTGTAGGTTTCTTCATAGTATATGCCTTCTTGTTTATTATAACCTTTTGAAACTAATCATGCTTTATTTATAACTATAATCCCATTTTCATCACATTTATTTCGGAAGACCCATTTTACACAAATAATAGATGTATGATTAGGTCTCTCAACCTTGGTTAAGACTTGATTCCTTACAAACTCATTGAGTTCATCTTGGATAGCCTTTATCCAATCTTTAGCACCTAAGGCTTCCTTAGGAGTCTTTGGCAAGAATTGGGAATGGAAAGTAACATGTTCAATTTCATTTATTATGGAACATCTAGTTCTCATATGTTGATTGACATTTCCTATGATATAATCAGTAGGATTATTTCTATTTAACAACTTATTTGGGTTTAATAAAACATGATCATCAACATAAGGTATAAAATATTCAAGGGTAAATGTTTCAGGAATAATTTCATGACAATTTTCCTAAAAATAATCATCAACTACAGGTTGTTTATCATTTTAGAAAATATATCTGGATAATTTAAATTGGTTTGTTTCAAAACAAAAGGATTAGTTTCATAAAATTTAACATGTACTATTTTCCTCCATAGTAAAATTATTTTTATAAAAAACATTATAATCCTTAGAGTTAGTGGAATAGCCTTAGAAAATTACTTCATCGGATTTTGAAGCAAATTTGTTTAATCTATTCATAGTATTAAGGATAAAAATTTTACAACCAAAAACCATAAAGTAAGAAACTTTTGGTTTTCGACCAGTCCATAGATCATACAAAGTATTATTAAGAAAAGTTCCTTTCATAACTCAATTTATATTAGTACATGGAGTATATACAGCTTCAGCAGAAAAGTGTTTTGCTATAGAATATTCACTCAACATGGTTCTCGTCATCTCTTGAAAGATTTGGTTCCTTATTTCAACAACAAAATTTTGTTGAGGAGTTCAAGGAGCTGAGAAATTGTGAATAATACCTTTATTACTACAAAAAGTTTCAAAATCTGTATTTTCAAACTCACCACCATGATCAATAGGAATAGTTATCATTGGTTGGTTCTTCTTATTTTTTACTTGAGCTCAGAAAATTCAAAACTATGAAAAGGCTTCAGATTTTCTTGCTAGAAAATAGACCCAAGTATATGCAGTGTAGTCATCAACAAGAACAACTACATAATATTTTCCTCCAATACATCCAGTTTCTGTAGGAACAAGTAAATACATATGCACTAAATGTAGGGCATTAAATGTTGAAACTTCACTAATAGATTTAATGCTAGATTTGTGGTGCTTTCCAAACTGACAAGGGCCACAAACTTTTGGAGATTCAAAACATAGAACCGGTAGATCCTTAACTAAACCATTCTTTGAGAGATTACTAAGGTTTTAAGGTTGAAGTGTCCTAACCTTATATACCAAAGACAAGATTGATCTTCAATTGCACTTAGACAAGGATGTTCTTGACTTCTTAAGTCTTCTACGTTCAATGTGTAGACATTCTCATGTCTATGGGCAGTAAGAATATATTCATCCGTGGAATTTTGAACTAAACACTTATAATACCTAAAATTCATAGGTTAACCTTTATCACATAATTGACTTATGCTTATAAGGTTTTTCTTAAGACCATTAACTAATAAAACATTATAAATTAAAAATTTTCCCAGAATAATGATATTACTTATAGTGATAATCTCTTCTTGAGAATTATCCCCAAAGGTAACTTTTCCACCTTTCGTTTTGACAATATTATCTAAATAACTTTTGTTACCAGTAATATGAAGAGATCATCTGCTATCCATATACCAGATATTGTTAGTTCGTTCTTCATTTTCCAGCAAAAACAAAAATTAGATATTTGGAATCCAAACTTGTTTTGATCTGGGGTTAGATAATAAAATTTTAGGAACTCACATTTGTTTGAAAAAATAAGCCTTTTAGAAACCTAGATATTGAATTTGTTTAAGGAATAGGTTTTCCTCCAAATTTCCTTCACATTGACATTTAGTACAGATTGGGATTTTGATGGAATAAAATAGTTAATTTTGAAAATAGGTTTTCTTTGAGCATAGCCTACTCCAGAAGTATTTCGGTGAGGTCTAATTTGGGAATACATCTTGTCAAAAAAAATTTATTAGATGTAATGTAGGAAATAAGATTCTTAAGGGAATATATTTAAGATATTATTCTTATGATGAAACTCCTTTCCTTAGGAACTATTTTCTTAGAGTTAGATTTTTCCTCAAAAACATTTATTATTAAAATAACATTCTTAAGATCTTTAGAATGTTATTTATTTTCAGAATTTACTTCCTTAAGGTATTTAGAATTTTTTTCTAGGAGCTCATCCTTATCTTCGATATCTCTAGTGAGATTTGAAATCTCATTTGTAAGAACACTTTCTCTAGTATTTTCTTTGTCTACTTGTTTTAGAAATTTTATGATTTTTTGCTTCTAACAACTTGGAAAATCTAAATAATTCTTCATTCGAAGGTAATTTTTCATTATCTGAAGATGAAGTATCTTCATCAGAAGTAATATCTTCAAGATAATAATTCTTATCAGGAGATACATTTGTTAAAGCCTCGGCAGATCATACCTTTGACATAAGACAAGTATTCCGGAAAAAATTAGTACCAATGAATCTGATATTATTCTGTACTGATGATTCATATTCAGAAGATTCACTTTTAGAATAGCCACCAAAACTATCACTCCATGTTTTATTTTATTTAATGCATTTCATGTGCTTATAATGGTAGAACTTTTTCTTGTTTCTCTCAGAATTCCTTTCCTTCTTATCCGTATTTTTAAAAAGAGGGAAATTAGTTCCGATATGACTAATTTTTTTGCATTCATAGCAAGTAAATTCACCATATTTCTTTTCTTTTTAGCCTCTCTTCTTAAACTTATTCTGATAGTTCTTCTGATCTACAATCATGATCATTCATTGAGAAAAATTTGCTAAATCATTCTCAGATTTTTCTATATCACTAGATTCTGACTGAATACTAAATTTCTTTGACATTGATCTAGTAACACTTTATGGGGTTTTAGATTTTATATGATTAGAGGTTGGTGTGATGGTAACACTTCAATTTCCATTGTTCTTCATAATATTATTTGCATCCCTCTTCATTATAGTCTCGAGCTGAGAAGGGTTCTAAAACGCTCATCTAAGGAAATCTGGGAGACTTTACTGTTCTCATTAATTTTTGTCCTCTTGGACTCCCATTCATTAGGCATGATTTCTAGGATCTTATCAACAAGTATTTCATCATCAAGAACTTTTTCTCCCATAGACTGTAAGCTATTAAAAATGGTCATGAACCATTACTAATGTTTGCTTATGTGTTCTCCATAAGGAAAGCTAAATCCATGATATCCAGCTCTCAACATAGATCTTCTTGTCTCTATAACATTAGAAGTTCCAAAATGTGAATCTTAAAATTTCTTCCAGATACTATTTTCAGCTTCACATGAGGATATTTGACTATATATGTTCCTAGTAATGTAATAGAGCAATGTATTTCTGACTCTGACATTAGCTTGATATTATGTTCTCTACTAATAAGTAAAAGTTCGTAGTTCCTTATCAGGAATCATATAATATCATGTCAGCATCAGGTAGTTATGAACTCCAGTATTTATAACTAAAGTGTTAATCCTATCTCTCTAGTACTCATAATCATTTCCATCAAAAATAGGAGGTCTGATAGGATTCAAATTGTCCAATGAACCAATATGCATGTATCCTTCCATAAAAAAATAACTTTCTTCGACAAAAAGGTTTGTAGTAGTGCCTGAAGAAAATAAAAATTTCATAAAGAAGACTTTATGGAAAATTGTAATGTCTAAGAAAAATAATAACTAGAGTTACTCTAAAAAAATATGAGTCCATACATGTGATTCTGAAATTCTAATTCCGAAAATATGAAGAAGAATATGATTTCTCTTCTAAATCTTATGATGATATTAATTCAGATTGAACCAATGCTATGATACCAATTGAAAGGTTGGTATGTAGTAATGAAATTCAACTCGATACCAATATTAGGATCAAAATAGTGCTAAAAAGCACAATATACAATATGGGGGTGAATTGTAAACTTAAAACAAACTTAAGGAAATTGTGTATAAAAAAATTCACAACACCTCTAATAAGAAATCACCAGATTAGAACAATATAAAGTTCTTAAGTATAAATCTTAAGAAACATTTCTTACAATGAGAATCTACCAAAAGGCATATATAATCTCTCACAACCAGAGATAAAATATAGAAAGTTTATATAAAAAGAAAACATTCTAACTTTTACAAAGCAACGAAAATTAACAATATTATTTTTACCCAAAGAGAAGGGTATCCGATAACCATGGATAAAGGTCCCTTGTTTTATACTTAAAAGAATGTCCTTCTTACCCAAACCTGGGTATGCCCTCAATCCTAAGATCGTTATCTGCCTTTCTATCCCTAAAAGCCCGCGATTTGTAACGAAATTGGCACCATTGACTTCACAATTTGAAGTCTCTGATTTTAAGGAAATCACACCTTTCACGAAGAAATTATGCATGAAGAAAAGTTTAAACAAGCTGTTCAAACTTTCTACATGAAGCCTAAGAGTTTATAAGAGCCACTCACTCTAGATCAATTCACTTTTAGGGAGATGAACTCAAAAAACAAAACATGTGTACACACACACACATCTATGTCACTGATCTCATAATCTAAGGTCATATTTATAGCTTTTAGAAACTACTAATTGGTTCCACTCCAACTATCATACATCCTAAAATCTTAGAGGGACCTGGACACATGGAAAACATACAATGGTTGGTTTATAATTGAAACAATGACATTGTTTTATATAACTAAGCATGAAAATTAATATCTTCCACCTTTTGTGTAAGGAACTTGGAATCCGATAAAATTAAAATAATAAGAAAGAAATTATAAGGTTCAATATTCTATGGAAATAATGATTTGAATAATAAATTCCAGAAATATAAAATTCGGAATGGATTTTCATAAAATCAATACGAGTAAAGTATATGAAAATATTGAAAACTCGGATTTACAAATTTCAGTACCGGTTTTTTATTCTCTGGTATTTGTATCATAAGAAACGACATCAATGTCTCTAACATAAATCATATTAAGAAAATATTCATTAGAAATCAGGGATGTAAATTTTTGGTATATAAATTTTGTCTTTGAAAACATCAGCATTTAAAGATGTATGAAAATAATATTTTTGATATAGAAAATCTTTGTATAAGAAATTAGATATTGGGATTTCTAGTATCGGTATGAAAAAATTCTCTCAAAGAATTTCAGTATAGATAACCCATAAGTAGGATATTAAGAACTTTGGAGGACCAAAAAACTGAAAATATAAGCCTACGGAAAATATGATACCGGATTTCATTCAAGATGGAAATCGGTATCGCAGTGAAAACAAAGAACGAGAAACAGTGTCTTAAGGAGCTTCAATCTGATATAACCATGAACCAAATTTCATAACCTTAAGAACTATTTTGGTATAGAACGAAAAATTTCCTAAAAACTTAATAAAAATATATTTAATACAAAAGACTAAGGAAATTTTGGTAATAAGGAAATTTATGTAAGTGCAAAGAAAATATATTTATGAAGAAGATGTTTGTGATTTCCTAAATAAAATCTTAAGGAATGGGGTGGTATTATAAACCTAACACCTACAGTTCCCATCATTGTGTAAAACCAAAAATCAAAGTGTGATAAAAACTAATCATAGTTTAAAACCTCATAATCACGAAAAAATCACATAGATAATGTCTAAATTGTGAAAAAATATTATAATATTTGACACCATAGGTTTTCATAATTCATTCAAAGTCATCATATATTTAAATACTTTTTAAGGTTTTTAATGTGTTTGAAAATATCCAAAGAATTTACACTTATAGTTTCAAACCTGGTGTGTTGTAAGGCTCCTTATCATGCACCTGGTGACAATCGACCCCAACTCAGTGCACCCTTTTTTGAGTTATTACCCTTAAGTTACTCTATTTTAGATCCAAATACACTTTTAGTATCAATTCAGGGATATAATTTATTTGAAACCACTCTTTCTATCCTTTACCAAATTCCCATCACATTTTCCTATGATTAGAATCATCTATTGAATCATCCTTAGAGACACCAGTAAATATATCCTTAGAAATATCTATAGGTATATCTCTAATTTTTTTTATCATCCTAGTTTCCAATTGTTTTAAAATCCTTTCCTCTAATACAAACTATTTTAACTTGAGCCTTCATAAATAGATATTATATCATTTTGGATGAATATTCAATACATTAATAAATCACTCACCTACGGGCCATAATAGTTCAGTGTCATTGGTGGATAGTTAGATAATCTCATAATTAGGTGAAATATATTTAGAATCTTCCATAAAGATATTCCCCTTCAATACTCTTCACAATCATACCATTCCTAAAACCATTATTCATAAAATGGGGTAAGGGAATATGATAAATGGTGATCTTAGAATATATTTAAGGGTAAACAAGAGAGATATGTAATTAGAAAATAAAAAAAGTGTATGAGAACATGAGAATAACATTTGAAAATTGTACCCTAGATTTCAAAGAACATAATCTTGATTCATGGAATAATGATTGGTATTTCATAAAACATGATCCATAAGGGAATCAAAGCACATGAGCTATGATAACAAAACACTAGAATAAGAAATAAAAAAATGACATGCACATAATCATATAAAATAACATCCACAGTAGTTGAGTCTCACTACCAAGCCTATAATAGTAGAATGGGTTCACTCCCTAATCCAACATAATAGTCATGTTTCTCTTACAAGAACCTCATATAAGAATAAATCAATTAACAAACCAGGTTCACCGCCCATCCGTGTAATTTTTATCTTATGAGATAATACTTCGTCACCCAATTCATTTGATGTTGATATAGGTCACACCCATCACATAATGAAAATCGAATGTATATGTGATTCACGATCATAAAATAGTCATTATATCATAACCAATGAAATTAAATGGGTTAATAAAAATTTCATCATATAATGAAAGGTGAAAACAGACATGTTTTATAATCATTTCATTATTTCATCATATCACAAACCATTAAAATAGAAAAGCGGTTCATATAAATTTTATCATCTTATAAATAGTGGATGTTAAATACATTTAAAAACACCATATAATCATACCAAATCATGTGAAAGAATAATTATATATCCCTGATTTATATCCCTTGAAAATATTAAGTCACATAAATGTATTTTATTGTTGGAAATGAAAAATGTGTATGTGGAATTCAATTAATGTTTCCTTCCATGATCCTGGATCATAGCTCATTTTGCAAGATTCGATTTTACTAGTCATGGAGCCTGAATGGAATCACAGAGTAGGAGTTATGCCCATTTGATGTCAGACTACTAAAAATGTCCATACAGGTTAATTTTGGGGCAAAGTATGGGTTTTCATGGAAAAATTGAAATCTTGCAAATAAGAACGGATGTTTTGCACACAAAAACGGAATCATGCGCACAACAAAAAAACTCTTGCGTGAAACTTGTCGCACAAACCTTTTACATGCCAAATGAGATGTCATCTTCTACCCAAGTCACCCGAAAAACATTTAAGGAAGGTGTGTGTATGTTTTGAGATGAGTGTGCAAGATTAGCACCCACGCGTTGGATTATTATGCTCCCAATGAAACTTCTAATGCCTCTTTTCATGTGCACCCATCGTATGATGTGTGGAAGATCTATTCTATGCTTATAATTTTATGCCCCACCATGAATGATTTCCCCTATAAATTCAAGTTCACCCCCTACCCACTGGGTAGGTCTCTGGAGGATGGTACCCACTCTACTACGCGTAAAACCACCTTCTTCGTGCCTGTGGAGAAGAATAGAACCCATTATGTGAGATCTTTCGCGACAGGTCCCATATAGGTCTTCCTTTGCATGGTCCTACTGTGGTTTGATCCTCACATGACCTCTTTTATGCCTAAGTCATGTGCAATTAGGATTTTCATCTTGCACATATGATTCCATTGATTTCCACAAAATAGTAAATCTTGTGTAGAAAACATACAATCTTGCACAAAAAACTTTAATCTTGCACGCAATAGCGCTAGGGTACCCAATTTGCATGCACCTATGTCGCACAGTCTAATATTTCATGCAGCCCATCCTTTGCTTCTATCACTGACCCCCATGAAAAATGGAGAGTCGCACAACAAACATTTAGGGTTGGGGCGTCAGAATTTTCCATTGCTCCCTTATGCACCCCCACCTTCCACATATGTAGTACTAAGATTTTAGAAACTCCTCCACACATTATTAAACACCTTAAATTGACATATTTTTCTTGGTACATTTCCCATGTTTTCATTTGAGATTCTTATCATCAATTCCCCATGTACCTTGAGTCAAGCCATTCCTCGAGTAACTCATCCAAACCCCATCACCTGACTCCTATACCAAGATGAAAAAAAAGGAATCTATTGCATAAGTCCCAACACCATCCATTTATGGGTGCCATATTTCTAATAGTCCAATCTATATGACTATAAAGTGTTGATTCTCCTATGTGAGAAATATAGATTGCCTCTTTCTTTAAAAAAGAGATTCCTTATGTGCCATGCTTAAGATGCCAACATTCCTCTCTACATGACTATAAACTGTTGTATGCTCTATAATTATATTATAGGATGATTATTGTTCTAAATAAGAGATATCTTAAGTGAAAATTCTAATATACCTCATGCCATGATTATAGTGGCATAATTTCAAGATTGTTTCAATCATTTCAAACATTCCATCACTCCACCTCATGCTTTGTGTGTCTTTCATTCAGATATTCATCCTCTTTCATGTATAAAAGGTCCCCCCACCCCCACCCTTTATGGCCTGGTCCCATGACGCATCAGATCACCTACCATTCTGGGACATTATTTTGGATGAAATTGGATAACACTTTGATTCATGTCTTGTGTATCGAACACAGTCTGCAGTCAACCCTCATATGTCTCTCCTCATTTCAGGATAACGTGATTTGGATGTAGTTTTTAGAACACGGTCAACAATTATCCTTCATCTCCATGCCACCCTCAACCTGTTCTGAATATCAGGCATGTGATTCACACATTTTATCACCCTTTGTTTAGACTGATTCCAATACCCTTGGAATTATCCCACTTCTGCACTTGCATATAGGTGTTGGTCCCAATTATTTTCCTCAACCCACATGTGATTTTTGATTCCCTCATGGACAGACTTGAGGTAGACATTATGGGAAACATCCATGCATAGGCCCCATCCATCCATTGGCGCACCTTAGAGGCACCCAGTAAGTTACCAAGCGTAATCCCCATCCACTCTTGGCACTCCTTATCAACACCCGTGATGCTTCCATGTGTAAGCCCCATTCACCATTTCTACTCCTTAGCAGCACCCAGGAAGTATCCTTGCATAATACTCATCCACCATTGTCACTCCTTAGTGGAACCCAGGTAGCTTCTATGAATAAGCCCCATCCACCGTTGCTGCTCCTTTCCGGCACCTGGTAAGATTTCATTCGTAAGCCCCATTCAACGTTTCCGCTCTTTGGTGGCACCTGGGAAGCTTCCATGCATAATCCACATTCACCATTTCCGCTCCATTGCAGCACCCAAGAAGCTTCCATGTATAAGCCATATTCACTATTACCACTCCATAGCAGCACCTGGGATGCTTCCATGCATTACCCCCATCAATAATTTCCACTTCTTAGAGCCAACTGGGAAACTTCCATGCGTAATCCCCATTCACCACCCTTCATGGATGCATCTTTGCGTCGTGACCATCAAGTCCTTACTATATCTTTTTACACACACTGATCATGACCAATGTGGGATTAGAGTAATAATCAAACATGAAATCCTCATTGGGCCATGATAGAGTGTAAGTTCCACACTCCCTTCTAAACTAAGTGGAATTTGATACTTGTCTCCTAGGTAAGGTACTTTGGATGCCTCCCTAAGGTTCAATCCAAACAGCTACTTTTCTTGACTACTCCACATCGGTTCCCCTTCGTCTCTCATGATGTTAAACTATATCCTCCCTTGTGAACTACGTATAAATTGATCCTTCCCCTTTCTAAGAAAGGTACATAGGAATCCTCCTTGAGGATTAAGTCCAACACCCTTTGGTCTTGACCACTTCAAGTTGGTTCAATCTTGTCCCACATGACGTTAAACTTTACACCCCTTTTCATCCCATAAGTGGTTAACCTATACCCATTCAAACTACATGGGTGTTGATACATGTCTCCTAGAGAGGGTATTTAGGAAGCCTCCATGAGGGCCAACCCCAATTGACGGTAATCCGTTCTGACCCCCAATAAAATGTAAGCCATTGTGATCCCTAATAGACATTAAACCTTTGTGATCTCCAATCAATGGTAAGCCATTGTGATCACCAATAAATGGTAAGTCGTTATGATCCCCAATAAAAAGTGATATGTAATGATACCTAATCGGTTGTAAGCCATTGTGATCCCCAATCGACGGTAATCCATTGTGATATCCAATCGACAATAATCCATTTTGATCCCCAATCAACGGTAAGCTGTTGTGATCCCCATTCGATGGTAATTTGTTATCATCCCCAATCAGTGATAAGTCATTATAGTCCCCTTTGTTGGGAACCACATCTCTTGTCCAACCTCCATGTGTCAGAGCAACCCGGGCTGCTAACCATGTATAAGCCCCAATATATCATCGTGTTGTTGTCCTCTACGCACACTCCAATTCTATACCTTCATTCCAAACTATGTGAAATTTTATTCCCATCCACAAGGATTTTCAAAAGTCCTCCCTGAGGTTCAATCCCATCACTCATGTCCTATAGTGGAATCTCCCTCAAGCCTATGTGTTTCGGGAAGGTCAATCCCAAACCCGGGGGTTACACATCCTTCAGGTACAATCTATGTGTCCATTCTCATGGGATGCCTTTTCATGTGTCCCATCATCCCACCGAATGACGTGGAATCTGATTCCCTTCCATGGGGATATGTAAGAAGCCTCCCTATGGTTCAATCCCCACACCATAGTCTACACGTCCATTCCATATCATTTTCCACCCACTTCATTCAACCTTCTATTATCCATCCTGATTCTAACATGGGCCACCACATCCTTGTGAGATCATTTCATACATCCCATTACTGCTCATTACAGCACATGGGATACTAACCACACATAATCGCCTCACATTCCATAATCAACCATCCAAGAGTGTCCCTATTATAAATGGCCACAATCTGTGAGAAATATCAAACATTATTTCTGGGTCAATGTTATCTAAGAACACCTTGATTCATTACACCTTTGAACTATGTTGGTTTTGATCCATATAATCTACAAAGGGTATGTAGAAAACCTCCATTAGGTCTAATCCCTACCAATGGTATACCTTGGTGCCCCCCATTCTGGGGTTAACCCTTGTAGATCATCCCTCAATGGTATCCAAATCAACCTTCACAGTGTGATTTCACCCCTTATTGCGACACACCACTTGGGGTCCGCTCTCATTGAGCATTTTGACCTATGCATATGGTGTTCCCCATTATGTGGTGTAGTCTCTCTGATCCTCCATCAGTGGTGTCCTGATCACCCTTCACTGAGTTTCAAATTTCCTTTAAGGGACACACCTTATTGGTTCCACTCTTACTGGGTGTTCCGATTCATCCATTTAATGAACACTTCAGATGCCCCCTTCTAGGGATCCACCTCTTTGATCAATCTCCATGGGACAATCTTATAACTCTAATTCCATCTCTCAAAGATGTTAAACTCGCAACATACCCCGTGTTAAAATGAGGAAGCTGAGGAAAACTTCAGAGACATGCCTCCGACATAAGATACCTCGTGACCGACGTGAGACACATCGGGCTATGTGCCCTTGAGATACCCTATTATGAGGAATAATATAAGTTCCCCAATGTCCATGCCTCTAGAAATTCCCTTACATGCCTGATGTTTTCACCTACTCTGACTAAAGGCTTATTCCTTGTCAAGACCCCTAGGAATATCGGGACTGAAGCATCATGATTAACCAGCATCAACAAAGATATGGAACCAACAATGAGATTCACAAACATCATCTTAATCATTATGGGAATGTCAAACTAGGTAACGAGTTCAGAGGCAGAATCCACAGAAGGAGAGACTGGCATCCCATCATCCTGTTTTAATCAAGGAGAAAATGTACATGAATAAGTGAAGGGTGTCTCCCGCCTTTGTAAAGAGGTAATTATAGGAAACAATCAGTTCATCCTCCACAGACATATGTGCTCCATAGTAAAGGTTTTATTAAATAGATAGTTATTTTGAAATGAAAATCATTTGGAATGTTTGTTGTGGAAGATAAATTTTATTTTTGAAATCAATTTTTTAAAAAAAACTAAAAAAATATTTTGGAAGTAATTTTCATTGCAAATAACATTTAAAACATATTATGTATTCGTTAACAAATCATTTATAACATTTTTTGAGAAAAATAACATTTTCACTTTGAAAAACACTTTTAATTTTTTTCTAAAATAAATTTTTTATTTGAAATAGTTTATTTAAATTATTTAAAATTAATATACATTAAGGAAAAAAATTGTTTGAAAATAAATTTTCAATCATGTATGTGATTCTTGAAATATTTGAGCAGGCATGACATTGAGAAATACAGCTCATGTTCTGCAAGTTAATAACAATGACCAATTTTCAGAAAAACCCAAAAGGGAATTGTTTTAGAAAATGAAATGTATATTTAATTAAAAAAAATTATTAAAAAATGTAAAAAATGGGTAAAATTTCCATTAATATTATATTTTAATAGTTTGATATACTTTTTTGAAATCATATTTAGAAAATGTGGTTTTTGAAAAAAATGGGATTTCAAATTAAGAGAAAAATAAAGATAAATTTTATTAAAAGAATTATTTTTAATGAATGAATACAATAGAATAAGAAAATGAAGGGAATTGATGTATTCTCTTGGAATAACTATAGGATATAACAAATCATGGGTTTCTTGAAATATAGATCCTATGATTTTGTTATTGTATGTGTAATCATAAATAATCTTATTAATGAAAATATTGCAACATAAATATCATACCACTTTGGTTACATTGAATTGTAATACCCTATAAATAATAAAATTAAATTAATCATATAATATAAGGAAAATATGTAAATTCATTATATATCTTTTAAAATTGGAAGTATATATACTTTATAGAATATGATATTTTTATAACAAAACTTATGTCCCAAAGAATTGAAATTGAGTAAAAAATACCATTCCACTTTAGTAACATTGAAAATATAATCCCCACAAGAGATAGATTCTCAAATTGATTTATAAATCCCAATAATATTTATATATAATTATCATACAATAAATTAATCATAATTATATACATCTCATAATAGAAACATGTGTAAAATATGGTATGTGTCTCAGAAAAAATAAATGTGAGACGGAAACCCTTAAGGCATGTCATGACACCCTTCATAAATGGGAAAAAATATTGTATAATAAATATAATATTATTATTAATTAATTAAAAATATATATATATATACGTATATCATAACATATTTTATTTATTTATGACCTTTTATGACCTTTTTATTAACAATTCCATGTTAAAGTCACATTACGAGAAATAAATGATTTTTTTCAAGTATGTTTTGATGTTTTATTTTTTGGTAATAATTATTTGATCATGGTTACATAATATGAATAATTTGAACCATTTTATAAATATAATATATATTTAGTATTCATATATTTATAGAGATATATAAATAGTAAGAAAATGAAATATAACATTTATGGAGTCGGTAGGCCGTATGTATGCAAAAACGTTTATTTAATTTCCTAAAGGAAGGAATGAAAGAATTGTAAATAATATATTGAAATTACAGAATCATTTTCATTTAATATATATGATATATTTTCTTTAAAAAATCTTTATTAACTTCGACGTAATGCGTGAATAAATCACATTGCTTCTCGTAATAGTAGTCCGCTGTAGACACAAGTAACGTTATCATATCTCTTATGAAATAGGAAGAACAAAGGTATGATATAATGAATCAAAATTTATAATTATTATATTAATATAATATTTATAAATTATATCCCTTATCACACCAAATTGTGAATTTTTTTAATGCTAAAATGAATAAAATATGTTCTCAAGTCTGTAGTTCACTGTGCACACAAATGATAATTTCATAACCCATTTGATGTATGTGGAGATTTTATAGGTTATGACCTTAACATGAAGACATATAAGTATATGAAATATAGTGTTGTTATTATATTATAATGTTTTTATATGAATTTAATAAGGTGGAGGAAGAAAGAAAACAAATAACACTCATTGAATAATGTTATATCTTCTTCAGGTAACCTCCTCAAGGTTGCAACATAGTCTTCTGAGGTTGGATTTATACAAAAAATAAGAATCATAGGATTTTTTATGGGATTTTATGATGTTATTTGGGTAGGTATTATATTAACCAAAAAGGATTTAAAGATTTGAATAAGAGAGGAGAGTGAGTGGCCTTTTATAAGTTATGTTAGTGGTACCCTTATAATAGTTTGAAAAGAAAAAGGTATACCCACATTTTTATAATGAAAATGGATAAAAACAATATTATTCTATAGAATTAGAAATTTCTGGTTCAAATTATTTCTATAAAATGTATTATATACATGTTTTAGGTCATTTTAATCCTTTCCATTTTTAACCCCATAGTAAACAAATTTTTACCTTAAACGCAATAATTAAGTTTTATATTTTAATTATTAATTTTTGTAAAAAAGTAATTTGACCATATTAAATTTTATAAACTATTATATTTGTAAATATGGAATCCATTTTTTCAAATTTAACAAATAGAGTTAAAATTTAATTTAAAATTTATAGCATATAATCTATAAGAAATCAAGTTTTCAAAGAGAAAATGTTCAAATTTTTATAAGGTTTTTATATAAAATCCAACATTAAAATGATTCCAGCGAAAAAATTTGGATTAATTTATTTATAATTGAAATTATTTTAATTTATATCCAATTTAAAATATAATTTAACTTATATATAATCTAAATGAGAAGGTAGTTTTCAATTAAAATTTAGTATTTTCCACAATTCATTAAAAAAATTAATCATTTCATAAAAATCTCCAAAAATAACACTAAGTTAATTTTGATATGTAAATTTAGAAAATTAAAATTATTTTTTCAAGTATGTTTTCTAAAATTTTCAAAAAAAAATTGGAAAATAAGTTCTCAATAGTTGAAGAAATATTTTTTTATAAAAATATAGTTATAAGTGTAAAAATTTATTTATTGTTATCTCTTATAAAAAACACACAAGATGAATGTTATAAATTTGATTGAATATAAAAAATGATATTTTCATTAAAATCATTCAAAAATGTGGTCTTTTTAAATTATTAAGATAAAAATGTGTTTTTATAAAATTAGTTCTTTTGAAATATATTTCCATTATTTTCAAATAGTTTTTTTCATTTTTAAATATTTTTTCACAAAATTGTCATTTTTTATACATGTGTAAACTATAAATATTCATAATTTAGTTAATTATATTCATACCCTCTATTGTAAAAGCTAGTTGATAACTATTATATATATTATTTTAATAATATGGAATGTTTCATTTAAATATAGTGTTTTGTGTAATGAAATCTAAACATAATGTTACATGAAATGAAAAATATTGAAAATATTAAATTCATTTGAAAAAATATTTCAAAAAATATCATGGTGTTACAAAAATTTCATAAATAGTACATCATGAAAACATAAGATAATGATTGAACAAAGTTAACCAAATAACAAATAATAATGTAATGTATGGATGAAATTTATCTAAATGTAAAACTGAGAGTAGTACAGGTAAATACCAAGTTGAAAAAAATATACTCAAAAGACTCCAGGCTTAAACCCCATCCCATATTTATGTCCTAATCCATAAATTAATAAATAATAAACAACATGTTTATTTTCCATTTTCCAAAACTTCATCCATATAATATGATCTGGTACCAAGCAGAAACCTGAATATTATGTGAGTAAATATAAATTGGTTAACACCATTGTGTCTAAAAACTAGTATGAAATTACATGTATTTAATGAAAGAATAACCAAGTGTATTAATTAATCAATTAATATAATACAATAATCAGTATTCTTCATCACCATGTAGTAAAATATCCATGCATGTATCCCAAATATGACAACTGCATACTCAGGTCCATGACATAACCAAATAATTGGGTCAATCCCTATAAGAATTACATCATAAACAGTGAGTACTATATATAATCATTTCAAAATAACTGATCAGAGATCGTTAGATAATAATTTCATAATAATTAGTGTGAAATAATTATATAATCATTTCTACATCATTGAGAAAATCCCTTTATATAATCATTTCAGTATCACTATAAAAATCCATTTATATAATCATTTAAACATAACTAGTAAAATATATTTATATAATCATTTCATTATAACAATGTAGAGACCATTATATAATGATTTTAGTATCACCAAGAAAATATTATTATATAGGTATTTCATCATCACTAGTCAAATCCATATATATAAACATTTCAGCATCACCGATAGAATCTCTTTACATAAGTATTTCAGTGAAATTGGGAAAAACCGATTATATAATCATTTCAATATAACCAGGCTCAACCATTTATACATTCCCTTAAACATGAATCACAATAGAAGTCATAAAAACAAGAATAAAAAAACACAATATCATATTCCAAAATGGTTAATTTATCCAATTACAATTACTATTTCAATTATCCATTCATTTATTAAAATTTATATTAAGATGTTATCAAGCCCATGTAGACATCCATTTATAACAAATCATCACTGATCATTCAAAAATCAACGATTCCATTTTCAAAGGTGAATCTATCCGAATGAATTACCTGAGATATCATGTAATGATAAATAATATTTTAATCCATTAGGCAGTTCATTATTATTCAAGGGTATTCTCACCCTACAGGTTGCCTCAAGCTAGGCCCCAAAACCATTGGTTATAAAGGTATCTAAAGAGTAGTCTAAAAACATGATTATTAACACAAATTATTTTTTATTTTAACAGTCATCTATTGTTCGCGCAATCAAATAATATTTCACATACTTTAATAGTTTTAAATAGATTTTATGGATTTTTTCAAGGCCACATGAATTTATCATGAGATTAAAGAAACCCTTAAAAAATGTTACACCAATGAGGAACCAATGAAAAGAATATCATAAGTAGAAACCTAGATCACCCAAGATCAAGACTCAATTCGATATCGGTTAATATATTACACTATGATAAGAGAAAATACACAGATGTAAAGGGAAAACCAATGAAAAATTACTCAATGAGAATGAAATTTTTGATCAAAACATCTAGAATGTTAAGAATCACTCCAAAATTTCCGGGTGTCTCCCTAAGATTTGAGAGAGATATATATTCATGAAAGATGAAAAAAATGATTTATAGAGTGTGTTTTAAAACTTTTGTTTATAAGATATCCATGATGTAAAACTATTTCATGATGTGATTTTCTCTAATTATAAGATTCACTGAAAAATCTATCACTTGGGGTTAAAATAACCGTGGTTAACCATTTAATTATGGGAACCGGTTTCACAGCGTGTTTCCATTTCATGATCTAAACTAGTTCATGGAATCTTATTGATGATAATTTCACATTGTGTCTAATGTTAAGGACATTAATGGGTCATGTAGACATCACTCAACCTAGATTATATAGAAAACGAATGAACCAAAATTTTACCATTATTCCATTAAATCAAAAAAACATACATCCAAAAATCTTATGTCATTTTACCCATCAAATTATCTCCATTTATTAAAAGGAACATGGCGACCAAGGGTTAAATAATAATGAAACACCAAATTAAATGACTTTCAACCAAATATCAAAGATAAATGTAATTGAAAAAATATGAGATCTTACATCCTCTGCCACTATATTATAGCTCATCCTCAAGCTGTTCTAATCATCACTCTGGGGTCTCTATGAACAATTCCGGATTCTATGATTGTATATCCAATGCCATCTCCAAGGTTTTCTATTGAACATTCTTTTAATGGTCTGGAACTACTTCCATTGGAATATAATTGATACCTATCAGGGAACTCCTTGGGTGGCTACACCCCCTGGGCGGGACACACCACCATCCTCAGTGGGAGCCATTTCCTCATGATGCCCTTGGGTGGAGAGCCATGCTTTGTCCAATGCTCACATGTGAGAGTTCCCAAGGATCAGATTCATTCCTACCTCATTTTCCTTTGATACCAACTCTAGAGACCCATAGCGTGATGTACATGGACATTAAATTACTTTTTTGGAATACTTAATACATAACAAAAACAAACACACAAGGACTGTAATAGTTTAGTGTCTTTGGAAACTTGGATAACAATCTTGTGATCAAGGTGAAAGATCTTCAACATCTCCCATAAAGATATTCCCCTTTGGTTTTCTTACCTAAAAGCATTCTTTATATCCTGGGGAAAATAAAACATATAATGGGTGAGCATAAATTCTTAGTAAGGGTACACATATTGAACATAAAAAATCCATAAACATTTGAATGCAAAAACATGAACATAAAATCTAAACATCAAAATCTTGAAAAAATACATAAATCCTGGAAGTACGTGAGGCATATATCATAAAAGAACATCAATCATGAAAAAATAGAATGGGAATAAAGCATGTAATTTCAGAAACCATTAAGCACATGTTATGATTTCCATAGTAGGAAAGGCATTGCTACCAAGACCATCTTTGTGGACAAAGTCCTTTTCTGAATCGAGTTCACTCCTCATTCCAGTCATGTATCACTGAACCAGATTAACTTACCATTCCAGCCATGTCAATTTAATGATATATAAATATTTACCCAATGCATTTGAGGGAGATATAGGTCCCACCCATCTCATAATTAAATCATTCTTACTTGTGGCACAACATGAACATAAATCATTCATCATTACCCAAATTATAAAATGGGATTCATAAACATCATCCCATCATAACATAATTCATAAAAAACAAAATGGATATCATTTCATCAGAAGAAAACTGAAACCATATAAATCATATAGAAAATATATTTGAAACATACACATATGAAATAATGCAATCTTTTATGGAAAATGGTTTTGATAAAACACTTGAAATGAATTCTTGAGGAAAATACCCTTTCTTCTTCAAAATCATTTTCTTTTCACAAAATTCCATGAAATTTTAAAAGAGAAGGATTTGGTTGAAAATAATCATGAAACTTTGTGGAATAAACTTCATGAAAATAAGGCTTTATGAAACCATAAAAATCCGTTCATTCTGTATAAGCTAAAAAAACATTCTCCTCGTACTTTTGTCAAAAAGGTCAAAAAGTACCTCGTATGGTAAACAAATAAAAGATTCGTTCCATTATATGTGGTAAAAGTAAAAAAGGGTAAAAATGACTTTAAAAATACATATAAGAAAAATTAACATTTTTTGAAAACATTTTTAGAACATATGGACATGTATAATAAACATAACCCTAGTAAATACTTACAAATAAACAATCTCAGATAAGAATGAGATTGGAATAATTATCCCTTACCTTATGTCCAATTTCTTCCGTATGTGTCTGAGACTCCTGTATAGTGTGTTTAATCATATTATTAACTTTTAACAGAACCATGATATTATTTATGATATCATATATGATTCACTTACAACTTTATATTATCCGTTCATTTGTCAATTCAATGTTAAAGCATCGTTTTGGGTAAAATTGTTTCATTTATCATCCATGTTTTGACTTGTAATTATTAATATGATTACTTAGATCATTATTACTTAATTGCAGAATATAAAACATGATTAATATATTATATATATTCAGAATATATATATATATATATAATAAATCGATAAATGGAAGGAAATACGACGTTCATGGAGACGGTAGGCCATACATACGCATGAACGTTGTTTTTTGTTTCCTTATTGAATTGAATGGAATTAAGTAGATGAAATAAATATATATATATACATAAATACATTAGAATTATTATTTCATATATTTCATTATGACCTATTATATATACTTTATTACCATTGTTGAATTGTTAACATTGAAAATGAATCTCATCATGTCGTGGAGATGGTAATCCTTACGTATGCACAACCGATGATATCGTTCCCATATTTATTAAATGGAATTGGAGTGGATGATATAATATCATAGAATTAGTATGATGTTATAAAAACCATATATAGTTATTCTTTACACCATTATACCCATCCAAATAAGGTGGTGGTGGAAAAACTAATTACACCACGGCGTAGAGACGGTATTCCGTACGTACGCACAGGCGGTGATTTCATTTTCCGTAGGATAGATAGAAGGTGAAATAGGGTTTTTTCATATTTATAATAACATATAAGTATATATTTAATTATGATATTATTACTTTATAATGAAACAACTAAATAAGGTAAATTAAAAGAAGAAAGAAACTTGAAAGAATCGGTAGAAGAGATTATCTCTTCCTCGACGCACCTCCTTTATACTTCTTCTTAGGGCACTAGAGATGGTCTTTTGGGAATACAAGAACCTCTATGATATAACTAGAAAGGTTTAGAAGAGTAATTTTCAGGTTTTGGCCAAGCTTTAAGGCTCAAAAGGGTGTGAAGAGAAGAGGGAAGGGGTGCCCTTTTTGTAAGGGAGGGGTGGGGCACCTTTCAAAACACTTAATATATTATTTTATAATAAAGTCATATTCGGTTTATAATAGCTTAAAATTGATTTATATAGAAGATAAAGTGGGGATGGGTCTAAATACTCTCAACCAATAGGTTTTAGACAAGTTTAGGTTACAATTTTAACCTTATTATTTAGATTTAACTCTAAGTTAAATAATTTAACATTTACCATGTCTTCTTGTTTTCTTACACTATATGGTTAATAAACATACTATTACAAGCCAAAAGAACCCCAATTGGTTTATTATTAATATATATAACCTTATATAAGTCATTTGGCTGATCCTTATATTTTTAGGAAATTAATAATATAATATTTGTTTTAAACACTATTTTATGTCAATTTCGACACTATTTGGTAATTGATTTTTGTGAAAATTATAACATGATTAGTTCAAAAAAAGTTAATTTAATCAATACTATAATGTCATATTAACCTATAAAATTATTGGAATTTATAAAATGTTTCAAATTACATTTATTTGGGTATTTATAATATCAATTATGTTAATATTTAATTAATAAGGTAATTATTGCATCATCATTGTGTCACAAATAAATTAAATTATTTAATGTCTAAAAATTATAAATAAAATACCATTATATAGGAAATATTTTTATACTTCTAATTAATATTTATAGTCAAATATATCTTATGTATAACCCTACATTAAAAATTTTTTAGTTATTAAACTTTGATTTTAACTATTTTAACTCTTCTTTAAATAAAATAATAATAAATGTCCTAATCTAATCCAAGTTAACCTAAAGGGTAATATTTTATTCGTAGGGTTGTTTTTGGTCGAATTAAACTTATCCAATTGAATTATGACATGTGTTAGGGTAATAATAATATCATTTGTACCCTTAATTACCCAATTTACTTTTAATAGTGGCAAATAAAAGTAAAAAGTTACTATTCAACAAAAAATATTTTTATCTTATTGAACCACATTTTACTCCTTGATATTAAATGTGTGTCTCTGATTTTGGAAATTCCACTCACAAAAGCGGTAATATTATGTTTTATGTACATTTTCAAATTCTCATAGGAGGTGGGTAAAAACGGTGAAAAGTTCTATAAAATTTTTATATATCTTAAATTATTAGAAAATGAGTCAAATAAATTACATTGAACATATATAGGTATTATGTATTAATTGTGAAATAAAATAAATTAAAATAAAATAAATAATTATTTAAATAAAAAGTCGGTTTTTAAATAGTAACCCAGTGTTTTCACTATTCATAAAAAATTGAATGTTTTCAAAAAAATACCCAAAATTCACCCTAGGATAATTTCGATATTCCGAATCCAAAAATGAAGTCCATTTTGAATGATAAAATTTATAAAATTTCAAAAAGTGGGTATTACTATTCATAACGTCTAGTTCGTAATAATATTATAATAATATATCATTTAGTGAAACTTGGTATTGCATACTACACACTGTATCGAAGAAGGTCTTGATTTTGTGTAATGCAAGCCATGTAAGGGTTGCGTGTAGTGAAATATCTATTTGGTGTTGTGTATAACATAATCAAAACTTATTTCATTTATACATTAAACAAAATCTTTACTTAATGTTGTGTAGAATAATTTCCACAAAACGAACTTGAAATTGTGTGTAACACGAGCCAAGAATAGTGTTGTGTATACTGTAAGCCAGTACGGTGTTGCATATAGAGAAATATAGTCTTGTTTTAGCGTAAAATAGAATAAATGAATGAAATTATAAAGAATAAATCTCATAAAATCTCAGGGTGTTACATTCTACACCCTTTTTAATGAATTTCACCCTCGAAACTCGTCAGGGTTATAAATGTATTATTATATGAGAGTTTCTTTCATAGAAACCCACATCGTAAAAAGGAATACCATAACTTATCTTTAAAAACAAAATTATGAAACGTAAGAGTTACCCAAATTAACTAATCACTGGGTTTCCACATAGGATAACATAGGTGAAAATATGGATATGAAAGAGTTATATAACCATCATGTTCAGATGGAGAGTGGTAGAGGACATGGCTATGATAAATCCAACAGTAACAAATCCATAAATTTGTGATGATCTAAGGTACCATCTAATTTATCAGATATAAGGGCACTAGGACAACATTTTTGGTTTTCAAGATCATTTCCCTATTGTTGAAGAAATTGGAATTAGAAGAAATACTTTCTTGATTTTGGTACAATCTCACCGTTGGTCATTCATTGGACAATTTCCACATCATATCGTAAAAAAATGAAGTTGAATTTGTCATTCGTGAAGTGTTAGAAGATCATGTGATAGAATGATCGGTCATTCCATCTGTCTCAAACAAAAGGATAGAAAAAGTTATCAAAAATACATAAGTCCATCTATAGAGAGATTAATCATATATGGTTCTTAAAATGGACTTGTACATCATATATCATATTTAATAATATAATAAAACTATTTTCTACTAACCAAGGACTTACTGTAGGCTAGTGGTAGGTGATAAAGGCATGTCGCACTTCGGTTGTGGGTTCGATTCCCACATCCTTGTCCGATGCGACGGGTTGTCACCCGTTCTGCAGGTTGTCCTTTTTCTAAAAATAAATTATTATAACATCCCATCAATAATATGAAAAAAAGTTCTATCCTTAAACAATACTAACTTATTTCCAACATAATCCATTCAAATCTTTAGGCTTATCTAAAATAATTCTATCCAAGCTCATAGTATAAAGAAAACAATTACATGAAATGTCATCTACCGAGCATGTGAATACCATCATTTATCCCCCATATAGAATACGATATATCTTGTTGGTCACATTCCAAACATGTGAATACATAAATCATGTGTTCTCTTGAAACATGAATTACCATAGAACCTTAGTTGAAAACATGAATGCTGTCAAAAGTTGTCTCTTTCCACATTCCAAAATCCCAAAAATTCTTTATACTAAAACCATGATATCACTTTGTCCTTATATTTTTCATGAGCTCATGAATACTATGAAACATATTATTTTCTCTTTATCCTATCATTATGCTCATATAATCTACTTTCCAAAAATATTTCAGTCACTTTCATTGGTTACCGAAGCCATATTCTTATGGAAAACCACAATGGACCAATATATAGGTATCCCAATATACCATAAAAGTACCTCAACAACATTATTATTGAATACCAATACATAAAGACTTCAAACCATCCACTACAATGACTTTCATGGAATAATTCCTTCATTGATTTAGAAGTAACCTCTTAGGATAGGGCATTGAGTTGGGTAATGCCCATGGTCTCCACAGATAGGACATTGAAATCCATAACAGTTTGTCACTCTATGACCCTTCTCTGCACACAGATGACATCTTCCCCTCCATTTGATGTATTCATCAAAGTTCTTCTTCCCTTCATTATAAATCTCAATCTTCCGTTATCTATGCTCCTCAACATGCGAACATGCATAAAAGTCCATCTTCCTCTTATTTGATGAATTGGGAATAGCACGAAAGTTCACATTGATAATCATATATCGCGATGACTGATTCAGAAAAATCAAAAAACCATTCTTTCTAGTAATTACACAATTTATTTTCTCATATTCACCAATGTCTAAATTTGATTCAATGCTAACCCAATTCCATCTAGTTCCCTCAATTGACTAAAACCAAAACCCATGATGTAAGAAACAGTTAAAATAATGAGGAACCATTTAATCACAAAAAGTTACTTATGGGATATCTAATTTATCACACATTCTTTAATCCATGACACCATAGGTTTACACTAGGTTATTCATTATTTTCAACATAATTCTAAGACTGTAACCTATTTTTATACTAATCCTTAGGGACATCCCAAGACATACCTTAGAAATGTCTCTAGGGATCTCACTAAAGGTCTCGCATCCTAGTTTCCAAAGGTTGAGTAAACCTTTACTATGACACCAACTGTAATGGTCTGGAATTACTTCAAGTGGACTATAATTGATACCTATCAGGGAACTCCATGGGTGGATACACCACCTGGGTGGGACACTCCACCATCCCCAGTGGCAGCCATTTCCTCCTGAAGCCCTTGGACGGAGAGCCATGATTGGTCCAACGCTCACATGTGCGAGTTACCAAGGATCGGATTCATTCCAACCTCCTTTGCCTCTGATACCAACTATAGAGACCCAAAGCTTGAAGTTCATGGACATTACATTACTTTTGCAGAGTACTTAATACATAAAAAAACACACAAGAACCGTAATAGTTTAGTGTCTTTGGAAACTCGGATCATAATCTTCTAATCGCGGTGAAATATCTTCAAAATCTCCCATAAAAATCTTCCCCTTTTGTTTTCTTACCTAAAAACATTCTTTATATCATGGGGAAAAGAAAACATAAAAAAGGGTGAGCTTAAATGCTCAGTAAGGGTAATCATAGTGAACATAAAACAATCCATAAACATTTGAATGTAAAAAACATGAACATAAAATCTAAACATAAAAATCATGAGCAAAGACATAAATCTTGGAAGTACATGAGGCATATATCATAAAGACAAATCAATCATGATAAAATATCTTGGGAATAAAGCATGTAGTTTTGGAAACCACTAAGCACATGATATGATTTCCATAGTAGCCAAGGAATTTCTACCAAGACCATCTTAGTGGACAAAGTCCCTTTCTGAATCGACTTCACTCCTCGTTCTAGTCATGTATCACTGAACCAGATTAAATTACCATTCCATCCATGTCTATCTCATGAGATATAAATCATTACCCAATGAATTGTACGGAGATATAGGTCCCACCCATCTCATAATGAAATCATTCTTACTTGTTCCACAACATGAACATAAATCATTCATCATACCGAATGTATAAAATGGGATTCATAAACATCATCCCATCATAACATAATTCATAAAAAACAAAATGGATATCATTTCATCATAAGAAAAGTGAAACCATATAAATCATAGAGAAATTATACTTGAAACATACACATATGAAATAATGCAATCTTATATGGAAAATGGTTTTGATAAAACACTTGAAATGAATTCTCGAGGAAAATATCCTTTCTTCATCAAAATAATTTTCTTCTCAAAGAATTACATGAAATTTTAAAAGAAAATGATTTTGTTGGAAATAATCATGAAATCTTATGGAATAAGCTTCATGAAAATAAGGCTTTATGAATCTATAAAAATCTGTTCATGCCGTATAAGTTAAAAAAACATTCTTCTCATACTATTGTCAGAAAAGTCAAAAAGTAACTAGTATGGTAAACAAATAAAAGATTCCTTCCATAAGATGTGGTAAAAGTAAAAAAGGGTAAAAATGGATTTAAACAGAAATGGAAGAAAATTAAACATTTTATGAAAACATTTTCAGAATATATGGACATGGATAATAAACATAACCCCAGTAAATACTTACAAATAAACAATCTCGGATAACAATGAGATTGGAATAATTATCCCTTACCTTATGTCCAAATTATTCCATATGTGTCCAAGACTCCAGTATAGTGGGTTTATGCATATGATTAACTTCTAACATAACCATAATAATATTTATGATATCATATATGATTCCCTTGCGACTTTATATTATCTGTTCATTTGTCTATTCTATGTTAAAGCAGCGTTTTGGGTAAAATCGATTCATTTATCGTCCGTGTTTTGACTTGTAATTATTAATATGATTACATATATCATTATTAATTAATTCCATAATATAAAACATGATTTATATATAATATATATTCAGAATATACACATATATAATAGATCGATAAATGGAAAGAAATACACCGTTAATTGAGATGGTAGGTCGTACGTACGCATGAACGATGTTTTCTCGTTTCCTTATTGAATTGAATTGAATTAAGTATATGATATACATATATATATATACATAAATAAAGTAGCATTATTATGTCATATATTTCATGATTAACTATTATATATACTTTATTATCATTCTTGAATTGTTAACATGGAAAATGAATCTCATCGCATCGTGGAGACGGTAATCCGTATGTACACATGAGCGATGATATCATTCTCATATATATTGAATGGAATTGGAGTGGATGATATAATATCATATAATCAGTATGATGTTATAATAACCATTTATAGATATTATTTACACCATTATACCCATCCAAGTAAGGTGGTGGTGGAAAAACTGATTACAGCACGGCATGGAGACGGTATTCCGTACGTACGTGCACGCAGTGATTTCGTTTTACATAGGATGGATAGAAGGTGAAATAGGGTTTTTTCATATTTATAATAACATATCAGTATATATGTAATACTTATGTTGTTACATTATAATGAAACAAATAGTTAAGAGGAAGTGAAAGAAGAAAGAAACTTGAAAGAGTCAGTAGAAGAGATTACCTCTTCCTCGACGGACCTCCTTTAAACATCTTCTTAGGGCATTAGAGTTGGTATTTTGAGAAGACCAGAACATCTATGATATATCAGAAGTGGTTTAGAAGTGTAATTGGTAGGGTATGGTCGAGCTTCAAGGCTCAAAAGGGTGTGAAGAGAAGAGGGAAGGGGTGCCCTTTTTATAATGGAGGAGAGGGGCACCTTTGGAAAAACTTAAAATATTATTTTATAATAAATTTATATTCCATTTATAATAGCTCAAAATTGATTTATTTCAAAGAAACAGACGGTATGGGTTAAATTCCTCTCAAAAAATAGGTTTTAGACAAGTTTAGGTTACTGTTTTAACCTTATTATTTAGAGTAAACTCTAAGATAAATAATTTAACTTTTACAATGTCTTCTTGTTTTCTTACACTATATGGTTAATAAACATACTATTTCAAGCCAAACGAACCCCAAGTGGTTTTTTATTAAAATATATAACCTTATATAAGTCATTTGGCTGAACCATAGATTTTTAAGAAATTAATAATATAAATTTTTTTTTAAAACTATTTTATGTCAACTTTGACACTATTTGGTAATTGATTTTTGTGAAACTTATAACAACCTGATTAGTTCGAAAACAATTAATTGAATCAATACTAACATGTCATATTAACCTATAAAATTAGTGGAATTCATAAAAATTGTCAAATTACATTTATTTGGGTATTTATAATATCAATTATGTTAATACTTCATTAATAAGGTAATTACTACATCATCATTGTATCATAAATAAATTAATTTATTTAATGTCTAAAATTTATAAATAAAATACCATTATGTAGGAAGTATTTTTAGCTTTCTAATTATTATTTATATTCGAATATATCTTATGTTTAACACTACATTAAAAATTATTTAGTTATTAAACTCTGATTTTAACTATTTTAACTCTTCTGTAAATAAAATAATAATAAATGTCTTAATTTAATCCATGTAGACCTAAAGGGTAATATTTTATTCGTAAGGTTGTTTTTGGTCTAGTTACACTTATCCAATAGATTTAGGACATGAGTTAGGGTAATAATAATATCATTTTTACCCTTAATTACCCTATTTACTTTTAACCGTGGTAAATAAAAGTAAAAAGTTACTATTCAATAAAAAATTATTTTTATCTTATTGAACCACATTTTACTCCTTGATAGTAACCGTGTCTCTCGGATTTTCTAAATTCCACTCATAGAAGCGGTAAAATTATGATTTATTTAAATTTTCAAATTCTCCTAGGAGGTGGGTAAAAGACGGTGAAAAGTTCTATAAAATTTTTATATATCTGAAATTATTATAAAATTAATCAAATGAATTACATTGAACTTATATAGGTATTATGTATTAATTTTACCTAAAATAAATTTAAATAAAATAAATAATTATTTATATAAAAAGCCGGTTTTTAAATAGTAACCCAGTGTTTTCACTATTCATCAAAGATTGAAAGTTTTAAGAAAAATTCCTAAAATTCACCCTAGGATAATTTCGATATTCCGAATCCAAAAATTAAGTCCTTTTTGAAAGATACAATTTATTAATTTTCAAAAATTGGGTATTAATATTCATAACGGCTAGTTCATAATAATATTATAATAATATATCATTTAGTGAAACTTGGTATTGCGTACTACACACGCTATCGAAGAAGGTCTTGATTTCATGTAATGCAAGACAAGTCAGGGATACGTGTAGTGAAAGCTCTGTTTGGTGTTGTGTATAACATAATAAAAACTTATTTCATTTATAAATAAAACAAAATATATACTTAATGTTGTTTAGAATAATTTTCACAAAATGAACATGAAATTGTGTGTAACACGAGCCAAGAATAGTGGTGTGTATACTACAAGCTAATACAGTGTTGCGTATAGAGCAAGATAATCTTGGTGTAGCGTACAACAAAATATATGATTGAAATTAAAAAAGAATAAATCTCATAAAATCTCGGGGTGTTACAATGCTCATGTTTCCATTTCAATCAATCTAGATACATATAAAAACCATACTCTTTATTACCCGCTAATTCATCATTTATTATATAATATTATAGGTAATACAACATGGATGTTCAAGAAATCTATTATCTTTGGGAAATAGGTAAATTAAAAAACAACATAAAATAGTGGGTACATATACATTATTGTTAAATTTTTTGACACAATTATAATATTCTATTAGACATAAAACTACATGGGAAAACCCTAGGTTGTATATAATAAAGGGGTGAGATACAAAGACTAGTACGGGAATAAGCATGGAATAACAAGATGAAGGTATTACAAATTAGAAAATATGAATATATATGAGACATAAAAGGGGTGACAAGTCATAAAAACAAAAAATAGGGTAGGATATAACTTGAAAATCATAAAGGCAACATTGGAAATGTGGAATCAACTTAAAACATTGCATCACAAACATAAGTGAAAGATAAATTCCAAGAAATAATGATGTAAAAATTACCATTATAGATTAATTTCAGTCCCTAATACAATTAATTAAGTCTCAAGAGACTAAAACATTACCCAATACATATGATCGCTATATAAATTTGGGAACTTCATTCACATTCATTTCATTATCAGGCATAAGTGTGTCATATAGATCATATAACATAGAATCATTTATCATCACATTATATTCCAATATCATAGAGTGTGGAATATATATTTTTTTTTTCGAAAAACAAATAAGTAAAGAGTATAAAGGTGAATACTCTTGATAGGAAATGAGTATGGGTATTCGCTACACAATTTCTTGGCAGGTAAAAAATCATGGTGAAATTTCAGCATCATAACAGGGGAGTATGAATGTTTATTGGAGTTATTTATGAGATTGAAATGGGAATCTCAAAATTTATAATTAATATATAAATTTAGGGGGTGTGGAAGAACCCATCCCAACATTTTAAAATGATGATAAATGACATAATATAAAGAGGATATTTTAATAAAGGGGAGAAGAAAAGGACCCCTTACTAAAATTCAGATTGGAAACGACTTTGATAAATTCTACAATGAGATTGGATAAATGGTATCTAATTATTTTACAATCTATTGAATAATATAGAGAAAATTATATGAACAATAAAATAATACCAATTGGGATTCAAAAGGTTACATGCAAATACGGTGCGATAATGGAAATGGGGAGAGAAGAAGCTCTTACTAAATTTCAGTGTGGTAATGGGTGTACATAGATGTACAGGTGATGGATTAATGTGAGTGAAATGGCGATATAATTATTTATAAATCATATAGATAGTAATTGGTATATGTAATAATATATTCCAATACTAAAAAACTAAAATTAAGTGGTATAACATAAAATAGGTGCTTGGAAAAGAAGAATAGAAAAATACCTAATAAAATTTTGCCTAAGTAACGATTTAGGTAATGGTAAAAATGAGAGAGTGAAATGATATATCATTAGAATAACACCAATTTTTAAGTAAATTAATTTATATAAATTAATGAAAATATAACCACTTGATATTTAAAAGACTAATTTCAAAGAAGGTGCTTGATTGGAAAGGAGGGGAAGAAGGTCCCTTACCTTAAGAGGGTGATTCCAAAATCTTAAGAGGGGATTATTGAAATATTGGGTGAACCTAGGGGTAATATAGAATGGAAGGAAAAATTATGTATGTTTTATAGTGTTTTCTTGTGAAGAGGAATAAGATATTTTGTGGGTATATATAAGATACGGGTGGAGAGTATTTATTATTTCTTAAACTTAGGGTTTTAACTCTATTTAATTATATAATCCAAACCACCAATCTTAAAAGGGTTTTTTCCAGTGGTTTCTAAAAAATGGATTAGTATTAATTATTATATATTATAAACGTGACTATGTTTTTAAAAAAAATACCCTTTTTGATGTGCAAGTGAGTCATGTGCTCAATGAAATGATTTTAAAACCATTAATTATTTTATAGGTTTTAGAGTATTCATAACAGAATAATAAAATTACTAAAAAACATAAAATCAAATTATTTTAACTGGGAAAGATATATTTGTTATTATATACTTCTTATTGTATTTATGACATCTTTTTGGGGTAATTATGATTCTGTAATACAAACTGTATGATTATACCATAATGAATTTTTATCCAAAAATTTTACTTTCTCTAAAAAATTTGAAAAATTCACCATTGGATAATTTTGAGACATTGATTCCAAAAATAATCTTATGCTTAAAATTTTTTATTCTTATAAATATATAAATTTTCAATTTTATAATTGAATTTACATTTATTGAGAAATTATGAGTTTTTTGAAAGAAACTATTTTCGAACCCCTAAAAAAATTACATTTACATCATAAAAATTATATGATCATTTATATTTAATTAAAAATATTTATTAACAATATTTAATTTAAATATTATTTATTTCAATAATCCATTAATTTATAAAAAGGGATTTATTAATTGAAATTTCATATTACATTAAAATATAATTTGTTTTTTATCGTATCAAATATTTATTTGTTAACATTTTGATTAAATAATCATTTATAAAGTAAAGATTATAATAAATGAATATAATAATCACTATAATTAAAATAAAATTTTATTATTAATAATATTTGGGTTAATTTATTTCTCAACATTGTTAAATATTTTTTACCCTTAATTATCCTATTTTCCTTTTAACCATGGTATTAATTTTTTTCTAAAGACATTATTCATATTGTTCAAAAATTAAGCTGAAGTTGTTACCAAATATAAATTTTTATGATTCCAAAAATATAACCCATTTTATCATAATAAATTCCTATAGGGGGGATAATTTAATTTAATATACACTTAAAATTATGATGAAATGTTGTTTTTTTATAAATACATTATATATAGAAAAAATGAATTTTTTTTAACTATATAACTTGTCAGATTCATTATATGAATTTCTATTAAAAAATATAGATATATTATCTAAACATTAAATTTATATAATTTCTAATTATGGATTAATTTAATTACTTATAATGTAAAAAATTATGCATTTTAAAATAGTTGTCCGAAAAATGTGTTTTTGATCTTAAAAATAAACTTTTACTAAAATATGGTTTAAATATGATTTAAATGAAACTAAATGAATATATCTAACTAAATAAAACTTATAATTCCTAGAAATAATATTAAATCAGTTTTGTGACTTTTATGTTACTTAATTTATCAATAGAAAAGGCAATTTTACATACAAATGGTATTTTTTACTATTCAATAAAAAATTTATAATTTTACAAAAATACAATAATATCAAGGTAAGTTAATTTTAATATGATGATATAAAAAATAGATTTATTTTTTTCAAAAATATAATTTATACATTTTATAGAAATTAATTATAATACATTATCAACAAAAGAAATAAAAAAATCATTATTAATGAAAATGTATTTCAAAAGAGTAACTTGAAATTACCAAAATTAATTAATTTTTAACTAATAATTTATAAATATATTTAAGAAATATGTATATATATATAATTCTTTATTTAATCTTATTCATATTAAAAAATATAATAAAAAGGTTAAAATGGTCGTATTAAAATAATCATTGTTTTCTTGGTTCAATATACCATATCACCTACATTATTGAACATAGTATTATATTTTAAAAATAGTAGGGGTTAAATTATCCCCAAATTAATAAATTTAATCCTCTGAATCAAAAAATTTAATCCAGTCAATAATGTTTGGACACATTAAAATATCATTATTTTAAAACCCACATCATAAGAAGGGTTAATAAGACATCAACATTAAAAGAGAGAAATGGTAGTATGAAGGTCGTTAGATAACTAGGTTTCCAAGTTAGAGAAGAGTAGTAAGAAGTAGAAACATATGCATGGAAGAAAAAAAAATTTTAATAGAGTGTGATTGATAAAATTGAAAGGATAAATTCGATGTACATAAACCATAAATCATTGATTATTGAAGAGTACTTCACTTCATCCAAAATAATTACAATATGAAAACATATTTTATTCAAGATTATATTTTTTTTGTTATGGAATTAATTTTTCATCTATTCTAGGAACATATAGAAATATTCATTCTTTACATGAATAATTTCATCAATTAATCAATTTATATCATAATCCCATCTTTCTCAAATGGTTGACTAATAAAGATGGGTTGTTTATAGGCATGAGGTATTATAATACGCTTCTAATGAGCTACAAAATCACCCAATGAATAAAAAGTTATTCCTCATGTCTTTAATAAATCCAAAATTTCTTCTATAAGGTAAGATAATACCTTAAAACCATAATCTCTAAAATTCCATAAACAATCCCAAAGGTTTAACATAGAACATTCCTTAAATAAATAACCACATGTGATGATAATAACCTCAAAATTAAAGATTGTTTTTACCTAAATTTTTTTCTCATACCCTTTATCTTACACCTCCAAAAACATAATATAATTCTTATAAAATAATAATAATGGTTATATATAAATTAAAAAAATAAAATTACCGTTGAAATTTCATTAATGATCACAAAATCAAAAAGATCTAATCCTTTCATATTTTTTCTAAAAATAAACATAATCACATAAACCACAAAAAATTTAAAACTTTATTTTAATTTTTAGAATTAGACATATCATGATAATACATATTATGTTTATCACAAAATCAAATACCTACGAAGGGTTTTTAATCCCTCAATCAAGTGTATTATAAAATACGACCTTATTACTATATCACATTTATAGGTAATTAATACCATTAAAAATATGTTTCAAATCCCCAAAAAATATTATTACGTAACAATCCTTATATGTTTCATTAAAATTATATCGAAAATTTCATTAATATACTAATTCATGAACATAAATTTCAGATACCCATACAAAAAATATTTAATACTTACAATTCAAAAATTTCCTTAACATACATCCTTAGTATTGTATTTAACCCTTGAATTATGGAATTGATTAAGATTATTTCCATATTCTCCTAAAATAATACATTAAACAATAAAGGGTTCTATAGGATGAGTTTTATTTCCTTAGCTCATACACTTTATTATTTTTTCAGGAAACTAGCTACTTTTTTCTCAATATTTCCACACAAAATACACCTTTGAGTTCCTTCATGGTGTTTCCCTTAGTTCACTTCCTACATTTTTTACACACAAGAAATTGCATCCTCTTTCTTATATCACCATTATCAAAATAAATTTCATGAGATTTCATCCTCCCCTTATTTTATGTATTTAGATATTCATCTATATTCGAGTTGTTAATTTTTATTTTTATAGTTGGTTGGGAATAATCATAATATGTCTTACTTGGGATCCCTATATGCAAGGAATCTCATTTGGGAAGTCATCACATTTCTAACAATTTTGATTATTGAATGTGTTATCAATATTTATATCCATTTACTAGAATAAAGGGAAAATTATGGATGATTAACTTTATTCTATTAAACACATAAACATGAATCAAATAAAATTAATGGGTTATCATATAAATGACATGTATTTCCTTAACTTAGTAATATCTAGGATTCAATCGAATTTATTTATTAACTATTTCATGTAACAGATTCTTATGTACATTATTTTTCCCATAAAAATGATTCATAATGAGCAAGGGAATTTTAAAGATCCTATCCCCTATGAGTTTCAAACCAGTTGTTCAACAAAGCCTATTTTTGTGCACTAATACCAGATAGAGTCTAGATCAATGAGGTGTTTTACAGCTTTATCCCTAGGTACATCTATTTAAGATCAACATCCACTTGTATAATATTTTCATGCATGTATTTTCTTAGAAACAAGTTACTATATAATTTTAAAAAATTTAAGGATGTATTATTATGTTTAGTCTAATCATTATGGATTTCACTAGAGTTTTATAATTCTAATCTCAGAAATAACTAAACTGTCCTTTGATAAGAACTTTGATATAACTACACATTATTACACATTAATTCCCAATTTAATACATAGGAATACACATAAATAAACCCATAATATTAATAAGTATACTATATTTAATAATTAGGTAAATTAAATAACAATATACAAATTGGGTACATCTACATTATTGACAACTTCCTTAACATTATCATAATATTCCATTTATCTGAAAACTATATTGGATAACTTAGATACATACATAACAATGAGTTGATCCATACATACCATTATAGGAGTGAACATGTAACAACACAAATAAATTATTACATGTTAGACAATAAGTATATAAACGATATTTGATAATTATAAACCTGAACAATGTTGCATGATATATCATGAAAATCAGAATGTAAACATTGGAAATATGGGGAAAACATGAAACACTAATTCTTAAACATAGGAGAAGGCTAACTACAAAGACATCATGATAGAAAAAATGAATTGATGAGTTAGCTTCACTCCCAAATCCCTTCCATGATGTCTCATGATACTAAAAAATTTCCTATTCCATTGGAGAACTATATAATTCCAGGATCACCTTTCACTTTCATTTTATTATCATTCATATGTGTGCCACATAATTCATTAATCATGGTTTCATTTATCATCAAATTATATTAAATGATGTATTATTTTTGAATAAAAATATTTATGTCTTAAAAAATAATTATAGGTGTATAAAGACGAACAACGATAATAGGGAATGAGTATGTGTATTCACTAGATCATTGTTTGTCATAGAAAATGTTGGAGAATTTTCAGTAATGTAACATGGGTGTATAAATGTTCTTGTGAGGGATTTATGAGAGTTAAATAATACTATAATCATTTATAAATAATATAGTTAGTTAGGGTGATATGAAAGAACATATCCCAACATTTAGAAATGATGATAAAAGACATAAGATAAAGATAATACTTAAAAAAGTATGTGAAGGTGAGGATCACTTAGAAAATCTTGACTTAGAAACGAATGAGGTAAATGATATAATGGGAAGGAATAATTGGAATATCATTATTATCGAATTAATTGGATGTCACGACCCATCCCCCGGGGCCCGTGTTGGGACTACTACAAACCCACCTTCCATAGGCTAGGGTCTGACGAATAGCACCAAAAAGGTGTATCCCTACAACGGGAAGGCATTGCCATTAAACATGTAAAAACATACAAAATGAGAACACAACAAGTAGAAAACACAATGTAAACTGTAGTAGTTAATAGATTACTGAAAGTAAAGGGGCTGGAATAAAAGTACAACTGAAAAGTAAAAGTACAACTAAAAAGAGAAAACAATTCCAGGATCATCCAATGAGGTTCCTACCCGAAGGGTAGGTACCGCTCATGATCAGTAGTCACTACATCATGTCACTTCAGAGGTCAACCTCCAAGAACCATCCAGTCCTAGCTCCCTCATCCTCGTTCAATGTTGTCTGTCATCTGCACAAGAAACAACAAGGTGCGGGCATAGCCCAGGCAGGGGTGAGTATAACGATTCTCCGTAGTGACGTTGAGACCCATGAAGGTATCCCAGATATCCACAAATGAAAACCACAATGAAATACCTAAACCAAAAAGTAAGTAGCAGTCAACAACTCTACATAGGTTTATGCCTATAGATATACCTATGTTATCACGATATAATCGTCTCTTACATGAGGGAAGAATTCCCCAACGGTAACTCCATGAAGGTAAAATTACCAAAAGGTATCACTACGAAGGTAAAACCATGAAGGAAAAAGTACAACATGGGTAAAAAAATGATGATAACACCATTAAGGTAAAAGTAACACATTAGTAACACCATGAAGGTAAAAGACTCATCTCAAACTAGGTATATATGTAATGCACAGAAGAACAGATGATTAGTTGAGAAGCTAGATCATCTTATTCTATCGAGAGGCAATGCTGCTGATTATACGGATTCTGTCCCATATAGGATTGATAGGTACTAACACCCACAATGAACCACACAATATCGGTATGCGCTGACACACACAGAATTACTGAGTGCTGACCAACACAGAATCTGAACCACATAAGATCGGTAGGTGCTTACCAACAAAGGATCATTGAGCGCCAACCCACACAAGATCTGACCCACATAATATTATTAAGTACAGACCGAAACAGGATCGCTCGGTACTAACCTCCTCATGATCTGTCTCCAACCTCCACCACAATGTCGGAAACTGGATTCCCACTGATAGTATGCTTGATTTTAGGAATATCTACTCCTCAATACATTGGTCGTTTCTCAACCACCACAAATATTCATGAAGAAGTATCTTGAAGGACTGTCATGTCGTAAGGGTTCTAGTACGACAAACAGCACGTCAATCGGACTCCTGGTCTGTGACTTATAAGCCTTATAGTTTTGAAGGCCTGGCTAGATTCTGATTCAATCCAACCCAGTCGTATTTCAAATTTCTCCAAAACTCAAGTAGATTATACCAAAACGACCATCTCTCTCTAAGGGTCTCAGTGACGTAGACGGTTCGTCAAATGGACGCTCGGATTTTATGTCATGGTCATTTAGGTCATACTAGAAAAGAAGGGCCTAGGTCCAGTCTGAACCAGTCACACCGACCCAGTCCAAGCCTCACCCAGCTCGGTTGGGCCATGGACTAACCAGGCCTGCAAGGGCGCGACCCGCTAGAATCGCACAATGCGACCCACGGATATGTGGCCCGCTTGGCTCGCGCAACCCAATTTGCGGATACATGGCCCGCGGTGACTCCGCCTGCTGGGCATGCATGACCCTCTAGATCGGGGCATGCCCTAGTCGACATGGGGGGAGGGAGTCCACCCAGTTATCTCAATCGGTCAAGCGGTTGTTCGGCTTGTGAAGCGGCAGCTCCACGGGGCATTGCCCGACTATCGTGGGACCTGCAGAATGGCGGGTCCCTCCACCATCGCGGCGTCGAGTCGCGGCCTCCTCCAGTGGCACATGACTGCGCTCCACTCCATCTCCACCTTTCGCAGATACCTTGATAAAACCACCATCTTCACCAGTCACGACTTTGGTCACGACCTTCCACACTGTCGGCGTATCACACCACCTCCACGATCGGTCAGTGCCGGCCAATCTGCTAACCACCACGGAATAGTGTCACAGCCTCCTCCTATGGCACACGACGGTGCACCGCCTCCATCATGGATGGCTTGTGCTGCCACACCGATGGTATTCCACAGAGAACGCAAGGGTAAACAAGGTAGCAGAGGGTCTGAGCCATGTTTGTTTGGCATGTGCCCTCCGCGTTAGCTTGAAAACATGAGAGAGGAAATATGATTCAATAATGACTTGAAATTATAAAAAAAATAAATCCCTACCTCATGTTTGTTGGAGTGCCTCCTCTCTCAAGGAAGAGTAGGTATTCTTCATTCGGTGGCACTCATTACTGCCCGCTAGGCTCGACAACGTCCTCCAACTAATTGGTGTCATGAAACTTTATCAAAACTTCTTCGCTTTGTGAATCAATGCCAATACCTCTACCCAAGTTCCATATAAATAGAAGAGTGGGAGGGTGACTAATTCCCATGTAATTAATGGGGGTTCATTTAATGAGTACCATCATAATTCCAATGGTTCTATTACAAAGGGTTTGAGGAGTCAATCCATTTAATGGATTGACACATCATTGGTCCTACAGCTACTTCTTATCTGTTGGATGAAAAGAAATAAATAAATAAACCAAGTTACTGTATTATTATTTTAAAAAGTCCAAAATCTAATTTTATCTCCAGACATACTACGGTCAAAATAAAGCCACCCTTAATTATATCTTAGCACTGAAGATTCAATAGTGTCCTCATATTTTTAATCTGAGTACTGGTTCAAAAGCTAAAAAACATCGCCCACTCGTTTACTGAATATACCATAAAAAAGGTTCATAAATTCATTCCAGGAACATCAGGCCCTATAATCATGCACCTTCAATTTTTGCAGACTCTCAATAATACCATATAATTAAAAGACATTAAATGGAAATATGGGTCTTTACATTCTCCCCACATTAGGGATGTTTGTCCACAAAATACACAACATTGACTAGGGAAACAAATGTGGGTACTGAGCATGAATCTGAGCCTCCCACTCTTATGTTCTCTCTTGGAGGTTCCCATGATGTCAGTGAACATGCACCAGAGGTATATATTATCCATAAAAGAGCTGCTCTTTTCAATCCTCAATCTCCACTAGAACCTCCTTTAACGCCCCCCATCATCAAAGTCCATCTCTCCATTGACTATGATGTAAGATGGGTCATGCACATATCTACTCTGCTGGGATACATGGAAGACGCAGTTCACCCTCTTCAATTTCAGTTGTAGTGCCAAGCGGTATGCTGCCTCCCCAATCCTCCGAAATATTTTAATATGTGTGATAAAAATCATTTAGAGTTTTCTGCCTCATCCAAATCTCTACAAACATCGTCAAGGTGAGACCCATAGGAAGACATGGTCTCCCTCATCAAACACCAAGGGACTCTGTCTCCTTTCATCAGAAGACTTTTGTATTCTCTTTGTCATCTTCATCTTCTCCTAGATAATCTTAACCTTCTCAATGGTAGCCCATACCAACTCTGGACCCATAAGTGTTGACCCCCCTAGGTCTATCCATCATAGAGGTGATCTGCAAGGTCGACTGTATAAGTCCTCGAATGGTGCCATACCGATGGCGGAGGGATATCTATTGTTGTTTTCATACTCTACCAAGGGCATGTAATCCTCCCAAATAAGGCCAAAATCTAAGACACTAGCAAGTATCATTTCCTATAGTTTCTGAATTTTCTACTCCATATAACCATCTATTTGTGGATAAAAGGTGGTACTCAAACATAGCTATGTCCCAAACACCTCCTATAATCCCTTTAATAACTGGGATGTAAAATGTGCATCATGGTCTGAGATGATCGTCGATGGAACCCCTTGAATTCGTACAATCTCATGTACTTAGAGGCATCCCAAGCCCTCTACTGTTCACTTCTCTCTAATGGATAGGAAGTGGGACGACATGGTGAACCGGTCAATGATCACCCAGATGGAATCATGTCCCCTAGACATACAAGGAATACTCGTCACAAAGTCCATGGAGAAACCATCCCACTTCCATTCTGGCACCTCCAGTGGATGTGCTTAGCCTGTTGGAACCTGATGCTCAGCCTTCACTTTCTGGCAAGTGTGGCATCGTGAAGAAAACTCTTCCACTACCTTCTTCATCCCTAGCCACTAGTGCCAACACCAGAGGTCATGGTACATCTTTTCCACTCTAGGATGTACATCCAGAGGGGATGGATGGAACTCCCTCACCCCCTCCTCCTATAGCGCCACTCGTACCATGGTGTGTCCTCTAAAGAGGATTATGTGCTCCCAACATTCGAAAAAACCCATCAGGTGCCTGTCATGTGGATATCAGACCACGCCGTGCCTTGCAATCAATGTCCTAATGATGTGTCTTCCGAACTCTCTAAAGATGTGGGGGAGTGACAGTCATAGAATAAGGTATGCTAATCCATCTCAATCCACAAATTATATCTGCAACGCGGCTAGTAGCTCTATCACCTTACTCAGCAACTGTAGACCAGACCTCATTCTATGTGAATCTTCCACTACATTCCCCTTACCAGGATTATAGACTATCTCAAAGTCATAGACCAAGAGGAACTCTAGCCATAATCATTGTCTCGAGTTTAGGTTCTTCTGTGATAAGATATACCTGAGACTCTTGTGATCATAGTAAACTATAAAACATTCACCCATCAAGTAAAGTCATCACATATTAAAGGCGAAGACCAATGCTTCTATCTCTAAGTCATGTAAAGTGTAGTTCTACTCATGTTGAATTAGCTTCTGAGAGCCATACGCGATCACTACTCGCTCATGCCTCAGGACACATCCATGTTTGTCCCCTAATGCATTGTAGTAGACTACATACCCAACGCTCTCTTCTGGTAGCTTCAAGATGGTGGCACTCATCAGTCTCTGCCTATGCTCCTGAAAACTCTATCGGTATCTCTCTATCCACACGATGGGTTTTTCCTCCTTCATCAATGCTGAAAAGTGTGTTGAAACTCTGTAAAAGTCCAGAATGAATCTTTTGTAGTTCACAACCAACCCCAAGAAACTCTGCCCCACAGTCACACTCCTGGGTGGCTACCAAGCTAGCTCAACCTCTATCTTTACTAGATCTACTGCAACTCTAGCCTCTGAACTAACATGTCCTAGAAAGTGAACCACTCATATCTAGAACTAGAATTTCGAGAGCTTACCATAAATACGGTTGTCTCGGAGTGTATATAGTACTATATGAGGATGATAGGCATGCTCTTCCTCTGATGCTGAGTATACCAAGATGTTTTCAATGAATACCACCACAAAGATATCAAGGTATAGCTGGAATGTAACGCCCCGACCCTAGATACCCAGAGTCAGTGCATTATTAAAAAACATTGGCATGATCACAAAGGATCAAGTCTCGAAAGACAGAATAGTTTAGTAGTCTTGGAAACACTAGATATATTCATAACTCTTACATTACATCATAAGGTAAAAAAAACTAAAACAACATCTTGTCTTCATATCCCCTAATACTATCCCTGCAGGTTATTCATAAATTACTTCTTCACATCCTGGGAAAAATAAAACATTGAAAGGGGTGAGATCAGATGCTCAGTAAGGATAACAATATAGCAGAAGCGTTCATAGATAAGCATAAACACTTAGAGCAATTTATAACTAAAACAAAAGCCTTTTAAACTTGAACTTCAGCATAATATGGCAAAGATAAAATGAAATAATGCCATCTACTTATTCACATGGATATTAAACTAGTTTAACAATCACAAGCAATATAAATAACCACTATAATAATGATGGAATGCATAATACCAGACTATCATAACCACATAGCCAAGGCCTCGTGCCAAGACTACAAATATGATTTTCCAAGGCCTTGTGCCAAGACACTAGTTTGTCTCATGAGACATACCGATGCATCAAGGAGCTATAGCGGGCTCCACCCATCACTTATTAAGTCCAATTCATTCCTCATATGAAAATTTTGAAACATAAGATAAACATTTGTATTAAAACTAGCATACTAAATGTCAATACTTTATCCACAAACAATGAATGGTATAAAAATAGCACATCCATAGTCAAACATAACTCATTCGATACAATATGGAAGATTATATTGTATCAGATTAACCTCAATAGAGAATGATGAAGGATAGATGAAAATAATCATCAAAACTATTAGAGATAAATATCCCACCTTTTCTTGAAATCATTTAAACTCCGCACTATTTGTCAAGAAGTCATTTAAAAACATATTTTTGAATAAAAGTGTCGCATACCACTTTGAAACATTTAAAAGTAATTTTAATTTTAAAACCATAATTTCCATATAAATAAATCCTTAAAACAATTTTTAAAACATGGACATTAATGAGAAAGATTTAGAAGAATAAATCTTAAAAAAATTTATAAATGATACTCTAGTTAGAGTTTCTAACCAAATGAGAGAAACTTGAATACAAATAATTTAGGGAATAAAAGACTTTTTAATATCATGAGAATAATGGTATTCCTGATATACTATGTCAAAGTACATTATATACACCATATAAAGATGATTTGGTGTATAACAACAAAGAAGTCTCAATGGAATGTAAATTGAGATGAAATCTCTCATAGAGGTTGTATCCTTAGGATAAGGATAAATCAGCGACATAGTTATGTGTGACAAATATAAATGCACTAAATATGATTGAATATTCATTGTAAAACAATCAAAGGACATTCACACAGAATCTTGTAAAAACAACACCAATGAATTAGATGTTTAACTCAACAAATGGAGAATGAGTTAAAATTACCCTTATCAAATTCACATCGATGAATTGAGAAATTATCAATGGAGTGATTATGTGTATCAAAAGTATATCCACAGAAAATGGGAGTGGAAATTATGACATAAGAAAATGAATAGTGATTCCACATATAATCTCGGACCAAAATAATCAACGAAGTATGCGTAAAGCCGAAGGAGTGGAAATTGAAATTTCAAATTCCCTTATTGATTTGGTAACATACAAAACATACATCGATGAAAGAAGGATCATACAATGATGATTTAAATATACATGAATTAAAGTATATTACACAATGAATACAAACATGGGTAGTACACACACCACATGTAATAAATAAGTGGTGAACAATGGAATTCTCACGGAATTAAAAGTGAGATAAGAAACCCCTTTGTACTTTTTCCTTGGTCGACGGTAGGTTAACCTCCTGTATAATGGTGAAATAATTGTTATTTAATTATAGAAGAATCATTTACAGTAATATGATATCATATATGATATTTTAACATTGATTTGTTAATAATATCTTAGTATTATCGTCATTTCAGGTGTTAACTTACTCTTTTTCCGTTATATTCTTTGTTACGTAAGCCGTGTTTGTTATGGATAGGTTGTATCTTAATCACATCCAGAATTTTATCAAGTCCTTAAAAATTATTTTTAAATCATAAAATGATAATTATACTTTAATTGATACGATGGAGAATGAATCTCATCGCTTTCGTGGAGACGGTAGTCTGTACGTACGCACACGCGACAATATCATTATTTTGATGTTAAAATAATATATAATTGGATGGTATATAATATATAAAGAATAATTATCATGTTATATTTATTATTTACATGAATTAAAAATCATTATTATACCCATCCAAATAATAATTTATTGAATAACAATTACACCATGACGTGGAGACGGTAAGTCGTACGTACGCACGTATGGTGACATGTTATTAAAAGGATGGATAGAATACTGAATATGGTTGTACAATATTTATAATAAAATCATAGTATATATAATATACTGGAGTTATTATTTTATAATGGTAATAACATATAAATAAGAAGTGGAAGAAGAAAGGAACGTGAAAAAGGGTGGTGAAATCTTTACCTCTTCTTCGGGTTCTTCCTTTTGATTTGATCAAAAGGGATCTTAGGTTGGATTTCTGATCATTCTAAGGCCTCTAGGTTTTAGTTAGGGAAGTGGAGAGAGTATTTTGGTAGAGTTTGGACAAACCAAAAGGCTTTGAAGGTGGGAATTAATGAGATGGGAGAGTTCCCTTTTATGAGAGGGGTGAGGGGAACCTTTGGAAAGGCTATAAATATTATTTTATAATGAAATCATATTCTGTTTCTAATGGCTCAAAAGTGGATTATTTAAATGTTAAGGTGGGGATAGGTTGAAAAACACTCAACCAATAGAATTTATACAGGTTTGGGTTACTATATTAACCTTATCATAAAGTATTAACTCTTAGTTAATTAGTTTCACTTTTACAATGTCTCTTTGTATTTTTATATTATATGGTTAATAAACATACTATATACTTCCAAGAGACACCCAAGTGGTCCCGTAATGATACACATATCGAGATATAATTATCTTGGCCGAACCTTAGATTTTTAGGAATTTAATATCAAATAATAATATAATATTTGTTTTAAAAACTCTTTTATATCAATTTTGACACTATCAATAGATGATTTTTGTAAAAATTATAACAGAATTATTACTTCTAAAAAAGTTAATTAAAGCATTCATAACATGTCATATTAACCTAGAAAATTAGTTTAATTAATAAAAAATCTCAAAATATATTTATTTGGGTATCTACAATATCAATTATTTTAATTGTTTACTATTATGGTAATTACTACATCACCATTGTGTCATATATAAATTAACTTATTTAATGTCTAAAAATTATAAATAAAATACCATTATGTAGGAAATCTTTTTATATTTCTAATGAATATTTATAGCTGAAAATCCAACATATATAACCCTATGTAAAAATTGTTGATCTAAAAGATATATGCTCGTGTCATTTTTATATTCATTTTAACATAATTAAAATAAAGTGTCCCTTTCACTTACAAGTGGATCAATGGGGTCCCAAAATCGACCCAAATATGACCATGGTCGAACATGTATCAACCAATAAGGTTAGGACACGTTTAAGGGTAATTTGTTTATTATTATAATATTATTTCTTAACCCTCATTTACCGGATTTACCCTTTAACCATGGTAAATATTTTATTTACCAAAGTAATTATTCAAAATGTCTAAAAATAAAAGTAACGTATTTACAAAATTTGAACATCCTGATTCAAAATATGGAATCCATTTTTCCAAATTCAAAACACATAAGTGGCAGAAATTAATTTAATATTATTTCCTATTGTTAAAACAAAAAGCGTGTTTTTAGGAGATAATAACTATCCAAATATTGACACTTGTTTATATCCAGTTTAATTGTAAATTTATGTACAATGAACAACATTGTATTAAAAGGTAAAAATATAATCTAAATATACTTTAAAAACACTCTAATTAATAATTTATCAATATAAATTATTTTGATTAAAAAAGATGTTTTTAATTAAAATTTAGTAATTTTTACTATTCATCAAAATATAAATTTTATTCAAAAGGTTCCAAAATTTCACCCTAGGCTAAATTTGATATTCCGAATCCAAAAATGAAGTCCATTTGGAGAGATAAAATTTATAAAATTTTAAAAAGTAGGTATTACTATTCATAACGGCTAGTTTTATTGGTTGTGGTGTTTTAGAATCTCGAAGTTGCGTACAATGCACATCATTGAATTATTCAAAGGGAAATGTGTCGTGGAAGCTTGGGGTGTTACATTCTCCCCTCCTTCAATAAATTGCATCCTCGAAATTTTTTTTACAATTAGGATTGAGAATATAATGGAATGTCCCACATCAGAAAAAGAGTAAATTAAACTATCACTTTAAAAGAAAGGAAGAGAGGTATAAAGGTCACCCAAGATAACCCATACTAGGATTCCATATAGGAAAACATGGATATGGATGATATACTAAGTGTTCAGTTCTGATGGAGAGGGATATAAAACATGATCAGGAGAAAGTTAACAATTAGAAAATCACAAACTTGTGTTGGGACAAATGGTCCTTAGACTCCCAGTAGGAAAAGTAAACAGACATCATTTTTTTTGTTTTAAGTTACATTACATAAGGACGAGGAATTCGTTTATGATATTGACTAAGAACATAAATAGATATACTTACTTTTTTAGTAGAGTTTCATTCTTTAATAACTTTTTACCACTAACTCAATTTTTTGAACAATGAGTATTCAAGAAGACTTGGTCACAATGGAAGAGCTAGAATAAACTTCTATAGAAATACATGATCCACGTAGGATAAACTATATATTTACCTTGTCTTTAGAGATTAATCAAAAACAAAATGTTTAGTATAATATCTGATGACCCCCCAAATGGATATTCCATTAGAGAAAAAAAACCACTAATCTTAATTTCTAAAATTAAACCATCAATACCCAAAAGTTAAATAAATACCATTCAATAATCAATTGTCCTTAAAATCCTTCAATATAATCCAAACTAATATTGAAACTCAAAAATTATAAGAATGTAGTCTTCCACGTTAAATTGTATCTCCAAATGACATTAATTACTCTTAAATTCACATGCTTAAATGTAATTAACCTAATCATTTCCATAAACAACCCAAATCACTATAAATCTACAATAAAAACATAGATAAAAATCCACCATTACTCCTCAAATGAAACCCCATACTATTCTATTTTCCATACAACAAAACGAACAACTTCCAAAATAACATTTATCACTTAATTACCAAATCATTTTCTTATACTAAGGGTATTCATTTGATAAGACAAAAGATCCAAAATCAAATTATTAATGATCAATAAAATCATTTAACCAAAAATAATAGTCACACTAACCAGGGACTTCATGTAGTCCAGTGGTAAGCGATAAATCCCAATCGCACTTTGGTTATGGGTTTGATTCCCACAGCTTTGTCCGACGCAACGGGTTGTCACACTGTCTGCGTGATAACTTTTTTGAAAACAATATTTTATAACATTACCAAAATGAGATAAATTCCTCAAAATAACCATAACATAATTTAACCACAAATCATATCTCATACCATGAATTTTCATCCCAAATTATAATAACTTAAAATTTCCTCAAACCCAATGATCATATAAAACCAAATGGTTATGTATAACTATATTCACAAGAGAAAAGATAATTCTTCCTCAAATATCATTCCCACATGGAAAACTACAGGGTTAAAAATACAAAAAAAATTATTCCAAAGTAAACCCATCAACAAGGAGCACTAATACATTTTAATCATTTCTCCAACCATTTATTTCTACATAGATTCTTCTTTGACCAAGAAAATATCCTATAAAATAGGGCATTCACTCGGGTAATGGCCAGGTCCCCTACAATTACGGAAAATGACTGTAAATGGACTCTTGGGACCATTTTCATCTTCTTTCATAATACTCTTCATTTTTCTTCAGCAATTCTTCACTTTATGTTCTTACTTCCCGCACGTAAATCATTTATTTGTCCCATTGAGAAACTTTCCTAGGTGTCTCCTTCTACGTTTCCTGCATGATAGAAATTGAGGATTACTTTCTCCATGGTCTCCACTACTGGAGCTCTAATCATTTATCACCTTTATCTTCTTTTTTGAGTCCGAGAATTGGTTAATATATATATTGTTGATCATATTTTTGGAAAATTGATTTGTAATAAAGATGATATCCTTTATGTATATCAACATTCCATTTTGTTTCTCATTTCCACCACCGTTCCCACCTTATACATCATTCTCAAAGTCACTATGACTTCCTTGGAATCCATCCATTGACTAAAACTAGAAAGCATTGTGTGAGTAATAGTAGTTATAAAATCATTTAGAGATTTACATGTTACCATATTCTCACTTTGAAACACAATAGGATTAACAAAGGTTATTTACTCTCATCTTATATATTTAATAATTCAAATCGGTTAGTAAAGAAAATTTAAATTATCCTAAGCATGTCCCCCAGGAGTTTCGTAACCCAGAGTGCAACAAGGACCGTTGTCGTGCACCAGTTCCTGTTTGAGTCTATCTCAAAGCGGTATTTTCAGGTTTTACACCTTGGTACATCTATGCCAGAGCCGCCTCTACCTACTTGTATCTAGACATGGATGTATTTCTCAGAAAACTAACAAAATCTCTACAATACCAAAATTCTAGGAAGTTCTTCTATACTAGTCCTCAAATTTTATCTTAGGTCTACGTGCTCTAATCAGAGTTTATCTAAATCTAGTTTCCAAGGTTTGTACAAAACTTCCTCTGATACAAACTATAACGCCCCGACCCTAGAGACCCAGAGTCGGTGTATTATTACATAACATTGGCATGATCACAAAGGATCGAGTCTCTAAAGACCGAATAGTTTAGTAGTCTTGGAAACACTAGATATATTCATAACTCTTACATTACATCATAAGGTAAAAAAACTACAACAACATCTTGTCATCATATCCTCTCACACTATCCCTACAGGTCATTCATAAATTACTTCTTCACATCCTGGGAAAAATAAAACATTGAAAGGGGTGAGCTCAGATGCTCAGTAAGGATAACAATATAGCAGAAGATTTCATATATAAGCATAAACACTTAAAGCAATTTATAACTAAAACAAAAGCATTTTATAGTTTAACTTCAGCATAATATGGAAAAGATAAAATGAAATAATACCATTTACTTATTCACATGGATATTCTACTAGTTTAACAATCACATGCAATATCAATAACCACTTTCATAATGATGGAATGCATAATGCCAGACTATCATAACCACATATCCAAGGCCTCTTGCCAAGACTACAAATAAGATTTTTCAAAGGACATGTGCCAAGAAACTAGTTTGTCTCATGAGACCTACCGATGCGTCGAGGAGCTATAGTAGGCTCCACCCGTCACTTACTAAGTCCAATGCATTCCTCATATGAAAAGTTTGAAACATAACATAAATATTTGTATTAAAACTAGCGTATGAAATGTCAATACTTTGTCCAAAAACCATGAATGGTATAAAAATAGCTCATCCACAATCAAACATAACTCATTTCATACAATATGGAAGATTATATTGTATCAGATTAACCACAATAGAGAATGATGAAGGATAGATGAAAATAATCATCAAAACTATTAGAGAGAAATATCCCACCTTTTCTTGAAATCATTTCAAAGTCGCACTATTTGTCAAGGAGTCATTTAAAAACATATTTTTAAATAAAAGTGTCCCATACCGCTTTGAAAATTTTAAAAGTAATTTTAATTTAAAAACCATAAGGTCTATATAAATAAATCCTTAAAACAATTTTTAAAACATGGACATTAATGATCAAGATTTAGAAGAATAAATCTTCAAAACATTTAAAAATGATACTTTAGTTAGAGTTTCTAACCAATGGAGAGACACTTGAATACAAATAATTGAGGTAATCAAAGAATTTTTAATATCATGAGAATAAAGGGATTCATGATATACTATGTCAAAGTACATTATATACACCATATAAAAGTGATTTGGTGTATAACAACAAGGAAGTCTCAATGGAATGTAAATTGAGATGAAATCTCTCATAAAGGCCGTATCCTTAGGTTTAGGATAAATAAACGACATAGTTATGTGTGACTAATATTAATACAGTAAATAGCATTGGATATTCAGCATAAAACAATCAAACTACATTCACACATAATCTTTTAAAAACAACACCAATGAATTGGATGTTTAACTCAACAAATGGAGAATGAGTTAAAATTACTCTTATCAAATTCATATCGATGACTTGAGAAATTATCAATGGAGTGATTATGTGTTTCAAAAGTATATCCATAGAAACGAGGAGTGGAAATTATGACATAAGAAAATGAATAGTGATCCCACACATAATCTCGGAATAAATTAATCAATGAAGTATGCGTAAAGCCGAATGAGTGGAAATTGAAATTTCAAATTCCCTTATTTATTTGGTAACATACAAGACATAAACCCATGAAAGAAGGATCATACAAGGATTATGTAAATATAAATGAATTAAATCTTATTACACATTGAATACAAACATGGGCAGTACACACACCACATGTAATAAATAAGTGGTGAACAATGGAATTCTCACGGAATTAAAAAGATAAGAAACCCCTTATTTTGTACTTCTTCCTTGGTCGAAGGTAGGTTAACCTCTGTTATAATGGATAAATAATTTTTATTTAATTATACAAGAATAATTTAAAGTAATATGATATCATATATGATCTTTTAACATTGATTTGTTAATAATATCTTAGTATTATCGTCATTTCGGGTGTTAACTTACTCATTTGCCTTTATATTCTCTGTTACGTAAGACATGTTTGTTATGGATAGGTTGTATCACATTAATATCCAGAATTATATCATGTATATAAACATTATTTTTAAATCATCAAATGATAATTATACTTGAATGGATACGATGGAGAATGAATCTCATCGCTTTCGTGGAGACGGTAGTCCGTACGTATGCACGAGCGACAATATCATTCTTTTGATGTTAAAATAATATATAATTGGATGGTATATCATATAGACAGAATAATTATCATGTTATATGTATTATTTACATGAATTAAACATCATTATTATACCCATCCAAATAACAATTTATTGAATTACAATTACACCACGACGTGGAGATGGTAAGCCGTACGTACGCACATATGGTGACATGTTATTCAAAGGATGGATAGAATAGTGAATATGGTTGTACCATATTTATAATAAAATCACAGTATATATAAGATAATGGAGTTATTATTTTAGAATGGTAATAACAAAGAAAGAAGAAGTGGAAGAAGAAAGGAACTTGAAAAAAGGTGGTGAAATCATTACCTCTTCTTCGGGTTCTTCCTTTTGATTTGATCAAAAGGGATATTAGGTTGGCTTTATGATCAAACTAAGGACTATAGGTTGTATTGAGGGAAGTTGAGAGAGTATTTGGGTAGAGTTTGGCCGAACCAAAAGGCTCTGATGGTGTGAGTTAATGGGAAGGGAGAGTTCACTTTTATAAGAGGGGTGAGGGGCACCTTTGGAAAAGCTAGAAATATTATTTTATAATAAAATCATATTAGGTTTATAATGGCTCCATAGTGTATTATTTAAATTTTAAGGTCGGTATAGGTTGAAAACCAGTCAGCCAATATAATTTAGACAGGTTTGGGTTACTATATTAACCTTATCATTAAGTATTAACTCTTATTTAATTAGTTTCACTTTTATAATGTCTCTTTGTATTTTTATATTATATGGTTAATAAACATACTATATACATCCAAGAGACCCACAAGTGGTCCATTAATGATACACCTATCACGATATAAGTCTGTTGGCCGAGCCTTAGATTTTTAGGAATTTAATATCAATTAATAATATAATATTTTTAAAAAAAAACTCTTTTATGTCAATTTTGACACTATTCAATAGTTGATTTTTGTAAAAATTATAACAGAATGATTACTTCGAACAAAGTTAATTAAATCATTACTAACATGTCATGTTAACCTATTAAATTAGTTTAATTCATAAAAATTCTCAAAATATATTTATTTGGGTATCTACAATATCAATTATTTTAATTTTTCAGTATTATGGTAATTACTAAATCACAATTGTGTCAAATATAAATTAAATTATTTAATGTATAAAAATTATAAATAAAATAACATTATATAGGATATCTTTTTATATTTATAATGAATATTTATAGTCGAAACTCCAACATATTTAACCCTATTTAAAAATTTTTGTTCTAAAAGATATATGCTTGTGTCATTTTTGTATTCATTTTAATTTAATTATAATAAAGTGTCCCTATCACTTACAAATGGCTCCATGGGGTCCCAAAATCGACCCAAAGATGCCCATGGTCGGACATGTATTAACAAATAATGTTAGGACACGTTTTAGGGTAATTTTTTATTATTATAATATTATTTCTTAACCCTCATTTACCGGATTTACCCTTTAACCAGGGTAAATATTTTATTTACCAAAGTAATTATTCAAAATGTCTAAAAATAAAATTTTCCTATTTACACATTTTGAACATCCTGATTCCAAATATGGAATCCATTTTTATATATTCAAAACACAGAAGTGGCAGAAATTAATTTAAAATTAATTCCCGTTGTTAAAATAAAAAGCGTGTTTTTAAGAGATAATGACTATCAAAAGATTGACACTTGTTTATATCCGGATTAATTGTAAAATTATGTACAATGACCAACATTGTATTAACTGGTAATAATTTATTCTAAATATACTTTAAAACCACTCAAATTCATAATTTATCAATATAAATTATTTTGTTTTAAAAAGTTTTTTTAAATTAAAATTTAGTTATTTTCACTATTCATCGAAATACAAATGTTATTCGAAAGGTTCCAAAATTTCACCCTAGGCTAAATTCGATATTCCAAATCCAAAAATGAACTCCATTTTGAGAGATATAATATCTAAAATTTTAAAAAGTTGATATTACTATTTATAACTGCTAGTTTGATTGGTTGGGGTGTGTTAGAATCTCGAAGTTGCGTACAATGCACGTCGTTACATTATTCAAAGGGAAACGTACCGTAGAAGCTTGGGGTGTTACATGGAAGATCCTATTTATGAGTCCAATGAAAACTACAAGGGAGTTGGTCACACTGAAAGGAATAACCAAGAACTCATAGTGTCCATAATGACATCTAAAGGTCGTCTTCTTCACATCCTCATCTCACACCCTGAGTAAAGGATAGCCTGATCTGAGGTCTATATTTGGAAACCATCGAGCTCCCATCAACTAATCAATGATATCTTCAATCCTTGCGAGTGGATACTTGTTCTTCATGGTCACTCGGTTCTGGCACCGATAGTCCACAGAGAGTATCAAACTCCCATATGCCTTCTTGGCGAGCAAAATTGGGGCTACCCATAGATACACATTGGGCCTTATGAACCCCTTCCTCCACAAGTCCTGCATCTATACTCATAAATCATGAAGCTCCATGGGAGACATCTGATATTATGGTGTAGATATCGATGCAGTCCTAATGTACAGGTTGATGTAAAAGTCTACCTCTCTATGAGGAGGTTGTCCTGGAACATTATCAGGAATGAAATTTGCATACATGCCCACCCCTACAGGATTTCTCAAACATTCAACATCAACTTCCCCAAGGGAATGGCTATCCAACTGATGTGTGATCGGTTTAACCCTCTTTTCGGAAATTCCATCCAGTTCTTTAATGGTTCCCTTCTCACCAATAAAGAAAAACATGGTCCCATCCTCACGAACACACCGCACTTTGTGACTAATACAGTCAATCTGATCATGGACTACGCATAAATAGTCCATACCCAAGATGATGTCGTAAGACCTTGACACCACTACTAGAATATCACAACCGAATCTATCGCCTCCTATAGTAAACTCACACTATCAGTGCTAGTGTGTAATCGTCTAATCCCCTCTCATAGGAGCCTCTAGACATAAGGATCAATCCAACAACTTTGTCCAAATCTCTTATCTCCAAACGAGGGCTGTGATAATAAAAGAGTGACTAGAACCTTTGTTAATAAGTACTACATCTATGGTATAATAGACACAAATCGTACCACTAATCATCTCTGTAGCACCGTGGTCATAGTCCTTTGCTACCTAGAGCTGATCTCATCCCTGCCCTCCTTCTTCTTATGGTCAGGGTGGACCACCTAGAGGTGGTGGTGATAGAACTTCAAACTGTGTCTCACTACCTGCGACACAGACAGCTCCTCTGCCACATCTACTGCCATATGGACCTTCTCACTCAAACCTCTTCCTCTACCTTGGAGTTCCCTTGATAGTCAGCTAGTCTTCCATACAACAGGTCGGGCAGTCACGATCCATGTGACCCTGCCTGCCGCATGAGTAGCATTACCGGATCCTCAACTGTCCTCCTATGTCCTGTGATACCCTCACCACCGACCATGTGTCCTAAGGTCATCCACTATAAGGTTTAGCCCTCTTGGGCCCCTAAATCATCCATCTACTTCATGATATGGTTGAATCCACTACCTAACGTCCGGTGGTGGATCCTGTTGTAAGTTCCTGCCCAGCTGGGAAGCTCTCCATCAAAATCACTCGCTCTAGCACCACGTCCTATGTCAGAACGCTAAGCGATATGATCGAAGCTCTGGTCTCCCGTTGAAGATTATTATCAAAGGTACGGGCCCTGAAGAAAGGATCTAGTACCTTCTCGATGGAGTAGTCTGAGAGATCATTGAACCTCGCTGATTACTAGGCCACAGTCATGTTTTCATGTTGTAAGTGCAGCAGCTCTTGTATATGCACTGAGCATAAAGTCGCTAGGGATAAATATTCCCTAAAAAGTCCCTCTAAGTCTTCCCAGGTGAGGGTCACATCGTTTTGTAACTGGAGTGTTAGAATCCACCATCTCTCAGTTGCTCCCTCGAAGTGACTAGTAGCAAGGATCACCATTAGATGAGCTGGTGTCCCAACTTTGTGTGAAGCTCGGGCCACAGCCTCTAGCCAGTCCTCAACCACCTGCGGATCCATCTCACCTCGGAACCTTGGATCTCCCTACCACTGAAACTCATACAACATGCTCATTTTGCGTTCACCCTCTAGTGGTGGGGTTGGTGGCATCTACTACCCAACATGTGGTGGTGATACTAGTGCACCACTCGATGGTCCCATTGTAATATGATGGCCCTGCACCGAAGCCACATCGCTTGGTGTGAGGTCATCATGTACTCTATCAGGAATTCAATCATGTTGTCTACATGGAGGTATCCTGAAAGAAAACAGGTGATCAACGGTCAATAAGTTATACCTAGTGAGTTGACTCAATGAAATAAAAAGAAAAACTTTTCAAAAACACACGCAATCATTGTTTTTTATGCGCAGAGTCAAAAATCTTAATTCAGGGTCCTGGTGTATGGATACGTCAGCCTCTATAGCAACACTAGATTCCCCTAACTTAAAACCACACTCATAACACATAATACTATTTCCATATAGAAATAAAATGAGAGTCCTAGTTCTTCGGGAGAACCGACACCTCTGATACCACTTTTTCATGAGCTGTCCCCCAGTGCTCATGCCGTGACTACCCCAAGCCCGCCTTACATACTCCAGGGGCTAACAACTAGCACTGAAAAGGTGTATCCCTATAATGGGAAGGAATTGCCTTTAAACCTATACAAACATACGAACCTATAACAAAACAAGTAGAAAACGCAAAGTAAACTGTTGTTCTAAAAATTCTACTGAAAGTAATGGGGTCTGAATATAAGCCGAATTGGAAATACAAGTACTGCTGAAAAGAGGAAAAACATATCCTGGATCATCCACCGAGGATCCTACCTAAAGGGCAGGTACATCTCAGGATCAGTAGTCACTACAGCACATCACGTCAAAGGTCCACCTCTGAGAACCATCCAGTACTGGCTTCCTTACCCTTGATCAATGTTGTATGTCATCTGCACAAGACCCAACAAGGTGTGGGTATAGACCGTGGAGGGATGAGTATAACAAAACTCGGTAGGGACCCTAAGACCCTCGAAGATCACCCAAATATCCAAAAAGGAAAAACCACAAGGCATGTCCTCAACCACAAAATCCAGAGTTGTCAATAACTCTACTTAGGGATATTCCCATACATATACCAAAGCTATCAAGATAAAATTGTCTCATAAATGAGGGAAGAATACCATAAAGGTAACACCACAAAGGTAAATGTTCTACAATGGTAACACCATCAAGTTAACACCACGAAGGTAAAAGTAACACATAGGTGACACTACAATGATAACACTATGAATGTAAAAGTACCACACAGGTAACACCACAAAGGTAATAGACTCAGCTCATAGTAGGTATATAAGAAAGCACAAAAGTACAGATGATTAGTCGAGAATCTAGATTATCTTATTTTATCAAGAGGCACTGTTCTAGATTATATGGAGTCTGACCCACATAGGATTGATAGGTACTAACCCCTACAATGACCCACACAAGATCTGACCCACACAAGATCTGACCAACACAAGATCATTATGCGCTGACCCACACAGGATCGTTGAGAGCTAACCCACACATGATCTGACCCACACAATATTGTTATGCACGAACCCTTACAAGATCGCTGAGCACTGACTCACACAGGATATGACCCACACAGGATTGGTAAGTGCTGACCCACATAGGATCACTCAGTACTAAACTCCATATGATCTGTCTCCAACCTACGCCTCACTTCTAGCAATTGCATTCCCACTCATAGTACACTTGATTCAAGAAGGGTCTTCTCCTCAATAAATCAGTTTTAACTCTACTGTTACAAATTTCAGAGAAGAAGTATCCCAACAGACCACCAAATATTATGGTTTTCAACATGACAGATGGTGCATCAATTGGACGCCCAGTCTGTGACATATAAGCATTATAGATCTGGGGGCCCTATTAGATTTAGATACAATCCAACCCAGCCATACTCCAAATTTCTCTAAAATTCAATTGGAGAATACCAAAAGGTCTGTCTCGCTCCAAGGACCCCATCTCTATATAGGTTTCCTCAAACGGACACTCAGATTTCATGTTATATCCCTTTAGGTGAAACTGGCCTGGAAGGGCCCGGGTCTGGTTCGACTCGGGCCGATATGGTCCGGGTCGACCCAACCTGGTCCTGGTCTGACCCAGATGGCCTGGGACATGGAGGGCTCAGCAAACTGGGATGCGGTTTGGCCCAGCCCTCAGGGGGGAATGGCACACTGTGGAATTTCCCAACCCCAGTTACCTAGAGTTGGTGCATTATTACATAACAATGGCATGATCATAGAGGATCATGTCTCGAAAGACCGATTTGTTTAGTAGCCTTTGAAATACTAGATACATTAATAAGGTTTAAATTACACCATAAAATGGAAAACTACAACAACATTGTTTCCATAGACAACACTGAAATCCCATAGACTATCCATGTAGGTAAGTAATAATATAATTCTTCACATCCTGAGAAAAATTTAACATAGAAAGGGGTGAGCTCAGATTCTCAGTAAGGATAGCAATGTAGCAGAAACATTCATAAATAAGCATAAACATTTAAGGAAATATATATGACTAAAAAAATCCATTTAAACTATAACTTTAGCATAATATGGAAAATATAAAATCAAATAATTCCATTTACTTATTCACATGGAAGTTCTACTAGCCGAATAATCACATTAAATATCAATAGCCACTTTCATAAAGATGGAATTAATAATGCCATACTTTCATAACAACATAGTCAAGGCCTTGTGCCAAGACAATAGTTTGTCTCATGAAACCTACAGATGCATCGAGGGGATAAAGTAGGCTCCACCCGTCACATACTAAGTCCAATTCATTCCTCATATGAAAAGGTTTAAACATAACATAAACATTCGTATTAAAACTATCATACGAAATTCCAATACTTTATCCATAAACCATGAATGGAATAAAAATAACACATCCACAACCAAACATATCACAAAACCTTCAATACAATATGGAATATTTGTATCATAATAAATCAACTTCAAACAACTTTAAAATCCATCAAGGGATGTTTATATAGATGAAAATGATTTGTAAAAATCATTGAGAGAAATATCCCTTTTTCCTAAATACATTTAAATGTCACATAATATATAAAGGAATACATTTAAAGAAATTTTTGAATCAAAGTGTTCCAAAACACTTTTAAACTTTTTAATGGAATTAATATTTCTAAAACATTCATGTCCATATAAATAAATCCTTAAAAACCATTTTGAATTCATGGACATTAATGACAATGATTTAGAAGAATAAATATTAAAAACATTTACAATGATGATTATGTAAAAAAATCCATTAAAAATAATCCATTTGAAAACTCTTTTATGAAACATGGACATGGATAATAAATATATCCTAGTAGGTACTCACACAAAATCAATCTCGGATAATAATGAGATTAAGGAATTAACCCTTACCTTATACTTTTCCTTGGTAGATGGTCGGTTAACCTCCTCTATAATGTTGAAATAATTTTTATTAAATTTTACAAGAATCATATACATTAATATGATATCATATATGGTCTTTCAAAATTTCTTTGTGAATAATATCTTAGAATAATTTTTTTTCGAGTGTTAACAGATTCGATTTCCTTTGTATTTTTTATTATGTGAGTCATATTTGTTTTGGATGGGATTTATCTTATTCACATTAATATTGATATCACGTCTTTAAACATTATTTTTATTCATCTAATGAAAATTAATTTTGAATGGATACGATGGGGAATGAATCTCATCGCGTTCGTGGAGACGGTAATCCATACATATGCACGAGAAACAATATCATTCTTTTGATATTGAAATAATATACAATTGGAAGGTATATAAGGTATACAGAATCATTATCATGTTATATTTATTATTTACATCAATTACAATTCATTATTATACTGGTCCAAATAATAAAGTATTGAATAACAATTACACCATGACGTGGAGACGATAAGCCATACATACGCACGTATGGTGACATGTCATTCAAGGGATGGATAGAATAATGAATATGGTTGTTCCATATTTATAATAACATCATAGTATATAGAATATACTGGAGTTATTATTTTAGAATGGAAACAACAAACAAAGTGGAAGTTGAAGAATAAAGGAACTTGAAAGAGGTGGTGAGATATTTACCTCTTTTTCGGGCTCTTCCTTTTGATTTGATCAAAAGGGATGCAAAAGTTGGCTTTCTGACTAAAGGAATGCCTCAAGGATGAAGATATGAATTTTGAGATGGTATTTGGGCCAGGTTTGGTTGAGCCAAATTGCTTTTATGGTGTTAATTAGAGAGAAGGGGGAGTTCCCTTTTATAAGAGGGGTGAAGGGAACCTTATGAAAAGCTAGAAATATTATTTCATAATAAAATAATTTTCGGTTTTTAATGGCTCCAAAATGTATTAATTAAAGGCTATGGTGGGGATGGGTCGAAACCCACTCATCCAATAGGTTTTAGACAGTTTTGGGTCACTATATTGACTTTATCTTTTAGAATTAACTCATAGTTAAATAGTTTGACATTTACCATGTCTCATTGTATTTTTATATTATATGGTTAATAAACATACTATATACTTCCATGAGAACACCAAGTGGTTAATTAATGATAAACCTATCATTATATAAGTCTTTTGGCCAAACCTAAGATTTTTAGCAACATAATATCAACTAATAATATAATCTTTGTTTTCAAAACACTTTCATGTCAATTTTGACACTAATTGGTATTTTGTTTTTGCTAAATTCATTACAGTGTTATTACTTAGAAAAAAAATCATCTATCCAACCTTAATATGTCATATTAACCTATAATATTCGTGGAATTCATAAAAAGTCTCAAATTAAATTAATTTGGATATTTTTAATATCAATTATTTTAATCATTCATTAATACGGTAATTACCGCACCATCATTGTGTCATAAACGAATTTAATAATATAATGTCTAAAAAATATAAATAAAATTCCATTACGTCGGAAATATTTTTATATTTCTAATAAAAAGTTATAGTTGAATTTATCTTATGTGTAACCCTATATTAAAAATGTTTTAGTTATTAAACATTGATTTTAACTCTTTTAACTCTTCTTTGAATTAAATAATAATAAAAGTCTTAATTTAATCCAAGTGGAACTAAAGGATCATATTTTATTACTACAATTGTTTTTTATCGAATTACAATTATCCAATAGAATTGGTACAGGTGTTAGGGAAACAATAATATCATTTTACCCTTAATTATCCAATTTACTTTTAACCGTGGTAAATAAAAGTAAAAATTTACTATTCACCAAAAAATATTTTCATCTTATTGAACCTCATATTTCCTACTGATATCAACCGTGTCTCTTGGATTTTTGAAATTCCACTCACAAAAGAGGTAAAATTATGTTTTATGTGAATTTGCAAATTCTCCTAGGAGGTGGGTAAAAGACGATGAAAAGTTCAATAAAATTTTTTTAAATATAAAATTATTATAAACTAACTCCAATGAATTACATTGAACTTATATTGGTAAGTGGAACAGACCCTTCCCAGTGGCATGAATCCATAAATTCTGAAATGGATTCCATGTACCAAAATAATGTCTGGATTTTGGTAGATCCTATAGTTGAGGTAAAGCATGTTGGATGTAAATGGGTATTCAAGAAGAAACTGGGCATGGAAGGAAAAGTCTGTACCTATAAGGAACGACTGGTTTCAAAAGTGTTTAAACAACATCAATGAATTGACTATGATGAAACCATCTCACCAGTTGCAATGCTGAAATCCATAAGAATTTCACTTGCCGTTGTGGCATACCATGATTATGAGATTTGGAAAATAGATTTCAAAACATTATTCCTTAACGGGAACCTTCAGGAAGATTTCTAGATGACACAACCAAAATGGTTTGTGACTCCAAAGTATGTTAATAAGGCATGCAAGTTGAAAAAATACATTTATGGATTAAATAAATCATCCAAGTCATGGAACATTCATTTTGATGAAGCCATAAAATAATTTTGTTTTATCAATAATGAATTTGAGCCTTGTGTCTACAAACGGTTTAGTCGGAGTGCAGTTGTTTTACAAATAGTATATGTTGATGACATATTACTTATAGTAAAAAAGGTACCAATATTACAGTTTATTAAGTCGTGGTTGAATCAATGATTCTCCATGAAAGACTTGGGTGAGGCATCGTATGTTAAGTCAATCAGGTTTCCTTATGACTTTTCAATTCCTTCATGTTTTGAAATTTGCAAACACTCTATCTCAAGGAAAATTTCATTTTGCCTAAGATTTATCTTTTTAAGGAAAAGTTTCCTTCCTCAAGTAATGTTTATCCTTACCATGCTTTCATTGTTCATTTCATAATTTATCTAAACCTAACTCATTTTATTTCTATGTATAAAATTAGGCTTCGAATCTAAAACCTAGGAATCTTATAAATAGTTAGATATAGAGTATTTTGTTTTTAGGATCTGAATTTAGGTTCCAAATTATCTGAATATAGACTCCAAACATTCTTAATTCAGACTCCGAATTCTAATGAATACCGACTTTTAATTCTCTGAATTTAGACTCAGAATTATTATGAATTCAGACTCTGAATTTTCTGAATTCTGACTCTGAATTCTTATGAATCCAGACTCCAAATTCTCTAAATTCATACTCTGAATTCTTATGAATTTAGACTCTGAATTTCCTTGAAAATAATATTCCGTAGTTCTATAGAATTTAGGTTCTGAATTATTTTGAAGATAGAATCCAAATACTCTTGTATTATAGACACCGAATGGTTCTTTGGGATAGACTCCAAATTTTTATTTTTTTTCCTTAGACTCTGAAAAATGAATTTGTTTAAGAAACCATATTTTACATACTCTTGTTGGATTCATAAAATGATGTTGTGCATTCTATTTCTAGCCAACCATTATTTCAGTGACATGTGTATTGGTCCATCCAAAATTCAAGGAAAAATATGACTGTTGGAGGAGTGATCCAACCATTGAAGATGTGCTTATAAATAAGAGATCATTTGAACGATCTCAACAACATTGATCAATCTAAAGATTACCTGGGGCTGAAGTGATTTCAAGAGAGAGAGAAACATTATTTATTTGGGCGTACTAAACATATTGTTCATAATTTCTTCATGCGACTTTCAATGTTGATGAGTATATTCAAGGGCTTCTAGGGATAGGAAGACAGAGGTGACAACTACCGTGATGTTTGAATGCTTGCAGGAATAGCAAGACGGACTCTGATATTCATATCAAGGGCTTACCCTGGTGGGTGTAAGACAAAATTCCATGAAATTATAAATCAAGAGACCTTTATCCAAGGTTGTTGGATACCCTAATCTTTGGGTTAAAATATTTAATACTTGTTAAATTTATTGTTTCATGTTTTCCACTGCATTTTGGTTTTATGAAAAGTATAACTATCTTATAATTTCTTATACTTGTACTCTGATTAGTAAGATTCTATACACTTTAAGGTAGAATATTTGTCCTTCTAAACTTTTCTTAAGTTTCATTTCGGGAACCATATTTATAGATTCAACCAAGTTTGTAGAACTAAGAGGTCTTGTGAATTTACCCAGTTTAACTTTGTTAGATAATAGAAGGGTGTATATCAACTTTAATAGTTCCAAAGAAATTTTTAAAGTATACAATTCACCCCCATCTTGTATTTTGAGAATCTAAATCATCATTTTGATCCTAAAATTATTATTTGATGAGGTCTTTGAAATACTTATATTAACATATATGGTTTCATTCTCATGTTTTTCATTGTTCTATATTTTCCCTACTTAGGATATTTTTATCCTTGTTTACAAACTTTTATAACTAAAATGTTTGTGTGGAATGATATTTTCATTAATATGGCATGAACGAATATTGGTCCAATAAAAATTCTTAATCTTATTATACCATCTATTTTTTATGGGAATGATTACGAATATTGGAGATATTGTATGAAGTGTTTTGTTATAAACCTGGGAGTGGAAAACTTTGTTATGATGACTAGAGATTACAAGATTATTTATAAGGAAGTAAGAACTTTTACTAATCATGAGAAGTCAAAATATAAACTAAACTATAAGGTACACAATAATTTATTATATTCCATGACCAGGAATATATATATCCAGATTTCTTCTTGTGAAGCTGCTAATTGTATTTGGAAGAAGCATTAAGTAACTCATTTTGGAACTTCCAATGTTATTAAAACTAGAATAGCTATGCTTAGAGATGACTACCATGGTTTTTTCATTCCTTATAAAGAACCTATATAAAAGGTATTATATAGATTTAAGAAAATTTTCAACCTCTTAAAATCCATGGGTGAAAAAGGTTTGGATGATGAGGAACTTGTAGACAAGATTACAGATATCATGCCTAATGAGTGGGATTCCAGAAGGATAACTATAGATCAGAATAAGAAAGTCACACAGATTACTATTGATGAGATTTTTGGAACTCTTCTTCAGCATGAGACTACAATTAAGAGAGGTGATTAAAATGTTAAGAAAAATAATGGGAATGAAAGTGTTTCTTTTACAACCACTTCAAATTATATGAAAGCCAAGACTCCTGAGAGAGTTACGAGATCTAAATCTAAGAAGGTCATTGTTTTATCTGAATCAAGTGAAAGTGAACATTCTAAGAATGAACTAGATAATATTGATCAAATAATGAGAATGATAGTTGGGAAGAAATACTTCAAGTATAGACACAAGAAGAAATAAAATAAGGATAAGAAAGAAACTGAAATAACTTGTTATGAATGAAAAATAGCATGGAATATAAGGCCAGACTATCATATTAATAGGAGAAAAGATATAAAGGAAAATCATTTTGAGAGGAATAGAAATATGTACTACCAAGATAAATCAATGAATGTTTTGAAATCTAATGACCCCTTGATTGCCATTGGTGGAGACTCTTCTGATGAATCCTCTGATTACGAATCTTCTGGACAAAAGAATCATGGTCTGATAGCCAAACTATCTATTTAAAATCATTGTTTAATGTCAAAGGTACACAATGATGAATCCATCACTAATGTATCCTGGAACACTATTTATAGTGATAATAAATATTATGAATATTCAGATGAATAATCTTCTTTTGATGAAGATAATACTTTGCCTACCTATGAAGAAGTTTCTATGTTTGTTAATCTCCTTGAGAAAGAAAATTCTAACGTCAAGAAAATGCTTGATAAGGCAAATTATAGGATTTCTATTCTTATTAAAAAATATCAGATCTTTTTAAGGATCCTGATAAAAAAATCCTTGGTTTTGAAAGAATTTTAAAAAACCTTGTTGAAGTTAATTTTGAGAAGGGTAAACATTCCAAGGATATAGAAAAAGTAATTTCTATGAAAAATGTTTTTGAGCCTAACTCTAGTGCAAAAACTTATGTCTTTATGGATAAGAACTTAGTTATTATACTACAGTCAGAAATATTTTCCTTGAGGAAATTGTTTTTCCAACATTACCTTAGGTAAGAAAAACATTGATAAGATGTATTCCTAAATTCGACCTCTATGGAATAATTCTTGTTTTGGTAAAAATAGTTCAAAACCAATTTTTAGTATCAATTATGTTATTCTTCAAATTGATCCTTTCTAAAACAAGTTTTATTGTGGTGGGCATTGGGAAAAAAATTATTCCTTAAATGAAACTCAGTCTTTAGAATTTCATAAAGATTATTTTTTAATGAAAATTTGGATTCCTAAAATTTTTCTTTCTGATGATTCTGGGAATAAGAAAGTTTTTGTTCCGAAAGTATAACTCTCTTATTTTCAAGAAAATAAAGATAGTACCAACAGAAATACATGGTACATGGATAGTGTATGTTCCTAGTATTTGACTGGTAACAAAAACTTCGTTGAAAATATTATCAAGACAAATGGAGGAAAAGTAACTTTCAGAGATAATTTTTAGAGATAAATTATTGTTATAGGTAACATTTTTATTCTGGTAAAAACTAATATTTAAAATGTTTTATTTTTTAAGGGACTTAAGCACAACCTCATTAGCATAAGTTAGTTATGTGATGAAGTTTAACTTTTGAATTTTAGGAATTACAAGTGCTTAGTAAACAATTCCAAGGAAGAGTTCATTCTTTCTGCCAATAGGTAAGAGATTTTTTACACACTAAACATAGAAGACCTTAGAAGCCAAGATATAACTTGACTTAGTGCAATGGAAGACCATTATTGGTTGTGTCATAGAATTTTAAGACATTTTAACCTTATGAACCATTGCAAAATCTCTATTAAAAGACTAGTTATGGATCTACCAGAGCTTAGATTTGATTCTTCAAAAGTTTGTGATCCGTGTCAATATGGAAAGAAATATAAATCATGTTTTAAATCATTCGGTGAAGTATCACCTACTGATGCATTACAGTTAGTGAATATGGATCTTTTTGGTCCAAAACAAACTAGAAGCATTGGAAGCAAAAAAAATTTATTTTTTTTAGCTGATGATTACACTAGAATTACATTGTTCTTTTTTCTAACAAGGAAATCGGTAGCTATTTCTTATTTAAAAAGTTTTAGAGACCAATTTAAAAATGATAAAAACATTCCATTGATAACTATTCGTAGTGATCATGGCGGAGAATTTCAAAATTCAGTTTTTGAAACTTTTTGTAATAGAAAAGGCATTACTCATAACATCTCAGCACCTAGAACACCTCAAAAAAATGGTGTTGTTGAATGAATAAATAAAATTATTGAAGAGATAACAAGAAACATGTTGAGTGAATTTTCGGTACCCAAACAATTTTGGACTGTAGCTGTAATTACTTCTTATTATACTATAAAACGTTTTTGGATTAGACCTTTACTTAATAAAACTCTTTATGAGTTATAGAATGGTAGAAAATCTAGACTTTCATACTTCATGTTTTTTGGTTGCATGTTTTTCATTATGAATACTAATGATAATCTACACAAATTCACACCAAAATCTAATGAAAAAATTTTCTTAGGCAACTCCACAACTTCTAAGGCTTATAGAGTTTTCAATAAAAATACTTGTACTATTGAAGAAATAGTACATGTCAAATTTGATGAATCTGATCCTTCTGTTTAAAAACAACCACAACCTACATCTTCAGACGTGTTTTCAAAAACTAATTATCAACCATTGTTAGAAGATCATTCTGATATGGACAATGTTCTAGATGTTATTTATGAAACATTTACCCCAGAATATTTCCTACCCTATGTTGATGAAGTGGTTTTACAAAACCCAAATCAGTTGTTTCTTAAGAATCGTCCTAGTGATAGTATCATTGTTGAAGTGAATCAACATGTAAGGACAAGAAGTTCCATAATGAATGAAGTAGAACATCTAGCATTCCTATACCAATTAGAACCAAAAAGAACTGATGAATATTTAGATGATGATGATTGGATAAAATCTATGCAAGATGAGCTAAATGAATTCTAAAGAAATAAAATCTGGACCTTGGTTGAAAGACCTAAGGAAACTTCTGTTATTGGAGAATAATGGTTCTTCAGAAATAAATGTGATGAAAATGGAATCAGGGTAAGAAATAAAGCTAGATTGGTTGCTAAAAGCTATAATCAATAAGAAGGAATATACAATGATGAAACCAATGCTCTAGTATCTAGACCTGAATCTATTCGTTTTCTACTTGCCTTTGCAGAATTCTTCAATTTCAAAATTTTTCAAATGGATGTCAAATGTGCTTTCTTTAATGGTTTTGTTCAAGAGGATGTTTTTGTTGAGAAACCTCATGGTTTTGAAGATAGAAAAAATCCTGAACATGTTTTCAAACTTACCCAATCTTTGTATGGACTCAAACAAGCCCCTAGAGCAAGGTATGATAGGCTTACATGATTTTTGCTTCAAAATAATTATGTTAAGGGAAATGAAAAATCATCCATTTTTATAAAGAATGAGAAAAAATGTTTTGATTGTTAAAATTTATGTTGATGAAATTATATTTGGTTCTACTCTGTAATCTTTTACTGATTCCTTTGTAGATCTAATGAAATATGAGTTTGATATGAGTATTATGGGTGAGTTAACATTTTTCCTTGGTTTTCAAATTTCATAAAAACTAGAAGGAATCTATAAATACCAAGATAATTATATTAAATATCTTCTTATAAGTTATGGATATGACAAAACTAAGAGTATAAGTACTCCCATTGGTACCTCAAATTCACTTAATATTAATGAAGCTGGGAAACTAGTATCTCAAACATCTTTGGTGGTTTGATTGGAAGTCTACATTACATGACAGCTAGTCATCCACACATAATGTTATTAGTATTCTTATGAAAAAAATATCAATCCAATCCTAAGGAATCTCATTCGAAGATAGTGAAATGTATTTTTTCTACTTAAATGAAACCATAGACTTATGACTCTTTTATAATTCTGGAAATGGTTTTTTTTTTAAAAAAAATTCAGATGCTCACTATTTTTTGAAAGGTTGGTCCCGAAGCCTCATTTATTATTAAATCAAAGAAAATACCTCTTAAACTGGGTACAGGGAGACCCATTACATATCCCGAAGGCCTAGTGGGCATTTATACCATTACATGACCCGTAGGCCCATTTTTTCCAAAGCCCATTCTGTGAATAGTACTGCTACAGTACCCGCACTGCTACAGTCCTGCACAGTACCCACTGTTGCTACAGTACTACTACATTACCTACGCCCAATGGGATTTGAACCCCCATTTTCCATGTAGAATTAAGGGGTGCATACCACTAAGCCAAACCCCAACTACTTCAGATGCTCAGTATGGTGGATGTAGAATTGATAGGAAAAATACATCAGAAACATGTCATTTCTTAGTAGATTCATTAGTTTCTTGGTCCTGAAAGAAGAAAACTCAGTTACTATTTCCACTACTGAATCTGCATATGTAGCAGCTGGAAGTTGTTGTGATAAAGTGTTGTGGATGCCACACACACTCACTGATTATTGAATGAGTTTTACCAAAACACTAATTTTTTGTGATAATACTAGTTCTATTGCCCTAACTACAAAACGTGCACATCACTCTCGTGAAAAACAAAATGATACGAGGAAACACATTCTTAGGGATCACAAACAAAAAGGAGATATCATTATTCAATTTATCAGAACACGAGATCAACTTGCTGATATTTTCACAAAATCATTACCATCCAATAGATCTGAATACATTAAACAGAATTTTGGAACGATAAATGTATGGTAATCTTCCATGTTAACTTCCTATTGAATCCAATATCTGTACTGTAACGAATTCCTTTTCCTAGGGGGAGTACATTAATTTTATTGGTTTTAATAAAATTTCGTAGTCTAAAACTTTTTCATAGTCTAAATTTTTTTTCGTAATACAAAAATTTTTCATAGTCTATTAATTTTTCATTGTATAAAAAAATTTTATAGTCTAAAATTTTTTTCGTAGTCAAAAATTTTTTCGTAGCCTAAAATTTTTTCGTAGTCTAACTTTTGTTTTGTAGTCTAAAATTTTTTTGTACTCTATAAATTTTTTATCGTCTAAATTTTTTTCGTAGTCTAAAAATTATTTCGTAGTCTAATTTTTTTTTCGTAATCTAAAAATTTCTCTTACTATAAATTTTTTTGTAGTGTAAAACTTTCTCGTAATTTAAAAATATTTAATACTATAAATATTTTCCTAGTCTAAAAATGTTTCATAGCCTAAAATTTTTGTAGTATTACAATTTTTTGTAGTTTAAAATTTTCGTAGTCTAATTTTTTTTGTAGTCTAAAATTGTTCATAGTCAGTGTTCTTCAATAAGAATTTTCCTCATTACGAATAATCTTCATAGTAATCCGAAATTTATGTTTCCTTTCTTAGATTTTCATAATCATCTTTTAATTGTTGGGGTTTTTTCTTTCGTATTCATTTTTTCCCCTCAAATCATAATGTTTTTCTTAAAAAACCTCAAAAGATCAAATTCTATCAAAATATTTTTTAAGCCATCATCTCAACCGTCATATCTTCTAAAGATTGTTTCAACAATTAGATCAATCGGGAAAGATGAACTGTCACTTTGATTTCCAATATAAAGGACCCCCAATGGTTGATTCACATCGATCTCAAAGATCTTGCATGCTGAAGCTCTTCCCTTCCTACATAATCCCGTTAAAAACATCTCAAATCTTCCTTACATCCGAATGTATGCAGAAGTCTCTTTCCAGAATGATATTTCGACTGTCAACCCAATCTCTGAATGGCAGATATACAAATAAAGGTTTGTTGATCCAATTTTTTATGCCAAATATTACTCTATCATTTCCAAGAATTTCTAACTCAATAGATGGGAAAGTGTATGTATTTCAAAACCAAAAGCTCTGAATTTGGTATATCTAGAGTTGTTAGTAGAGTTCTATGAGTCAGTAACTTTCTTTAAGGAAGAAGGTATGAGTATGTTTTCTTTCAATTGTTATGGAAAGACATATTCACTTTCTTATACCAAGGCGGGAAGCATGGTTGGTATTCCTTATGTAGGGGAAGCTGGGTTCTGTACTCACAAGCTACGTGATGTTTAAGGAAGTTTTATTAATGAAAATTCCATGGCTTCTCTTGGTCTTTCAGAAGTAAATACTCTGAAGATTCTTCACCTTTTTACAAGATTTCTGATTTTCATATTGTGGGTTCAAGGATTAATGATTCCGTGAAAAGGTGATAAGGATACTCTAAATAAGAGTGAAATCTATATTTTTTATTTCTTGGTGAATCAACGAAAGACAAATTTGTTTAAGTACATTTTTATTAGTATTGAGAATATCATGAATGGGAAATTAAAATATCAAATTATAATGTATCGATCCATTCTTTCCATGATGATTGTTCGGTGTTTAGAATCCTTCAAAATTACTTGCAGTTCTAAGTTGAGTAATTTCAATATCATATTGTTGACTGATGATACTTTGAGGAGGATTAAATTGTTTTTTCCAAAGAATCCAAATAATTCTATGATTTTCCTGAAGAGGAAGTTGAATCTTTTTCAAAGAAACGGGTGGTGGATGAAACCTCTAAAAAGGTTGAAAGGAAGAGGAAGGTGAAGAAAGTGGAAGAGAAGTGAAAAACTCCAGTGGAAAAGGAAATATAGTCAACACCCCCAATGCCAAAGAAACAAAAAGTTTATCCTAATTAGGTAGTAGAATTGTTGAGAGAATATAATAAAAATCAGAAAGAAGGGGAGCCTAAGTTTTTCCTTGACCCTAATGTGGAAAAATCATTGAAGGAAAAGGCAGTTGACGATCTTCAGAAGCAAGAAAAAGAGAATAAGTAGAAGAAAAATATTCTTGAGGTACAGATAGTGCAATCACTTCTCAAGGCTTCTGAAAAAGCATCTGATAATATTCCAGTACTAGAATCATTTCTTATAGAACCTTTACCAGAGACTCTGGGGATGAAATTTGTGACTCTGGAAAAATTCCAAGAAAAACAAGTTGAAGGAGAAGAATAATAATACTGTGGTGATACTGAATACTTGATAAATAAAGGTGATGAATTTCATGAGAAGGTAATTCATTCTAGAAAATTATCACTACAAAGCTCTGAAGCCGATTCATCAAAACTGGCTACCCTAGGGAAAGATGAGAAGAGTGTAGAATAAGTGAAAAAAGTGTCTGATAAAGAAAGCTCTAACAATTATTTCATTCAGCTAGAGGATGCTAAGGCAGAAGCTGAGAAGGAAGAGGTAGATGAAGATAAAATTGTGCAACTATCTGATAGTGAAAAAAAATCACCCAATCAAGAATAAGTCATTCCAAAAGCTGATATGGAAAAATGAGTGGTTTTTGATACACCTAGAAATGTAGTGGTGAAAAAGAATGAAGTAGGTGTTTCATCAAAGAAGAAACATCCTTATATAGAAAAATAATCCTCACCAAGAAAAATCTCGGATTTGGAATCATCCTCTCTTGGACATGATTTTGTATTATAGCTTTTGAAAAATCATGTTTTAACTATCCCTCTATTTCAATTCATAGACTCCAGATTCTAGCTGCTTCAGCATACCTTAAATCAAAAACCAAATTCAGTATCCAGGGTGATGGATAAGTTTTTCAAACATGGGGCTGATTTCAAAACCTTTTTCATAAACTACGAAGCCCATAAAAGATCTTGTAACAAGATGACTAGCTAGTCAAAGAAAACTATAGAAAACATGAGAATTCTTCATGAGTTTTAAGATATTGTCAAAGAAGCCTCTAAAACTGAAGATGGTCAGTTCAAAGATCTCACCATTTCTTTTGAAGAAATGATATCCCATGAATAAAATACTCATAAGTAAGGTGTGAATTATCTGATTGGGAAATTATATTCAGTTGCTCAGAGTTCAAAGAGAGAAAAGGATCTCAGGATTGAGATGGAAGAGAAGCTATTTAATCAAGGAGAAGTTCTAAAGGGTTAGTAATAATCTCTTAAGTCCCACAAAGAAAAAATAAAAACTTAGAGAAGAAAACAAAAGATCAGGATCATCTTCTCAAACGTACAATGGAGGATCAAAAGGAGCTCATGGATTTGAAAACCATAGTGAACAAGTTGATTCTGAATGAGAAGAAAGGATAATATTGTTCAATTATGATATTTTGTTTTATTTATTCCTTGTATAATTTTTTTTCAATCCTAATAAAATGTTTGGTTACTTGTATTTTGGTTGTTTAGTACTAATATTTCAGGTACCATATTTCCTTCTCCATTCCTTGTATTATTTTTTAAAAATCACAAAGTGGGAGAAATGAATTTTAAAAAAGAATACTATGTAAAAGAAGAAATTTCCCAAATGGGGAGTTCATCTAAGGGGGAGTTCTTATCCAAGAAGATTTTTATATGAAATAAAATGCTAAGTATCAATTCAGAAATCAAAAAATACGATGCTTAGTGTTCCCAAAACCAAAGGGGAGTTCGTCGTATTCCTCATTGCCCATGTCATTAGGGAGATATGTTTTTTTTCAAAGTCTAGAAAAATATTTTCTAAGACCTTATATTCTATTTAGTAAGGATGATTGTACTGTCCAAAAAGGGGGATATTGTTGAGTTAATAAGGTTTCCTTATTACATTTCCATTCTGTCATGTTTTGAAAATCACAAACACTCTATCTTAAGGAAAATTTCATTTCCATTAAGATTTATCTTTATAAGGAAAATTTTCATTCCTCAAGGAAAATTTATCCTTACCATGTCTTCATTATTCATGACATAATTTCTATAATACTGGCTCATTTTATTTCTATGTATAAAATTTTGTATCGTATCTAAAACCTTGGAATATTATAAATACTTAGATATAGTGTATTCTGTTTTCAAGATCCAAATTCAGGTTCCGAATTCTCGGAATTTAGACTCTGAACTTTCCGAATTTAGACTCAAAATTCTTATGAATTCAGACTCTGAATTCTTATGAATTTTGATTACGAATTCTCTAAATTAGGACTCTGAATTTTATGAATTTAGACTCCTAATTCTTATGAATTCATAATCTGAATTTCCTTGAAATTTAGATTCCGAAATTTTATAGAATTCAGGTTTCGAATTATTTTGAAGAAAAAATCTCAATATTCATGTATTATAGACACCAGGTGGATTTTTGGTTAGAATCCATACTTTTATTTTTCCATTATACTCCAAAAAATGAATTTTTCTGCAACCATATTTTACCTACTCTTGTTTGAGTTATAAAATGATTTCATGCATTCTGTTTCTAACCAATAGTTATTTGAGTGAAATGTGTACTGGTCCCTCCGAAATTCAAGGAAAAATAGGACTGTTGGAGGAGGGAGCTGTTCGTTGAAGATGTTCCTATAAATAGGAGCTCATTTGAACGAGCTCAACAATGTTGATCAATTTAGAGATTACATTGTGTTGAAGTAATTTCTTGGGAGATAGACTTTATTACTTTGTGCGTATTGAAAAACTTGTTCAGAATTGGTTCATGCGACTATGAATGCTGCTATGTACATTCGAGGGATTCCGGGGATATGAAGAAAGAGGTACCGACTACCTTGTAGTTCGAGGGATTGCGGGGATAGCAAGATAGACTCTGATATTCTTATTGAGGGCTTTCCCAGGTGTGTGTATGATAGAATTCCTTGAAATTATAAATCAAGGTACCTTTATCCATGGTTTTTGGATACCATACTCTTTAGGATAATTGATTTACTACTTATTACTTGTATTATTTTGAGTTTTCCGCTGTATTTTGGATGTTAAGGAAAATATTACAATCTAACACTTTCTTATACTTGTAATTTGATTAGTAAGATTCTATTCACATTAAGGTAAAATATTTGTCCTTGTAAACTTGTCTTATGTATCATTTCAAGAACCATATTTCCAGAATCAAGTACGTTTGTAGAACTAAGAGGTCCTGTTAATTTACCATGTATAACATTGCTAAACAATTGAAGGTTGTATATCAACTTTAATAGTTCCAAAGGAATTTTTAAAGAATACAATTCACCCCCCTTCTCTTTAATATTAAGCATCTACATCATCATTTAGATCCTACAACGTATATTTTTGGGATCAAGATCTATCATGAAATATTGATGATATTTTTGGGCATATGTCAGTGTACATACATTTATAAGATACCGAAGATATTTAGTATGGAACAATCCAAGAGGTGATTATTTCGAGTGCCACATGGCATTCATCATTCAAAGAAAATGTGTGCTCAGATACGCGGGGAACTAAAGATAATGGCAAGGACTCCATATGCATCAGCGATTGGGTCAGTCATGTTTGTCATGCTATGTACTAGGCTGTATGTCGCCTACTCATTGAGTGCAGTAAGAAGATATCAATATGACCCAGGTGACTGCCATTGGATGGAAATCAAGACTATCCTAAAGTATTTAAGGTGTACTAAGGATATGTTCCTAGTTTATGGAGGAGATGAAGAAATAGTCATCATAGGATATCCAGATGTTAGTTTCTAGACAGATCATGATGACATGAAGTCGCAAACAGGATACATCTTCACTTAGGATGGAGGTACAATGAGCTGGAAGAGCTTGAAGCATAGTGTGTTCATAGATTCTATAGCAGAATCTAAGTATGTCATAGTTTTTGAGGCTGTTAAAGATTCATTTTGGATGTGAATCTTCATCCAAGAGCAATATGTGATACCCAGCAGTAAATATCCTGACACACTGTCCAGTGAGAATACTGTAGTGGTGGATCTCACAAAAGAGACAAGGTCACATCAGCGGACGGAGCACATAATTCAAAAGTTTCATCTCTAGTGAGATTTTTCTCAGAGTTGTGATGTCGTAGTGAGATGTATTTTCATAGAAGACAGTGTGGTAGACCCTTTGACTAAAGCCTTAACTCAGAAAAAACAAGATCATCATGTGAGGTCTAGCGGACTGAAAGTTATAGGAAATTCTCTCTAGTCCAAGTGGGAGTTTGTAAGAGTTGGTGTCCTAGAAAAAACTAGTTTTACTTTGATTGCATGGATATTTAATTTATTATTATTTATTATTTATTTTTCTTGATAACTATGATGTAAAAATTTTCTAGAGTATTTGTTACAATGATAACGTCATAGAAGCTCCCCGTATTGATGATAACCTTGAAATTTTATACCAATATTCTTAAATAGAGTTCTTCGGTTGGATGACATACTATGATCGGACACATAGCATGCAGACTATCAGGTGTGAGTAATCATTAGAAGATGAGAACTCCTCTTAGGAATTCCTCACTTGGTAATCTCCAAGATAGTAGATTATGAGAACAGACCCACTAGTTGTAATTCCGCATGTTTTGATGTCATCAGATATTTCTATCTACGAGCGTGTGTAATTATCCTTAGACATTAATATTATCATTAATACGTGTCAGGACTCGTGCACTTTGATTTACTGATTAAAACTGTCATGCATACAGTTGGCGGGAATTATGGTACATTGGATTCGTCACGAGTGGCAAGTTATTAATGGATAAGTCGAGGAAGCATTTTTCCCTTCTATTTATGGATGATGATATCTCAGACCTTTGATTGAAATAGAACCATCGTGTGAAATTCCATGTTCATGGTGTAACGATGAGATTATTTTAGGTAGTCGAAGAATGATGTATCAAGCATAAAAGCTGATGAAACTATCCTAAAACATGCCTGATGAGATATTATGACAAAGGGATTATATTACCCAGTGAGCATTCATATGTTGATGTCATTTTTTGAGACTTTAAATTATTTCTCTTGGGTTCCTTAAACTACTTCTAGACAATACTCCTGTAATTTAGGAAAGCCTGCCTAATCCCAATGAGAAACAATCCAAGAGGGTCACACACTATGTGTTTTTGGCGGTCTCGGTTAAATTCTATTTGAATTTAATTAATGAAGAAAATATTATTCTCAAGACTGTGGAGTAATTTTATTCTAGTTAAAATGATCGCATAATTTAAATAAAATATATTGATTTATTTTATTGAACATTTAATAAATTTTTATATAGAATTTTGTAAATAAAATATTTATTTAATAAATAAAATATTTAATTAATAAATAAATTATTTATTTATTTATTCGGGATTTCAATAAATGGAAGTGGAGTTTGAGCGGAGCAAGGTTGGTCTGGTAGTAAAATAATTATTTTCAAGACAGTAAATAATTATTTAACTAGTTGGCACAAGTTAAAATAATAATGATGCTGCTATTATTTTGTAACGCAGAATTTTATTTTATAATTTCCTTTGCTCAAGTTGGTTCACCATGAATAATGACGTGGTATTATTATTATGAGCATGGGTTTTCTCTAAGTTTGTAAATGTATTTAATATTTGATGTGAAATTAAATATTGTAACTAAAATTCCATGTATATAAATAGTCAAGTAGGCCTATTGTTCCATACACCACAACACATGCCTGGTGAATTGAGAATTTTTGAGCCAAACAATTTCTCTCTATAATCCTTTTCTATCCCCTCTCATGATTGACCGATGTTCTTAGAATCCTAAGAATAAGAAATCAAGAACGACCGACAAAAGACACTCGCTTCGCCGTTCTAGCACCTGAAAAATGAGCGATGTCAATCAGAGGCCATCAGAGCAGGTGTGGATCACCACTATAGGGATTCTAGGATTACCCTTACAAGTGCTGTGATATAATCTAGAAGGGTTAATTCGTATGATCAACATTATCAACGAAGAAAAATTCCAAAGATCTAGGTATTATTTTTCTTTATAAAATTAATTAAATTCATTATAAACATGATGTGTGGGATCCTCTCTAAAGGTTTATGGAATCTTTCTTCTTTATCTAAATCATTGATTAGATTCCGTGGAGACTAGCGTTCATCATCGTATTGATCCCGTAATATTCATTGATCATGGTAAAAATAAAAATTGTGTGTCGTCCCAACCACGCTTCCGATGTACTCAGAACCTTTAAAATAAATGTTTTATTTGTCATGCTATTCCTGATGGATAGATGCCAAGGTAGTCACTACTCATGTGGGATTGGTTTATATGCTTTATAAATTTGAATAGTTCTATTTTTATGTGATGGGATATTATTCCACTTTTCCTTCATTTCCATTTTTATGGTTATATATATTGATGTTACATTCACCCTTAGTCATATTTGATTTTTATGTTGAGATTAGTATTCCTTGTTGCTATGTTTTTCTATTTAAATTATCTTGGATATTGTTTTCAAAAATTGGTTTCATTTTAAATTGATAACCAAAGGTATTTCAAATTATCATTTGAAAATGGTAATTTTTCAAATGGTTTATCTTTTGAAAAATGTATTTAAACTAGTTTATTGATTTCCTATGGTAAAATAATTAAATATATTCCTAGAAGAATCCTACCTGGATTCATGAATCACTCTTTTTTTAGGGATTTGGGAATTTGTAAGTATTATTTTGTAGGACACGGTTAAAGGGAAAGTCACGATGTTTCTTGGTGGATCTTCTTGATTATGATGGAACACTATTTCTGGAGGATACATGCCCTCATAGTGATCTATATCTTGTGGATAAATTATTTTACTTATTATCCATTGGGATAAACCTTTTCCCTTGTTTGGTATTTAATGACATTATTTTGATTTTTTGGGTTTTTTTTCATGATATCATGTAACTATATGGAATGTTATGGAATTCATTGTAAATACGGATGTATTTGTTTATGAAATCTTCTTATTTTTATATTTTTACTCTGATGATATCATTTTTAATATCCTATTTTATGGATGGGTCAATCAGGTTTACTTGTTGTGACTTTTTTTGCTTGTGATTGATGGTTTTTCCTAGTGTCTATAGCCTGCCCATTGCCATTGGTAACAATATTCGAATCTTGTGATGGGAAAACATAGGTGATAGTATGGGTTAACCAAGGTAAAAACATTACATGGTGCATACTGATTTTCAAGGAATTATTATTTGAATATTATGCTCCATTGATCTCAACTAAAATTATCTCTCTCTGAGTTCATAAGTGACATAGAGTGTTTTCCCATCCCATTAGTCATTTTTTCGATTTAATGTTCATGGAATATTTTGGTCCTCACACTATTGTCATGAAATAAACATGTTATACTAAAGGATCTAGGGATATACTCATTCAAAAATAATTTATTTGACAATGTAAATTTATAAAAAGTTATATATGGAAGTATATATTTTTTATACTGATATTAGATTTTTAGGGTGAAGGATTACACATTAAGGATTGGGACTGAATTTGGAGGAAAACATAACATGAGTGTTTTTTCATTTTATATCCAAACTTTAATGTTTCAATATTTTTATGTTTAATAGTGTTAAAATGATGCATTGGATCATGAGATTATGTATGTTGTGTTGTAAAATCCTCAAGTGGACAGAAATTCTACTATCATAGGACATAACCTTATGTTAAGGATCCTATGTCCCATTGTATTTCAAGGTAATATATGCAGAAGATGCTATATAATGTGGAGTAGTTTATAAATGATAAAATTCCAAATAATTTGAATTACCTAAAATTAGAGTAGTGAAATACATTATATTTTCTCTCATTAGTGTACCCTTGATCATTTGCTTCACATTACATTGGAATGGGTTCACAGTCTACATAAAGAGTTTGAGAACGTTTTTTTTTGGAATGATAATGTGTTCCCATAGGGTTTTTTTCTTTCTGATAGATCCTACAGTGTTCTATCCTAGACATTATTTTATTTTTTAACATTTCTATAAGGTAAACATTAAATCTCACAAATAATCACATGATCCCAATCATGGAAGGATTAGTTTGTTTGTGGACTAGCTATATTATAAAATTATGTTACAAACCTTTTGAATATTTCCACATTATTGAGCTTCAATTGAACCCTCCAATATTTATTTTACATTATACTCATCATTATTACACGGGAAAATGGAAACCTATGAAGCGATGAACTTAAATTCCCAATAAGGTTAAACATAATAGATGACAATCAAATATAATAATTGAATATAATATGATAAAATGAGTATAATACATATACATAGGAAAATTCATACCCAACAAATCATAAATAATAAATGATGGAATATTATTGGCATAACATAATAATTGAATCAAAATCATGTGGAAACATGATTTAATTAACATAGACCATACAATTTTCACATAATCATGAGAAAAATTATAAAACTGTGAAATATATTTCATCTTTTTCATAAACATTACTAAAGGGAACATTACATTAATAAGCCACTCCAATAGTGTCCATGATAATTTCTAGATACAATTTACTCACAAATACATATCTTAATAGATATAATCATTAATCCAATGCATTATAGAATGATATAGGACCCCACCAATCATCATCCATATTATAAGTATCATCAAAAATTAATCACATATAACATCATAAAGAACCCATGCAAATAAAATGGGTTACAAATAACCTTCTAAATTATAGTAATTCAATTTTATATCAAAAAGAAACCATGGAAAGAAAATGGGTTTCATTAAACACGTCATAAATAACCCGAGGAAAAAATGGGCATCAAAATTATTTTCAAGGTAATTATTAACAATTCCATTAACAATCATTAAATTATTATCCCATGGAAAATAAATTGGAATCAAATGAACTCATGTGACATTTTAGGTAAACACCTTTAAATCTATATATTATTGTACATGGTATTTTCAATGAATAGAAAAATGCTATAGAGTTAAATTAATAATTTAATTAAATTTAACAATGTATTACTTCTCACTTAAGTCCCTTGAATTAAATTAATAAAAAATAGGGTATTCAAAAAATAAAGGAATCATTCTAAAGGTTATGATCATAGATAGTGAATGATTAGGGACTAATAAAGATGTTATGGATTATTCCTCCAAAAAAGGTAGAAATTATATATGTTATTTAAAGAAATAAGGTAGATGGTTACATTAGAAAAATATCATTAATCAATAATAATGTATTTCATAGATATTTATTAATAGGAAAACCATTTTTATGAGATTTATAAATAATGGGTTTGGAGATTAGAAGCATACATGTATTTTTGGAAAAAAATTTAAAAGTGATTATTTTATAAAAAAATTAAAATTAAAATTTTATCTATAAAATGATTAAATATTATAAAGTAATTATCAAATAAAATGGCAAAGATAAAAAAAGAGGTCATCACACTAAAAGTATTAAAAATATATTTTTTTATACTTCGACAAAATAAACCATATGAAAAACATTAAAAATTTATTTAAATCAGATTGAAGAAGATCAATTTCTTTTCAATGAACTCAATCAATTATTCAGGTATATTTATGAAAATTTTGAAATCATCTAATGAATTAGGACATGGAAAAAGGAGGTTCATGACCAAAAGTAATAGATGGGGCCAGTTTTACTGATAAGAAACACTTCGTAGGAATATGAGTAAAGGGAAACTGAAATATATAATTAATATATAAAACCCCATGAATATTATATGAAATTATTGATGATTTTATAAATAATAATAATTCTATAGATGATTTATATTTTAAAAAGGAATCATTAGAAAATAATATTGACAATGAAACCTATATGTTTTACAAAACATTTTAATCAAATCCAGTTTGAAGTTGAGTATATTTTAAATAAATAGAAATTTAAATAAATTAAAATAATATTCATCTTAACACCCCATGGATATTTTAAAATATATTCTGTAAAATTTAATCACACCATATTAAAGGTATCATTATTTACATTAAGAAATAAGTATTGAGAAATTTAATATGAGACAAAGAACCCCCTACCTTATTTCCACGCTTAGTCGAATGAACTATATGATCCTGTATAGAAAACATAAATATATTAATAAACAATTTCAAACCAATTTTGAAATACATAACCTTTTATAAACAACATTTATAATTTTTATTTTTATTTAACTTAGTAAATTGATACATATTTTCTATGTCTAGTGTGGGTAATCAGAAACATTTTGTACTAGATTCATGATAGTCGTGTTGTTATTTGTTATTATCCTAGGGATCATCATTAATGTTTCTGTAAAAATACAATAAATAATGAGTTGTATTTATTTATTATGTTTAAATTCTCAACAATGAGTACTTTATTCTTCAGCATTGAAGATGAAAATGACAAATAAAAATTTTAGTTAAATTTTAACACATTAAGGGTTTTTTAATTAATGAGTAAAATAAATGTGTATATTTTCAAAAAATAAGAATTAATTACATATTTATATTTTGATATACCATGTATTATTTTTTAATAATCAACAATTATTAAATTTTATGGAAGTTTTCATTAGGTGGCCAAATCTACTGAAACATGAAAATATCATGATTAGTGATGATTATGATGTGAATTAGTGTTAATATCTTTAAACTAGTAGAATAAATATATAATTTAGTGCTTATCAGGGTGATATTTTATAAGTATAAATAATTTATAATAATAATCCAGGAATATGAAAATAATACACAGTTTTCATTAAATATTCTCTAAGTAGTACGTTTGTTATGAATGTTTCAATTAATGATAAGCATTTATTGATCAATTAAGTTATTGGTATTATAATTTTTAATAATATTAATTTTATTATATAATTAAAATAATAATTAAATATTAAAATCATCCTTTTAAATATCTATTAAGGAATTGATGAAACAAAAAACAAAAATCAATCTTCACATGGAGGTGGTAGTCAACATCTACACATTGTTGAAATTTTTTTTCTTAAAAGAATAATAGAAATGAATAATATTTTCTTACTAATTAATAATATAAAATATTTTATGAATAAAATAATTAAATATGAAACAAAAATTTATGAAAATCCATGTAATTTGGTTAGGGAAAATTACACCTGCCATTTCATGGAGGTGGTTGTTTAACCAAATAGAACTGTCATTTACGATTTCATTAGGGAAAAAGGAAACGATAGTTAAGGATTGTACTATAATTGTAATAAAATACCATTAAAATTATTATTTTTATGTTACCATTTTGTTATTTTGAAATAAAATTTGAGAAAGTATAAATACTCAAAAAGAAAATAAGAGGAAGAAGCCTTTATAAATCTATAGCTTCCTACTTGGGTTATCTATTTTGTGAAGGGGGATACACATTTTAGGGTGGAATTTTGAAAATAAAAAACCCATTATGGTTTAAAAGTGTGTTTAGGATATGTTTGGGTATATTTGGGACCAAATAAGGTGGTTCTGGTGTGAGATATAGTTATGATTGGATAATTAGTTTCATAAGGGAAATGGAGTAGAAATTTTGTAAATTCCCCAAAAAAATCGAAATGGAAAGTAACACTCAAGGAATATGACTTAAAATTTGAGAAATAATAGATATGAGAATTTATACTAGATATAAACCCCTAAAACACTATATTTAAATATTTTTTAACATTTTTTGATCTTTACCTCTTTGGTTAGTCATTTATACCATTTTTTCTTTCACCACATTTACTAGTTTTTTCCTTGGTAATTTATATTTTATGAATTATAATAAAGCTGTAGTTATTAAATATTTTTTAGATAATTATTCCCAATTTGAAATAATATTATTTACTTATATTTTGAACGTGATAAATATTACTTTTAAATTAATAAATGTATAGTGTATTAAAACAGATTTGGGTAAAAATATAACATGAGTTTTAAACTCTTAATCACAGATTTGTAAACTATAATAATTTAAACTATAAAATTAATATTTTTTTCAAAAAATAGTTTAAATTTTTTATTTATACTTATATATTGATAGTGGCATAAAAGTCACGTTATCAATATACTTCACTATTCACCTATTAGTCAATTTTTACAAAAAATCAAAAAAAAATGTTAATTATATTTGTCATTTTATCTTTGAAAAGTAATGTTATATTTTTCTAACATAGATTATAAATTTTTTTTTTCAATGAAAATATAAAATATACAGAATTTTTTTAAAAAATGTTGTTTTAAACATTAAGTGTTCTTAATATTATATTCTATCAATTTATTATTTAATATATTTTAATATATTAGTTAGTAATAATAATATTTCAAAACTTTTTATTTTAATCTATTAGCATAGAATAAAAAATACTTATCAAAATTTTTCATTGAATAAAAACAAATATTACTTTTATACTTAATACACTTTAGAAAATGCCATTAAAATTATTTTTTAATATCCTATAATTTTTTTTTAAAACTCTATTGATATTAAAATATATATTTGAATTTTATCATATAATATTTTATAAATATTATTAGAATATATATAATTTATATATATATATATATATTATTATATTAATACCATATTTTGTTCATTGTGAGTTATAATATTTTATATTTACCACTTATAGAAAAAAATCAAAATACATATTGAATATATGACCAATGAAAATAATTTCAATAACCATATTTGAACCCATCATATTTTAAATGACCAAATTTCATATATATATATATATATATATATATTCTTACTAAAGAATTCATTTATTCCACTCTCACATCACAATGAACAATTCTTATTTTATGTTATAAATTTTCCAGAATTATTTATGCATCTATGGTTATCTTCCATATTATAGGTTTTGTTTGGATATTTTTAAACCTCAAGGTTAATGGTGATTGAGTGGATTTTCTGGTTAATAATATTTCTTTCCTTCATATATAATTTCTTCAATTAATTTATTCAATTTTACGGGTTGCATTTTATCTATGGTGAGTAATAATACCTGGTGAAAAATACATAGTTTTAGGTGATTTTTTGGTAACTTACACTTACGGTTTAATAAAGTGTTTTTAGTTTTAATTACGATATTTGATGAATTAATTTCTAATAAATATCAATTCCATAAAACAAATATATTAAAAAATATAGTTTATAATTATAAAAGTATTGTTTATGTAAAAAAATAAAATTCCTAAAAACCATGTTCATTATATCCCCCCTTAAATATAGTGTATCCTTTACATTTTAATTATCATATACAAACAATAATATATATGGTAATGAAAATTATAGGGAAGAATCAGGATATAATTTAAATAGATATATTAGCCTAAGAATACTAGGAAACACATATATTTTTATAGAATAGGTATTTCTGTAATATTGAGTTTTTCTCCAACTATTTGGGCCCAGAGTATACCATTATCTGGTATCAAGACCCATATTACTTTTTTTATAGAGGCTGATTATTATTATCAATTGATATATTATAATAGTTTACAATGAAATGTGTTTTCCTTACTCCAAATAATTTTTCATTCATTTGTAGGGAACCAATACATCAATAAAATTATATAAAACTTATCGAAATGAAGGGTAACATGATTTCAAAAAGGAACATTCTGATAAGATTCAATGTGGAATACAATGACTGTAAAACTATAAGAATTATTTGAGAATCAGATCATCAGGGTGGAGATTTAATGACCTCATTAAACATCATACATATACTATATATCCTATAATTAAATTTCAACATGACATATATAACCCTGTATTGGAGGGTACATGTACCTTAAATATTAAAATAAAATTTTGTAGTAGTAATATTTTATTCATTCAATTATCCAATCAGTCATGGTGGTCGGTTATGGGAATAATCTTGGATAGTATAAGATTATGTTATTGACATGGATAATGTGTATGTTCACCAAACATAATACATTTAATTATTTATGGAACCTTGGGACTAACTCTATTTCTTCGAATAATTTTTACCATGCACTTCATTCTCATATAATAGTTTGATGCTTGATTCCCTCATTTACAAAAAATTAAATCATCACCCGATCCCTTTGAGGAAATTACCTTAGGGTTCCTCCTTACGTATTTTAAATGTATAATGATTAATATTTTTTCATTAACTATCTTTATTATATAAATTTTTAGAAGACCCTATCCCTCGTTAATTTGGTGTATTTGGGAGTATTACTAAGTTTACATTTTTAATCACAATTCATTATTTCTAGTTGTGTATAATCACAAGATTCCTCACTCATGATGTTATCATGTTATATTACTCATGTTGAGAATCTCTACATTTTGGATGGAATCTATTTTTAACTTGATTCCTTTAGGATTTTTCCATTTCAAAATCTAAAAGGAATTACAATGACTAGTTAATTCCATAAGTGAATTATTTTAGGATAATCACATGATAATGTTAACATCACTATGACATAAAATTACCATAGATTTCTATTAAAACTAAATAAAACTATGTTTAATTTTTATTTCTTTAGATTGGGTTCTCTCATTATTAGTATTATAATTCAATGAAATAATAAATCCTTTTTTATTTCATGTAAATCATTTTTTAAACCAATTCATACAACATATAGTGTCAATATATGTGTGTAGTTAGACTCCACTAACATAAAAGAGTTGAATATTGGGTTAATACCCAACACAACCTTTTTAGGGTAATTGAACCTTTGTAAATTTGTGCTAGAGCCTGTATCTAATTTTTGTATCTATATAATGATATAATTAATATGAAAACGTTATAATAAATAATTTTAGAAAATTTCATAATGTTAGAAAATATTTAGACATACCCTGGTGTTTTCCATAAGATTGTCTCATCATAATTACTATAATTACTAAACTAATGGTAAAAAATAACTAAAAACTAATTTGATACCAACTATAGTGACCTATTTTAGACATTATTTATTTACTAACATATTTACAAGGTAAATAATATATCTCAAAAATAATCAAACAATTGCATGAATTGGAGGTTTACTATCTTTAAAGAATTACCATATGAGAATTTTATTTTTTAACCCTTTTGAACATTTCTCTAAAATTGGTTCATACTAGACTCCTCATATACTTATTATAAATTATACTCATATTCATAACCATTGGAAATGGAAATGTAAGAATGGGGTGAGATAATATTCCCATTAAGGCTAAACATAATTGATTATAATTAAATAACATATGTTAACATAAGAAGCGAATATAGATATAATCATGATATATAAAAAAATTTCTACCTAATAAAATCAATGATCATAAATCATGTCATATTACATGGAATAACATAATGCATGAATCAAAAGAGTGTAAAAACATGGGTCACTGTACATGATCCATGATATTTTAACACAGTCATGATAAAAATCATAAAACTATGAAACATATTCTATCTTTCTCACAAACATTGTTTTATGGAATATTAAATTATTAACCCACACCATCAATACCCATTATTATGAGTATGTAAAATGTCCTAACTACTATTTATCCCAAAATATATAAACCATAAAAAAATAAAATACATGGTGAAATAGGACCCCACCCATCATCATCTAGACTTATCAGATACACATGAAATAAAAAAATGATCACAGCATAAATAACCAATTGAAAAATGGGTTTCAAAAAACATCCCAAAATAAAAGTCATTCACATTTATATAATAAATAACACATGGAATAAAAATTCTGTTCATTCAATAAATCATAATCCACCCTTGGAAATAAAAAAATTATATGGATTCACATAATATAATGATTAATAAATTCACCAAAAATCATAAGATATTAATACAAAAGAATATAAATGGGTATCTAATGATATCAAGTAACATTCTAGGTAAACACCATAAAATGAAGATAAAAAAGACCATTTTATTTAAATTTAATAGATAAAGGGTATACAGTTAAGTCTATAATTTCCACAAATCAATCAATGCATGTAATATAGGAGAACACCCATCAATACAATGAATCAAAAATTGGGTATTGACAAAGGAAAGGAAATGGGTGAAAGGTTTGGACCATACATCGTGTAATATTTAGAAAAAACTAAATGTGATGGATCATTACTCCAAAAGAGATGGAAATTTCATAGGTTATCCAGAGAAAGATGGTGGATTGTAACATTAGAATAATATCATTGATGAAGCATAATGTATGTCCAAGGATGTGGATTAAATAAAAAAACAAAATAATTCTGAAAAAATTATTCTGAAAAAAATTAATGTACAACATAATAATTGAATCATTAAGAAAGAATAAAATAATCTTCGAAGATGAAAGAATGATGTGTTGACCAAGAAAACTGTAAAAAGATATTCTCTTTACACATTGAAAACAAATCACAATACGAAAATATTTAAAAAATTAATTAAATTTTTTTGAGTAATATTAATTTGAAGAAAATAACCTCAATTAATTATTGGGTAATTTTTAAGGACAATTTTAAAATAATTAAACTAATTAGTACATAGAAAATGGGTGGTTTCTCATTAAAATTATGATACATCACTATATTCCCTTAAATGAAACACATTTTCTAAAACATTATTCAATGAGAAATTAATTTTCAAAAGAATTAATAAAACCCTATGAATATAAAATTAAAATATGGGAAATATTATAAATAATATAAATTGCCCAAATTTATTGTACTTCAAAAAAAAATTTCTATTGGAACATAAGAATGGAAATGAAAAAATTATGATTTTAGTAAAGTTTTGATCAAGACCACCTTAAATTTGGGGATGTTTTGAATAAATGTAAATTTGAATAAATTTCAGGATATTCATCACAAAATCGCATGAATGTGGTAAAATAAATTAATTGTCTAGTATTCAAAGCATATTAAATGGATAAGGGTGTACATTATAATATTAGACCTATGAAATTAAATATAAGACAAAGAACCTTTTAGCTTACTTCACATCATAGTCTAATTCACTATTAGATAATGTAAAAAATATTAGTAATAAATTTTAGAAACATTTTAATATTCATAAAATTTTATAAACCTCATTTATAGTTATTATATACATTTATATTATCTAATTATTTCCTATTTTCGATGTCTGGTTTTGGTAAACATGAAAGTTTTGAACTAGATTCACAATATTAAAGTTTTTATTAATTATTCACTATATATTAATCATTAAGGATTCATTAATTTTAATGTAATGGAGTAAATAGTATATTTTATATTGTTCAAATTTCCTTTTATGTGTACTTTTGTCATTATCCAAGAAGATGAAATCAACAACAAATATTTTTTAGTGATTTTTTTATATAAAAAGGTTTTTTTATAAATTTATTAGTTAAATATTGATTCATATATTCCAAAAAAAAATTAAATATTAATTAAATATTATAACTGTTATTACATTTCATAAAAATCCACAATATATTTTTTTTTCTTTGTTCAAGTTGGTGGTCAAACTAACGTCAACATTAACAAACTATGGTTATTGATGATTATAATGTTATTTATATTCAATAATATTACCCCAGTACCATAATGATATAATTTATTATTTAAGAGTTAGATATATTATAATTTTAAGGGATTGTAAAGAATAAGGAATTTATATGGGAATGTTACATATTTTTTATTAAATATTCACCTATTAATGTGTTTGTTTTAAATGATTAAATTAATGATAAACATTTGTTGATCATATATTTAATATTTTCTCATTTTTTTATAAAATGACCATAATTATATCATAAACATAATATTATCCATTACCCACATTATTACGAAAATCTATGTATGGTGGTGATGAAAAGAAAAATAGAATTCAATAATCCCATGGAGGCGGTAATCTACATGTATGAATGGTTTACAATTTCATAATACATAGAATGAGTGAAATGATATATATGATTTATCATTTAGTAATATAATATATATGAAAAATATTATACTTATTTATTAAATTTTATCATTATTATCATCTATATTAGGTGGTTAAGGAAAATGAAACATGACATTTTCTAAAGGTGATAGTATACACCCACACAAAAGTTGTTTTCACTTTTCTGTAGGAAAAAGGGAAGGGTTGTTAGGGATTTTACAATTTTAGTAATAAAATAAGAGTATAGAAACTACGAATATGTTATCTTTTTGATATGGTGAAAATAAAATTGTAAAATAAAAAATGTATACAAAGAAAAAGAAAAAGAGAATATACCTTTAGAAATCTATACCTCAGTACATGTGTTATCTTCCTTACGAAGGGGGCTAAAACATTTAACGTTGGTATTTTGATAGGAATATAACCTCTTTAAGGTTTATAAGTGTGTTAACACAAGTTTTGGGTAGATTTTTCACCGATATAATTGGATAATGATTTTAGTGGATATAATGAGAGAAGATTCTCATTTATAATTGAAAATGAGTGAAAATTTTGTGAATACTAAAATCATTTCAAAAATGGAATTCCTCTCTAAAAAATGGAATCAAAATCAAAAAATAATAGTTAGTATAATATGGTAGGTCCATTAAAACATAATCCACTAAAATAAAACATTCCATGACCATGTTTGTATCTTTATATATTAGGTTACTCATTTTTACCATTTTTGTTTTCCACATGGAAACTAGTTTTTTACAATGTAATTTATCTATTATGTCCTAAAATAAAATGTTAATTATTATATAATTTATACCTATGATTCAAAATTAATAATACATTTCATTTAATTTTTAAAAGAGATAAAAATTAATATTAATATAATAAATTCATAATGTATTTAAATATTTTTTGATAAAAATTTTATTGAGTTATAAAATTTCATTCATAAATTTATAAAGTGTAATAAATGTTTTAAAATAGATAATTTAAAATTTTAAAAAAAATTAGTAAAAAATACTCATAAATTTCTAATTAATATATATATATATATTAATGATGATATAAAATACAAAATATTGATATATTTCAATATTCACCTACATATAATTGTTTTATAAAAATCTAAAAAAAATCATGCTAAGAAGCATACTGTGGTTCTTCTGGGAGTAATATTCATTCTGATTCATAGATAATTATTTTAAGAATATATGAAGGATCCTCTAATTTCCACCAAAATACATATAAGAAGGTTTAGATGGATATATCTAGTGATTTTGAAAGATTTATGTCATAAATTATTGTTGAAATTTACTGTGTGAGATTGAGAATAAATTTAATGTATTTAATATTGATGTTGTGTTTATATGGATTAAATAAACATTAATTTTAAAATAATTATTTCCTAATATTGGATGTGTTCTTATATAAGAGTATAATGAATCAATGTAATAGTGAATTGGAGTTTATGTAGTATATATAAGGATTGACGATATTTATCATATGTGTTAACAATGAATTATTAAAATAATGATATTGTGATATTATATATTCAAAGGCTATATAATAGTAAAATCAATTATTCATAAGAGTTATATAGATGAGGTTTATTAATGTACATATTATTTTTAAAGTTATATATGTGAGAAGATTAATGAAGATAAAATATGTATTAATTATATTTGTTTTAATATTCTACAATGTCAAATTTCATGGATAATAAAGGAATATATTTTTCATTGGATATTTTTTTAATTTAATATCATATAAATAATTAAATGTTCAAAATAAATTAAATTTTATGATTTACAGGTTATTAAAAAACTTGTATAATGGGGTTATCTAGAAAACATGTAAATAAAGGTGTATAAATATTAAAATAAAAATAATAAAGGAAAAACTATTTACAGAAAAATAATATTTGGAGATGGATTATTCATGAAATTTTTTAATCATATTTTTTTTTATAAATCATTCATTTTATTCCTCCAAATTTATATTACATGATAATTCTATATTTTTTTTTTAATTTACACCTCATTTCATGGGATTCAAATAATATTTCTTAATTCAACCATTTTTTGAATAATTTGTATCAATGTATATTCAAGAATAAATTTAATAGATAATTCTACATAATCTATTAATTTAATTATATACAGGATGTGAATTGATTCGCATAATATTTTGGAGAAAATGGATGTAATTGATTAGCATGTGGATATTGAAAATAGTCTGAGCAATTTAGATATTGTTTGGGAGACAACACTATGTGTCTCGGGACTGAAAGATCCATAAAAAACAAATATACCCCCCACAGAAATAATTGAAGATATATCATATGGGAAAAAAATATAATTTTTCCTCTTGATAATACATAAGATATGGTAAATAGTGTACGTCAACTTTACAGTTCCACTATTTTCCTAACATAATGTGGAATATAAACATAAGTATATGTAAACTAAAAATTCTATGTGAATCCATAGAGGATAAAACTAGTTCAAGATCTAATGTACCAAACATTGTCTCGTACCCCATTCCCAGAATATGAACTCATGCCTACAGAATGTGGTCAAAAAAATCAATTCCACATTCAATAGAGACTATAGCAGCCATCATAATACGAAAATGTTTTGGAATTTGAAGAATTGGGATAATTAAAACAGTTCATTCAATCAATTTAATATATCATTCAATCTCTATGTTAGGTCTAAATCACATAATAACTTAGATCCATTATGTAAGGTTATGTCCATTTCCAACGGACTCTATGTCCACTTACTGAAATTACAACACACCCAATATAACCCTAGTAGCTAATGAATAATCCAAAATCAATGAAATAAAATATGAATTATCACTCCTCAGAATGGAGATTAAACAAAGAGACTCTAATATTAATTTCTCTTCCCAATATAGTACTAAACCATAATGGAGCATCTATCACCCATCTAATATAATAGCATTACTCAATACTGAATTCATTCTCTATAAAACCCTATCATAATTTTTGTTGAGAAAAAATATTTTCCTTAATTTAAAGAGGTAACAATCATTAAAGAGCACACATGGAATTCTTGAATATTTTTTTGCGACCTATATAATCTTTAATCATTACACAAATCCAAATCATGAAAGGGATAAATGACATATCTAAGGGGAACATGATCTAAGAGAGAGAGAGAGAGAGGAATTCAATTTAGAGCATGGGAGTGTGGAATTAACCTATGTATTTAATGAAGATTAGTAAAATAGATGTGGATAAAATCAATTGAACCATTGTAATAACCCAGATCTTCATTTAAGTATGGATATTTATTTCAGGTTATTTTTATGGAAAACGGGAAAATTAGGAAATTTTCTATGTGCAAGTTGTGTAATCTGATTACTTGTTATGTACTCAGTTTCCACATGCATCTATGTGCTGGTCATGAAATGGCCGAGTACATGGTTGTGTGAGGTGGCCTAGAAGACTTCCTAAATCAGGGCTGAATGAGGCTAGTACATGACGTGTACATTAAATGAACACACCATGTACTTTTCTTTTTATTTAATTAATCAGGCCGAGGTTGTATCTAATCTCTAGAAGCTTATTCATTTTTCTGTGTTTTGTTCATGAGAGAGACATAATGGTGGGGAACTTTGAACCCCTACCATTCCTTAATCCAAGCACTAATTGAGACGCATATGGGTGTGTTGGATTCCCATATGTGAGTTCTTACTTTCCCTAGTGCCTATATTCCTAATTTCTCCTCTCTCGCGAGTTATTGAGGGTTGATAGTTTTTACCCTTTTGTAGGTCTACTTTGTTCAAGGCTGATTCAAGGGCCTATGTTCAAGAATGTTCATCGTACAACATCGAGGTTGGTGGTTTGTGTCTTTCACGGGTTTTATTGGGATTAGATATTCTAAAAGTATCGAATACCCATGTTTAGGGTATTACGTGGTATTGAATTTATCCATTTTTAATACATGTAATGGTTTTTTTGAATGATAATGGTTTATTTATTAGGCGTATGGTTTAATACCTTGATTATGGATGTGCTTCCCATGTTTGATTGTTTATGGCCATTTGGTCTGGAATTTCATGTTAGTCTTTCTTTGTTTCAATGCCTCGTGATTTTAGGATGGAGTTTCCATTTATTTGAGATGCATGTGATTCACATTGTGAATGTATGGACAAGGGGAATTGACTGTGTGATATTCCTAAGGTAAGGTCATTTTTTTATAATTTTTATTATCATTGACCAGAGGAATGGACTATGAGAGCTGCCCTGGGGTCATTGATCAAAGGGGTTAGACTATGAGAGCTACCTAGTGGGTTGTTATTTAAAGAACATTGGACCATATGGCATTGATTGTGAGATCTTCTGGAGGGTCGTTATAAATTATATTTTTTCTATCTAGACCAAGGGGTATTGACCATGAGATCTAACTAGGTGTTCATTGTATCATATCAGTACTATGTGAGAGAAAAGAAGTTAGACTGTGTGAGATTTCCCAGAGGGTCATTATTATTATAGTAAATTTATGATATATGAAACCATAGGGGTTATACTATGAGAAATTTACCATAGGGTTTCTTTTAAATGATTTAATGTTTGTGATGAGTCTTCCAAGACAAATCACATGCTTCGACTCAGTATTACTTGATTGTTTAGATTGTATTTTGAGACGTCAGGTTGCTATTATTTTGGAGGGGATACAATGCATAGGCCAGATCCTGATGTAACATTATTCCATGGTTTGAATAATTAATAAATGTAAATTAATGTAATTGGAAACTATTGGATTGTTTACTTTTGAGTACTTCCTATTTTAATACTTCATTTCAGCTAATTACCAAAAATATATATTCCCTAACAGTTAGGAATAGATCTTGTGGTAGTTGACTACTGGGATTAATCTTACATCATATTTGGGTCATTCTTTTGGACCCAAACCTATTATATTGTTGTGGTTATAGATAATGGAAAACTCCCTTCTTCAACAGTTACTTCATTGTTGTTGGAGTTAGAGAGCATGGAACCAAGATGAGGGTTGTGATGCTGTTGGAGTTTACTATTTTCTGTAATTTGTTTTCAGTATTTTATTTCCAGTATTGTGACTTGTTTTTTGATTTTGTAGATACATGTCACATGCATAATTTATTTATATATGATGCATTTGTTTATACTATCAGTCTTCTATTATTCACTTTTGTTTCATGGTATTACTGCTTCTGCTACAATTTAATATTGGTTTATGTTGTCTTACTCTGCCTATAAATGCATAGATTCCCCACTATCACACCAAGGCCCTCACTACTAGTCTGCATCCTCTGGTATTTGGGGAAATGTGCCGGAAGACATGTGACTAACTGGGTACAGGGCACCTTTGGGTGGCACCCATAATTGGGACATTATAATGTGGTATCATTGTGATTTTTTTGTGCTTCGCCTTATTATTTGGGGCCTATAGACAAAGATAAGAAGGAATAGATTGTTGGTAATAAGTTGTGCCCTAGAGATGCTAACTGGTGTATAAGGAAATGCAAAATTACCTTGAATATTGCAATTTTTTTATGGTTTTCCAATTGTTATAGTTGATTTTATTTCATCATTGGGTGATTCACTTGTATTGTGATGTTATCATTGATATTATTGTGGTTCTATTTCTCTTTTATCCCAATGAGATAAGGGTATGTCATCCCATGCATCATATAGGAAATTTCTAGAGATCACATGTCATGTATTCCCGTCATGCCATTTAGGATGCATTATTGATTTCATGCTATTGTGGTAGATGTTGTTCAAGATATGCATGTTGTTGTGTTATATGTAATTATATAATCCCTGCTATTTTTATAGGGTATTGGAATTTGTAAAGATTCATTTATACGAGTGCCAAAATGTGGTCCCTCAAGTGTTATGGTCAAACTTATATCGAAATTTGATGGAACATGTTGGGACATTAATTAGATTTTGTCTAGTTATGATATGAATAAGGATTCCGAACCTTGATTCATTAGAGTATAGGCTCTCACGAATCGTGATGTTTCATTCCTTGGAAAAAGTTATGTTTTTAAGGATTTTAGAGAAGTTTCAGAGGCTTAATGTCTAGAAACCCATACAACAAGGCGTGTGGTATTATGAAGACACGATATGTGTTCTTCTATTCTAGAAGAAACATCTTTTCTTAATTTCACATGGTGTACAGTATGTACAAGTCGTGTAGTCTTTAATCGTGTGACTGACTGTGTGAGAAGATACACGGGGTTGGGAAACTTTTGGTAAAACATGCTGTGTCTGGTTTATACATGTCGTGTTATAGAGAACTGTGTTTCCATCCATGTGATCAATGACACAGGTGGAAGAAATATAGATTTCTCATGCCATGTTCCATTCATACACTTTGTTTCGAGTCGACCGTGTAACCAACCATGTGACCAACGACACAGGTTGATGGGACCTAACCATTACACGTCATGTCTAGTGTTAACATGCCATTTAGTGTTGCGCCGAAAGACCCCATGTGGTTTAGCCATGTATAAGTACTTGGGAATTATGGAATATTAAGGTACAATCGATGTCATAGGAGGAACAAACTGTGTCTATGAGTGTTACACATCCAAGTTTGAAATAAGTACATTCCATGTTAAAAGCTTAAGGAAACATTCTATATAGGGGTTATACACGTCGTGTAACCCTATTTTGAAAAACACGAATGATTTCCATATTTTTTCCACTCTTGCACATCAAAATTTCATCCCTTGATAATCTTGTAATGAGGTTTGTACTTAACCTTGTTGAGTCATGTTGCTGAGACGTCCTCCAGTTGCACACTAGGTACAGGGTATGGACCAGACATTAGAAATGGTAGATCAGGGACTACGAGAAAATCCTCCCATCTTGGAACCAACTTTTATACTAGATACAGGTGTTGATGCAAAATTTCATCAAGGATTTATGTGGATGTTACTGACCATTAAGGGAGCACCGCATCCTGCCCCATCTATGGAAGTGCTGACTCGGGTGTTCTAGTAGAAGTATCCTCCCAGTTTTTCTACGGATAGAGGACCTTAAGATGTAGATTCATGGTTGTATTACATGATTGCTGTCTCTGAACATCTCGAGATGCCACTGGATTGGATGGAGAATCTCGCGAGGTATATGTTACGTGATTCCTCTAAGAGATTGTGGGATGTTGTCACAGAGGTGGGACATCATCATGATATAACATGGGAAGTGTTATAGATGACCTTATATAACAACTTCTATCCTGAAAAATTGATGGCTGATTGAGCCTGATATTTCTTACATTTGGACCAGGGTGGAATTTCAGTGATGTAATACTCTTTGCGTTTTACAGAGCTTCGGTGTATCACAATTGTTCTAGGTGGTGACGAGATATATTTGGCAAGCTAATTTGAGGAAGGTATTAGGTATGACATTTGATCAGTGGTGAATGTATTCATCCTGGCTTCAATAATGGAAATAGTGAACCAGGCACTAATTACCAAGCATAATATGAGGGAGTTGGTAGTTCTTAGCCAGGTTGGTTGAGTATCCAGGAACGGTACTCATTTATCAGATAGTAGAAAGAGTTGTAGTGATCCTTCGCATGATGTTTGTTCTTGTTTCTAGGTGGTATGATTACAGTGTGGGAAGAGTGGGAATACATGACTAAATTGTCCGAGGAACCCAGTTGAGTGAAGATCTTGCAGGAAGATGGGTCAGCTTTATTATTTTTCTGGATATTCAAGCAGTGAGTGATATGGGTTCTGCTATGACTCCACGTTTAGGACCAGGACCACCAATTTCTCATCTGTTAGGGAACTGGAGTTATTTAGGATGTTTAGGTCGAGGAGGTTGTTGTGGACATTGTAGTTAAGCTACCTGTTTATAGTGACAGTAGTGTGGATTAGCTCAGTGTAGTTAGGCAGGGTCATAGGGCCACAATACAGGTCAGACATTGGTAGTGGACCAGACCCAGAAGGAGCAGGATTTCAGACACTCCACAGTTAGAAGTACGATTCTAGTAGCCTCATTTTTAGATTCTACTCATTTTGATATAGTGGATTCCCATCGTTTTATATCAGTTGTTGTTTTAGAGATACTTGGGTATTCTATCTTTACATCTGAGGATGTTATGATAATAGACACATTGTTGGGGCTTTGGACGACTAGTGTACGTCCTTTCAAGGAGTTCCCTCTTGAGTTTTTTGGGTGTCATTTCTTATGGGAATTCTATATCTTAGAGATGAAACGATATTATTTCATTCTTAGAATGTACTTTTTAGTCTCCTTTTAAGAATTTGTTGATGGCTATCTCCACAGGTTGAGAATCACATCAGCAAAGGGCAATTATTTTCTACACAAGGGATAATGGGATGCCTAGGAGAGTAGAGTTGGAATCAAGGATCATTGGTTTAGAGTAATTACAACCCATATTTCTATTTTATAACAGGATGACTACGGGACATCACAGATGGACTTCCATCCAGTGGTGGATCATTTCTGGGATGTCTTTCCAGGTGACTTTTACAGTTTACCTAAGGAGGGAGATGTATATTTCTCAATTGAACTTGTCCTAGGAGTTTCATAGGTGTCCATTACTCCTTATAGGATGGCTATACCTATGTTACATGACCTCAATATGTAGTTAAAGGAGTTGTGGGTAAAGGGTTTTTTCCAACCCAGAATTTCTCCCTAGGGTTCGACTGTCCTTTTAACGAAGAAGGTGGATGATACCCTTAGAATCTGTGTGGATTATCATAAGTTTAACTAGTTCATAAACAAGAACTGATATCTCTTGCCAAGGATTGATGATCTCTTTTATCAGATTTGAGGACACCGGGTGTTGTCGATGATTTATTTGAGATCTGGTTATCATCAGTTTTAGGTTAGACCATCAGATATACGCCTTACAACCTTTCAGATCAGGTATGGTTTATACGAGTATTTGGTTATGTCGTTCAGTCTCATGAACGCATCGGTATTTTTCAGGGCATTGATGAACTGAGTGTTTCATCGTTACTTGGATTCTTTTGTGGTGGTGTTCATGGGAGATATTCTGGTGTACTTTAACACTTGACATGACCATGCCACACATCATGAGATCATATTGAGTGCACTAAGAAAGAATCATTTATATGATATTCTCTCAAATTTCCACATTTGGAAGGACTAGATTCACTTCTTCAGTCATCTTATTTCAGTGACAAGAGTATCATTAGACCCATAGAAAGTGAGAGCATTAGTTTTCTGGGAGCATTTGAAGAACTTATTTGAGGTACAGGGTTTTATAGGGCTAGCTGGTTACTACATCCATTTTATATAGGACATTTCACGCTTAACAGCGCTAGTGATAGGCCTGATTAAGAATGGTGAGAAAAATATGTAGAAATATTTTTATGATTCAGCCTTTCCGGAGCTGAAAAATAGTTTGACTTCAGCACCGATATTGAATTTTCTTGAGTCGGGCAATAGTTACACCATTTACATTAATGTATCAGGTATCGGTCTAAGAGCAGTTCCTATTCAAGGTTAAGTATTTTTTGAGTATGGTTCTTAAAATTTGAGGCCACAGGAGAGTAATTACCCAATGCACGATCCTGAGTTAGTTGCATTTGTGCATGCATTGAGATCTTGAAGACATTTTATTTTGGGAGAGCATTTTGTGGTGTACACTGAACCCAAAATCCACAAGTATATATTTTCTCAGTGTGATTGGAATTTGAGAAAGAAAAGGTGGTTTGAGTACCTTCAGTATTTTGTCCTTGAGCTTGTCTACCTGTCTGGAAAAGGCAACATGGTGGCTGATGCCTTGATCAGGAGGTCTCAGATACAGACAGTTCATGAGGCCATCAGTGAGTGGAAACTTATGCCTATGTTCTCTGAGATTCATTTGGAGGTTCATGATAGAAAAGGGGTTGTTGTTTCTTTATTATGTATATGTACCTCTACTCTAATTGATTGAGTGTGAATGAGGCAGTTAGCAGATTCCAAAGTCCTAGTCCTACGAGAGAGTTTGTTAGGTGAGTACCCATCTCTTGGGTGGACTATAGGCGACAATGAGTTCTTATTTTTTTCATGGGAACATATGGGTTTCAACAGACATATGTAGGGAGATTTTGGGATATTTTCATACCTAATCAGGGGTAGTTCATCCTGGTGTCACCAAGATGTATCGATATTTACATCATCAGTATTAGTAGCCTGATATGAAGAGGGATATTATTGGTTTTGTTGTGAGATATTCTACCTGTTTACAGGTGAAGGCAGAGCATCAATGACCAACATGGATTTTACAGTAGTTATTGATTCCTATGTGGAAGTGTAATTATGTCACGATGGAATTCATGAGGGGTTTACCAAGGTCTCTTTGAAGGAATGATGTGGTTTGGGTTGTTGTTGAAAGACTCACAAGTGTTTCTCATTTATTTCTGATCACGGAAACCATCAGTGTTGATGATATTGGAAGGTTTAACATCCAATAGATTTTACTATTTCATGGGGTTATGCACCCTATCGTTTCATACATGGATGCCCAGTTTACTTCTCGTGTCTTGAAGGGACCATAGAGGGCTTTGGGTACCAAGAACTTCTTTGTACAACTTTCCATCCCCAAACAGATAGCTAGTCTGAGCATACAATTCTAGTTTCTTAGGACATGGTATGAGCATGCGTCCTAGATTTCAGGTTCTCTTGGGAGAGATACATACCCCTAGTAGAGGTTGTCTACATTAATAATTTTGAGGCAACTATTTAGATATAAACGTATAAGGCGTTGAATGGTGTGCCATGCAGATCACCCCTTTGTTGGCTGGAGGTAGGAGGGGAAGTTATGCTGGGACCTCATTTTGTATAGGAGAACACATAGTAGGTGGATTTGATTTGGAAGATAATGGATACTGCACAGTCTCAACAAAAATCTTATGTTGATTGACAAAGATGACCTCTATAGTTTGAGGTCAGAGATTAGGTTTTCTTACATGTCACACCGAGGTCAGGACATAGGATAATTAGGAGACAGGGGATGCTCTCACTGAGATAATTTAGACCTTTTCAGGTTATGGAGAGAGTTGGGACGATTTTCTATCAGTTGTAGTTAACATAGAGGTACCGGGCTATGCATGATGTCTTCCATGTTTATCATCTACGAAATTGCTTTTCATGCTCATATCATGTTCTCCAACCCAAAAAAGATGACTTGGAGGTGGGTGAAACTTTTAACGAGAACCATATTCAGATTGTGTATCGAAACATGAAGGTTCTCTATGGTCGGTCTGTTCCTCTAGTATGGGTGCTATGTCAGCACAAGTGAGTACATGATGAGACTTGGGTGAGGGATGCTAATGTTTGATAATAGTGGCTGGAGTTGTTTGAGGTTTTTTCTTCTCCTCCATTGGAAGGGAAATTCAAGGATGAATTGATTTAAGGGGTAATATTATAAGAACCCAGATCTTTATTTTAGATATAGATCTTTATTTCGTGTTGCTCTTTAGGATAAATCGAGAGTTGGGAAATGTTCTAAGTGCACGCTATGTACTCAGAGTACACAATGGGTACTCAATTTCAGCATGCATCCATGTACTGGATGTGTAATGGCCTAGTACATGGATGTGTGAGGTGACCTGACAGACCACCTAAAGCAGGGACCAGTTGAGGCTTGTACACGACATGTACATTAAATAAACACATGGTGTACTTTTATTGTTATTTGATTAATCTGTCCGGTGTCATGTCTAACCTCCAGATGCATCTTCTCCTTCCCATGTTTCATATAGGAGAGCTATGAGTGGGACGAGAACTTCAAACCCCTACCATTACATCTTCCAATCTCCAATTAAGATGAGGTTGGCTGCGTTGGATTCCCACCAGCGAATTATCTCTTTCCCTAGAGCCTCTCATCCGGATTTATCCTCTCTATTGAGTTGTTTAGGGTTCATAGTTTTTACACTTTTCGTAGAGCTATGCCGTTCTAGAATGGATCGAGGTCTGACATTATATAATGTTTATCATACAACATCGGGGAAGGTGGTTTGTTCCTTTCTTTGGTTGTCTTTGGATTACATATGCAAAAATTTCTGAGTACCCATGTTTAGGGTATTGTGTGGTTTGGAAGTTAACCCTATTTAACACCTATTATGGTTTGTTTCAATGAAAAAGGGCTATTTCTTAGGTGTTAGGTTTCATACCTTGATTATCTATTTGTTTCCCATGATTGATAGTTTATGATCATTTGGCCTAGAATTTCTTGTTAGGATTTCTTTATTTCATGGTTCGTGTTGTTATGATTGAGTTGTTTATTTGAGATGCCTGTGATTCTCATTGTGAAAGTATGGTCAAGGAAAATTTATTGTGATAGCTTCCCAATGTTTGGCCAATTATGTATAATTATTGTTATCGTTTTTCCATGGTATTGACTGTGAGAGCTTCGGTGGGGTCATTGACTATTGGGGTTAGACTGCGAGAGAAATATAGAGGGTAGTTATTAAATGAATGTTGGATCATAGGGCATTGACTGTGAGATTTACCAGAGGGTCATTGTAAATTATATTGATTTTATACAGATCAAGGGGTATTGACCGTGAGAGCTAAATAGGTGGTCATTATATCTGATTAGTGCTATGTGAGACAAAAGGGGTTAGACTGTGGGAGCTTTCCCAGAGGGCCATTATTATTCTATTGATATGTGATACTAGAGGGGTTAAAATATGAGAAATTTCCCATATTGTTTCTTTTAAATGATTAAATGATTGTGGATAGTATGCCAATCAAATAAAAAATCTTAGACTCATTCTTACTTGTTTTTTTAGATGGACTTTTGAGATGTTTGGTTGTTATTATTTTCCATTGGATATAAAAAATATGCTAGATCCAAAGGTTACATTATTCAGATGTTTGAATAATTAATAAATGTAAATGAATTTAATTGGAAATTGTATGATTGTTTTCTTATAAGTAATTCCTAGTTTATTACTTCATTTCAGCATATTACCTGGTATATATATTCAATGAATGTTAGGCATATATCATGTCGTGGTTGCCTTCTAAAATATGTCCTACACCCTATATGGTCATTCTTTTGGACCCAAATAGATTATATTATTGTACGTACAGATATGGGAAAGAACCCTTCTTCATTAGGTACATGATTGTTATTGGAGATTAAGAGCATGAGACCAAGATGAGGTTTGCGATGCTGTTGGTGTTTAATGTTTTCAATACTTTGGTTTCAGTATTGTATTTCCATAATTTTAACTTGTTTGTATTCTTTCCTATATACATGTGGCATGTTTCATTTATTTAAATACATTGCAGTTGTTAATAATATCATTTTCCACTGTTTATTTATGTTTCTGGGTATTACTGCTTCTACTAGTATTTACTATTGGCTTTTGCAATGTTACTCTACCAATGAGGTCACATTTTCCCCACTATCACACCCTTGGACCTAACTGCTAGTCGACAGCCTCTCGAATTTCAGGAAATGCACATGAGTCCATGTGACCAATCCGATATGGGGCACCTTTTGGCAGCACCCGGAACTGGAGTGTTACAACCTTGAGTTAACAATGAATTGTTATAGAGAATGGATAAGGCTATAGATAGAGATAAATATATCTATCATAGGGAAAAATTTATTTTTATATGTTTTAATTTAGTACTTCTATTTTATATAGACTGACATCAATTGTTGTGAACATTTACATGGTGGGATAGACTCTTCATCAATGATTAATCTAGTGTGGGATATCCTTATTATTCTATTGTTTTATTAGAAAACGTCAATTACTATTTTCCTATTGATTTTATATTTTTATAATGTTATTCTTGGTTGAATGAGATTGAGATCAATCATTACATTATTGATTTATTTCTATTTTGGATGTTATTTATTTTTGTCCCTATAACCAATAATACATTTGTAGAATATAATTAAAGTGATTTTTTTGTGAAGAGTTTGGAGATTACTAGCCTCTATGAAGAAGGTAAAACCCTAATGTCAATGACCTTGGATCAATAGTCCCTAGTTGGGAGGTTCCTTAATAGTTGAAGTTGTGTCCTCTATTGAAATATTGTGATATTTTTCTCCACTATCACCATGAACATAGAATAAAAGGATAATATTATGGTGATAATTTTGATAGTGTAACCATTACCCTCTAATTAATTAATAACTATAGAAAGAGTTTATCATTTTATGAATGGTTTTAGAATAGAATTGTAATTACTATTAATATTTAATTAATTTATCGACATATTGATAGTTATTCCATTATACTACTCTTATTTATCTTAATATATCATAAAAAACAAAACAATCTACCCATATTAACACTTAATGTTATGAAAATAAAGAAATGGCACCCCTGGATAAAGATAATCTAAGGTCACCACAATACAACATGATTACCTTAGATTCAATTTTTATTAAACCACATAATGATAGGTATCTATGTCAAATCACTATCACCATTTCTATGTAGGTGGTTCGGATTTCACAAAATCAAAGTACACAATTGAATTGAATAGCCCATTATTATATTGATAATCTATAATATATTACTCTAGCGATTGAGAGAACCTTGATTTTTAGATCCAAGGAATTATTTAACCTTGTGTTTCTTCAACCAGAATATGAAAAAATTTCATTAATTGATTGATGTGAAACTCAAAGTGTCCAATATAAATATTATTTTAAATACATCGTATAAAATCACGATCAAACATTAATTGTTTTATCAGAACCTCATTTCATAAATAAAAATATTCTTATTTTTTACCCTATTTTATAAGTCGATTATGAGCATAAAATTAATATAACATAATTACTTCATATGTTTATGATATTTAATGTGAGTATAAAGAATGAAATTTAGGAGTTCACCGTGGTGTAAATTACCATGTATTAGATAGGTATGGTAGGGGAGATTGTTAAGTGGAGAGCGTTTCACTTCTCAATTGAAGGAGTGGACAAAGAGTGTCTATTTATCATGCAACCAAAAGAAGTAAAAAGGGATGAAATTCATAGGAGATTTATAAAAATATTATTCATAACATTGAAAATTACTACTTTTTTAGAGATAATTACATAATTTAAAAAGTTATAAGAGATACATTATCTGAGAACTGATAATGATTCATGAATATTTGTGTGAGTTATCCTCATCAATCCAATAGGGAATATTAGTTCATATATTTATTCTACTCTGTTACAATTCATATTAGTAGGAATCTAAATATATACCCCCTAAATAACCCCTAATTGATAAATATCTATTGTAATGAAAGGGCCACATAAAACAAATTTCATAAAATTCTCAATAGTTAATAATAAAATTTACTAAAACTCAGGGAGTTGATGAGGTAAAATTTACTTGAACACATTTTTTTTAATTTCAGCATGAATAAATAATTTTTTAGTCACAGGAATCTTAATAAAACTAATCAGTAACCAACCCCAGTTAAGGGTTTTTTCCCATTGTTCTTCTCTAAATAATTTTACTGACCAATGTGTCCTTGTGAAGGACACTGAATATTATTCTATTACCTAAAATTATATATTGTTTCAACATAAAATAAAAAATCAGGGATACAGATACAACTCCCAAGTCAAGTATGTAATTTTATGTACATAAAAATAATATGGACCACCATTTTAACAATTGTTCAAAAAACATCCTCCCTTTTAATATAATATAAAGGAACCACGAAAACAAAATTTATAACCTACACCATTTTAGAAAATTAATTCAAATGAACAACCTTCCTTTAGTTATCGATAAAAAATTCATAATGAATAAGAAAAAAATATTGAAGAACAAAAAATGACAAAAATTAATTAAAAAAAGTTAATGTGTCTGGTATGAATTATTATTAAGGATCCATTTAAACTATAAACACAATCATATAAAAATATGAAAATAAATGCGATCTTGGTAAGTATTTGGAGTGGTGAGTAAACTCACACTGGCCTAAAATATTAATAGAAATAGATAATCAATGAGAAAGGGGTAGTTATTTATGGATAAAAATTGAATAGGTATTATAAATTCTATCTAAATGAAATTAGATTATAAGAAAAATATTCAACTATTATTTCATTTATGATTATATAATTCATGAAAATTTATGAAGAGTAAAATTGGAGGGAAATTATTAAAATATTAAAAAATTATTGAAATCATTATTTACCTTATTTAATATTTAAAATGATTTTAAATTATTTTTATGATCCTTTAGTTACATATTTTATTTATTTTTAGTTAATCTATATGTATTTTTGATGGTTTTTAATCTAAATGTGGATTCTAGAAGTAATGTATTAGAATTTGAGGAATCGTGATTAGTGGTAGATATCTATAAAAATTGATAGATACTAATTGGAACTGAGTGGCCTGTTACTAGTAACACTGTGGAAATATAGTCAGTGAAAAAATTTCTCAGATGGCCAACATTTTCTCAATGGATACCAGATGGGTATTTCATGGGAAACATAAAATATACTAGTGTTGACATACACTAATATTACATCATATAATCAGAATACTTATAACATTAAACAAACAGAATCTAAATGACCATATTTGTTTAGTTCCTATGGACATGTGGATAAACACTGGTTCATAAATGAGCTACAATATCTCAGACTAGGTTATTCTTAACCAAAAAACTTCTTCGACATATCAAACATAATATGCATCTTCATATAATAGAAGAAATGAATCATAAAAGGGGGTGGCCTGAGATTCTCAGTAAGGGTAAACAAGGCAGACATGTAGTCATAAACATGATCATAGCAGTATGAGAACATCATCAAGAATATTTAATATCATAACCTACATATCAAATATCATAAATAGGAATCATGGAATAAATATTGGTAGTTAATAAGACATAAATCATAAATAAATAAATAACATTATCCATGAAATCCTAAAATTGGAATAAAACCAAGAATTATGGAAAACACAGAACCATATAATATGATTTCCATAGTAGACATGGTATTACTGCCATGACCATCATTGTAGTATGATTCGAATCCCCATACCATCTTGGAAATATTGGTTCACTCCCATTTCCATCTTAGTACCTTGAGCTCACTCCATGTACCATCTAAGTAGTCATGGTTCACTCCAAGGACCATCTTTGTAGTCAAGGATCATTTCTAAAACCATATTAGTCTATCGCATGAGATATAAATCTTTATCGAATACATTGGAGAGAGATATAGGTATCACCCATATCATAATGAAATCATGCAAACGTATGCCACAAAATAATGAAAAATCATATCATAACCCATGAAATGAAATGGGTATCATAAACATTGAATCATATCATAACCCATTGAAAATGACACATGTTTCATAATCACTTCATCAAAACATAACAAATGAATGAAAAAATGATTTCATAAACACATTACCCATGAAAGAGGAATGCGTTTTATAAGGACCATGACATAAATCATAAAACATATAGAATATGAATGGATCCTTTAGATTATTTCCATGAAAGGAATGAGTAACATCAACATATTTTATCATAGATGGGAAATAATTTTGAAAGATCTTCTCAAAGAATTTCATGAGTAAAATATACTTTATTATTTAAAAAACAATTTTTAAAACATAAACCGTTTTGAAAACCATTTTCATGGGAATAAAACATATGGAGAAAGATTTAAAACATGTTTAATACAATTTTATTTTAAAAATTATAAAATAATCTTGAAAATATTTTGAAACCCATATTCCTTGAAAACTTATAAAATAGATTTAAATCATTTATAAACCTTGTTTTATTGAATATAATTTGAATATATGAATTCCTAGAATATTAGGAGTAAAATTATCAATTTTTTAAATAAAATAAATTATTTTATCTTGTAATGGAATCTTCAATGGAATGTTTGTAACACCCCAGGTAAATAATTAAAATGAAATTTTCATATTTATCCATATTTGTGAATAAAATATTAATATGTCTTTAAAGGGGACGCTATGCTCGATGGCGTACCCAACACGCAACAACGAGTTTCTTGGGAATCTTACGTTGCACTCTAATAATAAAATAATATTAATTCAAATGGTAGTTAACATGTAGTCGTTGTATTGGCGGGAATGGATAGAAATAACTAAAATATGACTATATATGTTTTTTAAATGTTTTTACATTTATCCAATAAAAGCTAAAGGCTTAAAATATGGAAAGAATTCAATTTTAGGCTTATATGCCCTAGTTTTCACTAAAGGTTCACTTATCGCCTTTTAATGGAGAAATGTCATTAAATATAGTTTTGTTCACTCTTAAACATTCTTTTGGACCAAATAAAACTCTTATTAAGAATCAGGACATCAAATTTTACTTTTTGTAATTTTTTGGTATTTTTCCGATAAAGTTCATTTTTTAATGAATAGTGTAAAATGTTGTATTTTAATTCAAAACCTCTTTTTAATCTAATTTATTTATATTATTAGATTATATTTTGAATTGGTTTTAAAGTGAAATTAGAAAATATTTTTACCATTAAATCCAATAGTGGTCGTTGGAATTAATTTCACTTTGAAATCAGACTTAAACTAGTGTCAATCTTTTGATACTTATTGTTTTATAAAAACACGCTATTTGCTCTGAGAGCGGGAATTAATTATTAAATTAATTAATGTGACTAATATGTTCTGAATTTTGTAAAACGGACTTCATTTTTGAATTTAGAATATCAAATATAGCTTAGGGTGATTTTTTGGGATTTTTCTGAAAAACTTCAATTTTTGATGAATAGTGAAACCACTAAGTGGTACTTATAAAAACTGATTTTCCGTTTAAATGAAATTTTGCCATCATTGTGTTTTTATTTTCAAAAATCCGACATACATGGTTGTCATTAAGAAGTAAAATGTGGTTTAATGAGATTAAAATAATTTTTTGGTGAATAGTAACTTATTACGTTTTTAATCGCGATTAGAGGTAATTAGTGTGGTTTAAGGTAAAAATGATATTATAAGAATGTGACAACACCATGACACTTTTCCTACACCTATTGGTTGTATCATGGCCGACCAAGAAAAGCCATGGGTGAACTTGGGGACCCCATGGATCCACTTTGGTTGGGAAATGACATAAATAACATTTTATTTAATGTAAAAGTAAAATTGACACAAACATGATATGTTTTACTAAAACAATTTTTAAGTGGGGCTATACAAGTCCTATTTTTTATTATAAATATTCATTGGAAATCTAAAAACGTTTCCTACATCATAGTATTTTGTTTATAATTTTTAGACATTAAATAAATTAAATTATTTATGACATAATAATGATGCAGCGATGACATCATTATTTGACGATTTAAATAAAATGGAAATATAATGTAAAATATATAAACTACACATGTACAAAACTTATTGGATGAGTGTATTTAGAAGCCTTATCACCTTATCCACGAATTATATCAATGTGGGACCTTTTGAAACCGAAACACAGTTTCAAATAAAGTAATATTTCTTTACTTTCCAAAAGTGCCCCTCCCCTCCTCTTATAAAGTCCCCCACCTCTACCTCATTTAACACACTCCTCAAGCCTTTGGCTCGGCCAACACCTGCCCATTTACTCTCTCCACATCCCTCTCCTCATCCTAGAGGATTCCCTTTGGGCAGAATCCTTTCAAAGGAAGCCTTTAGGCTCAAATCAAAAGGAGTTACACTTTTAAAGGTAATTCACTCTCTCATGTTCATTTGTTTTATTTTGCTTGTCTAACCCCCTAAAATATTTCTATTTACTTCTTTTGTAACAACAACAGTATCTTCAATATACTAGGATGTTGTTATAAGATTTATTTGAGCTACACTCTCACACAACTACATCAAATGGTTAAAGAACATACGGTTTCCGTGGATGGTGAAATTCTGCCTCCCGAAACGATGATTGTTCAATACTCATTTAACACCTTAAAAGGTGGCCATTATGATGTAACTATTTTTATATATGATATATAATATGTTTATGTTTTATTTATGATTCTGTATTTTTCATTTTTGTCTTACCTTTATGGCTTCCATTATGGGTATACGCGATATCTTCATTTAAGGAAGTGCGGACTACCGCCCCCTCAAAGTGATTTGATTCGTTAAATACCATATGTGGGATGTATAAAGGATGGAAATATGATATTATATATGATATTATACTGTAATTATAATATACCTATATATAATTATTATTCCATTCTATAAAATATGAAATAGAAATGAAAGTAGCGTTCATGCGTACGTACGGCTTACCGTCTCCATGAACGGTGCATTTCATTTCTTACCTCTAAATGATTATGTAATGTTATAAATGCATGCATGTGCTGGATATATATTACATATATGATATCTACATAATGAATACAACTCTGGATATAATAAACATTTGGCCACATGAACAACATGTAATTGTAAGAAGTCCACTTTCGACTTAAGAACCAAATATCGGCAAAACAAATATTATTAACTTAAATGATTACATAATGTTTATGACATGGTAATAAGTGGTATAAAAGTAATAATTAACTTGAAAAATGTTCTTAAGGAATTATAAATTAACTCAAGTTTATTATTCAGGAGATTAAAGAACGATCGAGTCAAGTCGGACCCGAGGTAAGGGATCCTAAAACTCTCTTTCTTTTTAAGTACACTCTTTTATGTCATTTCTTTTAAGCTCATCTTTCTTATGATTGGGATGTTCTTTTATATTACTCCTACTGTAATTTTTATGTTCATGTGATGAGATACCCTATTCTCTCTCATCAATCCATTTTGGAAGTTTTGAGTGGCGCCGTTAGGCTGCCGAACTTTCGTAAGAGATCTAACCTCTCTCTTTCCTTTTAAGTACTCTCCTTTATGTCACTTCTTTTAAACTCCTCCTTGCAATGTTGGGGGATTTTATTTTATATTCCACTTGCTGTAAATTATATTGTAATATGATGGGATACTCTATTTGATCTCATCAATCCATATTCGGAAGTTTTATGTGGCGCCGTTAGGCTGCTGAGTTTTCGTAAGGGATTTTTCATCTCACTTTTATTCCCGTGAGATTTATGCTACATTTTCCACAAATTCCATTGAGTGGTGTATTTACTGCCCATTATTCTACTCTTTGTGTAATATACTTTCGTTTATGAGTATTTACATCAATGACCTATTGTCTTTCTTCAGGGGGTGTATGTTTTGAAAGATACCCAAGTCGGTAAGGGAACCTTTCACCCTCCTCTTTTTTAAAAGACTTCTTTTATTGGGTCTTTTAATTTACATATTTTTATGTTGGGATATGTTCTCATACATCCTTATTGAAGTAAATTTTATGTCCAAGTGATGAGATACACTTTTTATCTCTCATCAACTCATTTTAATGTGATGTCGTTAGGCTGTCAAGGGAACTTTTTAACCCAATTTCGATTTCTTTGGGTTCAACTTGTAGTCATTGAATATGTCATCCATTGAATATGTGCGAATGACCTATTATTGTTTTACACTTAGTATCCACTTCTATTGGGTGTATATATATTTGTCACACATATTTTTGTGATATATTTGTCCTTAATTTAAGGATACCTTCTTTATAAGGGATTTCATCACATTTGACATTTCTATTGAGGGTTCATTGTTGTTATGCACCAATTCACTCTTATATGGTGCATATACTGTCCTTTGGAGTATTATATCATGAATCCTTTTATTCTCATGATATTATAAAGTTCTGACTAAATGTTATTCCTCGATTATTGTATTCAAGTGTCTCTAATTTTGGTAAAACCCCTTTAACCCAAAATATCATTTTAAATGTTTTAATTATTTGTTCTTATTAATATCCATGTTTTCAAAATGGTTTTAATGATTTATTTATATGGATATTAATGGTTTAAAATGTTAAAAGCTTCAAGGTGGTATGGGACACTTTGATTCAAATATCTCTTTATTAAATGTTTTAAATGGTTTTGGAAATGGTTTCTTTTTGAATGGATTCATTATTTCAATATCCTAAAATGTTATATTGTGATTGAAATGTGGAAATGTTATTTTTCCTTTATTCATGTTTATGTGATACGATTATGTTATGGTTCTTGGGCATTGTTATGAAGAACGGGTGGTTCCGTGATAAACTAAGGGAAGGTGAGCCCGATATATATCTCCAATGCATTGGGTAACGCGAAGGAGTGAAACGTTAAGGTTTCTCCGAAGAGATTTAGGGAATATACTGTGATGGGTATTCCAAACGTAACCAAGAGGGTTACTCCCTACGTAAGAATGTTATGAGTGCCTCAAGTTACCTTTATGTCTTATGTTTTCTATGATTTATTCATGATTTGATATGCCTATATTTTATGGGTAAAGTATGATTTCATTCTGATGTATATACGAACTCATGTTTCCTTTCCATATTTTTATAACCCTTACTGAGCTTTTTATGCTCATCCCAAGTTTTTGAAATGTTTTTCACAGGTCAAGGGAAAGGTACATGATGTGATGATAGTGTCAAGGATGTGTCAAGAAAGAATCCATGTTTCATTTTAAATATGTTTCCGTTGATGGGAAGAATGAATACTGTCTTTTATGTAACCACTTTGTTTAAATGTGGAATGTAATGCAAGTTTCATGATCTAATTCTCTAAAACTCTAAACCTGAAAAGATCCTCAATTTGTAATCTTGTAATAACTCAAGATTAAGTAAGGTTTATGGCTGGGGCCTTATAGTTGGAATCAAAGGTCGGTTTAGATAACTTTAGAGGTTAGGGTTTTCTCTAAGCACAAGTGACATTACCATAATGGTTAGGATTTCAGAAAGAGTCCTAGTTTTAGATAAAGTGAATGAGTAAGAATATCATAGTGTTTATCTTCCTCATTAGTACATAATGGTTATGTTGATATACTCACACTGACCTTTTTGGTTTTTGTTAATGGCTGGATCTAGCAGGCACTAAAGTGACAATGGGTTTGAAGGAAACTGTGGTGGTTCTATGATTAAGATACTAGATAAAATGGGGGATTCAATGAGGAAACTCGTGGTAGTTCTAAACCAACTATCAAGGAGTCATGATCAACCACTTCAACCTTGTTGAGTTCTCTAATGCATCATGTACGAGATTTCCAACTCAATGTGGAAATTCAGGTAATAATTATTAAGGTAACCATTAGGGTTTATATGATACTTAATTTTTAGTTAATTATGGGTTACTCTATGATATGATGGAAAATGAAAGGCATGAGATAAAATTGAGGTTAAAATATGTTATGATAATCTTTGAATATTTTATCTCATTTTGGGGAATGTTTTAAGAATTATATAGTTTTGAAAAAAGGACAACACACAGACCGTGTGACAACCCGTCGCGTCGGAAAAAGCTGCGGGAATCGAACCCACAACCAAAGTGCGACAGGTATTTATCGCCTACCACTAGACTACGTGAAGTCCCTAGTTAGATTGACTGATTCTATCTAGTTATATGATTTTATGAATTAAGAGTAAGTTTATTTTGGGTTATTTATGAAATTGATTAACCTATCTTGGAGGATATGTGATTAGGTTAATTACTTTTCAACGCGAGACTTTAGGAGAGACTAATGTTGTTTGGAGATAAATGTTACGATTTAACTTGGAAGACTATGTGACTAAATCCTTCAAATATTTGGGTTTCAATCTTATATTGGTTTTCTTTGAATAATTTTATGGACAAATTGTTTATCGGATGGTCCTCGTTGAACTTTGGGTTTTGTTGGACAAATTTTGGAGATTAAGAATAAATTTTTCTTTTTATAAGGGGTTATCCTTTTCTGGATTATCTGATCTTGTACTAACCTTTTTGGTTTTGGTTTTGGTTTTGGTTAAAGCCTAAATATATTGGATTTATATTGTTCTCTTTTGGGGATTAGGTGATTCTCTAGAAGTTTATTAAAGTACTCTTAATGCGAACAAGTCTCCCTAAATACTCGTCTTTTGGAAAAAATATGAGTTTGACTAAGGAATCTAGTAAAAGTTGAAATTCAACATGATAAGTGATTATGTTTCCTTATGAATAAATTCCTCAATAAAAAGTAACTTAAAACAAAAATGTTGTCTATTAACTTTTCCTACTGGGGAACCCAACACCATTTAACCCATCACATGTTTGTGATTTTCTCATGGTTAACTTTCTTCTAAACATGTTTTCTATCACTCTCCATGAGAACATGAACCTATGTTTTCTCCTCCATGTCCATATTTTAATACTTGGAATCCTAGCATGGGTTAACTCGGGTGACCTTTGTACTTATCTTTCTTTATTTTAAAGTGTTTGTTTTACCGACTTTTGTTCCGATGTGGGACTTTCAAGGATGTTTTCAAGCGCAATTTTAAAATTGCGAGGACGCAATTCCCAAAAGGGGGGAAGGATGTAACACCCCAGGTAAATAAATAATATGAAATTTTCATATTTATCCATTTTTGTGAATGAAATATTAATATGACTTTAAAGGGGACACTATGCTCGATGGCGTACCCAACACACAACAACGAGTTTCTTGGGAATCTTACGTTGCACTCTAATAATAAAATAATATTAATTCAAATGGTAGTTAACATGTAGCCGTTGTATTGGCGGGAATGGATAGAAATAACTAAAATATGATTATATATGTTTTTTAAATGTTTTTACATTTATCCAATAAAAGCTAAAGGCTTAAAATACGGAAAGAATTCAATTTTAGGCTTATATGCCCTAGTTTTCACTAAAGGTTCACTTATAGCCTTTTAATGGAGAACTATCATTAAATATAGTTTTTTTCACTCTTAAACATTCTTTTGGACCAAATAAAACTCTTATTAAGAATCGGGACATCAAATTTTACTTTGTGTAATTTTTTTGGTATTTTTCCGATAAAGTTCATTTTTTAATGAATAATGTAAAATGTTGTATTTTAATTCAAAACCTCTTTTTAATCTAATTTATTTATATGATTAGATTATATTTTGAATTTGTTTTAAATTGAAATTAGAAAATATTTTTACCATTAAATCCAATAGTGGTCGTTGGAATTAATTTCACTTTGAAATCAGACTTAAACTAGTGTCAATATTTTTATACTTATTGTTTTATAAAAACACGCTATTTGCTCTGAGAGAGGGAATTAATTATTAAATTAATTAATGTGACTAATATGTTCTGAATTTTGTAAAACGGACTTCATTTTTGAATTCAGAATATCAAATATAGCTTAGGGCGATTTTTTGGGATTTTTCTGAAAAACTTCAATTTTTGATGAATAGTGAAACCACTAAGTGGTACTTATAAAAACTGATTTTCCGTTTAAATGAAATTTTTCCATCATTGTGTTTTGATTTTCAAAACTCCGACATACATGGTTGTCATTAATAAGTAAAATGTGGTTCAATGAGATTAAAATAATTTTTTTGGTGAATAGTAACTTATTAAGTTTTTAATTGCGATTAGAGGTAATTAGTGTAGTTTAAGGTAAAAATGGTATTATAAGAATGTGAAAACACCATGACACTTGTCCTACACCTATTGGTTGTATCATGGCCGACCCATACAAGCCATGGGTCAACTTGGGGACCCCATGGATCCACTTTGGTTGGGAAATGACATAAATAACATTTTATTTAATGTAAAAGTAAAATTGACACAAACATGATATGTTTTACTAAAACAATTTTTAAGTGGGGATATACAAGTCCTATTTTTTATTATAAATATTAATTGGAAAGCTAAAAACTTTTCCTACATCATAGTATTTTGTTTATAATTTTTAGACATTAAATAAATTAAATTATTTATGACATAATAATGATGCAGCGATGACATCATTATTTGACGATTTAAATAAAATGGAAATATAATGTAAATTCTATGAACTACAAATGTAAAAAACTTATTGGATGAGTGTATTTCAAAGCCTATCACCTTATCCACGAATTGTATTAATGTGGGACCTTTTGAAACCGAAACACATTTTCAAATAAGGTAATATTTCTTTACTTTCCAAAAGTGCCCCTCCCCTCCTCTTATAAAAGGCCCCCACCTCTACCTCATTTAACACACTCCTCAAGCCTTTGGCTCGGCCAACACCTTCCCATTTACTCTCTCCACATCCCTCTCCTCATCCTAGAGGATTCCCTTTGGTCAGAATCCTTTCAAAGGAAGCCTTTAGGCTCAAATCAAAAGGAGTTACACTTTTAAAGGTAATTCACTCTCTCATGTTCATTTGTTTTATTTTTCTTCTCCAACCCCCTAAACACTTTTTATTTACTTCTTTTGTAACAACAACAGTATCTTCAATATACTAGGATGTTGTTATAAGATTTATTCGAGCTACACTCTCACACAACTACATCAAATGGTTAAAGAACATACGGTTTTTGTGGATGGTGAAATTCTGCCTCCCGAAACGATGATTGTTCAGTACTCATTTAACACCTTCAAAGGTGGCCATTATGATGTCACTATTTTTATATATGATATATAATATGTTTATCTTTTATTTATGATTCTGTATTTTTCATTTTTGTCTTACCTTTATGGCTTCCATTATGGGTATACGCGATATCTTCATTTAAGGAAGTGCGGACTACCGCCCCCTCAAAGTGATTTGATTCATTAAATACCATATGTGGATGTATAAAGGATGGAAATATGATATTATATATGATATTATACTGTAATTATAATATAACTTTATATAATTATTATTCCATTCTATAAAATACGAAATAGAAATGAAAGTAGCGTTCATGCGTACGTACGGCTTACCGTCTCCATGAACGGTGCATTTCATTTCTTACCTCTAAATGATTATGTAATGTTATAAATGCATGAATGTACTGGATATATATGACAGATATGATATATACATAATGAATACAATTCTGGATATAATAAACATTTGGCCACACGAACAACATGTAATTGTAAGAAGTCCACTTATGACTTAAGAACCAAATATCGGCAAAACAAATATTATTAACTTAAATGATTACATAATGTTTATGACATGGTAATAAGTGGTATAAAAGTACTAATGAACTTGAAAAAGGTTCTTAAGGAATTAGAAATTAACTCAAGTTTATTATTAAGGAGATTAAAGAACGATCGAGTCAAGTTGGACCCGAGGTAAGGGATCCTACAACTCTCTTTCTTTTTAAGTACACTCTTTTATGTCATTTCTTTTAAGCTCATCTTTCTTATGATTGGGATGTTCTTTTATATTACTCCTACTGTAATTTTTATGTTCATGTGATGAGAGACCCTATTCTCTCTCATCAATCCATTTTGGAAGTTTTGAGTGGCGCCGTTAGGCTGCCGAACTTTCGTAAGAGATCTAACCTTTCTCTTTCTTTTTAAGTACTCTCCTTTATGTCACTTCTTTTAAACTCCTCCTTGCAATGTTGGGGGATTTTATTTTATATTCCACTTGCTGTAAATTATATTGTAATATTATGGGATACTCTATTGGATCTCATCAAACCATAGTCGGAAGTTTTATGTGGTGACGTTAGGCTGTTGAGTTTTCGTAAGAGATTTTTCATCTCACTTTTATTCCCGTGAGATTTATGCTACATTTGCCACAAATTCCATTGAGTGGTGTATGTACTGCCCATTATTATACTCTTTGTGTAATATACTTTCGTTTATGAGTATTTACATCAATGACCTATTGTCTTTCTTCATGGGGTGTATGTTTTGAAAGATACCCAAGTCGGTAAGGGAACCTTTCACCCTCCTCTTTTTTAAAAGACATCTTTTATTGGGTCTTTTAATTTACATATTTTTATGTTGGGATATGTTCTCATACATCCTTATTGAAGTAAATTTTATGTCCAAGTGATTAGATACACTTTTTATCTCTCATCAACTCATTTTGATGTGATGTCGTTAGGCTGTCAAGGGAACTTTTTAACCCAATTTCGATTTCTTTGGGTTCAACTTGTAGTCATTGAATATGTCATCCATTGAATATGTGTGAATGATCTTTTATTGTTTTACACTTAATATCCATTTATATTGGGTGTATATATATTTGTCACACATATTTTTGAGATTTATTTGTCCTTAATTTAAGGATACCTTCTTTATAAGGGATTTCATCACATTTGACATTTCTATTTAGGGTTCATTGTTGTTATGCACCAATTCACTCTTATATGGTGTATATACTGTCCTTTGGAGTATTATATCATGAATCCTTTTATTCTCATGATATTATAAAGTTCTTGACTAAATGTTATTCCTCGATTATTGTATTCAAGTGTCTCTAATTTTGGTAAAACCCCTTTAACCCAAAATATCATTTTAAATGTTTTAATTATTTGTTCTTATTAATATCCATGTTTTCAAAATGGTTTTAAAGATTTATTTATATGGATATTAATGGTTTAAAATGTTAAAAGCTTCAAGGTGGTATGGGACACTTTGATTCAAATATCTCTTTATTAAATGTTTTAAATGGTTTTGGAAATGGTTTCTTTTTGAATGGATTCATTATTTCAATATCCTAAAATGTTTTATTGTGATTGAAATGTGGAAATGTTATGTTTCCTTTATTCATTTTATGTGATACGATTATGTTATGGTTCTTGGGCATTGTTATGAAGAACGGGTGGTTCCGTGATAAACTAAGGGCGGGTGAGCCCGATATAGCTCTCCAATGCATTGGGTAACGCGAAGGAGTGAAACGTTATGGTTTCTCCGAAGAGATTTAGGGAATATACTGTGATGGGTATTCCAAACGTAACCAAGAGGGTTACTCCCTACGTAAGAATGTTATGAATGCCTCAAGTTACCTTTATGTCTTATGTTTTCTATGATTTATTCATGATTTGATATGCCTATATTTTATGGGTAAAGTATGATTTCATTCTTATGTATATACGAACTCATGTTTCCTTTCCATATTTTTATAACCCTTACTGAGCTTTTTATGCTCATCCCAAGTTTTTGAAATGTTTTCCACAGGTCAAGGGAAAGGTACATGATGTGATGATAGTGTCAAGGATGTGTCAAGAAAGAATCCATGTTTCATTTTAAATATGTTTCCGGTGATGGGAAGAATGAATACTTTCTTTTAGGTAACCGATTTGTTTAAATGTGGAATGTAATGCAAGTTTCATGATCTAATTCTCTAAAACTCTAAACCCAAAAAGATCCTAAATGTGTAATCTTGTAATAACTCAATATTAATTATGGTTTAATACTGGGGCCTTATAATTTTAGTCATGATATATAATAAACCCTAACATGTCGAACATTCTTTTTACACCAAAAAAGGTTTTGAAAGGTACTTCAATCAGAAAACAAAAGGAATATTATGTATTAAAACCCATTTTGATTTAAAAAGTAGAACAAGAGTAAAATTTATTTTAACGATAATTTTATAAGAATATAATATTTTTAGAAAACTTATATATGACATAGTTTTGAATGAACATAGATTTATGACTGAAGAGAGTGGGAATGTCAAAATTTATTAAAAACACTTTCTTAACTATCATATGTATCGAAGAGTGTAAAATAAGCACCAATACCAGAATATATCATGAATAACCATAGTATAATAAATTTCATGAGTGTTCTAGAGATATGCATCCTAATATTTAATCAAAGAATACATAATCCTAAAAAATATCGAAAAGAAACAAAATTATTTCATTAAACTCTTAAAACATGGTTAATTTGAACCATACAACATATGTTAGATGATGAAATTAACGGGAGCTTAAAATATCATTAAAAAAATTAAATTAATTATTTAACATTTCAAGGAATTATATACACTTGGTATAAAAATATAGGTGCATAACAGTGCATGTGTCTCAAATATGGAAAATTGAGACAAAATTTTCATTACTGATTTGGTAACTTTTGAAACATGAACCACATGATAGAAATATAATACAATGGTTATTTAAATACCCATATATTTAAGTATAAGAGTCATATAATACATTAATGTCTAGTATATACACCACAAAAAATAAGTGAGTGTAGAATAAGACACACATCTAATGAAAATAATGATTGAGATTAAATTTCCTTACCTTGTGTCTTGACTCTCATCATAATCATTAAAAAATCCTATATTAAAAATATTAATTAATTATTAACCTATCAACTAACTATATTATTACTTCCAATACCATATTTGGGTTGATTATGGATCTATATTACCCTCTTTTTAACAATTTTATGTTATGTTTTTTCTTCAAGAAATGTTCTCTTTCTTTTCGCATGTTTCATAATTTTTAATATATTTGGTCTTTATATTTATATAATTATTTATATAATTTGAACCATTATTTAAATATGATTTATATTCATTTTATTTTTATTTTAATAGTCCTTAGAATATAGAAGTATCAAATAGAATACACCTTTCTTGGAGACGGTAAGCCGTATGTATGCATGAATGATATTTCCGTCTAATTGTCATGTTGAAAGGAAGAAACTAAATGATATATATATATATAATTTATCTTTATAATTTTTTATATATCATATATTTTAACTAAAACCATCTTTAATACCTTTAGTGTAGTGTTTAAACGATTCACATCGTTTTGAGGGGGTGGTCGTCCACACATTCTCAAATTAAATTAACATATTAACAGAAAATGGAATGTATAAATATGTGTGTTGTAAAATAATTAAATAATATTAAATGAAAAATAAATACTACATATAAAAAATATAAATACAGTTTTCATTATTATTTCCACCATGATAGGTGGTAAAGGAAAAATGAACAATCATCATTTAGTGAGGTCATAGTCTGTCGTACATGTAAACCGTATGTTTGTTACCCATTAGATGGAAGTCTGTGTATGTGCAGGTCTAATACATAAAATTAAAAAATCCTAGTATATTTATGATATTTTTTTATAAAATCATGTAACAAGAAAATTTAATGTTGTCTATAAATAAAATAATATAAACGAATTTGAGGGAGGGTGTTACCTCTTAATAGGGTAACACTTTTTGGTTTGAAAAAAAAAGATCCATTTAGAGGATTTTTTTCAAAATGAAAATTAAAGGTTGAATATAGAGATTTTGGCGATATTTTTTTTTTAATCCAAGGTGGTTTGAGATGTTTGAGTAAGTGGTAGGAGAGGAATATTTTTATAATGGAGGAGGAGTGGAACTCTTGTAATATTTTGGAGAAGGGAAACCCCACCAATGTTTTGTTACGGAAAGTGGATCCAATAATTGTTAAAAGTCTTAGTAAGGGATTATTGGGACGCAATATAGACAAAAAATAGATATTGTAAAATAATATTGGTGGTTTTGGTCCCTACGGTTATGGTTTTGTCCCTTATTAAATTTAATTTAACCTTAATCGTTGTAATTAATTTTAATCACTTCTAATAATATTTTTAATCAAAAATCATGGTGACCTTATTAGACATTAAAAATTATTCCTATTAAAAATATGGAATACATTTTTATAAATTCCAATTATAGAATTTGTAGAAATTAATTTAAATTTAATATTATAGTTGGGTCGGCAATATTGGGTTTGAATGTAAAAATGATCAAAGGATTGTTATCATTTTATATTCAATTTCAATGTGAAATTAGTTATAATTACATTAATTTTATTAATGGATAAAAATATTATCTAATTAAATTTCTAAATAAATTTAAAATAAAATTTATGCTTATAAATAAATTAGATGAAAAGCTGTTTTGAACTAAAATACACTATTTTTTACTTTTCATTAAAATGAATCTTCAAGGAAAAGTACTAATAAATTACCATCACCGAATTCTTATATAATAATTTCAAATATTAATATTAGTTTTACATATATAATCAATAAATGTTAGAAAAATGGACTTAAAATGGGTTCGCCACTAAAATGTGGCAAAACAATATTTGTAAAATATTATATGTTTTATGCATAAAATAATTTTTATTCTTATCTTATGTCTATAAAATATTTTTGATGAATATAAAAAATATTTTAATGAATAGATAACATATATATTACATTAATATCACTAATTAATTTTAATTACATCAATTTATTAAGATTAAATCAACTTTGCGAGCATGAAAAAAAATATCTTTTATAATCAATTATTTCTTATATTTTCATTTCTAATTAATTTGTATCATATGAACTAATCTAATTTTTTTTAAACCATATATTAATCAGAAATTATTTTATACTGTTCCGGAAATTTAAATAAATATCAATCTTATATCTTATTATATTAAATAATCATTTTTTAATAATATATTAATGTTCGGTAAACCTTGGTCATTCATGTTACACAAGCTATCATGGATAGTTAATGTTTTCTGTAACATATTAAGTCCTTGATGTCAAATATAGAAAAATCTCAAATTTATATTGTTTATAGTGAAATTAATCCAAACATAGTGCTTTAATATAAAATAAACTAATTTTACTGTTGAATGGAATGAAAAATAACAAAAACATTATATTATTTTGAAAAAAAATAATTCAAAAAATCCCGGGGAGTTACTTTCTACCCCCTTAAATGAATTTCACCCTCTAATGGTTTTTGGTTTATCAATGGTTTAATACGCAAAATATTCATTCATAGATAACAAAATCATAATAAATGAATTCTTAAACTTCCTTCTAAAAAGGAAAGATAAAAACATAATGGTTACCCAATCTAACAAATAATTGGGTTTCCACTTGGGAGAATATAGGTTGAATGTGAAAACATGGACATGAAAGAGAAATATAATAATCATATTCTGAAGAAGATTGATAGATAATAAGGTCAAGATAAATGTAAAATTAAGAATCCTTAAATCCTCAATGATGTAAGGGACCATCTAATTTTTTAGAATTGGATATACTAGAATAATATTTTTCAAACATTTTTCTAAAATTATGTAATTACTTTATTGACCAAAAATATATGAAAATATATTGACATGATATATTTATATAAAAAAATTCATTCATTGGTTGTGATTTTATCAATTTCTAATATATCCATTACCTTAAGTAACGAATCTCCAGAATTTAACTTTGATTTATAAATCACTAAAATACACATTTAATACATCTTATGGACCATAAAAGAATGAAAATTATAATTATTTTTCAAAAAAAATCAATATTCATTAATCAATGAACATTAAAAGTAAAAAAAAACTGATTCGTCATTAATATTTATTCATAAAAAATAATTATACATTAACCAAGATATCATGTTGGAAAGTGGTAGGCATTAAACACATATCGTCCTTCAGTCATGGTTTCAAAGCATGCGGTTTTGTCGGATTTGATTGGTTGTAACCTGAAATATAAAGGTCCTTTCTTAAAACCACACTAATATAATTTCAAATATAATTAAGATGGGCATCCATGAAATAATGTTAATTAATCAATTGCATTTTAACTAGGCTAATCACAACAAAAATAAAAAAAAATTAGTCATCCAAAATTTAACTTAAACTTTTCATTAATGGTTATCCTTCTAACACTTTTGAAAGTTGAAAATTCATAATAATATAAATACGGTCACAAAATGATATTAACATTCATCACCCATGTATCAAAAAATATCTCTTTCTGGTCACATTATAGAAATGTGAATACCCGTATCCTATATTCTTAAAACATATTAATAATCTAAATTACCCTAAAACTATTAGAAAACATGCATGTTTTCTTTATTCAAAATGATATAGGATATATTTCTTAAATCCAAGAAGTTTTAAACTTCATCAATGACAACATAAACTACTTTTTCAAAAAAATAATTTATCTGTTCTGAGGTAGTCAGTACCATCCAATTTACTTGTTCATATCCAACAAATATTTATCAGATTATAATAATATGAGGACCATATTAAGGGTTATCTGCCATTAGTCAAAATATCACCATGTCATTCAATCACTTATCCATTCAATCTAAAACATTTGACATAAACATGTAAATCCATAGGGAAAATAAATCATTTTATATTTAACCATTCATGTAACATTATTTTTGAATCCAAATACATAAAAACATTGATTATTATACTTCAACAATAATCCATTAGAAGGTTTCCTCAATTTTTTTAATACATCTTTCCTTTCACATTTCATATGTTGTCTCATCCTCAGTAGCAATGTTACCAGTACTCATACAACCTTACAGATTATCTTCAACAGAATTCCCCTTAGGAAATTAATTTTTATAATTACCATTCATTCCAAAGTTAAAGCATTTTATCCTTGATGATTTCTTAGGGAGGCTAATATTCCCATTGATCTCGTTAGCCAAACCCTTAATCTTTTCATTTCATTTACTTACATTTTGTCCATATTTTCCATAGTCAAAAATACATTTTATTCATCTAAGACAATCACATAATCAATTTATTTCCACATTCATGAAAAAAACAGCACCCAATCTTCTTTTCATTATAATCTATATTACCTAAAATCATAGTAAAATCCTTTATTTTCTTCCTTCGCGTGTCCAAGAGTTGGTTAAGTTACATGTTGTTGATCATGTTCCTTAGAAAATGATTATACATTATCAAAATATCCTTTACTCAAAAAAAATATCATTTGAATGCCCACCAGTAGATTTTACATCGTATTCAATGTTAATATAGTTCCATATGGTTCCCTCCATTGACTAAAACTAGAAAGAATTGATGAAGAAATTATTATAATAGTATGGAATCATATAATCATGAAAATTCACTTATAAGATGACTAACATGTGAAATATTTTTAAATCTATGGAACCTTAGGTTTTTCATAAGGTATGCATTGTCATATTCTATTGAAATCCTTCATTATGGTTCATTAAGAGTTTTTGAATTTCCAAAGCATATCCCTTGAGAGTGTCAAACCAAGTGTGTTGTAAAGCCCATTTTCGTGTACCATATTACCTTGATTTAGTCTCAGAACTTCTTTTCAGACTAATTACCCATAAGTGCATGTTAAGTAAAAATTATTCTTTTGAATTTTATATTTTTATTTTGGAAATCACAAATATTTATATACTCTACTCCCAAATAAATGTTTTACTTTGAATACGATTTCTAGGTCAATCGTATTGAATTTTTCAATCAAACTGACTCTATCAATAATACTGACTCTATCAATCGTACTGACTCTATCAATCGTACTAATTGTGTCAATTGTATTGAATCATTCTATCGTACTGACTCTGTCTACGGTACTGTCTTTGTTCATCATACCGACATTGTGCATCGTATTAGCTTTGCATCATATCAATACATTGCACTAAGTAATGTTAATTATTATCATGTTTTACTCTGATCTCATGCATGATTTTATTCTTGTTATCAACACACTTGTTCCATAACAATCATACTTATGGTATCATTTTTATATATCTTTTGTTTTAACCAAAATGATATCATGAAGTCAGTTATAAAATAATTAAAACGATGTTGTTTTTTCTATTTCAATATGACTGTTACAATTCTAGGTGACCAAGTCCCTTTGAGTTTTCCAGAAAAAATATGACAGTTGGATAAAATATGACCATTGGAACTTGAGGGATATATATAGGAGTTCATTTGAATCCGAGAATTACTTTTGATCAACATTTTCTTCTATCAATTTCTAGAGAGAGAGACAGTGACTTCTCTCTTGCATCGTGTGAAAGCATTGGAATTACAAAATGTGAATGGATCATTATTAGATTTTTTATACCATCATGTGCTTTGTTTTACCTTGTGCGACCAATCAGATGATAACGATCGAGGGATTCCAGGGATAAGAAGTTGTTTTTCCGATCATCTTATCGAGGGCCTTTAATTTCTTGAAGGACATAGGTGCTGATTACCTTATTAATCGAGGAATTCTGGGGATAGGTATACAATTGTACCAATCATCATCTCGAGGTATTACCAATGAGTTGGTAAGATAAACCATCTATTATAGGTGAAAGGATACCATTCTGTTTGGGTTAAAATAATTACAATTCTTTTAAATTTCCGTTGCTATTTGTATTTGAAAGGGAACTGTATGATTTCCCCTTTCTTTTTATATTAAATTCAATTGTAATTGTTTTAATTATTATTCTTTTTATACATTTTTAATTAATAGGTTCTATACATTTTATGGTAGAATCTTTCTGACTTTTATTACTCTGGTCTTTGTATACGATTGTTTTACATTACTAGTATTACATCATATCATATCTATTAGATTAAAGACCATTGTGGTAATTTGTATTGATTGTGAATTGTATTAATTTAATACCTCTTAAGCATTGTTCTTTCATATTTGTTTAAATACAATTTTTTTAAACATACAATTCACCCCCCCCCCTCTTGTATTGTGCCATCTAATATACATATACATCTATATAATGACCCAGAAATTCATATCAAAGTAGGTTTCCACTATCTTGTATTACCTTCTATATTCTGTTATCCAATTCAACTGTATTTATTTTACAAATCCTTTGTTATAAAAACTTACTATACTAACTTGTGGAGTGGAAAGGTATATTATTATAAGATTTTAGGAATGAATATTGGATCAATTGACAACCTAAATCTAACAAGACCAACTATTTGTTATGGAAATTATTATGTGTAATGGAGAGATCAAATATAGACCTTTGTTATTAATACTGGAGTAGACAAATTTTATATGCTTAATAGAGGTTACAAAATCTTTGACAAAGAAGTCAGTACTTTCACCAATCAAGAGAAGAAAGAATATAAACTGAATTACAAGGTACACAATACTTTGTTAGGTTCCATGACCATGAATATATATAGTCATATATCACCATGTGAAGTAGCCGATTGTATTTGGAAGAAATTATAGGTCACATGTTTTGGTATATCTAATGCTATTGAAACAAGAAGAGAAATTCATCGAGCAAAATATCATGGGTTTCTATTTAATTATAGAGAAACAATATTCATGGTGTAACAAAGGTTTCTAAAAATCTTCAACAATCTAAAATCTATTGGAGAGAAGGGTCTTGATGATGAGGCACTTGTAGAAAGGATTTCTGATATTATGCCTAATGAGTGGGAATTAAAATGAACATCTATTGATGAAAATATGAAAGTTACAAAAATATCTCTTGATGAGTTATTTGGAACTCTATAACAACATGAGACTATAATGAAAAGAGATATTGTTTTCAATAAGAAGAAGAATGGTAATGGGGGTGTATATTTTACCACTAAAAAATCCAAGTCACCATAAAGGATACACAAGATCTAAAGCCAAGAGAGTTGTTATATCCAAATCAAGTGATAGTCTTCACTTATATAATCAATTAACCAATCTTGCTCGAGGGATAAAAAATATTTTTGGAATGAAATAAATTCAATACAGATTCAAAAAGAGTGATAGAAAAGAAAAGAAATATTCTTAGGTCACTTTTTATGAATGAAAAGGAGAAGGTAATATTAGACCATATTGTCCTTTACTAAAAAGAAAATACATGAAGGAAAAACATTTTGAATGGAACAAGAAAAACTATTAAAAGTCAAATACTAAGAATGTATTTAAGGAAAATGATACTTGGAGTGCTAGTGGGGGTGATACATAAGATGATTCTTCAGAATATGAATCTTCTAGACAAAGGAATATTGGACTTATAGCTATAATACCTATTGAAAAACATTGTTTTAGGGATAAGGTACACAATGTTTAATCTCTTAGAAACATTTCTTTAAATTCCAATTACACTAATGAGAAACATTATTATTCTCTAGATGAAGAATCTTCCTTAGTAGAAGAAAATTTACCTTTTTTTAAGAAGTATCATGACTATCCAAATTAATTGAGAATGAAAATTCCAAACTCAAGAACAAACAAGATAAAGAAAATACTAGAATAATTGTTCTTATAAATGAAATATCAGATATTTCAAAATATCTTGATATGAAAACTTATGGTTTTTAAATTATTTCAAAAAAAACATTAGAAATTTAATTCTAAAATGATTAATCTTTTTAAGGATCATGAAAATGAATTTTCTATGAAAAATATTTTAGAGTCTAACACTTGTTCTAAAACTAATGTTTCTAAGGAGAAAACATGGTTACTAAACATTGTCAGAAATATTCTCTTTAAGGAAGTGTGTTTCAAATTTTACCTTATGTAAGGTAAATTTTGACAAGACATATTCTAAAATTTGACCATTCAGGAATCATTCTGGATGTGGTTATAATCATTCAAAACAGATTTTTAGTAATAACTATTTTGTTCATCAAAGTAACCCATTCTGTACTAAATGTCAATGTGGAGGACATTGGGAAATAAATTTTTCTCTTAATAGAACTCAATCATTAGGTTTTCATAAATCATATTTTCCAAATGAATACGGATACCCAGGATTATTTTGTCCAACATTTCCAGATCCAAAAAATTTTGGGTTCCAAAAAACTGATTGTTTCTTTTCAGGAAAACATGGTGTGTAAAAACAAGAACATTTGGTACATGGATATTGTTTTTTCATGACACAAGACCGGAAATAATGATTTATACGAAAATATTATTGAAAAGAGGTGGAAAATCTATATTTGGAGACAATACTCAGGGAAGGATTTTTGGTACAGGTAATATTGTTTTCCTAGGTAATGTTTTAATTTCAAATGTTTTGTTTGTAAAAGGTCTTAAGCACAACCTTATTAGAATAAGTTAATTAAGTGATGAAGGATACTTTGTGAATTTTAGTAATGAAAAGTGTTTAGTTCAAAATTCTAAGGATAAATTCATTCTTTCATCCCATAGGCATGAGAATGTATACACAATTTACATAGAAGACCTTAGGAGCCAAGACTTACCTTGCTAATGTGAAATGGAAGACCAATATTGGTTATGGAATAGAAGGTTAGGACACTGAAACATTATAAACATTTGTAAACATTCAATGAAAATACTTGTCAAGGGTCTACCAGATCTTAGTTATGACTCTTCAAATGATTGTGATCCTTGACAATATGGAAAGAAACATAAAACAATCTTTTAATCAATCAATGAAGTTTCAACATCTAATGTATTACATTTAGTGCATGTGAATCTTTTCTGTACTACAAAAAATAGGATGCATTGGAGGAAAATACTATATATTATTTTTAGTTGATGACTGAAATATATTTACATGGATCCATTTTCTAGAAAATAAATTTGAAGCCTTTTCATATGTCAAAACTTCCATAGCCCATGTTAAAAATGTGAAAAAACTACCACTGATAACTATTTGTAGTGAACATGGTGGTGAATATCTAAATTCAGAATTTGAAAATCTTTGTAGTAAGAAAGGTATTACTCATAAATTTTAATCTCCAAAAACACATCAGCAAAATTGTGTTCTTGAGAGAAGAAATCATATTATTTTGGAAATGAAAGTAACCATGTTGAGTGAATACTCAATTGCTAAGAATTTCTGGGCTGAAGATGTTAGTAATGCAAGTTATACTATAAATCCTTTTTAATGAGAATTTTCTTCATAAAACACCTTATGAATTATGGACTGGTCAAAAACATAAATTTTCATACCTCAGGCTATTTGGATGAAAAGTATTCATATTGAATAAAAAATATAATTTACATAAATTTACACAAAAATCTGATAAAGGAATCATTCAAGGTTATTCCACAAATTCTGAGGCATCTAGAGATTTTAACAAAAATGCTTGTACTGATGAAGAAACAGTTCATGTTAAATTTTATGAAATTGACCCCCTTTTTTAAACAAGCCTTACCTACATCAACTGATATATTTTCACAAACTGGTCATCAATCTACAATTGAAAACACGTATGTTAAGGGTAATAATCAAGAATGTGTTTCTAAAATATTTACCCTAGAATAATTTCTATCTTATGTTGATGAACAAGTTTTACAAAACCCACGTCAATTGTTTCATAGAAACCATCCCAGTGATAATATCATTGGTGATGTAAATCAACCTGTAAGGACCATAAATTCCATGAGAAATGAAATAGAGCATCTTTATTTTCTATCAAAATTTGAACTTAAAACACTAAGTGAGGCCTTAGGTGATAAATATTTTATTAATGAAATATAAGATGAACTAAATGAATTTGAAAGGAATCAAGTCTATAATTTGGTTGAAAGGCCTAAAGAAACAATTTTAATTGGGGTAAAATGGGTTTTCAGAAACTGATGTGATAAAAATGGATTCATTTTATGAATTAAAGAAAGGGTTGTTTCTAATGTATATAATCAAAAAGAGGGAATAAAATATGAATACAACTATGCTCTAGTAGGTAGACATTAAATTTTTCATATTCTATTAGCCTTCACAGCATACATTGATTTCAAAATATTACAAATTGATGTACAATGTTCTTTTCTTAATTGTTTTGTACAAGAAGAAGTTTTTGTCGAACAACCTCTTGGTTTTATTGACATAAAACATCCTAATCATGTTTTTAAACATACCAAATCATTAAATGTCCTCAAAAAATCCCATAGATCATTGTATGATAGACTCACATGATTTCTTTTACAAAACAATTTTAAAAAAGGTACTGCTGACCCAACACTTTTCATAAAAATGGAAGACAAAAAAAATTAATTGTTCAAATTTATGTTCATAACATTATATTCGGTTCAACTAAGCAATCCTTAACTTATTATTTTGTGAATCTAATGCAATATAAGTTTGAAATGAGTATGATGGGTGAGTTAACATTCCTTTTTAGATTATCAAAACTCTCAAAAACCAGAAGGAACCTATATATCTAAACATAATAATATTAAATACTTACATAAAATGTAAGAATATGACAACACTAAATGTATTATCACTCTAACCAGTACCTCAAATACACTTGATCTTGATGAAACTAGGAAACCAGTGGATCAGAAAAATTTTAGAGGTATCATAGGAAGTTTGTTATACTTGACAGCTAGTTATCTAGACATAATGTTTTCGGGATGCTTATGTGTAATATATCAATCAAATTGAAAATAATACAATTTAAAAGATGTGAAAAGGATTTTCTTGTATTTAAAATGAACTTTGGGTTAAGGCCTTTTTTATTCATATGAAAATGATTTTGTTTTGAAATTTTTTTCAAATGCTGACTTTGTTGGTTGAAGAATTGATAGAAAGAGTGCATCTGGAACATGAAATTTCTTATGAGATTATTTAGTTTCTTGTTAATGAATGAAACAACACTTATTAGAACTCTCCACTGCTGAAGATTAATATATAGTAGCTAGAAGTTGTTGTGGTCATGTTTTGTGGATGCAACACACACTCACTGACTATGGCATGAGTTTTTCCAAAACTCAAATACTATGTGATAATACTAGTGCCATTTTTCTTAGTAAAAACCCAACACATCACTCACATGAAAAACACATAGATATTAAGAATCAATTTATTATTAATTACACACAAAAATGAGATATTTACAATTCAGAAGAACGCAAGAATAGCTTGCTGACATTTTTACAAAACTTTTACCTTCTGATAGATTTGAATTTATTAAACAGAAGCTTGAAATGATTAAACTAAAATAATCATTCATATCTACTTTTATTTTTAAAATACTTCTTACATTAAAACACTCTTTCTCAAGAAGAGAAAATTTTTCTTTTGCCCTTTTTTACCTATTTTGTAGTTTTTTTGTTTCATATTTTATATTTTATTTTATCCTAATTCATTAATATTAGTTATATTTTTTTTATTAGGTATGTCATTCAGTTTTATTTTCATTTTGACATTCTATTTTCTGTTTATCATTTTGAATTTTTATTAATCAACCTAACAGAGTCTTTTCCATTTCTTGACAACCAATGGCAATGACTTTGTTTTCCATCAACCTAACAATATATGGTGATGATTTTTTTCCATCGTCTTAACAACCAATGGTAATGACTTTTTCTCCATCAACTTGACAACCTATAGTAATGAATATGTTTTCCATCAGCTTGATAACCAATGGTAATGACTTTCTTTTCCATCCACTTAACAACCAATGGTAATGGTTTTGTTTTCCATCAGCTAGACAAACTATGGTAATGACTTTGTTTACCATCGGCTTAACAACCTATGGTAATGACCTTTTTTCCATCGGCTTGAAAACCTATGGTAATGAATTTTTTTCATCAGCATGAAAACCAATGGTAAAGAATTTGTTTTCCAAGGGCTTGACAACCTATGGTAATGAAATTATTCTCTGTCATATTGACTTCGCATATTTTCTTGCAGCTTGACATTGATTGTTTTCCATCGGTCTAACAACCAATCGTATTCACCTTCTTTTTCATCGGTTTGATGTTTGCTGGTATTCTATTTTCATTATTCAAAATATTTCATTTCTGTAATGTTTTATGTCTTTAATTTCATGATACTATTTAACCAACAACTTACTTGAAATCTTCAACATGTAAATTCTTTTTTCTTTTTCCATTTACTTTATTTCATGTTATTGTTTCTCAGTTTTAACCTTTATATTTTTTTCAAAAATGCATATTTTATTCTCCACTTTTGGATTATTATTTTTCTACTCTCAGCCGTAGAAGACCCATGGTCATCCAAATTCTCCTATAAATAGAGGAATCCCCCTCCTCAAACCCACTCCCATTTTTATTATTTCTCAGCGAAGCCCTACCTCTCATCCTTAAGACTCGGTACGATCTTCTCTTTTTCCAATCATCTTTATGTCTCAGTCTTCTGCTAACCCTCCTGCTGAAATTTCAACAAAGACTTTCTTAGAGATACATTTATTCATATAAAGGTTAGTTTCTCCGGATTTTTCTGACATTTATGACTCAAAAATCAAAATTATTATTTTATTCCAAAGCTTGGAAAATCTTTTTATTGAGAATCCTATATATGAAGACCCGATTCTTGTCGAAGAGGATAGAAAATTCTATAATACGATGTCTTTTGTTTAGAATATGATGATCATCTTTTCATTGTATCGTAGAAAAATTCAAATGTATGTAAAAAATGTAGCTCATTTCCACAATGTTTCTATGGAAGGTGACTCTTTTTACATTTTCATAAACTTCCTGAGGATGTTGGTATGTTTAATAAATAAAGAGCTGAAAAGTCATTATATCTTATAAATGAGGAGAAACAGAAAGTAGCTCATTTATCACCAGACAACCGGTTGGATGTACTTTAGATGAAAGGGTTTTTAATACCAAGGAAAATAGATAGATAAAATCTTAAGGTCTATGATATATTTATGTTGTATTATCTTGTAAACCTAAGAAATGTAAATCTCATGGGTTACATTTTTTAAACTATCATGAATATGAATTCTAGAGTGATCAAGTCTCATCTGATCATGTATCTATCTATTCTTACAAAGTTCATTTGTGAAAGTTTTTAGTTTTGTAGTATTCCTCCAAAAAGGGAATTGAATGAGATGAAGCCTTCTTGGATGTGTAAAAATACATTGAATAAATTGAATGTTTTTTCGATGAAGAATCAAAACTCTTCGTCAAAGATGTGGAAGTAGAATCAACACTGAAATAATCCGAACCAAATCAATCAACACCAATTCTAATCGAATCATCTCCAATAGTTGTTTCTTCTCAAATGTATGGTCCTCAAATCAGTGCAAAGATGAAGAAGAAAACCGAATACATTAAATAGGTTATATCCAAGTTGATAAAGAAATAAAGAACAAAGAAAATAAGGTGATCCCAAATTTGGTCTTGATCCAGCTGAAGTTCTAGCTGAGAAGATAAGGGTAGAAGATACTCTAGAGGCTAAGAAGAAAAATAATCCTCTTTTAAAAATAAAAGCTCAATATTTTGATGTTTCTAAAATCCTAAAAGGGATGAGTTGGTAAGTTCTCAACTAACAGAAGAAGTGCAACAAGAACCAACCGTACATACTTCTCCAGAGAAAGAGAAATGGAAAAAATAATGGAAGAAGTTCAAGAATGTGAAGAAGTGGAAGAAGAATTTCTTTGAGAATATATTCATTGTTCTAAGAAGATTAGAGAAGAATATTATCTTCAAAAGAAATTTTAAGGAATACAAATTAATTCTCATATCGATCAAACAACAGTTTAAACCTTAGAAACACAAACAGAATGGATTCCTTCTCTAGTTATGAAAATGGATCAAAGATCTCATACCGAGAACGTAATTATCATCATTGACAATGTGGAAGAAGAAAAAGTGGAAAAAGAAGTATAAATGGATGAAATTAAAAAATGAAAATTAAAACAACTGATTGAAGACTTGAGTCGATCAAATGATCTTGAATCACATTATTATGATACTGATTCATAACACACAAATTATTTAAAGAAAAGATATTACATTATTCATGATTTGAGAAAAATTCAAAAGATTAATCATTATTTTAAAAGAATTGATGGAAAAATTGATTTTATTACAAATAATCAAAAAAGGAAATTCAGCTAAGTACGAGAGCTCATAAAGATAGTAATGTCAATAGAAACTGATTTAAAATTTTTGAGTGATAGTTCTGTTGTTCATAAGAATTCTTGAAACAAGATGAATATGTGGTCTTACAAAACAGAAAGCTCAGTAAATGAAAATGATAAATCAATTGATGACATGAGGAGGCTCTCAAATGATCTTTTTATTTCTCTTAATAAGCTTGATAAGGAAACAATATACAAGATGAATCAGATTCCAAAATCTACTGGTGATGATGCTCTTTCAGTTAAAGAATTGCAAGTTCGGTTCAGTACTCTATAGTCAGAAATCTAAAAGGTTTCATCTTTAAAATATTTAATAGTTTTGTTAAAGAAACAAAACATTTTGTTGACTAAAAAAACAATAACTTGCATAACATAGTCGATACTCTTGAAGAAGTGATCAGGGGGAAAGAAGACACAATAAAAAACCAAGATAAACTGTTTGTAGACCAACAAGAGATTCTCCAATCTTAGGCTCATTATATCACAGATGAAAAGAAAGAGATAAGAAAGATGAAGTATATTGTTCATGAGTTCATCAAGAAAGGAAAAGAAATAGAAAACAAATGATCATTTTTTGTATCATTATTTATTTTTTGTTCTATAAATTTCTATAAAAACTTGATTGTAATGAATTATATGTTTTCATTTCCATTTTTTGTATTCTGTTTCTATAATTTTTTCAAGCAAATTGACATTATCGCTTTCTATTTGTAAATCAAAAAGGGTGAGAATGTCTTATAAAATGGAAGAATGTTTTACAAAGGGAAATTACTCTTAAATATTTTTACTCAAATTTAATACAATTAAATAAAGGAACATCTAAGAATACAATCCTTATGAATTTCTATACCTAAGGGGGAGTTAGTTGTATTAAAATTCATTTTCAGAAGAGTCTTAATAACATAGGGGGGGATAATTATTTATTTCTATTTTTACTTTTTGTTTTGTGCTTTACAAAAAGGGGGAGGATGTTAAGTGAAAATTATTCTTTTTTACTTTTATGTTTTTTGTTTTAGAAATCAAAAATATTTTTATACTCTATTACCAAAAAAAATTTTTTACGTTGAATACAATTTCTATGTGAAATGTACTAAATCCGTCAATCATACAGACTCTTTCAATTGTATTAACTCTTTCAATCATACTGACTCTGTCAATGGTACAGATTGTACTAATCATACTAATTATGTCAATCATTCTAACCCTATCTATCATACTGAAACTGACTACTATACTGACTAAGTTCATTATACCCACATTGTGAATCGTATTTACTTTGCATCATATTAATACATTGAACTAGGTAATATTATTTGTACTCATTTTTTACTCTTACTTAATCCATGATGTTATTATTTATTATCAAAAAACTTATTCAATAAAAAGCATACTTGTGTTAACATTTTCATATAACATTTTTTTAACCAGAAAGATATCATGGAGTTAGTTATAAACTAATAAAAAAGATGTTGGGTTTTCTATTTCAATATGAATGTTACAATGCTAGGTTCCCATGTCCCTCTGAGTTTTCTAAAGAAATATGGTTGTTGGAAAAAATTTGACTGTTGGATCCTAAGTCCATTAAATAAGAGGTAATTTATATCAGAGAACTACTTTTAATCAACGTTTTCTTCTCTCATGTTTTAGAGAGAGAGATTGTGACTTCTCTCTTGCTTCGTGCAAAAGCCTTGGAATTGCAAAATGTGAACGGATCGTTCTTAGATTTTTTATTCTATAAAGTGATATGTGTTTTGCTTGTACAAATGATTAGAAGATAATGATCGTGCTCTTACGGGGATAGGAAGATGTTCTTCTGATCATCGTATTGAGGTACATCAATTGCTTGAAGGACAGAGGTGTTGATTACCTTCTTAATGAAGGACTTCTAGGGATAGGAAGACAGTTGTACCGATCATCGAATCGAGGGTTTACCAAGGTGTTGGTAAGATAGACCTTCTTTCCTTAGTGTAAGGATACCCTTCTCTTTGGGTTAAAAAAATTGTAATTATTTTACATTTCTACAACTGTTTGAATTAGAAATGGAATTGTAATATTTCTCCTATTATATCATATTAAATTCAATTGAAATTGTTTTAATTATGATTCTTTTGATACATATTGTGTTAATGTATTCTATACATTGTATGGTATAATATTTATCACTTGTATTACTCTGGTCATTTTATTCAATTAGAATATGATTTTTTACATCACTATTATAACATCATATGATATATATTAGATCCAATACCATTGTGGTAAATTTTATAGATTATGAATTATATTAGTTTAAGTCCTCTTAATCTATGTTCATTCTTATGTGTTTAAATACAATGTTTTTTAAACATTCAATTCACCCCCTGTTCTATTGCACCATCTAATATACTTATATATCTATATCACAATCCAACAGTACATCTATTCCAAACCATCATCGATTTGTAGTATCCAGAAAGTGATGTATTACTGGGTAACCAGTTATTATATCCTTCACCAAAATTAAATTCCATTTTTATAAATTTTGACATATCCTTAAAATTATCAATAGGAACATACCTAGAAATATCATTTGAAATATACATATGGATCCAGTAAAGTTTTATCATCTTAGTTTCCAAATTTTTATGAAACCTTCTGTCACGACCCGCCTTTACCAAAAGGAGGGAAGAGTCAGCGGATTGCCAGGCCCTTCCTTCTTTAAGTTGAAGGAGAGATAATGACCCCCGAAACCCGCCTTCAATAGGTCCCGGAGTGGCGACTAGCACCAAGAGTATAGAAAATTCTCGCAAATGGAAGGCATTACCCTTTTTATTATTTAGGATCGGAAAAAAGGACAAGTCGACCTCCCAAAAAGGAAAAGAAACAAGTTTATATAAATGAACCCAAATAAAGACCCCATGCATGTTTAAACAGTTTACAACAAGGTACAAGTACAAAAGAAAAAGAAAGCTCTCAAGTACAATACCAAAAGAAAACAAAGATACGACAACAGCGACAACTCCAACTGTCCGACTAATAGGGTCCCGCGCAGCCCTGGTAGTCCTCCTGGAAACTTGAAAGTAAACGTAGGGTGAGCATACAAGTACACTCAGTAGGGAAAACCAAGACTCTCGTGCACAAGTGGGGGAACGTACTAAAGTCCCGTGAGAAAAGAGTGAACCAAACAACTAACAAGGCAAACTATCCATCCCAGGCCTCACCAAGGCTCACTCCCCAAATAACGCAAGTCAAGTAATATATATATTAAGAGCACATTGATGTTTGGGTACCCCGCGCCACTTCCCCACTGGTTATTGAGACATCCTACGCATCGGACCAATCCCGCCATTCTCACCGCAGTCCCACTGCCACACCCGCCCGCACACCTGGGCCACCACCACACGCAGTCCCACTGCCAAATCCCGCCTGCACACACCTGGGCCACAACCACATGCAGTCCCACTGCCAAATCCCGCCCGCACACACCTGGGCCACAGCCACACGCAGTCCCACTGCCAAATCCCGCCCGCACACACCTGGGCCTCAACTGTCACAAGTAACCATGCCTGCAAACACCTAGTCCAGAACAACCACCGCTACGCCCGAAGACACCTGGGCTAAAGGATCCACTGCCACGCCCGAAACCACCTGGGCCTCATCCCGAAGACACTTGGGAAACCACCTGCCGCACACACCTGGCCAACCACCACAACACCCTGCCCGATGGTTCTTGGGCTAATAATGGACTTCAGGCCATCACAGCCTGCCGGAAGGTACTTGGGCTATCCGGGAAAGGGAGCAGAAAAGGATCTAATAACCAGCCACTAAGTATAGTGTTGGGAAAAACACCCTTCCCCCATAAATGGGGGTGTTCGGCACTAAGTGCTCAACTTGGGTGGGGCGCGAATAAGAAACACAAAGCTACAAGTATAGATATAGGTAACAAACACTCACCCAAAACTTAGGTTTTCCTAGACAACCTACAGAACACAATACCACAGCGTCCGAGTCACAATTCACGACCCTTGCCCACAAAACCATTTGTCCCATTCTTGTTTTACGTTCAGTCAAAATGTTCGATTAATTTTAAGCACTACTGGGCAACTACCATAAGCATAACCAAGGAAAACGTCAAAGCATAGATCAACCAAAACACTCACACCCGGTTCTGCCAACAGAGGATCTCTCCCCAATTTGTGATAAAAACTCACAACCACTGAAACCATGCCAACAGGAGATCCCATCCCCCAAATTCGCACAGCCACCGAGAGTATATATAAAAAGGAACAGGGGATCCCATCCCCCAAAATTCACACAGCCACCGAGAGTATATATAAAAAGGAACAGGGGATCCCATCCCCTCCCACATTTCCAGCAAACGGCCCGAAGGGAAAACAACCACTAACCACTACCAACACAAGTCAGGGATTTTCAGATTTAAACGATTTAACACACTCCATGATTTCAAATTCCGTGTGTTCTAACAGGGAGTTATCACAGAAGGGCCGATCCTGGTGCTTTCAATTATTCAGCCGGATATACGTGGTTAACCAATTTCACAGCAGGAGTTCACAATTCCAGCAACCCATTTAAAACATCATGAGGGGATTCAAGTGCACACACACGACCACCAACGGCCTCAATTTTCAGAAAACATAAACCAGTACAACAAAAAGGGATGATCACAAGATAAAGCATAACAACGATCACAACCCCTTCCCCTTCTTCCTTTAGAACTTCGTTTATTATCTTCATTAGGGTTTGGTTCAACCAATTCCATAGGAACAAAAGTAGCGCCCACCCCGCATGATACACAAAAGTGAGAGACGAGAGAAATTCCCTACTTGTTGATAGATGATCGACGTTTAGGCCGGGGGCGCGGAACTTTACGGATAACGACGCGGCGGTCCCGATGCACCAGAAGAGCCACGATCGAAGAAGGGGGGAAGCCACGGCCTAACCCTTAATTATAAGAGCTGGGGACGGTTGAGATGAAACACAAAACCACGGAAGACGAGGGAGTCGTGGGTTGACCATGTGGCTTGACTCATCATTAATGGCACTGGGTGGTTTTAACCGACCCATGAATTAATGAAGCATTTAATTAAAACCTTTGTGCGCGTTTCGGATTCCCAAGATATTTTTAACAAGGCAGAATAGGGTTTAAACCCTATTTGCGATAAAGGATCGTTACTGGAACAACTTGGTAAGGCCGGGCGACGTCGGCCGGTCTCACCGATCAGTCTCACCGATCGGTCGCACCGATCGGTCGCACCAATCGGTCTCACCGATCGGTCCCACCGATCGGTCGCACCGATCGGTCCCACCGATCGGTCTCACCGATTGGTCTCTCCGATCGGTGTCACCGATCGGTCTCACCGATCGGTGTCAGCGATCGGTGTCACCGATCTGTCTCACCGATCGGTCTCACCGATCGGTGTCACCTATCGGTCTCACCGATCGGTCTCACCGGTCGGTCTCACCGGTCGGTCTCACCGGTCGGTCTCACCGGTCGGTGTCACCGATCGGTGTCACCGATCGGTCTCACCGATCGGTCTCACCGATCGGTCTCACCGATCGGTCTCACCGGTCGGTCTCACCGGTCGGTGTCACCGATCGGTACCCCGCAAGGAAACCGGATTTTTGGCAAAGGAAGGGACCAAGGGGGGTCTGGGTCATCACATCAGATACCTCTTAAACGATTCTCGTCCCCGAGAATCAAACAAACCAGAAGGAAAGAGAGGATCCGAACAACCATCTTCGAAGATACCTCTTAGGAGTGGACCCCCGCTAGTTGAAAACACTCCCTGTCAAGAACCAAGCAACATACCACGCCAAACCGCCCGGTCATGTGGGTTTGGGGAGTTCCCCTCCCCCATGTCAAGATATTATCCGCTTTGGGCGGCACTGACTCGCCCGCACGGGTTTAATCGCATCCACCTTAATGCGTCCTGATTTGGGGTCGGGTTTCCCCTTCCCTTTAGCCGGGGCTTTCCACACATAACAGAGGAAAGGAACTAGCACATTTCATAGACAAAAAGGTCAAACGTTCTGTCACAACAGGCACCAAAGGTTCAAAGCTCAGAACAACTCGGGGTATTGGGCACGCATTTGTGCTTCCCTCTCCCACATACTCTCTTCGAGGCCGCCATGTCTCCACAACACACGAACCAGGCCGACGGTTCGTCCACAGAGCACTTTCTCCTTGCGATCCTCGATTCTGACTGGCCGTTCCTCGAAGGTCGCGTCTCCTCCCACATCTATCTCTCCCCAGTTGATGACATGAGAGTCATCATGTAAGTACTGATGAAGCTGGGAGACATGGAAGACGTCATGGACCCTCTCCAACTGAGGTGGTAGGGCCAGCTGATATGCTACCTCGCCAACTCGCCTCAGCACCTCGAAAGGTCCGATGAACCTAGGGGAGAGCTTACACCCCTTTCCGAACCTCCGCTGCCCCCGTCGAGGGGAAACCTTCAAAAACACATGATCTCCCACCTCGAACTTCAGGGGCCTCCTCCGACGATCAGCATAAGATTTCTGCCGATCCTGGTCTGCTTTCATCCTCTCCCGCACTAGCTGGACTTTCTCCGTGGTGCTCTGCACTACTTCTGGTCCAAGAGTACCAGTCTCACCAACCTCTGCCCAGCATAAGGGTTAACGACATGGTCTTACATACAAAGCCTCAAAAGGAGCCATGCCGATAGTAGAGTGAAAACTGTTGTTGTAGGCAAACTCTACTAAAGGCAAGTGTCGTACCCATGATCCTCCGAAATCCAGAACACATGCTCGCAGCATGTCCTCCAAGGTCTGGATAGTCCGCTCTGTCTGCCCATCAGTCTGAGGGTGAAAAGCAGTGCTAAGGCGTAGTTGGGTGCCAAAAGCATGATGTAACCCCTTCCAGACTCGTGAGGTGAATCGAGTGTCCCGATCTGAGACGATCGTTTTCGGAACTCCATGCAAACTCACCACCTCATCCACGTACCTCTGTGCTAAGGTACTCACGGGTCCTGACTCCTTGATAGCCAAGAAGTGAGCAGATTTTGTCAATCGATCCACCACTACCCAGATAGCATCATGCCCGCCCTGAGCTCTGGGTAGTCCCGTGACGAAGTCCATCGAGACGTCGTCCCACTTCCACTCAGGAACATCTAGAGGATGCAACAGACCACCAGGAACACGGTGTTCAGCCTTCACCTGCTGACACACCAGGCATTTAGCCACGAACTCTGCCACTGCCCGTTTCACCCCGGGCCACCAAAACTGTCCCCTCAGGCCTTGGTACATTTTCGAAACACCCGGATGTACTGCCAAGGCTGAGCTATGGAACTCACGAAGGACTTCATCACGCATCACCTCTGGAACAAACAACCTCCGATGAAAGAGCATCCGACGTCGGCTGTCCTCCGACCATCCTTCCGGGGCGTTCCCCTGATCGATACGATCCCGCAACACTTCCACCTCAGGATCTCCCCACTGAGACTCTTCCACTTGCTGCAACAAAGAGGATTGTACCGTCATTTGAAACAAACAGCCTCTAGTACCTTCCACCCTTGCATCCAAGTGCAAGGCAGCCAACTCCCCCATCGCCTTCCAAGCATCAGCAGATTCCCGAACCACCTCCTGATGCGGCTTCCTGCTCAGGGCATCAGCCACAACGTTTCCCTTACCTTCAGTGTATGAGATCTCAAAGTCGTAGTCCTGGAGAAACTCGACCCACCTCCGCTGTCGCAAGTTCAAGTCACGCTGGGAGAAGATATAGCGCAAGCTTTTGTGATCGGTGAAGACCACAAAGCGCTCCCCAAAGAGGTAATGTCGCCACAGCTTTAATGCGAAGACTACCGCTGCAAGCTCCAGGTCATGGGTGGCATAGTTCCGCTCATGGGGGCGTAGCTGCCTGGACCCGTAAGAGATCACCCCTTGTCGCTGCATCAATACGCACCCCAGGCCCTGTCCTGAAGCATCACAGAATACCTCATAGGCCATCCCTTCTTCTGGCAATCTCAACACTGGGGCACTAACCAGTTTTTCTTTTAGGTAGCTGAAGGATGACTCACACTGCTCGCTCCACATGAAAACCTGGTCCTTCTTGGTCAAAGTCGTCAAAGGGACTGCTACCCGGGAGAAGTTGGGTACGAATCTCCGGTAGTAGCCTGCCAGTCCGAGGAAACTCCGAACTTCCGCCACATTCTTGGGTGCTGCCCAAGAAACAATTGCCTCAACCTTTGATGGGTCGACTGCTACTCCCTGCTCAGACACTACATGTCCGAGGAAGTGCACTTCTCGTGCCCAGAACTTGCACTTTGACAACTTCCCATAGAGCTGGTGCTGTCGGAGGACCTCCAAAACCGTCCTCAGGTGCTCTGCATGGTCCTCTTCTGACTTTGAATAGATCAGGATATCGTCGATGAACACCACCACAAACCGATCCAGGTACTCCCGAAAGATGGAGTTCATAAGCCCCATGAACACGGCCGGGGCGTTCGTAACACCAAAGGGCATGACCACGAACTCGAAGTGCCCATACCTGCACCTGAACGCCGTCTTCGGGACGTCGCTATCCTTCACCCTCAGCTGGTGGTACCCGGATCGCAGGTCGATCTTCGAGAACCATCCTGCCCCCTTCAGCTGGTCGAAAAGATCATCTATCCTCGGAAGAGGGTAGCGGTTCTTGATCATTACCTGATTCAGCCTCCTGTAATCGATGCACAACCTGAGGCCACCATCTGCCTTCTTTGCGAACAAGACTGGGGCACCCCACGGTGATGCACTTGGACGAACATAACCCCTCTTCATCAGATCGTCAATCTGTATCCGCAACTCCCGTAGCTCCGAAGGTGCCATCCGGTAAGGAGCCATCGAGATTGGTCGAGAGCCGGGCTGCAGGTCTATCCCGAACTCGATGTCACGTCGAGGGGGTAGAGTCATCACCTCCTCAGGAAAGACGTCCATAAATTCACGAACGATCTCTGGTACTTCCACCATTTCCTCATCTGTTGATTCTATCGTCAGTTCGGTCAACAAGGAGAGGAGAGGTTCCTCCCTCCTGTTTCCCATCGGACAGCTCCGCTCGCCGGTGAAAGTAACACGCTGGCCATCCAAACCGGAGAACACCACCCTCCCTTGGAAACAGTCGATGACGGCGCACACAGAAAATAGCCAGTCGATGCCTAGGATGACATTGTACGGCCGAATCTGTAGCAGAAGGAGATCCTTAACCGACTGATGTGGCCCCAACATCAGTCTACATCCCCGACAAACGAACAGCAAGTCGGTCTGACCTCCAACTGGTGTGCTCAACACCAGGGGCACTGGAAGTCTCTCGGCATCTAGACCCAAGGCGCGGGCTAGACTGGGTGCAACAAAGGAGTGCGAAGCTCCGGTATCGAACAAAGCATAAGCAAGAGTGCTAAACACACTGATCGTACCTCGAACAACCTCTGGCCCTGCTGGAACTGTTGCTTCTGCGGCGTGTAACTGTCCATGCCCAGCTCCCCTGCCCCTCGGCTGTCGGCCACCTCCCCAACCACGCCCTGGTCGAGGTCCCTGGGGAGCGCCCTGAGGTCGGCCTCCCCCTCCTATGTCTGTCTGCGGGGGAGCGGGAGCTCGCTGTCCCTGCTGCTGCTGCTGGAAGGGTCTGGCTGGGAACTGCTGTTGCGGCGGACGCTGGGGATGACTGCCACTGCTGTACTGCACCCGATCGGGGCACTGACTCCGAAGATGTCCAGGGCTCCCGCAGATGAAGCACCGTGGTCCCGAGCCTGAAGGAAAAGAACGTGGGCCAGGGGATCGAAACTGAAACTGCTGCGGCCTGCTCCCTGCGGGTCGGAACCTGGAGGGTCCCGATGCCGGAGGCCTGGTGCTGACGGCCTTTCCCTTCGATGGTCCCAGCTAGATACCTTCTCGTGACAGTCCGCCTAGAGCGTGCATCCTTTCCACCACTTCGGCCTTCTTCTGAACCTCTAAGTATGTCGGAAGGGTAAAGGGGGTAACAGCATACTGGAGGGAGGGTCGGAGCGCCTCCTCCAAACGTCTTGCCCGAGACTCCTCATCGGGAAAGAGGTCCGGAACAAAACGCAGGAGGTCCTTGAACTTGATTCAATGTTCCCTCACGGACATGCTCCCCTGCTGGAGGGAGAGTAGCTCCTGCCTCTTCTCCGCCTTCATTGTCGAGGAGAGAAACTCCGCCCGGAACTCCTTTTCGAAGTCCGCCCAAGCAGCCTCAGACTCTTTCCTACTCCCCAGGTGAAGCATCCCCCACTGACGTGCCGCTCCTCGCATCTGGCTAACAGCCAGAGGAACCCAGTACTCCTTCGGGGCCCGAATCAGGCCGAAGGCTATGACTAGCTCCTCCAGCCAGCCTTCCGTCTCCATGTCGGAGGTGCTGCCCTCATATTTCTCGAGGGCATGTCGCTGAAAGGCTCGAAGAGTCTTCTGCCACTGGTCATCCTCTTCCTCCCGACCAGCTCTCTGCCGATTGGCCAAAGTAGTCTCAGGAGTCTCGATCGCCTGTACCACACGTGGTCGCCTTCCAGGTGCCATTGCTGCAAGGTAAACAAGGAATTCCTAAGCCCAGTAGTGCAAAGAAAACCGTTCTCAAAACTTATTAAGATTTAATTTATTCTTAATTTCCCAAGACATCCCAGAAACACAAAAACACAAGTCATTTATGATGCATGTACCTTTCCTAGGGTCTCTACCCTGCAATCAGTGTGGCCTCACTTGGTCGTTCGTTAGGTCCAGAGTCCTTGCATCGGATCACGGTGGGCCCTAAAATCCCGTGTCATAGCCGGTCCTCCCTGGCCTAATTCACGCACCAAGGTCACCCAACGCTGTTGCCTCACCATCCCATGCAATCCTTACTGTGCCTAACTCCAGACTCCGTCCTATCTCTCAACCTCCTCTGATACCATTCTGTCACGACCCGCCTTCACCAAAAGGAGGGAAGAGTCAGCGGATTGCCAGGCCCTTCCTTCTTTAAGTTGAAGGAGAGATAATGACCCCCGAAACCCACCTTCAATAGGTCCCGGAGTGGTGACTAGCACCAAGGGTATAGAAAATTCTCGCAAATGGAAGGCATTACCCTTTTTATTATTTAGGATCGGGAAAAAGGACAAGTCGACCTCCCAAAAAGGAAAAGAAACAAGTTTATATAAATGAACCCAAATAAAGACCCCATGCATGTTTAAACAGTTTACAACAAGGTACAAGTACAAAAGAAAAAGAAAGCTCTCAAGTACAATACCAAAAGAAAACAAAGATACGACAACAGCGACAACTCCAACTGTCCGACTAATAGGGTCCCGCGCAGCCCTGGTAGTCCTCCTGGAAACATGAAAGTAAACGTAGGGTGAGCATACAAGTACACTCAGTAGGGAAAACCAAGACTCTCGTGCACAAGTGGGGGAACGTACTAAAGTCCCGTGAGAAAAGAGTGAACCAAACAACTAACAAGGCAAACTATCCATCCCAGGCCTCACCAAGGCTCACTCCCCAAATAACGCAAGTCAAGTAATATATATAATAAGAGCACATCGATGTTTGGGTACCCCGCGCCACTTCCCCACTGGTTATTGAGACATCCTACGCATCGGACCAATCCCGCCATTCTCACCGCAGTCCCACTGCCACACCCGCCCGCACACCTGGGCCACCACCACACGCAGTCCCACTGCCAAATCCCGCCCGCACACACCTGGGCCACAACCACATGCAGTCCCACTGCCAAATCCCGCCCGCACACACCTGGGCCACAACCACACGCAGTCCCACTGCCAAATCCCGCCCGCACACACCTGGGCCTCAACTGTCACAAGTAACCATGCCTGCAAACACCTAGGCCAGAACAACCACCTCTACGCCCGAAGACACCTGGGCTAAAGGATCCACTGCCACGCCCGAAAACACCTGGGCCTCATCCCGAAGACACTTGGGAAACCACCTGCCGCACACACCTGTCCAACCACCACAACACCCTGCCCGATGGTTCTTGGGCTAATAATGGACTTCAGGCCATCACAGCCTGCCCGAAGGTACTTGGGCTATCCGGGAAAGGGAGCAGAAAAGGAGCTAATAACCAGCCACTAAGTATAGTGTTGGGAAAAACACCCTTCCCCCATAAATGGGGGTGTTCGGCACTAAGTGCTCAACTTGGGTGGGGCGCGAATAAGAAACACAAAGCTACAAGTATAGATATAGGTAACAAACACTCACCCAAAACTTAGGTTTTCCTAGCCAACCTACAGAACACAATACCACAGCGTCCGAGTCACAATTCACGACCCTTTCCCACAAAACCATTTGTCCCATTCTTGTTTTACGTTCAGTAAAAATGTTCAATTAATTTTAAGCACTACTGGGCAACTACCATAAGCATAACCAAGGAAAACGTCAAAGCCTAGATCAACCAAAACACTCACACCCGGTTCTGCCAACAGAGGATCTCTCCCCAATTTGTGATAAAAACTCACAACCACTGAAACCATGCCAACAGGAGATCCCATCCCCCAAATTCACACAGCCACCGAGAGTATATATAAAAAGGAACAGGGGATCCCATCCCCCAAAATTCACACAGCCACCGAGAGTATATATAAAAAGGAACAGGGGATCCCATCCCCTCCCACATTTCCAGCAAACGGCCCGAAGGGAAAACAACCACTAACCACTACCAACACAAGTCAGGGATTTTCAGATTTAAACGATTTAACACACTCCATGATTTCAAATTCCGTGTGTTCTAACCGGGAGTTATCACAGAAGGGCCGATCCTGGTGCTTTCAATTATTCAGCCGGATATACGTGGTTAACCAATTTCACAGCAGGAGTTCACAATTCCAGCAACCCATTTAAAACATCATGAGGGGATTCAAGTGCACACACACGACCACCAACGGCCTCAATTTTCAGAAAACATAAACCAGTACAACAAAAAGGGATGATCACAAGATAAAGCATAACAACAATCACAACCCCTTCCCCTTCTTCCTTTAGAACTTCGTTTATTATCTTCATTAGGGTTTGGTTCAACCAATTCCATAGAAACAAAAGTAGCGCCCACCCCGCATGATACACAAAAGTGAGAGACGAGAGAAATTCCCTACTTGTTGATAGATGATCGACGTTTAGGCCGGGGGCGCGGAAATTTACGGATAACGACGCGGCGGTCCCGATGCACCAGAAGAGCCACGATCAAAGAAGGGGGGAAGCCACGGCCTAACCCTTAATTATAAGAGCTGGGGACGGTTGAGATGAAACACAAAACCACGGAAGACGAGGGAGTCGTGGGTTTACCACGTGGCTTGACTCATCATTAATGGCACTGGGTGGTTTTAACCGACCCATGAATTAATGAAGCATTTAATTAAAACCTTTGTGCGCGTTTTGGATTCCCAAGATATTTTTAACAAGGCAGAATAGGGTTTAAAACCCTATTTGTGAAAAAGGAACGTTACTGGAACAACTTGGCAAGGCCGGGCGACGTCGGCCGGTCTCACCGATCAGTCTCACCGATCGGTCGCACCGATCGGTCGCACCGATCGGTCTCACCGATCGGTCACACCGATCGGTCTCACCGATCGGTCTCACCGATCGGTCTCACCGATCGGTCTCACCATTTGGTCTCACCGGTCGGTCTCACCGGTCGGTCTCACCGATCGGTACCCCGCAAGGAAACCGGATTTCTGGCAAAGGAAGGGACCAAGGGGGGTCTGGGTCATCACACCTTCACTATGTTACCAAATATAACATCCCATTATTGACATACATTAACATCACATCACTTTTTCAAAATTCATAAAACATTACACAAACCCACACCAAAATACTATTTTTGTTTAGTGCCTTTAGAGACATGGAAGCATAAACACCGATGCATAAATGAGATACATTATCTCCCACTAGATCCTTATTTACTAGAAACCTTCTTAGAAATATCAGACATAATATATATCATGAAATCCTGTGGGAATTGAAACATAAAAATGGGTGAGATAAGATGCTCAGTAAGGGTAAACAAGGGAGACATGTAAGCATAAACATGAGCATATTGTTTTGAAAACATAATTAAGAAAATAAAAGATTATACCATGTATATCACCCATCATAAAAATGAATCATTTCATAAATATTGGAAGTTAATATGACAAAAAATCAAAAGGAAATAAGTAACATAATTAATTAACGAATGAAATTATAATAATTCAAATAATTTTGTAAAACATGCCATAATAAAATAAGATTTTCATAGTAGATAAGGCATTTCTCCCAAGACCATCTGGGTAGTATGAGTTCACTCCCCATACCATATTGGTTGTCATGGTTCACTCCCATGCCAATATTAGTATAATGAGTTCAATCCTTATATCATCTTGGAAGTTATGGTTCCCTCCATGGCCATATTAGTAGTCATGGTTTACTCCCAATACCATCTTAGTCTATCTCATGAGTTATAAATCTTTACCTAATGCATTGGAGGGAGATATATGTCCCACCCATATCATAATGAAATCGTACACACATGTTCCACAAAATCATAAACAGTTATGTCATAACAGATAAAATGAAATGGGTATCATAAACATGTAATCAGATCAAAAATGTTGGAAAATAGACAAGTTTCATATTCATTTCATCAAAATATATCCCAAGAAAGAAAAACGGGTTTTATAAACACATATCCTGTAAAAGAGGAATGGGTTACATAAATACCATGACATCAATAATAAACCATTAATCATATAAATGGATCCTTTATATCATTTCAAATTAATTCATGAGTAACGTCATATAATGTTATCATTGTTGAGGAAAAAAATTAATGATATTTTAAAAACATTTCTTGAGTAAAATATCCTTTATTATCTATAAAATGATTTAAAAAAACATATTAAAACCATTTTTTATAAATAATACCTATGAAAAAATCTTAAAAAAACAATTTTACTTTAAATCTTATAAAAGAATTTATAAAATATTTTGAGAACCATTTTCCTTGAAAACTTATAAAAGAGATGGAAAACATTTCAAAAACCTCTTTGTTTGAAAATAAATTAAAGTAGTGAATTCCCAGAAAAATGAGAATGAATTTTATTTTATGAAATGAAAATTAAATTTTTTATCTTATAAAGGAAGATTTAAAGGAATGTCATTCATGATGAAAGATAAACCCAAACATGCCGATTATTCATTTTACACAATTAAAAGTTTGAAATTGTGCCCCAATTAGAAGACAACAAGAAGATTAATTATTAAAATACATATTCTTCAAAAAGTAAAAATATGGATAAAATTTATTTAAAATATCATAGTAGAATAATATAATTTTTTTTAAGACTTTTAGAAGATGTAGTTTTTAATGACCATAGATTTTCGGCTGAAGTGATAGGTAAAGTTAGACATTTTTAATAACACTTTCTTGACTATCATATATACCAAAGTGTGTAACAATTCTACCAGTAAATTTATATATATAATAATATTAAATTCATTATTATTCTTGGGATATTAAACATAATATTTCCTTAAATAATGCATAATTATTAAAAATATCAGAAAGTAATGAGATTATTTCAATAAAATATTATAACTTGGTTACTTTGAACCATAATCCCCAAGTTAGAAAATGAAATTACATAAAGCATAAAATAAATTTAAATTGATTATATTCACTATGTAACATTTAAAAAGAAGTATACACACCTCATATAACAATATAGGTTGATAACATGGAATTGGTCTCAAAGAAGGAAAATTGAGACAAACATTTCACTACCAATTTGGTGACTTTTGAAAAGTAAACCACTTGATAGATGGACCATTAAATGGTTATGTAAATATCCATATATTTAAGTATAAGAGGCATACAATCAATTAATTGGTACTATATACACCAGACAAAATAATTGAGAAGCAAATAAAACATGTATCTCGTAGAAATAAGCAGTGAGATTAAATTCACTTACCTTGTGTCTTGGATCTCATTTTATGTATTCTAAAAAAATGTATTATAAATATAAATGTATTATAAATCTATAAAATAACTATATTATTACTTATAATACCATATATGGTTTTATAATGGATTTGTATTACCTGTTGGTCAACAATTCTATGTCATGTTTTCACTTCAGGTAATATCATCATTGTTTTTCACATGTGTCTTAATTTGTTATATCTTTTGTCTATATATTTATATCATGATTTAAATAATGTAAAAAATGATTTACATATAATTAATATTAATATATTTTCATTATAATTATGCATACAATAGAAAATTATAAGTAGAATACACCACTCATGAAGACGGTAAGTCGTATGTACGCATGACCGGTATTTTTGTTTAATTATCATGTTGAAAAGAAGTAAGTAAAAGATATATATATATATATATCATTATTATATTAAATTTATTATAACCTATTTATCAAACATATTGACTAAACTCATCCTTAATACATTCCATGTAGTGTATGAATGAATCACATCACTTCGAGGGTGTGGTTCTCCACTCTTCCTGAAATGAAATAATCATATTAACAAATAATGGAAGGTATAATTATATGTGTTAGTAATAGAAATTAAATATGATTAAATACATAATAAATACTAAATATATCATATATAAACATATTTTACATCATAATGTCCACTACGAGAGGCAGTAAAAGAAAAATAAACAATCATCCTTTTAAGAGGCAGTAGTCCACCGTACACATAAACAGTATGTTCATTACCCATTATATGAATGTTTGTGTAATGTGTAGGATGAATCATTATTATAAATAAATACTAGTATATTTTAGATAATTTTTTTATACAGTAATGTAATAATAATATTTTCGTGAGAGTAGAAAGAAAATAATTGAATGGAGTTTGAGAGAGGGTATTGCCTCTTAATCGGGTAAATCCATTTGTTTTGAACCAAAGGGATTCCTTGGGTGGATTTATGACCAAAGGAAGATTCAATTAGGATGTGATAGATTCTATTAATATATTTTTGTAGTGTTTTTTTAAAATTTGGCTTCAGATATGTAACTCCTCGACCCCAATTACCCAGAGTTGGTGCAATATTTTAATATATTGGCATGATCACAGGGGATAAAATCCAGAAAGACTAATATTATTAGTATCATTGGAAGTACTATATACATACCTATGTTTTAAATTACATTATAAAATGAAAAAAAAGAAAACATTGTCTCCATTGACCACATTCATATCCCTTAGACTATCCCTACAAGTCAATCATAATATCTTTCTTTAAGTCTTGGGAAAAATAAAACCTAGAAAGGGGTGAGCTCAGATGGTTAGTAAGGTTAAAAATATAGAGAAAACATTCATAAATAAACAAAAAAAATTAGAAACTGTATAAGAATAAAACATAATCCTTTTAAACATAAACTTTAGCATAATATAGGAAATATAAATCAAAAACTTCCATTTACTTATTCACCTAGATATTCAACTAGTCGAATAATCACATGCAATATGAATAACCAATTTCATAATTATGGAATGCATAATTCTAGAATTTATAACCACATAGTCAAGGCATTTTTCCAAGATTAACAATAAGATTTTTTCAAGGCCTTGTTCCAATAAACTAGTCTGTCTCATGAGACCTACCGATGCATCTAGGAGCTATAACAGGTTCCACCTTTCACATACTAAGTCCAATGCATTTATCATATGAAAAGGTTTAAAAATAACATAAACAGTCATATAAAAACTAGCATACAAAATTTCAAATATTATCCATAAACCATGAATGGTATAAAAAACACATCCACAATCAAACATATGACAAAATCCTCAATAAAATATGGATGATTTGTATAATAAATCAACATTGATCAAGAATAATATCCCATTAAATATGTTGAAACAACTGAAAATGGTCAGAAAAATCTTTCAGAGAAATATCCATTTTTCATGAAATCCATTAAAAGTCACGTAATTTATAAATTAAGTCATTTAAAAGGTATTTTTGATTCAAAGTGTCCCATGCCACTTTGAAACTTTTTAATGGAATTAACATTTTAAAACATTCATGTCTATATAAACAAATCCTTAAAACCATTTTAAATACATGGACATTAATGAGAAATGTTTAGAAGAATAAATCATTAAAACATTTCAAATGATGTTTTATTAATAGATTCCCTTAAAAATAATCCCTTTGAAAACCCTTTTATGAAACATGGACATGGATAATAAATATTTCCCAGTAGATACTTACGTAAAAACAACCGTAGATAATAATGAGATTGTAAAATTAGCCCTTAACTTGTACTTTTCCTTGGTCGAGGGTAGAAAAACTCATGTATAATGGTGAAATAATTGTTATTATATTATTCAAGAACCGTATAAAAGAAAATAATATCATATATGATCTTATAATATTTTCTTTTTAATGATATTTAAGTTGTATCATTGTTTCGAGTGTTAACAGATTAGTTTTCCATTATATACTTTGTTATGTAAGTCATGTTTTTTATGGATAGTATGTATCTTATTCATATTCATAATGATATAAACTCATTAAAAATTACTTTTAAACAACAAATGTAAATTAGTCTCAAATGGTTACGATGGGGAATGACATCTCATCGCGTTGTGGAGACGGTAAACCGTATGTACGCACGATGGACAATATAATTCTTTTGATGGTGAAATCGTATATAATTGGATGGTATATAATATATAAAGAATCATTAAAATGTTATATTTATTATTTTAATCAGTTATACTCATTGTTATACCCATTCAAATAATAAAGTGTTTGAATGACACACTACACAACGACGTGGAGACGGTAAGTCGTACGTACGCAAGTATGCTTACTTTGTCATTTATAGGGTGGATAGAAAATGAATAAGGTTGTACCATTTTTATAATAACATCAAATTATATAGGAGGTACTGTAGTTATTATTTTTTTATGGAAACAAATAAAAAGTGGAAGTGGAAGAAAAAATGAACTTGAAAGAGGGTGGAGAAATTATTACCTCTTCTTCGGGTATTTCATTTTGAGTTGATAAAAAGAGCTCCATAAGATGGTTTTCTGATCAAAGGACTCTATGTTGATTTGATGGAAGTTGGGAGTATATTTTGGTAGGGGTTGTTTGAGCCAAATGTCTTTGGAGGTGTGATTTTGAGAGAAGGGGAAGTTCCCTTTTATAAGAGGGGTGAGGGTCACTTTATGAGAAAATTAAATTATTAATTTTTTATACATTAATATTCGGTTTATAATGGCTTCATATGAATTTATTTCGACCATTGGAAGGTTATTGGGAGACAAAATATCTACTAACCGTCTTTAGAGAAGTTTAGGTTACAATTTTAACCTTATATTTTAGATTTAACTCAATAGTTAAATAGTTTAACTTTTATCGTGTCTTCTTGTATTATTACACTATATGGTTAAAAAACATATTCTAAAAATCCAAGAGAACCTGAAGTGGTTCATTAATAACATATATAATTTTATTTAATCCATTTTTCCAAAGCAAAATTTTTAAGAATATTATATCAACCAATAATATAGTATTTGTTTTAAAAACTAATTTATGTCAATTTTGACACAATTTGGTATTTTGTTTTTGTAAAAGTCATAAAAATCGTATCCCATCAAACAAAATTTATCTAATAAGCCCTAAAATGTCATATTAAGCTATAAAATTAGTGGAATTCACCACAAGTTTTGGATTATATATATTTAAATATTTATAATATTAATTATTTTAATATTTCATTAAGATTGTAATTATTGTATCATCATTTTGTCATAAATTAATTTAGTTATAGAATCTATAAAATTTATAAATAAAATACCATAATGTATGAAATCATTTTATCTCTCTAATGAATATTTATAGTAAATTTTATCTTATGTATAATCTTATATTAAAAATGGTTTAGTTAATAAGATTGTAATTTAGCACTTTTAACTCTTCTTCAAATAATAAAATAATAAATGTCCTATTCTAATCCAAGTGGATCTAAAGGATATTATTTTATTCGTAAGATTGTTTTTGGTCTAATTAAACTTATCCAATAGAATTAGAACATGTTTAACAGTAATTATAATATCTTTTTTCCTTTAATTACCCTATTTACTTTTAAATGTGGTAAAACAAGTCAAAAGTTACTATCCACCAAAAATTATTTTTATCTTATTGAACCACATTTTACTTAATGATGTCAACTGTATCTCTTAGATTTTTAAAATTAAACTCACAGAAGTGGTAAAATTATGTATTATGCAAATTTTCAAATACTCCTAGAAGGTGGGGAAAAGACGGTAAAAAGTTTGATAAAAATTTATACATCTAATTTTATTATAAAAAGACTACAATGAATTAAATTAAAATTATATAGGTATTATATATCTAATTTGACTTAAAAAAAATTATTTAAAATAAATAATTATTGAAATAAAAAGTCAGTTTTAAACAATAATGGAGTGTTTTTCACTATTCATCAAAAATTGAATGTTTTTAGAAAAATACCAAAAAATCACCCTAAGATAATTTTTATTTTAATAATTCAAAAATAAATTCCATTTTACCAAATTCAAAACATATACATTTTATTAATTAATTTAAAATTAACTTCCATTGTCAAAACCAAAAAAAGCGGGTTTAAATAAAATAAAAACTACCAAAAGATTGACATGTGTTTATGTCCAATTTTAATGTGAAATTGCATATAATTACCAACATTGTATTAAATGATAAAAATGTAATATAATTATAATTCCTATCCATTCAAATTAATAATTTATCAGAATAAATTATTTCAATTAATAAATTTGTTTTCAATTTAATTTAATAGTTGTCACTATTAATCAAAATATGAAAGTTGTCATAAAAGTACCAAAAGTTCATACAAACTAAATTTTTATGTCCTGCTTCTAATGAAAATTTTAATTTCATTAAATTGAATATATAAAAGTTTCAAATATTTTTTTTAAAAAGGATTCTCTATTAAATAGGGTGTAAATTTTCATTACATTAAAAATACTTCTTTTATCTAAAAAATTGAATGTGTCCTTATGTTATGTCTAAGAAACACATAATATGAATGATATAGTTATATAGGATATAAATAAAATTCAAAATTCTGTTATTTCTATTAATAACCGCTTTTTGAATGACTAGTTTGGTAAGTCATGGTCCTCTTGAACTCATTGTTGCGTGTAGTGCAAGTTATTGAATTACTTTAAAGAGATAACATACAATGAAATATTGGGTTGTTACATTATTCCATCCTTCAATAAATTGCATCCTCACAATTTGAAATTGTTCTTCAAAAAGGATAAAAATAGAAAAATATCTTTTTGGAAAACCCACATCAGAAATTGGTTTAATAAAATTTAGTCTTAATTTGAGGGAAAGGGAAATGAAAAAGTAACCACCAAATTATGATCACGATTATGAGATAATTTTTGGAAATTAGAGACACATAAATTGTGTAAAAACACAAATATTTATAGGGATTGATTGAGTACATCAATCACAAATAGGTGTATAATTGATGGCCACAAATCCATCAATCTAAGATGATGTAAAATATCCTCAGTTCAAGAAATCATAAGGTATTAGAATAACACATTTTTTATTTTAAGATCCCTTCCCTAAAGTTTATGAATTAATTTATTCATAGAATAAGAGGAATATATATATAAATATACTTAACATGTAGAGTTTTATCCTTCAACTAATTCCTACCACAAACTCATCTTTCACTCCAAAATATAATATAATTCAAACATATTTTATTTATCATAATCATATAGGGTTCCAAAAATAATTAATTTATAATTCATTATTCATACTATTTTAAAAAAACTACATATTAAAAACTAGGACATCAGGTAGAATAGTGATAGGTGATTCACCCTTGTCGCCCTTCGGTTGTGGGTTCAATTCTCGCAGCCTTGCTGGACCCCAAAAGTTGTCGCCTGACCTCCAGGTTGTCCTTTTTATAATAATTCATAAAATAATATTAAGATGTTTTTTTACCTTAAACAATAGTATCCAATGTTTAACTTAATCCACTTCAACAATTAGACATATCCAAAATATTTATTTCCAAACTCCCAGTCCAAAATTTATTAGGAAGGTAAACAAAATGAAGATCCTATTTGCCATGTAATAATTAGTGAATACCTCCATCATGTATTCTATTAAAACACAGTAACACCCTGAATTACCATAAAACCTTATTGATTAAATTTGTGCTCCCTTATTACTTATAGAATATTCGATATACTTCTTATATACAAAAATTTTGTAAAATCCAACAACGATGGAATATAAAATCATTAATCTGTTTCAAGGTAGTCAAGAATATCCAATGTAATATATCTAAATCAATCATATCTTATTCCAAAATCACTACCTGTATATCAGAACCATATTATGGTTTATCCTTCTCTCAAACATATATTTTCCAAAAAAAAATAACCTTCTATTAAGTCACTTTTTGTGGTTCCACACAATCTCAAGTCCTTAATGAAATCATACTGTAATTCAATAATTATATACTCTATAATTCTTATAACATGTACATCATTAATAAGATAATCAAATGAGATAATACTTTAATAAAAACATAAGAACTCCAATCATCCCTCGTTATCTTTAGTAGTATCATAACTTGATTATTATCCAATAGCAGCATTTGGGGTATACTCTGATGATTTGGGAATTGATTCGCATAGTGTCCCAACTCCTTAGAGATGAAGAATTGTACATTTGAAACCTTTTTATTACCCTTGAAATAATGTACTTGGTGTCCTTTTTCTCCAAACATACAATAAACTGCCATTCCCATCAAGCATTTACCAATGTGATTCTTTCGATAGTTTTAACATATCGGAAAATCCTTCATTCCCCTCTTCCCTTTATCCATTTTTCTCTATTTTATCCCTTTCTTCTCTTTCTTACCTTCAAAGCCATAGGAATCAGATAATTCTTTACCTATCTTATAAACACATTATATTATTTCTTTATATGATGAGAATACGTGGGATACTATTTCCCTTTTAAATGTTTGCTTAATACCATGAAAGATATGATCCTTCTAAATATTTCAATCATGCGTAATGCTGGAATTCTCATTCCCTCTATTAGGATCCATTTCTAAACAATGTCATACAATAGGTTATTTTATTAATTTCAATGCATAATTCATAACATGTAAAATACCTAACGTAAATTGAAAATATTATGAATATAATATATAATCATAAAATGTTTTATTTGGGGAAATATTTACTCATAAATCCTTCATAATATATTGTAATTAAATTGTGAATTATCCTAAGAATATCTTCCGAGAGTGTCATAACCAATAGTGCATCAAGCCCTATTGCCGTGTACCAGGATACCCTAGGTCAAGCCCGAAACTCCTTGTCAGTGTTTCAACTCCTAGGTACATCTGTTCCAGAGCTGCCACTACCTGCTCGTATCTATACAAGGATGTATTTCTTGGAAAATACACAAAATGTATACACTACAAATTTTCTAGGAAGTTCTTCTATACTAATCCTCACATTCTATCTTAGGGTAATGTTCTCTAATTAGATTTTTTCTAAATCTAGTGTCCAAGGTATGGTCTAAACTTCCTCTGATACCAACTGTAACACCCCAACCCTAGTTACCCAGAGTAGGTGCATTATTTTAATACATTGGCATGATCACATGGGATTAAATCCTAAAAGACCGATCAGTTTAGTATCCTTGTGAATAATAGATACATACATAAGTTTTACATAACATTATAAAATGAAAACAAAAAAAAACAATGTATACATTGAAACATTCATATCTCTTAGACTATTCTTACAGGTCAATCATAATATACTTCTTCACATCCTAGAAGAAATAAAACATAGAAAGGGGTGAGATCAGATGCTCAGTAAGGATAATAATATAGCGGAAATGTTCATAAATAAGTATAAAAATTTAAGACAATGTATAAGAATAAAACATAAGCCTTTTAATCCTATAATTCAGCATAACATGGAAAATAAAAATCAAATAATTCCATTTACTTATTCAAATGGATATTCAAAAAGTCTAATAATCACATGAAATATTAATAACCAATTTCATAATGATGTAATGCATAATTTCATACTTCATAACCACTTATTCAAGAACTTGTGCCAAGAATACCAATAATATTTTGTCATGGCCTTATGCCAAGACACTATTTTTTCTCATGAGACATACAGATTCATCAGGGATCAATAGGAGGCTCCACCCATCACTTAATATGTCCAATGCATTCATTATTTGAAAAGGTTTAGACGTAACATAAACATTCGTATTAAAATTAGCATACGAAATGTAAATACATTATCCATAAACCATGAATGGTATAAAAATAACACATCCATAGTCAAACATATTACAAAACCATTAATAAAATATAGAATATTTTTATAATAAATCATCCTTGATCAAGAATAATATCCCATAAAGGATGTTTCCATAGTTGAAAATGATTAGTAAAAATCATTGAGAGAAATATCCATTTTTTATGAAATCATTTAAAAGTCACATAATAAATAAAGGAAGTCATTTAAAAGATAATTTTGATTCAAATTTTCTCATACCACTATGAAACATTTTAAAGGAATTATCATTTTATAACATTCACGCGCATATAAATAAATTCTTAAAACCATTTCAAAAACATGGAAATTATCAAGAAAGGTTTAGAAGAATAAATATTTAAAACATATAACATTATTTTTTATTAAAAGTGTCCCTTAAAATAATCCCTTTGAAAACACTTTTGTAAAACATGTACATAGATAATAAAAATGTCCTAGTAGATACTTACGTAAAAACAACATCAGATAATAATGAGATTGTGAAATTATCCCTTACCTTGTACATTTCCTTGGTTGAGGTTAGGTCAACCGGCTGTATAATGGTAAAATCATTGTTATTAAATTATAAAAGAACCATATAAATTAATATAATATTATTTATGATCTTCTAATATTGTTTTGTTAATGATATTTCAGTAGTATCATCGTTTCTAGTGTTAACTGATTCATTATCCATTATTTTATTTGTTACGCAAGTCATGTTTGTTATGGATAGGATCTATACTATACATATCCAGAATGATATCAAGTCTTTAAAAATTATTTTTATTCATAAAATGAAAATTAGTCTTGAATGGTTATGATGGGGAACGACATATCATCGCATCGTGGTGATGGTAAACCGTACAAACACACAAGCAACAATATCATTATTTTGATGGTGAAATCGTCTATAATTGGATGGTATATCATATATACAGAATCACTAACATTATATATTAATTATTTACATTAGTTATAGTCATTTTTATACCCATCCAAATAATGAAGTGTTGGAATAACAAACTACACCACGATGTGTAGACGTTAAGCCATACGTACGCACGTATGGTGACTTTGTCGTTTATAGGATGGATAGAATAACGAATATGGTCGTAAAATATTTATAATAAAATCACATTATGTAGGAGTTACTGGAGTTATTATTTTTCTATGGAAACAAAAAAAATAGTAAGTGGAAGAATAAAAGAACTTGAAAGATGGTGGTGATATTATTACCTCATCTTCAGGTGTTTCCTATTGAGTTGATCAAAAGAGCTCCATAGTTTGGATTTATGATCAAATTCAGGACTCTAGGTTGTTTTTAAGGATTTTGGGGTGATATTTGGGCTCTGTATGGCTGAGCCAAAGTGTTTTGGATGTGTGATTTTGAGAGAAGGGAAAGTGTCCATTTATAAGAGGGGCGAGGGTCTCTTTAGAAAAAGATTAAAATATTAATTTATTATACAATAATATTCGGTTTATAATGTCTCCAAATGAATTTATATCGAGACTTAGGTGGTTATGGGTCGAAATAATATCTACCAATAGGTTTTAGTGAAGTTTAGGTTACCAATTTAACCTTATTTTTTGATTTAGATCTTATTTAAATAGTTTATCTTTTACCGTGTCTTCTTGTATTCTTACACTTTAGGGTTAATTAACATACTATAAACATAAAAAATAATCTAAAGTGGATCATTAATGATGTATATAATATTATTTAAGCCCTTTGGCCGAACCATCTATTTTTAAGAATATTATATCAACCAAAAATGTAGTATTTGTTTTAAAAACTAATTTATGTCAATTTTGATAGTACTTTGTATTCTATTTTTGTGAAAGTCAAAAAACATAATAACATGAAAAAAATTTATCAAATCAACCCTAACAGTTCATAATAACCTATAAAATTAGTGTAATTCATAAAAATTCTCAAATTATTTTTATTTGGATATTTATAATATCAGTTATTTTAAGATTTCATTAAGAAGGTAATTAGTTCATCAACATTGTGTCCTAACTAAATTGAATTATTTAATGTCTAAAAATTATAAATAAAATACCATTATGTAGGAAATCCTTTTATATTTATAATGTATATATATAGTAAATTTTATCTTAGGGATAAACATATTTTAAAAATGGTTTGGTTAATAAACTTTCAATTTAATACTTTTAACTCTTTTTTATATAAAATAATAATAAATGTACAAATCTAATCCAAGTAGACCTAAAAGATCGTATTTTATTTATAAGGTTTATTTTGTTCAAATTACACTTATCCAATAAAATTAGGATAGGTGTTATGGTAATTATAATATCATTTATACCTTTAATTACCCAATTTACTTTTAACAGTGGTAAATTAAAGTCAAATGTTACTATTCGCCAAAAACTATTTTCACCTTATTGAATCACATTTTACATACTGATGTAAACCATGGGTATTTTCTGTTTTAAATTCTACTCACAGAAGCACTAAAATTATGTTTAATGAAAATTTGAAAATGCTCTATGAAATTGTGTAAAAGACGGTAAAAAGTTCAATAAAAATTTATACTTATAATTTTATTTTAAAATTACTCCAATGAATTAAATTGAACATATATAGGTATTATATATATATATTTTGACTTAAAACAAATTTATATAAAATAATTAATTATTTAAATAAAAAGCCGATTTTAAACAATAGCACAATGTTTTTCACTATTCATCAAAAACTGAATGTTTTCATAAAAATACCAAAAAATCACACAAAATTAATTTTGATATTCCAAATTAAAAATTGAATTCTCTTTTACTAAATTAAAAACATATAAATTTCATTAATTAATTTTAAAATAATTCTCGTTGCGAAAACCAAATATTAGGGTTTTTTTAAAGGTAAAAACTATCAAAAGATTGACATGTGTTTATGTCAAATTTAAATGTGAAATTTCATTTAATTACCAACATTGTATTAGATGATAAAAATATAATCTAATTATACTTCCTGACCATTCAAATTCATAATTTATCACTATAAATTATTTCTATTAACAAATTATTTTTTAACTAAAATTTAGTATTTTTCATTATTCCTCAAAATATGAATGTTATTAGAAAAGTGAAAAAAAGTTATCAAAACTAAATTTTTATGTCCCAATTCTAAATAATAATTTAATTTCCTTAATCTTAATATATAAAATTGTCAAATATTTTTTTTAAATGATTCTCTATTAAATAGGCGGTACAATTGCATTTTTTTAAAAATAATTCTTTTATGTAAAAAATTTATTTTATCCTAATATTATGTCTAAGAAACACAAAATGTGAATGTTAAAATTATATAGGATAAATATAAAATTAATAATGTAGTTAATACTATTCATAACCGCTTTTTCAATGACTATTTTGGTATGTCATGGTGTCCTCAAACTCATTGTTGCCTGTAGCGCAAGTAATTGAATCACATTGAAGAGATAACATACTATGAAATCTTGGGGAGTTACAAGAGGTGTGAGTAAGTGGGAGTATTGGAGGCTTTTATAATTGAGGAGGAGGGGCACTCTTGTAATAATTTTGAAAAGGAAAACCCGACCAATTTTTATTAATAATAGTGGATCAAATAATGTTACAAATTATATAAAAGGGAGTATAGGGTCTATATATTTCAAAAAAATGGATCTTGGAAAAGTGAATAGGTCATTGTGGGCCTTAAGTTTATGTTTTAGACCTTTATTAAGCTTAATTTAACCTTAATTAATGTAATTAATTTTTTTTAGTTTCACTAATTTTTTTGGACATATACTATATTGAACTAATTATACCTTATAAATTATTATTATTAAAAATATGGAATCTATTGTTCAAAATTATAATAAAATAATTGGAAAAAATAAATTTAAATTAATTCCAATAATTCAGTCGACAATATAGGTTTTTAAAATAAAAATTATCAAAACATTTCTATGTTTTTATATTCAATTTCACTGAAAAATTGGTTCTAATGACCTAAATTGAATTAATTTAAAAAAATATTATATGAGTAAACATTGAAACCAATTAAAAGATTAATTCAACATTTTAAATTAATTAAATGAAAATTAAATTTTGAACTAGAATACAATATTTTTTAAACTATTCATTAAAAAATGAAACATCATAAAAAATACCAACAATTTACCCTATACAAATTCTTATATTCCAATTTCAAAGGTGAAGTTTATTTTGACATATTTAATATATAAAAATTCTGTAATTTAGTTTTAAAATGGGTTCTCTATTAAAGGGTGTTAAAAAACCATTATAAAAATACATGAGTTTTTATGAAAACAATTGGGTTTGTTCTTATCTTATGTTTATAAAATATATTGGATGAATATAAAAAATATGAATGAAAATACAACATATAAATTACATTAATACCACTAAATAATTTTAATTACATTAATTTATTCTAGATAAAACAACATTACTGGCATAAAGATAAAAATATATCTTTTATATTAACTTGATTCTTATATTTTCGTTTCTACTTAACTAGTATCATTTGAGTTAATCATATATTTTTTTAAACCATATATTTTTTGTAAATTAGTTAATAATATTCAAAACCTCTAATTAATGAACTATGTTATATATTACTATATTAAATAATAATATATTAATGATATATTATTGTTTGGTAAACCTCGGTCATGCATGTAACACAAGCCGTCAAGGAAAGTCATTATTCTATTTAATGTAAACTAACCTCATTATTTCCTATATATAATACTAAAATTTACATTATGTGTAGTGAACCTAAGCCAAACACAATGCATCAATATAAAATAAATTATCTTTAGTGTTGAGTGAAATTCAAAATATCAAAACGATTAAATTAATTTAAAAATTAATAATTCACAAAATCTATAGGTGTTAAAAACCATGTACCTAATGAAAACATTTTGAAATCAAGGTTATTTTTTGTAAATGTTTTATTTACAATATAATTATGTTAAATATTTTAAACATTTCGACCAACTTCCTCCTCTAACCCATATAATTTGTTAATTTACATTCTATTTTCTACATTCTATGGTTATATTCTCCCATATTCTTCATCATATTAATGTTTCATTCATCCAGTTTAATAACTCCATATATTTATAACAATATAATAAATTCACTAAACAATTTCTTTAGTTGTATCTCGATTATTTATATTAAATAAATAATTATTTATTTTATTTAAATATATATAATTTATTTGATTTAGGTTAAATCACTTAACAATATCATATGATTAGGATTTTATGTCTATAAGGTTGTTGGTCCCCTGAAATTTTATTTTTTATATGATTTGCATGTATATTTTTATATACATTTGTTGGTGTGCTGGTGTAAATAATATAAAATGGAACCATATTAAATTTCATTGAGTATTGAGTGGTTATTAAAAATTATCTAACTCGCTAATGGTCCTCCAATCATTATACTTTGATTACATAGCCACCAATGTCCATGTAACCTTTGGTAAAGTAGTGATATACCATGATATGGGTACCCAAGAGGGGTTTCCTTCCATAGAAATTGATTATGGGGACAATTTCATGTGTCATTGATCATTCCCCATCGATTAGAAGCTTTCATTAAGGTCATAATTGAAATTAATATGACTTTTTATAAATGTTTTGTAGTAGTTAGTGGTTTATATGGATTGATATTTTTCGGATTCGTGGTCATGGAAGACTCGTAATATTTTCACAGGAGGATTAAATTGATCTAAGTGTTCCTAGGTGTATATTGGTTAGGAAATGGGTATCATACTGGGGAGTTTTTCCAGTGAGGACATGGATTTAGTTTCATGTCCACCATGAAAGACAAAGTGATAAAATATTGACAAATTATTTATTTATATAGTGATACAACATTCAACATATTTTTAGTTATATTAGGATACATCAGTTAACCACATTTATTTTATGGTGATAAATCACTCATTATTTTCAATTTATTTATGTGTATATCATTCAACAATTTTTACTTATACGGTGAAAAATCATTCACCCTTTTATATATATATGGTGATAAATAATTCATCCATTACTATTATAAAGAGATAAATCATCCATCTATGTTTATTTACACATTGTTAAATCATTTATCAATTTTTATTTATATACTGATAAAGTTTTCACTTATGGTTATTTATATGGCGATAAATAAATCACTCATGTTTTTTTGTTCTATGAAAAATAATTCTCCCAAGACTATTTTATACGATTTTACATTGTTCACCCATGAATTATATATCTAGTCTTTTATCCTTCAACAAGGTTTGTTATTTATTAATAAATCATTATCCCAAGATTATTAATCTTGATGATAACCCATCTATCCATGTTTATTTATAATACAATAAACCATTCATCTATGTTTATTTATATATTGAAAAATCATTTAACATTATTATCACATGGGGATATTTCATCCACCCATATGTATTTATTTTTTAATAAATAATACACCAATGTTTATTCCTATGGTTATAAAATTATCCCCTAGTTTTATTTATATGGTGATAAATAATTCACTCACATCACTTTATTCAATGAAAAATATTCACCCATGTATTTATGATGGCGATAACTAGTTCATCATTTATTATTATTATTGGGCTGGATCATTTATCCATTCTCCATTTTTGACCAAGATAACTCAAACTCCATTGATTAATATTATGGTGTTACATTGTTCACTTATGGTTTATTTTTGATATCCATAACTCATTCACCCTCTTATAATGACCAATCCATGGGATTAATCATCCTATACATGTAGTTGAAAATAATGGTATGGTTACCCATCTTGGAGATTCATTATCACATGATGATGCTCTTATGGTTTCGTATTGTATATTTTTCTCCAATATCTTATTGTTCCTGAATCCATATATAATATACCTATTTAGAGAGAACATTGGAAAGGGTCCATGATGTATATTTCTAACACCATGTATTTGTATCATAGTGGGTGTGCAAATATTGGGACCTCCCTAGATCAATTTAGACCACTCAATAGACAGACATGTGGACGATAAAACTATGGTGTAAAAAAATTCTATAAAAGAAGAAATTTCTCATATGGTGTTTATGCAACAATACTATTCCAATTGATGAAAATGTATAAAATAAGGGCATCAACATGGCATTAAAGTGCTCATGTTGGGAAAACCCCAATTCGGAATCCATCTGGCATATCTTATTAGGGGGTGATTTGTCCCATTTTTTCTGGGATCAGGTCAGATCGAAGATGGGATTTTAGGTGCAGATGATCAACAATCAATACATTATCCACTCCTGGTCCCAAGGGGTCTAATTATTAGGAAGATGTTGTTAAATGGCATGGAATAGTTTTTTCCTCTGTTTGTTGGGTGATCTGGGAAATGAGAAATAAAATTTGTGAAGAAAAGAATTTCCCCCTCCAGCACCTCATGGATCAGGTATTTTATATGGAGTCCATGATTGGGAATTTAATACATTGTGGTGACACTAGAAATAGCCATGATAATTTCATCGATGAAGGATTTGGCCCCAGTAGCGCTTCCTATCTCGGTAGGTGGATTATGTGGTCCCTTCACTATTTGGTTGCATACTTATTGTGGAGGGGTAATGAATTAAAGTTGAGACAATAAAAGTTTTTATGATTTACCATTCTAGGGGGTCTATAGTGATTGGTTTCAGCTCCTTTTATGGACAATGTAACTCTATTGGGGCAGAGATGAGAGTCATTCTTAGCAGTCCTTCCTTATGCAATTTTTTAAACACAAACATTATGATTATAGAGTTTGATTCGAATATAATGGTGGGTATTATTCAAAAAAATTATAAAACCCCATTGTATTTAACCTATCTAATTATAATTTGAAATTATTTCATGAGTAATTACATGGAGGTCTAACACACCATCAAATAAGGTGACTTCGTAGTGGAGAACATGGCTAGCAAAGAAATCCCACGAAACAATTTTATTTTTTATCACAATACAAGTTACCTTCCCCATGATTATAATGTTATTTTTTGTGGTGATGATATGAGGCTTCAGCATTGTAGGCCAACCTAAATCCTTATTTCCCTATTTTTTAGAATACATAGTTATTTTTAGTGAAAAGGCAATGACTCCAAAGGGAAGAGTTAGAGATAGTACGATTCAATTTTGAGATGGGATTGGAAAGAAATTAGAACTATTTTTTAAAGTATATATTATTTTATATATTTTAGATTACTTTTTATATATCATCTACCCATTAGAATATCATTCACATGATCTATAAATTTTACGTCATTTTTGTGGGTTCATATGTTGTTATATCATGTGAAAAAAATTTATGATTGGATTCTCAATGGAATATCGAAATTATGGTGTCATCCTACCATTATTTGTAGTCTCCTAATGATATTTATATGAATTTTATTATATTTATAATACTTTTCAATAAGGGATTCCTATATATTGTTATTTAGTAACCTATCCTAGGCATTGTGTGGATATACCATCCTGGGGAATTATAATGTTGTATCGATTCCATATTTCATTATTTTAATTAGTATTTTAGACATGGTTGATGGGGATAAGACTATTCAGATCATGGGATGGGATTTGTGGTTGTACATAACTAAAAATAATATGGGTAGGACTATACTACCACATGATTAGATTTTGATTCATAGTTTTTGAGTATTTCAATTAAGTAATTTATTGGAATATGATGTTTCATATCAAACATATAGTTTTCGATGTACTGGGGTCCCGTGAGGGTGCATTTTCATGACTTAGATATGACTATATTATGTTGATATGGTAGATAAAATAGGGATATTAATATTTAATTGTCAAAAATGTTTTTTCAAATCATAAAATTGCATAATATATTTGATGAAAATAATTGTTTTTGTTTTTGGATACATAACAATGATATACATGTTGTTCCTAAATGAATAGAAGTGATATACATGGATTTTGAGTGTGAGGAGAAAATATATCTAAAATTATATGTTTTTTCAAAATATATTTATATAAGATAATCATTTTTAAGTCCTTAGTTCCTTTTTGAAGATGTTCTTTATGGATAATTCTAGAAGTTGATTCTATGGAAATATAGGAGGTAGTTTTTTATGTTATTTTGGGAGAAAAGTTTCAATTTTTTGAAGGATGAATTTTATTTAGAAATTATAGGGAAAACCCACATCATGAGTACAAATACCATATCATGAGTGATGTTTATTTAAAATAAATAAAATCCTAATTTTCTAGCTATATATGTAAGTGTAACATAGGTAGTGGTTGAAAAATTGAGAAATCCCTTGTGGATTTCTTTATATACATAAAGGTCATCTTTAGAATAAATATGGTTCACCATTGAACTTAAAATAAAAAAGAAACAAATTTCCCAAAATATGTAAAGGTTATCGATGACATTTAATGGTCATCCTTTCATAAATGCAGTAATATGAAAACACTATGAAAAATATACAATTGTAATCACACCAATACATAAGGGAAACCATTTTCAAGAATTTGGTAAAGTATCATAAATCATATTCATGTCATATGATATATGTGTGTCTTTTGTTATTAATAAGATTATGATATAAACTTGTAAAAAACCTCAAGACGTTTTATTATGATACATAAGGTTCATCAAATTAATATATAATGTTAACATCCAAACCGAAAAATGGAAAATTGTTACAATGCACTATGATATATAAACAGAATGTAAAAATATGTAAGATTCATTTCCATGAAAAATATATGATACAAAATGTTTATTAGACCGGATAGAAAAAGGTATCCTAGTAGTAATTATAAAGGTATAGTAATTATTTCTTTTACGATTTGAGGAACATTAAGCCTATCATAAGTTATGATACACATTGTTTTTTTAAAAATATGAAAGGTAGTTCTAAGAAAAAAATAATTATTTTCACACCATAACCAAGAAGATTATTTATTGATTAAAGGAGGATCACATTATGATAAAAAAGGTGGATTCAAGGGAAGAAACATCTGAGAATTATTGGTTATTATTTATAAATTAATGAGATTTAAATCATAAGGATAAATTTCATGGGATTCAGTAGAGAAACAAATATGTAAAAACCATGCTTATAGATATTATAGAATTAATATTCACATGTTTTAGAGAGTTTTTATAATAAATAAGATGAAAATTAGATGGGATCAATGAAAATTATATCAAAAAAATTTAACAAGTTGAGGAAATATAGAGAGAAGAGAGTAAAAAAACATTGATATATCAGATTTTGATAGGAAGAGGAGAAGGTAACCTAAAATTAATTTATATAATTTTTCTATAAAATAGAATAAGTGATCCAATAGTTGGATTAAACTATTATATTTTATTAATTAAAGTGATGATATATAAGGATAATGAAGGATTTCCACTTATATACTTGGCTAAGGGGGTGTTCAATGTGAAATAGGATAACCCGAATGTATGATATTCATTATATGGAATCTGTTAATCCCTAATACAATCATTTGGAATATAATGAACAAATAATTGATGAATTATAATTATATCATATGGTTTTTTATGAACTCAATATACTCTACTCTCTACAAGTAGTTGATCTTACCTGACATAAATAAATAGAGCGTAATGAAAGTTGATTTTAACATAACATATTTTTGAAGAGGAAGATTAATGGTGCTTTAGTAATATATGGTGATCTAGAATATTCCAGTATGACTATATATTTTTAATCAAATATTATATTAAAAAACAAAAACTTACAGTCATCAAATAAGTTCATAGAGGAGAGGAAGAGTGAGTGACAATATGATCAATAGAGTGCCATTCATGAACCATTTCTCACACATATAGTGTGCTGTGTAATAACCTAATCTGTCAACATACTATAGTAATATTATTCATAGATTATACCTTTCTATGAGATAGTGATTAATCAATTGATTTAACATGTGTTCCTACTAACATAAAAAATGATCTAGAAAGGGGATGCTTTAGTGAAAGAAAAAATTTATTTAGGGAACACCATGATTCAACCCCTTTCATAGTGTATGTTAGGTTAAATCATCTTGAAATCTATAAAAAATGTTTTTTATTAGATTTATACCTTGATGACCTATTTTATAAATTATATGGTTCCATATATTAAAATTACATAATGATCCTTCCAGATAAAAGTAAAAAATATTTATTAGTTGATATTGAATACAAGATAGTGGGTTCTCTGGATGCATTAGATATTAAAATAAATAATAATAAAAATATTAATGGATAATTGAATGAGTATTGTATTTATATTGAATAAAATAAAGCTTATATGACCCAAATTAAGAAATTAATTGATGGTATGGATGTATTTCATGAAGAATCTGAACTATGTAACTGAAGTTGAGATGTTTTGAAACATTTTTTTGTCAATAAAATAAGATCGTCCTATAGGTTTAAAAATATTAATAACCAAAAAAAACAGTTAAAACAATTGATCAAATTTATCTCCAAATAAGAAAATAAATTTCTGAATAAAGGATTTTATATGAAATACATAGGTGAATCAGCTTATATTCTAGCAATTAAGATCCATCGATATAGATCTAAAAGTCTTCATAGAACACGTCAAGGTGTATATTTTGAATTTTTTTTAAAATATACAATATATATCAATCTATGAGAGTATTTTTTTCATATGGAACATTGTATAAATATATCCAACAAAATTTTTCCTCAAATATAAGAAGTGAGAGAAAGAATAATTCAAATAAATTAGGTGTTAGTGATTATATTTATCATGTATACCATTATTTATTCAAGGAATGATGTTTCCTATTCCATGAGAATGGTATGAAGATATATAGAAGAACAATGACAGACACAATAGTTGGCTATGAAAACTATCATAAATTACCTTAGGCATAAAAAGTATATGTTCTTAGATTATGGATAAAATGAGGAATTAGTTTTCAGGGGATACATAGATGGATGTTCCTAAATAAATCAGATAATCTAAAATTATATTTATGATATGCATTTTTTCTAAATAGAGGAGTTATAAGTTGGAATAGTTTTAAGATGTTTTTTCATTCATATTCTATAATAGAGTCCGAGTATACTGCATCTTATGATGTAGCTAAAGAAGCAGTTTGGAAATATGACTTCATTTAAAAGATTGGTTTTTCACATAATAGTGAAAAGACTAATATTTTTTAACATTATATATTTAAATAATATTTCAAGATAAATATCTCAAGACACGTCAATGGATAAAGAATATATTTATGGAGAATCACCTCTTGAGTGATTTTACTCAAAGTGTTGAAGGCTTTGTTAGCAGAGTACTCATAGAGGAGACTTTTGTAAAACCATTAAATAAATACATATCTTAAAATAATAATGAAAATACACTTAGATATAATAGGTTAATATTTATTATCAGCTAGAACTTGTCAAAGTGGGAGTCTGTTTTTTTGGTTATCTAGAACAAGTTGTAATATTCGGTTCCCAAGACCCAACAATATAGTACTTTTGAATACAATATCATGTATACAATTAGTTATACATGATCATTTCTTACCATTGTAGTTTGTAATTTTCTCTGTCCATTATAAAATGGTAATTTCTATAGATTAATTATCATATCACATGGTTATTTAATATCCCTGGATATAATGAGAAGCTCAGATATTATGACATTATCCTTAATCAAAGGTCTTATGGTCTAGATACATCATACTAACTGGACATGGTATATGTTTGACCTTCAGTTGTTAGGGGATCATAAGTATTGATACTTCTTCATAGGATGATCGCACATGGTAATCTATAGAAGGGATATCATGAGGATAGAGCCAGCTATAATAACACCACATGTTTTGGTTTTCAGCGGTTTTTTTCACCAACAGACATGTGTAATGGTCTCAAGACATGAGATCATTTTCAATGTGTGTCATTTGATCACATATTTTGATGCAAAGAAGTAAAAATTGATAATGAAATTCTGGAATGTTAGGATGTTTTGGGTGCATTATTGGTGGTATGACATTGGTTTAATGGTCAGTATGTGATTTTTTTCTTCCAACATAAGGAAGATATATATCTCAAGACAAATTGATTAGGATGGTAGTATATTGGAAAATCCATGTCCATGGTCTTCTAATGTAAATCCAACAAGTTTGATCAAAAAATAATAATGTAAAAAAGGGTAATAACAGGGGTGTGTGGCCTGCTTTATGAGATATTCAAAGATAATGGGATTATAATACATTGTGCATGTTCGTAGATTTGTTGTCGTTGTTGTGACAATACTTATCTCTTTAAGGGTCGTGGTTGGTTGCTAGATCTCACCCTTGATTTGTGAATAGTATTCAATTCTATTGAGATAAGGGCCTAGAGGGTCACACATAATATCATATTCTAGAATCTTTCATATTCAATTGAATTGAAGTTTTAGAAATGGTGGGCCCCACCACTAGGGAATGGGTTTTTTCTAAGGAGATACGATCACCAAAGTAATTAATAAGATCATATTATTCATGTTAATAATAATAGGCATTGAATTTATTTATTAAATATATTTACATGGTTTAATGTAAAAACATGGAATTATTTATTGAATGAATATTAGTTTAACATATTTATGATCCATTAAATATTTTCTGGAATGATGAGTTAAGTTAATGACTCAATATTTATCACATAATATATTTATTATATTACAAGAAAGTGCTAATAATTTTTATGAGTCATTAGAGTAGTCATAATATGTCATCCATAGTGTGTTAATTATTTGGGGGTCGGTGATGAAATAATAGATAATTTCTTATGACCCAATAAATACATGAGGAAAGGGATTATCCAAGGCCTATTCATTGCCATTCTATCTATTCTTCTCTTCCACAATCAAGAGAGGGAGGCTTTGGTTCCATGTTCTCGTATCGATCTCTCTCATGCATCACTAGGAAGACAATGCAGTTATCATTGAAGCATCGAAGGCATTGTCAGAACTCCAATCTATCGCCTATATTTTAATGATCGGTGCTCCTGAATATTTTTAAGCATGTGAGGTTGATCAAGAAGAATTGGAATTCAGATTATTCAAGTAGTGATCACCAATGACAAGGATACTTCAAGTGTGAATTCAGATTTGAACTAGGTATTATGGTTTTAAATTTGTGCATAATCTTATTCACGTGAGATCATTGGCATATACCGGTAAACAATTCACCGAAGACGGTGAGTTCATGTCTATCATCATTGAAAATATTTAACATCCCATTTTGGGGGCTTTTACTATGTTTTCAATACAATCAATTGGTTTTAAAGGGATGCACGAATGTTTTACGAAAAAAGAAAATTGAAATTTCATTAAATTTATTATAGGGAGTTGATACGGTCACAACACCACACATGGTGAGTAAATCAGTCATTGAAAGGCCAGTTTTTGACAATCTGAATTTTTAACTACATATTGAAAACATGACTTATGGGTTAAATCGATGTCTTTACCAGTGAAGTCACACCATACATACTACCAATCACTATAATAGTGTTTTCCAATGATGTTTAATTATTAATATTATTATTATAATTTTATAATAACAATAATAAAATTATTTTCTCTAACCAAAGAGTATGTTTTAGAAAATTCGAATGTTTTTTAAAAAAAATTAAGGGGTAGGTTGGAGTCCATCATCGGACCACTAGTGCTACTCTGTGGTCGATCCATAGCTTGACGACCTCACCTATCAGTTCAAACCAGCAGCTCCACCGCCCCATACTACTCCTAGATAACCGTACTTCCTCCCTAGAAGAACTCATCAACTACCCTAGATCGGCAGCCTACTTCCTCTGTGGATTTCCCCAGCCCGCGAAGAAACTCATCACCGAGCCTCTTCCCCACACGGTGCTTAGTTTCCTCCTTAGGCCACTCTATTGGTTGTCTTCCCTTAGGCCAGACCGGCTCTCTCCTTCCTAGAATCTGGGCCTACTCAACTGGAGAACTAGATCTTGGCCAGCCACACCAGCCTACCAAGACACCCGACTACTCAATTTCTTTAGCATCCATGCCCTCAGGTGGCCCTTCATCCTGGCTTCACAAACTACCGCAATGGCCCACTACACCACAGCCCTCTTCTAGTTACTTGACTCCACTGCCCTCCTGCTCGAGTAAGTTCACCACCTATGGACCACCCGGGAGACACCCGAAGCAGACTAGTAATGCTTTTTACTGTTTGTTCCATCTCGATTCAGGCCCGGGAGGGTCGACTCAGCCCAGACTGAGTGTGGGTGGGCCTACTCATCCTAGAACAACCCTGTATGGGGTATGCAAACCCCTAAATGAGTCTGTGTGAGTTCAACCAGACCCACACACGCCTTTCTGAGTATTTTTGGGACCCACTAATTTTTATAATAACAAATTAATATAACTAAATAATTTTATTTTTTATAAACTAAATTAATGAAATATTATTTTTTTGGATAAAAATGAGTACTAAAAATGTATTTAAGTTATTTATTTGTATTAAAATTAAATTTATTAATTAATTTTATTTTTCATTTTTAAATTGAATTAATTAATCTGACCGAATGACCTAAATTATTTCCTTAAAATAGAAGGGGATTTAAATTCAATAAAATGATCTCACAAAATATTTTTATTCAAGTTTTAATTCAAATTCTGTATTTAATTTTAATATGAAATTTTGACATGTATTGGATTAATCGTGAAACATTAACCGACTAATGTATGTCTGGTGCACGTTTAATAATTTAATTATTGTAATGGTGAATTTTAATAAGTAGTTTAAATAAAATAAAATATGTGAATCATCCAGTCGTCATTATATGTATAAGGGCATGTGTGTCCAATTCAGTGTTGTATTTTTCCTCCCTGGTTCCCTCACCTGCGAGCGAGTACTATTTTATAATGAAAAAGATGAGGAGAAATGCACATCACAACAAGTTATGATAATCTACTGGAGATGAGTTTGATTCATTAGAAGGGTAAGTGTTGCATCTCGAGACACAAGCAACATGAATCCAGGTATTACCACTAGCGTCTAGGTTGATCTGTTATTCACTCAATAGATTAACTGTTAGTATCGTTTCATGATCATAATGTCATTTTATTTTTTAATGGTTTATTATTTTTTGAATGTGTAGTTTAAGCGTGATCACATAGACTAATAAACAAGCATGCAAGATAAAATGAACATGTGATGAGATAAATGTTTTTCTGTTAAATTCATTGTCAGTTGTGAGTGTGATCACATCCTATGTTCTATATAGATATAAATTGATTTCGTACATCAGATAAATATAAATAAACTCTTAAAAAATATTAAGTTATAACCACCTCCCATCATTCATTTTTGGAAAAACCGGGATTTTGGGGTGCTCATCATGAAAAAGTTGAGGGTGCCTCTTGCTACTAGGATATTCTTATTATATTGGTTGGTTGAATTAAATAATGTGGTAATAATGATAATCTAAACATAACTTTCTATCATTTTAGAGGAAAACATTTAGTAAATCATGTTATGATTATAGAATCATGGATTTCACTCAACAAATTATGGAATCGCTAGATAATGTGGTTGGCCAGCCAAATTCCTACTTGAACCCTCTAAGTAGTGGCATAGCCAAATATTGTAGACTATGAGGGGATGTTAAGGGATCCATTCCAATAGAATAATCAAGAAATAAACTATACTGATTACAACATAGGGGGTTCCCAAAAATTGATAAAATTGTGTGATACAATTAATGATATAATTAATTAAACAAAATGGATAATCAGAAATCATGATAAAAAGTAATATTCTTCTAAAATTTAATTTTTGTATAAAAATTGTAAGTAATACCAAAATAAATAATTCAATAAATAATTGAAAATATAAATTTCTATAATATCATGAGTTCCCTATAGAAGTACATGTGCTTGCACACAATACTATGGCACATGAAATTCAAGGTTCCAATGTTCCTCACACCTGCTAAAGTACCTCAAAAAGTGAGAGTGAAAAACTGATTACAACATTCTAATACCTAGATCAAATGATGGTTATGTCATAATGCTATCATCGATGTCTAATTTCAGTTATGTTCACTAAATCAGGACATGAGTGATATTACATTTAGTCTCATCTTTGAGAAGTTTGTGAGGAGAAAGTGAAGCATGATATGAATGAGGCGGTGATTACACCTACATGTGTAAATTGATAGAGGGATAATGTTCTTTCAATGGATTCTGCTTTCATGTAATTTTCACCTATTTACACAAGCCTCATTTTAACCTAAAAATATAATTATTGAGTGAAGGATTTATTACCTATTAAGGTAAGTTTCTACATGTAAATAAGAATATAAAAGAAAGTTTAGTCTTAATTATTATGGAAAAAAATTGAAAATCCAAGGTGAAAATACTGATAAAATGTAATGGTAGAAGAATTTTAACAACATCCTTCAATGAAATATGTATCGACAAGAGGTTATTTACTTTTCATATGATGAAACATAAGTATGGATGTTTAATCACAATAAATATAATAAAAGAAGCAAGTTCTCTATTCTTCTTTAGGTATATTCATCACATAAAAGTAAGGATTAAATATTACTACTTGGGTATTATATACAGTACACCTTTCAAATATGTGTATTTAAATACAAAAAACATGAATGTATAAAAACATTACTAGAAGTTAGGTTTATACTCTAATGGGATGAGAAAGGTTGATTCCTAAGTCAGTGGTGAGAAGTACACAACTTCTATATTTCCAAGTGTATGATTGTAATAGAACTATTTTTGAGTATAACCAAAAATATTATATCATGTGTTGTAATGGCCTGGATAGTGACCCATTAAGGAGTTTTTCAAAAACTTCATTCCATGAAATTGTTGCACCATAAAAAGAGCATCAGCCACGATGGAACTATGACGGTGGCACCGATCACGGTCACACACTGAAATGGTGGAACCCTAGCGGTCGCACCGTCATGGTCTCACATCGAAATGGTGGCACCGCTTACAGTGTTCCACTGAACCAGGGGCACCGTAGTGGTCACACCATCACAGTCACACACTAAAATGGGGGAACTGCTTACAGTGCCACCATGAAGGTGAAACCATGACAATGGAACCATTTCAAAGTCTAAAAAATGGTATCCCACCATTTTTTCCCCTATTTCAGAAATTTTATAGTTCTTCCCCCACAACATATATTTTGACATAAAATTGTTTTAATACCCCTTTCAAAGCCATTAAAATCCCATAAATGACATCTAAAATCCACCAGGAGCTGGGCGACCCTTGACTTACCAAAACATGTGGCTTTTTCCTCAATGTCACACCCTTTTCCAATACTTTCTAGTTCTTCCCCAGTTACAGGTTTTCCTATAATTAATGGAAACCCTTTAACTTACAGCCATTATGGCCACCACTCTGATGTGAATTATTAAATGTCAGTTAATTCCATCATGAGTAACCAACCAACTACATGGAGAAACCACAATCTTCATTTAAAGTGGTTCAATAATTAATATCTCGTAACACCAGGATATCACCTTTTATTGCAAGGGGGTTCTTTCTTCTTCTTGGATAGTCCTTTTCCTTTCCTTGGTGCGTTTGGAGTCCCCCTTCCCTAGGATAGTGGTGTTCCTATGCTAGGGACTTTCCTGGTCACTCATTAAGTCCTCAAAGTTCCTCCCCTACAAGTCCTGCATCCCCAGTTCTTGGCGCATGCAGAAAAACTTCGATCATTGATCATCTAAGTAGGGGGTTTCCTTCGTCTCTCTTTACTGTGTATCATGCAGGGTGGGTATGATAATATTCTTACAAGGATAGATAAAACCAAACATTAATGAGAATAATAAATGGGTTTTTAATGAAAGAAGGGGTGTTTTGATGATGTTGATGTACTCTTTTGCGTTTATTTTATGTTGTGAATTGTATGGGATTATTTCCACTAAATATCATAGTTGTTGGTGTTCCTTTCATGAAAACTGATGAACCTGTTTTTTTTGGATAATTTTGTGATTCAGTGGTTGTAATATGGAAACTGGTTAATCACATAAACTCGGTTGATTAAATGTATTCCCAATGAATAATAATCCTTGTATGGTCACACTGGTTAACCAAACAGAAAGACGGAACAAAATGAATGGTGTCTTAAAATTTGAAAACTCCCTTGCTATGTTCCGGTGATGTGTATGGTCGTTCTTCTTGATTCTTCTGAGGTGACATGAATGGGGATGGGATCCCCTATTGTGTAGTTGTTAGTTTGTGTATTTAGGGATGTGTGGGGCTATATTTTGGGTCTTGACTTGGTTCCAGAACATTGAGGGATCTCATGGATCATGTTTTTGTTGTGACTTTACATGTTGGGTGTGAATGGTTAATTTTCTACTTGGCTATTTTTCCTTCCTTGGAATGTGGCTATGCCTATTAGTATCCCTGTAATTAAGAATTATTTAAATGTATCCACTTGAATGTGATAACTAGAATGATTTTAATGGTTAATTGTTTTCAAAGAATGAGTTGTGACTTGGTTGTGGCTATTGCGCTTTTTACGAAAGAATAGTAACGATGGAGTTTGTGTATGAGCCAGTTTTGGAACCCCCTAGGTTGGGATGAGTGCTTGTTTACCTTTATGTATAATTTAGTTCTTATATTTCTTATTTTTTCCCCACCCAAGTTGATAAATTAATGTCAAAAATCCCCATTTCATGGGGGAGGGTGTTTTTTCCAACACTCCTATGAGTGGCTAGTTATTTTCTCCTCTTATACTTGCATTCCCGAGTACCCCAAGACTCTCCGGGAAGGCTGTGATGGTTTGAGGTCCATTATATCCCAATATTCTTTAGGTAGGGTAGTTTTGGTGGTTGGCCGAGGTTAGTGTGGGTAGTTTTTTTCCCAAGTGTCTTCGGGATGAGGCCTAGATGTCTCCGAGCATGGCAGTAGTTGTTCTGGTGTAAGATTCTTCGGTCATGGTGGTAGTTGTTGTGTGCTAGGTGTCTGTGGGTGGGGATGTGTGTGGTTGTTGTGGACCAGGTGTCTGTGGGCGGGATGCGTTGTTGTCGTGGCCCAAAAGGATTTTGTTGGGGCGACAGTGAGACTATAGTTAAAATGGCAGGGGAGGTTTAACACATAGGATATCTACAATAACCATTATTAAAGTAGTGTGAGGGTACAAAAACATTGATGTGTTATTACTATTACTTTAATTGACCTGAATTATTTTGGGAGTGTTCATTGGTGAGGTTTTTGTGGATAGTTTCCTTGCTAGGTTCTTTAGTTATCTCTTTTTCTAATGGGGCATTAGAATGTCTCCCCACTTGTGCACGAGAGGTTTTGGTCTTCCCTATATTTATACATATATACTCCCCCTATGCATATAAAATTATTTTAAAGTTTCCAAGAGATCTTATGGGACCGTGCAGTACTGTTTTAGTCTCAATGATGGGACTATTAGTGTTGTTGCTTTTCTTTTCTTTTGGTAGTTCCCTTTGGAGTTTTCTTGTAATTGTAGTGCTTTATATTGGAATATGCATATGGGAATGGATTGTTTTTTTGATTCACTTTTACTTCTTGTTTTGGTGTTGTTTGGGATTTACTATCTTATCTTCTGATCCTTTTCCTGAAAAGGGTTAATTCCATCCATATAAAATATGATTTTATACCCTTGGTGTTGGTCACCACTCTGAGGCATATTAAAGGCGGGATTTAGGGGTCATTATCCCTCTTTCAACCTGAAGAAGGAAGGAAATGATAGTTTGTTGTCCCTTCCCTCATCTTGGTGAAGGCGTGTCATGACACGTGTCCTTTGAGAACAAGGATATATTATTACAGTCTCCCAAATTAATTCTATCTTTGGTGTTAAATATCAAAAAATACTTCGGTGTTACATGAATCATAGGCAATACATGATGAATATAAAATTGTAGTGAATATTTACCCAGTCGTGGAAAGATCCTCTTTGTCAAGTTTGACAAAAATTAGTCATAATTTATATACCCAGTTTGGTATTTAGGATTCCTAAAGCTAAACACCATTGGTATTATCTACGTATGTTGTTTGAAAAAAGAAACATTTAGAAATTAAGGTATTCCAAAACGTTTTTGTAATTGGTTCATCTTGATAGATTGAACTATTACAAGGGTAAGCTAGTGGTATATATACATCTTAATATTCCTTCATGTAATTAAGGAGTGGTAAAGGGATGTTTATGCATGGTCAAAAAATACATGTTTCATCAAAATGACATGTCATAGAATATCTTGACCAAGAAATCATCAATCAATATAATGTAGAGTGGAGTAATTTCTAAATGCATATTACCTTATCAATATCATGACATAGATTTTAATGAGTGAGATCATTGATAGAGTCTTTCATGTTAACATTGATAAAAAATTAGCATGGATCAATTCCTAAATGCACATTTTATACATCAATGTTATAATGTAAGGAGTTTCAATGTTGCAACTTGTTGAAACATCAATTATATTTCATGACATGATTCGAAAATAATGGTTATATCCCATAACTATATTCTGAATATAATGAATAATTGATATCGTAATAGTTTTATTATGATAGAAATCCATTATTTCATAAGACGTGTTTAGATCTAAGTTGGTTGTTATGACATGAACCATCTTTCGAAAAGAACTAACACAATGTGAATCTAAATTAATTATCCTAAAAATTTATTAGGATATTACATAAATCCGAATGATATGAAAGATATATTCAAAGTTTATTTTTATATTTCTACTTAAGGGTTCACATCTCTATTATATATATTGGGAGCCATATTGACTTGGGATTGGTCAATTACAGAGATTCACATGTAGTTGGCATAAGAACTAGTTCTACAAGTCCATGTGGAACATTGATGTTCAAGAGAAACATACTCCATTGGAAGTATATAAAAATTGTGATGGTTTTGGTATTCATCGTGGTTGGTGGTATATTATTCATTATGAATAATAATTCCTATAAGTAATATGTATATGGAAAATGGATAAGATTGGTAAGATAAATTAAAATTCATTAATAGATTCGGAGTATAAATTTGAAAGGGGGATTATTATTTTTAATGCTACGGTGGGTATACAATTGAGATTATACATGGATGGTGCAAGTGTAATACCATTAAGTATTGATTTGTTATACCAAGTCATATGTATAAATACATTATAATTTTATTCTACATAGATAATTTTTATGATCATTATACTGATAATTAGATGTAATGACCACCAATCATGGTTGTCTTCTATATGACACAACTTGAAAGAGTTTTTCACATTACAGAATGCCAATAAAGGTTGAAAGTTACAAAAATCCAGTTTAGGATTGAAGTGAGAAATTTGATCGTATAATATAAATTTAGAATGAATGTTTTTCATGGGTATACAAGTTTTTTTGGGACCACCATTGCTTTCCAAGTGAAATATTTTTGGTAACAAATGTAAATTATGTATTGGGATTTAATTTATTTAAGACCTAGATGAAATTTATTCTCTAGTGATTGAATTAATGTATAAACCTATGATCTAGAGAACATGATCTACTAAGGGAGATTTAACGGTTTCTTGGACATAGTCAATCTTACATACATCGACATCTTATTGAAAAAAAGAGTTTGAAATAATTCAAGAGAAGAATTTTTTCTAGTGTCACATGGAATATATCTCTCCAGGTAGACATCTTCATATCACGGGAGGATATTATTATGGTAGGTTAGAAACCATGCACATTAGAAATATATTAATCACCCATTCCATGATATGTATAAATATTAATATTTACAGGATATACTTTATTGTAGGGAAATTTTTTTAATATCTAGGAGAACTGCAAAGGAAGTATTCAGAACTATCTGATAGTACTTGGGAAATTACAAAGGATATGAACTTGGTATGAGGTGAAGAAATGATACTAGTAATGAGGGGATAAAAACTAGTCTTCCTAAGATTCATGTGATCTTATACCTTTGTTAGGATAATCCTGATGCGTGAGATAGGAACCTATAAGGCACTAGTAGCCATACTTAAAAATACCGATTACTATGAAGCTTCTAAGGAAACTAATAAGTAATTAAACACAATGACTTGTTCTAGTTTATAGAGTTGCACCTATTAAGTAAAGATCATCATAATGTAAAATATGATGTTCATACTAGCTAAGATGTTATGTAATTATAGTTAAAAAAGGGATATACTGAGGGTTACCGTCTCTTGAGAAGTTTTATTCCAAGAGATGAGGTTGCATATATTAGAATAGACATGCATTAGAATCATGGAGGATCCAGCAGCTAAAGTCACGACTCAGCAGAAACATGATTTTGATCATGTGAGAGCTAAAATGATGGTTAACAAGTTGTATATAGTGAAATTTGGAGTGTTGTAATAGTGGGTTCCCTCAACCCAAATATACAATACATCTAATTACCATACCAGGTATATAGTTAGTTATATATGATGTTTTCTTACTAGTGTTGTTTAGGCATTTCTACCTACACAATTCAATGGTAATGTCCATAGATTATTTTTGATATCAAAAGGTTAGAGAATATCCCAGACTATAATTAGAACCTCTAGATACTATGACATTAATCTCAAACAATGATCCTATGGTCTAGAAACATCATATTAATTGGACATAGTAGATGTATGACTTCAGGTGTTGGGGGATCGTAATCATGGAGACTTCTTCTCATGAAGTTCACACTTGGTGATCTCTAGTAGTGAGATCATGAGGATAGTCTCTCCAATATGAACATCACATTTTTTATGTGTCATTGTTCATTTCTATCTATGGACATGTGTAATGGTCTCAACACTTGAGATCATTTTCCAATGTGTTCCATTTGATCACATACATTGATGCATGGAAAAAACTATAATAATGAAATCATGAATATGTAGCTTTTGTTCGGTGCATTGTTGGTTGTTTTTCATTGGTTGAATGATCAAGAATTTATTTTTCATTTCCATGTTAAGGAAGTTATATATCTCGATCCACATTGATCCATATGGTAGTACATTGATAAATCTATGTCCATGGTCATACAAGGTAAATAAAACTTGTTAGATAAACAAATAATAAATAAAGAAAGGGTGATGGCATGGGTGTGAAACCTACATTATGAGATATTCAAAAAAATATTATATTACACAGTGCATGTTCGTAGGTTGGTTGTCACTATTGTGAAAATCCTTATCTCTTTAGGGTAAATGATGGGTTTCAAGATCTCGCTCTTGGTATATGAATAGTATTCAATACTATTGCGATAAGGGCCAAGAGGTTCACAAATAATAGTGTATTCAAAAATCTTCCATATTCAGTTGAATATGAGTTTTGGACCTAGTGGGCCTCACTATGTGGGTCTGGGTTTTGTCCAAGTAGATACGATCACTAAAGTAATAAATAAATTCTTATTATTTTTGTATGAATAATTGGCATTATATTTATTTATTGAAATTAATTACATGTTTTTATGTAAATACATGAAAATATTAATTGAACAAATATTAGGTTGAAATATTCAAGGTTAATTTAATTTTTTTTGGAATGAAGAGTCGATTTAATGACACAATTATAATCAAATAGTATATTTATTATATTATAGAAATTTGATAAGAATATTTTGGACTCAGAACAGTAGTCATAATATTTCATTTGTAGTGTGTTAATTATTTGGGGGCTGGGGATGCAATAGCGAATAATTTCTTAAATCCCTATAAATAGAGGGGGAGAGGGATTTTACAAGGACTATTCATATCCATTATCTCTATTCTTATTTCTTCCATAATCTCAAGAGAGAGGATCTAGATATAGGAGCTCATATCAAGCTCTATGCGCATCTCAAGAAAGGCAATACAGTGATCTTTGGAGTATCGAAGGAATCATCAGAACTCTGTGCTAGAACCCAAATTTCGATGATCGTCACTCCAATAGATTTTTGAAGCACATGTCGATGATCTAGAGGAATTAAAATTCATATTATTCAAGAATGGATCCCCAATGATGACCTGATGTCAATAAAAAATTCAGTTATAAATGAGTTATATATGGTTTTAATTTTATACATAATCTTCTTCATGAAAGATACTTGGATTATACTGGGAAAATATTTGTTGATGTCGAAGAGTTATTGTCGATCATTGGTAAAAAAAATTAAAATACCATTTTTGGGGCTTCCCCTACATTCCCGGTACCTTCTGAACCAACTAAATTTTTACTTTTCATTATCAATATAAATAAATATATATATATATATATAATATTTTCACCAAATAATTTCCATTTTTTGTAATGTTAACTTGATAATATACTTGTAATATTTATCACATTAATAAGTTATAATATTTCCCTATAATATTGTGAACATATAGATTTCATGAGAATATTATTTAATAGATATATCATATGGTCTCATTAACATCTACTTGAGAGGACATTAATGATGGTTGGATATAATTTTTTCGGGGCTCATAAGATATTGAGGCTTTTTCTCATGTAATTCCCACTAGTGATCTCCAAGTAGAAATGTTATGAGTATATACATGCCAAAATAAATTTAACATGATTATTTCATTTGATATTTTTTTATATGAACATTCGATTTTCCTTATACATTAGATTAATATTAATGTGTAACAAGAATCATATACTTTGATGTATAAATGAAAACTTTGATGAAATTTTCTTATGGTGAGGCAACATATATTGGGTGCATTATTCATGATATAACATTAATTAAATAAGTCAAGAAAGGATTTTCCCCTTCATATTTATGGTTGAGGATATCTATGACCCTTGGATTTGGAAGGAAGTGTATAACCAAAATCCATGGCCACGGTAATTCATAGACAAGTTCATTTCAGAAATTCAAAGAAATATAAATCAAACATATAAGATGATTCCAAAGCTACACATATTTGTTGATTATATATTAGTTAAAAAGGGATATATTACATATCAAAAAATTTTGGATGGTTGTTATAGTTGATATAATAACTAATTTCTATATGGGTTCCTTGATTTGTAGATAGACGTTGACCTTAAAATTTATATAATTAATTTTATTTCCATGGAGAAATAAGATTAGTGGGAAACAAAGTAAATGTATCCAAAGTTTCATTATTTTCTATGGAATTTATATATAAGAATAAATTTATTCATTGGATATTGGAATAGTATTTATTATGGAAAATGTTGATTGAAGAAATGTATTCGTGAGATATTTTAATTTTGAATAGGTGAGTTAATTTTTTATCGCCTTTTTATTCACATGGTAATAAATAAACATTTACTTATTCGCAAATTTAGTGAAAATATAAATATAAATATTTATTTTTGATATATGAATATTAAAAAGAATTATGTGTTCACAAGTTTATAGAATGTTATATTTTATGGGAGTATATCCATCGAGTTAAATGATCCCTAAGAAATGTTATATTCTATTTCATATCATTTAAAATAAATATTAATTAATTTGATTAAAAAATGGTATTATAATAAACCATGTCATGGGATATAATAATAATATAATAACGTTATATTTTGTACTCTGGAATAACATATATTAAATAATTTCTAAGGTAATTTGTGTAATAATAATTATCTAACCCTAAGTATATATTATAAATTATATCTATTTTAGGAAGATATTTATTAATAAACTAGAGACACATCCTCTAGAATTATATTAGTCCCTAGAGATAAATATCTCCCCCTTGATCTCAAAGAGAAGGGATATATAACAATTCATCATTGTTGCAATCGATAACGAATGACATAAAACACTTATTTCATCCTTGCTAAAACCTACAGTTCATGAAAAATGTTAGAATATTCATGGAGTGAACATGGATACATGTCGATGAATCCTGAGTAGTATTATAGACTTAAACAAAAACACATTAAGATCAAAAGACACTGATCAAGGTGATCTCTATGATTGACACAATTCATAATTTAATAAATTTGAAATTATATGTGTATGACTAATAATGATATTTTGAGAAGAATTCATTTATTTATTCAGATTTATCCATTTATTCTAATAAAAAAAATTGGGAACCTTCCCAACACATATATTGATCCTTAGATACTTCAAATATTTTTTTATAATTTTATATTGGATTTTAGAATTAGGTTCTTTTAGATAAAAAAATAAATTTTATTATAATCGTATTTTTTTATTTGTTGGTATTTTATATCAAAAATCTATATCTATGAAAATTTCCTTATGATTTTAATACAAAACCAAGGTATAAGTAATTACATTATATTATTGATTAATTTGTTATAATATATACTATTTCATATTTTTTAATACAACTTTTATTAATAGTTAAATAGATAAAAATTGTTCAATTTTTTTGGTAATATAATCATTTTACTTGACTAATTAAAAAACTAATTTTTATTATTTATATTTTAATTTATATCATTTTAAATTATACTTATTAAAAATAAAGTAATAGTGGATTAAAATTTATTTTAATTTTAATAAAAAAAGTTTTAATATTTATTAGATTAGAAGGATTTTTTTGAAACATTTTCTATGTTTCAAAATTAATTTTTTTCATTTTTTATATTATCGGTAAAAATTATTATATATATTTTTATAGGTTTTTTAAAACATAAATTATGTTATTGTATAAAAAATTAGAAATAATTTTTATGGTTTTAATTTTATTTTTTTTAAAATATTGTACAAGAATTTTTTAATGAAATTATTATATAAAATTAAATAAAGAACGTTTTATATGTTCTTTTTATTAAATTTATTAAACAATTTTTTTTTATTTTACAAAAAACATGACACAAAAATCGTTTGCTATTATTTGTTGAATTTTTTATGTATAAAATGTTATATTTACTCTATTTGTTTCATTATTTATTATATAAATCTAAGAATATGATAATTTATTTGATACATTATTTATTAAAAAATATGATCCTTTTTTTGAAAAGTATAAAATAGTTATCATGTTTTCTATATGTTTAATTAGGTGTAGTGAAATTATTATGACTTCAATATTTTTAATGCACCACACACATAAAAATAAGAAAAAGCAATTATTATATGTTATTTTTTAAAAAATTAAATATATTTCTTAGTAAAAATTGATTATAAAAAAAATTTGTTATTTTTATCCTTTTTTATAACAAATATCATAATGTTTTAATATTTTTACATTACAATTTATATAAAAATTAAAAGAATTTTTTTTGTTTTTATTATTAATTTTAATTAACATTTTTTATATCATTAAATTAAATTATAAGTCACATTTTATGTGATTGGGTTTTGGTCTATCGTCTGTTTTGTTAGGTTTTGATTATTTCATTCTATTTTTTTAAAAATGCATTGATTTTTAAATTAAAAATTTCATATAAAATCATATTTGAACCATTATTTTGGACTGTTTATCAAAAAAAAAATAGAAATTTTTATTCATTAATTTTAACATCATAAATTATTATATTTAGAAATTGTAACATAAAATTAAATAATATTTTAGTTTTGTTGTGAAATTGATGGTGAAACACAAATAATTATTTTTTGGTAATTCAAATTTGGAACATGAATTTTCAAATAGATGAAAAGGTGTAGAGTGAGGGTAAATTAATGGTAAAAATTTACAAATATATAATCACTATACAATAACCGAATAAACAAGAACAGAAAAAATAATGAAAAAATGGAGGAAACACTTTTTGATTCATTTTTATGCCAACATATATAGGATATACCTATATATATAATAAATGGTATGAATTAATTCCTATCATCTAAAAAACCATACTAGTAGGATACATGCTATGAGATAGATGTTTTGAATTAATGATCATGGGAAACTCCACCCTTGATAATAGAGCCCCTAAGAATTAACACCCATATGAAATTGATGCATCTATAATTAGTTAATAACACTCCCTTATATGTCATCAATTTCAGGGAAAAATATTCCTAATTAACAAAAAAAATATGGTAAAAAACCAGAAAACCATAAATAAATATCATTCTAATTTTAGGTCTCATGGAAAACTTTTTCACGAAACCGATTAAGAAAAACCTGATGAAAGGAAAAGAATATTAAATTCATAGTTCCACCATTTAGATCGTGATATAATTATAATCTTCTCATCCCAATTTAAAAAATCTAAATCATTTATGTTTCTTTTAGTAATCCATTATTGAATAAGTATACAATATCATCACATGATCATATTTATTGGATATCCATCTCACCATTAATTTAAAGCTCCTCGGTAAAAAAATCTGGTGAGATATTTTTTTATCCCGCCACCATTGTTATACCTACCATTTAATCTCACAATATATAAAAAGATATCTTCTTGTAAATAAATTAGAATATAATTATTCATGTATAATTCTTGATTATTTCTTATATGATTCATACATATTCGTCACCAAACAAATTATCAAATTGCCTCATGAATTGAAATTAACTCAGCATTATTTAAGGAAGTTGTGAAAATGAATTCAATTGTACAATTTCATTGTATGGTTATTCTATTATATCTAAATAAGCATATTTAGTATGAGATATGTCTTTATACATATTAAATAAATATCCTTAATTAGTATAAACAAGTAATTTGGATTCATAATTCTGAAATATTTAGTTATTCAATCCATTAAATACCAATGTCTACGAGAAGAATATTTCCAATGTTAAGATACACTATAACAAGACGTCAAAATATTTACAAGTTACATATGGACATTTTTTTGGTTTTCTATGGATAAATTAATACTAAATAAACAGGGTATAATAAATTCCAAAACACAAATCCCTAGATCAACCATTCTAGAATCCAAAACCATGTATGAACAAAATAATAAACATATTATGCTCACCATACACAAAAGTTAGCTTTTACACCAGTTTTAAATAATATGTTTGATAACGACCCACAAGAGGCCTCAAATAGGCTCTCTTATCAATCGTTAATCCATGGGATGAGACAAAATTGATAGATTATCATGTGGGTTCTACTTCCATCCACAACCTACAAGTATCTTAGGTGGTAAAAGGGATGAGAAGAATGATACCTATGAGTATAATAAAATCAGTAAGAGGAACACCTAAAATTCAAAAATTCTTATGAATGGTTTAATCACCATTTTATTGGAATCAAGGATACTCATCAACAATATGTCGCATTAACATGAATGTTATGAAATTATTGAGTAATGTTATGGTTACACACCATTTATAACCTTCAACCGATATAAATATCCCATATGTTTAATCTTATGTAATGTGTTTTTAGTGATTTAAAAAATAGATGAGATTCAAATATTAATCATTTAATGATTAAAAAATCAATGTATCATAAGTAAATCACAAAAATTGTAAAATGTGATTCAATACAATGTACTACCTATATAGATTTCCCTTGCTTTACTCTATGAAAATCCTAGGCAGTGGCTACAATATCAGCATATCATAAGGAACAATATGTTAGTTCATGGCTTATGTCTTGGATATTATCACATATAGTATCACTATAGTATACCTTATTATATAGGATAACATATGTAATAAACATATTATTTTTTAGGACATATCTCTATCAAAGTCCCACTTAAAATAGATATTTATAAGGTTAGTTCCATTTCATATTATATTGTATTATATACAATTACTTTTGAAACCATATCCAAAAATCCCTTTGGATATCTTCCAAAAAAATTTGGAAAGCAATCATCAAGTTCACCATGCATGAAATAATACTAAATACCATCTAAATATCCATCCAAAACATCTTTTGGATAAAATCTAATACTCTTTTAGTGTATATATTTGAGAAAAACATAATCAATAATTAGTCAACCACAAATTCAGACCACACAAGAATTTATAGTGATAAAAAAAAATCATTAAATTCATAAAAATAATAAAATATTAATCATTAGAAAAAATTCTATGATACTAAATATATAAAGGGATATAACATGATCTCTATCAAACACATGTATCTCTAAACATGTTTCCACTAGTTGTATCATATAAAACCATGGATAATCATGTAATACCTTGGTTCAGGACATCATATCATGACTCGACCTTCCTCATGATATGAACTAGAATATTTGAACCAGTGGGTCTCCAATAATATCATTTTTCCTTCCAAATAAACTATAGTATATTACCCACTAAATACATTTGTCAAACTAAAGAATTTCCTCAAAGGAAAATATATTGTATTCTAGTGTGCTTTTTCCTCACCCAAACACACCCTAGGAAACATCCTAGGAGGTCACATATCTTTTACACTAATCTAGTCAAGAATTAATAACTCTGGATTTATAATCACATAGGCTCTCAAAAAGAAATGTGCATATTATTACTATGGTAGTAACATTTATCCTTTTAATCAATTATATTTCTGGGGTTTTATATATAAATTGACTCTGGGTAATGAAGTATATCAATATAATATAACATCCTCATATATTATTTATTTTATGAGTAGATACTGACTAGGTATATGAATACAACATATTTCATTCACTCTTATATATGATCATATCACATATCCCTCATCTGATAGACAACTGCATCATATGACTTAATGAGGTATGTTCGTAAACATTTAAATTCTACCCTGATCAAGGGACCAAATAACTTACTAATAATATGGGAGAGAAAATATAATATTGGTTAATCTTTACCCAACAACATGATAAGAAACATACCCAACCACCCTCTGATTAGCTAAACCTCATGGATTGTGTATAAAAGAAATAAACACATTTAATCAACATGAGGATGATGTTGTAATATTTTTTAAAACATTCGAAGGAGGTAGTGATTTGTTTGTGGTGGAAAAAATTAGATTTTTTTATGGAGCTGTCTTGACATATTTGATGAATATTGGAGTATAGTTGAGTAGGCTGGAAGAGATTTGAATTGAAGATTTTGAATAAATTCAAAAAATACAATCTATGTAATATTAAGATTATTTTTCAAGGGATACATTGGAATAAAATTGATTATGATGATAAAAATATGATGATAGTTTTTGGAGAAAGAGATGCATCATATTAAAACTATGGTTTTTGAGTAATACTAGATTAATGTAAATGATGTTTCATATTTTTCCCTATACAATATAGGTTATTTATGATATACATTGAGATGTAGAAGATTAAATAATGCATGTTTGAAGTTACGTTATAATAGTTTATGCTATTAAATATTAAATAAAAAATATCTAAATATAAATCAAATTAAACAAAAGCTTATGAATATCACATAAGATACACCATATGTAATAGATGATTGAAATAGAGATATCTGATTCAACACTAGAATGTCACATAGGATTAAAGAGTGATTTCATGTAAATCAAAAGGCCATTAATAAGATGATTCCTTTAATATTTTCATATATTAAATATCAAGAAGATAAATTATGATACTAATGGAGTTTGAAGAAGAATAGTTATGAATTTAGAGAAGAAGCTCACACCATGAAGTAGGACGTGGATCAACAAAAATATTTTAATGTATAAGGCTAGTTCAGTTAATTTAAGAACTCCCACACTGTAGTTAGATAACCATTCCATAGTGGTATATTAAATGAGGTTTTTAGGAATTTGTTTCACCATAGTGGATATAGTCATGTGTAAATGGTTCCATAAATTAATACGATATAATATTGAATTTAACATTTAAAATAAATATCATTCCACATTTATGTGCGACCGAAAATAATGATAAAAAAATTATTCATTGATAAAATCCATGCACTGTAAATTGTTACTATATATGATAGTACATATTTAGAAAATATACTCTAGTTTTTCATGTTTTTTGGAGGATGGGAATTTTAAATAAGTAAAAGAAAAATAATCACGCATATATTCATCAAGAATTAAAAAAATTATCCTTGATAATTAATGTGATTGTGATAAGGTTAAGGATCAAGTATTAAGTGTAATTAAATAAAAATATCATTGAGCGATATGAATAACTTTGATGAAGTGAATATTTAATAAACAATTGATATTTTATTTTCTATAGAGAAAGTGGGATGTTTTATTTAAAATATAATAGGAGGTAGTCTTGAAGGGATTTTTTTGTGAGAACACTACCATTACAAGTAAAATAATTTTTAAAAAGAGATAACTATATATTGTAGAAAAATTGATATTGAATAATATCACTTATTTTTTGTCCATGGTGACACACACTTTCCCTGTGATCATTCTTCAAAGATGTTATCTATGTGGGGGATAAAAAATATCATACACAAGGAATGTATCCATCTATCTTATTGGTAAAACTCATTAACAAATAAATTGGTTTCCTTCTTTATACATCATCATTATTTAGAGATATCAATAGAGAATAATCATAGGGTACATTTTTTAGGGGGAAAATTATCATCATAAATTCACACACTTCTCAATGTTAATCACCTACCAAGTGATATAATCATTTCGTATAAAATCCAAGGTTCTCATTCAATTATAAATGGATGGATTAATTTGATGGAAAAGAAATTTATTTATATAAGTAAATAATTTTTACCTAACTTCTATCACATGGACTTAATGATCATTATTCGGTTCATTAAGGTCTAACAATTTAAAAATAGACATATTCTTGGTCTCAATTTGATAATAAAAATAGTAAATGTGATGGGAAGGAAATGAATTTTTTATTATCCCCATTATATAAATAGGTTCTAAAAAACGTTTGGGATGAAAAACTTTAAATGAGATTTAGTAAAAAAATTCATAATATTTTGGAATGAAATAAGAAGATAAAGGAAGAATAGTTAAAAATTTATAGGCAATAGTATGAAGATTTTATAATGTATGATGATGAATATGTTGATGAATTCGTTTCTAGAGTGGATGTGATTTTACACAACATCAGATGATATTGATAAACTCTTATAGACTCTACTATAGTAATGAAAATCATAATAATTTTACCAAAAAAGTTTGATGTAAGGACCTAAACACATAGAGATAAAGATTTTAATGAATTTTATATTGATAAACATTACTATACTCTCAATATTCATGGAATTAGAAGATGATATGCTATTGAAAACATAGTCAAGAAAGAGAATGAAATTAATTTTAATGCAATCAAGGAATTGAGGATAAAATATGTGTATATTTTTTCTATTGAATAGGAGTGTATAATAAGTTATATTGATACACTCCACCTTATTCCATAAATATTTAGAAGAATAAAAGTTAATAATAATGGATAATTTCCTTTTGACTATTTTAATAGTGGAGAACATACTTACGCTTAGGCGGTGGTGCAGTGGTGAAGGGGGTTGTACCAAATGACACTACCATTGGGAGGTGGAGGATTCGATTCATGGGATCCCTCTCTAAAGAGAATTTCACCATCCACTAGATCTTATCATCTTTCCAGGTAACAAAATCCTAGAGAGTGTGGGTAAAATGAGACTTAACCCATCCATGATGATGGATTTTTGTGTTGAACCATCCCCAATTGGGATGTCACCCTCAGTGATGTTTTGCCATCTCGGTTGGAAATTGATCCTTCCTAGCTGGGTCACTCTTTGTAGTGACCTCTCTAGGGGGATGTGGGTTCTTGTGTATGGAGGATTTAAAATGGCCTCACATTTAACACCCCAAGGTTTTGAAAATAAATATAGAATACAATTTTATAATCTAACCATTAAACACAACTTTGTTTATTCTATGTTTTGAATTTCAAGAAATGGTCATCTAGAGTTGTGTTCAGTAATTCATTTTGAGTCTGATAGAACAAAATTGAATTTTGGTGAATAGTAACATAACCATACGAATAGTAATATGAATAGTAATATTAATAGTAATATTCCCCTTGAATAGTATATAATATTATTATTTTATTTTTGTAAGGCAATATGATAATGGTATCTTAATTAATTTTTCAATGTCACATAAAAGTAATTGCACTTCAAGATTATTATTTTTCAAATAAACTATGACCGTATTTAAAAATTAAATTAATAATATATAGAAAATTATTTTTTAAAAAAATATTTTACTTTTGAATTATACACGTCAAAAAATATTAGGGGTGAATTTTTGGGATTTTTTTAAAATACATGAATTTTTCATGAATAGTAAAAATACAGTTTGAGTTTTCGGTATTTTAATGACATCATAATGATGTAATAATTAAATATAAAAGTATGGAATAATTTTTTATAGTAACTTATGACATTATGTGTGGAAAGTGGCTAAAACCATGGGAAATCCCATGGTTTGGAACAAATCACTAATGAGGTGTCCATTAGAAATTATTAAACAATTACCTCTCTTTTTCTATAAATACCTACTCATACATTCATTTTCCTTCATTCCAAATCCATTATCCTCGAAGACATGGTGGATTTTCCTCTCTAGTAGTCCTCCCAAGGTGTCCCTAAGCCCCCAAGGTCCCATCCTTCATGATCTAGGAGTTACTATACAAGGTAAGGGAATCCTTCATTCTCTTCTTTAAGTCGATACTTCTTTTATGTTGTCTATTTGAAATTCCTTTCTCATATATTGAGATTTGATTTTATTCATTATTCTTACTGAAATTGTGATTTAAATATGATTAGATACCCTTTTTGTTCTCATCTATTGATTTTATGAAATTTTAAGTGACGCTGTTAGGCTGCCTAATTTTCATAAGGGATCTTTTAACTTCTCTTTTATTTTCAAGTTCATCTCTCTTATTTTACTCTCCTCACCTCCTCTATCCAAATGATCATGATAAATCCAATAAAAGATATATAATTTATTTATTTCATGTTAAATTAAGACCCATCATAAATATTCTTACTCCCTCCCTTTTATTTTTATAAATGAAATCAATGTCCATGAGATTCCAATTTATAGCCTTCGTTGACGATGAAGTTTCATTCTTCAATTTATTATTCATTACTGGTCATGAAACCATATTTATGGATGCACCAGACTATAATATATGTTTTATAACCTAATTAATTTTCAGGAACCAGAATATGTACATATAATTAAGTTATACTACCAAACCAGTGCATAATATTCCAAATACCGCCGAATAATCGAAGTGGTTGACATCTAATGATTCATCCTCATTCCATGTAACCAAATGATAGAAATAACCATTATCAATTATTTATGTTAATTAATAATACATAATTCCAATCCTGTAGATTTATAACCATTACACATGAACTTCATTACTTAAAAACAAGTGAACCGAATATGAAAATAAAGGAAACGAACACTCTAGAACGACGAAATTCAATACAATAACTTATCAATAAAGACATAAATGAACTAACAAAAATTATGGAAAACTAAATAAATTTATAATAAGTTAATAAATATGTTATTAAGTAGTATAATTTAATATTTCAGGGGCTTAAGTACAATAGAGTAACATATTTGGAGTTAATGTAAGGGTTTTTCACCCAAGCTTCCATTTTCATTCGGGTTACTTTCATTGCCTAATTACCTCAATGAAACTATTATGTATTGTTATGTACTCATAGTATATTCTGTATGAGTATCATATATATGTTTAAAATCCTTAACCATTCCTTATTTTATGGATAGTCACACATTTGAAAAGGAACATTCATAATTGTTTCCAAAATAGAGTCTCGATTCAAGAGAATTTCTTTAATTCATATCTATTTACAAGGGCACTCTATAATATGTCTTTGAAACCATTTTCTTTCTAAAAATAATCATTTTATTATGAAAATAATATCTTAATTCACTTTTGTTTTTATACAAATATTTTCCAATAGAACACTTCTTTTCAAAATAAAAGAGTACTTGTCTCAAAATTGCTTAATGATTTTATAAGAGAATTTTCATTCAATGATTTTATTGATTCCATGGTATTATTGGGTTTAATCATTTATGAAGTCATATACCATATTTTATTTAATGCTTTATGAATATCATTATTGTGGATGATCTATCCTAAAACCATTCATCATATTATTCTGAATAGTTAGTGTTTATGTTCAATAATTGGTGAAAGTTAGTTACATTTTATATGATAGTTCCAATATGAGTGTATATGTTTTTTATGTTGATCCCCACTCATATGAGGGATGAATTGGACTTATTCTGTGTTGAGTGGGGGCCTCTATATCCCCTCAATGCATCGGTATGTCTCATGAGACAAACTATGGTCTTGGCATGAGGCCTTGACAAAAGGATTATTTAATGGTCCTAGCACGAGGCTTGGACGGTATGGTCATGATTTCCGGAATATGAACTTCCCTCATTATGATTCTAGTATTTGAAGTTCATGTTTCTATTCTACTAGTATAATACCCATTATTACGTTTTATTATGGAATTATGTATTCAACTCATATTTCTGCCTTAATGTGTTCAAGTTCATTATTAAAGGCATGTGTATTCAATTATTCACCATGTGTAATGTTTATATTAACTTCCATTGTATTTCTCACTCTTACTAAGCATTTGAGGTCACCCCTTTCTTATGTTTCATTTTCTCAGGACATGAAGAAGTAATTTATGAATTATGTGCAAGCATAATCTACGAGACGTGATGTTTCTAGTGGAATAAAATAGTGTATTGTTCCTCTTCATGTTGTAATGATAAACTTATGTATGTGACTTGATTCCAATAATACTAAACTACTCAGTCTTTCGGGATTCTTATTCCTTGTATCTATGCCAACATAATAAAATAAGGCACTAACTCTGGGAAACTAGGGTCAAGTCCTTACAGTTGGTATCAGTGGAAGTTTAGTAGAATACTTGGAAACTAGATTTGGAAAAAGAAGAATTATGGAAGATTCCATAAGATAGTCTTTGAGGATAAACATACAAGAAAGTCCTGGTATTTTGGTAAGGAATAAATTATCTGGATCTTTCTGGCAAAAAATCCCTATCTGGATAAAAGGAGGTATAGGCGGCTTTGGGATAGATGTATCTAGAGGTAAAACCCGAAAAAACCACTTTGAGCTAGACTCGAATGGGAACCGGTGCATGACAACGGGACTTGTTGAACTATTTTTTATGACACTCCTGGGGGATATACTTAGGATAATTCAAATTTTCTTTACAAGCCATTATGAAGGAGTTTAATCTAAATATTATTAAAAGAAACCATTTTTGTGAATATGGGATTAGCCATGCGTAGGATCTCAATTTTTTTTGAGTATTATTAAGTTAAGATTATACATTATGATTCATAACCTAATATATTGTATTCCATTATCTATATATGGCGCCTAGTGGAAGGAATGGAAATCGCACGAATACACGTGTTCCCTGTAGGGATTTTCCTCCGACGCAAGATAATGATGTTGGCTCTAGTGTTGTGACTGGTGCTGAGGAACTCATAACTATACTGGGACAACTTACTCAAGTTATGAATAATAACCATACCCATATATATCATCTGGATCCACCACATGGAGGATCCATGCTGGGTCACTTTATGTGACAACAACCTCCATCATTAAACGAGACTACAAATTCTTTTGTAGTAGAGTAGTGGATATGTTCCCTTGAGAAGATACTTCTCGCCTTGGGATGTAATGAAAGAGAGAAGGTTGTTATGGCAGTATATCTTCTATCAGGAGACACAGATCAGTGGTGGTCATTAATCCAAAACACAAAGGAGGAGGAAGAGATAGAAGAGATGTAATGGAGGGATTTTAAGGAAATATTCTTAGAAAAATATTTCCCTCATGAGCAGCGAGCAGATATGGAGAGACCATTCTTGAATCTGAGGTAGAAGGAGGATGAAAATGTTTCAAAGTATGATGCCAACATTACAAGTCTAGAAATCCATGTTTTGGAATACACACGAAATCCAAGGAGGAAAATCGATCGATTCTTTGATGGCCTAAATCCATTACTTAAGCGGGCTCTGGTCTCCGAAAATTTTTCATTATATGAAGACATAGTTTCATGTGATATCAAGACCAAAGAAGAATTATCTATGTCTTATGACTTTAAGGGAATGCAAGAAAAGAAGAGGGCTACTGAAAACCCTAGGAAAGGAAATAAGGACACGGAGATGAAGGGATGAGTTGAATTTCCACCATGTGACAATTGTGGAAAGAAACACCCTCGTGAATTCTTAAAAAGAAAAGGTGTATTCTAGAAATGTGGTCAGAAAGGCCCTTTTGTTGGTGACTGCAAAGGGAAGAAGAAAGCCAATGATGTTCAATGCTATAATTGTCGAGAGATGGGACCATATGCTAATGATTTTCCAAAATGTCAAAGAAATATGCAGTAGAGAAGGCCAAGGGATCAGGGACAAGCTTATGCACTCACAACTGCAGAGGTTGAAGTTCCTAATGACGTAGTGGCAGGTACTTTAATAGTTTCCTTGGGTTTAGCCAATGATTTAATTGATTTTTGGATTATCTCATTGTTTCATATCTTCCCAGTTTTCTAAGAAAATTAGATATTTCCAATTTCATTTAACAAGGGAGTTGTCAGTCAAAACTCTTAAGATAAGTATCATGGCTAAAAAGTTCTGTGAATCAGTTCCCATTAGGGCATATAAATGTTTTTTATCTTCTGATCTCATCATCATACCCATGATTGAATTTGATATAATCCTCGGTATGTATTGGCTTTCATACCATGATGAAACAATTTATTGTAAGAAGAAGGAGGTTACGATTTTTGATGACAGTGATAAAGAACACCTTATCTTTAGAGCAGAATCATCATCACCTAATTCATATCTAGATCCACCCCCAGTGGCTCAACTAAATTCAATTATTGGGGAGGAAGAGAATGAAATAACTATGGGTGAGGAAAGGAATGTTCAAATAGAGGATGTACCTATTGTGAGAGAAAATGTTGATGTGTTTCCATAAGATTTATCTGGACATCCTCTAGAACAAGAAATTGAGTTTTCCATTGATTTAATTCCTGGTTCAAGGACCATATTGAAGACCCCTAATAGAATGTCCTCTGTGGAATTAGTGGAACTAAGGAAAAAACTAGAGTAATTGAGTAATAAGGGATTTATTCTCCCTAGTGTTTCTCCATGGGGAGCCCCTGTCCTTTTTGTTAAGATGAAATATGGATCTATGAGGTTATGTATCGACTATAGGGAGATCAATGCTATAAAAATAAAGAAAAATTATCCCCTACCTCACATTGATGATTTATTTTACCAACTACATGGAGCTCAATACATTTCAAATATTGAACTTCGATCTGGATATCATCAGTTGAGTGTGAATAAGTAAGATATTCTGAAAATAGTGTTTCGAACCAGGTACAGGCAATACGAGTTTACAGCAATGCCTTTTGGGTTGAATAATCCACCCTATGTCTACATGGATCTAATGAACATAGATTTCAAGGAATACCTCGATGGATTTGTAGTGGTATTTATTGATGATATCTTGGTATAATCCAAAATCTACGAAGATCATGAAAATAACTTGCGCATTATCCTAAAGACTCTTAGAAGACATGAATTATATGGGAAGTTTAGAAAGTGTGAATTCTGGTTTCAGGAGATTTCTTTTCTAGGCCATATTTTCTCTATGGATGGAATCCTAGTTTATCCTGCAAAGACAAAGACAATTCTTAATTGGCCCACACCAACAAACATAACGGAGGTACGTAGTTTTATTGGATTACCAGGTTATTATCGGCATTTCGTGCAGAATTTTTCCAGACTGGCTAACCCACTAACGAAGCTCACATGTAAAGGATTTAAATTTGATTGGACAAAAGATTGTGAAAAATGTTTCAAAGAACTGAAGTAAAGATTAGTCAATTCTGTTATATTGACTCAACCATCGGGGAGTGACGAGTTTTTCATTTATAGAGATGCTTCAAAGAAATGACTTTGTTGTGTAATTATGAAAAATGATAGGGTTATTTCTTATGAATCATGATAGCTAAAGATTAATGAGAAAAACTATCCTACTCATGTTCTTGAGTTAGCTGCTGTAATATTTTATTTGAAGATATGGAGACATTATCTCTATGGTGAAAATGTGAGATTTATACTGATCAAAAGAGTTTGAAGTATATTTTCTCACAGAATGAACACAACAAGAGGAAAAGGAGATGGCTTGAACTACTCAAGGATTATGATTGCACGATACACTACCACCCGGGGAAAAAAATAATGTGGCAAATGCATTGAGCATAAAGGATCAAGGAGTTTTGAGAAATATTATAGTTGAAAGGGATCATATTTTCATGGATCTAGTAAAGATGTATATGGGAATAACCATGGAATGTGAAAAATCATAGATTTTTCAAATGGTTGTCAACCCATCTTTAATAGAAAGGATAAAAAGTTCTCAGGATGATGATCAGGAGTTTCCAAAGAAGATTAAAGCTGTGAATGATGGGAGATTGAGTGACTTCATATATGAAGATGAAATTTTGAAATTTGAGAAGTGACTTTGTGTTCCCTATATACCTGATCTAAAAAGGCAACGGTTGGATGATGCTTATAGTTCCAATTTTTATACACACTCTGGTAGCCCTAAGATGTATAGAGATTTGGAGGAACATTTCTGCTGGGACAACCTGAAGAGGGATATTGCTGATTTTGTGTCAAGATGTATGGTTTTTCAACAAGTGAAAGCAGGAAGGTAATAACCTGAAGGAATATTGCAACCTCTTACCATTCCTGAGTAGAAATGGGATAATATCATGATGGACTTTGTCATGGGACTACCAAAGACTCCTAGAAGGAACGTTGCAATATTGTTCATTGTTGATCGTCTTACCAAGTCATCCCATTTTCTTGCTATAAAAGAATATCTACCACTTGAACGTCTAGAAAGAATATATGTTAATGAAGTTGTGAGACCTCATGGAGTACCCTTATCGATTGTTTCTGATCATGATCCACGTTTTACATCAAGATTCGAGAAAAGTCTTTAGAAGGCCCTAGATACTGATCTTCATTTGAGCGCTGCCTACCACCCACAAACTGATGGACAATCAAAATGAACTATTCAAACATAGAAAGTCTTTAGAAGGCCCTAGATACAGATGGAACCCTATCAAGCATTATATGCGAGGTGATGTCATACACCAACTTTATGGGATGATGTTGGTGAAAGAAAGCTCGTGGGCCAAGAACTTGTTAAAGAAACAATGGAAATGGTGGATATTATCTAGAAATATATCAAAATAGCCCAAAGTAGGAAAAAGAGCTATGATGATAACTGAAGGAAGGATTTGGAGTTTCAAGAAGGTGATCATGTTTTATTAAAGGTTTCTCCATGGAAGGGAATTATACGATTCATTAAGAGAGGAAAATTAAGTCCCAGGTACATCAGATATTTTTAAATTCTGGACTGAATTGGAGTTGTATCTTACAATTTGGAAATGCTGCCAAGTCTCTCCAAGGTTCACAATGTATTCCATGTGTCAATGTTAAGAAAGTACATGCCAGAACCAACACATGTACTCACTTTTGAAGAAGTGTAACTTGAGCTCGATCTGTCTTACTGTGAAGATCCAATCAAGAATCTTGATACTATAGAAGAAGTATTGAGAAATTGGTTGACTCATCTAGTGAAGGTTCTATGGAGGAACCATAAGTTGGAGGAAGAAACATGGGAGCCTGAGGAGATTATGTTAAAGACATACCTGAATCTTTTTAGGTAATATTCTGTGTATTTCGAGGACGAATTTTTTGTAAGGAGGGGAGAAAGTAACACCCCAAGGTTTTGAAAATAAATAGAGAATGAAATTTTATAATCTAACCATTAAACAAAACTTTGTCTCTTCTATGTTTTGAATTTCAAGAAATGGTCATATGGAGTTGTGTTCAGTAAGTCATTTGGAGTATGATTGAACAAAATTTATTTTTTGGTGAATATTAAAACACCCTTACGAATATTAATATGAATAGTAATACACCCCTTGAATAGTAAATAATTTCTTTATTTTATTTTTTTAAAGAAATATGATAACTGGATCTTAATTAATTTTTCAATGTCTCGTAAATGTAATTGCACTTCAAGATTGTAATTTTTCGAATTAACTATGACCTAATTTAAAAATTAAATTAATAATATTTAGAAAATTATCTTTAATAAATGGATTTCACTTTTCCATTATACACGTCAAAAAATAGTAGGGGTGAATTTTTGGGATTTTTCTAAAATACATGATTTTTTCATGAATAGTAGAAATACAGTTTTGAGTTTTCGGTAGTTTAATGACATCATAATGATGTAATAATTAAATATAAAAGTATGGTCGACTTGTGTATAGTATCTTATGACATGAGGTGTCCCATGTGGATAAACCATGGGCAAATTCCATGGGCAAGCCCATGGTTTGGCAAGAACCACAAATGAGGTGTCCCTTGGAAATTATTAAAAAATTACCTCTCTTTTTCTATAAATACACACTAATACATTCGTTTTATTTCATTAAAAATCTCTCATCCTCAAAGATTTGGTGGTTTTACCTCTCTAGTAGTCCTCCAAAGGTGGCCCTAATCCCCCAAGGTCCCATTCTTCATGATCTAGGAGTTATTATACAAGGTAAGGGAATCCTTCATTATCTTCTTTAAGTCGATACTTCTTTTATGTTATCTATTTGATTTTCCTTTCTCATATATTGAGGTTTGATTTTATTAATTCTTCTTACTGTCCTTTTGATTTCAATATGATGTGATACCCATTTTGTTCTCATCATTTGATTTTATGAAATTTTAACTGATGTCATTAGGCTGCCGAAGTTTCATAAGGGATCTTTTAACTTTTATTTTATTTTCAAGTTCATATATTTTATTTTTTTCTCCTCACCTCCTATGTCCAAATGATCATGATAACTCTAGTAAAATATATATACTGGATTTATGTCATGTGAATGGATGACCCATCATAAATATTCTTAATCCCTCCCTTTTATTTTTATAAACGAAATCAACGTCCATGAGTTCCAATTTATAGCCTTCGTGGACGATGAGGTTTTGTTCTTCAATTTATTCTTCATTACTGGTCATGAAACCATATTTATGGTTTAACCAGACTATAATATATGTGTTATATCTAAATTAATATTCATTAACCATAATATGTACATAAAATTAAGTTATATTACCAAACTAGTTCATAATATTCAAATACCGCCGAATAATCGAAGTGGTTGTCATCTAATGATTCATCATATTCCATGTAACCAAATGATATAAATTAAAATTATTTATTATTTATGTTCATTAATAATATATAATTCCAATACTGGATATTTATAACAATTCCACATGAACTTCATTACTTAAAAACAAGTGAACTGAATATGAAAATAAAGGAAACGAACACTCCAGAACGACGAAATTCAAAAAAATAATTTATCAATAAATACATAAATGAACTAACAAGAATTATGGTAAACTAAATAAATTTTTAATAGGTTCTGAAATAATTTATTAACAACTATAATTTCATATTCCATTAGCTTAAGTACAAGATAGTAACACATTCAGGGTTAAGGTAAGGATTTTTCACCCGAACTTCCATTTTCATTCGGGTTACTTTCTTTGTCTAACTACCTTAATGAAATTCTTATGTATTGTTATGAACTCATCATATATTCTATGTGAGTATCATATATATTTTTAAAAACCAGAACCCTTCCTTATTTTATGGATAGTCACATGTTTGAAAAGGAACTTTCAAAATTGTTTCCAAAATAGAATCCCGATTCAAGGGAATTTCTCCAATTCATATCTATTTACAATGTGCACTATATAATATGTTTTTAGAAACCATTATATTTCTAAAAATAATCATTTTTTTATGAAAATATTTTCTTACTTCACTTCTAGTTTTATTCAAATATTTTCCAAAGGAACTCTTCTTTTCCAAATAAAGGAGTATTTATGTAAAAATCTCTTAATGATTTTATAAGAGTATTTTCGTTCAATGATATTATTGCTTCCATGGAATTATTGGGTTTAATAATTTATGAAGTCATATACCATATTTTATTTAATGGTTTATGACTAAATTTATTGTGGATTATCTATCCTAAAACTATTCATCATATTATTCTGAATGGTTAGTGTTTATGTTCAATAATTGGTGAAAGTTAGTTACATTTCATATGATAGTTTCAATATGACTGTATATCTTGTTTATGTTGATCCCTGCTCACATGAGGAATTCATCGGACTTATTATTTGATAGGTGGGGCTTGATATAACCCCTTGATGCATCGGTAGGTCTCATGAGACAAGCTATGGTCTTGGCACAAGGCCTTGACAAAATGATTATTTAATGGTCCTAGAACGAGCCTTGGAAGTTATGGTTATGATGTCTGGAATATGCACTTCGCTCATTATGATGATATTATTTGAAGTTCATGTGGGTATTCAACTAGTAGAATATCCATGATTATGTTTTATTATGGAATTATTTATTCTTCCCATATTTCTTCCATAATGTGTTCAAGTTCATTATTAAAGGCATGTGTTATCAATTATTCACCATGTCTAATGTTTATATTATCTTCCACTTTATTGCTTATTCTTACTGAGCATTTGAGCTCACCCCTTTCTTATGTTTCATTTTCTCAGGACATGAAGAAGTAATTTATGAATGACCTACAAGCATAATCTTGGAGACTTGACGTTTCTAGTGGAATAAAATAGTGTTTTGTTTCTCTTCATGTTGTAATGATAAACTTACGTATGTGACTTATTTCCAATAATTATAAACAACTCGGTCCTTTGGGATTCGTATTCCTTGTATGTATTCCAGCGTAATCAAATAAGGCACGGACTCCGTGCAACTTGGGTCGGGTCCTTACAATGCATAGGGATTCCCTCTTAATCGATTGATAGAACATATTATTTTATCTTCCTGGTGTTTCTTTAAATTCAAACAAGAAAATAAATATTATTATGCTACTGAGAAATTATACATTAAATAATAATTTATGAAAACAATTCAATCGCAATAAAGAGGTAAGAATAAAATATCACCAAATTTATCTAGATAGAATATTCTATTTATTGAATAATTAATTTTTGAGAGTGATGATATATTTAATGACGAAGAAAATTTTAAATATGCTTCTCAAAAGGTCCTCATGATTCAAGAATATGAATATAGTGGACAATCAATGGATAACTCAAAAATGAGTAGTCTATTTTCTTTTTAAAATAGTGAATAATTCAAGTAGTATAAAATGATAATGGAGATAAAACATTAATTAAAGGATATTGGAAAACTAAGAGAGGAAAATTTATATCCCATTGAAAATATTGAAAATGTTAACCATGTTGGAGTTGGTTGCCTAAAACCAACTACATTATACTTTATTCATTAATAAATACCTTGTCACATATTGATTGTTCTTCTACATGACAATGCATTTGATAATGTCTTAAGGATAACTGTTGCATTAACGGTTCATAGTTGATCCCTACTATGATGAGAACCTGAAAATACCATAACATTATTCTTGAATATATGTTATATGGTCGGATGATATTATTTGAGGTACACAAATAATATATGCCATTAAGGGCGAGGACTCATAAAACATTGAGGCACCTTCTCATGGTGTTCACCCTTGGTAATATCAAAGATGATATTATGAGAACGAGACCTGCCAATAGGAAATCCACCTTTCATAGTGTCACTGGATGTTCCTATCTATGGATGTGTGTATTGGTCAATATACTTTAGGATTAATATTAATGGGTATTACAACTCACGCACTTAGATGTATTGATGAAAACTGTGATGAGAGACTGTTCGCATCGAGGTAGGATACGTTGGTTGCATCAAAAGTGAAACTGCATTAATAGATAATTTGAGAAAGGATTTTTCCCTTCTGTTCCATAATGGAAGTAGATATCCCGGGACCTTTGATAGAATTGACATAGACTAAATAAATCCATGGCCATGGAGAGGAATATGAAAGATCAATTTTGGAAATTCAAAAAAAGAATAATCGAGCACATTGGCTGATGGTACTATCATGCAACAAGATTGATTCGAGATATCATGTCAAATGGATTGTATTACACGGTAAGCGTTTTTATGAGGTGACACATCATAGTGGAATTAACTTATTTCTCTATGGGTGCCTTGGCATGTTACTAGATGCTAACCTTGCACTTTAGGCAGGTTCCTCCAAATTACACTGAGAAAGATGCCTAGAGGGTCACACACTAAGTGTGTCCAAGTATCTCAGTTAAATATTAACTTAACAAGTTCAGTAAAAATTATTCCTAATTGTGGTTTAATTATTATTTAAGGATGCCTGAGGGAATTTATTTCGACACTAGATATTTCAGAGAATATATTGTGGGCAAAATAATATAATTATTTTTGAGTAATGTTGTGATATTTATTTTAGAAATAAATATCCAGTATTCAAGGTCTAATAAATGTGGTGGAGGAAATAAAATAATTGGAAAAACAAAAGTACGCATTCTGTATATTGAAGATACAAGCCGTGTATTTTTATGGGAATTTATGAGAAATAATATTATTTATTTAATTAAATAATATTTGATGTAATTCTCAGGGCGCATGTCTGCTAATTATAATTGACAACTATTATTATTAGACATGGGAAATTACTAAGAATTAAATAAAATGAATAAATGATTTCGGTAAATTAATTAATTTTATTATTATATGAAATTATAAATCAAAATTAAATATTTCTCATTATCCTAGCCATTTATTGTGGTTTTGTACAACAGATCTAGAGAAACATATAAATCCAAGAGAGAATCTTTTTCTTCCAGGAACACACTCAAGCTATGAGAGGGAGATCATCCTCTACCAGATCAAGGAGATCGAAGGCGGACATCACAAGTGAAGGCTCTTCTACACAAACACCCGGAGATCCCTTCGATAATTCCTAGAGATATGTAGAGCACATGTGGATCACCGCTAGAGGAATACTACACTTGGATTCTACGACGCAAAGACGAATCACATTAGATCGTGACCAGAAACATCAATGAAGAAATAATTTCATCAAGGTAATTCTTATTAATTGATTAAATTAATCAGTACCAACATAGGATGATCCTATATATGGTTCCGAAGAGTCCCCTATTTTCTTTTTCGTTCTTCGTTCAATTACATAGATCCTTCAGTTTATTATCAAGAGGGATCTAGGATTGATTTTTGTTAATTCTAAAATTAAAGTTGGTTACACCCAACAATGCGCTTCTGCTACACCCAGAACCTACAAGTGGTATTAGAGAGGGTCATATCATTGATTATAATTATTTAGTTTTTTGTTGTTGATTTATGCATTTAATAATTTAGTTGTTTCAATTCAAGTTAATCATTCTTTAAATCAGAATCTCAAGATATGTTCATCCTCTCTTGTTTCTCATTCAACTTATAGAAACAAATTTTTTATAAAATTTTGATTAAAATAAAATAGGGGATCTCATCCAGAGGTTCCAAATGTTCTTGGTCTAACAACACCAAAATACATGGTGTGTATTCGGCAGTACATGTCGTGCTGTCTGGGATCAATCCATCGAATTAATCTGCCAAATCAGGCAGTATGTTTAAATATTTCTATGTCCTAAATGACACCGTGTGTTGACCAAGAACAGGTGGAACACAGTTTCTGAATAACACGTCATGTGGTCCACTGAACACGGCATGTAGTTTCTTTGGGTTAATGGTTGGACCATGTACCACGAACACAGCTTTCCAGGCCGGAAACCGTGTAACGCGGATACTACACAGTTCATGTCCCACTAAACATGCCATGTACTCTAAAAAATTTCCGAAGTACATCTACATGCCATGTCCCTGGGCATGTACTTTAGATGGATGGTGAACAAAATAACACACTGTGTAGTCGAAACTACACATCATGTACTCATCCAAATTATGCAGATTTATTAAAATTTATTATTATATTATACAAACCCATGATACGTGTACCATAGTGCATGCATATAGTAGAGGCACAAAACGTGATAGGTATTTTATATATAAGTGTTTAAATTTACATCGGTGTAATGTTTATTTCTACTAATTGGGTAGTTATGAATGGGAATTCACCGGGTTGCCTCCAAGGTACAAGTTACGCACAAAGACAGTTTTCAATGAATTTATTTTTTAAAAATTTTGAAGGACAAGAATCTCAAGGAAATTTAGAAAAATGGTTTAAGATAAAAAGATTTATTAATTAAAGACAATTAATTGATTTGATCTTGATTTATCTTGAACAAGAATGACTAAAGAATGGAATGATAGTTTTATTTATGTCTAAATATCATTGCATGCATGGATGATCATGAGATATACCAAAACCTTTGTATGTGAATGGTTTCTTTTAATTTATTTATTTAAATAAAATTTGTTGGCCTATGAGATTTATCCTCATTAATATGTAGGGCTAGCATTCCAAAGGTTTCGTTTATTTAAAACCCCATTTTACGCCTCACCTATATGTGAGATAAAAGAATATGTAATGGATGGAGCTCTCAATATTGTGGAGGCGGCTCATGTTAGGAGCCAAGGTGAAACCAATCCAAGGAGATACAAAGGTGGATATGTGGAAAGATTTAAACACAAACCCAAAAGGTTCAAGGTTTTCCTCCAATAGTTCTTAGGTTAGTTTATCAACTACTAGATAAACTAACCAATAGAAAAAACTCGTGATCATACCATTTATTTTATTTCTATTCATTTCATGGTTTATTTATTTTGGGTGTGTTGTCATGATCACAAAATAAATGAATTAAACAATCATGCAAGATGGAACTAAATAAAGACCGGATTATGCATAAACTATTATCATAGACATGGTTAATCACTTAAGTATATCCCAATTTATATTTAAGAATGTAATCAAGGATAATGTAATGGAAATTTACTTATAGGGATAAAATCACTCAAAGAAAATATCATGTCAGTATAGCCTTTCATAATCTTGGTTAGAATCAAACCATAGTTCAAAGTGCTTGACCAACCCTAGTTTGGTTGCTTTCAATCATTAGGGAATTATAATTCAAGGTTATTTTTTGACATGACTTGGTTTGTATCAAGGGTTGACTTCCACAGTAGGACATGGTGTGACCAAGAGGCAAAGGTTGAGGAAATCCAAAATAAATGGATTTCATGATTGGGGAGTCCACTAAGTGGATTATGGAGCTACGAGTTAATGCAGTTGGCATTTGGAATGCCTACCTAAAACCCTTCAAGTTGCTCGACCAACCATAGTTGGGGTAATGCAAAGGGCAATATGGATCCTTGCCACTAGAATATTTAGGCAACATAATATTCTGAAGTCAATGGTGAGGGATATTGGATTTTAATAAAATAGTGGGAGATTAATAAGTATTGATTTATTTATTTGCCTTAGTTGTATCATAATACAGTATTAACCCTTTGATCATATTAATTTGTAGAAAAGACAAGAAAAATGACACCAAACATATCATTGTGAACCATAATCTAGAAGGAAATCCTTTTCCAAGATAGCTATTTCCACGAATGGCGAAGGCGTTTACGCGTCATCCTTCACCACGAGGGGAAATCATATATACTGGAATAGCCTATTCAAGTCGCACCTAGGAAAGAGTCCAGTGATGAGAATATATCTCTATATATAAAAAATGGATAATTCCACATATTTCCAAAGTTTCATGCAATCTTCCATGTCTAATGAGCTCTGGAAGCAACATGAAAACATGGACATGTATAGCATGATATCATACCTTAAGGATCTCTACAAAGATAAGGTGAGACAGAAAATATATAATATCTCCAATGCTTTGTTTACAATTATGCTTGGAGAGTCTACGTCAGATGGGCCTCATGTAGTCACGATTATTGGCAACATTGAATGTTGGAAAATTTTAGGGATTAAGCTCCCAAATGAGTTACATATAGATCTCATCCTATCATCACTATCCAAGACCTTATCTAGCTTTATTGTCAACTATAACATGAGAAACAATGTAAACAGTCTATCAAAACTTCTAAACATAATTCTCTAGGTAGATTAGATCATTGTGCGTGAAAAAACCAAAGTCATTATTGTTAATAAGAAAAGGAAGGACAATGAATGTTGGCCAAGGGATTATAAATGGTCAGAATCCCCCAAGCATCGTCCCTTCAAGAAGTGGTGGATCCAAATGTAGGAAAACGAATAGGAGGTGGTATGATTTTCATGTGGCAATCCAAGACACTAGAAGAGTAGTCTCACCCAGAAGCATGGGGATACTAAAGGTTTGTTCATTATAGATTCTAATCTATCCATTTATACACATTGGGTATTAGATATATCTTGTGGGGATCACATCTATATTAAAATGTTGGAACCAAATATATTTAGAATGATTTCTTGAGGAGAGGTTGATCTTCGAGCTTCCAATGGAGAAATGTTGGCCGCGTTACCCATTGGAGATTACCACCTCTCATTTCCAATTGGGATGATTTTTTTTAACATAATTATTATTATGTTCCCAGTGTTACCAAAAACATAATTTCCATATCATGATTGGTTATGGATGGATTAATTTTCCAGTTTGGAACTAAGGGTTTCTTCTTTTATAAGAAGAATGTTTTTACGGTATGGTGAATTTAAATAATAGTTTGTATGTATTAAATTAAAAAAACCATGTGTTGGAAATTGATAACTAAACAAGCTCACATGACTCATACATCACCCAGTTGTGGCATCACCGTCTCAATCTTGTAAACGATAAGTGCTTGACAAAGCTCTTCCAGGATGGCTATTTAGAGTTTAATAAGCTAAAAAAACTTGATATATGTCACACTTGTTTACATGGTAAAATGACCAAGCTACCTTTCATTGGACATGGTGAGAGTGCCATAGTGCTTCTAGGATTGGTGCACATAGATGTCTGTGGACCATTTCTCATAGAATATAGAGGTCGATACTCTTACATCAGTACTTTTATTGATGATTTGAGTAGATTTGGTTGTGTCCAATTAATGAGGTATAAGTTAGATTCCTTAGAGAAATTTAAGAAATTTAATAATGAAGTAGAAAATCAGATTGGTAAGAAGATAAATAACCATCAATCGGATCAAGGTAGAGAATTTTTGAACCATGAGTTTCTCAATATTCTATGGGAGTCTGGGATTCTATCTTAGCTCAGTACTCCTTATACAATATAGTGGAATGGTGTTAGAGAAAGGTGTAACCACACCTTATTGGATATGGTGAGGTAGATCATGAGTCAAGCAGATCTTCCATTATCATTTAGGGGTTATGCATTATAGACTAAAACAAACACATTAAACCGAGTACCAACTAAATAGGGAAATGGAATTCCCTCCAAGTTATGGATTATAAAGAAACCCTTTTTTCACACACACATGTATGGGCATGTGAGACATTTGTTAAGGTCTTCTCAAGAAACAATATAATCCACTAGGGAAAAAAGTGTATCTTTATCAGATATCTCATGCAAAAGAATGGATATTACCTATATAACCCATCAAACAAGAAGGTGATTATCACCAGAAAAGCTGTATTTCATGAGAGGGAGCACATCCTCAAAAAGGAAAATAGGAGAAATATTGACTTCGATGAAGTTGATGCTCAAGATACACAAGAGTTGGTGTAGAAACAAGTTCAACAGGTCCCCATGGAATAGGTTTCAGAAACATAAGTACTATGTAGAAGCTCAAGAGAGTTAAGAGAACCATATAGATTTGGTGTCCTAGTCACATAGAAGGGGGAATCATTATTTTTGGAAATTGATAAACCTATATCATACAATGAATTAGTTGAAAGCTCCAAAGTTAGAAGATGGCAAGAAGCTATAAATTATAAGATGGATTCCATGTATCATAACCACGTCTGGGTTCTGCTTGATGAGCCAGTTGATGTTAAGCCTATTGGATGAAAATGGATATTCAGGAGATAACTAGTCATGGAAGGTCACATTAGCACCTATAAAGCAAGGCTAGTGGCAAAAAGATTCAAACAACATCAAGGAAATGACCATGATGAAACCATCTCGATAGTTTCCATTTTTAAATCCATTAGAAATATACATTCCATAGCATCTTACCATGACTATGAGATTTAGAAAATGGATGTCAAAACAACATTCTTTAGTGGTAAACTTCAAGTAGATGTCTATATGACACAACCAGAAGGGTTTGTGACATAAGGTGAAGGAAAATGGGTTTGCAAGTTTCAAAAATCTATTTATGGATTAAAAAAATAATCTATGTCATGGAACATTTGATTTGATGAATCCATAAAGGAATTTGGGTTCATTAAGAAAGAATGTGAGCCATGTGTTTATAAGTGGTTTAATGGGAATACAATCATTATCCTTGTTGTATATGTTGATGATATATTGCTTATTGGAAATGATGTACCAGTCTTACAGTCAGTTAAGGACTAGTTGAACAAGTGTCTCTCAATGAAGGAATTGGGTGAAGAAGCCTACATTGTATGGATCAAGATCATTCGTGACAAATCCAAGATCGTTCTTGGACTAATTTAGGGAACTAATATTGGCTAGATACTAATGTGATTTAGTATGGAAAAATCCTAGAGGGTATTGGATTGAATGTCACATAGTCTACATCTTTCTGAGAAAATGTTTCCTCAGACACAACAAGAGAATGATAGAATGAGTAAAATCTCATAAGCTTCCACTATAGGATCCATCATGTATTCCATGTTATGTACCTGGCTTGATGTTTCCTATACACTGCGAATGGTAGACAGATATCAAGCAGTTTCCAGAGAATAGTACCAGACTACTGTAAAGACTATCCTTAAGTATCTGATAAGAACTAAGGATATGATCCTAATGTGTGGAGAAGATGAGAAGCTTTTCATTAGAGGGTATGTTGATGCTGGTTTATAGATAGATCAGAATGATCAAAAGTCATTATCTAGATATGTTTTCTATCTCAATAGAGAACCTGTGAGCTGTAAGAGTTCAAAGAAACCAGTTTTTTCTGATTCTACTACAGAGTCCGAATATATAGAGGCTTATAATGCTTCCAAGGAAGCCATCTGGATTCGGATATTTGTCCATGAGCTTGATGCGATTCCTACTAGTAATGATCTTATTACATTATATTTTGATAATACTGCAGCGGTGGATCTTTCAAAAGAACCATGGCCACATCAACAGACAATGAACATACTATGGAAGTATCACCTCTTGAGGTATTTCTGTCAAAGGGGTGAAGTTACAATCAGCAGAGTGTCCACTGAAGAGAACGTGGCAGACCACATGAAAAAACGCCTATCTCAGTAGAATCATTAATATCATGTGAGATCTAGTGGTTTAAAAGTAGTTAGCAATTGGATCAAGTCCAAGTGGTGGTATGTTGGAGTTGGTGGCCTATAACCAACTACTTTGTACTTTATTCATTAATAAATACCTTATCACATCTTTTTTGATCTTTGGCGTGAAAATGCATGTGATAATTTCCTAAGGGTAGTTGTTTCATTAAAGGGTCATAACAGATATCTACTATGATGGGAACCCAAAAATTCCATAGCACTATTCTTGGATATATGTTCTATGTCCGATTTGTGTTATTTGAGGGACACAAATAATACAGGACATTAGAGGTGAAGACTCATAAAACATTGATGGACCTTCTCATGGTGTGCACCTTTGGTAATATCCCGGAGGATATTACGAGAATGAGCCCCCCAGTAAGAAATCCACATTTCACAGTGTCATTGGATGTTCCTATCTTTGGATGTGTGTATTGGTCCTTAATCATTATGATTATTATTAATGGGTATTGAAACTCATGCAATTAGATGTATTTATGAAAACTATGATGAAACACTATTCATAGTGAGGTGGGATGCATTGGGTGTGTCATGAGTGATACTGCATTAATAGATTATGTGATAAAGGGTTTTCCCCTTATTTTTCAAAACAGAAGTATATATCTCATTCCCTTTGATGGAATTGATATATCCAAAATAAATCCATGACCATGGTGAGGAATGGGAAAGTTCAATTCTAGAAACTCAAAGAAAGAATAATCGAGCATATGGGTTGATGGCACTAGCATGCAACCCATTTGATTCGTGATATTGAGACAAAGGGATTATATTACATGGTAAGCATTTGTAGGAGGTGGAACATTATTTCAACATTAACTTTGTTCTCTATGGGTGCCTTGGCATCTTTCTATAAGCTAACCATAGAATTTGCATAGGCTCCACCTAATGCCACAATGAAAGAGGCCTAGAGGGTCACACACTAAGTGTGTCCATGTATCTCAGTTAAATATTAATTTAACGAGTTGAATAAAGATTATTCATGATATTAGTTTAATATTTATTTAAGGATGTCTGATTGCATTTATTTCGACACTAGTTATTTGATAGAATATATTATGGGAGAAATAATATATTTATTAGTGAGTAATGTAGTGATATTTATTTTTGAAGTAAATATCCATTATTCAAGATCTAATAAATGAGGAGGAGGAAATAAAGAAAAATGGAAAAACCAAAGTACACGTCGTGTATATTAAAAATACATGCTGTGTATTTTTTATGGGAATTTATGAGAAATAATATTATTTATTTAATTAAATAACATTAGATATAATTAGTTGGATGCATGACTAGTAAATATAATAGTCAACTGTTATTATTATACATGGGGTATTACTAAGAATTAAATTAAATGAATAAATGCTTCTGGGTACATAATTCATTTTATTATTCTATTTAATTAAAAATCTCAAATATATATTTTACATTATCCTAGCCATTTTTTGTCGTTGTGCACAATAGATATAGAGAAAGCTCTCAAGCCAAGAGAGAATAATTTTCTTACAATAACTCTTTCAAGCTATAAGAGAGAGATCCTCCTCCACTGGATGAAGGCGATCGAAGGCAGACATCGCAAGAGAAGGGTCTTCAATGATAGAACCTGGAGATCCATTCGGCGATGTCCAGATATACATGGAGCATTTGTGGATCACCGCTAGAGGAATCATACACTTGGATTCTACAACGAATCGATGGATCACATCATATCGTGAAAGGAAACATCAACAAAGATAGAATTCCATCAAGGTAATTCTTGTCTATTAATTAAATTAATTATAACCTACATATGATGATCCTATCTATGATTTTGGGACTCCCCTCTTTTACTTTTCATTATATGTTATATTCCGAATATCTGGTGTTTTATTATCGTGACAGATCTCGGATTGATCCTTGTTAATGTTAAAATTAATGTTGGGTACACCGACCAACATGCTTCTGCTGCTCCAAGAACCTACAAATGACACTTAAACTAATAGGGAAAATATAGAAAAGAAATTGACGAATTTAATCTAAAAAATGATATAAAAGGGGTGGTTATACCATTCATAGAGACAAGGATATTGATAGGTTAAAATGGAAATTATTGAAGTCAATATGTAAAAAATTTCCAAAACATAATTGGAATAAGTATATCAAAAGGAGATGGTGAATGATCTAATTACTATGAGAAATATTTAGAATTCACTAAATAGTTGGATTACCTTGTAAGAAAATCCATGTTTTTTATATAATATGTTACATATGTTGAAGGAATTTCTAAACATGAAATGACTCAAAATAAAATGATATATTGAAACGATTCGTGTAGAAAAGACAATATGAATTTGATATAAAATCTAGAGAAAATGAAAATACTACTCACATCTAGATAGAGAAAAATTATGATAAATTTTTTATCCTATCCCAATTTATCAAAATAAGATATCTAAAAAATAGATTAGTTAATCCATCCAATCGAAAAACTAAAAATTATTAAATCACTCTACAGGTTATGTGGTTACTCTGGGGGGAGGGGTTAATTTGTGTGAACCTATTTTATAATTTCTTTTGCTTATTAAATTACACTATTAATATCAAAGTACATATCTCAGTTAAGATTTATATATTTTATTTTGTGTTCTTATTTAACACTACCACATGAAATTTCATAAGTAAATAAGAGATAGTAGAAAGTATTAGTTTTATAAGGTTTAATCCAAATTTGTATATCCACACCTTGATTTCATTATTCATACTAGCTACTTTTAATTTATAGTACCCCAAAGGGTTGTTTATTCTTTCTTCCACAAGTGTACATTGATTACTTCCAAAATCCCTAAAAAATCATCAATATTATCTAGGATTCCATCATGTCAACTGGTGAGTTCTTATTCCCCAACAACATTTCATTAATAACTAATATATCATTCGCTACTAAAGCATGAACATTGGATTTGTTATTCAACTGAATATCGAAATGATCGATGTGTATAGATTTTAGGTTTATTCAAATTGTGTTATCTCTCATTCTTCATCAATTTCTTCAACACATATATCATGAATAAATTTTATTAATTTCAATATTCCACAATTATTCTGTTACGTATTTGATAACAATAGGGTATGTGGCAATGATACTTCATTGACCTCCTTCTCCTTATATTATTCTTCTTTTTATTTGATAGAATAAATATTGAATAGTATAAAAAATTATTTCTTCTAATTTCATTGATAATCAATCTATTTAGTATTACAATTTAGTAATGAGTTCTTCTCTCTCACTACTCTATCCAAATTCTATAATAATAATTATTATTATTTTTCATATTGTTTCTTAGTTTTTTTTATCTTCACAAAATTCTATGAATATTATTTCTATATTTAAAATATCCAATTTCTATGAAATTTAGACACTTTATATTGAAGTTACATTTTTCAAAATATTACAAAAAATGTATCCATATTTTATCTTCATTAATAAGTTTCAAATATTTTTATTCGAACCCCCTTATTTATATCACATCAATACATGAAATTTCTCTTCAAATATTAGTATTTAATTTCTTTTTTTTACTTAAAATAAATCTATCCAATAATTTCTACATGCATACATTATCATATGAAAAAACCCTTACATTGCAAACATTACCCTCACTCCTTGTTTGAATTCTCACTTTTATCCTAACTAACATGGTGGCAATGGGGATTCTCATATTTCATAATAAATTTAATCCCTAATTCTCATTCCAAATCACACAGTGTAATGAAATAAATTATTTAAAATTAATATCCTCATATTTAAAGAATTACTGTGAAATCTAACTTTTATGGCTTATCATTCAATATAATGTCCCCCATTACCAAATTCATTCAAAACTTTTCCTCATACTCTAGTAATAGCATGATTATTTTAGACTTAATGTTCAAGGTATATTTATAATGTTTAATTATTTAACCACATGTCCTATAGTGTAAGAATATTTTCCATAGTGTTTGTTGTTTTTCAAGAAAAAAGATTACTTTCGACTGCCCAAATTGAATATTTCTTAAAATTACAATGAGTATAGTGAGAGAATAGGGTTAATCCAAAGGAAAACATTGGCTGTTCATTAATCTGAGTTCTTGGTAATGTAATTTATGATTATAATGTATTTGAAATCATTTATTTATGGTCGTATGAACTGTTGGAGACCTTAGTTAACACAATTATAAATATCTTTAACGAATTTTCTAGCAAAAAATAGAGTAATGTAAATTTATATTTAAAACTTGATAATGAAAATGTGTCAAGGATATTAAATTTAATAAAAGAAATTAGAAATTAATTTTATTTTTTCACATAACATGTAATATATCTCATTTACAAGATTCCATTATATTGAAAATCATAGGTATGATAGGTTTTTTTATGTTTACAAAAATAAACTTCTTCGTGTGAAAATTATTTCATAAAAACTTTTCTGAGAGAAAAACCATTGGATATGACAAATGCAGCAGATGGTCAAGGGATTATTAATCATAATTATCCTAGATATTCTTATAAACAGAATTATTGATTTCATATGGTGTAACAAGTTGGTATTGGAGAAATAAAATCAAAGGGGTTATCAAATGATACAATTAACAACAAAAACACAACATAAACAAATTAATTACCAGAAATGTTCTTCATCATCATCCACAACAACAACGAATAGGGGAAATTAGCTAATAATGAAAAAAAACAAAAATAAAAAAAATCTTATTACCTCCTTTATTGAAATAACTAATGGATGGTAAAATAATTTTTAAAAAGAAATATCCAAAAATTCCTTAGAATGGGTTTAAAGCACTCCTCCAACTAAGAGGGATTTCCTCACTAAAGAATGATTCCCTCTAAAATTGTCATAGGATCATTAATATGTTGAAACACAATGTATTTGGGTGGTTAAGTGTTAAAATCCTATTGAAATGCATGTTTATGGGGGTATTTGGGAGGTATGTGTCTATCTGTTGAATGGTGCATGGTTAAAGTGCCCAATTAGTTTTACTGTGTACCAATTATGATGTTCATTCTATTCCAAAAAATTGGTTTTGAGTAATCTATTGGTGATTTTGAATTATTTAGTTAACTATGTGATGAAAATGAGCATGGTTCTTTCTCTTATGGTTCCACCTCACATATCCTTAGGGTCGGTCTGCACTGTTTGAATAACCGCACAGTCATCCTCCCAAAATAACACCACATGTGATTTAATTATGAATCCATATTATTTTTTAACCATGAAGAGACACTTCATGTTTGTGTGATTTAACTATAAAATCATTTCATATATTATTAAGTTGGGGTTGTTGATTTTTGTGAATTATATGAAACCATGAACCATGGAAAATGAGAAAAAATGCCTCCAATTTTCCTCCAAACTTTCTGATTCTTTCCAAACATTAAGAATTATTCACAGGATGAAAAATTATCACTTATCAAAACCTATTAAGGAAATAAATACATGAAAACTAACCATTAAAACCATTTAAAATGTGATTTTGGATATAAAAATGACCCATGAACACTAGTGCATCAAACTCCCCGTCACATGATCAATTGTTTGTCCTCAAACAATTAACTATGCAATCATCTCAAATGGTCATTCAAACAAACATATAGAAATGTCACTAATTATATAAACCATGTTAATGTAAGTTTTTAATGAATTATTAGTGAAAATCATATATATATTCTTCGAGACTTATAAGTATTTAATTTAAAGAAACAAAATAGGATCAATTCAAAATTTCATATTTTTAAAACTTAATCATTTGTTTGTATAAATTTAAAATTATATTTATTCATTTAAAAGAACGTTTTTTAATATATTTCCATATCATCACATACTTGGGTATGTTAGTAAAACATCTTTTCAACAATAATTGGTGTCATATCACTTATATAGGTCATAAAACCTCATTGACATATAAAATTGATATAAAATAGTGGGTCATTGTCATTTTATGCATTATTTTTTCAAATATAAATGTTTAATTGATCTAATATACTATTAATGAATTTTAGAACACATATTTTTCAAATTAATCACCGATATGGATTTTTTGGTCAGGTAAAATGGTCATGGATATAGGTCCCTGTAATAGCCACATGTGTGGTGGAAATAATTTTGAAACCTCACATTACCTTACACCGAAATTGTATTCCATTTCATTAGGTTTAATAATTTAATGTAATTTATGAAAAAATAAACATTATATAGAATGTTTTAAGAATGAGTATTTAAAGAATTATCTTTGAGTGTTTCAATTCTCATTCACATAAAAAATAGGCATATTATTACAAATATATGAGAAATATCAAAATGATTATAAAAAATAAATTTTCATTTAGTTATATGAATGTTTAAAATCTATACCATCCTTTAAATAGTTACTAAAAAACTCACTATCCTCAGTAGTTCTATGGAACTGACTAAATGGGGTAAGAAAATATTTGTTCTGTTCACCAAGATTAAGATCGAGCATTGTCCCCCAAGATCTTGTTAAGGTGGAAAACAAGGAGAAGGTAATCACAGGAAAGGTGGAAAATAAACAATTAATGTAAAATTGTGAAGGAAATAAAACTACTATATAGTGATGCAGAATGGATATAAAGACTGTAGTGTGGGATAGATTGTAGAGTGGAAGAGTGCGTCATTAGGGAATGAATCAGTGCACTATTTTCTCAATTATAGAATCTAGTAAAAGTAACTCAATAAAATGCAGTCAAATATAATGGGAAAATACCAGTATAATACAATCATTTAAAGAAAGAAAAAACAAAAAACAACAATTAAAACGTCCCATTCCAAAAAAACAAAAAAAATGAAATGTATGAGATGGTTGAGGCATAATAAGTAGGTGAATGCGAAATAAAATATCATTTCTATCCTATGAGATTGAATATGCCAAAGTGGTACTGAAATTATGGATTGGAAGCCCCATACCGTGTTATATCTCCCACTTCATGGATATGGTGGTTACCTGAGTTCTTGGAGATTCCTTTAACAACTCTTAAAAAGTAGATGTCATCTTGTCCTAGACATGAATATACTCTTCAATACTGATCTTCCCCTTGTTGAATCCCCCAACCAGGACCAGGTCCTGCTTAACAATCCAGACGTATTGATCCTCTGTTATAGAAAATTTTATTGGCATCCCCATCATTTTGGCCTCTTCCTCTTTAGAGGCATTGAGTAATAGGACCTACTAAACCATTTCATCATCCGAACTCATAATCAGATCCATGTTTGGGACACCCAGACCACATGGTTTCTGTTGGCTAACGATCTCACTACCCCTCTTCTTGTCAATTTATTTTTTTACAGACTAGGTCACAAGATGGGGTCGTGGAGAGGAGTAATCCTTCCTACCCTTCCTCCTCCTGGTATCCCTATTTCCTCTCATACTTGGAGCTTCATCTATGGAAATGATGTAATCAAGATCATTAGACTCTTCAACATGGACTCTGCCATCTGAGTTTGTATGCCCAGAGCCCAATCCATCCAATGAAATACCTTCAAATATATTTCATAGTTGAATTGTAGAACAGTTCTTTGGAGCAGGACCCCCTGACATAAGAATCTAGGAATACACACCCCTGGCAGACCCCCTCCAACATGAGTGTATCATCCCACAGCTCGGACTAACCACCGCCACATAACAAACTGCAGCCACGTCCTCTTCCCCACTCACCACCAGAACCGAATCAGTAACAAACACAACTGTTTGTGATTCACAAGGTTCAACCTCCATCTGAATAGAGCCCATGAACCCTCCGATACAGGCATTGTTAGGATCACAACTGCTAGAGGGGTCAACCAAATCCTTTCTCAAACTACTAAAGATCTTTGGAACATTGGGATTTTCCTACACTGCCAGTGCTTGTTTCCCATTAACCACATCCATCCTACTCACATCCGTTGAGACACCTCTTATTCATTCCACTTCCATAGAATCCTCAAAAGTAAACAATCCTACAGTTTCAATTACATCCATTTTCATTTGTTAGTTAAGCAACCAATAACTATAAGTAACCCTATGGGAAGTACTCACAGCCTAACCTATCTCGTTTAACCAATAAAACACAATAAACCCTCATATATTTACTAACAATTTAACCCCTATATTTAATATTTTGCAAAAACTCCTTAGGGATGTAGTCAAATTCAATTCCCCATGTGGTCTCATATCAGTAACTATAGGCACTCTGGGGAAGTAGTAAACATCTGATTCCCCCTGTGGTCTCATAACTTCGAATCTAGTGACACTCTAAGAGAGCACTTACTTCCATCCCCCCTATGGTCTTGCAATGGAAAATAAACAGACACTCTGCAGAATCCCACAACGTCCATTCTCATTATGCTCTACTACACAAGGTTCACACAGCCCGATGTAAGAAATAGTGCACAAATGGTATATAGAATCCCAAGTAAACCTCAAGAACTACTTGGCTAAAAAATTTACAACATATCACAACATGTCAAAAAAATCACTTCATCCTAACAATACTAAGCATATAAAACAAAACATCATAATAGGAAAAGCTAGACCAAATAGTCAAAACCAATAAAACATGGGAAACACATCCATATCAAGGTAAAATAACTACATTTTCCATTATAAATCCTCTAATCTAGCACACAAGGCATAGTCGGCAATAATATGGATAAAAACAAGAACACGCAACTCCCCGAACCAAGGTATTGGGATCTTTTGCAAATAAAACTCAAAGACTAACTACAAAAAGGCAGAAAAAACCTACCACGACATTGTATGAATAATATACATGAAACTCAATCCTTGAATCATCAAAGAACATCATAGATCTACAAAAGATGATAAAAACATTCAACCAAGGATATCTCTTGAATGAAGAGAAAACAAGTGATTGGGTTCTTGAAGAAGAAAAAACTCACTAATGCAATTACAATGCAACATACAGATTAAGATTTGATGAACAGACAATGATTCAGGGGCTCAGAGAATAATTGGCAGTCTCATTCACTCCAGGACGAGACGAATGAAGAAGAAGTTTGTTCTGCTGATTAGACATGAAACTGGTCTACTTAATGAAATAAACACAATGTACACGACAAGTTATTTAAAAGTACACGACATGTACTTTCCTTAATCAGCCTCTTCTTTAGGCGGTCTTCAGGTCACCCCACACTACCATGTCTTCGGCCGTTACCCGGCCAGCACACGGTTGCCCTTGGAAACTAGGTACACTGTGTGTACTTATAAGTATACGACGTGTGCCCCTAAAATATCCAGAAACTCGACTTGTTCTCAAAAAAATACAAGAAAAGAAAGACATCCCTGAAAAAAAAAGATCCATATTTTTAAAAACCTCCCCCTTAATGAAATTCATCCTTGAATTTCTTTAATAAGGTAGCGTAGAAGAAGAATCCTCAAACAGATCTCGACACTGTGATCATGCATCGACCTCCCTCTCCCATTTCTCGTCCTATACCCACACGTGCTTCCGTAGCACTAATACCAGAGGAATAGACTTGCCATGAAGAACCTTTGAATTGTGGTCAACAATTTAGATAGGATGCTCCTCGAATAATGCATCCACCTCTAACTCAACCTCCTTGGGTTGACGGACATGAGACGAGTCTGATAAGTAACACCGCAAATGACAAACATTGAAAACATCATGTATAGCCCAATACCTCTAAGGTAACTACAACTAATAAGAAACCGACCCGACTCTCTCAAAACCTCAAATGGTCCAACATATCTCATCAAAATCTTACCCTGTCTCCTAATCCTCTTGTGTCCCATCCTCAGTGTTACACACAGGAAACCCTAATATCCGACCTTGATCTCTAGAGGTCCTCTTCATCGATAAACAATATACTTCTGACGTGACTGTGTAGAATCCATCCTCTTCCAAACCATTTCAATATATTTCGTGGTCTGTTGAACAAGACAAGGTCCTAGTATAGCTACCTCTCCTGCCTCTAGCCAATATAGGGGTGATCGACATAGCCTACCATATGAAGCCTCATATGGTGCATTCTGAATAGTTTCAAGAAAAATATTATTGTAGGAAAACTCCAAAAGTTGTATGTCCTTTTCCCAAGAACCTCCAAAATCCAGGATGGATGCTTGAAGTATGCCCTCAAGCACTTGAATCGTACTCTTGGACTGGCCATCTGTCTGGGGATGGTATGTTGTACTCCAATGTACCTGTGTACCCAAATCCCTTTGTAGTCTCTACCAGACCCAAGATGTAAAATGTGCATCCCAGTCTGAAAGAATGGAGTGTGGAACCCCATGTAAATGTACAGTCTCTCAGATGTACAACCTTCCCTGCTCATCGACATAGATAGTCTTCCTGATCGGCAAGAAATGAGAAACCTTCGGGAGTCTTTAAATGACAACACAAAATACATCATTCCCTCAAGGTGGCCTTGGTAACCCTATCACAAAGTCCATCATGACATCATTCCACTTCCTCTAGGGAATGGGTAACTTCTGCAAAAGCCCTACTGGTCAATGATGCTCCGCCTTCACCTGTTGATAGGTGGAACACCTCAGGACACACCCAGCAAAATATCTCTTCATACCTGGCCCCCAATATTGATGGTGCAGATCTCGATACATCTTGGTGACACAAGGATGAACATCCCAAACTGAGGAGTGAATGTCTCACATATTCTCCATGAATATGTCTACTGACACCCACACGCACCCATGAAAACACAATATCTCATCCTCACCTGTGGTCCATCCAAGAATAGGGTCCTCCACATAGAAACTCTCTAGTATGACTATGACATTAAAATCTGATAGCTTCCCCATTTGAACTCGATATAGAAGAGTAGAGGTAACATCCATAGAATAAATAAACGTATTTCCCTATCTGTTGTGCACCTCCAAATGCATCTCAGGGAACAAAGCCATAAGCTTCCACTCACCGCTGGCCTCCTAAACTGCCAGTATCTAAGTCCTCCTGCACAATGCATCAGCTACTACATTGCATTTCCCTAGTGTGCAGGCAAGCTCATTAACAAATTACTAAAGGTAATCAACCAACCTTCAATGTCTCAAATTTAGATTACATTGAGAGAAGATAAACTTAAGAATTTAATGAACTGTGAAAACCAATAAATAATCTTGCAACAAATAATGTCTCCAACATCGTAAGGAATGAACAACTATAGCAAACTCGAGATCGTGTGTCAGGTAATACCTCTCATCTTGCCTCAACTGTTGAGACCTGTATTCAATGAATCCTTCCCCCTACATAAGAACATCTCCAATATTCTTACTTTATGTATCATAGTACAAAGTATAGCTCTTTCTAGGATCTAGAAATACTAGTATCGTTGTTGAATTAAACCTCCCTTTCAGAATCTGAAAGGCGAACTCACAAGAATCTATCCACAAAAACATTTCACCCTTCTTTGTCTGGCCCATCAGGGGATCTAATAAGCGTGAAAAGTCTTCTATGAAATATCTCTAGATTCTATCCATCCCTAGAAAACATCTTACTTCAATGATGTTCTCCAACTGATGATAGGAAACTACTACTCTTCCATTCTCTAGGTCTATTGACACTCTTATCTCTAAGATAACATGACCCATGAAGTGAATTTGGTCCATCCAAAAGTGGAAATTTGAGAGCTTAGCATATAAATAATGCTATCTCAGTGTACTCATAAGGATCTCAATATGTGTGGCGTGGTCAGGTCAAGTGTGAGAGTACACCAATATATTGTCCATGAAGACCACCATGAAAGAATCCATGTATGGATGGAACACTCATTCCATCAAAGCCATGAAAACTACAGAAATGTTTGTGAGACCAAACGACATAACCACATACTCCTATAGACCATGCCTACTTCAAAAGGTAGTAAGAGGTATATCAAATGGTCTAACATGCAAGTGATGATAATCAGATCTCAAATCAATCTTTGAGAACACCCAAAATCCTCAATGAAGGTCAAAGAGATCATCAGTCCTCGATAAAGGTTTCAGTTCTTGACCGTCAACTAGTTCAACTTCCAATAATCCACACAAATTCTGAGGGTAACATCTTCCATTTTCACAAATAGGATAGGTGAATCCTAAGGAGAATTACTGGGTCGGATGAAACCATTTACCTGTAACTCCTCTAACAGCTTCTTGAGCTCTTGTGACTTTGGTTTAACCATCTTATAAAGAGGAATGGACCCCTGTACAAATCCTGGCACACACTCAATAAAAAAGTCTACCTCTCGTTCGAGTGTCAAACATGAAAGGTCCTATGGAAAGACATCTATGAAACGATCGACCACTAGAGGAATGTCCAACTGTGAAGTCCTCTGGTCATCCAGATATAGACTGGAAATTTGGGCTATAACTCTTCCCAACCCATGATGATCAAGTCCTGCTCTGCTCACCTGGACATCCCATTCTCCCTTATAAAGAAACAATCTGCCCTCTGGTGATGTGAAACTTACTTTGCGGCGACAACAGTCGATGACTACCTAGCATGGAACTAATCAGTCCAATCTGAAAATGACATTGTATCCTATCATTTTAAAGACATAGAGGTTCTATAAGAAGTGACATATGCCGACCTCATGAGGGAACTCCTTGCACTAATGTACAAAATCCATTCTTGTCCCCAACAGAGTGTATAGCATCAAGTCATCATAATAAGTTAATATTCAGATCCCAAGGCTCTCCACAATAGAAAATGGTTTGAAACTATGGGAAACCCCTGTATTGAAAAGAGAGGAAGCTAAAACTGAGGAAACAATAATTGAACCTCAAACTATTGAGGGTCTGGGATCCTACTCCTACTAGGTCTACTCCACTACAAAAATCTGGCCTACACCATAAACCTGTGACCCATCCTGAACACCATGAGCTAATCCACCTTTTTGGGGCTAAAAGCCTGCAGACTTGCTACCACAGTTGTGACCTCCACCTTGGCCTGAACGGCCAGAAGAACTCTAAATCCCAGACTGAGAAGAAACTGGTGGTGCTACTCATGAATGAGGAGACATAGAAGAACCCCTATCACCAAATGTTGGTGAGAAAAACTAATAGGAATGGTGAAGATGAACCATCTTACAACAAAATCGGCACTCCAATATGTCTCTTGAGAAATGAGGCTTCATATGCCCACTCTTCTCACACTGGTAGCACACCATGTGTCCACCAGAAGAAGTATCCCGCTTCCTCGAATCCCTGTGCGTAGTCTCCCTACAGTGCTTCCTGCTGTCGGTCTGAGGGGTACCGACTCTGGGTGCCGAACTGCCCTAGTTCACAGCTCTAGAATCCATCAAATTGCACTCTGTGATCAGAACCTAGTTGACTATAGAGGTGATGGAATTTAACATGAAGATGTTCACCTGAGATCAGATGTCTTACCCGAGACCATCCTAAAATATTTTGGCCAGAAATAACTCATCACCTCGTGGAATTTGGATAAAGACTCTATAAAGAGAGATGAATGCTCCATGAATGAGAGAGTACCCTTCTCCAGAATCTTGAACTCTCAGACTCGATCAGCCGTCAAAGTCTCTGAGTAAAAGTAATCGTAGAAGGCATGCTGAAACTCATCCCAATCCTTGACCAGCTAGAGTCCCGCCTGGGAGATCACAACCCACCATCTCTTGGTGGAGTCTTAAAGAATATAAGTAGTGAGGTTCACCATCCTCTATGGAGGCGTCTTCAGATTATTAGAGATAGAAATCTTGGATTATAACCATGACTCTGCAGCATGTGGTCCTGCTTCTACCATGAAGGTGGGAGGATGCTGCTGTTGAAAGACCCACGTCAATTCTTCCATTAACAGGGCAGGATGTGGAGCTCCCTAGAAGGTCTATATAAACCTCATAATGCCCTCTCATAACTTTGCATCGACACCTATATCCAGAATGACGGCTAGTTCCAAGACTGGAACTACAGGAGGATCCGCTGATAGTCCTTGATTGGCCATGTCTAGTGTCTGATCGCTACCATGTATCTGGAGTACAACCAAAGGATGTGTTGGTCTCATTACTTTGCAAGGTCAGGTGCAAACCTTAGGATCACGATTTATCAAGGACTAAAACTTAGAGGTTTATGAAAGGAAAATAAAATGTAAAGCATTAAATTTTTTCAAAACATGGGTACACGACGTGTATAACCTTTACAAAACATTTTCTTCTAAACCTTCACATGGGCGTGTACTTCTGCGCAACTGGTCGTGTAAGGCCCCATATACCCAACATGTCTCTCCAAAACCTGGTGTGTACTTGAATCAGGTTCCCCTGCCCATGTTATTCTACACGACTAGACCACATGGTTTTCCTAGGAAATAACTACATGGAGTGTTTGTGCCAGACACGACATGTACAACTTAGGTTTCAACTTCTCGTGTTGTTCGTCACACAGTTAGACACATAGCTAGCTCTACATGGCGTGTTTATGCCAGACATGTCATGTACTAGAATGATTTCCATCGCCCCATATAGTTTGTTACATTTCTAGATAAAAGGGTTATATTAAACGACATGTATAACCTATGTCTCACCCATCTGTGTCATTAGTCACATGGGTGGACACATGGTCTACACAACACGACATGTACACCCTACACATGGTGTGTCCCACCAAAAAAAATTCCAAAACCTCGTGTCTCTGCCCACACAGCCAGTGACATAGTTATAGACTACATGAAATGTACAAATAATACATGGAGTGTACTTAAGAAAACCATTTCTTTCCCTAACAGAAGGGTTCATGGCATGTATTTATCATTACACAACATGTATTGTGGGGTTTTCCAGATAGTAAGCCTCAAAAACTCTTCTGATACCCAGAAAAAAATGTAAACAGACATCAAAGTTCCAAATTCTGATCAGTGAGGGCCAATACTCCATGCGAATCAAATCTTGGCATCTTAACATGTCATATACAAGCGTAACAAAGCTATGATGCACCAAATTCTGGTTCATGTGGTCCCACAACACATCAGGAACAAAATTTTGGAGTTAATTCAAATGAAACCTTTAACATTAGAAATACTTGACCAAGAAGCAGGTATTCTATCAAGGCATCTATCACAACAACATGCATATCTGGCACAATTTCTATAAAAACAACATGCAATTAGTAATTCACCCTAAATGGCATGACAAGAATGCATGACTTCTTATCTCTATAAAGTGCCTATATGATTCATGAGATGGAATACCCTCATCTCATCAGGTTTCAACAGAAATAGAACCTCAATAATATCAATGATAATAGTGAAAAACATGTTAATCACCCAATGATGAAATCAAATCAACTATAATTATTTCCAAACTAGAAAAATATAAATATACAATGTAAATCAGGTTTTCCATGTGCACGGGTTAGCTACTCTCGGGAACAACTTATTACCAAGTACTTATTACTTCTTATCCATGTCTATAGGCTCCAAACCATATGTCAATAAGAAAAGAATTCCTCTGATACCCCTTTTAAATGTTTTGGTTCAGGAAGCCGCCCATAGGTGCCCCGTACTTGGTAGGTCACATGGCCTCATGTGCATTTCCCCAAATTCCAGAGGTTGCTGATTAGTAGAGATGTCCTTGGGTGTGATAGTGGGGAAACTATGAACACATTGGTAGAGTAAGGCAGCAGAACTAAATAGATAACAATAAAATAAGTAGTAAAACATGCAATAAGTAAATAGTGGAAGTAAAAAACAATTGGGGCACACATATATAAATGATTCATGATACATATGTATAAGAAATGAGGAAAACAAGTCACAATACTTAAATACAATACTAAACCAAAGACAAAAATAAAAACAAGTAAACAGCTCCACAACATTGCTAGCCTCATCTTGGTCCCATGCCTTCCAGCTCCACAAGAATCAAGTACCTAAAGTAGAAGGGCGCTTTACCTTCTCTAGGCCTGCAAAAATATTATCTGTTTGGGCCCAAAATCATGTCCCAAACAGGGTGTGAGATGAATCACAATAGAAAAACCACCCAAAGATCTGTGCCTAATAGTCAGTGAATATATATAGCAGGCAATAAGAAAAAAGAAGTAGTATAAAGGAAGTAATCAAAAGTAATCAATCCTACAGTTTCAATTACATCCATTTTCATTTGTTTGTTAAGTAACCAATAACCACACATAACCCTATGGGATTTACTCATAGCCTAATCCCTCTGGTTCATCCAATCAATCAAAAGCTATCATCTAGGAAGTACTCACAGTCTAACCCCTCTAGTTTAGCTTTAGAAAAGAGTCTATGAGGAAGCACTCATCGTCAATTTCCCATATATTCTCGTATCAGAAACTATAAACACTATGTGGAATCAATCAATGTCCATTTCCAACTCGGGTCTCATAACGAAGAAACTAAAGATACTCTGAGAGAGCACTTATCTCCACCCCACCAATCGTCTCACAACGTAATGTAAACAGACACTCTGGAGAAGCCCTCAGCGTCCATTCTCCCTATGGTCTACTACATAAGGTTACCACATCCCTGTGCAAACAATCATGCACAAATGGTATATGGAAACCCAAGTAATCCTCATGACCTACTTGGATAAATAGTCTACAACAAATCACAACATGTCAAATAAAATCATTCCATTTTAACAATACTAGGCATAGAAAACAAAACAACCTAACATGAAAAGATAGACTAAATAGTCAGAACCATGAAAACATGGGAATCACATCTATATCAAGGTAAAATAACCCCATTTACAATCATAAATCCTCTACTCAACCACAAAAGGCATATCAAGCAATAACAGGGCTAAAAACTAGAACACCCAATTCCCCAAACAAGGGTATTGTGAAATGTTGCACATATAACTCAAAGACTAACTACAGAAAGGTAAAAACCACCAACATCAGCATTGTAAAAACAATATAAGTGAAACTCAACCCATGAATCACCCTTGAATTCCATACATATACAAAATCACCAAAAATGTTCAACTGAGGATATCTTTTGGAGGAGGAGAAAACAGGTGATGAGATTCTATAAGAATGAAGAACTCATCGATGTCATTCCAACAAAACCAATAGAGTTTGATTTAGAGAATAGATGGAGGGTTGGGGGATCAGAGAAGAATCAACGGTCTTGTTCACTTCTGGATGAGACATATGAAGAAGAAGTGTGTTCGGGTGATTATATGTGACCCCAATCCTTTTAATGAAATAACAAGAAAGTACAAGGCATGTTCTTTAATAGTACACAGCGTGTACTTTCCTTAATCAGCCTCCACTTTAGGCAGCCTCCAGGTCACCCCACACAACCCTGTGTTCGACCATTACATAACCAGCACACGACTACCTGTGGAAGCCGGTTACACCGCATGTACTTATATGTACACGACGTGTACTCCTAAAATTTCCAGAAACTCCTATTTTTCTAAAAAACAACCAGAAAAGAAAGACATACCTGAAAATAAGATTCGAGTTGTTAATGTGATTGTGGGGAGTGTGGCAATATTTTATAGTTAAAATGGGGGATTTTAATTAATTTTTGGAAAATTTAGGGTTGTTTTAAATGTTTCATGGTTACCACACATGGTTTGGTAAACTATGTGGTAATCATGCAAGTTCCACCAAAGTATGAGTCACACCTACATGACTGAGACACATGATTTTATTAACCATAATAATCTTATTAATTTTCATTTGGAATTATTAACAACCCACATGTTTAATGTGATTGATTTTTTAACCACACTGTAACTGAGAATTTCTTTCAATTATTGAAAATATTGGTGTCCCATAATTTTCCAAATTAAATGCTTCCCTTAAGAAGGAATACTAATGTTCCCCAATTATTTTACAAAGTTATTTTAGCCTTAAATAAAACTTATATGGATCTTTACAATATAAACACAATCATAAATACTTCACTTTATATTTATCCCATAACAATAATATAAATCAATTAAGACACCCTAACATGTTTTCCTAAGAAATACACAAGAAATAAATTTTTTTATGAACTTTTATAAAATTATTGGTTATTTCTCATATGTTCTACATTTAACATCCTATTCAATATATACAAGGGACTCTTATTTTATTGAGGATAGTGGTGGAGACTATTACCACTATATCTTTCATTTAAGAATAAGGTTTTTGGAAGTACTCATTTACCTTGAAATGTTATCCTTATTCTCCTAATATCTACACCACTCTATAATTTATTTCTTTCAATACATTAAAGGTTTTATACCACAGTTACATAAAATTTCCTATAAAATGTCTCTATATGGATTAAAATATAAATACCTAATCATCTACTTGAATGAAATTTTGAGTGATCATGCGAATATGGAATGCCTTCATCTTTTCCTTATATAGCTTGGCATTTTTACATTCCTCGAGTATAATTACATTAATTTTAGATAAATGCAACTTAATTTTTTTCCTTGGTATATATCAAGTGAAAATTAAATGATTTTACTACCAAATATACCTTATTTTTATACTCAACCTTTATGTGTCAGGTTTTCCTATAAATCAATTAGAATGGGGACATGCCAAGGGGAGTTTTTAGGTTATTTGGTTTTTTAACAATGCATCATATAACTTTATCGACCAGTCCATCCTCGAGACTACCACTATCTGATCCACAATTTTCTTCAATAACACCATATTAAACACATCCTATTTTCTAAGAGATTTAGTGTTATCAGGGGTTTCAGCTTCCCAAAGTTCCTTGACATTTATTTTTTGAAATAAGTGACCATTTCACTAATAATAACTCATGGAACTCCAAAATGGATGAACATGTTTCTCTTAAAGAAAACAATGAAAATATATGATTTTTTTGGGAATGGAAAATACATTATCCTCCGTTGATACATAATCAACACATGCCAAAATATATGTGTTTCCAAAATAATGTGTGAAAGGTCCCATCAATTGATTCCCAAAACATTAAGAACATCCATTTCCAGCATATGATGCTTTGGAATTTTGAATCTATTCAAAATATCACCCATATGTTGGAAGTGATCACAATATACCACATATCTTTAGGAATACATATGTTTCATGGGACAATAGAAACTATATTATAACATTGTAGTAATAACATGATCTAGTAGATGATTTCCTCTTTATGGAACACAGCATTAAATAACACCATCTACAAAAGACTAAAATTGTAGTGTTCCATAACAAAAATGATGTTTTAAATTTGAAAAACATATCATATTCGATTTAAATGAGATGTTTGGGTGAAGTATCCCTATGGTTATGTAATTTTCAAAATTATTAAATCTCGAGAAAGGTGTTTCCATAGCTGAAAGTATATACCCATAGAGAAAAGCCTCCTAAATTTATCTATTATCCTCTATATCAATATAGGGAAACTCCATGTGAGATAGGTGATAAAAAATATATTTTATATTTCCTTTTATCAATAATTTTGACATTAAATTCTTAAAAATGTAGTACCCTTGTAATCAACCTTGGATTCATATTTATCTTATTAAGGAGATATTTGGGAGCTACAATGTCTGTGTAACAACCAACCTAGATAGTACAAGAAAGACTCAAATCTATAAAATTAAAACACAAAGGATAAAATTTATTATTATTTCACAGAATATTTTATACTATCCTTATTTATATCATAAATTTTATATTAAATTGGACAAAATATACAATTATCCCACTCTACAAGAACTCCTCACATATAATAATCACTATAATTACACATTATTTAAAATTAATCATTATAGTTTGGGGAAATCATAATTGGGGATTCAACTAACATCAATTTAAATTATAAAAAGTCCCATATGTAATATTTATAAAATTATATGAGATCATCCATCGATACTATATTTATCAATGGTAGTGTATTTTTTGAAACAAATCTCAAAAACTGTCGATAAAGGCCCACATTCTTACCAAATATTTGGATTTCACTAATTAAATTGGGGATGGGTAGGTTGGATATCACCAAACTATTTGGGGGATCAACATCAAATAAAATTATTGATATCATGTTCTCTATGATGATACCATGTTACCCTATAAAATAGATCTTCTCTCAGTATGAAACAAAAATTTTATTCTCACAAATTTCAAAAAGTATCTCCAAATTCAACAATAATCTTTTCAATGAATTTCCATAGTTGGATAAATCATCCATGAATACCTCTAGATTCTACTCCACCATATCATGGATAATTCCCATCATACATCACTATAATTTATCTAGAGCATTACCCAAACATAAAGTCATGCGACTACACACATATGTTCTATATAAGAATTTGAATGTACATTTTTTTAAATCATCAAGTGAGATATAAATATAATTATACACATAAAAATCATATGAAAATATTCATAATATTCACTAGGTAGTCATTTTAGCATTTAATCCATAAATAGAACCGTAAAGTTGTATTTATCTGTGTAATCATTTAACTTATAATAGTCTATAGATACATTCCATATCATACCTATCCCTGTTGGGATACAATCATTCTTGTCATTAGAAACTACCATGATCCTACCATTATTAGGAAATAGTTGTAAAGAACTCACACATGATATATCCAAGAATGTATAAATAATTACATCATCCAAGAGTTTAGTCTGTTCCTTTTTAATATATTATTTCATGGGAGGGATTAATCATTAAGTTTAGTATGTTTACATTTAGCTTTCTTAAGAAAAAAAAATTATGTTTGTAAATACATGGGCTAAAACCTTTATGATCACACACTATCCAATCGAGGGCCCACTTACTTCTCTTTTGAAATTTACAAAGTTCATCTTCTTAGTTATTCATGATAGTGAAATTGATGATAACTTTATATGTATCTTTTTCTCTCAATTATTTATCTATTAAAGATGATGAAAGAGATTTCAATATAAGATGTTGATCATTTATGTCTGGAGGAACTATAGGCTCAACCCTTTATCATTACAAGATGTCTAGGACTACTTCTGACTTCCAATAATGGTTTATTTATTCAAAGACATGCTTCACATCTTTTGATTAAAAAATTATCTTCCTCATTACTTTAGTCTAAACTTGGTTGTGTAATTCCTCTATAAACACCACTGAATTCCAATCAATGTTAAATTTTATAAACTAAACGAAATATTTTATAATCTATAATAGAGTATTTATTGATTTCCTGAGTACATTTTAAGAAACCTTATCATAACACACATGGAAAATCAGATCTCTTTTATGCATATAAATTTACACTTTCTTAGTCACTTGAACATGTTTTCCCGAAATCCGCGGTACATAAGTATATTTTTTCATATTTAGAATAATGAAATCATCTATAAGTATATATATTTTAAATTAACCAAACATCCCCCAAGAGTCCCTTGAGATACTTGATAGACCTATCAGCTAGTTGAGGTGCCACTGAAGTGGGTTTTATCTCCTCTAATCCCATATTCCTAAAAACTCTATATGGCATAAAGTTAATATTATCTCTTAAGTCACAAATAGAGTTTTCATATTCAAATTGGATGATAATATAAGGTATGAAAAACTCTTGTTATATTGAAGTTTTGGAGGAAGAGTATTTTGAAAACTATTGAACATTTCTTATTAATAGAAATGGTTCCATATTCCTCTATAATCTTATTATTAAAGGAATGTTTCTTTATAAAAATTTAATAGGTAGGAATTTGAGTTAATTCATTTGAAAATTTTATATTAGTATGATGCTTTTGAAATAAATTCATGAAATTTCTGAATTACTAGTCAAGATTCGATTTCATTGTTTGATCTGGAAATGGAAGAGGTGGGATATATGGTTCATGAAATATTTTCTATGTACTTTAATCCACATCCTTTTGAATTTTATTTATCTAATGAATCATCATCATGTTCATACACTTCTTCCACTAGTTCATATGATTAATCATTTTTTTTTCTAATGCGATTTTCTTAGATAAATCTTGTTTTTAGTGTTTTTTACCACATCCCACAGTAACATTCTAAGAAGGTTTTTTTTATTAATTTCAGCTAGAATTATATCAGGAATTATAGTAGAGAGTTTGTTGGGGAGATACCCAATCTGGTTTTCAAGGAATTGAATGGACACCACTTTATTCATTAACAATGTTTCAGTAGTGGTGATGAATTGAGACGTCATCTATTCAAATTTTGAAGTCAATTCATGGAACAATTGTCATTGATTTTCTTGTTTTTGTTTTTATTAATGATGTGGGGGTACCAGATGAAGGTTATGGTAACATTATTATAGTTATGCCCCCTATAGATTTTTATTTTTATATTATTACATATGATTTTTATTTTTATGTTGAGGATTCCTATATCTATATGGTTTTTGACTTCTTGTTTTTAGATTTTGTTGTCGTTGTCCCCCACCAGAATTTTTATTATCCCACTATGTATGATTATGAAATTGTGGAAATATGCTTGGTGCAAGCTTCTAAAGGACATAACACACCTCACATATATAGGATCTAATACTCATTCTCAAACATTCACCTATGATGTGGTTATCACCATAATATTTGCATGAAAAATATTGAGCCACATGAACTTGATAACTTTAATTGAGATTGTCACACCACAACTCCTTAAATTTATTTTTTTATAAATTTTATTGGTTTCAGTTACCCTTTCCAAGGTGCGGGGAAGCATGTGTCTAATATTTTTAATGTTTAATGTTTTTTTTGGGTTTCGGACTAGTGCCCGGGTACGGCACGGTCAGTGGTAGCCACACGGTCTGTCCACGTACTTGTACAGTTATATAATGTTAAAAATAAATAATGTTTTAAAAAAATAAAATGGGTAAAATGTTTTTTCCATCATAATAAAAATATAATTATTGTTTAGATGATAATATAATTATTAATAAAGTATTGATAATATTATTATTATTAGTATTAAATTTTTTATTGATGTTCTTATAATTAAGAGTGAAATGAATAATAATATGAATGATTTATTATTTAGTTATAATTTCAAAAAAAGAATTATTAAATAATAAGAATGCTTTAAAAATGTATTATTATTATTTTTATTGATATTATTGATATGATATTTATATACTTTTTTATTTTTTTATTTTGTTTCATTTTGTTTTATCTTTTCTTTAGTTGTATTATTATTATTATTATTATGAATTTTAATAGGAACCCTAGGTGGGCACCAACCCCCCCCCCCCCCCTCCTCCTGATCGATACCCAACTGCACCCCCCATGGGGTTCTCCATGTGTGGAGGTCCCTCTCCCACTCCTATTCTGTGTGGGACGCAACCCCATACTCCCTCAACCTGGCTTGTCGTGGCCTCTCCTGCTCCTTCTACTCTAATTGCGGAGAACACACCCTTTCCCCCATCCCATTTTTCCTGCCTGATGTCTCCACCCCTTATCGGTGGCCTTCTCCTTCCCAGACAGTCTTCCCTTCAAGCACCCCCACTTCCCATTTCCCCCATGCACATCACAGCCCCTGGGCACCGCGAATGCTCTCGGATCTTCCTCCTATATGATCATCACCATGATGAAACCCTGTGTTCCAGACAGACTCATCTTTGGCATGTGTGGCTCCCCTGTCCAACCCTCCCAGTGGCCTCGACTTCCCCCTCCCCCCTCGCCAACTACACTGATGCATGCGGCTCCTCCAAAATCCACTTTTCTCCCTAACATCCCCTCAAAAGTAGCCGCATTTCCTCTGGCGGTCCTCCCTTATGTGGTGCACCTCCTTCGTGGACTCCTTGATTTCAAGAGACAAGACTGATCACCTCTTCTTCGACGCGCAGCACCCCGTTGGGTGTGCGAAGGGACTGGAAATATTGGTTCATCATTCTGCTAAAGCATTGTTGCTTTCACACAGGTTGTGGTACATATTGTCATGCCCTTTCGTCCTTTTCTTTATCCATTTATTGCTTGTGTGAGTTGGGTTAGGTTTTCAATATAAATCCTTTTGGTAACTCTTGGTTGTGATTTATTATTCCTACTTTTGGCTTCTGTTAGTCCTTGGTACCTTTTTGTTTCTGTATTGGTCCTTGTTATGTTAATTATTATTTTTGGGTGACAGTTCGTTGTTGTAGGGTGTTGCGAACATTTCCATGTGATCACTCTTTTGTCAAAGTACGTGCACATGATCTGGTTGTGGTTTGAGTTAGAAATCATGGGTTGACCGTTGATTGAGGTAGGTGTTTCCTTACATTTGGTTTTCTGAAGTTTTCCATAGGCACTTGCATGATTTAATTTAATTTATAAATGTTATTTTCACGTTTACAAGCATGATAGTTAATGAATTTTTGTGTTTTTATGACAGTAATAATTGTTAAAAAATTGAGATAGTCACTTGATTATTTGTAGGTATTTCCCAAGTATTACTTTTCTAAGGAATTACTTTAATGATTTTCTTTTTAATTAAATTTATAAAATTGTTTCTCACCTCTATAGAACTAATGTTTAACTTTTTATTCCATTTTAGAGTTGGTTTGGTTAATCAAAAATTGGATTTCAAACCGATTTGTGTGAAATTTCTAGGTTTAAAGCACCTAGAGTACTACTTTAAATGTTCTTTCTCTTTGAATTAAAATTTAAGATATTTAAGAAATGTTCACTATTAATTTTTATTGTAATGAAAATAGTTTTTTTGTTAAATTTGGTTATTTCAGGGGATTAATAGCCCTTATGTTGATGTGGTAAGTCAGTATAGTTGTGAAGTTGGTTTGGTGTGTGTAACTCATTAATAGTGTGGTTTTACAATGTGTTGAAATGATTCTGAAAAGGTTAAATTGTTTTAACGGAGTGGTTTTGTGTTTTTAGAATAACGTGGTTGGATGGATTTGATTTCAAAAGTAATGGTTGGTCTATTAGAAATTGTTTTTGAATGTAATATTGGTTATTAATGTGTCATTATATGTTGACACATCTATGGGTACACTAGGTACACACATGGATGTTCCCTCAAATGAAAATGGCACATTGAAGCAATGTTTTTTTTGATAAAACTGTGTTGTTTTTTCGAAAATGGTTCCTTCATTATCATGTTACTTTTTTGTGACTTCTAAAATATGTCATGAATCAGAAACTCAAAAGAGTGTTCCCAGTTGGCTTTTGGTGTGCGTTATAACATGAGTTTGGTTTTTAAGCCCCCTTTTGAATGGAAATTTAATGTTGTATTTGTGCAGTGTTTTGTGTAATGCTTTGAACATGTCAAGTTAAAGGCTCAGTTGGAACATTTCTTAATGTGTAATTGTTTAATATATAAGTTTATGGGGTGCTTCTATCTAGGGTAACCTTTATGGGTAAAGTCATAGGAAATTTCCATGTTCGTGGTAGGCATGTGCGGTGACAACGTGGTAGGATGAGTCACACGTGTGAGGGCCTCCTACTTACACTACATGATTATTATAACCACCATGGGTTCCTCTTATTCTTTTAGTTGATCTAGTGATGGTTTCTTACTAGCCCTAATTATACGGGTTGGTACCCACTAGTAGGTATAGAGGCCATATGGGTAGTGTCACTGATTTATTTTTCCGTGAGGGTGATCAGTTGGTTATAGACTATGGTACTTCATTATACGCCGACTGGTGGTTCCAAACCAAGTACATCCAGGGTCTACGAAAGATGTTTAGGATCACCCATGTTTACTATATTGTTTACATTTCTTATCTACTTTCATATATACCTGTTATTTTATTCCCAACTTTCACTGTTTACCTATTTTGTTTTAGCACAGCCTTGGTCTTTCTGACTAGGTTTTGTTTATAAAACGAATAAAATGGTTTTGGAAAGGGTATGTAGCCTATGTTTGGTTTACACTGAATGGTAAATAAATATTACTTATTTTAAAATGTGAAAAACCTACTTTCATACTTCAATTTCAAACTTGTGTTTATAGAGTACTTCAGAAAAGAGAACTTTTGTATTCTGTGGTTTACTCCTGGAATCCTTACATAGAATCTTGGTCCTCATGCCTATTATATCTATCCAATTGTAGGTTCAGTTTCTTGTTCAAGTTCCTAGTTCAGTAGATAAATGTTAGAGTAGACTTGGTTTTGAGTTGGGTGGTGACCTTAAGGGTCACAAGGATGTATGTATAGTCTATTTTATTTTTGTTGCTAGTTTTATTTTCATATCATCATCCTTTATTTGGTTATCTTTTTTTATGGTCCAAATCATTCCCAACGGTAAGATTTTAATTCCCGACCCTAGTTTCCAGCCCATGAGGATTGAGAACACCCCTTGGGACATATCGCAGGCTAGCTCGGGTGATCAGATTGAGGTCGACCCAGGTTGGTTCGTGAAAAAATGGTATTAAAGGAGGACCTTGTTATTTTTGGCTTATAGGCCTATTTCCCTTGGATTTTATTGTTTCTTTGATTGATTTTTGGATTGATGCTGATTTTGATGGTGTTTCTTCAGGTTGTTATGAGTATGACACCCAAAAAGCCTCCAAAAGTTGTTAATGAGTTATGCCCATTTCCCATTTCTTTTTGTGTGTTGCCTGCTTATTGAGCTAAATGAAATTTATTAGGGGAAGTTGTATAGTTCATAAAGATAGTGTGTGTTTTTGTGGTTAGGAACTCCTAGGGTAGTTATCCTTCGTACAGTCCCAGAGTTATTTGATGGTCCATTTCTGGATTATTAAAGGTGGTGTGTCTCATCATCATTAGATTAAGGGGTGTTTTTGGTGTGGGTCGGCTCTTGTGAAGGTTTTCCATCAAGAAAGGAGTTCATACCAGAGGAACATGTCTCCAAGAATCTATCTTCTCCTGTACGTACTCTCAGTTTGTTGGACCATTCTCTTTCCTTCCACAAGTGTTGATGGTTTAGGCATTCTAATCCACCTAGTCGCTTCCCTCCGAAGTCTTGCTACCCTGCGACTATTCGGGCCACTGGGGAGAGTTCTAAAAGAAGTATATTTCGAGATGGATTTAGGTACTAGATGATGAAAATTCTTGACTGTGAGACAGAAGACACTACAACCATCAAGGGCCCTACCACAGGTCTCAGGGTAAAGATTGCACATATTTAGGAGTTGTAGAGGGTGTGTGGAAACACCGACCTGATCATGTTTTCAACTTCGTATGGAAATATCCATGTCTTCCATGTTCGATTCTTTTCGCCTCCATAAATTCATCCTTATTGTGGTGGTGTGATGAGATCGCTCGACCAAAATCCAAGCAACCTTATTTTCTCTTAGCATGATTTTTAGATCATTTATATTCCATGAAGGATGTTGGGACTCAGGATAAATGGACTTGTTCTGATTTTGAGTCGGTCCCAGCTGTGTTCAATAGGGGAATGTTTATTTCGTGAAATCGATGGGAGGTGTTGAGTTAATTTCTCATCCTCATGTTTCTGGGTTGTTTCATAACAACCTCTCCATCAAAGTCTCAGGTGTGTTGTTAGGTCTATGTGTGGAAATGAATGAGTTTGGTTTGGGAGTTCCCTTCTCCCCCCAGGGGGTGGTGTGTTTGGGTTTCAAGGGATTCTGTATTAGTGAATTCTCATGGTGGGGAGAACCCTCCTATGTTATCCCTATAATATCAGGTGGCGGTCCTCCTTGAATGGGTTGGGTGTGAAGTTTTTTCATAATGGTCACCTCGTGGCTCTCGGTTCCCTTTGGTTTTGTCTACGCATAGACATGAGTTGCATTAACTTTTGTCTTGGTGACTTTCTGGGGGTATAATGTTTTGTGGGGGGGGGATAATTTTCACACCCGGTCTCCTTAAATTTTATTATTAGTTTCGGTTTTCCTTGTAATGGTGCGGGGAGATCACGTAACTAATATTTTTAACGTTTAATGTTTTGGTTGGGTTTCAAACTACTGCAAAAGAACTACACGGTCGACAGAAGTCGCACGGTCGGTCCACTTACTTATGTAGTTATCAAATGTTAAAAATAAATAAATTTTTATTAAAACAATATAGTTTAAATGTTTCCACCATAATAATAATATTATCATCATTATATAGATGATAATATAATTATTAATAATGTATTGATAATAATAATATTATTGGTATTAAATTATTTATTGATTTTGTTATAATTTAGAGTGAAAGGAATAATATTATGATTTTAATAATAATAGAAATGATTTACTAATGATTAATAATTACAAAAAAAAAGAATTATTTAATAATATTATTGTTTACAAAATGTATTATTATTATTATTGATATGATATTTCTAACATTTCTTATGTTTTTCTTTTATTTATTTTGTTTCATTTTGTTTTATATTGTTTTTGGTTTGTTTTTTATTATTATTGTTATTTTTAATAGGATCCCTAGGGGCGCTGAACCCCTTCCCCCCCCCCCCCCCGCCTCCTTCCTCCCGATCAAGACCCAGCTGCACCCCCCATGGGGTTCTCCAGGCACAACGGTCCCTCAATCCCTTCTGTTCTTTGTGCAACGCCACGCCATGCTCCCTCAACCAGGCTCGATATGGCCTCCCATGCTCCCTCTACTCATCTAACGGTGAACCCCCTCATTCCCCCATCTTGATTGGCCTACGTGATGCCACCACCCACTCTCGGTGGCCCGGTCATTCCCCGACGTTCTTCCCCTTTGGCACCTCCACACTTCCCGTTTCCCCCATATGCTTCATAGCCCCTGACCACTATGAATGCTCTTAGATTTGCCTCCTATTCGATTAGCTATTTGTTGATACCCTATGTTCTGGTCGGCCTCATCCTTGGCATGTGGGGCTCCCCTGACCGACCCACCTAGAGGTCGTGAATCCCCCTACCAACTACACAAATGCGTGAGGCTCCACTGATAGCCACTTTTCTAGCCAGCAACGCCTCATCGGTAGCCACATTTCCTCTGGCGGTCCCCTCTTATGTAGCACAGCTCCTTCGTGGAATCCTTTATATCGCACAGCCCGCCCGATCACCTCTTCCTCAACGCACATCTTCCCTTTGTGTGTGCGAAGGGACCACAAATCTTGGTTCATCATTTCAGTGAAGCATTTTTTTGTTCACACATGTATTGGTATGTATTTCCATTCCCTTACTTACTTTTTTTAATCCATTTAATGCTTGTGTAATTTGGGGTAGGTTTTGGATATAAATCCTTTTAGTAACTCTTGTTTGTGTTTTATTACTCGTGCTCTTGGTTTATGTAGGTCTTTGGTACCTTTTTGGTCGTGCATTGTTCCTTCTTGTGTTAATTATTTTTTTGGGTGCCACTTAATTTTTGTAGGGTGTTGCATACATTTCCAAGTGCGTGTGTTTTGGTCTATGTTTGTGCACATGATCAGGGTGTGGTTTGAGTTAGAAAGCATGGGTTGACCATTGTTTGAGGTAGGCGTTTCCTTCTTTCGCTTTTTTGAAATATTTCATAGGCACATGCCTGATTTCATTTAATTTATAAATTTTATTGGCAACTTTATAATCATCATAGTTCATGAATTTTGGTTTCTTATGAAAGATATAATTTTTAAATTTTTTTTGAGATAGTCACTTGATTTAGTGTAGCTGTTTTCCAAGTATTTATTTTCTATGGAATTCCTTTGATGCTTGTCTTTTTAATTAAATTTATAAATTTGGTTCTCACCTCTATGGAACTCATGTTTTACATGGTATACCATTTTGGAGTTGTTTTGGTCTATCAAAAAAAGGATTTCAAACCGATTTGTGTGATATATCTTGGGTTAAAGCACCTAGAGTACTAATTTAAATTCTCTTTCTCTTTGAAGTAAAATTTTGTATTTTTTTAGAAATGATTAGTATTAATTTAAATTATAATGCAATTGTTTGTTTGTGAAATTTTGTTATTTCATGAGATGGCTATCCCTTATGTTGATTAGGGAAGACTATATAGTTGTGAAGTTGGTTTGGTGTGTGTAAATTGTTAATACTTTGGTTTTAGAATGTGTTAAAATGATTTGGAAAGGTTTTATTGTTTTAAGGGAGTGGTTTTGAGTTTTTGGAATAACATGGTTGGTTGGAAATGATTTCAAAAGCAATGGTTAGTCTTTTGGAAATTGTTTTGGAATGTACTATTGTTTTTTGGTGGGTTATTAGATGTTTTCACATCCATGGGTGCACTAGGTACACAAATTGATGTGCCCTCAAATGAAAATGGCACATTGATGTGATGTTTTTTTTCTAAAAGTGTATTGTTTTTTAAAATGTTTCCTTCACTCTAAAGTGACACTTGTGTGACTTCTAAAAGATATCTTGAATCGTGAACTCAAAATAGTTTTCCTGGTTGGCTTTTGGTTTGCGTTATAAAAGGAGTTTGGTTTTTAAGGCCTGTTTGGCATTGAAAATGTAACGTGGTATTTGTGTGGTGTTTTGGGTAATGCTCTAAACATGTCAAGTTAAAGGCCCAGTTGGCACTTTGTTTATTGTGGAATAATTTAATATATAATTATATGGGGTGCTTCTATCAAGGGTAACCTTTATAGGTGAATGAATAGGAAACGTAGGTGTCTGGGGAAGGCAAGTGTAGTTATGACAAGGTAGCATGAGTCACGCATGCGAGGGCCTCTTACTTACATAGTATGATTATTATAACCACCATGGGTTCCTATCTGTCTTTTTGTAGATCGAGTGATGGTTTCTTACCATCCCCGATTATACATGTTGGTACCCACTAGTGGGTATAGAGGCCATATGGGGATTGTAACTGATTTCTTTTGCAGTGAGGGTGATCAGTTGGTTATAGACTATGGGGATTCACCACATGCCAGTAGGTGGTTCCGAAAAGAGTACGTCCAGGGGTCTTCTAGGGATGTTTAAGATCATCCATGGTTACTTGATTATTTATATGGCTTATCATCTTTCAGCTATACCTGTTAGTTTATTCGCAGCTTGCATTGTTTAGCTATTATGTTTTGGCACAACCTTGGTCTTTCTGTCTTGGGTTTGTTTATAAAATAAAAAAAATGGTTTTTGGAATGGTACACATCATGTGTTGGGTTGATTCTGAATGGAAAAAACATCTTACATATTTTATAATGTGAAAACCGTACATTCATACTTGTATTTCAAACATGTGTTTATAGACTACATTGGAAAAGAGAACTTTTGGATTTATTGGTTTACTCTTAGCATACCTACTGAGAATCTCAGTGCTCATGCCTATTATGTCTTTCCAGTTGTAGGTTCGGTTTCTTGTTTTGGTTCCTAGTTCAACTACTCAGTAATGGAGAAGAATTGGTTCTGAGTTGGTTGGTGACCGGAAGGGTCATAATGAGGTATATACAGTTTATTTTTTTTCCACTACTAGTAGTATTTTCTTAAAATAATCCTTTATTTGGTTATTTTTTATTCATAGGACAAGTCATTCCCAATAGTTATATTTTGATTCCTGACAAAAGTTTCCAACCCTTAGGGAATGGAAACACCCCTCGGGATATGCCACGGGCTGGATCGGGTGACCGGTTGGGGGTTAACCCAGGTTAGTTCATGACAGGGATTCGACATATTAATTTTATTTGATATTTATTATAATTGATAAGAAATAATCATTGTGGCATTCCAATTTTTCATGCCCCTATTCTAAGTTCCCCTCTTAGAAATCCATAGGAATATATTTTCTGACACGTACTCTAGTGGATCAAATAATTATTCATGTGATTTTCTGAAGACAATGCCTCCCACATCCATATCCCTTATATAATTTTTGTTTTTTATGAGACCTCTATATATTATTTGAACTTTGTTACTCAACCGAAGTCCATGGTGTAGTAATATTTACAAAATTTTCTTGAATCCCTCCAATGATTCATACAAGGATTCAGTTTCATACTAATGGAAGTTGTGGATTTTATTCCCTAATGCTGACGTCTTTGATGGAGGAATGTATTTTACTAAAAAACATTAAAAAGTCATGTTAATAGAGAATGTAAAATATATATAGAAAGTATTAAATGTGAGCATTTGGATCATAACATAGAAGTCTTTTTAAATAAACTATATTGTTAATGAGATGGGGCCAAACAATTCCTATATCATCTCCCGGAATTAAGGGAAGCCCATTCTTCAAAATGGTATGATATGGTAGAGGTTTTTCATGATGAGATTACAACATATATTGATGCTCTTATAAATAATATGACATTTTATTTGGAGGAACATATTGTTATGGATCTTATGAATGATATTAGTGTGGTCATTATTGTACATTACACAAAAATATTGAACTAGTTCTCTTTGATGGTTCTGTGGAACATACTCCATAAAAATAGAAGCTAGATACTAATTTTTTTCACTGGTATTTTTATGTTATTGGTTATAATATCCTTAAATAACCAAAAACAATACAACTACATGTTAAATATCTTGGTCTTCAACTTCCATGTTTGGAATTGGATCATTTTGTATGTTTTCTCTCATATGTTCGAGGAACTGCATTGATATTGTTCATTATATTTTAGGGTCAAACAAAAGTGTTTCAGTTAACTCATAACTCTTGGAATGAGTGATGTGATGAATCATGCACCAATGGTATTTGACAACAACAAACAACAAACCTATTGTTAATGGGAAAACCAGTAATTATAAAAAACAAAAATGAGTTAAGTAATAGAATTTTTGGAATTTTTTATTTATTTTTATCAACTAAATCATCTTAAAATTAAATTTATATAAGACTATTTAAATATTTCCCCAGCAATAATGCTATAAATTTTTGTCATTTTGAGCAAATGGTTTCTTCTGGAGGACCAAATTGAATATTTATGAACATCATAATGAGTATAGTTATAATATGTGGTCGATTTATAAGGAAAATTTGGTTATTTTTTATGTAACTTCTCAATTATGTAAATAAAGATAAAAATGAATTTAAAGTAATTGATTAGTGGTCTTATAAATATTTTGAAATCTTAGTTAACCCAATTACAAATCTCTTTAAAGAATTTTTTCAACTAAAATACAATAATAGAAAAACATATTTAAGACTTGATAATAGAAATACATTAGGTTTGGGGAATTGGATGAAGGTCATTGAAAATGAATTTACATTTTTTTCTAATCATTCATAAAAAATATCATGTCAAAAATTCAATTGTGGTGAAATATACTTAGTTTGATAGGTTTTATTGAGGTTTACAAAAAATCTACTTCTTAGTCTTGAAAAAATTAATGAGATTAAACTCATTAGATATGATGAATGTGCCCAATGTCCATGGGATTATTCATCATAATTCCCTTGGAGATATATTAAAACATTTTTCATTATATCATATTTTGTAAAAGGTGTCTAGAAGATAAAAAAATCAACTGGATAATGAAATGATAAAATGAAAAATAGAAGTAAGAAATAAGTCAATCAATTACCTGAATGATTCTTCATCATAATTCACAACCCCAACATGGAGGATAAATTATCTACAAATGAAAAAAAAATTGATGAAAAAATGCTCTTAATACCTCTACTTTTCATTACAACAACATGGATATGATTACAAAAGAAACATTAACAAGGAATTTCAAAAAAATGTATCCGAATGGGATTTAAGCTATTCTCTAACGCAGATGGATTGCCTCCCAGATGATTGATTTAGTTTAAATAGTTACAAGATCATTAATTGAATTACCCCAGAATTTATAGGTGGTTAGGGGGCATAATATCGATTTAAAGGATATTTAAATGGGGTTATGGGTGGTATTTTGATGTATTTTGATCTATTAATGATAAAGACACACAATTAGTTTCACCATTTTCCAACCATGTTTGAGGTTCTGTTCCATCTGATTTGAGTAACATGGTATGTTGGGGAATATGAAAGGTTCATTTTACCATGTTATACTATGAAAATGGTTCTATATTCTCTAATTACACCTTTCATGACATGTGGGTTGGTTTGTATGGTTTGAATGACAATTTGGAGATTGTGAAATCTCTACTGCCTCCAGAAACAGAAACCGTATAATTTCTTGGTGAATATGTATGATTTTTTTAACTATGTATAGAATATGTGAAAGAATTTTCTTTATATTCTCCAATAATTACATAGTTTTCTATGATGGGGTGTATTGTTTGGGTGACTTTGAAAAAACTGTGAACCATTGAAAGTCGGTCCAAATGCCTCTGATTTTCATCAAAAATCATCAATTCATGCCAAATTATATCATGTATTCATTGGATGACCAATCCTAACAGATCAAAATATATTAAAGCTATAAATACCTAAAAATGAGAATAATAACCATTTATAATGTAATTTAAAATATGAAAATGACTCATTCACACAACCGTATCAGTGTTTCATCCTTCTCAGCTGTCTTCTAATGTGTTTCAAGATTAATAAATTTCCTTTTCTTACACCCAAAAATCACCTAAATTATCTCTGATTGTTACTTAGATTTTTTTGGTATTCTTTATTTAAGATAAAATGAATCATGATTGAAAGTTTTACACCAGCATTCATCACCCGAATGATAATTTCTATTCAAATTATCATAGAAATTTTCTAGTCTTCAAAATCTATTCATTATAGAAATATTCACTCTCAACTACTTTTGTGAATTTTTATTTTTCTCATTAAGTTTTATCTAAACTTCACTTATAAAACAACATAATACAAACTATCCATACTCTTAACAAATTGTAAATTTATACCAAAATTCAATGGAATTGCTTTCAAATCTTATATATTATCAATGTGGCTTATAAATCTTGTTCACTTTCCATTAGTTACTTTTTGAACAATGTTAAAACCATGTTGTTTTTATAAAATACAACACTTATTTTATGCTTATTTTAAATAAATAGAATTGTTTCTAGTTCTGTCATCCACCCATGATGAATTGGTGGGTTTTTCATCATTCTTCATTTCCTATATTTTTTAGGATTTTAATATGTAATATGTTTTATAAAGGGAAATTATTTTAAAAAAATACAACTTTATAGGATATGTATTACCTATTTGCATGAGATTGTAGTGGATGGATATTTAGATGATATAAAGACCTTGTTTACAGATATATGTTTATTTTTGGAATAAATAATCTTATCAAGAGATTCCATGTCTCAAGGAACATCTTCCTAATACATATCTTGAATCCAAATATCAATTTTAAAAATTACGATGCATAATTCATTGAGGAATAAATTCAACATCGAGTAACTTAATCTATAGAAATATAATATTTTTATCAATTAGTAAATATTATCTATCTTCCTCATAAACCTTCTATATATCATCATATAAAACATTATATATCATAGTGAGGATCTGAGGTACTGTTATATTATTTATTTTTAAACCCTTATTTATCACCTTGATATTACTCTTATGTGACGACATGAGGTTTTTTTAACATCATTCATTTTCATGGGATATTCATGAAATTTGTTACTAATGTATCAAAATCATATTATGTATCACATATGGTTATTTAAATTTAAAATTTCTAAATATGTTAAACCTTTTATATTCTAAGTGATAACCCTTACATGTTAGGCAGATGAACCATAATGTATGGTTTTTTTCTTCATGTATTTTAGATCCAAATTAGATGGATTATTATATATCATTATGAGTACCCTTTTATATCAAAGTGGATTCCAATAATTTATAAATATTCCATTTTTGGAAATAATTATTTATGTTATATCCATTTACCTACCTTCAACATAAAATTCCATTACTTCTTCAAACTGAACTTTGGTCTTGTCATTAATTGGTATCACATGTTAGCTATTAGAATAATGTACTTATAGAAATTAATTAACCCTTACATGATTTAACTAATTATCTCAGATTTATTCACAATTAATTAATACAAACATTTAGTAAATTTTGAATTTTTACCTATCATTGATACCTCATCTTTGAGATGCACTCCAACTCAATATAAAGAAATCATCATGTAACGTATGAATAGTAGATTTTGAAATTACTTATGATCTATCTATAACATAAAAAAGATCTTATATATTGTTAAATGAATATTCCATATCCTTTTATATTTTATATTGACTCTTATATATTTTGTGACAATTTATATTGACACTTATGTATATATTCTTTTGTAAAAACGCTACTTCTCTTTCACTTCCAAGTACATTACAAGGACCTCCAAAATTCCTTTAAAGTAACACAAACAATGTTATCATACATACTTATCTATTATGTATCATATGATATTTAACTCATTGATTTTTATAGTCTCTAAACCTCTTAATCAACCAAAAAATATTTCCCGTCCACTTATTTTGATGATAATACTTCCTTATATCTATCTCTTGTATTTCAATACAAACATTTGACCACCTTATAAAATTCATGTTCTAAAACATTAGTAGAAAACACATATATAATTATATTTATTCACCATTATCACTTATCCTTTATTCACCCTAATTTCACTGAAAAATAATAATATATTCAAGATTATCTATAAAATATCAGTATTCAAACAATAATATAATAAACTCTATTACTTTTGAAAACATACTCTCTTTTATCATCCTGTTAAATCATCCAAAATCACAATCTCCATAAGTGATTCCATTTCTATATATATTCTGACTAAAACTATATTCTAGAATGATAACTTCTAAAAATACCTTTTATAATTTCAATCCATCATTATTTTTTATATTTACTATCATATATTTACTTTAAAACCGTTGAAAATAAATATAACACTCATCATTTCAATTCATTTGGTTCTTATAACATTTTAGACTCTAGGAACCCAGTGCAAGTAGTTATATTTTATTATTGGTATAGAATAAAAGTTCTCCCATATGATTCAACATATTGGTATTTTTAGAAGACTATTTTCATATATACATTATATTTGAATTCATAAGATACAATATAACCATATTTCAGGAACATTATTACACCTTCCATTATATCCTAAAAAATCATACATAGTTATCCTCTAGGTTTACAAAGGAGAAAATAAGGGTAATTTCATATGCCCATTAGGGAGTAGTATATTATGGAATCTATCATATCATAAACATTGTATAAGTTATATGTTAGTAATAAATAAAAAATATCATTCCATAATCAACTAAAACTATGGTCTTGATATTTCCATGATAATAAATGAAAACATTGATAAAAATAAATATTGATCTCACAATAATGGAACACATAATTTGAGACATTACAATATGTTATCAAGTCCTTGTTCCAAGACACTATACTAATATAGGATTAGGTATACACTAAAACCCACCCATTTATTAGACATCTCATTGCATCGAGGGGCTATAAAATTCTAGTCCACACATGTCACCTAATTAAATCCAATACGTTCAACATAAGAGTCTACAAGACATTTCGTACCAATACCTAAGGAGCTTATGGTTGAATAGAAGAAAAAAACATTTCCATTCATTTAAAAATGTGGATATTTAAGGGTGTATTCTTTAATCTACATAGAAACAATTGGGCATCATCAACATAATAGGAAGGACCCTTATCAAAGAAATTTAGTGATGAGGGTACATTAGGTGTTTTGGGTTATCCGTATAAGATAGTAATTTTCTTTAATATTTTTAATTGGTAGGGGACCAAAGAAATGGTGGAAAAAATCCTTCATCGTGGTTCATAAAGAGCATGTGAATATTTTAATGCATATCCCACAGTAGTGTCTAGCCATGTGTATAGTCTTAGGCCCACTTGTTTTGCATTAAAGTGATGATTGAGTAAATTATCAACCAACTATTTTCATTGGGATTACCCCTAGGCTCATATATTCAATAGATATATCCACAATATAGTATCTAGATAGGTCTGTATTATCTTTTAATCTATACACACTTTTTCTTTATCTAAACATAGGATGATTTTTTTGATCGTGGAAAATATTAAATTTTACAACTATTTTGGTAACTTTTGATTCAAAATAATATGAGGGAGGTATAATAATATAGAATATTAAATCCTTTAAATATCTTGACTAATATGGTAAAAATTATTGCATGGCACCACAAAAAATTAAATAGGTGGTGAATATAACATGAGTCCAAAAGAATAAAAATTGTTACTAAAAAACCCACTTATGGAATGGGTAGAAATTAAATCAAACCCCCCATGAAATAGAGGCCACAAAATTGATCATAAAATACAATGAATAAATTAATATCATGATATATCATCTCAAGTTATTAGTATATACACTATTTAAATAATATTACGTGCATAAAATATCTCAAATAATGGAATTTGAGATGGGAAACCCTTACCTCTTATCCTAAACTCCACAAACATAAGTTAAACTCATGTATCAGAAATATATATATATATATATGTGTGTGTGTGTGTGTGAATAACCTAATTTTTACCCTTTTCCATATCAATTTTCAATAATTATCTTTATATATAGCCATTATCTATATGAATTCATGTAGTTTTACCTATTTTCCCACATTGGGTGTTAGAACGTTCGATTATTTATTTCGTAAGAACATCATAGTGATTGGATAAATTCTCAATAAGTGATTTTTATGTTCATAATTCATAGATCAATTAATATTGAATAATCATTATTTTTGAAATGTTGATTAAATATTATTTTCTTTAGGTGAAATACGTGAATATGGGGCATGAAAAATAAAAATTACGGTGAACTAGTTTCGACGTGTTTAATGTTTAAATGGTGTAACATTAATAATTATTTTAAATATTATTATAACAACTACAGAATTATTATGGCACAATAAATAAATAATTTTTATATTAAATTATCATTATATGAAATTATTCAATCTATGATGAATTAAGAAAAATAACATAATTCATTTTAGGGGTAAAACCAACCCAAATAGGTGTGTGTTATCATGATTTATTTTATTATAGAGGTGAATGGGTTGGGTGGGTGTGTGCATGATTTTAGGGATAAGATGGGGATTATAAATAATATTTTTGAAAATTTTGGGGACTTTTGAAAGTCTCACGGTTACCCCACATGGTTTGGTAAACTATGTGTTAATTGTGTGGGTGCTAATGAATTGTGAGTCCCACTTATATTATAGAGATACATAATTCTTTAACCATATGAAAATCATGTATTTTCTTTGAAAATAAGTGGCCACCCAACTTAGTCGATGTGAATAGTTTTTTTAATCATGTATAATCAAATCATTTGGGCCTAGTTTTCCTGATTTTGATTTCTTCACATTTTCCAAATTAATTGCATTCCCTATAATGAATATTTACGGTCCCCAATCAATATAAAAACTGATTTTAGGATTCTATAAAACATATAAAGATTTGTAAAATCTGAATAAAATCACAAATCCATCGCATTATATTTATACCATAACTAAAATCGAAAAAAAATTAAGATATGCTAACTTTTGTTAAATAAATACACAAGAAAAAAATGTTTTTATGAGATTTTATTAAATATTGGGTTAACATCCAATCTATAGTAAAATTTACATCCAATTATAGACATAAATGGGCCTCTTATTTAATTTATGATAATGGTGTGGAATATTCCCATAATATATTTTATTTAATTCTAAATTTTTAGGAACTACTAATTTTCATTAAAATGTTATCCTTCTTCTCCCACTATCTACACCACTCTATAATTGAATAATCCAAGTAAATTAAATGTTATTTGACACTATTACATCAATTTAACAAGAACAATTCTCAATTTGGAGTAAAATAGGAATACCTGATCATCAGGTTGAAATAAATTTTGAGAGATCATGTTATTAAAGAATGCCTTCGTATTTTCATTATATGGAATGGCATTGCCGCATTCCTCTTATCTGATTTCATTATGTTTAGATAACTACGACTTTCTTTTCTACATGGTATATTTGTGATAAATTTTCTATTTTTTAACAACCTTATATGACTAATGTTTTTTGTCGACAAAAAAGTTCATGTATTCATCTAAACCAACTAGTGAGATGGCATGAAAAGTAGATGATTTATGCTATTCAGTATGTGCACAATGCATCATCCATATTCTTCGACCAGTCATTCCTCGAGGGTCCCCCTGTGTTCTCTAGAATTTTATTTATTGGCTCTATATTAGACACATTCACTTTCCCACATGATCAAGGATGATGATGTGTATCAGCATTGTACCTTACATTATGCTTATTCAATATGTTCTTCAACATTTATTTGTTGAAATGATTTCCCTTGTCATATATAATAACTCTGGTAACTACAAACTATATGAACATGTATTTTTGAAGAAAATAAATGAAATTTTGTCTATGGTTTGGGAAGGGGAAACTACTACCTCCTACATTGAGAAATAAACAATAGAATACAATATATAGGAGTTTATATAAAAATTGAGAAAGGCCCCATAAAATTGATCCCTGTGACATTAAAACAAATTCTTCAAGTATAGGATGTTGTGGAAGTTCAACTATATTCCCAATATTACCCATATGTTTGAATCAATCACATCACACCACAAAAATTATGTAATCCTTATGTATCAAGGGGAAACAAAAAATAGAATATAACATCATATAAATAGCATGATCTAGACTATTATGTACTCTAGATATAGAATAATAGAAAATATTCCACGATTCTAGGAACTTCTGATTTTGGCACACAACACTGAATAACACCATCTCCATAGGACCAATATAGTAGCAAGTCTTCCCAAAAATAATGTTTTACCATTGAAAAAATCAGTTGTTCAATTGAAATGAAAATTATGTGTGATTTATCCTTATGGATAAGTAATTTTGAAAATTATAGAATCATTTGTGAGGTGTTTCCATAGTTAAAAATATGTACTCATCTAGAAAATCCTCCTAAATGTTTTGTATTCTCTTCCATATCATGGTGGGGAAACTCTTAGAGAGATAGGTGATCAAAAAATGATTTCATATTTCTTTTAATAATGAATTTCCAGATCAAATTATTGAAAATTTATTACCATTATAATCAACCTTAGATTAATAACCTCGTTATTAAGTATATAATTGAGAGCTTCCTGGTTTGTGTGACTACTAACCTAGATAGTGTCAAGTAAGACTGAAATATATAAAATTCATAAAAAAGTACTAACATTTATTTTTTTTATAGTTTTATATTTATGATGATCTTCATTAAAGGCATGAATTTCATCGTATCTTTCCCATAATATTTAATTAACCCATCATCCATGAATAGATATCATATCATAATAACTAGAATCACATAATAATTCAAATTGCTTATTCTAGTTTGGGGAAAATATAATTGAGGCTTCAACAAAACTCTATTTTATTGATTAATATTTCCTTATAAAAGATACATCAAATTCAAATAGAGAAGTATTTGATTCTATATTTATCAATGGTTGAGTAATTTTTTTAAAATCTCTAAAAACTTTTGATAAAAGACTTTGTTCCTAAGGAAGATTAGGATTTACATAATTGAATTAGGGATGGGATATTTGGAAATTAACTCAATCTTTTTTGGGGATAACATCAATTCTGTTTCTTGATATCTATTTCCCTAACACAATACTATTATCAAACATAAAATAAAACTTCGTCAAGTTTAAAATAATATTCCTATTCTCACTATATTCCCATACCAACACTAAATTCCTCAAGAATGTATTGAATGAGTTTCCATAGATAGATAAATATTTCACAAATACATGGTCATCATACATCACATGAATGTGGGATGATCACTATATATACCAAAAGGCATGTGAGAAAACAAAAATTATTTATATAGGATGATTAAAGAACATTATTTCTAGTATTCAATGGAGATATAAATCTAGTTATACCCAAGATAACGAATATAAAAATAGTAATAATCTTGGCCATGTAGTCATTCTATAATCTAATCCATAAATAGAGTCAAGAAATTTCATTTCCATGTGGAATCAATTAAAATATTATAGTCTACACATACTCTCCATCCTGTAATTGTCCATGTGGGGACAATATCATTCTTGTAATTTTAAACTCACATGATCTGACCTTTATTAAGAACTACTTGTAAATGGACCACCCATTATCTATCCGAGATTAGATAAATAATTCCAGTATACAATAGTCTATTAAATTACTTTTCGATGACTCCTTTCTTGAGTGGGTTGATTATACTTTTCGGTAGGAAATTTTTCTTTTCTCTTATTAAAAAAGTAACTTCATGATTTTAAATTCTTGAGAAAATACCTTCAAGATCATCTATTATCCAATTGATGTCCTACTTTCTTCTATTAAAAACATTCAAACGTTTAACTTATTGATTATTCATGAGCTTGGAATTGATGATAACAATCAATGGATATATTTATTCCATGTATTAAAATGATAGAGATGAAAAAATATATTTCAATTCATGATGTGGAGAATTTTGAAATCAAGGAACTATAGGCTCAACCTTTTATCTTACCATGAAATTTGAGAATAATTCCTACTATCGAGAATGGGTTCTTTGTCCAAAAACACAATTAACTTATTTTGATTCTAAAAAAAGATCTTCATCATTACATTGGTCATCACATGGATATGGAATACCTATATTAATATCACTTCATTCAAAGTAATTTTCTATGTTATAAACATCATAGATTCTTTTCTAATCTATAAGAGAGTCTTTCTTCATATTCCTGATTACATTGTGGGAAACCATTTCATCACCCACATACTCGATGCACATCAATTAACACCATATTTTTTTAATATAAATTGTTTTTCCAAATGTAGTGGTTATTTAGTATCTTTTTCTAAATTGAGAATAATGAAATCATCCAGAAGTATAAATTTTCAAACCTTAACAAAAACATTCTTAACGAGTCTCTTGAGATACATGATGGATCATTCAACGTGTTGAATTTCTACTCCTATGGGGTTTATCTTTTCTAATCCAATAATCTTGAGAACTCTATATATAATCTTGTTAACAGTGGGTCCTAAGTCACAAATAGCATCACCAAATTCAAAATGATTGAAATTTTAATGGATTTAAAAGCTATTAGTAAATAATTGTTATAGAGGAAAAGAATTGTGTATAACTATTAATCATTCCATATTATGATAAATGGTGCCCAAGACATATATATTCCTTTTATTGAACACAATTTTATTTATGAACTTTTCATAGATAGTAATTTGAGTTATTTCCGTAGTAAAATGAATATTAATATTAATCTTTTAAAATACTTCCTTGAACGTCTTGAAATACTTTTCTATCTTTTTTTACAGTATATGATATGAAAATGGAAGAGGTGAAATATTTGTATTCATGAATTTTTTCTCTTTATTAAAAAATAATTTCTTTTCGTTTGAATTTCCTTTATCAAATGACACAATATCAGGTTCATCCACTTCTTCCACTGGTTGAGAAGATTCATCATTATTTTCTTTCTCTAATGCTCCTTTCTTGGTTATGGTTGGTTCTTGGAGAACCTCACCAATTCCAAAAGTAGCATTCTTAGTAGGGATGTTTCTCAGTGTTAGCAAAAAATGTAATAGGCCTTCTTGTGGAGACTTGACTGGTAATCAAAACAATATATTTTTCAAGGTTTTTAATGGAATACTATTGATTTTGGTTATTGGTTTCAATAATTGTGATGAATTTATTCATCATATCTTCCAATTTTGAATTATGTTCCTTCAATGGTTGTTATTGATTTGTTTTTTGTTGTTGTTATTGTAGAGAGGGTGGTGCATACTGATGTTTTTGATACCCTTACTATTGGAATAACCCTTATTGATATTTATTTCCTTATTCATTCCAAATGTATCTATTTTGATATTTAGGATGACCATAATTGGATGGTTTTCATGTTCTTATTAGTGGTTATTTTTCATCCCTAACCATAATTTATATTGGACTACTATTTTATATTATGATATTGTGGAAATATGTTTGGTCCATGGTATTGGGAGAAAAAAGTCAAATCACTTGAAGTTGGTTTAACACTCATTCTTAGTAATTCACCCATGATGTGGTTGTCACTACATTCCCTGAAAACTAGATGATGTACCACATGAACTTGAGCACTTGTATTCAGATTCAACATATCAATTTTCACAAATATTATATCTAATTGATTGGATTTCATTATATTAGAATTGAAATTATATATGCATCTTTTATGAGTAACCACTATTAATTCCACTAGAAGCTATTCTCTAACTCATCCTCTAGTAGATTTGGTAATTTTTCTATTTATCACGTCAAGATAGTTCCTTCTGCTACTACTTTAACTATATAATTGATGTTTGATGTGAGACATCAAAAAGAAATTGTACTTATATCCACAAAACATATATACGGTGAGGGAATTTTACCAACCTTTCCCTGAACCCATCCCATGATTAATACAGGTATTCCATCTCATATTGTTGGATGTTGTTTATTTCATTCCTCAATGTCACCATCTTGGATGAATGAATGTTTTTTCCTAGGAATGATAGTTCCAAAACATAACACATGAGTGTTAAATTCTATGGAAGCTCTTTGATATAATCCTTGGATTTATCCCTCAATGAAAAGGGAAAGAGATGTTGTGTAGTGGAATATTATGGAACTTCATTATAACACTACATGTGTAATATCTCTATAAATTATTAAAGGTGAGCAATAAGATCTTAAATATATAGTCCTTCAAACTAAACTATATTCTAAATGATTTTGGCCAAATAATGTTTATATCATATCCACTAATTTATGTATTTTTATACTCCAAAAGAGTATGATTTGGTGGTAGATGTTCTTGACGATATTAAAGCATATATTGATTCTACTGTCAAAAAATGTGGCTATTGATTTTGAGTAAAATATTTTTGTGGATGTTGTAAAAGAAATTTGTGTCACCATTGTTGTACATAACATGACACAAATTAACATAGTGTTGATTGACGAGTTCACATAATGTAATCCAAAAAAGGAGTTTGTGGATACTGATTTTATTCACCATCAATTTCATGTTATTGGTTCTGCTTTTCATCAAGTACAAGCTATCTTCCAACACCATGGAAAATAGATAATTACAACACTTCCATATTTGTCATGGGATTATTTTGTATGTGCGCTCCCATAATTTTTAGGTTCTTATTTGATATTTTTTGTTTGATTTTCTGTTCAAATTATCTTATAACTCTGGACTCTTGGAATGATTTATAAGATGAATCATGCACCCATGGCCAGAAACAACATAAAAAAACAAACCAATTTTAAAAGCGAAAAAAATAATAAATAAAATAAATGGGATTTAAATTTTATTTTTTCAAATTTTTGATTTATTTTGTTTTCATCTAAATCAACACAAAATAAAATAAAAATCTCATTATTCCAATGTTTACGCATCAAAGGTGCTATAATTTAGTGTATTTATAACCAAATAGTTGCTTCTAGTAGACCAAATTTAATATTTCTTAACATGACAAGGAGTATAGTGATAATATGAGGTAGATCTATAAGGAAACTTGGGGTATTTTATTTATTTTAGTTCTCAATTAACTAAATAAATTTTAAAATGAATATAAAATCATTTATTTATGGTTTTATGAACTGTTTGAGACCATAGTTAACACAATTATAAATATCATTAAATAAATTTTCTCTTAAAATAAAATAATACAAAAACATATTTAAAACATGATATTATAAATGCATCGAGGTTGTGAAATTTTATGGAAACTTGAAATAAATTTACATTTTTTTCCTATCATTATTAAAAAATATCATGCCCAAAATTCAATTTTTTGAAATATCATTGCTCTGATAGGTTTTATTTAGGTTTTAAAAAATAGAAATCTTGGTCTAATAATTAATTCTTCAACACTTTTATGAGATAAAACCCATTCTAGGTATTGAATGAACCCAATTTCCATGGGATTATTCATCATAATTCCCTTATAGATCCCTAGAAATAACTTTCTTGATATGAGAAAATGTAAACGATGGGTAAAAGAGAGAGAACTAAAATATATTATTTAATGATAAAATGAAAAATAAAAATATAATATAATTAAATCAATTACTCAAATGGTTCTTCATAATCATCAACAACCCCAAATCATAAGAGGAATTAACTACAAATGAAAATAATGATGAAAACAAGCTCTTATTAACTATGCTTTTCATTGCAATAACATGGAAGGGAATGTAAAAGTGACTTTAAAAATAAATTTAGAAAAAATAATTTGAATGGGTTTTAAGATCTCCTCTGTCAAATACATATCCTAGATGATCGATTCCCTCCAAAATGGTTAGAGGATCATTAATTGGTCAAAACTAGTGTATAGGGGTGGTTAGGGGTTATAATCTCAGGTTTAAGGATAGTTATAGGGGTAGATGGGTGGTATGTGGATGTATGTTGAAAGATGTATGACAAAGGTACACAATTATTTTAAATATTTTTCAAACCATATTAGTCATTTTATTCCTTCAAATTTGAGTCACACGGCTTGTTGTAGAGTCTTTATTTTTCATTTATCTATGTGTAGAACATGAACATAGTTTTATATCCTCTTCTTAAATCATTCAAGGCTTGAGGGTTGGTCTATATAGTTCAAATAACTATATGAAAACCATGAAATCTCCACTACCTCATCAAATAGAACCCCGTATAGTTTCTTGGTAAATTTTCATTCTTTGTTTAACTATGTATACACCTTTTTCATGTGTTTTTTTCTATTATTCAAGATTTTCATAGTTTACTAGGATTGGTTTCACAGTTTGGGTGACATAAAAGAAACCGTGCACCATGGAAAATGGGACTAAATTCCTCTGAATTTCATTCAAAATTATCGGTTCATCCATTTTAATCATTCATTGGATGAATGATAGTCACCTATTAAAATAATAAAAGTCAAAAAATACATGAAAAATTATCATAAAAACCATTTAAAATTTATTTTAGAATATTTAAATGGACCATGAACACAAGTGAATAAAATTTTCATCCTTCTATTCCTTATTCTTATGTGTGTTTGGATTAACAGTTTTCTTTTATTACAGCCAAATATTGACTCGTTTTTCTTTTATTATTGTTTAGATTGTGTTTTCTTATTTCAATAATATAAAATTAGTCATGATTGAAAGGTTTATACCATCATTCATCATCACATGGAAAAATTCTATTGAAATTTTCAATTATATTGTTAAAGCATAAAAATCTATTCTTGATGGACATATTAACTCCCATATTTTTTTATGAATTTTTATCTTTCTCTGTAGGTTTTATCTAAACATCACTTATACTCCCTCTTAGTATAGTCTTATTATTTCTCTTAACATCAGATCTAACACCCATTAAAACATACCTTCTATATTCTTCATAAATTGTAAATTAATACTAATATTTAATGGCATTATATCCAACACATATATACTATTAAAGTGGATTATATTTCTAGTTCACTTTCACATAATTCCTTTCTGAAAATCCTGAACACTATGCTGTTTTTTGGACAATAAAACCCTTCTTTTGAGCATATATTAATGAATAATATTTTTTTCTAGTTATCTCATCCACCAATTATAATGTTCTGGGGTTCTCATCATTCTTATTTTCCCATATTTATCAATATTTTAATTTCTAATATGGTCTATAAAATGAAACAACCTTTGTACAAATAACATTTTTTGGAAAATATATTACCTATTGACTTAATATTGTAGTTGATGTATGTTTTGATGATATAAATACACTATTTACACTAATATGATTCTTTTTGGAAACAAGAATCTTTTCAAAATATTTCATGTCATAATGATCATCTTCTAAATACTTACCTGGCAGCACAATATCCATTTGAATAGTTGTGATGTTTAATTCATTGAGGAATAAATTCTACATCAAGTAAAATAGTCTTTAGTAATATCATATTTTTATAAATCATTAAAATCTATTATTCCTACTGATGACCATTACATATAGTCCTATTAAACATTATATATCATGGGGAGGATCTAAGGCTTTATCATATTTTTTATTTCGAACCCCATCCTTACCACCTTGATGTTACTCTTATGTACCAACATGTGTTTTTTTAACATTCATTTATTTTAGTGGGAAATAATAAAATATATTACCAATGTCTCAAACACATATAATATTTCACATATGGTTATGTACTTTTGAAATTTCTAAATTTGGGCACCCATACATATTCCATTGGATAAACCAAACATGTGAGACAGATGAACCCTAACATATGGTTTTTTTCCTTCATAAATTGTTGATCCAACTAAGATTTATTATTACGTACCATCCTATGTACACTTATATATCAAAGTGGATTCCAATATATTTAAAATATTCTATTTTGAGTAAATAATTATGCATGTTGTATAAATTTTCCACCATAAACATACAATTACATTACTTCTTCAAACTTATCTTTGGTATTTCCATTAATTGGATCCACATGTCATCCTTTGAAACAATGTAATTATGGAATTATTTTACCGTTACATTATTTCACTAATTATCATATATTAAATCACAATTTACTCATCAAAATATTTAGTTAGTTTGTTATTTTTCACTCTCTTTTTCACCTCATATTTCAGATGCACTCTAGGTCAATATACATAACTCATCATGTAACTTTCAAAAAGTAGCATAAATAATTACTTATTATATATCTATTATGTAGAAAATATCTTATATATGATTAAATAAATTTTCCACATACATTGGTATCTCAGTGTAACTTTTATATATTTAGTGAAAATTTAGAGTAACTCATATGTGTGAATTATTTTCTAAAAAAATTACTTCTCTTTAACTACCATTTGCTTCACAAGGACCTCAAGATATCCTTTCATGTAAATCATACATTTTTATATATATCCTCAATAGTTATTCATCATGTGGTCTATACCTAACTAAATTTCATAGTCCTTAAAACTAATCATCAACTGAAACAATCGTTTTATTTCCCTTATTTTGATGAGAATACTTTGTTATAGTTATCTCAGGTAATTCAATAGAATCATTAAACCTATTTATAAAATTAATGTTCTAAAACCATTATACACAACTGTTTTAGAAATATCTCTATTAACCTTTATCAATTGTACTTTATTCAAAATAATTTCACCTAAAAATCATAACATATTCACTATTATCCCTAAAATATCCATCTTTAGACAATAATAACATTAACTCTCTTACTTCTAGAAAAAAAAATACGTTTTACCTTCCAGATAAATAATAGAAAATCACAATATCCTTTTGTGGTAAATTTTATAAGTAGGTTTTTAATCTACCTATATTACATAATGATAAAATATAAAACACCAATTATACTTTCAATCCATCTTTATTATGTATTTTGACATTCTTATATTGACATTACGAACCACTGACAACAAATAAAACACTCATCATTACAGTCCATTTGGTTCTTATAATATCAAATACTCCAAAAAGTCATAGATGATTATTATATTATATTATTGGAACAAAAAACATGTGTTCCCAATAGATCCAGTAGCTGATTAGTATTATAATAATAGATATATACATACATAAAATATATTTGAAAAAATAAGGTAAAATATTAACATAATTCTATAAAATTATAATTCCATCCATCATATCATTGAAAATTACACATAGTTCTCCTATAAGCTTCCTTGAGAAAAAATAAGGTTAAACTCATATTATCATTAAGGTTTAGTATACAATGGAATTTATCATAATATAATCATTGTATAAGTTATATAATAAGAATAAATACACCACATTATGATATAATCAACTGAAACAACTGTCATGATATTTCTATGATAAAAAATGAGAACATGGATAAAAAAACATTGGTCTAATAATAATGGAATCTATAATTCAATATATCAAAACTAGTTAGAAATGACCTTTTATAAGGAACTATAATAAAATGGGTAGAGTTATACACCAAAATCTATCTCCTAATAATACATGTCGATGTATCAAGAGGATATATAATTCAGATCCCCACATTTAACCAAATTAAATCTAATAAATTAAACATAATAATCAAAAATAAATTTCACACCATTACATAAGAAACCTCTAGTTGAATAGAAATATTTTCATATTTCTTGGAATAATGTTTATATCTAAGAGAAAATCCCTTAATCAAATTTGAAGTAATGGGGTATCGTCAACCAAAAAGGAACTACCCATATTAAAGAAATATAGTGCTGAGGGTACTTTAGTGTTTTGGTTTATCCCTATAAAATATATATTTAGATCAATAATTTTCATTGTTATGATACAAAATAAATGGTGGAAAAATACTTCATCATTTTTAATAAAGATCATGTGAATTTTCTAAATAATATCCACAAGAGTTTCTATCCATGTGTATAGTCTTATGCCCACTCATCTTCTATTAGAGTGATGATTCAATCACTAATAAACCAGCCCATTTCAGGGTTATTACCCCTTGGTTTATCTATTTGATTGATATATATACTTTCTAGTTTGCTGATAGGGCTGTATTATCTAAGAATATATAAATATTTTTTACTTTACCAATAAAAAGGATGGTTTTCAACCATGGAGAGATTGAGTTTTACAATAGTTTTGCTAACACTTGAATCAAAATAATATGAGAGGGGGATGATAATATAGACATTTAAATCCTACTAATTTCATGAATAATATGGTAAACATTCCTCAATGTCACTACAAAAAAGTATAAAGTTGGTGAATATAACATGAGATTCAAAGAATGAAAATTGAGATGAAACCAACCCACTTATGGATTATATAGAAATTAAATCACAACCTCATGAATTTTAGGGCTTCATATGAATCTTACGATATAGTGAATAAAGTAATATCATAATATTTCATCTCAAATAAGTAGTATATACACAATATAAATGATATTAGGTGTATAATATGTCCCAAAGTGAGGAATTTGAGACGGAAAAGCCTTACCACTAATCCTAACATCCACAAGCATACATTAAACTCATGAATCGCAAACATTGATATAATAATAATATAATTTATAATCGTACCCATATCCGTTCTCAACAATTCTCTTTATATACAGTCATTATCTATATAAATTCAATATGTCTTACCTATTTTCCCATATTGGGTGTTATAATGTTTGATTGTTAAAATTCATGGTGATGGGACCAATTCTCACTATGTGATTTTTAAGTTAATAATTTCTAGATCATTTATGACAGAATAATCATTAATTATTAATTATTTATTAAAGTTTATTTTCTAGGTGAAAGACATGAATATGATCCATGAAAAATAGAGATTACGGTGAACTACTTTCGACCTGTTTAATGACAGAATGGTGTAATATAAATAATGATTTTAAATATTAATATAAAAATTATAGTATTATTAAGATGTAATAAATTCATAATTATTAAATAATATTACAATTGTATAACATGATTTAATCCTTTTTTATATAAGAAACATAACACCTTTCAGGTAGGGGTAAAACCAACCTAGATGGGAGTATGTTATTATGATTTATTGTGTAAGAAATTGTGCTTATATAATGATAATTTAACATTTATAAATTATTAAACATGTTATAATTGTGACATAATTAGTATAATTATTCCTAAAACTAGTCTTTATTACTATCAATGAGAGGTGGTGATAAAAAATGAATAGTATTGCATCATATGGGTAGTGGTCTACAAGTACACATGATCAATTATGTTTTCATATTCAATGGAATGGAATGATAAATCTCATTTTAAATAATAAAATGATAATTAAGTATACTAATGATAAAAATTTCATTATATAAATATGTTTAAAGAAGGCTATGATTTAAAAAATTAAGAATAAGATAATAAGAAGAAGTGGATACTCACATTGAGAACTTGAATTTTCATTAGGTGTTCCCCTTTGAAATAATGATCTATGAGATATAATGGTTACCGCATATATATTAATGTGGTATAGGGTTAGATTAGTATTAAATTTGGTAGAGTGTAAAGGATAAATTCTTATGATGGGTGAGTCTTCAATTTGTGTAAGTTTTACGTTTTTTATTAGTGAAGAGAAGGGTATATTTGGAAATACCCAATAAATTCCAGTATTGCGATCTCACTATTAAAGGGATAAGGTATTAAAAATCAAAAAATGATGAAATGTGTTGAGTTTTATTCATGAAAAAAAATCATCCATCTATTTGAAAACAAGCGTATTTTCATGTACGTTTTTTGTTGGAGACCACCTGCTCAAATAATCGAGATGGGGTGGGGTGAATTGATTTCATGAAATTTTCATGGAATAGAAATCCACCTTCTTTAAGGAATGAAAAGTTATAATATTTCATTAATATATGAAATAAGTGAAAACAATAACCATGAAAATGTATTAGAAACTAGGTATTTACAGTGGTGCAGGTAACCTAAATCCCCTAGGCCACTCCACCAATGATAAAATCCTAGAACATAGTGTTTTTTACTAGACAAATCATTTTACCAGGGACCTCTAGTTATTTTCCCAAGGACTACACTACTGAGTGAAATTTTTTGAAACATGGTACAATATAAGGAGACTTTAACAGGCTCTAATAATGCTTTACAAAAACACTGTCCTTCATGGTTCTTTTACCAGGAACCTACACAATTCCAATAGAATGAACGAATATAATGGTTTACAAATGAAGCTCATAGTTGTAAGATGAAATTTAATGAAGAAAAAAACAAGAGGAGAGAATATACATATGCAATGAAGCTCAAGTAGAGTATTTTAAACATAATAATGATTATAATGATATCACATCTATATAGATATAATGTTCATTACTAGAAATATAGTAACAACCTGAAATCCTTTTTGAGTGATTGTAAATGTTGAATATCTTACTTCTTTTTATATGTATATTTTCTGTATTTTTCCTCTTTACCACACTGAAAAACACATGAAAAAAAAATAAATTAATTTCACAGTGGAAGATAAATAAAATTCATCCTCTCTAATTAAATTCCAAATATCCCTTTCTTTAAAAATTCAATGGTAACATGAATGGGCATTAAATTATTCTTTTAGTGATAACTTCTCCCAGTACTTATAAAATTTTATAATAAATATAACCATAAAGAGGTAATCCAACATTTGATTCATGAAAACAACATTAATTCCCACTAAAGGTACACCAATGATAATAAATAGTATGTTTTTTGAATTATTTAGATGATTTTAGGTCATCACATAATCCCATTCCACATTTAAATTCATATATTCGAATAGATCCACGTTGTTGTTCTTTACATAGGTAATTTCTTCACAGAGCCATCACGATCACATAGCTAACTTTTGACATGGAAAAATGAATCAAAAAGCAACCTAGAACCACTTATTTTATTTTTCCATGTATCCAAATCATATATCTAATTGCTCCATGTAAACAATTTACATATCTATATGATCTATGCATTCGATTTCTATTGTAGGCAGTTCATGTACGTAGATGATTTCTACATAGTTTTTTTCATGAGGTGACAATTTTAAATAGGCATTTACTTTATGTAGATAATTTATGGATCCAATTTAAAAAATTAGTCAAATCATAATGTTTCTGATTCTCTTGCCTAGTTGATTTTCCATACTCAGTGTTATTCTTGAAAACATCAAAAATTTAAAGAACTAATAGAAAATGGATTAAAACATTATAAGACCGGATGAAATCTCATAAAAATAATCAGTAGTGTATGAAGCCTATTTGAGATCACCATAATATAAAGCACATGAGATGTGTTGGAACACCAATATCAGTCAATCAGTTTTGAACTTTTCCCCTTCTTAATTTGTTTTTACCATTTTTACTTTTTATCCGTGTAAATAATTTTTGACCATAGAATTTAATTTATTGACCAAAATTAAAATTTAACTTATTATATAATTTCTATATTTTGATATAATTTTTTCTAAAAAATTAATCATATAAAATTAAAAAATGTGAAACAATATAATTTCATAATAAATTCACGTCATCACATAAAAAATGTTTATATAAATAATATATTTTTAAGCTTAAAAATTATATATAAGGTAAAATTGTAAAGATTATTGACTTACATTTAATAACATGGTTTATTTAAAACATATTAAATTTACGAGACATTAAAATAAATAAATAAAACCAAATTTCACCATAAAAATTCTTGTTTCAAAGAAAATACCAAAAATGGTTTTTTATTAAAGTAATGTTTTACTTTATATCAAAAAATGAATTCTAACTGTCTTGTAAATTAATATAATATTTTAAAATGGATAATTTTATTACTAGAATTCATATTTGATCACTTAATGTTTTTTATAACTTTTAAGTCATTCTTATATAAGGATAAAGTTGTGAAAATTATATGTTCTATGAAACCGTATTTTTCAACAGAAAACCATTATTTTTTTAAAAATAACAAAAATTCATAATAAGATAATCTAGGTATGATGAATTTAAAAATGAAATTAATTTTATTAGAAATAAATATTAAATTACAAAATTAATATTTTAATTATACTAATGAATAAAGGATCATTAGAGTGGGCACATTGCTATAGTTCAGGATTTCCTGTTTACCTTCTACAATAGGGTCTCAGCTATTATAATTCTTAAATACCCACATTTGAATTTTTAAAAAATACCAAAAAAAAATTAAATAAATTATATCCTAATTCATTCTCATGTTTCTCACTAAAACATATTATCAATAAATTCAAAGTTTGACTCATCACTTTATTGCAAAACTATTAAGTATATATCATACTTATCTCATTCTTCAATTATGACTTAAATTTTTTTCTTCTCTCCCTTATCTTATTTTGAATTGTATTAAAAAATGATTTACATAATATAAGGATGAAATCACTTTTATAATTGAAATTATCAATAAATTAATATGTTTTATTTCATTATGACAAATTCTCAATATTGAAAGCAAGATATATTAAATTATACAAGAAATCTGACATTGAAAAATTCATCATGTGACAGCAACATAAAAATATTATTCCTAGGGTGTTTTAATAGATTTTAAAAATATATTATTAACACATATTAATAAGTAGATATATATAATTAACCCCAAATTATGTTTCTCCCCTTTCATGTTACTCTTCTCTTATCATCAAATAATCAATCTTTCCCCTGTTGTTTTATAATTTATTTTTTAATAAAGGATTTGAGATTAAAATAAAAATACTTATTAAATGAACATATTTTCTTTATTAATATCAATATATTGAATATTATTATCATCTATAATACTTTCATCCAAAATCCCAACATCTATAATCCCAAATTCTATAATATCAAATTTCTGGTTGCGTCGAATTTTAGCTCATTCATCTAAACTCATTAAATTTATAAAATCCCCAATTAGAATAAAAATTCAATTTAATATTTACATGAGATATTGATGTCTATAATCTATTTAATCTTCACATCCCATAATGTTTAAACTATGTCTATCACTATTATTATGGTTACTACTAATTTATGTACAGAACTCTATTATGGAAATCTCATATAGTTGTAAAATTTTCATAGATTTTCAATTCATTCAATTTAATCACATTAAATTAAATAAATAATGGAAATAAAATAAAAAATTCTATGAATATGGTGTATTATAATTTTTTATTAGTTATATAGATAAATATTATTGATAAATATCATATTGAAAACTCTTTTCAGTTTAGATCCATCTTTATGAGAACATTGTATGATTGCATCCCTTTTATAAACATGAACATCCATGGGTTTCATTGATTTTTCATTACCATAATATTTCACATTATATAGAAAATATATTTTCACGTCATCTACAAAGGAAGATGCATTATTTCATGTTTCATCCATATTTATTATTACTTTCAATTAGGCAGGCCAAACAACCATGAATAATTTATGATCATTATCAACTTTCTATTTATGTGAAAAACTTTTCTTCAAAACAAGTTTCTAAAAAATGAATCCATTGATACTTGATTCCTTTTATTAACAATATTCTCTTATTCAAATATTAATATTATCCAACATTCATCAGTATGGTCAGTCTATTTTCATATACCATTCAGTTCCTTAACAACCTTGAAACTACCTTTCATTAGAAATCTATCATGAAATGGAACTTCATCTAAATAGATTTTTTCTATCAAAAATTAATTTTTTATCAAGTTAATTTTACTTATTTTGATTACTTTTGATCTCCTAAACTTATGGAAATTATCATCTTAAACCACATTTTATATTTAATTAAAAAAATTTATTCTACAATTATAGATTTCTTTGAGTTAATATTCCATATACGTGAGTCCTCCTGAATTCAATTCTACTCATGGAAACCTATAATATATGCTAAAGTTAATCATACCTTTGTTACAATAAAAATTTTGTATTTACATAAACTGATGTTATTATGATTCTAAACTACTATAACTTACAAAAATAATCTTCATTACATTTCATCTTCTTTCAGACTCTCCTTAATTTTTAAGATGCTTCAAGATAATCCTCATCATTTATTTCTTCTAAACTCTTCTTTTAAAGAAAGATATATATTTACTTTATTATAATGATACTACTTTAATATATCTATATCATATACCTAGTAATATAAATTCTACCACATTTTGAAATAAATGTTCAAAAACTATAGTAGACAGTTCTTTGGAAAACTCTTTTCTTCACCCAAAACACTTATACTTTATTCACATTAGGTTTATCTCAATAATCATCAAATGTTCAATATACTACTGAAAATTTCATATTCAAATTAAAAAATCATTAAATAAAATAATTGTATAAAATTTTTCTCTTCCATTATCCATAGAAATTATCCAAACTCACAATATCATTCATTTTTACCTTTTGAAGGTGGATCTAGACTCTGCCCGTATTATAAAATGTTAACTTCTAAAAAAATTTATCGCTATTTTGTCTAAATTAATTAAATATATAACATCAATGATTTAAGCATTAATTTTATTTACCTGTTTTACTTATTTTATTCATTATGATGAATTGAAACATATGTAAAAATTAAATCATATAATAAAAAAATCAAATTAACAAAAATTTTGTCCCTCATAATAAAACATTATAACAATAGAATATGAAAACTAGCATTAAGTAACGTGGATTATCGTATATCATGGATAACAAAATTCATTAAAAATACAAAAATTAAAATGTGATAATTAATAGAAAAAAATAATATTTTTACAACTATGAAATCCGATGGATCATTTTTACCCTTGAGAATCACTGTTAATAAAACAAAACCAATAATTAGAAACAAAATCAATAATGGAGAAAAAATGTTGTCAAATACAAAATGAAAAGAATGCGAAATTTTTAGTGTGATGTTATAATTAAATAAATTTATATTATATAATGATGGTAATATTATGGTTATATGACTGTTATTAGAGGACATATAACCATTCATTATAATACTAGTAAAAATCTTTACAATTCAAAATTAGTAATATATAATTAATATGAATGAAATTTATTTATATTATATATATATATATTATATGTAATTTTATAGAAATAACATAACTTATTATGTAATGTAATTAAAACAATAAAATTCACTTGAAAAAATGTCATTGATTTTAACGAAGCTGTTTTAATGGATTACAAATTTTTTTTGAATTTATTGCTTTTAGATAATGATATCAAAAAATATATTTATAAAGTTAATGAAATAAGTAGTAAAAAAAATTAATTAAATTCAATAAATAATTAAGGAGAGTTAATTAACACTACTTGAATTACTCTTGGCTAAATAATGTTTTTTACTCTTTTTTTTAACATTTACCAGATGTTTTTATTTTAAAGTTATATTTCTCATATTTGGTGTTTGAGATTCTAGAAAATTTATTGTTTAAATTTATAATAAATGAAAAAAAAATTCATTGGATTTTAGTTAGTGATAGATATATAATATTTTAACATCAAAATTACTATTTTTCAAAGAATTATATTTTTATACATTGTGAATTTTTATTATAATAATTTAAAATAATAACTGTTAAATAATACTATGAATAAAATTTATTGATTATCTCTATATGTATATATAAATAATTTAGCATAAATATAATTATTATCACTTCATAATTGATAAAAATATATTCATTTTTATGCTTAAAAAATTCATTTTTCCAAAAATATGATTTTTATACATTGTGAATTATTAAATCCAATTTAATTTTTTCATATTTTGAAGATTAATTAAATAAATTTTATTTATTATTTGAAAACATAATTTTATAGTTAATTAATTATATAAATATTTTTGAGATATAGAATTAAATTAATGAAGTACATATTGTGTTTCCATAATAAATGTTTTAATGATGTAAAAGGGTTAAATTAAGGGGTAACAATATAAAATATCATAGAAAATTATCTAACAATATAGGTGTGAGAGAATTATATAAAATTAATTATCATATATACAGTATTTATCCACCTTGGTTCCAATTTCGATGATAAATTATATTCATTTTATATTAAAGAATTGATATTTTTGAAAATGCCACTCATGATCACCTATAAAAGGACCCTCATATACCAACATAAAACCAAATAATTCCTCTGATTTTATCTTAAATCTAAAGAAATGATTTACCTCTAAAATTCCCATACCACTTTTGGGATCCTCCGGTTATAAGGAGTCCCAAATACTTCATTTCCATGAGTCTCTCTAAGAGTGGATTCATTTTTTCAAAAAAAGTTTTATCCTACTTTTAATCATTATTATTCACCTTCTTGATAAAATTATTCATAAATATATTTTACTTTTAATATATATTTTATAAATAATTAATCTTCTATAAAAGAGATCTTATTACTTCATAATAACATGTTCTAACTCATTAAGCCATTATAATGTGTTCCTTTTTTGGTTGGTTACAATACCTAAATGCACGAGTTTATAACATATACATAATCAATGAATACAAAAAATCAATAATTATAATATTATGCAATAATTATTGACATAATATGTTTTTATAATAATGCAGTTATAATATTCTTATGTAAATTCAGAAATACATTTAATTATTTTTCAAATTAAACAATTTTCTATAAGAAAAATTTTGATGTTCCATGTGAATCATCACCAAAAGTTCTATGAAATGATCTTTAGAATACAGAATTATATAAAACAGATATAGTAAATCTTCATGAAAACTATAAACAAGATGAACCCATGATCATTTTGTGAGGCCCAGAACTACTAAACTTAATCATGCATGAAAAAATGGAATACTTAACACTCGAATAATATACCTAACTATAAAAAATTAATATGTGGCTAAAAAAATTTAAATTTAATGTAAATAAGTAAATTAAATATTAATATGGTTCTTATAAATCTAAAAAATAAATATATATTTAGTATATGGGATTTAGATAATGCCCAACCATGTGTAAGTCTAATGTAGGGATTTATCATCCCAATTACACTTCATTAAGATATTTTCCATATTATAACCTTTTTTTATTTTTTTGTGGTGTATATTATGTAAAATGAATTTAATTTCTCATAATTTTAATATAACAAAAAATATTTACAAATACAACTCAGGTTATATCTTCAAATTGTTTTTTGATTGAATACATACAATATTCATAGGGGGTTTCATTCCAATAACACTTTGTAATCAAGATTATATATAAATAAATTCTATAAAGTGAATTTTTATGTTACTTATATCTAAAGTATAATCTATTTTATACTTTGTAACACCCCGACCCCATTATACTGGAGCCAGTTCACTACTTATTACATTGGCATGATTACAAGGAATGAAATCCCAAAGGAATGATCAGTTTTGTAGTCTTGAAAAAACTAGATACATACTTGTAACCCATATTACATTCTGTAAAGTAGCAAAATACCATACATAACAAAAACTAATAAATTGCATCTATGAGAAATTAATAAATGCTCTCCACTTCATAACCTATTGAATGTAAACAAATGAAAGGGGTGAGATAAAATGATCAAAAATTGTTAAAAACAGTGGAAGTGTGAATTAACAATAGTTTAATCATAATCAAATTGGAATAGTCAATATGGAATTATGGATAAATGAAAAATACACTCCATTAATAAACTGAGAATGAAACTTCATCTATAGATTTTTTAATAGTGAAAACCTCCTGGATATTAATATATAAAAATAAATAAGGATAATTATTATTAATTAGACGTCTTGTATATAGAACAAGATACCACTATACCATCAAAATAGTTTATGTTTTAGGGTAGAAACCCATCTGAATCTATTTGGGAATCAAACTCGAAGGGTGTGTTGCCAATTGATTTTTCTCATGATACCTGTCAATGCATTGAAGGGATAAAGTGGGCCCCAACCATCTATAAAATTTTAAATAAATATTATACATATATCTCATACAAGTACAATATTCGTTCTCAATATCTATATAGAGTATAAGATAAAGATTCATCAATATTTACATAGTTAAAACAAAATTCCAAATAATTATTGTAAGTAAAAGGGTATACAACTTAAGAAAATAATCATTTCCATGAATCCAGATTATGGATATATAATATATTTACAATTTCAAATGAAAAATTATATCTAATGGGTATTAGGTACAATACATAAGAATGAATAGGTGCATAATACCAAGTAAATCACAATGAAATGGAAACCGAAACAAAGTTCCTTACTAAATTTTAAAAAAACATGTTAATAATCATCAAGTGAATCAGTTAATACCTTGAATATAAAAAGAATCACGATATTATATATCAAATTTAAGTAAACATAAACCATATACATGAAATATGTAGAAAACAATGAAAATCTCATGGAAATAACAGTTAGATGAGAAACCTATTACCTTGTGTCTGAAAGTGTTCTCTGATTGATCTTAATGACTTGAATAGTCAAATTTAGCTTCATTAATTAGTAGTTATAGAACCTTATATACATGTAATTTATTTATTAAGTCCTTATTATGTACATTCATTTTCATTTTTTTGGGTCTAAAAGGTTCCATTTTATTTTTTTGGAAGAATTTTCTTCCTTGGTTTTCATGATCAGTTTACATGTATTTATTAGTGGATGTTTGTTTAAATGTTTCTAAATATCCAGAATTGTTAATTTATATTATTGGTAAAATTAAAGAGATATAATTGACCATAAAATTATTTTGTTTATATAACATGAGAAAAAATCATTCAATAAAATTTAATGATAAACGCTTGAATTAACATAGCGGTTTTGTGCATAATGAACTTGTTTTGTATTATTGTTTTATATTATGAGTGTGTAAGGATTACAGAAAATTAAATAAGATGAAATAAATTTTTTATGATATGGTTAAAACAAAAAAATTGTTTGATTACCAAAATTGAATATGGTAAAAGAAATTTAAATCCCATCATCCATGAATGTGATAAATTGACACATCTCGGGAGGTGTTTTCATTTTTAGTTCTAAGAGGAGGTAGAAAGGAGAGATGATGATAAAATATTAAATTATCATTATAAAATTACATTTAATGTAAGTTATTATAACTATCATAGAATTTTAATGAGTTTTTTTGGTGAGGAGAGAGTAACCAATGAATATAATTAGTAAAAAAAGTGGAATGAAAAAGGAAGATAAATCACCTCTTGAATACTCCTCCATGAGAATCATCTCAGGGACATTGTTTTTGGCCTTTTGGTGAGACCAGAAGGTCTTAGTCGTGGGGTAAGGACTTGGGAAGTGTATTTGGTAGAACATAGGTAAGGCTGAATGCTTTAGAGGTGTAAGAGGAAGAGGGGAACAATGGTGGTATTTATAGTGGATGACAAAAGATATTTTTCAATATTTTAGTCATTATATTAATATTGTTTCTCAAAAAAATGAATCGTATTTCTTAATGTGATCCCAAATAGTAATAATTTCATTCGAGTTGGACCAAGTGGGCTTAAAATAGCCTTGCATCACCTGTGATGCAGTAAAACAAGTATTTAGTATTTATCAAAATTTATCATATTTTATTATCCATCAAAAAATCAAGATTTTTTTTAAAATCAAATTAATTCACCCTAATTTTTTTGATGTTTTGAATTCAAAAATAAACTCCATTTTTTAAAAATACTTTTTTAAATATTATTAATTAGTTTTTTAAATAAAATCATAATTTATTCAAAAATAACACTTTTAAATTTGTAACTCATTTTTTAACACCTTGAAAAATTAATAAACGTCACATTACCTTATAACCATAATAAAATAGAAGAAGAAAATCATTTACTATTCATAAGGGTCATATTACTTTTCATAAGGGTATGTTACTATTTAGAAAAAAACAAGTTTGTTCTATCAGATTTTAAATAACATACTGATCACAATCACAGATAGCTATTTTTTGAAATTAAACACACATATGTGGAAAATTTAAGTTTAGTGGATAGGTTATAAATTTCTCTAATAAATAACAAAAAAATCACAGAGAATCGATGCTTCATGAAATATAGGCTATCTAATGAATTGACATAATTTAAGAGAGACATACCATAAATTTCTGAGGTGTTATATTATTCCCTACTTCGGAAAATTTCATCCTTGAAATTAATGAAATATAAAAATACATGCGGTGGTTCTTCTAATAACATCCTCAGGTTCCCATTTGTCCTCCTCTATTTTATGGTTTATCTGGAGAAGCTTTAACAGACGAGTCATCCGATTTCATAATACTTTCTCTCTAGTGTCAGGAATCTCAATAGGCTCTTCACAGTATGACAAATCATGTTTCAGAACTATTTATTCAAAGTTCAGTACATGTGTTGGGACTGGAATGTATTTTCTTAAAAATGACACATGGAAAACATTATGAACATTGGAGAGACTTGGTGGAATTGATAAATAATAAGATATATCTCCAATTCTTTCCAGAATTTCGAAAGGTTCGATGTACCTAATGCTCACATTCCCTTTCTTACCAAACCTTAGGACACTATTCCATGAAGATACTTTTAGAAAGTTGTGATCTCCTACTTGAAATTTCAAATCATTTTTATGGTTGTCAGCATAACTCCTTTTCCCATTTTGGGTTTCCTTAATATGGGTCTGAATTTTATTTACATTTTAGTTGCCTCTTCGATAATTTATGAGTTTATAAGTTTCCTCTCACCGTCCTCATCCCAACAAGTAGATGTTCAACACCTCTTACAATATAATGCTTTATATGGCACCATTTTAATGCTATAATAGAAAGTATCATTTTACGAAAATTCCACAAATGTAAAGTATTGGTACCACATACCTTGAAAGTCAAGGTAGAATGGTCTCAACATTTATTATAGTGTTTGAATAGTCCTTTCAGACTGTCCATCAGTTTTGGGGTGATAAGAGTACTCATATGAAGCTCAGTATCCACATACTCCAGGATACTATTCTAGAATATTGATCTAAACCAAGGATCTCAATTGGACACAATCGATAGAGGTGCACCATTAAGTCTTCTAACAACATTAATATAAAGTCTTTCTAGGGACTCAAGTTGTAAATCCTCTATTATAGAATGTAAATGGGTTGATTTAGTGATCTGATCAACAATTACCCATATTGCATCATTCCTTCTAGGTGTTCTCGATAGTCCTGGGAAAAAATCCATCGTAATTTCATCCCACTTCCCCCTAGGAATAGGTAGAGGTTTCATGACCCCTCTAGTATGTTGTCTATCGACATTCACTTGTTAAAAAACTATACACCTTGACACATAGTCATAAATTTCCCACTTCTTGTTATCCCATAAAACATGTTCCTTCAAATATATATACTTCTTGGTGCTACCATGATGTATAGATAAATTTGAGCTATAAGAATCATCTAATAGTTCCCTTTTTAGCTCAGGTACTGATGGAACACATAACCTCTTACCAAATTGAAGAACTCCATCCATATACACGAAATCTTCAAATCATCCATCCATAACAACATTAATTTTCTTTTGGAGATTCTAATCAGCATATTAAGAGAAATCAATCTTCTCTAGTAAAGATGTTTTAGCAATCATTTTAAATAGGAAAGATGTTTCCCCTTACACAATAATTCCCATATCCATCTTCCATTGATCCATGAATATAGGATCTCTCTCAATCCTCATTTGGTTCAGAAGTCCATGATATTTTCTTCTTAATGCATTTTCCACCTTAATATCCATTCCTTGGTGGTAGTGTATTGAACAATCATAATCTTTGAGTAACTTGAGCCATATCTTTTCCATCATGTTGAGTTCTTTCTATGTAAAAATTAATTTCAAACTCTTGTGATCTGTATATGCCACACATTTTCACCATATAGATAATGTATACATTCAATGTAAAGATTACGGCTGCAAAATCCAGAGAATGAGTTGGATAATTTTGATAATTTTCCTTCAACTATCTTGATTCATAAGTAATAACTTTTTCATTTTTCATAAGGATGAAACCGATTCCATTCCTTGATGCATCACCGTATATCACCAATCCATAATTTCCAGATGGAAGAGTCAAAATTGGATAATTGACCAATTTTCTATTCAATTCTTCAAATCATTCAATATATTCTTTCTTCCATAAAACATAACCCCTTCACATGCGAGCTTAGTTAACAGGTTAGCCAGTGGATCATAATTCATAAAAAAACACCGATAGTAACCTGATATTAAAATAAAACTATGTACCCCAGTTATCATCATTGGAATGGGCCATTCTTGTATATCCTTTGTCTTCACAAGATCAACTAAGATTCCATCCTTATAGACAATATTAATAATAAAAGAAACTCATTGAAGCCAAAATTCAAAGATGCTAAAATTACCATATAATTCATTTCTTCTAATAGGTTTTAAAATAATCTACAAGTGATTTTCGAGGTCTTTTTAGCATTTTGAGTATACTAGAATATCATTGATAAATAACACAATAATGTAATCAAGATATTCCTTAAAAAAATTATTCTTTAGATCAATGAAAAAATAGTGTGCATTAGTTAGTCCAAAAGGCATTACTGTAAACTCATAATTCTCTTGCCTGGTTCAAAATGTTTCCCTGGGAATATCTTCCTTCCTCCCACATAGTTGGTGACAACCAGATTGAAGGTCAATCTTCAAAAAATATTGGGCTCCATGAAGTGGATAAAATAATTCATCAATTCACAGTAACTGATTCTTTTTTTATTTTAATAACATCTATTTACCTATAGTCAATTCATAGCCTTATTGATCCATCTTTCATTTAGACAAAGAGGCCAGGTCCCCACATGGAGAAACACTAGGTTAAATAAATCCTTTCTCACTCAATTCCTCTAGTATTTTCATTAGTTCCACTAATTCCATAGTGTCCATTTTATAGGGAGTCATTGATATAGGTATTGCACTAGGAATTAAATAAATATAGAACTCGACTTCGGGATCTGAAGAATTTCCAGGTAAATATTGTGGAAATACATCAACGTATTCTTTCATAACAGGAACGTCTTCAATTTGATGATTTAATTACTCACCCATTTATTTTTTGTTCTCTTACTCTTTAATAATTTTATTTAGTATAACTACTGGGGGTGGATTTAGATAATAATTAGATAGAGATGATTATACTATAAAGATTAGGGATTATAAACCATTCTCAAGAATTGTATCTTTTTTATTCTTACAATTTATCGTTGCATAATCATTTTATTGCAATTCATACCAATAATTATATCAAATTCAATCATTTGTATGATGATAAAGATATAAACTATAGATATTTTATGTGTCATGAGGGGGACGGATCAATGCATATTTTCTCAAATTATACACCCCCTATGAGTTTTGACTAAAAACTATTTTATTAAGTAAAATTGGACATGTATAATTTTTTTTGGAAATCTAGGATGATATAAATGAATGAGATGATCCATAATCAAACAAATAGTGGGCTATGTTTGAGGAAATAATTATAGTACATGTCACCACATCATTAAGAACTTTTACCTCCATGATTTTAATTCCATAAGCTCTCCCTTTCTCTTGTGGAACTTTCAAGGAAAGTTTCCTTGTCACATAGAACACTCATTTTCATAGTATCCCATCTCTCTAAAATTGTAGCATTGAAGATCATTGACTTGTCTATTCTCCTTGAATTAACTATATTGAAGACCCTATTATAGAAACTTATTGAAAAATTTCGTTCCATTGAAGCATTTCACAGGATGATGATTTCTATAGTTTTCACATAATGGAAATTGCTTCATTGAATTATTCTTCTTTGGTGCTTCACCTATTCAACAGTTATCATAATACTGCTTCTTATCATGGTTTCCCTTAAACAAATTTGATCTAGAAAATCCCCTCTCTGTTTTGATGGCACTTAATACAATTTCATCGTATGATGAAAATGATTGAGAAGCTAGTTTCCTTAGAAGACGTGGCATAAGACCATCAAAGAAATGATCAATCTTGTCTTCTGAGTCATGTAATTAATCTTTGGAATACCTTACTAGTCTTTTAAAGGTAGCCTTATACTATGCAACATTGTCTTCTTCCCTTTGATTTAAGGTAATGAAGTTTCCCTTTATTTCAGTTTATTGCTCATGAGGGAATTATTTATAGAAAAATATTTTCTTAAAATTCATTCATTCTATATATTTTATTTCTTCTTCCTCCATGGGATTTTGGATCAAGTACCACCATTGATCAGCATCACCCTTGAGACAATATACTACCAACACTACCTTTTCATTTTCATTTATCTTAATTCCATGAATATATTTTCAAGGGACTTGATCCACTACTCAACTACCACTGGATTAGTATTTCCACTAAAATATGTGGACTTCTGATGCATTAAATGATCCAACACATGTGTCTCATGGTTATTAGTTATAGACTAAGTATGTTTTCCCAATATGGTCATAATCTAATCCACTCCAACATTAACGGTATTGACTTGATCAGTGGGAAAATCACTACATTTTCCACGAGTATTGATTTTCCTTTTTTCATTAGGTACCAATTCTAAATAATGGCATAAACTAAACTAGGATATGAATCATAATTTATAATCTCAACATGAATAGTACATATAATAAATTGAAATTCTATGGATAGCTAATATCATAAACATGGTTTCTCAGAAGAAAAAATTTATATTAAAATCCTTCATAAGGGTTTGTAAATAAAATGTGAATTATCCCTAGAATATCCCATGGAAGTGTGAAACCAGGTGCACAGTAAGGCTCTTTGACATGTAGTAGGATACCCAAGGTTATGCCTGAAACTCCTTATCAGATTTTTCACTCCTACGTACTTCTATACTAGAACCACTTCCAGTTGTAGTATCTAGATAGGGATGTATTTGATAGAAAGATCCAAATAATCTATTCCTTACCAAAATATCATGATGTTATTGTATATTTATCCTCAAATACTATCTTATTGGAATGTTACTTAATCTATGTTTTCTAAATAAAGATTCCATGTTTTCTTTTAAAATTTCTCAGATTCCAACTGTAACACACAGAGCCCCGAAGCATGGTTCCAGTGAATTACATATTACATTGGAATGATTATAAGGAAATAAATCATGAATGAATTATTATTTTAGTAGTATTCATGAAACAAGATACATTTATGTAACTTATATTCCATTGGTAAGGGTTACAAAATACAGTACATAACAAAAACTAATAAACTACATCCATGAGAACTCCATAAAAGTACACCTCTTCCTAACCCATTGAATTTAAAAAAATGGAAGGGGTGAGATAAAATTCTTAGTAAGGGATAAAAATAGTGTAAGAATGAATCAACAATAATTGAATCATAATAAAATAGGCGTATTCAGTATAGAATGGTGAATAAATGAAAAACACATGCTGTTAATAAATTTAAAATGAAACTGCAGCCATATATATTGTCATAGAGAATACCTCATGGATAGTAATAACTAAAAATAAATAATGAGAATTATTATAAAATTGATTACATGTTTCTAGAACATTATTCCCTTATACAATTGAAACTGTTTATGTTTGAGGGTTGAAACCCATCTGATTCTAATTTGGAATCAAACTCGAATTGTTTTTCACCAACTGATTTGGCTCATAAGACCTGTCAATGCATAGAGGAGCTATAACAGGACCCAAACATCACTACAAGTAAAATTAATTATTTAAACATATATCTAATACATGTACAATATACCTTCTCAATATATGTTCAGAGTAGAGGATACATATTCATCAATATTTCAATAGCCAAAACAATATTCCAAATAAACACCATATGGAAAAGGGTATATGGATTAAGAAAATATTCATATCCATGAAACCGGATTATGGATATATAATATATTTAGAATTTAAACTGAAAAATTATCTCAAAGGGGAAGTAGGTTGACCACCTAAGAATGAATATGTGCACAATACTGAGTAAATCATAGTGAAATGGAAACTCAAACAAAGTCCCTTAAAATATTATAATCAATCAAGTTAATAATATTCAAGTGAATCATTTAATACCATGAATATAAATAGAATCATTATATTATAAATCAATTAGGTGGTAAACATACCCCACATACAATAAATAAGTGGTGTACAAGAGAAATATCAAAAAAATAAAAGTGACATGAGAAACCCCTTACCTTATGTAAAAAAGTGTTCTTTGACTGAACTGAATGTCGTGAATAATCAAATTTATCTTCATTAATTAATAATTCCATAACCTCCTCTAGATTTAATTTATTTATTATAACCTTATTAGTTTCATTCATATCTATTTTATGGGTTTAGTATGGTCAATTTCATTGTTTTGGAAGCATTTTCTTCCTTGGTTTTCATGATCGGTTAACATGTATTTATGAATAGAAGTTCATTTGAAATGTGGATAAAAATAAATAATTTTTAATATATATTATTAGTGAAATTAAAGAGATATAAATTATCATATAATGATTTTGGTTATATAATATGAGGATGAATCATTGGATAAAAGTTAATGATAAACACTTGGATTAACTTAGCGTTTTTCGGTATAATGAACTTGTTTTATATTATTATTATTTTATATTATGAGTGTGTATGGATTCAAGAAAATTAAATAAGAAGAAATAAAATTATTCTCATATGGTTAAACCATAAAATTAGTTTCATTACCATAATTGAAGATGGTAATAGATATTTAAAACTCTTCATCCTGGAATGTGATAAATTAACACATCTCGGATGGTGTTTTCATTTTTAGTTATAAGAGGAGGGGGGAAGGAGAGATGATGATAAAATATAACATTAGAATAATTAATTTAAATTTCATTTGAGGTACATGAATTATCATAGAATTTGGATGATGGGGTGGGGGGTTAGGAGAGAGTAACAATAGACTAGAACTTGTAAAAGAAGTTGAAAGAAAAAGGATGAGAGGTTCACCTCTTGAGTACTCCTCGTTGAGAATCTTTTTAAGGCCTTTGTTTTTCGAATTATGGTGAGACCGGAAGTTCTTGGACAAGGAGGAAGGGTTTGGGGAGTTTATATGGAAGAAGGTAGGTAAGGTTCAATGCTTGATTGGTTTGGGAGGAAGAGGTGAAGGAGTGTGGTATTTATAGTGGATGAAAGGAGAGATTTTACAATATTTTAATCATTATTTCAATATTTTTGCTCAAGACTATGAATAATATCAATTCATGTGACCCCAAAAAGTAATAATTTCATGTGTGTTCAAACCAAGTGTGATTACATCAGCTTTCAATCACTGACGATGCAATAAAACAATTATTTATCATTTATCATAATTTATCATATTTTACTATACATCAAAAACACATAAATTTCAGAATAATTACAAAAACTCACCCTAACAATTTTTTGAAATATAGAATTCAAAAAAGAACTCAGTTTTTTTAAAATAATTATATAAATATTATGAATTTAATTTTTAAATAAAATTATAATTTACTTAAAAATAAAAAATTTTAATCTACACCTCATTCTTCAACACCGAGAAACATTAATCAACATATCATTAACTTATAACCATATGAAAATAAAATATTAATATGCTTTAATATTCATAAGGGGAATATTACTGTTAATATGGTTTTGTTACTATTCATAAAAAAATAGTTGGTTCTATTTGATTCTAAATAACTTACTAATCACAACTGTAGATGACCATTTTATGGAATTCAAAACACATATGCGTGAAATTTAAGTTTAATGTCTATGTTATGACTTTTTCCTATAAATAACCAATTATTATTTCACAGAGACTTACTGCATCATAAAATATAGGTTATCTGATGAATTGAAATAATTTAAGAGAGACATATATACCATAAAAATTTTGGGGTGTTATATACTCATTTGGTTATTTATGGGTTTGACATATCTTCTTACCATTTTAACATCATATGATTAACAATTACATTGAAATTATTCTTCTAATTAGAGACAACCATATCTCATCATTTTGGTTGGGAATATTTCTCCTCCATGTCTATCTTTTTAATACACCTTTATATATGTATTTATCCCAAAATATATGATTTAGTAATGTTATTTTCTATTGAAATTTAATTTATTTACAAACATGTGAAAGTAATCTATTTCATTGTCTTCCACATGTACATTATCCCCAACTATTTTCATTCATTTTTATTTCTTGTGATGATTCTTATGAAACCCATTTCATTTTAACAAGTTAGTTATGAAATGATGGAATTATGAATCTATTAATATGGAACACATACATATGGTTTTTGAATATGTTATATGTGGGCATAGAATTATATATCCCTCTAATTAATTGGATAAATAATTATGTCACATGAGATGATAGGGACTCAAGAGTGAAACCAAATACCTAAAACACTCTATCCATTATGTTTTTGGGATTAGAGAGATTACTCAGTCCCCTAAGATAATTTTTCTACTATCTCTATGGGAATGGAGAGTGAACAAAACCCATAAGGGAATCAATCCCCCATGTTTATGGGAATGGTGAGTGAACCCAAACACCGAAATTAATTTTTACACTATTTTTATAAGAATTTGGATTGAACTCAACCCCTAGTATTCTTTTTACAGTATATTTATGAGAAATGGGAGTGAACCTAAACCCCTAATGTAATTTTTATACAATGTATATGGAATGGGGAGTTAACTTGATCTACTATTGGAATATTACACCATGTGATTATGGAAATCAATGTTATCCTTGACATAAGAAATGGTTTCCCATGATTATTTATATTTCTCATTCTTATGCTAAAACTCTATATTATTAATGATTCATCTGTTATATTTTCCTGGAAAATGATTATAAACATGAACTCTTATGAATCATGAATTAGGCTTTTCGGATACAAATATGTTATAACTCAGGGTTTATGATCTATGTTTTAAAGGAAAATATTTTCTTATTTCATTTTCATGTACCTTGATTATGATCTTATATAGACTAGTTCATATTATTCCAGCATATGATATTTGATTATTATATATAATATTAACCCTTACTAAGAATCACTGATAAACCCAACATCATCTATGAATGCATGGATGACTATGAAATCTCTCCAAGAATTAAATCGCATACATGGGTCTAAATACCCCATCATGATGGATATTTAGATCAAAAAATAACAGGCCTCTCTAGAGATAAACTCTAGGGACCAAAAAATATTATAAAATATAAAAATATATATTTTTATGGATTTTTACAAATGAAATACACTTAATAGACTCCATCATTGACTAATTCATGTTATAACCCTCAACCCAAATCCTATGTTTTCTAAATAGTTAGTGAATATTTAACCCTCTCTATAGATATGAGAAACAAAAAACTCTATTGGGATTCAATATTAAAGATGATAACCCCATGCCACTGTAAGCCTTCAAGAGGGAGAGTATATGCATAACTTAATGGAATATACAATAAAGTATGATTCTATCTTAAGGAAAAGTTTTAAAAAATTTATAAATACCACAATATGGATTTCCAGGATCACTCCTTATATTATAGAACCATAAGAGACATCTATTGCACAATCTATAGATAATCATGAGAGTGAACCTCTTTTTAAGTCCATAAATATTACTCAATAGATTGTATAATTTTGATTTCCTTTTGAATCCCCATCGATGTAAATGTTGATCTGACTAGTAAATGGTGTTTTCCAAAAAATAGTAATATAGCCATTGAAATTTTTATAATGACCTATAATGACCATCCTATTATAAAGAAATAATTTTGAGATTAAATTCATTGACAATATAGTATTTATGTTTGATTCCACCTTGATAGCATATTGAGGATATGCCAATTCTGAATAAATACAACAATGTTTTTTCATATTAGTTTCATGGTCTATCCTAGATCATGAGGATTAGTTCTAAATGGAGCTCGTACCAGTTATTATGCCTATATCAAAGACTAGTCATAGAGTGGACCCGATTAAATTAGAGAAATTAAATATGAAAATCCAAGATAATTTAGATAAGGGTTTTTTATTTCCAACTACTTCACCATGGGGTGAGATAGTCCATTTTTTTAAGAAGAAATATGGATTAATGTATCTTTACATAGGTTATTATGAACTTAACAAGACCATGATCTTGAACAATTAGTTTACACCCTATATTGATGACTTAATTGATCATCTATGAGGGGTAAAATAATTCTCAACGATTAACCTCATAACTATATATCATCCGTTAATGATGAAAAGATACGATGTATATAATAAAACACTTCATACAATACTTGAGAAATTCTCCTAAAATTTACATTGATAAAATGAATAGCGACATTAAATATTACCATAATCAATTTTTGTTAGAATTGTTTAAATATATTAAAATATATTACAATAGAATGGCAGAGTGTGATAATCATTTGAATATTGTGATGACGACATTTCTAAACAAGAAACCATATGAATAATTTATAAAATTTAAATTATGGCTACTAAAAGTATAATTATTGAGTACTATAATCAAGGGATAGGGTATATTTGTGGAATTATTACAAATAAAGGAAATTTAATTTTTTTTCATTGAATAATCATTATAATAGAGATCGATAGTATTATTATATTGGATGGATACTCTTGAAATATTGTGATAAATTTCTCATTAGTGTCAAATAAATAAACCAAGATAACTTATAAGGGAGTCATTTTACTCTAGATAGATTATTGTGAAAACAAATTCAAGGACCATGAGGGAATTTTGGTCACTGCATCTGTACTCACACTACCCAATAATGGAGAAGTGTTTGGGATGTATAATGATTAATCAAAGAAGGTATTGAGATGTTTTGTCATTAACCATCCCAGATACACTCGAACCCAGATAACTAAGATAGAACTAACATGGCTGGAAGGGAATTCCTAATCCCCTCGTTTTTTTGACAATAACCTATAATTAAACAATATTGAGGGTGAAATAATTTGTCACAATCATTGGAAGTTTAAAAATACAAGTTAGTATGCTCAACAATATAAAAATCAAAAGTACCAAAAACCATATAGGTATAACAAAATAAAAAATGGTACATTATAAAATTACTCAACATAAAGATAAAAACCACAAGATTATAGAAACTACCCATGGTGAAAAGGATCAAGAACATCCAAAACCGCCAATTGGGACATTCCCTTTCCTCGGTTTTGACATAAGGAAATCATAAAATTCCCAACAGAAAGGGTAGAGTGTGAGTAATAAATCCTAATAGGGTCTCACAATGTGTTCCATAACAATTTTCATAATAATAAACAAAAATGTTATTTCCATTTAAATAAAAAATTGCATAATAGTACATTTTTATATTTAAAACAAAACATGATTTCATTTATAAGTGATTGGAAACCTTAAAAAATGGATTAAATAAACATTTTATATAAATAATATATATAAATAAATTGTCTTTAGTAAAAAACTCTATAATCAATGTAATAAATATCAAAAAATCACAATAAGAACCAAAGGCATCTTCCCTATAACACACTAGTTTTTGGATTTAGGATCCTCACACTTCTCATTAAGTGATCATGGAAAATATGTGCACACACATCCTGCGAGATCTAGCTGAATAGGACTCATAAAAATCAAATCAAGGATAAGATATATAGAATATGGTTTTTCTTATATTTTTCATCATCAATTAATTGTTAGGGAAAAAAAATCCTAGCATTATTTTCTAAATTAACTCACTAACTTTCTTGGATCTCATGTGCTTAATTGATCAATAAACAATAGACTAATAATCTTAGTTTAAATCAATCAACATTTACAATTAAATTTCCCAATTTGAAGGTTCAATATTATAATTCATTTTCAAATATAAAACATGGGGTTTCCACCATTTCATTCTTTTTTCAATACCAACCAATCATAAGTTTTCATCATTCAAATTAAAGACATTTTTCTAAAATCATTTCATTAAATCCATAAATTTCAAAATATGTCCCAAATTCCAATTACATTGAAATGGGTTGTTTTCCCCAAAATCTTTCCCATTTCAAATTCCAATTATGATTCATATCAAATTAAGATTTCATAAATAAATTGAAGGTTATTTCAAAAATATAAATCAAATCAGGGTTTTAATCATATAGAAAATATCAAATGGAAACACATATATTTAATCATAGACCAACAATCAACACTTATAGTGGGATTAACCAACAAAGAAAGAAGATATCATAGATCAATAAATAAAAGATATAATTTGTATCCCATAAAAAAATTTAACTCCAGTAAATACATAGTTTATAATACCCTATAAGGTGAATAGAAATATATACTAGATGAAAACTTATGAGAGAGGATTCACTAACCTAAAGGATATTATACATGACCAAACACACTTTGATCATCCAAGAGAAGATGATTTGGGGGGAAACATGAATCTTGAGAGCCTCTTAAGATAATTAATTCATGTTTGGCGGACTGCGGGTAGATAAGGGTTAAATCAAGGGATTTGAGATTCTAAAATTAAAATTCAAAATAAAATAAATCCCCAAAAATGGTTTCCTAGAGAGGGTGGAAGTATTATACATAATTCACAAGAAAACCATGTTTCCCCTCTAGACTCACTATCAACAAAACACTATTTCTCCTATGTGGGTACACGGTTTTTCAAAAAAATTTCCAACCGTTCAATCCCTCATTGCCCTCAGTTTCATGGTTTTCACTGGGGGATGATTTGAAAAAAATGTATGCCAACAATGAACAACAAAGAAAACCTCCAAAATTCTCCGAATATCACCCGTAGAAAACCTAAACAAGATCCAATAAAAATGAAACAGAAAAATTTTAGGGAACACCTGTAAGCAAGTTTTAGGATGTTATATCCTCCCCACCATAATAACTTTCTATCCCTAGAAATCCTATTAAGAATATTCCATATTAGTGAGAATAGGTTTTTAGTCTCTTATTAGTTCCTCATGATCCCAAGTATCATAAAAATTATAACTATGCTTCCATATCACAAGGAAGAAAGGTATCATCCTCTATTGAATTAACATTGTTTCAGAATAAAATATCCTAAGTGGATGACCATTCAAAAATAAATCAAGCTCAACATCAAGATACTTTATGATCAAGACATGTGATTGGTTAGAAAGATACTTTTGGAGATGTGATACATTAATAAAATAATGTATCGATATAAACGTTGGACCAATTTATAAATGTTCAGACACTATCACACGTGATCAAAAACATCAAAATGTCCCTCAACATTAGGATCATGATAATGATCAGCATAAGATTTAGACCTAATATGCGTCATAAAAATTTAGACCTAATATGCATCATAAACATTCGTTTATGAATCAATGGAATCTTTAATGTCTTCTTTTAGACCAAACTCAGTCCAAAAAATGAAGTTTCTCTACTCCCTAACAAATGTAATGTATATTTGGATGCTATACTGTAAAAGACCACAAAATAATCCATTCAGATTGTGGACTGATAATTAATGTTATATGCAAACGCAGCCTATCCAAAATGGTCATCCTATGTTCCACCAAAATAAACGATGTCAGCATAAAGCCTGACATCAATAATATATATATCTATTTATCTTTGTCCTTCTATCCATGGATGGTACAGCATACTTAAACAAACATAAGATCCCATATCCACTTAGTTGACTTTCCAAAAATAATGTGGTAAATGGTAATCTCTATCCAATAATGTAGTATAGGTAACTCCATGAATTTGAAAAATGTCTCTCACATAAAGATTTACAACTCCTAAAGTTTGGTTGTATAAAAAATTAGTATAAAATGATCTAATTTGGTTAGCCTATTGACCAAAACCCATATCAAATTCTTTCTTAGGGGTATTTGGTAGCCCAACCACAAAGTCTATAGAGATCTTGTTACACTTCCATGTTGGTAATGGAAGTGGATGAATTAAACTTAAAGGCCTACAGTTATTGTCCTTGACATGTTGGAAAGTATAATAATTAGAAACAAACAATGTATCATCTCATACATGGTCACCATAACCATCACCCTATATCATAAAAAAAATTTGGTTCTGTGAGGCACAACACATTAAGAATTATGGAAATTTAGCATAACATTTTTTTCACTAAAAAAGGTATGGCTTACTAGTTGAAGAAACATAGGAAACCCTCCATGGAGAATGAACACTCATCAAAGGTCTCCTCTCTGAAAATAGATTCCCTAATACTAAAAAAACATCATCAATATATTGTTCCTAGATAATCATCTCGAGAATAGTGAAGGTCAACTGAACACATTTAAAGACAACCTAACCCTTTTCTTTATATACTCCAAAATGAATCTATGAAAAAAGAACCATCATGTTCCACTCTTATGAAGATTCTTTCATGGAATGGGTAGAAAGTTTCCTACTCAAATCATTGACAACGACAATCCCATTCCCTGTGGTATAGGAAGTGTTAAAATAAATGGACTACAGGTACTCCACAAAATGCCTCTAGTAAAGATTCATAAATTTTTTAGATAAGATAGAAAATAAGATTGTTTGGTAGGAAAACATTGTAAATATTTATCTGAAAATATAAATTCTATACACTCTTAAGTGTTTGCATAATGGTTATAAGTTCATGGTCATAGTTCTGACAATTCATCTCATGTGAACTATGTTGTTTAGAACTATAGGTTACCACATGATCAACCTGTATAAGGAAATATCCCAAACCTAAACCTGATGCATCAAAAAACACCAAATAACCCAGCCCAGTCTCTAGAATATTTAAAAATGGTATTGAGGACAACATAAATTTCAGCCAAACAAATTAATTTAGACATTTTCCATCCCAATAAAAAATCACCCCTTCCAATTCAGTGTGGTCATTCAAGACGTCAACTTCAAAATTCCTTTATGAACTAGTTATTATACACCACCTGTCCCAAGAAGATTCAAATATCAAAAAAATTACATGGTTTTCCCATTTCATAACATCATTCACCTTCTCAAAATCAACTAAAATACCATGTTCTAAGTCCCCATGACCCAAGAACTTCACTTCCAAAATCTGGAAATCACAATTAGACAGTTTGGCATAAATTGTGTGATTTCTCAATGATTCTAGAACTACTCTATGATGAAGCACATGATCTTCCTAAAACTGAGAGTAAAATAGGATTTCATCCACAACGACATTAAAAAACATATCTAGATACTCATGGATAATAATATTCATCAATGCCATACATGCTACTAGAAAATTGGTTTGACCAAATGGAATTACTAGATACTCATAATGGACATACCTACTCTGAAAGGTGGCTTTACGAATGTCATATTCCATTATTCTTAGTTTGTTTTTACTAGATAGAAGGTCAGTCTTTGAGAACCAATTTTCCAATTTCAACTAGTGAAAAAAATCATCAATACATGGATATAGATAATTGTTCATTACCATAACTTGGATGAGTTTCTGAAAATCAACACATAGGTGAAGTGTTCCTTTGGATTTTTTAGAAAAGGGACCAGGAACCTCTTAAGGTGACACACTCAGGAATATAAATAATTTCTATAACTACTAATCCAACTGAGTCTTTATTTCTTTCATTTTAGCAGGTGTCATATGGTTATAAGGAATAGACATTGGTTGAGTTCCATGTACCAAATCAATATAAAAATCTACCCCTACCAGTGGTAACCGAATGAAATTAGAAGATTGAACATAAAGAAGCTCACTGAAATCTAAGGGTAGATAAGTACTCAAATATTCCCTCTCCAAATTAAAATAAAACACTAATATTAATTTCCTAACACCAGATAAGAAGGTTTGACCCTACTCAACCTTCAGTCTCACTATCCCTGAATAATGTGAAACACCTCCTCAGGTGTAGTAATAGAGGCATTTCTATGTTAAAAATAAACTCATAACATATTGGTAATCATCCAATTCATATCCATAATTCCATAAAGGGGTTTCATGTTGATAACCATAAAATTTCATGTATGCTTGATATCTAATAAAGAGAAGATAAAAGTATGTAAATAAAGACCCAACTCTTTCTTCATTCTGAGGGGTGTAGTAATATCCATCACATAAAGAAAAATATCCATAAGAAGATATAGTGGGTTCAAAATATGAGTTAATATAAATTAGTAAGATACACTATTATCAAATAAAGAAATCACTAACGATGAAGCTATAGTGATGGTACCTCTCATGGTTTCTAGAATTGTATATGCTTCCTATATTGAATCTTCTACTATGTGAAGAAGCTTCATTCTAGATTCATTTTTTGGAACACCTTTGACCGGGAAGCATCCAATTTCACAATAATACTTTTAGATGCTAATGAATCTATACAACTATGTGGGGTAGGAAATATATAACATAATATTTTCATGTGGCTCAAGTATCTGCAAGAACTGCAGATATTGGGTGCCTAGTGTAAACCTATTTTGAAGGCTTCTTCTTGACACAACAGAAGAAAGTCAAAGAGCCACTTAATGGAACTGAAATAAGTCTATAAGAACCCTACTGTTGAGAACTAGAACAGGATTCATAATTCTTTCTATTTCATTTAAAGGAAGTCATATAACTACCAATGGGAAAAAAGGAACTACCCAAAACCCTGACTTTCCATCTAAGCCAAGATGAACCATCAAAGCCATATCCATCACATCATCATAGGAATAGATATTAAGTAAGAAAAATTGATAATGAATATTAGGATAAAGAACTATCTATATATAATGAGTCTTCATCTTTTCATCAGATGTGATATATGGTAAAAACTACACAATCTTGGTAATGCGATATGCAGCCTTTTCCATGGTCCTCTCAACATGTTCTAGTCTAAAAAACTCCATTCTTATAGCCTGGACCATATATTATGTCACTAACTTGTTTGTAAAATGAATTATAAGTACTTAAAATATAAGACCTCATGATTATCTTATGTCTCCATCGAATCCCACCATCTTCTTCAATGTCCTTCTAGCTTGAAGGTGACACATTTCTCCTTAAACATTTTAAGTGTTTCCAAGAAATAAAATAGAAGCTCTATCATTCTCAACTAATCCTTAGCCTCTTGAGGATCACTAGATCCTTATAAAGAAGTTGATAATGGAGAAGGTATTATTGTGCATGATTCACATATCCATCTCTGTAAGGTTCCAAAATTGGATCCAAAATGGGAATGAGTGAAGGTGTATGCCTGATAGCATAGACATATGAGGGTTTTCTCATAGGGGTTCATCACCATATTCCTCCTAGAGCCTATTCATATGTTTTCTCAATGGAATGATGTTACAAAACATACAAAAACAACATTCAATACATTAGAAGGTTAATTATATTAACAACTCAATCTATATGAAACGGAAAAAATCAGTCCCATCATATAAGATAACAAGATTTTGATCCCAACGTATTGAAATAAAATGTTTATAAAAAACAATAATTAGATCAAATTATTCCTCAAGAATTTTTTTACAAACAACCAATTTTTACCTAAGGCTCATTGAAATAAGATCTTTCTAGTAACTCACTTTTAACAACCTCATAAGTCGCAACAAGACATCCAAAAAACATACGGACATAATAACAGATGCTCGACATGTACAAATGATTCCAATTTTTTATCAACCAGCTCAGATACCTTGGTACCCTAATATGTGATCCATAACTAACATGGGTAGGAGGGAATCCTTGATCCGCACAGGTTGACGATGATCACCTGGCATCATACAATATCAAGAGTTAATGAATTTACCCCAAAAAATGGAATATATAAGATACAAGTTAGTTTAATCAACACCCCCAAAATGATCAAGTACTAGAAACCAAATATGTATAAAAACCAAAAATATTTCATCATCAAGGTACTCAATATAAATATAACCATCACATGATGAAAAGAACTTCCCACCATCTAAAGGATCATGAACATCCAGCACCACCTTGTGGATCTTCCCCTTTACTCGGACTTATCATAAAGAAATATACAAATTTCTGAAGGAAAGGGTATTCTGTAAGCTATAAATTTTAGTGGGGTTTAACCAAGAGATCCCTAACAGATTATATTATAATAAACCAAAAAATTATTTTACTTTAAACAAAATATGGAATTATAGTAAATTTATTGATTAAAGAATCATGCATTCATTTCAAAATTAAAGAAATCATTTCAGACATGGATTAAATAAAATTTTATATAAAATTATTTATATAAATTATTTGGAATGAGTAAATAGTTCTATAATAAATTTTATATATATAAAAACAATAAATATAAGAACCATGTTCATTTTCATTGCAGTACATTAGTTTATGGCTATAGAATCGTCACACTTCTAATATAAGAGATCAGGAAAAGTATGTATACACACATCCCTCTGGATCGATATAAATAGGACTCATCAAAATCCCATAAACTATAGGATATGTTGAACTATGTTTTTTTAATATTTTTCATCATAAATCCATTTCTAGTAAATTAACATCCAAGCATGATTTTCACAAATAACCCATTAACTACCCAGGATCACATGTGCTTAATAAAATAATCAAAAGTGGGAAGATCATCTCATTTAAAATAAATCAACATTTCTAATTTAATATTATAATTTTAATTTTAAATATTTAAATTCAATTTCAAAAACAAAACCTACATTTTTCATCATTACATTCTTTTTAAATAAATACTAATCATTGGATTTAAAAATTTCAATTTAATCCATTTTCTAAAATCAATTATCAAATCATTTCATCAATTATATTAATTTCTAAATATGCCCCAATTTCCAATTCCATTGGGAATGTGGGTTTACCCAAATAACCATGCCATTTAAAATTCAAATTTCAATTCATATCAAATGGGGTTTTCATAAATTAGTTGAAAACTATTTATAACATATAAATAAAATCAAGGTTTTAATTATATTAAAATCTCAATTGAAACCACAAGCCTTTAATCATGGATAAAAAATCAACACCCGCAACAAGATTCAATATTTATGAATAAAGGAAGCAGAGATCAAGAAATAAAACATAGAGTAAATATATCATCAAACAGATTTTAGATCAATGAAAAAATGATGATATAATACTCTCTAAGGATGTAATAAATATATACTAATGTAATACACATGATATAATATTCACTTACCTAGATGACATTAAATGTGATCAACCATGCTTTAATCTTCCAAGAGAAGGAGTTTGGTGATCCAAAATCTATTTTTAAGAGCCTCATATTCTAAGGAATTATATTTAAGTTGAGTTTAGGTCGTTTGGTGGTTAAAACAAGGGTTTTGAGATTTTAATTTTAAAATAGAAATAAAATAAATCCACAAGAATAGTTTTTTGGAGAGGGTTAAACGGTTAGATAAACTATGCATCTGAACCATACACCCCGTCAAGACTCACTATCCATGTTTTATGGTTTCTCCAAGGTGGGTGAAATGTTTTTCAAACTATGCACCAACTGTGAAAACCTTCACTATCCAAGGATTCACATTTTTCACTAGGTGCATGGTTTTGGAAATCCATGCTCCAACCATGCATTGCCTAAAAAACATCCTAAATTCTCTAAGATTTACTCGATGGACCTTTAAACAAGATCCAATGAAAAAATTAAACAATAAATGATCAATGAATGAATAAAGACAAGTAACATTATGTTACATGTTTCATCTTGTAAAATTTTATTGTGTTATCTTGTGATTCATGTGAACTAAATTACCATGAGAAAAATAACTCTACACATGATCTAGATTTAGAAATGGTAATATTTACATTAAATTTAAATAGGAATATTTTGTACAAATGTCTATGAAAAATGAAAATGAGAAAATATCCCTATTGTGAAAGAAAATGTGAGTTTCTTAGTCTTTCCCAAGATATTAAGGTAATGTCTCATTATAATTATAACTCATTTCATGTCTATGTTAGGGTTATCCTCATCTATTTTCATTATGTGGAGAAATTAAAATTATGTAGACACAATTTATTTAAGGGGGTGAATGAAACATCCCATATTTTAAAATGTATTTTATATCATTAGTTTCTTATTTAGTTTTTAATAATGAATCAAAACATAAGTTGGAAATAAATCAAATAATCAGTGATTCAGAATAACAGTTATTTATTCACTCATAATGGAGAATTACAAAAATAATAATAATGAAACCATGAATTACATACTGTGGATTATCTCATTCAATGAATTATTACATCCCTTAATAGAGAATAAAATAAAAAGTTACAATAAGAAGAAATTGATAATGTTTTTATTACAGGAAAATCCCTATAACCAAATTCACTATAGAGAGTCGTCATTTGGGGAACAAAACCTATAATTTGAAAAAAAAATGAAACAAGTAAAAAAATATTTAAATCCAAAATGAAAACTATGGGATAAAAAGTGTTCTTCATGGAGTTATAATGGAATGAATTTATTGGATATAATGTGGGTAATATATCTATTATATGACCATTATTAAAGAAATATAGCAATTGGGTATAATAGTAGTAAGAAAATCTCTAGTTTTGAATTATTAGTATTAATTTGATATACATAAATTTTTTTAGATGTTAAGAATATTTATTATATATAATTTATCAAAAATAAAAAATAAATTATCTTGGAATAGAATTAAAGGATACCAATTCACTTGGAAGAATAATATTTTTAATGAAATTCTATTTATAAATGATGTATTATTGTTAAATTAATTTCTTTTAAAGAATCATATCAATAAAATATATTTATAATTGTCATGAACCAGCTGTGGTCAACCCTAAACCAGTCACCGAGGACACTCTACGACAAATCCCAAGAGCCATTCTCGATCCTCCCAAGATGTTGACAAGCACTAAGGGCATAGGTAGAGTGGTAAGGGTACAATTTATCACAAATATAAAAACTTAAATAAACAACATAATGAAATTGATAGCCCAATATACATTTATATAAAAGTTCAACATATATTACTTATGGGAAATAACTAAATGTAAAACTTAATGAACAACTCAACTGACTAAACATGAAAACCATCTAACTCTATGTGACCCCGCTGATCACTCTCTAACAGAATGATCACACATCACATATGGAAATCAGACTCAATCCAAAACCTCTAAAAGGGCTAAAATGGAATAAGATTATAGGTGTGAGTATTAAAACTCAATAGGTTAGCCGGATATTCTATTCCCAATGAAATTAATTTAAAATAAAACAAATATCATTTTCATGTTTGAAATACAATATATGGAAGTATGTTTTCCCAAAAAATTCATTGCTACAAACATCACAAAAATAAAATGCATCCAAATTTTACTAACACGAAATGCTAGTATCAAATTTCAATGATATGAAACTTCAAAATTGTAATGCCCCGACCTCAGTTACCTAGAGTCGGTGCATTATTTTAATACATTGGCATGATTACAAGGAATCAAGTCCCAAAGGACCGATCAGTTTAGCAGTCTTGGAAAAACAGATCACATACATGAATGTTACATTTTCACTTTAAGACGCACAAAACAACATAAATAATCTTTATGAACGCCATTATTCCCTTGGTTTAACCCTGCATATCAATCACATTACACTTCTTGGAATCCTAGGAAAAATAAAACATAGAAAGGGGTGAGCTCAAATGCTCAGTAAGGGTAATCAATACAGTGGAAACATTCAAAAATAAGAATAAACATTTAAGGCAATGTATAAAACTAAAACAACAGCCTTTTAAACTTGAACGTCAGCATAATACGGCAGAAATGAAATGAAATAATGCCATTTACTTATTCAAATGTATATTCTACTAATCTAATAATCACAAGCAATATCACTAACCACTTTCATAATGATGGAATGCATAATGACGAACTTTAATTTCTGTGTCAAGGCCTCGTACCAAGACCTAAGGGATAACTATAACCGGAACCCATCCCGGAGAGCCTCTATAACCAGACTCCATCCCTGAGTGCCTCTAATAACCGGACACCAACCCGGAGTGCCTCTAATAACCGGACACCAACCCGAAGTGCCTCTAATAACTGGAAAACAACCCGGAAAGCCTCTAATAACCGGACACTAGCTCGAAGTACCTCTAATAACCAGACACCAGCCCGGAGTGACTCTAATAACCAGACACCATCCCGGAGTGCCTCTAATAACCGGACACCAACCCGGAGTGCCTCTAATAACCGGACACCAACCCCGAGTGCCTCTAATAACCGGACACCAACCCGGAGGGCTTACTTTTACCAGTCCCCAAACCGGAACATACTAGTCCGACACATTAATCTAAAGAAGATGATGAAATATAACATAAAAATTTGTATTAAAACTAGAATGCGAAATGTCAATACTTTACCCATAAACCATGAATGGTATAATAATAACACATCCACAGTCAAATATATCACAAAACTTTCAACACAATATGGAAGATTTGTATCATGATAAATCAACTTCAAAACAAGTTTAAAATCCATTAAATAATTTTGACATAGATGAGATTGATTTGTAAAACACATTGATAGAAATACCCTATTTTCATGAAAAAATTTATAAGTCACACAATTTAGAAAAGAAGTCTTTTAAAGAAACTTTTGAATCGAAGTGTCCCATACCACTTTGGAGATTTTTAAAGGAATTAACATTTTAAAAACATTCATGTCCATATAAATAAATCCTTAAAACCCATTTTGAAGACATATACATTAATGAGAAAGATATAGAAGAATTTATATTTAAGACATTTGACATGATGTTTTAGTAAAAGAGTCCTTTAAAAGAATCCCTTTGAAAACTCTTTCATAAAACATGGATATGGATAAAAAATATGTCCTTGTAGATACTTATGTAAAAACAACCTCGGATAATAAAAGGATTGTGAAATTAACCCTTACCAATTTGGAAACTTACGAAACATACAACCCATGAAAGAGGTATCATACATAGAATATGTAAATACATGTAAATTAATGTTTTTACACAAATAATATAATTATGGGTAGTACATACACCACACAAAAGGTAATAGTGTCAATATGGCATGAATCTCACGGGAATAAGGAGTGAGATGAAAACCCCTTACCTTTCACTTTCCTTTAGTCGAGGGTTCGTTTAACCTCTTGTACGAAGATCGTAGTATGTTATTAAATTATACCAGAACCATATTAATATTTATTATATCAAACATGATTCATTTATGACTTTATATTACCCATTTAATAATAATTTCTATGTTAAGTTAACATTTCAGTTAATAATCACTTTCTTTATCGTACGTGTTTTAACTTGTCACTCTTGGTTGTATCACTTAGATCATGATTTAAATACTTCCAGAATATAAAACATGATAAATATATCATATATATTTCGAATATAAATTTGTATAATAGACATATATATTAAATGAAAAACACCGCTTATGGAGACGGTAGTCCGTACAGATGCATAAACGCTGTTTCTATTTTCATATAGTATTGAACAGAAGTACGTTAATAAGATATATGTAAGTACATAAATCCTTATATATATATAACTCTCCAGTATCATTATTATTTCATATATTACATACTTATTAGTAATAAATATTTTTATAATAATCGATAAATGGTGAACTTGGAAATGAATCTCATCGCGTCGTGGAGACGGTAATCTGTATGTACGCACGAGAAAAAATATCATTCTTTTGATATTAAAATAATATATAATTGGATGTTATATCATATATACAGAATCATTATCATGTTATATTTATTATTTACATGAATTACAAATCATTATTATACCCATCCAAATAATAATATATTGAATAACAATTACACCACGACGTGGAGACGGTAAGTCGTACGTATGCACGTATGGTGACATGTCATTCAAAGGATGGATAGAATACTGAATATGGTTGTACCATATTTATAATAAGATTAAAATATATAGGAGATACTAGATTCATTATTTTATAATGGTAAAAACAAAGAAAGAAGAAGTTGAAGAAGAAAGGAACCTGAAAAAGGGTGTTGAAATCATTACCTCTTCTTCGGGTTCATCCTTTTGATTTGATCAAAAGGGCTACATAGGATAGTTTCTGACTAAAGTAAGGCCTCTAGGATGAAGTGAGGGAAGTTTATAGAGTATTTGGGTAGGGGTTGGCCGAACCAAAAGGCTCTGAAGGTGTGAATTAATGAGAAGGGTGAGTGTCCTTTTATAAGAGGGGTGAGGGGCACCTTTTGAAAAACTAGAAATATTATTTTATAATAAATTTATATTCGGTTTATAATGGCTCCAAATTAGATTATTTAAATTTTAAGGTGTATAGGGGTCAAAAACCACTCAATAAATAGAATTTATACAGGTTGGGGGCATTATATTAACCTTATCTTTTAGTTTTAACTCTTAGTTAAATAGTTTTACACATACCATGTCACTTTGTATTTTTATGTTATATAGTTAATAAACATACAATATACATCCAAGAGACCCCCAATTGATCCATTAATGATACAACTATCATGATATAAGTCTCTTGTCCAAACATTAGATTTTTAAGAATTTAATATCAATTAATAATATTATATTTGTTTAAAAACTCTTTTATGTCAATTTTGACACTATTCAATAATTGACTTTTGTAAAAATCATAATAGAATTATTACTTCGAAAAAAGTGAATTAAATCAATCCAAATATGTCATATTATCCTAGAAAATTATTTTAATTCATTAATAGTCTCCAATTTTATTTATTTTAGTATTTATAATATCAATTATTTTAATTTTTCACTATTATGGTAATTACTACATCATCATCGTGTCATAAATAAATTAAAATATTTAATGTCTAAAAATTATAAATAAAATTCCATTATGTAGGAAATATTTTTATCTTTCTAATGAATGTTCATAGTTGAAAAATACAACTTATATAACCCTTTGTAAAAATTTTTTTTCTGAAAGTTATATGCTTATGTCATTTTTGTATTTCTTTTAACTTAATTAATATAAAGTGTCATTATCACTTACACGTGGCCTCATGGAGTCCAAAAATCAACCAAAAGATGAAAATGGTCGGACATGTATCAACCAATAAGGTTAGGACACGTTTTAAAGTATTTTAGTATTATTATAATATTATTTTTTAACCCTTATTTACCAGATTTACCCTTTAACCGTGGTAAATAAAATATTTATCGAAGTAATTATTCAAAATGTCTAAAAATAAAAGATACCTATTTACACTATTTGAACATCCTGATTCCAAATATGGAATCCATTTTTCCAAATTCAAAAGACAGAAGTGGCAGAAATTAATTTAAAATTAATTCCTGTTGTTAAAACAAAAATGGTGTTTTTAAGAGATAATAACTATCAAAAGATTGACACTTATTTATGTCTGGTTTAATTGAAAAATTATGTACAATGACCAAAACTGTATTAAATGGTAAAAATATATTCTAAATATACTTTAAAACCACTAAAATTCATAATTTAGCACTAATAATTATTTTTATTAAAAAAGTTGTTTTTAATTAAAATTTAGTAATTTTCACTATTCATCAAAATATTAATGTTATCCAAAAAGTACCAAAATTTCACCTTAGGCTAAATTCGATACTCCGAATCGAAAAATGAATTCCATTTTTAGAGATAAAATTTCTAAAATTTTAAAAAGTAGGTATTACTATTCATAACGGCTACTTTGATTGGTTGTGGTGTGTGTTAGAACTCGAAGTTGCGTACAACACATGCTACTGTATTATTCAAAGAGAAGCGTACCATGGAAGCTCGAGGTGTTACATTAACCCCTCCTTCAATAAATTGCGTCCTCACAATTTTATATTTTTGTTTGAAAATAAAGGTTGAAAATAAAAAATATCTTTGTGGAAAAACCCACATCGGAAATTTGGTTAATAATATTTAGTCTTAACAAGATGAAGAGTGAAATGAAAGGGTCACTAAAAAATTATCATCTCGATTAGGAGGACATCGGTGGAAATTATAGACATATAATTGGTGGAATAATGTACATATTTATAGGTAGTGATTGCGGGAATCAATCACAAACAAGTTTAAAACTGAGGTCCTTAAATTCATCAATCTTTGATGATTTAAAATACCATCGGATCAACAAAACATAAGGTATTAGGATAACACATTTTTTACATTTCAAAATATCTTAGTTGAAATCCCAAATCGAAAAATGAATAAATGAGGCCTCTATTTAAATTAAATAGTGGAAATTATGAAGATTACCGAAAATAACACATACTAGGGTTCCATATAGGAAAATATTGATATGGAAAATAAATCTAACCATCAATTATATGATGGAGAGTGGTAGAGAACATGGTTATGAAAAGGCCAACAATCCCAAAGCCATAAATTATTGATGATCTAAGGTACCATCTCGGACAACATTTTTGTTCTATGTTCCTTTTATTAATGTTGAGGAATTTATTTATGAGATTGGATAATATCATAAGGAGATATACTTACTCTATAATTAGAGTTTTATCCATTAATAAATTTCTACCACAAACTCATCTATCACCCCAAAACATAATACAAATAAAAAATACTCTATTTATCCTAATCGTATAGGGTTCCAAATATAATGAATTTATAATTCACATATTAGACCCTTTATGTAAAGAAACTACGTTATGCCATCAAGGAACTTCATGTAGCACAATGGTAGGCGATAAATCCAAATTTCACTATGGTTGTGGGTTCGATTCCCGCAGCTTTGTCCGACACGATGGGTCGTCACACGGTCTGCGTGTTGTCCTTTTATAAAAATCCAAAAAAAATAACCTTTCAAACTTAATCCATTCCAACCATTAGACTTATCCAAAATACTATTATCCAAACTCGTAGTACAAAATTTACAAGGAAGTTAAATATAATGAGGATCCTTTTTGCCAGGTAACAACATGTGAACGCCTTCCTCGTATATTCTTTTAAAACACCGCAACATCATGAATTACCAAAATCAACCATCTCTTATTCCAAAATCACTACCTTAATATTAGGACCATATTAAGGTTTATCTTTCCTCTAACCATGTAATTTCCAAAACAAAATTAACTCGCTGTAGAGTCACTTTTCATAGTACCATAAAATCTCAAATCCTTAATTAAATAGTACTGCAGTATAATCCTTATTTATTTCCAGAATATCATTGATACAACACTTAAATGAAATAATTCTAAAATAACAACATAAAAACACTAGTCATTATTATTAATCTATGGTAGTATCATAACTTGATTATTATCCAATAGCATCATTTTTGGCATAGTCTGATGACTGGGACATTGGTTCACGTAGTGTCCAAACTCCTTGCAAATGAAGCATTGTACATTTGAAACCATTTTCTTACACTTGTAGTCATGTACTTTGTGCCCTTTTCCTCCACACTTATAACAAACCCCCATTCCTTTCAGGAAAGATCCTGGGTTTTTCTTCACACAGTTATCACATATGAGAAAATTCGTCTTTTCCATCTTCCATTTATCCATCTTTCTCTCATACATCCTTTTCTTCTCATGTTTCCCTTAAAGCCATATGACTCTGAGAATTCTTTACTAATCTTATAAACACATGATACTATTTATTCATATGATGATAATACATGGCAAACTATTTCACTTCTAAATTCTGGCTTAGGACCACGAAAGATATGATCCTTCTTACTCTTTGGATCATACGTATTACGGGATTTCACATTCCTTCTACTGGGCACCATTTCTATACAATATCATAAATTAGGTCATTTTATGAATTGTAATGAATAAATACCAAACTTGTAAAATACCTAACACAAATTGAACTGTTTATGGATATAATCCATAATCATAAAAATGTTTTCTTTGAGTAAGTATATACTCATAAGCCATTCATAATGGTTTGTAAAGAAAATGAGAATTTTCCTAAACATATCCCTCGGGATTGTCGTAACCAAGTGTGCAGCAAGGCCCGTTGTCGTGCACCAGTTCCCGTTCGAGTCTAGCTCAAAGTTGTGTTTTCGGGTTTTACCCCTAGGTACATCTGTGCCAGAGCCACCTCTACCGGCTCGCATCTAGACAGGGATTTATTGTTCAGAACACTCACAAAATCTCTACAATACCAAAATTCTTGGAAGTTATTCTATAATAATCCTCAATGTCTATCTTAGGGTTATGTGCTCTAATCAGAGTTTATCTAAATCTAGTTTCCACGGTTATTACTAAACATCCTCTGATACCAACTGTAAATCCCTGACCCCATTTACCCAGAGTCAGTGCATTATTTTAACACATTGTCATGATTACAAGGAATCAAGTCCCCAAGGACCGATCAGTTTAGCAGTCTTGGAAAAATAGATCACATACATGAATGTTACATTTGAAATTTAAGACATACAAAACAACATAAATAATCTTTATGAATGCCATTATTCCCTTGTCTTAACCCTACATATCAATTAAATTACACTTCTTGGAATCCTGGGAAAAATAAAACATAGAAAGGGGTGAGCTCAAATGCTCAGTAAGGGTAAGAAATACAACAGAATCTTTCAAAAATAAGCATAAACATTTAAGGCAATGTATAAAACTAAAACTAAAGCCATTTAAACTTGAACTTCAGCATAATATGGTAGAAATAAAATGAAATAATTTCATTTACTTATTCACATGGATATTCTACTAAGAGAATTATCACATGAAATATCACTAACCACTTTCATAATGATGGAATGCATAATGCCGAACTTTAATTTTTGTGTCAAGACCTCGTGCCAAGACCTAAGGGATAACTGTAACTAGAACCCAACCCAGAGAGCCTCTGTAACCATACTCCATCCCGGAGTGCCTCTGATAACCAAACACCAACCCGGAGTGAATCTAAAAACCGGACACCAACCCAGACTGCCTATAATAACCGGACACCAACCCGGAGTGCCTCTAATAACCGGACACCAACCCGGAGTGCCTCTAATTACCGGACACCAACCTCGAGTTCCTCTAATAACCGGACACCAACCCGGAATGCCTCTAATAACCGGACACCAACCCGTAGTGCCTCTAATAACTGTACACCAACCCAGAGTGCCTCTAAAAACTGGACACCAACCTGGAGGTCTTAGTTTTACTAGTCCCCAAACCGGAACATACTAGTCCAACACATTCATCTTAAGAAGAGGATGAAATATAACATGAAAATTAGTATTAAAACTAGCATGCGAAATGTCAATAATTTACCCATAAACCATAAATGGTATAAAAATAACACATCCACAGTCAAATATATCACAAAACCTTCAACAAAATATGAATGATTTGTATCATTGTAAATCAAATTCAAAACATGTTTAAAATCCATTAAATAATTTTGACATAGATGAGATTGATTTGTAAAACTCTTTGAGAGAAATACCCATTTTTCATGAAAACATTTAAAAGTCACACAATTTAGAAAAGAAGTCATTTAAATACATTTTTGAATCAAAGTGTCCCATACCACTTTGAAACTTTTGAACAGAATTAACATTTTAAAAACATTCGTGTCCATATAAATAAATCCTTAAAAAAAATTTGAAGACATGGACATTAATGAGAAAGATTTAGAAGAATTGATATTTAAAACATTTGAAATGATGTTTTAGTAAAATATTCCCTTTAAAATAATCCCTTTTAAAAATCATTCATAAAATAGGGATATGGATAATAAATATGTCCCATTAGATACTTATGTAAAAACAACCTCGGATAATAAAGAAATTGTGAAATTAACCCATATCAATTTGGTAACTTACGAAACATACAACCCTTGAAAGAGGTATCATACAATGAATATGTAAATACACATAAATTAATGTTTATTACACAAAGAATATAATTATGGGTAGTACATACACCGCATAAAAGGTAATAGTGGAAATATGGCATGAATCTCATGGGAATAAGGAGTGAGATGAAAACCCCTTACCCTGCACTTTCCTTTAGTCGAGGGTACGTTTAACCTCCTGTACGAATATCCTCGTATGTTATTAAATTATACCAGAATGATATTAATATTTATGATATCATACATGATTCATTTATGACTTTATATTACCCATTTAATAATAATTTCCATGTTAAGATAACATTTCCGGTAATAATCACTTTCTTTATCGTACGTGTTTTAACTTGTCACTCTTGGTTGTATCACTTATATCATGATTTAAATACTTCCAGAATATAAAACATTATAAATATATCATATATATTTAGAATATAAATATGTATAATAGACATATATATGAAATGGAAAACACCGTTTATGGATACGGTAGTCCGTACGTACGCATAACCGATGATTCTATTTTCATATAGTATTGAACGGAAGTAAGTGAATAAGATATATGTAAGTACATAAATCCTTATATATATATATATATCCATTAGCATTATTATGTCATATATTACATTATTTTTAGTAATATATATTTTTATAATTGTCGATGAATGGTGAACTTGGAAATGAATCTCATCGCGTCATGGAGACGGTAATCTGTACTTACGCACGAGCGAAAATATCATTCTTTTGATATTAAAATAATATATAATTGAATGGTATATCATATATACATAATCATTATCATGTTATATTTATTATTTACATGAATTAAAAATCATTATTATACCCATCCAAATAATAATATATTGTGTAACAATTACACCACGATGTGGAGAGGGTAAGCCGTACATACGCACGTATGGTGACATTTCATTCAAAGGATGGATAGAATACTGAATATGGTTGTACCAAATTTATAATAATATTACAGTATATATGAGATACTTGATTCATTATTTTAGAATGGTAAAAACAAATAAAGAAGAAGTGGACGAAGAAAGGAACTTGGAAAAGGGTGGTGAAATCATTACCTCTTCTTCGGGTTCTTCCTTTTGATTTGATCAAAATGGCTCTTTAGGATGGCTTTCTGACTAATGGAAGGCCTCTAGGATGAATTGAGGGATTTTTATAGAGTATATGGTCAGGGTTTGGCCGAACCAAAAGTCTTTTAAGATGTGAATTAATGAGAAGGGTGAGTGTCCTTTTATAAGAGGGGTGAGGGGCACCTTTGGAAAAGCTAGAAATATTATTGTATAATAAATTAATATTCGATTTATTATGTCTCAAAAGTGTATTATTTAAAGGTTAAGGTGGGTATGGGTCGAAAACCACTCATCCAATAGAATTTATACAGGTTTGGGTCATTATATTAACTTTATCTTTTAGTTTTAACTCTTAGTTAATTAGTTTGACACTTACCATGTCACTTTGTATTTTTATATTATATAGTTAATAAACATGAAATATACATCCAAGAGACCCCCAAGTGGTCCATTAATGATACAACTATCATTATATAAATCTCATGGATGAACCTTATATTTTTAGAAATTTAATATCAATTAATAATATAATATTTATTTTAAAAACTCTTTTATGTCAATTTTGACACTATTCAATAATTGACTTTTGTAAAAATTATAACAGAATGATTACTTCGAAAAAAATTAATTAAATCAATCCTAATATGTAATATTATCCTATAAAATTAGTTTAATTCATTAAAATTCTCAAATTATATTTATTTGGGTATTTATAATATCAATTATTTTAATTTTTCAGTATTATGGTAATTACTGCATCATCATTGTGTCATAAATAAATTAAATTATTTAATGTCTAAAAATAATAAATAAACTACCATTATGTAGGAACGTATTTGAGCTTTCTAATGAATATTTATAGCCGAAAATCCAACATATATAACGCTATGTAAATATTGTTTTGCTAAAAGATATATGCTTATGTCATTTTTGTATTTATTTTAACTTAATAAATATAAAGTGTCATTATCACTTACAAGTGGCTCCATGGGGTCCAAAAATTGACCCAAATATTCCCATGGTCGGACATGTATCAACAAAATAATGTTAGGACATGTTTTAGGGTAATTTAGTATTATTATAATATTATTTTTTAACCCTTATTTACCAGATTTACCTTTTAAGCATGGTAAATAAAATATATACCGAAGTAATGATTCAAAATATATAAAAATAAAAGTTACCTATTTAAACAATTTGAACATCCTGATTCCAAATATGGAATCCATTTTTCCAAATTCAAAACACATAAGTGTTAGAAATTAATTTAAAATTAATTCTCGTTGTTAAAACAAAGAGCGTTTTTTAAGAGATAATAACTATCAAAAGATTGACATTTGTTTATGTCCAGTTTAATTGTAAAATTATGTACAATGACCAACATTGTATTAAATGGTAATAATATATTCTAAATATAATTTAAAACCACTCAAATTTATAATTTATCGCTAATAATTATTTTGATTAAAAAAGTTGTGTTTAATTAAAATTTAGTAAATTTCACAATTCATCAAAATATTAATGTTATCTGAAAAGTACCAAAATTTCACCTTAGCATAAATTTGATACTCCGAATCCAAAAATGAAGTCCATTTTGAGAGTTAAAATTTCTAAAATTTTAAATAGTCGGTATTATTATTCATAACGGGTACTTTGATTGGTCGTGGTGTGTGTTAGAACTCGAAGTTGCGTACAACACACGCTACAGTATTATTCAAAGAGAAGCATACCATGGAAGCACGAGGTGTTACATTAACCCCTCCTTCAATAAATTGTGTCCTCACAATTTGATATTGTTCTTTGAAAATAAATTTTGAAAATAGAAAATATCTTTGTGGAAAAACCCACATCGTAAATTTGGTTAATAAAATTTAGTCTTAACAAGATGAAAACAGAAATGAAAGGGTCACCAAAAAATTATGATCTCGATTAGGAGGACATCGGTGACAATTATAGACATATAATTGGAGGAAAATGTAAATATTTATAGGTAGTGATTGAGGCCATCAATCACAAACAAGTTTAAAATTGAGGTCCTTAAATTCATCAATCTATGATGATTTAAAATACCATCGGTTCAACAAAACACAAGGTATTAGGATAACACATTTTTGACATCTCAAAATATCTTAGTTGAAATCCCACATTGAAAAATGAATTAATGAGTCCTCTATTTAAAATAAAGAGTGGAAATTACAAAGATTACTGAAAATAACACATACTAGGGTTCCATGTTGGAAAATATGGATATGGAAGAGAAATCTAACCATCAATTATCTGATGGAGAGTGGTAGAGAACATGGCTATGAAAAAGCCAACAATCCCAAATCCATAAATTTGTGATGATCTAAGGCACCATCTAGGACAACATTTTTGTTCTATGTTCCTTTTCTTAATTTTGAGGAATTTATTTATGAGATTGGCTAAGATCATAAGGTGATATACTTACTCTATAATTAGAGTTTTATCCATTAATAAATTTCTACCACAAACTCATCTGTCACCCCGAAACATAATACAAATAAAAATTACTCTATTTATTCTAATCCTATAGGGTTCCATATATAATGAATTTATAATTCACATATCAGACCCTTTATGTAAAGAAACTACATTATACCATCCAGGAACTTCATATAGCACAATGGTAGGCGATAAATCCCAATTGCACTATGGTTGTGGGGTCGATTCACGCACCTTTGTCCGACACGACGAGTTGTCACACGGCCAGTGTGTTTTCCTTTTATAAAAATCCCAAAAAAAACCCTTTCAAACATAATCCATTCCAACCATTAGACTTATCCAAAATACTATTATCCAAACTCACAGTCCAAAATTTACAAGGAAGTTAAACATAAAGAGGATCCTTTTTTCCAGGTAATAACATGTGAACGACTTCCTCATATATTCCTTTACAACACCGTAACATCCTGAATTACCAAAATCAACCATCTCTTATTCCAGAATCACTACCTCAATATTAAGACCATATTAAGGTTTATCTTTCCTTCAACCATGTAATTTCCAAAAAAAATTAACTCGTTGTAGAGTCACTTTTCTTAGTACCATAATATATTAAATCCATAATTAAATAGTACTGTAGTACAATCCTTATTTATTTCCAAAACATCATTGATACAAAACTTAAATGAAATAATTCTAAAATAACAACACAAAAACACTAGTCATTCCTCTTCATCTGTGGTAGTATCATAACTTGATTATTATCTAATAGCATCATTTGAGGCATAGTCTGATGACTGGGACATTGGTTCACATAGTGTCCAAACTCCTTGCAAATGAAGCATTGTACATTTGAAACCATTTTCTTACTCGTTCAGTCACGTACTTTGTGCCCTTTTCCTCCACACTTATAACAAACTCCAATTTCTTTCTGGCAAGTTCTAGGGTGTTTCTTCCCACAGTTATCACATATGGGAAAATTCTTCTTTTCCCTATTCCCTTTATCCATCTTTCTCTCTTCTATCATTTTCTTCTCTTGTTTCCCTTCAAAGCCATAAGACCCCGAGAAATATTTACTCATCTTATCAACACATGATACTATTTCATCATATGATGATAATACGTGGAAAACTATTTCACTTCTAAATTCTGGCTTATGACCACAAAAGATATGATCATTCTTACTCTTTGGATCATACGTATTATGGGAGTTCACATTCATTCTACTGGGTGTCATTTCTATACAATAGCATAAACTAGTTTAGTTTATGAATTGCAATGAATAATTACCAAACTTGTAAAATACCTAACACAAATTTAACAGTTTATGGATATAATCCATAATCATAAAAATGTTTTCTTTGAGTAAGTATATAATCATAATCCCTTCATAATGGTTTGAAAAATAAAATGAGAATTATCCTAAGAATATCCCTCAGGAGTGTTGTAAAGAAGAGTGCAGCAAGGACCATTGTCGTGCACCAGTTCCCGTTCGAGTCAAGCTCAAAGCGGTGTTTTCGGGTTTTACCCTTAGGAACATCTGTGCCAGATCCGCCTCTACCTGCTCGTATCTAGACAAGGATGTATTTCTCGGAAAACTCACAAAATCTATACAATACCAAAATTCTATGATGTTCTTCTGTACTAATCATCAAAGTCTATCTTAAGGCTATGTGCTCTAATCAGAGTTTATCTAAATCTAGTTTCCAAGGTTATTGCTAAACTTTATCTGATACCAACTGTACTGCCCCGACCCTAGTTACCCAGATTCGGTGCATTATTTTAATACATTGGCATGATTACAAGGAATAAAGTCCCGAAGGACTGATCAGTTTAGCAGTCTTGGAAAAATAGATCACATACATGAATGTTACATTTGCACATTAAGACGTACAAAAAAACATAAATAATCTTTATGAATGCCATTATTCCTTTGGATTAACCCTTCATATCAATCACATTACACTTATTGAAATCCTGGGAAAAATAAAACATATAAAGGGGTGAGCTCAAATGCTCAGTAAGGGTAAGAAATAGAGCGGAAACTTTCAAAAATAAGCACAAACATTTATAGAAATGTATAAAACTAAAACAAAAGCCTTTTAAACTTGAACTTCAGCATAATATGCCAGAAATAAAATGAAATAATTCCATTTACATATTCACATGGATATTCTACTAATCGAATAATCACATGCAATATAACTAACCACTTTCATAATGATGAAATGCATAATGCCGAACTTTAATTTCCGTGTCAAGGCCTCGTGCCAAGACCTAAGGGATAACTATAACTGGAACCCAACCCAGAGAGCCTCTATAACTGAACACCATCCTGGAGTGCCTCTGATAACCAGACAACAAATCAGAGTGCCTCTAATAACCAGAACCAACCCGGAGTGCCTCTAATAACCGGACACCAACCCGGAGTGCCTCTAATAACCCGACACCAACCCGGAGTGCCTCTAATAACCAGACACCAGCTCGGAGTGCCTCTAATAACCGGACACCAACCTGGAGTTCCTCTAATAACCGGACACCAACCCAGAGTGCCTCTAATAACTGGACACCAACCCGGAGGGCTTACTTTTACTGGTCCCCAAACCAGAACATACTAGTCCAACACATTCATCTTAAGAAGAGGATGAAATATAACATGAAAATTTGTTTTAAAACTATCATGCGAAATGTCAATACTTTACCCATAAACCATGAATGGTATAAAAATAACACATCCAGAGTCAAATATACCACAAAACCTTCAACACAATATGGAAAATTTGTATCATGATAAATCAACATCAAAACAAGTTTAAAATCCATTAAAGAATTTTGACATATATGAGATTGATTTGTAAAACTCTTTGAGAGAAATATCCCTTTTTCATGAAAACATTTAAAAGTCACACAATTTAGAAAAGAAGTCATTTAAAGACATTTTTGAATCAATGTTTCCCATACCACTTTGAAACTTTTGAATGTAATTAACATTTTAAAAACATTCATGTCCATATAAATAAATCCTTAAAAAACATTTTGAAGACATGGACATTAATGAGAAAGATTTAGAAGAATTGATATTTAAAATATTTGAAATGATGTTTTAGTAAAAGCATCCCTTCAAATAACCCCTTTGAGAACTCTTTCATAAAGCATGGATATGGATAATAAATATATCTCAGCAGATACTTATGTAAAAACAACCTCGGATAATAAAGAGATTGTGAAATTAACCCTTACCAATTTGGTAACTTACGAAACATACAACCCATGAAAGAGGTATCATAAAATGAATATGTAAATATGCATAAATTAAAGTGTATTACACAAACAATATTATTATGGTAGTACATACACCACACCAAAGGTAATAGTGGCAATATGGCATGAATCTCACGGGAATAAGGAGTGAGATGAAAACCCCTTACCTTGCACTTTCCTTTAGGCGAGGGTACGTTTAACCTCTTGAACGAAGATCGTAGTATGTTATTAAATTATACCAGAACCATAATAATATTTTTGATTTCATAGATGATTCATTTATGACTTTATATTACCCATTTAGTAATAATTTCCATGTTAAGTTAACATTTCGGGTAATAATCACTTTCTTTATTGTACGTGTTTTAACTTGTCACTCTTGGGTGTATCACTTAGATCATGATTTAAATACTTCCAGAATATAAAACATGATAAATATATCATATATATTTAGAATATAAATATGTATAATAGACATATATATGAAATTGAAAACACCGTTTATGGAGACAGTAGTCTGTACGTACGCATAAACGTTGTTTCTGTTTTCATATTGTATTGAACGAAAGTAAGTGAATAAGATATATGTAAGTACATAAATCCTTATATATATATATATATATATATATATCTCCAGTAGCATTATTATGTCATATATTACCTACTAATTAGTAATATATATTTTTATAATCGTCGATGAATGGTGAACTTGGAAATGAATATCATCCCGTCATGGAGATGGTAATCCGTACGTACGCACGAGTGAAAATATCATTCTTTTGATATTAAAATAATATATAATTGAATGGTATATCATATATAAAGAATCATTATCATGTTATACTTATTATTTACATTAATTAAAAATAATTATTATACCCATCCAAATAATAATATATTGAATAACAATTACACCATGACGTGGAGACGGTAAGCCGTACGTACGCACGTATGGTGACATGTCATTCAAATGAAATATAGAATACTGAATATGGTTGTACCATATTTATAATAATATAACAATATATAGAATATACCGGATTCATTATTTTATAATGGTAAAAACAAAGAAAAAATAAGTGGAAGTAGAAAGGAACTTGAAAAAGGGTAGTGAAATCATTACCTCTTCTTCGGGTTCTTACTTTTGATTTGATCAAAAGGGCTCCTTATGATAGGTTTATGACTAAAGTAAGGCCTATAGGATGAATTGATGGAAGTTGAGAGATTATTTGGGAAGGGTTTGTCCAATCCAAAAGGCTTTGAAGGTGTGAATCAATGATAAGGGTGAGTGTCCTTTTATAAGAGGGGTGAGGGGCACCTTTGGAAAAGTTAGAAATATTATTTTATAATAAATTTATATTCAGTTTATAATGGCTCCAAAGTCGATTATTTAAAGGTTAAGGTGGGAATGGGTCGAAAACCACTCAACCATTAGAATTTAGACAGGTTTGGGTCATTACATTAACCTTATCGTTTAGTTTTAACTCTTAGTTAATTAGTTTGACACTTACCATGTCACTTTGTATTTTTATATTATATATTTAATAAACATAAAATATAAATCCAAGAGACCCCCAAGTGGTCCATTAATGATGAAACAAACATGATATAAGTCTCTTTTCCGAACATTATATTTTTATGAATTTAATATCAATTAATAATATAATATATGTTTTAAAAACTCTTTTATGTCAATTTTGACACTATTCAATAATTGACTTTTGTAAAAATTATAACTGAATGATTACTTCAAAAAAAGGTTAATTAAATCAATAATAATATGTCATATTATTCTATAAAATTAATTTAATTCATTAAAAGTCTCAAATTATATTTATTTGGGTATTTATAATATAAATTATTTTAATTTTTCACTATTATGGTAATTACTCCATCATCATTGTGTCATAAATAAATTAAATTATTTAATGTCTAAAAATTATAAATAAAATAACATTATGTAGATAATATTTATAGATTTATAATGAATATTCATAGTCGAAACTCCAACATATATTACCCTATGTAAAAATTGTTTTTCTAAAAGATATATGCTTATGTCATTTTTGTATTTATTTTAACTTAATTAATATAAAGTGTCATTATCACTTAAAAGTGGCTACATGGGGTCCAAAAATAGACCCAAATATTCCCATGGTCGGATATGTATGAACCAATAAGGTTATGACACGTTTTAGGTTAATTTAGTATTATTATAATATTATTTTTTAACCCTTATTTACCAGATTTACCCTTTAATCATGGTAAATAAAATATTTACCGAAGTAATTATTCAAAATGTCTAAAAATAAAAGTTACCTATTTACACAATTTGAACATCCTGATTCTAAATATGGAATCCATTTTTACAAATTAAAAACACAGAAGTCGAAGAAATTGATTTAAAATTAATTCCCGTTGTTAAAACAAAAATCGTGTTTTTAAGAGATAATAACTATTAAAAGATTGACACTTATTTATGTCCAGTTTAATTGTAAAATTATGTTCAATGACCAAAATTGTATTAAATGGTAAAAATATAGTCTAAATATAGGTTAAAACAAATCAAATTCATAATTTATCACTAATAATTATTTTGATTAAAAAAGTTGTTTTTAATTACAATTTAGTAATTTTCACTATTAATCAAAATATTAAAGCTATCCGAAAACTACCAAAATTTCACCTTAGGATAAATTAGATACTCCGAATCCAAAAATTAAGTCCATTTTGAGAGATAAAATTTTTAAAATTTTAAAAATTAGGTATTACTATTCATAACGGCTATTTTGATTGGTCGTGGTGTGTGTTAGAACTCGAAGTTGCGTACAACACACGCTACTATTTTATTCAAAAAGAAGCGTACCATGGAATCTCAGGGTGTTACAAAAATGAAAATAGTTTTCAATATGGATTCTCTAAATAATGTACACATTTAAATAAAACACACACACTACTGAATTTACTAACCAAACACACCATATGCCGATAGTGAGTACAAAATATCCATTGAGCACAAGTCACGAGAACACCCATAAGCACTAGCTGGCTATGGGACCCTGGTAACTCATATCTCGGTGAAAATTGACCATAAAAAACATTTGTTATATTGCACTATCCACTAGTAAGAAACATACCCATAAACTAGTGGTCCCCAATATCATCATAATTGTTTAGTTAGTATTGTCAGCGTCCAACTTTCTACATGAAATAGGGATGAAACCACTCCGGATCACTAGAATACTATTACACCCCTACCCACCTAGATACCCGGGTCTCCGTATTTGTGCTAAAAAAATTTCAACATGCTATAAAATAAAATTTACACATAAAAATACTAGTTCTGGTTAAAAACTCCAAACGTTTTCCAAACATGTTTTCAACCTTTGTCTAACTCAATAAACTATCTAAATTTTTCATAAAACAATTTGAAGAAGTTTAACAAAGCTTTGCACATTAATTCCATTTGAAAATGAACTTTTTATTCAAAATTCCCACTAATTCCATACCAAACCCACTTTTCATCCCCAAATAATTTACTAAATAAATTTCATGAATCTTAAAATGTCTCGAAATGGTAAAACATGGAATACACATGAAAACCAATTTAACATAAAAAGTTCCAAATAGACATTTTAGAATTCTTCACAAAAACAACATTTATCCAAAGAAAAATGAAAATATTACAAAAGAATTGTAAAAACACCATTGGATGGAACAAAACATTTACAAAACCACTTAAATTTCAGGTTACATATTCAAAAACCCGTCCATATCAATAGAGATGCCAAACAAGCCATTTATCGGGAACACATTACAAAACACCCTAAAAACCCATACTCATTTCCTTCTAAAACCAAAAAATAGATTATATCCCACATAAAAACCCAAAAAAGTATATCCACATCCTTCCATTATTTTTCCTAAGCCAGACTAATCATTTTATTTCACCTTGAGAACAAAAAAGCCAATATGGCACTTTCCCGAAAACGTTGCATGCAATATTTAATTAAATAAATTCTATTTAACCCTAAAAAGGACATAAAGCAAAATTATCATTCCATATAATCATATAAATTGAAATAATAGGTTCTAAACAAACCAAAATAGGTGTGAAAGATAACAGAAAATTTAAACAAACACTTGGTGTGCACTTGTATAACAAAACAACAATATTTTTCACAGAACAAGGCATAAACAATACTTTTCACGCAAAAGAAATTTTTTTCAGGCTTATAATACTATTATAAGAATGTTTAAAGGGTGAAAATATAATAAAAAAGATGAAACTTAAATAAAACGTTGTGTTCAATGGAAAACACACCTCAAATATTGGGCAGAATGGAAATGCACACCCGACATCACCATCTATGGGTTTATAAACCCTATACCAATGAAGACAAGCCCAAAACAAAGAAAAACCCCACAAAAAGGATGGTAAAATAGAATACATGGTCAATAATTGCCATGGGAGAAGATAAATCTAATAAAAAATGAATGAAGGAGGAAGAGGGAAGAGAAAATAAAAATATTTGATGAAGAAATCAGAAGAACCACTAACATTTGGTAAGAAATTTCCAAAAATAGGGCCAAAAAGAATGATAAAGAAAGGGGAGGTGACTCTGGTTTATATGAAACTGTTAGGACTCAGTTTGGGATGTGGAATCACCCCAAAAAATTAACAAATTAATAAGATATAAGAGAAATAAAATATTTTTTTTAAAACTGTAATTGGGCTTAAGGGCTGGACCAAACCTGAATAAATCACCCAAATCCACCATGATTATGACGGCATAATGGGTCCTAATGGATATGGTGGTTTAAATATGTCATGGGAGGCTAAGTGAGAAGTGGACTGTGTGAAAAATGTTGAAACATAAAGGAGTTTTAAAAGAAACAAATTTTGTTTTTAAATCTAGAAATGGGATCATGGTTGGCCTAAATCTTGAAGTATCAAAACTTTCTCCAAAAACTCCAAAACAATCTATGGGGAACCCATGGGGTATGCAGAGATATAGATGGAAGTTCAAAATTAATCATTTATATCCCCTAAAACCTAGGAAAATTATTGGTATTTCCAATAAACCGGATCAAATCCAAGACATAAAAAACTAGGTGTGACAATTCTCCTCACCATTAAAGCTATTCGCCCCCAGAAAGCCACAACACTTTCAAGATGAAAGATCAACACCTAAGTATTCCTTATAAAAATGGTCCATCCTCTCAATCTAATGAAATATCATCCACCATATATGTAACTTAATCCTCTTGCACAAAAAAATCACCAACTCACAACCACTTCAGAAGAATCAACAAAAATATCAAGCCACCACCTGGACAACCATGTTAGGAACCAGATTTTTGGGCCTTCTACCAATGAACCCAATGATCACCCAAACCAAATTTAACTCACAAATTCCAAAAACTTGGGTGGAAGGGTCCGGAATTGGTTATCCACCATTAAATAATTAATAATATCCAAAAAATCCAAAAATGAATGATCTTCGAGAACCATAGTGGGTCTCCCCACCATTAGAGACCAACTGCAAATGAACAAACAAGAATTCAAAATTAACTAGAATCGGGCCTCACCCACACAAGCCCAACAAAACTCTCCCACAAAATCCTTCAAACCGATGTCAATAGGGTTAATACATGAAAATTTAAACCAACCACTCTTGAATGGAGGGGACAAGAACATGGCCAACACATTCTGCACGGATCAAAACCCCCAACACTTGGGACTGGGAGGGAAGGGGACCCAATCATTGGGCCACTAAAACAAAAAAAAAAAGAAATAGATAAACCACCCCACACTCTCCACCTATGAATAGATAAAACCAATACCACACTTGATTCACATTTGTGATTGGCACATGGAAATTGATCGAAAACCCACATTTGATAAGGCATAACCAAAAACACTGTGTTATGGGTAAGTCTACCACACTCTTTGTAAAAAATGGAAAATAAAAATGATGAAAAACAACAATAAAACATAGAAACTTCATTACCAAAATGGTGATAGTATGAGATTAGTCAAGCTACCCACACCTTTGGTGAATTATTTACTGTGTGAAAAGCTTCACTCTGAAGCCTATGGATGGAGATCTGATGTTTGCAGAATCTACTACGCCGTAGCTAGTATCTACAGATCACAACACCCCCATAACTAAATTTCTGAAAAACACTCATTCATCTAAATGGGAATTCAAATATATATATCACCATTTTCTCTCACTCAGAATAAGAAGAAAATGGAAAAGGAATACGACAAAACACATTAACATCACTAAACACAACTTCTATATCCAAAAGAATTATCACAACTGGGAAACACATTAAATCAATCCCATACAGCTCTATATTTCATCAAACTAGTTAACTCATAAAATTAATAAGTGGATTTAATGTTTGAAATGAATTATTAGGATGATCAACTAGAATTATTGCCAATGAAGAACTATATGTGGCCACATCACAAGATCTAACATATCCTTTCAAACCGACTAAAAATTTCTCCAAAAACAAGCCACTGAAAAGATCCATCTCAAGTCACACGAAGAGTATCACTTCTAGATCATGATAATGCATAACAAACAATCCACACTTCTAAAACATCAAAATTAAACCCACATAAACATCAGTATACAGAAAATAAAAAAAATTATCAGATTAAAACACATTTGAAAGAAAATCCAAGTTGTGGATTTTCACATTCACTAATGGTGATTCATTAATAATCACTCACAAGTGCATTCCCTTTCCACCCCGGGAACCCAAACACTATGTCATACAAGTCATCCATCAATATATCTATACAAAACCATGCATGTGAGAACTCATGAAAACACCAAGGGAAAAAAACTCCTCATTTTTCATGCCAAAAAAATTCAACCCATTTCATAAATCATGTAACTTCCATAGGTACACAAACCACCAATTAAAATATTATTTTAATATTTCCCCACAACAAACAATTTTAACAATTTTGAAAAAGAAACCCTAGGGGTCTCCATCAAAACCCCCTCCCCTTAGTCAAATTTTTTTAGAAACTCAAGAAACCACACTTTTTCAAGAACCATTTGATTTAGAACCCATTTCATTTATTTAAATACAACTACCAAAACAATAAACCCATTCAAACATCCCATTCCCATTTTAAAAAATTTAGCAAGGTAACCTTTCATAATCTGATACCCATTATGGTTGAAACCCTTTTTAGGAAAACACCAGCTACTCGAATCTAATTCCCAAAACCAATTTATCAAATTTAAACACTCTTCGATAGCCTAAAACATACCATTAAAAAAATAGAATCTACATAATATAATCCATGATTTCAAAACATTTTATTTCAATAAACCACAAGATTTGAGGAGGGAAAATCGAATCCCATTAAACCGTTTTCATTTTATCCCCATAATTTGTTTCAAAATACCAAACATTCCAATACCTTTCTCATATTGAATTTTGAAAACACATTTTCTAGTTCTCAAAAACCAAAATAAATTTAAAATCCATTTTCACAATTCTCACACTGGTATTTTCAAGAAAAAATTCCAAATTCAGGAATAGTCTAGGAGCCATACAGAAGGGAATAAGTGTCGGTGGGTGACTTGACCCTATGGTTGGCGACCATATGTCAAACACCCCACATACATAGAGAGCCTTATTAGGACCATTAACTGGCTTCACATATCTTTCCAAGCCATGTGATATCATGTCAGCCATTAGTTTCACTCCTCTTATCGTATCCAAACACCAAAAAATCAACAAAAAACCAAAGACACTAGTAAAACAAAACTTCCCCTGGAAACTCGAGGATCAAAATGAGTAAGAGTTCCTGACGCTCTTCCCGTACCTACCTATCATGTTTTGAAAATACAAATCCATATACCTTGACATCTCCAAAATAACAAGGGTGCTCTAAATAGAAAGGTCTGATAAGATCCAACCTCCTCTGATGCTATTTTGTCACGAACCGGCCTGGGTTATCCCTGAAGCATTCACCCATGCCACTCTGTAATAAGTCCCGAGAGGTGTTCTATATCCTCCTGAGATAGCGATGACCACAAAGGGCATCAGAAGTGACAAAAGGGAAGGATTTATCCAAAATATAGACAATTAAATAGATAGTGGAAATAAATGGACATCCCAATAAGCAGTTATATAAAATTTAAACATTCATCATTTATATGAAAAAACTGAATGTACAACTAAACAAACATGTCAACTTACTAGAAATGAAAACTAACTAACTCCATGACACCCCACTAGTCACTCTCCAACACCAAGATCATATATTTCCCATGGTGATCATACTCATACTGAAACCTGCACAAGGGAAAAAAAATAGAAGAAGACTATAGGCGTGATTATTTAAACTTCGTAGACTAGCTCGATATTCTATTCCCAATGAACAACCATTAAACTGAAAGAAAAATAAATTTCATGTTTCAAATAAAATATAAAGAAGTATGTTTTCAAAAAAAATATCCATGATACAAACATCCCTAAATAAATTTCTTGAAAAATTAAATAACAAGAAATGCTACTAACCAATTTCAAATAGATGCTACTTCAAAATGAAAACTGTTTTCAATAGGGTTTCCCTAAATAATGTAAACTTTTAAATAAAACAGACACAATGCTGAATTGACCAACCAAACACATTGTATGCCGATAGTGAGTACAAAATATCAAATGATCACAAGTTGCGGGAACACCCCTAGGCACTTTCTAGATATGAGCCATGGGTACCTCGTATCTTTGTGAAAAGTAACCATAAAAAAATCTATTCTCATGAAAGAGCCCCTATTAGAGATCATACCCATAACCTATGGGTACACAACATCATCATAATAGTTTACTTAGGGATTTCATCATCAAACTTTCTATGTGAAAGATGGAAAAAACACACTAGATCACTAGCATAGTAGTATAGGTCCACCCACATAGATACCTGAGTTTCTCGCTTTTTGATAAAAGATGTTCCACATGATATAAAATTCCATTTACATATAAAAACACCATTTCAGGTTACACACACTCCAAACATTAGCTAAACATGGTTTCAACATTTTTGTAACTCAATAAACCATCTAAAATTTTTATTAAACAATTTTAAAAAGTTTAACAAAGCTTTGCACATGAATTAAATTTAAAAATATACTGTTATGACAAACCCCCACCAATTCCATACTAAACCCGATATTTTAGTCCCAAAACCATTATCTAAATCAAATCACGAATCTTAAAATGACCCTAAGTGGTACAAAAAATACACAAGAAACCCAGTTTTACAAGAAAAATTTCAAATAAACCATTAATCATTCTTCACAAACACAAAATTTATCAAAAGAACCAATTCCAATATTTAGAGTGGTGTAAAAACTCCATTGGTTGAAAAAAAATTACATAAACCCCATAAAAATTCTGGTTACATATTCAAAACCCATCCATTTCTATAGAGATTCCCAACATGTCATTTATGAGGAACACATGCCAAAACACCATAAAAACTCATACTCATTTCATTATAAAACCCAAACCAGAATGAAACCCACATAAAAATCCAAAAACGTTGATTCAAAGGCTTCCAATACTTTTCTTAATCCCAAACAATCATTTTATATCAACTTGATCACACAAAATCCTACCAGGTGCTTTCCCAAAAACGTGGCATGTAACATTTAATGAAACAAATTATATTTAACATTAAAAAGGTCATAAAAACATTTACACACAAAATATGTATTTTAATGGCTAAAAAAGTTATAAAAACACCAAATTGGTGTTATAGATAAGAAAACATTTAAACAAACACTTGGTGTGCACTTTTATGACAAAAAAAATATTTTTCACAAAACAATGCATAAACACCACTTTGCACACCAAATAAAATTATTTAAGGATTATTAAAAAATAATCATAATTTGTAAAGGGTAAATATATAATGAAAACGATGAATCATTAATAAAAAGTACATGTTCAATGGAAAACATATGTCAATTCCTTGGTAGAAAGGAAATGCACACCTAATATCCCCATATGAAGGTTTATAAACACTAAACCTATGAAGACTATCCCTAATAAAACAAAACACCCATAAAAATTATGGTGAAACACAAACCTATGTCAATAATGACTAGGGGAGAAGATAAATCAAATTAAAAATTAATAAATAAGGAAGAGGGAAGAGAAAAGTGAAAGATTTAATGAAGAAATTAAGAACCACTAACCCTTGGTGAGAAATCACCCAACAATATGGGAAAAACAAAAGAGAACGAATGGTGAGGTGCCTATGGTTGATATCTAATAGTTAGGGATCCTTTATGGAGGTGTAATCACTAAACAATATTAATAAATGCATAATATATAAAACAAATAAATTATTTAAAAAAACTGGAAATAAGCTTATGGGGTGGCCCAATACTGGAATAAATCACCCAAATCCACCATGATTATGATTTCTTGAGGGGTTCAAATGGATATGGTGGTTTGAATGGGTCATGGGAGGGAAAGTGGGATATTGAATGGCTGAAAAAAGATGAAAAATTAAGGAGTTATCAAATAAATAAATTTTGTTTTTAACTATGGAAATGGGCTCATAGTTGGACCAAATCTTGAAATAACCACACATTCATGAAAAAATCCAAAACAAACTATGGGCCTCTCATGGTGGGATGAGTTAACATAATGTAAGTTCAAAAATAAACATTTATCTCACCCAAAACCCAAGAAAAGTATTGGGATTTCCAAAAAATCAGATCAAAACCAAGACATGAAAATCCAGGTGTGACAATAATATTCAATGAATTATTAATAAAATAAATTAATAGAATCCAAGAAATAATTAATGATTAATAAAGAATATTAATTTAATAATTCACTAATAAACTAGTATTCATTATTTAAAAGCATTCTATTCATTATATAATATATGTGTTTAATTAAAATTTAAATTTTCCATTTTTGAATCATGATATTTATTATTTATATATATAAAAAAATTAATAAAAATTCATTGTAAAGTCTTGAGCCCTAGTATCCCAGATTCAGTGGTTAATTTATTATATTGGAATAAGAAACAAGGAATAATATCCTGAAGGATGAAATAGTTTAGTAGTGTTGATAAAATCGATTCATAATGTAATATCATATTACATTTGAGATCATAAAATACAACATATTATTTTATTTGTGTACACCATTATTAACATTAAAATACCCTTTCATATCAATATTATAATCCTCCAAGTATATGATGGAAAAGAAAAATAAGAAATGAATAAGTTGTAAAGATCTTTAAGGGTTTTTATATAATGGAAACTATCATGAACCAAAAGGAATAATAAATATAAAAAAGAAAATAAATTAAATACATTCTATTCAACCAATTAATTGATCATAATATAGTAGGAATAAATTATGATCAAATAATTCTATATTATAATCACATGAGTTTGAAACATAAAAATTCATATTATAACTAATTGAATAATCACATGGAAAATCGATAATTAATATCATAATAAGGGATTGAAGAATTTCAGACATCATAACCATATTGTCAAGGCCTTATTCCAAGACATAATATATGAATGGGTGAGGCCACATCAAAATTCCCAAGCTAGTTTTCCACATGACACATATCTGTGAATCCTTGTACTGTTAAGGTCCCCAACAAAAACAAAATTAGTGAACTTAATTTCCCATTTTAAAGGGGTAAGACGTGATCAACATATATATTTATATTTAAAAATTATCTTAACAAATGATAATAACATCCCCAATTAATAAACATAATAAAAAACCATTTAATGTAATATTACAAATGGTTTTATAAGAGTACATATCCAGTCAAACTAATCATAAAACTTCTTGATAAATAATAGGTATGGTATAATTATAAAATATTCTTAGTTGTTCATAATTGATATAATATTTTCTTTCCTTGAGGAATTTAAGTACCTTATAAATGAAATTGAAAATATTATTGTAGAAAAAATCTTATTCAATTTTAAAATCACATTAAGAAACTGAAAATTTAAAAAATATTAAGAAAAATATTTTCTTTAAAAATATCATAGTTAAATTTTAAATTGATTTTAAATTTAATTAGTTTTCATGATATTGGGTAATTCAATACATTACTCATAAGTTAAAAACATTCTTTTCATGCTATTGTAAAAATCCTAAAATGTGCCTCATTTAGAAAGAGATAAGAAAATTACTTTAAAACATTTCTTTAAAAATTAAAACACGGTTATAAGTGTATTTAATATATCAGTTAGATATTTTCAAAAATTCAATAGTTCTTCTATAAATCATGGATATTGAATAAAATGTTATTTCGACTGAAGAGATAAATGTAGCAGGTTTTCAATTAAAAATGTTTTTAGTAGATTTTGATCTTAAAGAGAGGAAAATGAGTGGAAACAAATAATTATCAAGAAATACCTAGATTATAATAAAATTAATGGGTTTCATGAAATTTAGATCATAATATTTCTTCATTATAAACATAATCCAAAACAACCTTGATAAACAATGAGATTGTAACATAAACTGTTACCACTTTGGTAACTTCTTAATCATAAGCTACCTAAAAAAACTAAATTCAAATAAAACATTAAATAACATGAAGATAAATTTATTAATGATATAACATATAAAATGGAAAATATATTAATGATAAAAAATAACTATGTGGTAAATATGGTATACATCTCACAATAGTAAAAGTGTGATGATAAAATCTCACAATTGGTCTGATTTTCATTGTATGAGTCAATAACTACATTATAGTAAATATGGATTTATTATTAATATATTAGAATCCATGATAACATATTTAATTTCATTTAGGATTTAATTATTATCCTATATTACATTTTTATTAATAATATTTTATCTAAATCCATGTTTAAGGTGATAATTACTTTGTTCTTTGTGTATGTTTTGTTTCAATAGTTATTTTGATTTTACCTTTATCAGGGTAAAATAATTTAAATAACATTAAAATTATAAAAATATCATATATAGACATTATGTAATTATTTTTACTGGTCTATAGAATTTCATTATAGGAAATGACTTACAAAATTCATAGAGATGGTATGTTGTACATACGCAAAAACATTGTTTCTATTTTTCCAACAAATATATCATAAAAAATATAAATAATGTTTAAAATTTATAGAACCATTATTATATCAAGGATTTCATTTATATTAATTAAATATATCCTTATTAACATCCATGTCAAAATAAAATGAAAAATATTTCACATTGTTATGTGGAGGGGGTAATCCACACCTACGTATGAGCAATGTTACGATTTTACAATAGATTGGAATGTAAGAAAGTATATGTGATATTATAATTATATATGACTATTAATTCCATAAATTTAATATAGATACGTTAAATCCATAATTATATCCATATGTGAGAGTTAGTCTTGGAAAACGAATTATATCAGTTCGTGAGGTGGTCATCCGCCAAACGCACGATCAATGATTTGGTTTCCCATTTGATGGAAGCGATAATTGATATAGGTTATATAATCAACATAAAAACATATAAGATTATAAGAGATTTATTTTTTATTATTTTATGATATTTTTCTATGTTTTTATGTAGTTATAAGAATAAGTAAAATAAAAAATTATTGATAGAACATTAACTCTTCATCGAATAACCACTTTAGGTTTATACCTAAATCCATCCTAGATTAAATTTAAGATAAAACACATACTTACATGATGTGGTAATGGATTTATGTAAGATATTGTTTTAGGTATTTTCATATCCAAATTGATTTTTTTGTAAAAATGATAGGAGAGGGAGTGGCCATTTATATGGTGGAGAGTACACACACTTGTAATCATTGTGAAGAAGTGGTACCTCCATTTATCACATTAAAAAAGGATCCAAAATGTCTCAAATATAATCATAGATGATATATATTACAAATAAGGCCATAAAATCTAAAATGGAAAAGTTTATAGGTCATTTTAACCATTATATTTTTAGTTAAACCATTAGTAAATCTATTTTAACCTTAATCGGGGTAATTATTTTTTACATGTTTTAATATAATTTTTGAAAAAAAAATCTTTCTGACTTAGTAAATAATATAAATTATGATAATCTATAATTTGGAATTCATTTTTACAAATACCATTAAAAAATTGTAAAATGTAAATTTAAGATTAAACATACGGATTTGATGAAAAGAAATTTTCCCAAAAACTCTCATAAAGGTAAAATGTTTTAATTTCAAAAATCAAAATTAATTTGACTCCAATGAAATAGATTACATATTATAATATTATTTTACTATTTTTACTTTTTTTAAAAAAAATTATTCCAAAATGGTAGTTTTAAATGCTCTGAAGGAAAACGTTGTGTTTAATAAAAATCATTATTTTTCACTATTAATCAAAAAAATTTCTCTTTGAAAAATATTTAAAAAATTGATATAATATAATTTTTGCATTGTGATTTTAAAATTTATGTTAATTTTGTAAAATAAATTTTATGAAATTGGTAATAATTAATTTTAAAGTATGCATGGAAAGCGTGATGAGTTCGTCTTTTATAAAAAGACATTTTTTCATTGAGCATTCTCTTTCATTCAAATTATATTTATTTTATTCATAACAAATCGATAAATATTTAATTATTTACATACATTTTTAATCCATATAATTTTCATAATTTATTTATTTATTTTAATACCATCTAATTTAATGACTAGGTTATAACGGTATAATATATTACAGTTCAATTGGACTAGGGGTTGTGTGTGTCTAAATATTTTTAAGAGATTAAATTTTATGAAATATATTTAAAGATCCCTTTAATTGAGGTGTTTCATATCCCATGCACTATTGAACAAAATGTTGTAATTTTAAAATATGAGGGGGTTACATTCTACCACTTTAAAAAATTGCACCATCACAATTCTATTTCGGTCATCATTGGTCTAACCTTTGTTTAGAACCCACTTTATAAAAAAATTTACTAAAAATTCCTCTTAATAAGTGAGAAAGGAAGTATGACGGTTATATATAATAACGCATAACTAGGTTTCCATGTTATAAAACATTATTTGGATGTAAAAAATATGGATATATAGGAAAAACATAAATAATTATGGAACTTGATAGAGATATTTGATCATAAGAAAGTAAATTATTGACCACAAAACCTAACTTTTGATGGAAATGAAGGAAATAGGATAAAATTTTAATTTCAGGATCCTTTTAATTGAGTTAATTTATTATTTTACAATCATTATGAAGAACACCAACAAATATACTTACAAAATATCTTTTTTGTTTCCTAAGAAAAAATTCAACCTTTTGTTGCACGTCAATCAAATTACACTTCATTTCATAAACCAATAAATGATTATTCAAGATAAATTTTTATGTCTAAAGAACTAAAATTAACTTTTAATATATCATATGATTCATAAAATAGTGACAAGTCTTTCCATATATTGATAAAAATTTATGAAAACCAAAATTGGTTTGCACGTGTTATCCAAAAAAATTCATTAATATCTAAATACAAACAAGAAAACCCAAAATTAAACTTAATCCATTTTATTAGAATCTATTCATAAAATATTTTATGTTACATCAATTTCACACAAACCAGTACATCACGTAGGCCTGTGGCCGGTGATGAAACCTTATCAACCTTTGGTTGTGGGTCCATACCCCATGGCTTTTCTGGATGTGACAGGTTATCACACGATATACGGGTTATCCCATTTCCAAAAACTATAATTATATAATTCATATAACGTTATAAAATTTTAATAACCCATAATTACTTCAAAATAAAATATAAGATAAACCCCAAAGGTTGTCAATACCAGTAAACTTATGTCCACAAAATTTCAAGTTATTCGTCATTAAATAACATTATTACTAATTCATATAATAAACCAATGGGTTGTATTTAATTAAATTCCTTATAAAATAGAATTTATATTTATAAAATCCCATAACTTAAAACCTAAAATGAGTGTTTAGGACCATGAACTTATGATTAAACTTTAACTCATAAACTCATAAGGGTTTCCTTGACTCTTATGGTAATGAAGACATATATTCTTCTAAAATTAACACTATCCAAATGCTTCATGATTCTTATAACCAAAATATCATTGGTAAAAATAATTCTACAACTTAATTATTTAATCTAAATACACAATAAATTTAATCATTTCACATTTTCATTATTAATATAATTAACCTGACCTTAATACTTTAGCTTCTTCTGTCGTATATTCCCTTAACTCTTGCGGAATTTGTTTTCATAGTGACTTATCTCCAAATAGGTGATACACTAAACATTATAGGTTTATTTCATAACCTTTACTTCATGTTCCTAAGGATATTTCTCTCCAAACACAATGACAACTTATATTACCTTTGAGAAAGAACCATAGATTTCCCTTATAAAATTATCACATTTGGGATAATATTTTTTCTATTCTTCCCATTATTCTTTTTTATCAAATATCCTCTTCTTATCTTCCATCCCATTAAATCTATAAGTCATGTAGTTTTATTTATCTTACATGATAACACATGATACAATTTCCTCATATGATGAGAATGTTTTAGAGACTACTTCCCTTTAAAGGATTGTATTAATCCCATCAAAAGTAATGGTTAATAATGTTATTTATATTATGTACATAGTTATCAGTATTCCTTAATATCCTTTAAAACAAATTTTCATAATTAATAATATTTTCTCTCATCCTGTTGTCTCAATCTTTAGAAATTTATCTCCAAATCTGTTAATTTCTTGTGAGGAAAATATTTTTCCTGGAAGATAACCATAAAATCATTCCACTTCATGATCACTATTTCCTCCTAACACTTTTTGATTTTAATTAATTACCACTATTGAACAGTTTACCCTATGATATTATATAATTACATGAAAAACATCTCTATTTCATTTATTCCAATGGTGAAAAATATATTCTCTACAAAACTTATCAATTTCTCATCTGTAAATGGTTTTTTAGTCTCATATAATGATGGAGGTCATTGACACATTATGTATACTAAAATTGTTAAATAGAATGGTGGATCAAAAAGATACTCCATACAAGAAAGTTCATTACTAATAATTCAAGTCAACTACCCTAATATCATAATAATTTAATCAGTTCCGGCTACAACTCCCACTCCACCTTCATTTTCATTTACATGAGGAAAATCCATTCAAGGTTTATATGCATTTATACGATTCTCATTACTTCTTCTAGGAACCATTTATAAATAAATAAATACTCTATATTAGATCATAAAATTATGAATTATAATGTATAATAATAAAACTAGTGAAATACATAATAGTAAATAGAAAATTTTATGAATAGAAAACCTTGTAAGTATAAACATTGTTTCGTTGGGAAATTATTTAAATAAAAAAATTAATTTATAATAATTCATTATGGTTTGTAAATAAAATGTGAATTAGACCAAGAATATCCCATAGGAGTGTTAAACTAGGTGCCTAGTAAATCCCATCATCATGCACCAAGTGATGACTGAGTTAATGATCAATAAACCCTTCTGAGAGTTATTACCACTAGATACAACTGTACTAGAACCCCATATTATAATATACAAACAAGGTTGTATTTCAAGGAATTACATATAAACTTCCACATACTAAAACATTATGAAGTTATCATATTCATAGATATATCCTCATATTCAGTCAAAGATTTTTGTTCCCAAATTAATGTTTTCTCTAAATCTAGTTCCCAAGGTTTCTAATAATCATCCACTATTACCAAATATAATGATTGAGACCCTATTAGACCACATTTATTAGTTACTTTATTACATAAAAATAATATAGAAGTAATAACATCCCAAAGTAATGGATTTTTTAGTTATCTTGGTAAACTAGATACATACATGAATCTAATATTAAAACTGAAAACAAAAAATACAACATAATATTTTTTTTGAGAACTCCATTATACCCATTGGTGTATCCCAACACATCAAACATAAAACAATTCCTTGAATCTCAGGGAAAGAGAACACAAGAAAGGAGTCAGATCTAGTTCTCAATAATGGAATTCATACAACGTCATATATCTTGAATAAATATATTAGAGTCAATATTTCCAGGTAAATAATCGAAACAAATTCAATTCATTTAATTAGTTGAGAATAATATGGAAGGAATAAATTATGGTAAAATAATTCTAATTAAATTATCTCATTATTTTGAAACATAACCATGTATATTCCAACTAATAGAATAGTAACATAGATTAATGTCAAAAAATCCCCTAATGAGGGAATGAATAATAACGAACATCATATCCATTCCATCAAGTCCTCCTAGGGCCTCAAATAAATATCCAATCTAGTTTGTCTCATGAGACTTACCAATTCATCAAGGGGCTATAGTGGGGCCCTCCCATCACATAATGAGTCAGATACATTCCTTTTATCAAATGGGTGAAACAAAATTACCATAAACATTCATATTGAAAAAATATTATATTAATTGTCAATACATTCTCCCAATAAATACACATAATCATAAACCATTCAGTGTAATATGTGGAATAGTAATAAAATGGAACATTCCTAGTTAAACTAATCATAAAAAATTTAAGGAAATAATATAGTGGTATAATTACAATATATTCCCAATAGTACATAATTTAAATCAGGGTTTTTATTTGATGGATATAAATACTGTAAAAAGTCCATTAAAATCATTCATGAGGAAAATATCATTTTCAATTTGAAAATAACATTAAAAAAAATAACTTCTTGAATATGATAGAAAAATATTTTCATTAAAAATATATTTGTAATGTTTTAAATTAATATTAAATTTAACAAGTGGTCATGATGGACGATAACTCCTTATATGTCGTATAAGTTAAAAATCATTCCCTACACATTGTTGAATTTTTATAAAGGGTGTATCAATCATAAAACACCTAGAAGAATCCTTTAAAACTAATTTTAAAATAGTCAAAAATGGGGAAAATATCAATAATAAATCATTTTTATAATTTTAAAAATACTTGAATTTTTTTAGAAAACATGGATAAGGAAGAAAATGGGGTTTTGATGAAAGAGAGAAATAGAGGCTGGTTTCTTTACAAAGATTATTTTGGTCCCATTTGTTCTTAAAGAGAGGAAAATAAAAGGAAAAGATGTATAATCAAGAAATGACCATATAATAATAAACATCATTAGTTTCTTTAAATATATATCATAATATTTATTTATAAGAAATATAATCATGATCAATCTTGATAAACAACGAGATTGTAACATAAACCTTTACAACTATGATAAATTCTGAATCATAAGCCCCGTGAATGAAATAAATTCAAATGAATCTTTAAAAACTATGAAGATAAAGGGATTCAAGATATAACTTGTGAAATTTTTATTATATACACCACACACAAGATCAAATTGGTGAATATTGAATACATCTCACGTTAGTAAAAGTGAGACGAGAAACTCTTACCTCATGTCTCATTTCATTTATACATGTCCATAAATCCATTATAATAAATATATATTTATTATAAATATATTTAAAAATAATAATAATATATTTTATAAAATATATGATTTAATTATTTCCTTTTGGGGATAGTTTATTAAGAATTCCTTGTCAAAATCATGGTTTCAGGTGATAATTTCTCTTTTTCATGTATGTTTTGGATCGGTAGCTTCGGTAATTTTACATTGATCATGGATATATTATCTTAATAATTATAAACATGATATTTATATAATATATAATCCTTATATAAGTCTTTATTCTGGTCAATAAAATATAGATCTTGGAAAATGAGGTACACCATTCATGGAGATGGTAAGTTATACGTACACATGAATACTGTTTCTATTTCTCCAATATATAGAATGTAAAAAAGTTAAATAATGTTACAAATTTAAAAAATCATTATTATGTATAATATTTCATTAATATTTATTAAATATTTCCGCATTACCATCAAAGTTAAAACAAAATGAAAAACATTTCACATCACAATGTGGATGTGGTAGTGCACATTTACGCACAAAAGACATTATTGTTTTCTAATGGATTTGAAGGTAACAAGTTAATGTGAAATTATATTTAAAAAAGTATATTAATTTTATAATTATAATATAAAAATGTAAAATATATCATTATATCCATCCACGATAGGAGGTTATGGAAAATAAATTACAACTGTTCATGAGGCGGTAGTCCGCTATACACATGATCAAAAGTTTCATTTCCCAATTGATAAAAGAAGATATAGATATAGATTTTTACATTAAATTAATAAAAAATACATTTATATTAGATACTGGTTTTATTATTTTATCATATTTGTTGAATTATTGATGGAGTTGTAAGAATAAGTAAAATGAAAATGCATGGTTAGGAACTTTTCCTCATATTTAGATAGCCTTTTTATGTTTATACCTACAACCTTACTAGACTTGATTTAAGATATATAATTACTCTAATATGAGGTAAGGTATGTAGGGGAATAAAATTTCCTAGTTATTTTCTGAACCAAAATATTTTTGTAGTGTGAAAAGGAGTGGAGAGTGGGTGCCAATTTATCATTGGGGGAAATGACACGCATGAATTTTTTGAAGAGAAAAAGTGATATGATAGACCTAATATTTTCCACATTTTTTGTATGCATTTAAATTTATTTAATCCTTCTAAATTATCAATTTGAGCTTATATATATCAATTGTAGATTTATAATGTGTTTTGAACAAAATGTTGAAAAGTGATTAATTATGGATTTTTGATAGATTTTTACATCAAAGGTATTTTAGTCATTTACAAAAACAAATAATTCCAAATTGAGATTTTTTTTTGAGATCATTATTTTATTTCATTAAAATATTTCTTGTAGACCAGAGGTTATTTAGAGTGTATAGAGGCCTTAAAAATCAATGACATTGAAGAAATGTTCGGGAGAATAGTGTGGACCCCACCACCATAACAAAAGCACAAATCGATCCAAACACCCCTAATTGAGGTTATTCTATGTGAAATTGAACAAGGAAAATTATTTGAGTTTCTCTAATTAATTTTAGGGAGTTTTAATGTCATTAATATTAGCATTGGTTATTATAATTTTTTAGGAAGCTTCTTGGAACCATCATCCCAAAAAAGTAATACTTAATTAAAAAATCATAACCCATACATACATAGGCAAATGAGCATAAATTTTAATATGATACATGAAATACAATGGGTAAAACTTTAATTATGGGTACAATGAGTCAATCATACATTAATGGGTCCAAAATGCATCAACTTTTGGAGGAAAGAAATCTTCCTATAAAAAGAAAAGATCATCTACCTCTCAAATCATTCCTTCCCATCCCCACACCTCTAGGGCACCAAGGAGAGGAGGCCAAGGGAAATTTAGGAATTTTATTTCTTTATTTTCTTTTTATTTTAGTTTTATTTTACATGAAACACATTAATATTTTTTATTAAATTGTTTCCAATTTATTATTCCATCTTTCTTTGTCTTCAAATTCTGATTATCTTTATCCCTTTTCCCTCTTTCTATCATGATCTCTTATGACGTTCCAATGGCAATTGACTAACCCGAGTATTGGCCCTGGGGAAGTATTCATAGTATTCATTATTATTGTTATTTAATTCATAATGTTTTAGATCTATTTTTGGTGTATGTGAGAATATTTCAGTTGTGCAGCGCTTTTCCACCATGACATTGTTTTCAATTCCATTTCTTTTCCATGATTAATAATTTTCCCTCCCTTGTCTTAAGATAACCCTTAATATATTGGATTTTGGGTTTCCATAAGGGTTGAAACGGCATAAGGGGGATATGGGTCTTGTAGGAATGAAATTCTCTTTTGAGGTGTTATCCTATTTGACTATTTGAGGAGGTGTGATTTGGTGTGCCGAATGCATGCTAAAATAACACACTTACTAAATCAAAGGAAAGTAATTAATCCATATGGTTTGTTAAAATTAATTATAAAATTTAATTTAATAAATAAATAAATAATGATTGATCTTGTTTTATCCAACCCTAGGACTAAGTTCTTTCTTCCCTAATTTTATTTTTTGCACATCTGAATTTTCATTTAGTTTTAATTTATTCATTTCATTATTTTAATTGCATGTTTTCCAAAACCCTTAAAAACATTGTTTTCAATAAATATTCAAAAACCCCACAAAAATAGATTAGGTGAATTAGAAATTAGTAATTTAACCAACTTTGATGCTCTTCAAGTGAGATGACTCTGGTCCGCCACTGTGCCCCACTATAAAAACATAGAAATTTGCTTCTAAGATGTCATTTGACAGGAGTTCATCAAAACATGCACAATTTTTGGGGTAATAAAAATTTATTTCAATATACATTTCAAAATTCACATTTTTAAATATATTTCTTTATTTCCATTATTAAAATATATATAAAAAATATTTTTTATACGGGATGTTTTCAAACAACCATCTTTTCAATTAGGGAACAATTACTCACAGGTGCAAGAACATGAAATAGATTATACCGAGGAGGAACACCAATGAAGGGGGGAATCTTTTATGATAAATTTCAAACAGTTTCAAAAATTCCCGGAGACAAGGATATCCACACAAGTTTTGATGAGCATAATGAAATAACTCCAAACTGGCATGCTATGATTCAAGTACAAGAAAGAAGTGCCCCTAGTTTTCACTGATTTCACTGAAGATATAAAATTAGTATGGTCCAAAATAAAGTTGGTTGAACCCGATTACCTACCTCTATCCAGTGAATATCATCTCTAAGAGGAAATTTCCATTGAAGAATACATTTAATATGAACCACATCAGGGAGACGAAACAATATTGTACTCAAAAAAGTTCAAATTTTATTGAAACAAATTTTAGTATCACCCCTAATAATTTTAAATCTTCATATTAAGAAAAATTTTATGACACCTCGAAGAAAGATGATGAAAATAAAAATTCACATGTTCAGGAACACTTGAAGCTACTATAATATTTTAAATATTCACTATAGGGAGTACAAGAAGAGAAAGAGATCATTTAACAAGTAGCAACAAAGGAGGTTGTGGTTCCATACTTCATAATACCCCCACCATGCAAGATATACCACATTACGAATGGGGTTGAAATATTATACTCAATACATAGAGTTATCCTCAATAAGAAAAAATAACTACAAGCTTGGAAAATCCCAATGTGGTGGTTTAAGTCAAAGAATATTCACTGACCATCATAGTTTGAATAACAACTCATACTTTACACTGGAGGTAGAAATAATTTAGTTCCCACTTGGGGGACTATTCCATGATTTATCTTTAAATGATTTCTTTAAATTTAAATTTCAAATTTCCTTTTAAATATTATTATAGATTTCTACCCCTCCCTATTTTAATTTATAGCTTAAATTAAATGATCTTTATAATTAATTGAGTAATTTTCTTTTGTAGGGTCACGATGGTAGAAGGAAGCTCCAAATAGTCATGGAAGAGGACTCAAGATTTATTTTAAAATGGATTTAAATCTTAATTTTTAATTTTTAAACTCCTTAAATTTTATTGCAAATCATAATTTGAGCTATAATGATAAAATTACATTCCCACACTTGAAATATTCTCTACTTGACATACCTAGGAAACATGAGTTTCTTAGGAATCCATTAATTCCATGTATTAGATTTAAATGTTAACAATACTTAATGATAAAAATAGAAAATTTAATATTTAAATTGAATAATTGATATTGAAATGATGACTCATTATTTGAGGGAATTGATTGAATCATGTAAATCCAATTTGTCAACCATTTTTCATGCTTTGAATTTCTAAATATCATGTAAATATATTTATTATTATTGATCATTCCTTGAGTGATTGTTCTGAAAAAATATGAATCATTCCCTAGAGTATTTCTAGACCATGTAATTCCTATTTTATATGAGTCATATTTCTTGAGTAATCATGGTAAATGTCACCTTCCAAAACATGCATTGGAACTTGTCAAATTTATGACTGTACAAATGAAAATTTAAAATGATTGATGAATCATTTGAAAAACCCCTTATCCTTAAATAACACCTTTACATCAATTCTTATTTTATCCCATAGAGACCATGAATTAAATTTATATGGATGATCTATGATTCAATCCATTTGATTCAATTCCTACCATACTCTTAGTATTTTCAATATACTTTGAATATGAAGTGTGGGGGTGAAGGGATTCATGGTGGAATAGACGATTTACATGGAAAGGAAAAAGTGTGGGGTGCTATTGTGGGAAATTTAAATTGTTTTGGAATCATTAATTTTACTCTATTTTTCCTTCTATAATTTAAAAAATTACAAAAATTACAAAAAGAACAAAAAAAGGGAAAATGGGTTGTGATTCATGAGAACAAAAAAAACATTTTCTAGACTATTGATATTTTAATCATATGTTGTTAGATGATGGATGTGAGGTTTGGAAAAATAATTAATTTTGAAAAAAGATAAAAAAAATTACAAAAATTAAAAAACTCAAGAGGGTTCATTAATCATTCATTTTGCTTTACTTTGATCATGACCTTAATTTGAGTTTTGGGGGAATTTGGTGTTGCTACTTTATTGGGGAGAACATCTTTACACTTTTTGATATCATGAATTCTACTTAATATATAAAACTACTCCTTGAGCATTAATTTTTAAATCATCAAATCCTACCAACCTTATGCCTCGGAGTCATTTGAACTTTTTTATTGGTCTTTATTATTTTATGTGTCTTTTTTCTTTACATGTGGACAAATTTGTTCATTTAAAATTATATGGTTAAGAAGCATGTTCTAATGATATGATAATAATTATACATTAATTGTAGCATGATATATGAAGTAAAAGATGAAAAATTGAGGTAAATCATGACATAACAAATTTAATAATAACAAATAAATAAGCTTGAATGAATGAAATAAAAAGTTCCATCATTTTTCAAAGGGGAAAATTAAAACACATGATTTAATTATTTCTTTAAAAATTGGGAAATTAAATTGATATTTTTTGTGGAAACTGAAAATAACATATGAAATTGAATTTTTTTGGATTTTATAGCTTTGGAATTTAAATAGTGGTAACATTGATGCCCTTAGATTTTTATTTTTGAGATTTCACGCCTGAGGACTCACATGGTTTAAGTGTTGAATAAATTGATAGATCTAATGTTTTCCCCATTTTATGAGTTTAATTTATTTTTAACCTCTCAAATTATCAATTTGAGCATAAATGGCCCAATTTTAGATTTATTATGTGTTTTGAACAAAGTGGTGAAAAGTGCTTAATTCTGGATTTTTTTTAAAAATTTACATCAAGGGTATTTAATCATTTTTTTACATTTGTAGTTCAAAATTGAGATATTGTTTTAATCCTTATTTTATTTCCTTCAACTTTTTTCTCTGGACGAGGGGATGATTTGAGCATCTAGAGTCCTTAAAAAATCAATGATGTTGAATAATTATTCGGGAGGATAGTATAGACCCCAACACTGTAAAGGAAGCACAAATCGGTATAAACATCTCCAATTTAGGTTCCAATTCCTAGAATTGAACAATTATAATTAGTTTCATTTTCAAAATTAATATTAGTGACTTCAGATTCCATTAAGGTGTTCATTGGATGTTATACTTTTGTAGGAAGCTTCTTGGAACCTTCATCACAAAAAGTAACATTTAATTAAAAAACATAACCCATATATCTAGTGGTAAAACGAGCGTAAATTGTGGTAAGGGAAGCCCAATACAATAGGGAATAACTTTCTCGAAGGCGACCACACATGAAATTTCCATTTAATAGTTCCAAAATGTGTCAACTTTTAGAGGAAGGAAATCCACCTATAAAAGGAGAGGAGTCTCTACCTCTCCAATAATTCCATCCCATTCCCACACCATCAGGGGAACCAAGGACAACAGGACAAGGTTCATTTATGAATTTTATTTATTTATTTTCTTTTTTATTTTAGATTTATTTTACATGTAACACATTCATCCTTTTTATTAAAGTGTTTCCCATTAATTCTTCTATCATTCTTTGTCTTCAAACTCTAATTATATTTCTCTCTCTTCCCACTGAAGTGCACTGTGTTGCATTTGTTGTCCATGAGGTATGTTGTTGTCAAGGAATGAATGGATGGATGTCAAGGAGTTTCAATATGTGAATAACAAAGGATGTGATGGTGTTGGTGATGAATGGAGAATGGCCATGGTACTAAGATGAATTTCACTTAGGAGATTTACTAAGTGGCATAGGAGGTAATGGTTGAAACATTCTCCATTAAATATCAGACAATTTTAGAGCTGTTCTTAATGTTCTAATACTTGTATCAAGGTGATACTAAGTGACAACACTTGAAGAATGATGATGTAGCATCATTACATCTGACGATTGATGAGTTGTTCTTTAAGTTCTAAGAACTTGTATCAAGAGGATACAATGTCACAACATTGTTTGAAGACCATGCATTGTCATAACAATGCATGAGGAGATGAAGATGATCCATCCACAACTACTTAGTGGATGATGTGGATTAATGAAGACCATGCACTATCTATTAGTGCATGATGCATTGAAATTGACCCAACTTGATCTATGATTAGATCATTGAAGAAAATTGAAGAATTAATTGATTGAAGTGATTCAGTTGAAGAAAAAACCTTCGGGAATTCCAATCTGAAGTGATGAATACATGTTAAAGAAGAATTGGATGAATTCTAATGAAGGAGATGAGGAATGTTGTTTGAAGATGAAGAAGGAATGGAGATGAGAAGAAGAAGATTTGTGGCTTGGCATATTACATTTGGTTAACATTGTTTTTACACAAAGTCCTAACTATTACTTAAGCAAAAAATATGCCAACCTCAAGGGCCAGCCTTAAGGGTTCGACCCAAGGCGCTTGTGGGACTCAAGGTCACCATGCCCCTGGGGATCCCATGGGTCCAGCTCGAGAGCTCGGGGGGTAGTGTATAAGCCCAGAGGGCCATGCAGGGTTGTCAACCCCTGCGCAGCGTGAGCGCGAGGAGCGCACCCATGATAAGAATGGTGGGCGCCAGTGGCGCGACTGAGTGGCAGGGGTGGGCGCAAGAGCGTGCCCGCAAGAAGAACTTGGTGTGGGGCGGCACCGTGGAGGGGGATGTTCAATTGTGGGTTGGCAAGGAGCGGATGGTTGTTAAACCGTTAAAAATTCGCTCGTTCTTTCGATGTGGGATGAAGAATTTTTACCCGGGATATAATCGTGGCCGTCCAAGCGATCGCGCGGCTGATCTGCGCCGCTCATCTCATCCGCCATGGCGCGAACTAATCACAGCCATTGGAGATCATTTATTCCCCGATCCAACGGCTGCGGGCATCGTCTTCAACCTCGCACCAAGCCGAGGCTCCCCGTGTGCCTCCCTCGAACCAGTGACCTCCCGCACGACGGAGATAAAGCTTCCGGCCACCACTGATCATGTTGTAGCCACCTTTGTGATCGTCTCGACATACTGATCACATGCATGCATTGAAATGTTGCATGCATGCATCGAGAAATAATTTTGAAGTTCGGCCGAAGAAAACCAAAGGTGCGAGTCCGTGTATTCGGGCTCAAAGTTGTTAACAGTGGCATGCATACGTTTCCATGTTCATGAATGAGTAGAAGGCCGAATAAAGGAAGAAGTCCGTGTGAAACAGAAAGGAAAAAAATCGTGATTTGCGGATTGCATTTAAATATTTTCAAAGAGCATAAAATCTCGGTGGTTAAAGATTTATATCCCGCGGATGTTTTGAGGATTCCTCTGCCTATAAAAGGAGCAACCAAGACACAGAATTGCTTGCTGATCCTTTGCTGAAAATTTGACATCCCATGAGTGCTTCAAGCCTCGCGAAGAACACCCTGTGCGTCCCCTGCGCGGCAGTGAATCCCGGAGCCATCAGAGGCTCCGTGAGGTTCCTTTTGCGCACTCCTTGCCCGAAAGAAGAAAGGTAGGTCCCATGCGTGCTACCCCTTTGCGCGACAGGAAGGAGAGGTTGGGCTGCGCGACCTTGCGCACTCCCTCTGTGCACTGCGCCCCCTACATGGCAGTGGTACTTGCGCGACCCGCGGCTGCCCCTTGCACCGAGACCTTGTGAACCTTGCACCTTGTGCTTGTGAATTTGAATAAGGCAGTGGGGTGTTGCACCTTGCGCGGCCCTTTCCAGCACACCTTGGGCGAAGAGAAGAAGGGAACACCACATGCACGCCTCCCTTGCAGTAGTGGTTCGGGTGAAGACAAGGCACACCTAGTGTGTGTGTGCAAGCAGAGGAGGAAGACCCGAGCCTTGGGTGTGAAAAGGAGGAAGGCCATTATATATCTACGGCTTGTGTGTGAAAAATAACAAAGAGGCCGTAGCCTTGGGTATGTTCATAATAAGTGTAGGTCACAACAAAGAAGAACACATTTTATGTGTGCAAAACAAAGAAAAAGTTATGTGTGCTAAACAAGTGAAGGTCGAAGCCTAGGTGTGTGAAAAGTATATACATTTAGAAGAAGAAGGAAGAAGACTCTCACACTAAAGTATAACACACTTTTAAGTGTGTCAACAAATTGAACAAAGAGTGTTATGGAAGAAGTGGTGTGTGTGCTTATAGAGAATACACTCATTGAGGGTTTACTGCACCAAGAAGAAGGAAAGGGGAAGTTCATGCATGCATGCATGCACGTACACATGTGAACAAGCTCAAATATGGTTGTGTGCATCTGAGTTGACTAAGACTGAAAGTTCTTGAAGAATATTTTGAGAATCCATGCAGTCAGTGCATGGGGAAGAAGAGTTTCCATGCACTCAGTGCATGAAGTTGATGTGAAGTAAGACTGAAGCCAGATTGAAGTTAAAGAAATCAGCTGCCTAAGTTTTAAGTAATATAGAAGACCCTGATTAAAAGATGTGATCAGAAGTTGTGAGCAAGACCAATAGACCTTATCAGAGGCTGTTGAAGATTCTTGAAGAGAGAAGCCAGGTTATCCTATGAGAAAGGAGATAAATCCTGAGCAAGACGAGAATTCCTGATCAACCCAAGTGATCAGAGGAAGAGATCAAGGCCAGCAGCCTTTATCCCAGGCTGCTGAAGATACTTGAAGAACTTGAATTAAAGAAGTGCTGCTCGTGTGACTCAAGAATCCAGGAGAAACCCCCTGTGAGACTCAGGGTGGAAGAAGTCTTCAATGGGATTCTGAAGCAGGCCAGTGGGACTCTGGTAACACTGTGGGACTTAGTATAAAGACCCTCATGTGGGACTCATGAGAGATACATTGGGACTCTGTATGGACCATTGTAATACTAACAGATTATAATGAAAGAAACCATGTTGGGGTGTTTAACCAAAATGGCAAGGATGTAGGCCTTTGGAGCCGAACCTTGTAAATCCTTGTGTCCTGTGCCTTTACATTTACTGCATCACTCGAGGAAAGGCTGAGAGATACAAGAAGAGTGGATCAAGGCCTTAACAAGCCATAGAGGTTTAATTGATAAGAATCAATTAGTAAAAAGTTTTTAAGGGATCACTGATTCACCCCCTCCCCCTCTCAATGATTCACATTGATCTGGGCACTTCAATTGGAATCAGATGGAGGTTACCTCTAAAAGATCCAAGGGAGTCTTTATGAAGTGCAGATTTGAGGAAGTGAGTGAATACCCTCAAATGGAGATATCTGCCAAGACTCTGAAAAACAGGAAGAAGAAACAGGCAAAGAAGATGAAGAAAGACTGTCCTAGCTGTGATGAAGTTGGAACAATGAATGATCTTCAAAATGCACTAAAATATCTTCAGAAGACAGTCCCCAAGGAAGTGGCAATGTGTATTAATACTGGAATCCTTGATCTTCAAGATGAAAAATTACAGCTAGAAGAAGAAGCCAATTCTATGGAAGATCAATTGGCAAAAAGGGTTGGCATAACCAACACTCTCAGAAAGCTGGTGAAGGCTAAGGATGAAACAGTTTCTCTTTGCAATGATAGATATGAAGATACATGGGAAAAATTGCAAAGAAGTCTTTCTGAGAAAGAATTATTTAAGAAAATGGTTTTCAAAGATGCTCAACTAGAAGAGAAAGTCAAAAGGGTGAAGGAGCTGGACAATTCATTGCAAGAAATGCAGAAAGTGCATGAAGACCAGATGAAACAGCTGGAAGAAAATTGGGAAGGAAGGCTAAGAACTATTGAGGATGAGAAGAACTCCCCCAATATGAAATGCATAGAACTGGAGGTGATATTGAAAAATCAGCAATCACCCAAAGCCAAAGCCTCCCAGTCAGCTGAAAAGAGAAAAGTTGCTACTCAAGTATGCATTGAGAAGGATGATTCTAAAAGAAATACGTCCTCTAATAAAAGGGAAAAAACTTCTAAAAAAAGGTACCATCTGTCCCCTCTTGTACTCATGTTTCTAAATGTGTTTCCACAAAAAGTACAGGATGGAAGAATAACTCCAAACAAGTATGGATGAAGACAATGAAGAAATAGAGCTCTCTTGAAACAACACAAAAAGTCAAGAAAAGTACCCAACAACCAGAAGGACTCAAAAATTCAAGATTTGTGGGTCAATGTTGGTGTTGTAACAAGTATGGGCATTGTGCAAATGATTGTTGGTACAATCCTCTCAATGTGAAAGCACAAAGGAAGTCCATGCCAAGGTGGAGCAAGCCAGAAGGAAAGAAGCAGCATCCACAGGTCCAAAGACATCATTTTACTGCAAATAGATTTCGATTACTTGACAACATCTGGGATGCTGGAAAAAGTGGTCAAAAAGATACATGTCAATCTCCAACTGTATCCAGAGCTAAAAAGAAGAGAAGATCACCGAACCTGGCTAAAATGGAATCCTTGGGAAGCAAGAAGAATATTTAAGATGCTCCCAAGAAGGTTTTGAAAAAGTAAAATAAGTCCTTGGAGTCTAAATCCAAGAAGGGTGGTGCATCCAGAAGGACCACCAAGAAAACATGCTTCTACTGTGGAAAGAAAGGACACACCATGGATCTTTGTGAACAAGCCATGGAACTGAATAGAAGAAGACTGGACTCAAAAAGAAAATTAATCCAGAAGAAGCAGAGGGGATTGATTGAAAATAAGTTGCCTAAGAAAGGTAGCTTAACAGCATCAAAAGAACCATGTGGAATATCCAGAACTGAGGCCACACTTCAAAGTGACTTACTAGTCATATAGCCTAATCAGTTGCAACTTGCCAGAGAACTACAAATAGCTGAAGATGAAGCACTGGCAGTAGCTATGGCAAAAGGTAAGTAGAATATTTCACAGGAAGATGAATTTCTGTGTGTGAGGTGAAATCAAGCTGGTCATACAAGTGATAAATTCATGACATTCATACAAGCTCAAAAGGGATTCTTCAAAAGAATGAAGATTTCACCAGGAGAATCTAGTGCTCATAAAGCACCTATAAAGAGAGGAGTCACAGACAAGGAAGTTGAAGATGTGTTAAGATCCACAGCATCACAAACATCATTGAAGATCAAATGTGCAAGTGTGAAGAATGGAGAAAGTGGAACATATCGGTTGAGAGAATCTTCTCAACCTTGTTGTTCAAACTGATGAACAAAGGAGGTTCCATCTTATTACCTAATCACTAGTTTATACATGTGTTGACATTTCAGGGAATTGAATATGATTATCATTCTCAAATTGAGAATGGTATGGACAGAATGGAGTGCACCCCTTAAGGGGAGCTAATCTGAAGAAGATGATCTTTTGTGATTCATATCATCTTGTGAAGAATGAAGGTATTCCAATCATACTTTCATCCCTTGTTTCTTAGTTGTATTCATCATGAAAATTAAGGGGGAGTATTGATTGAAGACAAATGGTTGAAAGGGGGAGCTTTATCTTTGCACTTGAACTTTCTAATGAGTTTTGTGAAGTATGTGCAGGATTTAGCAATTCATTGTTATATCTGATAAATTTCAACCCCTTGATGCCTAAGCATGATCTCATATGTATAGTGAATTATGGACAACATTGAATTCCTTGGTTACATCACTCTTTTTTTCTACACCGGGTCAGCCCAAGTAGACTTAGAGTTGATTTACTAAAGGCTCTTTGCTAAAGTGTACATGTGACATCATCCCTCCCTTAGTGATTTTCAATAAGATGCTATTCAAAGGGAGGAAGAAATATTTTGAAGAGAACCACACCACAACTTTGCATTTGATTTCCAATAAGGGGGAGAAATATTGGCACACATATTGACCCATTCATATGTTCTCTAGTGTATTGCCAACAAATACAAAGGGGGGAGATTGAAGTGCACTGTGTTGCATTTGTTGTCAATGAGGTATGTTGTTGTCAAGGAATGAATGGATGGATGTCAAAGAGTTTCAATATGTGAATGACAAAGGATGTGATGGTGTTGGTGATGAATGGAGAATGGCCATGGTACTAAGATGAATGTCACTTAGGAGATTCACTAAGTGGCATAGGAGGTAATGGTTGAAACATTCTCCATGCAATATCAGACGATTGTAGAGATGTTCTTAATGTTCCAATAATTGTATCAAGGTGATACTAAGTGACAACACTTGAAGAATGATGATGGATCATCATTACATCTGACGATTGATGAGCTGTTCTTTAAGTTCTAAGAACTTTTATCAAGAGGATACAATGTCACACCATTGTTTGAAGACCATGCATTGTCATAACAATGCATGAGGAGATGAAGACGATCCATCCACAACTACTTAGTGGATGATGTGGATTAATGATGACCATGCACTATCTCTTAGTGCATGATGCATTGAAATTGATCCAACTTGATCTCTAATTAGATCAATGAAGAACATTGAAGAATTAATTGATTCAAGTGATTCGGTTGAAGAAAGAACCTTTGGGAATTCCAACCCGAAGTGATGAATACATGTTAAAGAAGAATTGGATGAATTCTAATGAAGAAGATGAGGAATGTTGTTTGAAGATGAAGAAGGAATGGAGATGACAAGAAGAAGATTTGTGGCTTGGTATATTACATTTGGTTGACATTGTTTTTACACAATGTCCTAACTATTACTTAAGAAAAAAATATGCCAACCTCAAGGGCCAGCCTTAAGGGTTCAACCCAAGGATCTTGTGGGACTCAAGGTCACCAAGCCCATGGGGATCCCATGGGGCCAGCCCGAGAGCTCGGGGGGCAGTGTATAAGCCCAGAGGGACACGTAGGGTTGTCAACCCATGCGTAGTGTGAGCGCGAGGAGCACGCCCGTGACAAGCATGGTGGGCACCAGTGGCACGACCGAGTGGCAAGGGTGGGCGAAAGAGCGCGCTCGCAAGAAGAACTCGGTGCGGGGCGGCACCGTGGAGGGGGATGTTCAATTGTGGGTTGGCAGGGAGAAGATGGTTGTTAAACCGCGGAAAATTTTCTCACCGTTTCGATGTGGAATGCAGAATTTTTACCCGAGATCTAATCGTGGCTGTCCAAGCGATCGCGCGGCTGATCTACGCCGCTCATCTCATCCGCCACGGCACGATCTAATCACAGTCGTTGGAGATCATTTATTCGCTGATCCAATGGCTGTGGGCATCGTCTTCAACCTCTCACCGAGCCGAGCCTCTCTGTGTGCCTCCTCCGAACAAGTGACCTCCCGCACGACGGAGATGAAGCTTCCGGCCACCACTGATCATGTTTTAGCCACCTTTGTGATCGTCTCGACATACTGATCACATGCATGCATTAAAATGTTGCATGCATGCATCAAGAAAGAATTTCAATGTTCGGCCGAAGAAAACCGAAGGTGCGAGGCCGTGTATTCGGGATCAAAGTCTTTAACAATAGCATGAATAAATTTCCATGCACATGCACGAGTAGAAGGCCGAGTAAAGGAATAAGTCCGCGTGAAACAGAAAGGAAAAAAATGGGATTTGCGGATCGCGTTTAAATATTTTAAAAGAGCCGAAAATCTCGGTGGTTCAAGATTTATATCCCGCGGATGTTTTGAGGATTCCTCTGCCTATAAATGTAGCCCCCAAGACACAGAATTACGTGCTGATCCTTTGTTGAAAATTTGACATCCCGTGAGTGCTTCAAGCCTCGCGAAGAACACCCTGCACGGCCCCTGCGCGGCAGTGAAGCCTGGAGCCATCAGAGGATCCGTGAGGTTCCTTTTGCGCACTCCTTGCGCGAAAGAAGAACGGGAGGTCCCCTACGTGCTACCCCTTTGCGCGATAGGAAGGAGAGTTTGGGTAGCGCGACCTTGCACGCTCCCTCTGTGCACCGCGCCCCCTGCGCGGCAGTGGTACTTGTGCGGCCCGTGGCTCCCCCTTGCACCGAGACCTTGCGCACCTTGCACCTTGTGCTTGTGCATTTGAAGAAGGAAGTGGGGTGTTTAACCTTGTGCGGACCTTTCCAGTGCACATTGTGCGAAGAGTAGAAGGGCACACCACTTGCGCGCCTCCCTTGCGGCAGTGGTTCGGGTGAAGACAAGGCACACCTAGTGTGTGTGTGCAAGCAGAGGAGGAAGACCTGAGCCTTGGGTGTGCAAAGGAGGAAGGCCATTATATACCTACGGCTTGTGTGTGCAAAATAACAAAGAGGCCGTAGCCTTGGGTATGTGCATAAGAAGTGTAGGTCACAACAAAGAAGAACACATTTTATGTGTGCAAAACAAAGCACAAGTTGTTTGTGCTAAACAAGTAAAGGTCGAAGCCTAGGTGTGTGAAAAGTATACACATTTAGAAGAAGAAGGAAGAAGACTCTCACACTAAAGTATAACACACTTTTAAGTGTGTGAACAAATTGAACAAAGAGTGTGAAGGATGAAGTGGTGTGTGTGCTTAAAGAGAATACACTCATTGAGGGTTTACTGCACCAAGAAGAAGGAAAGGGGAAGTGCATGCATGCATGCATGCACGTGCACACGTGAACAAGCTCAAATCTGGTTGTGTGCATCTAAGTTGACCAAGACTGAATGTTCTTGAAGAATATTTTGAGAAGCCATGCAGTCAGTGCATGAGGAAGAAGAGTTTACATGCACTCAGTGCATGAAGTTGATATGAAGAAAGACTGAAGCCAGACTGAAGATAAAGACATCAGTTGCCTAAGTTTTCAGTAATTGAGAACACCCTAATCAACAGATGTGATCAGAAGTTGTGAGAAAGACCAATAGACCTTATCAGAGGATGTTGAAGATTCTTGAAGAGAGAAGCCAGGTTATCCTAAGAGAAAGGAGATAAATCCTGAACAAGACAAGAAGTCCTAATCAACTAAAGTGATCAGAGGAAGAGATCAAGGCCAGCAGCCTTTATCCCAGGCTGCTGAAGATACTTGAAGAACGTGAAGTGAAGAAGTGCTGCTCGTGTGACTCGAGAAGCCAGGAGAAGCCCCCTGTGAGACTCAGGGTGGAATAAGTCTTTAGTGGGATTCTGAAGCAGGCCAGTGGGACTCTGGTAACACTGTGGGACGCAGTATAAAGACCCTCCTGTGGGACTCAAGAGAGATACAGTGGGACTCTTTATCGACCATTTTAATACTAACAGATTATAATGGAAGAAACCATTTTGGGGTGTTTAACCAACATGGAAAGGACGTAGGCCTTTGGAGCCGAACCTTGTAAATCCTTGTGTCATGTACCTTTACATTTACTGCATCACTCAAGGAAAGGCTGAGAGATACAAGAAGAGTGGATCGAGGCCTTAACAAGCCATGGAGGTTTAATTGATATGAATCAATTAGTAAAGAGTCTTTAAGGGATCACTGATTCACCCCCTCCCCCTCTCAGTGATTCATATTGATCTGGGCACTTCACCCACTTTCGATTGTGATATCTTCTCACTTTTCAATAGAAAGTTAATAACCCAAGTCTTGGACTAGGGTGATGTTTCGCAGTGTTATTTATTATTTTTTATTAATTAAAAATTATATATATATATATATATATATATATATTAGATGCAGGAATATTGCATGGGTGCGACAATCGCCCACCATGAAATTAATTTCAATTCCATTTCTTTTCCATGATTAATAATTTTTCCTACCTTATCTTAGGAAAATCCTTCATACGATGAAGTCAGGGTTTCTATAATGGTTGAAATGGCATATGGTGGACGTGGGTCTTGTAGAAATAACATTCCCAATTGAGGTGTTATCCTATTTGACTATTGGAGGAGGTGTGGTTTGGTGTACGAGGCATATTCTAAAATCGAACACTCAATAAATCAAGAGAAAGTAATTTATTCATGTGTTTTTATAAAATTTATTATCAAATTGAATTTAAACGATAAATAAATAATCAATGAACCCATTTTATCCAACCCTAGGACCAACTTCTTTCTTCCCTAATTTTATTCGGTTAGCATCTACATCTGCATTTAGTTTTAATGTTTTCATTTCATTATTTTAATTGCATGTTTTCCAACACCATTAAAAAATCATTTTTAAAAAATGTAAAAAACCCCAAAAGATATAGATTAGGTGATTTATAAATTTTGGATTGAACCAACTGTGAGACTACTCATGTGTGACAACTCCGGTCAGCCAATGTGTTGCACTGAGAAAACATTGAAATTTTCTTTTTCCATGCCCCATGTTAGGTGTGCTTCATGAAACCCACATTTTTCACATATCATAGGATCCAAAATTGAACATTATCAAAGAAATTATGAAATATGGTCTAAATATTTCCATAAAATATAAATTATACAAGTTTATTTTTCATTTTAAACCATCTCTTTTATGTTTAAACCCTAGTAAACCCATTTTAACCTTAACCGTAGTAATTAATCTTTATAGTTTTTAATATTCATTACGAAATAAATTAAAATTTAAATTATTATGTAATATTATATATTATCATTTAAAATATGGAATAAATGTTTACAAATTTCAATTATATAAGTGGTAAAATTTAATTCAAAATTAAACCGACATACGAGACAAAAAAGGTTTTTTAAAGAGAAAAGTCTCATAAGTATAAAATGTTTTAATATCAAAAATAATACTAAATGTGATTAAAGTGAAAAAAAATTATATTAATTATAAATTAATTTTACCAATGTAACATTTTAAAAAATATTAAATAATAATGGAATATTTTAAGGTTTTAAACAAAAAGGTTTCTTTAAAAAAAAACCAGTATTTTTCAATATTCATTAGAAAATTGATCTTTTCAAAAAACTATAAAAAATTTACTCTAAAGAAATTATTATATTATTGTTTCAAAAAGTAAGTTATTTTTTTAAAATAAATTTTTTAAAATATGTAAAAATTATCTTTAATGTATGTGTGCACTGCTCAACAAAAACACCTTTTAGAAAAATATAGTTTTTCAGAGACCAATTCCTTTTGTTTCAAAGGATTCGAATTTTATTTCTAACAAATATATAACCAATTGAATTTATTTTATATAAGTATAACCCATAAAATTTTAATAATTTATTTTTCCTTATTAATTCCCACAAATAAAACTTCTAGGTCATTATGATATACTATATTATGATTCATTTAGACTCAGAATTATGTTTATCGCAAGCTATCAATGAGATTAAATTTAAAGAAATATGTTTTTTGGGTCTTTTAAGATCAGTGCTACAAGTAACATATTTAATTAAACAATATTCTTTCTTTTCAAATCTATAGTTGTTATATTAAAGTATTTATTAATAATTCATTTTTCAAAAACATAAAATTATTTAATGTTAAAAGGCTAATTTTTCAAAAGAAAAAGAATTTTTCATTTTGTTTCATATCTTTATTTTAATAAGATAATTCTATAAATGTAGAAAAAAAATTTGAAATTTATTTTTTATATATATAAATGAATAATTTAAAATAAATCCACTAGTTTTTACATGATAATGAAAATTATTAAATTTATGTTTATGCTTAAAAAATTCATTTTTTTCTAAAAAATTATTTTTTTGTGTTATGCATACTTAAATAACAATAAATTTTTATTAAAATTGTAAATTTAATATAATAAAATAGATTTTATTATTGTAAATAATAATGATATTTTTAAAAATTTCAATTTCAATTTTTGGAAAAAAATAAATTTAACGTGGTAAAAGGAGAGTAACCATGGAAAACGGTAAAATAAGATAAAAGGGTTACATTAAGGGGTAATGTATAAAAATAAAATAGCATATTATTTTTGATTTTGTGTATGAGGGAAATATAAACATTTATTAATCCTATCAATATTATTTGTTTCACTTTGTATCCACTTTCCATGACAAATTACATTTTTTATTCATTAAGAAATTGGTTTTTTTGAAAATTCCACTCAACATCACCTAAAAAATGACCCCTAAAATACCCACCTAAAACCACACATTTCATTTTGTTGTCTATTGAATAATTTCAAAAAAATATCTCCCTATCAATCTTATACATTATTTCTCAACCAATGTTCATAATAAGGATCCCAAAATCCCTCTTTTCCAAGAGGTTCTCTATGAGAAGGTTTAAGTCTTCATGGTAAGTATTATCTAATACTTAATCATTATTAGATGTATTATTCAAGAAAATTATTAAATATTATTTATCAATTTAATAAAAAAATTACCTAAAATATTTATATTATTTAAAAGTGGTACAATTTCTATAAAATAACTCATTCTTATTCAATCTATCATTATAATGATTTTTTGTTTGGGACTGTTTTACCATCTATATCATTGATTTTATAAAATTTACATCATTAATAAATAAATAAACATAAATAATGGTGATATTATTTAATAATAATTTATTTAATATTTTTTCATAATTATTTATTAGTAATATTTTTAATTATATTCACAAATAAATTAAATTCTTTTTCTAATATAATAATCACATGAAATGATATTTTTATGTATTAGATGATAATTTCCACCATAGGTTCCATTAAATTACTATGGAAGTCTAGACATATATAAGAAACATATCATACATCGTCATTATAATTTTAGAGGTTATGAGACCATTACCAAGTAGCAGGACCTAGAACTACCAAATCAAACAATGTGGGAAAAACGGAAAAGTTAACAACCGTATAATAAGATTAATAAAAAATTTAATATATGTTTAATAATTAATTATAAATGATTATATAAAGATTCAATGTCTTTTTATTTCAAAAGTCACTATAACCATAAGTGTTTTGGTTCCAATATTACTCTGATATTTATATTATCTTTTACTAAATTACTATTGGTTAAATTGTATGTTATCTCATTTTAACACCCAATATATTTTATTAGTATATTTTTATTTCAAGGTTCTAGATGTCATATTACAATTCCACCTCTTTAGATTACAATTTAACAGGATGTATTTGTATAAGAAGAGGTGGCCTTATCTTCTATTTTTATTGGGGAACCCTTCTCTGACTTTTCCATGTATTTCATATGGTTTTAGGAAATTTAATCCTTACATATCTAATTTATTTGAGAAATTTTCTATTAAAATTTAATTTATTTACAATATATTGAAGTATATATTTTCTAATATGTTCCACATTCTTCATTTTTCTAGCCACTTTCTTCGATCTTCTTTATAAATCTTCGTTTCCATGTTTTCATATAATTTTTATTTAAATTATCATTATTTTAAGAAAATAATAATTTTATAAATTATTTTATTCTAAAATTAAAAGTTATCAAAAAAATTAAGCATATTTATTTTTATTTTTCAAACCAATTTTCTAATATAATTATAATGTGTTTGTAATCTATGTCAAAATTGTGATGTCCCAAACCCAATTCACGCATTAAGTAACCAAACCTAGTCGGCCACATTGCCTCAAGTGTGTCTCCCCATACGCTAGAGGTTTATGACTATAAATGAAGGTATATATTATTATGGTATGGAGACTATACCCCATTTATCTTAGTACATCACAATGGCCAATAATATATAAATCAATGGAGGTAATATAATGGTGACAACAAAAGTAGATCATCCAAAAAGTAAATAAAAAATTAAAATGTAATAGTATCATATACTAAATTGATTATTACAAGTCTATATAAAAATGTTAAGCAAGTATAAATCAATACATTTTATAAAAAAGTGTGAAGAAAATAAAAAATATAAACACTAATACCATCCCAAGAACTGCATTCATCCTCTAATCACTTACTCCAACCTAGTACCAAAATCAAGTATTTATAACTCAATGCACTCTTCTATCCATACATATATCCATGAAGTCTTCCGGAGTCCCAAATGATGACTAGAACATGGTGTGAGTAAACCCCAATAGGCCACCACCAATATCATCTAATATCATCAAGTCTATAAATATAAAATCATTAGTGTTCATGTAGAATAAATTTAAAATTTCAATGTAACTAAACTATTTCATGATCAGGCTCCTTGTGGGATACTTTTCCAACCAAACCTGCTTTAGGATAATCCATAATGTCTCTAAACATTTTAATTTATATAAATAAATTATATACCTGAGTGATATAACCAAGTAATCCAGGTAAACTGACAATCATATAGTTTCCCATAAGTTCCATGGTAATTAGGACTTAATAATCAAGGATAGTCCAAAAGGGTCCACCATTGTAATTTCAACCTAAGGGGTTCTACCAAATATATATGATCAATTCCTAATAATCCACATCGATATACTCGATTTATCCCCAATAGATAACCCAAGGGTGTTCGTAATCATTAAACTAAATAAATAGAGATAGTTTAAGGTATTCTATTTATTAAATTTTTCTAAAAAAGGTGTTTATATTCATTGTTAATCTAAGGAATTCACTTGTATAAGACATTAAAAAAACCCTATAATGGTATTTTACTAAACGGTTCCACCAATGAGTCATTTGGTTCCATATAATCTATTCCAAGGTATTTTATAAAAAAAATCAAAGTATTTCCACAGGAATTAAACTAATTTAAAGTGATCTGGGTCCTTAACAATAGTCAAGAATAATATTATAACATTTTTCCTTTCAGAATTTCCATGATATACTAAATCATAATCAATGTATTCTGAATTGAAATCCAGGTTTCACCCAATGAATAAAATAATTCTATTTCTCCTTTGAACCAATCCATTCATTCTAGATAAAAATCCAAGTATCACCTAAAGAATAAAATAATAAATAATCATGTTTTGGTGAATTCAATTCAATATGCCCTATGAGCCCATCCAAGGCATTCCAGTTGGAATCCATGTATCACTCAAGATATGATATAATAAACGATAAATGCTCTTTATGTCATCCACACAACATATAATCCATCTAAATACATTTAGTCAATTTGTTCTAAATAGTTAACACAACATAATTCAAAAATAATGTTAAGGAACAAGTGAAATGGTCTTATCAATCACATTTCATTTAAAATAAACCCATTTAATAATTTCTAAATAATTTGGGAAAAAATACCTCAAGAGGATGTTTCAGAAAAAAAACAAAAATGATGGTCAAATAGAACATAAAAAAATCTCATACAAAGGTGGTGGTTTGGGTTGATTTCATTGTCCTTCATCCATATAAGAAGATCTCATAACACTTCTAGGATGATTCCTAGTTAAAAAATTGAAGAGATGTTAAATTTTTATGCAACATGCGAAAAGGATTTCATGTCGTATAACAACACAATATATAAAAACCTAGAATTTTAGTTAAAAGTAAAAGACCACTTAGAATCGACCTCGGATTTGGGGTAGAATGAGAGAAATCCATGAAACTAAAAAATTGTCTTGAAAAATAAGTCATATTATATCACATGTAAATATAATCCAAGATGAAAAAATAAACTAATAAAAGATGTAAGGGGATTGAGAGACTAAATTAGGCAGATCCCAAGTGATGAATTTTGATTGAATCAGAGTTCAAATGGATGTGCTATGTCAAATCCAAGGAGGACAAGAAGGAGAGCTCCAACATGTGGAGTTTTTGTGCTCAAATGAAGAGAAATAAAAGAGGTATAAGTGTTAAAGGGTTGAAGATAAAATTTTCATTTTTCCAAATTTTAAATGAGTGTGCAATTTGGTTGCGTAGGTTTTCAAACTGTACACCAAAAATGCATTGGGCACTATCCATGAACTCCTACTTCACATAGTCTAGGTGTGTGGTTACAAAATCCTTGAACACACCATGTGTATGTACTATAAAAAAATCCACCCTTATCATTTTTTAGGTGTATTGTTAGATAAAATGTGCACACACCATGTGTATATAAGTTCTAAGAATGTTCCCCTCACACAGATTAAGATCATAGTTAAAAAAATATTTCTTGAAGCATCTGAATTCCTTTTGTAATACATTTCAATTTTTTTACGATCATGTGGTCTCAATCACATGGTTAAATAAGTGGTGATTCACTATTTTTGGCCACAATATTGTGACACATAGTATTGCTAACCATACACATCATCATTTTATAAAAAACCCCATAATCTAGGATTTAATAAAAGATACAATTATCGTAAAACCATCATAACCCATTCAAGAACTTTAATTTTGAAAAAATGTGTTTTATACCAAGATTTAATAGACCCTTACATCTATAAAAAATTTAATCATATAAAAATATAAAAATATTTATTATATTTTATTGTGGATATATTTCAATATAATCATCAATTTTATTTCTTTGTTTGATTAATTTTTGTATATTTTGATGATTCTTATGAACCATATTTATTTCCCACAGGAATTCATCTATGATGTAATTATGAATGTTTTAAAATGGAACACATATTCATTGGTTTCTCTTGATTTTATGGGTGAGATGGGAAATATATATCCCTAAAATACAATGGGTAAAATTTTATATCACATCAGATGATAGGGAATGGGGACTGAACCAAAACCTATAAAAGACTTTTTACATTGTGTTTATAGGAAGAATGAGTGAACTCGAACCCCTAATAGTCTATTTCCACTATGTTTATTGGAACAAGGAGTGTAAATAATCCCCTATGAGACTCAATACATTATCTTTATAAGAATTTTAAGTGACCCAAAAACTCCAAGGGACTCTACCCATGATTTTTATAGGATCAGTTAGAAAACCCACTATCCTAGGAGACTCCATCAATCATGTTTTTGGAATAAGAAGTAAACCCAATCCACTATAGAACTCTATCAACTATGTGATGATAGACATGGAAGTGAACCTTGAAAAAAGGAATATTGTTTATGCTTATGTATATGTCATATTATTATTCCACAACTATAGTTTATGAAATATTCTTAAGTTTTGTTTTCAAGGATCATGATTATTAACTCAAAATCCTATGAATCATGACTTATTTTATTCCAAAATAAAAAATCTACGACTCCTAATTTATGATATATGTTTCATTGGTTCTAATTTTTTACTTCATTTTCATACACCCTGATTATTTTCTCTTGCCCATAGGTTTATCTTATTCTCACTTATGATCTTTAATTATTATTTCACACTTTTAACCATGATATGAATCATAGATCACCATTTTCTTATATTTATATTCCCTAATTAATAAATAGGACTATTATGCCTAATATTTATAGAAGGATATCATATGTGGATTATTTTATAGGAAATGTTGGATACTTATTTTTAAATAAGAAGATCTTTTAAGTAATTTCTAAAGACACTAAACCTATAGGTTATGGGGTATGATTTATTATGAGGTATAATAAATATTCAAGTATAATGATTATTTTACATGTATAAAACGTTTGGGTCATCCCACTCCATATTTATCTTCACATATTGACTTTACCAACAATTGACAACAAATAAAACACACATTATCAAAATCCATTGGTTTCTTAAATTGGGTTTCTTGAGAACCCATGAAACTATAATTGTTTTTTGGAATGAATGATATTTAAAGGATGTTATGGTTACTGTGAAGACTTTGGAAACAATTATTTTAGTTCATATAATATTATGACTCTACCTTTAGGAATAAGGGAGCATTAATTATTGGGGAGACAACAACAACAAATGATAACTCATCATATGCTATAATATCTTGAGAAGAATATTGAAGTGGAAAATAATTTGGGGTGTTTTTAAGAAGTTTTTGGAATGTGTTACAAATAAGGAAACATCTCAAATGAATTATTAAGTTCATATAATCTCAATTAAATCAAATTTATATGTATGAAATTTCTTATAATATGATTCTGTTCAAACAATAAGCAAATGTGGTTTTAGTTTCATTTAAGCCATGGACATCTATGAATCCATGGAATATGGAAATGTATTACAATTATTACATGATATGTTACTTAAATAATATAACAACTTTTAGAATTTATAATGGTGGACTATTTATCCTTTTTAATGTATTTTATTAAAAAACCATGTTTTTGGAGTGGATAAAATTGCAAAAAAATAGATAAACACTAATAATTTTAAATTTATTGATGAGTTAATTCATAATATGAAAACTATGTCACAACATTGTGATGATAAAAATGAATATAGTTTCAGAAATAATATTTTTTTAGTGAAGATACTAAAATATACAGTTGCGATAATATTGGGGTTAGAACCCAGCATAAGTTGTTTTATGTCCAGGAATCCAACACTGATTCTTATAGGAGTATAAAAGATGAGGAAAAATTTGAGGCATGTAAGATATTGTTATCATGGAAAAAAGATCATGAATAAATTGATCTATGAATTGGATATGGGAAACACTATATATATGAAAAACTAATCAATCACTATTTTTGGAACATGTCAAAAATAGATTATGGTGAATAAAAGTCACAAAGGAGTTTAGATCCAAATTAAAATACCATTGAATCAGATTCACATTGATTTCTGTTTGACCCATGACTAAGATTTCAATAAGTGGATATAATTATTTCATTACATTTATTGAATAATACACTAAAATTACCTAATTTTCTTTATATTTCAAAAATATCAATATTTTTGAATGTTTAAAATTTTGAAAAGGAAAAAAATAAATTTTCTCTTTAAAGAGAATGAGATCCTAAAATGGGAGTTTCTATATTAAAAAAATATGTATATTTTTATAAACATGGAATAAAACATGAGTTTAGTGTACCATACAATCCTTACTAAAATGTAGTGAATAAAATGTTCAATATGTTCATTGTTGATATGGATAAAACCATTATAACTGAGCATGCAACATCACGATATTTCTAGTTGCAAGCTATCACCACTATTGGAATAATTCAAAACCTATTTTTTAAGAAAAATTAGAATATTTATCCTTAAAAAATACAGTTCTCTAATAGTCTATATCTAAAATAAATTAGAGTGTTTTTTGGTCCATTTATGATCAAGAAGAACGGTATAAGGAGAGAAATGTTTGATGAGAAGTATGAAGACAGAAAATTCCTTGGATATACACTAAATAAAATCATTGATAAGTGATATAACCAAAAAATGGGAGAAATTCTTAGAATGTGCCGATGTTGCAGTCATTTCTAATGAATGATTGGTAAAATATTTTTCATAGAGGATAATGATAATAATATTTTTAAATTCTATATCTACTAAAGAGACTCAAGGAAATACATAGGTTTGAGACAGAGATGCTGATTCTACTTACTCTAGTGATGATACTAAACAAATAAAGTCCACAAGATCAATTACATCATTAATGAAAAAAATTTATGATAAGAATATTTTTAGGGATTAAAACTAAGGAGTGAAAATGAGGAGAAAACATAAAATTTCATGTCACATAAGACCATTTTATAAAATTAAACCCCAAATTATTGAAGAATATTTTGAGCATGTTGAATGGAATGAATCCACAAAAAATAACTAAATCATATTGAAACAAAATGTGGTACTAGATTGGGGGAATTTTAATATATAGAATCTTGTCATAGTTATAGTGGATGATTGGAAGGTCGTGACATTGGATGGTTATGGGAGTGGTGAAAAAACAACGAACTAGAATGATAGAGGGAATTAGTGGTGATAATTTGTAAAATCAAAGAACAAAAGGGATGCATGTCCAATAGTGTTTGAGGGGGATCAAGGTGATGGGGTGATGGAAAAGGTGGTTGGAGAGGATTGAACTCAGGAAAAGTGGGTGAATTTCAGAATGAATGATATCCCAAGTGAAAGGGTTTACAAGACGGTGAAACATTGTTGTCTTTCAAAGAAATGACCCAAGGTCTAGGGCATATGGCACATGTATAAGGGATAACATTCTCGTTGTATCTTTGGTCCAATCAAGTACCTACAAGTCGGGTCTTACATTCAATTAAATGGTTTCTCTTCTAACTAGTAATAAAAAATATTTATTTTTTCGTTTTAATTTAAAAGGGCATTTCCTTATCCAATTTTTTAGGAAATTTTTTTTATAAGGGAGGATGACTAATTAATGACATTAATGATGATGAAATATTTTACACTATATCCTTACTTTAAACCATTAATAACTTTCATTCCATTATATCAAAAATAATCTAATAAATATTTCAACTCTATGTGAAGTCAACATTTGAAAATGATGAGATAAATAAATAGGTATTTATGGAGAAACTTGATGGTAATATATATAATTAAAATGGAAATAATGTATAAAAATTGAATAAGGGTCTTTGTCAATTAAAACAACACCCAATATATTTTTATTTTAGACTGGATGAGTAACTAATAAGTATAGAATTTAGGAATGGTTATGTGGAAAATAACCTATATATAAAGAAGAAAAACCCCACATCAGTTATTATGATTGTGTATATTATTAAAATTATATTATTTTATAATAATGAGAAATAATGTGAATAATTTTACACATAAATGGAGAAAAATTAGGAGATACATTTTCTTGGTTAGAAGAATTTTTTTTGGGTTTTCGCATTACCCATGCCTCTAGTCATGTATTTATCTCTCAAGAAAACATGCTAATGATTTTTTAAAATGGTTAGGCATATGATAATCCATAGATATCCACACAAATTAAATTATGTGAAAATATTATTAAATATGTTTATGTTAACACTATTAATTAGAAGTGATATATAAATTTGAATTTTAGTATTATATAATTTATTAGCTTAAGGATTGATGTTATTTTTTCAATTAGACATTTGGGTACATATCAATGTCACATAAAGGAACCGAATTTTGTTGTATCAAACAGAAATTTTATGTTAAACACTTCCTTTTATTTCCTATTTTATAAAATTAATGGTAAGGTAGTTTTAATGGTATTTAAATATATTAAATAGAGTGGTAATTTTAATGAATGAAAAACCACATCAGGTGAAGAATTATTTATTGGAGATATATGTGTGACATGGAATTTAAAGAATAAGTAAGCGGTAAATCTAAGTTCTAATAAAGATAAATATTTGGTTTTATCATAAGTATCTTGAAAAATTATATTTATAAAATCTCAAATTAAGTATATTTATGTTGTTGTTGAATAAAACATGACCATTAGCGGTGATAACCGATGGGATATAAATGTATCAAAGAATATAGTGCAAAATTCAACATATAAACAGATTCATATGAAGTATAATTTCATGAAAGATATGGTTTTTGAAGTTATATTTATGTTGTCATTTATTACATAAAATTATTATGTTGTTAATATTCTTAAAAAACCCTTTTCCAAGATATTATTTTGAGTTGTTTTGGCAGAAAATGGGAGTACAACCCATTACTCAACAACACTAATGTATATTTCTTATTTTCCTAACTGCTTTTAATTAATTTTATCTTTTATAAAAAATGGATATGTAATATTTTAGGGTAAGAAACTAATATATTTGAGTATTTTTTTTTGAGAATAGAGTATTAATATTCATATTTTTATTTTTGAATACCTTCCATGGATGAGTTTTTGAGTTAGTATAACATGATAAGTTATTTTCTAGATATATTTGATGTCTAAATTAATCAATTTTTTTTCTATATGAAGGCATATAATATAGACTTTTAATTTATGTTTTGATGTCTCATTTCCTTGAAAATTTGATACCATACCTTTCACACACACCTTTGGTTTCATTGTTAATGAGGACGAGAAAAATGATCTTACATTTCATCATGATTGATTTTAGGATGTTATGTTTTTCAACGAATTTTTTAGAGGCATGTATGAAATATGAGGTATTAAAAAATATAAAGGTCGATATTATTGAATCAAAATTATAGGATGTTGTAGTATTTGTGGGAAATAAATATTTGTAACTCAAGGAATAAAATCTAGTGGGATTAACCAAGGTCGTCTCTCATTAGAAGTCGAGATAAAAAATCACCATCCTTGAACATATATTTGTTTCTCTATTTTATAAATTGATAATAAAAACATAAATTAGAGGGGATGAGTTGTATTAATAGATTAAATAAAGTAAAAAATGAAATAGAAATTCTCAAAGAATGAAGTTGTGAAGAAATAACTGCTCTCAGGATCAATACTGATGAGTTCCCTTCACTGCCTCTTATATTAGTCTAATAATAACTCCATGGTTACACTCTCACATATGCATGAAAATCAATATATATATTTTGGATTTTCTAATTCTCATTTAACCTAATAATTCTTTAGTTCACTAGTTATCCATATCCTTTATAGGAATAAAATAAAATAGTACTCTCTGAAGAAAGTAATACACTCACTCCCCTAAAAATCTACTGGTGTACATTCTATATCCACCCCACTAATCCCATCATACATTAGTGAGTGGAATTAAGAAACTGAATAAAATTTTAAATAGGGGGAAGAAATTATATATGAAATAGGGGTAATAGTAATTTTCACCATAAACTTATATTCGTAACTCATTGAAATTCCTGTGATGAAACTTGATATAAAACATGAATGTGTCGGAACTTGGGTGAACCACATAATAACAATCCTAGAGAAGTCCTTATGTTAAATATTCATGACCATGGAGGTTCATATAAAAATAAAATTGTATGAATATTGAAAACTATGAAGTATAATTATTTTACATTAATAAATGGTCAAAATCTTTAAAAAACTATCTACGCCAATCCATGACCGATAGTAAAGGATGATAATTATTTAAAAGTGAGGAAGGGAAAGGAATTTATAGGCATATATATACCCTATTAATCCCCTTAAAAACCAGTGATTCACAATACCATCTTCTTTTAATTACATCAACATTTTCTGAATAGAGGGTGATGATGTGAACATAACTCAAATATTTTTATTTTTGAATATCTATAGAAATATTTCAATGATAGTTACTTACCTTGATTGTTGGATGAAGGACACATAAAAGCTTGGATGGACATTTCATTATTTCAAAATTCAAGAGGATGAGGGATTTTATTTTATGTTGATCCCCAAATAATTCTAATTAGATCATCTATGGGCATAAACACTTGATTTCACAGAGGAAAAATCCTTATGAACCAACTTCAACATCTTATCTATAGTGTAGTATTAGTTAAACTCCCATAGTGAAAAATGATGATATATTATGTATAACTATGTGGAGATTGATTGATTACAATAAAAAGGTAAATTTATTTTTCAATAGTTAAAAATATTATGTATTCTATGAGAAATATTATATATCAGTTGACCGTATTATGGATCCTAAGGGTGTAAAGCTTATCCAATAGATAAAAATTCAATATCCCTATGTATCCCTATAGGGATATGAGAAAATCCTTAGATAATAAAAATATTATATATTAAAATGTCACATAAATATTCCAATATATTCTATAAATGACTCCTATGAATAGGTTATCTTATACATAAGTTTTTTCTTTTATTATAAATCCCATGTAGTCTATAAAAATTTATTTAAATATCATAATACCAATTTTTACTCCTTAAAATCATTGATTTTGTTAATTGTATATATTATAAAAATAAAATAAATTCATTTGTTTTATATTATTAATAAAATGTTTAGAGTTTGTTCCTAAACTACTGAAAATATCATAATTTTAATAAAATAATGAAAATATATAGAAATTATAAATGGAAATCAGTAAAAAATTAAAAAAAATTCTATTTATCACCCTCGCACACTTAATTCATTTAAATACTCGTAAATATAAACACATAAGACAACCTGAACCAATTAATACAAAAGTGGCGGTGAGCATTCATTTTCAATATAATTTTCATCTTTCTTCTATCATGATTCTAATTTCATTTTCATTAGCATAAGAAAATTCATTCAATCCCATTGAAAGAACCACACACATATATACCTACCTCACCTAAAAATGAATCTCTCACACTAAATAATGTAGTTTTGAAATTTCATGATATTGTTGTGATCTTGAACACTTTCCATAATATTTCATTATGATTACTTCTCCACTCAATAATAATGGTTGTACTCAATCAAAATTTATTTTTTAGGGATTCCATCATGGATTTAGGTTTGTTTTTCAATGTTATAAAATAACAGATTTGAATAGAATTTCTTATCACATAATGTTCAATGCCTGAAATTATATGAAAATACAATGATGAAAATTATCCTTCTCTACCTACCTTAAAAATACCGCAAAAATAGTACTTCTTTCCCCGTTCAATATGTTCAACATATAAATAAAGCATAATATTTTATTACATTCACTTGTTTTATATATATATATATATATATTACCTAGGAGAATGGGAATAAAAACTGAATATTCTATTAATGTGAATATTTATTCTATTTAACTGTGATAAGGTTAATGAGTCATTCATAAAGGAAAAAATGATTTTTTAAATAACACCCCCATTTTTTAAAAAAATTAATACATAGTTTTTTTATATGCAAAGAGGCTAAAAACGTATCTCATGAAAAGTGTGTCTTATTTCCCCTAACAAATGATAACACTACCTATAAGTATATCCAAAAATGGAACTCCTTCAAAAAGAAATTCCCATGAATGACCTACCGCACACAATTCATAAAATGTAAGTCTTCACTGAAAATATCAAGAGATGGGTGTGACAATAATTTTTTAAAATATCTTTAATAAGGATATTCATGGTATCTAGATAACATTAAATGATGTTTGGGTGCATAGTAGGATTGAAAATAATAAAAAAAAGTGAATTTGAATTTAAGAATGCCCCTATATCATTTTAGGCTTTCTAAAACTCTTAAAAATTTTAATAATTCAAAAACTAATGTTTTATATTATGAAACAAGTCCCAAGATCTCAAAAATAGATAAATTCCATAAAATTTAAAAAAAAAGATTATAAACCATTCAGGTTGGGATTTTTTTTATTAGATAGTATTTAGCAAGAAATTATTTTTAAAATGGATCCAAAAATCATTTAATACACAAAATTAATTAAAGATTAAAAGCATATTAACAATAATGTGAGATTTTTTATATCTATAATTCAAGAACATGGACATAGTGAAACCAATGGAGAAAAATTTAAAAATTGGATAATTAAGCTCAATCTCATTCAAAAACGAAAAAAATAAAATTGAATCACAATCTATCTCTAATATAGTAACATGCATGTTTCTCTCCCCTATACTAAGATGTTATTAGCCTCAATGGAATTCAATAGTAAAATTGGTATAATTCACCAAATATAAATAAATAAGTGGTAAAATAATGAGTACAGTGAATATAAAGTATTTATTAGGATGTTAATGTTTAATTAATTTATTTTAGGTTGTCTTTAATATAGTCCACAACTTTTGGAATTCTTGAGAAACCTTAAGTAAACAAAACATGATATATTTATAAAAAAAATATAATGTGGGTTGGGTAAATAATCATGAAACATTCCGCAAATGAGTATTGTGTATATAACTACCTACAACCATGTATTTTTAGTGGATCAATCCTAATTATAAATAGGGATAGGTTTCATTGATATAAACCCCCAGAGATATTTTTTTTCCAATGTCCATAAGTGGATGATGGTCTTGGAGTACTCCACAAATAGAGTATATCAACCCGAACTGTAGAGACCTGAAGCTTGACGTACATGGAAATTACATTACTTTTGCGGAATACTTAGTAAATAACAAAAACACACACACAAGGATCGTAATAGTTTAGTGTCATTGGAAACTCGGAATATAATCTTCTAATCGTGGTGAAAGATCTTCAACATCTCCCATAAAGATATTCCCTTTTTTTACCTAAAACCATTCTTTATATCCATGGGAAAAGAAAACATAAAAGGGAGAGCTCAAATGCTCAGTAAGGGTAAACAAAATAAATATCAATCACATCATATTCATAAGAACATAACATTTTGAAAATCTTAACCTGCAAAAGAGAGCATAATTTCATAACCTTGGATAAATCATAGTAGTGAAGTGAAATCTCAATAATCATAACATAAAAATGAAACTTTGTGTAGTACACACATAATCATAGAGATTCATATCTTATTAGTCCAGACTCATTTCCAAGACTATCTTAGTGGACAAAGTCTATTTCTGAATCGAGTCACCCTCGTTTCAGTCCTGTTTCACTGAACCGGTATAACCTACCGTTCCAGCCATGTCTATCTCATGAGATATAAAATCTTTACCCAATTCATTGGAGGGAGATATAGGTCCCACCCATCTCATAATGATACCATTCTTATGTGTGCCACAAAATCATAACCATACATCATAGCATAACCCATGTAATAAAAATGGGAATCTTAAACATCGTCACATCATAAAACAATTCATATAAGATAAAGGAATTCATAAACATAATTCCATCACAACATAATAAAATCAATGTAACAATAGGGATAGAAACAGAACCCTTTATTATATTAGATGGAAAATAATTTTGATAAAACACTTGAACTCCATTCTTGAAGAAAATATCCTTTCTACTTCAAAAACACATTCCTTTCTTAACATGTCATACAATTTTAAACTAAAAGTAGTTGATTAAAAATAAACTTGAAAACTTGTAATGTAAGCTTCTTGGAATTAATTTTTAAAAAAAATTCATTCATGCCGTATAAGTTAAAAAAACATTCTTCTCGTACTTTTGTCAGAAAAGTCAAAAAAGTACCTCGTATGAAAAACGACAAAAGATTCCTTTCATATATTTTACTAAAAACTCACCGAAGGGTAAAATTGGATTTAAACAATTGTAGGTGAATGGAAATAATATTACATATTGATGAAACATGTATGTGGATGATAAAATACACCCCAGTAAATACTAAAGTATAAACAATCTCGGATAAAAATGAGATTGTGATATTTTCCTTACCTTATGTCTGATATGCTTTGTACGTATCTGAACCCCCTGTATAATGATTTAAATAATGTTATTTACTTTTTACAGAATCATATTCATTGTTATTATATCATATATGGTTCACTTATGACTTTATATTACCTGTTCTTTTGTAAATTCATGTTAAAGTAGTGTTTTGGGTAAAATTGTCTCATTTCTTGTTCGTGTTTTAACTTGTAATTATTCATATGATTACATAGATCATGATTACTTAATTACAGAACATAAAAAATTATTTATATATAATACATATTCAGAATATACATATATATAATAGATCGATAAATTGAAATAAATACACCGTTCATGGAGACGGTAGGTCGTACGTACGCATGAACGATGTTTTTGTTTCCTTATTTAGTTGAATGGAATTAAGTAGATGACATACATATATATATATATATACATCAATCCAGTAGCTTTATAATTTCATATATTTCATTATTATTGCTTATATATACTTTATAATCATTCTTAAATGGTTAACATGGATAATGAATCTCATCACGTCGTGGAGACGGTAGTCCGTACGTACGCACGAGTGATGATATCGTTCCCATGGTCGTGGAATTGTGTTGAAATGTATGTATACTATTTCAGTATCAATATAAATTTATAATAATCATATATAGTTACTCATTACACCATTATATACTCATCCAATTAAGGTGGTGGCGGAAGATAGATTACACCACGGCGTGCAGACGGTATTCCGTACGTACGCACGTGCGGTGATTTCATTTTCCGTAGGATTGATAGATGGTGAAATAGGGTTGTTTAATACTTATAATAACATATCAGTATATGATTGATAATGATGTTATTACTTCATAATGAAACAACCTAAGAAGAAGAAGTGGAAGAATAAATAAAGTTGAATGAATCGGTAACGGATATTACCTCTTCTTTGAAGCACCTCTTTGAGATCTCCTTTTAGGGCATTAAAATTGTTCTTTGAGGAAGACCAGAACCTCTAGGATGTTGCTATGGAAGTGGAGAAGAGAATTTTTCAGGGGTTGTCCGATCTTGAAGGCTCAAAGTGGTGTGAGGAAGAGGGGTATGAGGTGCCCTTTTATAAGGGAGGAGAGGGGTACCTTTGGCATAACTAAAACTATTATTTTATTATAAAGTCAAATTAGGTTTTAAATAGATAAAAATTGATTTATTTAGAATATAAGTTGGGGATGGGTCGAAATCCTCTCATCCAATAGGATTTAGACAAGTTTAGGTTATTATTTTAACCTTATCAATTAGATTTAACTCTAAGTTAAATAATTTAACTTTTACCATGTCTTTTTGTTTTCTTACACTATATTGTTAATAAACATAAAATAACAAGACAAAAGAACACAAAGTTGTTTATTATTAATATATCTATCCTTATCTAAGTCATTTTGCCGAACCTTAGATTTTTAGGAATTAAATAACAATTAATAATATAATATTTGTTTTAAAAACTATTTTATGTCAATTTTGACACTATTTGGTACATGATTTTTATGAAATTCATAATAGATTGATTAGTTCGAACCAAGTTACTTATATCCACAATAACATGTCATATTAACCTATAATTTTAATGTAAGTCATAAAAAGTCTCAAATTACATTTATTTGGTCATTTATAACATCAATTATGTCAATATTTCATTAATAAGACAATTACTGCATCATCTTTGTGTCATAATAAATGATAATTATTTAATCCCTGAAAATTTTAAATAAATTCCTATGATGTAGATAATTTTATTATATTTCTGGATAATATTCATGTTAGAAGTTTCATGAAGTTTATCACTAGATTAAAATTATTATACTTATAAGATTTAAGAAAGTGACATGTTGTCACATTCTCTGGTTTTAATAATAATTAAATTATTTTCCTTGAAAAAATTTAATTAAATGAATCTAATCCAACCATTAGGTGATATTGGTAGACTTTTAGTCATCCAATAGGTTTTTTACATTTGTTAGGGTAATTTTGAAATATTATATTTACCCTTAATTACCCGATTTACCTTTTACCATGGTAAATAAAATTTACCGTAGTTACTATTCATAATACCCAAAAATAAAAAGTAGCTTATTAACATAATTTGGATCCACTTATTCCAAATATTGAATCCATTTTTCCAAATTCAATACACAAAAGTTTCATAAATTAAATTAAAATTAATCCCCTTGTCGAAAAAAAAACAGGTTTTTCTTTAAAACATTGCAAAAGATTGAATTGATTTAACCTACGAATTCAAGGTAAAATAAATGCGAACGACATACATTATATTAAATGGTAAAAATATATTATATTTATACATTAAAACCATTCAATATTATAATTTAACCACATAAGATATTATGATGAAAAAAGTTGTTTTTAATTAAAATATAGCGTGTTTTTACTATTAATTAAAATATGAAAGTTATCAGAAAAATATCAAAACATTATCTAATGTAAATTTTTATATCCTGATTCAAAAGATGAATTTTATTTTGTCAAATTGAACTTATAAACATGTCAAAAACTAGATTTAAAGTGGGTGCGCCATCAAAAGGCGGCAAAACTGCATTTTTTTAAAATTACTTATTTTACCTGAAAATTTTATTTTGTTCTTATACCATGTTCTAGAAAATGTGTAAGATGAATAATAATGTTATAAAATTCAAAATTTAGTTAATACTATTTATAATGGCTAGTTCATGACAATATTATAATAATATATCATTGTTTATTAAAACCCGGTATTGCGTACAACACACACTATCGAGGAAGGTCGCGATTGCATGTAATGAAAGCCAAGTCCGGGTTGCGTGTTGTGAAAGAATCCTTCATTGTTTTGTATAACAGAATCCAACCATATTTCATTTATACATTGAATATATATATATATATATATATATACTCAATGTTGCGTAGAATAACTATTATCAAAATTGTGTGTAACACGATCCAAGAATAGTGTTGTGTATACTGCAAGCTAATATGGTGTTGTGGATAGCGCAAGGTAATCTTGGTGTAGAATACAAAACAAGACATTAATGAAATTAAAAGAATATTTTTCATAAAATCTTGGGGTGTTACATTCTACCCCCCTTAAAATGAATTTCGCCCTCGAAATTCGTCGGGGTTATAAATGGTTTACTACTCGAAAGTTTGTTTAATAGAAACCCACATCGTAAAAAGGAATACCAAAACATGGCTTTAAAAACTAAAGTATGAAATGTAACGGTTACCCAAATTAACTCATCACTGGGTTTCCACGTTGGAAAACATAGGTGAAAATATGGATATGGAAGAAAAATCTAACCATCAAGTTCTGATGGAGAGTGGTAGAGAACATGGCTATAAAAAATCCAATAATCACAAAGCCATAAATTTGTGATGATATAAGGTACCATATGATTCATCATATATAAGATCACTAGGACAACATTTTTGGTTTTCAAGATCATTTCCCTAAAGTTGATGAAATTGGAATTAGAAGAAATACTTTCGTGATTTCGGTATAGTCTCACTGTTGGTCGTTCTTTGGACAATTTCCACTTCATCTCTTAAATAAATGAAGTTGAATTTTTCATTCGTGATGTGATGGCAGATCATGTGATAGAATGATGGGTCATTCCATCTGTCTCAAACAAAAGGTTAGAAAAGTTATCAAAAAAATACATAAGTCCATCTATAGTGAGATTAATCATATATGGTTCCTAAAATGGAATTATAATTCATATATCATACTGCTTAATATAATAAAACTAGTTTCTACTAAACAGGGACTTCCTGTAGGTCAGTGGTAGGCGATAAAGGCCAGTCGCACTTCGGTTGTGGGTTCGATTCCTACGACCTTGTCCGACACGATGGGCTGTCTCCCATCTACAGGTTGTCCTTTTTCTAAAGCTATATTACTATAACATCCCATCAATAATATCGAAAAAACTTCTATCCTTAAACAATACTAACTTATGTCCAACATAATCCATCCCAATCTTTAGGCTTATCCAAAATACTTCGGTCCAAGCTCATAGTATAAAAATGATTACTTGAAATGTCACATAACAATCATGTGAATGCCATCATTTATCCCCCATATATTATAAGATATATCTTGTTGGTCAAATTACAAACATGTGAATACCTTAATCTTGTATTCTCTTGAAGAATGAATACCCATTGAACCTTAGTGAAAACATGAATGCAGTCAAAAGTTAACTCTTTCCACATACCAAAATCCAAAAATTCTATATACTCAAACCATGATATAACGTTCTCCTTATATGAGTCATGAGCTCATGAATACTATCAAACATTTAATTTTCTCCTTATCCCTTCATTAGGCGCATATCATCTACATTCCAAAAATATCTGAATAACCTTTCATGGATACTGGTACCATTAATCATACACTTTCAAAACTCAAGGAAAGACAACAGTGTAACAATCCTTAGATGTCTCTTTATTCCATAGTACCATGAGATTACTTATACAACATTACACATGATAAACATGTAATCATTCCACTACATTCTTAAACCATTGATCGAGATTCAACAATTCTTTCATCTCACATATCATTTGTAGTCTCTTCATCATCATCAACATAAATACTACCCATACGACCATACTGATTCTCTTCAGGAGAATTTCCCTTAGGGCATTGGTTTCCATAATGCCCGTACATTCCACATTTAAAACATTTAACCATTGTTGATGTCATAGCAATACTATTATCCTCATCCCTGGTGTTAACTGAACCTTTTCCTTTTCACTTACAGTCTTTGTGTCCTTCTTTTCCACACCCAAAGCATCTTCCAGTTCCTTTGAAACATTCTCCTTGATGCCTCTTACCACATGATTTACATAAGGGAAATTGAACGTTCTTTCCTCTATGATCATCATGAAACTCCATCTTTCTCTTATTAGCTGAGTCAGGAAACTTACCAAATTTTACTTTATTGATCATATTATGAGATTTCTGATTCGGCATAATAATGATGTTTGGACTTCTAAATCCTATTTCATTTGGTTTCTCATGAAGAATATAATTACATTGTCCATCATATCCTCCATTATTTTAAATCATCTTGTTTCCAGCCATTTCCTAAAACCCAAAAAGAATAGTGTGTGAGGAAAAAATCATAATAAAGGGGGAGTAACTTCAATATCTAACATCTTTGGTTTAATCTAATATTGTTACCATAGTTCTAGGACTATATTCTATATGTATACTTATCCTTAGGGACATCCCTAGACATACCTTAGAAATATCTCTAGGGATCTCACTAATGTTCACGCATCCTAGTTTCCAAAGGTTGACTAAAACTTTCCTCTGATACCAACTGTAGAGACCCGAAGCTTGACGTACATGGACATTACATTACTTTTGCGGAATACTTAGTACATAAAAAAAACACACACACAAGGATCGTAATAGTTTAGTGTCTTTGGAAACTTGGAATATAATCTTCTAATCGTGGTGAAAGATCTTCAAAATCTCCCATAAAGATCTTCCCTTTTTTTACCTAAAACCTTTCTTTATATCCTAAGGAAAAGAAAACATAAAAGGGTGAGATCAAATGCTCAGTAAGGGTAAACAAAAGAAATATCAATCACATCATATTCATAAGAACATAACATTTTGAAAACCTTAACCTGTAAAAGAGAGCATAATTTCATAACATGGGATAAATCATAATAGTGAAATGAAATCCCAATAATCATAACATAAAAATGAAACTTTGTGGAGTACACACATAATCATAGAGAATCATATATTATTAGTCGAGACTCATTGCCAAGACTATCTTAGTGGACAAAGTCCATTTCTGAATCGAGTCACCCTCGTTTCAGTCCTGTTTCACTGAACCGGTATAACCTACCATTCCATCCATGTCTATCTCATGAGATATAAAATCTTTACCAAATGCATTGGAGGGAGATATAGGTCCCACCCATCTCATAATGATACCATTCTTATGTGTGCCACAAAATCATAACCATACATCATAGCATAACCCATGTAATAAAAACGGGAATCTTAAACATCGTGACATCATAAAACAATTCATATAAGATAAAGGAATTCATAAACATAATTCCATCACAACATAATAAAATCAATGTAACAATAGGGATAGAAACAGAACCCTTTATTATCTTAGATGGAAAATAATTTTGATAAAACACTTGAACTCCATTCTTGAGGAAAATATCTTTTCTAGTTCAAAAACACATTCCTTTCTTAACATGTCATACAATTTTAAACTAAAAGTATTTGATTAAAAATAAACCTGAAAACTTGTAAAGTAATATTCTTGGAATTAATTTTTTTTTAAATCCATTCATGCCGTAAAAGTTAAAAAAACATTTTTCTCGTACTTTTGTCGGAAAAGTCAAAAAAGTACCTCGTACGAAAAACGACAAAAGATTCCTTTCATATCTTTTACTAAAAACTAACTGAAGGGTAAAATAGGATTTAAACAATTGTAGGTTAATGGAAATAATATTAAATATTGAGGAAACATGGATGTGGATGATAAAATACACCCCAGTAAATACTAAAGTATAAACAATCTCGGATAAAAATGAGATTGTGATATTTCCCTTACCTTATGTCTGATATGCTTTGTACGTATCTGAACCCCCTGTATAATGATTTAAATAATGTTATTTACTTTTTACAGAATCATATTCATTGTTATTATATCATATATGGTTCACTTATGACTTTATATTACCCGTTCTTTTGTAAATTCATGTTAAAGTAGTGTTTTGGGTAAAATTGTCTCATTTCTTGTTCGTGTTTTAACTTGTAATTATTCATATGATTACTTAGATCATGATTACTTAATTCCAGAATATAAAACATGATTTATATATAATATATATTCATAATATACATATATATAATAGATCGATAAATGGAAAGAAATACACCGTTCATGGAGAAGGTAGGCCGTACGTACTCATGAACGCTGTTTTCGTTTCCTTATTTAGTTGAATAGAATTAAGTAGATGACATACATATATATATATAAAAATAAATCCAGTAGCTTTATAATTTCATATATTTCATTATTATTTCTTATATATACTTTATAATCATTCTTAAATGGTTAACATGGATAATGAATCTCATCGCGTCGTGGAGACGGTAGTCCGTACGTACGCACGAGCGATGATATCGTTCCCATGGTCGTGGAATTGTGTTGAAGTGTATGTATAATATTTAAGTATCAATATCACTTTATAATAATCATATATATTTACTCATTACACCATTATACTCATCCAATTAAGGTGGTGGCGGAAGATAGATTACACCACGACGTGGAGACGGTATTCCGTACGTACGCACGCGCAGTGCTTTCATTTTCCATAGGATGGATAGATGGTGAAATAGGGTTGTTTCATACTTATAATAACATATCAGTATATGATTGATATTGATGTTATTATTTCATAATGAAACAACCTAAGAAGAAGAAGTGGAAGAAGAAATAAAGTTGAAAGAATCGGTAACGGACATTACCTCTTCTTTGAAGCACCTCTTTGAGATTCTCCTTTTAGGGCACTAAAATTGGTCTTTGAGGAAGCCCAGAACCTCTACGATGTTTCTATGAAAGTGGATAAGTGAATTTGGCTGGGGTTGTCCGATCTTGAAGGCTCAAAGTGGTGAGAGGAAGAGGGGTAGGAGGTGCCCTTTTATAAGGGAGGAGAGGGGTACCTTTGGAATAAGTAAAACTATTATTTTATTATAAAGTCAGATTCGGTTTTAAATAGCTACAAATTGATTTATTTAGAAGCTAAAGTGGGGATGGGTCTAAATCCTCTCATCCAATAGGATTTAGACAAGTTTAGGTTATTATTTTAACCTTATCAATTAGATTTAACTCTAAGTTAAATAATTTAACTTTTACCGTGTCTTTTTGTTTTCTTACACTATATGGTTAATAAACTTACCATAACAATCCAAACTAACCCCAAGTTGTTTATTATTAATATATCTATACTTATATAAGTCATTTATCCGAACCTTAGATTTTTAGGAATTAAATAACAATTAATAATATAATATTTGTTTTAAAAACTATTTTATGTCAATTTTGACACTATTTGGTACATGATTTTTATGTAATTCATAACAGAATTATAAGTTCGAACAAAGTTACTTATATCAACAATAACATGTCATATTAAGCTAGAAAATTAATTTAAGTCATAAAAATTCTCAAATTACATTTATTTGGGCATTTATAACATCAATTATGTCAATATTTCATTAATAAGGCAATTACTACATCATCATTGTGTCATAATAAATGATAATTATTTAATCCCTAAAAATTCTAAATATATTCCTATGATGTATATAATTGTATTAGCTTTATGTATATTATTCATTTTGGAAGTTTCATGAAGTTTATCACTAGATTAAAATTATTATACTTATAAGATTTAAGAAAGTGACATGTTGTCATATTCTCTGGTTTTAATAATAATTAAATTATTTTCATTGAAAAAATTTAATTAAATGAATCTAATCCGACCATTAGGTGATATGGGTAGAATTTTAGTCATCCAATAGTATTTTTACATTTTTTTAGTGTAATTTTGAAATATTATATTTACCCTTAATTACCCGATTTACCTTTAACTATGGTAAATAAAATTTACCGTAGTTACTATTCATAATTCCCAAAAATAAAAAGTAGCTTATTAACATAATTTGGATCCACTGATTCCAAATATGCAATCCATTTTTCCAAATTAAATACACAAAAGTTACAGAAATTAAATTAAAATTAATCCCCTTGTCGAAAGAAAACGAGTTTTTCTTTAAAACATTGCAAAAGATTGAATTGATTTAACCTACGAATTCAAAGTAAAATCAATGCTAATGACATACATTATATTAAATGGTAAAAAAATATTCTATTTATACTTTAAAACAATTCAATATTATACTTTAACCACATAAGATATTTCTATGAAAAAAGTTGTTTTTAATTAAAATATAGCGTGTTTTTACTATTCATTAAAATATGAAAGTTATCGGAAAAATATAAAAACGTTATCTAATGTAAATTTTTATATCCTGATTCAAAAGAAGAATTTTATTTTGTCAAATTGAACTTAGAGACATGTCAAAAACTAGATTTAAAGTGGGTTTTCCATCAAAAGGCGGCAAAACTGCATTTTTGAAAAATACTTATTTTACCCGAAAAAATTATTTTGTTCTTATACCATGTTCTAGAAAATGTGTAAGATGAATAATAATGTTATAAAATTCAAAATTTAGTTAATACTATTCATAATGGATAGTTCATGAGAATATTATAATAATATATCATTGTTTATTAAAACCCGGTATTGCGTACAACACATGCTATCGAGGAAGGTCGTGATTGCGTGTAATGCAAGCCAAGTCAAGGTTGCGTGTTGTGAAAGAATCCTTCATTGTTTCATATAACATAATCCAACCATATTTCATTTATACATTGAATATATATATATACTCAATGTTGCGTAGAATAACTATTATCAAAATTGTGTGTAACACGATCCAAGAATAGTGTTGCGTATACTACAAGCTAATACGGTGTTGCGTATAGCGCAAGGTAATCTTGGTGTAGAATACAACAGAAGACATTAATGAAATTAAAAGAATGTTTTTCATAAAATCTCAGGGTGTTACACGAACCCAAAATAATTTAAAAATAAAATTAAGGGTGGGGAAAGAATTTAAGGGGCCTCTTTTCCTTTTTTTTATTTTATCTGACCATATGGTAGTTAATTTATTGTTGAAGGTCAAATTTATTCCCTACCGGTCCTAAAGAAGTTTCTTATTATTATTTCACCACCTCTTGGGTGTTCTTTTGATCATTATTCAGGGAATTTTCATTGGTATTATTTCTTAATTAAATAAAAGGGACAATTAATTAAATAGATTTATTTTAAGGAAATTAAAATATTTTTAATCAAAATATAAATTTCCCCCCACAAGATGGTTAGTATGAACTTCTATTCAATCCTACATATACATTAATGGAAATAATTGTTTTTTAAAATTCCGACACTGTCTTTTTAATGATGCCTTCTTTATATTCTTTATCACTATCCAGGGAAATGATAATCTCAGCATAAACAAAAATTTTATAATATCAAGAGTGAAAAGGTATTTCATGGAGTCAAAAATTAAGAGAAATATATTTTGAATAAATCTAACCTATTTTAGGTTTCTATGTTCTGAAATTTACTCAAGAATGCATTTCTCTAGATAGGATTCTATGGGTTAGAGTAGTAGGAACATCAACCATAATTTATAGTCTACTTTATTCTATCCTTGATCATATTTTAATGAATATTCCAAATTTACTGAATTTTCATCATTGTAGAAATAAAAATTAATAATTAAATTTTTTAAAATGTAAAAACAATTAAATAAAATAATCATTTTCTACATCTAAAGTATTAGCTGGTATCTTTTGTTTTTAATAGAGTGCCTCGGGAATGGTCTCATTAATGCATAAAAGTGGATTATTTTCATTTAATTATTTCTTATGTTGGATATATTTTTGAGGAATTGTAAAAGACAATTAATTTTATTCTTTTTATTTTTCTTGTTATTTTTCTTTATTTATGGGTTCTTGGATAGAGGGTCCATCATAGCTATCATTTCCTTCAATTATCCCATTTTCCTATATTGAATAATGTGTTTTTGGTCCAATAGGAAATATATATTGATGAATTATTGAATAATCTAGGTTTTGGTTCATCTCCATTTTGATGGTGAATGGGAATATGATTTTAATGTTAGATAGATTAATTTAGGAACTGTCTTCTATCCTCTCACCCATTAGAGTCCTCTCGATGAGTAATTTGGATTTTCTCATTGGTCTCATGTTAGAATAGAGATTAATTACTATTAAATGGGTTTTATTGGAGAAATTCCATGACCTCAATTTATATGTTTTTCAATCCCTGTGACACATATTGCATGGCCAATCACTACCCGTTGGATGGATTGCACCTGCTCTCTTATCGACATTAACTATATCATCACACATATATATCGTGAAGTAAGTATGGTGTTAGATGTAATAGTTAACAAAGAAGTCAATAACGATATTACTTGGATTGATGATATCCCTAATGATTTTCTCCCCTTTCATAATAAGGATTATAATATTCTTCCACATTTTAGACTCTTGTAACTTATTTCGTCAATAATATTTGTGCCCTGGTTTTCTGAACAAGGTTCCATCCCCTTCAAAAAATAATGGTCCCAATATGATTAATATCCTAGGGAAAAGAATATAATGAAATAAATTAGGTAATAAAAGAAAAATTGAAACAAATGAAAAACAACTAAAGAACAATAAACAAATTAGAGATTATGAAAAAGAATAAGTTCTTGGGTAACCCCTAAAAAATTATGCCATGTTGATTTGCTGATATCATTGGATTTGTGATCAAAAAATATATGTAACTCTAGAAATGGTGTCCAATTTTAATCACTAGAATCATCTCTATTGAGGATTTAAGCTAATCATTATTTTTCCTAGCACTTATATTTTATTTTTGTAAATTCAATATTATAAAAAAATGTTGGAATGCATTGGATGAATGGATTTAGGAAACTAAAAAGTAAGGATAAGGTTTTTTTATGTTTGAGGTTCCCGAAGATAGATTCACCACTGGGGGAGGGGTGAATTAGAAGTTTAATTTTATAAATTCTATTATTCCAATTAATCCTTTTGAACATGTTATGGTTATTGATCCCATCAATATTATCTGTCAATATCACCTCATGTGTAGCAATAATATAAGATAAATAATCACATAATATTGAAAACGTTTTACATAAGTATTTACTCATTGATTAGTTAGTTAGTCCCCCCACATAGATTATTCAATATCAAACAAGTTATTAAAATAGAACAAACATCTAGTATGATCAAAATATAGTCCCACAAAGTTCCATCACTTCAAATATCCATTAAAATATATACTTTTCTTCTTAAATGAGGTTATAATAAAGAAATAACTCTTAATTCTCCACAGTTTCTTCTGTACCACATGGAAATAAGATATTCATCGACGAGAGGATGGATTAGTATGTAAACATGTGAACCTCTTCAAGAACTTTCAAAACTTCAGTGAATAAGTTTGTTTCTCTTGAAACTCCTTCTAGATATAGTGTGATCGTGATTTTACTTTAAGGACTCCTAGATTTGGATCACCTTCATATTCTCCTTGATACTAGATGTATCAGTTTTATAGATGATATTGAGATGAGTAAAAGAGTTCTCAATTCATATCACACTTTATTTGTACCTGAAAATATATTTATATTAAAAAATTATTAGGAACATTATTTTTAAAATATCATAGTCAATATTTAAATATTAGAATTATGGAAACCCCATGACTTTTAATATTAGTATTATATCCTTAAATTGGTAAACTAATTCCTGATTTTTCTCTCATTTATCTTCATTTCAATTCTTCTTCAAATCTTAATTTAAATCCCTTGAATTTCCGGAATTCATTCTTCCATGGTATATATAAATATCCATGATCTAAGTAATTTCATCAAATCTCGATTCTCTAAAAACAAATAATATTTTCTTATCTTTTTTTTATCAACTATACTACTGCAATCGACTATGTTTCTGTTGACTATTTTTTAATTGGCTATGTAGTTATAATTAGCTATATAAAAATTGGATACGTCAATCACATCAGCAATGTTATTCTATCCAAAATCAGTACACATCATATTCTCTTAAATAATTCAGAAATATGGATATAACCTTATATACATGATGGATTTTCCTACATGAGATGTTTGACTATATGAATCAGTTGGATATGTATATTTTTCTACATTCCCAAAATTCCCACTTGAATCTGTCATGTTCTTGATTTATCTTAGATTTAATCAAAACCTCTTTATATAACTTCAAACTAAACTCAAAAACATATTATAGAATCAAGATACTCTCTCCCATAATATATATACATATCAACCAGATCGAATACCATCACAATTAACTTTTAAACATTATGTTGAAAATATCCTATCAATTTCTTCAGTTTGTAGCCTCAAGAATTATTTTCTGTATAACATTACTATATTTAAAATATCATTTTGACTTATATAGAGGTGTTATCAAGACTAACATAAAATTCCTTTTCCTCAAGAATCTATAAAAATTCTCTAAGAATAATCATCAACTCCACTAAACATGTATTTAACCATTTAAAATAAATTCATTTCTTACCTAGGAATAACAATGAATACCTTTTAATTTGTTTGTAATAATAATTCCTAATATCTATATATGTTCCAAGATGGATTCTATATTTTTCCACATTATTTCTAATAAAATTCAATGGTCAATATGAGGAGCTTATCTACTCTTCATTTTCATTTCACAACACTCACAGACTCCTACCTCTTTTTTGAGGGAAATATAATACCACATGGTATACATAACAAATATTCTTTAGTTAGTAGAATCTAAGTCTACATTGGACAACCCAATGCAGAAAACATGATATATAAAACTAAGGTTTTCTATAAATTATATACACTACCATACAAGTGATATAATTCTTAAAATTTTCCAATTTCTCAAAATTGGGCTGTATAAAAATAAATTATTTTTTAAGAAACATGTAACCTATTCATATCATAATAAACCATGAAAATATTGTATGTAAAAGCCATGTAACTCCCTAATTTTATCTTTCCAATATAACCAACACCCCCTTATTATGATCATTTATGTAAAACATTAAAACGGTTTATAGGTGTGATTCTCATACCTCAACCTTCTTGTTTTAAATCTTTCCAAAATTTCTAGATTAATTATAACTGTATAAAATTATAGTTTCTTCTCAAAGTTTCAAAACTTTATGTGATTCTAACCTCTTATTATATTTCATAACATTTAAGAAGACTCTATGAAGATAAATTTCTCCATGCTTCATAGTTGTTATAATATAGCAACTCAAGCATAACATACATGGATATTACATCATTATAGATGAATATTTAGATTATTAGACAAATAGTAGCTCGAGGACCATGTCATTTAGTCTCTTTGGAAAAATGGAATGAAATATTCCAACATGATGAAATATCATCAATTTTTCCCCATTAGTATCTTCCCTATTAGTAATTCTACATAAAACCTTTCTTCATAACATGTGAAATTTAAACATAATAAATGGGTGAGAACAGATGCACGGTAAGGGTAAAAAAGGAGATATGTGAGCATATTAATGAAAATCAGGCTATAAAAACAAGATAATAACATTATAATATCATACCATTCATATCCAAGATCATACACTTGAGTCAAGTAATAAATTTTGGTAGTTTATAAGACATGAATCTTAAGGGAATCAAGATCCAGAGTCATGAAAGAATAACATTAGAATAAGATATAGAATTTATGGAAGACACATAAGAATATAATTTTTTTCCATAGTATTCAAGGAATAACTTCCAAGTCTATCTTATTAGTATGGGTTCACTCCCCATACCATCTTGGTAGTCATGCTTTAATCCCATGACCATCTTAGTAATGAAGGTTCACTCCCATGACCATATTAGAAGAAAAATTCATTTACTGAACACAGTTCACTTCATGTCAAAGCCATTCCTATCTCATGAGATATAAATATTTACCTAATTAATTGGTTGGATATATTTATCCCACCCATCTCATAATTAAATCATACATACATGTGACCCAAAAAACAAAACAAAACATATCATAAACCATGAAATAAAATATGTGTCATAAACATGTAATCATATCTTAACATGTGGAAAAGACATGTTTCATAATCATTTTATCAAATAATAAACCACAATAAGATGTTGTATTCATAAAAATATAACCAATGAAAGAGTATAGTGTTATCTAAACATATAACATGTGAATGAGATACGAATTTCATTAACATTATTCCATCAAAACAAAAACCATTCAGATAAAGAACATGAAATTAACCTTTAGTTCACTTCCCTGAAAATATATGACTAAATAAAAGGGATTTCATTATAGATAGAAAATAATTTTTAAGTATCTTTTAAAAAAAATTCTCATAAAAATATCCATTAATTTTTTAAAAAGTAGTTTTAAAATATAAAGCCTTTTGAATACCATTTTCTTTGAAAATACATCAAAAACATAGAGAAATTTATTGAAATAATTTTTAAATCTATTTCCCTTGAAAAAATATAAAATAATATCAGAAATAATATTAAATCAATTTTCCCTAAAAACAAATAAAATAATCGTGAAACAATTTTCAAAATCATTTTTCTAGAAAACTTATAAAAGAAGATTGAAAACATATTGAAACCCTTTTTTCATTAAAATATTATAAAAGAAGCTCAAAAAAATTTTATAAACCATTTAATTTTAAAATAATTAAAAAAAATTAAAATAATCATTTATATCAATTATATTCATTTCATTCAAAACAACCTTTTGAAAACTTATATGGAATCATTTAGAATCTTTTAAAAAACATTATAAACATAAAACAATTTTTCAAAAAACCATTTATTAAAAAACCATTTTTAAATAAAAATATATCTGGAATATTAATAAAACATTTTACAAAAAAAATTACCTTGTAAAAATACATAGTAAGATTCAAGGAAAATATGGTAATGACATTTGGTAAGTCTATAAATGTTGAACATTTTTTTAACATTAAAATTTTAAAAAAGTACCTTGATTAGAAAATGAATATTTTCAAAATATTTTATGAAAACATAATACATGGATAAAAATTTCATTTAAACATCATATGATAATAGTTAAACATTTTTTTAAAACATTTTTAGACAACATGGTTTGGTAAAAACACAACTTTCCGACCGAAATGGGCAATAATGTCGGATTTTAATAAAAGAATTTTCTTAATTATCTTAACTAACAAAGAGTGTAAAATGGTACCATTACATGGATATAACATGAATAACCACATGTTAAGAAAATTCATGATATATCTTTATATATAGATCATAATATTTCATTAATATATGCATAATCATAAATAATCTCGATATACAATTAAATTGTACCAAATAACTATTCCCACATTGGTAACATTGAATCATATTATAATAGAAAGAATAATATTACCCGAATCTCAATATATCATTAAATAAGTAGATTTATGATATAAAATTTCAAATGTAGTATACAATCCTCATATAAAAATATAGTTTCATAACATGGCATGTGTCTCAAAGAAGGAAAAATGAAACAAGAATACATTATCAATCTGGTAACTTTTGAAACATAAACCCCATGAAATAATGATCATAAAATTTGTAGTTAAATACCAATAAATTTTTGTATAATAATGTAGTATACCTCCATGGTTATTATATACAACACACAAAAAATTGTTGGTGTATAAGGCATGTATCTCGCAGATATAAGAAGTGAGATGAGAAAACCATAACCTCATATCATGACTCTCGTCGTGCTCCTTAAAACCTCATGTATAATAATTATATGTTTATTATAAATACTTAAAAACCATATTCATATCTATAATTTAATTTATAATTTATTTATGTCCTTATTTTATCCATTCATTATTACGTCTACATTAAAGATACGTTTCAGGAGATAACCACCTAGTTTTCCATACATGTTTGAATTGTTATTCTTTGTCCTCTTCCTTAGATCATGATTTAATTATTTATGTAATGTAAAAAGTGATATAAATATATTATATATTCATTATATGTTTCATTATAATAATATATATAATACTTATTTATGAAAAAGAATACACCCTTCATGGAGATGGTAGACCATACATACGCATGAACACGGTTTCCATTTTATTGTCATATTAAAAGAATGAAAGTAAATGAAATAAATGTATATATTTATTTTATTTTGTCAAAATAGTATTATTATGTCATATATATCATAAAAATTTACTAAAAATGTCCTTAATATATTCCGTGTAGAGTTTTAATGAATCACATTACTTTGAGGAGGCAGTTGTCCACAAGTCCACAAACGAAGTTATCGTATTTACAAAAATGGAAATTTTAAAGGGTTGTTTTATATAATAGTTACATAAGAATAAATAAATAATAAATTTCATAAATTTCATATAAAATTATATTTTCCATCATAATTTCCATCAATGAATGGTGGTAAAGGAAAAAATGAACAACATCATTTTGTGAGGCGGTAGTTCATCAAACACAAGAACGGTAAGTTCCTCACCAATTAGATGGATGTGTGTAATGCCTCGACACCTATAGACCGGAGTAGATGAATTAATAATTACATTTTAGTTGTTATAAGGAATGAAAATTCCAATGGAACGATCATTTCAATAGTCTTGATGAAAATATATACATAGATGTAACTCAAATTACATTGAGAAAGGTAACAAAATACAATACAAAACAAAAACAAAAAACTAATTCCATAGAAACTCACCAAGTGATCTTTTCTTCATAACTTGTTCGAGGTAAACAAATGAAAGTGGTGAGATCAAATTATCAGTAACGGTTACAAATAGTGTAATCATGAATCAATAATTACTAAATTATAAACAACTTCGGATAGTCAATATGGGATGGTGAATAAATGAAAAAAGCACACTATTAATAACTAAGAACGAAACTGCATCCATAGATTTTTTTATAGTTAAAACCTCATAGATAGTAATAATTGATAATTAATAAATATAATTACTATTTATTGGCTTCCATGTATCTGACACATGATTCCATAATACTGTTAAAACAATTTAGTTTTATGTGTAGAAACCCGTCTGATTTTTGGAAACAAACTTTATGGGTTTGTCACCAACTGATTTGTCCCATGAGACGTGTTGATACATCAAGGGGATATAGTGGCCCCAACCCATTAGTGAAAGACCAAATCAATATTTATACATTTATTTAATACAATGTAAATATTCTATTTCAAAATCCATATAATGTATAGGATACAGATTCATCGATATTTCCAATGTTAAAACAATATTCCCGATAAACACCGTATGAAAAATCATATACGATTTAGAAAATAAACATATCCATGATATGAGAATATTTATATTTAATAGAAATATAATTTCCAATAAAAAATGATCTCAAATGGATGGTAGGTACACCACATTAGGATTATTAGGTACATAATAAAAAGTTAGTCACAACGATATGGTAGTTAAGACAAAGTCCCTTACAACAATGTAATCAGTCAAATCATATGACCATAACTTAATAACCATAAAATTAATAATTGAATACCCTGAATATAAATGGAATCATTATATAATATGAAAAATTTCAGTACACATACACCATATAAAATAAATAAGCAGAGAACAACGGAAATCTCACGCAAATGAAAGTGAGATGAGAAAACCTCTTACAAACATTTCAGCTTTATAATAGGTGTTCTTGTGAGGGATTAATGGGAGGTAAAGGGGTATACCATTATTTATATATCCTATGAAAAGTATGATGGAGGTCATAAAACATACCCCATATTTAGGAATTAAAAATAAGAGTACACAATAGAGGGGGAATTCTTAAATAAAAGTGAGAGAGAGGATTTCTTACCAAGAATGTATCATTAGATTGAAGACAAATCAGTGACATAATTTTTGGTTAAAAACATAAACCCACACAATAAAATTGTTTATAAATAATAAAACAATAATTGTTCATTAACACATATTCTGGGAAAATTCAAAACTGATGACATTGATGTTTAACTCAACGAAAGGAAATTGAGTTAAGATATCCCTTACATTAAGCTCGAAGGTGTTATTGATTGATATTAAACAAATTAATAATCAAATTGAACTTCATTAATTAATAATTACATAACCTCGTAAACATTTAACTGATATGTTATAACCTTATTAGGTTCATTCATGACCTTTTTTATGTGTCTTTAAAGATTCAATTTTATTGTTTTGGAAGCATTTTCTTCCTCGGTTTTTCAGGACCAGTTTACTTGTGTTAATGAATGGAAGTTCATTTGAAATGTGGTTAAACATACGAATTGTAAATATATATTATTAGTGAACTTATAAATGATCTTTTAATGATTTTGGGTTATATACTTGATAATGATTCATTAGATAAATGTTATTGATAAATTTCAGGATTAACTTTTCCCATTTGATGCATAATGAACTTGTCTTGTATTATTTGTTTGTATTATGGGGGGGGGGTAAGGATTGTAGAACATTTAATAAAGTAAAATACAAATATTAATATCAGTTTCAATAATTAAAAAGGTTACATGACCAGTCTTGAGGATATTAAGGAAAATTGAAAACCCATCTTCCTTGAGTGTGATAATGTAACACATCTCAGACGGTGTTTTAATTTATAGTATAAAAGGATGGGAAAAGAGAGATGGTGATGAAATTTTCCATTAGCCTAATTAAAATAAAGTGAATTTAAGGTACTAAAATTATCATGGCATTTATATGAGTTGAGGTGAGAAGAGGGCAACAAAATAATAAAATTTGTAAAAGAAAAGAAAATAGAAGATAGGTTCATCTCTTGAGTACTCCTTGAGAAACTCCTTAAGACCTTTGTTTTTGGCCTTTTAGTGAGACCATAAGGCCTTGGACGAGGGAAGAGGGATTGGTAAGAGTATTGGGGAGAATTTAGGCAAGGTTTGAAGCTTTAATGGTGTGGGAGGAAGAGGGGGTGAGGAGTAGTTTATATAGTGGAGGGGAGGTAGGATTTTACATTATTTTAATTATTATTTTAATATTTTTTCCCAAGACTATGAATAAACTTGATTAATGTGACCCAATATAGTAATAATGGCATGTGAGTTCAAAACAAGTGGGCTTAAATCCACCTTGAATCACCTATGATGTAGTAAATCAAGTATTTAGCATTTATTGTAATTTATTTTATTTTACTATTCAAACAAATTCAAGTATTTCATAAAAATCCCAAAAATTCACCCTAAAATTTTTTTGACCCGTATAATCACTAAATTATTTCCATTATTCAAAAATAATTTTTTAAATATGATTAATTTAATATTTAATTAAAATCATAATTTTTTCTATAAAACAGTTTTAAAACATTTATTTATTTATTCCAAAACATAGGTATATCGTACATCCACATGAATATTATTTATATACTATCTTAGGTAAGGTTACTATTAATTAGGGCATATCAATTTTCATAAGGGTGGGTTACTATTCATAATGGTATGTTAATATTCACACAAATTATGTTTTTCTTATCGAACTTCAAATAAATTACTACTCACAACCATGTATGTCAGAATTTCAAAATTCACATCACAGAAGTGAAAAACTTATGTTTACTCAGTTATCTTATAACAAAGTGGTTTTTTTAGAGACTCATTGATCCATGCATTCTATAATTGATATATATTTAAATTCTTGGGGTGTTACATTATCCCCTTCTAGAAATCGTGTCCTCGTAATTTTATTTACTTATAAAAAAGTTAGGGTACCTTGATTGTGGTGTCCAACTGGTTTCATCATCATCTTGATCACATAAATAGAAGGTATATGCATTGAAAAAATGATTTTGATATCCTTCAAAATCATTTGCTTCCTTCATCCAAATACACCTTGTACAACTTGGGTCATATGGGTGTTCACAGAAAAATAGTTTCAGAAAATAATCATGTATGACATAAAATTTCAAAACATTAGATAAAACATGATTTTTATAAAATGGTCAAATAAATTTTGATTTGAAACATTCAATAAATGGTCCTTTGAAAATTATATATGTATGTTCTAAAATACCATATTTTAAAATAAAATATAAATAGGTAGTGTAAAGGTATACTTCTTCATCTCCTTTTTCAGAATCATAATATGCTTCAAAAATCTTATGATAAAATAAAATATTTGAAAATGCCTTGATAATATTTATTTTTATTGAAAATATGATAATATAGGGAAAATAGTATTTGATTAAATACAACCCAACATCGATGATGGTATTGAGGTATAGTGGAGGTGTTCAATATATCAAACAATATCTTACAAGATATTTGTATGTTAGAAAATGATTCAGAATTGTTGGGATATGGATTTCCAATAATTATTTCAAGAAAGCCATCATGAAGGGATCAGAATTTTTTGTGATATCCTCCTCCTTCCATTTGTAAATAACTTTCCTTAATATGAAAAGTTATAAAACAATGATTTATCTTAAAGAATAGATATAGAGACTAACGATATGTTTAATGAAATCTCATAATCCCTAAAGTTGTCTATGATAATTGATTCCCGTTCTTTCATTAGGAACCATTTCTAAATAATGGAATACACTAGATTAGGTTATGAATTTCAAATAGAAAAGCACTTAACATAGATTGAAATTCCATGCATAACTAATTTCATAAACATTTTTTCTCTAAGATAAAATTTACATTAAAATCCTTCATACTATCTAGTAAAAAAATGTGAATTATCCTAAGCATATCCATTGGGAGTGTCAATACCAAGAGTGAAACAGGGTCTATTGTCATGTACCAGGATACCATGGTTCAAGACCAAAACTCCTTGTTGTAGTTTTCACTCCTAGGTACATTTGTGCCAGATCCACCTCTACCTGTTTGTATCCTGACAATAATTTATTTTCTATAAATATACTCAAAATCTATTCCTTACCAAAATTCCAGGACATTCTTGTATGTTTGTCCTCAAATATTACCTTAGGGATTTGTTCCCTAATCTATACACTACTACAAAAGCAGTCTTTATTAGCGCTCAAAACAGGCATTATCATCGCTATAAAGCTCAACGCTGATAAGGGGGTCCCCTTTATCAGCGCTTAATAAGCAATGATAAAGGGATACTTTATCATAGCTAAAAAGGCGCAGATAAAATAACCCTTTATCAGCGCTAAAAAAGCGTTGATTAATGTGATTTTTATTAGTGCACCTTTAGCGCTAATAAACTGATCATTTATTAGTGGTTTTTTAGGACTGATAAAGTTTTATATTATTAGAACCTTTTATGTGCTGGTAAAGGCTTCCTTTATCTGATCTAAAATGGCGCTGATAAATGCCATGTCTTCTGCAAAAAAAATTCTATAGCAGAACACCCAAAAACACCTGCAAAAAATTCAGCATCTCAACAATTATACCCATAAAAAATAATCACATAATTCATAATGTAATTGCACCATGTATTCCCATTCAACAATTATATCCAACATTATTTATTAGTTAATTAAATACATAAAGATTTCAATTCATAATTCAAGGGGTTGGGGGCTATTCTGTGGTTTGGGTCGGTTGTCCAAGGGGGGATGGGGGTGTCCGGGCGGATGGGGGTGTCTGGGGGGATAGAGGTGTCCAGGGGGTGGGGGTAGTCCAGGAGGTTGGGGGATTTCCAAGGGGGAATGGTGGTGTCCAGGGGGTGGTGGGGGCTATCCATGAGGGTGGGGGTGTCTAGGGGTTGGGTGTGTCTAGGTGGTGGGGTGGAGTCTAAGAGGGGGGGTGTCTAGGTGGGGCGTCCAGGGGGTGGTTGGACGTCTAGGGGGTGGGGGCTATCCAGGGTGGGGCGGGGGTGTCCAATGGTCATGGGTTGGTGTCCAGGGTGTTAGGGGGCTTACTAGAGGGTGAGGGGTGACCAGGGGTGGGGGTGGTTCAGGGGGTGGGGTGGTGTCCAGGAGGGTGGGGGTCGCCATCCGTTGGTGAGGTGATGTCTAAGGGGTGGGGTGTCAATGGGGTGGGGGTGTCCAAGTGGTGGGTTGGTGTCTAGAAGGGGTGGGGGTGCCATCCAGGGGGTTGGTGGGTGTCTAGGGGGTGTCCGGGGGGGGGGCTTTCCATAGGCATGTCCAGGGGGTGGGGTGTAAATGGGGTTGGCGGGCTTTCTAAGGGGTGGGGGTGTCCAGAGAGGTGGGGTGTCTATGAGGTGGGATGGTGTATAGGTGGTGGGGACGGTCCAAGGGGTTTGTGGGGCTGTCCAAAGGGGGTGGGGTAGTGTCCAAGGGGGTGGTGGTGGCTCTCCATGGGGGTGGGGTGTCTAGGGGGTGGGGGAGGTGTCCAGGTGGTGGGGTGGTGTCTAGGGGGTGGGGGAATCCACATGTTGGGGGTAAATACAGGGGGTTGGGGGTCGTCCATGAATCGTTCTCCTAATGTATCAACACAATCTGAATGCATTTGGTCGGATTTGCATACGTTCGTTGTTGTTTTCACTTAAAATTTTGTCCATTTTAAATGAAAGAGAGACCCTTTTAGTGATATCGGCCACACCATGGCTCTGATTAAGTCGTGGTTAACTCTTACATGTCACAAATGACCCATGGATATTTATCCTAAAGTATCAACACAATTGGAATGTTTTTGGTCATATTTTCGTATTCCAGTTGTTGTTTTAACTTAAAATTTTGGTCCATTTTAAACGAAAGAGATACCCTTTGAGTGATACCAGCCACACCGTGCCTCGGATTTAATAAGGGTTGACTCATACATGTCAAAAATGACCTTTGGGCCATTCTCCTAAAAGATCAACACAATCCGAATGATTTTGGTCATATTTCTATACATCAGTTGTTGTTTTCCCTTACAATTCTGTCCATTTTAAACAAAAGAGAGACCCTTTCAATGATACCAGCCACACTGTTCCTCGTATTGAGGTGGGTTTGACTCGTACTCGTCAAAAATTCACCCATGGATCATTCTTCAAAAATATCAACACAATCCGAATGCATTTGGTTGCATTTCTGTACATCAGTTGTTGTTTTCACATAAAATTTTGTCCATTTTAAATGAAAGAGAGACTCTTCGAGTGATACCAGCCATGACATGCCTCAGATTGAGGCGATGTTGACTCATACATGTCACCAATGACCCATGGATCGTTCTCCTAAATGATCAACAAAAATCAAATGCGTTTGGTCAGATTTCTATATGTCGGTTGTTGTTTTCACTTAAAATTCTGTCCATTTTAAACGAAAGAGATACACATTGAGTGATACCGGCCACACTGTGCCACGTAATGAGGCTGGGTTGACTCGTAAACATCGAAAATTACCAATGTATTGTTCTCCTAAAGTATCAACACAATCTGAATCTTGTTGGACTGAATTCTGTTTGTCAGTTGTTGTTTTCACATAAATTTTATTCCATTTGAAATGAAAGAGAGACCATTTGAGTGATATCGGCCACACTATGCCTCTAATTGAGGCGTTGTTGACTCTTACATGTTACCAATGACCCATGGATTGTTATCCTGAAGGATTAACACAATACAAATGCGTTTGGATATATTATCCTACGTTCGTTGTTGTTTTCACGTAAAATTCTATCCATTTTAAACGAAAGAGAGACCCTTTGAGTGATACTGGCCACATCGTGCCTCAGATTGAGGAAGGGTTGACTATTACATGTCAAAAATGACCCATGTATTGTTCTCCTAATGTATCAATATAATCATAATGTGTTTGGTCAGATTAGCCTACGTCAGTTGTTGTTTTCACTTAAAATTCTGTCCATTTTGAATGAAACAGATACCATTTTAGTGATATCGGACACACCATGCCTCTTATTGAGGTAGGGTTGACTCGTACATGTCACCAACACACCCATGGATTGTACTCCTTAAGGAAAAACACAATCCAAATGTGTTTAGTCATATTTTTGTACATAAGTTATTGTTTTCACTTAAAATTATGTTCATTTTAAAAAAAGATAGAGTATATGAGTGATACCAGCCACACCGTGCCCCAGATCGAGGCGGGGTTGACTCATACACATCAAAAATGATCCATGGATCGTTCTCCTAATGGATCAACACATTCTGAATGCATTTGGTCAGATTTTCGTGCATCAGGTGTTTTTTTCACTTAAATTTATTCTACTAAAGGATAAACACAATCCAAATGTGTTTGGTTGGATTTCCATATGTCAGTTGTTGTTTTCACTTAAATTTTTGTCCATTTTAAATAAAAGAGAGACCCTTTGAGTGATATTGGCCACACCATGCCTCAGATTGAGGCGGTTTTGACTCATACATGTTACCAATGCACCCATGGATCATTCTCCTAAATGATAAACACAATCCTAATGCATTTTGTCGGATTTCCATATGTCAGTTGTAGTTTTCACTTAAAATTTTGTCCATCTTAAATGAAAGAGAGACCCTTTGGGTGATACTGGCCGCACTATGCCTCAGATTGAGGTGGGGTTTACTTTCACACATCAAAAATGACCCATGGATTGTTCTCTTAATAGATCAACTAATTCGAATGTGTTTGGTCTGATTTATGTACGTCAGTTGTTGTTTTCACTTAAAATTATGTCCATTTTAAACGAAAAAGAGACCATTTGAGTGATATCGGCCACACCGTCCATCGGATTGAGGTGGGGATGACTCTTACATATCAAAAATGACTCATGGATCGTTCTCCTAATGTATAAACACAATCTTAATGTGTTTGGTCAGATTTCTGCATGTCAGTTTTTGTTTTCACATAAAATTCAGTCCACTTTAAACGAAATAGATACCCTTTGAGTGATACCGGACACAGCCTACCACAGATTGTGGTAGGGTTGACATGTATTCACCAAAAATGACCCATGTATCATTATAATTAAGTATTAACACAATCCAAATGTGTTTGGTCGGATTAGCCTATGCTAGTTGTTCTTTTCACTTAAAAATTTGTCCATTTTAAACGAAAGAGAGACCCTTTGAGTGATACCGACCATACAGTACCTCAGATTGAGGTGGGGTTGACTCGTACACATAAACATTGACCCATGTATTGTTATCCTAAAGGATCGACACAATCTAAATGTGTTTGGTTAGATTATCCTATGTCAGTTGTTGTTTTCACTTAAAATTAGGCCCATTTTAAACGAAAGAGAGACCCTTTGAGTGATATCGACCACACCATGCCTCGGATTGAGTTAGGGTTGACTCATACATGTCAAAAATGCACACATGGATCATTATCCTAAATGATCAACACAATCTGAATGTGTTTGGTTAGATTTCCATACATCAGTTGTTGTTTTCACTAAAAATTTGTCCATTTTAAACGAAAGACAGACCCTTTGAGTGATACCAGCCACATTGTGCATCAGAATGTGGTAGGTTTGACTCGTAAAAGTCACAAATGACCCTTGGATCGTTAAACTAAATGTTCAACACAATCCAAATGCAATTAGTTTGAATTCTGTAAGTCAGTTGTTGTTTCCACTTAAAATTATGTCCATTTTAAACGAAAGAGAGACCCTTTGAGTGATGTCGGCCAAACCGTGCCTTATATTGAGGCGAGGTTTACTTTTAAACATCACCAATGCACCCATGGATCATTCTATTAAAGGATCAGCACAATCTGAATGTTTTTGGTTAGATTTCTGTACGCCTGTTTTGGTTTTCACGTAAAATTCTATCCATTATAAACAAAAGAGAGACCCTTTGAGTGATACCGGCAACACGGTGCTTTGTATTGTGGTAGGGTTGACTCTTAAATGTCACAAATGACCCATTTACTATTCTCATAAAGGATCAACACAATCTGAATGTGTTTGGTTGTATTTCCGTATGTCAGTTGTTTTCACATAAAATTTTGACTATTTTAAACAAAAGAGAGACCCTTTAAGTGGTTCACCATTCATGCATGTTGGTAGTGAATTTCATGAAATAAAATGAAAAAATGACTCATTGGAGATAGGATTTTTTAATGACAATTACAATTTGCTTATGAACATTTACATATGACAATGTTTCACCTTTTGATCCCCTAAACCCCTCTCAAAAATTACCTCCAATTATACATGACCCCTAGTCAGATCTTCATTCTATTTGTGTACAATCTACCATCAGGTATACGAACCACTTTTTTCTGAACAAATCTATATCGTCTTGTGAGTAGGAGGCTTTTCGGAAATGAGAGTAGTAATGAAAAATATAAAAATAAATAATTAAGAAATAAATTAAATGAAATTGTTATTGTTTTTAAAAATACCTCTTTAGGGATGCTAGTTTGATGATTAAAAAATGATCTCTTTCATAAATTTATAGACATAATAACCACAATCATTATCGTTTTTTTTGGGACACTGCAAAAAATTTGTTCCCTGGTAGAATAAGGAACTTGTGTTGATATGTGTTTGGATAGTGAAATTTTATAATATATACCTTGATATTTGTCTAGACATAGTACTTGCTCGCCTCCTTATGCATAGCCCCTATCCTCATTACTTTTTTGGGACGATAATGATACACCTCCCTATCAAAACATAATCCTCAGTAAAAGATAATATAAATTATATTACTTGATGTTTAGACCTAAAACATAGGATGTAGTGTCTTACAGATTCACAAACTCCATCATGTGTGGTCAGTTTGATGGATATCCTTGCATTGAATCCAGAAAATAAATCTTTGGAGTATCCAAGTTCACCACAATTAGTATCCAATGTTTCCTAAAAACACAAAAAGGAATAAGTAATAAAAGGAGTGAAAATATAATTTATATGCTTTAATTATAGAGTTTTACCATTGCATGGTTGGTATTAGGATGAGTTTGTCATCTATAATATTGCTTTCAAATTTTTTCAGCAAGATGTTTAGTATTTCATCTTTTTTTGATGGATCTAATTTCATTAGATGTGTTGATGTGGTATGAGGACTAACTAGTCCAAATTTTGGCTCATGGAAAAATTCCTTCAACTTTTTTTTATATATATGTATGTCAACAATATAAAATGAATTTATTCATAATTTTCACATTAGATCAGCTTTTAGAAAATCAATTCATGAAAACATACCTCATATATATATTTACAATTGTGATGCCTAGCAATCTGTTTTCAAGGATATCATTTACATTTTCTCCAGCAATGAAATCATGACTTTGCTCTCCGTATATATTCTTTTCTAAAACCACTATATGACTACTACCACCTCTTAGCATTGTATCCACATGATTCTTCAATGCTAGAAAATTTGGATAGAGAACAGGTGGTGTTATTGTGCTTTTAGTAGCTCTTTGGGATCGGTTGGTCGATCCTTTAGATGGTTTTGAGCCGACATGTGTCACCCCCTTCCCTTTCTCCATATATAAAAACATTAATTGGTTCAGACCCTTTTTTCATTAATTGTTAATGATTTAGCTTGAAAAAACAATTACTCTTTGTCTACATGTACTCTTACAGGTTGTGACGGCCATGTAGTGAATTTCCCAATAGCCTTTTTGACCATATGAATATTATCGTCATCAAGTGGAATAGGTAGCTCTGCATTTGGCTCATGATTTATAGTAATCGTCACTTTCAGATGATCTTTTGGAAGTGGTCTATTATTCAACTTGTCATCTGGGATGTTGAACACTGTATCCCTCGCTACAAGGTGATTAGTGGGTGTTGACAGATATGAATCATAGTCATTATCACCTTGTAGAAGATCAGTACAATATAAGTATCAGTTTTAGTCTGATTCACATTTTATGGGAACAATTATTATAATATTTATTACCACGGCTAAGACAGCTCTTTGAGAGGAATGGCTCGCCTCAAAGCTGGTGGGGGTGGGGCGGGATCTTCACACACTGGATGTTCTTGAGTTGTGTCTTCTCCTTGCTTCCCACCCATAAAAGTTTCTAGAAACTCTCCCTACCATTTTAATCATTCTTCAAGAGTTTCTAGTTTTTCTCTCATTTGTTTAAATTTTTCATCTCTATCATCTGTTTCTTTTTTTCTCAAAAATATACTCGGGGTGTCACCCCAAACCCCACACCTTTGACACGACCGTATTGTTCTGGCTGCTTCAAATCCTTCGATAATAGGTCAGCATCCACTATAGGAGTAGCTGATTCCTAGGACAATCGGATCTAGGAAAATAACTAATTATTTTTATGTAATAGGAATTTAAAACAAATCTTTTTTTCATCATGTCATACATACACATATTTCCCTCACTTTTTGAGTATTCTCATCTACTAGCTTCCCTTCCTTATTCACATGTGCCTCCTTCCATATTACATGGAGTGGGATGGTAGTTTCTTTGGTTTTAGACTCATCAATCTACATATAAATATAAAAAGATAATTATGGTTTTGTTTATTGGAACCTAACAATATTACTATGAATTTAAAATACGTACCATTTTCTTTTCTAGTGAAGTATACCCCATCATTACTTTATGATAGTGGTATGTTTGTTTTGAAGAACGTTCCTTATTTTTAGTACAGATTTGATGTTTCATAAATGAAATATTGACAATCAAAGTGATGAATACAGGTATCCTCCAACAAATTATTATCACCCACAGTGTACCTAAAACTTATCATCTCCATGGTGGCCAATAAATGCATCCAATGCTTCTTGGGATATCAGGTGAGTGTAGACAATGGGTGGGTGCGGGTTGATTTTACCTTTGGAATCTTTCAGGTGACATTTTGTTAAAATAGTTCGAAAACCTCGATGAATTCAGCCTAAAAGCCTTCATACATAATTCTTGTGTGAATCGTCTACTATAAATGTACTATAAAATAGATTGAGAAGATTAAGATACTATTTCATTATTTTATTTGCTAGTAAATTAAAGAAATAATATCATAATATTTCCGTAATGACTTTTCATATCATAGCCTTCAGCCTGGATAAAACATGGTTCCATGAATCTTTGTCAATCGGCATGCATTGCCGAGTGACAACTCCAATGTGGCTACTAAACAAATCTTTTGTGGGATTCACATGTTGGCCTCATGAATTCCATCCAACATAAAATTTGATGGCTTTTATTTTCTCCTTAAGAACTTTGGCTAACACCGTCAAACTACGATGCACCTATGTTTTCTGTGACGCCGTTCCTTCATCCCCAACCATTTCATCGATATCAACATCATCTCTATGTTCATATGAAATGATAGAAATGACATGTGATTATGGTTGTTAGACCTTAACACTAGAAGCAACAACAGGTTCGAAAACTTTTTGTTGCTCTGCACTATGAGCAGCTGTAGCAGGAGCAGCAGCAGCTTGAGAGACCTGTTCAGCCTCATGGTAAGGAGCACCAGAACGAGAAGAATTTATTATCTTCAAATGTGGTTGAACTATTAATTTAGATTACATAAATTCATTAATGATAATATAATAACATTATATAACAAGATCTATATTAGAAACAAAATATAACGTGTTTATTGACCTCTCTTTCTTTTTTTCAATGGCTGAAGGGATTTGACACCTCTATCGATTATCCAAATCCCTTCATTTTGGTCTCCTCTAACATACAAAACATCATCTAAATTGGGACCACTATGAAATGATTGTGACTCACCACTGGAAGGATCATCCTCAAATGAATTTTCATCGGACCCTTCATTAGTTTTGGATGATAACTGAACAATCGAGTACTTTCGGTTTGTGGGATATGGAACATAAAAAACTTGTACCACTTGTGATGCCATTATCAACTGTTCATCTTTGTACCCTTTTTTACTAGATTCAACTTTCAAAATTCATCATTCATCTATTTTAACACCACTGTTGTTATCAACACATTTGCATTTAAAAATCGGTAATTGGAATTTTTTATAATCTAACTCCCATATTTGTTAGATAATACCAAAGTATGACTTATTTGCATAAATTGGACTTCTATCCTTACAACTAGAAACATGAATCTCTTCAGCCAAAAGTGTAACTCCACTATTTTTCATGGTACTCTCTTCATCGTGTTCATCTCTATTGAATGTATAACCATTAATTACAAAACCATTGTAATATAATTTATACACACTTGGTCCGGTGGCTAGCCATCGTAGTCATTCTGAAATTGAATTCGGATTTTCATCCAACTCCTTAAAAATATGGTCCTGAAACCATCCTATAAATTGGTGATTATGTTTATTCGATATCCATTTTTCAGCCCTTGATTGATTCAAATGCCTATGAATTTCATTGTGAGTTTCAATTTATGGAGCAACCTCCCAAATGTTATGTAAAACATAAAGGTGGGTCTACTTTCGATCTGTAATACTGATTGTCAAAACATATCTTCCAAAAATTCCCTCAGCCTCAGTGCGTCCAGTGTGACGAGATTTTGGGAGACCAATTATTTCCACATAAGATAGGTATTCAGTACAAAGTTCAATGGCTTCCTCGACAATATATCACTCCACTATACAACCCTCTGGCCGACTTCGATTTTTGACATACCCTTTCAAAATATTCATATACCATTCAATGGGGTACATCCATCTATAGTGCACAGGACCACAAAGTCTAATATCTCTCACCAATTGAATCATTAAATGAACCATCATATCAAATAATGTAGGAAAGAAGAACATTTCAAATTCCCAATATATGATAACAATTTCTTTTTCAATAGCTAGAAATTTCGCCGAGTATAAAATATTTCTACATATAGCTTTGAAAAAGAAACAAAGTTTGGTTAACATATGAGGAATATTCTTGGTAAAAATGCAACATAAATCTATATAAATTAGATCTTGAATTGAAACATGGAATCCATGTGATTTCAAACCTTTTAACTTCAAATCATTAATTGACACAATGTTCTTGATATTTGATGAATACCCCTCTGGAACCTTTACATCATTGACAAAGATGAAAAACTAATATCTCTCCTCCCTAGAAAGAGTGTAAGTAGCTGGGCGAAGAAATATTCTATTTTCACCCTTCATGGGATCCAAATCTTATTGTATTCCCATATTAACCATGTCCAACCATTCATTAATTACATTATTTTTTTCTATGGGAATTTAGTAATGTTCCGATAACACTGTCACAGACATTTTTTTCCACATGCATCACATCAAGAAAATGTCTGACGTACAAACAATTCCTATATTGTAATTCAAAAATAAACAGATCTCTTTTTAAAATGGATTTTTGTAAGGTTTTATGAAAATGGTTTACCAAAAATAGTTTCCACATCTTTTACTTTCTTAAACAACTGATCACCTATTATTGGAGATGGTGTTGTGCGTTGTTCTGAACATCCATTGAATGATGTCGTCCAAGATCAGTACTTATGCTGATGAGGTAGACATATTTGATGTCCTAGAAATGCAGATTTCGATGAATGTTTCAACCTAATTGATTTTGTATCTTCTTCGCACATGGGGAACCCTTGTGTTCCTTTAATGCTATAGCCTAAAAAATCTCCAAAAGATGGGAAATCATTTATTGTCCCATACAACATTGCTCTCAACGTGAAGTGTTCACTTTTATAACCAGCATACAACATAACACATAAATCTTACAATAACGTCACATCCTCAATCAAAGGAGCTAGATAAACATCAATATCCTTACCTGGTTGTTTTAGTCCTGATATAAGCATAGATAACATGATGAATTTCTGCTTCATGCTTAACCAGGGTGGCAAGTTATAATTTACCAACAAAACAGGCCATGTATTGTTAGTGCTGGTTTGAAAACCAAAGCATTCACTCTATCTGTAGATAATGAATGACAAATGTTTCTCATCTATTTTTCAAATTCACGATACTCATGATCAATTTCCTGCCACTGAGAAGAGTCGTCCGGATGACTTAATTTCGCATCTTTATTTCTTTTATCTACATGCCACGACAATTGTCTTGTAGTTTTTTCACTTCCATAAAGACGCCTAAACTTTGGAATGATTGGAAAGTACCATACAACTTTCAAAGTATGTGATTTATGTTTCTTATATCATGAAGCACCGCACTTTGGGAATTCGGTGAATGATTTGTTCTCCTTGAGAAACAATATATAGTCCTTTGGGAGGCGTGTATTCTGTCAGAAATCATACCCATCGAGCGTAGCATTCGTTTAGCTTCATATGTCTGTCTTGGGAGCTCATTATCTTCTAGGATCATGTCATTCAAGAGAGAATGTAGTTCTATAAAATAGACATCACTCCATCTGTTGCCTACTTTCAATTTATACAACTTCAGTATAGCTGACGATGTTGTACATATACTCTAACCAGCATACAATGGAATTTCTGCACAACTCTTTAACTTCTCAAATAATTTTTGGTAATCACGGAGTTCATCTTCAATTTTCTTTCTAATTTCCTCAATAATATCTTCATCATCATTTACATATGTAATCACATCCTTCATACAGACTTCTTTATTACCCATATTTTTATTCATATCTAATGATCCATAAAAGGCAGTTTTTTCCCAGCCAGTAGCTACATTCACTTTTTCATCATGTTTATTCCAACATTTATAACTCGGATCTATTCCGTGACATATCAAATGTTCTTCCAACTCCTCTGGAGTAAGTAGTCTAGAATAAAAACAACGTAAACATGGACAAATTATTTGAAAAGTATCCTTTGCTTGAACCATTGCAAACACGATGAACTCTTCCCCCCCCCCCCATTCTCATACTCTATTGTCACACGATTATCATCCATTCAATCTTTATTCATCTCCATCATATTTGAATCACAAATATTAGTGTTTATGGTTCAAATACACAAAAAATACTTCCATATATAGAATAATAGAACCACTTCTTTATAAAAAATATAGATTAATAGAGCCTAACTATTTCCAATAATGATTTGGAAATCAATAAAACTAGGATAGACCCCCCATCAAAATCAACACAGTTTCCAAAAAAATAAGGGTTCATGGGGATAATCACTTGTGTCATAGATGGTAAAACTCACACGGAATCATCATCTATGGATCATCCTCCTCTATCGGTTAAACCCTTATATGGTCAACTAGACCATCCTTTTATACCTCACAAACCTAAAATACATACGGATGAAAACCACTAGCCAACTCTATAAGTAAAGAAAGGATTATCATAATCTCTAGAATATGGAATTCATTAAATATAATTACTTTAGATTCATTATAGTTTCCTCAAATCACCCCAGTCCAAACACAAGAATAATCAAGAATGATACATCTACCACTCCTAGGTCTCTTCCCTACATTAAATAACATCATGCCTAATATTTTTTGGTAAGATCATGTTTCTTAAATTAAATCACAGGGGGTCATCACTTGTTTCATAGATGGTCTCCCATGTTATTCCATATGAAAATTTTAAAAAATATTATTGACCCATCATCCCATTCAATCCTCATGAGTGTCTAATTCCAAAATCCATCGTAAATGTAATATCAAAAGAATATATATTAATAAATTACCCTACATCCACTTCCCCACTAATCTGGACATTCTCACACTCTAATGGAATATTTCCTATGCTTCAACCCCTTCTATAAAATCGCATAACCATATATACACATATACACATGTCACAAACACATAAAAAACCATATCCACATCACAACCACACATCACATCCTCATCATAGTATGATATCGTGAACATGGACATAAACATCATACTCTCCTCCTATAATGCACAACTTGTACTATGTATCCACACCAGATACACATAATCATGTCAAAAATAATATATATACACCAAAACCTAAAATCAATATATTTTATATATATACACCCACTGTGATCCATTACAACTCATACTAAGTGTGAAGGGGGAGAAGGGAAGAGGGAGTGATTCTATATGTGTTCCCTCTATAACTAAGATATTGAGAAAAAACTCAGAACCAAAGTACCCATATGGATTTCAATCAGGTTACTCAATTAAAGTGGTGGTTCATAATAAATAATTATAAAATATAATAAGTATATAGTCACACCTAAATCTTTCCTAAGGGTTTACACCAAACTAACCCTACAAACACCCTTGTCAACCATTTACATGATACTTCCACCCTCTTATAAAAACTTTCATTATAATGCCACAAATAATCCCCAAAAAATAACATAAGTATCCATATCAACACTACTAACTTCTCCTTTCATTTAACATTATAATTTCTTGGATTTTTATTACAATGTGCATTTCAATTGCTGACTATTTTAATGTAAAATCAATAATTAACTCACTACCCACTATAATCCATTCATTAATCATTAATAAAATTTATGCTATCTTTAACCATTTACTAAACTTAATTATTACAAAAATTATCATTAATCATTTAACAAACCATCATTTATCATTTACAACCCATAACCCATTACTATTTTAATTTATTCCAACCATATTCCATGCCAAAATGAAACTATAACACAACCCAATTACAACTAAATTTTCATATCATAAAATAAAACTAAACACATTCTAAAATCCATAAAACCAATTATTTTCTTCCTAAATAGCCATATCATTGCTTTCATAACCACGCAATAATCCATCCATCACTACTATATTAATTACCACACCACATGATCCCAACCACATCTATCAACTGTCACCCTTATAATCATAGTGATAAATATCCCATAGTAGCATGAAAGGGAAAACATATAAGAAGTTAACACTAAAAACTACCCCTTATACACTATATCATATTAATGTATAATTTATAGTTTAAATATAACACTTTAATTATTGATTTCCATAAAATAAATTCATTACCTATCTTAAGTGACTAGAAAATAATGAATGGTGATTATGACATATTATTAGTAGTAAGAAATTTCCTTTACAACATCAAGAATAAATCACTTTGCAACAACACCAATAAATCCATAAATATATAATAAATATTATGGAACTTCATAAATCACATGAAAAAATCCCTCTTCACTTTAATTTTCTATAGTGTAATTCATTATAGTATTTAGGTTAATCAGTACTATCCATCTTATAGAAACAAAATAACATGATAATTCCACAATTTAAACATAATAAAGTAAGAGAAATTTCATGTCCCCATCCTCAACTAATCATTTAACAAATATTTCATTATAATGAGAAGAATAGTCAAATAAAACAAGACTTAACACATGATGGTAATCTAAAAGTACTTTGAATGACCATTAACCATTAAAACCATAACAAAAAAAACCACAAAAACTAAATCAGCATTGTTGTCACATCCTTCCTAAGAAGAAGGTTCAAGAAGAGAATCAAGAACAAGAGAAATTAAATTCACCTTAGAGGAGGAGAAGTAGGGAGCCTACTGCACTATGTTAGGAGGGGAAGGCTCGATCGCCAGAGGGGGAGCTGCACGGGAGGAGCCTCCAACCATTGATAAATGATGTAGGGTTGAGCGGAGAGGAGGATATGTGGGGTTTGCGAGGAGGAGGATCCGCCGAAGGGTTTTGAGGGGTTCGAGGGGGAGGAAAATCCATCATGCAAAGATCCGGGTTCAAGGGGTTCATGGGACAAAGAGGAGAAGTAGGGTTTGGGGGATCTGCCAGAGGGGGATGTGCACACGAATATCGGGGGCGGCAGAAGTCTACCAACACGAAGATCAGGGGCGACAGAGGTCCGGCACGTGAAGATTGGGGGCGGCTGAGGTCCGACAACGTGAATATCAAGGGGGGAAGGAAGTTCTCATAGGGGTACAATACCAAGAGATCTTTAGGGCGTGATAAACAGAGGACACTATGCAACAGATTTTATAAAATATGGGACTATGGTTTTATCCATTATAAAATGGCCCTAACAAAGGCTACCTTTATCAGCACTAAAATTTTAGTGCTGATAAATGAATTCTTTATCAGCCCCTTTTTAGAACCGATATAGGGCTTCTTTTAGTGTTTTTTTCTTAGCCCTGATAAAAGGTGGTGATTCCCTTTCCCGTTTTTGTAGTAGTGATATTTTCTGATATAGTTTTCAAGTTCTCTACTAAACATTCTTTGATACCAACTATAATGCCCCAACCCCTCTAGATCAGAGCCAGTGAATTACTAATTACATTGGCATGGTTAGAAGGAATGAAAATACTAGAGAAACGATAAGTTTAGTTGTCTTGAAGAAACAAGATACATAGATGTAACTCAAATTAAAATTTCAATGGTAACTAAATATAATACATAACAAAAACAAAAAACTACTTCCATACAAACTCAATAAGTGATCTACTCATCAGAACCCATTCGAGGTAACCAAATGAAAGGTGTGAGCTCGAATGATCAGTAAGGGTTAAAAATTATGGAAGCATGAATCAATAATAACTGAACCATAAACAACTTTGAATAGTCAATATGGCATGGATAATAAATGAAAAAAATTATTCTATTAATATCTTAGAATGAAACTACATCCATAGATTTTTTCATAGTGAAAACCACATGGATGGTAATAACATATAATGAATAAAGAGGTTTAACATTAATTAGATTTCATGTATGTAGCACATGATACCATAATATTGTTAAAACGGTTTAGTTCTATGGGTAGAAACACATATGATTTTGGAAACAAACTCGAAGGGGTTGTCGCCAACTAATTTGTCTCATGAGACCTATCGATGCACTAAGGGGATACAGTGAGCCCCAACCGCTACTTCAAGTCCAAATAATTATTTATACATTTATTTAATATAAGGGAATATGCCTTTTCAATATCCGTATAAAGTAGAGGATACAGATTCATCAATATTTTCATAGTTAAAACAACATTTTAAATAAACACCATATGAAAAATGGTATACGGTTTAGAAAATAAAAATATACATGATATGAGAGTATGGATATTGAATAGAAATATAACTTCAAATAAAATTTTATCTCAAATGGGAAGTAAAAAATCCACATTAGGATTATTAGGTACATAATACGATGTTATTCATAACGAAATGGTATTTGAGACAATGTCCCTTAACACAATGTAATCAATTGAATTATATGACCAGAATGTAATAATCATAAAATGAATCATTGAATACCATTAATATAATGGTAATCATGATATTATATGAAAAATGTTAGTACACATACGCAACATACATGAAATAAGTGGCGAACAATGGAAATCTCATGGAAATGAAAGTGAGATGAGAAAATCCCTTACAAACATTTCGGCATGGTAACGAGAATTCTTGAGAAGGAATAATGAGAGGAAAAAAGGTATCCCATTATTTATATATCATAAGGTCAACATGGGGGTGGAGAAAAAACACACCCCATCATTAGGAATTAAAAATAAAAGGACACAACATAGGGGGAATTATTGAATAAAAGTGAGAGAGAGGATCCCCTACCAAGAATATATCATTAGATTGAGGAAAAATCAATGAAATAATTATGAGTGACAAACATAAACCCACACAATAAAATTAGATATACAGAATCATATAATAATAGTTCATTTACTTATATTCTGGGAAAATAAAAATCCAATGACATTGATGTTTAACTCATCGAATGGAAATTGAGTTAAGATATCCCTTACCTTAAGCATGAAGGTGTTCTTGATTGTTCTAAACGACCTGAATGATCAAATTCAGATTCATTAAATAAAAATTCTAGAACCTTATAATCATTTAATTGATATAGTATAACCTTATTAGGTTCATTCATGACCTTTTTTATGGGTATTAAGGGATTCGATTTTATTGTTTTGGAAGCATTTTCTACCTTGGGTTTTCATGACCGGTTTACTTGTTTTAATGAATGGAAGTTCATTTCACATGTGGTTAAACATACAGAATTGTAAATATATATTATTAGTGAAATTATAAATGGTCTTATAATGATTTAGGGTTATATAGATGAGGATTATTCAATAGTTAAAAGTTATTGATAAATGCTTGGACTAACTTTTCCCATTTTGTGCATAATGAACTTGTTTTGTATTATTATTTTGTATTATGAGTGTGTAAGGATTACATAACATTTCTTAAGGTAAAATACATATATTAATATCCAGTTCAATAATTAAAAATGTTTTATGAACATTATTGAGGATTGTAAGGAAAATTGAAACCACGTCTTCCTTGAGTCTGAAATATTAACACATCTCAGCCGATGTAAGAATTTATAGTATAAAAGGATGGAAAATGAGAGATGATGATGAAATATTCCATTAGCATAATGAAAATACATTACATATAAGGTACTGAAATTATCATGGAATTTTTATGAGGTGAGGTGAGAAAAGAGAAACAAAATAATAAAATGTGTAAAATAATTTGAAAGAAAATAGAAGAGAGGTTCCCCTCTTGAGTACTCCTCCTTGAGAAACTCCTTAAGACCTTTATTTTTGGCTTTTGGTGAGACCATACCAACATGGACATGGGGAGAGTGTTTGGGAAGTGTATTGGGAAGAATTTATGCAAGGCTTGAAGCTTGAATTGTGTGGGAGAAAGAGGGGGTGAGGGGTGGTTTATATAGTGGAGGGGAGGAGGGATTTTACATTATTTTAATAATTATTTTAATATTTTTTTCTCAAGATTATAAATAGTCTTGATTAATGTGACCCCAAATAGTAATAATGGCATGTGAGTTTGAACCAAGTGGGATTACATCATCCTTGCATCACCTATGATGCAGTAAATCAATTATTTAGCATTTATCATAATTTATTGTATTTTACTATTCATCATAAATTCACGTATTTCAGAAAAATCCCAAAAATTCACCCTAACCATTTTTTGACGCGTAGAATCCAAAAATGAATTCAGTTTTTCAAAAATAATTTTCTATATATGATTAATTTTATATTTAATTGAAATCATAATTTATTCTAAAAAACCGTTTTAAAACATTTATTTACTTATTCCAAAACATATATATATCGTACTTACACTAGAATATTATTTATATATTATCAAAGGTAATGTTACTCTTCATTATTTTATATCACTATTCATAAGGGTAGGTTACTATTCACCAAAAAATTATGTTTTCTCATCAGATTCCAAATAAGTGACTAATCGCAACCGTGTATGTCAGATATTCACAATTCACATCACAGAAGTGACAAACTTATGTCTACATGGATAAGTTATAAAAAATATGTGTTTGTAGATAATGAGCAATCCAAGCATTCTATAAAAAATCTATTTGTAAATTCTTGTGGTGTTACAATGTGTGCATAAGTGTATGTAAAAAAAATAGAATAAAACATTTTAGTATATTGAGGATACTGATTTTATTATATAAGAATGTAATATGGTTATTTTATAGTTTGGAGAATGAAAATAAAACATAGGATCTTAAGGACTGATGCTACCTCTTCTTTGGGTAACTCCTTTTGGATTGCACCAAAGGGATTACTTAGATGGATTTATTCAAAAAGGTATCATTCTAGAATGAATGTAGGGATTTAGGGAGCTTATATTATTAGAGTTTGGTTGAGACAGAGGTCTTGAGATGCGTGAATTAGAGGGAGGGGGAGTTCCTTTTTATTGATGAGGAGGAGTGGAACTCTTGTAAATTTTTTGAAAGGGAATTTAAGCCACATTTTTTTCAAGACAAGTGGATACAATAATGGTCCAAAATTGATTGAAAGGAGTATATGGTTTAAAAATGGATCTAAAATTTATTTTTGACAAGTTTCTAGGTCATTTTGGGCCTTATGATTAATGTTTAGTATTTTATAAGCTAACTTTTTTCTTAATCTCTATAATTAATTTTAATCCCTTTTACTATTAATTTTGGAACAATACTAAGTTGATATTTTTATACAATATAAATTATTCTTATTTCGGATAGGGAATCTATTTAAAGAAATTATGATAATTTAATTTTTAGAAATTAATTTAAATTTAATCTCGCAGACGGGACGACAAGGAGAGTTTTTAAAGTAAAAAATATTCAAAATATTCAGATGTTTTTATATCCAATTTCACTGTGAAATTGATTGGAATGACCTAAATTTGATTAAATGATGTAAAATTTGTCTAATTAATCCTTAAAAAAAATTAATTATATAAATAAATTATATTAAAAATAAATTTGGAATTAAAATTAAATTTTTTCACTAGTCATTAAAAATGAAACTTCTCATAAAAATACAAATAATTCTCCACCAATAAATTTTGATATTAATATTTCAAAAATTAAGTTTATATTATCAAATTAAGATTATAAAAGTTTCAAAAATCATACTTCAAATTGGTTTTCCATTAAAAGGTGGTAAAATTACCTTTTATAAAATTACATCTTTTTATTCATAAAATTTGATTTATGATTATCTTATACCTATAAACCCTATTGCAAGAGTATCAAAAATATTGATTGAATATATAAAATAAAAATTTTATTGAAAACATTATTCAAAAGTGGTTTGTTTAATTAATTGAGTTAAAAAAAATTCTATATAGAAAAATAGTTTTCTTATAAAAGTAATTTCATTATTTTCAAATAGTTCTTTCATTAAGTTATACTAATTTATAACCAAAGTGTTCATTTTATATACAAGAATAAATATTGTTTTTAAAATTTAGTTAATCTTATTTCTGACATCCATTCCAACCGCTATGTGGTATATATGATGATATTTTAATAACAATATTAATATTATATTATACTTCGGTAAAACAAGGCCTTGCATATTATGAAATCTATCGAAGGAACTCTACATTTTGTGTAACATAATTTAAACATAGTGTTCCATATATCACATGATAATATAATTGTTTCATGTGGAACACGATTTAATTTTTTTTCATATAACGTAATCCAAGTTTGGTTCTTTTTTATAAAAATCATATATTTAGTGTTCTATGAAGTGAAAAACATCAAAAAGATTAAATTAATCAAAATAATAATAATTCACAAAACAAATTCGTGTTAAACAAAACCTAAATCATTCTAACTTAATTAAATTCTTGTGAGATCCAGAAAAACTAAAATAATAGGGAATGAAGAGATACCTTTTTTTCTTATAAACAACATTTTGGTCATGAGCTTCCCCTCAACATAAGTCATTCCATTCTTCCAATCCTACCATGGGATGTTTTCTTTATAGTCTTCAATATAAATTATTCTTTATGTGGATTATCTTTATCCTCCTTATTATTCTGGACCTTTATGTTTCCATTTGTGGATAACTTATCATCAACTTGAACCTTTCCTTCTAAAACCATTTTATTTCTTTTATCCTTAATTATTTTTAAATATTCCAACAATTTTTTTATCCAATTTCATTTGATTTGGTTAAAAAAATAGACACAATTTCTTAACATTCTTGGACATCTCATTAAATTCATAATAATTACTATTAAGTTTATTTATAAGCCTCTTCCATTTCACAACATAGGGAACCTCTATTTTCAAGCTTATCATTCATATATCATCCTTCTGACCTTTCTAACTGAATCTTATAGAGACTTCTTATAGAATCTATCTTTTTTCTTGGGTAGATATTTATGGTGCAGAATGAGTCATTAGTTGTTTCCCATGATATTTTTCCCTTACATGCTCACTAAACCCCCTGTTTACTACCCATTTCCTTGTAAATACATCTCAAAATATCTAGAATTACATTTTCTCCATGTTTATAATAATTCAATCAAAACCCTTGAAAATTTGTTCTACAAGATTATTTACAGATACGTTTTGATTTATATTGTTATTGTGATATAGGAAATAGAACCTCACTTTTTCTAAGGGAATGTGATTCCTTGGAATATTTTCCCCTTCCATTATTTTTAACATTGCCACTTAGTTTTATATTCATATATGTCTTCTTTATTTGTTTTCAAATATGAACTATTAAAAAAATTTGTCTATTTGGAAATTTATTTTATAGGTATTTACTTAGTACTAGTGAAATTTTCTTCAAATTGGAAGGAGAAAATACTCAAATTTCCTTATTAGCCTTAGTGAATTCTTCTCTGGCCATGTTTAACACATATTATTCTATGATAAATATGGATTTTATATTAGCCATTTCTTCTTCTTTTACACTTATTTACCTTCCAATATTCATGATAATCTTTTCATGTTCATCTTCTTTAAGCTTGTGATTCCTGATCTCATCAAAATAGTATACATGATTATTGGTTATATAATCCTTATTAGTATCAAAAAAATTACTTTATTTCTCAAGATACTTATTTTCATTCTTAAATAGTTTTATTTTCCCCATATAGAATTATAAAATTTCTTTTATCACTGTCTAAATCTTAGTATTTTCATCCCCATCATCACATTAACTTGATAAGTTAGACAATTTTTAAAATTAGAAAAGATATCAACATCATAATCAACATTTAAATTTGATACGGAATCTTTCTTTTTCTTGTTCATCAAATTACTCTTCTAGCTGTAGAGGCACTTCTTCTTCGTATTACCCAATTTGGGGTTGTGAGGTATCTCATCATCCAAATATTATTATGATTATTCAATCTTATTATTTTATTTTATTTTTAAAAATGACCAAAGTCACCATAATTGAAACAAATTTGTGATATATTACTATTTCCCTTTGAAATTACCTTTTTAAATCCTTTTGATATAAGAGAAAAAAATTGATTAATGTATTCATAGTTATCATCCTCTAACTCTTCATATTACTGAAATGATTCTCCTCTAACTTTTCTTTTTTCTCATGGATACGATAACGAACCAATATTAACATACAAATATATTATTATTTTTTGTGTGGAAAACATAATACATTACATAAACAAACACCCAAAGATCTAATTAGTATAGTACCATTAGAAATATGGAAACGTAAATTATGGTACAGGAGTTATATGAATTATCTCTCACTGAATTCTCAAGGAATAGAATCCCTCTAAAACATACCATTATAAAACTTATTTTCATAACCTGGGGATGGAAATATCAAAAGGGAGAGATCAGATGCACAGTTTGGGTAACCAAGGGAGATATGTAAGTATAAACATGAGCATGAGGGTATGAGAACATGACAAAAACCTTAAAATACCATACCCTATAAATGAAAGATCACAAATATAAATCATGGAACTAATATTAGTAGTTCATGGGGAATGAATCATTAGGGATCCTAGATAATAATCCATTAAATCAAAATATAGGAGTAAGACATGGAATTATTAAAAACATATAAACATGTAATATAATTCCCTATAAGCAAAGACACATTGATATAACTTATTAGGGAACTTCATGGTGAATAAAACAATAAGAGGGATACACCACCATCCCCATTTTTTGTCATTTACTTTTAAGGGAACAGGTTTCCCCATATTCTCATTGTAGATTGGGTTTCCCTATATTCCAATAGAGGATCAGGTTTCCCCATCTTTCATAGTGGATCAAGATCATCGACATTAATCCCATTAATATCTCATGAGATATAAATATTTACCCAATTAATTGGAGGGATATATATATCCCACCCATCTCATAGTGAAATAAAACACACATGTTGCTCAAGATAATTAAACATGCATCATATCATGACCCATAAAAGGTTATGGTTTTGATAAACATCATATCATAACTCATGAAATGAAATTGGATGAATAACAATTTATCAGATCATCAACTATGGAAAAGATATGTGTTTCATAATAATTTTATCAAATAATAACACGTGGAAAGAAACAGGTTTCAATATAATATAACCCATGAAAGAGGTACGGTTTTCCTAAAAATAATTCCATCTAAATATAAACCATTAAGGTAATAAAATTAACAATATTTTTTGATCGTATCCCTATGAAATAATAAACTATAAATAATTATTTCATCTAATATAGAAAAGGATTTAAAAATATCACATGGAACATTTTTATGTTAAATTTATTTTCTTTGAAAATCCTTTTCAAAAAACCATTTCAAACAATATTTTTCTAATAAACCAAGCATTACCATTTCATTAGAAACATTTTTCGAGTAAAATATATTTTATTCTTTTAAAAAATCTTTTTAAAACATAAATCCATTTATAAAACATTTTATTTGAAAATAAACTTTAAAACATATAAATGAAGTTATAAAAACAATTTTCTTTGAAAAAAATAAATAAATATTAAAAACATTATACAGATCTTATTGATTGAAAACATATAAAATAATATTGAAAATATAATAAAACACATTTTCATGAATACATATAAAATAATTTTAAAAACTCTTTTCCTTGAATACATATAAGATATGTTTGAAAACATTTCGAAAACATTTTTCCGAGAAAACATTTAAAAGTAGCTTATTTTTATTTACACCCTTTTTTAAAATACATTTAAATCTTATATAATAAATTTAAAAAAAATATTAATAATTTTATGTAAAAATCATTTTATAATATATAAAGGGTTCTTTGAAAATAGTATAAAACACCATTTTTATAAACAGAAATCATTTAAAAGATATATTTTTTATTGAAAATCCACTTAAAAAAATTAACGTCCATAATTTTAGGATAAAATTTTTTCTTAAAAATTAAATTTTTCATAAACTTGAAATTGAATCATAAATGGAAGGATGGTCATGACGTCAGATAAATCTATTCATTCTGAACATTCATTTTGTGTTATAAAAGTTTAGAAGATTGTCTCAATTAGAAAAAGAAAAGAAGATTAATTTTTTAATGTGTTTTGTAAAAAGATAAAACATGGGTAAAAATTTCATTTAAACATAATATAATAGTATTAAAACATGTTTTAAATCATTTTTTTAGAATACCCAATTTTTAAAGAACCTATATTTCTGACCGAATGGAGATATAAATGTCGATTTTTTATAAAAATATTTTATTAATTGTATAAAGTACCAAATAGTGGGAAAATGGTGATAATATATAAATAAGTCATGAATATACATATGGTAGGAAATTCCATGATTTCTCTAGCGATATGGATCATAATATTTCTTCAATGGAAGAATAATCTTTGACAATCTCAATAAATGATGAGACTTTTGAAATAAACTCTTACCACATGGAAACGTTGAATTATATTCCCTATGTAAGAAAATGAAATGAAATGTCGATAAATATATAAAAAATTAATTAGTTTCATGTTATAAAATTTAAAATGCTAGAATATTCACCTTCTAAAAAATTACTAGTTCATAACATAGCATGTGTCTCGAAGAGGGAAATCTGAGACAAAATTACTTTATCGATTGGGTTACTTTTGAAAGATAAATCGCATGAAATAATTTCATAAAAATGATATATAAATACACATAAATATATTTATAATAACAGTATAATACATCCATGTGATGTAAACACATCCCATTTAAGAAATAAGATGTGAACATCGCTCGTGTCTCAATGAAAATTAAAGAGAGACGAGAAAACCTTTACCTTAAGTATTCAATTTCTTCATACCCATCCAAATAACCTGTATAATAAATATAATTTTATAATAAATTAACCACAGAAAAATATTATTATATCTAATACCATATCTTATTTTCTTATGACTTTATATTACCATTTTATTAACAACTCCATGTTAATTTTACATTTTAGGTAATATCTACTTTGTTTTTCGTCTATGTTTTAGATTCTTATTCTTGATTTTATTTTCTAGATCATGAGTTAAATATTTAAAAATATAAATAATGATATAAATATTATATATACTAATTATATATGTATTTATTAAATTGATATAATATATAAGTATGAAATGGACTACATTGTTCAAGGTGACAGGAGGTCTTACGTATGCATAAACGTTGAACCTGTTTTATTTTCATATTGAAAATAAGAAATCAAATGATATATATGTATAATATCATTAAATTATAATTAATATGTAATATATATCTTATAAATTTCACTAAACCCATCATTAAAACAATCATTGTAGAATGTCAATGAATAACATCACTTTGAAAAGGTGGTAGTTCACACTTCCCCAAAGGAAATTTTCATAGTTACATAAAATATAAATCATAAAAGTCTGTGTTATATAATAATTCAAAAAGAATAAATATATCATATTTATCATATAAAAATAGGTTTTACATCATAATTTCCAACATGATATGTGGTAAAGGAAAAGAAACAACATCATTTTGTGACGTGATAGTACACCGTACACAAGAACGATATACCCGTTACCCATTATATGGTAGTGTGTGTAAGTGCAGGTTGAACCCTTAGAATAAAAAAATATCAGTATATTTAGGATAATATTTTTATTATATAATCATGGAATAATGATAATTGAGGAAGCGCATAAATAAATAAAACTAATGTGATTGTGGAAGAAGGTTACCTCTTTTTCATGTAACTCCTTTTGGTTTTCTCTACATACATGGATCCATATTTTCCCAAAGTGTGGATTCTAGGATGAGGATAAGGATGTTTTAATCTTAATAAATAATATTTTGGGAGATAAAAATGGCATTATATTTTTTAATAAGTGGTAGGGGTGAGTTCCTTTTTATAGTGGAAGAGGAGTGGCATTTTACTAAAATTTTCAAAAGGGAATTCCACCCGGAGTTTTCCTATGAATAGTGGCTCCAATAACAAACAAAATTAAATAACATAGAATATAGATTCTAAATATGTTCATTAAATGGATTTTAAAGAATATTCTATGTCCTTTTTCCCTTAAGTCTAATTTTTAGTCCCCTGTTAACCAAATTTTTCTCTTAATAACATAAACTAATTTTAATCACTTTCACTAATATTTTCTATCAAAAATTATTTTGACCTTAATAGAAATTAAAAAATATGAAAATAAAAAATATTTAATCCATTATTAAAATTTATAATCATGGAAGTGGAAAAGATTAATTTAAATTTAATCTCACAGATGGTATGACTCATCGAGTTATTAAAATAAAAAATTTCAAACGTTTTGTACGTTTTGATATCCAATTTCAAATTAAAATTGACTAAAATAAACTTAATTGGATAAAATGAGTTATAATTTATCTACATAAACTATAAACCCAATAAAAAACATTATTTATCATTATAAATAAATTATATAATAAATCAGTTTTCATGTAAAATCCAGTATTATCCAGTATTCATCAAAAATTGAATCTTCATAGAAAAATACCAAAAATCACCCTAATATTAATTTTTATGTTATTATTTGAAAAATGAAATCTATTTTTTCAAATGAAAATTACAAAAAATTCAAAAATCATAATTAAAATGGTTTCTCTATTAGATGGTGGTAAAATTACCTTTTATAAAAACACATCATTTAACTCATATAATTGGATTTATTCTTATATTATAAATAGAAAATATATTATATGATTATAATAAATAATGATTTAATATATATTTTAGAAATTGTTTTGATAAAATTAATCAAAATTGGTTTGTTTAATTTATTGAGATAAAATTGTGTTTGTACATTAAAAAATAGTTTTCTCAGAAAATTAATTTTTTTAAAAAAAATAGTTATCACATTACCATCAAATAATTGATAATCAAATGATTAATTTTACATACATGTGTGAATCAAATTTTCAGAATTTAGTTAATATTATTCATACTATATATCCTAACAGTCAGGTGGAGGATATAATAATATTTTAATAATCAAATTAATATAATATTGTAGTTCGGTAAAAATTCACCCTTTGTGTAATGAAAGTAATCGAAGGGACTCGGTATTGTGTGTAATAAAAGATAAACATAGTGATTTGTGAACCATAAGATAATATAAGTGTTTTGTGTAGTGAACAAAAGCCAAACAAATTTTTTTTATCAAGAAGCTATATCTAGTGTTGCATGAAATGAAAAATTACAAAAAGATTAAATTAATTTGAAAACAATATTTCACAAAATATTGGGGTGTTACATTCTACCTAATATAAAAATAAATTCTCCCTAAAAATTCATCTATTTTAATCAGGTTTTGATAATTGAAATTTCCTTTTATAAAATCCAACATCATAAAAATTAATACTAAATCTTCCATTAAAAATGGAATGTTAGAAACATGATGGTTACCTAAAGTAACTAATAACAAGGTTTACACAAGTGGGAACATTGGTGGAAATTTCAAACATTAACTAGGAAGAGAAATACAACTATAATGATATGATAGATTGTGATAGAGAACAGGGTCTGAAGAAAGTTATTAATCCCAAATCCATAAATTTATGATCATATAAGGGGTTATTTTATTCATCCAAAAAAAAGAAATAGGATATCATTTTCGGCTTCAAGATATTTTCCCTATAGTAGAAGAATTTTCATGAGAAGATAAAATTACATGATTTAGTACAACCTCACCCTTTGTTGTGCCTTAATCAATTTCCACCTCACCACTTTTCCCAAAAAGGAAGGTGAAATTTTTTACATTACTGAAGCACTAATAGGTTATGAGATCCTTGATAAGTTGTCACATATGTCATCAATTACCATAAACACGAAGTTGTTATAATATTTTATCCAATATACATAAATCATCATGGGGTGAGATAATACATTAATCTCAAAAACATCATATGATGTTTAACATAAACTTTTCACAAATGGTACACCTTCTAACCATTCCAAAAGATGAAAATCCAAAACATTAGAAAGAAATTCATGAAATCATTTTATCATTGATCCCCCATATATCAAAAAGTATATCTTCAATGTCACATTACAAATATGTGAACACCCTTAGTGTATTTTCTCAAGAAACTTGGTAATATCCTGAATAACCAAAAATCTTTTTGGATAACAATAATTATTCTTTATTCCAAAGATTACATGGTATATTCCTTAAATCTGAGAAGCTGTAATCATTATCCATTATAATATAAACCAATTTTTCAAAAAATCATTTATTATTTCAAAGGTCATTTATAATATCCAATTTACATAATCTAAATCAATCTTTTCATTATCCAAGCTAAAAACAATATTAACTATATATTTAACACATTAAGGGTTACCATACCTCAATAAAAATATCACCTTTCCATTAAATCATTATTCTATTTCTTCATCACTATTCAAACTATCCACTTAAATCCTTAATTAAAACCTATACTGAAAATACTTTTATATTTCATGATTCATATAACATAATAATTGAATTCAAAATCATTAATACTTCATTTATCCAACTTTATTCTTAAGAAATTACTCATGCTTTACCAAAATATTACTAAATACCTATTTCCTAGAATATGAAATATGAATCATGTCTTATGTTTCCTAAAACACAATCTAAGCATTATTCTTTCATCTAATATAAACAATACTAGAATAATATATCATACCTATCACATGTAATTCACAATCTCTTTATCTTTAGTAGTATAACCAATAATCATACCACATTCCTAATTCTCTTCAGGATATTTCCAAAGAGGAAAGAGATTTTCATAATACCCCTACTTTCTACATCTGAAACATTAAATGTTATCAAAATTCAATCTAGATCACTCCATTTCCTAAAACCAATAATTATAGTGTCATAAGCCTTTATCATAATGAAAAACAACTTAATCGTGAAAAAATAACTTATATATCGGATTTATAAATCAAGGATCTTAATTATTTAATATATGACACCTAAGGTATATCATAGGTTATTCGTAGTCATCCTATACCTAAATCATTCATGATTATTCGTAATGAGTTTGTGAATTCCAATATAATATCCCCAAGGAGTGTCGAACCAGCTATGCTTTGATGACTATTATGATGTACCAGGTTATGCTCGAGTTAGACCTGATCCACCTTTTTAGAATATTTACCCCTATGTACATCTATGCTAGGGACACACCCACTTATAGTATCGTAATAATGTGGTAATCTTATGAAACCAATTTCTCTATACATTAAAATAATTTCAGGACATTTTCCTATACTTTAACTCACCCACAGACTAATCCTTAGAGACATCCCTAGAAATATCCTTATAAATATCCCTAGGGATCTCACTAAATATTTATCTTCAGAGTTTATAAAGTATGACTAAAAATTTACTCTGATACCAAATATAACAACCCATGATTATTGTACATATACATTACAACATTTATTCGGAATATAAAATACATTACACAAACGGCCTCCCAAAGGTCGTATTATTTTACAACCATTGAAACATGGAAATAAAAAAGCTGATATATGTGTGAGTTACATTATCTCCCAATAGGTTTCCCAAGACTATAATTCCTCTTAGACATATCATGCATAAAATATATATTCATAACTTGTGGAAGTAAACCTAAAAAGGTGTGATCTCAGTTTATCAATAAGGGAAAACAAGGGTGATATGTTAGAATAAACATGATCATAAGGGTATGAGAACATGATCATAAGATTAGAATATCACACCCTGCATATCAATGATCATAAACATGAATCAAGTAATATATATTATCCTTCCATAACGAATGAATCAATATATATTCTAGATAATAATCCCTGAAATCATAACATTGGAGTAATATGTGGAATTGTGGCATACACCCAATTAAGTAATATCATTCCCTATAAGTCAAGTCGCATTTCTAAACCGTATTAGGGAAATTCATAAATAATATACCTATAGGGAGGGAAACACCACCATCCCCAATCATAGTCATTTCCTTGTAAGAGATCTGGTTTCCCTATCTTCCCATTATGGATTAGGCTTCCCCATCTCCCTATAGTGGATCAGGTTTCCCCATCTCCCCATAGTGAATCATGTTTCCCCATCACCATATATTGGATCAGGTTAACCCATTTTTCCATATTGGATTGGTTTTCCCAATATTCTATTGTAGATTAAGGTTTTCGACTTAAGTCCCATCATTATATCATGTGACATAAATTATTACCTAATACATTTGAGGGAGATCCAAATCCGACCCATCTAATAATAAAATCATACATACATGTTCCATAAGATAATAAAACATGCATCATATCATGACCCATAAAAATAAGTGGGTTTCATATATATCATATCATAAAACATGGAATAAAATGGGTGTCATAAAATCTTATCATCTCGTTACCTATAGAAAATATATAGGTTTCATAATCATTTTATCAAGAAATAACCCATGAAACTATTGGTTTCCAAATTTTATTACCCATGGAGGAGGTACGAGTGTCATAAAAATCATTCCATCTAAAAATAAACTATTCATGTAATAATATGAATTTTATTCTTGGATTATATCCTTAGAAAATCATAAACTATAAAAAATTATTTCATCTAAGATGGAGAAGGATTTTAAAAAGACCACATGGAACATTTCTTAAGTTAAATATACTTTCTCTAAATATCATTTTCATAAAAACATTTCAAAAATCCTTTTGATCATAAATAGAGATTAAAAATTTATTTTGAATCATTTTTTGAGTAAGATATCATTTATTATTTAAAAAATATTTTAAAACATAAATACTTTTGAAAACCATTTTCTTTGAAAATTAACATGAAAACTTATAAAGGAAGCTACAAAAAACATTTTTCTTGAAAAAAATATAAAATAATATTGAATAAATTTTGAAAACCATTTTCAATGAAAACAGATAAAATATGCATGAAAACATTTTCAAAATCTTTTTCCTTTAAAACATGTCAAATAATATTGAAAACATTTTTTAAATCTTGTCTCCTTGAAAACATATAAAATAAACTTAAAACATTTTGAAAAAATAAATCACTGAAAAAATATAAAATAAGGTTGAAACTGTTTTAAAAACCTTTTAAAAATAAATATAAAATTATAAAATATAATTGAAATCATTGAAATTGTTTTCTTTTAAAACAAAATCTTGAAAACAAAAAAAAAGGGGTCTTTGAAAATAATTTAAAAAATATTTTTTTAAATGAAAAAATAATAATTACAAAATATTGAAAGTCACATTAAAAACAATGAATATCCATAATATTATGAATTTTTTTCTTATAATGGAATTTTATTAAACATTAAATGAAATATTCAATGGAAGGATGGTCATGAATATAGATAAATCCATACATATCGAACATTCCTTTTACATAGTAAATATTTAGAAAAGTCCCTCGATCTGAAAATGACAGAACGATTCCATTTTTTAAAAAATATAAATTTAAGATGTGGGTAAAAATTTTCAATAAAATTACTAGGATAATCGTAAAACATTTTTGAAACCCATTTTTTAGAAAAAATGGTTTTTAAAGAACGCAAATATTCGGTCGAAAAGGGAAATAAAGTCACATTATCATAAAAACATGTCATTAATTATCATAAGTAAAAAAAGAGTAATGAAATAGTACTAATAAATGAATAAATAATGAATATAAATAGGGTAGAAAAATTCATGTTTTATATTGAGATATGTATCATAATATTTTATCATTTAAATCATAATAAAAAAGAATCTCGTTAAACAACGAGATTGTTTCAATAAACCCTTACCACTAGGTAACATTGAATTATACTCCCCATGTAAGAAAATGAAATTATAGGAAGCATAAAATAGCATTTAAATAATTATTTTAATGATATAACATTTCAAATGGAATTATATAGTCCTTGTACATGAATATAGGTTCATAGCATGGCATGTGTCTCGAAGAAGGAAAATTGAAACAAAATTACTTTATCTATTGGGTAACTTTGGAAAGGTAAACATCATAAAATTAATATAAAACAAATGGTTTGTAAATAACCATAAATTTAAGTATAAATATTATTTAATACATCAATTATTAGTAAAAACACTATACATCATAAATATGTGTGAACATTTCTTGTGCGTCATGGAAAATAAAAGTGAGACAAGAAAACCCTTACCATATGTCTTGTGTTTCTTCATACACATTCAAACCTGTTGTATAATAAATAAAAGTTTATTGTAAATATACCAAAGAAATATTTTTTTATATCTAATAACAAATATTATTTTTTATGACTTTATGGTACTGGTATATAAACAACTACATTTTAATGTAACATTTTGGGTAATATCTCTTTTGTTTTTTGTTTATATATTGGATTTTTATTATTGATCATCATACTTATATCATGGTTTACTTATTTCTAGAATGTAAAAGGTTATATAAATATAATATATATTTAGTAGAAATTTACCTATAATAATCTATAAAATATAGAAACATGAAATGGAATACACCATTCATGGACACATTAGGTCGTACGTACGAATGAACGTTGTTTTCGTTTTGTTGTTAAATGGGAATAATGAAGTTAAATGACTTATATGTATATATAATATCATTAAATATTATTTATTATGTCATATATATCACATAATTTCAGAAAACCCATCCTTAATACATTTCATGTAGACTATGAATGAATCACATCGCCTTCAAGAGGTGGTAGTCCACACTTCCCCCAATGAAATTATCGTATTTTCAAAAAAATAGAAATCCTGAATGAATTATTTATATTGTAATTAAAGAAGAATAAATATATCATATATATATCATATATATAATATAAAAATATATTTTCCAATATAATACCCAACCCAAATAGGTGGTAAAGGAAAATTAACAGCATCGTTTCGTGAGGCAGTAGTTCACCGAACAAAATAATGGTATGTTCATTACCCATTAGATGGAATTTTATGTAGTTACAAGTAAAGGACATATCAAAAATATCACTATATTGATGATACTAGAGTTATTATGTGATCATGTAATAAGGATAATTGAAAGAGTAGAGAAAGAAAATAACAAAAGTGATTGTTGAAGAAGGATACATCTTTTTGGGTAAGTCCTGGTTTACACCAAAAGAATTAATTTTATCCCTTATACCTAAATTGAGGATTATAGTATGTGATTAGGGATTTTGGATTATTATTTAAGAATATATTTGGTGATATAATGCGATTTATATGTATGAATAAGTGTAAGGGGTGAGTTTCTTTTTATAGTGGAGAAGGAGTGGCATTCTTGTAATTTGTTTTACGGTAATTCCGCCAATGGGTTTCCAATGAAAAGTGGATAAAATAATGAAATAGATTTGGTGAAATGGAGAATTAGGTTTAAATATATTCATAAATATCTTTTGTATATTTTTTATAGGGATTTGTATCCCTTAAGTGTAGAGGTTTTCCCCATGTTGAGATAATTTTTCTCTTAATTTTTTTAATTAATTTTAATAAAATTCACTAATAATTTTTTGTAAAAAACTATTTTTATATTATTAGAAATTATAAATTATTTTTATCCAAAATATGGAATCCATTTTCCAAATTATATTTACGAATGTTTCAGAAATTAATTTAAATTTAATCCTAGAGATATGATGACACAATAGGGTTTTAAAGTAAAAGTGTTCACAAGTTTGGTAAGTTTTCATATCCATTTTCAATGTGAAATTGATTCCAATGACATAAATTGGATTAATTTATTTATTATTTATATAATTTAACTTTAAAATTAATTGAAAACATAATTGAAACATATAAATAAATTAGATTAGAAAAAAAATTGAATTAATATTAAGTATTATTCACTATTCATCAAAATAAGAAACTTCACAGAAAAATACCAAAAATTCACTATAATCCCAATTTTTATGTTACTATTTCAAAAATAAATTGTTTGTTGTAGTATAAAACTTATAAAAGTTTCAATTAATATTAGACATGGGGTCTCTATTAAAATATGATAAGTTTCCTTTTTTGAAAGACACATATTTTAATTCATAAAATTGGATTTATTATTATATTATACCTATAAACTTTATTAGATTAGTATAAAAAATATTTATTGAACATATAATGTTGAAATTTTATTGAATGAAATAATCATAAGTGGTTTGTTTGATTTTTTAAGATAAAATTGTGTTTGTAGATCGAAAAATATTTTTCTTAGAAAAGTTATTTCTTTATTTTCTAATAATTTTTACAATCACTTATAGTAATAAAAAATAAAAGGGATAAATTTATATACATGTCTAAATAATATTTTCACATTTTATTTAATTTTATTTGTATCTTCTATTCCAATGGAATGTTGGTAGCTCTAATAATATTTTAATAATCATATTAATAGTATATTGTAGTTCAGTATAAACTCAGACATGCAGGTAATGAAAGTTATTGAAGGGACTCAGTATTGTGTGTAATACAAGAAAAAAATAGTATTTTCTATACCAAAATATAATCTAATTGTTTTATGTATGTCATGACTTCCAAACATAGTAATTTAATATCAAAAAACTATATTCAATATTTTTTGAAATTAAAAGTATCAAAAAGATTAAATTAATTACTGAAATATATTTCAAAAAATGTCTCGGTGTTACAGATTCAAAAGCCATTGTATATTTTGACATATTTTTTAAAGTGGGTATATTTCTCATCTCATAATCTATGATTATATTATGTAGCTCATCAATTTTCAGATATTTTATTTCTTATAGAGATGATAATTTTTAATCAAATTGATCTGGATAGATACATATAATTTTTTTAATAGTGATGGGATCTTATAGATTCCTAAAAAATCCCTAGATATTACTCAAAGTATCATTTACCCCAATAATGTAGTCATAAAAATATCATAATCAACCATTTATTTATTTATTTATTTATTATCCTCCATACATGATGTTTCACTTCCATGTATTTGAAAATAACTTTGTAGTTTCTTCTCAATACAACTCATATTTCCATAGTAGTCCGGGGACGTGTGAACACTGTATAGATGTTTCTGATAGACACGTCAAGATGAAATTTTGATTCATTCCATATAACTCCAAATTTCACTTATCATATTTTTTCATAGTATCATCATCATAAATGGGTGTAAAACCCATTATTTTAGCATCTCTCGATTATAGTCCAAGTGATAGGTGACATGGAAACATTATATTCCTATATATATGATAATTATTCCCATAAAATGTTGTAACACCACATCAATTTACTTAATTAAGATTATCCATATCTAATAATTCTTCTTGTTTTTTTATAAGAGAACATCCATCTGATACCACTTGAAGTTTCCCGATCCATATAGACCACAGAGAGGGGAGAATCAATGGTCTCTTTTACGAATTATCTTGTTCTAATGTTACCTCTCCAACTTATTAACATTCTATATCCACTCAATATTATATCTCAATATCAAAAAGTGTTCAGTATTAATATAAGAGTGTATGAAAATAGTGTTTCCAATGATTTACATAAACTTTGACTTCTTTCTATATTAGTTAGTCACCCTAACATGGATTCTTCAGTATAAAAAAAGTGATTACAATAATTGAAAATCCAATTCATATCAACCCCAAGCCCCACTATGTTCCCCCACATTAATCAATCATTAGAGGATAAAATATTCTTATTCAATAAAGATCCAACAATGAAATACATCGTTATTTTTCTTGGTTGCTTCGACACCATCTGGAAATAGGATCTTCATCCATGAGAAGATGGCTCAGTAGCTCTATATGAGTACCACTTCAAGATCTCCATGATCTACTTGGAACAAGTCTTTGGGTCGTAAAACAACATCCAAGTCTCGTATGAAAATTATTCTCCTTATATTCTTATAATATTGAGGTATATCTCATTTTAGGACTCCTATATTTTCCAAATCATCTTCTTCTCCAAGATATTGGGTATATCGGTCTCATAGAAGGTATTATGATGAGAACAGGTGTTATTGATTATTATTACGATTTTTTATGATACCTTCAGGAAAAATTTATAGACACAAAATCATTATGGACAATATTCATAGTATATCATATTAAATTTTTCTACATTTGAATTATAGAAACCCTAATATCATTGATAGTAGGATCATATCATTCAAATAAGATAACTGATTTCTGATATATATCACATTTAAACTCATTTTAGTTCCCATTAAAATACTCTATTAAAAACCTTCAAGAGCCAAGATTCATTATTCCATGCGATATATAAATATATTTCATCTTAGTAATTTCATTAGATATCAATTATTTAAAAGAATTGAGGATTTTCATGTATTCATGCAATCAATTTTTTCATAGTGATGGACTACATTAAAATATGTTATTTTTCAATAAGGTATGCATTTTTTAATAGTTTTGTTTCAATTAGTTAAATATCTCCCATTAACTATGTGATTTTTTACAAAATTAATATCTTTCAGATTCTCCTTTATGATTTTTCTATGTAGATCTACAATTGGTTACATCATTTATTTGTCTACGTCATAAGTTTGACAACATTATTTATTCAGCTACATAGATTTTGCTATATGGTCAAAAAATAATGTGAATTTGGTATATTCCATATTTCTCTCAGATTAAATCATACCCTCTTCATATGACTTTCATTCAACCTTTAAAATAATTTCAATAATCTTGAAACTGTCTCCCAATGAATATATCTATAAAAACTAGATCAAATACCTTCCCAGTTTACTTTTAAATAATCTCTTAAACTTCTCCACTCGAGTTATTAAATCATTGTCTTCAAGAATCCATTCCAAAAGAACATAGATGTAACTCAAATAGCTTGTGGACTTATAGGGATTCATTATCAAACATTATCTCTAATGAATTTTCCTAAAAAATCCATAATAATTATTCATGAATCATTATCAAATCCAATAAACACATATTAAAATTGTGTAAATAAAATCAATACTTACATGGCCTAAAAACAAGTATTTAATTTTTGAGTTTGAGTATACGATATAGAAAGAAGGTGGATAGAAGCTAGAAACATAACAATAAAATGGATTCACAGTGTGAAATAAATATTAATAGCATGAATTTTGATTCATGGATTGAATTATAGTTCAGGATTTCAAGGTTTATGAGGTGGAATTCCATGGTTTTACACATAAGGATTTCACAAAGATAGATAATTATTTAAGATGTGAATGGTTTTTTATGTTGTAGGGATGATATGGATTTAATTTCATTGTATGATTAAACTATAAAATTCAAGTCAGGAATTATAATTTCACACCCAAAATATGGCTATTTATATATATATATTATATGTTGTAGAACACCGTTAGTTTTTTCATTTCCCCTCTCCTCTCATGAACCCTATACAGAAAGAGGATATTGTTTTAGCCTTTGAACCCACTTTGGCTAGATTAAACCCCCATCATCTTGATATTAATCAACAAAAATATAAGCCTATTTTCCCCTTTAGATTAATAGAGTATATCTTTTATTATCTTCCTTGTGATGTTATGGAATCCTTTCTCCCTTGTTTCTCATGGGGTTCTAGTGGGTTTATATAGATCTAGATCTCTCTGATTCTTTTTTATGGTTATCTTTTATGTTTCCTTATTCTATGCCATTTTTCACATTTATTATCTAAGTTCCCTCTTTAGGTAGGGGATATGTTACCTCTATAATAATTTTAATTGATATTATAATCCTTTACTCCTTTTGGTAACAATTTAAAAAAGCTATTAAAGATGTGAACGTGGAAATTTTAAGGAAGATGGATGTTTTTTGGGTATGTGAACACTTTTGTTTTTATAGATGTTAATGCCTCATGTTTTGATAAAATAGTGTTCCATATTTAGTTTTTGGATGTTTTTGATCTTATAATAGTTAATTTTTCAGGATATATGATAAACATTATAAATCTTCAATCATGGTGACATGATTAAATAAATTGGAATGTAAATTAATAATTGTTCTTCTCTGAATTTGATAAAATATGAATGTGTTGATAAAAATATGTTTATACTAATTAATACATGATGATAGAAAATATGTTCTAGGTTTCTTTTTTTAGGAACTGATGCATAATAAACTTGTTAATTCAAGATGAAAATTAAAATGGTTGTTTTCAAATTAAAAATTCTTTTAATCAAACCAAGTCTGTTCTTATTATTGAAGTCGTATATTCCTTTGTTACATAGCATTAATTACTATTCTTGTGTTCATAAAATATATATTAAATGTATGAGTGCTCTAGGAACTTTTAGAGCATTGATGTGATTATTTAATAACTATATGTCGTTAGTTTTCTTACTAGAAATGGCTTGGAGGCCTGGGGATATTCTACTATACTTTTTCTTTGATTCGTGAGAAATGGGGAAGGATCCTAGCGTAATATTATGGTTGAAGTTGGAGACGGAGGGATAAATTTATGCTATGGTTAATAGTTTGAAACAATAGTGTGATGATAAAAAGTACTTATTGGTGATTACTCATCAATTTGATCCATACTTCTTGATTCATGCTTTATTTTTCAGGATGCTTTATATATGGATGAGTGTAAGTATATTACATGTTTTTGGAATACCACTAGTCAACATAGTTAGAATAAATGAATTTTGAGTGTATCATTGATGTGGTAACTTATTCAGTGTCTTAGAGTACCCATATAATTTATGAATTACTAACTTATGAGTAAACTAACTCATAAGATAGGGTATTATAAACGGAATTAGTGGTAAATTATTTATATTATATTAATAGAAACCATGGTATGGTTGAGTAGGATTCAATATGGTCGGTGGGTTCAAATATGTAATTTTTTATGTGTTTAATGATGATGAGACAATTGAGAATATAAGAAAGATAATTAATAGAGTATTTTAACATAGATTAAGAAGATTTAAATTTTACTAATAAAAAATTGCTAATATTAATTGATTAATGGTTAATTAATTAATAAATATGTAATTATTATTCTTACATTCTTGTTTGAGATTTATCCCTTAGTAATGGTATCCAAGGGTCATGTGTGATGACAACGAAAAATGATTCTTGGTCATGGTAGTTTCCCTTAGCGTGTCTTGTAATGATATTATTTATATTATATTTTCTGATTTCACATATTACCCCACCATTATTGGTAGGTAATCTAATACATAAATTTTATAGGGGTTGTTTTATATACTATACAACATGGTTATTAAATAGGTTGATTACTTATCTATCTCACCCTCTCCCTTTGGACATAGATATGATTTGGTGTATCTCGGGCTATGATGGTGTATGGTATAAGGTGTGTTCCTACCTAATCTTTGGAAACTCTTAGTTTTACTATACATTTATGTGCGGGATGTAATGGATTTAATTATAATTCATACATTTATCTAATAATGGTGGAGTAGGAATCTCATGGGGTTACAGGCATGGGTTTGTGATGCATTGTGGTATAATTTTATTTTCAGAAATTTTAGTGGCCTATATATATGTACATTGTTATATATTTGATGACGTTCATGATGAGATGGATATGTTGACTGATTCTAACAAGAGATTTTGGGACATTAATGGGACTAAGGTTGGTACGGAAGAGTCCTGACTTGCATTATGGATGAATTGATTATAAAAGGGTTGATAAAAAGATGTGTGGTATTGGGTCATGATAGCTGAAAAACAGTGGGGAAATGGAAGTGGGGTATCTTTATTATAAATATATATGTGTGTGTGTTTGTTTATATGTATGTATGTATAATTATCATAAGCAATGGTTTATTTTAATGCATTATTTAGGGATTGATCTGGGGTGAAGATGGGAAGCTTGTATTACATATTTAGGTAATTATTTTTTCATTTAAAAATTCACTAGGATGTACTAAGATTATTTTACATTTTTCATGAGAGGTTATTGGGAGGACCTGACTAAGTATACTTATTATTCTCTCATAATATATAAACAAACTATTTTTCTAGTCAATAGAAGTTGGTTGGTGATTGAGTTGAGTGGTACTAGCTTGGGGTTTCATTTAGGATATTTTGATGATTTTTCTTCACAATGTGTCTTATTTATATACCCTAAGTGTTAGTCTCTAAACTATAGTGTGCTCTTGAAGGGATTTGGGAGTCACTATCTCCCATTTATCATTACTTACCTTGGTGGGGTACCATTGGATGGAGGGGGTCACGATATTGGGGAATAAAATTTGATGGTTTAGAGAAAAATCATAATTTATATTTACTAATTGGTAAAGGTGCATGGGATTTTAGGTAAATAATATCATCCAATCTTACTGCAAGTTTTTAAAGAGGGATACTAACTAAGACAAAACAATATATATCCACCTATGATCTAGCATAATGAATTTCTAGTTTATGGGTTATTATAAGATAATTAATTCTACATTTAGGGTAATAAACTATGTAAGTGTCATGAATCACGATGTTCTTCTAGTATGTTTGAATTTGGTTTGAAAATTGGAAATATGTTAAAATGAATTAATTATTTAATTATTTAACCATAAAATGTGTTTTCCTATATTTTGGAGATAATTTTTGTTATCATTTTGTAGGTATGGAACCATTTTGAAAACTCTCTGAAGTTAACATAAAATACATTAAACGAAACTTCTAGTCGATCTATGTAGATTTTATGTTAATTATTAAAACACATAGAAGAGGAAACATCGATAATTAATGTGCTAGGGTCCACAAAATTACAAGGCCTTTGTTTTAGATCAAGTGAAAAAGAACTGACTGGAGTAGGTGGAGATAACTTTCAATTTGATCCATGCATAGAAATCAAAAAAGTATTTATATATTAGGATTTTTTGGGACTTTATCATAGTGGTGGTTTTTGTTCATATGGTAAATTAAGAGCTTCTTGTTTCTTGGGAGATGTTTAGGGATCAATTCTAGACCGTGCTTCTATATTAATCCTCTTAGGTGACTTGTCATAATGAGATCCTAAACCATCATCAATGGAGTTCCAGGGTTCTATATTTTAATATCTCTTATAAGAACCTCATATGATATAATTATGATCTTTTTCCAAATGATGGGGCTAGGGTAAGGCACTTCTAAAAGGGTTTTCACTCATATATCCAGTGCTATGTCACCCCATTTATTTTGAATTCATATATTGAGGTATTTGAAAATATGGAGGTAATTGAGAGGGAATTGGATATAATCTAACCATCATTGGATGGAATTTTTTAGAACTCTTAAGGTAGTAGATCTATGATCAATGAATTACATTTTCTAGTTCATAAGAAGTTTCAGTCCGAAGGGAGCCGGTTTTAACCCTCTTCAACCAACTTCACTAGAGATATTTATTCTTGGATTCTATTAAGTGGTTCGATCATGGATTAATTTTCATGTGTGGGTTTTGTTCCTAAAAAGTGACATTTTATATCTTTCCTTAATATTTTTTATGTGGTTAGTGCCATGATTCTAGCCCATCCATTACAGCAATTTCAATCAAGGAATAAATAATATCCAGGTATTCTTAATTTTGAGTAGAATCAATGGGATGGGGAAACTTAAGATGGAACAATGATTTCCTTCATCCATTTATACAATGAGTATAGAATGACCATACATGTTTTCATAATAAGGTCCATATAGTCTTTGATGTAGGATGCGTTTAGATGTATTGTTTAGTGTTACCAATATTTGGTTGGTCTAATGTTGTATAAGGTATTGTCTACCTATTTTCTACTTGGGTTTATACCCTTTTATATTTTAGAGATACATGCTCCTTAATTTTACATACCCTATCATATGTATTTTTTCTTTAGTTAGAGACGCATCCAGTTCCCTTGAGGTTGATTATGCCATTTGGGGGTTGAGCTATCATATTTGATATATTTAGAGAGATTGAGATTGTTCTAGGGATGAACTGCTCTTGGAGATACTTCTTATGTTTATGGATACAACCATAAGACACAATCCTAAACATGGATCTTATATACTTGGTGTATGATATCATGGATTTCTTCAACAGTCACATCATATTCAATAACACTAATGTTGACCAGATGATTTTTGTTAAAGAGAAATACCCTTAGATAGGTCAGAGGATTATTTGGGAACTATATTATTTGATGGATGAGTTTATGATCTATTTCATGGAGGTTTAGTATGTGGTGTTTCTCTATGTTTTAGAATATTTTCTGAATGTATTTCCTAAAGAGGTTATGTAACTACACCATTTATGATAGATTAAGATTGGGATATAGCTACAACCCGGAGTTCCTTTGGTATTAATTTCTCCATGGTAGATAAACCCTTCTTAGTTTCAAGAGTTATAGACCAGGTTGATGATCTATTATAGATAGTGTTCATTTGACCAAGTTTGATTCCTTGGGGATACCTAGTTATATTTATGAATAAGGAATTTTGTAGTTTTCACTTGTGTATCAATTATCATAGTTTGAATCAGATAATAGTGAAGAACTAATTTCATCTCCTCCGAATTAATGTTTTACCTGATTTGTTAAAAGGAGCTAGTTGATTCTTAAATATTAAACTATAGTCTATATTTCAAAAAATCTGAGAACAATATTAGGATATCCAAAAGATTTCTTTCTGATGTCGTTATTATAATTATGAGTTAATTTTAATTTCTCCCGGTATGATGAATGAACCAGCTATATTCATGGGGTCGATGAATATAATGTTTTTTTAGTTTTTATAATAGTTCATGGTGGAATTTATACATGAAATACATGATTTTTAACATCATAGGTCAACCACACAAAGAATCTATAGTCCCCTTTGGGAGATCATCAATTTCATTAGCTATTTGGGAAACTCTCAAAGTGTGATCTCTAAGATAATGAGGCTTGTTTATTTTGTCATGTAATATATGGGTGTTGAGTGTCACTAGATTATATTAAAATTGAGGTGATGGATTCTTTATTAAGCACAAATAAATTTACTGAGGTTTATAGTTTTAATGGTCTATCGGGATATTATGTTTGAGGCTTAATATAATGATTCATGTCTTGTCATATGAAATGTGTAGATACAATAGAGCGTGTGTGTGTGTGTATATATATATTAAGAATATAGATAGTTATAAACTCATGAATATAATTATTCCATACATTATATTGATCATTACATAGTAGTGTTTTCCCTAATGTTGTAGAGGCACTATCTTACCATTGAATGTTTTATGGTGTTCACATATCATAATATTTTAATGTACATATTCACCGAGTGCAAGTTGAATCTATAGAAGTGACTATATATGGATTTATTAAAGGGATAAAACATTGATATTTCATTTAAACATATAAAAGGTAATTTTATGGAAATTCTTTTACTATAAATTCAAGAGGTTATGTTGTAATTGAGTTTGGAGACTCTTTGAGAGTGATGAAAGAGTTTTTTACGATGCACCTAATTATTACAGTATAAAATTTAAATTATTTTATTTATAATATAAAATTATATTATTCCTTGATAAATTAATAGTAGGATTCCTAGTTGGTGGATTCTAACGAATATATTTGGTGTGATATAGTTGTTTCTAGTGATGATCCTAAGGGTTGGTTAAATTATTGATAACATCAGGTGTTGTTTCAGGAGAGGTTTTTAATTCCTTCAGTGATAAGTGATGTGGTTCTCCTTGAGTTAAAAAAATTCCATTGGAGAAATATCCTGGTGTTGAATATATTTATTATTCCCTAAGGAATAATTTTTGGTGGTCTGGTAAGAAGTGATCATTTGAAAAAAAAATCTCTCAGTTTTTGTCCTAACATAGGGTAAATACTAAACATCATGTTCCTACTGGTTTACTTTGGACAATCGATGTTCCCAATTTATGTTTAAGGACATTTTGAGAGACTAGGCCACCATTTTATCTAAATATTACTGGAGGGTTTTTCAAGGTATTACCTAGAAGAGGTAGTGAGGATTTATTTAGTCCCAATGAAAATTACCTCTGATTGTAATAACTTTTTTACCTCCAAGGTATGGAGTGGTATCCAATATGATTTTTAATATTAGTTATTCCTTAGCACAGTATTAAATCTATATAAAAATGGTGAGAAAAACTTTTATATCCAGACTCTAGGGTACTTATTTTTCATTTGTATTCTGGATTTTGGAGTAACATGGGTGTTATACTCATCCTTGTAAGAGATTTCAATTAAAACAAGAACCACTCTACTATTGGAATGGAACCTTTCAATGAAGTATCTAGGTGATATTTATGTTATCTATTATTGTGGAATGAGGAAAAGGAGTCACCTTTTCATGGATCGAAATTGGTGCAGGGTATGATGGAGAATGTCCACGTGGTCTTTGAGTGAATGAAGGTGGAATAAGGTCATAAAAATGTATATGTTGATCATAAGATGAGGCCAATATTGTTTTAAATTAGATATCATAGGGCCTCTGAGTGGAGAGTTCCTCTATTTTGGGGCGTATAGGGTTTCTTCATGGGTGTCATTTCCTCCCCTACACCAGTGTTTCTCGGTGGCTTCGCATATGGATCACATGTATCTCGTCTTGAAGGTGGTAGAGATTGGAGATAACTTCTTCTTGACCTCGTCTTAGTGGAATAATTCAATGACGGCTTCGTCACATTTCCAATGTGGCTCAAGCTGTCTCAAGCTCTCTCAGCATGACAACATTTTGAATCAGCCCTAGCTTCGCTGGTCTGGATCGCATCATGGCATTATGACGACTTGATGGGCTTCAGTATTCTATATCATGGCATCGGCTTCCTGTGGATGGATCACAGACTGGTATCAGTATGATTAAGATTTCCAGCTTTGGGGGTTTGTCTTGGATTTGGCACGCGTTGATTGGATTCACAATGGCTTCTAGGATTGGGACCTGTCTTAGATGACTTTTGGCTTCAGATGTGTTTCGATGATGCTCAGTTTCTTCTTCTAAGTAACTCGATGGGGGTAGGTTAGTTTTTGATTTTCTGGGTTTGGTTTCAGAACACTTTTGGTGTTCTTGGGGTGGTGTTGTTTATATAAGGGCCTCTGTTTTTCCTACTGGTCTCGTCTGCATCCTGCGGGTCAACTGATTTGGATGCTGGGGTGTGTTCTTCCATAGTTTTGATATGATCAGCTTCAGCCCAGAGTGGGGTTTCTGGCTTAGATCTTCCTGGTTCCCCTCAATGGTGAGGCTCCACCAACATGATGTTGAATCTTCCAGTCCTAGGTGACAAAGATTTGGCTTTATTTTCCTTGGTTTGTCCTCCTTTTCAGGTTTATTTGGGTGTGTTTGAAGGGTTCCTTGTGGTCGTGATAAGGATCTTCTGGTCTCAGTTATAGCTGTGTTCTGTCTCTCTTTCGGTTGAATTTTTCATGTTAGAATGGTTGATTTCTCGAATCTCCACCTTAGGATGGCTGCTAGTGCTTAGAATTCTTTTATTTTGAGCAGTGTTTTAGTAAATTGATGTGTGGAAGTTGTTTTGTTTGTTTGGTTAGATCATGGATAAGGTAAGGTGGGGTAGCTGGTCTCGATCACTTAGAACAGGCCCAGAGGAGGATTTATAGTTGGTGGTTCATCATTGTAGGGCTTTTCAGATTCAGATGTTTGAGAGGGTATGGCGTCTTCTATTTGATCGAACTTTTTCTTTGAAACATGGAACATGCTTTCCAATTAGACTTACAATGTTGGAGTGCTTCAAATTCATTTTATTCTGGGTTGGGGATTCTATAGTTTTCATTCTGGTTTTCACTCTCCTTTTCCTTCAGATGTGTTTATCCTAAGTCCATGAAGTCCTTTTGTTTTCCCCCTTATTCCCTTAAAACGAGTCTATATAAATAATAAAAATATATGAAGGCCTTTGGGCCATTGGATTGATATGACATGTTCTTAAAGGAGTCCCAACATCATAGAAAATGAAGGTTCAATCATGGGAGATTGCTTTCTCTTAGGTTCATTGGACCATTTGAGGCATTGGATCTAGTTGGATTCGTGTATTATCGGTTATAACTACCCCCAAAGATGTGATATATTTAGTACTTATTCCTTGTCTCACAGATCATTCATTGTATTTAGAATAAGTCCCCCATCATTGATTAGGGTTAAGTGGATGTCAACGACATTTTAACCATTGAGGAATAACCTGAGGAAATTTTGGATTGTAAGAATAAGGTATTTCATGGGAAGGTTATTCATTTGGTTTTTGTTCAATTTCAGCATAAATAATTACAGGAGAGTACTTGAAAGTATGTGATGTAAATGTGAACTCAGTATACCATGTTTTTAATACTTTTTCTTATTATTTTTCTGTTGTTTTGAAAACCATGCATTATTTTATAAGATGATTTTTTTTCCTTAGTTTTGGGGTTTTTTAGCCTTTCCATTGACTGTTATCTCCCCAATGGTGTGTTTTTAGGTTGGTTTATAGTGCTACATATAACAACCCAACTCTTTATTAAACACTAAAAAATGATTTATTACATAAAAATCACTTGATACAACATATAAGATCGAGAGTTATAGTGTCTTTAGGGCTTAGTATCATTACATATCAACTTAAACCATGAAATACAACATCTTTATTCAAAACATCTTTTACATGACCACTACATTCTCTCGTACATAGCATTGCATGGGATAACCTGAGAACATGCATAAGAATAGGGTGAGCTATAATGCCTAGTAAGGTAATAAACATGGAATAACATGATTAATAAAATACATGTTAGACAATAGGAACATAAATGGAGCACAAGAGAAACATGAATAAAAAGATTTGATAATGCATGATAATCATAACATGGAAATGTGGCAACAACACTTAATATGGAATTTATCATGAGCCAAGGCTCATTACACATGGAGAATGAGTAAATCCTCATTGCATATAAAGAACGAGTAAACCCTTGTTTCACTTTAATTTGCATGATTCAACTTTAATTTCACATGACGTATCATGATACTATACTTTACCCAATGCATTGGAGCGTTATCAAGGCACACCCTTCTTAAACATTTCATTTCATGTATAAGTGTTCCACATGGATCATATAACATGGAATCAATCAACATCATAAGTTATTCCAAGATTAAGTAATGTGGAATAAATACATGAATGTACCATTAAATATGTATAAGTGCATAAAGGTGAATACCATTTATAGATACATGGGTACGGTATTCACTACACAATGATCTTGGCTTGGAAAAACACGATGCAATTTCGGCAGCATAATGACGTGAAATAATGATTCATGAAAATGGTTGAAAAGAGTGAAAATGGTGTCTCATCATATCTACATGTAATGGACAGTAAGGAGTCCATATAGATACATGTCCCAACAAACATAATTCAATTTATATGCATAATATAAAAGAATTAATTGGATGTAAAAGAGGAGAGAGAAATCCCTCATGGAATTTCGGCATAGTTACGGGTGTACATGGGAGGAATTAATGAGAGAGAAAGGGGTATCCCATCATACAAACATAAAGAGGGATTAAAGGGGGAGGTGTAATATCATACCCAAACAATTTTAATTGGAAAAAAAAGATCAGAACAACTTAGTGAAAATTGGACAAAAATGAGAAAGGGATAAATCCCTTACTTTGAAGTCTGATCCCAAAAGCTTGGGAGAGGCTTGAGAGAGGATTATTTTGAGATTTTTTCACCTTGGGAGGATTCTGGAGAGAGTAGTTCAGGGGTTTTTCAAACTCCAAAGGCTTTGAGTAAAGAGGAATTTGGAGATTGGGTGGGTTTATATAGGAAAGGAGGCGGAATTCATTATTATTTTGGTTTGGGACACCCCACATTAAACTAATCAAAACCACAAACCAGACCATGGTTTTTGCCCTTGTTTTTATATAAAGGGGAGTGGAAAACAATATTTTATAAGTCCAATTGACTAAATTCTAAAAATAATATGTTTCCTTATGTGGAGTTGAGTCACACTCTCAAGGAAAACAATTTAAAAATACAAAATGTTTTATAAGTCATGGAGGGTCTAGTAATGCTTTGTAAAATAAATCAAACAAATATAAAATAACATTATATTAATGGTAAAACATATATTGGCAGAAAATAAAGTTTATAGTACTTTATTAAATCACTATTGGGTCATTATGATGTCATAAAACAAATTTTATATTTAAACAGTGTATAATTTTTATCAAAAAATTTGATTGTCTCAGAAAATTATGAAAAAATAACCATTGGATATGTTCAACATAATAATTCAAAAAATAATATTCAATTTATATAAATAATTTCCTAAATATGTGGAATTTTACTTTTAAAATAAAAAATGACATTTATCTAAAATTCATGGGTTTTAACAAAACATCTTTCAAACCTTAATAAAAATAACTATTGTAACCATAAAATTATACAATAATTTATATTTAATAAATATTAATTTAATAATAATAATAATAATAATAATAATAATATTTTATTAAAATATTATTTATTTCAAATATCCATTAATTCATGAAAATATATTTCTTAGTTGAATATTAACTAAAAAAATACTATTTATGCTTCAAAAACTATTTACAAGGTAACATTAATAAAATGAAGGCACATTCTTTATAAAAAAATAATGTACATAGTCATAGTGCTAGGGTATTGTAACATAAACCCTTATAACAGCCGTATAAGACTAAAGGGTATGTTGTGCGATGGTGATAGACTCTTGGGGTGGCTCGGATAAAATCACTCAGGTGGTAATCTCTATTAACTTCAACTTCATCTACAGTCGGTTTCGCTAATGCTTAATGTGTTCAAGATCAGGTTGGGCTTGGTCAAGAGAGTTTTCCAATGATGCCACCATTATTCTGAGATCTGACAAATGGGATTCGTATGGGGCAAGTCTACTGGATGAGGTCATCACTTCCTTTGTCTGAGTAAATTGGATTTGGTAAATCCATATATTTATACTAATAATGTGATCACTGTTCATTGGCTATATTAGCAGCTATCACAATTGAGAACAGTATCTCAAAAATCCAAAAACATAAAACCAATGATGATCAAATTTTATATAACCATAATAAGAAATTTAATTATTTCAAGAGTAACGTTCATTAATAAATGTTTGGGTCATTACAGTCTTCCCCCATTAAGAAATTTTTCCCTCGAAATTTCATTTTCCCACACTAAAATAGATATAAGTAAATTTTATTCATTACTTCCTCTAATTCCCATGTCGCTTCTTCAAACTTTTGGTTTCACCACAACACCTTGATGAGGGGAATTGTCTAATTTCATAGAACTTTTTCTCTATGATTTGAGATCTTAACTGGTTTCCCCTCATAAAGATAATCATCCTCAAAATGTACTACCTCTGAAGAGAGTAGATGTGAAGGGTCTGGTATGTACTTCTTTAAGAGGGATACATGAAATACATCATGTACATTGTCCATGGTAGGTGGAAGTGCTAGTCGATAGGCCACATCCCCGACACGATTAAGAATCTCAAAGGGGATGATGTACCTAGTAATTAACATCCCCTTCTTTCAAAACCTATTACCTTCTTCCATAGAGATATGCATAGAATACCATGTCTCCAACTTTAATCTGATGTTCTCTTCGACAGATATCTGTATAACTAATTTGTCGACTCTCTGATACCTTGATATACTATTGAATTGTCTTCACCTTCCCTAACATTTCTTCGTCCATTTATGGTCTTATCAGCTTAAGCTTACTAACTTCATCCCAACATGTCGGTGTTCTACACCTCTTCCCATACAGGGCTTTATATGGTTCCATTCAGATGCTATAGTGTAAGCTGTTATTGTGGGATAATTCAACCAGTGGAAGATGTTGGTCCCACCCTCTTTTGAAGCCCATAAAACATGATCTTGAAATATCCTCTAGTGCCTAAATAGTTGGATTAGATTGGCCATTGGTTTGAGGATGATAGGCCATACTGAAGTTCAGTTCAGTATCCAAATCATGCTGAATACTCTTCAAAAACATAGAGTTGAATCTTAAATCTCAAACGGATATAATAGATAATGGTACTCCATGCAACCTTACCAATTCTCAGAAATATATCCATGCCATTTGATCCAATGAGAAATCCTCCCAAATTATAATGAAGTGTTCAGACTTTGTGAGACAATTTAAAATAACCCAGATTGCGTTGTTGCATTTGGATGTATTCTGAAGTCCGATGATAAAGTCCATGGTGTTGTTCTCCCATTACCCTGCTGGTATGGGCAATAGTTGCATCATCCCCTCAGACTTTTACCTCTCTGAATTCACTTGCTGAAACACCAAGCACTTTGATGTATACTCAGTGATATCATTCTTCATATTGTCCAACTAATAATGATCTCAGAGATCTCAATATATCTTTGTGTTTCTTGGGTGAATAGAGAAATTCAAACACTACGGATTATCCAAAAGATCCTTCTTCAGCTCCGGACGTGATGGAAGACATATTCTCTTCCCAAATCTCACAATTCCTTCTTTATTAACATTGAACTCCAAAGATTTACCTTTTCTGATAGCATCCACTTTCTTCTGAATTCCTACATCATCCTTTTGAAAATCCTTTAACCTTTCTAAAAGGGATGTTTGAGAAATCATTTGTGAATGGATTGATGATGTTTCCTTCTCTAGGATCCCCATATCCATCTTCATAAAATCTAATAAGGTTGTACCCTTTTCAATTCTCATCAATGATATATCACTGGGTCCTCTCTATTTAGAGAATCTTCGACCTTTTTCTCTTTCCTAGGGTGGTAATGGATTGGGCAGTCATTGTATTTGATCAGCTCCAACCTTTTTCATTGGTGCATGTTCAACTCATTCTATGTGAATATATACATGACTCTTTTGTGGTCTGTATATATTTCAAACTTCTCCCAAAGAGATAATGTTTCCAAATTTTTAAAGCAAAGATCATCGTAGCCAACTCTAAGTCATGTGTTGGATAATTCTACTCATGAACTTTAAATTCCCTTGAAGAATAGGTGTGGACTTGGTTATTTTTAATCAACACACATCCTAGGACCTTTTTCTATACATCATTGAATACCACAAAAAGTTATCCACTTGTGGATAAAGTGAACATGGGTCTAGTGATAAACCTACTTTTCAACTCCTTGAAACATTATTCATATTCATCACTCTGAGAAATCATTACCCCCTTCCGAGTTATCTTGGTATGAGGGTTGGACAATCATGATAAATTTCTCACAAATCGTCGATAATATCCAGCTAACTCCAAGAATCGATGAATATTTGTTACCAATATTAGCCTCATACATCCCTCTATTACAATTGTCTAGAAGGGAACCACATATATCCAATTGCTTGTGATGATATGGCCCGATAATGAGACCTCCTTCAACTAGAACTCACACTTGTTTTACTTTTCATAGAGCTTCTCATTTCTCAAGGTCTCTAGTACAGTTCTTAGATGCTACCCATAATCCTCCATGGTTTGGAGTATATTATAATATCATATATAAAGACTACCACAAATTTTTCGTGGTAATCTCTAAAGACTCTACTCATCATGTCCAAGAAGATTGGTAGATTTTTAGTGAGTCCTAAAGGAAATTCTATGAATTATTAGTGCTCGTATCTTGTACAAAAAGCAGTCTTGGGGATATCTTCCTTCTTCACCCTTACTTGATAATATCCTCACTAAAAATTCACCTTGGATAAGTATTGTGCTCCACACATTTGATAGAAGAATTCATCAATTCTTCGGAGAGGATACTTTTTCTTTATTGTGATTTTGTTAAGCCCATGATAATCGATGAAAAGGAAGATTGACTCATCCTTCTTCTTGACGAAGGGGACTGGTGCACCCCATGGTGAAGCACTTGGGTGTATAAACCCTGTATCCAGATTATCCTATAGTTGTTTTTTCAACTCCTCAAGCTCTGCAACAACCATTCTATATGGAGTCTTAGAAATTGGCAACGCCTCAGGTATAAGATCAATTTAGAATTCAACATCTATTCTAGGATAAATAACTAGACAATTCCTCGAGAAAAACTTCATCGAATTCCCTCAAAATAGGAATGTATTCAAGGATGGTTTCCTCCTTAGAATCAATCATCTAATCTAGATACGTGTGTTCATAGAGAATTAATATCTATGTTTAAGATGATGGAGGTAAATAAGATTCATCTTTCTCCTTGAACTTGTACAGAATTGGGGGTCGATTCTCTACATGGAGAGTGATTTCCCTCTTATGTAAATTTATGTTTTCTCTATATAAGGAAATCTAAACCATGCCAGGAATTGCATAAAATTCCACCATAGGAAGTATGATGAGGATCTCTAGGAATTTCAGTCCACCAATTATGACAGGAGATGAGTTATATTCATGGGATGCGATGATTTCCCCAATTGTTGTACTCACTGACATGTTTACTTCCATGAATCATGGTGGCGTTGGGATTTTTCTACTAATCTTTTGGGATATAAAAAAATCAGAACAACCTGAATCAAAAGGTACATTCACTATTCTTGAATGAATAACTTTTTTTCCTATCACCACTTCATTATCGGGGTTCACTTTGTCGACTGTGATGGAAAAAAGCTCACCCTTGCAGCCTTGGAGGTTGTTGGTTTCCTCCGAAAACCCTTGTCTTAGGGCACTAATTTGAATGAAGAGCTGGTTCTTTATAGTTGAAGAAATAAACAATGCATTGAGAGTTGAACAGAGCATTCCTATCCTCTATCATAGTCGCGGGTTTTTCTTGTTGGCAGTTAATGGATAAGTGCCCATCTCATCCACACCAAAAGCATTTTCTCTTCCTCATCAGGCAATTTTTGGGTGCTTCTTTCCACACCTTTGGAAAGTGGGGTACTGGATTTTATTAGCACTGTTTGATTTATCCATCGTACCAATAGAATTGAAGTCCACATTACACTTCATACCCTCATGATACCCCTGAGGTTTTCTGATCTCCATTTCAACCTTGAGGGCACATCAGACAATTTTCTCATTGTTTTCGAAGACTAGGATCACCTGGGATTTCTGTAGGGTTGGTTTAATCCCACCAAAGAAGCGGTAAACCTTGCATTCAGGGGTAAAGACAATGATGGAAGTGTATCATGAAAGCCTTGCAAATATTACCTCATACGCTCAGATAGATTCCTCATCTTTTTGCATTAGGGAAAGAAAGTCCCTTTCTATCTTAAGCCAGAGGGGGTGAGGAAAATATTTATCAAAAAATATCTTTCGGAAATCCTTCCATTCAAACGCCTTGGTCTCCTCTTTAGGCTTTTTATTTTCGATCAATTTCCACCATTGATCGGATTCACCCTCTACACAATAAGCATCCCAAAGAACCCTGTATTATTCAGAACATTAATGGATTGAAAAAATCTTTTCAATGTAGTTGATCCATTAAAAGTATGAGGCCTTTGTCTCATGAAGCTCTCGATATCAAGTTGTTCATTCTTTGGGGGGGGGGGGTTGAACATTCCTCTTGACCCAAGTTTCTATTCAATGCTTGAGTTAACAAAGAGAGTATTGTGACAGAGATCGTGATTATCGCTCCCATAGGATTGGTCAGCTCATTAGAAGAGTCATCACATTTGTCTTCAAATTAGTTGTTAGACCGAGTCCACCTATTTCCGTCCATTGGTGGGAATAAAATAAATTTTAGAGTTAACACATAAAGGGTAATCCAAAATAGATGACTTATAAATAGATTTTATTTCCTTAACATATGAATCTATAGTCTTCAATCTATGTTATCCATGTTCCACTTTCTAACATATATTCTTAGGGGAATTTTTTTATTCCCTTAATAATGGTCCATAATAAGTTTGTGAATTTACTAATGAATATCCCCCAGGAGTATCATAACCAAGAGTTCAGGAAAGCTAGTTGTCGTGTACCAAGAAACCTTGGGTCAAGCTTGAAACTCCTTGTCAGGGTAGTCACCCCTAGGTACATCTGTGCCAGAGCCGCCTCTACCTTCTCGTATCCAAAAAATGATGTATTTGCTTGATAAACCACTTAATAAATACCCACAAAAACATAGGGATGTTTTCATTATACATAGTCTGGTATCTAGGGCTTAACTAGGATTTTCTAATCCTAATACCAAAAATAACTAAACCTGTCCTCTGCTACCAACTACAACAACCTTGTTCTTTATTACACAACAAAACATGATTTATTACATCGACTTCACTTGATAAAACACAAAATATTGAGAGGTCTACTGTATTTGGGGCTTAAGATAATTACATAACAACTCAAAACATGAAATACAACATCTTTATTGAAAACATTCTTTACATTAGCACTACATTCCATTGTACTTAGCATCGCATGGGATAACCTGGGGACATGCATAAGAAAAGGGTGAACTAAAAATCCTAGTAAAGGAATAAACATGGAATAACATGAGGAATAAAATCCATGTTAGAAAATAGGCATATCAATAGATCACAAGAGAAAAATGAACATAAAATCATGATAAATCATGATAATTATAACATGGAAATGAGGAAACACCACTTAACCTAGAATTTTTCATGAGCCAAGGCTCATTTCACATTGAGCATGAGTAAATCCTCATTTCACATGGAGCACGCATAAACATTCATTGCACATGAATTATCATGATTCAACACTCATTGAAGATGATATATCATGATACTATACTTTACCCAGTGCATTGGAGCGTTATCATGGCACACCCTTCTTAAACATTTCATTTCATGCAAAAGTGTGCCACATGGATCATAAAACATGGAATCAATCAACCTAAAAAGTTATTCCACGATTAAGTAATGAGGAATAAATGAATGAAATTATCATTAAATATATATGAGTTTATAAAGTTGAATACCCTTGATAGAGACATGGATATGGTATTTAGTACACAATGATCTGGGCTTGGAAAAACACTGTGGAATTTCGGAAGCATAACAACGTGACACAAGGATTAATGAAAATGGTTGATGAGAGATAAAATGGTGTCTCATAATATGTACATGAAATGGATAGTAAGGGGATAATATAGATACATGTCCAAACAAAATTATTGTAATTTACATGCATAATACAAAATAATTACTTGGATGTAAAAGAGATGGGAGAAATTTGTCACCTGAATTTCGGCATGGTAACAACAGTACATGGGAGGAATTAATGAGAGATAAAAGGGTCTCCTATAATCCAAACATAAAGGGTAATGTATTAGGGAGCTACTAAATCATACCCCAACATTTGTAATTGAATAAAATGGCATAACAACTTGAAGAAAATTAAACAAAATGAGAAAGGATGAAATCCCATAATTGGAAGTGTGATTCCCAAAGCATGGGAGAGGCTCTAGAGGGGCTTCATGGAAGTTTGGGGAACCTTGGGACGATTATAGAGAGACGAAGGAAGGGTTTGGTTGAACCCCAAAGTCATTGAGTGAAGAGTAAGTGGGAGCTTGGGTGGGTTTATATAGGAAAGTATGAAGAATTCTTTATTATTTGGGCTTGGGACACCACACATTTAAATAATCAAAACTACAAACCAGACCATGATTTTTTCACAGAATTTTTTAAAAATGGATGTGTAAAACATTTTTTCATAAGTCCAATGGCCGAACTTCTTAAAATAATTGTGTTGATTATGTGGAGGTGAGTCACACTCTCATGGAAAACAATTTAAAAAGAAAAAATGATTTATAAGTCTTGGAGGGTCCACTAATGCTTTGTAAAATATATAAAACAAATCTAATATCACATTATTTTACTGGTAAAATATATATTGGAAGAAAATAATGTTTATAGTATTTTTTTACATCACTATTGGGTCATTTGGAAGTCATAAAACACATTATATATTTAAATGGTGTTTACATTTTCCCAAAAATTCAAATGTCTCGGAAAATTATGAAAAATTCACCATTAAGTAATTTTTATGTAATTATTCCAAAAATAATATTTCTTTTTTCTATATAATTTCCTAAATAGGTGATTTTTTACTTTTAAAATAAAAACAAACATTTATAAAAATTCATTGGTTTTGACAAAAATAGTTTTTAAACCTTAATAAAAATTACAATTTTATTCATAAAATTATATGATAATTTATATTTAATAAAAATTAATTTAATGATAATAATATTTTTTTAAAATATTATATAATTCAAAAATCCATTAATTCATCAAAATTGATTTCTTAGTTGAATATTAACTAAAAAAATATTTCTGCTTTAAAAACTATTTATAAAGTAACAATAATAAAATGAATGCACATTATTTATACAAATATAATTTACATGTTCATATTGATAGGGTATTGTTACATAACCCCTTATAAAACCCGCATAATACCAAAGAGTAAGGTGTGAGATGGTGATAGACTCTTGGGTTGGTTGAGATAACATCCCTCAGGTGGTAATATCTATTAACCACAACTTCCCCAGTAGACGGTTCCGCTCAAGCTTAATGTGGTCAAGCTCAGCTTGGGCTTCGTCAATAGATATTTCCAAGGACACCACATCCTTTCCGAGTTCCGAAAAATGGGATTCATATGGGAAAGTCTATTGGATGAGGACATAACTTCTTTTGTGTGAGTAAATTTGATTTGTTAAAGCCCTATACTTATACTAATCATGTGATAACTGTTCAACGGCTATACTTGAAATTGTTACAATTTGTAACAGTATTTTTAAAATCCAGAAATATAAAACCAATGAATTCCACATGTTATATGACCAGAATAAGACATTTAATTAGATCAAGAAGAATTTTCATTAATGAAAGTTTGGGTCGTTACACAACATGTTTATGTGCTTTGTTCCTATGGTAAACTAGTTTTTTTCTTGATGTACAACAAACCTTGAGATTTATATCTCAATTTGGTTGTTGGGACCCCTTTTCTTTTCAATGTATATTTTAAATTATCACGGATGGTATATTTTATATATATAACTGATGTAATGGACCAATTTTTCCAATATATTACCTTTCCGATATTGGGGGTTGGAGATGGAGGAGCGGGTAGTAGGAATCTATATATCTTGTTGTATGAGGAATTAAAAATGTGAAATCAACATTATCATCATGAAATTTGATTCCCACCATGAATAATAGTTCTATAATTGAATTGTATCAAGGTAGAATTTTATGGTTCTTCCAATAAGTAATTCACTACTTGAATCAGTGATTCATTAAGTGATGGTTTCTCTAATTTTAGGGATATGATGACTTAAATTTTGGAAGATGATTAAAACATGAAATTCACAACCTGAATTAAAACTTTACACCAGGAATAGAAATTTTTATAGAAAATTTATATGTTAGGTATCACATCAATTTTATCATATTTTTCTTCTCCTCTATCAAATCCTTAGAAACTATGTGAGGTTATTTGAATTTATTAAGAGAACCACTAATCAGATTCAACCCCTATATTCTAGAGATAAATTGGTGGAGATCCAAGGAGAGTTTTTCCCTTATATAGATTTATTTCAATTATTTTATCTCTGACTATATTATGGAAAAATTATTCCCCCTTTTCTCTATGGTTTACAATGGATTTAGCCTAGTCTATATCAATTTGATTAATTTTTGTTATCGGCTATATATTTATATATTTCCACCTCATTTTGTGTAGTGATTATTGAGGATTTATCTTGAAGTTGGAGATTAATTACCTCTATCCTGATTTAAATTAAAAATGTGAGATTATCATTATTTAATCCTTTGGGTGTTGGTATAATTAACTTACTGAAGATAAGAACATTTTAATTTTATAGAATAATGAAAATGTGGTTTCGGTTTGTGATCACTTTTTGTTTTATGATTTTCTTTGAGTCATACTTTTATAAGATAGCATGTTCTCTTTTTTTGTTGGTTATTGATCTTATAATGCTAAATTATTTATATAAATATGAATAAAAAAAATATAAATATGGAATCATAGTGATGTGATTATAGAAATTGGAATTAAAATTAATAGATTTTATTCCTTTAATTTTATGGAATATGAAAGTAACGTTAAACACATGTGCATATAGATTCATAGTTCTTTATATCTGATAAGTTATAGGTTCCTTATTTATAAAAACCTACACATAATAAATAGGTTGATTCAAGATAAAATTTTAAATGTTATTTATCTATAGATATATGATTTAGGGATAAGGGAGCCAGATCATCTAGTAAAATTATTGTATACCTTTGTTATATGGCCGTAATACATTTACCGATGTGAGTAAAATAAATTTGAAATGTATAAATTCTCCATAAACTTTTAGAACAATGATTTTACTATTTGATTACAATGTTTTGTTTGTTTTCTTGATAACCAATGGGATGGATGCCTAGGTCTATTTAATTGTAGCTTTTATTAAAGGATTTGAAATGAGATGGCGTCCCATGGTACATAGTTGGTTGATTCTGATGATGTATGGTAATATTTATACTATACACAATGGTGTGGAACACTAGGGTAGTCATGAAAAAAATCAAATAATGAATTTCTCATCAATATATCTAATATTTTTTGGATGATTTCTATTTGTCCATGTGGTTGGATTTTCCTTGTTGTTGGGTTCCCAATTCTTGATGCATTCCGACTATATAAAATATGAGTGAATATTTAATGTGATAGCTTAGGATCAGTTCAAGAGTACCCAAAAAATTGATGAATAATAAATTTATAAACAAATTAACTCATGGAATGGGGTATTATTGATGGATGTATTGTTAAATGATTTATATCATATTAATAAAATACATGGGATGGTTGAGTTGGATGCTCCAATGAGTATGGGTTTAGTAACGGTATGTGTTATGTTTATATTGATGATGACACACTTGAGAACATAACCAAAAACAATTAATAGTGTCATGGAACCTGGCTAAATACGATTTTAAATATTAATCTTGGAAAATGTTAATTTGAATTAATTAATGGTTAATTAATTAAATATAAAGGAACATTATTTCATATGTTCTTGTTTGATATCTATCCATTATAAGTGGATGTTTGGGGTCATTTGTAATGATATATGAACATTCTTATAAATCTAGGAAGTTCCCCTTAGTTTCTTTTTTGTTTAATATTATTTTTATTATATATCTGGATTTCATATATTTCCCCTAGAAAATATATAAGGAAACTAACACCAAAATGTTTGGGGGTGTTTTATCCAACATCTAGGATGGAGAGGAAAAAAATAGATGACCCCCACTCTCTCTTTACCCATAAATATGAGTAGATGTATCCTAATTTATAATTGCATATAGTGTAGGGAGTGTTCCTTCCCAGGTTCTGATGACTCTTGATTTTGTTATACATTTATGTGTAGGATGTAACAGATTAAGGTATAGTTCATACATTCATCTGGTCATTGTGGATTTAGATTATCATGGGTGTACATGCAATATAAATGATGAATTTTAGTATAATTCATTTATATAGGTTTTTGTCACTTAAGGACTTGTACATATTTTCTAAGGGGGTGATGTTGATAATGATATTTAAATTTTTACTTTTTCAAACAAAAGATGTTGGGACCTACAGAAAAATAAGATAGGTTGGACCTACTCCCTACTCACATAATGGATGACTTACTTATGGATGGTATGAGCACATCATGTGTGGAATTGGAGCTGTGAATTTGAAAAACTGGTGTGAAAGTGGAGTTAGGGTGCCTATATTTTGTGTGTGTGTGTGTATTATTTTTCCATTTGATAAGGAATGATTATTTATAGGTGTTATTTGGCCAGTTATCCATGGTGATGATGGAAAACTATTATTATCTATTTAGGTGATGAGTTAGTTCAAATTCCTTATTCATTATTATTTAGTATGCTACTTTCATACCTTCCATGATAGGGTTCATTGATGATCCTACTATGTATAAATATTATCCTCACACTATGTCTATATAAAATATTTTTTGAAAAAAGATATTTTTGGTGATGGAGTTGCTCAGTACTAGATCATTGTGTTTTTCATGAGTTTTTAGGGATTCATGAATACTACCAGGGGATTACTTTTAGTAATTTTATTTTTTTCACAGATTTTTAGTATATTTATGAAATTATATTTATTATTATTTCTTATGGATCATGAATGGTGTAGGTTAGTGGTTTATCCTTATCATACCATACCCATTAAATCTATATGAGAGTAATGGATTCCATGTGTGTGATTTAAAGTACCCCAGTACTAGTTTCCAAACCATGGATATTTGTAGGTATATTTAATGTGTAATTAAATCTATTTCTTCTTTTCAAGACGTAGTTGGATATGTTTGGAGGGATAGGTTCATGAAAAAAAATATGAAATTTATATGCTTATAGAGTGTAATTAGTAATAAATATCTACAACTATTATCATTACTAATTTGGTCCATTAATTCCCCTTATATTAAAATAATTCTCACCCAATGATCATACTCCAATGTATGCATGAACATCCATATCTATAAATTTTATGTATGTATTCTCAATTTAACCAAGTTTCCTTGAGTTCATTAGTTATCCACCTCCTTTATGGGAAGAAAATTGGATACTCCACTCCCTAGAAATCCCTCCACTCAATTTCTTAGAAAACTATAACAAAACATTTTTCATCCACCCTAATGATTATAGCATACATCAGTGATAAAAATAGAGGAAGATAAAATAATTGTATATAGGTTGGAGAAATAGTATATGATATAAGGATTTGACGTACCAGAATTATCATCTTATCCCCATAACTACATAGTTTCCCTAGGATCAAACTCAATAGAAAACTTGATTGCATAGGAGCTCAGTTGAATTCCCCAACTTATCTCTGAGAGAAAAATTATGGTTATCTCTCAATTATTGTCCATGTTCAGATAAAAAAAATGATAATGAGAAGAAAATAATATGGGAGGAATCTTGAACAAGATGAAAAAAATGAATTACTATAAATAAAGTATATAAATAAATAAAAACAGTCTATAAAAATTTATGGATGAAGGCTATGGTCTTGATTTATTTAAAAGCGGGAATTGAAATGTATTTATAATCCTATATAGAGCTTCTTCATCCTCTTTAAAATTAGTTTCATGCTATTCCATCTTACATATATTTCTTCTACGTGTATTGGATTAACATTGAGGATGTGAGAATAACTCAAATCTTCTCAGAATTGAATTAAATATCCTCTAATGATCACCACTTCCCATGATTATTGTATTAAAAAGATTTGAATGATTGTATGATTCGTTATTGATTTACTCTTGCTAGAGGATAGGGGATTTAATTTTTGGTTAATCCTAAAATAAATCTTATCTAGAAACTGTGGGCACTAATACATGATTTAACAAAGGAATAATCCTTATGTATCATCTTGAACATCCTAAATATCTGTTGATATTAGTGGATCTCCCCCTTTGATAAAGTATAGTATATGACATAATACTTGGGGGTCATGACTCTTCACCAGTAGAAAAGAAAAATATCTTACATATCAGATGAAAATTATACATATTATTTTTTAAAATCATATATATAAACTTAAAATATTATGTTCTATTAGAGTGTGACACTCTTCATCTCTAATGAAAATGTTAATAACCTTAATTATCACTCTTTGTTCACATGAAAATTCCTTATATATTAAAAATATTATGTATCAGGTGGGCACTGAAAAATCATTTTTATCATCCAAATAACTCTTACGTACGGATATCCAACATGTATGTTTTTTTACATTGATTATAAATCCAATAAATATTGGATAGAATTACTTCTATTGTCATGTAGCCATAATTTAAAACAGAAAAGCGTTTTAAATCCCTTTTACGTATAGGAATTATCCAAATAAATTAAAAAAAAGATTAAATCAATTTAAATAATGTGTTTCACCCTTTTAACTATATATATCCAACCTATTCATAAACTACCAAAAATATGAAAATTTCTATTGAATAAATAAAATATGGGGAATCTTTGAAATTAAAATAAATAAAAAACTACAAATTTCAAAGTTTATCAATCCCAGTTGAGGATGATGTTGTGATTTCTTCAATAGTTGTGATTTAGTTATTGGTTTTTTAAGGTTCCTAAGAAGATTTGATATTTATTTTGGATATGACTTGATAATTTTGAATATATTTATAGTTTAGATGAGTTAGTAGGAAGATGTTTTAATTCATTATTTTGAATACATCCACCAAGTACTCTCTATATTAGAGTAAAAATATTTCTTCATAATATATATTAGAATAAAACCAAATCAAATGATATTTTTATGATTGAGGTCTCTAGAGAAGGATTTTAATTAGATTAAAATCATAGTTTTAAAGATATTTTAGATTAAAATAGATATTGTGGTATACTAATCCCTATATAAAAAATGATTTAACATATATGTGTTGAGGTCAGGAAGATTAACATTCACCAGTATGAAGCTACATTAAAATAGTTTGATGTTATAGATGATAAAATATAAATTATATGAATCTACGTTATATTAAATCAAAGTTGTTGAAGAAAATGTAAGATACAATGGAAATTCTAGAAGATTTATTTTGATATTTCTAATTATAAAAAAGAATATCACATAAGATTAATGTGAGATTCTAGGAGTATATTAAGACATTTAATTTGCTAATATATTGTTGGTTTTTATGGATTAAATATAATAAATATAAATATTGATTATATATGAGTTTCACGAAGGGGATTTATGCATCATAGATAGTAATTTCATTCCATGAAGTATATTATGGATGAATAAATGTATTTTAGTGAATTGAGATGTATCGGTTAATTCAAGAACTCACATGACATAGTGACATTTTTATGCCATAATTCTTGATGAAGTGAGGTTTTCAGGATAGTGTTTCTACATAGTGAATAGTTTTGTGTAAATGGTACAGTACTAGAATAACATATAGAAATGAATTAAACCATGATAATAACATCCTCATAAAATACATTTGAGACCTAAATTAATAAGAAGAATCATGTGTTGTGATAAAATCAATTCCCCATAAAGAGTAACCACATCTGATATTGAAGATGGGGAAAATATTTATAGATTTTGTGGGTGTTTTGAAGGAAAACAATTAGTAAGAAGTAAATGTCAAGACTCATAGAGATGTTCCTAGTTAATTATAAAATGTTTCATGGTAATTAAGGAGATGATGAGAAGTTTGAAGACCAAGTATTCAAGAGAATTAAATAAAAATAATTTTGAATAATTTGAATAATTTTAAAGAACTAAATATAGAATAAATTACTCATTTGTGATATTATAGATAACAAGAGGGATATTTTACTTAAAAATGAGTTATTAATAAAGAAACATTGGTCTGATAATGACATGACTTAGTGAGGAATAATTTTTTAGAAATAGAAATTCAAATATTTTGGAAGAAATGAGAAGGAAGGAAATCATTTATATCCAATCATTATTGAAAACAAATTATATGGGTGGTCATTTGTCAAAAAATTGTCATCATTTTGGTTATAAATATTTGGTTTCTATTTATGTTTAGTTGGTTCCATCAATTATTAGAGGTTTAAATATATAAGCTTATGTGAAAATTTTTCTTGATATTAAAAGAGGAGTTATGTATTTATGGGATAAAATTACTATACACTGAGGATTTAGCCATCTGTCTTGGAGGTGAAATATTTTATTAAATCATATGTGTTCCATATTATTTCACTAAAATGATTTAGAGTGATCATTGTATAATATTTGAGAGGGTGATTGTGGTTTGGAGAGACAATATATCAACACCGATTCAACCCTATCAGTGTTGATCACATCCCAGGTAATCCTATCACAACATATAAATGTTCTCATTCTAGGTATCTGACCAACAATAGGTACATGAATTAAATATGAAACATATACCATTAGTATATAAAACATAGTGTATAATATCCCATGTGGTAAACATGTTGGTTCATCAAGTGATCACTACTCCATTTATACCTCATGAGTATATTCTATATCTATATATAAAATCCTATATATACTCACCTTAACATTTTATCACAACCTATAATAAACTATGATTATCATCAGTTGGAAATAATTCAAAGTCAAACTTTGAGAGGATAATTTTTATATCACTACATCTCTTTATAATTCATTTCACATATCTATGTTATCATATGATAAGATACTCCCACTAAACTACCTTAGTGAGTAACATCTGTAATGAAATCGGGTTTTCATATTGGTGATACTTAGGAATTAAATTCATAATTTTCAACTCCATGAGCATGTATGAATAATATTTTACTTCACAATGTAAAATTTCACAATGTTAATAACTAATTTTTTCTACCTAGAACCCATTATATGTTCATATTTATTATTCTATGAAATTCTCCATCAAATATTTTTCCCTGATATCATTTTGGTAATAATATGTAACTATTTAAATTTTTATTAACCAATATATCCTAATATATATTTGGATAAAAAGTCAATGCCAGTCTTTTATGGTAATTAAAAGTAACTCATTACATGTCTCCCTAAATGCATACCCTAAACTCTTTTATAATATTTTGTGATATTCACATTGAATTTTAACTGGAAAAATATTTTATTTGTAACACTTTTAACTTCTCTATGTCCAAATATAATCCCCCAAGTATCATAGAAACTATATTCTTTTTAGAATATAATTCTACGATATAAAAACTAATTTTTTGTTATTAAAGAGTATTTATTTTCATTACTGAGAATTTTTTAAAAATTAACTATTTTATCCATCGATGATATTCTATATGTTTGGAGAACCATTCCAAAAAAGAATATTTTATTCTTTAAAATATTCCAGTGATGCGTAATCGTATAAGGAAAAAAACATCACGTATAAAAAAATTAGAACATTTTAGAGGAATATAAAATACTTTTCATAATAATATACAACATATAATCGTAAAGGTTTATTTAATTTAGAAACCATATACATAATCCGTTTATTTTATGAAATATCTTTAATATCTCTAAATAGTTCTTCTTATATAGTACCATTAAAAGATATATCCAACTTAATACATTTGCTCATAACTTGAGAAAAATGAAATTATAATAATGGGGGATCTTAGATGACCATTAAGGGTATACGTGGATGATGATAAAATCTATTCATTCAATAAATGTTAAAAATGAATATTTTTACACTTTTATTAAAAGTAAAATACAACTGGAATGTAAAACATTAAAAAAATTAATTTTTTAAAAATAAAAAAATAATGTAAAATATATTTTAGAATAAATGTTTAAAATAATTCATTTTTATATAAGAACATTCCTGAACAATTTTAATAAACATGGATATGGAAGAAAACAATTCCGGGAACAAATTGATAAATAAGTGTTTCTTTGTTTAAATACATTATTTGAGTCTTTTTTACTTTAAAATAGGGGAAATGGAAAGAAAAATAGAAAAAATTAAATATAATCAATGTAGAAAAATAAAATATTTGGATTATGAGACAAATAACAAACAATTTCCATCAATGGAAATTGAAACATGAACTATCCTCATAAAAGTGAGATTGTAATATAAACTATTAAATAAAGTCCCTACTTGATTCATGTAACACCCAAAAGATTTAAAAATAAATTGAATATTGAATACATGAAACATTGAGTCTCTAAAAACAACACTTTGTTATATTCAATCCCATAAACATAATTTTTCCACTTCTGTTATTTGAATTTCAAAAATCTGACATACACAGTTGCGATCAGGGTGATATTTGGATTGTGATAGAATCAACTAAATTTTGAATGAGTAGTATATTACCCTTATGAATCATATCATACACTTTTTAATAGTAATGTACCCTTATGAATGTTAATATGACCTATATGAATGTTAACTATACCCATGAATGTATAAATAAATTTTAGGCACATTTAAAATAAAGATGATTATTTTTAAGTGTTGGTATTTTTCGATTAAATGGTGATTTTAATTAAAAGTTAAATTTCTCATATTTATAAAATTACTTTTGAAAAATGGTGTTCATTTTTGGATTATACAAATTTAAAAATGGTTAGGGTTAATTTTTGGGGATTTTCTAAAATACATGATTTTTTTTTGTAGATAGTAAAATATGGTAATTATGATATAAATACATTATGAGATAAATACACTATTCTTTGCATCATTCACAAAGTAAGAAACCATTAATTATAACTCCCTTGAACTTATTATAATTTTTCATGATATCTTCACTATTGGTTGTCATAGGGAAAAATAATAAACTAACGATTAAAATATTAAGAAAACCCTCCTCCACTCCACTATAAATACCACCCCCCACACTCATTTCATCACACATATAAAGCTTAAATACTTGCCTAAATTCTTATCAAATATCTCATTAAGATCCTCTCCCACGTTAAAATAACATGGTCTCCTCAAAATATCAAATAATCTCCCCTAAAGAGGTGCTCAAAGGAATATATATTCCAGAGGTAAATTCCTCTTATAAATTATTTTGTTTTCTTTTAATGTTTCTTTTGTTGCATTTTATATTCTCACATATAATCATAGAAATGCTTGAAAAACTCCAGTAACATATATGTACCATAATAATTTTTATTATAATGTTATTTTCCATCATCATATCTTTTATCCCATCCTTTTATACTATAAATGTAAACACTAACTGAGATGTGTTAATTTATCACATTCAAGGTAGATGGGTTTTTAATTTTCATTACTATCTTAAATTATGGCCATAAAACCAATATTATGGTTGAAATATAATATTATAAATTTATTATGTCTCAAATATGGTTCTATAATCTTTTTTATACATGGTATTGATTTATAAAGAAAAATGAGTTTGTTGTGATCAAAAACCACTAATTAAACTAAACTGTTATCATTAAATAATTTATATAACGATCCATCTTCACTCCAAGTAATCAAATGAAATTTACAACAATGTAACATTTTTTATTTTCACAAGTAAAATATAACTTCAATTCTGTAAAACTATCCTAATTTTACAAGATTCTCCATTCATTTATACAAGTAAACTGGTCATGAATATCAAGGAAGAAAACTCTCCCAAACAATAAAAATGGACCACTTAAACCCATAAAAAAGCCATGAATGAACTTAATAAGGCTATAATAAATAAATTAAATAAATAAGAGTTTATAGAAATATTAATTCATAAATTTGATATGGATATCTAGGACACTAAGATCAAGTGAAAAACACCATCAAACTTAAGGTAAGGGTTTTCTACCCAAACCTCCATTTTCATTTAGGTTACTCGTATTCTCTACATACAAGAATTAAATTATTGCTTATTCATAGGTACTACTCATATATTCTATGTTAATACTATATATATGTGTACCAACTACAATCCTACCTTCCTTTATGGAGACTAATATGTTTTAAAATGATCTTTCAAAAATTCATCCCGAAATACAAGCCAGATTCAAGGAAATTTCTCAAAATATTAGAAATTTTCATGGGTACTATATAAGATGTTTTTATCAACCATTATATCTCTAAAATAAATAATTTTATTATCAGAATACAATCTTTCTTAACTTCTAGTTTTATATAAATACTTTTCCAAAAAGATCTATTATTTTCAAAGTAAAAGAGTATTTATCTCAAGAATTACTCGTTGAATTTATGAGAGTATACTAATCTATTTCAAAAATATTTTTGACTCTTATGTATGATATCGTTTACCATATTTAATTTAATGGTTTATGATTGCTTTTACTATGGATGTACTATCTTAAAACCATTCACTAATTTACTAGGAATGGTCAGTGTTTATGATTAATATTTGTGGAAAGTTATATGCATTTCATATGTTAGTTTCAATATGAATGTATAAGTTCTTTATTTTTACAATAATTCATATTAGAAAAGAATAAGACTTAGTATGTGATGATTTAGGATTTCCATATCCCCTATATGTATTGATAGGTGTCATGAGACCCACTATTTAGAGAGAAACCCTTCGAGTTTGTTTCAAAATATCTGACGAGTTTATACCCACCGAATTAAACCGTATTGATGGTATGACGGTTCATGTTCCAAATACATTAAATCCAAATAATATGAATTCTATTTATTAATTATTCAGATAGTATTATCCTTGAGTTTTTCACTATGACAAAATCTATAGATGCTCTTACATTCTCAGTTTATTGATGGTGTGTGTTTTTCAATAATTCATTATACCATAATGATTATGTCTAATTGATTATGATTTAATTATTATTGTTTCATGCTTCCATTATATTTAACCCCTACTGAGCATTTGATCTCACCCTTTTCATTTGTTTACTTACATAGGTTTTGAATAAGTGATTAATTTTTGAGTTTTCAAGGATTCATTTTGTTATCTATTTCTTTGTATTTTATGATGTTTTCTTCTCCCAATGTAAAATTGGTTACATGGATGTGTCCAGTTTATTTAATACTACAAAACTGATTAGTCCTTCTGGATTTTATTCCTTGTAAACATGCCAATGTAACAGAGAAAATCATCGGCTATGTGCTTCTGGGGTCAGAGTGTTACAAATCATACTTGATCTAATATAATATTTGATGATTTTATATTAATTATAAATTTATATTAGAACTATATTTATATTTATATTACAAGATACCACAAACTTATAATTTTTTATTATAATTTTATTAATAATTCTTCATTCAAATAAATATTTTGGTGTTAAAAATTTTGGTTTCCATGCATGTTTCATTTCAATGATTCCAGTAGTTGAGCATTAATCATGGTTACATAGTATTAATCACATCATAAATATCATATTTTTTTATTAGATACACTTTTATAACAATCCCTGAATGTTGGTGATGTAAAATGAAATATAACGCTTCGTGGAGGTAGTTATCCACATATATGAATAAGTGATTTTTTCTTTTTCCAATGGATGTAAAGAAAGGGACGTACAAAATAATTTTCATTTAAAGAATAGTAATTATTTAATGTGTATAATATTTATTTATTAATCCCATCTATATAAACATGTATTTGAGGTGGTGATGATAAATGAAATATGTCCCTTCATGGAGGCAGTCATCTACATATATGCAAGATAAACGTTTTCATTCTTCATTAGATGAAAATGGTGAAGGAAATAATTATTCAACCAAATTAATAAAATATTTTTATATTTCACGTATGGATAAAATAATATTAATATAGATATAATATATTCATATTGGGTTTAAACATAAATAAACATGAAAAAAAGTGATTAAGACAATTACCACTTCTTTATGTACCCTCATTTTGATTACGTCTGAAGCCTTCTTAAGATGGCATTTTGTGGAAACCAAAACCTATATGTTGTGGTTTGGAGAGTTTTAATGTGATTTGTGTAGATATTGGTTGATATAAGGATTTAGAATTATGTGAGGAAGTGAGTATAATAGGTTCCCATTTATTAGTGAGTGGAGGGACACTATTGTAAATACCCATAAATTTTAAATAATATAAATTCAATTTCATTGGAAAGTGGCACCAAATAAGTCCAATTTCAAATAAATGGAAACAAATGTCAAAATAAAATCTACCAAGAAAATATAATATTAGGTTTAGTGCTATTTTAAATCATTATCCCTTTATTCTAACCATTTTAACTCATTTTAACCATTAACGAGGTGAAAAACGTTTTACCAAGGTAACGTATTTTTATGAATAAAAATAAAAATAACCTTATATTTTATATTTTTATATAAAATATTTATTTCATTTTTCAATACACAATTTATATATGTGGTAAAAATTACATTTAATATAAGTATGAAAAATTTAATGATAAACAGTTTTTAGAAAAATGTATTATTATACCTAAAAACGAATTTAAATAAACAAACATGTATAAAGTTGATACCCATGACATTTATTGTATTATGGGTAAAAAATAACACTTTTATGAATTTAAAATATATCCAAACTTGAGTGGATCATTGTGAATACTTAATTAAAGAAAAATTATTAAAATAGTTTTTTATTATAATAAAAAATAACTTAGGTTCAAAAAATTCAAGCATGAGTTTCCAAATTCAACATAATCGTATTTAATAATTTATTTTAATCCTTAAATAAATATTTTTTTCATTAAAAATATTCCAAATATTTTTAATCCAATCTTATATCATAATGTTATCATAATTTTTATGGAATTTGTAAAGATGGTAATTTTCATTACACACCTAAAAATAAACCATTTCGTAAAAATACAAAAAATTAAACCTAAGATAATTTTTTCTTGATAAATAAAAAAATATATTTTATTCTATAGATAATATATTCTAAAATTTAGAAATTTAATTTTTAAAAAATATAAATTATACTCAATAAAAATTGCATTTTTAAACAAAACATTTTTGTTTTGCAACGAATAATTAAATTTCTATTACTTATATTTACTTAATAATTCTGTGTATATTATTAATTTATTTTAATAACCATTATTTGAATTTTATATCTACATTCAATTGATATAATTTCATCAAAATTATTAAATTTATCAAAAGCATGCAATTCCTCAAAACATTTTCTCTAGAATTAATGGTATTTTCCAATGTGAAATAGAACCCTATCAATTTAGAAAAAATATTTATTTTTTAAATTATCTATCAATGAACTATATTGTAATTTATTTCGTATTTTATCATAATAAAGCATTATTCACTTTTGTTCAATGTATAGTGCATTATTTGTTATCAAAAGTATTGATTGTGTTTTAATGTATATTTTAAATTCATAGGGGTGTTCCATTCTACCCCTTATAATAATTTCACACTCAAAATTCAGTTTTTTCTGATGAAAAATATGCGGATATGTCTTCCTCGTTATATCCCCAGATTCCCACAATACTTCTTCAAAATTATGGTTATGCCATAAAGAAATATCCATGTGGATGCCCTTATTCAGGATCACCTTTTCTCTTAGATCCCAAATCTCCCCATATTGTTTGTTATAATAATGATCATGTACCAATGTTATAACCTCTAACTATAGTAAATGAGAATTATTGGGAATACACTTCCTCAAAATAAATACATGGAACATATCATAAATAATAGAGAGGTTTATGGAGACACCAAAAGATAAAATACCACATTAATACGATCAAGAATCTCAAAAGGGGAAGTATATATAGGGATCAAATTCCCCTATTTATAAATATTATTACCATATTCCTTGTATTTATTTTAATGAATACTATATAATAGAATTAGTAATATATATCCGTGATAATTGTTAGAATACATTTTTCATTGACTATGAGCTTTTGTAATGTGATGCTGAATGGATCTAACCTTCTCTGACATATCCTCATCTTGCTAATGTGGATATAGTTTTTTTTTAAATTTGTATCCAAATATGATTTAGTTTTAGACATATTTACTAAGAAATATTAATAAATATCCATCTGATTTCTTGAGTGAATGTTATTTCTTATATGAAAATAAAACTACAAGAATGTGTTGATCACATCCACCTTTAAAATACATAGACTATGGTCTCAAAATAACTTCTAGGGTTTGAATGGTATTCTAAGAATTAACATATACTTAAGGATTATTGGAATTTATAAAGTTTAAATTTTTTTCAATTGATACTAAAAATTTCTCAAAAAATTAAAGGTAAACCTATGTTCTCAATTAGATACGATTGAGGGTAATAATCCAAGAATCCTTACCACTCCCCAAATATTTACACTCGAATGTTGATCACGAATGAAATATTATTTTATAGTAATGAAATTTTCTTAATTTGTAAGGTGAACGGTTAAAAAAATGTTTTTATAGCCTTTAAAAGTCTAAGGTATTTTTAAGATGAAATCCACAAGAATGTTTTTCCATTTCAATGTTGTCATGGATAATGGTTGCATTCCCTAATTAAATTTTTTTACATTTATCCTTAACTTGATGACATACAAAAATATGATATACATAATCTATAATATCCATTTTTATATTATCTTATAGTGACCCTTTATTTTAATACATTAATATTACATAAAGTTTAACGTCTAATTAGAAAATTACAGAAACTGACACCCAAAAACAGTACTAGTCTAGTGCCTTTGGAAACATGGAAACATAAAAAATGGTACATAAGTAAGAAAAATTATCTAAAACTAGGTTTTTCTTGACTATAAACCTTATTAACAACATCAAACAAAATACATATCTTTATAACCTGGGAAAATCAAAAAAATGGGTGATCTTTGATGATCGATAAGAGTAAAAAAGGTAGATATGATAACATAATCATGATCATAAGGGCATGATAACAAGTTCCTGAAAATATAAGATCATACCCTACATGTAAAAGATCATAAAACTGAATTGTGGGATAAATAATGGATGTTCATAATACATTAATCATAAGGAAATAAAGAACATAATCCTTGAAATCATAATATATGAATAACTTCTGAGTCCATATTAGTAGTATGGGTTCACTTCCATAATATAATGGTATTCATTGTTTACTCCCATGGATATCTTATTTCTATGAGTTCAATCCCCATACCATCATGGTAGTAATGGTTTACTCCCATGTAAATCTTAGTAGTATGATTTCACTCTCCATACCATCTCTAAATTCATGGTTCATTCCCATGGCCATCATATTAGTCAAGGATCACTCCCAAGACCATCTTAGCCTATCTCATTACATATAAATATTTACTCAATTAATTTAAAGGAGATATAGCTTCCACCCATATCATAAAGAAATCATACATACACTTCCCACAATAACATAACAATAATATCATAACCCATTAAATGAAATTGGTTTCATAAACATGAAATCATATCTTCACCTTTGTAAATGACATGTTTGATAATCATTTCTTTATATCATAACCCACGAAAATAAGCGGGTATCATAAAAATATAACCCGTGAAAAAGAAATAAATTATATAAAAATATAACCCATTACAGAAAATGTATTTCGTAAACATCATTCCATAATGTTTAAACCATTCATAGAAATAATATAAATCAAACCTTTGGATCATTCCCCAAAATGGAATAATTAACATCAATGGATATCTTCTTAGATTGAAAATAATTTTGAAATATCCTTTAAAACCATTATGTAAAAAAGGTAAAACATGGGAAAAAATATCTATTAAACATCATAGGATAATATTAAAACATTTTTGAAAACCTTTTAGAAATCACATTTTTTAAAGTAAACTGATTTCCAACAGAAAGGAATGATATAGCTTCATTTTCATAAAACAAATTTCTTAATTATCTTAAGTACCAAATAGGGAAAACATAGTACCATTAAATTTATATAACATGAATTAACAATGTTTAAGAAACATATTGATATTTTTTTGAGACAAAAAGTAATATTTCATCAATTAAAGCATAATTATAAACAATCTCAACAAATGATGACATTATTCCAATATACTTCTATCACTTGGTAACATTGAATCATACTCCCCATGTAAGAAAATGAAATTATATCAAGCCTAAAATATCATAAAACTATATATTCATGATATAACATGAAAATTAGAAACCTATACACCCCATTTAATAACATATATGTATAACAAAACATGTATCTCAGAGAAGGAAAATTGAGGAAAATTACTTTACCGATTTGGTATCATTTGTACCATAAATCCAATGAAATAAAGATCATCAATTAGATATGTAAATACCCTTTAATTTAATTATAATATAAATATAATTCATTAATGAAAATTATATATTTAACAAAATATAAATGAGTGGTGAATAAGGTATTTCCCTCATAAAAAAATGTAAGTGGAAATTCCCTTACCTTATGTCTTAACTCCCTTCATACTCATAAAAAACATCTGTATAATAAATATAATTTATTATAAATATTTTTCAGAACCATATTCTTATATATAATACCATTTATTATTTTATTATTACTTTATGTTAGCCTTTTATTAACTATTCGTTGTTAAAGATTCATTTAGGGGAATATCTTCTTTGCTCTTCGTACATCATTTGACATATTATTCCTGATCGTCTTAATTAGATTTTGATTTACCTACTTTAAAAAAAATTATATAAATATCATATATATTCATTATATATTTATTTATAATAATATACAAAAAATTTAAAGATGAAATGGAATACACTATTTATAAATATGATAGGTTGTACATACGCATGAACATTGATTCAGTTTTGTTATCGTATTGAAAGAAATTAAGTAAATAAATTATATGTATATATGTATATAATTTGATTAAATTATAATTATTATGTTATCTATATCATATATGTTCACTAAAACCATCCTTAACAGGTTTCATGTAATGTGTGAACGAATCACATAACAATGGAGAGGCGGTAGTCCTCACGTCCACAAACGATGTCATTAAATTTACTCAAGATGGAAAGTATAAAGGTATGTGTAAAAATTAATTAAAGAAGAATAAAGAAATAATAAATTGAATATATATCATATATAAATATTGATCCCATTATGATTACCAACCTTGTATGGTGGTAAAGGAAGAAGGAGAAATCATCGTTTTGTAAGGCAGTAGTTCTCTAAACACATAAACATTAAGTCCATTCACCATTAGATAGAAGTGTGTGTAAATATTGGTTGATTCATAATCATGAAAACAACTACTTATATTGAAGACACTATTTTTTTATAATAATGTTATAAGATGAGTTTAGGGGGTGTATAATGGAAATACAACTAAAGAACTTGTGGAAAGATGGTGCCTCTTCTTTGGGTAAATTTTTTTGGTTTTCACCAAAGGGATTCCATGATGATTTCATATAAAATGGGGGATTATAGGATGAGGATAGGTATTTTTAGGAGATATTTGGGTAGATATTTGTTGAGAAAAAATTATTGAGATGTGTGAGGAAGTTTGAGGAGAAGAGGCCTTGTTATTGTGGAGGAGTAACACTCTTTTAAATTTTGGAAAAGGGAATTCCTCCCATTTTTTCCCATTGAAAGTAGATCCAATATGAGAAATAATTATATATAAGATAGTATAGGGTCTAAATATTGTTGAGCAATGTATTGTTTTCAAACAATTCAAAATAATGTTTTTGAAGGGGGAGATTATTTTAAATAATACTCTGTCTCTTTATGATGATTTTGATGCTCACAAATACCCTTAATTATTTACTAATTATTTCGTTGAGTATTTTGCAGGAATTTATTTCATTTATTTATTCCATATAACGAGATTTCATACTTCATTTATTCCGAGATCAAGTTTAGCGCGTTCTGGAATCACTGTAGCGCGAGATCAAGTTTAGCGCGTTCTGGAATCACTGTAGCGCGAGATCAATTTTAGCGCGTTCTGGAATCACTGTAGCGCGAGATCAATTTTAGCGCGTACTGGAATCACTGTTCATACCCTACGTTAATGAACGTAACGTATGGATGAAAAGTTTACTTTTTATGTTAAAAGAAACGTATGGTTAAGGAACCTTACGTTATTTTGAAACGTATGGTTAATGAACCTTACGTTGTTGAAAAGTATTGAAGAAGAACATTACGTTTGGAAGGAACCTTACGTTTTCGTTGTTGGACAAGTATGGAAGAGAAACCGTACGTTAGTTTTCAGTGTTGAGTTTGTTTCTCAAAAGTATGGATCATCAATCTTACTTTTATAATCAACCGTACGTTCTTTGAAGAGTTGAAGCGAGACAAAGTATGGATGATCAACCCTACGTTTGAATGCTAAAGAGAAAGTATGTATGTTCAACCTTACGTTTGTGAACCCTACGTTTGGAGCCACGTCATCAACCCTACGTTTGGCGTCGGATATTTTTGACAGACGATATTACCGTTTGCATTGGTCAAACAGGCGGATTATTAGGCGGATTTCGAGCCGATTCTTAAGCACGACTTTGACTGAATCAAAGACGATTTTCAACGGATTACTGATTGATTTAAACGGAGCTTTTTATGCCGATTCCTCAGGGGAGTTACAACGGCTCTGTTATTTCATTTAATATCGCGAATCTAAAGGAGATTTTTATGGATCTATTTATGCGGAAGAATCTCTCAGATTTGAATATATGTTCTATCTTGGAAACATCGGAGATATATATATACACAGGAAAGTGTGTGAGACAAAGTGATTTTGATCTTTTAACGAGCAAGAAACAGAGACTGTGAAAAGGCGTTCTTTTCTGTGATCGAGAAGAAGTGTAAAATCCTTTTTACCGAAAGAAGATCTTGATAACAGATTCACGTGTTCTACATCGACTATCTGTTGTGAATCTACTGCTGCTGAAGTTGTGAAGTTTCTGGTAATATCTATTGCAACTGGATCGACTCAGAACTGTTTTGATTACAGATCTTTATTTTCTGAAGACAACGATCTATCTACTGTCAATTGCATTCTGTTGCAATTGTGAAGAACAACTGGAGAAGTGTTTTCTTTATCGAAACTTTTTTTTTGAGTGATCAGCTTCTCGTTCTAAGCTGTGTGGGTTCGTGTTTGAACCAGGAAGGCTGTGTTTGCCTGAATCTTGTAAAGGTGTCAACTGCCTGTACTCAGTTGTGGACAGGTCTGTGGAAACGAGGACCAGATAGTGAAAATCGCCAAGCTCGTGGATTTGAGCGTTGGTGGAGTGGACTAGGGGCCTTCTGTTCCCCGAACCACTATACATCCGTGTGTTCATGCTTTTACTTTTTCCGCTGCATATTTAATCGAGCAAAAGCATCGTGGACAGAATTTGTCTAAATTGAAGAGATTATAATAATTTTGAAAAGACACAATTCACCCCCCCCCCTCTTGTGTGTAATCCGTAGATTCAGATCCAACAATTGGTATCAAAGGAGGAGCTTCTTATTTTTAAAGTCTTATCAAGCTATAAGTATTTAAAGATTATACATAGTGTATCATGGCTGATATGAGAGAGGGAATGTCAATGGTCAGAGCACCTTACTTTAATGGAGATAATTATGGCTGCTGGAAATCACGTATGATTATTTATCTGAAAAATCTTGGTTACAGAGTCTATTCAAAGATTCTGACTCCCTATGATATTCCTGAAAATCCCGATACATGGAGTGCTGCTACAGAGGCTGAGTATGACATAAATTCAAAAGCTATGAATGAAATCATCTGTGGTCTAGGACCAGATGAATTAAACAGAGTATCTCAATGCCCGACTGCATATGAAATGTGGCAAACAATAGCTGTTGCTTATGAAGGAACAGATAATGTAAGACAGATGAGATATGCAACTGCTAAGTTAAAATTCGATACTTTCAGAATGATTGAAGGAGAGAGCATCACTCAGATGAATGGAAGATTGACAGAAATTGTCAATAATATAACAGCTCTAGGAGAACCAATCAAGCAGGCTGATCAAGCGTTGAAGGTACTAAGAGTACTTCCTACTCGATGGAATGGAATCTCTGCAGCAATCAGAAAATCAACTTCTGTTAAAGATCTAACTATGAGAGAACAGATTGGTACATTGATGATGTACGAGGCTGAAATGCAAGATGAGGTAAATGAGCATAAAGTATATATAAAAAGGGAAAATACTGCGTTGAAAGTGACTTCTCAACAAAAGGATAGAAAGATGAAGAACAGAGAAGTAAATGCAAAATCAGAAAGCTCTGATGCTTCAAATTCAGACGAAGAACTGGCTCAGCTAGCCAGAAAATTCAGAAAGTTCTACAGTAAGAAGAAAGACTTCAAGAAATCCTTTAAGAAGGATAACAAGGAAGTGAGATGTTATGAATGCAAAAAGATGGGAGTTATCAGACCGGATTGCCCTAAATTGAAAGATGCAAAGAAGAAGAAATTCTTCAAAAGAGATGATTATGAGCAGAAAGACAAGAAAGCTATGAAAGCTACTTGGAGTGTTTCCGAAGACTCAAGTAATTCTTCTGAATCAATCTCAGAGAAGGAGGAAGCCAATTTAAAAGCAAATATGTGTTTCATGGCTGAAACTGATGAGGTACACTCATACTACTCCTCTGACTCAAATAATGAATCAAACTCTGAAACAAGCTTCTCAAATAAAAAACTTGCAGCTTACTGCAATATGCTTGAAGAAAGGTATGACTCATTATTTAAAAAATATAAATCTATAAATAACTTGCATAAAGCTATCTCAGATGAAAGAAATACTTTGCTAAAACAACATAAGGAATTAATTGACAAATACAACTCTGCTGACTCAAATAAAATTAATTTTGAATCAAAAATAAAAACTCTACAGGATGAAGTAGAATCTTATAAAGAGGCTGCATTAGTTTTTACAAAAGGAGAAAACACCTTAAATGAGATACTTGGAAAAACTTTAATTAAAAGGAAAAGGTTTGGAATTGGAAGTAAAGGAGAAAAACCTAAGTTATACAAAAATTATTTTGTTCCTAGCACTAAACAGGTTATTTGTAACTTCTGTGGAACAAAAGGTCATATAGCTAAAAACTGTTTTCTAAGACAACCTCAAATATGTGGAATTAAGAAAGCTTATATTTCCAATGATCTATATGATTCAATCAATTTTAAGAAAACAAAGCAAATCTGGATACCCAGATCACTGCTTGCTAACACTCCTGGACCCAACAAAATATGGGTACCAAAGCAATTTGTTTAAATGTCTTTGCAGGTAGCAGGTCACCAAAGAAAGAAAGAAATATGGTATATGGACAGTGGCTGCTCAAGACACATGAGTGGAACTTCAGCTAATTTCTCTTCTCTTACTCGAAAGGAAGGAGGACTTGTCACCTTTGGTGACAATGCCAAAGGAAAGATTATTGGTATTGGAACAGTTGGAGATCCAGAGACAGTCTCAATCAACAAAGTACTTTATGTACAAGGGTTAAAACACAATCTGATAAGTATCTCTCAACTCTGTGATGATAGATACACTGTTGATTTTACTAACAATAGTTGTACTGTTTCTAAAGATAAACTGTTTAAGTTTAGAGCACCCAGAACTGATAATGTTTATACTTTGGATTTGTATTCCTTGTGTAAACAACAAGTAAACTGCTTAACTGCTAATATAAGTGAATCCTGGATCTGGCATAGAAGACTTGGTCATTGCAATATATATGCTTTACATAAATTATCTAAGAAACATCTAGTTTCTGATTTGCCTAGTCTCAAATTTGAAAATGACAGATTCTGTGATGCATGTCAGCTTGGCAAGCAACACAAATCATCATTCAAATCTGTTAATAAAGTTGCTACAACTAAACCTCTAGAACTTATCTATATGGATTTGTTTGGACCTTCAAGAGTAGCAAGTTTAGCTGGTAGATTATATGTTTATGTATTAGTTGATGATTATTCTAGATTTACTTGGATTTTCTTTTTGAAATTTAAAAGTGAAGCTTTTAGTTTATTTAAAGGTTTTTGTAAATCTATTCAAAATGAAAAAGGTTTTAATATAATCTCATTGAGAAGTGATCATGGTGGAGAATTTGAGAACCAGGAATTTAATTCCTTTTGCTCAAACATGGGTATTAAACACACCTTCTCTGCTCCAAGAACACCTCAACAGAATGGGATTGTAGAAAGAAGAAATAGAACTATTCAAGAAATGGCTAGAACTATGTTAAATGAATATAGCCTACCTATATATTTCTGGGCAGAAGCTGTTAATACAGCTTGTTATATAATGAATAGAATTTTAATAAGACCTATTTTGAAAAAGACACCCTATGAACTATGGAATAACAGAAAACCTAAAGTAAATTACTTTAAAGTTTTTGGATGCAAGGTTTACATCTTGAATACCAAAGATAATCTTGGTAAATTTGATCCAAAATCTGATAAAGGTATTTTCTTAGGATATTCTGCAACCTCCAAAGCTTATAGAGTCTATAATAAAAAGTCAAGGATTGTTGAAGAATCAGTTCATGTGAAATTTGATGAATCTGATCCTTTTGAGAAAAGGATAGAACAAATAGATGAACCTGATTCTAATGAAAACATGAGACTTGAGAATTTAAAGAATGTTTTTGAAAATGATATAAAAGAAATTCAGTCCAGTTCAGAAGAACATGATACTGAAGAACCTTTGAATGTAATGCCTAGACAGTCTAGATCCTTAAAGAATCACCCTTTAGAATCTGTGATAGGTGACTTAGAGACTGGTATTCAAACTAGAAGAAACCTTGGAAACATAGTTGAATTCTCTGCTTTCCTATCCCAACAAGAACCTAAGACTATAGAAGAAGCCTTAGTTGATGAGAGCTGGGTAATAGCAATGCAGGATGAATTGAACCAGTTCAAGAGAAATAAGGTTTGGGAATTAGTTGAAAGACCACATGATTATCCAGTAATAGGAACTAAATGGGTCTTTAGGAATAAACAGGATGATCAAGGGATAATAACTAGAAATAAAGCAAGATTAGTAGCTAAAGGATATAATCAAGAAGAAGGAATAGATTATGATGAGACCTTTGCACCTGTAGCCAGGTTAGAAGCCATTAGAATCCTTTTAGCCTATGCATCTTATATGAATTTTAAATTATTTCAGATGGATGTTAAATCTGCCTTTTTAAATGGATATTTAATGGAGGAAGTTTATGTTGAGCAACCTCCTGGTTTTGAAAATTCTCAAAAACCAGATTCTGTTTTCAAACTTACTAAAGCTCTTTATGGCCTTAAACAAGCACCTAGAGCTTGGTATGAAAGACTAAGTTCTTTTCTTTTGAAAAATGATTTTACTGTTGGACTAGCAGATCCAACACTATTTAAGAAAACTGTGAAAAATAATGTTTTGTTGGTTCAAATTTATGTTGATGATGTAATTTTTGGATCGACCAATAAAATTCTTTGTCATGAATTTTCAGAATTAATGCAAAAAGAATTTGAAATGAGTATGATGGGAGAATTAAATTTCTTTTTAGGTCTTCAAATATTTCAAAATGATTTTGGAAATGTTTTGAATCAATGCAAATACATTACTGATTTACTTAAGAAATTTGGACTTGAAAACAGCAAGACATTTACAACTCCTATGTGTACTAATATAAAACTTGATTTGGATGAAACTGGAAAATCAGTGGACAACAAGTTATATAGAGGTATGATTGGTAGTTTGTTATATCTTACTGCTAGTAGACCAGATATAATGTATTCAGTATGTCTTTGTGCTCGATTTCAATCAAATCCAAAAGAATCCCACTTAACTGCTGTTAAAAGAATTTTTAGATATTTAAAAGGTACTATTTATCAATCTCTGCTTTATCCAAAAACCTCTGATTTTAATTTAATTTCATATTCAGATGCTGACTTTGGAAGCTGTAGATTAGATAGGAAGAGTACTTCAGGAACATGTCACTTTTTAGGAAAGTCTTTAGTATCATGGTCTAGTAAGAAACAACACTCAGTTGCCCTGTCAACAGCCGAGGCAGAATATGTGTCTGCAGGTAGTTGCTGTGCACAGGTGTTGTGGATGAAAAACACTCTTATGGACTTTGGATTAAATTTCAATAATACGCCTATTTTATGTGATAATACTAGTGCAATTAATATTTCAAAAAATCCTATTAGTCATTCTAGAACTAAGCACATTGATATAAGACATCACTTTTTAAGAGATCATGTGTTTAAGAAGGATATATTTTTAGAATTTGTAAATACAGAAAATCAATTAGCAGATATTTTTACTAAACCGCTTCCCACGGCAAGGTTTGAATTTATTAAGGGGGAGTTAGGTTTATTTAATTTTAAATAATTTTTTTTTTAAATCTTATTCTGTTTTCGAATTCTGTTTAATTTTTTGTTTCCCGCTATAAGTAATTTTATTTTGTTTTAAATAAAAGTAATGATTAGTGATTACACGGGAATCAAGGCTGTCAGAACCGTTTCACCTTCTAAACTGTTTCACCTTTTTCGGAAACCCTTTCGAAAAACCTAAACTCGCACATCTGCTCCAAAACCCTTTTCTGAATCTTCAAACCCTAAACATACGAACCTTCAGAAATCGTTGTTGGAATGGCAAAAACTAAGCGTCCCGATGAAGCCGAGAGCAGTGCTGCAAAGAAATCTAAAGTAGTTGGTCGGAAAATACTGCAAGGTAAAGTCATCGATTTAGAGTGGCTGTTTGAAACTAATTTACTGTTGAAGCAAGCGTTATCGTTTCAAAGCCTTGAGCAAGCTTTTAATAGTGAAAATTCTGAGTTTCTTTATGAGGCAGAAATGAGACATTTCTTTAGAACTGTTCAGTTTAGCCTTGGAGATACGGAGGACAGTTTGTTGGCTCAAATAGAGGATAAGGACTTTTCCATATCATCTGTAGAGATAAGTCAAATTCTTAACTACCCTCATGAAGGAGTTTTTCATTTCGATTTACGGAATATTGGAGATTCTGTACATAAGTCTGAAGACATTATGTCTTTTCTGTTTGGAACCAGAGTGATAAAGAAAATGCTTATTAAAGATTTGGAGCCCGATCAGAAAATCTTGGTAAAGTTTGTTCAGACTGGTTTAGCACCAAGGATGGCTGAGATGGAGAAAATTCTATACCCTGACATGTACATAATGTATCTTCTGATGTGTGATATTAAGTTTAATTTTCCTCGGTTCATGATAAGATATCTAAGATACTGTTGTCAGAGTGAAGCAAGAATGACCTTTTTCCCTTATGGAAGGTTCATTTATTTGTTTTTGTTTAAAAGAGGAATGATCAGATTGGTCGATGCTGGGGTGAAATGTCACCACAGTAATGTTTTTAATGCTGGGACTTTGAGGAATGTCAGATACTTCTGGAGCACTATTAAAGGAAAACTCTTACCTGTTGGAGCTGAGGAAGACTCGGAGAGTGCTCAGGCTCAACCTGCTAAGTCCAAGGAGGGACAAGCAGAATCAAGGGTTAGTACAGTGGCAAGGAGAATTCGCTTTGAAATGGAGGAAGTTGAGGAAGAGAGAAGTCAGGAAGGACTTCAATCTAGAAGGAAGAGGTCAATTGATGAAGAAATTATCTCTCCTGTCTTGAAATCCTCTGAACTGGTAATTTCTTATTCCTTTGTGAGAGAAGCTGTTGTGGAGCAGACTGCACCGATAGAGGAACCAGCAGCTCAACCGGAAATCCAAAAAGAACCTCAATCTGCTGCTGTGGCTGTTGAAAATGTAATACAACAAGAACAACCTATGGAGGCAGTGCCTGGTGAAGAAGTGGCCCGACCTCAAGATTTACATGAAGATATTGTTCTTAATCATTCAGTAGAAGTCAGAGAGACTACTGTTCGTGATGAACATACTTCTGAAGCTAATACAGAAGTACTTCAGGAAGATTTTTCAGTGGAAGAATTTCAGGCTTCAAAAGCTAGTTCAGTGGATCAACCTTGTCAGGACAAGGACAAAGAACAATCAGATGCAGATTCTTTACCACTTGCCTTGCCTCATCAACCTATTTCTGGACATGAGAATAGAGCACAGGGTGCCCATGATTCGAGAAAAGAAGAAGTTGTTGAGTTGTACAAGCGTATCTCTCAGTTGGAATCTGAGAATGATAGTCTCAGAAATTCTCTGAACTTAGAGCAGTTGAAGTTTCAGAAGCTGAAAGAATGTACTGTTTCAAGACAGGAAGTAGATTTGTTTAAGACTGATATGTTGCATGCTGTTGATCAGTTAAAATCAGAGATGGTAAAGAAAGATGATTTGGCTGAGATGAAGATTTACATGGAGAATAAATTTGAGTCTGTTGCAAACAATGCTGTGAGTGGATCAGGTTCTTCACCTGATTTGATTCGAAGATTTCAAGCAATTACAGGAGCACTAAGCAATATGAGTGACAGATTACACGATCTTCAGTGTAATAGTGCCCCTTTGTCAGTTTTGCTGGATAATCAGAAATTTTTAGTGGATCAGTTGACATCTGGAGAGCAACCGATTAGGATTCTTTTGAATCAGTTATCAGAGAAGCTGACTCTTTTTGTTGAAAAAGAAGAAAGAATGTATGAGTTTTTCAAAGTTAATTTGATTGAAGATATTCATATGACTCAAGAGAACAGAGATCTTATCATTAAGTTAGGAGATGGGATGATGAAGAGGCTCAGATAACAGTTTACAGAGATCAAGACCGTGATTCAAAGGAGATAGACACTTTTTTTCCTGTCTTATCCATGAACCTTGATTCCTCTGTATATCACAATCATTTATATATATAACAGCTTGTGAATGAAAATTCTTTTCTGATTTCTTTTTTGTTTTGTTGTTTATTGATTTATGATTAAGTTAGCCAGTATAACAAATTCACTTATTCATACACAGTTAATTATAGCATTTACTTATAGTTCAGTGCAATATTGAATGTGTTCAAATCCGTAATTTTTCATTCTTTTTGATATCACAAAAAGGGGGAGAATTTGGATAAAAACAACATTTAAATTCATTTGTTTCCTATGAATCCTATGATGAAATTTGGATATATGGGAGAAGACATTTATCTTTTATTTATTTTTTAGCTGAAAATTTATTTTTATGGGGGAGAAATTTTATTATAGTTAAATATTGTTTTAATCCTTTCAGAATTCTAAAATTTTATAAAACTAATTTTTCAATAAAGATTGCAATTAAATTAGTTCTATTATTTTATGGGTTTTGTGATCATCAAAAAGGGGGAGATTGTTGAGCAATGTATTGTTTTCAAACAATTCAAAATAATGTTTTTAAAAGGGGATATTATTTTAAATAATACTCTGTCTCTTTATGATGATTTTGATGCTCACAAATACCCTTAATTATTTACTAATTATTTCGTTGAGTATTTTGCAGGAATTTATTTCATTTATTTATTGCATATAACGAGATTTCATACTTCATTTATTCCGAGATCAAGTTTAGCGCGTTCTGGAATCACTGTAGCGCGAGATCAAGTTTAGCGCGTTCTGGAATCACTGTAGCGCGAGATCAATTTTAGCGCGTTCTGGAATCACTGTAGCGCGAGATCAATTTTAGCGCGTACTGGAATCACTGTTCATACCCTACGTTAATGAACGTAACGTATGGATGAAAAGTTTACTTTTTATGTTAAAAGAAACGTATGGTTAAGGAACCTTACGTTATTTTGAAACGTATGGTTAATGAACCTTACGTTGTTGAAAAGTATTGAAGAAGAACATTACGTTTGGAAGGAACCTTACGTTTTCGTTGTTGGACAAGTATGGAAGAGAAACCGTACGTTAGTTTTCAGTGTTGAGTTTGTTTCTCAAAAGTATGGATCATCAATCTTACTTTTATAATCAACCGTACGTTCTTTGAAGAGTTGAAGCGAGAAAAAGTATGGATGATCAACCCTACATTTGAATGCTAAAGAGAAAGTATGTATGTTCAACCTTACGTTTGTGAACCCTACGTTTGGAGCCACGTCATCAACCCTACGTTTGGCGTCGGATATTTTTGACAGACGATATTACCGTTTGCATTGGTCAAACAAGCGGATTATTAGGCGGATTTCGAGCCGATTCTTAAGAACGACTTTGACTGAATCAAAGACGATTTTCAACGGATTACTGATTGATTTAAACGGAGCTTTTTATGCCGATTCCTCAGGGGAGTTACAACGGCTCTGTTATTTCATTTAATATCGCGAATCTAAAGGAGATTTTTATGGATCTATTTATGCGGAAGAATCTCTCAGATTTGAATATATGTTCTATCTTGGAAACTTCGGAGATATATATATACACAGGAAAGTGTGTGAGACAAAGTGATTTTGATCTTTTAACGAGCAAGAAACAGAGACTGTGAAAAGGCGTTCTTTTCTGTGATCGAGAAGAAGTGTAAAATCCTTTTTACCGAAAGAAGATCTTGATAACAGATTCACGTGTTCTACATCGACTATCTGTTGTGAATCTACTGCTGCTGAAGTTGTGAAGTTTCTGGTAATATATATTGCAACTGGATCGACTCAGAACTGTTTTGATTACAGATCTTTATTTTCTGAAGACAACGATCTATCTACTGTCAATTGCATTCTGTTGCAATTGTGAAGAACAACTGGAGAAGTGTTTTCTTTATCGAAACTTTTTTTTGAGTGATCAGCTTCTCGTTCTAAGCTGTGTGGGTTCGTGTTTGAACCAGGAAGGCTGTGTTTGCCTGAATCTTGTAAAGGTGTCAACTGCCTGTACTCAGTTGTGGACAAGTCTGTGGAAACGAGGACCAGATAGTGAAAATCGCCAAGCTCGTGGATTTGAGCGTTGGTGGAGTGGACTAGGGGCCTTCTGTTCCCCGAACCACTATACATCAGTGTTTTCATGCTTTTACTTTTTCCGCTGCATATTTAATCGAGCAAAAGCATCGTGGACAGAATTTGTCTAAATTGAAGAGATTATAATAATTTTGAAAAGACACAATTCACCCCCCCCTCTTGTGTGTAATCCGTAGATTCAGATCCAACAATTGATATCAAAGGAGGAGCTTCTTATTTTTAAAGTCTTATCAAGCTAGAAGTATTTAAAGATTATACATAGTGTATCATGGCTGATATGAGAGAGGGAATGTCAATGGTCAGAGCACCTTACTTTAATGGAGATAATTATGGCTGCTGGAAATCACGTATGATTATTTATCTGAAAAATCTTGGTTACAGAGTCTATTCAAAGATTCTGACTCCCTATGAAATTCCTGAAAATCCCGATACATGGAGTGCTGCTACAGAGGCTGAGTATGACATAAATTCAAAAGCTATGAATGCAATCATCTGTGGTCTAGGACCAGATGAATTTAACAGAGTATCTCAATGCCCGACTGCATATGAAATGTGGCAAACAATAGCTGTTGCTTATGAAGGAACAGATAATGTAAGACAGATGAGATATGCAACTGCTAAGTTAAAATTCGATACTTTCAGAATGATTTAAGGAGAGAGCATCACTCAGATGAATGGAAGATTGAAAGAAATTGTCAATAATATAACAGCTCTAGAAGAACCAATCAAGCAGGCTGATCAAGCGTTGAAGGTACTAAGAGTACTTCCTACTCGATGGAATGGAATCTCTGCAGCAATCAGACAATCAACTTCTGTTAAAGATCTAACTATGAGAGAACTGATTGGTACATTGATGATGTACGAGGCTGAAATGCAAGATGAGGTAAATGAGCATAAAGTATATATAAAAAGGGAAAATACTGCGTTGAAAGCGACTTCTCAACAAAAGGATAGAAAGATGAAGAACAGAGAAGTAAATGCTAAATCAGAAAGCTCTGATGCTTCAAATTCAGACGAAGAACTGGCTCAGCTAGCCAGAAAATTCAGAAAGTTCTACAGTAAGAAGAAAGACTTCAAGAAATCCTTTAAGAAGGATAACAAGGAAGTGAGATGTTATGAATGCAAAAAGATGGGACATATCAGACCGGATTGCCCTAAATTGAAAGATGCAAAGAAGAAGAAATTCTTCAAAAGAGATGATTATGAGCAGAAAGACAAGAAAGCTATGAAAGCTACTTGGAGTGTTTCTGAAGACTCAAGTAATTCTTCTGAATCAATCTCAGAGAAGGAGGAATCCAATTTAAAAGCAAATATGTGTTTCATGGCTGAAACTGATGAGGTACACTCATACTACTCCTCTGACTCAAATAATGAATCAAACTCTGAAACAAGCTTCTCAAATAAAAAACTTGCAGCTTACTGCAATATGCTTGAAGAAAGGTATGACTCATTATTTAAAAAATATAAATCTATAAAGAACTTGCATAAAGCTATCTCAGATGAAAGAAATACTTTGCTAAAACAACATAAGGAATTAATTGACAAATACAACTCTGCTGACTCAAATAAAATTAATTTTGAATCAAAAATAAAAACTCTACAGGATGAAGTAGAATCTTATAAAGAGGCTGCATTAGTTTTTACAAAAGGAGAAAACACCTTACATGAGATACTTGGAAAAACTGTAATTAAAAGGGAAAGGTTTGGAATTGGAAGTAAAGGAGAAAAACCTAAGTTATACAAAAATTATTTTGTTCCTAGCACTAAACAGGTTATTTGTAACTTCTGTGGAACAAAAGGTCATATAGCTAAAAACTGTTTTCTAAGACAACCTCAAATATGTGGAATTAAGAAAGCTTATATTTCCAATGATCTATATGATTCAATCAATTTTAAGAAAACAAAGCAAATCTGGATACCCAGATCACTGCTTGCTAACACTCCTGGACCCAACAAAATATGGGTACCAAAGCAATTTGTTTAAATGTCTTTGCAGGTAGCAGGTCACCAAAGAAAGAAAGAAATATGGTATATGGACAGTGGCTGCTCAAGACACATGAGTGGAACTTCAGCTAATTTCTCTTCTCTTACTCGAAAGGAAGGAGGACTTGTCACCTTTGGTGACAATGCCAAAGGAAAGATTATTGGTATTGGAACAGTTGGAGATCCAGAGACAGTCTCAATTAACAAAGTACTTTATGTACAAGGGTTAAAACACAATCTGATAAGTATCTCTCAACTCTGTGATGATGGATACACTGTTGATTTTACTAACAATAGTTGTACTGTTTCTAAAGATAAACTGTTTAAGTTTAGAGCACCCAGAACTGATAATGTTTATACTTTGGATTTGTATTCCTTGTGTAAACAACAAGTAAACTGCTTAACTGCTAATATAAGTGAATCCTGGATCTGGCATAGAAGACTTGGTCATTGCAATATATATGCTTTACATAAATTATCTAAGAAACATCTAGTTTCTGATTTGCCTAGTCTCAAATTTGAAAATGACAGATTCTGTGATGCATGTCAGCTTGGCAAGCAACACAAATCATCATTCAAATCTGTTAATAAAGTTGCTACAACTAAACCTCTAGAACTTATCCATATGGATTTGTTTGGACCTTCAAGAGTAGCAAGTTTAGCTGGTAAATTATATGTTTATGTATTAGTTGATGATTATTCTAGATTTACTTGGATTTTCTTTTTGAAATTTAAAAGTGAAGCTTTTAGTTTATTTAAAGGTTTTTGTAAATCTATTCAAAATGAAAAAGGTTTTAATATAATCTAATTGAGAAGTGATCATGGTGGAGAATTTGAGAACCAGGAATTTAATTCCTTTTGCTCAAACATGGGTATTAAACACACCTTCTCTGCTCCAAGAACACCTCAACAGAATGGGATTGTAGAAAGAAGAAATAGAACTATTCAAGAAATGGCTAGAACTATGTTAAATGAATATAGCCTACCTATACATTTCTGGGCAGAAGCTGTTAATACAGCTTGTTATATAATGAATAGAATTTTAATAAGACCTATTTTGAAAAAGACACCCTATGAACTATGGAATAACAGAAAACCTAAAGTAAATTACTTTAAAGTTTTTGGATGCAAGGTTTACATCTTGAATACCAAAGATAATCTTGGTAAATTTGATCCAAAATCTGATAAAGGTATTTTCTTAGGATATTCTGCAACCTCCAAAGCTTATAGAGTCTATAATAAAAAGTCAAGGATTGTTTAAGAATCAGTTCATGTGAAATTTGATGAATCTGTGGAAACGAGGACCAGATAGTGAAAATCGCCAAGCTCGTGGATTTGAGCGTTGGTGGAGTGGACTAGGGGCCTTCTATTCCCCGAACCACTATACATCTGTGTGTTCATGCTTTTACTTTTTCCGCTGCATATTTAATCGAGCAAAAGCATCATGGACAGAATTTGTCTAAATTGAAGAGATTATAATAATTTTGAAAAGACACAATTCACCCCCCCCCCTCTTGTGTGTAATCCGTAGATTCAGATCCAACAAATATGTACATAAAATTTATTATAGACAATTTTATAGTTCATTTTTCCCTTTATGTTTAAGGTTTAGACCCCTGTTAAGCTTAATTTCACTTTAGTGGTTATAATTAATTTTAATTACATTCACTAATATTTTTATTAAAAAAAAGTTGAATTTATGAGATAATATAAATTATTATTATTCCAAATATGGAATACATTTTTCCAAATTACACTCACTAAATTTTCCTAAATTAAATTTAATTTAATCTCTCAAACATGATGAAAATGATGATTTTTAACGTAAAAATGTTCAAAAGTTTTCTATGTTTTTATAAAAAAAATCCGTGTGAAATGGATTAAAATAAAATAAATTTAATTAATTAATTAATTATGTATATACTATGACTAGAATCAAATTAAAATACATATTTTAGTATATAAATAAATTAGACAAAAAATAAGTTTTCAATTAAGATTTGGTATTTTTCATTATTCATTAAAAATGTAACTACACACAAAAATAACAAAAAATCAACCAATATTATTTTTTATGTTTATATGCAATTTTTTTTATTTTGACATATTAAATTTATAAAACATCTAAAATTTTAATTTAAAATAGGTTCCCCATTAAAACACGGTAAAACCGCCTTTATAAAAATATTGAATTTTTCGCAAAGTATTCTGTTTGTTCATATATTATTCTTATCAAATATATTGTTTGAATATAAAATATTTTTTATTTAAGATATAACATAAATATTCAATAATATCAATATCTAATTTTAATTAATTTAATTTATTAGGATAAAATATATTTGTGTGTATAAAAACAGTTTTCTATATAAATATTTCTTTCATATTCAATTAGTTCTTATATCCATTTTAAATTAATTTGAAACCAATGAAATAATTTTATATTTTTTTAAACCACATATTTTAATATGTTAGTTAAAAATATTCGTAACCTTCAATTTAATTTCCATGTTATATCTTATTATAATAAATAATAAATTTTAATAATATTGGTGTTTGGTAAAACTCGTTAATGAGTGTAACATAAGTCATTGAAGAAACTTGTTTTTGTGTGAGATCTATGAAATATTGATATCACATTCATCGCAAGCTATATAGAATTTATTGAATCTATTTAGAATAATAAATATATTGTGATGTTTTGGGATATTATATTCCCTTACGTGTTTGTGATTGTATTTAGTTCCAGTTTAACTTGGCGTTACATATTATGCAATCCAAACATCAAATTTTATATAAAAAAAGACAGATTTATATGTGGAATAAAAAATATCTATAAAAGATTAAATTAAATTGAAAATATATATTTCAAAAAATCTCAGGGTGTTTCATTCTACCCTGAAAAAAATGAATTTCTCCTCCATAATTCATCTGGGTTATTAAAAGTTTAATAATTCAAAGTTTATTTTGTAGAAACCCACATTATAAAGATAAATACTAAAATTTAATTTAAAAAATAATGATGGAAAAAATGGAGGTTATCCAAAGTAACATATAATTAGGTTTCTATATATTAGAAAATAGGTGGGAAGTCAAAACATGGACATGGAATAGAAATTTAACCATCATATTCTGAAGGATAATTATAGGGAACAATGTCAGGAGAAAGTTAACTATAAAAAATCTATAAATATCTGATGACCTAAGGACCATCTGATTCATTGTAAATTAATGTACTAGGATAATGTTTTTGGTTTCGAGATCCTTTTGTAAAATGTATAGAATTTTCATGAAAATATATACTTATATGATTTTAGAACAACCATATCCTTAATTGTACCTTGATAAACTTCCACTTAATCTATTATTACATGAAAATAAGGTGAATTTTTCATTCATGAAGAATTAACATATCACGAGTTCCATAAATAGAATGATAGGTCATTCTATCTATATTTATCACAACAAAAAGGTTATCATAAGTTATTAGGTATTCATAAATCTTTATATGGTAAGATAATAATTTTTAAAAATCATTTCCCTAAATGTTAAACCTTTTAACCCTTCTAAAAGATGGAAGTAGAAAAATTTGAGAAATAAAGTCATGAAATATGCTTAACATTGATCCCCCATATATCACAAATTAGCTATTAATTGTCACATTCTAAACATGTGAATACCCTCATCGAATATTCTCTTGAAACAGGGTTATAACCTGAATTACCATATTTCCATATATAAAACAAGCATGTTTCTTTATTCCAATAAATATTGTAAATATTACATAAATCCAAAAAAACCCTCATAAATGATAACATAACCACTTTTCAAAAAGTCCTTAATTACTTCCATGGTAATTAGTACCAACGAATTTTCTTATTCAAACCTAACATATAATTATCCAAATAAACATTATCTTAACTTAAGTACCATATTAAGGGTTATCTTTCCTTATCCAAAATGTCCCATTGACATTAAATCACTTTTCTAGTCCATCAAAATCTCTCAACATAATCTTGTAAATCCTTATAAAATTTTTATACTGAAAATCAACATATATTTCACAATAATTATTGAATCCAAATATGTAAAAACATCAATTATTCTACTTTATCCATATTCCACAATAAATATACACCATATTAATACATAATAAAATTTTCCTTTCATATTTCATCTATAGTCTCATCATCATCTGTAATATAATCATTACTCGTACTAACATTCATATTTTATTTAAGAGAATACCACATAGGACATCAATTTTCATAATGAAAATTCCTTACACACTTAATACATTTAACCTTTGATGAGGTCTTAGGGAGTCCAATATTCCTATCCATTTTGATAGCCAAACCCTTACTTTTTCCTTTGCAGTTTCATGCTTTGTGTTCTTCTTTTCAACAGTCAAAAACATTCTTGTTCCTCTAATATATTCATTTATGGGATTACATCCACATTATTGAAAAAAAGTAAAATGATTATTATTTCCTGTATAGTCTCTATTACTAAAACACATAGGGAACTCATTCCTTCTCTTCATTTTTGACTCTGATAGTTGTTTAAGGTACACATTGTTGATCATTTTCCTTGAAAACTAATCAGGGAAGATCACAACACCCTTCACTCTAATGGTCAACTCATTTGACTTCTCATTATTATACTTTCCATCACATTTAATATTAATCTAGATTATTTTGGTTCCATCCTTTGACTAAACCATAATGCATTGAGTAAGATACAATTATCATAGCGAGGAACCATATAATCTTGGAAACCACTTATATGATGTAAAAATTATGACGCCTTACATAAACTGTGACACCTCATGTTTATCCAAGTTAATTCATATAAAAATTACTTTTAAATCCTTCATGATAGTTCTTGAACTATTTATGAATTACCAAATCATATCCCCCATGAGTGTCAAACTAGCTGTGTAGTAAGGTCGTTTTCATGTACTTGTTCATGCCGAGTCAAGATCGAAATACCTTTTCAATATTTTTACTCCTAAGTATATTTATTTTATAACCAAATATACTTTTATAATTTTTAAAGGTATGTATTTATAGGAATCCAGTAACTTTATCATTTCATAATATTCTAGGACATTTTCCTAAATTTTAACTCATGCTTATAATTATCCTTAAAGACATCCCTGAACATATCCTTAGGTACATACCTAGGGATCACACTAATTTTTTCTCAACCTAATTTCTAATGGATGAATAAAATTTTTATCCTATATCAACTATAGAGACATATAAATTACATATATTTACAATACATAACATTTCTGTAATACTTAAAACATTACACAAACAGATGCCCAAAACCATTCTAGTCTAGTTCCTTTGGAAACATGGAAACCTAAACACTGGTATATAAGTGCTATACATTATCTCCCACTAGGGTTTTATTAAATTTATTCCATATTTGTCACATCAAAGATAATACATATATTAATAAGCTTTGGGACATGAAACATAAAAATGGGTGAGCTTTGAAGTTCAATTAGGGTAAACATGGGAGATATGTAAACAAAATAATGAGCATAAGGGTAGAAGAACATGATCCCAAAAATATAAGATCATACACTACATATCAAAGATCATAAATAAAAGTCTTGTTTTAAGTAATATATTTTCATAAGTCATTAATCGTAATTAAATAAGAAACCCACTACATGAAATCATTAAATTAGAATAAGACATGGAATTGTGGAAGACACCTAAGCATGTTAAATGATTTCCATAGTTGTTAAGGGATCGATACCAAAGCCATATTATTATTATTATGGGTTTTCTCTCCATACCATATCACTTCCATGGTTATATTATCAGTATGAATTCACTCCACATACCATCATGGCAGTCATGGTTCAATCCCATGGCCATCATAGTAGTGTGAGTTCACTCCCCATACCATATTTCCAGTCATGGTTCACTCCCATATCCATCTTAGTAATATGAGTTCACTCCACATACCATCTTAGTAGACATGGTTCGCTCCCATGGCTATCTTAGTATTTAAGGTTCACTCCCAATACCATATTAGTCTATATCCATAGATATAAATCATTACCCAATGCATTATAGGGGGATATAGTTCCCACCCATCTCATAATCAAATCATACATACATATGCCACGTGATCATAAAAAACCATATCATAACCCATGAAATGAAATGGGTTTCAAAAACATGAAATCATATCTTAACCTATAGAAAAAACAGTTTTCATAATCATTTAATCAATGAATAACTCATGAAAAGAAGTAGTCTTCATAAACATATAACCCATGAAAGAGAAAAAGATTTAATAAACATATAACCCATAAAAGAGAATAGGTTTTGTAAACATCATTCTAGAATTTATAATCCATTTAAAGAAATAATATTAATGTAACCTTTGGATCATTTCCCCAAGAGACATGAGTAACATCAATGGATTTCATCTTAGATAAAAGATAATTTAGAAAGATCCTTAAAAAATATTTATTAATAAAAATATCATATCTTATTTGAAAAATAATTTTCAAAACATAATACGTTTAGAAATCCATTTTTTTAAATAAACATGAAAAATTATAAACTAGTTTAGAAAATATTTGAAAGAAAAACTCCTTCAAAACATATAAAATAAGCTTGAAAACGTTTTTAAAAAACCATTTTATTTGAAAACACTTTGAAAAAAAATAAATGAATCTTGAAAACATTTTTAAAAACCATTTATATAAAATGATTTATAAAATGTATAAATAATTATAGAAATAATTTAAAATCCATTATTTGAATATAACATTTTGAAAACATATAAGGGAAGCTTAAAAAATAAATTAAAACACTTTTAGTACAAAAATTTGATATTTAAACCATTTTCATCAAAAATGACCTTATAAAAATATAAATTAATCTTAAATGAAATTACTATCATGATGTTGGGTGAGTTCGTATATGCCGAACATTCATTTTCCACATTAAAAGTTTTGAAAAGTTCCATGACTTAAAAAAAAGACAAGAAGATTACTTTTATTTTTTTTAAGTTAAAACATGGTTAGAAATATCCTTTATACATAATAGGATAATATTAAAACAATTTTTAAAACCTTTTATAGACCATGGTTTTCAAATAAAAAAATTTAGGACTGAAAGGAATGATATTACCGCATTCTCATAAAAACATTTTCTTAACTATCTTAAATACAAAATATTGAAAAAGGGTACCATTAAATGGATATGAAATGTATATAAATAATGTAATAAAATTCATGAGAGTTTCTGAGAGATGTATCATATTATTTAATCAATAAAAACATAATCATAAACAATCTCGATAAATGATGAGATTGTTTCAATAAACTCTTACAACTTGGTAACTTTGAATCATACTCCCCATTTAAGAAACTGAAATTAAATAGATTCTAAAACATCATAAATAAAAATATCCATGATATAATTTGTCAATTTTAAGAATATACACCACATCAAAATAAGTTTGTTCCTAACAAAACATGTGTCTCAAAAAAGGAAAATTGAGACAAAATTACATTACCGATTTGGTAAATTTTGAAAAATTAATCCCCTGAAATAAATATTATAAAATTGATATGTAAATACCAATAAATTTAATAATTGGAATCATATAATAAATTCATGGTCATTATATATATCACACAAATGAAAATGAGTGGTGAATAAGGCATGTATCTCACGAAAATATAAATTCAGATTAAATTCCATTACAATATGTCTGGACTCTCACCATACACATACAAACCTATTGTATAATGAATATAAGTTTATTATAAATATTTTACCAAACCATATTAGTATATCTAATACAATATATTATTTTATTCTTACTTTATATTACCCTCTTATTAACAATTTTATTTTAAGGTTTCACTTCAAGTAATATCTGTTTTAATCTTCGTACATTTTTACAATTACTATTATTAGTCATATGACTTAGATCATGGTTTAAATAATTCTAGAATTTAAATAGTATATAAATATCATATATATTCATCATATATTTAATTATAATAATCTATAAAATATATAAATATAAAACAGAATACACTATTTATGGTGACGGTAGGTCGTGGGTACACAGAAACATATTTTCCATTTTGTTGTCCTATTGAAAGAAATTGTGAAAATGAAATATAAGTATATAATATAATTATAGTAGAATTAGTTTTTTATATATATCATATATTTTCTCTAAATTAATCCTTAACAAGTTATTTATAAAGTGTGAACAAATTACATTACTTCGAGGAGGTGGTAGTCTACACATCCACAAATGATATTATCATTTTAAAACAAGTTGGAAAGTATAAAGTAATGTGTTATAAAATAATTAATGGAGAATAAATACATAATAAATATAATACATATCATATATAAACATAATTTACATCATAATTACAATTCATGAATGGCGGTGAAGGAAGAAAATAAACAATCATAATTTCATGAGGAGGTAGTTCTCCGTACACATAAACAGTATGTTCTTTTCCATTTAGATAGAAGTGTATTTAAGTTAAGTCTAACCCTTAGAATAAATACATATAATTATATTTATAATAAATTTTTTGTTTTATAAGTGTGGAATAATTATTTTTTAATGGTGTATAATAGAAACAAAACAAAAGAGCTTGAGGAAAGATATTACCTCTTCTTTGGGTAACTTCTTTTGGTTTCCACTAAAGGGATTCTTTTTATGGATTTATATCCAAGGAGGATATTCTAGGATTAGGGGAGTTGTTTTGAGGATTCATTTAGGTATATATTGGTTGATCCAAATTTTCTTGAGTGGTGAGAGGAAGTGGGATGATAAGAGTCCTTTTTATAGAGGGGGAGTATAGACACTCTTGTAAATTTTTGCAAAAGGGAATTCCAAACATGTTTTTCCCACTGAAAGTTGCTCCAATAATTGACCATATTCGATAAAATGGAATATAGGGTCAAAATATGGATATAAAATGTATTTTTTACAATATTATAGATCATCGTGGCCATTAATATTTCTATTTATCCCCATTTTAAATTAATTTTACTTTAATCGTTGTAATTAATTTTAATTAATTTCACTAATATTTTTGGTTAAAAAATAATTTGACCTTATTATGAACTATAAATTTTTCTTATTAAAATAATGGAATATATTTTTCAAATTTAAAACTACAGAATTTACAGAAATTTACTTAAAATTGATCACAAGGACGGAACGACAATGTGAGTTTTTAAAGTAAAAATGTTCATAAGATTACTATGTTTTGATATTCAATTTCAATGTGAAAATGTTTAAAATTACTTAAATTTAATTAATTTATAAACAATTTATTTAATTTTACTTTAAAAACAAATTAAAATATAATTTAACAATATATTAAAATTTGAATAAAAAGCAGTACTGAATTAAAATTTAGTATTTGTCACTATTCATTGAAAAATAAAACATCCCAGAAAAACAATTCACCCTAACCTAATTTACAGTTTTTTTTAATTTTATATTTATATTGATATATCAAATTTATAAAATCCCAAAAAAAATCTTTTAAAATAGATTATCCATTAAACGGTGGTAAAATTGTCTTGTTGAGGATATTGATTTTTATGTGAAATATTGGGTTTGTTATTATCTAATTATTATCAAATATGTTAGATGGATATAATAAATATTTGATTGAATATATAACATATATATTTCATTAATATAATTCTCTAATAGTAATTGTTTTATTTAATAGCATTAAACATCTTTGCGAGTATAAAATTCTTTTCTATAAAAATATTTTCTTATATTCAATTGGTTCTTAAATATATTTCTAATTAATTTTTAACCAATGAATTGATTTTACATTTTTTTCATCCATATATTTTCATAATACATCTAATAATATTCATATCGATTAATTTAACGTCTAGGTTATATCTTATTATATTAAACAAAAAAAATTTAAATAATATATCATTGTTCGGTAAACATTATAATCTGTGTGACACAAGTCGTGGTAAAAAATCATAATTGTGTTTGATACACTCGAACTCAGCATCACATGAATTTAAATATATAAATAATATATTTAATCCATTTAAAATATAAAATATATTGTAATGTCTGAGGATATTATATTCTCTTACATTCTTGGTGATGTGTGTTGAAGTTAGTTAACTTGGTGTGGCCTATAATGCAATCCAAACAATGTGATTTTATATAAAGATGATACATATCTACATGAAATGAAAAAATATACTTCATAAATAATTAATTTAAAAATAATAATTTACAAAATCATGGGGTTTTACATTTCTCACATGAAATGCACCATCAGATCTTTACATCTCTTTTTTGTGGTAGGATGGATAAAGAATAATGAGCGATATAGTTCATTAATATTTTCCATCTTCAATTATGTTTTGGATGGGAAATATATTCTAGTACCTAACCTTATAATTCTATGATGTTCAAGGTTGTACTCTAGAATAATCCTTACATTCATTATTAGTTCCAAATACCCCTTTTCTCCACTTTAATTGTCACATGGATTGATGGTTGAACATTCAGTTGGGAAAGATACGATTCCTCCCATTTCTTCAAGATTTCTTGTTATATCCTCTATAAAAACATAATTAGTTTAACTCTTTAAATCCTATTCATTGAAAATATAACATGATACTCTTGAATCATATCATTAGTCAACTTATTTTTATTCCCATAATGGTAATGTATGGAGTAACAATAATACTTAATCATGTCAAAACATATCCATTAGAATATATTAAACTCTTTATATGTAAATATATACTTAACTATTTTATGAAAAATATATACATCACACTATTATCCATAACTATATTGATTCCATATTATCATTTAAAAAACACCAATATTGGCTCAAAATCCTAAGTTGGGTAATTTTTCTCATGAAACTTCAATTAGAATAATGGAAACACAACCAAAATGTCATTTTACATGAGAAAACATATGAATATCATCTATGATGCATCACTATAAATCACAAACACTTCTCCACTATAAAGCAGTTTAAGCATAGGTGCACTGACTAACCCTCCCTTCATATCCGTGAAATTTTCATCATATTCATCTATCCAAAGGAACATGGTTACCTTATACATCAACATGGTTAGTGGATTTTAAAGGTAATAGAAATTATTAAAAAGCATCAAAAATTTCAATTCAGTCAATGAAAAATATATATCTTAGTAACCAAGGTTGGTCTGACCCATTTTTCAACTTTCAAGGATCCAAAAATATTCCCTCACATGTAATTATATAACCCAATAATGATACATCGTGTATCCATATTTTACATTTACTAAATTTGGAATGAATATTCTCTTTTATCATGGTCTCTAAAAAAATATTAAAATATTCTTTATGCACCTCCTTTATCCTAAAATATATGCGAACATCATTTATGAAAACTACCACAAACTAATCAATCTAATCACTAAATATTACATTAATTAGATACAAAAAATATAGTGGGGGTTGGTTTGTTCATATGGAATCATTATAGATTCATAGTTTCCATACCCCATATGAATGGATATCATTGGTATATTCTATATTTTTACCCTTAATTTATGATATCTAGAACAAAATTCACTCTTTGAAAATTATTGATCACCACACGGTTGATTAAAAAGCCGATCAATATGGGTTATATGATACATTTTTCTTGATAGTGATCTTCTTTATATCTGAATAATGCATGGAAAGATGCATTGACCCATATTTCTTTATTAGCAAAAAGAAAAGGATCTCCCTATATTTATTCACTAGGGAATATGGATCCTTTTTCTAGATTCTATTAAATGTTCTTATTCAATTCATTCAATGTGATTGGGAATATTATATAAGTAGTTTATTAATAGGCCTATAACTAGTTATATGTTAAATTAAAAACTCGTCTTTATGATTTAGGAATAAGACTAGTCAACTCTTTAGGACGTACATTAGTATAATCCTACAAAATACATGTAACTTCAATGTCTACCTAACAATTTGTGTTAGATACGCATCATGAGTATCTATTAAGACAAATATGAGGTAACTTCCATTGGAAGATCATATTCATCCCCACATAGATAGACCATTATAGTATGATTCGATATGTAAAATGAAAGATCCAATAATTCTAAATTGATATGGTGTATTTATAGATAAAGGCAATCCTTGCCAAAAATCACATAAAACCTCACTATTTGGGGAATAATAAGACATCTTTAAAGAAAATTCCCACAAATTTCTATCGGGGAGTAGTTATATACTTGAGATACAATCATCATACCATTATTTTTTTCACCAATAGTTTAAAATATAATAAGTGAGTTGGTGAGGTGAAATCATTAGAAAATTATAGAAGTATAAAATAATTGGTATAACCATTATCAAATAATACATTTTTAGTTCTTTAGTTGATGAAAATTGTACCTTTCACCGAATAATTCCTGAGACCCACATCATAAGTTTTGATTTCATAGGCCTTAAATTTTCCCTCTATCTTAAAAGGTTATTAACACTATTTTTCATCATTAACCATTATATTTATTCATTTATTCATTTAATTTCTTCTTTCCTTGAAATTTTAGCTTTTGGGTATGGGTGGTGTATCCATATGATCATAATTTTTATCCTTGTAATCGATTTTCTTTATCATGTATCTTCAACATTGATTGTCTATGTAGCCTTAATTTTCCCAATTATAGAATTTACATGTTCCCTTAAAAAAATTTCCACCACGATTATTTCCACGCTTTTGATATAAAGGAAGAATATATTTATTTTCATTATGGGATTTGTTATAAAAATTTCCTCAAAAAACTATTTTTTTTTATTTTTTGTCCCCAATACCATGAGAATGACTAGTCTACACTCACCATTTCTAATATGAGAGCACATCTAATGATTTCTTCATAGTTATAAAAGGATCTTAATATTCAATTCCTCTTGAATATGTGGTTTTACATGAATGAACCAATCAATTTTTCTTATAGGGATAACGATGAAAGTGGAAGCATACCTTGAAATTCTGGTTAAAACATTCACATGGTTACTAATGGTTTCCATATTTTTCTAATTATGTTTTTTGAATTCCCTTCCAATTTTTTGTTTATTTAGTTAATGTAAAATATATATTGAAAATAACATTTTAAAATATTCCCATTTCATGGAGTCAAATTATTCCTCTTTCCATATATTCTTGTTAAGATTCCTCTATTGAACAGTTTCACCTTTCAAATAATATACGACTAGATATTAATTATCATGGTCTGAGATTAATATAATTGTAAATATTATATATATTGTATTAATTTACTCTTTAGAAATTATAAGGTTGGAATACCCAGTAAATGAGGGAAGATATTGTCTCATAAAGTACCCAATAGAAAGATTCTCCTACATTTGTATGTTTTAGTGTTTAATGGGGTTTAAATTAATATTCATTGTTTGGGAAGTATGGGTGATCATTTCCATGAGGTGAAATACTCTTACACTGATCCCATTTTGTTGCACATTAGTAAAATCAACCCATTGTAAAGCACACCCATTATTTACTTGGTTAATATTGTTCCAGTAATTTACCAAAATAATGAAAATTCAATGATAATAATACTTATAAAAGGATGACTGTGAAATTAAAAGAAATAAGTAATAAATAATGTTTATACCCTAACTTATGAAATTATAGGTTTCAATATATTTCTTCCATGGTTATTTCCTATATGGATTTCTAACCTAAATATATTCATATCCATCATAGAGGTTCATAAAAAGAATGGTAATTAATAAAATAATATCCCAGGGAGGGTCAAATGAGGTGTAAATTTTGGCCTCTTTGTTTTGTACCATGTAAATATAGAGTTAATACTAAACAAAACTTTTTATGGTTATTGCGATAGAGTGATATTACACCATACCTTACATCTAATTCTTTGTATCCAGACATGGATTTGATTTCAAAGAAACCAACCACCCTATGATGTATCAAAAATTAAGGATATTTACAATATTTATACTTATCCATTTATTTTGACTAAGGTTTTATAATCATAACCCAAAAAATAACTAAACCCTACTCTAATACCTACTGAGGTGACCTAATCATCACATACATAAATATTACATCATTTTAGATAATAATTGAATACATATCCCAGTAAAAATAGCCTAAAACTATAATAGTTTGGTGCCTTTAGAGAATAAATATGTATAAAAAATAGTTCATGAAGTATATTAAACATATCGCAAAAAGTTCTTCCCGCATTGTTCCCTTTATATATATATCCTACTTAATAAATTATTTCAAAATATGGGGAAAATTAAAACATAAGTAGGGGTGAGCCCAGATGCTTAGTTAGTATAAACACGATTTATAATAGTAAAATACCATAAGTGTTCATAATATAAGAATAAGGGTATAATAATATAGTCATGCCATATGAGAACTTACCCAACTAGTCATAGATTATAAATAATTAGACATGACACACGAATTTATCATAACAAAAGAGGATATTCATAAGAGTAATAAATCAGAAATAATAAATCATGATCCAGGTGATCATATCATATGAAAGAGACATAATTTTTTGGAATACACATTATAATAGAAAATCTAATCTTTTATTAATTTTAACCACTAACACCGTCATTACAAAGTGTAAAGAGTCTCAGTGTGGATTGAATTCACTCCACAGTCCCTTTTAGAACATGGTCTACAATATATCATCATGGATTGGGTTACCTACCCATTGATTTATATATTTTATCATGATATTTTACTCTTTAACCAATTCATTAGAGGGATATATAATTTTGGGCCCGACCATCACAAAATGATAAGTATACATATTTTTACCACAAGATCATAAAAACATTCATTATTCCATTGTAGCTTAATTTATCCATGGGAAAAAATGAGTATTATAAAACATTATAAAAAGTGTTACTATATGAAATCCATAGAAATAAAGTGCATATAATAGTTATACAATATCACTACAAAATCATAATAATTAATAGAGGATGTTGAAATAGATGAAAAATAAAATTTTAAAATAATTATAAATATGCTTTGAAAAACATGACGAGATATATTTTTATTTTGATGACATTAAAAAAGGAAAAATGTGAATTCCGCAATAAATGAGAAGAGTATTTTATTTGAAAACCCATTTAAAAAAGTCATGTAACATTTATAAATAATAATTAACATGATGGAAGGTTGTTCATTCGAAAAACATTAAAAAATATCCCTTTCATCCTTTTGAGAAAATATAATATAATTATTACTGAAATTATTTTATAGATTATTATTTTAAACCATTTTAAATAAATATAATATAGTGTAAAATAACTTTTCACAATCATTGGATTATAAAAAATAACATTCTCGAATCATTTTAAACAACATAGATGTGGAAGGAAAATATCTCTATATAAGAGAAAAAATAATGAGATTTTTTCTTAAAAAATAATTTTAGTAATATTTAATACCAATGAGGTAAAAATGAAAATAATATATAAAAATCCTAGAATTAACTAGACTGTAATAAATTTTATGGGGTTTAGGAGATAGAAAGAATAAAATTTCCTAAAAATGAAATAAAAACATAAACAACCTGATAAAAATGATATTTTTTATAAACCCTTACATCATGTCTTAAATTGCCTTATATGATATCTAACATCGTGTATAATAAATATATAATTATTATAAATCTATATTAGAACCATATTTATATTTATATTGCTATATATATATCACTTATAATTTCTCAATACCCATTTGTTAACAATTCTTTGTTAAAATAAATATTTAGCTGTTAATTGTTCCATTTTCCATGAATTTTTCCATTTTGAAGGTTCTGTTCCCTATACATTATTCATGACTATATATTCTTAATAATTTCATAAATATAATATTAATTATTATACACACTTTTATAATTGTTCCCATAGGGCAGTGATGTAAAATGAAAGACATCACAACATTGAGGTAGTAGTCCACACAAACACACAAGTGATTTTTTCATTTTTTTTAATGGACTGAAAGAATGGTATATAGACAATAATTTATATTTAAATAATCATAATTATGTAATTTATATCATATTTATTCATTAATTATATATTTAAAACTATCCTTGTGAGGTAGTGTAGAAAATTGAAATACATGACTTCATAGAGGGGGTAACCTCCAAGTACGCTCGAGTGATATGTTCATTTTTCATTACATGGAAAGGTGGTATGTAATGATTATTACATCAGCATAATACCATTTAATCATATTTATGATATTTATTTCATCATTTTATGATTGATATAATATATTCAAATGATGTGGAAGAAGAAATAAACATGAAAGAACTTTGTAAACATAATTACCTCTTCTTTGGGTATCCTTCTTTGGATTAAACCGTAATACTTATTAGGTAAGCCTATTAAGTAGAAAAAACCTATAGGATATAATTAAATTATTTTGGAAGTGATTTTGGAAAATTATTATCAAGATAAGGTGCTCAGAATGTGTGAAGAAGTTAGGAGGGGATGCATCCTTTTATAAGTGAGAGGAGTGAAACCATTGTAAATACCATTATCGTTAAAATAGTATAAAAGAACATTCTTGAGAAAGTGGAAAAAAATAATAATAAACTATAATATATTGTGATTTATGTTGAATTAATACCAACAAATAAAACAAAAAATAATGTCTAGTGATATTTTAAAGTTTTATCACTTTATTTTATCTCATTTTGAATTTTACCAATGTAATTAATTTGTTATAAATAAAAATAAAATTTACATTATAACCAAATTTGGATATTCTAATAAAAAATATGGAATTAAATTTAAATGTCTTAAATTTTTTGTGTTAAAAATTAATTTTAAAATAAATATACAACATGCGATGAAAAGTAGTTTTCAGAAAAATAACTTTTAAGAATAAAAATGAATTCCATCAAAAATAATATATAAATAAATCCATATGAAATTCATTTCATTATAGATAAAAAATATTTATTACATTATAATAAATAAAAAACTATATGGATCATTATGAATACTTAATAAAAAAAGGACAAGGATTTTTTTATGAGAATAAAATAATACTTTGTTAATAAAAAGTAAATAATGTGTTTTCAAATTCATCATAGTAATTTTAAATTATTAATTTTAATAATTAAATACATATTTTATAGATAAAAATATTTTGATAATTTTAAGTCATGATTATATCAAAATTACTTCATAAAAGTTACGGTATTAGTGAAAATAGTACTTTTCACTATCCACCTAAAATAAACCATTTTAGAGAAATATTAAACAATTAACCCTCATATAATATTGTACTTATGAATCAAAAAATTAAGTTATTTTTTTCTAATTAAAATTATAAAATTTATATATTTAACTTTTAAATAAAACATATATAATATTAAATAAAAACTGTTCTTTTAAACAAAACAATATAATTTTGCCATGAATAATTAAATTAAACTTCCTTATAGTTGATTAATCAGTCTATGGTTGTTATTAATTTATTTTTAATAATAATTATTTTAATTTTACAAATATATTCTCTTTATATAGTTTCCTCAAAAGTGTTAAATTTATCATAAATATTTAATTCGTGAAAACATTTTCTCTATAATTAATATCATTTTATAGAGTAAAAGTGAACCCTATTAAAATTTAAAAAACTATTTCTTAAACTATATATCATTTAAATATATTGAAATTTTTTTTTGATAATATTTTAGTGATTAAATATAAACTTATTTTTGGTCTTGTGTTCATTACATGTTATTGAACACGTGATGTTTATTTTAAAAGAAAATATATTCCAAAATTGCATGGTGTTACAGGGATAGTTTACCTTGTTTTTTTAGAAAACATATAGATAAACACTTTTATACTAGATAATATTATTTTCATCCTTACCTTTTTCAATTATGTTATTGAATCTGATGAAACAATTGATATGTGTATTAAATTCATTATCTCATATCGTTTATAACCACCCATTTTTTAACAAAAAAAAATTCACTTATCAAATAATATAATTAAGATAAAAAACACATCCTTTTTTTAGATCCATTAGAGATTGAAATATACATTTTCATTCAATTAAATAATTTTTCATCACTTTAATCCATCATATGAATAAAAACTAAAATCTTTATCAATATTTACATTGGTTTCAAACTATTCTAATCCTAAAAGATTAGTACAATATATATTTGGAATCATATAATTTTCAAAATAAAATAACTGATTCCTATAACACTAATACCTAAAATGGATTATCCAAGTAGTTTCAAAAACCACTTATGGTGTCTCATATAATTCTATCATATGTAAATAGATTTAACCTTTCTAATACCACCTTTTCGATTCAATGAAAAATTATAACTATTTAAAAAATGTGATATTATTTATTTATCTTTAACCTTTACCCTTCCAAGCTTTCAAAATTGCACGAAGACCAGAACATCACATGTATAGTTCATTTGTCCCCAAATAATTAATAAAATAGGATAAATTTTAATTGGTATCATTCACATTGTGAGATCCATTTAAATAATGGTTTATGAATTAATTCCTTTTCCAAATCATTCCTTATAAGAAACATTTAGTCTCTCCAAGTGACAAAATTACTCAATCGTATTGAATATATCGAAAGAGAGTTTATTTTATTTGTTCATATTGCATCTAATTTTTTTAAAAGATTTTGTGAATTCATATATGTTTCATAGAAGAATATTTATCTACTTATTGAAGAACATAAATATTTAATTACCCAAGAGGGTATTATGCTAGCATAAATAATTTTACCTCTTCATTGAGAACTACAATGATATTTCATATTGGTTTAAGAGTTTTCTTACATCAAGAATCTCATTTTATAGCTTTGGCTCAAAGTCATGTTTGATTATGGTGATGTAATTTTATCTATAATATAAGGTTTTATTATATGATTATAATTTTTTATAATCATTAGATATCTACTTTTTTTAAATGTGATCCCACTAAAATGAGGACTCTTTTATAAAAACATTTTATCCATTAGAGAGTCGATATCATTAGTTCTTCATGACTTATATCAGTTAAGAATGTAAATATGACCTGAATATATCTAGTATAAAATCATTTAAATCATATCAAATGTGACTTTTGGATATAATAATATAGATAAGGGTTTTTAAAGATCATTTTTAGTGATTTTGAAAATATATTTTTTTTATATAGATTATTTTAAATTAAATAAAAAATTAACTTCTTTGAACCCTTTAAAATAGAAAATTGAATCAATTTTAATTTATATTATTATATAACAAAAATTGAACATATTTTAGACATCAGTTATAAAAATAACTGATGTGAAATATATTATTTTGAAAAAATAAATTTAATTAAAAATATTATGACAAAACATATAATATAAGAAAACTTCTACAACACAGATAAAATTTTAGGTAGTAATAAATGAAGTACAATTATTTAATAATATTTATATCGAAACATGGTTAAAACTATAACAATTTTAAAATATCATAGTTAAAATAAAACATATATATTTAATATATTATGGATATACTAAAAATAAAACAGTCTTGTTAAATAATTTTCCCATACTTCCTATATATTTTTTACCTCATTCCCACTAATGGGAGAGGATCATTAAAAATATAAAAATAAAAGGAAATAAATCATTATTATACCTTAATATAATGATGTAACAAATAATAAGGAAACTGATAATAGAACATAACCTTCTTGAAATCTGTAATTGTCCCAGTTGAAATTATTTCATTCATAAATATCAATATATAATACCGATATTTGATGCTTCCTTTTTTATGATGAAAAATATATTTCAAAAGAATTTAACAATTTAAAATAAAATTTTATATACCTTCTAAATTATTTCACTTATAAAATATGTTATCATTTCATGAACATGGTAGATATTTTATACCTTTCTTTTGACTGATTGATGACAGTGCTTCCATTCCCGGTTCGAAAATGATTAGAACTATAAAACATAATTGTTAAGAGATTTTTTATTATGGACAAAAAACACACAATATAAAGTGTTCGTTGATATATAAAAATATATATTGACTGGTTATTTAATAAATAAAAATTTCACTATAATTAAATATATGTTTCATACCTGTCAATATAAAGAAGGATCCAATATTTAATTTATTCATAATAATATCATTAAGAAAAATATTTGGTTCATTCTTAATAATGCATTAACATCATAACTGGAGGAATATATTTTGGGTCTATGAATGTATAGATTTATTTCATATCATATTTAATAAGAAGTGTATAAATACACCTATTAAAAAATCATATTTACTATGTTAAATAAAATTGATATAATTGAATGAAATATGATAATTGAGTTTCATGGAAAGGACATTCATAACTATAAGTCCAAATAGATCTATAACTATAACCTCCAATATATCATTCTTAAAAATCCTCAATATACAATCACACCCACAAAATTTAGTAGTCGTTATTGTCTCATAAACATCCAATAAAAAATGTAATTTCCTCTAAAACAAGTTGTATTAATGTAGAAGGGGATTTAATATGATGTTTCTTTCTATATATCGTGTCTTTAAATGTAATTTTTTCATATAATATGTATATTTATATTAAAATATATTTAAAAACAATACTAAATAAAGGATATAATTAATTCATATTTTGATGTTATATTGTTGTATAATCCTAGATGGCCAAAATAAAAATTGATGAAACAGTTTCTAACTATAGAAACTGAATCATTAGTGAAAAATACTCTAGTTAATGCATCTATAATATCTTATACCATTACCCTATACTAATCCATATCCATATTCTGATGATGTAAGGCTTCCTCAATATAATGTATTATCCTATATTATATAGTATGATACTATGGATTCAAAATATATAACCCAAAAGAGATGATAAATTGTGGAGGAGGAGGAGGAGGAGTGGTGTAAGATCCAATATTTTTCTAGGTGTGTGTCTTTCTATATTTTTCATTAATTTTTATTTGTTATAGTTTTTTACTCATCATTAAATCTTGGTGGTCATGTTTCATCATGGATACCTTTTTTTAATAAACATAGTCATAGTTAGTGGGGAAACATGAGAAAACTAAAGTGGATCTATGTGGACAGTCATTATTGGGTAAAATGATCTATAAGTATATAGGTGAATATTTATCTGAGATAATGGAGTCTGGATAAATGGGTAAAGAGTTTCATTTTTTCATTGTATCTTGAGAAACTTTAAAGGGGGGTTATGTTTTTATAAGGAAATTGGGACGAAAAAACATATAAAAAACAATTATACACTATGTAAACGGATTGCACATCATGCAATGTTCATGTTTTTTTAATAAAATAATTCATGGAAATAGTGTTTTTGAGTATACAACTAAAATGATTTACACAATGCATAAATACAATATATGTCATGTAATTCTCTCACATGTTATTTAAAAGTATGTTGTGTAGTTTAATTCCTACTCTATCTTCTGTATACTTCCTCTCACGACTATGTGGAACCTTCTAGGAGACATTAGAGTGACAACATTCCTTTTGAACATCATTATAAGCCCTTTGATCCCTATTAGGTCATTTTCATCCAATTTTTTCTTTCTCTACCTTGTTCTTCTAACCATGAAGGTGTAATATTTTTACCATGTGTATTTTTGGTTTGGATATTGATTGATTTTGATCTTCGAAACTCATTGTGATCATCTGCACCGTCTTCTTCAAGGGAGTTTTCCAAATAAGGCTTTGTTTATTCATTAGTTAAAGGAAGGGGTCTAAATATTAACAAAATGGTATGGTAGTTTCCAAGTATATTCAATATTGTTATTTCACCAACATAATGTGCACCTGAAAAAATTAAATAATGGATAATAATATTCCTTGGATCCCTTTTCTTTCAATTGGATTTTGAACGTGATTACAACAACTTGTTGGGTGAGAAATACGTGAAAATACTTGAATTAGCTGACGTTTTAAATTGTTTTTAGAATAAAATTATACCTTAGTAGATTTCATGATATAAATTACCCAATTATTGGATTACTTCTTATTATTTTGATTATTAATAAACTAAGATATAAATAAAAGTTTTATATGAAAGAAAAATCATAATTTACATATTTAACCATTCAGGTTTATGATGTGATATTTTGATATCCATGTTTTTTTAAGGACTTATAATCCTTCCGAAATGATTATATATTGGTAATTTCTTGGTACGTACACACTTTTATGTTTTAATGTTAATATTGAGTGGGATCAAACCAGTCTCTTGATGTAATTATTTTAGTGAGAGGTCTTGGATTTTTCCAAAGATGTAAGCCTTATAGGGATTTGACCCAGATGTTGTTATGATTATTGGTATTTGGCCTAGATTTTTAAGATTATTCGATTTTTTTTATGGTTAAAATAATTTCAAAACATAATTAGAGATATTATAGATTGATGTTGAATAGGGTAATGTTTTCATGGTTATATGGTTTTGGTATGATTGGTTTTAATATATTTTTTGAGACATTTTTTCATGAAGCCTAAGCAGGTTGTTGTTGTATTTTATTAATTGTTAAATTAATTAATAAACATATTTACTGATTTATTTCATTCACTACTTATCAAATTGGTTTTTTAGACATGCTGGTGTTGATGTATTATGTTGTGCTCATACCCTATTCATGTGCCCATTTGGTTCTAGAGAAGATTACATGGATGTATTTTTTGATAAGGGCAAAGAACCTTGTTGTTGATTGTTTTCTTAGTACATGGGTTGGAGTTTGTAAGTGGGCCTGACATGGGGTTTGAGAACAATTACTATTGAGTAATTATTTTATTATACTAGTATTTTACTTATATTTTTTCTATCATCAAGTTTAGTTACATTCCAGTACAATATAACATTATACCTGTTATTATTTATTGGATTATTTGCTTTGATTTTATTTTTGGTTTCTCCTATGTTTATACTATGATTTCTTCTATTTATATAACTTATTTCTAATTTGATGACACTTTATACTAGGGAGTATTGTCTCCCCAGTATAAATATCACACCCTCACTTCTAGTTGGCATATTATAGTGTAAGGGGAGGTTCACATGAGGTCTCATATCCAACCATTTTTTGTCCACGTGAGAGAGTGTCGGATTGGGGGATGATACAAAGTGGTATCAGAGGATACATTTTCCTTTTCAACTTCATTTCATTTTTGGAAAAGGTATAAAGGATACTAAGATGTGTTGAGACTTGGTAATGAGCTTGTGTATGGGAGTAGGTAACCCATGTATGGAGGAAAATCTGAGTGTTGAAGGAGGGGATTGTTGTCGGTATTGTTTTTGTGTTACAGTTGTTGTTATTTCACCTTCTGCGGTTCACATGTTTTGTGAGGTTATTATTTTATGGTGTTATGTTTTCTTGATATTTTTTACTATTTGGCCAGTATGGTGTGATATGAGGATACATTCATCATAATAGGAACAAAGTGATATATTAACATTCATTTTTCAAGATAGGGACATATATATTTTTAATGTGATATATAATTTCATGTTGAACTGTGATGTGAGACATCTATTTTTCCAAATAAATTAAATCATTTGACATTTCATTCTGAAACTCTTATAAGCCTTGTTTAGAGAGATCATGAGTCAGTGGTTCAATATTGTAATCAGCTTTTGAGGTTAACCGTGTTTTTTTACATTGATCTAAGATGTGTGTTTATCTTATATAGAAAATCTATCCTCATCATCTTCCACTTCAGAATCAGGATAGTGGAAATTACCACGCTCCTAAAATAGTTGAACCTGAGAGTAATATAGTTTCTCGGGATTATATTGATGTTCATCTTCACGACAACTTCTTGAGGGTCATGTGATCCATAGAAATGGAGACTATTCATACTATGCCTCCGATGTTTGAGCTAATAAGAGAGTTTTAGCTGCAGAATCTACCTACATCCACAAGGAATAGAGGAACCCAGGTATCTGTGTTCTATATCTAGTAAACCTCAAAAATCATCATGCATTTTGTGAAACCCATGAATAGGATAGTGAATCTTGTTTTATATATTATTCGTGGACCTGAAAAGCGTTAGTGAGATATTCTCGAGGAAGTTGGGAAACATTATGAGCTATCTTGGAAGGACTTTGAGATATTTTTTCATAGTTATTTCTTTCCTAGTACATTGAGGTATGAAAAAACTGATGAGTTATTTTATCTAAGACAAGAGGGATTGATAGTGTTAGACTATGTTGGATGATCCCATGACCTATAGTGTTTTGTTCTATCTTTGGCTACTGATGGGATCTCTATGGAGAGAAGTTTTTTTAAGATTTTCTTTATTAACAGATCAGGCCATAGTTGAATGTTATTTTCTGAGAAGGTTGGAGGACGTAATGAACTAGACATTCATCATGCAAGGGTATCTAAGAGTGGCCCTGAGCAGAAGCCATGTAGTTTCATTAGGGGTAACTAAAAATATAATTTAGGAAGTAAAAATCATCTCTATGATTGATTAAAAAAAGTTTTAGTGGGAAGAGAAGTTAGGGCAGTGGACAACCATCTCAAGATTGTGTTCTATTCCAATGATATCAGTGTGTAAATTCTTGTGAAATTTTTACATAGTGACCTTACCCCACATTGGAATGTTGTATCTTTGGAATACATGGCCTTATTTACAGGTTCTTTGTAAAATTACTATAGAAAACAAGTAGTAGGTGATAAATACAGTCACCAGAGTCGAGAAGGGACTCAGTTACCACTCAGCAAGCTGCTATCTGGAGCTCCACTAGTTGTTCATCCTATGGCTAGGGATTTGGTAACCCAATTTAGGATCAGCAATACAATGAATGGAGACTATATCGGGGTAGTTAGGGAGGATCCTAGGGAAAATAAACTAGTCAGTTTCACGTTATACAGACTACTTCAACTAATGTGGATGCAGGGCCATCTACCATTAGAGGTAAGATTGTTGTCTAATCTACCTTAGTCTTTATTTTGTTCGATATAAGAGAATTTCATTCTTTTCTATATGATTTTTCCGAAAATTTTTTGGGATTGTATGTTGAAATCTTTTATGGTTCATTGACCATCGATACACTATTCTGAGTGCAGTCAACGAATATCAATCTTTTCAAGGCATGTTTTCTAGATATTTTGAGTAACATGTGTTTTGTGATCTATTCATTCTATAAATGATAAGATTCAATTGGATTCTTGGTATGGATTATCTAGTTCTATACCAAGATCATATTGACTATTATAGAAGGAGAGTTATCTTTATATCTCTTGATGGAGGCAGTTATTCTCACCATGGTGAGTCGGATCTTCATGCTAGTTGTGCAAGACCAATTCAGAATAGATTGGATTGACTCATCGATCAAATAACCTATCATGATCTAGATGGTGGTGGAATGCAATAGTATTCCTTTCCTTCAATGGTGGACCATTTCCAAGATTTTTTTTAGATGAGATCTCTGGCTTATCACCTGACTGATAGATTGAGTTCATGATCACGTTGCTGCAATGAGCAAAGAAATTTTTTATCCCACCTGACTGAATGTCACCAATAGATATTTGGTAGTTGAATGTTCTATTGGATGATCTATAATCAATATTCTTTATACATCCTAGTACATATCCTTGGAGTTCTCTAGTTCTATTTTCCATGAAGGTTGATGGGTCTTTGCGCTTATGTTTCGATTATGATAGGTTGAACTTGATGATGGTCAACAACTACAATCCTCTTTTGCATATTTGTGATATTTTATATCAATTGAGAAGTGACAAGATCTTATCCAAGATCTATTTTAGTTTATGTTACCACCAATAAGGTTGAGACCAATGGATATACCATTGAATACTTTCTAAAGTAGGTATGGATTGAATTAATTCATCATGATTCATTTTGGGTATACCAATGCATCGGCGGTATAAATGGACTTGATGAATATGACATTTCATTTTTTTGTTCAGTTTGTTGTTGTTTTTTCGATGATATATTAGTGTACTCCTAGTTAGAAGACGGCCATCCTAATCATCTTGATAGTGTTCTAAATCCATTGAGAGAGCATCAGTTTTACGCCCACCAAAAAAATGATGTTTATGGGTTAATAAATTGTACTTCTTGGTCTATTTCATCTCATATGTTGTAGTGTTAGTAGACATAAGTAAAATATAAGTCATGTTACCTTGGAAACATCATAAAAACATCTAATAGATTTGATTATTTCTAGGTTTATCAGGTTACTGTTAGTGCTTTATCCAAGATTTCTCCCATTTGGCAGCATCTATATCTGGGCTAACCAAGAAAGGGGTTGATTTTTTTATCTAATTCTTGAAAGAGAGATTTTAATGAGGATAAAGGCTGGTTAACCTCAACACCTATACTCACTTAAACTATTTTAGGTAAATCATATATCGTGAACTGCGATACATCCTTAGTTGGGCTCAAAGCAGTTCTCATGTAGGATGATCAAGTGGTCACTTAGGGATCTAAGAAGATGATAACACATTAGAGTAATTACCCTACTCATAATCTATAGGTAGAATTAGTGGTAAATTATATAATAAGTTGGTGAAATTATCTCATGTGTGAGAGTTTTGTGGTATAAATGGACTATAAGATCCTCAGGTAAATATTTTCTCACTAAGACCAAAATCTTTGGCAGAGGAGGTGGGTCAATTATTAGTAGCCTTTTGACATTAAGTGGTCTTATACATTGGGTATGGGAATTTTCTTTTCCAATTAGTTGAGCTAAATACACAAATATAGTTCATACAAGAGTCTTCTGGTGAGTTGTATATGATGTCCCTCTTTGTAGACATGCATCTTGATGTCCACGAGTCTCAAGTTTGAGTAACACTAACTACGAAATCTGTTATACTCTTTCTTTTGGACTAGATTAAAATAGAGATGTTTTATGATCAGGAGGGCCCAGTTCTATGATATATCTTATATGGTGGGGATAATCCATTATTATTTTCTCTTGCTTGTTGAAATCTTATTCTTTTACATTGTCAATTAAGGGTTATTTCAGGCATACGTAAGGAGTTGATGAGGGAGTTTTATGCTTCCATATGGGAAGTGCATACTTCATTGAAATATATATATATCATGATCCCCATAGATAGTAATGGTGGTTAGGAATGAAGAAGGTGGTGGCATGATTTGGGGCTAGATGCATCACATGTCAGTGAGGGAAAGCTGAGCATTATAGATAAGCTGGGATTTTACATCATTTTCTCTTTCGTATGTGGAAATGGGATGATGTCACTATAGATTTAATGGTACAATTGACCAAGTAAATCCATAAGAATAATTCTTTATGGGTGATTATGGATATTCTAATGAATTTATCCCACTTCTAACCTATCAAGGAGACCTTTATAGTTGAAATGGGCAGTTTTTACATGTTTGAGGTGTTTTCGTTGCATGGTATTATGAGGAGTATCATTTCAAATAGATCTCCTAAATTCACATCATGTTTCTTGAATGGTTTTCAGAAGACTCTGTGATCATGGGTTATTTTGAGAATATCCTATCATCCTCAGACTTATGGTCAATCTGAGTGGACTATTTTGGTTCTGGAGGATATTTCATGAGCCTGTGTTCTGGACTTTGGTGGTCCATGGGAGAAACATAAGGAAATCTTTGAGTTTTCAAATAAAAATTTATTCAAGGAATTGATCAAAATGGAACATTTTGAGGATTTTTTTGGTATGACATTCCGTTCACCACTTTTTTGGATGGATACATGAGAGTTAGCACTTTTTGGGCCTAGTCTTTTGCATGATACATATGAGATGGTTCAGTTGATCATAAATTGGTGGGTGACCACACACATAAGGAAACAATAGTATGATAACTATCAATGATGACCTCTAGAATTTAAGGTCAGTAATCCCATTTTCTTTCATGTGTCACCTAGATTGGTGCAATGTTGTATTAAGAAATATGGAAAGTTAAGTCCCAGGTTTGTTGGGCCATTCAAGATAATGGAAATGGTCGGTCCTGTGGTGTACCATTTATCCCTTCCATAGTGCTACAATCATGTGGAAAACATGTCATTAGTATGGAGATATCTTCTAGACCTTTCCATTATGAAATATGTAGCAGACATAAATCTTTTTTTTGATGCATCCATTTTGGATCATCTGATACGGGTTGTGGATCATAGTGAGAAATATCTTTGGGGTGAGACTATATCATTGGTTTGACTATAGCAACATCGTGGTCGAGTGAAAGAGGAGACCTGATAGAGGGAGTCTGATATGTGAACATAGTGGTCAGAATTTTTCACTCAAACCTTATAGTGATGCTTGGAATATATTTGGGGATGAGATGGTAGGGATGTTTTAAGATACTATTTTACTAGGTGTGTGTCTTTCTGAGTTTTCCATTAATTTTTTTAGGTCAGTTTTTCCTAGTCACTAAACCTTGGCGGTCTTGCTTCATCATGGATATATGTATTTTGAATAAAAACAATATTTGGTTATGAGTAAACTTGAGAAAACAAGAGTGGATTCTCATAGAGAGCCTTTGTCGGGAAAATGATCTAAAAGTCAAGAGGTGTATATTTATCATATTTAATGGGGTCGAGGTAAATAGATCAAAGGTTTCATGGGTTCCTGGTATGTTGAGAAGCATTAATGAGTGTTCAGGTTGATTATAAGGAAAATTGGATGTAAAACCATTTGGGGAACAATTACTTGCCTTGTAATTAGTTAACACCTAATGTAATGTTCATTTGTTTTTAATAAAATAATCCACGGTGATGGGTTTTTTGGTGTATTTCATTAAAATTATTAACACGATGTGTAACTATATTGTACTCTTTTTGATTTCCAGACATACTATTTTAATGTATGATGTGCTGTTTAATTTCTATTCTAAATCACTACAACCATATCCCCTTGACCCTAGGGCACCTTTCAGGTGACTTTGGAATGACAAACTTCCTTCTGAATGTCCCAATAATTCCTTCGATCCCTAATAAGTGGTTTTGGTCTAGTTTTCCCTTCATTCCCTTATTCTCATAACCTTGTTGGCATAATCACTCATGCAAGTTTTTTGTTTTAAACATGGGTAGTTTTGATATATAATCTTATTTATGACAATCCAGACCATCTTCCTTGAGCTCATTTTCCGTTGGAGGTATTATTGGATCATTATTTAATGGCTAGTGGTCTAAATCTTAACCCTATGGTTTGATAATTTCCATGTAAATGAAATATTATTATTGAACCAACATAACATTCTCCCGAATCAATTAAATAATAAATGGGATTATTCATTGGAGTCCTTTGTTTTAAATTGGCTTATCACCAAGAATATGTCTACCCATTGGGTGAGGGAACATTGAATATAATTAAATTAGATAATGGCTTAAAGTATATTTATCATGACATGAGACACTAGGTGATTTCTTGATATAAAATCCCGAAGGTGTATCTCATTTCTTATTGTTTTTACTATTGATAAATTGTGATATAAATAAATGTGGTATATGAATGGAAAATGTTAATTCATGTAATTAACTCTTGAGGTTCATACTGATATTGTGAAATCTGTATCTCATGATAGGACTTTTGATCCTTTTGGAAATTTTTATATATCGAGCATGGATCTGTAACGTGAACACTTATATGATATAATGATGATATTGAGTAGGATTAGCCAACTCACTTGTTGTAATTATTATATTTAGGTTGTTCATCCCAGTCCAATGTTGTAATTACTATAGGGATTTGACCCATATGATGTAATTCCTATAGGGATTTAGCCATGATTGATGTGAATATTCTATGTTTATGGTTATAGTTTGAAAGGTTATAAGTCATGATCAGATAAATTTTTTCTTGTTGTTAAAGAAGGTTATTTTACGAGGGTCATATGGTTGTGGTTGTCATGGTTGTGAGAGAAACTCAAAGACATTCTGACATGGATCTAAAGTAGGTTGTTGTTGAATATTATTAACTTTTGAATTAATTAATGCACCTATTTATCACTTTTTTACATACACATCTTATTAGATTATTTTTTAGACATGTTGGTGTTGACCACATGAGTTATGCACACACCCTATTTGGGACACTATTTGCTACCCAAAAAAATTATATGAAAAAAGGTTTTTAAGAGGAAAAATGATCTTGTTATTGATTGTTTTCTTTCTGTATGGGATGGATTTTTGAGGTAGGACCAACATGGGGTTCAATATAAGGTATTCCAGAGTCTGTATTAGATCATGGTAGTATTTTACTTTTATTTTTTAGCATGAAATTTAGTACATTATAGCACATCATTAAATTAATCTTATTATTATTTATTGGTGTATTATGTTGGGTTTTATTGTTAGTTTTCACTAAGTTTATTGTCCTATTTCTTCTATTTATATGACTTATTTCAACTATGACGAGACTTCATATTAGTAGTATAGTCTCCCCGCTATATATTTCACACCACCACTACTAGTCGGCGGCCTCTAGCATATGGAGATGCATGCTTGAGGTCTCATAACCAACCCTTTTGGCCATGTGAGATAATGCCAAATTGATAGACTTAAAAGGTGAAATATGTAGGTTGAAACAATCTTTACATGTTTTAAAACATTTACTGTAATCTAGTTTTATCCTTTATCATTTCAACCATCTCTCAAAATTATTTTTCTTATATACTTCCTCCATCAAATAAGAACCCTAATGACCTAGTCTTTTTTTAATAGATACACTCACCTCATATACATTTTCATGACCCATTTATTATTTCATTCTTAATATAGGAGGAAAAATATTTCTTTTACCATTGGGTATTGAAGTCATATATCTTCTCTTATTTTCAATCATTTTTTATAAAGAAAATAGTACAATTTTCTTACTATTATAAAATATAAAGAGTTTATAAATTACATAAATTTATTCTTAAAATATTCATAGATATATTTGTAAACTATTCTATATGACATTTTACCTTTTTCAATATCAAGTATTTTATTCTATGTTGGTCCATGGGGAAGGAGGGCACTATATACAGATCCTGAAGACTCATATCCTAATTTTTTTTAAACTTTTCAGAGATCATTTGTCTTTTGAGTAATGAATACCCTCCATGTGATAAAGTATGAGGTTATAAGTTCATTTCTGAGATATCTTAAGGATTTCTCCTTATTTTTTGAAAATTAAGGACAAAGAAATAATTAATTTGATTATTTTTAGTTATTATATAAAAAATCACTCTAAACAGTTGACATTTCACTTACCAAAAATGATTCCCATTTTCTATTTTCAATAAAATCATTCAATATTTATTTTGTCTAATAAAATGTATTGTAGGAATGGATTATAATTTTTTATTTCACTAACAATTTAAAAAAAGTTAGTTTTGTTTTAAAATAATTCAATCTCCTTGTAAAAAAAGACAAGAATCTCCAATGAAATTCTATAGGTTCAGAAAAATCATTTGTTAAAAAGAAGTGAGAAAAATTGACTTATATTACTAAAAACAAAGAATGATAAATAAAATAATAATAAATTAGATTACCAAAATGGTATCCTTTAGGTGAGCTAGTGTTTTCCAGCTGGTACTTCTCCAGTCATAAACTAAAAATGCCTATTTTTATTCAATAATTTAGAGAAATTAAATGCCTAAATTTGTTCATATTTTTACCTATACGATTACCACTACCATTATAATTGATAGGAACTCTCCTATATTTACTAGTGGAATGTTATAATTTAGTTAAACATGGTCTACCACACATACCAATCAAGAAGCCTTCTCTTTACATATATAATTTAGAGGATCCTATACATAGGAATGAGAAGGCTCCTCATCAAAATTATGTGAAGGTTTCTCCCTGGAATATCTTGAGGGATCACCTATTTGACCTAAAATATTTATATATTTCAAATTAATAGAAAATTAGTAAAATATGATATAAATAAAACTATTAACATATATAATTGAATAAAATTTGTAAAATGGTACAAAAAAACTAAACACTATTTTTATCATACTAATTAATGTGGTTAACTAAAATGATAAAAATAATGAAAATATTTATTTGACATGAAATGATATAGATAGAAGAAAACAAAATTTATGTAATATTTAAAGTGAAAAAAAAACATCATTAAATTGTAATATTTACATCTAATGTATTTTTGAGTAATAAATGAATAATTTATTATATTTTCTAAAACATATGACTTAAATAAATAATAAAATTATAAATAATTTTCTCGTATTTTGAAAATTTTGAATATTTAAACAAGAAATTTATATACACTACATATAATATTAATAAACTATAAAATAATTGATTCCCCATATTCTATATTCATGATTGATGCATATGGAAAAAGGCATGCCTTTATTGTGGTTATCCATATCCATTAATCATTATTTCATTGAAGCAGGGTCATCATATATATTTAATAATTCTGTATCACACACTTGATATAGAGATTAGGTATTTTTATTTTTCACTCAAAATTTCACTACTTTAGTGAACACCTACACAGAGATATTTTAATATTAAATTCTTTTGTGTTATTATTTGGTATAAAATATATAGTCATTAATGTTATACGTAGACATTGTTATCACATTAGATTTGGGTCGATCACTAATCATCTTGATGTTTTTGACACATCATATCTTCCACTCATGATATCTTTAAAACCTGGTAAGAAATTATTCATATAATCATTGTTTACCCACATAATATTATTTTTTGGATAACTCTATTTTAATTTATTAATATGTGATTTTATATATGGCTAATATTTATCTGTGTTTTTTAAAATGTATAAATTCTCTTCTATTATTTTTTAAAATTTCAACAACTTTATTTTCAATCTACATATCATTATTCCCCTAAAGCTGACTTATTTATGATAAGATATATAAAAAATTATGTTATCTATTATATACATGTTTCCGATAAAAAACAACCACCTCTATAGAAATATACTTCTGAACAATAAAGGATTTTCGTCAATCTGGATTCTTAACGTATCTCTTTAATATATTTATATGCCTTTCAAAATGATATATCCAACATAAATATTTCACAATAAATAACCTTTTTTCTAGCACTAAATGAACTAATAAATAAACCATTATATCAACAAAATATTTCGGAAAGTACATTTTATGTTGAAAAGGTATATCAACTGCTTCATTAACTAAATTGTTCAAAAAATTCAAATCCATAATTTTATTAGAATTGAAATTTAAAAAATAATATACATTGATGATATTTAATCTAACATAGATGATCATTATTCCACATAATTCAACTACTATGTGTTATTCCATTATAACGTGACAACAATGACATTTCATTCTGATTAACTTCAAATCATTGAGTGATACTATATTTTTTCGATTTTATAAATGACATTAAGTCACCTTAATATCACAGTGTATATGAAAAAACTAATTTTATCACACTTTGATAATGTATTAAAAGGAGTTGGAAAGCATTCTCATTTTATTTTAGAAAAGGATATAAATATAAATTTATTTCCCTTGCATGTAAATCCAAATTTTCCATCAACTATTCCTTATTCTATCCTTTAATATCAAACAATGTTCTAATAAAAGTTTCACATATATTATTCTTCGCATCTATCATATAAAGGTTATGTTTGAACTCATTATATATCATATATCAAAGCTCAAAAAATATTGGTCATTTCTTCCACAAATTTCTATCATTACCATGTTTTATGTATTTTCATATGTGACATTAATGTTTTTCTCCCTCTAAAAATATTGAGTGGATAATAAAGGATTTGGATCAATATTAAATTATTATGATTTTTTAATTCTTTTTTAATATTTGATAATAGGGATCCATGGACAAAAAATAAAAGAATTATGTTCACTATTTTTCTCCCAATTTATAGTTGAAAACATGAATCCCCTTCTTCATAAATTAGACACACATTATATTCATTAACACTATATCTAGAAAATAATTATTATTTTTAGAAGTTTCTTATTCTGGACATTATCGTTAAATGAAATTGAAGATATTTATTTTATAAGAATATTTCACTTCAATACATATTTCCAATAAGACTCTAAAATCATCAATTAATCATGATATGTAAACAAAAATATCATTTACAATTTTTCTACTCTAGAAATCATTAAAATCAACATGATATATTTATATATCATACAAAAATAATTATATAAGATGTAAATTACCAAAAGAAACAAATCATTAATTATTTTTTCTACCAACACATTTATATATATTTATTCCATATGTGCACAGTCGAAGAATGAGATTTCTAACTTCATTTCTAAATATAAAAAATTGTTGATTAATTTTAATCCATTTTAGATTATCTTTATGATAAAACAATTTTATATCATGAATTCACTCATTACCATGTCATCTTAACCTTTTAATATCATATGGATATGGAAATAAATATATAAAATTTGGAGTTATAGGAATTTAAAAAAATTATTTAGTAGGAATCATGGTGCCTGATATTATAAATAAATCAAATTGTGATTTTTCTTTCAACATATATTATGATGTTACTCATTTATGACACATTCAAAGAATTTTTTTCTTTCTACATCAAAAAAAATCATTGGGGAAGGTTTTTATCTACTTATACCGCAAACCCATCAAGAACAATTTTTTCACATTTTATCATAAATTTATAAGAAAATTGACTTCTAAAGTTCAAATAAGATGATGATGTTAATATATTATATATGTTTTCAATAGTTTGTCGTAAAATCAATGAGGAATTAAAATAAGTGAGTTTAAATATATAAGAAGATTCAAGAATTTGTTTGAAGTAAGTTTGGAAGATTCCCCCTATGAGTTGGTAGATAATATTTTGAAACATTCCTTACAGTAGTTAAGAGAATCTTCATATGCAGTGTTTAAGTTAGTTAATAAATTTACTTAACCATTTTAGGAAACCGTAATTATTACGGTTTGGAAACTTTTTTTATGGATGTTTAGAATGTGTCCCCACTATATCATATGATGTTTTCATAATCTTTAAGTTCCCAATATTATAAATATGCTCATAATCCAAGATTACCTCTAATGATGATATCAATGTTATGAGACACAGATCACTAGACTAAGCTGATAGATCTAACTGTTTATTTTTAGTATTTTTACATTATAGAAAGTGAAAAAATTATAATAGTTAAATCAAACAGAACTTGGATAAAGTAATCAGACATATATTAGTAATGATTCAAAGTTTCGCAATGTCACTGAATGTACTAGGCACATTGTTACTAGTGGGATGATTGCATAAAGTCCCCATTGAAATGTTCATACAATGTGTAATATGAATAAATGTGTTGGAAGTAAAAATCTATGAGAATATTAATGATTAAGAGATATCATAAATTTGAAGCTAAAATAATGAATTGAGTAAGAAATTTGATACTAGAAAAAGGGTGAGAGATCAATATTTGACTCAATGTAACACGAAAGAGAATAATTTTGTAATATAATTCTTTTAAGTAACAAAAAATGTTTTTAGATAGTAAAAAACATTACTTTACCAGATAGAGGAAGAAGAGTCAACATGAAAAACAACTTTTATATAGTACATGTAGAAAATATTTTGTTGCAAATTGTTTGAAGTTAAAAGCTATGAATAGGTGAAGTGAACCATATATGGAAAGAAATATATTTCAGCTTCACATCTAATTTTAATGTATTTGATCTTGGTGTATTTTATTTCAATGTAGACTAATATGACTTAAATATACTAATGGTTTTAGAGATTTCATGTTTTTCGTCAAAGATCCATCTAATGAAACCAAAAACATCATAGGGAGTAATGGGATGTCCTTTGAAGGATGGCATTATGAAGATAAATTGAACTGATTTTTTTCAACCAAGACTAGTATGAATATTTAACTGAGGTAGGGTTATTTTATGAAGCAATGTTCACTCATCGGATAGAAAAATATGGAATAAAAACCATGATTCCATTTGGATTGAGGAACCATATAAGTATAACCTATTGAATTTTTTCTCAGTTCACTAGAAGAAAAGAAATTGGTCCAAGCTTGTCATTGAAAGGTAAATTACTGAACAAATAAAAATCATATTTATTGGATAGAATAATATTCATTGAACATAGGATTTATTAATAATGTAATAAGATGCACATATAGCAGATTGTGTATTTTGGATCATCACATAAGCTTTGTAAATTCCCAGTCTTGATGATATTGATTTGATATTTCAATGTTTATATATCCATTATGATTATAAAAGATTGAATAAGTTACATAACACTGATATTAAGGAAGTTTGAAGAGGGATTCAAATGGTGGAGTTTTCATGACTCTTTAATAATATTCTAGAATAGTTTAGAAGCATATAGTAATGTTCAAATTTGATGGATGTTTGAAATATAAATTTGAGAAAATTGAGAAACCACATTTGAGTTATCACTATTTTTCCATTTAGGGATCCTATAAAAAGGGAGTTGAAGTGCAGTACAATATAATAAGAAAGTAATATTGTTCATATACTTGAGTAAAGAAGAGTGCTGAAATTTTCAGAGCAGTATGATGTTCCATCCAATGAAATTCTTGGGTGAAAAAGTTTCACCAGACATATGTTCTAATCAAAGGTGGACTAGCCAAATTTTATTATCATAATAATTATAATTTTTTTTTGGTTATAGATACTACAAATAGTGTTTTATCAAAAAAATGGTACCAGCTTGAGAGGAATTGATTAATAGAACACTGGAAAAATTTAGAGGAGTAGAGTATTGAAGAATATAGTTTATAGGTATAATGCAAATAGGCCTACCAAATGAAAGATGATGTATATAGAATGAATTTATAAATATTAACTCCAAACAAAGTTATCAGAAATATATTTTTCCAAATAAACTTTCACGATCTATAGTAGGTTTATACTATTATTGATCAGAATATAAGAAACGTTTGTCACGTATAAGAATCATTATAATAACTTATTTGGAGATAAGTGAATCTTTTTGTGATATATATCAATTGAGTAGAGTCGGTAAAATCATTCTTATCGGGATATGGGTGGATATTTTCCAAATATAGCTCAAATGTTGTATGTAGTATAAATACCCTTTACTTGTAATTGATGAAAATATTATTACAAGAATAATCCATGCACTAATGAGAGTCTCCATAGAAATTAATTTGCTTCTTTAAGTAAATCAAACCCCAATAAAAATACTTGCATGTTATTTTTATTATATCAACTACATTGTATAATAATAAAATAGTGAGGAATAGATTCTAATGATCCACACATGTTAATCGATAAAATTGGTTTAATCAATATAAAGAAAGAAAGTGTTTAAGTTAATGATAATTGGTAGAACAATTATTTACCACAAATTCACCCCTCATGGTTAATGCATGATCCAACAAGGAATCTCAATTTGTATCAAGGTAAAGGTTTCCTCTATTTAGTTCTACATGTTTTGTTCCTAGTTGAATTTAACTATTATATATGAAGTGCATCTTTCAAAAAGTTGACGAATTATTTTCTATTGAATTTTATAAATTTTTTCATGATCTTAAGAATACCTAAGTTATTTTATATTTTATAAACATTCCGATTTCTACCAGAACTTTGAAAACTCAGAATAAGAATGAATCTAAGAAGTAAAGTAAGTTAGAATCTCAAAACAAAGTTAATGAGGTTTCACCACCACCAAAGGTTTTGGTGTGTTGAAAGAGATATTATGATTATTAAAAAGAAAATCCAACAAAAAAATATTTATCAAGATATAAATAGTATGATTCCATAGTAATTGTTAATTTTTTTTCTTTGAATTCAAAGCTTTCATGGAATATTTTCTTATTGAAGTTACTATATATATAATTACACATATCAAGGAAAATAATAATTAATATTATAAATAAAATTATAACTCTATGAAAAATATTAATCTCTAGGAAAAACAATCTAATAATGTAAATCTCTTACTAAATTTTTTGAAGGAAATGAATAATATGTACTAATTTCTCAAGAAATGATTCACCTTGTGGAATACGAATTACCAAGATGTTTTTGTGAGAATTTTATTTTTAAGAAAATTATTAAGGAAATATTCCATGCTTTTGAATCTACTATTCAAGTCAATAACTCTTAGTGAGATGAAAAAGTCATAATAATTGAATAGATTGAAGAATAATTATAGGAGGAGAAAGAAATGTGTCAAGAAACATTTCAAAAGAAAAACATATAATACAAAATCACCAAACCTAGTGAGCTTAAGTAACAATCAAAATTTTTCTATGAATAAAATTTCACCTCTATTAAAGAATCTATATAGAGGATTTTTTTATTTAATATGTGTTTATGAATTTTGTTAATGAAAAAATACATACACTAAATACACTCACAAAAGAATTTTTAAGGATAGAAGTGATCAACTAGTGATCAAAACGAATCAATTAATGTAAATTCATCTCTCCCTAAAAGATATGATTATGGTTCATGAGAAAACTATAAAAATGATTTATGTTTTCTATGAAGATTTAGTGAGGAGACTTGAAAATATTATGAACAATTAAATTGTAAAGTTTATTGAGAAAGAAATGATGTTGCGAAACATGTAAGTACAAAAGATTCATTTTCACATAATCCAAAGAAAGTATTCTCTTATAGTGTTTTTAATGAAATTATTGCATCAATAATGACTTTTTCCAATGGTCGGTAGAATGTGAAATCATGAAAAACATCACATTATAATAAGAATAAGATAAAGGTAAACCAACATTCTGATGAATCTGTTAGCACTAAAAACCCTATAAAATGAAATAATTTTGGAAAATAATCATTGAATAATGTTGAGAAACCCACCACCTCTATGAAGGTGAAATATAAAAAAGAAAATGGAAATAGTTCACCAAGAAATTTCCTGAATAAATTAGATAATATCTGAAAGAATTAATTTTCAAAAAATGATTCCACACACCAAAATACAAAAAAAATAAAATAATCCCAGGATTATAGGTTACTGTTAGTTCTTTGGAAAGTTCATACACATTGAAAGAGGTCTCTAGTACAATATTTCTTGATAATAAGAGCAAATAAATATAATATTAAGGGGGTAGTATAAAGAAAAATATACTCAACTATATATAAAAAATCCTCAAAAAGAATAAAGATATGTTTACATACAATAGATTTGGATATCTTGAAGAATTTTGTGATTATGTTGGAATAAATGGACATAGTGACGAAAAGTGATACTTTATTTCCATCAAGAAAGAAATAGGTACTACTAACGAAAAGAGGAAACAAAATATGAAATAAAATGAAAAAAATCTAGATTGTAAATCTACCTTGGGGAGAAAAAAATGATGTTGATAATATTCTTACACATTGGAAGAAATATATGAAAGATTTTAACCCTACGAAAATATATTACTTTTATGGATGAAAACACCACATCATGGATAGTTGTATATTTTTTTATGAATATTCAGGATAAGAGGAGTATTAAAAAATACTTTAATAAATCAAAAAATGACCTAAGTATATTGGAATGGTGGATGGAATCGCTTATAAAGAAGTTGAATTTCATTAGAAGTTATCTTAAAAGAGTGAACGAATTGAAGATGAAAAGTTGTGTGGAGTATGTATGTTGGTCAGAAAAACTCATGAAAATTTCATGAAAATTTTACCAGGAAAGAAAAACCTTGTAAACAAAAATAGAAAAGATTTAAAAAGAAAACATGGTGTTTTATGGAATGTTGAGAACAAGAGGAATTTTTAATATATTCTAAAGGTTTTCATGGTTATATAGATGGAACAATTAAAGTAATCAATGAGGATGATGTAAAATAAAATGAGAAAAATCCACATTCCTTTCTTTTAAAAGTCAATAACACTCCATAAAATAATATTTAAAGGAATAATTAGGAGAATAAAACCATTTTATCCAAGAATATTAATTTTTGGAATGAAAAGGGTAACCGAAAAAAGAAATTTTATGAAAATAGACCTTCTTGGGGGGAAATATTTTTTATCACCTTTTCATTTTCTAAGAAATATCCACCTTATTCCCTCCATTTTTTCCACAATCTCAACATTTGAAAGGGTGTTGAAGCTGATATTGTTCTGGGGATTCCATGAAGAAAAAAGATGAAGCATGGTTTTTTGGAAACATTATTAGGCATTATAAAAATTCATTCCATACAACAAAGTGTTAAAAAATGAGATACTAAAAAATTGGATAATGATGAATATTTAAAGATTTTATTATCCTTATGGTATTTTTTCCACCCTCCCACTTTCATAACAAAATAGCGGGACAACTATAAAGTGGTAAAAAAATTGTGGATGAAAAAAGTGTTTATTTTCAAACAATGGGGGACAAAACATGAAAATATTTTTTCATAAATTTTTTTGAAATGTTTATTAAGATGGATACATGAAAATTAGTTGAATGAAAAATTACATAAATTTTTCACTAAAAGATATTTTTTTAAAGTTAACATCCCTTGGAAAAAATTCATAGTTAACATTAATGTCTGAGTTATGAACTCTTATTTTCTACACTGATCCTGGATCACATATATGTAGAGTAGTTTTATTTTATGATTATTTTTTTATGAAAATGGATTATTTATTGTACTCAATAAGTACATATTCAACAAATGGTTTTGTAGAAGAAAACTAGGGAAAATGAAGAGGTCTAAATAATGTTCCTCACTCACCCTAAGAAGTGGAAATGGGGGTGGGGGTTAAAATTTATATCCTTATGGGGAAGAGAAAATCATTTTCTAACATAATTATCTTTGAAAATAATGATACCATAAATTAATTGTCAACTAATAGGAGAAAGATATTATTGAATATTAAAAAAAATCAAATCTGAAGGAATAGATTTATGTTCTTATTAAGTTATTATATATGTATTCAATGATTTTTTATAAATACATGATAAAATAGAATATGTAAAACCAAATAATACAATTGAATAATTATACTAAAGGAATATTAGAAGACTCCCCTTTGAGTTACTGGAGAATATTAGGAAACATTCTTTATGGTAGTAAAGAATATTTCCATACGAAGTACTGAAGGTGGATAAAAAAGTTTCCTTAACCATGTTAGGAAAAAATCCTTATAATGGTTTGAAAACATTCCTTATGGATTTTATTAAATTTTACTAACTAATTCACATGATATTGTGCCCATATTTTTGTTCCTAACATCATGGAGATATTTATGATCCAAGATTAACTCAAAAGGAGAAGATCAGAGTTACAATATGTGGATCACTGGATTGAGGTGATAATATGAAGAGTTTTTCTTGAGTTTATACACATTCATAGAAGGTGAGAAATGTACACCAAACATACCAAGGATGATGTAATTGGAAAATGATTTCTAATAAGTCAAAGTTTCACAATATCATTATATGAAAAAACCACATTGTTATTGGTCAAGAAATTTCTTGAAGTCATTTCTGATGTGTTTTTTAAAGTATAAGAAGTCTTGAGGGGGGTGAAGTTCAATACTATGAGAATATTGATGTTTTTGTGATTTTATAAAATTGAAGTTTCAATACTGATAGATAAGGGATGTCAAAACTAGAAAAAGTTGGAAAGTGAGAAGTTTGAGTCAATATATCTGAAAAGATGATTATTTTACTAGAAAATTATTTAAAAGTTGCAACAATTTTATCAGATAGTCAACAACTTGTGTTTAATAGAAATGAAGTAGAATAAAATACTAGATATATAGTTTTTATGAATTTTAAGTTGAAAAGATTATGAAATAATCTATTTAATGTTCTAATTTATGAATAAGTGAAGGTCATCAAAAAGGAAGAGTGAATTGTTTTGTCCACATAGTAGATTTGAACGTAGCCAATTTCGATGTAGAAAATTTTGACAAATCCAACATAATGGTTTTAGAAAATTCATGTGATTGATGAAATATATAAAATATTGATGAATATAAAATAGATAAATATATTTCAATTGTATGTGATATTCTATGATGATAAATCGTACAAAGTTTTTTCAACAAATCCCATAATGAAGTTTGAGCTATGGTAGGGTGACGAGAGGGATCCAAGCTAACTCCTTTGATAGAAAAAGTCATATATAATAATGTGAGTCTGTTGGACATTGGAATCATATGAAGATCATTGGTTAAAGTTATGCTAATTTAAATGGAAAAAAGAAATCATTCCAAGAATGTTCTGGAAAGGTGAATCACCAAATAGAGAAATATCAAATGCACTAGATAAAGGAATAATCACTAAAAGGAAGAGTTCTTTATAGAGTCATCGAAAAAACATATTCCAGATAGAGTATAAGTAAGCTTTACATAAAAATAATAATGATTTGATACTATTGATTTTGGGATGATCTTTCAATGTTTAATTATCTATAAATATTAATAATGTTTGAAGAAGTTACTTAACGCAGAGGTTAATGATGTTCAAAGAAGATTGTGGATCTAGGATTTTTAATTAATCATTAAAAATACTCTAGAATAGTTGAAAATATTCCATCGAATTTCTAATGTGTGTGTTTAAAATCTAAATTTCAGTAGAGTGGGAACACATATTTTAGTTACTTCTCTTTTCCTGTATATCACTCCTATAAATTTGTAGCTCACGTATAGTATGTGATAATAAGAAAGTAATACTATTCATATACATGAGTGGATACAATTTATAAATATTTAAGGGCATTGTGATGTTCTAACCAAGAATCACTTGGTTCAAGAAGAGGAACAAGAAATAGGTTCTGATTAGAGTGGTATAATATACAGTTATTTAGTAGAGGCATCAGATAGAGGTTTTTGTTGTTTTAGGTACAACGAATAAAGTTTTTTTTATAGTGGAACTGATTAGAGAGGAAATAATTAGTAGAACACGAGATTGAGTATTACCAGATTGAGGTTCAGACATCAATTATTAAGGTTCAACATTCATATTTGAACTAGAAAAAGGATTAATAAACATAAGATAATGTATATCAGAAGGAGTTTTGTAGAATGAAGAAATAGGCGTGCAAAAGATAGTAAATTAGATGGAGATATTTCTGGATGCTTTTTTTCATGAGCTACTTTATGTTTTTCTTATTTTGACTGAAAAGGTAAGAACAGTTTATAATATATGAGAGTAAATGTAGTTACCTTCCAGGAGATAGGGGATATTTTCTAGAGATATCTCAACTAACACGAGTTATTATAATATTTCATATTAGGAGATAGGTGGAGCTTTTTGGGAGATAGCTCATCTATAGAATTTTTTATAAAAGTAAATCACTTTAAATCGATGAAAATATTATCAGTGGAAGAATCCATGGCCCAATGGGAGTCACCATGGAGAGGATATGGGTTCTAACATAGTTAACGGACTTTTTAAACCTTCTTGTGTACTATTATCCCTATACCATTATCATTTCATAACTTCAGAATAGTGTGGAGGAGTTTATAAAGATCCATAAATCATAACCAATAATAGAGGATTGATAAAATTTAATTAATAAATATTTTATGTTAAAGATAAATGATAAAAATTTTGTTCAACATTGATTCAACCCCCCCCCCTCATAGAGACTACATGATCCACATGTGAATCTTAAATTTAGAGAGAGTATTGGTCAAAAGTTGTAGAAGTTATATAAAAATCCTATCAATATATCAATTCCCAAATATGATGTTTTCCAATTTTAACACATTTTATAGAACTATAAATATTATAAAAATAGGATGAAATGGTTTTTCTTCATCAACATATTTAGGTCTTCTTAATTACTTCAACTTCAATATAATGAATATTTTCTCTTATTTGATCAGACATATTATTTTAAAAATCTATATCATTATTAGATCTTGAATTTTACCTGATTTTACCACGAAAAATCCAAGGGAATTAATTTTAATTAAAATCATTTAAACTTAAATTATATTTTATTTTTATTATTTACAACATTATCATATTAAAAAATTTCATTCAATGATATAAAAATAGGTCTCTATTTTGGACAATTCACTTAGAAATTTCCAAAAAAAAATCAACTTCTTCCTCATCTTCATCACTTATTCACTATGCAATAAAGTAACTATGATCCATTATCACCTGTAAACTATAATGTAAAGAATATGAATAACATTATTCTGAAATTTCAAATTCAATTTATGTTTTATAAAAAAAATAGTTTAACAAATCAATAGAAATAATAATAATAACAATACTAACATTAAAAATATAAAAAATACTAGAAAAAATAGTAATAATATTAATAATATTAATAATATTAATAATATTAATAATATTACTAATAATATTAATAATATTAATACTATTATTAAAAATATTAATACTAATATTAATAAGGTTATCATTAATATTAATATTAATATTACAAATATTATCATTAAAATTTATAATATAATTATTAACATTAGTACTAATAATATAAACACTAATATTAATAATAATATTTTAAACCCTAATAGTAATGGAAATTATGTTAGAAATAATATAAAAAACAATTTTAAAATTAATAATTATGATATTTTTATATATATTAAGCTAAATAATAACAACATTAATATTAATATTGATAATATTAACTCTAAAATTAAGATTAATAATATTAAATTTATCATTAATAATAATAATAATAATATCTATAATAATGATAATTTTATAATTATTATTATAAATGAAACTAGGTTTCTAGCCAGGTGGTAAGGGCTCTCATATAATAATCATTAACTAGGGATCAATCCCTAAAAGCTTTGATTTGGGGGAATTTTTTAACGACACCATGATGCATGTGTGGTGGCCACGATCCAGGATAGAAACGATGATGTCTTATGAAGGAACATGGCATAGGGAAAAAAGAAAATGATTTTCATTGTGGAGGTGAACCATAGTGTAACGCTTCGCATGTTGATGGCATGAGGAACACTGCAGCATGGAACAATATGGTGCAAGTTCACAAAATATTTCATGGCCATACAAGATGCAGATTGTGTTGGGGTGTGATTTTCAAGATTTTTTGTCATAAACTTGGATCTTACAGAGTGGTGTTATGGGACACATTGTAGTAATAGGTAAATACTATGTATCAAGACCATTTTCCATCTGGGCCTTTAGGCCATGTAATTCTTGGGCCTACACATCATGAAATGGGTTCCCTCTCAACCCAAAAAAATAAGAGGTTTTCCTTCGTTAATAATAGGTCTTGACCGAAAACTATTTTCAATTAATACTAATAAAATCAATTCTAATTAATATATGATATAACAAAAAATATATTTTTCACAAATAATACAAGAAAATTAATAATATTATTAATAAATCATTATTAATATAAATAAACTGAAACCAAAATAAATTATAGAATTTGAAAATTTTAAATAATAGAAATATAAATGATAAATGAATTAAAGAGTAAATGTAAACATAATAATGGATTTTATGGAAAATCTACAAGTCAAAATCAATAAGAAAAATTATATAAAATAATTATATAATTGTTTTTCTAAATTTAATGAATAATATGTCAACATAAATAAATATCACTTAAAATATGAATAATATAAAATTCTCATTTGATTCAAAAACAACAATAGGATAATGAAACTAACTGGTGGAGAATAATGACGATAGATAATAAAGACAGATGACCATGAAGGATGGATAAAATGAAAGTATGACCAAAGACGGTGGTGGATTAAGGATGAATAAATGGGTTTTTAATGAAGGTGGAGAATGTGATGAAGGGCCATGAAGGATAAATCATCACGGGAGTGTCAAATGGATTGAGATAACAAAAAAATATAGGAGATCATTTTAAAATAAAATTAAGGGAGTTGGATAATGGTTATTTCTGTAACCAACATTGACGAAAAGTTTTTATTTTATAAATCATATGGAAAGCCTAATCTAACAGTTTTTGAGTTCGGATATACAATAATTGGATTTCAAAACCATTATTAACATCGGTTACAACTTACTAGTGTTACAAATATCTTATTTTAAAAGAAATCACTCGTGATAGTAGAGTGGAAAACTCTATGCCAAATCTATCATTTGGATTATCTCAATTTTATTCCTTTTATATCATAACGGTTAGGGTTTCCCTACTAAGTAAAAATCAAAAATAATGCACAAAATGAGGAATTAAATGGTTAGGGTTACATAATTACATTCTTTCCTTAGATAAGTTAATACATGGGAACATAGATTTGGAATTTATTGCATAGTTAGATGATTGAGGTCTTAAAAAATATCGCTTTAGAAATAATTTGATACTTAGTATTTTTAAAGGGGATTTAATCTCACCATATTATCTCATCTATTCCATTTATAAGTATAAATGCTTCTAATTTTTATTTTTGGAATCTCATTCCTTCTACCAAATCATAATTCTCAAACCATATTAATTTATAACACTTTACACAAATAATATCCAGTGTTACTAATACAAATTAGTAAACAAATATATTTATACACATTGAAATTGATCTCATGCAAAATTTACATGGAACCATTTCACGTAAAGGGGTAGAATCATATGAAATAAACAAAATCCATAAGAGTACGCTTAAAGTAATAGATAACCAACCCCACTTTTTTGTACAACAAATAAGCCACCAGTTCAAGGAAAAGTTTAACCCAATATCCCTCTACCTAAGGATACATCAGTTAAAAGATACTTGAATTTATCATAATTGGAACCCCAAATATGTTTAAACTATAATCATCTATTAAATTCAAGCATATTTCCCAATATAAGCCAGTTTCAAGGTAAAATAAATCTAAATAAATTATCATAATTATCATATAAATACTAATATCTATGTATTATAATTTATAGGATCAGTTTAATCCTTCAAACATGGGAATAAATCCATCCATAATATAAACAATTTATATTTTTGAAACAAGAAAGGAAAAAAATAAATAAATAAATAATTTATGAAAAATTCAAACATAACAAAATTATAAGTAATTTATAATTTATACATTAATTATATAAATTCTATAATTAAATAAATATAAACACTTTACATTAATTTATAACTTTGAGACTTAATTTTATATATTAAATGGAATTTAATTCAAATATATGATATATAATGAAATATTAGAAACTTATATTTCAATTCTATTATGTAAATAAATTACCTAATCAAAATATCACATAATTAATATTATTTAAACCCAAATCATATTAATTATGAAAACCTGTTTTCATATAGTAAAAATAATTTATTATATATTTTTTAAATTAATAATTTTATATTAAATATTATAAACAATTAATTGTTCTAAATATTAACTCCTTTATATTTCATATTTATTTTATTATTTCTAAACACTTTATACATTACTATTGTAATTTCTATATAAAAATTGTATATCTAAATTAAAATTCAGTCCCCAAAATTTAATAAATATTAAACATTGACAATTAATATTTTAAAATATTTATTTATTAAATGTTCCATAAACACTTAATGGTTAATTATAATCATTTTGTAGTTTATTAATTTATAATATTTAATACATAAAATAAATATCCCAAAATACCTTTTACTATAATTTATAATCATTTTATAAATTATGTAATTCAATTCGTAATTGAAATTTTTGAAAAATTATGTTGACTACGTATAATGTAGTTAAGTATATCATCTATAACATACTGTGTGAATCGCTTCATCATTTATGATTTTTAATGATAGATAATGACCAGCTGTGACATATCCATTTAGTTCCTAGGAATTGTAATTTATGATATGCATCATATCGCTATTATGATATGATTCTTTGCTTTCAATTCTATTTTATCATAATCTCCTCATATAATATCCCATATGGTATACCTTAATATATCAAAAAATCAAAGGATTTCACAATAATCACCAATGATATCCCATATAATATAGCATGACCCTATTATAGATTACAATATACAATATTATACACCAAGCCATGAAATAAAATATCAATAATTTCTAATTGAAGATCATATGACATTAATATGATATATATATATTTCTTTTCAATATTAATTAAAGGTAAAAAATATTATGATGGTCTATTACCATTTTGGGTTTTTATGGATCAATTCACACTTTATATATGTATGGAAAGAAATTAAAAACCCCAACATTCAAAATTAACTATACAAGAGTCTGAAAACTTGTTGGTAAAAAAATAAGATAAGGATGTGTACACCATATAACAAAGTTATTTGTCATGTCTATCACCAACAAAATTTTTTATAAAGACTTCTGAGCCACAACCAATGGATTCCCTCTACTATGGTAAATCCATGAGATAAATTCATATCACCCAAAACATAGGTGATATTCTCCAGCATTACATCACATGTTAGTGTCTTTGGTGGTAAAGGTAGGGTAATAAATATATTTATGGGTGTGATAGAATTAGTATGAGCCATGGAAGAGTTCAAAAAACTATATAAATAGTGTTTCCACCTTTTATATTCCCTGGGGGAACCTCTCAAGAATATGAAGCATTAGCATGAACATTATGAAAATGCTTGAGTAATGATATGGTTACCAACAACTTATAACCATTAGCTGGTCCATATATCTCATATATTTCATATTATGAAACCTATTATCAATGATAACCAAATTAGAGGAGATATAAACAATAAAACATTAATTTTAAACTACCTAGGTGTATCATAGGGGTACCTCATAAATCATAGAATATAGTTTTATAAAAATTATATTCCATATGACTCACCCATTTCATACTCTATGATAATAATAGGTAGTGGAAATGTTATCAACATATAATAAAAAATTGTATACCCATTCATGGCTTATGTCTTTGATATTTTCACATGATATACTAATATATTATAACTTATAATATAAGATAACATATATCCTCTACTTTTTCATCTTTAGGGAATATCTCTATCACATGTTTGTGTATATCATTTTTTTATAAACAAAAAAATGAAATTATATTTAATCCATCAAGGAGATGTTTAGAACAAGAGATTTTTATAGGGATATGTTGATAACTCTAAGTGGTTATGAAAATGGGTGTGATTGTTGTTAAAAAAGTAGTGTTTACTAAGATATTAAATTGAATAATAACCCCCAAGACATTGGGTGTTTAAATAGTGATAGTTATTTGAATAATATATGGAGTGGATTCATTTATGTGTCATCTTCTTTTTGTAAATACCTAAATTATAGGAAAACTCACAAGAAATAATGTTTATATTATGAGGTGAATTTTTTTAAAGAGTTTAAAATTCATTCTAATTTGTTAGGAGATGTTTTGAATTATAATTGTGGAGTTTAGTGTTAAGAATATCTAGATTAGTGTAATTTCCTAGTATTTTTCAATTGAATTTACCCAAGAATTTTTCAATTTGGTCATGTTTAGTAATGTAGTATTATATAAAACACATTCCCATATGATAAAACCATAAAAAATTATTATAAAAAAAATTTCATTATATTTATATAGGAAACATGACCATAAGAATTTAAAATATGTCCATGAAAAAAATAGATAATCAGATAACTAAAATATGAAAAATTGGATATTCTAAATCCATTAGAGTAACTATAATAATAGAAAACATAGTAGAAATGAAAAAATATTAATAATACAATATTTTTCATGTGAATGTAAATATTTATAACATTGTGATAATAAATAATTGAATTAATAATGATTTAAATATGATTTATTTATAGGAATTAGGTCACCCATATAACCATTAAACATATGAATATTATAACAGTAATTCGACTGTTGGAATCTAAAAGTTTGAGTAATTATATGTTTGTTGGAAATGGTAAAATAACCATTAAGATAGTCTCCTCTGTTATTAAAATTTTGAATAATGTTTATTTTTCTTTTAAAATGAAAATATGGAATATTTATATCATTATACTAGTAAATAAATGTTTTAAAGTTGATAAAATATGTTTTTTGTATATTTGAAAATAATATATTTTTTATTTTCAATTTTATAAAAAAATATATAAATTTTAATGAATTGTTATTTTTTATAAAATGAGTTTTTAGATAAATATTAAGATGTATTATAATGATAATATAATTTTATGAGACAACAAGTAAATTTTTAAAAGGTCCGGAAATTAATGAAAAAATTAAAAATGGTATTTTTTTCAAATAAAAATGATTTATTTAAAAATTCAATTTAACATATTTATAAAATATTTATAAAAAATATATTTTATTTTTGGAATATAATCATCGAAAAATAGTTTGGGTGAATTTTTATAATTTTTCGACAATATTTGATTTTTTTCATGAATAATGAAATATGGTAAAATATGGTATTTAACATTATAAGTTAAATTCAAAAAGAATTTCATAATTTATGATGTACTAAAACCTTATTTTGAACTACATGAACAATTTATTATATATATTAATAAAAATCAACATTATGGATATTCTTGATACCAAATAGAAAATTAATGAATATAATATTCAAAAAACACCACTCTCCTCCCCTTATAAGTACCATCCCTCACCTCCCCTTAACCTCTAATATTCTAAGTCTTTTAGATTGATAGTTTTCTATAAAATTCACACATTAATACTTTCCTGAATTTATTGTTGATTCTAGTCTCAAAAAAAGACTAATTCCAAGTGCCTTCAATGTTTTTACAAGGATTACATTCTAGAGGTAATATTCTAAAACTACCTCCTTTAAATTATTTTCATATTCTAAACTCACATAACCTCCCTCATATAACATGTAATAATAAATATATAATCATATATATATACACTATAATTTTACAGTTCTAATGTAATATCTATCATATGTTCTCTTCTGTTTTCCTCTTATTCTAAAAATTAGACCATTATCCATATTATGTTGGTTCACTTCCCCCAAGGATGATGACTTTTTGTTTTTCATTACAGCCTTAATGGGTGGTTTAAATTCATTTATAATAATTTAAAAAGAACATAATATATACATTAAATATTTTTTATCATTTTCGAAGGAATATATGGCCATAATCTTAAATAAAATTAAACATGATTATGGTGCTCCGAAAAACAGCCAAAATAAACTAACCATATAACATTAACATTTTTACTAAAAAAAAATTATATATTTTTTTAAAAATATGGGTTTTTATAACTATTTAATTTTTTTTGCATACAATAATATCATTTCATTTCACTTCTGCAGTTATATTCCCATTTTTAAAGAATCTCTATAATTAACCTCAAGTGATCCAACCCTAGAATTGTGAAACGTAAACCATCAGAACCATGAAATTAAACCATATATATCATTAAAATGGTTTAAAAGATAAATATATATAAATATAGTAAATATATTATATATGGAAAGAGTTCTGAATTAAGTAATTAGTTAAGTCAATTTTATTAGTCAGGATGTTAAGTGCAAGTGAATAATGATTATGAAACATATGGTAAGGGATCTCTCCAAAACACCCTATTTTCTTTGGGTTATGATTTCTCTCTCTTTACCTCACATTACCGCTAAATTTTTCTTATTTAAAACTTCTATATTCTTTATATATATCCCCCATATTAATATATAATTTAATTTAACTTTATTTTATGGGGATATACATGTTATATTGGTTTCCTTCTAAATTACATTCTTAAAGAAGACCTGATTAAATGGAATTTCTCTTTATCTTACCACATAAAATGTACAATTTGAAATTTCCCTTTATTTTGTTCCTTAAAATGTTTTAAACCATCCCATTTTTATAAAATTTTCAATTTTATTATTGAAAGACATTTTTAGTTCATTTTTTTATGGTAATTAATATGCTCTTTCCACTTTTGTGGTCTCTTTACCCTTTCCATAATACCATGCTTAAGTGGTACACTTCCAATGATACCTATCCTCTATTTTTCAAATATTCACTTCACTCGGACATAATGTTTCATTAACCATGAATAATTTTCATCTATTAAAATCCATGAACATTTAAATCTCTAATTTCAAGGAAACCATTATGATATGTCACCAGGTTATGCTATAAGATAAGATTATACAACCCATTTTATTCCTGGGGTAATCATTATTTTTATACCTTATGTCTGATTCCTTATGTGGAACCAATTTGGATGTATATATACTAATTGGTTCACCTAGATAGAAATATAATGCATTGTATAGTGTTTATGTATCATGAAAAGATATATATGGGATTAGGGAGTAACCATAATCCATGCTGGGACTCTTTCCACAATGTGATGTTGTCCTGGAATTTATCCTTGACTTATGCTTATGTCATGTTATATTTTGTTTACATATTCCAATGTTTACATGATTCTTTTATTCCATATTCTTTATATTGATCTTTTATATGATTATTCTTGACCTCTGACTTTCATGATAACATGTTATGCCTTTTGACTCATATGTTATGCTTTGTTGTCATGTTTATTTATAAATTGGGCATTATAGCTCACCCCTTTTGTTTATGTATTCCCTAGGTTATCCTATTTAGTTTTAGTATATATAATATATTTAATATATCATTATGGAGATTAAAATAAAGAGTTTTTATTTTAGTTTCATGTGATAGTTTTATATAACTACTCTCCTAAAAATGCATGTCCACTTAATCCTTGGTTTGTATTTGTTGGATATTTTTTTAACAATAAGTAATAATTTTATTAAAATGATTTTATCACTATATATGGTATCACAGGAAGGTCTAGTTATATTATTGGATTAATACTAAAAAACTTTAGTGAGAACCCTAGGAATAAGTCTTAGTGTAGAGAGGGTAAAAGAAATTTGGTGAAGTGTTGAGTTAGTGTTTTCAAAGAAATTACAACCTTGTTCAGATACTACAAGTAGATGTCAAATTGGTACAATTGTACCTAGGGGTAATAATAAAGAAAATGGTGGATTTTGTATTAACTCAATCATTACCTAGTTCATGAAAAATAATCCTCGATACACACCTAGTTTGATACTATCAGGTGTTATTCTTCTTCAAATTCACAATATCTATATAAACCATCATAAAGGACCTGAATAGATTATTAGGTTAGAAAAGTTAATATTAAAATTATCGTGGATAACCTAGATTGAAACCTAAAGGTTCATAAGTTAATATTTACATGTAATTTATATGTTATTCATTATATTTTCATAGTTTTTCTTTTTATATTGTTTTTATTTTTATTATCATCATCCTTAATTTTACTTTATTTTTTTAATTAATAGTTGGAAATAAGAGGATCCAAGTCAAAAACCAATGTGATTGGTAATGTAATGATTTTCCTAATGGTATTAATAATCTGAAGGGAAAATGAGCTGAGAAATTTGTGTAAGTACTGGAAAAATTGAATCATGTTATGAATAAAAAATTGAATCAAGTTAAATTAACTCCCTCTCCTAAGAAAGAGAATGTTGTGGTTCAGTCCTTTATGTGAAAATTACACACTAACTTTAATTTATCTTTTGATCACCTCATTAATAAAATGTATTAACTATATTTATGGTATATTATATATCCTTTAATGATAAAAATGAGAGAAAGTGGTAATTTCTATTTATAGCATGGATGTGGAAGGTGAATAGTAGTGAAACCTTCTTAAGAACAAGAATAATAATAATTAAATTGATTCCATGGAACAAAAATTATTCATTGAAATATTTATCAATATATATTTTACCATTACACTATATTATAATGTTTAAATGAATTTCCTTAGTCATAAGTAAAAATGAATATATGAAAATTGAGGTTTGTAAATAAAACGTGAAAAGGTTTGAACAATACACCTCTGGATTTTTCATTAACATTGAATGTAAGGTGGATCACTTCTTTAGCGGATTATAGATGAGTCAAAAAAATTATATAGTGATTTCAGACTTTGAAAACCCAAAAAGGAATATCCCTTGTGACCTTAAGGTTGATATAGAGATCGGTAAAACTTAGTGGTCTCATTGGCTGGAGATAAAAATCATAAAATATAGTTTAATTAGGGATGATACATGGATAACTTCCATGGAAGAATGAAAATCCAACAATGCACAAGTCAAAAATTTGGGAATAATATCTTGTAAATTACTCAAGGGAACTACGATATGTTTTAATTAATGAAGAATTATGCTAATCAAAGTTGTAGAGAGATGAATAAATCCACTAATGTGATTGATGAAAATAATACCCAAATAAACACTTATCTTGTGGTATAATATTTCAATTTTGAGGAACATAGACTTTAAAAATTATAATTATTTATGGTACGGGTTTACAAAGTCAATCAACAAAAACAACCTCTATAGAATGGAGAGAAAGGAAGAAAATATGTTGTGACCACTACTAAAGTGGAGCCAAAACAATGATGTTTTGATATGTTCACTAGTTATTTATTTAAAAGTATTTAACATACTTTATGAATTTGGTTCAACACATTCTTTCAAATACTGTATGTTTATTGGTACTATTCAGACACCACCCAAAAACACAAGCGTCAAGCTATCTATGAGAAAAAAACAAAGAGAGAAATTATTACATACCAAGTATATAAATCCTCCCCTATCAATCTTTTTGGACTGAACCTCCATGAAAATATTTTCATACATAATTTATTGTAATTTTATTCTATGTTGGTCATGTGTTCGACGTCCTTATATAAATCTAGTATTAACTATCAAGAGAAGGATATCCCACCTCACTTCTTCAAATTGTCCTCAAATTTTTTACAACTGTAAGGAGGAGGATAAAACTTATTTGGAGTCATTATCTCAATAGTGGATATTATTTATTTATGAGAAATAATATCTCTCACAAATATTTTGTCAAAGGATAGGATAATTCTTGATGCCATGTCGATTTTGAGGGATTGTACTTATGTATTCCCTGAAGAGTTTCCTGGTCCTTCTCCTAACTGAGAGGTTGAGTTTTTAATTGATATTCTACCCAGATCTTGTCTTATGTACAAGTATCCTTATATAATTTCTACAATTGGCTTTAGATAACTAACAAAATAGTTACAAGAGACTTCGAAAATGGTTTTACAAGCCTGAGTTCTTTACTATGGGGTGTGTTGGTCCTCTTCATTAAGAAGATGAATTGGAAAATTCACCTCTATATTGATTATTGTGAACTCAAAAAAGTAATGATAAATAAGAGGTATCCCCTTCCATAGATTTATTTCTTGTTCAATCAACTACGTAGGGACCAATAATTCATTAAGGTTTACCTTCTATAGGGATATCACCAATTGAAGGTGACATATGAAGATATTCCAAGTCTTCATTTTGTATGACGTATGCACACTAAGTTAATAGTGATGTCATTCAAACTCGCTAATTCTATAGAAATATTTAGGGGCTCAGTGAGGCTTTATATATTACCCTAAAAAATTTTGGTGGTCTTTGTAGATAATATTATAATATACTCTAAAAGATTTGAGGATAATGGAAAACATTTAAATATTTTTTTAAATACTTCCTGAAAGGGGAAGTTGTATGTAACATATAGTAAATGTGAGTTGTAAATGGATGAAGTATCGTTATTGTTTAATGTTATCGTCATCAAAAGGATATATATGGACCATATTTATGTAAAAAGAAATTAAGGAGTGCCCCATACCAATATCTATTATGGATATCTATAGTTTCCTTACAGTAAAAATGTATTACTGGATATTTTTGAGAAAATTCCCATGATTTTAAAACCCACAAACCAAGATAACTCATAAGGGGATAATGTTTTTCAAAACTAATGACTATAAAAGGAGCTTTATAAAATTAAAAAGGACTTTTATCAATGCATTAATACATACACTACGCATGGGTGGTGTAAAAACACAGAATTTCCTTATATTTTTTTTAATTATATAGGGTTTTTACAATATTGTGAAAATTGATAGCACGTGATTTTGAGGCATGGTGTGCCTGAAATGATCCGTCAAAAAAATATTGATCTCTAAATATCATGCGTGAGTATTTTTACTAAAATAGTGAAATAACTCATAAACAGGTGCTTGGATTAAGAATATGAGGGAACCATTGTGTTTAGGATGGCGGGTTTACTCTAAGCACGACTTAATTTTAGTCGGCACAAACCTCCAATGAGATAACCCAAAATGGAATAACCATAAATAAAATAATTAAATATAATTATTTTATTTTTCAAACGCTTATAACTCATGAACGGTGACTCAGATTAAGAATCTGAGACCACCACTAAGCTCATGAGGGTATGCATTCCTTAGGCTGATCCTAACATTGTCCCGAGCGAGCCAACATTTGATGTTAGTTTTTGGTCGTAAATAAAAAAACTAAGTAATATTTATTTTATTATTAAATTCATTAACACATAAAATTAACTCAAAATGGAAATATCAGAGTATTGTTGAGGTCTTGAGGGCGTATTCCCCTTAGGCAGAGCCTAATCTTGACCATCAAGGGTCGAGAGTGACTGTTAATAATTTTTTGACCTTTTTTAAGGTACGTTCAGTAAATGTAAAAGTAGTGTATTCTATCATTAGAACTGGTGCTCTTATTAAAAATATGAGGGCACCATTGAATTCATACCACTGAGAATCACTTAAGAGAAGCTTAACTTCAACCTACTAGGTTCGGACAGAAAAGTTGATTTTTGGACCTTACAAAAATAATAATAAAATAAATCCAAAGTTGTTTTATTTTTTCGTTATAACCACTAAGAGATTCTGGTGGGACCACATTGCAACATTATACTTTTAATGGGAGACTTTTAATTTCTTAAATCTATCAATTATTTGGTTTTGTAATGATAATGTTTGTGTGTTTAATTGACTCATTAATTATGGTTAATTAATGATCCATAATATTAAACACAACATGGGAGATTATTCTTTTATATAATCAAATATTGTGCTTGGGTTTTGGGAGAGCTACAAGAGGAGGCTCTGGTGAAATGATGGCGACTTTCCACTCCAACGAATAATGGTGATCGAGCGAAGACTTTTGGAGGAATTGATGAGTGATGAAGAACGTCGATGAACACCTTTGGACACAAACCCTTCTTCCTCATCTGCAAAACCATCCAAAGAATTCAAGGTAGGAGGTTTTGATTAATAATTTTAGGATTAATCTACCCCTTTATAATGTTAAATTAATTCCTTGTTATAATGCTAACGCAGAGGGAACAGGCTGAACCGAACAAGACCTAGACCCTCTGCTAAACTTGCTTTGACTGCGTTCTTCGTGGGAGACCGAAGAATTCGGAAGCAAGATAAAACTGGGGGGCCATGAAGTGATGGTGACACCCCAAAAGGCCCGTAGGCATAGTCGGAAGAGAAAACAAACCTATGGAGCTTCAATAGAGGCCCACGAAAGTCCCGCTGGTGCAACGACACTGGCTATTGAAGGAGGAGGCGGTCGGCTCCCACCGGCCGTGAGGGGACTGCCGCGCTAAAATGTTTCACGGCGGATAGGGGTGGCCGGCTGATACCGGTCGCATTGACGATGGAAGTGCACCACAGAGGAGGGCCCTGGCCCTGAGCCACGGTGAACAAAGGGGACAGTCGGCTATCACTACCCACGTTGAAGCCAAGAGGCATTCCATATCAGCGTGTCAGAGAAGAAGTTTCATGGCTCCAAGCTGTGGGGGACGGAGAAGGGTGGACCTGCACCTAAGGGTCCTGCCGTTGACTGGTCCACACATATCGGTCAGATGGAGTGATGCCTTGCTGGCACCGCTGGTTGGCAAGACGAATGGACTACGGTCTGTTCAAGAGGGAATCTGACCCCTACGCCAAGTTGGCGGGCCACGCCTAGATATCGGGTCAAGCCAGTTCTGTAGCCCTATGGGCCATGGCCAGCTAGGTAGGTCGGGCCAAGCATGCAGGCTTGGCCCTTCAAGCCGGGACGGACCTGACCTGGCCCCACTTACGTTCCAATTTCTATTAAAGACATATATCTCCTAAACCAGATGTCTTTTTTACAAACCATCTGCTCCATTGGAACTCTTAGGACGAGATGTTTCATTCGAGATACTTCAATTGGGATTTGGAGAGTTTTAGATTATGGATTTGTTGGATCAGACTTGAATCCAACTGACCCCCTTATCAGTAAAATGTCTATAACTTATAGACCGGGCATCCAATTGACGTGATGTCTGTTGGGATGAAACCATTTTGACTTGGAAGTTATTTGGGTTACTCCTTAGAGGGACTTCGTGGTGGTTGAGGTATGACCAATGGAATGAGGAACGGATTCTATCAGAATCAAGCATACTATGTGCTTGAATATAGTGGCTGGCTGTGATGTGTAGAATGATTACTGTTCCTATTTGGGTCTATATCTATCGATCCTGTATGGGTCAGAACTTAGCTATTCTTTGTGGGTTAGGACCTATCAATCTTGTGTGGGTCAACACTTAGTGATCCTACGAGGGTCAGCACTTATCGATCCTATGTGGATAAGTGCTCAGCTATTTTGTGTGGGTCAGTGCCTATCAATCCATGGTGGGTCAGAATCTATCGATCCTGTGTGGGTCAGCAGTAGAGCCACTCGACAGATTAATATGATCAAGCTTTACGACTAATCATTTGTACTCCTTTACTTATGTTATTCTAGGTGTGATCTATCTTTTTCTTTCTATTTAGTGATTGAGATCATTCTTTTTGGTTTTCCCTTTGGGGAATTCTGAGAGACCTTTGAGGGTCTCATGGTCCATACTGAGTATTGATATACTCACCCCCATGTGGGCTTCGCATGCACCTTGTTGTGTCTTGTGTAGACAACGAACACATTTGACTGAGGTTTGGGAGCTAGGATGAGATGGGGCATAGAGGTGAATGGTTGACGCAGATAGCTACAATGATGAGTTGTACCTACCCTTTAGTTCGTATCCTTGGAGGATGACCTCTGGGGATGTTTTTACATTCTGCTATATTTTTTTTATTTTAGTTGGGTTGGTATTCTGGCTCATTCTTCTTTAGTTCAAACTTTTACTTCAGTAACAATATTACATGGTTTGTTCATATTTTGTTCCCAGTCTGTGTGTTTGTAGGTTTAAAGATAATTACTTCCCACTTTAGATATATTCCTTTTCAGTTGTAGTCGTAAACCCCTAGCCTATTGAAGGTGGGATTGGGGTAGTCACGACACTGGCCTTGGGGGTGGGTCATGACAAAGTAGTATCAAAGGTGTTCGATTCTAGTAGAAGAACATAGAGTCTATGTTTTCAATGGATCAATATTGTTATGTGTATCGATTTCAGATTACAGTCCTGAGAGTATAGTATTGGTGCAGTGGCTGACGTATCCATACACCAAGACCCTGAATCCTATTTTCTGACTCGGTACACAAAAACACTAATTGCATGTGTTTTGAAAATGTTTTTCTATTTATATCTTTTGATTTAGCTCACCAAGTATAAAATATTGATCGTGGTTCATCATGAATATTTTTCAAGATGCCTCCACACTGACATCCAGCCCAGATTCCAATGTGTGACCCTGAGGATGGTCCACAGTGTGATGAGGCTTCAATTTAAGGTTTGTTTCCCGAGATAGTACCTTTGGGCGGTGTCCCAACAATACCCCTACCTGTTGATCAGTAGTTACTACCAGAGATACCAGTAGAGGACACAAATAGGCTCAGTGACTTGCATGAGATTCAGTGACAGATACCCCTCAGTTTCCGAGGCGATCTCGACTCATAGGTTGCTAAGGATTGGAATGAGGTGGTACAGAGTTACCATCTAGCTAAGGAACCATTAGATGAGATGGTGGTCCTGAAAGTGAGCATTCTATGTGGCTTAACAGGGTGATGGTAGGGTTTAGATTAGCCATATCCTACGATGAGGTGAATTTTTTTTGCCGACAGAGCCTAAGAACCTTCCTTAGAGAATGTGGGCTCTTGCCATGAAAATATAAGGGGTTTTTGTTCCCAAGAGTTTCGGCAGTTTTGACACGACAACATGTCAGTAATTAAGTATTCATCGAGGTGTACCGACTAATACAGGTACTCAATGAATACGATATAACTAATTATTCAAGGATCAAACCTCCGAGCGAGACATTTTTTTGGACATCCGAGCCCGCACTATTTATATTTACATTCCTTCTTATGTTAGGATGCTAGATATAACCATTGTGGTTGAAAATTATTTGGCTGAGTAGATGCATATAGTGAATGTCAACAGTGGGAAAGTAGGAAACAGATGACAGTCTTTGATACATAGAAGTGTAAAATATTTCGTGAAGAGTAAATAATAGGAACTGCTGAATCTTCATGGTAGTAGAAGTCGAAGGGGGGCTAGGGTAGTAGAAGTCGGTGGTGTAAATTTAGGTATGTTATAAACACCACTACAATGCGGTCCCCAGTGGGCATAATGAGTTAGTGGACAGGGGAAGGGAGTAGCTACATGCGGTTAGGGAGTGTGACCCAAGGGCTCCATGAATTATTTGAGGTACGATTTGTGTCTACTAATAGTTTCCATAATTAATAGATATTGGTACTAATGATTCCATTTTGTCAGAAATCTTGATCAAGACCTATATTTTCTGGTTAAACTATTGATAGGATCCTTATGTCTGAAGATGATTGTGAGAGGAGAGTCTATAATCACACTTATAATGATGGTGTGATATAACCCTTCAGGCAAGAGTTCGTTTGGAACCTTTTGGTGGTATCATTGAGGCCTTACGATGTTAGTTTTGGTATGGATTGGTCATCCATAGTTCATTCTCAGATTGACTATTTTAGGCAGAAAGTTTGTGGTATATCTACCACATTGGAATGGAGTATTCCTCGGTCATCAAAAAAGGGAAACCCTAGAACCCTGAGATAACACATGCATAGGAGGGTATAGTCAATCACTCTTGAGTCAGAAATCCTTACCCTCATGGAAACATGTGTTTGGTGTGTCAGTTCCCAATAGTAGTGGTAGATTTTGAAAACATCCTTTAAAAATATGTTTCCAGTATTATCTCCATGTAGGTATAAGGACTTCTGCATTGGCTTGTTCCCAAGGACGACACTAATATCAACAACTACATATCAGATGGATCTCACAGAGCTCCGGGAGATGGGAGTATTGTTGGGAGAATGGTTTAATGTCCACTCCAATCACAGGATTCATAGGTATATCTTCTTACAGAAGGACCTGAACCTGAGACAATGACGATGAAAAGAGTTCTTCTAGGACTATGACTTTGATATGGTCCACACTCCTGGGAAGGAAAACATAGTAGGAAACACACTCAACGGGAGATCGGGTCTATAGATGCTTAGTGAGGTGACATAGAAATTAGCAGCATTTTAGTTATCCTTCGTGGAGAGTGATAGAGAAACTTACCTCCAGTCTATGATAGTCATTCCCCCACTTCTTCAGCGAGTCCGGAAGGCATAGCTTGGGGACATTGACTGTGAGACTCTGCCTACTCAGATATCCTTAGGACAAGATTCTAAATTATTTTATAAAGGTCGGGAGAACATCATCCTCTTCAGAGGACACATGATGGTACCAGTGACACTATGGGAGGAGGTGTTGAGGGAGTTCCAGACATACCCTTTGGTGGTACATCCTGGTGTGGTGAATATGTGCGAGGAGCTCCGACGTCATTACTGGTGTCCAGTGATGAAGAAAGTAGTAGGATAGTTCATTTCATGATGCCTCAATAGTCAGTATGTGAAGATCGAGAACCAGGTTCTATCTGACAAGATTCAGCCACTTGAGGTGTCAGAATGGAAGTGGGATGTTATTCCATGGGCTTTGTGATAGGGCTACCACATATGTCCAAGGGCCACGATTCCATCTAGGTGATCATTGACCGACTCAGTAAGTCAGCCCACTTCATACCCATCTGAGACAAGGATCATTAAAGGTCTTGGGACATCTCTACGTACTAAATATAGTACGACTTCATGGGTTAGATAGACAATCATCTCAAATCGTGACACTCGTTTTACATCTCGGATGTGGAAGGGATTAAAGGAAGTGTTCAAGACTTTCCTATGCTTGAACACCGCCTTTCACCCTCAGACAGATGGTCAGACATAGTGGACCATATAGATGCTTGAGGACATGCTTCGTGCTTGTATCCTTGATTTTGTCCACAATTGGGAGGATCACTTTCCCTTAGAATAGTTCACATACAGCAATAGATATCACTCCATCATTGGCATGCCACCATTTGAGGCCTTGTATGGGCCACCATGAAGATCACCTCTATAATAGACATACCCAGGGTTGTCATCCCTTAGGGGTTCAGAGTTGGTATGGGAAACCACTGATAAGGTGCAGGTCATCCACGAGTGGATGAAAACTACATGGAGCTGGAAAAAGTCTTATGTTGACAAGTGATAGAGGCCCTTGGAGTCTTATGAGGGAGACAATGTCCTTCTATGGGTCTCATCCCGATGAGGATTTCCGAAATTTTGATCGGGAAGAAATCTATCTTTGAGGTTCGTCAGACCATTCCAGATCCTCAGCAGAGTAGGCAAGAAGGAATACTACCTAGATCTTCCTCCACATATATACTGGGTGTATAATTGTTTTCAGGTGTCCTAGCTGAGGAAGTGCATGCATGATCCATCGCATGTTATTGACTGGGGTGAGCTGGACATTGACGATGGGGTGAAATTTGCAGAGTTACTCGTGGAGATAGAGGATCGACAAGTGTGGGTCCTTCATGGGCAGTTGATTCCTCTAGTGCAAGTTCAGTAGTAGCACTAGAACCTTTGGGAGAGAAAATGGGAGTGGGAGGCTCAGATACATGCTCAGTACCACAATTGTTTCCCTTGCTTTGTTGTGTATTTCAAAGACATAAATCCCTAAGGTGGGTAGGATGTGAAGAACCATAATTTCCATATATTTTTTTAATTATAGGATATTATTACGAGGATAAGAAAATTTACAGCACGTGATTATGAGGCCCAGAGTGCCCACAATGATCCGTTGAAAAAAATATTACTCTTTAAATAGCGTGCATGAGAAGATTTCATGAAAAAAGTGGAATAAATCTTAAATGGGTGCCCAAATTAGAATTCTAAGGGAACCGTTTTGTTCAGGATGGTGGGTTTACCTTAGGCGTGACTTAAGATTAGTCGGCGTAGGCCTCTAGTAAGAAAACCCAAAAATGGCCTAACTGTAAATAAAATAATTAAATAAAATAAATTTACCTTTCATATGATTATAAATCAAGAATGGGGACTCAGATTAAAAATATGAGACCACCACTGATCTTGTGAGGGTATGCTTTCCTTAGGAAGATCCTAACATTTTCCATCCTCGGCCAATATTGGAAGTTAATTTTTGTCCAGAAATAAAATAATTCTGCAACAATTATTTTATTGTTAAATTTTTTAACTCTAAAATGGTAACTCATTTACGGAATTTGAGAGTACCATTGAGCTCGTGATGGCATTTTCTCCTTAAGAAGAGACTAACCTCGACCGGAATGGTATGAGGGTGACTATTAATAATTTTTTTAACATTTTTTATGGTACTTTCAGTAAACGTACGATCGACCATTTTTATCTTTTGAACTGGTTCTCAGATTAAAAATCTAAGGGCACTGTTGAATTCGCAGCACTGCGATTGTCTTAAATGAATTTTAATCTCGACTGGAATGTGTTGGATGGAAAAGTTATTTTTTGGACCATACAAATATAATAATTAAATAAATCCAAATTTATTTTATTCTTTCCTTGTAACCATTGAGCGACGAAAGTGAGACTGCAGTGCAACGTTAGAATTTTAATGGGAGACTTTTAATGACTTAAAACTCTTGATTCTTTTGTTTTTTAATGACCACATGTTTGTGTTTAATTGACCCATTAATTACGGTTAATGAATGATCCACAATTTTAAACACAACTTGGTGTATTATTCTCATATTTAATCAAATCATGGGATTAGGTTTTGGGATATCTACATGAGGAAGCTCTGAAAAAATTCCAGAGAGTTTCTGCTCTAATGGAGAATGGTGATCAAGCGACGGTCATTGGAGGAATCGATGGGCGTCGACGAATGCCGACGAACACCTTCGGATGCAGACCCTTCTACCTCATTTGCAATTCCTTCCAACGAACTCAATGTAGGGGTTTCTGTTTATGAAATTGATGATTCATCTAACCCTTGATGATGTTAAATTATTTCCATGTTATAACGCTAATGTAGAGGGTGTGGGCAAAACCGAACAAGGTCTAAACACTCCATCAAACTTTCTTTGATTTCGTTCTTCATGGGAGACCAACCAATTATGTGGAAATATGAAACCGGGGGGGGGGGGGGGGGGGGGGGTTCACACATTTATGGTGACATCCCAAAAGGCATGTAGGCATAGTCGAAAGATAAAACGGACCTTCAGAGATTCATTAGAGGCTCGTAGAAGCCCTACCGATGCAACGACACCGGTGACCAGAAGAGGTGGCAGCCGGCCGTGAGGGGACAGAGGCGCCCAAAGGAACCATAGTGGATAGTGGAGTCCGACTGATGATATCCACATTGAAAGCGGTGGAAAACCATAGAGTACGGTGAAGGCTCTGAGTTGCGGCAGATGAATGGGGTGGCTGACCATCACCAGCTGTGTTGAAGCTGGGTGCACGCCACGACAGCGCACCATGAAAGAAGTGCCACGACTCTGAGCAATGGAAGACGGTGAAGGGTAGACCCGAACCCGTGAGTCTTGTTGTTTACCGGTCCATGCAGACTGGTTAGGTGGATCAGCCCTTTGTTGGCACTGCTGGTTAGAAAAACAGAATGAACTATTGTCCGTTTCGGAGGTGAGCCGACACCCACGCCAAGCTGGCGAGACATGCCCAGCCAGCAAGTTGGGTCCATTCCATGGCCCGTTGGGCCACGCCCATCTAGATGGGCTAGATGGGCCCACGGCCCTACCCCTACGTGCTAGGTCAGTTTAGTCCGACTGCGTGGGACTGGACCCAGACCCCCTTACGACCCAGTTTCGATTAAAGGACTATATCTTTTAAACTGGACGGATGTTGGATGAACCATCTCCTGTGTCAAAACCCTAAGGATGAGGTGGGTTTTTTTAGATACTCCAATTTGGTTTTGAAGAATGTTGGAATATGGCCGGGTTGGATCGGACTCGAATCCAACCAGGCCCACAACACTAAAATGTAGATAACTTTCAGACCGGGCATCTGATTGACGCGTCGTCTATTGTGTTGAAACCCTTTTAACATGGCGGCTCTTCTGGTTACTTCTTTCTGGCACTTCATGGTGATTGAGGTATTATGGAAGGCATGAGCAGTGGATCTTTCTGGAATCAATCACGCTAAGTGCAAGAATCCAGTGGCTATCTATGACATGAAAAAATATTAGTTGTCTTATGTGGGTCTGTAACTATTGATCCTATGTGGGTCAGCACTCAACGATCCAGTGTGGGTCAGTACTTATCAATCCTGTGTGGGTCAGCGCTCAATGATCCTGTGAGGGTCAGCGCCTATCAATCCTGTGTTGGTTAGCGCTCAAAAATCTTGTTTGGGTTATAACCTAGTGATCTTGTGTAGGTCAGCATCTATCGATATTTTATGGGTCAGTAGCAGAGCCTCTTGACAGAATAAGATGATATAGATTTACAACTAATCATTTTTTACTTCTGTACTTAATTTATAAATGGTGTGAGCTATCTTTTGCTATGTGTTTTGTGATTGAGATCATGATTTTTGGTTTTTCATTTGTGGAATTCTGAGAAACATTCGGGGGTCTCAGAGTCCCTTCTGAGTATTGCTATACTCACCCTTGCACGGGCTTCGCCCTCACCTTGTTGTGTCTTGTGATGATGACGGATATCTTTGAATGAGGATTGGGAGCTAGGATGAGACAGTACATGGAGGTGACCGGTTGACGTAGAGAGCCGTATTGATGAGTTGTACCTACCCTTCTGGTAGGATCCTTAGTAGACGACCTCAGGAGCATGTTTTCTTTTCCGCTGTATTTTTTTCTTTTAGTTGGGTTTATATTATATCTCATTCTACATTAGTTAAAAAATTTACATTCAGAATCTATACTACATGGTTTGTTCTTGTTTTTTTCTGGTCTGTGTGTTTGTAGGTTTAAAGGCAATGCCTTCCCATTTAGAGATATGCCTTTCCAGTGCTAGTTTCCAACCCTTGGCCTATGGAAGGGGGGCTCGGGTTAGTCATGGAATTGGCCCCGGGGGATGCGTCGTGACTAGTGTGGAGTTATTTGTGGTACTATGTGATGCTTCAATGAGGGGATTGGGTTTTATACTTATTTTTAATTATAAAGTGATAACATATTCCACATGAAAGTTGAAATATTTTGAGTAGATTTATTATGTGCATGATTTAGAGTTCACTGTATTAATGATCACATTGAATATTTAAGAACATTATCTCTATAGGGATAATAGTGAAATATATACTTCACATAAGATCCTAAAAAATATATTCACATAGAATAATCATAATATGAATCAAGTAATATGGTTAGAGTTGATCATGGACTATGACTGTTCAATCTAATGTCATACTGGGAATAAAAATTAAGTGGTAGAATCTCTGAGTAGAAAGGATCAAGAGGCCATATCAATTATGATATTTGAGAGGTATATGATTATCTTAGACAAAAAAGGATGGAAATGAGAATCATAAAGGAAGGAACATCATTATTCATTAATCAAATGATTTCTCAACCATATTTTTTAGAGAAGATGATGAATTCAAATAAAATATGATGTGGAAATACATAAAAAATTTAATCTGTATGAAATGGGAAATCATCAAAGTTAAATATCAATGAATTTGTGTTGTTTAGATTTCGTCCATGAATATGTGTACCATCAAATTCTAAGACAAATCAGGATTTGTTGAAGGATTCCTATAGCCCAACCTTTTCCTACCACCCAAAGAGCATGAATTTGTATCAAGATCTATGAGAGCACTGTTAGTGGGGAATATGAATAAGGGAATCACATAACATACATCAAATTTTGTGGTATGTATACAAGTAAAAGTATGAAATGAACATTTCCAAGGATGTTATGAATTCATTACTCATACCTATTGGTAAATCTTAAAACATCTCCATATTCATTTTCACTGGTCTTCTGAAGACATCAATATGAAATAATGGTATATATTTTTTGGTGGATCATCATACAAAGGTTGAAAATTTAATTGTTTTTAAAGAGGAATTATCAATCAATCAACCAATAATAATATATATTAGAGTAGTGGTGAGGCTGCATCGAACACCATTATTGATTTTATTCAACTGATATCCTAGACTTACCTATAACTTTTGTAAGTGTATACATCATTCTCTAAACAGCGAGTTAAACATCAGTATAGTTTATCACCCCCAAAAGCTGATGGAGAAGATGAATGGACTATTTTTACCTTGTATGATTGGATGGTATCATGCTCGATGAACATAAAATAATTATGCGATCAATATCTTCATATGGGGAAGTTATCACACAATAATTTCTTCAAATCAAGAATCAAATTTTTTTATATGAATCCATTTATTGGAATTGATGTAGAACACATGTGTGTTGGTATAAAGTTAGTAAACTCAATATACTATGATATATAATGGTTGAAGAAATTTTAGAAGAATTCAAGACCATTTAACTACACATCAGTACAACATAAAGATGACAATAAATATATATTGATAACTATTAGAGAGACCAATATTTTGAGGTTGGAGATAAATTTTTTTGATGTATAACTCCAGGGAATAGATTAATGTGATTTGGGAATAAGGGAAAGAAAAGTCCCTAGTATATCATCCCCTTTTTTTCCTTTTATCACATTGAGATTTTTTCCTATCAACTAGAACTATGACTAACCCTATCTAATGTACATTCAATATTCCACACATCCCTCTTGAGGAATTACATACTAGATCCATAACATGTACTGAATTTAGAGGTGGTACAATTGGAAAATGATTTATCTTATAAGGAGAATCTGGTGATGATCTTGAAAAATGGAGATAATGTTATATGAAAAAAAAACTCACATAGTCAAAGTACATTAGTGAAACCATAAGTATGAGGCGGTGACATGGGAACCAGATTAATCCATGAAGTATAATTACCCACACCTATTTTCACCATAGTTTAAAGAATTGAAATTTAGGGGAGAAATTTATTAAGGGGGACAATGTAATGACCTAGAATTTTATCAATGGAATTTTTCCATAGATTATATAATTGTGTCATACTTATTAATGTAGTATTATATAAAACACATGAACCACATGATAGAACCAACAAAATTTTATTATGATAATTTTTACAATAAATTTATGTATAAAAATGGTCCAAATAAATGAAACTATTAAAATCAAATATAAAAAATAATACAATATAATTAAAATAAAAAAATTTGGATCTTCCTGATCCACTAGAATAACCTCACTCATGAACAACTCTTTAGAAATGAAAATAAATATTAATAATAAAATTTTCAACATTGGAAATAAATATACATAATATTCATAGAAAATATAAATTAATAAATAATTAATGAAATTTTATGTATTTATAGGAATTATGGAACCCATATGACCGCAAAAAGTCAGACAGTAATAATAGTAATTTGATTATTGAAATATGGCCACTAGAAAATAAATATGAAAATTAAGAATAGTCTCATGACCATTAGAATAGTATCCTCATATATGGAAGTGTAACATAATATTTAAGTATCCTAGAAAATTATAATATGACATATTTATATCATGATACTAGATAAAAATAATTTAAGATTGATAAAATAACTGTTTTTTTTCAAAACCTTGTATGTTTTATTCAAATTTCCTAAAAAAATATAATAATTAAAAAGAATGTTTATTTTAATAAAATGGGTCTATAAATAAATTTTAATATTTCTTATAATAAAAATTTAATTATATAAGACCATAATCAATTTTCCAAACAACTTGAATGTTAATTGTAATATTAAAATTGATATTTTTTCAATTTTATATGTAATTAATTTAAAAATTAAATTTATCATATATAGAGAATAATTTTCATAAAATTTATTTAATTTTTTAAATATTTATTTTGATAAATGGTTAGGGTTAATTTTTGTTTTTTATCTGAAATAATTAATTTTTTGGGGAATAGTGAAATACGGTAAAATATGATATTTTACCCTCTAAGATAAATACATGATTAATTGCATAAACGATTATGTAAGAACCCATTATATGAAATAAAAATCACTTTGGAATATATATATATTCATATTAATCAACACAATTTGAAATTTTTTTTCCAAACCCATAAATTAATGAATATTATATTCAAAAAACACCCCTCTCCTCCCCTTATAAATACCATCCATTACATCCACTTCTCCTCACATATTCTAATATATGAATATTTCAAAATTTATTCCTAGTTATCTTACCAATCATATCACTCGCATCATATTACTAATTTCCTCACCAAATGACCAATTCCAAGTGCCTTAAGGATTTTTTATGGGATATGATATTCAAGAGGTAATATTCTCAAACTAACATTTTTAAATTCATTACTTATTCTACCTTTGACTATCCTCCCTCATCCAACATGGAATAATAACTCTATTATCACAAATATATATATATAATTTAATTTAATATTTCTATATTAATATCTACTATACATACAATTCTCTTTTCCACTTATTTTAAAAATGAAACCATTTTCGATGTTATGTCGGTTCATCACCTCTGTGGATAATGGGTTTTCATTTTCCATTATGGCCATCATGATAGGTTTAAATTCACAAAAAAAATTTTAAAATGATCTTAATATTTATATTATATATTATTTCACATTCTAGAATGAATATATTACCATAATATTAAAAAAAACTAAACTAGTTCATGATGGTCGTTAAAACTGCGAAAATTTACTAACAATATAACATTAAAAAATTTAATAAATGAATCATATATATATATATATCAAAATACATATGAGTATTTAGGATGATTTAAATCACTATAAAGAAATTAATATAATTTCTTTTCACTTCTATAATTTTATTTCAATTTTATAAGATTCTCTACATTTCTCCTCAAGTAACCTAACTCTAGAACCATAAAACAAACACCCTCAAAACAGTGAAATTAAACCTTATTTCTCATTTAAATAGGTTTAAATGAACAAAATATACTTTTATTAAACAATATATACTTTCAAAAGGTTATTAATTAAGTAATTAATTATGTTAATTTTATTATTTAGGTAGTTAAGTGCAACTGCATAATGATTCTAGAACATAACATAAGGGGTATCTTTGAACCACTCTATTTTCTTTGAGTTTCACATTCTCTCCCCATAACTCATTTTCTATAAAATACATGTTTGTTTAAAAGTATAAAATTATATTTGATAGCATAAAGAACACACAAAACTGAGTTTAAACAACCCATGACATATATAATCATTTTAATCAAGCCATTTAGTTGGCTGGTATAAATAGTGCTAACTAAATTATGCTAATAATATGGTTTACTGAAAAATAAAATGTATATATATTTTTTATAAATAAAATAATAATCTTTTAAAATAAATGAGAAATTTTTTCAGAAAAACAATATTTTTCTAAATAATGGTATAACAACGCTTTGTCCACATAATACAAAATTAATTTTCTCTATTGTTGAAAAATTTATTTTAATAAATAAATATAATTTTTTAATTTTTAATACCTAAATTATCTTAGGGTTAATTTTTGGTACCTATTTGAAAAGATTCATTTTTGATGAATAGTAAAAAAAATAATTTTTATTTGAAAATTCCGTTTTGATTAAATTTTTTATAAAGGGAAATTATATGTTTAGTTTATTTAATAGTAAAATTAATTTAATTATAATTATATTAATTCAAATTAGATATTTGGATCCAATTTCTAATTGAAATTGGATATAAATACTTTGTAAACTTTTGAACGTTCTCTCTTTAAAAACTAGTTTACTCATTGATTCTCCAGGATTAATTTTAAATTAAAATTTTCCACTTATGTGATTTTAAATTTTAAAAATATAGTTCATAATAATAATCAGAATAATTAAAATTATCTTAAAATTTCCACTTAAATTTTTGACTAAAATGAATAGTGTAAGCAATAAAAAATTTCCACAGTTAAGGTAAAAATGGATTTGCGCTGGTTAAACTAAATTGATAAGAGTGGAAATGACATAAAATATTCACTTAATTTATTTTTATGAGTTTATTTCTAATTTTGTCATTGTATTATATGATATATGTATATTTGATGCAACTTTCCTTTGAATATAACTCATAGAAAAAGTATAGTACATAAAAATACAGAAAAAATATACTTTTCTTGCTTTTAATTTATTTAAAGCTTTGGAATTGGTAAAAAAACACCATAGGTTCTGATACAGATATTATTTTGAAATATATATTATCTTTTAATAATAATTTATCTTCAAATTTTAGAGATGAAATAATTACTTAAAATTCATAATAAATGCCAACCGAGGATTTCTGTACTTAATAATTAAATGAAATAAATGATACACAAAATATTTAAAGTGAAGTAAATTGAGTGAATTATTTTGTTACATTAATTTTTTAAACACATATATCATGTTAAATATCTTTGAGAATAATATATTATAAATTCATCATTTTACTGATTTTTTTATTTATATTAATGAAATAATGTCACAATTAATATTACCGTTTTTTATAATAATGTAAATTTTATTAAATAATTTAAAATTACTAAAAATAAAATATTATACTAAGTTATTTGTAAATTTAAATAAATATAAATATTTCCCATTAATGGCTCAATTATTTTTAAAAATAATATATTAACCCCTAAATAGTAAAAACCCCATGTTGGTGGAGTTATGGTTAAATAATTTTTTTGCGCATTACATGCGTTTATGTTAAAATTCATTTCCAACACACATATGTTTTTTATTTTATAAATTAGGTATAATATTTATAATTAATGGGTCTTATTTTTCTTATAATTATCACTTTAATTTATTCTTTAATGAATAAATTAACTTTCTTAGAAAATTAGTAATTATTGTTAAAACTCAAAATATTAAAAATGGGGAAACATAGAAGTTAATAAAAAATTATTAAAAATCATGTCTTAATTTGTGTTGGGTTTTTTTATCAACAATTTCATCCCTAAACCCCTTTAATTATCATCTTTTGAGCCAAATGAGGTAATATGTTCCTCCCAATGGTGAATACTTTTGGGTATTTACAAGTGTGCTACTCCTCCCCAACTATAAAAAGGCCCTCACTACCCTCATTTCATCACACCACTAAAGCCTTTTTTCTTGAGCAATACCTACCAAAAAGAATTAAAAAATTCAATGCCCTCATCCTATAAGTATTATTATTTACATAAATCCATCCTATTAAGGCCTTTGGTGGAAACCTAATGAGGATGCCTGAAGAAGAGGTAATGTTCTTCAATGACCGTTTTTTATTTGTATCCATATACACCTCATTAAATTATTCATATACCAGGAATATATAATCAAATAATTATATTACATATATTGATATGTTTTTATGTTAATGTTATGACATAAAACCACACACACTTACATCACATTGGTTATGAAATCATTTTTCTTCTGTACGGTGGACTATCGTCTCGAGAAATGATGTCATCTATTTTTCTATTATAAAATCTAACAGCTAGGTATGATGATGGATATAAAGTTTCTATTTGAAATTTATAACATAATTATATCTATGTAATCATTAAATCGTATATACCCCTTTACTTTCTATTCCTTAAGGGATATTATAATGTCTCTTGTGTGTACATAAAACTATTGCATCACGAAGTGATGAGATTTATTTTTCACAAACGTGTTGTATAGAAGGTAATAAGGGTAAATATAATAAATATATGTGATATAAATCCCATATTTATGATATTCATGAAATTTATATAATTATATAAACTTAATATATCATTTTATTTTTATCTTTTGACTCATTGAAAAAAAAATGATAAGGTTGTTCGTGGACATGTGGAATACCGCATTCTCAAAGCGAAGTGATTCCTTTTTTTGCACCCACATCACTAGAATAGTATATTTATGTATATATAATAAAATAATAGTGTTTTTATATTATTATACTTTTTTTAAGATAAAATAGTACTTACATTGGTTCTATAATTATAATTGACTAATGGAAATGTTACTCATGCGTACCTACGACATACCACCTCCATGATCAAAATGTTAGTTCATTTTTCATAAAAATATTTCATGATGGGATTAAAGTGCATTAATTATGTTTAAATATAATAATTATTTCATTATTAATGTTATGGGGTATTTAAATAATGAACTCGTTGACCATAGTCAACCAACCTAAGTCATTTGAGACACATAAGCCGAATATGGTCAAAACGTCTAACATAAACATAATTGATTAAGTAATAGTATATAAAATGTTAATAAGAGAAATAATATTACTATTAAACTTTAAAAAATTTCTCAACAAAGTGAATATTTAATATAATTTTACTCTTCATGATGATAAAGACACACCAATCAAGTCAGACTCTAGGTAAGGGTTTTCTTGTCTCACTTTTATTTTGGTGAGATATATGTCATATTGAAAAATTATTTTTATTATGTGGTGTATATATTGACCATTAATATATTTTATGGTTCATATTCTTAAATATAACATTATTTACATATCCATTTCAGGATCTCTCTTTCATGGGGTCAACGGATTCAAACTTACCAATGCGGTAAGGGATTTTTGTCTCAAATTTCCTTCTTTAAAACATAAGTTATGATATACACATATCTTCTTCTATGACGTGTATATAAATATCATTTAACATGTAGTATCAAAATTTTATTTATTATAAAGATATTTTAGGATTAATTTAATGTAATCCATTCATTGGAATTATATTTCAAACTTACCAAAGTTGTAAGATTTTGATATTATAATCTCATTGATTATAGGGATTGTTTACGATTTAGTCTCCAATGTTTAAATTTTATGATATATTTCTAAATAGTTATAATTATTTTTATTATCCTATTTTTGTGTCATAATAATACATGTTTTTAATTAAGTTTCCTATTTTTATGTACTCTAGAGTTCAAAATAATGTTTTTATTAGTAATAGTATCTTTGGACAAAAATTTATTTTCATCCAAAACCATGTTTTATAATTATGTTTTAAAAAAAGTTTTTAAATGATTTTCTCAAATATGGAATGATATTTTCCTCATGAAATAATTCAAATAATTTATAAAATATTCCTTTATATTATTTCAAACTAGTTTTTAAAGAATATTATTTTCAAATTGTTTTACTTTTCAAAAATTGATTTTCAAAATGAAGAGGATATGTTCCTAAAAAAATTAATGATATTGGAATGGTATTTCTATTAATAAAAATAAAAAACCCTTGTTTTTACCTATTCTCTAATGGGGATATTTTTTATTTATACCATCCACATTCATTCTCTATATTTATTATGATTGTTCCAAATATATTATTATGAAACTAGTTTTTTATAATGATCTTATCATGTGTAAAATATATTTACATGAAACCCATTTATATTGCAATGGTCAATCAAGTTATAAAAGGAATAATGATTCTTTCTATGATATTTATGATGAAATGAAATCTTTATGTACTTTATTTGTGGTTCTTTGATATCTTATACAAACGGGTTGACCAAAGACAGGTGGGTGAGATTGTTATAGATTATATGATGGGCATGTCCCAGATAGAGATATGTGATCCCCTTATATTTTATATTATGGGGAAAAATAGATAGTTATGAGTGATCCCCTTATATCGTGAATTGTGGGGGTGGTTCAGATTGCATTGGGTAAGTACATTATATATTAAATGATGGGTGCACCTAGACAACCATCCAATGCATTGGGTTATGTACCTTTTCTAGGGAGCTAAGAAGGGGGGAGTTACCTAAGGGTTTCTCCTATGGATTTAACTAGGCTTCATTTATTTTTATTATTGGTTAAACATGATTTATAAATAAAACTATTCAAATATACCAACACACTTTATATATTCTTAATAAGGGTTTATAATGTACCATTGATCAGTACTGATATCACGTAGATCACAATTATTGATTTTGATTACTATTTACTTTTCAATGTTTTCATATTTTAAGATCCTAGTATTTATGGGTATGATTTATTTTATGATTCACTCATGTAATTTAATTATTTCTCCATAACCTTGTGTACTTTTTATACCCATTGATGACATTCAGTTACTAATTCTTACATTTACCCTTACTGAACATTCCATCTCACCCTTTTATGCTTCCTTTTACCCATGTTTTAATGATCGGGGTTAAAAAAATGATATCTGCATGGGATTTTATATGGATGATGATGATGAAATAAGGTAAAATAAGAATAGATGAATTATTTAAGAGAAATTATCATTTAAATACATTAGTGTTTTTTTTGTAAGATTTTGTCCTAATTCTCTAAAATTATAAACCTAAAAGGTTATCTATAATTAATGTGATCCAATTTTTCCTTTTGATGTTTTAATGTTTTTATAGAATCAAATGGGTCACAATTTACAGCATTAATGTCAGAAATTTAAAGTTTATGATTTCATCTCCGGATTTGGGAGGGCGGGTTCTATGATGTTATAGGTGGCATCAGAGGCCAGTTTTGATAACATTGAAGATTACATTTTTTTCATCTGATTTTATATTAATTGTTATGTATATAATCATTGATCTATAAAATTAAGGTTGATAATGAGTTTAAATTCATAGAATTCCTATGGGTGGTTTTACTTAGTAAAAATTTTGAGGTTAATAATGACTATTGGGAGAATGGCTTTGGATTTGGGTATTTGTAAACCCTAGGATCAACAATAAATGTTATTTAGGGAGGAATAATTTTTTAAAGTTTAAATAAATAATGACTTCCTGCAGGCTGCGTGAAAATCCATCACATCTGGAAAGTTCATGGGGAGTGAACCCACAACCGAAGGACTGTAAAGTTATAGTACCTACCCCTTTCCAAAAAGATTTTTTTGGTTAGTAAGAAATTTTTTTACAGTTAAAAATAATGATTATTTCAGAAAAATATAAGATTTTATTTAAGGAGAAATATTTCATTTTTCTTAGAATAATGTGTGTTCTAATCCTTAAGATATTTGGATTTTGAAATTAGTTAGGAATTTTTTGAATAATTTTAAGGATAGTTATATCTAGAATTATTTGGTTTGAATATTTGGTATTACTACTAAAATTTATAGATTAATGTATGATGGTTTATTTTTTTGGAAATTGTCTTACTATGTTCTAATCATACTATTTTTAATTAATTTATAAATATAGAAGGAATATCATGTTATGATTTTCCATACTATGTGTTCCTTTAAAAGTTTATTTTACTACTTCATTCATGAAAACAATATCTAGGATACCCATATTTTGAATAGAAAAAGAGATTATGGGGTAAATTGATTAAATGATGAAATTATACTAATAAATTATGTATATTTTCGGACTCTCTTAGTCCAAATGTTAAGAGAGTTTCTAAACTTTAATAAAATGGTCTTGAAACAAAAAATCAATCATAGTACCTTCAATTCTATTGAACCGATGATATTTTTGGTTATCATAGATTTATGGTTTTGAGGACCTTACGTTTCTACTGATCATTCACTTAATTTTGATCCATGGCCCCAATCACACTCTATAATTATTTATTATTTTCATTAATTCACACCTATGTTCTTCTATTTTAAAACCTAGTGATGTGTTATTCCATATGATCTTTGTAATTAACATTCTCTCTTTTTAAAAGGATGTTTTATTATACATTTTTTTGATGTATGTTTATAAAAAAAGTGTTTTCAAATGTCCACTCATTGATTACCGAGATAATGTTAAATTTTTGAAGATGAAATTTATTAAAGGGAGGAATATTTAACAACACTAGTTTTTTTAAATAAAAAAATTATATTCGATAGCTTAAAGGCCACGCCAAATTTAGCTTAAAGGACCCACGATATATATAACCATTATAACCTAGCTGTTAAATTGGTCTACATGAATAATACTAAATATATTAAATATAAATGTGGTTTACACACAAACAAAATAGATATCTATTTATTAGAGAAAAATATGAATTATTTAAATTAAAATGAAATTTTTATTTGAAAAGAATTATTTTTCTAAAAGAATATTTAATCACAATATGTGAAAATAATTGAAATTTAATTTTTCCCAATATACTCCAATTTAATTATAAAAATAAAATTATTTTTCTAAATTGGGATACTAATGTAATCTTAGGGTGTTTTGTTTGGTATTTTTGTGAAATGTTTTATTTTTTTCTGAATAGTGAAAATACTGGATTATAATTGAAAATTGATTGTTCGATTAAATTATTTATGAAGATAAATTATAAGTTCCATTGATTTAAAATTAAATTTAGTTCAGTTATATTTCAATTAATCCAAATTTGGTCTTTGGAACCTATTTCATATTGAAATTGTATTTAAAAATGTTGTAAACATTTGAACATTTTCTCTCTAAATACCCACATTCTTGTCACATCAACAAGATTATTTTTAAGTTAAATTTCACCAAGTATGTGTTTTAAATTTTTAAAAATAGATTTCATAATTATATTTAGAATAATTCTTATTAAATAATAATTTAAACATAATTTTTAACCAAAATGTATAATGAAAATAATAAACAATAATAGTTTATCGTAGTAAAGGTAAAAATACATTTACCATGGGTTAAACTAAAAACATAAAGGTGGAAATAAAATAAAATATGATTTTAAACTATTAATATGATTTTATTTCAACATTTTACATCAATTAATCAAATATATTTCAATTCGTTTCCACTTTCCATTGAATATGACTCAAAAAAATTTAATTATTGAAAAAGATAAAAAAGTTATTTTTTCCTTTCAATTTCCAGAAAGATTTAGGATAGTGAAAAACAAAATAGATTATGTTATAAATATTATTTTGAAATATAATATTTTTTATTCTAAAAATTTGTCATTAGTTTTTTGAGTTTAAATAATTACCATCATTATTAAGATGTTCCAACACATTTATTATTTGGTTAACCGTTAAACAAAATAAATGATACTAAAAATATTAAATGTAAAATAAATTGATTAAATTATTATGTTACATTAATTTTTTTAATTAATATATAAATTTACATAGTATTATGCATAATATATTATAATTCCTTCATTTTCATGATTTATTTAAATTCAAATTAAATGAATAATTTCAAATTTTATATTACTGTTATTTTATGATAAATTATTTTTTTTAATGATTTAAAATTACTAAGAATATTATATTATTTCTAGTGATTTGGAAATGTTAATTGTTACAAAATATTTCAAATTCATGGATTAATTTTTCTTTTATAGTGAATATATTAACCCTTATATAATAAAAAACCTCAGTGTAGTTCCAGTTAAAGTGGTTTTTTTTCATGTTATATGTGCTTATGTTAAAATTAATTTCCAAAAAAAATATGAGTATTTTATAAATTTAGAATGAAATTTTTAATCCTTAGGTATAATATTTATAACAATTATCACTTTAATTTATTCTTACTAAATTAATTTACTTGGTTAAAAAATCATATATGGTAGTGAAAACCTGAAATGGTAAAAATTGAGAAACATTGAAATTAGGGAAACAAATGATTAAAAAATTTGTATTTTTTTTTTGTTCAGGTGTGGATTCACTATATTATCCTTTAACCCTTTAATTATAAATTTTTGATCCACTTGAGGTAATATTTTGCTCCCAATAGTGAATACTTTTTGTGTATTTAAAAGAATGACACTCCACTCCAACTATAAAATGGAACTCGTTCCCCTTACATAATCACACTAATAAAGCATTTTGAAATGGAAAATACCTACTTAAATCAATTAACAACATACCTAAGATCTTCCTTGAATTATTATTTTGGGACAAAATCCATCCTAGAAAAACCATTGGTGGAAACCTAAGGATGACACCCAAATAAAAGGTAACATTCTTCAATGGGGGTTTTTTTACTTCCTTATCCACCACCTTCAATTATTTTTATATCATGATGATATAATAACATTAGAATATCATATACCCATAAATATTTTTATTTTAAGGTTATAACCTAAAATCACACACAATTCCATCAAATGGGTTATAAATTCATCATTCGTGTGTACGGCCGACTACTGCCTCACAATATGATTTCATTCTTTTTTCCATTACCAACTCCCATATATGGGTGTGATGATGGATAAAAAAATAATATAATATGTTTTTAAAATAATTATACATTCTTAGTCATTAAACCATATATACCCTTTTATATTCCATTATATAAGGGATACAATAATGTATCTCATGTGTACAGAAGACTACCATAATGTAAATCCTTGTGATTTGTTTTTCCCTAACGTAGTATATAGAAAGTAAAAAGGGTGAATATAATAAGTATATGTAATAAAAAAATAAATATTTATTATATTAATGAAATATTTTTCATTCTGGAAATATAATATATAATTTTATTTTTAAATTATCACTCATTGAAAAAAAATTATAACGTCGTTTGGGGATGTGTGAATTACTGCCTCCTCGAAGTGATGTGCCAACTTTTTGTGCACCCACAACACAATAAAATTATATATATGTATATATAATTTATTAATAAGATATTGATAATATTATGATCATTATATAATTATAAACGATTACATACTTTCCTTCCATAAAGATCAATGAAAAATAGAAATGTTACTCATGTGTACGTACATGCCACCGTCTCCATGGTCATAATGTTAGTTAAATTTTCATAACCTTAATTAATAATGAGTTTAAAAAGTCAAATTTATGTATATATATGATTTTATAAATTATTATTATTCTTGGTATGTTTAAATAACGATCTCTTTGACCAAGTCAACCCAGCTAATTCATTTTTGACAGAAATAATGAAGATGGTCCAAACATCCCACATAAACACAATCGATTAATTAATTTTATATAAAATTTTAATAATTTAAAAAATAAAATAAAAATTAAAAACATTATAAAGAAATTAAATAATTAATATATGTTTATTATTCATGATTATTAAGACACACATGAGAAGTCAAACTCAATGTTTGGATTTTCTTTTCACACATTTATTTCTGTGGGATATATATCATATTCACCACTTATTTTTATTGTGTGGTTTATATGATTCCAATGAATTTATTTCATTTTTATTTTAATTTAATTTATGGGTATTTATATATCAATTTAAGGGTATCAATTTCATGGGTCTTATAGTTTCAATGTCACCAAAGCTGTAAGGGATTTTTTGTCTCAATTTACCTTATTTAAGAAGTATGTTATGATATACATATATATTCTTCTATGAGGTGTATATAAACCCCTTTCATATGTAATATCATAAATTGTTTTATTTTCATGATATTTGATGTTTAATTTAATGTAATTGTTTTGCAGGTCATAGAATTCAAGGTTACCAAAGTGGTAAGAGTTTGATAACAAAATCTCCTTGATTATCAGGATTATTTATGACTATTCCTCTAATGCTAAAATATTATGATCAAATTATAAATAATTCCCATGAATTTTATTCTTCTATGTTTATTTCATAAGGATAAATGTTTTTTACCCATTTCTCTTTATTTATGTACTCATGATTTCAAAAAAAATTAAATCAACTTTTGTATTGAAAAACTTTTTCCCTCAAAAACAATGTTTTTCTAAAATTGTAATCAAAAATACATTCTGATGTTTATTTCAAATAAATAAGGATATTTTCCTCAATAAATGTTTTAAATTATTTTTACAATATTCCTTTATATGTTTGAAAAGTAGTTTTCAAATGTCATGACCCATCCCCCGAGGCCTATGTCATGACAACCCTAGGCCCCCTCATGAAGGCCATGATCTGGTGACTAATGTCGAAGGTGTCAACCTTCAAGTGGGAGGAATTTTACATTAAACCTATACAGACACATTCCCAACCACACCCTAACACACTAAAAGGGGGGAAAATTATACCACAAAAAAAAGTTGAGTGCAAGTACAATTGAAAGAAAGTGGGCCAGAATACAAACCCAACAACGAATTGAAAACAACATATTACAAAAGGAAACTCTGATGGCCATCTGGAAAAAACTCAACCTAATCATGAGTGTATTGAAGCTACTGGGTGCCTAAGTTGTATTCCATATCCTTCTGGTCCTATTGGGATCCAGCTGGTCCTAGGCCACCTAGTCCACCATTGTAGCGTCCATCGGTCCCATCCCCCTAAGCAAATTTTTCAAAACATCAATCATATGCAACAGACACAACACGTACGGCCAAAGCCCATATAGGTAGGATTGTAACAATAATTAGTAGAAACTCCAAGATCCCCGAAGGTCTCTCAGTAATCCATGAAGGAAAAAACCATAAAGGAAGCTTACTGGAGAGGTAACTCCACCAACCAAGATATCAGACACATAGTACAAAGTAAAAGATGTAACTCACACTAGGTATGTTCTAGGGTAGTGATAGTAGTATCGTTAGTCATATCATCTAACTCCTTGATTGCTAGATAAATCCTTCTCTGTTAATTATAGTGGGCCTCTAGGATCAGACAGAGCCGCTTACTAATAACCTTGGACTATTGTTACACTCATCTCTAATAAGTACTATGGGTATGCTGGGTCACACAGAGATGCTCCACACCATGGCTCTGCAGGGTCACACAACGTTGCTTCCCACCTTAGAAAAACATAGGTACTCCTCATGTCATTTATCATGGGTCTTCCTGGTCACATAAAGCCACTCCCCACCATGGGCCTTCGAGGTCACACATAGCTGCATCCCACTGGGTCATCATCAAGATGTCCTTAGGTCTCTCCCAACCGCATGGTTCCACACTTAGAAATCTTGGTAGAACAGCTGCTCAAGCCATTTTTTGAATCTCTTAATCCATGAAAGTCACCAAAAATAATTCCAAAAGCTTTTACCCATAAAGAGGGTCCCAGCAACACAAACGGCTCATCAATCATACATGTGGTTGGCAAGATATAGACATTTTAGTAACCATGGGACCGGTTGCGATGGGTCCTGGTCCGACCTGATCAGACCGACCCAACCAACCAGGCTCGAGGGTTCCACACAACTCAGTTCAATTTGACGAGCTCAACCTAACCTAGTTCGGTTTAGGGTTGGTCTGGTCTAGCCTAGCTAGTGGGGCTGTCCCAATAGTCATTGCTGGACCCGACCTAGTTTGGTCAAGGGACTAGCCCACCTGGTCACCCAGCGTAGGTTCGGTCCACATGGCTTCCCAATGTAGGTTCGGCCCACTGCGTGCAGGCCTGGCCCGATGGTATAGTTCTAGCCCATAGGATCGTCCCATCCCACTGGGCTGGGGGGGCGGCCCGCCATCCTTATCTCGGTCCCACAGGGGGGCAGACCAGCAGTGCAACGCCAGACTAGAATGCTAAAATCAATCCACACCCAGCTCTAACTGGCCTTGCGGATGTGGGGCCCCTCCAAGGGCCGTCGATGAACTGTGGCTCACACCGCTCGGGTAGCCCGGACGTGGCCCACCCCCATTCCACATGGCACTCTCCTGGCACCGCGGCCGGTTGGCCTTGACCATCTATCGCTATGGATCACTAACAGGTGTGCCACCACCACTAATTGCAGCCCCCGCCATGGGCTACTTCCACTACTACTATCGGAATCATTGGCAGTACCAGTGCACTAGTAGGATGTTTGGAAGACCACCAGACATGCTCTGGTGGTCCGTTCATTATGTCATCTATGCCTACGGGCCTCTTGGGTTACTTCCATCCCTACATAGGCCCCGAAATGAAACTACCACCACTCTAAGAATGAAAAAACCAAGAATGCACAAGCGGAGGTTCTCGGGACTTATTTGTGTTGGCCCGAGACCTCTGCATTAGAGGTTTATAACCAAGGGGAGTCTTGGGGATAATATTGGATCATACAATAATATTCTAAATCCAAGATAAAAAATCCACAATAGTGTTTCCCCTCCGGTATAAATACATGAATAATTGGTCAATCTATTCATGGGTTGATCCAAATTCATCATGTCTAGAAAAAAATGGGGAAGAAAATCAAAATCATGTATAACCCCTACCTCTTTTATGTTTGATGCCAAAGTGTTCTTCCTCGAATGTTCAAGGCATCAACATCGTCACATTGGGATCCATTATTCGAGGTGCATCGAAGAAGATGAAGATCCACTAACATTCGGCATTCTTCATGGGAGGGGATATTATCTAGAGTTTCATCAGATAATATTCCATGTTTACATCCCAAACTCCACACGTTGGATTATTAAAAGAAAAGAAACACAATGGTGTTCCCCCGTTAATGATACTCATTAAATTAGCCACATTTAGTGATTAATTAAGATAACAATGTCAAAGTTTCAAATGATCCATTATTTAACTCTATTTAGGCTCCTCGTCGCTACATCGTAGTATGCCTGTATTCCACTCCACGGTGAGAAAGAAATAAAAAAAATTATTTTATTTTATTATTTTCCATGAATAGTCTGAAAAATAAATTTTCCGCTCGGCCCTTGACGGTTGATGTTAAGTCATTTATAGCCAAATCTTGTTACTCCATGTTCAACGATGCCCTTGGATTTTCGATCTGAGCTATGGTTAAAAAGTGCCAAAATCTAGTCGCATGTTTACTCATCGTACCTTAAAAAATGTTCAAAATTCAGTTCTGAGCTCTCTGGGCCTTGAAATCACATGCCATTATAGTGTGTGGCCTCATAAAAATTCCATATAATTAAAAAAATTACACATAATTTATGATAAATTACATTCTCCCCACCTTAGGGATTTATGTCCCAAATATCGAAAATAAAATCTAAACAAATAGATGGAGGTACTGAGCTTGAATCTGAGCCTCCTGTTGCCATGTGCTCTCTTGGAGAATCCTGTGATTCCACCAAACTCACACTAGAGGAATCAACCACCCATATAGGACCCACTCATGTTGATACTCTATCACTACCAGGAACTCCACAAACGTCGCCCTATCATCAATTTTCAACTCACCCCAGTCGATGACGTGTGGTGGATCAGGAACGTACCTTCTCAATTATAACATGGGGAAAACATCATTCACCCAGTGCATCTGTGGGGGAAGGGAAAGGCGGTACACCACCCTACCAACTCTGATTAGGATCAGAAATGGTTCGATGAACCTCAATGATAGAATGCCACCATAACCATATCTCTGCAATCCCCACCGAGATGAGACCTGAAGGAACACATGGCCTCCCTCTTCAAACTCCAAGGGTCTCTGTCTCCTATCGGTATAAGACTTCTACCAACTCTTTACAGTCCTCATCTACTCCCTGATGATTTGTACCATTTGTTTTGGTAGCCCATACCAACTCCAGACCCGTGAGTGTGAACTCTACTAGGTCTATCCAGCATATGGGTGATCTGCAAGGCTTCCTATACAAGGCCTTAAATGGTTCCATGTCGATGGTCGAGTAATAGAATTTGTTGTATTAGAACTCCACTAAAGGCAGGTGGTCCTACCAACTGCCACCAAAGTCAATGATGTAAGCATGAAACATGTCCTCTAAGATCTGTATGGTCCTCTCTATCTGACCATCTGTCTGGGAATGAAAATCTATTCTCAAGAATAGTTGAATCTTAAACAGCTCCTGTAATCCCTTATACGACCAGGATGTAAAGCAGGCATCATGATTTAAGACGATCGTCGAAGGCACCCTGTGAAGCCTTAGTATCTTCTGGATGTAGAGGTGTCCCAAGCACTCTACTAGTCCCTACTCCTAGATGGGTAGGAAATGATCCAACTTGGTGAGTTGGTCAATGATCACCCAGATTGAATCATGGACTCTTGATGTACATGGTGAACCCTTCACAAAGTTCATCGAGATATCATCCCATTACCACTTTGGTACCTCGAGTGGTTGGGCCAATCCTACTAGAACCTGATGATTTTTCTTTACTAGATGACAAGTGAGGTATCGTGAAACGAACTCGACCACCACTTTCTTCATCCATGGACACTAGTAATGACGTCAGTGGTCCTGGTATATCTTTTCATCTCCAGGATGTATGACTAAGGTGGATGTATGAAACTCCCTCAACACCTCCTCCTGCAACGTCATTGGTACTACGGTAAGCCCATTGAAAATGATGGTGTGCTCCCCACCTATCGAAAATCCATCAAGAGACTATCCTAAGGACGACTGAGCACGTTAGGCCTCATAGTCAACATCCACCAGCTATGCCTCCCTAACTCGCTATAAAATTTGGGGAGTAATAGTCGTCGACTGAATAACAGCTCTTTCATCATAATCCAAAAAGGATATCTGCATCGCGGATAACTATTCTATCGCCTCACTCAGCAGCTACAAACCGGTCCTCCTGCTGAGCACATCTACCGCCAAATTCCCCTTCCTAAGAGTGTTGACTATCTCAATGTCATTGTCTTAGAGGAACTCTATCCATTGACACTGTCTCAGGTTCAGGTCCTTCTGGTAGAAGATATACCTAAGACTCTTTTGGTTGGATTAAACTATAAAATGTTCCTCGATCAAGTAGTGCCACAACATCTTCAAGTAAAAGACTACTTCTACTAACTCTATCTCATGGTTCGTGTAGTTATGCTCATGATTCCTCAACTGGTGTGAGACGTTTTCAATCGTTGCATTCTCTAGCTTCAGGACACAACCCAGTCTGGTTCCTGATGCGTCACAATAATCTACATACCCAATTCCCTCCTATAGTAGTCTCTAGATGGGGGAAATATTCAGTCTACTTATCATCTCATGGAAACTATGTTGACATTTATCCATCCACACAAAGGGATATCCCTTCTACGTCAATGTTTTTAAGGGTGTTTCGACTATGGAGAAGTCAAGAACAAACATTCAATAGTAACCATCCAACCCCAAGAATCTTTTCACCTCATTCATGCTCTTGGATGAATCCCAAGAAATAATTTCCTCTATCATTGTTGGACCTACCACAACTCCAGACTTTGAGATGACATTTCCTAGAAAGTGGACCTCCCAAATCCTAAACTAGCACATCGAGATCTTACCATAATTCTAGCGCTCTCAGAGTGTATCCATGACTATCCATAGGTGTGTAGAGTTCTCCTCCTCTGACGCTGAGTACAAAAGGTGTCATTAATGAAGACCATGATAAACCGGTCAAGGTAAGGATAGAAGATCTTATTCATGAGTCCCATTTTAGAGACCCACAACTTGACATACATAGACATTACATTACTTTTTTGGAATACTTAATACATAACAAAAACAGACACACAAGGACCGTAATAGTTTAGTGTCTTTGGAAACTCGGAGCAAAATCTTCTAATCATGGTTAAAGATCTTCAACATCTACCATAAAGATCTCCACCTTTTGTTTTCTTACCTAAAACATTTCTTTATATCCTTGGGAAAATAAACCATATAAAGGGTGAGCTCAAATGCTCAGTAAGTGTAAGCATGGAGAAAATAAAACAAACCATATGCATTTGAACTTAAAAACATGAACATAATGTTTAAACATCAAAATCATGATCAATGACATAAAACATGGAAGTACCTAAGGCATAGATCATAAAGAAACATTAATCATGATAAAATATAATGGTAATAAAACATTTAATTATTTAAAACCATTAATCACATGTTATGATTTCCATAGTAGCCTAGGAATTGCTACCAAGACCATCTTAGTGGACAAAGTCCCTATCTGAATTGAGTTCACTCCTACTTCCAGTCCTGTATCACTGAACCGGATTAACACACCATTCCATCCATGTCTATCTCATGAGATATAAATATTTACCCAATTCATTGGAGGGAGATATAGGTCCCACCCATCTCAAAATGAAATCATTCTTACTTGTTCCACAAAATAAACATAAAACATTCATCATAACTCAAAGAATAAAATGGTTTTCATAAACATCAACCCATCATCACATAATCCATATAAAACAAATGGATATCATTTCATCATAAGAAAAATCACACCATGTAAATAATAGATACATTGAACTTGAATCATACACATATGAAGTAATGTCATCTTAGATGGAAAATGGTTTTAATAAAACACTTGAAATAAATTCTTGAGGAAAATATCCTTTCTTATTCAAAATCATTTTCTTTTCAAAAAATGCCATGAAATTTTAAAAGAAAATGATTTTGTTGAAAATATTCAGGAAATATTGTAGAGTAAGATTCATTAAAATAAGGTGTTATGAACCTGTAAAAATCTGTTCATGCTGGATAAGTTAAAAAAACATTCTCCTCGTAATTTTAACGGAAAAGTCAAAAAAAGTACCTCGTAACGTAAACAAAAGAAAGATTCCTTACATTCCATGTTGTAAAATTCAAAAATGGGTAAAAAGGACTTTAAAAATACATGAAACCATTTTTAGAAAACAGGGACATGTATGATAAATATAACCCCAGTAAATACTTATAAATATACAATCTCGGATAAAAACGAGACTGGAAAAGTTATCTCTTACCATAGGTCTGATATGCTTCGTATGTATCTGAACCTACTATATAATGATTAAAATAATGTCATTGAATTATTAAAGAAACATATTCATTGTTATGATATCATATATGGCTCACTTATGACTTTATATTACCTGTTATATTGTAAATTCCATGTTAAAGCAGTGTTTTGGGTAAAATCGTTCCATTTATTGTACATGTTTCGATTTGTTGTTCTTGATATTACTATTTCTTATATCATAATTTAATAAATTTTAGAATTTAAAACGTGATTTATATATCATATATATTAAATACACATATATATATAATAGATAGATAAATGAAATGAAACACACCGTTCATGGAGACGGTAGGCTGTACGTAACGCATGAACGGTGTTTTCATTTCCTTATTGAATTGAATGGAATTAAGTAAATGAAACATATATGTACATAAATACAGTATCATTATTATATAATATCATTCATGATTATTTATTATATATACTTTATAATCATACTTGAATGGTTAATAATGGAAAATGAATCTCATCACGTTTATGGAGACGGTAGTCTGTACGTACGCGCGAGGGATGATATCATTCCCATAATTATTAAATAGAATTGGAGAGGATGATATAATATCACAGAATTAGTATGATGTAATAATAACCATATATAGTTATTCTTTACACCATTATACCCATCCAAGCAAGGTGGTGGTCGAAAAAATAGATTACACCACGGCGTGGAGACGGTATTCTATACGTACACAGGCGCGGTGATTTCATTTTCCGTTGTATGAATAGAAGGTGAAATAAGGTTGTTTCATATTTATAATAACATATCAGTATATATTTAATACTTATGTTATTACTTTATAATGAAACAACTAAAGAATATGAATTAGAAGAAGAAATAAATTTGAATAAATCGGTAACGGATATTACCTCTTCTTTGACACGCCTCTTTGAAACCTCCTCTTAGGGAACTAATGTAGGTCTTTGAAGAAGACCAGGACCTCTATAATATTACTGGGGGAGTTTATAAGAGTAATGGATAGGGGTTGGCCGACCTTCAAGGCTCAAAGTGTTGTGAAGAGGAGAGGGAGGATGTTCCCTTTTATAAGGGAGGAGAGGGGCACCTTTGGAAAGTGTGAAAATATTATTTTATTATAAACATATCTTCAGTTTAAAAAGGTCATAAAATCATTAAAGATGAATATAAAATGACTCATGGTCTATAAAAAATCATCAAATCAGAATTGGACATGTTTTGAAAAATATTTTAATTATTATAATCTTATTTATTTAAATCATTTATTAATGATGTAAATATTGCATCATTATTGTGTCATAAATAATATAATTTATTTGATGTATAAAAATTATAAAAAAATAACATCATATAGGAAATATTTTTAGCTTTCCAGTTAATATTTATAGTCGAAAATATAATTTATATAACCCCTTATAAAAATTAATTACTAAAATATTTTTGTTAATGTCAATTTTGTCTTTACATTAAATTAATTAATCCAAATTGTCATTATCACTACCAAGTGGCTCAATGGGATCCCAAAATCAACCCAATTATGCCCATAGTTGGGCACTACTCATCCAATAAGGTTTAGACAACTATTAAGGTAATTTTGAATTATTATAATATTCTTTTAACCTTGAATTAACCAATTTACCTTTAACCGTAGTATATAAAAGTCAAAAGTTACTATTCATCAAAAAAATATTTTCATCTTATTGTACAAAATTTTACTTCTTGATAATAACTATGTATGTCAGATTTTTGAAATTCAATATACAGAATTGGTAAAATTTCATTTAAATGAAAGAGTCAGTTTTTTAACTACCACTAAGTGGTTTCACTATTCATCAAAAATTGAAGTTTTTTCAAAAAAATACCAAAAATTAAGCCTAAGATATATTTGATATTCTAAATTCAAAAATTATTTCTATTTTTCCAAATTCAAAACATAGAAGTGGAATTAATTAATTTTAAAATTAATTCCCGTTATCAAAACAAATAGCGCGTTTTTAAGAAACAATAACTATCAAAAGATCAACACTTGTTTATGTCCAATTTCAAAGTGAAATTAATTATAGTGACCAACATTGGATTAAAGGGTAAAAATATATTATAATTAAACTTTCAAACCAATTAAAAAGATAATCTATCCATATAAATTATTGTGATAAAAAATTGTTTTTAAGTAAAATATCGCGTGTTTTTACTATTCATTAAAATATGAAAGTTATCCGAATAATGTGATAAATTTATTCAAATTAAATATTTATATACTGATTACAAGTAAGAATTGAATTTTTTCAAATTGAACTTATAAACATATCAAAAACTAGATTTAATGTGGGTGCACCATCAAAAGGCGGCAAAACTGCATTTTTTGAAAAATACTTATTTTACCCGATTTTTTTTTTTGTCCTCATACCATGTTCTATAAAATGTGTAAGACGAATAATAATGTTATAAAATTAAAAATGTAGTTGATGATATTCATAACTGAAAGTTCATAATAATATTATAACCATATATCATTGTTTAGTGAAACTTGGTACTGTGTACAACACATGCTATCGAGGAAGGTCGTGATTGCGTGTAATGTAAGCCATGTAAGGGTTCCGTGTAGTGAAAGACCCCTTTGTTGTTCCATATAACAAAATCCAACCATATTTCATTTATACATTGAATATATATACATATATACACTCAATGTTGCGTTGAATAACTACTATCAAACAAACATGAAATTGTTTTTAACACGATCCAAGATAAGTGATCCGTATACTGCAAGCTAATACGGTGTTACATATAGCGCAAGATAATCTTGTTGTAACATACAGTAGAATATATGAAAGAAATTCAAAAATAATATATCTTATAAAATCTCAGGGTGTTACATTCTACCCCCCTTAAAATGAATTACGTCCTCGAAATTCGCTGGGGTTATAAATGGTTTACTACTTGAAAGTTTCTTTCATAGAAACCCACATCATAAAAAGGAATACTAAAACTTAATTTTAAAAATTAAAGTATGAAACATAACTTTTACCAAAATTAACTCATCATATGATTTCCACATAAGAGAACATAGGTAAAAATTGGGATATGGAAGAGAAATCTAACCATCATGTTCTGATAGAGAGTGGTAGAGAACATGGATATGAAAAAGCAAACAATCACAAAGCCATAAATTTGTGATGATCTAAGGTACCATATAATTCATCGTGTATGAGGAAACTAGGACAACATTTTTGGTTTTCAAGATCATTTCCCTACTTTTAAATAATTTTAATTAGAATAAATACTTACTTTATTTTGGTACAATCTCACTGTTGTTCGTGCCTTGAACAATTTCCACTTCATCTCTTAAGGAAATGAAGTTGAATTTGTCATTGTTGAAGTGTTAGAAGATCATGTGATAGAATGATGGGTCATTCCATCTGTCTCAAAAAAAGGGTAGAAAAAATTATCAAATATACATAAGTCCATCAATGGTGAGGTTAATCAAATATTATTCCAAAAATGGACTTATACTTCATCTATCATACCGATTAATAAAATAAAACTAGTTTCTACTAACCAGGGACTTCCTGTAGGACAGTGGTATGCGATAAAGGCTTGTCGCACTTCGGTTTTGTGTTCGATTCTCATAGGCTTGTGCGACACGAAGGGGTTGTCGCCCATCCTACAGGTTGTCCTTTTTCTAAAAGTACATTTTTATAACATTCCTTCAATAATATCGAAAAAATTTCTAGCCTTAAACAATACTATCTAATATCCAACATAATCAACTCCAATCTTTAGACTTATCCAAAATACATCTGTCCAATCTCATAGTATAAAGAAAATGATTAATGTAAATGTCATCTACCAAGCATGTGAATACCATCATTTTTCCCCCATATATCATAAGATATATCTTTTTGGTCACATTAAAAACATGTGAATACCTTAATCTTGTATTCTTTTGAAACATGAATTAATATAGAACCTTAGTGAGAATATGAATGTTGTCAAAAGTTAACTCTTTATACATACCAAAATCCCAAAATTTATATATACTCAAACCAAGATATAACTTTGTCCTTGTATCACTCATGAGGTCATGAATACTATCAAACATATTATTTTCTCCTTGTCCCTTCATTATGTGCATATCATCTGCTTTCCAAAAATATTTCAATCACTTTTCATGGTTACCAGTACCATATAATTATTTAAAACCACAGTGGACCAATACATAGAAATTCCAATATTATATAAAAGTACCTCAACAACATTATTCTTGAATACCAACACATACAAACTTAAATCCATTCTCTTCAATTATTTTCATGGAATAAGTCCTTCCTTGATTTAGAAGTAACCTCTTAGGTCAGGGAATTGAATTGGGTAATGCCCATGTTCTCCACAGATAATACATTGAACTCTATAACATTTTCTCACTCTATGACCCTTTTCCGCACATAGATAACATCTTCCCCTTCATTTGAGGTATTCCTCAAGGTTCTTCTTCCCTTGTTTAGAAATCTCAATCTCCCCTTCTTTATGATCCTCACCATGCGAACATGCATAAACTTCCACCTTTCACTTATTTTATGAATTAGGAATACCAATAAAGTTAAACTTGTTAATCATATATCGTGATGTCTGATTCGGCATAATCATAATATCATTCTCTCTAGGAATTACGCAATTTCGCTTCTCATAGTCACCAATTTGTCCATCAGATTCAATGGTAACCCAATTCCTTCTGGTTCCCTCCATTAACTAAAACCAGAAACCATTGTGTAAGAAATAGTTAAAATAATGAGTAACCACATAATCATAAAAAGTCATTAATAGGATATATAACGTATGACACTTCCTTTAACCTATGACATATTAGGTTCACTCTAGGTAATTCATGATCATCAACATAAGTACTTTACCTATAGTTATACTAAACCTTAGGGAAATCCTTAGACATACCTTAGAAATATCTCCAGGGATCTCACTAAAGTTCTCGCATCCTATTTTCCAAAGGTTAACTAAACATTTCCTATGATACCAAATGTAGATACACACAACTTGATGTACATAGACATTACATTACCTTTGAAGAATACTTAATACATAACAAAAACAGGCACACAAGGACTGTAATAGTTTAGTGTCTTTGGAAACTCAGAACAAAATCTTCTAATCATAGAGAAAGATCTTCAACATCTTCCATAAAGATCTTCCCCTTTTGTTTTCTTACCTAAAACCCTTCTTTATATCCTTGGGAAAAGAAAACATATAAAGGGTGATCTCAAATGCTCAGTAAAGGTAAGCATGGAGAAAATAAAACAAACCATATATATTTGAACATGAAAACATGAACATAATGTTTAAACATCATAATCTTGAGCAATGACATAAAACATGGCAGCACATAAGGAATATATCATAAAGAAACATTAATCATGATAAAATAGCATGGGAATAAATCATTTAATTGTGGAAAACCATTATGCACATGATATTATTTCCATAGTAGCCAAGGAATTGCTTCCAGAACCATCTTAGTGGACAAAGTCCCTTTCTGAATTGAGTTCACTCCTCATTCCAGTCCTGTATCACTGAACCGGATTAACTTACCATTCCAGCAATGTCTATCTCATGAGATATAAATCTTTACCCAATGTAGTGGAGGGAGATATAGGTCCCACCCATCTCATAATGAAATCATTCTTACTTATTCTACAAAATAAAGATAAAACATTCATCATAACCCAAAGAATAAAATGGGTTTCATAAACATCATCACATAATCCATAAAGAACAAATGGATATCATTTCATCATAAGAAAAATCACACCATGTAAATAATAGAGACATTATACTTGAAACATACACATATGAAATAATTTCATCTTAGATGTAAAATGGTTTTGATAAAAAACCTGAAACAAATTCTTGAGGAAAATATCCTTTTTTATTCAAAATCATTTTCTTTTCAAAAAATAGCATACAATTTTAAAAGAAAAAGATTTTGTTGAAAATAGTCAAGAAAACTTGTAGAGTAATATTCATGAAAATAAGGTGTTATGAAACCGTAAAAATCCATTCATGCTGTATAAGTTAAAAAAACATTCTCCTCGTACTTTCAAAGGAAAAGTCAAAAAAAAGTACCTCGTAATGTAAACAAAAGAAAGATTCCTTATATACCATGAAGTAAAAGTCAAAATGGGTAAAAAAAGACTTTAAACATATATGAAACCATTTTTAGAGAACAGGGACATGGATGATAAATATAACCCCAGTAAATAATTACAAATATATAATCTCGGATAAAAATGAGATTGGAAAATTTATCCCTTACCTTAGGTCTGATATGCTTCATACGTATCCGAACCTCCTCTATAATGATTTAAATAATGCCATTGACTTATTACGGAATCATATTCATTGTTATGATATCATATATGGTTCACTTATGACTTTATATTACCCGTTCTTTTTAAATTCCATGTTAAAGCAGCGTTTTGGGTAAAATCATTTCATTTATTGTACATGTTTCGATTTGTTGTTCTTGATATTATTTTTACTTATATCATGATTTAATAACTTCCATGATGTAAAACATGATTTATATATCATGTATATTCATTATATATATATATATATAATATAGGTAAATGAAATGAAACACACCGTTCATGGAGACGGTAGGCCGTACGTACGCAAGAACAATGTTTTCGTTTCCTTATTGAATTGAAAGGAATTAAGTAAATAAAAAATATATGTAAATAAATCCAGAATCATTATTATGTAATATAATTCATGATTATTTATTACATATACTTTATAATCATACTATAATGGTTAATCATGGAAAATGAATCTCATCGCGTTCGTGGAGACGGTAGTCCGTACTTACGCACGAGCGATGATATCGTTACCATAATTATTGAATAGAATTAGAGTGGTTGATATAATATCTCAGAATCAGTATTATGTAATAATAACCATATATAGTTATTATTTACACCATTATACCAATCCATGTATGATGGTGGAGGAAAAACAGAGTACACCATGGCGTAGATAAGGTATTCCGTACGTACGCTTGCTCGGTGATTTCGTTTTCCATAGGATGGATAGAAGGTGAAATAAGGTTGTTTCATATTTATAATAACATATCAATATATAATTAATAATTTTGTTATTACTTTATAATGAAACAACTAAATAAGAGGAAGTAGAAGAAGAGAGAAATTTGAAAAAATCGGTAACGGATATTACCTCTTCTTTGACACGCCTCTTTGAAACCTCCTCGTAGGGCACTAATTTTGGTCTTTGAAGAAGACCAGGACCTCTATAATATTACTAGGGGAGTTGAGAAGAGTAATGGGTAGGGGTTGGACGAGATTTAAGGCTCTAAGTGTTATAAAGAGGAGAGGTAGGAGGTGCCCTTTTATAAGGGAGGAGAGGGGCCCCTTTGGAAAGTGTGAAAATATTATTATATTATGAACTTATCATCGGTTTCAAAAGGTTAAAAAATCATTAAAGATGAAGATAAGATGACTTATGGTCGAAATAAAATCATCCAATCAGAATTTTACATGTTTTGGATAATATTTTAATCATTATAATCTTATTTATTTAAATCATTTATTAATGAGGTAAATACTTCATCATTATTGTGTCGTAAATAATTTAATTTATTTGATGTCAAAAAATTATAAAACAAATACCATCTTGTAGGATATATTTTTAGAATTTCAATGAATATTTAGAGTCAAAAATATAATTTATATAACCCCTTATAAAAATTAACTACTAAAAGATTTTGGTTAATATCAATTTTGTCTTTATATTAAATTAATTAATCCAAATTGTCATTATCACTACCATGTGGCTCAATGGGGTCCCACAATCAGCCCAAGGATTCCCATGGTCGTCCAATACTAATCCAATAAGGCTAGGACAGGTGTTAAGGTAATTTTGAATTATTATAATATTCTTTTAACCTTGAATTACCCTATTTACCTTTAATCGCAGTAAATAAAAGTCAAAAGTTTCTATTTAAAAAAATATTTTCCTCTTATTGAACCACATTTTACTTCCTGATAACAACCATGTATGACGGATTTTTGAAATTAAATTCACATAAGTGGTAAATTTTCATTTAAATGAAAGAGTCAGTTTTTTAACTACCACTAAGTGGTTTCACAACTCATCAAAAATTGATGTTTTTTCAGAAAAATACCAACAATTCAGCCTAAGATATATTTGATATTCCGAATTAAAAAATGATGTCTATTTTTTCAAATTAAAAACATAGAATTGGAATTAATTAATTTTAAAATTAATTCCTGTTATCAAAACAAATATCGTGTTTTTAAGAAACAATAACTATCAAAAGATCGACACTTGTTTATGTCCAATTTCAATGTCAAATTAATTAAAATGAACAAAATTGGATTAAATGGTAAAAATATATTCTAATTGCACTTTAAAACCAATTCAAAAGATAATATAACAATATAAATTTTTGCGATGAAAAAAAATTAATTAAAATATAGCTTGTTTTTACTATTCAATAAAATATGAATGTTTTCAGAATAATATTAAAAATTTATCCAAATTAAATTTTTATATCCTCAATCCAAGGAAGAAATTTATTTTGTCAAATTGAACTAATAAAATAGTCAAAAACTAGATTTAAAGTGGGTGTGCCATCAAAACGCGGCAAAACTGCATTTTTTTTAAAAATACTTATTTTACCTAAAAAATTTATTTTGTTCTCATACCATGTTCTAGAAAATGTGTAAGATGAATAATAATGTTATAAAATTTAAAATGTTGTTGATACTATTCATAATGGGTAGTTCATAATAATATTATATCCATATATCATTGTTTAGTGAAAATTGGTACTGCGTGCAACACACGCTATCAAGGAAGGTCGCGATTGCGTGTAATGCAAGCCATGTTAGGGTTGTATGTAGTGAAAGAATCCTTTGTTGTTGTGTATAACAAAATCCAACCATATTTCATTTATAAATTGAATATATATATATACACTCAATGTTGCGTTGAATAACTAATATCAAACAAACTTGAAATTGTGTTTAACACTATCCAAGATTAGTGTTCCGTATACTGCAAGCTAATACGGTGTTGCATATAGCGCAAGATAATATTGGTGTAGCGTACTTCATAAGATATGAAAGATATTAAAAAATAATATATCTTCTATAATCTCAGGGTGTTACACACATGAACACTACTAGGACATTGGTCATGCTGAAAGGTATCACTAGGAACTCATAGTGGCCGAACCGGCACCTGAAGAAAATCTTCAGTACATTATCATCATATACCCAAAGCTGGTGATAACCTGATCTGATATCTTTCTTTAAGAACCCCTTCTCACCCTTCATCTAGTCGAAGAGGTCATCAATTCCCAGTAGTGGATACATGTTCTTCACGGTCACTTGGTTCAAGCACCGAAAGTCCACACACAACCTCACAATCCCATCCACCTTCTTGGAAAAAAAGAACCAGGGCTGCCCATAGTGAAACGCTGTGCCTTACAAACCCCTTCTCTTGCAAGTCCTCTAGCTGCACCCATAGGTTGCGAAGCTCTGGTAGAGCCATATGATATGCTGGTGTGGATATTGGTGTCATCCCGAGGCACAGGTTGATGCAAAAGTATACCCCTCTATGAGGAGGTAGTCCCAGAACATCCTTAGGAGAAACATCCTCCTACTCTTCCACCACTATAGGAAATCATGGACTCCTCTTCTCCACTGTAGCGAGGGTGAGGTTATCCCATAGGTGAGTGATCGGTTGCACCTTCCTCTAAGAGAGTCCATCATCTGCTACAAGGGTTTCCTTCTCGTCGGTGAAGGAAAACCCAGTCCCATCTCCGCGGACACACTGTACTATACACCTAAAACATTTGATATGATCATGGAGTGTGGATAACCATTCCATACCCAAGATGACATCTAAAGGCCGTGACACCTCTACTAGGAGATATCAGCTGAATCTCTCACCTCATAGAGGAATGTCACACTACCGACACCAGTGTGTAATCATCGAATCATCTCCCATAAGAGTATCTATTTGTAAGAATCAAGACAACAGCTCCACAAGAATCTCTGAGCTTTTAATGAGAGACGTGGAAAGGAATGAGTGACTAGAAACTGTGTCTAAAAGAACAACAACTATAGTGGAGAAGACATATATCATATCTTAGATCATCACTGGAGCATCGTGGTAATATACCTCTACTTCCTGAAGCTGAGATCGCCCTTGTCCACCTGCTCCCTGATGTCGGGATGGACCACCTAGGGTGGTGGTGGTAACACCTCAAACCGTCTCCCACCTCCTGACGCTTGGCCAGCTCCCCTTCCACATCCTTCAACCTGCAAACCTTCTCCCTCAAGCCGCTATTGCTGCCTCGGTGGCCTCTCGACTGTGTGTTGGTCATCTGTATGATAGTTTGGGAAGTCACATGCCATGTTTCCCTGTATAATGTACATGAAGCACTGTCTGGATCCCTATTGGATCTCCCTAGACTTGGAACCCTTCACTACCAACCCCGAGTCCTGAGGTCATCTTCTGAAAGACCATACCCACTTGGGCCCATGTGTCTAATTTATACTACATGCTGAAGATTCTGCTACCTGGGGTATGTTGGCGGCTCTAAATATTGGTTCTGTCTCCTTTAAAAAGATCCCCGCAAGAAGGGATCTCTCCAGCACCCCGGCCTAGGTAGGAATGATGAGAGACAACACTAATGCCCTGATCTCCTGCATGAGTCCCTACTCAAAGGTTGAAGCCCTACATAAATGGTCTCTCATGATGTCTATATAGTAGTGAGATAGATCATTGAACCTCAATGAATACTCGGCTACTTTCATGCTTCCCTACTACAGATGAAGAAGCTTATGAATGTTTACAGAGTGCAAGGTTTCAAGGAAAAACTCCTCCTAGAAAAGTCGCTTGAATTCTGGCCAATTAAGGGTATTTTTATCAGGCGTCTTGGTGGTCAAGATCCACCTTCTCCCTAAAAAGCCATGAAGAAGGCTCACTGCCAATATCATCATCTGGTTATCCAGTGTCCTCACTAAACTGAAGACCCATGTCATAGCCTCTAGAAAGTCCTTAGCGACCTGGGGATCAGTCGTTCCCATGAAACTGGGAGGTCTCTATCTATGAAACTCATGCAAGGCACTGATTCTACACACATCATATGCTATAACCACCGACAATAGATTTTGACCATCAGGTGGTGGTAGCACTGGTGCACCCCCTGATGAGGCCATCTCTAGAACTGGTCCCTGAACAGATGTCTCGTCGCTAGGCGGGATATCCTCACTTATCAAGATCATGACTGGTCATTAATGTGGAGGCATCCTGAGATAGATCAATATGTACCACCATTAGAAGGTCTTCCCTGGTGAGGTGACTCTTATTCATAATAACATAAGGACACTCTTATTATTCCAATATTTTCATGTATTGAACCAAAAAAATAGAATTCAATGTCTTGTTGTATGGATACTTCGATTGCTAAACCAACACTGGATTCCCTGAATCTGAAAGTTGGACTCACAACACTTAACCGTGTTGCACCAAAACAAAACATAGACACTCGGTTCTTATGGTAGGACCGAACACCCTATGATACCACTTTTTCATGACCTGTCCCCTGGGGCCCGTGTTGTGACTACCCCAAGCCCGCCTTCCGAAGGCTAGGCGATAGCGACTAGCGGTGAAGGTGTCAACCTGCAAGTGAGAGGCATTTTCCTTTAAACCTGTACACATATAATCCCAACCACACCCCAACACACTGAAAGGGGGAAATAAGTATAACACTAAAACAAAGTTGAGTGAAAGTTCAAGGGAATGTATGTTGGACAGAATAAAAACCAAAGAAGGAACTAAAAACAACACAGGAAAAAAAGGAAAATTTGATGGCCATCCACAGAAAACCCCACCTGATCGTGAGAGTAATGAAGCGACTATGATCTGAAGTAGTATGCCCTATCTACCAGGTCCTACTGGTCTCCACACGGTCCTAATACTCCAAGACAACCATCATAGAAATGCTGGTCGTATCCACCATATCCAACACGTGTGGGTGAAGCCTGTGTAGGGGTGAGTATAAAAATACTCAATATGGACCCCGAGACCCCCAAAAGTCTCTCAGTAATCCATGAAGGAAAACAAATAAATGATAAATACTCTAGAGGTAATGCATCTAAGCAAGATCTAAAAAACATAGCATAAAGTAAAAGACACATCTCACGCCAGGTATGTTCTAGGGTAGTGATAGTAGCATCCTCGGTCATATCATTGAACTCCATGGTTGTTGGAAAACTCCTCCTATTTCGAGTATAGTGGGAATTCTGGGTCAGACAGATCCACATCCCACTATCCTTGGACTGTTTCGGTACTCATTTCTAATGATCTCCATGTGTATGTTAGGTCACACAGAGTCGTTCCACGCCGTGGGATTGTCGGGTCACACAAAGCTGCTTCCCACCTTGGCTGAACTAAGCTACTCCTCTTGTTAAGTAATGTGGGTCACACCAAGGCACTCCCCATTGTGGGCATACCGGTTCACACATAGTCTCTCCCACTACGCCTTCACTGAGCAGTCTTTAGGTATTAGCCAATTGTAGGGTTTTGTACGAAGCGTGCTTGGGAGAACCACTCCCCAATCCAATCATCGCATCTCTTCATCCATGAAAGTAACCAAAAATCGTTCCAAAATATATTCCTCATCAAGAGGGTCCCAACGCCACAAACTACTCTGTAATCAGACATGTTGTATGCAAGATACATGTTTTTTAGTAATAAGGGGGCTTGTTACGATGGGGCCAGGTGCAACCCGGTCGGACAGACCCGACCAACCCGCCCTGAGGGTGACACGCACCTTGGTATAATTACACTGGATCGACCTGACCTGGTTCTGTTTGGGGTCGGTCTGGTCTGGCCTGGCTGGACTTGGGCCAGTTTGGCCGATGGTCCAGCCTACCGAGTCGCCCGGCGGCCCGGTCTAGTCTGGCCTGACCTGAAGGGTGTGGGTCTGGCCTGCCGGCGCAGGTCCAGCCCGGTGGTTGTAGGTCCTTCTCATTAAGCTGGGGGATTGCTACACATGCCTTAACCCGATCCGCCGGTGTGCGGACCGGTAGTGTGCTGCCCGACCAGGATGCAGCAGCCCTGCCGTGTCCGGCTACAAATGTCCTTGCAGATGTGGGACCCCACCAGCCGCAGTCGACGGACCGTGCCTTGCACCGCTGTAGTGTCCCATACATGGTCCACCCCCTCCACGTTGTGCCCGCCTAGCACCATGACTCCCACCACCACGGCCGGTTGCTCAAGGACAGCAATCGTTGCAGCGCGTCGACAAGCACACAACCTACATCGCCCACAGCAACTGTTGTGGGCTACTTCCACTACCACCACCAGCAGCACATTGTAAGATATTTTGTGGACCACCAGACATGCTCTGGTGGTCCGTTCTTCACACCATCTATGCCTAAAGGATCTCGACTCGCCACCATCCCTGCTAAGGCCCTAAAATCAAACTACCACCGCTTTGAGTATGCAACCACCAAGACCACATATGTGGAGGTTCTTGGGCCTTGTTCATGTTGGCCCATGCCCTACATGTTAGAGGTTTATAATTAAGTGGGTGGCTCGGGGATTGGTGTATAATAATATAAAAATAATTTTAATCTTGTATAAATAATTCCCCATTAATGTTACCTTACCTTATAAATGAACGAAGCGTGGTTCAACCTATTCGTGGGTTGATCCATGTTCATTGTTTCTAGAAAAGAAAGGGGAAGAATATAAAAATCAAATAAAACCCCTACCACTTTAACTTTTGAGGTCGAAGTGTTCATCCTCAAGAGTCCAAGGCATCGACATCATCACTTCCGAATCTGTTCTTTGAGATGCGTTGAATATAATTATGATCCTCCGATGTTTGTCGTTATTCATTGGAGATGAGATTTTCTGGAGTTTTGTCATAGAATCCTCCAAGTTTAATTCCCAAAATCCACATGTTGGATTATTAAAAGAAAAAAAGTGCAGAAACATTTCACCCATTAATAATGAACAATAAATTATCCCCATTTAATGAGCCACATTTAATGAGTCTTTAAGATAACAACATCGTAGTATCAAATGATCCATTATTGAACCTCCATTAACTCCCCTCATCATCACCTCATCAGTACATCGCGGCATCGTCATCTTCCACTCAATGGCAGGAAGGAAATAAAATAATTATTTTAAATTATTTAATTATTTTTCTCAAAAATTAAGAAAAATAACAATTTCGTTCGTCCCTTTCTGGCCTAAGTTAAGTCATTTCTAGGAAAATACCAGTGCTCTGAGTTCAACGGTGCCGTTATATTTTCTATCCCAGCACTAGTTCAAAAGTTAGAAAAACCCACTCACCCATTTAATGAATATACCTTAAAAAAGTTCAAAATTCTATTCTGAGTTCTCAAAGACTCCGACTAACGTGTCTTTAGAGAGTTTGGCCTAAGAATAATTCCATATAATTAAAAAAATAGGTCGAATTTATGAGACATTATATCAAACAAAAGGATTTTCAAAAAGTTTTAGGTTTTAAAAAGTGATTCTCAAATTGAAAAGGATATTTTCCTCAACAATGTTTTTAATGATATTTTAAATCTATTTCAATTCATAAATGTCAATTCCCCATTTTGTTACCTATTCTATAATGGGAATATTTTTTAGTGATACCATCCTCATTCTTTCTGTATATGGATTTACAGTGTTCATAATATATTGTTGTGGAACCTATTTTTTTTCATAGGTCAATCATGTTTAAAAGAGATTAACCTGAAGCCTATTTCTCTTACATGGGTTAATCAGGTTACAAAATGAATAATGATTTACATATGAGTTTTATATTAAAATTCATTCTCTATTTACATTATTGGTTCTTCTTGGAAAACATATATGATGGGCTGGCCATAATAATGATTGAGGTAGTTATAGAATATAAAATGGGGTGTCCAAGATAATATTGGGTGAGCCCATTATATATTATATGATGGCCTGTCCTAGATTCCATATGAGGAACCCATTTCAAGATATATAATGGGGTGGACTAGATATCCCTGAGTGATCCCATTATAGTTTTAACTATGGGTTCATCCAGACAGTGCTCCAATGCATTTGGTAATGTACCTTGTCTTGAAAGTAAAAAAGAAGGAAGTTACCAAAGGGTTTCACTTATATATTTTTTAGGAACTAGTTATTTCTAACATGGGTTTAACATGCATTATGAACAAAAATTTTCCAAGATACCAACATGGTTTATCTATTGTTGATATGGTTTTATAATGTTTCCTTTGATCATGAATGATATCGCATAGCTCATGATTATCGATTGTGATGACTATTTCTTTTTCCAGGTTTTTAGATTTAATGATCCAGGTATTTATTGGTATTATTTCTTTTATAATTATCTATTTCACTTCTGTTATATCATAATAACCTTATGAAATTATCATGATCATTGATGAAATTCAATTATTAATTCTTATGTTTACCCTTACAGGTCATTTGAGATCACACTTCTTATGTTTCATTTTCCCCAGGTAATAAATAATGAGGTCAAACTAGTTATATATAGAATTTATTTCTTGTGGATGATGATGATGAATATATTTGAAATAATAAAATATGGTTTATGTGTGAGAATTTATCATTTGAATACATATGTTTTGTTTATGTAGGAGTTTTTACCAATTCTCTAAAAATATCAACCAAAAAGGTCCTCAAGAATATAATTTATCCAAATTTTCCTTTTCATGTCATAAGGTTTGTAAGTAAAGAAATAAGTCACATTTTTTTCATCAATTCCTCAAATGTATTTTTTATAATTTTAGCTCCGGATCTGTAAGTGTGGGCTTGAGGCTGTTATATTTTTTCTTTTCTTTTACTTATTTAATTATTATAGAATCTATATATATATATTTATCCCCCACATATATACCTAGTTTTATTCATCTTTATTTTATGGGTATATAATTGTTTTGAATGTTCCCTTGTCAATTTCATTCGTTATGAAAATATAATTAAATAGAACTTCCCTATCTCGTATCCCATTCCATGTACTCCTACAAAAAATGTTTTAAACCATCCTTGGTTTCTAAAATTACTCATTTTATAATAGAAAATAAATTTTATTTGTCACGACCCGACCTCGGGGCCCGTGCCGTGACTACCCCAAGCCCGCCTTCCATAGGCCAGGGGCTGGCGACTAGCACCAAGGCGTAAAATCCCGGTAAACAGGGAAGGCATTGCCTTTATAAGTAACAACCACCACAGAGTCAGCAAGCGGAAAGTAACTACAAGTGCAGAAAAGTAAAGGGGGTCCGGAATACAAGCCCAACTGAAAGTACAACTGAAAAAGTAAAGAATAGCAACTGAAGAAAAGACGGCGGCCTCGTGTCGTCCACTGGCAATCCCACCTGAAGGGTGGGTACAGATAGCCTCCAGGCTCCTCGGGTCCCACGTCCGCTCCGAGCACGTCCCGCCCAGTGGTCCACCTCCAGGTACCGTCCTGCTCCACGCCCCAACCGAGATCAGCGTTGTCCGTCGTCTGCATCCAACACAACAGGGTGCGGGCATAGCCCATGCAGGGGTGAGTATAAGCTACTCAGTAAGGACCCCGAGACCCCCGAAGGTCTCCCGAAATCCACAAAGGATATAGCACAAAAGAAAGATGCAATCACGAAGTAACATCTGACTCGACTTAGGTATATGCCCATACATATACCTAAGTCCCCAATTCTAGCTCTGCTCACGAGCTCAAGAACAACTCAATCCACGCAGGAAAGAAAGACTCAAATGCACAAGGAGAGTAAACAGTAAATCCACAAAGGATAGTTCAACACAAACCACAAAGGAGAGTAACATAAGATTCAGCTCAACCAGGTATACTTTTTCAGATGACGTCAAAGATGATCACTGATCCACCTAAGTCGTCGGACCCACGAAGGATCGATAGGTACTAACCCCCGCAAAAGACGCACACAGGATCGGGCTCACACAGAACCTGTAGGCAGTGGCTCACACAGAACCGGTAGTAAGGACCCACATAGGATCGGGCTCACACAGAACCTGTAGCACTGATCCACGTAGGATCGCTGAGTGCAGTAGTCGACGCAGTCCACTGAGGATCTCTGCATAGTCGTCACCGCAGTCCACGAAGGATCTCTGCTCTGCCGTCGTTGCAGTCCACGGAGGATCTCTGCTCTGTCGTCGTCGCAGTCCACGGAGGATCTCTGCTCTGTCGTCGAAGACACAGCCAGCGCTAGGGTTCCCGCACACAGCGAGCTCGTTTAGGAGGGTCCGCTCCACGAGCCGAGAGGCTGATACATCAACTGACACGTAGTCCGAAGTTGATGTATCCAAAAGTTCCGTATCGACAACAGGATCTCAACGCAACAGACGGCGCGTCAATCGGACGCCCGGTCTGAGAGTTATTGGCATTTTCGTCCCAGGGGCCCGGTTGGTTTTTAGGGCAAAACCAACCCGACCGTACTCCTCCTGTATTCGATCCTCGGGCGGAGTATGCGAAAAGTTCCGTCTCACTTAGAGGAAACTACCACAGCTGACGGTACGTCGATCGGACGTCCGTAGCTCAAGTTATGAGTGTTTTCGCTCCGAGGGCCCGGTTGGTTTCGTGTACGAACCAACCCGGCCGAACCCAAAGTCTTCCGAAACCTTGAGTATAATATACTGAAACTACCGTATCGATCCAAGGATCGCGTTGCCGCTGACGGTTCGTCAATCGGAGGTCTCAGGCCCAAGATATGGGCAAAAGACCGAAGAAGGCCCGAAAACGGGGGTTCTGGGCCCGGGGCGACCCGGCCCGAACCACCCCTGGGTCGGCCGAACCGGGTCAGCCCGACCCGGCTAGGCCGGGTCCGGTCCAGCCTGGGCGCGGCCCGGCCGACCGGACCGGCCGGCTCGGCTTCGGCCGAGCGGCCGAAGCAACCGCAGCGGGTTTGACCCGCGGCTTGGAGGAACGCGGCCCACGCGGGCCGCGTGTTGGGTGGCCGGACCGCGGACGCGGTCCGGCGGTTCGCCGCCGCCGCGGCTCGGCCGCGGCGGAGTTTCCGGCGGCGCGCCGGGAGCCGCCGCCGCCGCCTTCCGCGGGCCGCCGGAGTTGCTCCGGTGGCCCGTTTTGCCTCCCGTCTGCGCCATTGCTCCTCCCGGGGGCCGATCTTCACTGCGGGATCAACGGATTGCCCTTGCCGCACGGTTCGTCGTCGTCCGCCAAATCCGCACAAAAAAAGATCGGCAGAGGGTTGCCGGGTCTTGTTCGTTAGATCCGCACCCTCCGCGTTAGTCATATACAACGGGATGAAAAGAAAATAATCAACAACAATTTTAATTAAATTAAAATTGTTCGGAGATCAGGTTCTTTATTTTAAAAGAATAAACACGGGGAATAAAATATTCCAACATCCCTTACCTTGTCGTCGTCGGACGTGAGGTCATCGCGGAATCGCTCGTCGCGGAAGGAGGGGATCGTAGCGTCGTTGCGAAGGAGACGTTCGTCGCACCGCGGGAAAAACGTCGCGCCGACGATCTCCGGATCAAGATCAAACGGATTTAATTAATTTAAATCCGTTGATATCGAATTATAAAAAAGGGGAGAATTAGAAGATTCGATTCTCACCTTTAACCGCTGATCGTAGGTCCGCCGCGCAAGAAGAGGCGCCGTAGAAGAAGAAGGAGAAGGTCGCAGAAAAGTTTGTTGACGTCGCAGATCGTGCGTCGTCGAATTCCGGTTCCGGCGTTCTTCGCGTTCTTCGCGTTCTTCGCGTTCTTCGCGTTCTTCGCGGGGAGAGTGGAGGTTTAGAGGATCTCGCACAACAGGAGGATCCTCCAAAATAGACAAGTTTGTCTATTTTATTATTTTGCCAACAAACGCAAAACGCGTAAGTAACGACCCATTAAATTCGTTGAATTAATTCAACGAATGAAACAGCCCATTTAATTCACGAAATAAACTGCCCAATTAAATGGTCTATTAAGAAATAAAGAAAACGCGTCGGTTGACTTTTCATTTACTTTGACGGGTTTTCGCGGGTGCGTTACTTAGCGAAAGAAACGGCGGGGCTCGTGCGGGCCCTGCCTCACAAATATCCTACCAAGAGGGTAGGATATTTCCGGATAGCACCCTATCCGCTTTAACTCAGTTCAAGTGGCTTCCAAGTGACTTCCAAGCAGCTTAAGTGAAATAAAATAAAGTTGTCGCACAAATTTTATTTTATTTCTGTCTTAAAGCCCCAAAATTTAAAAACCATGTCTGAGCAAACGCAACTCCGGAAGAGGCGTTTCTAAACAAATACCGGCGCTGCGATTTCATCGGTGCCCTCAGAATTCGATTCCGGGCACCGGTTCAAAAGATAGAAAAACCCGCTCGTCCGTTCACTGAACGTACCCGAGCCAAACTTCGGAAATTGATTCCGGGCACACCGGGCCTCGGAATCAGGTGTCGTCTGAAGCTGCGCTCTTGTAAAATTCCAAAGAAAATTAAGAAAAAAATTTCCTTGAAATTTTCTGGTCATTACATTACTCCCACCTCAGGGCTTTACGTCCCCGTAAAGATACATCAAAAACTAGGGGAACAAATGGGGGTACTGAGCACGCATCTGAGCCTCCCGCTCCCAAGTGCTCTCCTGGAGGTTCCCGTGCTGCCATCTGACGCGCACAAGAGGAATCGACCGCCCACGTAGGACCCGCTCCTGTCGATCCTCGATCTCCACTGGGACCTCCGCAAAAGTCGCCCCATCGTCCACGTCCAGCTCCCCAAAGTCGATGATGTGCGTCGGGTCGTGCATGTATCTCCTCAGCTGAGACACGTGGAAGACGTCGTGCACCCGGTGCAACTGAGGTGGTAGAGCCAGGCGATAAGCCACCTCTCCTATCCTGCTGAGGACCTGGAAAGGCCCGATGAAGCGTGGAGACAACTTGCCGCCTCGGCCAAATCTCCGTAAACCACGTCGAGGTGAGACACGCAAAAAGACGTGGTCGCCATCCTCGAACTCTAGTGGCCTCCGCCTCCTGTCAGCATATGACTTCTGCCGGCTCTGAGCTGTCCTCATCCTCTCCTGGATGATCTGGACCTTCTCTGTCGTGGCTCGGACCATCTCTGGTCCCACGAGTGCTGACTCCCCAGGGTCTGTCCAGCACAACGGTGATCTGCAGGGTCTGCCGTACAACGCCTCGTATGGTGCCATCCCGATGGTGGAGTGGTAGCTGTTGTTGTACGCGAACTCCACCAAGGGTAGGTGGTCCTCCCAGCTGCGACCAAAGTCGAGAACACATGCACGGAGCATGTCCTCGAGTGTCTGTATGGTCCTCTCCGTCTGACCATCTGTCTGAGGGTGGAAGGCTGTGCTCAGATGGAGCCGCGTCCCGAACGCCTCCTGCAACCCCTTCCAAAGCCGGGAAGTGAAACGAGCATCTCGATCGGAGACGATAGACGATGGCACACCGTGAAGCCGTACAATCTCCTGGACGTAAAGACGTCCCAAGCTCTCCACTGAGCCCTGCTCTCTGATGGGTAAGAAGTGTGCCGACTTGGTGAGTCGGTCGACAATCACCCAAATGGAGTCGTCACCTCTGGAAGTGCGTGGAAGTCCAGTCACGAAGTCCATAGATATGCCATCCCACTTCCACTCCGGGACCTCCAAGGGCTGTACCAAGCCTGCTGGTACCTGATGCTCTGCCTTCACCTGCTGGCAGGTGAGGCATCGTGAAACGAACTCTGCCACAGCTTTCTTCATGCCCGGCCACCAGTGCTGTCGTCTGAGATCCTGGTACATCTTCGCCACTCCGGGATGCACCGCCAAGGGAGAAGTGTGAAACTCTCTCAGCACCTCCTCTCGTAAAGCGACTGGTACGAAGGTACATCCTCTGAAAAGGATGTCTTGCTCTGCTCCAAGGGAGAAACCATCAGGCGCCTGACCTGAGGATATCAGTGCACGCCGGGTCTCACAGTTAGCATCCCCACGCTGAGCCTCTCTGACCCGCTGTAGAAGTGGAGGAGAGACTGTGAGAGACTGAAGAAAGGCTGCTCTGTCTCTATCCACGAAGGATATCTGTAAGGAGGCTAGCTGCTCCGTCGCCTCCTCAAGTAGCTGAATGCCCGTCCTCCTGCTGAGGGCATCGGCTACCACGTTCCCCTTCCCAGGAGTATAGACTATCTCAAAGTCATAGTCCTGGAGGAACTCAAGCCATCTCCGCTGTCTCAGGTTCAGGTCCTTCTGAGAGAAGATATATCTGAGGCTTTGGTGGTCAGAAAAGACTGTGAAGAGCTCTCCCATCAGATAGTGCCGCCAAGTCTTCAGAGCGAAGACCACTGCTGCTAACTCCAGGTCATGAGTGGCGTAGTTCTGCTCATGCGGCCTCAACTGACGTGATCCGTAGGCGATCACGGCCCGCTCCTGCATCAGGACGCACCCGAGTCCAGTCCTTGATGCGTCGCAGTAAACTACGTATCCAACTCCCTCCTCAGGCAACCTCAAGATAGGTGCGCTGGTCAACCTCTGCCTCAGCTCCTGGAAGCTCTGCTGGCATCTGTCTGACCACACGAAGGGTTTCCCCTTCTTCGTCAACGCTGAGAGTGGTTCCGCAACTCTGGAGAAGTCTGGAACGAATCTCCGATAGTATCCGGCTAGGCCCAAGAAGCTCCGCACCTCCGTCACGCACCTGGGTGGCTCCCAAGCTAGCACTGCCTCGATCTTCGCGGGATCCACTGCTACTCCCGCCTCAGAGATGACGTGCCCCAAGAAGTGGACCTCACGTAACCAGAACTGGCACTTTGAGGGCTTGCCATAAAGCTAGTGCTCTCGGAGCGTGTCTAGCACAACTCGCAGGTGGTAGGCATGCTCCTCCTCAGTCGTCGAGTATACCAAAATGTCGTCAATGAAGACCACGACAAATCGGTCGAGGTATGGCTGGAAGATCCTGTTCATGAGGCTCATAAACACTGCTGGAGCATTGGTTACGCCGAACGGCATAACCAAGAACTCATAATGGCCATACCGACACCTGAAGGCCGTCTTCTGCACGTCCTCGTCTCGAACTCTGAGCTGATGATAGCCTAACCGGAGGTCTATCTTCGAGAACCACCGCGCTCCCTTGAGCTGATCGAAGAGGTCATCAATCCGTGGCAGCGGATACTTGTTCCTCACTGTCACCTGGTTCAGGAGACGATAGTCGACACACAGTCGCAAGCTCCCGTCCGCCTTCTTGGCAAACAAAATCGGGGAAGCCCAGGGTGAAACACTGGGTCGGATAAACCCCTTGCTCTGCAAGTCCTCCAACTGTACCTGCAGCTCCCGAAGCTCGGCGGGGGCCATTCGATATGCTGGAGTAGATATCGGGGTTGTCCCGGGGTACAAGTCGATGTAAAAGTCTACCTCTCTACGAGGAGGTAGCCCTGGAACGTCGTCGGGAAATACGTCCACGTACTGGTCCACCACTGCAGGAAAAGCTGGACTCTGCACGTCCACTGCTCCTAGGATGAGGCTAGCCAACTGATGAGAGATGGGATGCACTCTCCTCCGCGGAAGTCCATCCTGTGCTGCAAAGGTTCCCTTCTCGCCGGTGAAGGTAAACCTGCTCCCGTCGGTGCGAACACATCGCACCATGCGCCTAAAACAGTCGATCTGGGCATGAACCGTGGATAGCCAATCCATGCCCAAGATGACGTCGTAAGGCCTCGATGCCGCTACAAGGAGATCCCAGCCGAAGCTCTCGCCTCCTAGAGTAAGCTCACACTGCCGGCACCAGTGCGTAATCGTCGAGTCTGCTCCCGTAGGAGTCTCTAGCCGTAAGGATTGAGCCAACGGCTCAGTCGGAATCTCCGAGCTCCGAACAAGGGCAGAGGCTATGAAAGAGTGACTCGCTCCTGTGTCTATAAGTACTGCAGCAAGGGTGGAATAGACACAGATCGTACCTCGAATCATCTTTGGCATGTCGGGGTCGTAGGCCTCCACTGCCTGGAGCTGGGCCTGTCCCTGCCCGCCAGCTCCCTGTGGTCGAGGTGGCCCTCCTGGTGGTGGTGGGGGTAGAGCCTGGAAGCGTCGCCCACCACCCGCTGCTCGGCCAGCTCCTCTGCCTCGTCCGCCTCCTCCCTGCGGACCGCCACGGTCGACCCTCTGCCTCTGCCTTGGTGGCCCCTCCACCGTCTGCTGCTCCTCTGATCGGCGAGTCGGGCAGTCACGAGCCATGTGACCCTGCCCACCGCAGGAGTAGCACAGCCTGCCTCTCGGAAGGCTGGCACTCCGCTGTGTGCCCCGCACTGCTGAGCTGGTGTCCTGAGGCCGTCTGCGTGGGGGTCTGGTCTGCCTGGACCCGAGAGTCATCCGTCGGCTACCTGCTTCCGAAGACTCAGCTACCTGCCGCCCTGCGCTCGGTCTCGCCGCTGAAGAAGGCTCTTCCAGGAAGCTCTCGATCAGGAGGGCTCGCTCCAGCACTCCCTCCTGGGTTGGAATGCTGAGGGAGATCAGCGACGCCCGAATCTCCTGCCGCAAGCCCTGCTCGAAGGTCCGGGCCCGGAAGAAGGGGTCCCGTACCATGTCGGTCGAGTAGCGAGATAGGTCAGTGAACCTCGCCGCGTACTGAGCGACCGTCATGCTGCCCTGGCGCAGCTGGAGAAGCTCCTGGATGCGCACCGCTCGGAGGGTGGCCGGGACGAACTCAGAGCGGAAGAGGCTCTCGAAGTCCGTCCAGAGCAAGGATGCCTCGTCGTGAACCTGGAGCATCAAGCTCCACCATCGTCCTGCCGCCGCCTGCAGGAGGCTCGCCGCGAGAATCACCATGAGATCCACTGGTGTCCTCACTAGCCTAAAGATCCGTACCACCGCCTCTAGCCAGTCCTCGGCGGCCTGGGGGTCCGCCTCACCGCGAAACCTGGGCGGTCGCTGGCTCTGAAACTAATGCAGTGCCCTGAGGCGACGTGCATCGTCAGCGTCTGGTACTGGTAGCATCGGTGGCTCGGCGGGTAAAGCTACCGCCGGTGCCACTGCTGGCAAAGGGCCCTGCACCGAGGCCTCGTCGCTCGGTGGGCTGCCGTCGCGCCCTACACTCGGAACCCTAGCTGGCTGTCGTCGCGGGGCCATCCTGAAAAGGAGAACAAGAGCACCACAGTCAGAACAGTATACCTGGTGAGCTGGCACAAGTAATCACAAGGAAAACCTGAGACTTTCATAAAGCAGATCAGTATACCCGGTGAGCTGACACAAGTAATCCCGAAGAAGACTTGAAACACACACGCAATCAATGTTTCATGCATTAAGTCGGAAATCAGGAGTCAGGGTCCTGGTGTACGGATACGTCGGCCGCCGCACCAACACTGGGCTCCCTGAACTGATAACCACACTCAATACACTAAACACTATTGCTTCATATAGAAAGAAAAGACGATCAGAGTCTGCGGTAGAACCGACCACCTCTGATACCAATTTGTCACGACCCGACCTCGGGGCCCGTGCCGTGACTACCCCAAGCCCGCCTTCCATAGGCCAGGGGCTGGCGACTAGCACCAAGGCGTAAAATCCCGGTAAACAGGGAAGGCATTGCCTTTATAAGTAACAACCACCACAGAGTCAGCAAGCGGAAAGTAACTACAAGTGCAGAAAAGTAAAGGGGGGCCGGAATACAAGCCCAACTGAAAGTACAACTAAAAACGTAAAGAACAGCAACTGAAGAAAAGACGGCGGCCTCGTGTCGTCCACTGGCAATCCCACCTGAAGGGTGGGTACAGATAGCCTCCAGGCTCCTCGGGTCCCACGTCCGCTCCGAGCACGTCCCGCCCAGTGGTCCACCTCCAGGTACCGTCCTGCTCCACGCCCCAACCGAGATCAGCGCTGTCCGTCGTCTGCATCCAACACAACAGGGTGCGGGCATAGCCCGTGCAGGGGTGAGTATAAGCTACTCAGTAAGGACCCCGAGACCCCCGAAGGTCTCCCGAAATCCACAAAGGATATAACACAAAAGAAAGATGCAATCACGAAGTAACATCTGACTCGACTTAGGTATATGCCCATACATATACCTAAGTCCCCAATTCTAGCTCTGCTCACGAGCTCAAGAACAACTCAATCCACGCAGGAAAGAAAGACTCAAATCCACAAGGAGAGTAAACAGTAAATCCACAAAGGATAGTTCAACACAAACCACAAAGGAGAGTAACATAAGATTCAGCTCAACCAGGTATACTTTTTCAGATGACGTCAAAGATGATCACTGATCCATCTAAGTCGTCGGACCCACGAAGGATCGATAGGTACTAACCCCCGCAAAAGACCCACACAGGATCGGGCTCACACAGAACCTGTAGGCAGTGGCTCACATAGAACCGGTAGTAAGGACCCACATAGGATCGGGCTCACACAGAACCTGTAGCACTGATCCACGTAGGATCGCTAAGTGCAGTAGTCGACGCAGTCCACTGAGGATCTCTGCACAGTCGTCGCCGCAGTCCACGAAGGATCTCTGCTCTGTCGTCGTCGCAGTCCACGGAGGATCTCTGCTCTGTCGTCGTCGCAGTCCACGGAGGATCTCTGCTCTGTCGTCGAAGTCACAGCCAGCGCTAGGGTTCCCGCACACAGCGAGCTCGTTTAGGAGGGTCCGCTCCATGAGCCGAGAGGCTGATACATCAACTGACACGTAGTCCGAATTTGATGTATCCAAAAGTTCCGTATCGACAACAGGATCTCAACGCAACAGATGGCGCGTCAATCGGACGCCCGGTCTAAGAGTTATTGGCATTTTCGTCCTAGGGGCCCGGTTGGTTTTTAGGGCAAAACCAACCCGACCGTACTCCGCCTGTATCCGATCCTCGGGCGGAGTATGCCAAAAGTTCCGTCTCACTTAGAGGAAACTACCACAGCTGACGGTACGTCGATCGGACGTCCGTAGCTCAAGTTATGAGCGTTTCCGCTCCGAGGGCCCGGTTGGTTTCGTGTACGAACCAACCCGGCCGAACCCAAAGTCTTCCGAAACCTTGAGTATAATATACCGAAACGACCGTATCGATCCAAGGATCGCGTAGCCTCTGACGGTTCGTCAATCGGAGGTCTCAGGCCCATGATATGGGCAAAAGACCGAAGAAGGCCCGAAAACGGGGGTTCTGGGCCCGGGGCGACCCGGCCCGAACCCCCCCTGGGTCGGCCGAACCGGGTCGACCCGAACCGGGCGGCCCGGGCCGGCCCGACCCGGCTAGGCCGGGTCCGGTCCGGCCGGGGCGCGGCCCGGCCGACCGGACCGGCCGGCTCGGCTTCGGCCGAGCGGCCGAAGCAACCGCCGCGGGTTTGACCCGCGGCTTGGAGGAACGCGGCCCGCGCGGGCCGCGTGCTGGGTGGCCGGACCGCGGACGGGGTCCGGCGGTTCGCCGCCGCCGCGGCTCGGCCGTGGCGGAGTTTCCGGCGGCGCGCCGGGCGCCGCCGCCTCCGGTCGCCGGCGCCGCCGCGCCGGCGACCCGCGCCGCCGCCGCCTTCCGCGGGCCGCCGGAGTTGCTCCGGTGGCCCGTTTTGCCTCCCGTCTGCGCCATTGCTCCTCCCAGGGGCCGATCTTCACTGCGGGATCAACGGATTGCCCTTGCCTCACGGTTCGTCGTCGTCCGCCAAATCCGCACAACAAAAGATCGGCGGAGGGTTGCCGGGTCTTGTTCGTTAGATCCGCACCCTCCGCGTTAGTCATAAACAACGGGAGGAAAAGAAAATAATCAACAACAATTTTAATTAACTTAAAATTGTTCGGAGATCAGGTTCTTTATTTTAAAAGAATAAAAACGGGGAATAAAATATTCCAACATCCCTTACCTTGTCGTCGTCGGACGTGAGGTTGTCGCGGAATCGCTCGTCGCGGAAGGAGGGGATCGTCGCGTCGTTGCGGAGGAGACGTTCGTCGCACCGCGGGAAAAACGTCGCGCCGACGATCTCCGGATCAAGATCAAATGGATTTAATTAATTTAAATCCGTTGATATCGAATTATAAAAAAGGGGAGAATTAGAAGATTCGATTCTCACCTTTAACCGCTGATCGTAGGTCCGCCGCGGAAGAAGAGGCGCCGTAGAAGAAGAAGGAGAAGGTCGCGGAAAAGTTTGTTGACGTCGCGGATCGTGCGTCGTCGAATTCCAGTTCCGGCGTTCTTCGCGTTCTTCGCGTTTTTCACGTTCTTCGCGGGGAGAGTGGAGGCTTAGAGGATCTCGCACAACAGGAGGATCCTCCAAAATAGACAAGTTTGTCTATTTTATTATTTTGCCAACAAACGCAAAACGCGTAAGTAACGACCCATTAAATTTGTTGAATTAATTCAACGAATGAAACAGCCCATTTAATTCACGAAATAAACCGCCCAATTAAATGGTCTGTTAAGAAATAAAGAAAACGCGTCGGTTGACTTTTCAGTTACTTTGACGGGTTTTCGCGGGTGCGTTACTTAGCGAAAGAAACGACGGGGCTCGTGCGGGCCCTGCCTCACAAATATCCTACCAAGAGGGTAGGATATTTCCGGATAGCACCCTATCCGCTTTAACTCAGTTCAAGTGGCTTCCAAGTGACTTCCAAGCAGCTTAAGTGAAATAAAATAAAGTTGTCGCACAAATTTTATTTTATTTCTGTCTTAAAGCCCCAAAATTTAAAAACCACGTCTGAGAAAACGCAACTCCGGAAGAGGCGTTTCTAAGAAAATATCGGCGCTGCGATTTCATCGGTGCCCTCAGAATTCGATTCTGGGCACCGGTTCAAAAGATAGAAAAACCCGCTCGTCCGTTCACTGAACGTACCCGAGCCAAACTTCGGAAATTGATTCCAGGCACACCGGGCCTCGGAATCAGGTGCCGTCTGAAGCTGTGCTCTTGTAAAATTCCAAAGAAAATTAAGAAAAAAATTTCCTTGAAATTTGCGGGTCTTTACATTATTCCATTTATTATATTATGGAAATTAATATTCTCTTTTCCATTTTAAAAGTATCTACCATTTTCCCTAAAACCATGCTTAAGTGGTATATTTCTAGAGTTACCTATCTACTCTTTTTCACATTTTTCACTTCACTTGGACATAATTTTTCATTAAAGATGACTATTTTCCATCTATAAAATTACAAGAATATTTTAATCCCTGATTTCATGGAAATAAATTTTACATGCCATCTGATACGCTAAAATATATGATTATACAACCCATTTATTTCCAAGGGAAATATTTATGTTTGTTATTTATGTTTGATTACATATGTATAACACATATTAATTTTCATGTTATGATGGGTGTTCCCAAATAGTGATCCAATTCATTGACTAACATTTTTGTCTCATGAGAGGATATGTATGGTATTAGGGATTAAACCTAATCCAGGATGAGAATCTATTAACCATGTGATTTTGTCAATGTATCTAGCCTTGAATTATTCTTATATCATGTTTTATGTTGTTTTCACATTTCTATGTTTACATGATCTTGTAATTCCCTATTATTTATGTTATTCCCCCATATTATTATTCATGCACATTAACTGTCATTATATCATGGTATACCTTTTGAATCATATTTTATGCATTGTTATCATGTTTATTCCCTTACTTGGATTTGTACATTACTCATTTTTTTATGTGTTACCAAGGGTTCCCAATGAGATTTTAGGAGCTCCAAGTGATTAAAGGTATCTTTATGGAGATTAAAATAATTATTTTTATTTTAGTTTCATTACATTATTTAAGGTTTCTTGTCTCTTAAAGATATTAGACTCTAAATCCTTGGTTTCTATTTATTATATATTTATTTTTCAAATCATGTATCAATATTTTTAAATGGATTGGGTATCTATAATAAAAAATGGATATGTATAACATTAAAATATTCATTTCACTGTATATATTAGTAACTCTGTGGAGATCAAGGAATATGAGACTATGTATAGATTCCATAGATATAACACTTCTAGTTTGTATGACTGATTTTAAAAATTCCTCAGAGTCATCTCTTAGGAAAATGGATTTCATAACTATAAATCTAGGATGCATAATCATAATAATAAAAATATAAGTCATTTGAAATGCATAAGATTCATCCGTATAAACATAAATTGTAACTATGATACATTATATGAGTCATTCCATTTTGTAATAATCATTCTAGAATTCTGTAAGACTCATTTCAAATATTAATTTCAAAACATAAGATCCATTTTTAGATTATATAAGGGTAATTTAAATTTTTCATAAGATCCATTCAAAAATTCCATAAGAAATATTTCTATAGAGTGTTCTATATTTCAAATAAAATGATTTTGACAAAATTAAGGATAAGTTTAAAAATAATTGTTTAAAATTTATAATTTTTGATATTTAATAAATATATATGATCATGATTTAACCAATGATCATCTAATTTAAATATTATGTGATTTTAAAGGTTGGTATAATCACGAGGATAACATATTTGAAACAGGGGAAGATTATAATAAGTTGAAAGTAGTTAAATATATGTAATTTAAACTTGTTTTTCTATATAATTATTGTTTTTTGATTCCATATAGTATAATTTATTTGTTTTATAAGGATGTTTATAGATAAAATTTTAATTTTAATTTCAAATTTGAACATAAATATTTTTGAAACTATCTAAAAGAATTTTATTACATACTGTTATGTGAATATAAAAATTATACATGCACTAAGAATAAAATATAAATATTAGACAGTGTAGTAGAGGAAGAATATAATTCTTGTTGTTGTGAAAATATAACATAAGGAAGATGATGAATAGAAGGGGGAAGAATAAATATCACTAACACAGCTCATTGGAATTATTTTTCAGTTGAAGACTCTCTTATTATTGAAATCAATTTTTATATCTTTGTATTAGTTCATGAGAACTTTATTTAGTATGGATAATATTGTTTAATATTCTAAATGGATAAAAACTTGTCATTTGTATTCCTCATATTGAAAATAGTGGACAATATGATATCATGTGAATCTAGATCTTATTATGGATAACATACTCATTTTTATTAATGAACCCTGTAAATCTATTATGTATGCTATTTTTATTCATTATAATGTGTTAAAATTATAAACTCTATGAATTTAATATGTGACTATAGTTTTTTAAATATAAATATAAATATAATTCAATCCATAGTTTCACTCCCCCTGTTTAATTCCTACTAATATTGAGGGTACTTTTTAAGTGGTATCAGAGCCTAGTTCCCTTCATTATTGATATGCTATTTAGAGTTTGGTTAGAAGTATTTCCTCTGTGTAAAAAGATATAGTTTTTAGATTTTTATTATAATAAATATACAAAATTCATTTATTAAAAATAAATAGGATTCATTATTTTTATGGGAAAAACTCTAATATATGGAAATATAAAATGTTTTCAAATTTATTATCAACCCATTGTTATGCATTTAAGGCTATTGAAGATAGTTTAACTCTATTTGATGAAGTTACTACTATGAAACAAATATATTGATATAAAATGGATAACAATGGTTGTGTTCAAAATTCGATCCAAACATATATTTATGACAAGGAGATTCCAAAGGTATAATGGGTCAATTAAACAAAGGGAATATGAGATAAGTTAACAAATATCTAAAAAGGTAATGAAAAAATTAATCGAACTAAAATAATGGTTTGGAGGGAAAAGTATTTAGGCCAAAAAATTATGTATTATCAAATAGTGTTTGACATATTTACTCACGTTAATGAAATATTGAGAACTATTAGGGGTTTTAGTGAACATATAGATGATACAATGCATTTAGAGACCATACAATGTGTTTTCTGTGATATGGTTGATGAAATAGTTTTGACACATGAAAATAAATATATAATTACACTTTCTATTGATGAATTATAAAAAATTCCATTTTCATATGGGATAAAAAATTTAACTATCCAAAAAAATAAGGTAATACAAAAAATTAAATTTTATTTAAATCCTTAAAGTGTAAAAAGTAAATATATTTGAATTAAGATGATTCTATTGAATATAATTATGTTAAAAAGACGTTTAAAAAATCATGTCACTCATATATAGTAATGTGAGAATAAGAAAATGAAATATTAATGGGAATATTCCACTAAGGTGTTTCAAATATGGATCCATTGGAAATGATGTAGTAAACATAACAAAAATTGAATAGAGAATAAGTAGGTGAAATCTATGATGAGAGGAAAAGTATATCCTATAGGAAGAAAGAAACAAAATATGATAAATCAAATTTTTCTTAAACTAGAAGGGTATAAATTTTTTTAAACAAAATAATATAAACATCATTGAAAAATTTAAGATACTAACAATAGTTAAGAAGAAGAGGATGTTTAGATTTCCACAAACATCGATGAAAAACTACTGATTTCTAAATAGAATGTTGAAGTGTTAAAAAAATGATGAAAGTAGTTATTTTGGGGCTAGGGATGAAACAAAAATTAAACCCGAGATAATGTTAGAACTCAATTAAATCTTTTCAAATATTGAAATTTTTGATAAAGTGATGAAACTTTTAGATAAAGTCTATAATTATTCAAGAAATTTTAATAATGTTCATGTTTAAAAAGTGTCAAGGATGATAGATAATATTGAGGAAAATAATAATTTTATTTCTAAAAATAATAATTTAAAATTTTAAAAGAATAAAATTAATAAAATGAAGGATAAAGTGAATGATACTATTTAATTTTATTAAATTCATTATCAGAATGAATTTAAAAAGTAAAAAATCCCCTTTTTAGTTTTATTCAATGATTTTTTGGAAAAAAATTTATGAAATATGATAAAGATTCCTAGAGTTATGAGTTTCATGGTGACAAAAAAATATCACACTAAAAGGGTGAAAATTACCTAGTATGCATTGGTATAATTTTTTAGTTGAAGTTTCATGTGAAGGAATCCATGTATGTGGCCAAAACTAGATGATTCTCAAAAATATAAAAATTACAATAACACTAAATTGAAGGTAAATAATTACTAAAAATGTTATTTGAGAATGTTTTTAAGGAATTATTGTTCATATAATAAATTATTTGAAGTCAATAATTTTTTTTCATAAAAATTGGATTATATTAATGACCAAAGGATAGAGATAAAAAAGGATTAAATATCTTCACTACACTATGTTTGCAATGTCAAATATGAATTTTTTTATTATTGTTGGATCTTTAATGGATTTTGGGAATGTATAAATAAATTATTATTTTAATTAAAAATATTCTTACAAGAATATAAGTATTTTGGAAGAAAAAATTTAAGGGGATTCATACCACTCAAAAGAGAAAATTTTAGAAGGAAACGGAAATTTCCAGATTTAATATTGAGAATAAAATTCAATAATTTGAAGAATTTAGTAAAATATGCGACTATTAGGGCTGAATTGATAAAGAATTTATCCATATCTAACCATAAAAATTGTGCATGAATAGAAATACTCAAAATCCACAGAAGAAGAAGGAAAAATGGTAGGTAAATTTTTTTCATTAATGAAGTATCCCTTAATGAATCTAAAATTCAGTTCTTATATATTCTGGATAGTGTATGATACTTAATCATGAAAGGAGATTTATTTATTTTAAGTATATTTTAATGGTTAAGTAGGTCTCAATGTCCCTTTTAAATGATATGTCATATCAAAACAAAGCATTTGGTACTATATTTATTAGAAAATTTAATTTTAGTCAAAATATGCTTCATATATTAATGGGATGAAAAAAATATATTACGTGTATCTTAGAAGTGAGATGAAGGAAATAATTTTGTTTCAAAGAAATATGGGTTCAGAATTAAGAGGTTAAAAAATACATGTGTTTTTAAAATAGGACAATGAACATAGGGAATCTTGTTTTAGGTTGGTGATTCTAAAAATCCATATTACTTAAGATTGAATAATGAAAATAAATTATATCATTGATTTCTAGGTCATGTTGGTTAAAATAAAAAGATAAATATTAACAAATTAGATAATGTCCATGATTTTCCGATGCTGAATAGATAAAGATACTAGATGTTCTCCACTTTTCAAAAGGGATAGATTGTTACTTTTTACTCAAGAAAGTTAAATTTAAAATATATCATTCATCAGAACTCATTCATTTAGACATTTTTGGGTGTTCAATGAATGAATAAAAAAGTGGATTAAATTAAATTTTTTAATTTATTTATTAATTTACTCATGTCACTTAGATTATGTTTATGAATTATATGAAATATTCTAAGAAGGTGTTCAAAATATTTACTATTAATAAGTGTTGTTTATCCTCAATAAAGATCAAGATATAAAATGGTGCCAAATATTACAATTAAATACTTAAATAATATACCGATAAGTATGATATTAATCATTAAATTTGTGTACTAGACACACCACAAAAGAATGGTGTTACAGAATGGAAGAATATAAGTATGGTGGAGATGTCTCATACCATGTTAGTTGAGCATGATACTTGCTAGTATTTCCATAGATAATAAATTGGTGTATAATTTCACATTAAAAATAACTATTTATTTTTAAAATTCATATATTTCAACATATGATATGTTTTATAGGAATTATTCATGTTTGAAATATTTAAAGGTATTTTTCATCCATTGTATAATCAATGTAAAAGGTTAAAATCTAGGAAACGTTTAGAAGAGAGGAGTATATGGAAACATCTTAGTGATCCTCCAAATAAAAGATGATATTTCTATTACAATAATTAGACAATTAATTTTTTTGATAATACTAATTTAAAGGTTCTAGAATACTCATTGAATGATATTACATATAAATAATCATGTTTCAGAAGTGATGATGATGACATGGTTTTGCTTGTGAAGTAGGAAGAGGTTTACAAAAATAAAGTGATTTCAAAAGAATTACATAATTAATATGATGATTAGACCATTTATATTGATGAATATCAACTATTATTATCTCATCCAATGATAACATGGTGGAGGTATAAAATATCAATGGATAACATGGATAACTAGTTTATACCATAATAACATTATGAATATCAACACTTACCTCACAATTATCACAAGTTTAAACAGATGATGTGAAAAGGGATTAGATCATAAAAGTCTTTCTAATTAAATTAATGAATAAATATATTATATGGATAAAAATTAATTTTTTTTAGATTGAATGGATGTATAAAAAATAATATTAACATAAAAAGTGGTTGTTTTGAAACAAGTTGAATGAAAAAGGAGAAGTTGTAAGAATCAAGGTAAGATTTGTGTGTATAGGATACTTACAAGTTGATGAAATTTATTTTGATGAGTTCATTTTCCTCGGTTCATAAATATTTATCACAAGAATATTTCATTATATTTCAACAAAAGGCAATTTTGGATTTTCCGAACAGACTGGTAGCACCCAATGTTTTTGTGAACCAGTTTTCGAATAAATTAGTTTTTTTATTTCATTCATTAAATGATACAATATTTAAAACTTTATTTATATGCTATATCATGTTAATATTGATCTACATGCAACTCTTACTGGGATTGCGTTACATGCCACACTGAGTTTCAACAAAACAACATTTTATTATATTAAATATTTAAATAGGATAGTTATAACATAACTGTTAAACATAATAATATGAATAGTAATATCTAATCATTAAATATTATTTATAATTGTTTTATATAAATAAATATTATTAATAATAATACATATAGGCTTTAGTAAATTCATTATATATTTGAACAATCTAGTTTCTTACAATAACTATTTTTATGTCCTTCTGTGAACAATAATAAAATTAATTTGAGACAGTTTTAGAAATTGAAATTGATAAAATAAAAATAACTATTTAATTCATACTGTAAAATTTATATTAGGATTTTTTTGGGTTTTTTTCTAAAAAACATCATTTGATGATGAATAGTGAAAAATACTAAATTCTAATTCAAAACTAGTTTTTCATCTAATTTATTTATATAGTTTAATATTATTTTCATTTTATTTTAAATATTAATTAGATTAACTTCACACAGATTAATAAAATTTAGTTTATTATATCACAATTCACAATAAAATTGGATATAAAAACATTCCATGCTTTGAAAAACATTCTTTAAAAAAACCCCACTATTGAGACACGTATTATGGAACTTATGTGATTATAATTTAGAAAAAAATTACATATATTTAATAAAGAAAATTATTTTATATTAAGTTAAACTTAGTTTTTCCCCAAAACTATTAGTGAATGTGACAAAAGTTAATTACAGTGATTAAAATATGTATTTCTTAAAAAAATTAAAAACTGTAAAATTAAGAGCCAAAATGACCTATAAACTTTTATAAAATCCATGTTATGGTCATTTATTAACCCTATACATCCTTTTATATGATTTTTACCATTATTGTATCCAATTTTCATGGGGAAATTTTTGGTGTAATTCCCTTTTCAAAATTTTTAAAGAATGTCACTCCTCCTCAACTAAAAAGGCACTCACCCCTCCCACTTAGTCACACCACTCAAGCCATTTGAAATGGAAAAAATATAACTAAATATCCTCCAAATATCTATACCTTATTCCTAGATGTATCCCTTTGGTCATAAATCCATCCAAGGAATCCCTTTGGTACAAACAAAAATGAGTTACCCAAAGAAGATATAACATCCTTCCTCAATCTCTTTTGTTTTGTTTTCATTCTCCACCCCAGCAAATCTTCTAATTCTAGGGTTATATAATAATCTATGTATAATAAATATACAAATAAATTATATATTATAATGGTTTTACCTACACATACACACACTTCCATCAAATGGGTAACGAACTTACCTTTCTTATGTATGAAAAATTATCACCTCAACAAACGATGTTGTTTTTTTCCTTTACCGTTTATCATGGTTGGTAATTATGATGGAGAAATATATTTTCATATTTTATATATGTGATATTTAGGATTTATTTATTATTTTATAATTATTATGTAACACGTACCTTTATGATTTCTATTTTTTAAAATACGATAATTTCATTTGGGGAAGTGTGGACTACCATATCGTCAAAGCTATGTGATTAATTCACACTCTACATCAAATGTACTAATGATGTGTTTAGTAAAAATATATTATATATATGACATAATAAATCTAAAATAATAAGTATATATATATATATATATTTCATTTACTTTCTTTCTTTCAATATTATAATTAAATGGATACAACGTTCATTTGTATGTGCGGGCTAGCATCTCTATGAATGGTGGATTAAAATTTATATTTAAACAATTAATATATTATTATAAATATATATATAATGAATATTAATTATATTTATATCATATTTTAAATGTTTTAAATCAGGATATAAGTTTTATTTCCAATAATATACCAAAGTAAAACACATGTGAAAAACAAAGCCGATATTACCCCAAATGTGACCATAACCAAAAAGTGTTAATAAGCGGGTAATATAAATCCGTATATGTTAATAGACATAATAATATCGTTTTATGTTATATTTATAATAAAAATATATTTATTATATATGATTTTTGAATGAGTATGATGATATTCAAGACATAAGGTAAGTGGATTTCTAGTCTCTTTGTTATTTCATTGAGATTTTTACCTTATTCACCCCTCATTTATTTTGGTGTGGTGTATTTATTTGACATTATGTTAGGACCAATAGGGGCCCATATACCCTGAGAAGGGGGAGGGGGTGAATCAGGGTATGGATTTTCTTTTCTAAAATATTCCTGCCCCACTGGATCTTGACCTCTTTATTACAAGGGTCACTTTGTTTCCACTTGTGTGTTTATTATGAACACTTATTTTCTTATTTATCTGATGATGATGCTTTTAATGAAATGCAAGAAACAAAGAAGGAAGACATAGAGATTTTTACTTTGTTCACTGTAACGCCCCGATGCTATTTACCCAGAGTCGGTGCATTATTACGTTACATTGGCATGATCATAAAATATCAAGTCTCGAAAGACTGATTAGTTTAGTAGCCTTGGAAACACTAGATACATTCACAAAAGTTACATTACATCATTAAGTGAAAAACTAAAATAACATGGTCTCCACAGTTCACACTCATATCCCCTTCTGAGTATCCCTACAGGTCATTCATAAAATACTTCTTCACATCCTGGAAAATATTAAAACATTGAAAGGAGTGAGCTCAGATTCTCAATAAGGATAACAATATTACGGAAGCTTTCATAAATAAACATAAACATTTAAGGAAATGTATAACTAAAACAAAATCCTTTTAAACTTGAACTTCAGAGTAATATGGAAAACGTAAAATTAAATAATTTCATTTATTTATTCACATGGATATTCTACTAGTCAAATAATCACATGCAATATCAATAACCACTTTCATAATGATGGAATACATAATGCCAGACTATCATAACCACGTAGCCAAGGCCTCGTGCAAATACTACAAATAACATTTTGTCAAGGCCTCATGCCAAGACACTATTTTGTCTCATGAGACATACTGATGCATCGAGGAGCTATAGAGGGCTCCATCCATCACTTATTAAGTCCAATGTATTCCTCATATGAACAGGTTTAAACATATCATAAACCACAATATAATCATATCACATAAAACATGCATAAAGTAAACATGACATTTCCACATTTCAATCACAAGATATCAATACAACACATTGATATAATAAAAACACTTTCAAAACCATTTTCAATAGAAAAATAAAAGAAAATTAAAACTTTGTATTTATTTTTCATTTAAAAAACGTTATGTCTTGTAGGGTAATCCGAAACATAAATAATGGTCACAGCGGCGGAGAAGTCATTGTTGCCGCATACGTACGACAAAAAAACATTCCCTTTTGTCATTTATTAAAATGATTTTTATAAAAAATATTCCTTTTGAATAAACATAAAAGTCAAAGGGTTTTATACACCGTATAAAAGATATTTGTGTATATAACAAAATATGCCTCAATGAAAGGAGATTGAGATGAAGTCCCTTACAAATATCATTTTTTTAAATGAAATAGATCTATTATGTGTATTCAATATAATAACACATAAATAAAGTACAAATACAAAATAGGACATAATAATATCATGACATAATTTGAAAGTAGGCGATTAACCCAAAGAACGGAAATTGGGTTAAGAAGTTCCCTTACCTCGTGTCCGACTTGACTCGAACATTCTTTAATCTCCTGAATAATAAACTAGAGTTAATATCTACTTTATTAAGATACTTTTTCAAGTTCATTATCCCTTTTATATCACTTATTACAATGTTACGAAAATTATGTAGTCATTTAAGTTAATAACGGTCATTTTGTCGATCTTTGGTACTTGAGTCAACAATAAACTTCTTATAATTACAAGTTTTTTATGTGGTAGAATATCCATTATCTCCAGAATTATATTCATGATGTAGATATCATGTATATAATATATATCTAGTATATACATTCATTCATAATGTTACATAACATTTAGAGGTAATAAATGAAATGCACCGTTCATGGAGACGGTAAGTCGTACGTACGCATGAACGCTACATTCATTTCTATTTCATATTTAATGGAATTAAATCATAATTATATAAAGTTATATTATAATTCCAATATAATATAATATATAATATCATTTACTCAATCCTTTATACATCCCACATATGGCATTAACGAATCAATCACTTTGAGGGGGTAATAGTCCGCACTTCCTAAAATGAAATTATCGCGTTTACCCATAATGGAAATCATAAAGGTATGCCATAAATGATCAATAAATAAGAATAAGGAAAACATAAACATAATATATATAATATATAAATATATTTACATCTTAATGGCCACCATGAGAGGTGTTAACAGAAGATTGAACAATCATCATTTCGTGAGGCAGAAATTTGCCAACCACAGAAACAATATGTTCTTTAACCATTAGACGAAGGTATGTGTTAGTTTAAATCATATCCTTCGCATAAAAACATCCTATTATATTGAATATAATGGTTTTGTTACAAAATAAAGGGATAAAAAGAGTTTAAGGGGTTGGAGAAGCAAAATAAAACAAAATAACATAAGAGAAGACATTACCTTAAAATCGTGTAACTCTTTTTGATTTCAGCCAAAGGCTTCCTTGGGAAGAATTATTACCATATTTAGGCTTCTAGGAGTAATATATAGAAGTTGAGAGAGTATTTGGGTAGAGTTTGGCCGAGCCAAATGGCTTTGAATGCGTGAATAAGGTGGTAGAGGTGGGGGCCTTTTATAAGAGGAGAGGAGGGACACTCTTGGAAAGTAATGAAATGTTACATTATTATGAAGTAATTTTCGGATTTAAAAGGTCCAAAAATGATATATTTCGAGGATAAGATTATAATTGTAAGAAAGCTACCCATACAATAGGTTTTTGACAAGTATAAGTCTTAGATTTTACTCTTTCTTTCCATTTTATTTAAATCGTTAATTAATGAGGTAATCACTGCATCATCATGGTGTCATAATCAATTTAATTTATTTAATGTATAAAAATTATATAAAAAATATCATGATGTATTAAATAGTTTTAGATTTCTAATTAATATTTATAGTCTAAAAGGTAACTTATATAACCCCATGTAATAATAGTTTTAGTAAAACAACACATGTTTGTGACAATTTTAATTTTACTTTAAATAAAAAGTTATTTATGTCATTTTCTTACCCAAGTTGCTCCATGGGGTCCCCAAGTTGACCCATGGATTTTATTGTTCGTCCATGACTCATCAAATAATGGTAGGACAAGTTTCAAGATATTTTAATATTTTTATAATATCATTTTTACCTTAAATTTCACTAATTACCTTTAATCGCGATTAATAAAACTTAAAAGTTCCTATTCAACAAAAATTATTTTCATCTCATTGAACCAAATTTTTCTTCTTAATTACAACCATGTATGTTGGATTTTTTAAAATCAAATCATAGAAGTGGTAAAGTTTCATTTAAATGAGAACTCATTTTTTTAACTACCACTTAGTGGTTTCACTATTCATCAAAAATTGAAGTTTTTCAGAAAAATACCAAAAATTCACCCTAAGCTATAATTGATACTCTGAATTCAAAAAATGATGTCTATTTTATAAAATTCCAAACATATAAGTTGGATTAATTAATTTAATAATTGATTCCCGCTGTCACAACAAATAGCGTGTTTTTAAGAAACAATATCAATCAAATGATTGACAATTGTTTATGTCCAATTTTAAAGTGAAATTAATTATAATGACCACCATTTGATAAAATGGTAAAATTATAGTATAATTATAGTTTAAAACCACTCAATGTTATAATTTATCACCATAAATTATTTTGATTAAAAAAGTTGTTTTTAAGTATTTTTTTACTATTCATAGAAAATTGGAAGTTCTCAGAAAATTACAAAAATTTAACTTAGGATAATTTCAATATTCAAAATACATAATGAATTACATTTTGAAATATAAAATTTATATAATTTTAAAAAGTGGATATTACTATTCATAACAGCTACATTGATTGGTCACGATGTGTAAGAATCTCGAATTTGCGAACAATGCAAGCTATTCCATTATTGAAGGAGAAGCATATCGTAGAAGCTCGGGGTGATACATTCTCCCATCCTTCAATAAATTGAGTCCTTGCAATTTGAAATTGTTCTTTGAAAATAAAACGTTGAAAATACAAAATACCTTGTGGAAAATCCACATCATAAATAGGGTTAATAAAAATATAACTTCAAAAGAAATAAAGAGAAGTACAAAGGTCACTCAAGATATCCCATACTAGGATTATATGAAAATATGGATATGGAGGAGAAAAAACCATCATGGTCTGATGGAGAGTTGTAGAAAACAGGATTAGGAGGAAGTAAACTACAAGAAAATTTCAAACTTGTGATTGGTTAAACAGTCATTGATTCCCCAATTGCAAAATTTAACCAAAAAAATTTTTGGTTTTAAGTTACCTTTAATAATGTTGAGGAATTTATTTAGAAGATTTACTTAGAATGTAAGGAAATATACTTACTTGTCATGTAGACTTTCATTCTTTAATAAATTTTTACCACAAACCCATCATTCACTCCAAAAGGTAATCGAACTCAAAATACTCTATTTATCATAATTGTATAAGGTTACAAATATTAACACATACCATTTAGATTAGGAAAACTACTTTGTAATAACCAGAGACTTCATGTAGGCTAGTGGTAGGTAACAAAGGCATGTCGCACTATGGTTGTGGGTTCGATTCCTACAGCTTTGTCCGACGCGACGGGTTGTCCCCCAACCTGCAGGTTGTCCTTTTCCTAAAACTATAGTATTATAATATTCCAAAAATAATCTTCATAAATGTCTTAACCTTAAACAATACTATCCAAAGTTCAACTTAACCCATTCCAACCTTTATTGTTATCCAAAATACCCCTATCCAGACATTCTCTAAAAGGTCTCTGAATTCCAAAATCAATTGTAACATCATATTCCCCAAACAAGGTAAATATTCTTTTATTTTCACATACTAAAAATATGATTACCATCATCATATTAAAACCTTAATGAAAACAACAAGTACTGCAGTAAAATCCTTATATATATCAAATTGTTTTTATAACCAGAATATAATCCATGAGTCCAAAGGCACTAATACATTAATTATTCCACTTCAATTGTGGTAACAACATAAGCTTGGCCTTAATCCCTTGGCCTTTTCTGTGGTAAGTTTCCCTGACGCTTAGGACATTAATTTGCATAATTCCCCATTTCTATACAATTGTATCAGTCAACATTGATAGCCTCTTTCTTTCCCTTGCAATCACGATCCCGGTGACCTTTTTCTCCACATTTGTAACAAACTCCCATTCCCTTTAGGCAAGTATCGGGGTGATTCTTCCCAAAATTATAACATAATGGAAAATCCTTCTTTACCTTTTTTCATTTATCTGTCTCTTTTTCCACCGTTCTCTTCTTCTCTTGCTTTACATTATGGTCATAAGACTTAGAGAATTCCTTTTCTGTCTTGATAGCACACAAGACAATATCTTCGTAAGATGATAAGGATTGTGAGACTAATGCTCGATGGATAAATGGTTTTAACCCATCAAAGAAACGATCAATCTTACTTATTGGGTTACGTATATAATCTGCAGCATGTCTCGCTAACCTTGTAATGTTAGCCTCATACTTTGCGACATTCTCATCCTCCTTCTGCCTCAGACTCATAAATTGCCTTTCCATATCTGCTTGATGGTCATGTGGAAAGTATTTTTCTTTGAAAATTTCATTAAAATCCCTCAATTCCATTCTTGATACTTTTTCATCTTCCTTTGTGTTTTGAATCAGTGACCACCATTGATCAGCATCTCCAGTGAGGTGGTGAACTGCCATGACTTCTTTCTCCCTTTCGATACTCCCCAAGGCATGGAATATTTTCTCTAAGGAGTTTATCCATTGCTCAGCTACTAATGGATTTGTACCCCCATTAAATGTTGGAGATTGTTGCCTCATGAAACGATCTAACATTGATCATCCATGTTGCGGACCAGGGTGCTCCATACGGGTAAGGTTATTGTTCATAAATTGAGTGAGTTATCCCAGTATAGTGATAAGTTGATCAGCACCAGTTGTATCACCAGCTCCACTATAATTATCTTGAGTAGGAGGTCAATCCCTACATGGAGTGCGTGCATTGATACAGTTTTCATTCCTTCCACTAGGCCCCATTTCTAAACAATGGCATAAACTAGATTAGTTTATGAATAAAAATTCATAATTCCATACTTGTAAAACACCTAACATAAATTGAACTATTTAGGGATATAATCTATAATCATAAAAATGTTTTCTTTGAGGAAGTATATACTCATAAACCCTTCATAATAGTTTGTAAAGAAAATGATAATTATCCTAAGAATATCCCCTAGTAGTGTCGTAACCAAGAGTGCAGCAACTCCCGTTGTCGCGCACCAGTTCCCGTTCAAGTCTAGCTCAAAGCAGTGTTTTCGGGTTTTACCCCTAGGTACATTTGTTCCAGAGCCGCCTCTACCTGCTTGTATCCAGACAGGGATGTATTGCTTGGAAAACTCACAAAATATCTATAATACCAAAATTCTAGGAAGTTCTTCTATACTAATCCTCAAAGTTTATCTTAGGTCTATGTGCTCTAATCAGAGTTTATCTAAATCTAGCTTCCAAGGTTAGTACTAAACTTCCTCTGATACCAACTGTAACGCCCCGACCCCAGTTACCCAGATTCAGTGCATTATTACGTAACATTGGCATGATCACAAAAGATTAATTCTCAAAATACCGATTAGTTTAGTAGCCTTGGAAACACTAGATACATTCATAAAAGTTAAATTACATAATAAAGTGAAAAACTACAATAAAATGGTCTTCATAGCCCACACTCATATCCCCTTATGACTATCCCTGCAGGTCATTCATAAAATACTTCTTCACATCCTGGAAAATATTACAACTTTGAAATGGGTGTGCTCAGATGCTCAGAAAGGATAACAATATTGCAGAAGATTTCATAAATAAACATAAACATTTAAGGCACTGTATAACTAAAACAAAAGACTTTTAAACTTGAACATCAGTGTAATATGGAAAAAGTAAAATTAAATAATTCCATTTACTTATTCACATGGATATTCTACTAGTAGAATAATCAAATGCAATATCAATAACCACTTCCATAATGATGGAATGCATAATGCTAGACTATCATAACCACGTAGCCAAGGCCTCGTGCCAAGACTACAAATAATATTTTTTCAAGGCCTCATGCCAAGATACTAGTTTGTCCCATGAGACCTACCGATGCATCGAGGAGCTATAGTGGGATCCACCCATCACTTATTATCTCTAATGCATTCCTCATATGAACAGGTTTAAACATATCATAAACCATAACATAATTGTATCACATAAAACATGCATAAAAGAAACATAAAATTTCCACATTTCAATCACAAGATATCAATAAAACACATTGATATAATAAAAACACTTTCAAAACCATTTTCAATACCAAAATTAAAGAAAATTAAAACTTTGTATTTATTTTTCATTTAAAAAAAGTTATGGATTGTAGAGGAAACCGAAATTCAAATAATGGTCACGGCGGTGGAGAAGTCATTGTCGCCGCATACATATGACAAAAAAACATTCCCTTTTGTCTTTTAGTAAAATGATTCATATAAAAATTATTCATTTTGAATAAACGTAAAATTCAAAGGGTTTTATACATCGTATAAAAGAAATTTGTGTATAAAACAAAATATGCCTCAATGAAAGGAGATTGAGACGAAGTCCCTCACAAAGATCATTTTTTTAAATTAAATAGATCTATTATGTGTATTCACTATAAGAACACATAATGAAATTACAAATACATGATATGACATAATAATATCCTGACATAATTTGAAAGTAGAAGATTAACCCAAAGAACGAAAATTGGGTTAAGAAGTTCCCTTACCTCGTGTCTGACTTGACTCGACCGTTCTTTAATCTCCTGAATAATAAACTAGAGTTAATCTCTACTTTCTTAAGAACATTTTTCAAGTTCATTATCCCCTGTATATCACTTATTACAATGTTACAAAAATTATTTAGTCATTTAAGTTAATAACGGTCATTTTGTCGATCTTTGGTACTTGAGTCAACAATAAACTTCTTATAATTACAAGTTGTTGATGTGGTAGAATATCCCTTAACTCAAAAAATATATTCATGGTGTATATATCATATATATCATATATATCCATTATATACATTCATTCATAATGTCACGTAACATTTAGAGGTATGAAATGAAATGCACCGTTCGTGGAGACGGTAAGTCGTACGTACGCATGAACGCTACTTTCATCTCTATTTCATATTTAATGGAATGAAATCATAATGATATAAAGGTATATTATAATTCCAGTATAATATCATATATAATATCATTTACTCCATCCTTTATACATCCCACATATGGCATTAACGATTCAAATCACTTTGATGGGGCGGTAGTCCACACTTCCTAAAATGAAATTATCGCGTTTACCCATAATGGAAATCATAAAGGTATTCTATAAATAAGAAATAAATAATCTTAAGGAAACATACACATAATATATATCATATATAAATATAGTTACATCTTAATGTCCATAATTAGAGGTGTTAACAGAAGATTGAACAATCATCGTTTCGTGAGGCAGAAATTTTCCAACCACAGAAACAGTATGTTCTTTAACCATTAGACGAAGGTGTGTGTAAGTGTAAATAAAATAATTCTCATAAAAAATACTATTATATTTAATATACTGGTGTTGTTACAAAATAAAGAAATAAAAAGAGTTTAAGGGGTTGGAGAAGGAAAATAAAACAAAATAACATAATAGAAGACATTATCTTAAAATCAGGTAACTCTTTTTGATTTGAGACAAAGGCTTACTTGGGAAGAATTATTCCCAAATTGAGGCTTCTAGGAGTAAGAGAGGGAAGTTTAGAGAGTATTTGGGTGGAGTTTATTCGGTCCAAATGGCTTTGATGGTGTGAATAAGGTGGTAGATGTGGGGTCCTTTTATAAGATGAGAGGAGGGGCACTCTTGGAATGTAATGAAATGTTACATTATTATGAAGTACTTTTCGGATTTAAAATGTCCCACAATTATATATTTCTAGGATAAGGTGATAATGGTTCTAAATATACCCATCCTGTAGGTTTTTGACAAGTTTATGTCTTAGATTTTACATTATATTTTCATTTTATTTAAATCGTTAGTTAATGAGGTAATCGCTGCATCATCATGGTGTCATAAAAAATTTAATTTATTTAATGTGTAAAAATTATATAAAAACTATCATTATGTAGAAAATATTATTATCTTTCTAATGAATATTTATAGTCTAAAAGTTAACTTATATAATCCCATGTAATAATTGTTTTAGTAAAACAACACATGTTTGTGACAATTTTATTTTTACTTTAAATAAAAAGTTATTAATGTCATTTTCTTACCCAAGTGGCTCCATGGGGTCCCCAAGTTGACCCATGGATTGTCTTGGTCGGCCATGACTCATCAAATATTGGTAAGACAAGTGTCAAGATATTTTCATATTTTTATAATATCATTTTTACCTTAAATTTCACTAATTACCTTTAATCACGATTAATAAAACTTAAAAGTTACTATTCATCAAAAATTATTTTCATCTCATTGAACCAAATTTTTATTCCTAATGACAACCATGTATGTCAAATTTATGAAAATAAAATCACAGAAGTGGTAATTTTTCATTTAAACGAGAAATCATTTTTTTAACTACCACTTAGTGGTTTCACTATTCATCAAAAATTGAAGTTTTTCAGGAAAAAACCAAAAATTCATTTTAAGCTATAATTGATATTCTGAATTCAAAAATGATGTATATTTTATAAAATTCAAAACATATAAGTTCCATTAATTTATTTATTAATTAATTCCCACTATCACAACAAATAGCATGTATTTATGAAATAATATCAATCAAAAGATTGACAATTGTTTATGTCAAATTTCAAAGTGAAATTAACTCTAATGACCACCATTGGATAAAATGGTAATATTATATTCTAATTATACCTTAAAACCACTCAATGGTATAATTTATCACTATAAATTATTTTGATTAAAAAATATATTTTTAAGTATTTTTTTACTATTCATTGAAAATTGGAAGTTCTCAGAAAATTACAAAAATTCAACTTAGGATGGTTTCGATATTCCGAATAAAAAATAATGTCCATTATGAAATATAAAATTTATATAATTTCAAAAAGTGGGTATCACTATTCATAACGGCTACATTGATTGGTCACGGTGTGTAAGAATCTCGATGTTGCGTACAATGCAAGCTATTACATTATTGAAGGAGAAGCGTATCGTGGAAGCTCGAGGTGTTACATTTACCCTCACTAGGTTACGTCCAAGGATCATAAAACTGTGGTGTGCTGCTGTACCAAATCCACTAAGTCTCAATGCCAATAATGTTCGGTATAGATCACTTCTATGCCCCGGCTCACTGCCTTTACAAAGCTTAGGGTCAGCTCATTGCTTTCCAAAGGGTCACTCCAGGTTTCTCTCTCTCTGCCTCACTTCTGGTGGAGAGGATCACCTTCTTCTTCTTCCTTTGCTCAATACTTTTGGAAGGGATCCACTCAAATTTTATAGACCTGTAGATCTTTTCATTTGCATGAATACACGCATATTCAACTGTTGATAGATGATCTGTTGAAGTCCAACTTTCATCCACTAATGAATACCCCTTTTCCCCTTAAACACTGGGAAATCCCTTTCTAAATACCATCGCAAAGAACCCTACTTCGCGTGGTCACCAATTTCACGAAGCTCAAACAAGCCTTCATGAAGCTCCTTCCTTTTCGCGAAGCTCACAATTTCATGGAGCTCAGACCTTTGCAAAGCTCAAGCCTTCGCAATACTAAGTTCATCGCGGAGCTCATGTCGTTGAAAAGCGACTTACCTCAAAAATCTCACTGAGCCAACGCAGAGCACACGACTTTCGTGAAGCTAGAATAGTCATCGCAAAGCTCCTCTTTAATGAAGCACACTGCCTTCGCGAACTACCTTCGTGAACCGAGATCAAAATATTTTCTTCGAAAACTCTCTGCTTCTCTTGAGGGGGTCGAACTCTATTTATAGGCAATTACAACAACCCTCGACCCTTCCGCACGATGTCAGCACCACGTCATCTCCAATCGCGACGTTCTGAAATTTCTACCGGAATTCTCTCAAAATCGCGAAGCACCTCGGAAATTCTCGGATCACGAAGCTCATCATAATCGCGGATTATTCCTTCAACATTATTTCTCACCATCTCCATGAAGCTCCCTTGCAAAGCCCTTCACCACCACGATGCACTTAAACCTCTACCGTTTGCAAAGGTTTGATGTAATCGCGAAGAATCATCACCTTCATATTTCAGATCATTGCTAAATCCAATCCACGAAGCCTATCTTTGTTAAATTCATTCCTTTTCCATATTTAAATATGATCTTCAAGGATAACCACTTTTCATGATGCTCACCAACCTCCATATTTTGGACCCCAAAAATTTGGCAAACACTGGAAAACGATGCCACCTTTTACTGCTCTTTTGTACCTCCTCCAGATCATCCATTCCATTGTCATCGTTTTTTGTCAACATGGATTGCCAACAACATCTCTAGAACTCAACAATTCTCCATGGAAACCAGCTTTGTCAATAAACACAATCAACCCAAAAATGTTACAAGATTGAGGGATTTTTTCCCAACACATTAATATATTAGTGATTATTATCCTTAAATTTTTTGATATTTACATATCCATTTTATGATCAATCTTTCATTGGTTTATGTTTCAAAACAAACCAAAATTTTAATGTACTTATTTCTCAATTTTCCTTCTTTGAGACACATGCCATAAATTTCAAGGACTGTGTCTTCAAAAAATGTTTTCCAAAAATTTGAAAAAATGTTTTTAAGGATTAACGTTTAAGATATTTTAAATGAAAATGAATTTCAAAATGTTTTATGTCTTCCAATATTCCTTTATAACTTTTCAAATCTATTTTCAATGAAAATGGTTTTTGAATGTTTTGTAAGTTTTAAAATGTTTTTTTTCATATTAGAATGAATATTTTCCTAAAGAAATGAAATTTAAAAGATCTTAAAAAATTATTTTCTGTATAAGATATCATAAATTGGTGTCACTAATAACTTTTTGGGGAACTCATCCAAAGGAACCATTCATATTCTTTCAACGAATGTTTTTTGTTTTTAGGGTATGATTTTTATGAAACCCATTTGTATTTCATGGGTTATATGATTATGAAACTCATTTCCATTTCATGGTTTATATGATTAAGCAATCCACTTCTTTTCAAGGGTTATTCTTTGATTAAATTATTATAAATCCTGTCTTTTTCAGAGGTTATAATATGATTATATGTTTATGACACCCATTTCATTTCATGGGTTATGATATGAATATTTATGTTCTTATGGAACATGTATATATGATTTCATTATGAGATTTTTGGGACCTATATCTCCCTAAAATTAATTGGGTAAATATTTGTATCCCAGAGATAATGATGGGATTCAGATTGATGGGATTGATACACTATGTAAAATGGATAATCTTGATCTACTATGGAATATGGGAAACCCGATACACTATAGAAAAATGGGGAAAACCAATACCTTACAAGAAAAGAATTATGGCTGGGGATAGTGGTGTATCCCACCCAGTGGGTGTAGTCCCATGAAGTGCCCTGTTATGTTTTAGAAATACACCTAGACTTATAGGGAATGATATTACATGTTAATGTGTATTCCATAATTCAAAATCGTATTCCAATGTTATTCTTTAATGGATTATCCACTTGATTACATTATGATTCATGTATTATTAATTTCCAATATTTATGCCATGATTCATGTTTATGTTCTTTTATATATAGGGTATTATCTTCTAATGTCATGATCACGTTCTCATACCCTTTTTCTCATGATTAAGCTTTCATATCTCCCTTGTTTACCCTTACTGAGCATCTAAGATGACCCCTTCTTATGTTTTCATTCCCCTGGTTATTAATCTATATATTATGTATTATGTGTATAAGAAGGATTATAGTCATGAAAATTTTATTGGGAGATAATGTATCTCACTTATATATCGGTTTTTATGTCTCTATGTTTCCAAATTCACTATAATACAGTCATTGGGAATATATTTTTGTAATGATTTATGTATTACAAAAAAATGATGTAATGTTAATTTATGAAAATTGAGGGTCACTATAAGACTTCAAGTCCACCTATGATAATGGATTTTTGGATGAGTATGTGTGCTTTGTGAAACCTAGTGGCTTCTTACTTAGAAAATATGAAATTTATATTTTAAGATACAAAAAGAATTTATATGGGTTTTAGAAATTCACAAGATCATAGTTTTATAAGTTAGATACATTCTTGAATAAAATAATGTTTAATAAATGATTTATAAAAAAATTACACTAAATATGACAAGAAAATTCACTTATAATTGTTTTAAATATGGATGATATCGTTTTTACACGAATTAAAGTAAGGTTTTGTGAAGATATTAATTTTGAGATGAAGATGTTGTTTAAAATGTCTACTCTTGGAGAAATTTTATAAATTTTAGAATTAAAATTTTCCCAAAATAATGATCATATATTTATTTATCAATATAAATATTCTTGATAAATTCTAAATAAATTTGGAATATAGTATTCAAATCCAGTTTCTACTCCAATTTTAGTGGGAATTTTTTTAAGGATGAAAATAAGATATTAAATGACCTAAGATATTTTTGTAGGATTATTAGAAGCTCAATTTATTTTGAAACTCAAATACTGAAAATTGTTTAAGTTTTTATATTATGTTCTTGATATTAATGTGCATGAAAAGAGTCTCATTTAATTGCTTATACGAGAAATAGAAGGCATATTAAAGGCACAATGAACTACAAACTAAAATATGATAGTTATAGATAACATGATCTATTTGGATATAAACATTCTGATTAGGCTAAAAAAAATTGATGATCATAGATCAACATGTGGTAGATTTTTATTTTATTTTTGAAAGGTGTGTGTATTAATACCTCAAAAACCATAGGTCAATGGCCTTAAGAATTATTGAACAAACATATGTTACTTCTAGTCAATCTGAAAATAAATTGATGTGGATGAGGACTCAATTAGAATATCTTAAGGTAGGAGTGAAGTTTCCACTAATTTTGACCTATGATAATCAGAGATCTATAAATATTTCAAGAAACTATATTTATTATTATAGTTCAATAAACATTGATATAAAATAATACTTCATCAATGATATTATCGAAAAAATATATTTATGTTAAAATTCATTCCATCAAAGGAGGAAAAATATAGTGAGTTATATAAATAATTACATTAAAATTCATTTTAAAGATTGAGGTCTTTGATTGGAATTCAACCTCATTCCACTCAAGTATATCACGTGGTGAATTTTATCCCCTCTCTCAATTTTTTTGGATATTTTTTTTCAAAGTTGGAGAAAGACAATATAAATAAATTTATTTTAATCCCTAAATTTTTTTATAAATGGGGATAAATAAACAGGGGGATAGTAAAAAATATGTTTTTAACTAAATGGGGGAGATAAATCTTGATTTGGGGCAGAAATTATTTTTAATAAATTATTTAAAAGTGGTATTTTTTGAAGTAATGATGTGGGCTTGTGAGTTTTGTGATTTGTGAAATTTTAAAAAAAAATTAGAACTATTTTTAGAATTTAATATGTATACTCTTCTTAGGAAGAAAATTTTAGTTAAAAACATTTGTTTAGAATCAAGTGTTTTCAAGGGATATAAAGAAAATTATTCAGGTTATTGTTCATGTAAATCAATATCTAATTGTTTGATATTCTTTTTCATACACTAATTCCACTCACATGTGCTTAAAATTATTTAAATATGATTTATCTCTAATTGTGATATGTTTTAAAGTGATTTATATTCCTTGGTTGATAAAAAAATCTGAATGGGGGGATTTCATAGACCATGTGATATTTATAGGGAGATGTAGAGACATGAATGTAAATATGAACTTGGGGAAGATTATTGACACCCAAGAAGTATTTTTTAGAAATTAAATTAATGAAGTATATCATATTATTATGTTTTTTTATCTGGATTATTATTTTGAGAATATAGGGATGGGACGTGTTTATGGGTTAGACAATATTTTTAATAAAAAATTATAAAGAAACCCACATACAATAATGTGAATTTTTGATGTAAAGGATTTTAATGCGTTTTAAAGTTATTGGAATATATCTAGAGGTGTTTGGAATTATTTTGAATGTTTTTTAGCAGAGAACACAATGATAAGAAAATTTTTTAATTCTAAACACAATGGAGTCACTATAATTTCTGTACGAGTAACTCTTAAAATATTAGTAAAATTGTGGCTAAGTCAAAATTTCATAATTTCAAATATACTAGTTTATATTCGTGATTTTAATATTTTATAATATTTATCTTTGAGGAAAAGGTATTATTAGCGAATAAATATGATTTAAAAAGGGGCACCTATAAAAGACAAGTGTCAATTGAATAGTGTAAGATTCATATGAAGAAATTTAAGAGTTACACAGATGAAACATAAGAGTCATTTCATTTTGTAACGATCATTCCCGCATTATAAAAGAGTCATTTCAGAGTTTCATGTAAAAAAATTAGATTCATTTGTAGCTTTAATAAATTTTATTTGGATATTCTATAAGTATCATTATGAAATTTCACATTATTCACTTCTATAGAGAATTTCATATTTTAAAAAAATATGTTTGAATAAATTAAAGATGTGTTTAAAAATAACTATTACAGATCATTTTCATGTGATATGGATGACACATATCTGATCAAGACACGTCCTAGGGATACCTAAATTAAATATAAGGCGATTGAAAATCTTAGGATGATAGAGGGGTCGTATTTGTATTAGAGGAAGTTAAGAATAATTTCTAAGTAGTTAGTTGTATAAAATGTGAATTTTTTCTATAGTATAATTACATTTTATATATTTTTGGAGAAGAATTTAATTATGGTTAATGGAATATTAATGTATGAATTTAAATTAAGATTTAAATTTGAACATGAAAATTATTTCTACAACCTAATGGAAATATATGCATTGTGACTATGTGAATATAAAATATATACATGCACAGAAAATAGAATATCAATGTGAGATATTACAGTAAAGGGAGAAGAGTTCACTTGTTATTGTGAAATTAGAACAAGAAGAGGAGGAAGATGGAGAAAATTAAGGAGAAGAAGAAATATCACCAAGAAAAATTTATGGAAGTCTTGTTTGGTTGAAGAATCTTCTTTGTTGAAATTAATTTCAAAATATTTGAATTATTACAAGATAAATTTATACTATAAAGTGGAAATTGTGTTATATGAGTGAAGGAAAAATCAGGCTCGTTTTTTTTCACATGTTTGAACTAGTGGACTGAATAATCTCAGGTGAATCTATATCATGGAAATTACTAACTACTTATTCTAAGTAGTAGACCTTGAAAATATGTTATATATTCCTATTATGTTTATTAAAGTGTGTAAAAATGATATAATAATCACTTTAACAAGAAATAATATTTTTAAAAAAACAAACCTAAATAGCATTAAATTCACTAATTCACTCTCCCTCTCAATGAATTCTCACCAATGTATAGGATTATTTTCAAGAGAAATAAGTTACTCATTATCCATTTTTTATAAAATATATCACCCTTAAATTAATTTAATTATTAATTAGTATAATTTTCATAAATTCATAAAGACATTTTAAAATTAATGACTTCATATTCAATATGAATAATTCAAAAATAAAATTTCATAACATGAAATACAATGATTAAATATTTTAATTATTTTAGAAATTATTAAAAAGTAATAACATTATTCAAAATATCATGATCATATCGTGATTAAAAAAACATTGATTTATATAAACCTTGGGGTGATAAAATTAACATTATATTTTTCGTTTTTCAAGTATTATTTAAATTTATATATCATATATGTCTCATTCATTTCAACTCATTTATTAATTTATCTAAGTGGGTGAATATTTCATGATTTTAAACATTCTTCAAGAATTATAAATTTTTTCGGGGATAATATATAGATAGTTTAATAAATATTACCATATATATAAACAATGACAATGTCAATTAGTAGGGTTATTTCTACAATAATCTCATCATTATTCAAATATTTTGGTATTTTGGATAACGAATCAAAAACACATATGTTGAATATATCACATATTATTCCAATTCCATTTTTTCAATTATTTTTATATATATATCCCCAAAAATATACTTTTATCATTGATCTTTAAAATCATTGAAAATATTAATTTATGGTCAATAATAATAAATGAGATCTCATAATTTATCTAATAATAGTGTCACTTCTAAGAAAATTTCTTTATTTAAACATTATTGTTGATATATTTATTTTTCTACTTTAAGGGAAAATTTTTATATATTTATTTCCTCTTATTATGAATAATTATATTGAAAAGTCATTTCAACCACACTTCTAGTGTGTAAAATATCCCCACTAGACTATTTATTTTCAATACTTTGTGTTGTAAAAAATCCCACAAGGTAACGTTGTAGTGTTTTTGGTTGACTATGCCAATTTACAAAGCATGTTTACAGGGATAGTTGTGGAGGTCCATAAATATTTTTGACTAGTAATGTTTAAAAAGATCAAAAAAAGGAATGGATTCCTCATAAGCTGTACCAAAAAGTTTGTACAAATGGTTACATTGTTTACCATTGTTCGCCAAATTTTTATGGGTCCAAAATTTGGAGGACGGATAACATTGTGAAAGTTAGACTTCCTTGAAGGTATTGTAAAAATATGGTAAATTAATGAGTTTGATGATGACTATATTTCACTAGGGTCATTTCTTGAAGGTGTGGATCATCATGGATGATTATCATGAATGTGTAAAGTCTTGATGGTAATCTCAGTGAAAATTAAAAGCTTTGTGAAGGGAAAATTTTCCTTATGATTTTTGAAGATAGAAATCATCATGGAATATATGGGAGATCTTCATGAAAAGTTTATGATGAGGATGGAAGCTTCTAAAATTGGAGTAAATGCCTATAAATTGGCATCTATACCCCTCAAAAGAGTAGATTAATCCTTAATGAATATATTTAGGATCTAATTTCATAAAGGTGATTCACGAAGGTTTTTCTCATAAAAAAACTTGTGAACAAAGGGATTTCAGAAAGGATAAAAAATCCAAATAAAAATTATAAGATATATGAAGGGAGGTCTCTTCACGAAGGCTATTCTGGATTCACGAAAGTTGCGTTATTTTTGAAGGCTTCTTCAGCTTCTTAAAAGAGGTGTGCTTCTCGAAGGCAGTGATCATCAAAAAAGTGATTAGAAAGAATTTACCAATGAATTTTTGGTAAAGTTATATTTATCATATCGGTAAAAGTGGTACTTCAATAGAGTATCTATCTATGACTGATGATGTATTCATTATTAATCATTAGAAGACCTACATGTCTATAAACTATGTGTGGATCTCTTCTAGATTAGTGATAAAAGGAAGAGGAAGTAGGTGATTGTTTCTACAAGAAGTGAGGAATCAATATTGAGTAATTGAGTTTCCCTTTGGAAGAATTCAGTTTTCTCTAAACCTTGTAATGGTAGTGATCATGGTCATATATGTGATATAGCTGAAAATGTAATTTGGCAGTGATCCTTAAAGAATTTGGTATATCGGCACATTTTTTTATGCTCCTTGGATGTAGACTAGTGAGAGTAAACAATGTTAAATTGTTGTATCTCATGAATTCGTTCATTGTTGTTCATATATTTCTATGATAAAGTGATAAAAGATTATTATTTTACAATGAAATGAGATTTTAAGTTTCAGTTTTATTAATATTTCTTACCCTAATTCACCCCCTCTCAGGGTATTTAACCTAGTTTGGATAAAAATTGGTATCAAAAGGGAAGGTTTGAAAGTTTGTAGTTTTCTATTAGTATAATAAATGGAGGTTCTCAATTAAAAAGGGATTATGATAATTGATGGAAATAATTTTCAATTATGGAATAATTGCATTAAACACCACTTCTGATCATTAGGAATAGATGTCTTTACAATGGAGATGCATATAATTTCAGCCAATACCGATTTTAGTGCTTTATCAAAAGATGGTCACAGGGAATTGGATGTTAACGCTAAAGGAAAAAATGTTGTAGTGGGATCCTTATCCAATTCAATATATACAAAGGTAATTTCATTTAAATCATCATGTTCAATATGGGATATGTTCCTCAATATTGATAAGGGTGACACAAATTACAGATAATAAAATATGAATGTTCTATAGAACAAGTATGAGGATTTGATAATGCACCCAAATGTTTCAATTGATTCATTCTTTGACTAGTTGAATGTTACTTTGGAAGGCATGCATGGTATTGGATAAATTATTTACGATGTAAATATTTTCAAGTGATTCTTGATAAGACTTTATCCTCAGTTAAATATAAATTTTTCTCTTCTGTAAGATAAAGATCCAAAGGATATGACATTAGATAACTTGGACAGTACTCGTGTTTCATAACAAATGATAAATGATGATGATGAGTCCATGGAAAAAGGTAATTCCAAATAATTTTCACTCAAGTCAATGAATAATATCACTATTGAAGATGGTCATGAAAAATAAGAGATGGATGAGGTGATTCCATTCATTTCCTCAATTCTCTAAATAGGAAAAGTAAATTTTAAAGGGAAACTCTCAATTTCATGATTTTGTTGTAGAAAAGTTATATATATTGTAGCAAGGTTACCCAAAAAGTTTCAAGAAGATAAAAAGGATGATATTGAAATTCATATGAAGAAGTCTTTAACCAATGTTAAAGTCAAAAAAAATTCAAGAGAAATATCTTCAAAAATAAGAATCTTCATTCACAATAAAATTACATTTCAAAAGAATCTGACGTTGAAGAGGTGGAGAACCAAAAATATTGTGGAGAAAATGAAATGTTGGTGGTTTTTGGTATCCCTAATAAAATGGAATATGTAAAAAATGATGAAGAATAAATTGAAGGAAGAGTTGATATGCATACTGAATTTGAATTCTCTCTTGAGGAGAAAGATTTTTTGGGATCCAAAACAAACAAAGAAAATAAAGTGGTTCAGGATCCCAAACATTACATGACATGAAATATATAATAGAATTTTGAGCTGAATGAATAAATTGATAAATTTATGTATTCAACAACACAGATATCAGAAAAGGTTTTGAGTACAAGATCAAAATAAAATAATTGAAAAAGTAAATTGGTAGTTTAAATAACATTAGAAAAGTTAAAATCAAACAAATCAAATAAATTGAAGAGAAATTTATTAGATTACAATGAATTGTTAAGGATTAAGAAAAATTATTGACTCTCAGTATGAAAATGATAAATTACTTAATTCAAGAAATATAAAAAATTTAAGTAGATAATAGAGATCCTACAAAAAAAACAGTTAATTCCAAATGGTAAGGATAGAATGGGGCTTGATCGAAAAGTAAAGCATTAATGGTTGAAGTCATACCACAAGGACCTGATACAAGGGTAAATATTGATTTGGGTATGAATTAGAAATACAATATTAAAAGGACTGATTATAAAACTAGTGGGGTAGTATTTCCATACATGAATACACCCTTCATGAGATGTTAGTATGGTATAAAGATAGGACACTCAAAAAATATATCTTCCATATCCAAGAGGATCCAAACCAAACAAGACCAACATAGGTTTCCATAAAGAAATCAATATTCTAGAACATCATTTGATTTTCATAGTTTCCGGTGTAGATTATTTGGGCATATGGAAAGATATTTATCTTCAACAATGTAGAAAAATGTGTCGAATAATACTGAATATAGTCATAAATATAATTTTAATGTATCATGTAATGATCTAAAAATGAAAAATAGTTTTTTATCTCCATCAGATGAAGTTCTTCCATCATACATCAATGATGATCATTATTATCAATTCATACTGGTTATGAAGTCAAAAACATGGATCAAAAAGAAAAGAGATGAGAAAAAAGAGGTTGTAGATATTTCTCTTAAATACTCAGATAATTCTGGTGTATGGATCCTTAATAGTGGATGCACATCCCATATTTTAGGTAATAAGGATATTTTTATAGACATAAAATATGTCATGGAAGGTGTGGTCAACTTTGGAGACAATGAATGCTTGAAGATTATGGACTCCAGAAAAGAAATACATGGGATTAAAGAAATGAGACGTGTTGATATCATAGTTGTTGAAGGTATCTATCACAACATTCATAATTTTAATCGATTATGTGACTTAAAACATGATATAAACTTTACTAAGAAGATTTGAATCATTATGGAAAGAGATGGTGTAGTTTTTTTTACAGGGATAGCATATGAAGTATAATATCTACACTGAAAGCATATAAGATGTGTATTTTTTGTTGAAGGGAGAAGAAAACAAGTTAAGGAATAAACACCATTTTAATTTGAGCCAAATGTCAGTGGAAGATATGATGAAATGTGATACTAATAGATACCTCTCTAGGTTATCATATTATCATACCCATACATTTGATGTTTTTCAATAGGGGAATATCATTAAAAATATATATAAGGAAAAAGAGAAAATTTAATCAAAAGTTCTTGAGTTGGTGAATATTGAGGTGTGTAGACATATTTCACCAAGATCTATTAATGGGATGAGATATTAGGGTCACTTAATTGATTATTTTAGCATAATGTCGTGGTTTTCATTCATCACTCCCAAATATGAGGTGTCCAGTTGTATAACAACTTATCAAAGGGAAGTTGAAAAGATATTGGGTCAAATAATGTAGAAGATATAAACAGATAATGGAATATAGTTCAAAAATTTACAAGTATATAATTATATTGATCAAAAAGAAATAAGTAACCCTATTCTTTTAGTAATAACTCTACAGAAAAATTAAGTGGTTAAGAGAATAAATTGATTTATTGCCAATATGTATAGAACAATGTTTATTGGGAAAGACCTTCCAGATATTTTTTGACAAGAAAAAGTGACGAAAATAGTCTACACATCAAATAGAGAATTATTCTGTATGAAAAAAATTAATAATACATATTATTTATGGTGTGGAAAGAATCCAACATTGAAGTAATTTTGAGTCTTCATAATTAAGTGATCCATTCTCAATTAGAAGAAACAAATGAATTTTGATTCTCTTGGAGATAAAGGGATATTCCTAAGATACTTAGGTTAAATCAAATCATAGAATAGTTTCTATAAGATATTGGGAATGGTTTTTAAATGAAATGATCTAGCTATAGTAGAAAATGAGAAAAATCTTCAGCAAATACATGACTAGTCTTAGGAGGATAGTAATAAAGATATAATCAACTTAGGGGATGTTCTAGTTGTTGGAGTTAGTGGACTAGAACCAAATACTTTGTACTTTATTCACTCATAAATGCCTTATCACATCTTGATTGTTCTTCTACGTGACAATTCATGTGATAATGTCCTAAGGACAGCTATTGCATTAATGGGTCATAGCGGATCCCTACTATGATGAGAACCCGGAAGTTCCATAACACTATTATTGAATATATGTTCTATGGCCAGATGATGTTATTTGAGGGACACAAATAATACAGGCCATTAGGGGTGAGGACTCATAAAACTTTGACGCACCTTCTCATGGTGTGCGCCCTTGGTAATATCCAGGAGGATATTATGAGAACGAGACCTGACAGTAGGAAATCCACATTTCATGGTGTCATTGGATGTTCCTATCTGCGGACGTGTGTATTGGTCCTTAGACTTTAAGATTATTATTAATGGGTATTACAACTCGTGCACTTAGATATATTGATGAAAATTGTGACGACACACTGTTCATAGAGAGGTAACATACATTGGGTGCCTCACAACTAATACTGCATTAATAGATAATGCGAGAATGGATTTGTCCCTTCTGTTCCATAACAGGAGTAGATATCTAAGTCCCTTTGATGGAATTGATATAGCCTAAATAAATCCTTGGCCTTGGTAAGGTATGGGCGAGTTCAATTCCAGGAGGTCAAATAAAGAATAATCGAGCACATGGGTTGATGGCACTAGCATGAAACCTTCTTGATTAGAGATATCGAGACAAAGGGATTATATTACACGGTAAGTGTTCATAGGAGGTGACACGTCATTACGGCGTTAACTTCTTTCTCTATGGGTTCCTTGGAATGTTTCTAGATTCTAACCATGGACTTTAAGCAAGCTCCACCTAATGCCACTAAGAAAGAGGCCTAGAGGGTCACACACTAAGTGTGTCCATGTATCTCAGTTAAATATTAATTTAATAAGTTGAATAAAGATTATTCCTGATGGTGGTTTAATACTTATTCAAGGATGTCTGATCGCATTTATTTCAACACTTGTTATTCGAGAGAATATATTGTGGGTGAAATAATATGTATTTATTAGTGAGTAATTTTGTTACCTTTATTTAAGAAATAAATAGCCATTACTCAAGGTCTAATAAATGAGGTGGAGGAAAATAAATAAAACTGGAAAAATAAAAAGTACATGCCGTGTATGTTTATACATACACGCCGTGTATTTTTTTTTGAGATTCATGAGAAAAAATTGTTTATTTAATAAAATGATATTAAATGTGATACATTGGATGCATGTCAAGTAATAATGATGGTCAACTGTCATTATTAAGATATGGGGTATTACTAAGAATTAAATGAAATAAATAAATGCTTTTGGGCAATTAATTCATTTTATTATTCTGAGTATTATAAATCCAAATTACATTATTCTCATGAGGGTTAGCCATTTTGGTTGTGCACAACGGATTGGAAATACTCTCAAGCCAAGAGAGAATTCCCTTTCCACCAAGAACGTTTTCAAGTTACGAAATCAAGATCCTCCACTGGATCAAGGTGATCGAAGACAGACATCGCAAGGGAAGGATCTTCCGCGCTAGCACCCGGAGTTCCCTTTGGCGACGTCCAGAGATACGTGGAGCACGTGTGGATCACCGCTAGAGGAATCCTGTAATTGGATTCTACGACACAACGACGGATCACAAGATGGTGACTGGAGGCATCAACGAAGAAATAATTCCATCGAGTTAATTCTTATGAATTAATTAAATTAATTATAATCAGCATATGATGATCCTCCTCAAGGGTTCTGAGACTCTATTTTTCTTTTCGTTCTTTGTTCTATTCCCAATATTCGGCGTTTTATATTGTGACGAATCTCGGATTGAACATTGTTTAACGTTAAAATTAACGTTGGAAAATCCCACCAACGTGCTTCCGCTGCGCCCAGATCCTACAAGTGGTATCAGATTGGGTCATATCGTTGATTATAATTATTTAATTTTTTGTTGGTGATTTACGTATTTAATAATTTAGTTGTTTCAATTCAAGTTTAATTGTTCTGGAAATCTGAATATCGAGATCCATTCATCCTCCCTCATTTCTCGTTCACCTCACAGAAATGAATTTTTCTTTTAATTTTGATTAAAATAAAATAGAGGAACTCTTCCGGAAGAGCCAAATGTTTCTGGAAGTACAACACCAGAATACACGACGTGTATTCAGAAGTACATGCCATGTAGTCTAGGTTCAATGCATTGACTGATCCTCCAAATCAGGTCATGTATTGAGGTCATTTATGACACCATGTGTTGACCAGAAACAGGTGGCACACAGTTTCCGGATTACACGCCATGTGGTCCAACTGAACACGACGTGTAGTCCCTTCGGGTTCAGGTTGGGCCGTGTACCCCGTACATATCTTTCCCGGCTCGAAACTATGTAATGAAAAAACTACACGGCATGTGTCCAAAAGAACACGCCCTGTACTCTGAAAATTTCTGAAGTACAATAACACGTCATGCCCTCGGGCGTGTACTTCAGATGGACGGTGAAGAAAAGTACATGTCGTGTAGTCGGAACTACATGCTGAGTACTCACCCAAATTACGCAGATTTATTAAAATTTATTAGTATATTATACAAACCCTTAAGACGTGTACCATGGTGCAGGCATAAATTTGTGGCACAACACATGATAGGTGTTTTATATATATGTGTTTAATTTACCATATGTGTAATGAATGGGAATTCACCGGGTTGCCTCCAAGGTACAAGTTACGTACAAGGATAATTTTAAATGAATTTATATTTTAAAAATTATGATGGATGAGAATCTCAAGGATGTTCAGAAAAAGGTTTAAGATAAAAGGATTGATTAATTAAAGATAATTAATTAATTCAAGTGTGATTTATCTTAAACAAGAGCGATTAAATAATTGAATGCTAGTTTTATTTATGAGTAAATATCATTGCATGTATAGATGATCAGGAGCTAGACTGAGACCTTTGTATGTGAATGGTTTCTTTTAATTTATTTAAATTAAATTTGTTGGCCTGCGAGCCATATCCTCATTAATATGTAGGGCCTGTGTGCCCAAGGATTATTTTATGTATAAAACCCCCTTTTACCCCTCACCTATGTGTGAGAAAAATGCATATGTAATGGATGGATCTCCCAAGCTAGTGGAGGCGGCTCAAGTCAGGAGACGAGGTGAAACCAATCCAAGGAGATACAAAGGTCGACATGTGGAAAGCTATAATCACGAACCCGCAAGGTTCAAGGTGTTTCTCCCCTAGGTCTTGGATTAGTTTATCAACTGCTAGATAAACTAACCAATAGAACAAGATCATGATCATACCATTTATTCTATTTTTGTTAGTTTCATGGTTTATTTATTGTGGGTGTGTTGTCATGATCACACAATTAATTAATATATCAAGCATACAAGATGGAAAAAAATAAAAACAGATTTATACATAAATATTATCTCAGACATAGTTAATCACTTAAGTATATCCCACTTAATATTAACAAGCATGTAATAAAATATAATAAAATTGAAATTTACGAATAAGGATAAAATCCCTCAAAATAAATATTAAGTCGGTATAGCCTTCCATAATCTTGGTTAGAATCAAACCATAGTTCAAAGTGCTTGACCAACCCTAGTTGGGGTGCTTTAAATTGTCAATGAATTCTAATTCAAGGTTTTGGGTTGACATGACTTGGTTCGCATCAAGGGTTGACTGCCACAGCAGGACTTGGTGTTACTAAGAGGAAAAGGTTGTGGAAATCCAAAATAAAAGGATTTTAGGATTGGGGAGTCCACTCAGCGGATCAAGGAGCTGCGAGTTAATGCAGTTGGCATTTGGAATGCCTACCTAAAACCCTTCAAGTTTCTTGACCAACCCTAGTTGGGGTAATGCGAAGGGAAATATGGATCCTTTCCACTAGAATATTCTTGCAACAGAATATTCCGAAGTCAATTGTGAGGGCTATTTGATTTCGATAAAATAGTGGGAGACTAATAAGTATTAATTTATTTATTTGTCTCATTTTTTTAATAAAGTAATAAATCTTTTCTCATCTTAATTTGTAGAAACAGCAATAAAATGACGTCAAAAATATCATTGCGCACTATACTCGAGAAGGAAAACCTTTTTCACCAGCACCAATTTCCAAGAGTGGCAGAGGCGTTTACCCGTCGTCCTATGCCACGAAAGGAAATTGTATGTGCTGGTAGAGCCTATTCTAGTTGCACCTAGGAAAGAGGCTAGTGATGAGGAATTATCTCTCTACATGAAACACATGGATGATGCCACATATGTCCAGTGTTTCATGCTATCGGCCATGTCTAATGAGCTTTTGAAGCAACATGAAAACATGGACATGTATAGCATGATTTTTCACCTTAAGTATATCTACCAGGAGAAGGCGAGATAGGAGAGGGATGAGATCTCCAATGATTTTTTCACCACGAAGCTTGGAGAGTCTACGCCAGCTGGGCCTCATGTAGTCAAGCTTATTGGCTACATTGAATGCCTGGACATCTTAGGGATTAAATTACCAAATGAGTTTCATAGATATCTCATCCTATCATCACTGCCCAAGACCTTCTCTAGCTTCATTATCATCTATAACATGAGAAGAAATGAGAAGAGTCTATCAGAGCTTCTGAGCTTGATTCTCCAGGTTGACAAGGACATGGGGAGTGACAAACTCGCAGTCCTTATGGTGAACAAGAAAAGGAAGGACAAGGAAATGAGGCCAAAGACTTATAAATGGTCTGAAGCCCCCGAGGATTGTCCCTCCAAGAAGGGGAAGATCCAGAGGCAGGGCAAGGAATGGGAGGCATTGTGTTTTGCATGTGGCAAGCAAGGCCACTGGAAGAGGAATGACACCCATAAGCGTCAGGATGCCAAAGGTGTGTTCGTTATCTAGTGCAATCTTTCTATTTATACACATTGGGTATTAGATACAGGTAGTGGGGCTCACATATGTAATCAAATGCAGGAACCAAGTAGATTTAGAAAGATCGCCAGAGGAGAGGTGGATCATCGAGCTGCCAATGGTGCAAGGCTAGCTGCGTTGGCTATTGGAGACTACCATCTCTCATTGCCAACTGGCATGATTTTGGTTTTACAAAACTATTATTTTGTGCCTAGTGTTTCCAAGAACATAATTTCTGTATCTTGTTTAGATATGGATGGATTTATTTTCAAATTTAGAAATAAGGTTTTTCTCTTTTATAAGAAAAAATTATGTTATGGTATGGCACATTTCAATAAGGGTTTATATGTATTCAATTACGAAAACCAAGTGTTGGAAATCGATAACGAAACAAACTCACATGACTCATACATCACCCAGTTGTGGCATCACCGTCTTGGTCATGTAAACGAGAAGCGTTTGACAAAGCTCTATCAAGATGGCTATTTAGACTCTAAGGAGCTAAAACCACTTGATAGATGTCATGCTTGTTTACAAGGTAAAATGACCAAGCCGCCTTTTGGTGGACAGGGTGAAAGGGCCATAGAGCTTCTAGGATTGGTACACACTGATGTATATAGACAATTTTCAGTAGAATCTATAGGTGGATATTCTTACATCATTACTTTTACTGATGATTTGAGTAGATATGGATTTGTCTACTTAATGAGGTATAATTCAGAAGCCTTAGAGATATTTAAGGAATTCAAGAATGAAGTAGAGAATCAGCTTGGTAAGAAGATAAAGAAGCTTCGATCGGATCGAGGTAGAGAATATCTGAACTAGGAGTTCATCGATCTTCTACGGTAGTCTGGGATTCTATCTCAACTCACTCCTCCTTATACACCACAGTTGAATGGTGTTGGTGAAAGGAGGAACCGCACCTTGTTAGACATGGTGAGTTTGATGATGAGTCATGCGGATCTTCCATTATCCTTTTGGGGATATGCATTACAAACTGCAGCATAGACATTAAATCGAGTACCAACTAAGGCGGAAAATGGAATTCCCTTCGAGTTATAGAATGGAAGGAAACCCATTTTGTCGCATACACATGTATGGGGATGTGAGGCGTTTGTTAAGGCCTTATCAGGAAACAAACTAGCACCCTGGGGAACGAAGTGTATCTTTACAGGATATCCTAAGGAAACAAAAGGATATTACCTATATAACCCTCAAGACAAGAAAGTGACTATCTCCAGACAAGCCATCTTTCTTAAGAGGGAGAACACACTCAATAAGGATAGGGGGAGCAAGATTGACTTCGACGAAGTTGCTGCTCAAGATACACAGGAGTTGGTACAGGAACAAGTTCCACAGGTCCCCATGGAAGAGGTTCCAGAAACACAAGTACTGCATAGGAGCTCAAGAGAGGTAAGGGAACCAGAGAGATTTGGTTTCCTAGTCACTGAGGATGGTTAATCATTATTGTTTGACAATGATGAACCTCTCTCCTACAAGGAAGCAGTATAAATATTAGAAGCTGAAAGATGGATAGAAGCTATGAATTCTGAGATGGATTCCATGTATTAGAACCATGTTTGGGTTCTGGTCGATGATCCAGTTGATGTAAAGCCTGTTGGATGCAAATGGGTATTCAAGAGAAAACTGGACATGGAAGGTCAAGTTAGAACCTATAAAGCAAGGCTACATGCTAAAGGAATCAGACAGCATAAAGGAATTGACTATGATGAAACCTTCTCACCAGTTTCCATGTTTAAATCCATAAGAATCATACTTTCCATAGCAGCTTACCATGACTACGAGATTTGGCAGATGGATGTCAAAACAACATTCATTAATGGGAACCTTTAGGAAGATGTCTATATGACTCAACCGGAAGGGTTTGTGACACCAGGTGAAGCCAAACAGGTTTGCAAGTTGCAGAAATCCATTTATGGATTAAAGTAAGAATCCAGGTCATGGAACATTCGATTTGATGAAGCCATAAAGGAATTTGGTTTCATTAAGAATGAATGTGAGCCGTGTGTTTATAAGCGGTCTAATGGGAATGAGGTCGTTATCCTAGTAGTATATGGTGATGAAATATTGCTTATTGGAAATGATGTACCAGCCTTACAGTCAGTTAAGGACTGGTTGAACAAATGCTTCTCCATGAAAGATTTAGGTGAAGCAGCCTATATTCTAGGGATCAAGATCATTCATGATAGATCCAAGAGGCTGCTTGGACTAAGTCAGGGTACATACATTAACCAGATACTAAAGATATTTAGTATTGAACATTCCAAGAGAGGATTGGTTCCAGTGTCACATGGATTACATCTTTCTAAGAAAATGTGTCCTCAGTTACAACAAGAGAAAGTTAGGATGAGCAAGATCACATATGCCTCGGCTATAGGATCCATCATGTATGCCATGTTATGTACCAGGCATGATGTTTCCTATGCACTGAGCATGGTAGGCAGATATCAAGCATATCCCAGGGAACAGCTTCAGAATGTTGTTAAGACTATCCTTAAGTATCTGAGAAGAACTAAGGATATGTTCCTGGTGTATGGAGGAGACGAGGATCTTGTCATTAGAGGGTATGTTGATGTTGGTTTTCAGACAAATTATAATGATTTGAAGTCACAATATGGATATGTTTTCTGTCTCAATGGAGGAGCTGTGAGCTAGAAGAGTTCAAAGCAGCCAGTTGTCACCAATTCTACAACGGAGTCCGAGTATATAGCAGCTTCTGATGTATCTAAGTAAGCCTTCTGGATTCGGAACTTTTTCTAAGATCTAGATGTGGTGCCTAGTAGTAAAGATCCCATTACATTGTATTGTGATAATACTGCAGCGGTGGATCTTGCAAAGGAACCAAGGTCACATCAAAGGACAAATCACATACTCTAGAAGTATCACCTCTAGAGGGATTTCTATCAGAGGGGTGAAGTTTCAGTGAGCAGAGTGTCCACGAAAGAGAATGTGGTGGACCCCATGACTAAAGGAATATCTTAGCAGAAGCATGAATATCATGTGAGAGCTAGCGGGTTAAAGTTTGTTATCACTTGGCTCTAGTCCAAGTGGGAGTCTGTTGGATTTGGTGGCCTAGAACCAACTGCATTGTACTTTATTCAATAATAAATGCCTTATCACATATTGATTGTTCTTCTGCGTGACAATGCATGTGATAATGTCCTAAGGACAGCTATTGCATTAATGGGTCATAGCGGATCCCTGCTATGATGTGAACCCAGAAGTGCATTAACACTATTCTTGAATATAAGTTTTATGGTCAGATGATGTTATTTGAGGGACACAAATAATACAGGCCATTATGGGTGAGGACTCATAAATCTTTGAGGCACCTTCTAATGGTGTGCGCCCTTGGTAACATCCAGGAGGATATTATGAGAACGATACCCACCAGTAGGCAATCCACATTTCATAGTGTCATTGGATGTTCCTATATACGGACGTGTGTATTGGTCCTTAGACTTTAAGATTATTATTAATGGGTATTACAACTCGCACACTTAGATATATTGATGAAAACTGTGATGACACACTGTTCGCAGCGAGGTAGGATACGTTGGGTGCGTCACGAGTAATACTGCATTAATAGATAATGTGAGAGAGGATTTGTCCCTTCTGTTTCATAACGGAAGTAGATATCTCAGGCACTTTGATGGAATTTATATAGCTTGAATAAATCCATGGCCATTGTAAGGTATAGACGATTTCAATTCCGGGAAGTCAAAGGAAGAATAATCGATCACATGGTTTGATGGCACTAGCAAGCAACCTGCTTGATTAGAGATATCGTGACAAAGGGATTGTATTACATGGTAAGCGTTCGTAGGAGTTTACACGTCATTGCGGCGTTAACTTCTTTCTCTATGGGTTCCTTGGCATGTTGCTAGATGCTAACCATGGACTTTAGGAAGGCTCCGCCTAATGCCACTGATAAAGAGGCCTATAGGGTCACACAGTAAGTGTGTTTATGTATCTCATTTAAATATTAATTTAACAAGTTGAATAATGATTATTCCCGATTGTGGTTTAATAATTATTCAAGGATGTCTGATTGCATTTATTTCAACACTAGTTATTCGAGAGAATATATTGCGGGTGAAATAATATGTATTTATTAGCGAGTAATGCAGTTACATATATTTAAGAAATAAATAGCCATTACTCAAGGTCTAATAAATTAGGTGGAGGAAAATAAATAAAACTGGAAAAATAAAAAGTACATGCTGTGTATGTTTATACATACATGCCGTGTAATTTGTTTTTCGGGATTCGTGAGAAAATATTGTTTATTTAATTAAATGATATTAAATGTCATACATTGGATGCATGTCAAGTAATAATGATGGTCAACTGTCATTATTAAGACATGGGGTATTACTAAGAATTAAATGAAATAATTAATTGCTTTTGGGAAATTAATTCATTTTATTATTCTAAGTATTATAAATCCCAATTACATTATTCTCATGAGGGTTATCCATTTTGGTTGTGCACAATGGATTGGAAATACTCTCAAGCCAAGAGAGAATTCTCTTTCCACCAAGAACGCATTCAAGTTACGAAAGTAAGATCCTCCACCGGATCAAGGCGATTGAAGACGTACATCGCAAGGGAAGGATCTTCCGCGCTAGCACCTGGAGCTCCCTTCGGCGACATCCGGAGATACGTGGATCATGTGTGGATCACCTCTAGTAGAATCCTGCACTTGGATTATATGACGCAATGATGGATCATAGGATCGTGACCGGAGGCATCAACGAAGAAAGAATTCCATAGAGGTAATTCTTATGAATTAATTAAATTAATTATAATAAACATATAATGATCCTCCTCAAGGGTTTCAGGACTCTTCTTTTCTTTTAGTTCTTCATTCGATTCTGAAGATTCGGCATTTTATATCGTGATGAATCTTTCATTGAACATTGTTTAACGTAAAAATTACTGTTGGGCAATCCCACCAACACGCTTCCGTTGTGCCTGGATCCTTTAAGTGGTATCAGAGCGGGTCATATCGTTGATTATAATTATTTAGTTTTTCGTTGGTGATTTATGAATTTAATAATTTAGTTGTTTCAATTCAAGTTTAATCGTTCTAGAAATCTGAATATCGAGATCCGTTCCTCCTCCCTCATTTCTCGTTCACCTCATAGAAACAAATTTTTCTTTTAATTTTGATTAAAATAAAATAGAGGAACTCATCCGGAGGAGCCAAACGTTTTTGGATGTACAACACCAAAATACACGGAGTATATTCGGAAGTACAGGCCGTATAGTCAAGGTTCAATGCATTGACCGATCTGCCAAATCAGGTCGTGTATTGAGGTCATTTATGACACCGTGTGTTGACTAGAAACAGGTGGCACACGGTTTTCGGATTACATGCCCTGTGGTCCAACTGAACACGGCGTGTAGTCCCTTCGGGTTCGGGTTGGGCCGTGTACCCCGTACACGGCTTGCCCGGCTGGAAACCATGTAACGCCGAAACTATACGACGTGTGTCCAAAAGAACACACCGTGTACTCCGAAATTTCTGAAGTACAATTACATGCCATGCCCCTGGGCGTATACTTCGGATGGACGGTGAAGAAAAGTACACGCCGTGTAGTCGGAACTACATGCCGTCTACTCACCCAAATTACGCAGATTTATTAAAATTTATTATTATATTATACAAACCCTTGAGACGTGTACCATGGTGCAGGCGTAAAGCTGAGGCAGAACACATGATAGGTGTTTTATATATATTTGTTTAATTTAGCATCTGTGTAATGAATGGGAATTAACCAGATTTCCTCCAAGGTATAAGTTACGTACAACGATAATTTTAAATGATTTTATTTGTTTAAAATTATGATGGATGAGAATCTCAAGGATGTTCAGAAAAGGGTTTAAGATAAAAGGATCGATTAATTAAAGATAATTAATTAATTTGAGCATGATTTATCTTAAACAACAATGATTAAAGAATTAAATGATAGTTTTATTTATGTGTAAATATTGTGCATGTATGGATGATCATGAGCTAGACCGAGACCTTTGTATGGGAATGGTTTCTTTTAATTTATTTAAATTAAATTTGTTGGAATGTGAGCCATCTCCTCATTAATATGTAGGGCATGTGCGCCCAAGGATTCTTTTATGTAAAAAACCCCTTTTAACCCTCACCTATGTGTGAGATAAATGTATATGTAATGGATGGAGCTCCCAAGCTAGTGGAGGTGGCTCAAGTCAGGATCCGAGGTGAAACCAATCCGAGGAGTGACAAATGTGGACAGGTGGAAAGATGTAAACACGAACAAGCAAGGTTTAAGGTGTTTCTCCCATAAGTCTTGGGTTAGTTTAGCAACCGCTAAATAAACTAACCAATAGAACAAGCTCATGATCATACCATTTATTTTATTTCTGTCAGTTGCATGGTTTATTTATTATAGGTGTGTTGTCACGATCACACAATTAATGAATATAAAAAGCATGCAAGATGGAACTAAAATAAAAATCGGTTTATACGTAAATATTATCTTATACATGGTAAATCACTTAATTATATTATAACGACCCATACTTTACATACATTGTTAATACTTCAAAATTGAAGCATACTTATTACAACATATAACAAAACCACGAAAGGACCATATAGGTATAGTGTCTTTAGATTCTGGGAAACATAAACAACTGGTTCATAAAGCGTCTACACTATCTCCCATTTATTTCATCATATCTATAGTCCCTTTTGGAATATCTTACTTAATAACCTTCTTCCTGACCTGGGGAAAGAAAACATACAAAAGGGTGAGCTCAAATGCTCAGTAAGGGTAAACAATAGAAATATCAATCACATCGTATACATAAGCACATAACTTTTGGAAATCTTAACCTGCAAAAGAGATCATAATTTCATAACATGGGATAAATCATGGTAGTGAAATGTAATCACAATAATCATAAGTTAAAACATGAAACTTTGTGGCATACACACATAATCATATAGAATCATTTCTTTTTAGTCAAGACTCATTGCCAAGACTATCTTAGTGGACAAAGTCCCTTTCTGAACCGAGTCACCCTCGTTTCAGTCCTATTTTAATGAACCGGAATAACCTACCGTTCCAGCCATGTCTATCTCATGAGATATAAAATCTTTACCCAATGCATTGGAGGGAGAAATAGGTCCCACCCATCTCATAATGATACCATTCTTATGTGTTCCACAAAAGCATAAACCATACATCATGGCATAAAAAAATGGGAATCTTAAACATCGTGACATCATAAAACAATTCATATAAGATAAAGGAATTCATAAAAATATTTCCATCACAACATAATCAAATCCATGTAATAATAGGGATAAAAACAGAACCCTATATTATCTTAGATGGAAAATGATTTTGATAAAACACTTGAACTCCATTCTTGAGGAAAATATCCATTCTACCTTAAAAACATTTTTCCTTTCTTAACATGTCATACAATTTTAAACTAAAAGAAGTTGATTAAAAATAAACTTGAAAACTTTAAAAGGAATATTCTTGGAAATAATGTTTTAAAAATCCATTCATTCCGTATAAGTTAAAAAAACTTTCTTCTCGTACTTTTGTCGGAAAAGTCAAAAAATACATCGTACGAAAAACGACAAATGATTCCTTTCATATCTTTTACTAAAAACTCACTGAAGGGTAAAATTTGATATAAACTATTGTAGAAATATATAAATATTACATATTGGGGAAACATGGATGTGGATGATAAAATACACCCCAGTAAATACCAAAGTATAAACAATCTCGGATAAAAATGAGATTGTGACATTTCCCTTACCTTAGGTCTGTTTTGCTTCGTAAGTGTCCGAACCTCCTGTATAATGATTTAAATAATTTTATTGACTTATTCCATAATCATACTTATTTTTATGATATCATATATGGTCATTTTCTTAGCTTCTTAGTAGTAATAGTTCATTGCTACTTGTTATACGGGTGTTTATAACTTTTTGTTTTTATGCGTGTTTTGTCGAATAAATTATTATTCTTATATTTAGGTTATAGATAACTCATTTCTAGAATTTTATTAGTGTAACATATCATATTCATTCATTAAATTCATTTATATAATCATTATTAAATGAATATCATGTAGAACGAGTCGCATCACATCGTGGAGACGGTATTCCGTACGTACGCACGAGTGATGATATCGTTCCTATGATCGTGTAATTGTATTGGAGTGTATGTATACTATTTCAGAATCATTATTACTTTATAATAGTCATATATAGTCATTGTTTACACCATTATACCCATCCAAGTAAGGTGGTGGTGGAAAATAAATTACACCACGACGTGGAGACGGTATTCCGTACGTACGCACGCTTGGTGATTTATTTTTCCGTAGGATGGATAGATGGTGAAATAGGGTTGTTTCATACTTATAATAACATATCAGTATATGAGTGATACTTATGTTATTACTTCATAATGAAACAACTAAAGAAGAAGAAGTGGAAGAAGAAATAAATATTAAAGAATCGGTAACGGACATTACCTCTTCTTTGAAGTGCTTCTTTGAGACCTCCTTTTAGGGCACTAAAATAGGTCTTTGAAGAAGAATAGAACCTCTAGGATGTCTCTAAGGAAGTGTAGAGGAGGAATTGGCAGGGTATGGCTGAGCTTGAAGGCTCAAAGTGGTGTGAGGAAGAGGGGGAGGAGGTTCCCTTTTATAAGGGAGGAGAGGGGCACCTTTGGGAAAACTAAAAATATTATTTGATTATAGAGTCATGTTCGGGTTTAAATAGCTCCAAATTGATATATTTCGAAGCTAAGGTTGGGATGGGTAGAAATCCTCTCATCCAGTAGAATTTAGACAAGTTTAGGTATCAATTTTAACCTTATCATTTAGATTTAACTTTAAGTTAGATAATTTAACTTTTACCGTGTCCTCTTGTTTTCTTACACTATAGGGTTAATAAACTTACTATAAGTAGCCAAACGAACCCCAAGTTGTTTATTATTAATATATATAACATTATATAAGTCATTTGGCCGAACCTTAGATTTTTAGGAATAAAATAACAATTACTAATATAATATTTGTTTTAAAAACTATTTTATGTCAATTTTGACACTATTTAGTAATTGATTTTTGTAAAAATCATAACAGAATGATTAGTTCGAAAAAAGTTAATTATATAAATACTAACATGTCATATTAACCTATAAAATTAGTTGAATTCATAAAAAGTCTCACATTACATTTATTTTGGTGTTTAAAACATTAATTATGTCAATATTTCATTAATAAGATAATTACTGCATCATCTTTGTGTCATAAATAAATTAACTTATTTAATGTCTAAAATTTACAAATAAAATACCGTTATGTAGGAAATCTTTTTATCTTTCTAATGAATATTTATAGTCGAATTTATCTTATGTATAACCCCATATTAAAAATTATTTACTTATTAAACTTTGATTTTAACTATTTTAACCCTACTTTAAATAAATTAATAATAAATGTCCTAATCTAATCCAAGTTGGCCTAAATGGTCATATTTTATTCCTAAGTTTGTTTTTGGTCGAATTACACTTGTCCAATAGAATTAGGACATGTGTTAGGGTAATAATAAAATCATATTTTCCCTTAATTACCCTATTTAATTTTAACTGTGGTAAAAAAAAGTAAAAAGTTACTATTCACCAAAAAGTTATTTTCATCTCATTGAACCACATTTTACTTACTGACATCAACCGTGTCTCTCGGATTTTTGAAATTCCGCTCACAGAAGCGGTAAAATTAAGTTTTATGAAAAATTCAGTTTTTTAACTACCACTTAGTGGTTTCACTATTCATAAAAAATTGAATGTTTTCAGAAAAATACCAAAATTTCACCCTACGCTAATTTCGATATTCTGAATCCAAAAATGAAGTCCATTTTGAAAGATAAAATTTATAAAATTTCAAAAAGTGGTTATTACTATTTATAACGGCTAGTTTTAATAATATTTTAATAGGATATCGTTGTTTAGTGAAACTCGGTATTGCGTATGACGCAAGCTATCGAGGAAGGTCGCGATTTCGTGTAAAGCAAGCCAAGAAAGTGTTGTGTAGAAAAAGATTCCTTTGATGATTTATATAACATAAAAGTCTCTGGTGTTACATTCAACCCCCCTTAAAATGAATTTCGCCCTCGAAATTCGTCACTTTGTAAAAAACAGATGAGGATACCTCTCCCTCATCATATCCTCAAGCTCCCATGTAGCTTCTTCTAATTGGTGGTTCCTCCATAAAACTTTCACCAATCGAGTGGTCTTGTTTCGTAGGACTTTTTCGCTATGATCCAGAATCTCTATCGGTTGTTCTTCATAAGAAAGATCTTGCTCAAGCGGTACAACTTCTGAGCTGAGTACATGTGAAGGATCAGGTATGTACTTTCTCAGGAGAAATGCATGGAACACATCGTGAACTTGAGAGAGATTCGGTGGAAGCGCCAATCAGTAAGCTACATTCCCAACACGATCCAGTATTTCGAAAGGACCGATATATCTAGGGATCTACTTCCCCTTCTTTCCAAATCTCATGACTCTCTTCCAGGGAGATATCCGTAAGAACACTTTATCACCCACTACAAACTCTAGGTCTTTTCTTCGGTTATCGGCATAACTTTTCTGTCGACTCTGAGCTGCTCTTATGTGTTGTTGAATAGATCTGACCTTTTTTGCCATTTCATCAACGAGATCAGGTCCTAATAGCTTTCTTTCCCCAACTTCATCCCAGCAAGTAGGAGTCCTGCATTTCTTTCCATAGAGAGCTTCATAAGGATCCATCTGAATACTGGAGTGAAAGCTATTATTATAAGAAAATTCCACCAAATGTAGGTGTTGATCCCAATCACCTTTGAAATCCATAGAGCAAGCTCTCAACATATCTTCTAGGGTTTGAATTGTTCTCTCAGACTGACCATCTGTCTGAGGATGATAAGCAGTGCTGAAACTCAACTCTGTATCCAGAGTATGCTGAAGACTTCGCCAGAACTTCGAGGTAAATCTCGGATCCTGATCAGATATAATAGAAAGTGGTACTCCATGCAATCTTACCACTTCCTTTACATATATCATGGAAAGCTGATCCAGAGATAAATCCTCTCTAATAGCAATGAAGTGTGCAGACTTTGTAAGACGATCAACTATGACCCAGATAGCATTATTGCCTTTGGATATTTTAGGTAGTCCTGTGACAAAGTCCATAGTGATGTTTTCCCATTTCCATTCGGGTATGGGTAATGGTTGTAACATCCCCTTAGACTTCTGTCTCTCAGCTTTAACTTGTTGACAAACCAAGCATCGAGAGACATATTCAGCAACATCTCTTTTCATCCCATCCCACCAGAAGTACTCTTTCAGGTCCTTATACATCTTCGTGCTTCCAGGATGAATAGATGATGACGAACTATGAGCCTCATCTAGCAGCTCTTTCTTTAATTCGGGGATGGGAGGAATACAAACCCGATTCCTGAACTTTATTATCCCATCACAATTAAAGTTGAATTCAGAAACTTTTCTCACCTTCTTTTGTAACTCGGCATCTTCATTCTGTGCCTCTTTAATCTTCACATGTATAGATGGTTGAACATTCATTTGAGAAAGATAAGATTTTCCCCTTCCATTATAATTCCACGATCCATCCTTTGTAAATCCATAAATATTGGATCTTTTGTGATCCTCATCATGGATAAACTAGCATGGTCTTGTCGACTTAATGCATCTTCCACCTTGTTTGCTTTCCCAGGGTGGTAATGGATTGAGCAGTCATAATCCTTAATCAGCTCCAACCATCTTCTTTGACGCATATTCAGATCCTTTTGTGTGAAAATATACTTTAAACTTTTATGATCAGTATAAATGTCACACCTTTCTCCATAAAAATAATGCCTCCAAATCTTTAATGCAAAGATTACTGCAGGTAACTCCAAATCATGTGTTGGGTAATTTTGCTCATGGATTTTCAACTGTCGTGAGGCATAAGCTATCACCATATAATTTTGCCTAAGAACACACCCCAATACCTTCATGGATGCATCACTGTAGATCACAAACCATTCTCCACTACAGGGCAGTGTGAGCACAGGTGCACTGGATAACCTTCTTTTCAACTCCTTGAAATTCTCTTCACATTCTTCCATCCAGACAAACTTAACTCCTTTCCGAGTCAACTTGGTGAGTGGATTAGATAATCGTGAAAAATCTTTCACAAAACATCGATAATATCCAGCCAAACCAAGAAAACTTCAAATCTTAGTTACTGTTGTTGGTCTCGACCATCTTTCGATAACCTCTGTTTTTGCTGGATCCACAGATATCCCCTCTTTTGAGATTATGTGACCCAAAAATGCAACTTTTTGAAGCCAAAATTCACACTTGGTAAATTTGGCATAAAGCTTCTCCTTTCTCAGGGTCTTCAATATAATTCTCAAGTGATCTTAATTCTCTTCCTTTCTCTTTGAATAGACAAGAATATCGTCTATAAAGACTACCACAAATTGATCAAGATAGTCTCTAAAGACTCTATTCATTAGATCCATGAAGATAGTAGGGGAATTACTAAGACCAAATGGCATCACTATAAATTCATAGTGTCCATACCTTGTACGGAAAGCCGTCTTTGGTATATCCCCCCTTTTGACACTTAATTGATGATACCCTGAAGGAATATCAATCTTGGAAAAGTATTGAGCTCCGCGTAGTTGGTCAAATAATTCATCAATGCGTGGGAGAGGCTATTTGTTCTTGATAGTGATCTTGTTAAGTTCTCGATAATCAATGCAGAGTCTCATTGATCCATCTTTCTTCTTAACAAATAGAATAGGTGCTCCCCAAGGTGACGCACTAGGTCATATGAATCCCTTATCAAGATTCTCTTGGAGTTTCTTCTTCAATTCCTGCAACTCAATTGGGTCCATTCTATAAGGTGTCTTTGAAATAGGCAAAGCACTCGGTACGAGTTCTATTGAAAACTAAACTTCACGATTCGGTGGAAGACTCAATAATTCCTCCGTAAAGACATCATCAATATCCTGTACAATGGGCATATTCTTAATTGTGAGTTTCTCACCAACCATTTGAGATAAATAACCTTCATTTAGGGAATCAATACCCATAAAATGGAAGAAATTTCCACTGGAAGGTTATGTTCATCCTTGCATTGATAGACGATCATAGATTGATCTGGAATATGAAATGTGACTTTCCTTCTTTAGCAATTGATATGAGCTCCAAATAATGAAAGCCAATCCATGCCAAGAATCACATCAAATTCCACTATAGGAAGGATCACAAGATTTGCAGGAAGCACTTTCCCACAAACTTCGATTGGAGAAGAATTATAAACTTTTGATGCGACTGTTGTGCCATTGGGTGTTGTCACAGCTAACTCAACATCTAATTGTTGAGGTAATACGGTGATACCCTTAGAAAATTCTTCAGAAATAAAATAGTGGGTGGATCCAGAATCAAATAAAACATTTGCTACTTAAGAGTGGATGGTAAGTGTACCTTTCACCACATCGTTATCTTACTCCACATCGCTGATAGAAATTGCATGTGACTTTCCTTTGCCTTTAGCCTTAAGAGTTTTTTGACATCGACCATCATCATCAACCCTTGGATTAGGGCATTTATTGGCATAATTACCCATCTCCTTGCACTTGAAACATTGAAGTGTAGTAGGTTCATTCTGTGTATCCCTTCCTTTGTTTGCATCATTAGACATCTTCTTCCCATCATCGCGGCATTCAAATTCCTGATGACCTTCCTTTCCACATTTGAAACATTTACTTGTCCCTTTAAGACAACTCCCTCCATGTTTCTTTCCACACTTTGAGTATAAGGGAAAGCTCGTCTTCTTTTCAGTGGGCTCTTTATATTTTCCTTTGAATTCTATTTTCCTCTTCTTATCAAACCCATATGACTGATGGGTTACTCCAATATCCATCTCGACTTTGAGAGCACATCGAATGATTTCCTCATAGCTATTGAAGTCCCTTATGGCTAACGCCCTTCGAAGACTTTGTTTTAAGCCACTAAAGAATCGATCGATCTTACTCTCAGGTTGGATAATAATACCAGAAGCGTACCTTGCAAGTCTTGTAAAATTTTCTTCATAGGTACCAACAGATTCATCATCATTTTTCTTCAGTTCAAGAAACTCTTTCTCCATCTTTGTTCGGAGAATATGATGGAAGTACTTATTGAAAAATAAGTTCTTGAACTCGTCCCATTCCATGGACTCAATTTCATCCATTTGCCTCGTATTCTTAATAAGATTCCACTATTGATTAGCATATCCTTCCAAATGATACACTGCTAGGATGACTTTATCATATTCAGAACATTGAATAACTGAAAATATCTTTTCAGTAGTACTAATCCATTGTTCAGCAACTAATGGATCAGTAGACCCACTGAAAGAAGGTGGACACCGCCTCATGAAGGATTCAACAGAATGTTGCTCCTTCCTTTGCTCGTTTGGAAGTCCTGCATGATTCATAGCTTGAGAAAGTTGTGTGAGCATGGCTACAAGATTTTTAATTCCAGCTCCCATAACGTTTGGTTGCTCAGGGGGACAATCATTGCATTGCCCGTTGCATTCCGCATTAACACAATTCCTTCGGGTTCCTGCCATTGACTAAAACCAAGAAGAATAGTGTGAGCAACACTAATTATAATAGGAAAACCACATACTCAAGAATAAAATTTCACACTTAAGGTCTTATCCTAGGTTATTCATGGCCATTTCTAAAACACTAATATTGTGTTCTATGCTTAGACTTATCCTTAGGGTTCTTACTAAGGATTTCTCATCCTAGTTTCCAAAGGTTGACTATACCTTTCCTCTAATACCAACTATAACGACCCATAATTTACATACATTGTTAATACTTCAAAATTGAATCATACTTTTACAACATATAACAAAACCACGAAAAGACCGTATAGGTATAGTGTCTTTAAAAACTGGGAAACATAAACAACTGGTTCATAAAGCGTCTACACTATATCCCATTTATTTCATCATATCTATAGTCCCTTTTGGCATATCTTACTTAATAACCTTCTTCCTAACCTGGGGAAAGAAAACATACAAAAGGGTGAGCTCAAATGATCAGTAAGGGTAAACAAAAAAAATATCAATCACATCGTATACATAAGCACATATCTTTTCGAAATCTTAACCTGCAAAAGAGATCATAATTTCATAACATGGGATAAATCATGGCAGTGAAATGTAATCACAATAATCATAACTTAAAACATGAAACTTTGTGGCATACACACATAGTCATAGAGAATCATTTCTTGTTAGTCAAGACTCATTGCCAAGACTATCTTAGTGGACAAAGTCCCTTTCTGAACCAAGTCACCCTTATTTCAGTCCTATTTTACTGAACCGGTATAACCTACCGTTCCAGCCATGTCTATCTCATGAGATATAAAATATTTACCCAATGCATTGGAGGGAGATATAGGTATCACCCATCTCATAATGATACCATTCTTATGTTTTCCACAAAATCATAAAACATACATCATAGCATAAAAAAATGGGAATCTTAAACATCGTGACATCATAAAACAATTCATATAAGATAAAGGAATTCATAAAAATATTTCCATCACAACATAATCAAATCCATGTAATAATAGGGATAAAAACAGAACCCTATATTATCTTAGATGGAAAATAATTTTGATAAAACACTTGAACTCCATTCTTGAGGAAAATATCCTTTCTACCTTAAAAACATTTTTCCGTTCTTAACATGTCATACAATTTTAAACTAAAAGAAGTTGATTAAAAATAAACTTGAAAACTATAAAAGGAATCTTCTTGGAAATATTGTTTTAAAAATCCATTCATGCCGTATAAGTTAAAAAAACATTCTTCTCGTACTTTTGTCGGAAAAGTCAAAAAATACCTCGTACGAAAAATGACAAAAGATTCCTTTCATATATTTTACTAAAAACTCACCGAAGGGTAAAATTTGATATAAACTATTTTATAAGGATGTAAATATTACATATTGGGGAAACATGGATGTGGATGATAAAATACACCCCAGTAAATACCAAAGTATAAACAATCTCAGATAAAAATGAGATTGTGACATTTCCCTTACCTTAGGTCCATTTTGCTTCGTAAGTGTCTGAACCTCCTGTATAATTATTTAAATAATGTTATTGACTTATTCCAGAATCATACTTATTTTTATGATATCATATATGGTCATTTTCTTAGCTTCTTAGTAGTAATATTTCATTGCTACTTGTTATTCGGGTGTTTATAACTTTTTGTTCTTATGCGTGTTTTGTCGAATAAATTCTTATTCTTATATTTAGGTTATAGAAACCTCATTTCCAGAATGGTATTAGTGTAATATATCATATTAATTCATTCAATTCATTTATATAATCATTATGAAATGAAGATCATGTAGAACGAGTCGCATCACATCGTGGAGACGGTATTCCGTACGTACGCACGAGTGATGATATCGTTCCTATGATAATGAAATTGTATTGGAGTGTATGTATACTATTTTATAATCACTATTACTTTATAATAGTTATATATAGTCATTATTTACACCATTATACCCATCCAAGTAAGGTGGTGGTGGAAAATAGATTACACCACGGCGTGGAGACAGTATTCCGTACGTACGCACGCGCGGTGATTTCTTTTTCCGTAGGATGGATAGATGGTGAAATAGGGTTGTTTCATACTTAGACAAGTTTAGGTATCAATTTTAACCTTATCATTTAGATTTAACTTTAAGTTAGATAATTTAACTTTTACCGTGTCCTCTTGTTTTCTTACACTATAGGGTTAATAAACTTACTATAAGTAGCCAAACGAACCCAAAGTTGTTTATTATTAATATATATAACATTATCTAAGTCATTTGGCCAAACCATAGATTTTTAGGAATAAAATAACAATTACTAATATAATATTTGTTTTAAAAACTATTTTATGTCAATTTTGACACTATTTAGTAATTGATTTTTGTGAAAATCATAACAGAATGATTAGTTCGAAAAAAGTTAATTATATCAATACTAACATGTCATATTAACCTATAAAATTAGTTGAATTTCATAAAAAGTCTCACATTACATTTATTTTGGTGTTTAAAACATTAATTATGTCAATATTTCATTAATAAGATAATTACTGCATCATCTTTGTGTCATAATTAAATTATATTATTTAATGTCTAAAAATTAAAAATAAAATACCATTATGTAGGAAAGATTTTTATCTTTCTAATGAATATTTATAGTAGACTATATCTTATGTATTACCCCATATTAAAAATTATTTACTTATTAAACTTTGATTTTAACTATTTTAACACTTCTTTAAATAAATTAATAATAAATGTCCTAATCTTATCCAAGTGGGCCTAAATGGTCATATTTTATTCATAAGGTTGTTTTTGGTCTAATTACACTTGTCCAATAGAATTAAGACATGTGTTAGGGTAATAATAATATCATCTTTACCCTTAATTACCCTATTTACTTTTAACCATGGTAAAAAAAAGTAAAAAGTTACTATTCACCAAAAAATTATTTTCATCTCATTGAACCACATTTTACTTACTCGCATCAACCGTGTCTCTCGGATTTTTTAAATTCCACTGATATAAGTGGTAAAATTAAGTTTTATGAAAAAATCAGTTTTTTAACTACCACTTAGTGGTTTCACTATTCATCAAAAATTGAAAGTTTTCAGAAAAATACCAAAATTTCACCTTAGTATAATTTCGATATTCTGAATCCAAAAATGAAGTCCATTTTGAAAAATAAAATTTATAAAATTTCAAAAAGTGGTTATTACTATTTATAACGGCTAGTTTTAATAATATTTTAATAGCATATCGTTGTTTAGTGAAACTCGGCATTGCGTACGACGCAGGCTATCGAGGAAGGTCGTGATTTCGTGTAAAGCAATCCAAGAAAGTGTTGTGTAGAAAAAGATTCCTTTGATGATTTATATAACATAAAAGTCTCGGGTGTTACATATATCCCAGTTAATAATAACAAGAATGTAATCAAAGATAATAAAATGGAAATTTATGTATAAGGATAAAATCTATCAAAAGAAATATTAAGTCGGTATAACCATCCATAATCATGGTTAGAATCGAACCATAGTTCAAAGTGCTTGACCAACCCTAGTTGGGGTGCTTTCAATTATCAGGGAATTCTAATTCAAGGTTTTGGGTTGACTTGGCTTGGTTCGCATCAAGGGTTGACTGCCACAGCAGGACTTGGTGTGACCAAGAGGCAAAGGTTGAGGAAATCCAAAATAGAAGGATTTCCGGATTGGGGAGTCCACTCAGTGGATCAAGGAGCTGCGAGTTAATGCAGTTGCCATTTGGAATGCCTACCTAAAACCCTTCATGTTTCTTAACCAACCATAGTTGGGCTAATGAGAAGGGAAATATGGATCATTGCCACAAGAATATTCATGCAACACAATATTCCGAAGTCAATGGTGAGGGCTATTGGATTTTGAAAAAATAGTGGGAGACTAATAAGTATTAATTTATTTATTTGTCTCATTTTTGTAATAAAGTACTAAACCTTTGCTCATATTAATTTGTAGAAATGTCAAGAAAATGACGTCAAACATATCATTTTGCACCATAGTTGAGAAGGAAAACATTCTCACCGGCACCAATTTCCAAGAGTGGCAGATGCATTTACGCGTCGTCCTTCGCCACAAAAGGAAATTGTATGTGCTGGAAGAGCCTATTCTAGTTGCACCTGGGAAAGAGGCTAGTGATGAGGAATTATCTCTCTACATGAAACACATGGATGATTCCATAGATGTCCAGTGTTTCATGTTATCGTCCATGTCTAATGATCTCTTGAAGAAACATGAAAACATGGACACATATAGAATGATGTCTCACCTTAAGGATCTCTACCAAGAGAAGTCGAGACAGGAGAGGTATGATATCTCCAATGCTTTATTCTCCACGAAGCTTGGAGAGTTTTCACCAGCTGGGCCTCACGTAGTCAAGAATATTGGCTACATTGAACGCCTGGACATCTTAGGGATTAAATTCCCATATGAGTTGCATATAGATCGCATCCTATCATCACTGCCCAAGACCTTCTCTAGCTTCATTGTCAACAATAACATGAGCAGCAACGAGAAGACTCTATCGGAGCTTCTGAGCCTGATTCGCCAAGTTGACAAGGACATGGAGCAAGAAAAACCCACAGTCTTTATGGTGAACAAGAAAAGGAAGGACAAGTCAAAGGGTCCAAAGACTAATAAATGGTCTGAAGCCTCCGATCACCATCCCTCTAAGAAGGGGAAGATCCATAGGCAGGGCAAGGAACGTGAGGCAGTGTGTTTTGCATGTGTCAAGCAAGGACACTGGAATAGGAACCGCACACATAAGTGTGGGGACACCAAAGGTGTGTTCGTTATCGAGTGCAATCTTTCTATTTCTACACATTGGGTATTATATACAGCTTCTCGGGCTCACATCTGTATTCAAATTCAGGAACCAAGTAGATTTCAAAAGATTTCCAGAGGAGAGGTGGATCTTTGAGCTGCCAATGGCGCAAGGCTAGCTTCATTTGCTATTGGAGACTGCCATCTCTCATTGCCGAATGGCATGATTTTCGTTTTACAAAACTGTTATTTTGTGCCTAGTGTTACCAAGAAAATAATTTTTGTATCTTGTTTATATATGGATGGATTTATTTTCAAATTCGTAAATAAGGGTTGTATCTTTTATAAGAACAACGTATTTTATGGTATGGCACATTTGAATAATGGTTTGTATGTATTAAATTATGAAAACCAAGTGTTGGCGATCGATAACAAAACAAACTCACATGACTCATACATCACCTAGTTGTGGCATCTCCGTCTTGGTCATGTAAACGACAAGCATTTGACAAAGATCTGTCAAGATGGCTATTTAGACTATACTGAGCTAAAACCACTTGATAGATGTCACGCTTGTTTACAAAGTAAAATGACCAAGCCGCCTTTTGGTGGACAGGGTGAAAGGGCCATAGAGCTTCTAGGATTGGTACACAAGGATGTAAGTGGACCATTTCCAGTAGAAGCTAGAGGTGGATATTCTTACTTCATTACTTTTACTAATGATTTGAGTAGATATGGATTTGTCTACTTAATGAGGTATAATTCAAAAATCCTTAGTGAAATTTAAGGAATTCAAGAATAAAGTATAGAATCAGCTTGGTAAGAAGATAAATAAGCTTCGATCGGATCGAGGTTGAGAATATCTGAACTAGGAGTTCATCGATCTTCTACGGGAGTCTGGGATTCTATCTCAACTCACTCCTCCTTATACACCATAGTGGAATGGTGTTAGTGAAAGGAGGAACCGCACCTTGTTAGAAATGGTGAGGTTGATGATGAGTCGTGTGGATCTTCCATTATCCTTTTGGGGATATGCATTACAAACTGCAGCATACACATTAAACCGAGTACCAACTAAGGCGGAAAATTGAATTCCCTCCGAGTTATGGAATGGAAGGAAACCCATTTTTTCGCATACACATGTATGGGGATGTGAGGGGTTTGTTAAGGCCTTCTCAGGCAACAAACTAGCACCCCGGGGCATGAAGTGTATCTTCATAGGATATCCTAAGGAAACGAAAGGATATTACCTATATAACCCTCAAGATAAGAAAGTGATTGTCGCCAGAAAATCCATCTTTATTGAGAGGGAGCACATCCTCAAGAAGGATAGTGGGAGAAAGATTGACTTCGACGAATCTGATGCTCAAGATACACAAGAGTTGGTACAGGAGCTAGTTTCACAGGTCCCCGTGGAAGAGGTTCCAGAAACACAAGTACTACGTAGGAGCTCAAGACAGGTAAGGGAACCAGAGAGATTTGGTTTCCTAGTCACCAAGGATGGTGAATCATTATTGTTGGACAATGATGAACCTCTATCCTACAAGGAAGCAGTAGAAAGCTCCGAAGCTGCAAGATGACTAGAAGCTAGGAATTCTGAGACGGATTCCATGTATCAGAACCAAGTTTGGGTTCTGGTCGATGAGCAAGTTGATGTAAATCTTGTTGGATGCAAATGGGTGTTCAAGAGAAAGCTGGACATGGAAGGTCATGTTAGCACCTATAAAGCAAGGACAGTGGCTAAACGATTTAGACAGCGTCAAGGAATTGGATTTGATGAAACCTTCTTGCCAGTTTCCATGTCTAAATCCATAAGAATAATAATTGCCACAGTAGCTTACCATGACTACGAGATTTGGAAGATGGATGTCAAAACAGCATTCCTTAATGGGAACCTCCAGGAAGATGTCTATATGACACAACTAGAAGGGTTTGTGACACCAGGTGAAGCCAAACGGGTTTTCAAGTTGTAGAAATCCATTTATGGATTAAAGCAAGAATCCAGATCATGGAACATTCGATTTGATGAAGCCATAAAGGAATTTGGTTTCATTAAGAATGAATGTGATCCATGTGTTTATAAGCGGTTTAATGGGAATGCAGTCATTATCCTAGTAGTATGTGTTGATGTCATATTGCTTATTGGAAATGACGTACCAGCCTTACAGTCAGTTAAGGACTGGTTGAACAAATTCTTTTCCATGAAAGATATAGGTGAAGCATCCTAAATTCTATGGATTAAGATCATTCATGATAGATCCAAGAGGCTGCATGGACTATGTCAGGGTACATACATTAACCAGATACTAAAGAGATTTAGTATGGAATAGTCCAAGAGAGGATTGGATCCAGTGTCACATGGCTTACATCTTTCTAAGATAATGTGTCCCCAGTCACAACAAGAGAAAGATAGGATGAGAAATATCCCATACGCCATGGCTATAGGATCCATCATGTATGCCATGTTATGTACCAGGCTTGATGTTGCCTATGCACTATGGATGGTAGGCAGATATCAAGCAGATCCAGGAAAACAGCATTGGACTATTGTTAAGACTATCCTTAAGTATCTGTGAAGAACTAAGGATATGTTCCTGGTGTATGGAGGAGACGAGGAGATTTTCATCAAAGGGTATGTTGATGCTGGTTTTCAGATAGATCAGAATGATCTGAAGTCGCAATCTGGATATGTTTTCTGTCTCAATGGAGGAGTTGCAAGCTGGAAGAGCTCAAAGTAGCCTGTTGTTGCCGATTATATAGCGGAGTCTGAGTATATAGCGGCTTCTGATGTAGCCAAGGAAGCCATCTGGATTTGGAACTTTGTCCAAGAGCTAGATGTGGTGCCTAGCAGTAATGATCCCATTACATTGTATTGTGATAATACTGCAGCGGTGGCTCTTGAAAAAGAACCAAGGTCACATCAACGGACAAAGCACATACTTCGAAAGTATCACCTCTTGAGAAATTTCTATCAGAGGGGTGAAGTTTCAATGAGCAGAGTGTCCACGGAAGAGAATGTGGCAGACACCAGGACTAAAGGCCTATTTCAGCAGAAGCATGAATATCATGTGAGAGCTAGCGGGTTAAAGGTTGTTAGAAGTTGGCTCTAGTCCAAGTGGGAGTATGTTGGAGTTGGTGGCCTAGAACCAACTACTTTGTACCTTATTCAATAATAAATGCCTTATCACATCTTTATTGTTCTTATACATGACAATGCATGTGATAATGTCCTAAGGACAACTATTGCATTAATGGTTCATATTGGATCCCTACTATGATGAGAACTCGGACGTTCCATAACACTGTTCTTGAATATATGTTCTATGGTCAGATGATGTTATTTGAGGGATACAAATAATACAGGCCATTATGGGTGAGGACTCATAAAACATTGAGGCACCTTCTCAGGGTGTGCTCCATTGGTAATATCCAGGAGGATATTATGAGAATGATACCCGCCAATAGGAAATCCACATTTCATAGAGTCATTGGATGTTCCTATCTACGGACGTGTGTATTGGTCCTTAGACATTCAGATTATTATTAATGGGTATCACAAATCGTGCACTTAGATATATTGATGAAAACTGTGACGACACACTGTTCACAACGAGGTAGGATACGTTGGTTGCGTCACGAGTAATACTGCATTAATAGATAATGCGAGAAAGGATTTGTCCCTTCTGTTCCATAACAGAAGTGGATATCTCAGGCTCTTTGATTGAATTGATATAGCCTAAATAAATCCATAGCCATGGTAAGGTATGGGTGAGTTCAATTCCGGGAAGTCAAAGAAAGAATAATCGATCACATGGGTTGATTGAACTAGTATGCAACCCGCTTGATTAAAGATATCAAGACAAAGGGATTATATTAAACGGTAAGCATTCATAGGAGGTGACACGTCATTGCGGTGTTAACTTCTTTCTCTATGGGTGCCTTGGCGTGTTGCTAGACGCTAACCTTGGACTTTAGGCAGGCTCTGCCTAATGCCACTAAGAAAGAGGCCTAGAGGATCATACACTAAGTGTGTCCATCTATCTCAGTTAAATATTAATTTAACAAGTTGAATAAAGATTATTCCCGATTGTGTATTAATAATTATTCATGGATGTCTAATCGCATTTATTTCAACACTAGTTATTCGAGAGAATATATTGTGGGAGAAATAATATGTATTTATTAGAGAGTAATGTAGTTACATTTATTTATGAAATAAATAGCCATTACTCAAGGTCTAATAAATGAGGTGGAGGAAAATAAATAAAACTGGAAAAATAAAAAGTACACGCCGTGTATGTTTATACACACATGCCGTGTAATTTGTCTTTTCGGGATTCATGAGAAAATATTGTTTATTTAATTAAATGATATTAAATGTGATACATTAGATGCATGTCAAGTAATAATGATGGTCAACTGTCATTATTAATACATGGGGTATTACTAAGAATTAAATGAAATAATTAATTGATTTTTGGCAATTAATTCATTTTATTATTCTAAGTATTATAAATCCCAATTTCATTATTCTCATGAGGTTTATCCATTTTGGTTGTGCACAACATATTGGAAACACTCTCATGCCAAGAGAGAATACCCTTTCCACTAAGAATGCATTCATGTTTCGAAATCAAGATCCTCCACTGGATCAAGGTGATCGAAGACGGACATCGCAAGCGAAGGATCTTCTGCACTGGAACCCAAAATTCCCATCGGCGACGTCCGAAGATATGTGGAGCACGTGTGGATCACCACTAGAGGAATCCTGCACTTGGATTATACGGCGCAATGATGGATCACAAGATCGTGACGGGAGGCATCAATGAAGAAATAATTCCATCGAGGTAATTCTTATGAATTAATGAAATTAATTATAATCAACATATAATGATCCTCCTAAAGGGTTTCAGGACTCTTATTTTCTTTTCGTTCTTCATTCTATTCTTATGACTTGACATTTTATATCGTGATGAATCTCGGATTGAACATTGTTTAGCGTTAAAATTAAAGTTGGGCAATCCCACCAATGCCCTTCCGTTGTGCCCAGATCCTACAAGTGGTATCAGAGCATGTCATATCGTTGATTATAATTTTTTATGTTTTTTGATGATTTAATCATTTAATAATTCAGTTGTTTAAATTCATGTTTAATCATTCTGGAAATCTGAATATCGATATCCATTCCTCCTCCGTTGTTCACCTCACAGAAATGAATTTTTCTTTTAATTTTGACTAAAATAAAATAGAGGAACTCATTTGGAAGAGCCAAACGTTTCTGGACATACAACACCAGAATACACGACATGTATTCAGAAGTACACATCGTATAGTCTAGGTTTAATGCATTGACCGATCCGCCAAATAAGGCCGTGTATTCAGTTCATTTATGACACCGTGTATTGACCATAAATAGGTGGCACACAGTTTCCGGATTACATGCTGTGTGGTCCAACTGAACACGGCGTGTAGTCCCTTCGGGTTCGGGTTCGGCAGTGTACCCCATACATGGCTTGCCCTATTGGAAACCGTGTAATGTGGAAACTACACGGCGTGTGTCCAAAAGAACACGTCGTGTACTCCGAAAATTTCTGTTGTACAATTACATTCCATGTCCCTAGGCGTGTACTTCGGATGGATAGTGAAAAAAAGTACATGTCGTGTAGTCGGAACTACATGTCGTGTACTCACCCAAATTACGTAGATTTATTAAAATTTATTATTATATTATACAAACCCTTGAGACGTGTACCATGGTGCAGGCGTAACGCTGAGGCACAAAACGTGATAGGTGTTTTATATATATGTTTTTAATTTAACATCTGTGTAATGAATGGGAATTCACCAGGTTTCCTCCAAGGTACAAGTTATGTACAATGATAATTTTAAACGAATTTATTTGTTTAAAATTATGATGAATGAGAATCTCAAGGATGTTCAGAAAAGGGTTTAAGATTAAAGGATTGATTAATTAAACATAATTAATTAATTCAAGCGTGATTTATCTTAAACAAGAACGACTAAAGAATTGAATGCTAGTTTTATTTATGCATAAATATCGTCGCATGTATGGATGATCATGAGCTAGACTAAGACCTTTGTATGTGAATGGTTTCTTTAAATTTATTTAAATTAAATTTGTTGGCCTGCGAGCCATCTCCTCATTAATATGTAGGGCCTGTGTGCCCAAGTTTTATTTTATATAAAAAACCCCTTTTACCCCTCACCGATGTTTGAGAGAAAGGCATATGTAATGGATGGAGCACCCAAGCTAATGGAGGTAGCTCAAGTCAGGAGCCGAGGTGAAACTAATCCAATGAGATACAAAGGTGGACAGGTAGAAAGATGTAAACACGAACCCGCAAGGTTCAAGGTGTTTCTCCCCTAGGTATTGGGTTAGTTTATCAACCGCTAGATAAACTAACCAATAGAAAAAGCTCATGATCATACCATTTATTTTATTTCTATCAGTTGCATGGTTTATTTATGGTGGGTGTGTTGTCACGATCACACAATTAGTGAATATAACAAGCATGCAAGATGGAACTAAAATAAAAACCAGTTTATACGTAAATATTATCTTAGACATGGTTACTCACTTAAGTATATCCCACTTAATATTAACAAGCATGTAATCAAAGATAATAAAATGTAAATTTACGTATAAGGATAAAATCCCTCAAAAGAAATATTAAGTCGGTATATCCTTCCATAATCTTGGTTAGAATTGAACGATAGTTCAAAGTGCTTCACCAACCCTAGTCGGGGTCTTTCAATTATCGGGGAATTCTAATTCAAGGTTTTTGGTTGACTTGACTTTGTTCGCATCAAGGGTTTACTGCCACAGCAGGACTTGGTGTGACCAAGAGGCAAAGGTTGAGGAAATCCAAAATAAAAGGATTTCAGGATTGGGGAGTCCACTCAGGGGATCAAGGAGATACGAGTTAATGCAATTGGCATTTGGAATGCCTACCTAAAACCCTTCATGTTTCTTGACCAACCCTAGTTGGGGTAATGCGAAGGGCAATATGGATCATTGCCACTAGAATATTCATGAAATAGAATATTTCAAAGTCAATGGTGAGGGCTATTGGATTTCGATAAAATAGTGGGAGACTAATAAGTATTAAATTATTTATTTGTCTTGTTTTTGTAATAAAGTACTAAAACTTTGCTCATCTTAATTTGTAAAAACAGCATGAAAATGACACCAAACATTTTATTGCGCACCATACTCGAGAAGGAAAACCTTCTCACCGGCACCAATTTCCAAGAGTGGCAGAGGCGTTTACGCGTCGTCCTTCGCCACGAAAGGAAATTGTATGTGCTGGAAGAGCCTATTTCAGTTTCCCCTAGGAAAGATGCTAGTGATGAGGAATTATCTCTCTACATGAAACACATGGATGATGCCACAGATGTCCAGTTTTTCATGCTATTGGACATGTCTAATGAGCTCTTGAAGAATCATGAAAACATGGACCCGTATAGCATGATGTCTCACCTTAAGGATCTCTACCAAGAGAACGCGAGATAGGAGAGGTATGAGACCTCCAATGCTTTGTTCACCACGAAGCTTGGAGAGTCTCTGCCAGGTGGGCCTCATGTAGTCAAGCTTATTGGCTACATAGAACACCTGGACATCTTAGGGATTAAATTCCTGGATGAGTTGCATACAGATCTCATCCTATCATCACTACCCAAGACCTTCTCTAGCTTCATTGTCAACTATAACATGATCGGAAATGAGAAGAGTATATCAGAGCTTTTGAGCTTGATTCTCCAGGTTGACAAGGATATGGGGTGTGACAAACCCACGGTCCTTATGGTGAACAAGAAAAGGAAGGACAAGGAAAAGGGGCCAAGACTTATAAACGGTCTGAAGCCCCTGAGAATCGTCCCTCCAAGAAGGGGAAGATCTAGAGGCAGGGAAAGGAAAAGGAGGCAGCGTGTTTTGCATGTGGAAAGAAAGTCTACTGGAAGAGGAACTGCACCCAGAAGCGTGGGGACGCCAAAGGTGTGTTCGTTATCAAGTGCAATCTTTCTATTTCTACACATTGGGTATCAGATACAGCTTGTAGGGCTCACATCTGTATTCAAATTCAAGAACCAAGTATATTAAGAAGGATCGCCGGAGGAGAGGTGGATCTTCAAGCTGCCAATGGCGCAAGGCTAGCTGCGTTGGCTATTGGATACAAACATCTCTCATTGACGACTGTCATGATTTTGGTTTTACAAAACTATTATTCTGTGCCTAGTGTTACTAAGAACATAACTTCTATATCTTGTTTAGATATGGATGGATTTATTTTCAAATTTGGAAATAAGGGTTGTCTTTTTTATAAGAACAATGTATGTTATGGTATGGAACATTTGAATAATGGTTTGTATATATTAAATTATGAAAACCAAGTGTTGTAAATCGATAATGAAACAAACTCACATGACTCCTATATCACCCAGTTGTGGCATCACCGTCTTGGTCATGTAAACAAGAAGTGTTTGACAAATCTATGTCATGATGGATATTTAGACTCTATTGAGCTAAAGCAACTTGATAGATGTCACGCTTGTTTACAAGGGAAAATGACTAAGCTGCCTTTTGGTGGACAGGGTGAAAGGGCCACAGAACTTCTAGGATTGGTACACACGGATGTATGTGGACCATTTCCAGTAGAAGCTAGAGGTGGATATTCATACTTCATTACTTTTACTGATGATTCGAGTAGATATGGATTTGTCAACTTAATTAGGTATATGTCAGAAGCCTTAGAAAAATTTAAGGAATTCAAGAATGATGTAGAGAATCAGCTTGGTAAGAAGATAAAGAAGCTTCGATTGAATCGAGGTGGAGAATATCTGAACCATGAGTTCATCAATCTTCTATGGGAGTCTGGGATTCTATCTCAACTCACTCCTCCTTATACACCACAGTGGAATGGTGTTAGTGAAAGGAGGAACCACACCTTGTTAGACATGGTGAGGTTGATGAGGAGTCATGCGGATCTTCCATTATCCTTTTGGGGATATGCATTACAAACTGCAGCATACACATTAAACTGAGTACCACCTAAGGCGGTAAATGGAATTCCCTCCGAGTTATGGAATGGAAGGAAATCCATTTTTCCTCATACACGTGTATGGGGATTTGAGGCGTTTGTTAAGGCTTTCTTAGGCAAAAAACTAGTACCACGGGGCAGGAAGTGTATCGTTATAGGATATCCTAAGGAAACAAAAGGATATTACTTATGTAACCCTCAAGACAAGAAAGTGACTATCGCTATACAAGCCGTCTTTCTTGAGAGGGAGCACATCCTCAAGAAGGATAGTGGGAGCAAGATTGACTTCCTTGAAGTTGATGCTCAAGATACACAGGAGTTGGTATAGGAACAAGTTCCACAGGTCCCCGTGGAAGAGGTTTCAGAAACACAAGTACTATGTAGGAGCTCAAGAGAGGTAAGGGAACCAGAGAGATTTGGTTTCCTAGTCACCGAGGATGGTGAATCATTATTATTGGACAATGATGAACCTCTCTCCTATAAGGAAGTAGTGGAAAGCTCTGAAGATACAAAATGGCTAGAAGCTATGAATTATGAGATGGATTCCATGTATCAAAACCAAGTTTGGGTTCTGGTTGATGGGCTAGTTGATATAAATCCTGTTGGATGCAAATGGTTATTCAAGAGAAAGCTGGACATGGAAGGTCAAGTTAGCGCCTATAAAGAAAGGCTAGTGGCTAAATGATTAAGATAGTGTCAAGTAATTGACTATGATGAAACCTTCTCTCCAGTTTCCATGTTTAAATCCATAAGAATCATACTTTCCCTAGCACCTTACCATGACTACGAGATTTGGCAGATGGATTTCAAAACAGCATTCCCTAACGGGAACCTTCAGGAAGATGTCTATATGACACAACCGAAAGGGGTTGTGACACCAGGTAAAGCCAAACGGGTTTGCAAGTTGCATAAATATATTTATGGATTAAAGCAAGCATCAAGGTCATGGAACATTCGATTATATGAAGCCATAAAGGAACTTGGTTTCATTAAGAACGAATGTTAGCCATGAGTTTATAAGTAGTTTAATGGGAATGCGGTCGTTATCCTAGTAGTATATGTTGATGACATATTGCTTATTGGAAACGACGTACCAGCCTTACAGTCAGTTAAGGACTGGTTGAATAAATGCTTCTCCATGAAAGATTTAGGTGAAGCATCCTACATTCTAGGGATCAAGATCATTTGTGATAGATCCAAGAGGCTTCTTGGACTAAGTCAGGGTAAATACATTAACTAGATACTAAATAGATTTATTATGGAACAATCCAAGAGATGATTGGTTCCAGTGTCACATGGATTACATATTTCTATGAAAATGTGTCATCAAACAGAACAAGAGAAAGATAGGATGAGAAAGATCCCATATGCATCGGCTATAGGATCCATCATGTATGCCATGTTATGTACCAGTCTTGATGTTGCCTATGCACTAAGCATGGTAGGTAGATATCAAGCATATCCAGGGGAACAGCATTGGACTGCTGTTAAGACTATCCTTAAGTATATGAGAAGAACTAAGGATATGTCCCTGGTCTATGGAGGAGATGAGGAGCTTGTCATCAGAGGGTATGATGATGCTAGTTTTCAGACAGATCAGAATGATCTGAAGTCGCAATCAAGATATATTTTCTGTCTCAGTGGAGGATCTGTGTGCTGGAAGAGTTCAAAGCAGCCAGTTGTCACCAACTCTACAGTGGAGTCTGAGTATATAGCTGCTTCTAATGTAGACATGGAAGGTTTTTGGATTCAGAACTTTGTCCAAGAGCTAGATGTGGTTCCCAGTAGTAAAGATCCCATTACATTGTATTGTGATAATACTGCAGTGGCGGATCTTGCAAAAGAACCAAGGTCACATCAACGGACATAGAACATACTCTGGAAGTAACACCTATTGAAGGATTTCTATCAGAGGGGTGAAGCTGCAGTGAGCAGAGTGTCCACAGAAGAGAACGTGGTGGACCCCATGACTAAAGGTCTATCTCAACAGAAGCATGAATATCATGTGAGAGCTAGTGGGTTAAAGTCTGTTAGCAGTTGGCTCTAGTCCAAGTGGGATTCTGTTGGAGTTGGTGGCCTAGAACCAACTAATTTGTACTTTATTCATTAATAAATGACTTATCACATCTTGATTGTTCTTAAGTGTGACAATGCATGTGATAATGTCCTAAGGATAGCTGTTGCATTAATGGGTCATAGCGGATCTCTGATATGATGAGAACCGGGAAGTGCCATAACACTGTTCTTGAATAAATGTTCTATGGTCGGATGATGTAATTTGAGGGACACAAATAATACAGGCCATTAGGGGTGAGGAATCATAAAAATTTGAGGCACCTTTTCAGGGTGTGCGCCTTTGGTAATATCTAGGAGGATATTATGAGAACGAGACCCGCCAGTAGGAAATCCACATTTCATAGTGTCATTGGATGTTACTATCTACGGACGTGTGTATTGGTCCTTAGACTTTAAGATTATTATTAATGGGTATTACAACTCGCGCACTTATATATATTGACTAAAACTGTGACGAAACACTGTTCGCAGTGAGGTAGGATACGTTAGATGCGTCATGAGTAATACTGCATTAATAGATAATACGAGAAAGTATTTGTCCCTTCTGTTCCATAATGGAAGTAGATATCTCAGGCCCTTTTATGGAATTAAAATAGCCTAAATAAATCCATGGCCATGGTAATGTATGGGAGAGTTCAATTCAGGGAAGTCAAAGAAAGAATAATCGAGCACATGGGTTTATGGCACTAGCATATAACCCGCTTGATTAGAGATATTGAGACAAAGGGATTATATTTCATGGTAAGCATTCGTAGGAGGTGACACGTCATTTCGGCGTTAACTTCTTTCTCTATGGGTGCCTTGGCGTGTTTATAGATGCTAACCTTGGACTTTAGGCAGGCTCTGCCTAATGCCACTGAGAAATACTCTTAGAGGGTCACACACTAAGTGTGTCCATGTATCTCAGTTAAATATTAATTTAACAAGTTGAATAAAGATTATTCCCGATTGTGGTTTAATAATTATTCAAGGATGTGTGATCACATTTATTTCAACACTAGTTATTCAAGAGAATATATTATGGGAGAAATAATATTTATTTATTAGCGAGTAATGCAGTTACATTTATTTAAGAAATAAATATCCATTACTCAAGGTCTATAAAATGAGGTGGAGGAAAATAAATAAAACTGAAAAAATAAAAAGTACACGCCGTGTATGTTTATACATACATGCCGTGTAATTTGTTTTTTCGGGATTCATGAGAAAATATTGTTTATTTCATTAAATGATATTAAATTTGATAAATTGGATGCATGTCAAGTAATAATGATGGTCAACTGTCATTATTAAGACATGGGGTGTTACTAATAATTAAATGAAATAATTAAATTCTTATAGGCAATTAATTAATTTTATTATTCTAAGTATTATAAATACCAATTACATTATTCTCATGAGGGTTATCCATTTTGGTTGTGCACAATGGAATGGAAATACTCTCATGCCAAGAGAGAATTCCCTTTCCACCAAGAACGCTTTCATGTTACGAAAGCAAGATCCTCCACCGGATCAAGGAGATCAAAGACGGACATCGTAAGAAAAGGATCTTCCGTGCTAGCACCCAGAGTTCCCTTCGGCGACAGCTACAGATATGTGGAGCACATGTGGATCACCGCTAGAGGAATCCTGTACTTGGATTCTACGACGCAACGACGGATCACAAGATTGTGACCAGAGGCATCAACGAAGAAAGAATTCCATCGAGGTAATTCTTATGAATTAATTAAATTAATTATAATCAACATATGATGATCCTCCTCAAGGGTTCTGGGATTGTTCTTTTCATTTTGTTCTTCATTCTATTCCGAAGATTCGGCGTTTTACATCGTGACGAATCTCAGATTGAATGTTGTTTAACGTTAAAATTAACGTTGGGAAATCCCACCAACGCGCTTCCGTTGCGCCTAGAACCTACACTAGTTCTAGAGGATGATTTAAAAGAATATTCATATAAATAAAAGCTTAAAAATAAATTAAAATATTCACAAAGACCGAAGAGAATAGCCAAAATTAATAGATAGTGAATAATTGGTGATCAGACACTTCCAGTGAAAACGAGGAGGATGAAGACTCTACAACAAGAATCACTCATGTCATAGGTCGAACCTATCATTTATGAGGAAGTATCTGGATATGACAACTAGATCCAGGCTATGAATGAAGAGCTCGACCAAATTGAGATGAATCTGATATGGGAGATTGTGTTGATGCTAAAAGATAACAATCTCATTAGGTAAAAGTGGGTCTTCTTCAATAAGTGGAATGCAGATGGAGTAGTGAGTTGAAAAAAATCATGACTAGTGTGAAAAGGGAACTCCCATATAGAGGGTATTGATGTTGATGAAACATTTTCACATGTTGCAAGGCTATAAAAATTTATATTTTTAATGGCTATAATAGTGAAAATAAAGTTCAATTTTTTATAGATGGATGTTAAGTTAGAAATTAAAATTGGATTCTAGAAGAAGAAGTGTATATTTAGAATAAATATGTATTTATAATTCATAATGATGAGAATATATTTTGTTAGCTAAGAAAGGAACTATATGGGATGAAGCAAGAACCGAGAGAGTGGTATTCCAGGGTCGATTATTTTTTGAATAAGCTCAGTTTTAGAATAGGGTAAAATATTTTAATCTATATGTAAAAAATGATAGTAATAAATGGATGATGGTGTTGGTATATGATTATGACATAATATTTGGTGGGTCAAATGATGATCAGTGCAGTCAATTTTCCGAATTCATGAAAATTGAATTTGAAATATCAATGATTGGTGAACTAATGTTTTTCCTTTGTATACAAGTGAAAAAAAGAAACAATGTTACATTAATTTATGAATATAAATATTCCTAGTAGGTTTTAAAAAGATTTTGAGTAAAATATTCCTGGGATATAAGGAATCTGTTTGCTAACTCGGTGAAATTATCATAGGTTGATGAAGGAAAATTGGCTATGTCACAGGATATAGGTAGATCATTAGAAATCTATTGTACTTTATAGTGACAAGACCTGATATTATTTTCCACATGTCAAGAATGAAGATATCAAATAAATCCCAAGAAAATCGAATTTCTTGTAGTGAAATTAATACTTCAATATATAATGGGAACGATGGGTTTTATTTTGTTTTATAATGAAAAATATCACCAAGAGTTTTTGGGTTATGCAGATGTAGATTGGGATGGATCAGAAGATGATTGAAAATCAATATCAGGTGGTGAATTTTATTTTTGTGGTATATATATTTCTTAGCTAATAAATAAAAAATATTACATATCATTTAGAGCTCATGAAGCTTAATATATTGCAGCTATTCAAGCATGCATGCTATTATTGAGGATAAAAAAATCATGATGACATGGGAGTCAAAGTGGATTCTCTGGTGAGAATCCATTATGATAATTCAAATGCCATAAATCATAATATAATTCCATTCCATCACTGAGGGAAAAAGAATATTTAAATCAAGTATCATTTCATCAAGTAGAATGTCGATCATAGACTTGTCAGGTTGTAGTATGTTCCTATAGAACTATAGGTTGTAAAACTTTTCATGAACGCCTCACACAAAGTGGAATTTTAAGGATATAAATCATCCCTTAGATTTTATTTGAATCCCCACACTTAAACAAGTGTGTATGTGGGACCCCAATCCTGGAGGTATGATGAATTTTTTCCTAAATGGATTAATCATTTTTCTTTAACCTGTTGTAGACCACAAAGGAGTAACCTTTAGGTTCATTGAAAAAGGGGGAGAAGTTGTAGCTATTTAATGGGGAGAAAATGTATTAATCAAGATAGGAGGAGAATTTGGTAGGGGGAGAAAAAATGTTGGGGGAGTTATAAATTTGATGATTCTAAAGATGATCGATCAAAGGTTATATATCTTGATAGATGAGGTTTGTGATGAATGTTTTGGATTGAATGATTCATTGATGATCATTTCATGCTACTCTTATTTCTCACACTGAGCATAATCATGTGGGAATAGAGTATGTGTTGATTAAAAAATTTATAACTATATAAATCATAATAATTTATGTTTGGTAGAATATAGAATAATATTTAATGATGTATCTAAATGTGAAGATTTTTTGACAAACCCAAAGTGGTAGATTATTTGGAAAATATCACATGGTAACATTATAGTGTTTTTGGGATGATTATGTTTTTTAAAAAATCAGCATTATAAGTATTATTGAGGTGGTCTAGAGATATTTTTGATTATATATTTTGAAAAGGGTTACATACAAAGAAATGGATTCCATTAATGTGGTATAGAAAATTGTGTACCCAAGGTTATGTCGTTACCCAGTGTTTTCCAAATTATTGGGGGTTTAAAATTTGGAGGATAGTTATCATCACTAAAGATGGATTCCCTTGAAGTACTAATAAAAATATAGTAAAGTCATGAGTTTTGTAAAGACAGGGTTTCGTGACGGTTGTTTCATGAAGGTGTGGATCATCAAGAACAAGCATCGGGAATGCGTGAAGGATTGATGGTAATCTCCGTGATTGCAAGAAGCTTCGCAAATAGTAAATTACCCTGATGCTTCACAAGTATGGGGATCATCGCAAAAAATATGGGATAGATTCACAAAAAGGTGATTATGATGACGGATTCTTTATGAATAGGAGGAAATGCCTATAAATATGCCTCTACCCCCCTTAGAAATGTAGATGAAGCCTTAATAAAAATCTAAATCCTTAGGGTATTTAACCAAGTTGGGCTAACACTTTGCAAATTAATTATTCATGTAAGTGGTGTGGAAATTTTTTAAATGATTCTAATTGATCATTTTATATAAGATATTTTATTCTCAATATTTATTTTAACTAATATAAAAAAATGAAATATATATTCACTAGTAAATGATACTACATGTGACTAGTTTGTATATGCATCATTCATATAACAATTAAATGGTCCACGTGGTATGTGGGTGCACCCATATATATATCATATCATATTCGATACTTCATAAATATATATATTATAATTATTCATTTAATATAGTCAGTTATGGTATAAATAAATTACCTTAATAATAGAAAACTCATTATAAATCATCACTTATGAAGCATTTATAATAGTATTATGAGAGTTAAAAACTATCTCATAAGTGATATTTTTGTTTTCAAATATTAATTAAATAATTTCATGATTCCCACCTAATAGTTGTCTAGTATATTATTAATAAATTAATGAACCAATATAGTTTTATCAATATTTTTTTATAATTTATCCTAGATGAAAAAATGTTCATGTCATATAATTGATCTATATGTATAGGTAAACATCTCATTTGACATAATTTATAAGATTATACATAATTATATAATCATAAAAAATATATTCAGGGAATTTTTTATCTATTATGAATGTTTGTTATATATAAATGCATTCAAAACCTCATTCATCCATGGTCCCCAAATTATATTCATTTTTAAGAATATTAATAATCTAAATATATTTCATAAAGACAAACGATAATAAAAAATAAATATTCAATAAAATTTATGTACTCCTAGGTATGTATATATTCTCTAGTCTAAAGCCATCATTTAATTTTACCATACCTGTTAAGGTAATTCCATAAACATGTAATAACTCTTAATGTTTTTTAATTAGTGAAAAACATATATAGATTCATATAATAAATTTAATTAAAAAAATATTTATAAAACTTATTATTTTATATAGACATGTAATATCATCACTATATTCCAGTATGAAAATTCATCAAATTCACGTTATGAAATAAAAACCTAAAATACTCACATTTTAATTTTTTTTAATTTTTATCCACTTTAATTGGATAATAATTAGTTTATTACATCATCATATAATCATAATATGTTATAATATTAGAGTATCATACTTCCCTCGGTCCTATGCTTTAGGTATTTTTGGTGTTGGGTGTGTTTTAGTTGTGTTTGGAGGAGAAAGGTGGACTTTTAGCTAAAATTTCATCTAGTGGATAAGATAAAGTCATGAATGGTAGCATTGTGTTGTGGTATGTTTTCTAGTGAAGCTAGAGATAAGGTGCTTTCTTGATTACATAGTATTATAATGTGTTGTAACATCAGCTTTTGGTTTGCATCATAGAACATAAGCTATGAATGTTTGATGCTTCCCAACTTACATATGGGAAGTATATTGGGTGTAATGTGTTATGTTGCAGTTTATGGAATCTCTTTGTGATTCTAGTTTAATCTTATGTGAGTATTATTACACTATGGTGATATGAACTATACCTTGGTTTTTTAATGGTTGATCAGGTTTCAAGTGGAGGCATAAGGCTTGTGATATGCTTCTTAGGTCCTGATAGTGGATTATTATTCATAGGTTTTATGTGAAGTTACATTGATTTTTGTGGTGTTACACCTTTTATATCCATCTGGTTCCTTCACATTGATTATAGAAACTCCCATTGAGGTAAAATACATGAAACATTACCTATTATTTACAATGTAATTATGAAATTATATTTCTTTTTATCATTGGTTAAAGAGATAAAATTGTCCTAGGAATATAATAACACAATATAATTAAATAAATCCAAAATGATTGGTGATATCATCAATCATAATTTTCCCACTATAATTCATTATTTCATATTATTGAATGTCTTTTTTGAGACTAATTATGACTGGTATAATGATTTTATTTACAATTATTTCGGTTTACCAAACAGGATAAAATTGATAATCAAATTAAATTTGATAAGGGGAATAAATAATGAGAACCCAAAATTGTAATTGTCTGATGTTGTTATGTTTTTTATTTGAATTTTTTTAGTTGTTGATGTTTTTTTTTATTTATGGAATTTATATGGATAAAATAGTTGAGATCATATATGGATGGATTTATGTGATAAATGATTAATATATATTTTTGTAGCTATTATCATTTTGGTGATGTGGAGTTGATGATGTGCCTATGTAGTTCGGTTGGAAATAATATGGAATCTGTTGAAATTAATGAAGGGAAACATAAAAATGAAAGATATTGATAGGAATGAGAGGTATAAAATTAAAAAATATAATTGATGGGTAATTAATAATGTAATAATATAAATTGTATATGAATTTTTGAAATAGATAGAGTGGTAATAATGAGGTGATGGATGGAATTAAATATTTTATAATGAATGAAATGTGAGTGGTGATTAGAAAACATGGAATTGGAAATGAATTGTGAAATGTGTGGTTGTGTTCTAATTGTGTGTTAGTTGTGTACTAAGGGAAAGTAAAATTTATATTAAGATTATAAGTGGAAATAATTAATGATGTGAGGTGAAATTAATGAATTGACTGCAAAATATTGTAGTATTTCAGCTTAGTATGGTCTTTTATTATCTTTTATATTGATTTTATTTTTTATTTTTTATTGAAACAAAACTTGATCCTAGTAACCTAATTGATGATCATATAATATTGTTGGTTCCCAATGTTTTCCCAAATATCTAGGATAGAGGTGATATAGATGGAAAACTGCCCCCCCCCCTTCCCTTATCTCTTTTAATGATATTTCTTAGGTTTTGACATGATGTGATGTTGAAGTGTTATGCTGATGTGGTTATGATATCAGTGCACTGTGTGGGGAGAACATAGAAGAAGAAGGGAATGAGTTTGATTCCATTCATGATTATTTACCTTATCTTGAGGATGTTGTTGCTACATGGATATGTGGTATATGGTTTTGATTATCCATTATATGGTTTTGGTGCGTAGTTATGGGTATGAAAGGAATATATGGTATATGGTTATATAGATATATAAGAGGTGATATCACTGGGAATAAATCTATTAGGGTATGTGTGAAACTAGTTCAATGGGGAATTTTTTATAGGATCGATTTTTATCGATTTTATTTGTTTTTTATGCTACTATCTTGTACAAAGAATTTATGACTGAACCTATATAGGGTTTCCTTGTATATGACTTAATTTTGGTAATGAGTTTATTTCTTTATTTATTCATACTGGTTTTAGTATGCTTCTTCCACAATTATATGAATGATTTTGTGGAGGATTATTCTGAGAATACATATATCCTCACTCCATTAAATATATATTTTTATCTTAAAAACCTATTAGTGAAAGTTGGGGATCAGGATGTATATTTCTAGTTTATAAAGTTCATGATCAGTGTTGCAGTCACTGTCATGAGATTTTCCTTTCATATTTTCATTTCGGATACAATTATTTATGTTTGACATTGAATGAATTTTGGTTTTGTATTTATTTACAATATATGTAGTTGATTAGTGGTTTTCTCTTATATTCTTAGATTTTATTAGGGTAATGATTCCCATTTCTGTACTTTATACCTTCAGTGATAGCCATCAACCAATGAACTATTGGAGTTGAGTTTTGTGGGTCACACATGGATATGTTATAGTCAATGTGGGGTTATTGTGGGAATAGGTCATGGTAGAGTAATATCTCATTAATGGACGAGAGTTAGGAAGATGGTTTATGTTATGAACTAGTGAGTACTACAAAGAATGAGTAGGGAAATAGTATTTAGTCCATATTTTTTGTGCCACAATTAAGGGAGATCAACTAAGGAACATGAATTTTGGATAACTTATAATCTAATGAAAATAAATTAATCATACTGGACATACTAGGTGAAATGATATAGATTTCGGGGTAGTGTCTTAAGTGTGGAACTTGTATCTTACGTGTTTTCATATGTTCTTAAATTGTGATTATTTTAGGAAAGACATAATAGGAATATAACTATATGATATTTTATAAATTTTATATTGTGGAATTAGGATTACCTAGTTTAATTGTAGAGATAGATGATAGGATCATACACATAACATTTTGGTGGGAGGTATGAATTGTTATATTTTGGTTAACCGTTGAAGGGTTGATCTCGAGGAGGATGATTCATAGAGTAAGACAGTGCTTGAGTTTGAGCATTAGATATTGAAAATGAATAAGGGAACTATCTATAATTAGAAGATTGGGCGGTGGTCAGGGGAGCTCGATATTTATTTCATTTTGATCAATGTGAGTGAAGATCATTAAATTCCATTGGATGTTAGTTTATTATAGGTATATTCTCATCAATGGTGGATTTTGATTCATAGTGAGAATGAGGAGACTATGTTATTGTGGGAAGAGTTTCAGAATCTGTTCCATGATATTTTTCATAAATTATGAAGTAATCTAAGAAGAATGAGTTTATCTCCCACTGGTAGAGTATTTTTCAGTTTGAGATATTGGTATTTACTTAAAGTATATATTTCATTATGTTCCCAATCTTATTCTTGATAAGTATTTGAGGCCACAACATTTTAAGGATGAATTGAATCCAACGATTCATAACCAATTCACCCCATGTAGGTAACTAATATATAATGTGGTTCTAGATAATGCTTAAGGTATAGAGAATATTCATTAATATACTGGTTAATATCCTAAAGATTACTGTTTTTCATAGAGCTTATAAGTTTTATTAGTAGATGATGTTTTTTCCAAAGGGGATTCTAAATCATATTTCTTCTTATCAATTCTCTAGGGATAGAATTCATTTAGAATCTATAAAGTGATTCGGAGCAGTCTCTTTTTCTTATAGAGTTATTTCACATTAGTAGTTCTAGTGTAATAAAATTTCTGGTGGGTAGTGTTGAAATTTTTATTGAATACACCACCACAATGTGGAGGTTTAGAATATGTCATGGTCGACGCTTTGATTCACAACAATGTGGTGATTTTTACCATGTCAGAATGTAGTGCATGTTAAATCTGATATTTATATCAAAAGACTCTACTTCTTCGATATATTCCACTCTATCTACCATACACCATCTTTATTCAATATAATAAATTTAGTTTGATGAGTTTTGGAATATAACATATTTTCTTAAATGTTTACTGAATTTATAAAGATTAAACAAAAATATTTTCATTAGGTTAAATGTATATAATATTTATGAAATATCCTAATTTATATTGGCTAGAAATTTGAGTTTGTGGGGACTATATAAACTTGGATAGATCCTCATATGGGTTGTTTGAAATTAGTTGGATGTAATCCTTATATATAAACTCATCAAGGTGAATCTCTATTTCCCTCTAATTCTTAAATACCAAAAAATAATGTTCTAGAAAACATTAGTAAGGAGGGATATCCCTCGTTGTTATTAGAAGACACATGAAATTCATGGATTCCTTAGAAAAAAAATACTTATGTATTTTTCTTTATGATCAAAAAAAATCTTGTGTCAAGATTAGATAGGATGGATCATTAAGGTGTAAGGTACGTTATTTTTCCTTCATTCTTTTATTAAAACCAATATAAAAAATTATCAATGTATTTATGTTTCATTTTGTTATTATTTTATTAAATTTGGATAAATTTTATCCCCATTAAAACCCATAAGTGGTATCAAATATTTCTCTATTACGTTAGGATTAATCATTCGAATGGGTGGAAGAGACTTGAAATGAGTCTTTCGTAAAATGAAAAATAATATTCTAAAGTTCCCATTTTGATTATTTAAATTTAAAGACTATGAAAAAATGGTTATGAAAAATGATAATGGTCTAATAAATTTATTAATACCACAATACAAAAACACATGAAATGGTCATAATGCATTCGCAAAAAAAAAGAGGTTCATTTTTTACATAACTCTGTTTTGGTATGAATTTTACAATTTCTTAGTCAATAACCACAATAGGGACAATAAATGACACAATATAAAGGGTTAATACATTTTTTAATCATTCATTCCCTATAAAATGGTTTGGTCTAAATAGGCTAAAATGGCATGTGGTCATATGTTATAAAATTTCATTTTATCCAAAATGCTTTCAAAAATCGACATGGTCAATAGTGTGATCATTGGACCAAAAGAGATTAGCGTTAGGGAAAATAGAAATGGAGATTATAATTACAATATTTTTTCACTGGGAACACCACACTATGGTGTAAAATGTTTTTAATATAATTTTATGTTAATTTTTTTTGGTTCATAAACAACCCCAAATTCATGGAGGGCATTAAATTGTACTAAAAAATAGTTTATGTGACCAAGGATTAAAGTGTGTCTACATGGTTAAAATAAGGGAAAATATAAAATTATTTATATTTATTTTTTACAAGATTGTAAATATAAATATAAATTGTTTATATTAATAAATTTAATTTAAAATATATGATTAATTTAAATGGTTTCACAATCTAGGAAATTTTTATTATTTAATTATAAAAGAATTCATAAATGTCAAACATTTGTAAAGTTTGAATAAAATGATTTTAAAAACATATGAATAAAAAATATAAAATGTTCATGTTTGATATAATTGAATTGTTTATATGTATTATTGCTTAAATTAAATGGCATTAATAATTTATTTATAAATCATTCATAATTCTTTTCCCATATCAAAATTTATGAATTATTCATTTATTTAGTTTATTCCTTGATGTATTGTTCATAAATATAAATGTTATATTATGAATTTTGATGTATGATTTATTTCAAATTTTGAAACTAATTCTTTAAATTATCATAAATTCATTTAAATAGTTACATGCTATGTATAATAATTTATTTAGTTTTCTTCTACATTGGATTTATTTTTATTAGGTTACGATCATTAATAATGATTTTGGTTATAGTTTATACTTATTTGGTGTTAGTATTGTGTTGTAATTTTGGTCTATCTTGGGTAAAATTTCTTTGATATAGGGAATTTGGGATGGACTCTTCCTTTTTATGGAGGACTATTCTATATCTTGAAATTTGGGGGTTGGCTACCCATAACTTCAAGTTTACTCTTATTGGGAATATTGATTTTATGTACGCCTAAGAATTTATATGGAAGGGTTACATGTACCTTATCCAAGGGATTAATTTGGATTCTTATAAATATATTTGACATTTTAATTCGGTTCAGTAACACATGTTATAATTTATCTAAATAGTTACACATCAATTTTCCGTGAACATATGGATTTGGTGGAAGAAATAGAGATTAAAAAATAAATCATTAGATTTATTAATACAGGTAAAGGTAATAACATGAAATAATATGGTGAGATTAAATACCATTAAAAATAATAGGTGTTAGATTCCTTTGAAAGTGAACAATTCTCAAGAGCTCATCCTTCCAACTGGGTTAGTCATGCCAATGTTGGATGACCCAAGATTTTCATGTGTAAGGGAAGAGTGTAATGGGTGTTCCTGATAGGATTAAGTTCCCATTTTTATGTTTTATATGGGTTACACATAGTTACAAAACTCTAATAGGATTAGGATACCATAATAATAGAGTTGAGTTTATCTAATAGATAGATTGGGGAAAGAGTTATTTTCTAAACTATCAAAAAATCATATGTGATATGATTGAAATAATTTCTTACAAAAATATATAACTGATGTAAGTATATAAAAAGCTATCAAAATCTTATTAAAATATATATATTTTCCCACTAATGGGTATGATATAACTATAATTATTTATTATTCCAGTGGCAGAAAATTTAATATTAGTTCTACTTAAATAAATGTAAAACATGATACTCGTATGATAAAATCTCATACTATATATAAAATTAAATCATCATCATCAAAAATAAATTCAATATTGATCACAGATAAATATAATCTTTGCAGAAGAATAATGTCCGAACCAAAATCTCTTTTCTCAGGTCAGAGGGCCACATGACCTCATACATTTATCCTCATATTTAAAAATATTTCAACTATTAATGAAGATACTAATAGTGTTTTATAGACACTATACCCTTAATAATAATATCAATACACCTAAATAGAAAAAAAGTGTAAATAAACCTCCCATATCAGTACAAAAAAATAAGAAAAATGTCACCATGAGATAATAAATGGTATCCAGGTCATATAGTATAAAAAAAATGCGCACAAAGTTGTAAGTCAACTAATTTATGATAACCAAATTAAAATAAATTATAAAAATCTTCATAGAGAGAATCCATAGTCTATCCTGAGATCGCCTCCATGAACCAAACTCCATTGGATCTGATCCCTAATGTAGGGATCTTTCTCTTATATGGATCCATAACCATGAAATCTATATGGACGTCAATATTCCCTTTAAGGGTGTGAGTAAGAGCCTAGTAGGACACTAACAATTCATCCTTAACATAAAGTTCACATGTCTATAAAGGTGTATACCATGATGGAAGTTAAATGGACAAATAAGAAACCAATAATATATTGGAAAATCATGCACTGACCATGCAATCATGATCCCCAACCATACCTTCTTTGGCACCATAATGATATTAATGTCACATACACCATCACATATTGGATCAGGACATAAGGGAAAAATCTCAGATCAAGGCCCATAATAATTCATAGACCACACTAAATCAAGCCCTGGGTTAGACCACATGGTGTCTTACCCCTGAATCAAACTCAAGTCTAGCCACATGGCCATCATTGCCATTCCTCTACTAGGATAGTCCACGAGGCTATCACATCCCATGCTATATCGCAAGCCATGACACAAGACACTATACCATATCCTTTTTATTGGTTCAGACCATGAGGTTTTTGTACCCAACCCTATCACTGGGTTCTATCGTAATCATCATCACACATTGCACTATCATGTTCTACCCCTGTAGGTTCTAGCTAAGTCATAAGGATCCCACCTGTCACATTGATACCTAATACAATCCTAAATAGTCTAAGCATTTAGAAATAATAGGGAATAGTATAGAAGTCACAAACCTAGAAAACAATGTATATGTCTCATGAATCCATATCACACTATTTTCCTCAAATCTATGCACGTACACACATGTAAATAATGTAAAAAAAACCATATACAAAGGCCCTATGTAGTAAGGAATTATTATCATAGGTGTGTCAACATCAAATACCAACATCCATCCCTAAACCACATCTCCACACCAACAATTTCTAGAGCCAATCCCCATTTATGATGATCAACATTTCCATAATGATGATTCGTGAAGGATAAAATCACATGGACATAGTGATAGATCAACATACCCTTTGATTTGAACCACTAATGGTATATCTATATCTACTAAAGGGAAGGATGAAAATTCTCTAGATTTTACCACCTATAAATTTATAAAATCGAAACTCCCACATTAGATTATAATATAATTCATAGATGTGTCCATGAAAACTCTAATTTATGATTCATTCCAAGAGGAGAGGAGGTCTAGAAGGAATAATGATCTATTACATTTAATTTTCATGATTCAAGGCCTCAAGATCCATTGGAATAGGAGATGTATCACTAAGAATTTCCATTATAGCCCATAGGTTCAAGACACCTAGGCATATGAGGAATAATGAATGTTTTCAAGGAGGTTTCTGGTTAAAACCCAAATTTCAAATTATTTAATTTGAGGAACATGGTTCGGTCGCAGGGTTTACAAAACCATGACCCAAAAATTTGAGGATTACTGCCTATTTTGGGAACATGTATGGTTCAGTTTCAAAATTTACTAAACCATGTGCCAATGGTTTGTGACTTACTACCTCTCCAAGTAACCCACACTATTTGACCACACACAAACTCTAAATTTTTATCTATTTCAAGTTACATGGATTATGGGGGAATTTCACATGGTTATATCAAACCATGATAAATATAATTTCCCTCTCCAAAAAACAATATGGTTTCTTGGGGATAATCATACAGTTTATTTGGTAGAACCGTATGGTTTTTTCCAAACCATTATCAAACTATGAACTCTCATGAAAGGATACTATAACCAATCGAAAATATTCTAGAACTTACTCGAGAAATTATATAGAAAATTCATAACTCAAAAATCACTTAAATAAAGGATGAAAGAATGGAATCATGTACCTTAAAATCCTAGTCTGTTTCAATCTCCCCTATAAGGACATATTATCCTCAAAAAGTGTCTCTAGAGTTCCTGCTCTAAAAAACTCAAGCCATTGAGATCATATATTAGATTCATGCTCTCATGTATCCTTTTGGTTGTTATTTTTCTAATATAAAACTCAAACAAGGGGCATTTACTTCCCTCACAACACATTCCAACTTTATTTTATGATTCAGATCAGATTCACCTTGAATGGTGCATCTGGAACTAACTCAACATCATTTTTGTCAATCACATGCTTAAGATCAGTCTCACGCCTCTAAAGCTAAGACACAAGAACACATTATGTATACCTCAAGACCATCGAAGAATATCCTATCAATATTAAACTATTTTTATATTCTCTATGATTTAAAATGGTCCCAAAAATCATAACACTATATTCCCCTACGTTCGTAATAAATGATCCATAATAAGAAAACATGATTGCGTATGTTGAAATCTAATGTTAATCTTTTTTGGTATTCATATGATAGTTCAATACACTGAGTTGTAAATAAACACTAAAAAATCAACTGGACCCAATCAAAGGTATCCTACACCATACATGGACCAATAATAAATGCATGACTTCCCTTATGCCAACATAAAAGTGAATGACAAGGCTGATAATAAATATCATGGAACAGTTCTATCTAAATTTAAGACTAGTAGCTACTATTTTGTGAAACAATATTCCAAGGATGGATGATCATCCCTTGATCCATCGAATTATAGGACAAATCCCTGAAGCATATCCGCCAAAATCAGGATCGTCCTCTCAAACTACCCATCGATCTGCAGATACTATATCATACTCATATTCAACTAAGTCCCCACCACCACTTGTAATCGATATAAAATCCATAAAGTAAAAAAGAACCCTAATTAGACATTATTCTCATGATCACCCCACATATCCATAAAATCTATCACACATATAGTTTTTCTAACTCATTGATTAAAAGTGTCTCTCGAAATGGAATGAAATTTAACACCTTCATCAACCGATCAACCACAACACACATAGTATCTTAACCTCTCATGGTCTTGGTAAACCCTATAAAAAATTACATTATCACTTAATCCCACTTCTACACATGTATGGGTAGAGTATGAAGTAAATCACATATCTAATTATTCCCATACTTAACCCTATGACATGTAAGACAATGAGATAAAAAACTGATCACCCTCTTTATACCTACCCATAACAATTACAATCTGATATCACGATACGTATTTATTTTCCCTAGGTACACTAACCACTTCTAATCATGATATTACCTCATAAAATATTCCCTCATAGAAGAATTAAAGACCATTATCCCATGAATATAGATCATATTGTCTCTATCTAAAGACTATATGGGAACAACATCGTTCCTGACAACCATTACTCTATTATTAAGGAATAAAAATAGAAATCCTTGATAGATTTCACCTGGTCCACCAAAGTAAAATCAATAACTAAGGGGGAATATTCCCTCAACCCATGATCTTTAGATTCACTCACTAACTATTCATCCAATAAACTCATCAATATTTATTCCTCCTCTAAAACCCACTGTCCAAGGACTTGTGTATTCCAAATAAGACAACAAAATTACCCTTTAGAGGAGCACAATTCATCCCAAAGACAAATTTTTATAGATTCCCAACATAATTACTTTTCCATATATTCATGTCCTATTGAGAGATGATATACCAAAATCTCATGTGCTCTATATAAATGATAATTATCTCAGTAATAATACATTGTCACCAACATTCCAAGGCATGAACCATAAGAGACAACTCTAAATCAATCATATGGAAGTTATTCTCTTGAGTTCACAGCTAGAGATACCCAAAAACCACTATCTGGTCTTTTTAGATCAATATAGATCCTAAAAAACTCCAAGATATCATAGAAAAATATATATCCAATCCTTGGATTATGTAAGATCAAAATTTCAATTGATGTAAATATCCTAATTAGATCTACTAAGGCCACTTCATGGTAATATATCCACTAAAACTTCACTCCCTTCTTGATAAGCTCACTCATAGATGTTTAAAATTGGAATAAATATTGAATTAACTATTAGTGGTACATGAAAATACCACCAAAATTTATGATATGAAACCCATTACTTAAGCATTCCTAGGACATCGTGACCAATACCTTTAATAAATCAATTTAGAATCCCGCCTCACAGATCACATTCCCAAGGAACCCCACCAATTAAATCTAAAAGTGAAACATTGAAACCCAGTAATAAATCAAATGTACTCAAAGTGTACACAACAAGGTCTCATGGTCATTACCATGCATCTCTAAGATCCATGAGTATATCAAGATATCATAAATGATTACAACAACCAAATAATAAATATTTGATGGAGTATCATTTTGACAATTAAACGAACACCAATGGATCATTTTTCAACCCAAAATCCATGAAAAAATACTCTTATAGTTCATAAATGCTCATAATCATTGTCTTTGGTATATCCTCTTCTATTACTCAATGGTGGTGGTAGCCTAATAATAAGTCAATATTAAAGAACCATTGATATCAATCTAACTATTTAGACAAATCATAAATCATTAGAAATGAGTACCTTTTCTTCATTATAACCTCAGTCAGATTTATATTGTCCATGCACAGCTAAAGGCTTCTGGATACCTTCTTAGTGAACACAATTGTATCACCCCAATGAGATGTTCTTAATCTAATAAATCTCTACACCTCCATGTCCTCAAGAAATACTTTTATTTCCTTTAACACATTTCTTTACATGTGATATAGAGGGATCGATATAGGCTATAATTATGTCATGGTATTGATTTTAAAATCAATTCCAGAATTAAAAGGTAGTTTTAAGAATTCATCTAGAAATACGTCCTGGTAATTATACACCATTAAAGGAAGATGAGTGAACCACTACTTGATATTCCCTAAGTTCCATTACCACTAACTATAATATAATAACTATAAAATAAATCAAGTCTTCTTCCATTATTTATACTCCATTATCCGATTATTTAGTCAATAAATACATCCCCCTTTAGATGTAGTAATCATATTCAATAACAATTGATGTGTGATCAATAATTGGTCAACCAGTCTATGTAAAAAATATCATTAAATCTGTTCATATATAATATCATAAAATCCCATAATTTTTTGTAAAAACTTTAGATATCTTAGTATAGTATTTTTTTTATTTCCCCATGTTTTCATCAAGAGAAATAAATTTTGAAGAAAATATAACTAGTAATTCAAACCTGGAAACAACTTATGAAGATATAAAATAATGTGAAGATCATGTATCAAAAAAAAGTAATAGAAATCATAGGGGTAATTAGAACTATACCTATAAATATATAGGTTCCTTTTTCACCATCATCTAGAATATGGTTCATGATATATGTAACAACCCAACCCCGGAAATCTTGGAGTTTTTTGTCCGCTATAAATTACATTAGATTGATTAAAAAGAATCAAATCCCAAAGGACTGAGGGTATAGTAGTTTTGGTAAACCAAATATATTAATGAGTCATGTATTAGTAATTAAATCACTAATTATAATATAGTTTTTTTCTAAAAAATAATAACTTAGGGGATAAAATCATTCCATCTAGAATATCCTTGCATAATGTCTCATTAAATTTCTTGAGTTCATGGGAAAGTAAAACATAACATGGGTGAGCTCAAATGCTTGGTAAGGGTAAATTATAGCAGAATAAATAATAAATCAATAATAACAAATCAACATGGAAGGTTAAATAAATGAACACACATTCCAAGTAATAAGTAGAAAAAAAAGTAATATAATTATAAATAAGGCAAGGTAAATGAAAAAAAAATTCCATTTAAATAACTAGATAAGTGAAAATTAATGTGGAAAGGTAAGAAACTAAAACACATGACATTTAATCAATTAACTGAAAGTGAAATGTATCCATATATATATCGACACAAAATCTCATGGATGAGTAATAACTAGAACTAAATGTGGAAATTCTTAATTATTGTGCATCTTGTTTACTAGGAAAATGATACCTTTACTATAAAGAAGGTTTAAATCTTACTGGGTAAAAATCCATTATCTTAGAATATCCAACTATTTTTAATCCCATTATACTGACGATGCATCATGGGACATGCATTCACTAGTCCCCATCCCATATATCATTCATTAACTGGTCTCTAACCCTTAAGGATTGCATTAACCGGTCATTAACTTGTATAGTCCATTTCTAAATCATTGAAATACATGAAGTGCTTATCAAATATACATATTGATTAATGGAAAAAAAATTAACAATATTTCCCAAAATAATAAAATAAATTTAAAAGTATACACTGTCTGAAAAAATGGTATACGATTCAAAAAATAATCATATCCATAAAAATGATATGGATAATTAGGGGAAATTCATTGTTCAATGATCATAGTAAATTATATATTTCAAAAGGAATAACAAATCAATCATGGAAGTGAATGTGAATACTATCCTTGATAAAATCAATCATAAACCATCCATAAGAATAATAAGGATGGTATAAAAAAATATCCCACGTGGAGTAAAAATCAATTTTTTTTATCATTGATGAATTTAAATACTATAAAAGTATCTTCTAAAAACATTCTTGTAGAAAATATTCTTTTATTTTGAAAAACCTTTTCATAAAAAATAATTTTTGAAAACATTTTATTTAAAAAATAAACGATTAAACATGTAAAGGAATCATTGAAATAATGACAAAAGGTAAATCCATTCATGTCGTGAAACGTAAAAAGAACATTCATTTTTAGGGTAAAAATGTTAGAAAAATCTCTTGTTTAGAAATTGACAAGAATATTCCATTAAAAAAATTAGTAAAAGAAAAAAATTGTAAAAAAATATTTATTGAATAATTTTAAAAAAATTAAAACATTTTAATAAAATATGGTTTTTAGAAGAAGACAAGTTCTTCAGATAAATTGATAAATGATGTTTGGTTTTATTAAAAAAAAATTTGAAAGCATCTTGAGTACCAAATAGTGGAAAAATTGTACTAATACTTGAAAAGGTTCATGAATTACCAGAGTAGAATAAAATGAAAGGGTTTAATGAAAAAATAATTTTCTTTGACAGAAATTCATTTGTAAACAAACCTGAAAAAATGAGATTGTAAAGAAAAACCTTGTAAATATTTATAACATTGAAGTGAGAATCAATAAATGAGTAGATTATGTGTATCAGCTATAAATACATATATAGAAGAGAAGCTACATCAAGAGATAGTTAATTTCATTATAAACATGATCAAAGAATAATAACAATAATTAGGAATCAATATAACCCAATGAAAAGAAATTGAGTTATTAAATTCATTTACACTTGGTCACTAGTAACACAAATCCCTTTATATTACATAATTCAAATAGAAACTAAAACTATCACGAGGAATTAAGGAATCATGATATTATATGAAAATTTGGCAGTATATAGAATATATATATGATATTATGTGCATCAAAATAATGTGATCATTTAAAGAGAAAGTTAGAAATCACAAAAGGTTGTGATATAGAAAAGATAATCGTTAATATCATTTTTGGGGAAATAATCGTTAACATTCCAACGTTTCTCATACCACTTTGAATCATTTGTACCAGAATTCCTTATGCATTATATGAATCTATGAATATCATGTGAATAAGTATGTTAATGATATAACATGTCAAATTCAAGTATATACACCATAGAAAAGTGAATAGGTGCATAATAATAAATAAGTCTCAATGAAATGTAAATTGAGATGAAATCCATTACCTGGCATCCGACATATCTCATGTGTATTTAAGTTAATGAATAACAAAATTATATTAGTTATGTTATTCATTGAGAACTATTTTCATGTTTATCATTACTTTTATTTCACTTAATACTATGTTTTATACAAAAACTTAAACAAATAAGTTTACATCAGTTAATTTGATGAAATTCATTTGATGTGTCAAAAAACAATTGGTAGGTCAACTATTGTAAAATGAGTCATCACATAAACATATAAAGAATAATAATAATGAAATAATTTTCATATTTATACATAAATTATACTTTTATGATTAATAATTCTATATTTTTGTGAATATTGATTCGGTGTTATAATCATGGAGATGGTAGGTCATACGTACGCATGGGTAACATTCTCATTTTTCAATGATCGTTATTGAAAGAAGGTAAGTAGAATTATATCTTCTCATAATTATAATTATATCATAAATGATATATTATTTATTTATATATACTTATATATATAATTATTTTTTTGTAAAAAATTAATCACATCATGTCAAGGAGGTGGTAGTCAACATGTTCACGAAGGATATTATCTCTTTTAAATTGTGTGAAAGGGTTGCAATGAAAATGATATATATTATATTTATTGATAGATAATTATTTCATCAATATCATATTGGTGTTTAATATTTTACATATGTTTAATTAAAACCATTCTTTATATAATCTATGTATCGTGTGAACGAATCACCCCACTTTGAGAGGGAACTGGTCCACACGTCAAGAAATGATGTGATCCTTTAAAAAAATGGAAAGTATAAATATATGTGTTAGAAAAACATTATATAATAATAAATACTTAATAAATATCATATCTATCATATGTAAACAGATTTTCCATCATAATTCCCAATAATGAAATTTGGTAAATGAAAAAATGAACAATCATTATTTCGTGAGGTGGTAGTTAACCGTACACTGAAACTGTATGTTTGTAACCCATTATATGGATGTGTCTATATAGGTCTAAAACATAACATAAAAACATATTATTACATTTATTACACTGTTTTTTATACAATCTTGAATGAATAATATTTTAGGGAATGGATAATTGATACAAAACTAAAAAACATGAAAAAATATGTTACCTTTTTTTAGGGTAACACCTTTTGGTTTTAAAAAAATGATTACTTAGATTGGTTTATGACCATGTGTTGGATTATAGTATTTGGGCAGGGATGTTGAGGAGATATTTGGGAATATCTGGTTTGCTTCAAAGTGCCTTGAGAGGTGTGAGTAAGTAGGAGGAGAGGAGGCCTTTTATAGTGGAGTGGGAGTGACACTCTTGTAATATTTTGATAAAGGAATTACATGCATGATTTTCGTGTTGAATATCGATAAAATAACATAATAAATTACATCCCAGAGAATATAGGTTCTAAATATGTACATAAAATATCCCTTGGACATGTTTATAGGTCGTTTTGGTCTTTAAGGTTAAGGTTTAAACCTTTATTATGCTAAATTAAACCTTAAACATTGTAATTAATTTTAATGGAATTCACTAGAATTTTTGGCCAAAATTAATTTTGGTCTTAAGAGAAATTATAATTTTTTCTAATTCAAAATATGTTATGAATTTTTTCAAATTCCAATCGTAGAAGTGTTAGTAATTTATTTAAATTTAATCTCACAGGCGGGACGACAGTGCAGGTTTTTAAAGTAAAAATGTCTAAGAGATTGCTATGTTTTTTAATCAATTTCAATATGAAATTGATTCTAATGAAAAAAAATATTAATTGATAAAAATATGATCTAATTTATCTTTATAACATATCAAAATTATAATTTATACTTATAAATAAATTAGATGAAAAAGCTGTTTTAACTAAAATTTGGAATTTTTTACTATTCATTTAAAAATGTTATGTTTCCCAAAAATATAAAAAACTCACAATAACATAATTATTATATATATATTTAAAATATGAAGTTTATTTTGACCTATTAAATCAATTAATGTTTCCAAATTCAAATTTTAAAAGGGTTCTCCATTAAAAGACGGTAAAATTGTCATTATAAAAATATAGACTTTTATGTGTGAAATTGGGTTTGTTCCTATCTGAGGCATATCAGACCAAATGGATGAATATAAAAAATATTTGATTGAAAATTTAACATATAAATTTTATTATTATCATTAAATAATTTAAATTAATTATTTTTATTAAGACTAAACTCTTTTGGATGCATAAAAATAATAATATTTCTTTTTTTATACCCAATTGGTTCTTATTTGCGTTTCACATTAATTGGTAACCAAGGAATTCATTTTATATTTATATAAACCATATATTTTTATAATTTAGTTAAAAATATTCATACCCTCTCACATAATAGCTATATTATGTCACATTATATTAAATAATAATATTTCAATAATATATCCTTGTATGTTGAAACTCGGTCTTGAATAGAACACAAACTATCGAGGATGGTTGGTATTTCATGTAATGAAAGATAACTAAGTGTTGTGTGTATTACAATATATATCATTTATTTAATTTGTTTAAAATATTAAATATTTTTTATATTTTTGGTATATTAAATTTTCTTATGCACTTGGCGATGTGTGTCATGCAAGCTTTCAAATACAAAGATGTAATTTAGAATTTTGGGGTGTTACATTCTCCCGATCTTAATTAAATTTCGTCCTTACAATTTAAACTCTTTATTTGTAATATATTATTCGATATATCCTACATTTGAATCCCAAATAATAAGAAGGGTTTGTAAAAAATCCTCTAGAAAATAGAGAATTAGAATTAAAAAGGTCACATCGACTAACATGTAACTATGTCACTAAGTAGGATAACATTAGTGGTATACAAAGATATGAACTTGGAGGGAAAGAGTAAATATTTATATATAGTGACTTAGTCATCATTCAAAAAAATTAATGATCAATATAATGTTTATGGCCTCAAAGAAATAAATCATAGATGATTTAAGAGACCATGAGTTAAATATAAATTAAGGTATTTGGATAACATTCTATTTCAAAGTCATTTTCCTAATGTTAGATAATTATTTTACTAACCAATAATATAAGGATGTATTTTTAATTGATAGGTTTCAATTTCATATGAAAAATTTTAACTTTTCGTTATGCTTTTATCAAATTCTAATTCATCCATTTACTCCTACAAATTAATTTCCAATAATGATTTTTATGCCTGAAGCACTAAAAGAAGCCCTTAAAGGATCGTAAGGCCTACAGAAGAGAGAAAAGTATAAATATTTGACTCTAAATATCTTCCAAAACCAATATTGTTAATATATTAATATCTAATCCTAAAAAGTGATATTTTTGGTTCATCATTAACATTTATTAGTCAAGTTTATTAACTAAAAACATTGAAAAATTAACCAGGGCATTGTGTAGGTTAGTGGTTGGTTTGAAACCCTTATTGTCTTTTGGTCATAGGATCAAGACCAACAGCCTTGCTAGATAGGATTGGTTTTCACCTATCTTACAGGATATCATTTTATAAAACCATATAAATATAATAAAAAAATAAATTTGATAGAAATACTTGAAATAATTTTAATCACTAAATATCCTTTTAAATAAAGTTTTAATATAACTTCAATAAATAATTACTTATTCCATTTTATTTTAACATAGGTCCTTCCATGGTCTAGGGTTTATCCATAATATCAATTATAGTATTTATAAATTATAAAACCATATCTTCTATATAAAACTGATTATGTTTATCCTAGGTTATAAATTTTACAAATCCTTCAAAATGGTTTGTAAAGAAATTGTGAATTATCCTAATTTTATCCCCAAGTACTGTCAAAATAGGTGCATAGTAAGGCAAGTTTCCCTATACCAAGTTACCCTGAGTCAGTCCTGAGGCACCTTGTCTGAGTTGTTACTCCAAGGTACATATGTGTCAAAACCATGTCCACTTGTAGTATCTAAATAGGGATGTATTTTTAGAAAACCGACATAATCTCTACTTTAAAAATCTTTAAGGTTGGTCTTCTATACTTATCCTAAAATGATACCTTAGGGTTATGTTTTCTAAAATATTTTTTCTAAAAAATATTTCCCAATGTTACTGCTAAACTTACTTCGATGCCAACTAATGAGAATCAACCCCAGAAATCTTGGAGCCTGTGTCTGATATCAATGACATTTTCTTGATTACAAAGAATAAAATCCTAAAGGAAGAAGAGTTTAGTAGTCTTGGTAAACCTGATAAATAAATGAGTATTTTTCTACAAATTAATACACTAGTTACAATATAATTTTTTTCTTATAAATAATAAATTTGAGGATAATGTCATTCCATATAGCATATCATTACATGATTTCCCATTATACATCTTATGTTCCTGGGGAAAGGAAACATAATAAGGGTTTACCTAAATGCTCAATAAGGGTAAAGTATAATGGGTTAAATAAAGAATTAATATGAATAAATAAACATTGAAGGGTAAAAATGGAACACACATGCCATGTATTCAATTAGATGAAAAGTAAGTTAATTTGAAATAAGGAAAGGTAAATGAGAACTCATTCCATTCAAATAAATTGATAATGAAAAATCATTTTGGAAACATAAGAAACCAAAACACATTACATTTAATCCATGAAACAAAAATAAAATAAATCCATATATATGTTGATGAAAAATATCATAGATGATTAATGACTGAAACTAAATAAAGGAAATTCATAATTATTGGATTTCATCTTTCCTAGGAACATGATACCTTTACCATAATTTTTTTTAAAATATACTGTGTAAAGACTCATTAACTTATGCTATCCAATATATTTTTTACCATGAGACTAATGATGCATCGTGGGGGTTTTATTAACTAGTCCCCAAACCATAGATCTTTCAATAACTGGTCTCCCACCCATAGTGCATGCATTAACTTATCCCCAACCTGTATATTGCATGTAAAAAGAATTTAAATACATAAAAAGACTCATCAAATATCTTTATGGAGTAACGGATATGCATTTATCAATATTTACCAAAATAATAAAATAACTTTGAAAGTAAACAGTATATGAAATAAAATTCTACGATTGAAGAAATAATCATATCCATGAAAAGTGATATATATAATTAAGATAAATTCAATGTTCCATGACCATTGGAAATTAAATATTTCAAGGGAACTAACAAATGAATCAAGGAAGTGGATGTGAATAGTATCCTTGGAAAAAATAAATCATAAACCATCCAGAATAATAATAAACATTGTATCAATAAAAAATATCCCAAGTAGAGTAAAATTAAATATTTTTTGTTATTGATGAAAACAAATACAAGAAAAATATCTTTTAAAAAAATTATTGAGGATATTATCCTTTTATTTTAAAAAAATTCAATAATAAATTTCTCTAAAAATAACTTTTGAAAAAAAAATTAAAAGTTACCTTTTAAAGGAGTAAAAAAATATTCAAAGAAATTTTAGTGTGTAAATACATACATGTCGTACAAGGTAAAAAGAACATTCCTTTTTCACAGAAAAAAGGACACAAAAATTACGTGTTTTGAAAGAAACAAGAAGACTCCAATGGAAAAACTGTTAAAAGAAAAATAGGGTACAAATTTCATTAACAAAATAATTTTAAAAAAATTATTAAAAGCATTTTAATAAAATATTGTTTTATAAGAAAATCAGTTCTCCAACTAAAGAGATAAATGAAGTCGAGTTTTATTAAATGCATTTTCAAAAACATCTTCAATGCCAACATGTGGGAAATCGTACTAATACTTGAAAAGGGTCATGAATTAATGTAGGAGAATAAGATGAATAGTATTAATGGTCAAATAATTTGTTTTTATGGAAATTCATGTATAAACAATCTTGAAAAAACTGATATTGTAAATTAAACCCTTGAAAATATTTATAACTTTGAATTGAAAATCAATCAATGAGATGATTATGTGTATCAAATATAAATTAATATATAGAATTGTAAGTAAATTAGTAGATAGTAAAAATAATTATACACATAATCGAATAATATTAAAAACAATTTGGATGTAATATAACCCAATTAAAATAAATTGATTTATAAAATTCTTTTCCACTTGGTAACCATTAATTAGAATCCCCTTAGATGAAATAATTCAATTTAAAATTAGAAATATAAAAAATAATGAATGAACCGTGATAATATTTGAAAATGTGTCAATATTTTAACTATATAAAAGAAATTCGGTGCATAATAAAGATGTGATTGTTTCAAGAGAAGGATAACAATCACAAAAGGAAGTGAGACTGCAAATATAATCATTAAGAACATTGTATAGTAAAAATCATTAAACATTCCAAAGTATCCAATACCACATTGAAACATTTTTATCATAATTCCCCATAATTTAGATGAAACAAATAGTATCATACGCATAACTAGGTTCATGATATAACCTGTACAATTGAAATATATACACCACATGAATGTGAATTGGTGAATAATAATAAATAATTCTCAATGGAATTAAAATTGAGATGAAATACCTTAACATGCATCTGAATTGTCTCTTATTTCTTTAAATTCCTAAATAACGAACTTATATTAATTATTAACATTATTTAGAAACTTTTTAAGGTTTATAAATTATTTTATTTTACTTATTACTATATAGTATAAAACTACTTAAACAATTAATTTTACAGTAGGTGTTTTGACCAAATTCAGTTTATGTGTCGAAAACAACTTTTGTATATCAACAATGGTCCAATGGGTCATTTCATAAAAATATAAATAATAATAATAACTAAATAATTATAATATTTATAAATCAATGATATTTTAAAAAACAATAATTAAATATGGTTATGAAAAATGAATCTATGTTACAACCATGGAGACCGTGGCCATACATGTGCATGAGTAATAATCTCATTTATCAATGATCGTTATGGAAAAATGGTAAGTATAATTATATATTTACAGACTGATAATTATATAAGAAATACCAAATTATTTTTTTATATATAATTATATATAGAATTATTATTACGTTAAAGGGAATCACATCATGTCGAGGAGGCGGTAGTCCACACGTCCACAAACGATGTTATCTCTTTTAAAGTGTGTGAAAGGGTAGTAAAGAAAATGATATATGATATATTTATATAAATTTAATTAATTAATTAATATAATATATATGTTTTATATTTCACATATTCTTAATTAAAACTATTCTTTATTCATTCCATGTATCTTGTGAATGACTCGTATCACTTTAAGGGGGTGTTAGTCAACACTTCCACAAACGATGTTATTATGTTTACACAAAATAGAAAGTATAAATATATGTGTTGTAAAATAATTAAATAAGAATAAAGAAATAATAAATATCATATATATAATATATATAAATAGAGTGTCAAAAATAATTTCTAACTGTGAATGTTGGTAATGGAAAACTCAAAAATCATCATTTTGTGAGGCGGTAGTTCGTTGTACACTCGAACAGTATGTTCATTACCCATTAATTGGATGTGTGTGTGATTGTAGGTAGAACCCTTAGTGTGAAAAATCCTAGTTTATTTATGATAATAGTTTTTTATACAATCATATAATAATAATATTTTAGGGATATTAGAATTGAAAGAAAACTAAAAAACATGCGAAATTTTGTCACCTCTTATACGGGCAACTCCATTTGGTTTGGACTAATGGATTCTTTGGATTTATTTCTATCCAAGGGGAGGATTCTAGGTTGATTTCAGAGATTTTGAGGATCTATTTGGTAATATCATGGTCTATTCTATGGTGATTTAATGGTGTGATGAATTGGGAGTATAAGAGGCCTTTTATAGTGGAGAAGGAGTGGCACTCTTGTAATATTTTGACAAAAGAATTCCAGACACGTTTTTCATGTTGAAAGTCAATCCAATAGTGTACCCAATTAAATAAAAGATAGTATAGGGTATGAATATTTCCATACTATAGCTCTTCGACAAATGTATAGTGTAGGATCAAAATAATGTTGTAGATGCTCAATATACTAGAGGGGGGTGAATTGTACACTATAAAAAAAATTTCTTAAACAAGGAATGATCTAAGTTTAACAAAGTTGAACTATGAAAATTAAAAACACCTCTAAAACCAATTGTAACACCCCATGATTTTATGGTACGCTTCTCTTTGAATAATGCAGTAGCGTGTGTTGTACGCAACATTGAGTTCTAACACACACCACAACCGATCAAACTAGCCGTTATGAATAGTAATACCTAACTTTTAAAATTTTAGAGATTTTATCTCTCAAAATGGACTTCATTTTTGGATTCAGAGTATCGAATTAATACTAAGGTGAAATTTTGAAACTTTTCGGATAACTTTAATATTTTGATGAATAGTGAAAATTACTAAATTTTAATTAAAAACAACTTTTTTAATCAAAATAATTAATAGTGATAAATTATGAATTTTAGTGGTTTTAAAGTATATTTAGAATGTATTTTTACCATTTAATAAAATTTTTGTCATTGCACATAATTTCACAATTAAACCGAACATAAACAAGTATCAATCTTTTGATAGTTATTATATTGTAAAAACACGCTTTTTGTTTTGACAGCGGGAATTCATATTAAATTAATTTCTGCAAATTCTGTGTTTTGAATTTAGAAAAATGGATTCCATATTTATAATCAGGATGTTCAAACTGTGTAAATAGGTAACTTTTTTTTAGAAATTTTGAATAATTACTTCGGTAAATATTTTATTTACCATGGTTAAAGGGTAAATCTCGTAAATAAGGGTTAAAAAATAATATTATAATAATAAAAAATTACCCTAAAACATGTCCTAACCTTATTGGTTGATACATTTTCGACCATGGGCATCTTTGGGTCGGTTTTGGGACCCCATGGTTCCACTTGTAATTGATAGAGACACTTTATTTTAATTAAGTTAAAATGAATACAAAAATGACACAAGCATATATCTTTTAGAAAAACAATTTTAACTTAGGGTTATATATGTTGGATTTTAGACTATATATATTTATTAGAAATATAAAACTATTTTCTACATAATGGTATTTTATCTATAATTTTTAGACAGTAAATAATTTAATTTATTTATGACACAATGGTGATGTAGTAATTACCATAATATTGTAAAATTAACATGATTGATATTGTTGATACCCAAATAAATATAATTTGAGACTTTTTATGAATTCAACTAATTTTATAGGTTACTATGATATGTTATGAATGGTTTAATTAACTTTTTTCGAAGTAATCATTCTGTTATGATTTTTACAAAAAATCAATTATTGAACACTGTGAAAATTGACATAAAAGAGTTTTTTAAAAAAATATTATATTATTCATTGATATTAAATTCCTAAAAATTTAAGGTTCATCCAAGAGAATTATATCATGATATGTGTATCATTTATGGACCACTTGGGGGTATCTTGGATGTATATAGTATGTTCATTAACCATATAATATAAAAATACAAAGAGACATTGTAAAAGTGAAACTAATTAACTAAGAGTTAATACTTAATGATAAGGTTAATATGGTAACCCAAACCTATCTAAATTATTTTGGTTGAGTGGTTTTCGACCCCTCCACACCTTAACCTTTAAATAATCCACTTTTGAGCCATTAGAAACCGAATATTCATTTATTATAAAGTAATATTTCTAGCTTTTCCAAAGGTTCCCCTCACCCCTCTTATAAAAGGGCACTCTCCCTTCTCATTAATTCACACCTTCAAAGCCTTTTGTATCATCCAAAATCTTCCCAAATACTCTATAAACTTCCCTCACTTCATCCTAGAGGCCTTCCTTTAGTCAGAAATCCAACCTAAGAGCCCTTTTGATCAAATCAAAAGAAAGAACCCGAAGAAGAGGTAATGATTTCACCCCCCTTTTCCAAGATCTTTTCTTCTTCCACTTCTTCCTTCTTTGTTATTAACATTATAAAATAATAACTCCAGTATATTATATATACTATGGTGTTATTATAAATATGTTACAACCATATTCAGTATTTTATCCATCCTTTGAATAACATGTCACCATACGTGCGTACGTACGGCTTAACGTCTCCACGTCGTGGTGTAATTGTTATTCAATAAATTATTATTTGGATGGGTATAATAATGATGTGTAAATCATGTAAATAATAAATATAACATGATAATGATTCTGTATATATGATATACCATCCAATTATATATTATTTTAATATCAAAAGAATGATATTGTCACTCGTGCGTACGTACGGACTACCGTCTCCATGAACGTGATAAGATTCATTCTCCATCATATCCATTCAAGTATAATTCTCATTTGATGATTAATAATAGTATCTAATGACTTGATATCATTTTGGATATTATTAATATACAACCTATCCATGAAAAACACAGCTTACGTAACAAAACATATAAAAGAAAACAAGTAAGTTAACACCCGAAACAACGATAATACTAAGATATTATTAACAAATCAATGTTAAAAGATCATATATGATATCATATTAATGTATATGATTCTTGTATAATTTAATAACAATTATTTCACCACTATATATGAGGTTAACCTACCCCAAAAAAGGAAAAGTACAAGGTAAGGGTTTATTTCACAATCTCTTCATTATCCGAGTTTGTTTATACGTAATAATCTACTGGTAATTCTTTATCATCCACATCCATGTTTCTTAAAAATGTATTTAAAAACATTTTTACTATTTACAAAAATATGGGTTAAAGTCATTTATACCCTTTCATGACTTTTTATAAGAGGTTTATAAAGGAATCTTTCCATCGTTTTCCAAATAAGGACCTTTTTAACCTCTTCGACAGAATTAAGGTAAGAATGTTTTTTAACTTATACGGCAGGTGCGGCTATTTTCCGTCATTGTAAAATTGTCGAGGATTCCCTTACAAGATTATAAGAATATTTTCAAATGAAATGTTTTATTTTATAAATATATGACTCTTAAATGATTTCAAAATAAAAAGATATATTTCTTTAAAAAGAGTTTTGATTTCATCTATGTCAACATCCTTTGATGGATTTTACGCTTATTTGAAGATGATTTATTATGATACAAAACTTATATATTTTATTGAAGGTTTTGTGATATGTTTGAATATGGATGAGTTATTTTTATTCCATTAATGGTTTGTGATTAATGTTTTTACATTTTTAAGTTAGTTTTAATATGAATGTTTATGTTATATTTCATCCTCTTCTTAAGATGAATGTGTTGGACTCGTATGTTCTGGGTTGGGGTCCGGTTACAGCAGACCCTTCGGGTTGGAGTCTGGTTATTAGAGGCACTCCGGGTTGGTGTCCGGTTATTATAGGCACTCCGGGTTGGTGATCGGTTATTAGAGGCACTCCGGGTTTGTGTTTTGGTATTAGAGGCACTCCGGGATGGAGTTCAGTTATAGAGGCTCTTCGGGTTGGGTTCCGGTTACAGTTATCCCTTAGGTCTTGGCACGAGGCCTTGACACAGAAATTAAAGTTCGTCATCATGCATTCTATTATTATGAAAGTGGTTATTGATATTACATGTGATTATTCGATTTGTAGAATATCCATGTGAATAATTAAATGGCATTATTTCATTTTATTTTTTCCATACTATGTTGAATTTCAAGTTTAAAAGGTGTTTGTTTTCGTTATAAATTTCCTTGAATGTTTATTCTTATTTATGAAAGTTTCTGCTATATTGTTATCCTTACTGGGCATTTGAGCTCACCCCTTTTCTATGTTTTATTTTTCCCAGGATGTGAAGAAGTAATTTATGAATGACCTGCATGGATAGTATGAGGGGATAAGAGTGTGGACTATGGAGACTATATTGTTGTAGTTTTCATTTTATGATGTAATGTAAAACTTTATGAATATATCTAGTGTTTCCAAGGCTACAAAACTAATCGGTCTTTCGAGATTTGATCTTTCTTGTGATCATGCCAATGTTATGTAATAATTCACCAACTCTGGGTAACTGGGGTAGGGGCGTTACAGTTGGTATCAGAGGAAGTTTAGTACAAACCCTAGAAGTTAGATTTAGATAAACTCAGATTAGAGCACATAGACCTAAGATGGAATTTGAGGATTAGTATAGAAGAACTTCCTTGAATTTTGGTATTATAGAGATTTTGTGAGTCTTCTGAGCAATACATCCCTGTCTGGATGCGAGCAGGTAGAGGCGGCTCTGGCACAGATGTACCTAGGGGTAAAACCCGAAAACACCGCTTTGAGCTAGACTCAAACGGGAACTGGTGCACAACAACGGGCCTTGCTGCACTCTTGGTTACGGCACTCCTGGAAGATATTCTTAGGATAACTCTCATTTTATTTACAAATCATTATGAAGGGTTTATGAGTATATAAATCCTCAAAGAAAACATTTTTTTATTATGGATTATATCCATAAATAGTTCAATTTCTGTTAAGTGTTTTATAAGTATGGAATTATGTATTTTGATTCATAAACTGGTCAAGTTTATGCCATTTTTTATAAATGGCGCCTAGTGGAAGAAATGGAAACCGTATCAATGCACGCACTCCACGTAGGGATTTCCCTCCTTCTCAAGATAATTATAGTGGAGCTGGTGATGCAACTGGTACCGATCATCTATTCGCCATACTGGGAAAACTCACTCAGGTTATGGATAATAACCTTACCTGTATGGAGCACCTTGATCCGTAACGTGGAGGATCAATGTTAGATCGATTCATGAGGAAACAACCACCAACATTCAATGGGAGTAAAAATCCCTTATTATCTGAGTAATGGATAAATTCCCTAGATACAATATTTTAGGCTTTGGGGAGTAGTGAAAGGGAAAAAGTTATCATGGCAGTTTACCGCCTCACTGGATATGCTGATCAGTGGTGGTCATTGATTCAAAACACAAAGGAAGATGATGAAGTATCAAATATAGAATGGAGGGAGTTCAAAGATCTGTTTTTAGAAAAATACTTTCTTCGTGACCATCGAGCAGATATGGAAAGGCAATTTCTGAGTCTGAGACAAAAGGAGGATGAGAATGTCACAATGTATGAAGATAAATTTACAAGGTTAGCAAGGTATGCTGGAGATTATATACGTAACCCAGGAAGTAAGATTGATTGTTTCTTTGATGGGTTAAAACCATTTCTCCATCGAGCATTAGTCTCACAATCCTTCTCGTCGTACGAAGACATTGTCTCATGTGCTATCAAGACAGAAAAGGAATTCTCTACGTCTTATGACTTTAAAGCAAAGTAAGAGAAGAAGAGTTTTGCTGATCAATCTGGGAATGGAAATAAGGGGAAGAAGGGAAAGTTTGAATATTCATCCTGTGGTAAATGTGGGAAGAAACACCCCGGTACTTTCTTGAAGGGAATGGGTGTCTGTTACAAGTGTGGTGAAAAGGACCACCAAGATCGTGATTGAAAAGGGAAGAGGGAAGCTACCAATTTTCAGTGCTAAAATTGCAAAGAGATGGGACATTATGAAAATGAATGTCCTAATCGTCAGGGGAACTTACCTCAGAAAAGGATAAGGGATCAAGGCCAAGCTTTTGCTTTCACTACTGCTGATGTAGAATCTCCAAAAGACATGGTGTAAGGTAATTTAACGGTTTCCTCAAGTTTAGAAAATGCATTATTTGATTTTGGATCATCGCATTATTTCATATATTCCCAGTTTTCTAAGAAAATTAGATATTTCCAATTTGATTTAACAAGGGAGTTTTCAGTTAAAACTCCTAAGGGAAGTATCATTGCAATAATGTTTTGTGAATTAGTCCTCATTAGAGAACATAAATGTTCTTCATCTGCTGATCTCATCGTCATACCTATTATTGAGTTTGATATAATCCTCAGTATGGATTGGATTTCAGACTATGATGCGAATATTTATTGTAAGAAGAAGGAGGATACGATTTTTTATGATGATGATAAGGAACACCTTATATTTAGAGTAGAATTATCACCACCTAATTCTTATCTAGATCCACCCCCAATAGCTAAACTAAATTCAATTATTGGGGAGGAAGAGAGTGAAATGACTATGGGTGAGGAAAGGAATGTTAAAATAGAGGATGTACCTGTTGTGAAAGAATATGTAGATGTATTTCCGTAAGATTTTCCTGGACATCCTACAGAATGAGAAGTTGAGTTTTCCATTGATTTAATTCCTGGATCAAGGCCTATATCGAAGAACCCTTATAGAATGGCCACTGTAGAATTAGTTGAACTAAAGAAAAAACTAGAGTAATTGAGTAATAAGGGATTTATTCTCCCTAGTGTTTCTCCATGGGGATCCCCTGTTCTTTTTGTTAAAAAGAAAGATGAATCTATGAGGTTATGTATCGACTATTGGCAGATCAATGCTATAACAATAAAGAACAAGTATCCCCTTCCTCGCATTGATGATTTATTTGACCAACTGCAAGGAGATCAATACATTTCAAAGATTGACCTTCGATCTAGATACCATCAGTTGTGTGTAATTATGGAAGACATTCCTAAGACCACATTTCGAACCAGGTACGGGCATTACGAGTTTACTGTAATGCCTTTTGGATTGACTAATGCACCGTCTGTATTCATGGATCTTATGAATAGAGTTTTCAAGGAATATCTAGATGAATTTGTGGTGGTATTTATTGATGATATCTTGGTATACTCTAAAAGCTACGAAGATCATGGAAGTCACTTGCGGATTATCCTAAAGACTCTGAGAAGACATGAATTTTATGGGAAGTTAAGAAAGTGTGAATTCTGGCTTCATGAGATTTCTTTTCTTGGCCATATTGTCTCTAAAGATGGAATCTCTGTTGATCCTTCTACAACCAAGGCAATCCAAGAATGGCCAGCACCTACGAGTATAACTGAGGTATGCAGTTTTATTGGTTTGGCAGGTTATTATCGACGTTTCGTCCAGAATTTTGCCCGATTGGCTAACCCATTAACGAAGCTCACACGTAAAGGGGTTAAATTTGTTTGGACAAAAGAGTGTGAAGAATGTTTTGAATAACTGAATAGAAGATTATTCAATGCTTCTATATTGACTCTACCATCGAGTAATTATGGGTTCGTTATTTATAGTGATGCATCGAAGAAAGGACTTGGTTGTGTCCTTATGCAGAATGATTGGGTTATTGCCTATGCATCATGATAGTGGAAAATTCAAGACGAAAACTATCCTACACATTATCTCGAGTTATCAGCTGTGATATTTTCTTTGAAGATATGGAGGCACTACCTCTATGGTAAAAATGTGAGATTTATACTGATCACAAGAGTTTAAAGTATAGTTTCTCACAAAAAGAACTCACCATGAGGCAAAGGAGATGGCTTTAATTATTCAAGGACTATGATTGCACGATACACTACCACCCGGAGAAGGAAAACAAGGTGGCAGATGCTTTGAGAAGAAAAGACCATGGAGTTTTGAACAATATGATAATTTAAAGGGATCCAATTTTCATGGATCTAGTGAAGATGGACATGGGAATAACAAGGGAAGGTGAAACATCAATGCTTTTTCAAATGGTTGCCAAACCATATTTACTAGTAAGGATTAAGTGTTCTCAGACCGATGATGAAGAATTTCAAAAGAAGATTATAGCTGTGAATGATGGGAGATTGAGAGACTTTGTGTATGAAGATGGAATTTTGAAATTCGGGAAGAGACTTTGTGTTCCTGATATACCTGATCTAAAAAGATAATTGCTGGATTATGCTCATAGTTCCAATTTCTCTATACACCCTGGGAGCACCAAAATGTATAGAGATTTGAAGGAACATTTTTGGTGGGACAACATGAAGAGGGATTTTGCTGATTTTGTGTCAAGATGTATGGTTTGTCAACAAGTAAAAGCTAGAAGGCAACAGCCTGGAGGAGTCATGCAACCTCTTCCCATACCGGAGTGTAAATGGGACAATATTACGATGGACTTTGTCATGGGGATACCAACGACTCCTAGAAGGAACGATGCAATATGGGTCATTGTTGATCGTCTTACCAAGTCAGCACATTTTCTTTCTATAAGAGATGATCTACCACTGAAATGTCTAGCAAGACTATATATTGATGAAGTTGTGAGACTTCATGGAGTACCCCTATCGATTGTTTCTGATCGTTATTCCCTTTTTACTTCAAGATTCTGGAAAAGTCTTCAGAAAGCTTTGGATACTGAACATCATTTGAGCACTGCCTACCACCCTCAAACAGATGGACAATCATAACGAACTATTCAAACCATAGAAGACATGTTGAGATCCTACTCACTTGACTTTCAGGGTATGTGGGATCAATATTTACCTCTGGTAGAATTTTCCTATAACAATAGCTTCCATTCGAGTATTCAAATGGCACCATATGAAGTGTTATACTGAAAGAGATGTCGTACACCAACCTTTTGGGATGACGTTGGTGAAAGAAAACATGTAGGCCCATAACTGGTGGAGGAAACGATGGAAAAGGTGAAGGTGATCCAAAATCACATCAAAGCATCTCAAAGTAGGCAGAAGAGCTATGCTGATAATCGAAGGAAGGATTAAGAATTTCAAGTCGGTGATCATGTTTTCCTGAAGGTATCTCCATGGAAGGGAGTCATACGTTTTGGTAAGAAAGGTAAATTGAGTCCCAGGTACATCGTACCTTTCGAAATTCTAGAACGAATTGGGGCTGTAGCTTACCGATTGGCAATGCCTCCAAGTCTCTCCAATGTTCACGATGTGTTCCACGTATCTCTATTGAGGAAATACATGCCTGGCCCAACATATGTACTCACCTATGAGGAATTGGAACTGGAACCTGATATGTCTTATTGCGAAGAGCCCATCAAGATTCTTGATACGAGAGAACAAGTACTGACAAACCGGATGACTCGTCTGGTAAATGTCTTGTGGAGAAACTATAAGATGGAAGAGGCAACGTGGGAACCCGAGGAACTTAGGATGAAGAACCACCCAAGTCTTTTCATGTGGTAGTATTATAGAAATTTCGAGGAAAAAATATTTGAAGGAGGGGAGAATGTAACACCACAAGCTTCTACGGCACGCTTCTCTTTGAATAATGCAATAGTGTGTGTTGTACGCAACATCGAGTTCTAACACACACTACAACTGATCAAACTAGCCGTTATGAATAGTAATACCTACTTTTAAAAAATTTAGAGATTTTATCTCTCAAAATGGACTTCATTTTTGGATTTGGGGTATCTAATTTAGCCTAAGGTGAAATTTTGGTACTTTTTAGATAACTATAATATTTTGATGAATAGTGGAAATTACTAAATTTTAATTAAAAACAACTTCTTAAATCAAAATAATTAATTGTGATAATTTGTGAATTTCATTGGTTTTAAAGTATATTTAGAATATATTTTTACCATTTAATACAATTTTGGTCATTGGACATAATTTCACAATTAAACCGATCATAAACAAGTATCAATCTTTTGATAGTTATTATATCTTAAAAACACGCTTTTTGTTTTGACAGCGGGAATTAATTTTAAATTAATTCTTCCACTTCTGTGTTTTAAATTTGTAAAAATGGATTACATATTTGGAATAAGGATGTTCAAATTGTGTAAATAGTTAACTTTTATTTTTAGACATTGTGAATAATTACTTCGGTAAATATTTTATTTACCATGGTTAAAGGGTAAATCCGGTAAATAAGGGTTAAAAAATAATATTATAATAATAAAAAATTACCATAAACGTGTCCTAACCTTATTTTTTGATACATTTCCGACCATGGGCATCTTTGGGTCGATTTTTGGACCCCATGGTGCCACTTTTAAGTGATAGGGACACTTTATTTTAATTAAGTTAAAATGAATACAAAAATGACACAAGCATATAGCTTTTATAAAAACAATTTTTACATATGGTTATATATGTTTTATTTTCCACTATAAATATTCATTAGAAACATAAAACAATTTCCTACATAGTGGTATTTTATTTATAATTTTTAGACATGAAATAATTTAATTTATTTATGACACAATGGTGATGCAGTAATTACCATAATAGTGAAAACTTAAAATGATTGATATTGTAGATATCCAAATAAATATAATTTTAGACTTTTTATGAATTAAACTAATTTTCTAGGTTAATATGACATGTTAGGAATTATTTAATTAACTTTTTTAGAAGTAATCATTCTGTTATTATTTTTAAAAAAATCAATTATTGAATAGTGTCAAAATTGACATAAAAGAGTTTTTAAAAAAATATTATATTATTAATTGATATTAAATTCCTAAAAATATAAGGTTCGGCCAAGAGACATATATCATGATCGGTGTATTATTAATGGACAACATGGGGGTCTCTTGGATTTATATAGTATGTTTATTGACCATATAATATAAAAATACAAAGAGACATTGTAAAAGTGAAACTAATTAACTAAGAGTTAATACTTAATGATAAGGTTAATATAGTAACCCAAACCTATATAAATTCTATTGGTTGAGTGGTTTTCGACCCATCCCCACCTTAACCTTTAAATAATCCACTTTGGAGCGATTAGAAACCGAATATGAATTTATTATAAAGTAATATTTCTAGCATTTCCAAAGGTGCCCCTCACCCCTCGTATAAAAGGGCACTCTCCCTTCTCATTAATTCACACCTTCAAAGCCTTTTGGCTTGGCCAAAATCTACCCAAATACTCTCTCAACTTCCCTCACTTCATCTTAGAGGCCTTCCTTTAGTCAGAAATCCAACCTAAGAGCCCTTTTGATCAAATAAAAAGGAAGAACCTGAAGAAGAGGTAATGATTTCACCACCCTTTTCCAAGTACCTTTCGTCTTCCACTTCTTCCTTCTTTTTTATTACCATTCTAAAATAATAACTCCAGTATCTTATATATACTATGATGTTATTATAAATATGGTACAACCATATTCAGTATTATATCCATCCTTTGAATAACATGTCACCATACGTGCGTTCTTACGGCTTACCGTCTCCACGTCATGGTGTAATTGTTATTCAATAAATTATTATTTGGATGGGTATAATAATGATTTGTAACTCATGTAAATAATAAATATACCATGATAATTATTCTGTATATATGATATACTATCCAATTATATATTATTTTAATATCAAAAGAATGATATTGTCACTCGTGCGTACGTACGGACTACCGTCTCCACGAACGCGATAAGATTCATTCTCCATCGTATCCATTCAAGTATAATTCTCATTTTATGATTAATAATAGTATCTGAGGACTTGATATAATTCTGGATATGATTAAGATACAACCTATCCATAACAAACACATCTTACGTAACAAAACATATAAAAGAAAACGAGTAAGTTAACACCCGAAACAACGATAATACTAAGATATTATTAACAAATCAATGTTAAAAGATCATATATAATACCATATTAATGTATATGATTCATGTATAATTTAGTAAAAATAATTTCACAACTATACATGAGGATAAACTACCCCAACCAAGGACAAGTACAAGGTAAGGGTTTATTTCGCAATCTCTTCATTATCCGAGGTTGTGTATACGTAATAATCTACTGGGATTTCTTTATCATCCACATACATGTTTCTTAAAAATGTATTTCAAAACATTTTTACTATTTACAAAAATATGGTTTAAATTCATTTATACCCTTGCTTTACTTTTTATAAGAGGTTTATAAAAAAATCTTTTCGTCGTTTTCCAAACAAGGACCTTTTTAACCTTTTCGACAGAATTAAGGTAAGAATATTTTTTTTAACTTATACGGCGGGTGCGGCTATTTTCAGCAGTGGTAAAATCGTTGAAGCTTCCCTTACAAGATTATAAGAATATTTTCAAAGGAAATGTTTTATTTTATAAATATATGACTCCTAAATGACTTCAAAATAAAAAAGAGATATTTCTCTAAAAAGAGTTTTGATTTCATCTTTTTCAACATCCTTTGATCGATTTTATGCTTATTTGAAGTTGATTTATTATTATACAAAACTTATATATTGTATTGAAGCTTTTGTGATATGTTTGACTATGGATGAGTTATTTTAATTCCATTAATGGTTTATGATTAATGTTTTTACATTTTTTATGTTAGTTTTAATACGAATGTTTATGTTATATTTCATCCTCTTCTTAAGATGAATGTGTTGGGCTCGTATGTTCCGGATTGGGGTCCGGTTATAGCAGACCCTCCGGCTTGGTGTCCAGTTATTAGAGGCACTCTGGGTTGGTGTCCGGTTATTAGAGGCACTCCGGGTTGGTGTACGATTATTAGAGGCCCTACGGGATGGAGTCCAGTTACAGAGGCTCTCCGGGTTGGGTTTCGGTTACAGTTATACCTTAGGTCCTGGCACGAGGCCTTGACACAGAAATTAAAGTTTGGCATCATGAATTCCATTATTATGAAAGTGGTTATTGATATTTCTTGTGATTATTCTATTAGTAGAATATCCATGTGAATATGTAAATGGCATTATTTCATTTTATTTTTTCCATACTATGTTGAAGTTCAGATTTAAAAGGCTTTTGTTTTAGTTATACATTGCCTTGAATATTTATTCTTATTTATGAATGTTTCCACTATATTGTTATCCGTACTGGGAATTTGAGCTCACCCCTTTTCTATGTTTTATTTTTTTCAGGATGTGAAGAAGTAATTTATGAATGACATGCAAGGATAGTATTAGGGGATAAGAGTGTGGACTATAGAGACTATATTGTTGTAGTTTTCATTTTATGATGTAATGTAAAACTTTATGAATATATCTAGTGTTTCCAAGGATACTAAACTAATTGGTCTTTCGATATTTGATCTTTCTTGCGATCATGACAATTTTATGTAATAATGCACCGACTCTGGGTAACTGGGGTCGGGGCGTTACACCAATTGAAATATTGGGACAAAGTATGAAGTTACAAAATTCTAGCTCTATAAACTTTATTAAATCTGGAAAGTGATTCCAAAAAATCAGTTCAGGAAATATGGATCCGGAAAATGAAACTTAACCAAAGTTTACAATATGAGATTATACCTTAAAGCGTATAGAATCTAACTGAATCAAATTACAAGTGTAAGGAAATATAAGAAGGTTATACTTTCCTTAAAATACAAAAATGAAACGGAAAAACAAGTAATAAAACTACAAGTAACAAAAAAATAACTCTTTTCACCCAAAGATAAGGGTATCCAACAACCTTGGATAAAGGTACCTTTATTTATACTTTCAAAAAAGTTTGTCTTACCCACACCCGGGTAAGCCCTCGATATGAAGATTGGAGTCTCTGTCTTGCTATCCCCATAAGCCCTCAACTATCAGGTAGTCGGCACCTCTGTCTTCCTCAGCAAGGAAGCCCTAAACTTCAAGTTGTTGGAACCTCTATCTTCCTATCCCCAGAAGCCCTAAATTGTAATCAGTAACAATCATAGTCGCACAAAGCAAGTCCGCACAAGGAAAATTTTGAACAAGCCATTCAAACTTTCTGCATGAAGCTTTTAGAGTTAATAAGAGCCTCTCTCTCTAGAAAACACTTCAACGGCATGTAAGCACAAGTTGTGTCAATGTTGTCGCTTCTTTTCAAATGAGCTTCTATTTATAGGTGAATCTCCAACGGTCAGCTCCCTCCTCCAACGGTCATATTTCTCCTTGAATTTCAAAGGGACCTGTACACATGTCACTCAACCAATGGTCAGTTAAAAACAGAATGGATGACATCTTTTTATAACAAAACATGTGTAATTGAAAGCATGACATCATTTTTTAATAAAATAATTATAAGTATAAGCAAAACTGAAGTTTGGAATTTAAGAAAATAATAGTTCGGAGTCTACCCAAAATGAAATTCGGAGTCTATAATAAAAAGATGTTCGGATTCTGTTTTAATAGGAATTCAGAACCTGAATTCTGTAGAAATCCAAAGTCTGAGTTTCTAAGGAAATTCGGAGTCTGGTTTTAGTAGAATTCAGTATCTGAACTTATAGAGTTCAGAGTCGAACTAGGTAAGAGTTCGAAGTCTAACTAGTAAGAGTTAAGAGTCGAACTCATAGAAGTTCGGAGTCAAACTCATAGAAGTTCGAACTGGAACTCATAGAAGTTCGGAGTCAAACTCAGAGAAGTTCAGAGTCGAACTCATAGAAGTTCGGAGTCGAACTCATAGAAGTTCGAAGTCGAACTCATAGAATTTCTTAGTAGAACTCATTGATGTTCGAAGTCGAACTCATGGAATTTCGGAGTCGAACTCATGGAATTTCGGAGTCAAACTCATGAAAGTTCGGAGTCAAACTCATTGAAGTTCGGAGTCGAACTCATAGAAGTTCAAAGTTGAACTAGTAGAAGTTTGGAGTCCAGAATTCGGAGTGGAACATTCTTAGAGTTTGTATCAAGAATTCGGAGTGGAAATTTTTTAGAGTTTGTATCCAGAATTCGGAGTGGAACTTCATTAGAGTTCGTATCCAGAATTCGGAGTGGAACTTCATTAGAGTTCGTATCCAGAATTCAGATCCTAAAATAGAATGCTTCATATCTAAGTATTATATAATTCTGAGGTTTTAGGTATGAATATGATTTTTATACTTAAGAAAAATATTGATATGTATAAGGAAATCTAGGTTAGTGTAAATGTCCTTAAGGAAGAAAATTTTCCTTAGAGAAGTAAAATATAGATTTTCATAAGTAGAAGGTGTTTGTGATTTTCAAAACAGGAAGGAATGGAAAATTAATAAGGAAAACCTTATTGACTCAACATATAGGTCATTTTGGTCCTTAAGGTTAAGGTTTAGTCCCTTATTGAGCTTAATTTAACCATAAATGTTGTAATTAATTTTATTCACATTCACTAATATTTTTGGTAAAAATATAGTTGGAATTACTAGAAATTAAAAATTATTCTGATTCCAAATATGGAGTCAATTTTTAAAAATTTCAATCATATAAGTGTCATAAATGGATTTACATTTAATCTCATAGATGGGATGACAATACATGTTTTTAAAGTAAAAAACAGCTGAAATTTTGCTATATTTTTTAAATCAATTTCAAAGTGAAATTGATTATTATGAAATAAATTGTATAGATTGATAAAAAATTATTTAATTAAATTTTAAAACCAATTAAATTATAATTTATCCTTAAAATAAATTATATAAAAAAATATTTTTGAACTAAAAATCAGTATTTTTGACTATTCATTAAAAAATGATATGTTTCTGAAACATATCAAAAAATCACCCTACATTAATTATTATATTTTAGTTTCAAATATGATGGTTATTTTTACATTTTAAATCAATTAAATTTTTAAAATTCATATTTAAAATTTTATCTCCATTACGAGGTGGTAATGTTGCCTTTATTAAAATATTGGTTTTTATGTGTGAAATGGGGTTTGATCTATTCTTTTGAAAATAAAACCTAATGGATGAATATAAAAGATATTTTATTAGATATATAACATATATAATTAATTAAAATATTAAACATATTATAATTAATTATCTTTATTAATACAACACTTCTTTGGAAACATAAAAATAATAATATTTCTTTTTATATCCAATTGGTTCTTAATTTCATTTCACATTAATTAGTAACTGATGAATTCATTTTATATTTATTTAAATCATAAATTTTCATTAGTTAGGTGATAATATTCATACCCACTATCATAACCACAAGATTATATCATATTATATTAAATAATAATATTTCAATAATATATCGTTGTTTGTGAAACTCGGTCTTGCATGTAATGCAGGCTATCAAGGAAGGTCACTCTTGGGTGTAATGAAAGCTAACTCAGTGTTGTGAGTATTTAAAGATGTATCATGTATTTAATATATTTAAAATAGTAAATATATATTAGTGTATCAGGATATTATATTCCCTTATTCTCTTAGTGATGTGTGTCATGCAAGCTATTGAATGCATTGTTTTACTTTAGAATTTTGGGGTGTTACAACATACACACTACAGTAATTAGTCTCACAATTCTACCATTATGAACCCTATTAAGGATGATTCATAGACCCCTATATAGTTTGGTCCTTTTAATGAGATCCCATAACATTTCTATGACTCATAGACTATGACTTCTAGACACCTTTGTCGGAACCCGTCTATAGCTCCCTCAAATAGAAGCACATAAAAGCCTCACATTTACCCATCAGTGGCACTTATTCTGAGATTTAGGGAAAACCATGTGATAGTTTCCAATATATGAACAATTAAATCATAAGGTGACACAAACTTCTTTAGAGAATGTTAAATAAACCCTTCTCGTATATGACTTCCTACTAATACCCTTCTTTGCCTCCACAACCATCCCCTTCATAATACCAGAAAAGGTCATCACCACATCACTAGGAGTATTTATAATTAGTTGATTTAGGTTAGAAAGAAGAACTATTTTTTCTCCTAAAGACACTTCTTGGTCATTATGACCTTTCATAACACATCAAAATACATCTTCAAGTAGAAACTTCTAACTAGTGCCTTAGTTCTGGCTGAAGTATGATCTCAATAGTTTTTTCATTTTATGCCTTATTTCTAGACAAAAGATGATTAATGACAAGAAAATTTATGAAATTAGTAGAATATTTAGATACCCACATCTACCCTTAATTAATTTTCATAAACTCTTGATCTTTATCCTTCTTTAGTGTATCAAGAAAAAAACATCAAAAAATAGATACATGATGGTCTCCATAGTCAGAACCACACATATCCCTACCTATTTCATGGCACACCACCATATCCAAGAATGACCCCAAATCATGAAAGTATCCTTCTTAACATGCTGATCCTCCAGTCTCTCCATAAAATGAAATATTTCATCAACGATTTTGATTTAATACATAGAATTATTATACTCTAGAAGGATTGGGGATACCCTCGCTAGAAATCATGAGCACAATTGACCATATTTCTACGAGATCATTTTCCATGAACCTGAACAAACAAAAATACTCCAGTATATAATAGTTATGCTTTCTGAACCACTGGAGTGGGTTCGGGGGCATGCTGAATAGTATCCTCTTACACATCTGGTGGAAGGACATGAATGTACTCCCGTATAGGGGTATTCTAACCCATTTACCTAGGTGGTCCCAGAAGATGAAATCAAGGAGAAATTATCTAAAATTCCAAATTAACACTTCAAAACACCTATAACATCTCACATAATTTAACGACTCAAGTAGTTAATAGGTACAAAAGGGATTCAACTAGAAGACATATCCTAGGAAGCTAACCATATCCACAAGGAATAACCCCCTTAGCACTTCCAAGTAATAACCCAAGTATCAAGTATCTACACATTATTCATATTCATATACATATATAAAACATTTCATGCATAATTAAATTAATTAAAATGGTAGTACATATATATAATAGAAGAAAAAATCATAGATTACCAATGAACTTTATTTATTTAAATCAATATGTATAACAAGAAATAATATACATGAAATGTGAAACTACAATCATTTCCATTATGTATAGACACACTTAAAATCCCATTAACTATAACATTAAAATCACATGCATCATTCAGGGTGATATAAATAAATAGAGAAGTATCAACGAATAACAAAAATCTCATTCCCTAGTAACTCGGAAGTCCATTAGACATGCGCTATCCAGGAACATGCATGGCTCCCCTACCTTAGTTATACAAGGCCTATATCCATTCTATCATTACCCAATTTATTCAAGAATTAAAAAAAGGAAACCTACCTTTGATACCAGTTTGTAAGGAACCAACCCAAATCTCATGGTTTGGGCTAGATTTCCACCTTACCGCATGGGAATATCCCCATATGTGAGAGGTTTCTAACTATTATTGAGGATCTGAATAGTTTTATGGGTATTCTATACCATTAGTAATAATACCAATACACCGGAATCACAAAAAAGTGTAAATAAAAATTCCCAAACCAACACAATGGAAACTATAATAATACCTCCATGATATTATAAATGGAATCTAGATCATAAAATGTAAAAAAAAAATCCCAAACTGTTATATTAACCAATGTTTGAAAAAAACGAAAACTAAAACATTGTAGTAATAATCTGGAGTGTCTCCCACCATTTCATCTATTCACCAAGGTCCACATACTCAGCTACCCAATGAAAATCCATTTCCCTTATCTGGAACCATGACCATGAAATCTATGTGTACATCGATATTCCCATATAGGGTGTGAGTATAAACCGAGTAGGACACCATTAATAAGTCCATTACATAAATTTCTCATGTAAATAAATGTGTACATCATGATAAAAGGTAGATTAAGAAATAAGAAACAAACCATATGTCGAGCGATCATACACTAACCAGACTGTCATGAGACCCTACCATACCTACTACAACTCCATTCTAAAATAAATGTATCATATTTTATGCCAATCCCAATGTATGTAATTAGGTATGGATCCACTCTTGGGTTTTCCGTTTTAGTTTTTTAGGCCTTCGTAGGTCGGGAAAACAATTTTTATTGTCATTTTAAGGAGGGGGGCCACTAGATAGCTAGTTTTGGTTGGAAGAACACCTATATATCTATCAGTTCCATAATATTGCTTATAGGGTCCCACCGACCATCTGGTGGAAAGTTTGGAGGTATTGGATCACTGCCTACACCCACCGGCCATCCAGTGGACTATCATCGACTAATCGATGGACCACTAACCAGCTAGTGAGGCCAAATGGTTGGCTGGTGATGCTTCTAGGTATAAAAATTAGTAAGAGATAAAGTGTCTTTTATACTAAAATGATGTTTTATCTCCAATAATCTGACCCATGTGACCCCAATTTTTTTCTATTAATCTAGAGGCCCCTTGGTGACTTTTTGGGATCTATATGTCTCCATGGTGGTGAATATTTATATCGGTTAGAATATTGGACCTTCATTGGGTGTAATTAGATAAATGGATCAATTTTAGCCCATTTTCGTCTCTTCTTATCAATGTATTTGATGTCTTATAATTATACATCACTAGATATAGAATGTACATGTAGAATTTAAATTGTTTAAAATATATCTACGTTCATGATAATTTGATCTATTCCTCTCCCATCACCGGTCTAGAAAGAAATATAGTTTTTATAAATCTTGGAGTAGGTCCAACTGACCAATGGTTTATCCCTTGGAATTCCTTATGTTCCCTCATATCCATATAGTTTTGATTGATGAAATTGATGATTTTAAATCCATTAGAGGTGAATTTATCTTTCAGGTATATGGTAATCATTTCTATAATGTGTTTTTTTAAACCACATTTATACACATGATCAGTGATATGAATTTCCTCGATATGATTTTTAAATGTAAAGGATTATTCAATCCTGAAAATGGAATGATATTGCTATAGAAAATGTTTTATGAAAATTTGGGCATGGAAATAAAGTTTATTTTAACTTCTAAAATGTTTAAGAAATATGGATTGATTTCTTAAACCTAATAATGATGTAATATAACATAGGTAAGACCTTGGGGTATGGGATAAAATAGACATATAAAATCCCTATCATAGTAATCTATCACAAGTGGAGGTGCTCGAGGGTAGATTTTCATAGGAACATATGTTCTCAGACATTAGAGTTCACTTATACTAGATAGTGTCACTTAATATTTCTTAGTTGTGTATACATTTGTATTGTTCTTGGCACTTTGGTAACTTGAGGATATATTACATTCTAGTTTATTTGATATTCCCATTTTCCCACTTGTAATGGATGTTAATTATTTTAACTTTTTTTTATTTTCTTATAACTAGTTGATAAATTATATATCATATTTATTTTTTATTGAATGTGGAATGTTTTTAAAAAAACAAAGGTTTCTTTTTAATTAGAAATTATTTCATCTAAAAAAAATTAGAAATATGTTTTATAAAGAATTAGTAGTTGTATATGGATGGAAATTGTATAAATTTTGTGTGGTATCCTACTGAAATTTAGGGCTCTCACTATACCTTTTCCTTTGAGTATTTGTAGCATAGGTTTTACAGGATACATTTAAAGGGAAGAGTGTCATATAGTGGATGGGTATCTTGAAATGTGATACATTTCCAGTGGTTTGGGATGGTGGTGACACATGGTCACATGAAGATGGACTAATGGGTAGCTTTGGGTTACATTTCTTTAGTCTTCATCATTTTTACCAAGAATTTTTTATCCAATTGTTGGATGTCACCTTATTGAATTGGTTGATTTATATATGATATATTATGGATATCTAATGTAATGATATTTTTTCTATCAATTCATATATTTTCTTCAGGTGGTATCATTCTCATGTTTCTTTTTTATGATACCCTGGCACTTGTTTCTATCCTGTGGTGATCGAAAACGTTCTTTATCCCTTATGGAAGTCCAAATTCAGTGACATTGTTGAATGAAACTAGTTGATTTGTTAAATATTATTATCAATGTATTATATTATTATAATGTAATGTGGTCATGTTTGTGTATCATCCCATTTTGACTAGGGTTTGTGGATAAACTCGAGAAAGGACTATTGGAACTTGAAAGGAAGTGTGAGATTATTCTTGACCAACTCACTTTTATGATAAGCCTCATATTACTACAGGTAGTAGAAAATTTTCTAATATTTTTCTTTATTTTTTCCTTTTTTTATTTTTTTTTATAAATTTGGTTTATGATAAAGTAATAAAATTCTGTTCTAAATGGTTTCCACCCTCTTCTCTTGTAGATTCTATCTACTCTAAGAAGACTAACTCTTAATGTTAGAGAGGAAGCTATAGAGAATTTTCCATCGGATAATATTTTAGTTGACTATGTCTTGGTGGAAAATATAATCTAAAAATATAGTCCATGGGCCAATTATCTAGTGTTTAACTTGAATAGAGGATAGACTATGCTTCAGAAATTAGTAAGAAGCATCCAATGATCTTTTCTGGTGATAAGGGATCTCTATAATCTGATGAATGGATCATGAGTATTGATATTATTTTTCACTTCTTGAACACTTTGTGTGACTTCATTGTTGGATTCACAAATTATATTTTTGTAGGGATTGGAAGGAAGTGGTGGCAATCTCTTGTGTAATCCATGTTTTAAGAAGATCTCACCAATACCACTTTTATAAAATGCTTTAATAAACAATTATATCATGAGACATTGAGAGAAGAGAAGGCATGTGGGTTCATTTCATTGGATTATAGAGATCTTTTTATCATGGAGTGTGCTACTCAGTTTTTCGATTTTGTATACCAACCTCCAAAGCTTGTTTATGAAGAATATCAAAGGGTATAATAGTATTAGATCGTTTTGAGGAATAATATTAAATATTTGAAAATTCTTATGTGCCTAGCCACCATCATTGTGGTTGTGGATAATGAAATTATGTATTAGGTTTGTATAATTAGGAAGAAATGACTCTTCAGAGCATAAGTGATATAATAAGGTATCCAGACTTCATTTTCTGGTCAGAAGAGAAAGCAAGGGGACCTGTGTCGAGCCAGTTTCTAGGGTGTGTAATAGACTCCGGGGAAGAGTCTGTGTTCTATCACCAGTTTGGAAAAAATAGACCCCTCAAAACTAATTATAGGGTATAACCTAGGGTGTGTACCATATGTAGAGAATCAGGTTATCTTCAGTGTTTCTATGAGAGAACATCCTAGGGAAGTTGAGATAGATCAACTTTCACCAAGCTATCACAGTTTAGATCAGTCATAATAAAAGCGATATGATATCAACCTCATTCTAAGGGTGATGATTTGTATGTGAATAAAGGGGAGGATTATGATGGATGTATCTTGGTTCTAGAGTATGTAGCCGAGGAGATAGAGGAATGACCAGATACCCTGGGAGATATGGGTGTTATAGAACCTTCTTTTGTTGTAGATTTTTTTTGATATTTGTGAAACTCATTCCTATATCTCGTCTAAGATAATTTTTTTTATTGCTATCATATTTTATCCATTTCAGGATGAATCTTTCCACTACATTGGTAAATAAGTTATAGTAGTGTTTTACATTTCCAAAATATCGGGTGATGATTGTTGAACATGAAACCATGTGGTATGTTTTAGTTCTTTATATTTACATCATTTAACATATCATTGGAATATATTGGATGGTTATTTATAAATCCTAGTTTGATTATTATAATCATCGGGTATAGTTATTTTCATTCCATGTGGTCACTCATGTATTTATGGGTGAGTGTGATCCTAGGTCATAGATAGAGGGTCTTATTTTTAACAGTGATGAGATGATCTCATTCTAGTTGTTATAGATTTTTATTGATGTTTACGATCCACATATTAGTGATACTCAACCAATGATCATGATTGAGTATCCTAATGTTTTTATAGATGATTTCCCTTGTTTACCACATCATAGGGAAGTATAGTTTTCTATATCCTTACTTTTGTGGATGAGACCCATCTCTTTATCATCATACCGTATAGAACCCATATAATTTAAATAATTAAAGGTTAATATTGAGGATTATGGGGATACAATATTTATTAATCCTATCATTTTACCTTGGGAATTTATTTTTATCTTTGTGAAGAAGGTGGACCTGCGACTATGGATTTATGTTAATTACTCTAAAATCAATCGAGTGATGGTTAAGAATAAATATTCATTTCCTAGGATTGAGGAATTTCTTGATCATATCAAGGGATACTAGATGTTTTAAATGATGGATTTCAGGTCAGGGTACCATTAGATGAGGATCTAAGATGTATATATTACTAAGATAATGTTCAAGGGTAGGTATGGGAATTATGAGTATCTGGTTATTCTATTTGGACTTACTAATTCTCCAACTTTTTTTGTGGCACTAAGGGACCAAATATTCCATTTTTTCTTGGATTTGTACATGGTTAACTTCATGGTTGATATCCTAGTTTATTCTATGTTGGAATAGGGTTGTGTGGATAATTATAATATCACCCTTGGAATCATAAGACAACATCATTTGTATAGGAACGTATCCAAATGTGAGTTATGGATTCAATAGGTTAAGTTTATTGGACGTCTAATTTCTAAAAAGGGTGTTATAGTGGATTCTAAATATTCAAGTGGAGATATTTTTGTATCATCCTAGAAATTTGTTTAAGATCAAGATTTTCTTGGGGTGAGTTGGTTATTATATGCACTTTGTATGAGACTTATCCAAGCATACATATCCTTTAACCAAGTTGATCCATAAGGGAAATAAATTTTTTTGGAGTGATTAGTTCAAAATATATTTTGAGGATTTTAAAGTGATATTGACTTCAGATTCCATTTTGATTTTTCCTAGTCCATGTTTTTGATATGATGTTTACTATATCACTTGGGTTGTAGTAGCTTATGGATATTTTGAGTTATTCCCTCATGATAATAAATATCCCATTCATGATAATGATTTTTTCCTAGTGATACAAACTCTTAAAGCTTATCACAACTAACTCTTCATGGAGGGGTTTACAGTGTATTCAGACCATAAGAGTCTGAACATATCATCACAAAGAGGGATCTAAACATAAATAAAATATTTTAGGTGTAGTACCTTAATAACATTAATTGTGATATATATTAAAGCCCAACGAAAAGAAACAAGGACATAGTATCTATGACACAGAAGTTTCTAACATAGGAAGTGAGAGAAGTAGTGGAAGAATGGTGTTGATGAGAATGTTTACTGTGATGTCCTTGGATAGGCGGTGATTTGATGGGAACTTATTCATATATTTTACTCAATATTGATCACCTATGGATGATAAAATTATACATAGAGAATCTAAGTATTCATATTTTCAAATCTTTAAAAAAACATATTATCATGTGGAGACCTTGGGTGAGTAGACATGATCTCCCAATAGAGTGTTCTACTTCCGATATAGGATGGTTGATCTGATATACCTTAGATTTTAATTGACGGATTATGGAAATATATCTAACTATTTTATAAAACCTAGAGATACCAATATGTATTGTGACTTTAGATTCCATTTCTAGTGGACAAAAATGATGTGATCGACTATATATTTTGGATCTTGATGATTTAATTGTTTGCAGTGTAATTTGAGATTCTCATACCTCAGACACCTAGTTGTAAGGATTTTATAGGGATATTATTGTTCAACTCATGAAATCAATACATGTACTACCCATTGTGGAGATGATCAAGGTAGAAGATATTGAGTACCTATATGTGTGGGTGTTTTTCAGAATCCAAGGTATTACATTGATTATAATTTTGGATAGGGACCCTTTCTTCATATCCCAATGAAGGATTGGGTTTTTGGTAGTAATGGGTTCTCAATTAAGGTTGATCATATCTTACGATCCCCAGATAGATGGGTAGTCTAAGCATAGCACCCAGAATATTGATCACATTATTTCGCCATGAATGATTTAATTTAGTGTATCTTGGGAGAAACATCTTACTTTATTGTAATTTTATTACATAAATACTTATTATGATTCAATCAAGATGTATACATTTTAAGTGATATATGTGAGGCCTTTTATGTTACCCATTTATTGTAAAGAGGTTGGGTAATATCCCTTGTTTGGATAGAGAATCATCCATGAGACGAAGGATAGCCTGAAATTGATGTGAAAGATATTAGTGGTAGCACAGAGTCACCAAAAATATTATTTTGATCAGATTCATCATCCTTGGGAGTTTAATATAGGTTATTGGGTTATCTCAGAGTTTCACCTTGGTTGGGACATAAATTTTTTGAGAGGTAGGGTATGTAATCACTTCATTATGTCAGCATGTTTTTTATCATGGTGTGTCTTGGAAATTTGTCTTATCATTTAGACTTACTTATCGTTTTAATTTCTACTAATTACATGCTATATATTTCCCAACATAAGAAATACCATCCATATCCATCCCACATGGTTGAGTTAAGAGATGTTGAGATTCAACTCAACACCTTAGTGGTCGAATGTCTTGTTTAGATAGTAGACTAATCGGATAAGGTAGTGTATGGAAATATTTTCACATTATTTTTAGTCGTATGGTAGTGTAGTATATATATCCATAAAAAATGGCAACATGATGCCTTAATGATGTAGTAATGGTCATATCTTTTATCAGAGTCATGATTCCAAATCCTTTCTAGAGAAATAAATCTTTTAATATGGAGATAATTATCACACCCTGGTTTGTTTAATCATATATAGAGCCTCTCTTGTTCTTGTCTTTTCAGTTTGGAGGCTTTGAAAGGTCTAGAGTATGAATTTTGGAAGTAGGTGGTAGGAGGAGGACACCCTCTAGCCAATGAAATATGGTGTAACACTTGTATGAATTCAAGTACCACCTTTCATCTAATGGCTCCACTGGTGGAAGGTATGGAGGTGAAAGCTCACTTCTTATATCCACCAGATGGCTAACGGCACCACTGGGCATGTGGATTTGTATGCAATAAAATTCCTTTTTTCAAAAATAAATGTTTATATCCTACTATCTGACCCTTATGAATCTAACTCAATTTCTCTTGATCTATAGGCCCCTTGGTGACATTTTGATCACTTTCTATCCTTAGTGGTAAATATTTTTAATTATTTAAATCTTGGACATTTATTGCATGAAATCCAGTAATTGGATCATTTTGAGTCTGTTTTGTTTTCCTCTAATACATGTGCTTAATTACTTATGAGGCTATATTATTCGATATTAAATAGAAATGGATAATTGATGTTTTTACATCAGATCATGGTTATTAAAAATATGATCTCTTTCTTTCACATCACCTTTCTAGAAGGAAATGTGATTTTCATCGATCTTGAGGTAAGTGTATCTATCATATGGTTTATCTCTTTTAATTACATATATTATCATAGATACCTTTGGTATCTATTGACAAGATTTATGATTTTATATACTTGAGTGGTGGATTTATCATTGATTAATATTGTATTTTTTTCTAAAACAAGGTTTTTATTTAAAACTACATTTATAAAAATAATGTGTTTGATAAGTTCCCTCGGGATGATTTTGAAATAGAAATAATTATTCAATCATGAAAGTATTATTCTATCATTATGTAAATTTTTTTATGAAAATATTGTCTTGGAAATAAAGATTCTTTTTCCATGGAAAATATTTACGAAATATGGATTGATTTGATTAATGTAATGATAATGTAATACAACATTGGGAAGACCATGGGGTATTCAAAAAACTAATAATATGATATCCCAGGTGGATTTATCTATCTCTATGGGAGGTTTCTAAAGGTATCCTTTCTTCAAAAATGAGGTTCTCCGACTGTAGAGTTCACCTATGTTGGCTAGCCTCACTTTGTTTCTCTTAGTTGTGTGCACCCATGTCTTGTGTTTGAACCTTTAGATATTTCAAAATACATTATGTTTATGTTTATTTGATATTTATTTTTTTCCAATTTACATGGATATTGATTATTGAAACATATTTATCTCATATTATTATGCCTCCTAGATAAATTCTCTTTCATATAGTTTTGTTTATTAAAAATGGAATGTTTTTTAAGAAAAACAAACAATGATTTTTAATGGGAAAATGAATTATTCTAGAAATGATTTTGAAATATATTATATAGAGAAATAAAATATTGTTATGTATATAAATTATATATATTCTTGGTGGTATCCTAATAATCTTGATTTATCCTACATTATTTTTTCTTTAGTTGTTTTTGACCTTGGTTTTTCAAGATATTGGTAAAAGGAAGAGCATCATATAGAGTACGTCTCTCCTAGAATGTGTTTAATTTATCATGGGTTGGGATCTTGGTGATAGATTTTCATGTGAAGATAGGACCATGGGTTTCATTGTGTTCCATTTTTCTAAGTCATCATCTTGTTTATCTTGAATTTGTTATCAATTTATAAGATGTTAACTTCTTCGTAAGGTTTATTGACAACTGATTTATTATGGATATCTATTCCAATAAACTATTTTTTTATCATATCATCTTTCTATTGAGGGTAAAATATTTCATATGTTTCCTTCTATGATACCTTGGTTTTTTTATCTAGCTCATGCTGATTGGAAAAAATCTTAGAGACTTATGGTAGGTCAATTTTTCGCATTATTGCTTGATTTGGTTCTGTCTATTATATTTCATCACATATTGAATTAAGACACATGGTTAAGACATGTGTTAAATCATGTTCTACTACTAATAAATCCCTATGTTACGCCACAAGGCCATCACACCCCTAGCTCAGCCTTGGGTTTGGACAAAAGGACATCATTCCCCTACCTGTACTGGGTTTTCCCACAAGACTATCACACCTAATAATTTTCCATGGGTTATGCCAAAAAGATATCATACCCTATATTATATCTCAGGTGAATAAACAAGGCTATTATACCACTAACCTATCTTTAGGATCCATTGTTACCATTATTGTGTGTAACATTGGAACTTTTTTCCCCTCTAGGGGCTAGCCAAGTCACTAAAATCACACATGTCACTTTGACACTAGATATGAACCTCCACATTCTAATAATTCACACACAGCAAGGTAGAGTAAAGAAGGAATAAACATATAATAAAATTAATAGTTATCACTGGAAACACACACACTATAGGCATATCATGGGAATTCTAGATAACACAATGGTTCTCCTGGGTACGCATAGACATTCATGCAAATCATGCTAACCATCCTTAATCAAAGGCCCCCTTTGGTAAATACTTTTTCCATCATGTTTTGTGACATACATTTCCAAGAGTTTTCACTATTCCATATTTATATACCAATAACTCCTAGAACAAATCACAATTACCAATAACTTGTATTTCAAGTATCAAAATTCATGATGGAGAACACCACATAAGATAACAGATAGATCAACTCAGCCAATGATATATTCCACCAACTGAACATCTTGATCCGTTCAAGGGATAAATGAAGAATATATAGATTTATCTTCCTATACATCAATAAAATTTAGACTCCCATAATAGATCATAGAATAATTATTATACCTAATTATGGTAGCCCATATCTATGCTTTCTTCCAATTATAAGAGAGAAAGTCAGGAGGAATGTGAAGAATAGAGGAATAATGAACTTGTGCTATGAATTCTCAGGAGTAAAAACCTCTAAATCCACCAAAATTAGAGTTTTTAAGATTATTTGTTACCAATAATAACCAATGGAGTCCTTAGGATCAAGAAACTCAAGAATATCATGAATAATGGAGGGGTTTGTGGAGTTTTCACGTTAAAAATATTATTTTATGATTAATTATCTTTTCACGCATGGTTTAGTTATATGGTTTACAAAATCATGATCCAAAAATATCTATACTACAACCTATTTAGGGAACTGATGCAGTTTTGACTAATTGTAGGTAAAACATTGTACCAACTAGTATTTTTCCTTAGTTTTGAGTTACAGAGTTTCTTATGTAATTTCTCAGGTTAATCTTTATTTATGTGCTAATTGTGGTCTATCTACTACCCTTATCTAATAATTCATAGGGTTTCTAGGGGAGAACCACATATTGTTTAAAAACTTTGAACCCCCTTAAATGTTTTTTAAACCATACCAAATCATTCATAATTTATTTGCGATTTTAACCAAGTAAGGAATAACACAAAAAACATAATGAATGGATGAAACAAAAAAATTATGTACCTGAAAATATGGTTGGTTATAGTAAGAATTTCTTTTGGATAGGATATGACCATGATAATTTTTATCAAACAATAAACAAAATTATAGGTGATAGAGAAAACAATTTCTAAGTAACCAATAATTAAAGTTGTTCAACAAGTGGATCTTTATGCATATGGGAAGATAAATTAATTCACTCAAGTTTTCAAAGGTTCTGTTTAAATATAGGTAACTAAAGGAAATTTAGTCTTCTCTAATGAACTTAATTTTATTAATCATGTAAATAATTATGGAGAAATATTTTCATTAAAGATTTTTTTACCTACAGAATTCATCCTGAAATAATCATTATAAATTATTTAACACATTGAATCGATTTAATAAAATTTTAACCTATATTATCAAAATTATTTGGAGAGACGTATTGGGTGTGAGATCTTTAGGAACTGGAGATTCATCATTTGTAGAAATGGATAAATGTTTATGATTAAAGGAAACAATTATATTGTAAAATAGTTATCCTTGGTCATCAAAACCTAAAGTAGGCATCACAAAGTAAGTATAATGGTTCCACATGGTATGTAATTATCTAAAAACATGAAGAGTTTTATGAAACTTCAAGGAAACCCATTTTTGGGTTTTAGTTAAATAGAAATATATTCTTTTATTTTGAAGGGTATATGATACCAAATAGATATTTTACAACTATTTTAAATATAATTCAGTTCAAAACAATGTAAATTATTCATAGAGATTATATTTTGTTTCTATTATGATGTAAAGTTATTTTAATTCATGGAGTTCAGTATAGAAGAATATTTCAAAATTCAATGAATCGGAATAAAGGATGCGTATATTTATTTTAATTTTCTATATATTATAAGAGATAGTATTTTTTTAATGAAAAGTTTTCATAAAAAACATGAGATTATGGTTTTAATAAAAATGTTTTATTATTTATTGAATTCTACTATATTATTTTAAAAAAGATAATTTTTTCAGGGATAAAAAATGTTTATCCAAAAATTTTGTAAAAATGTGATGGATGGAGTACAAACCACCCTTCAATGGCATATTTAAAATAATAAAATATTATTTATAGTACATTTCTCAAAACACATAAAATAACATATAAGATATTTTTTTAATAGTTTATTTGTTAAATATTCACACTAAATGATATATGTTTTATTTATTGACATAAAAGAGTTCATGCAAATTAGCATAATATTATGAAGATAATTTAGTTTCTAGGTGGCTAGTGGGAGTATATTTTGACTTTGAGAAATTAAAGTTCAATAAATAAAAGATTATTATAGTCTTGATTAAAATTGAATGACACTTAATCTCCTAAATGAGTTTAGGGTATGTTGGAAAATAGAAATTCAAAGAGTTTCACATAGTTTACATAATTAAGTTGATTTCACTTTATATGATAAAAGAGGTTGTGACATATTAGTATGTAAATATTTTAATATATAATGTTTCATTTTTTTAAAAAATTATCAAAAAAAAATTTTGAATAAAAAACTTCCAAGATGATGATGATTAACAAATAAGGAGTTCTAATATGAAAAAAAATGTTAATAACATCATAGTAATGGATTTTCTGGAGAAATAGAGTTTGAATACTCGGTTGAAAGTGTTACACATTAAGAATATTATTTCTAAATCTTGTAATTATTTAAAATATATTTATTCATATATATATCCCATTAATGAAACTAGTAGGGGGTTTATTTGATGGTCAAATAGAGATGGTATAGGAATTACATATAGATTTAATGAGTTTAATAAAACCAAAAAAGTACAAAAAACAAAATTCCACTATTACAAACTATTATATGGGATACAGTTAGATAGATTCATATGTATGATTTTGTTAGTACTCATAAATGAGTTTAATAATATAAATTATATTATTTATTACAAAATTATGTTTCTACATTATCATGATTTCATGTTGGTTGTGTATATTAATGTAGTTAAATGAAAATTGACCTCTCAAAGTACGACTTTGTGTTATCCTTGATAAAATTTCATCATGAAGTATTACATTTTTTATGAACTTTTAAGGTAATTAGGGGTTTTATTTATTATATATATAATTTTATCAAGAGACATAATGGGATTATTTTTGTTGCATAGCCCACCAAGTGTATCACATTGAGTGAAATATACTACGATTTATGTGTGTTAAGGGTGAATTTTTCATATGTAAAATTTGTATCTAAGGTTGGAAAGATTCCTAGTATGATATCCTTTATACATTGATACATGTCTAACACTATATTTGAGACTAAGATAATAATGGGGTGGTGGGGTATGTTGATAATCATGTCATCATCTGAGGCTTAACCAAGATGGGATTTTCCAATCATATAATGATTTTGACATCTGGTTCCCTAATACAGATATATGGGTTAAGTGAATGTCTATACCTATATAAATTAAATATTATGTTCTTATCTATTTAAATGAGGTCCATGTGATGTATGCCTTAGCTTGGGTGAATGAAATGTGATGTGTTTATCTATCTGGTCTATTTCTACTCTAATAATCAAGATTTTATGAGTATTATATATGTGATTGACATACTTCATGCCCCCGGGTCACTCGAATTATTGGAAGAATGGTTTATATGACTATTATTTTTTGTTTGTAAGGATCAAATGATTCTGGTTCAATGAAAATCAAGAAATTTGAAACAAAAAACACAATATAAACCATTCATGAACTTAAAACCATGTATAAACATAAATAAAGAACATATTGTGTACTGTACAATAAGGAATCATTGTTTATAATATTATTCAATTATATGCTTGATGAATATCCCTTATAATCATCCAATGTACTCCCTCTTCATGAAGTATCCATGGTTTGATATTAATTACCCAATTCTGGGGTGGTATTCTCCTTCACACCCAAAGTATACCAGAAAATCTAGGTGGAAAAGGGTGGAATAGAAAGATATATCTAGGGGGAGAGAGAGATGGTAGAAATTAAGGAAGGCTCAAACATACATCTCCATGTTATTATCATCCATATATTGACTTTTGGGATTCTTCCCATATATTTTTAGGATTTGACAGAATTTTATGAAAAATGTTAGTAATGTTGTGGTTATAACTCTTTATAACCTCTTATATAATATAATTCTCCAATATGTTACACCTTATAAAATGATAGTCATAAATGATAACATAAGTTGAAGATATTTGAATGATAACACTTAACATTATAAAACTAGTATCATTCATAATAATTATACATGAATCATACATTATGATTCTAAACATTATAATACACCCAGATCATAAACTATGACTAACCAAGAAAGTAACATGATTTGACTCATGATATTTGTGATGAACTAGACATTCCTATTTTATATTTTCCTTTTGAATTTAAATGTCTTCCATATTTTGGTATATGATGTGAAATAAGACACATAAACCATTTAATAAAAACATATAATAGTTTTTTCATTAATTTAATATATTATATTTGGATAAAAATATAATCCATAAAATTAAAAATAGTAAAATGAAAAAGAAATTAACTAGAATAGACAATTTTGGATCATTTGGGTCTCCAAGAATTATCATACTCAGGGACAACAGTATAAGAAAGAAACATAACATTAGTAATAAAATCTTAATTTTTTAGAATGAATAATATAAAACATTATGAGGAATTTTAAAAAAAGAAGGTATTTTTATGAAATAAAAAACCAAAATGATAGTTGGAATAGTAACATGGCCGTTATGAAAGTTAACCTGGTCATTATGACTTGTAACATGGCTATTAGAACAGTAATATAGTTGTTAGAAATAGTAAATTATCCAATAAAATATTATAATGACATATAAATAATATTTAAAATAAATAAATTAAGTAAACATAAAGATTATAATTCCATAAATTTAAATATTCAAAAATCAAAACTAAAAGGAAAGTATAAAGTGCATTTTAATAGTGTATTATTTCATATTTTGCAAAACAATAATTTTTATATAAAATATTAAAATTGCCTATGTTATAAAAAATTTTTGATAAAAATAATTTCATATTTTGAGTTAATATGACGAAATTTTCTAAGGGTGAATTTTTTATAGTGTATTAAAAAAATGAATTTTTATTTAAGTGGTAAAAATACTATTTTCAATAATATTGATGTTTTATGACGTAATGTTGATCCAATAATTATTTACTTAATTAGAAAAAAATTTCTTTCTACCAAGATATATTTAATAAGATAAATTATTTCTTTAAAAAAAATATAATCAATTTCCAAACCTAAAAATTAATTTCATAAGTCTAAAAATATATTTTATAGCATTAAAAAATTCATTTTTTTCATTCATTTAAACTAGAAAATTTATCAGTTTAAAATTTTAAAACTCCTAAAGATATATAATATTAGGCAAATATACTTCTTATTTTCAAATATGATTACTATTACAATATTTAATTTGTAAATAGTAGTATATTCAATATTTTAACCTAAAAATACCCACCCACCCCCCTCAAAAATAAATACCCTTTATCCTTTCCCTTGGAAAATAATTTCTCATACACTTATCACAGAGAAATAAATACCCAATTACCTCCTCTTAAATTTACTTATATCATTAGTGATGTTTATGTTTCATCCAAATCCAATACATCAAACCCTTAGTCCCATAGTAAGGGATTGAGCTTCAACAAAATGAGATCCTTCAAACCCTAAATTTTCATTTTTTTCCCACTATTATTCATATTTATAATATCTCAATATCATTACTAATTTTACCTTCTTAAAATATTAATAATTATATAACATATTAAAATTATTATGAATTTTTATAAAAAAATTAATCCATTTAAAGTATACATACTCTTTCTACCCCTTCTTTTTGACACACAAGGTTAATAGATGGCTTCATCTGCCCATGAGGATATTATCAATGAATTTATTTTCACTACTTACATGGATGGTAATTGTATATTATTTATCAAATTTATAAATTTATTTTAATAAATTCTAGGATTTTTTAAATAATTTGATAAAAATAAAAATTATCAAGAATCAAAATGATAAAATTGAAATGTAAACGATAAAATTCAAAGAAAAAATGCCATTGAACTATTTCACCATTATCCATAAAGGGTCAATAAATAAATTTTAACAGTTATATTTGATCAATAATAACATGAATAAATATAATACACTTCTGAATTAGTGATTTAATTAATATAAATTTATTAGACATGAGGCATAAATGGGATGAAATAAAATAGGACCTAAGGTAAGGGGACTCTCAAAACCAACCCTTTTTGTTTATATTATTTTCTTCTATATTTTCACCATGGTTATTCTAAAAATTAATTCTATATGTAATTAAATTTTCCTTACCTTTCATTCTTCTAGGTATATACATGCTTCTAATTTATTGAAATGTAATCGTAGTTATATTCATTTTCATGACCCATCCTCGGGACCCATAACTTGACTACCCCATGCACGTCTTCCAAAGGCCAGGGGATGAAGACTAGCACCAAAGGCGTAAATCCTTAAGGTGGGAAGGCATTTCCTTTATAAAATGTAAACATCCACAATCAGATAACACAACTGGAAGCAAAAAACTAAGCAATACTGTATACAGAAGAAGTGATTAAAAGTAAAAGGGGCCGGAAATACATGAACAACAGTAAAGTACAGGTACAACTGAAATAATATAAAACTGAAATCAAGTAAAGAAGCTACTGGGTCTTCCTCCGGGGTTCCTACCTGGAGGGTAGGTACAGATGGACTCCTCAGCACTCTACATCCGTCTGTCCACTTTGTGCACCATCACTCCGAGTGGTCCACCTCCGGGTACCATTCAGTCTTGCTACTCTCTACCTCAGTCAACGTTGTCTGTTTTCTGCAACAACAACAGCGATGTGTGGGCATAGCCCGTGCAGTGTTGAGTATAACGATACTCAGTCGGGACCCCAAGACCCTCAAGGTCTCACAATATCCAACAAGGATAACCACAAAGTAAAAAATCAACGGATAACCCTTACTTAGGTATATGCCCATACATATACCTAAGTTATCTAGTAACCCATCTCAATCATGAGGTAAACACAAAATTCACCGACTCCGCTCAAACCAGGATTTGATTCTTGGGATAGTAGAAAGTAACATCCACAGTCAAACTGTAGGAATCTCGGATGATGGTGTACTCCTCTTCTATAGAGTACAGTGGGCCTACCACATCACACAGAGGTGCTTTTCACCTTCCTGGATGGCTATGGTACTCCTCCTGTCGAGTACTATGGCTCAGCTGCGTCACATAGAGGCCCACCCCACTGTGGGTCTACCGCGTCACACAGTGGTGCTCCCCCTCATAGCTTGTTGAGGTACTCCTCTTGTCATGTTCCATGGGTCTGTTGTGTCACACAAAGCCGCTCTCCACTATGGGTTTTCCGCGTCAAACAGAGGTGCTTTCCACTGCAGTAGTCTAAACACTCCGTGTCGAAAGGTCAGCAGTTGTCAGCTCTCACCTAGCTACTAAGTCTCTATACTCCACTCACTCGTCACCATGTGGATCCACTCCACGAGCTATGGTTCAACACTCCATATTTCGTGAAATCCCACGTAAAAGTATCTCAAAGTTCCGCCATGTCGTAGGGATCTCAAGGCAACAGACGGCGCGTCAATCGGACGCTCGATCTGTAAGTTATTGGCATTTTCGTTCCAGGGGACCGATGGAATTTTAGGTTTAAACCAACCTGAACGTACCCCAACTATGTCCAAACCTCATGTGGGTTATTCCAAAAGAACATTCTCACTCTAATATTTCTATTTCCATAGATGGTTCGTCGATCGGACTCCCGTAGCCCAAGATATGGGGGAAATGGTGAAAAAAATCGATAGCAGGTCTGGGTTCGGTCCGACCCAATTGGGCCGACCCGACCTGACCCGGGTCCGGTCTGGGGTCCGACCTAGTCCACGGGTCCGACCCAGCCTGGCCCGAGGGGGCAGCCCGTCCTGAGAGGCACCCCGGCCTAAAAGGGCAGCCTGGCCCGAAGGGGTGGTCCGCGTGGCACGACTGGCTGGTGGCCCGCGTGGCCCAGCTGGCTGGCAGCCGGCGTGGCCCCCCTGGACATGCGCGGTGGGGGGGGGGGGTACCCCGCCCCCTGCCTTCCGAACATAACCGGCACTAGGTGATGGTTCAGTAACCTGCGGGACCTGAGGGGTCCCGCCTTGTCTGGCAGGAGGAGCGGCCAGCCGGTTCCACACCAATGGCGTGGTGCGGTGGCGCCACGCCCCTGTTCCTCCACCATGGCCCGCCCTAGAAACGGCTCCCTTACTCCATGTGGGGCAACAGCGTCATGCTGCTTTGTCCAACCATCATAGCCCGCCTAGCCGTGGCCCTTCAACCCGCATGGCGCATCGGTGTCGCGCCCCTCTGGTGGCCCAGCAGGCCACCTTTTTCTGCAGTAGCCCACACTGGTCGTGGCCCAGTTCTCCAAGAAGCGTGACGGTGTCATGCTCCTCCAGAGACCCAACGGCCTTTGCACCTCCATTCTCCTAAGCATTCGGCCTATTGTTGTCTTCTATTTCTCTATAGCGGTCCACTATTCCAGTGGTGCCGTTGTGCCGCCACCATCATCAACAAGTGAGATAGAACAGAGGGGGAGGGTTGGACCGTGTTCGTGCGGTCCGATCCCTCCTCATTATGGTGATATCAATCGGAAGTTCACAATCTATAATTTGAACGATGATGAACAAAGGGTAAAACTAATACCTAAAACAACCCCTACCTCACTTTTCAATCGTTAACGGTGGAAGAGAAGAAATGGAAGATGTCTATTCGTTGACGTCAGGAAGCGTCTGGTGTAGGAAACTAAAGAAGAAGCATCATCGATGTTCTTCGTGGTCGGCTCCATCTCTTTTAGCTCGGTCGAATATCGATGAAAAAGTTCATCGTTCTTCGGTGGATGATGAAGATTCATTCTTCACATTCGTCATTGAGAGATATTTATCCAAGCATTCTCCAAGATCTTCCAACCCCTCTCTCAAGCTCCATGCAAAAGTATTGCCAACCCAAAATAATTGGTTATTTTAACCCATTATTTAATCTGTTGGATAAAGAATTCAAAAGAATTCAAATGGGTTTTAAATTAATTAAGTGAATAAATTCAATTAATTGATTGAGAGGGTTGGAAAAATTAATTAGTGGGGTAGGTGGAGAGTATCATCCCACATAAAGGTGGGTTAAAGGGGTCTTAAAGCTCGTGCGGGACCCACCAAGGATATCCTCCCAAGGGAGGTTTTTTGTGGGTGGGCCTCACCATCATAACCTCTCATGGGAGGTTATGGTGTGGTGGCCCCCAACTCTAACCTTCACTAGGAGGTTGTAACCACCACAAAATAAAAATAAGTTATCACCTTATTTTTATTTAATTTATTTTAAAACCCCAAAAACTAACTTACATTCCCGACCAACTACCTTCAAGGTGAAAGTCTTCTTAAGCGAATATCGGGGCTGTGAGTTCAACGGTGCCCTCAGATTTCAATTCCGAGCACCAGTTCAAAAGTTATAAAATCCCGCTCGTACGTTTACTGAACTTACCCAAATAAAACTTCAGAAATTGATTCTGGGCACACCGGGCCTCGAAATCAAGCTTCGTAAATTTTCGCGGACTCGTAAAATTCCCATGTAAGTAAAAAAATCCATGGAATTTTTAGGTCTTTAAAGTTTCCACAACACAGGGCTTTACGTCCTCGTAATCTATGACCCAAACAATGGAAAAAAATGATGGTACTGAGAACGCATCTAAGCCTCCTGCTACCATTTTCTCTCTTAGAGGTTCTCCTGCTTCCAGCGAACGCGCACCAGAGGTATTGACCGTCCACATAGGACCCGCTCTTATCGATCCTCAATCTCCACTGGAACCTCAATGAAATTCACCCCTTCATCGATGTCCAACTCCCCGTGGTTGATGATATGGGATGGGTCATGCACGTATCTCCTCAGCTGAGATACTTGGAAGACATCATGCACCCGATGCTGCTGAGGTGGAAGATCCAGATGGTAAGCCACCTTGCCTACTCTACTGAGGACCTGGAAAGGTCCAATGAATCGAGGAGATAACTTGCTACCTCGAACAAATCTCTGTAGACCTCATCGAGGTGAGACCCGTAGAAAGATGTGGTTGCCATCCTCGAACTCCAGAGGTCTGCATCTCCTGTCAGCATATGACTTATGCATGCTTTGTGCAGTCTTAATCCACTCCTAAAAGATCTAAACCTTCTCCGTGGTAACCCGTACCATCTCTGGTACTAGTAATGCTGACTCCCCTGGGTCTGTCCACCACAGTGGTGATCTACAAGGTTGACCAAACAAGACCTAAAAAGGTTCCATACCGATGGTGGAGTGATAGCTATTGTTGTATGCAAACTCCACCAAAGGTAAGTGATACTCCCAGTTGCGATCCAAGTTGACAACACATGCACGAAGCATATCCTCGTGGGTCTAAATGGTTCACTCGCTTTGACTATCTGTTTGAGGATGGAAGGTGGTGCTCATGCGAAGCTGCATCCCGAAAGCCTCCTGCAACCCCTTCCACAACCGGGAAGTAAACCATGTGTCACGGTCATAGACAATAGAAGAAGTTACTCCATGAAAATGCACAATCTTCTTCACATAGAGGCGTCCCAAGATCTCTACTGAGCCCTGATCTCTGATCGGTAGGAAGTGGGCCGACTTGGTGATTATGTCGATGATCACCCAAATTGAATCGTGGCTCCTGGATGCACGTGGAATAAACCTCATGAAGTCCATGGATATCCCATCCCACTTCCACTCTAGGACCTCTATGGTTTGAACGAAGCCTACTGGTACTTGGTACTCTGCCTTCTCTTTCTCACAAGAGAGGCACCGTGAGACAAACTTGGCTACCTCCTTCTTCATACCTGGACACCAGTGCTGTCGTCGAAGGTCTTGGTACATCTTCTCCACTCTTGGAAGTACTGTAAGAGGGAAAGTGTAGAACTCCCTCAATATGTTCTCCAGAAGTGGAACTGGTACCATGATACGTCCTATGAAGGGGATTACATGCTCCCCACCTTCAAAAAATCCATCAGGGGTCTGCCCTATGGAAATATGAGCACGTCATGTATCGTAGTCAGCATCCCCACGTTGCGCCTCCCTATCTCACTAAAGAAGTGGAGGAATGACTATAAGAGACTGTAGATAGGATTCTTCATACCAACCCACAAAGGATATATGTAAGGCAGCTAGCTGCTCTATCGCCTCTCTTAGTAGGTGAATACCAGATATCCCACAGAGAGAATCTGCAAGAACATTCCTCTTCCCAGAAGTACATAATATCTTGAAGTCATAGTCCTAGAGGAACTCAATCCATCACCGATGTCTCAGGTTCAGGTCCATCTAAGAGAAGATATACCTGAGACTCTTATGATCAGAGTACATGGTAAAATTTTCACCCATTAGATAGTGTCGCCACATCTTCAAGGAGAAGACCACTGCTGCTAAATCTAGGCCATGGGTATCATAGTTCTGCTCATGTTGTCTCATCTGCCGAGAACCATATATGATCACTACTCGCTCCTACATCAAGACACACCCATGTCTGGTCACTGATGCGTCCCAGTAAACTATGTACCTTATTCCCTCTGTTGGATCGAATAGTAGATATAAAAGTCTATTAGATGGAACAATACAAGAGGGGGGGTGAATTGTAGGTTTAAAAACTTTGAGTTTTAGAAACAAAGAGATTAGTTTAAATGATCTTAAACTAATACAAATACAAACACCCACAATTGTATTGAATGTAAAAGGTATGATGTATTGTAATACTATTGTAAAGCAAAACAATTGTATTCAAGGTGAACACAATAATCAGAGTAATACAAATGTTAATGATTCTACCTTAAAGCGTATAGAACCAATCAATACAAAATGTAATAGAATGATTGTAATTGAAACAATTACAATTGAATATGTAAAGAAGAAAGGAAACAACACAAATCCCTTTCTAATACAACAGCGGAAATGTAAAAGTAATACAATTCTTTTAACCCAAAGAGAAGGGTTATCCTTTCACCTAGGATAAAAGGTCTATCTCACCAACACCCTGATGAGCCCTCGATACGATGATCGGCACGTCTGTCTGCCTATCCCCGGCAGCCCTCGATACGATGATCGGCACGTCTGTCTGCCTATCCCCGGCAGCCCTCGATTTTGCAGGTAATCGGTACCTCTGTCTTTCAATTACTTGAAAGCCCTCGATACGATGATCGGACGCACAAAGCTGATGAGAGAAGTCACAGTGTCTCTCTCTAGAATCTTCGTAGTTCACAGAGTCTCTTCATTCGTTCTCTTTGTTCATCGTTGTGTTCTCAGCTTCAAATGACCTCCTATTTATAGGCCTCGGGTTCCAACGGTCATATTGCCTCCAACGGTCATATTGAAACAGAAAGCACGACATCGTTTTGATTAGTTTGTAACTAACTCAACGACATCGTTTTGTTAGGACAAGAGATATATAGAAATGTAAAACATGAGTACGATTCATATGCAGAGAGAGTTTTTGACAAAGTACCAAAACAAATAATGATCATCTGAATAGCCGAGTCAGTACGATACGATTGACAGAGTCAGTACGATACGATTGACAGAGTCAATACGATACGATTGATAGAGTCAGTACGATATGTTTGACAGAGTCAGTACGATACAATTTGGTCGGTACGATCAACATCGTACGATACGATAAACATGATAAAAGAAAATTGTAATATACAAACATATGATAGAATACATTTGTGATTTCTAAAACATGATATAGAAGTCAAAAGAAGACTTTTGACTTAACAATCTCCCCCTTTTTGGAAAGCACAAATACACAAAGTAAATGAAACAAGAAATACTTATCTCCCCCTGAGTTTAAAAACTCTTCTGAATAAGAAAATTGAATACAACTAACTCCCCCTTAGGTATTGACTTTCCTAAGGATTGTATTCGTAGATTTTCCTTAAGAGCATTGTAATGAATTCTCCCCCTTTGTAAAACAATCTTTGCATTGTAAATATTCTCCCCCTTTGTGATTTACAAAAAGAAAGGAGTAATCTCGAATTGTTTGAAAGAGTTAGTGAAGTAATACAAGACAATGGATAAAAGAGAAAGGATTATAAGAGTTATTACAAAACAAACAAGTTCCAAAAGAAACAAATACAACAATCATTTGTTTTCTCTTTCCTTCTCTTTATTTATAAGCTCATGAAGCACATCTTTCATCTTCTTGATCTCCTTCTTGTCTTCAGAAATTGATTCACCCTGAGTTTTGAGAAGCTCTTGTTGATCCGCAAAAATCTGATCTTGATTTCTGATGGTCTCCTCCTGTACTCTGATTACTTCTTCAAGGGTATCAATTCTGTTTTGCAGAGTCTTGTTATCCTTGGACAACTCAGAATTTTGATTCTTCAGTAAAACCATTTCATCTTTGAAAGATGAAACCTTCGAGAATTCAGATTGGAAAGAATTCATCCTATCTTGCAGGTCTTTTACTGAAGGAACATCGGCTCTTTGAGAAGATAAAAGGTTCAGCCTTTCAACCGTTTCTCTATCAAGCTTGTTGAAAGAAATTGCTAGCTCATTTGATAACCTCCTTATCTCTTCAATAGCTATTTCATGATCATTAATTGAGCTCTCTGTTTTGTAGGACCACTTGGTCATCTTATTGCAAGCCTTCTTATGAGCAACTGAGCTTTCTGAAAGAACTTTCAGATCGGCTTCTACTGACAAAACTTTCTTTCTCAATTCTTTTACAGAGCCAGACTTTTTCCTTTGATTTTCAGTAATAAAATCAATCTTCCCTTCCAGCCTCAAGAAATAAGGAATGGTTTTCTCCATCCTTCTCAAAACATGAACAATGTAATCACTCTTCTTGAGAGAGATTGTATGCTCTGAATCAGTATCTTCATCGTACGATGCTAGTTCAAACGATCTGCTTGAATCAACAACTGGTTGTTTCCCTTTCGCTTTTCCTTTCTGTTTTATTTCATCTTCCACTTTGTCACTAATGACAACTACTTTATCAGACTGAGAAGATTGAGCATCTTGCTTTTCTCGAGATGACATCCTGTCCGGAGATCTTTCCTGATCGGAATGAGGAGTTTGTTGAACACCTTCGCTCATCTTTTGAAGCGATTCCTCTCTACTTTTCTTTGAACTTTGAAGAAATTCTAACAGAAAATCTCCTTCTTCTACTTCCACTTCTTCTATCACTTTTTTTCCTTTTTCTTTCTCAGGCAGACTCTGTACGATGGGCTCTTGGTGCACTTCCACAGTTAGTTGAGCACTAGCATCTTCAACTGCTTTCAAGACTTTAGAGATATCAAAGTCCTGAGCCTTTCTTTTCAAAAGAGTCTTCTTTTTCTTTTCAGCTTGAAGGGTTTCTTCTACCCTTATTCTTTCTGCAAAGGCCTCAGCAGGGTCAAGACCAAACTTTGGATCACCTTCCTTTCTCTGTTCCTTGTCCTTCCTCCATTTGGCTACAACTTCCTTACTGTACCTTGGCTTATTCTTTGGTTTTGAACTAGTTTGAGGATCATACTTTCGAGTAACACCGGTGGATTGATTGTCCTTGGCTGGCATAGGTGCCGATTGATTTTGAGCCAATTCAGCTTCTACATCTCTGACAAAAAGTTTTGAATTTGAATCAAAACAAACATTCAGCTTTTTCATCGTACTCTTATTAATCAAAGATGGCCTCAAATCCATAGGTTCTCCTTTCAAAGGAATGTTACAAAACTTCATACTCTCAAGAATGAATTTCGTAAGGATGGCTGGATACATTATTATCTGGGATTTAATCCCTCCTTTCTTGACATTCTTGATGGTTTCAAAAACATATCCCATGAGATTTACTTTCCTCATATTCACAAGATAGTCGAGCATAAAGACATCAGAAACTTTAAGGGTTTCTCTATCCCCTTTCCTTGGGATAAGAAAACCTTGCATCCATAAAGTGACAAACCGATTGTCCGGTGAAAGATGAGAAACTTTCCTCTTTTCCTCATTAATAACAAACAAAGTTTTTTCAGAACTTTCTCTATTAAACGTACCAACTTCCTCTGGTAGTTTGTGAGATGGACAGAATGCATCGCCATCTATAGAATCATTCAGAAAATGTGCCGCTTGTTTCACAGACATAGATAATTTTCTATCGTACACAGCGAAGTTAATAGTCATATCTTTTTCAAAAGAAACGGTTTTGTAAAACTGACAAACTTCATCAAAAAGAACTGGATCTTGAATATCAGGCTTTTCCACACAGAGATGTTCCCATCCTTGAAACAAAATAATCCTCCTGATTGTAGAATCGTACATATCGAAAAAGTCTCGGGATACTAACCTTTCTCTGTGAAAGTCTTTCTCTATAAAAGTCTTTGAAGACATTTCGGCAGGAGTATTAGCAGAAGATTGAGACATAAAGGTTCTGCCGATGAGAAGATCGTACGATTTTTTATAGCTGGTGGAGCAGAGCTTCGCCTCAATTCCTGGACAATCAATGTGGGTTTGGGGAGGGGAGGGGGGTATTTATAGGCAATAAAGAGATGACCGTTGATATTCTACGGTCAAGATTAGATAATACCAGATCAATGGTTAGGATTAAAGCAAAAAAAAAATTTAAAAAGAGTGAAAAGAAACATGTCGGAGAACATAAGGTGATTGCTGGTTTTGGTATGAATCAAAAGTAAACACAATCGTAAGGAGAAAAAAAAATGACGCCGATGGAAAACAAAGTCATTACTATGATCGGACCGTACGATGGAAAAATAGTTGTTACCATTAACTGACAGTACGATGGAAGACAATCTCAATACTATCATCGGTCGATACAAAACTATCGAATGATATGATGGAAAAGAATTTCAATACTATCATCGGTCGATTCAAACAAAATTGAATGATACGATGGAAAAGAATTTCAATACTATCATCGGTCGATTCAAAGACTAATGAATGGTACGATGGAAAAGAATTTCAATACCATCATCGGTCGATTCAAAAACTATTGAATGGTACGATGGAAAAGAATTTCAATACCATCATCGGATGATACAAAATTTTTGAACGATACGATGGAAAAGAATTTCAATACTATCATCGGTCGATTCAAACAAAATTGAATGATACGATGGAAAAGAATTTCAATACGATAAACAGAAAAACTGAAATGGTCAATACGATAAACAGAAAACAAAACAATCCAAAGAGTAAATAGTTAAAGAAAATAAGATAAAATAAGCATAAAGACAGAAAGAAATGTCCTCCCCCTTTTTACGAGGAGTTTCTTACTATTAGGAGAGATGTAAATAGGAAGTAGATATGAATGATTATTTTAATGTAATCATTCCTAGCTTCTGTTTTATAAACTCAAATCTATCGGAAGGTAAAGGTTTTGTAAAAATATCAGCAAGTTGTTCTTGCGTTCCGATGAATTGTAAAACAATATCTCCTTTTGAAACAATATTACATATACCAACAATAATTCCTTGAGCATTATTTCTGAAGGTAACTTTTCCACCTTTTGTTTTGATAACCTTTTCAAAGAAATCTTTGTTTCGAGTCATATGTCGAGAACAACCACTATCCATGTACCAAATGTTCTTATTGATGCACTTCTCGTTTCCCTGAAAAAGAAACAATTAGATTTTTGGAATCCAAACTTGTTTGGATCCAGAAGGGTTAGATAAAAGAATTTTAGGAATCCACATTTGTTTAGCAAAATGAGCTTTATGAAATCCTAAGGATTGAGTTTTGTTAAGAGAACAATCTCTTCTCCAATGTCCACCACATTGACACTTGGAACAGAAAATGGTTTTTTGAGGAACAAAATAGTTATTACTAAAAACAGGTTTGGAATGAGTATAACCAAGACCAGAACGATTTCTCAACGGTCTAATTTGAGAATACATCCTATCAAAGTTTTCTTTTCCATGAGTAAAGTTTGACAAACACTTTTTCAAGGATAAAATCTCTGACTTTAGTTTTAAAACCAAATTCTTGTTTTCTAAAACTTTTGAATTAGAATTAGAGTTAGACTCTAAAATATTTTTCTTTGAAATTGCAGTTTCAAGATCCTTAGAAAGTTTATCCTTTTCAGATTTGACTTTCTCAAGGGTTTTCAAAATGCTTTCAAAATCAGAAGTTTTCCCATCAAGATCTTTAGAAAGATCTGATACTTCTTTAGTCAAAATAGAAATTCTAGAATTTGCTTTTTCAAATCTCTTTTTGAGTTTAGAATTTTCATTTTCAAGTAATTTAGAAAATCTAGAGACTTCTTCAAAAGAAGGTAAAGTATCATCCTCTGATGATGAGGGTTCATCATTTGAAGATTCATAATATCTATTATCAACATAATTTGCATTTAAAGAGGCATTTGTAACAGCTTCAGCATTATGTACCTTAGCCATGAGACAATGATCTTCAATTGGTAGTCTGGCTAGAAGTCCAATATTCCTTTGTCCTGACGTCTCATATTCTGAAGAATCATCTGAGGAATCACTACCACTTGCACTCCAAGTATCATTTGCTTTCAAGCCTTTCTTTGTCTTATAAAACCTTTTCTTGTTTCTTTCAGAGTGTTTCTCTTTTCTATCTTTCCTCTTCAGTAAAGGACAATCAGGCCTTATATGTCCTGCTTTCTTGCATTCATAACAAGTTACCTCTGAATCTTTCCTATCTTTCCTATCTTTCTTTTTGAATCTATATTGAAAATCTTTCTTTCCCACAATCTTGTTCATCCTTCGAGCAAGATTAGCTAACTCATTATCCGAAAGATTACAATCACTTGAATCAGATACAACAACTTTCTTGGATTTAGACCTTGTGACCCTTTCAGGTGTTTTAGCTTTAGATGCAAAAGCTACACTTCCATTCCCATTCTTCTTCTTATTGAAATCAGCATCTCTCTTCATTCTTGTCTCGTGCTGTAGAAGAGTTCCAAAGAGTTCATCAAGAGTAATCTGGGAAACTTTTCTATTTTCATCAATAGCTGTTCTTTTTGACTCCCATTCATTTGGCATAATATCTATAATCTTATCAACAAGAGCTTCATCATCAAGACCTTTTTCTCCCATAGATTGTAAGCTGTTGACAATTGTCATAAACCTTTGTTGCACTTTACATACTGGCTCTCCATAAGGAAAAACAAATCCATGATACTCTGCTCGAAGCATTGCTCTCCTTGTTTCTATAACCTTGGATGTACCAAAATGAGTGACTTCTAATTTCTTCCAAATACAGTTGGCTGCTTCACATGAAGATATCTGACTATATATATTCCTGGTCATAGAGCATAATAAAGTATTGCGTACCTTGTAATTCAGTTGATATTCTTGCTTCTCTTGGTTGGTGAAAGTGCTAACTTCTTTGTCAGGAATTTTATAACCCCCAGTAAGCATAATAAAATTGTCTACACCGGTATTGATGACGAAAGTCTTCATACGATCTCTCCAATACTCATAATCATTCCCATCGAAAATTGGTGGTCTAGAAGGATTCAGATTATCTATTGATCCGATATTCATTCCTTCCATCTAATATAACAAAAACAACTTTTCCACACCACACGTTATTGTAGTAAGTATTCAAGATAGTGATAATAAATAAAGCTAGTAATACAAGTCAGTGGAAAACCGCCTCTGATACCAATTGTTGGATCGAATAGTAGATATAAAAGTCTATTAGATGGAACAATACAAGAGGGGGGGTGAATTGTAGGTTTAAAAACTTTGAGTTTTAGAAACAAAGAGATTAGTTTAAATGATCTTAAACTAATAAAAATACAAACACCCACAATTGTATTGAATGTAAAAGGTATGATGTATTGTAATACTATTGTAAAGCAAAACAATTGTATTCAAGGTGAACACAATAATCAGAGTAATACAAATGTTAATGATTCTACCTTAAAGCGTATAGAACCAATCAATAAAAAATGTAATAGAATGATTGTAATTGAAACAATTACAATTGAATATGTAAAGAAGAAAGGAAACAACACAAATCCCTTTCTAATACAACAGCGGAAATGTAAAAGTAATACAATTCTTTTAACCCAAAGAGAAGGGTTATCCTTTCACCTAGGATAAAAGGTCTGTCTCACGAACACCCTGATGAGCCCTCGATACGATGATCGGCACGTCTGTCTGCCTATCCCCGGCAGCCCTCGATACGATGATCGGCACGTCTGTCTGCCTATCCCCGGCAGCCCTCGATACGATGATCGGCACGTCTGTCTGCCTATCCCCGGCAGCCCTCGATTTTGCAGGTAATCGGTACCTCTGTCTTTCAATTACTTGAAATCCCTCGATACGATGATCGGACGCACAAAGCTGATGAGAGAAGTCATAGTGTCTCTCTCTAGAATCTTCGTAGTTCACAGAGTCTCTTCATTCGTTCTCTTTGTTCATCGTTGTGTTCTCAGCTTCAAATGACCTCCTATTTATAGGCCTCGGGTTCCAACGGTCATATTGCCTCCAACGGTCATATTGAAACAGAAAGCTCGACATCGTTTTGATTAGTTTGTAACTAACTCAACGACATCGTTTTGTTAGGACAAGAGATATATAGAAATGTAAAACATGAGTACGATTCATATGCAGAGAGAGTTTTTGACAAAGTACCAAAACAAATAATGATCATCTGAATAGCAGAGTCAGTACGATACGATTGACAGAGTCAGTACGATACGATTGACAGAGTCAATACGATACGATTGACAGAGTCAGTACGATACGTTTGACAGAGTCAGTACGATACAATTTGGTCGGTACGATCAACATCGTACGATACTATAAACATGATAAAAGACAATTGTAATATACAAACATATGATAGAATACATTTGTGATTTCCAAAACAAGATATAGAAGTCAAAAGAAGACTTTTGACTTAACACCCTCCTCTGGAAGCCTCAAGATGGGGGCACTAGTCAGCCTCTACCTCAACTCCTGAAATCTCTGCTGGCATCTCTCCGACCACACGAAGGGTTTCCCCTTCTTTTTCAAGGATGATACTGGTGCTGCAACTCCGGAGAAGCCTGGAATGAATCTTTGGTAGTACCCATACAAGCCCAGGAAACTTCGTACCTCCGTCACACTCTTGGGTGGATCCCAAGCAAGTAACACCTCAATCTTCGCTGGTTCTACTGAAACTATAGCCTCCGAGATGACGTGTCCCAAGAAGTGAACCTCTCGAATCCAAAACTAGCACTTTGAGAGCTTATCATAAATCTGGTACTCTCAGAGTGTATCCAGCACTACCAGAAAATGGTAGGCATGCTCCTCCTCAGTAGTCGAGTAGATCAAAATGTAGTCGATAAAGACCACAACAAAGCAATCGAGGTAAGGTTTTAAAATCCTATTCATGAGACACATGAACACTTCTGGAGCATTGGTTATACCGAAGGGCATAACCAAGAACTCGTAGTGGTCGTACCGACATCGAAAGGTCATCTTCTACACATACTCATCTTGAACTCTGAGCTGGTGATAGCCTAAGATGAGGTATATCTTTGAGAACCATCATGCTCCCTTCAGCTGATCAAAGAGGCTGTAAATCCTTAGGAGTGGGTACTTGTTCTTCATAGTCACTTGGTTCAGGGGATAGTAGTCGACAGAAAGCCTCAAGCTCCCATCCACCTTCCTGGCGAACAGAATAGGGGCTTCCCAAAGAGAAACACTGGTCCGAATGAATCCCTTCCCCTACAAGTCCTCCAGCTGTACCCACAGCTCACGAAGCTCAGAGGGAGCCATCTGATATGATGGAGTAGATATTAGTGTCTTCTCGGTGAATAGGTTAATATAGAAATCCACCTCTCTATGGGGAGGTAATCCTAGGACATCATCAGGGAAAACATCTGTGTACTGGTCCACCACTACAGGATAAGTCGGACTCTCCACATAAACTGCTCTGAGGGTAAGGCAAGCCAACTGGTTAGTGATCGGCTGCACCCACCTCAGAGTAAGTCTGTCCTTTGCTGCAATGGTTCCCTTCTCACCGGTGAAGGTTAACCTGGTCCCATATGTGCGGACACACCACACTTTTCACCTAATATAGTCAATCTAAGCATAGACTGTAGATAACTAGTCCATACCCAAGATGACGTCATAAGTCCTTGACGCCACTACAAGGAGATCCCATCCAAAGCTCTCACCTCCTAGAGTAATAACACACTACCATCACCAGTGCATAATAATCGAGTCTTCTCCCGTTGGAGTCTCTAGATGTAATGATCGAGCCAATGACTCCTTTGGAATCTATTAGCTCCGAACGAAGGTAGTGGCTATGAAAGAATGACTGGAACCTATGTCTTTAAGAACTACAGCTAAGGTAGAGTAGACATAGATCATACCTCGAATCATCTATGAAGCACCATGGTCATAGGCCTCAGCTGTCTGAAGCTGATCTCTCCCTTGTTTACCTGCTCCGTGCGGTCAGGGTCGAACTCCTGGTGGTGGTGGTGGAAACACCTCGTAACGTCCCCCACCGCTAGCTGCTCGACCATCTCCTCTGCTACGTCCGCCTGTTCCTTGCAGACCGCCTCGATCGAACTTTTTCCTCTGCCTGGGAGGTCCCTCAACTATCTGCTAATCATTTGAATGGCGGGTCAGATAGTCATGATCCATGTGACACTGCCCACCGCATGAGTAGCACTGTCTTCTCCTGGCATATATGTCACTGCCTCGGGCGCCCCGAACAACTAATCCTGAGTCATGCGGTCATCCACCTGTGGGTCTAGTCCTCTTCGACCTCCGCATCATCTTTCTACTTCCAGCTATAAAAGACTCCATTGTAATTTGACTAGTGGTGGGTCTCGCTGCTGGTGACTGCTCAGCAAAGAAAATATCCACTATGAGGGCTCTCTCTAACACCCCCGCCTACGTCGGGATGCTGAGGGAGATCATCGATGACCTGATCTCTCTCCTGATCCCCTGCTGAATGGTCCAGGCCCTGAAGAATGGGTCTGACACCATATCTTTGGAGTAGCGTGAGAGGTTGGTGAACCACGCTGAGTACTATGCCACTGTCATGCTACCCTACTGTAGATGTAGTAGCTCCTATATCTGTACCGCTCGTAGGGTCGGTGGAACAAAATCTGCCCGAAACTGGCTCTCGAAGTCTATCCAGAGTAGTGTCACCTCGTCATGGACCTGGAGCATCAGGCTCTACCATCTGCCTTCTGCTTCCTAATGGAGACTCAAAACAAGGATCACTATGAGGTCTGCTGGTGTCCCTACCAACCTAAAGACTCTCACCACAGCCTCTAGTAAATCCTTAGCCACCTATGGGTCCGTCTCTTCCCAGAACCTAGGTGGCCTCTGGCACTAGAACTCATGAAACGCACTCAAGAAGCGTGCATCGTCTACTGTTGAGGCTGGTTCCATCGGTGGCCCAATGGAAAGTGGTACCGCTGGTGCCTCCACTGGTGAAGGGCCCAACACTGAGGTCTCGTTGCTCGGTGGGCTGTCAGAGTGTATGACTCTTGGGTCTCTATGGGGAGGCATCCTGAAAGAAATAGATGCGACACAATAAACATATTATACCTGGTGAGCTAACCTGGTTGATCTGATTTAAGAAAACATTTGAAAATACATACGCAATCAGTGTTTTTGTGCACTGAGTCGAAAATCAGAAGTCAGGGTCCTGGTGTATGGATATGTCGGCCGCCCACACCAACACTAGACTCCCTAAACAAAAAACCACACTTAGTACCCTTAACACTATTTCTTCACAGAAAATAAATATCAGAGTTCTATGTTATTCAGTAGAAACAAATTCTTTGATACCAATTTCTCACGACCCGTCCTCAGGACTTGGGTCATGACTACCCCAATCCCACCTTCCATAGGTCAGGGGCTGTCTACTAGCACCAAAGGTGTATATCCCTTAGCTGGGAAGGTATTTCCTTTATAAAAAGTAAACACACACAATCAGAGTACAAAAATGGAAGAAAAACACTAAGCAATACTATATACAGAAGATGTGCTGGAAAGTAAAAGGGGATGGAAATACAAGCCCAACAGTAAAGTAGAGGTACAACTGAAAGAAAGCACAACTGAAACCAAGTAAAGCATCTACTGGGTTATCCTCTGGGGTTTCTACCTAGAGGGAAGGTACATATGGCCTCATCAGCACTCCACATCTGTCTGTCCGCTCCGTGCACCATCACTCCGAGTGGTCAACCTCCGGGTATCATCCATCCTTCTACTCTCTGCCTCAGTCAGTGTTGTCCGTCGTTTGCAACCAACACAACGAGGTGCAGGCATAGCCCATGTAGGGGAGAGTATAATGATACTCAATAGGGACCCCAAGACCCTCAATGTCTCACAATATTCAACAAGGATAACCACAAAGTAAAGAATCAACGGATAACCCTTACATAGGTATATGCCCATACATATACCGAAGTTATCTAGTAACCCTTCTCAATCATGAGGTAAACACAAAATTCACTAACTCATCTCAAACCAGGATTTCATTCTTGGGGTAGTATCAAGTAACATCCACAGTCAAACTGTCATAATCTTGGCTGATGGTGTACTCCTCCTCTATAGAGTACAGTGGGCTTGCCGCGTCACATAGAGGCACTTCCCAACTTCCTGGACTGCTATGGTACTCCTCCTATCAAGTATTGTGGGTCTTCTGCATCACACAAAGGCGCTCCCCATTGTGGTTCTGCCATGTCACACAGAGGCGCTCCCCCTCGTAGCCTGCTAAGGTACTCCACATGTCGAGTACCAGGGTCTATTGCGTCATGCAGAGGTGCTCCCCACTGTGGGTATGTTGCGTCACACAGAGGTGCTTCCCACTGGGCTAGTCGAAACACTCTGAGTTGAAAGGTCAGCAGTCGTCAGGTCTCAGCCAGCTAATAATTCTATGTACTTCACACGCTCATTTTCGGGAGGATCTGCTCCACGAGCTATGGGTTGACACTCCAACTATCATGAAATCCCACAAAAAAGTATCTCAAAGGTCCGCCTCATCGTAGGGATCTCAACGCAATAGACGGTGCGTCAATCAGAAGCACGGTCTATTAGTTATTGGTATTTCCTTTCGAGGGGCCCATTTGAATTTTAGGTTCAAACCAACCCGACAGTACCCCAATTGTGCCCAAACCTCAAGTGGGGTATGCTAAAAGAACTCTCTCTCTCTAAGATTTCTGTCGCCATAGATTGTTCATCGATCGGACACCCATAGCCCAGGATATAGGCGAAAAGGTGAAAACAATTATAGCGGGTCCGGGTCCGGTCTGGGGTCTGACCCGGTCCGCGGGTCTGACCTGGCCCGAGGGTCCATCCCGGCCCGAGGGGGCGGCCAGACCCAAGTGGCAGCCCGGACCGAAAGGGAATCAAGGCCAGAAGGGGCAGCCCGGCCTGGCGGCCGGCAGCCGGCGGGGCCAGGCGGGTCGGCGGCCTGTGTGGCCCGGCGGGCCGGCCGCCGCGTGACCCGGCTGGCTGGTAGCCAGCTTTGCCTAGGTTGCCACGCATGGGGGGCGGGGTGTCATTCCCCCTGCCTTCTGAATAGAATCAGTGCTATGCACTGGTTCAGTAACCCGCGGGACCTGAGGGGTCCCACCTTGTCTGTTTCGCAGAGCAGCCAGCCAGTTCCGCACCACCGGTGTGACGCGACGGTGCCACACCCCTGCTCCTCCACCACGGCCCGCTCTATCCATGGATCCTTTGCTCCGCGCGGTACCCCGGTGCCGCATTGTTTCGTACGACCGCTGCAGCCCACCTGGCCGTGGCCCTTCCACCGGCGCGGTGTGACGTCACTGCGCCCCTCTGGAGGCCTGGTAGGCCGCCTTACTCCACCATGGCCCGCGCTGGCCGCAGCCTGGTTCTCCATGCGAGGCGATAGCCCCGCGCCCATCTGGCGACCTGGCTACCTTTGCGCCATCAGTTTCTTTCGCGGTTGGCCCGTTGTTAGCCGTTGTTTCTCTGTTGTGGTTCTCTCTTCTGGCGGCGTCATTTCACTGCCACCATTGCTCCGTCGTTATCATCAACAAGAGAGATAGAATAAAGGGGGAGGGTTCGGACCTGTTCATGTGGTCTGAGCCCTCCTCGTTATGGTGATATCAATCGGAATTTCACAATCCATAATTTGAACGGCGATGAACGGAGGGTAAAATTCATATATAGATCAACCCTTACCTCGCTTGTCGATCATTGACAGTGGAAGGAGATGAATGGCGGACGTCGATTCATTGATGTCAGGAAGCGTCTCGGGTAGGAAATCGAGGAAGAAGTATCTTCGGTGTTCTTTGTGGTCAACTCCTTCTCTTTTGGCTTGGTCGATGATCGAAGAAACAGTTCATCATTCTTCGTTGGACGATGAAGAGGCATTCTTCGCTTTCTTCAATGAGAGATATTTCTCCAAGGGTTCTCAAAGATCTTCCAACCCCTCTATCAAGATCCACCCAAAAGTATTTCCAACCAAAAATAATGGGTTATGTTAACCCATTATTTAATTTGTTGGCCAAAGAATTCAAAATAATTCAAATGGGTTTTAAATTAATTAAGTGAAGAAATTAAATTAATTAATTGAGAGGGTTGGAAAAATTAATTAGTGGGGTAAGAGGAGAGTTTCATCCCACCTAAATGGGTGGTTAAAGGGGGTTTAGAGCCCTTGTGGGCCCCACCAAGGATATCCTCCCGATGGAGGTTATGTGCGGGTGGACCCCCCACCATAACCTCTCATGGGTGGTTATGGTGTGGTGGACCCCACCTCTATCCTTTTCTTGGAAGTTTTAACCACCAAAAAATAAAAATAAGTTATCACCTTATTTTTATTTAATTTATATTAAAACCCAAAAAAACTAACTTCCATTCCCAACCAACTGCCATCGAGGTGAAAGTCTTCTTAAGTGAATACTGGCACTGTGAGTTCAACGGTACCCTCAGATTTCAATTCTGAGCACCGATTCAAAAGTTATAAAATCTCGCTTGTACATTTACTGAACGTACCCAATCAAAACTTCAGAAATTGATTCTGGGAACACCGGGCCTTGGAATCAAGCGCAGTAAATTTTCGCAGACTCGTAAATTTCCCATGTATTTTAAAAAAAAATTCCACAAAATTTCCGGGTCTTTACATTCATATTTTTTTATAAAGACATTTTTTCCAATCTCATATTGATTATTTTTAGGATTATACTTCTTATTTAAATGAAATGTGATATATTGATTATTAATGATAAACTTACATGACTTAAATAGTGTATTATATTCTTATTTTTGGAGAATAAAAATATATATTTTCATTTTTTTAGGAAAACACTATGTAACCCGATCATTTTTCATGAATTCATATCATTTTCATGATCGAAATATGTTTTATTTTTCTATGTGGAATGCATAATTATGAACATATTATGCTGTCATAAGTGCGAATAGGAATATATAAATCTCTAATACATTGGTTAATTTGATATATCTCATGATATTATGATTATGTCTAAACATTATGCTAGTTATTTTCATATAATATGAAATAATTATTTGTACTTATATATTATGCATTAACATTATACTAGATTATTCACAATGTTATCATTTTTCATTATTATGCACATTCCACATTATAAGTAACATTTAAATGGTTCCATCATGACTATGATGGTAACTCTCTTTTTATGATATGGTTATTATGTTTTTCTATGTTCTCATATTATTTCATGTTCCTTCTTTCTCTTTATAATTCCTTTCCTCATTGGGATTTCAAATCATCCTTTTTTTAATTTGTCTCCCAAAGAGATTATATATATTATGAGTATAGTTAAATATTGTAGAAATAATACTTTGAAAGTATTAAATAAATTAGAATAATTTATGTATGAGTTTTTATACTGCCTTAATTTTCCCATGATACTAAACCTTTATATTTTAGAATTTATTATTGTTATGTCATTTATCTTGAAATGATGTACTAATCATGTATGAAAGAGGAGGGTTGTTGTAGTCGGTATCATAGTATGTTTATTTTAATCTAGGAATTAGGTTAGTAAAAGATAATATATTAAAAACCAAAGTATCATGTAGGAAAAGATTTAGAATTGATTTACACAAATCCATAATGTATAATTATGCAGGATTTATTAATTTATTTTTTGATCTAACCATTTTCACTTTATACGATAATGGGAACCAGGAGAAACCAAAAAAACCCATGTGATATACAGTGCAATGATTTTCTAAAAGGAATTTATAATGAAATGGGAGGTCGAACACAAACCCCCATGGTGGTACATACCAAATGGTATCATGTTATTGACAATAACCTGAAACATTTGGAATATATTCCTTCACCTAAGGGAACTATGCATCCTTTAAAAACTAAAAAACACCTTCATTTAGTTGAACTTTTTACAAACTAATTAATAAACCCTAGTTTAACTACATGGAAAATATATTTTCTATTCTTTATTATTATGAGGAGAATTTTATTTTGTACATAAATTGTTTAAAATGAGATGTTAATCAATGGTGGATATTAATCGAGAATATAAGTCCAATGGATGAATTTAAAGATATGGAGTGGTAATCCTTTAATAAATAATTTCTTTATATATATTTCCAACAAACTCTTCATACAAATATATAGGGAGAATTTATAGAGATTAAGAAAAAGGACAGTGAAACTATCAAAACATTAAAATAAAATTTCACATGGATTGCAAGGTAAATATCAATATTTTTATCTATAATTATATAAAAACATCTATATATTCATTAGTGATTTGAAACCACATCTCATAAAATCTATATCTGTCAAAAATATTGAGAGTTATGGAGAGTTTTTTACAGTTCTCTCAAAGTATATATAGATATTGGAGAACGTACCCATAGACATGGACACAAGAAATGAAGGATAGAGTTTCAATTTGGAGGATCAAATGATAAAAATATGCAATAAGATATAACCAGCTATAGGGTGTGAGATATATATCTCAGTAGGACAGAACCACTGGGGTCTATCCCACTCTAGACCTTGAAATATAATTAAACAATGTGCTGGTATTTCCAAACAAAAGAGATACAATACAAACAATAAACGTCCATCTAGGTTCCAAAAAGGACACCTGACCGCAATACCTGCCTCGGTCCATAGCCAGAATAAGAACCTGTTTAAAACAACACAAGTAAATTTTGTTGAAGCATAAAAACACTTTTTATCATTTTTCTTAGTTACTCTATTTATTCACTTATCATTTCAACTCAGATTGGAAATCCATTCATTCTTACCTTTCTTTATTTGATCACAATTCACTCGGGTTTTACCCACATCTCTCATTATTTTCATAAATCATTATTATCATTCGTTTGGTGTTGAATTCCATGTCAAGAACCCCAATTCTCATTTTGTGTAGATCTCCATGTCTAACACCTCGAATCACATTTGTGGTAGATCTCCATGTCCAACACCTAGATAATTATTCGGTGTAGATCGCCATGTCTAACACCCCGAATCACATTTGGTGTAGATCGCCATGTCTGACACCTAGATAATTATTTGGTGTACATCGTCATGTCTAACACCCTATATCACAAGCTGGGATAACCATTAGGAATAAATGCCATGTCCAATCCCAATGTTTAAATCAGTCTAGAACGCCATGTCTAGACCCCAGAATCTCATTTATTTATTACCATTTATCAATTAATTAATCAGTCAACACAATTCCCATTTCATAATTAATTATTCAAATTTTATTATCCAAATATGTTCTCAACTTTTCCTAACTAGTTCTCATAATTAATTATATTTAATCAGAATTTTGAAACTTTCATGAGAAATATAAGGTAAAAAAAGTGTATGGCATCCACATGCCTCAATGATGGGTTATTAATGACATTAAATGGTACAAGACAACAAACATGTTCAAGCAAGGCATTCAATTCAAAACTATCACATTACATTTATAACTCAAATAACATGGAAGAAGGAGAGGGGAAATTTAGGCAGGGCACACCCAAGGGGGTGACCAAGAGGCAAAGTGAGCACCCAGGATGGGCTTCACCCTAAATGAAGGCCACAATGGGAATGAGCGAACCACCCAAGAATTTAAATAAGAAATAATGAGGCATCGTCGGAAGGTTGTGACAAGTGGTACAAGATGTGGTATGACATAAGTGCCGAAGTAAAGGGAAGAGGGTAAACATCCTACCCTAAAAGTTCTAATTACATGTTAATCCTTGAACTTAGGAGGTTTCATGGCTCATTTATTATTTTTTCAAGAAGCAACGTCATTTTAAGTAACCAGTAAGGTACAAGTAAAAGTATGTCATTTATCAAGTATAATTTCAAGCATAAAGAGTCATGAGACATTTAATCAAGCAATCACAAAAAAATTAATCTACTATTACACGTTTATTTTGAAGGCAGCTCACCTCCATTGGAGAAGTTTTATTAGAAAACATGTCATTACTTTATCAAACAATTCATTGAGTGATATTTAGAATTTACTTTAAAACTTATTCAACACTTAACAAAGTTAAGAAGCCAAACAATAAAGAAGACAATCATGAAACGCTATTGCTACATTTTTATATTGAAGTTAGTGCACCTCGAAAGAGGGGTTTTATTATTAAATTGTTAGTTTAGTGACCAAGCAACCTCTTTTATCTTATTCCTTCAATTCACACGATTTTCACAGAATCATTTAATCAGAATTAAACTTTCATAAATAAAATTCTAAGGAAGTGCAATATTAAACTCGCTATTACATTACTTAAATTTAAAGGGAAAGGAGAGGGACCCTACCTCTAGGTGGATCCATCCGTCCACTCCGGCTCTTGGCACTTTCTAACAAAAGTTTTTGTTGCTGCTCCCCCCACAAGGCATATGTGATTTCACATACGTATAACGACACCTAGCCTCTATTCACATGCTCTTCATGCCCATGAGTGTTCACAAGAGGATCCTTACACATATGCTTATACACATACACCAGTCTCCGCTCACCTGCACAGGAACTTTTTATATATGCAATGGGGAAAACTAGCCCCGTACGTGTATATTTGATGCCATGGACAAATATACACATGTTGGGGGAACCCACATACATATAAATATGTACCTATGCCTGCGCAGGTGAGTATCCTAGACTCTGGTGACTCGAAACCATGCCAAAACCTCCAACGCACTCGGGTGTTAGCAACAATGCGAAATGAAGTGAAACCACCCAACGCCCTCGAAACGTTGGCGAAAAACTGAAACCACCCGAACCGCTTCGCCTTCAGTGGCGGTTTCCAGAACGCACCTCAAGGGACCCCAAGAGAACCTTCGCACCGACCATTGAGATTTTGAAGAGGAAATCTCCAAAACCGGGAGAAATCAGAGGAAGGAGGAGGCGTCGTAAAGGGGGTCGCGCGTGCGGCTAAGGGGAGAGGAGGGGGGTGTGCGCGTGTTCTTGCCGAGAGAAGGGGAGGGAGAGTTAGTTTTAGGTTTTTAATTTTATTTTATTTTAGTTTATTTTATTATAATTTTAAACAAAATCTTAAACGAACCTAAACGCACAGTTTGACCCGCACCGTCTGAAAAACCGTGTGCAGCCCACGCGCCTACTACCGGATACCCGAGGTATTTTGCACAGATGACCCGCACGGTTAAACCTACCGTGCACTGTCTGATATCTCTACTTAAAATGGATCCAGAACTCGGGACCTCGTTCTGAAGCTCGGTTTTAAAACCGACCTGCTGATAAAAGAAAAGGTTCAAAAACCTTCACATTTTATCCGCTCTAAAAAAATAGTTCGTTACAAACTACCCACCTTAAAAACTTCTCGTCCCTGAGAAGCCTTCGGAAAACAACGAAAACATCACCTGACTTAAAAGGGTCATGAAGTTTAATTCAACCGGTTGTATTGTGTTTCCAATGCCCAATGTACCTTTAAGAATTTTCTAAGAAGACTGCACTTAAGACTTTACAACTCTAGCCAGCACTCAAGTTATAACTGAAACATCAAAGCAGAGCTTACATCTGAGGCCATTATAGGGACCTCAACCGAAGAAAATGGTCGAATCACGATCGACCAACTAAGATTGGTCACGCAAAATAGGGATTACTAGGGTCAAAAATCCCTTTCCATTTTATCCATTTCATTAATTCATTTCAACCTTTAATGATTTGAAAGAAGATTTTAACAAACCCACATGTACTATTTCACAACAAAGTACTTGGTTTTCAAACAATGCCCCACGGGTAACCTTCTGGAAATTTTCTTATGGTGTGTGTGAGTGAGGACAAAACACACTGAAAGAATATTGTTGGCCTATGGGGATAGTCATTATTCTGATAAGAGACCCTAGTGATTAATAGCATATGGTGTACTGGGAATGCAACCAAGGTAATACAGGAGACCCATGGGGTCAGATGACAAGGTTCATGGCCCGAGAAGGCGGGTTGTGACAAATGGTATCAGAGCTAATACCCAGCCAGAAGTGCTTAGTCAATGCCTGGGTTTGAGGCTTGGGGTCTACAACGAGGGTGTTGTGCTTTAAATGGGTGGATAATGTAACACCCCTGGAAAAGTGATCCTTAAAAGGCTAAATGTTACTACCCATGTCAACAAGGTTCACCTTTAGTTTTGGGAGCCTGTCTGATGAGAATTCCATAGTTAAGCATGCTTGGTCTGGAGTAGTGATCAGGATGGGTGACCTTCTGGGAAATTTCATAGGGTGTGTGTGAGTGAGGACAAAACACACTGAAAGAACATGTGTTGGCCTATGGGGACAGTCATTAGTTAGATAAGTGACCCTATTGAGTAATAGCCTATGGTGTACTAGGAATGAAACCAAGGTATTACAGGAGACCCATGGGGTCAGATGAAAGGGTTCATGGCCCTGGAAGGTAGGTCGTGACAAATGTTATCAGAGCCATTACTCAGCCAGAAGAGCTTAGGCACTGCCTGGGTTTGAGGTTTGGGGTCTACAATGAGGGCATTATGCTTTAAAGGGGTGGATAATGTAACACCCTTAGAAAAGTGAGCCTTAAAAGGCTAAATGTTACTACCCATGTCAACAAGGTGCACCTTTTTTTGGGAGCCTACCTGATTAGGACTCCATAGTTAAGCATGCTTGGCCTGGAGTAGTAATCGTGATGGGTGACCTTCTGGGAAGTTGCTTAGGGTGTGTGTGATTGAGGACAAAACACACTGAAAGAACATGTGTTGGCCTATGGGGACAGTCATTAGTCTGATAAGCAACCCTAGTGAGTAATATCCTATGGTGTACTGGGAATGCAACCAAGGTATTACAGGAGACCAATGGGGTCAGATGACAAGGTTCATGGCTCGGAAAGGCGGGTCGTGACAAATGGTATCAGAGCCAATACCCAGCTGGAAGTGCTTAGGCACTGCCTGGGTTTAAGGCTTGGGGTCTACAATGAGGGCGTTGTTCTTTAAGGGGGTGGATAATGTAACACCCCTGGAAAAGTGAGCCTTAAAAGGCTCAATGTTACTACCCATGTCAACAAGGTGCACCTTTCTTTTCGGGAGCCTGTCTAATTAGAACTCCACACTTAAGCGTGCTTGGCCTGGAGTAGTGATCAGGATGGGTGCCCTTCTGGGAAGTTTCTTAGGGTGTGTGTGAGTGAGGACAAAACACACTGAAAGAACATGTGTTGGCCTATGGGGACTATCATTAGTCAGATGACCCATTCAGGCAAGTGGGTGGACCCTAGGGTGGGACCCACGTGTCTGCGGGGCAACTAGTGGTACCTGGTGGGCCAGGACCCAACGACCATGTTAAGGCGGGGTGTCTATGCTATCATCGGGACCCGGTTTTCACATTTGGAATCAGAGGAGGAACCCAGTCTCAAGTGTGGTGCACTGCCTTAGTTGAGATGTAGGGCCCACAACAAGTACGTTGTGCTCTAAAGGGAGGGGGGTGATTGTAACATCCCCAAATGATACAGGGTTAAATGACTAAAGGTTTCTACCCATGTCAACAAGGTGAACCTTTCTTTTCGAGAGCCTGTCTGATTAGAACTCCACAGTTATGTGTGCATGTCCTGGAGTAGTGATCAGGATGGGTGACCTTCTGGAATGTTTCTTAGGGTGTTTGTGAGTGAGGACAAAACACACTGAAAGAACATGTGTTGGCCTATGGGGACAGTCCTTAGTCTGATAAGCGACCCTAGTGAATAATAGTCTATGGTGTACTGGGAATGCAACTAAGGTATTACAGGAGACCCATGGGGTCAGATGACAAGGTTCATGGCCCGGGAAGGCGGGTCGTGATAAATGGTATCAGAGCCAATACCCAGCCGGAAGTGCTTTGGCACTGCCTGGGTTTGAGGCTTGGGGTCTACAACGAGGGCATTGTGCTTTAAAGGGGTGGATAATGTAACACCCCTGGAAAAGTGAGCCTTAAAAGGCTAATTGTTACTACCCATGTCAACAGGGTGCACATTTCTTTTCGGGAGCCTACCTGATTAGAACTCCACAGTTAAGCATGCTTAGCCTAGAGTAGTAATCAGGATGGGTGACCTTCTGGGAAGTTTTTTAGGGTGTGTGTGAGTGAGGACAAAACACACATGAAAGACCATGTGTTGGCCTTTGGGGACAGTCATTAGTCTGATAAGCGACTCTAGTGAGTAATAGCCTATGGTGTACTGGAAATGCATCTAAGGTATAACAGGAGACCCATGGGGTCAGATGACAAGGTTCATGGCACGGGAAGGAGGGTCGTGAAGAATGGTATCAGAGCCAATACCCATCCGGAAGTGCTTAGGCACTGCCTGGGTTTGAGGCTTGGGGTCTACAACAAGGACATTATGCTTTAAAGTGGTGGATAATGTAACACCCATGGAAAAGTGAGCCTTAAAAGGATAATTGTTACTACTCATGTCAACAGGGTGCACCTTTCTTTTCGGGAGCCTACCTGATTAGAACTCCACAGTTAAGCATGCTTGGCCTAGAGTAGTAATCAGGATGGGTGACCTTCTAGGATGTTTCTTAGGGTGTGTGTGAGTGAGGACAAAACACAATGAAAGAACATTTGTTGGCCTATGGGGATAGTCATTAGTCTGATAAGCGACCCTAGTGAGTAATAGCCTATGGTGTACTGGGAATGCAGCCAAGGTATTATAGGAGAACCATGGGGTCAGATGACAAGGTTCATGGCCTGGGAAGGTGGGTTGTGACAGGTTGAGTTATCATACAAAAATGGATTCTATAAAATTATTCATATAACCCTCTATGAAGATCTACATTGGAAGAAAGTTAGAACTCCAACATGTTGGAAAAACATTGGTGAATCACAGTTTCATGGTCTTGGATTTATAAACAATATGAAAAAGAAGGTTTGATCCATTAAACTACACCTTAAATTCGTGTAAAGTTCGAATAATGAGTTATGGTGACAATCAACGAATAAACGTAGACTTTAAAATTAGTGTAAGGACCCCTCCTTAAAGATAACATATTCTAATTAACTTAGAAAATATTTAACTTTCTTATATTTCCAAATATATTTTGGTCGATATATTTATATAGTTAGGTCATAAATATTACATAACAATACAACATATTACAAAGTGAACACTTCTTCTCGGTATCCATTCTCACCACCAAACCAAACAATAAGAATAAACATGTTTTTGTTTCATGAAATATCTTCACATATTTTATCTTAACCTAATACTTATTTATAATCATCCCTAAATCCCTTTGATTTTTTTAAACATAGAAGGTGCACAAAATTCTTAGTTGTGGACATAAAAATAAGAAATATTTAAGTCGAATGAAAACATAAAAACTCATGAATTTTTTAACATCAACTAAGTGATATTTGAGGGAAAGAAATAAGTGATTTCCCCCTAAAAACTCACAAATTTTTTTATCAAATAAAACCATTAAAACGTATATAAATAAAATAAAACCTACTTTTTTGGAAACTCAGAGCATCACTTTCATAACCTGTTTTAAACCCATGTTAGAAATAACTATAGCCCTATTAAATACATAAGGGAAACCCACTAGTTACTCACTACTTATTTCATTAAAAGACTAGGTAAATTACAAAATACGTTGGAGTGTTATCTTGGATCACTTATCATATAATCTAAAATAGGTTCACCTTGCACTATCTAGGTGCACCCAATACATAGGTTGTATTGGGCTCACCTGTGAGCTATAATGGGGCTCAAAATATCCTATAATCTATATCAGAATAACCTATTGCACTCATAATTCTCATGTAGTATATAAAATAGTATATTATAGTGCCTTTACATTATAAAAACATGTAAAAACTCATTCAAATCCATATGAAAAAACATATTTGGATATCAAAATATCAATATATTTTAAAAACCTATTTTCAATACAAAAAATCATATAAAATGGGAGACTTTCTCATTAACAAAAACATTAAATATTTTAAATTAATCTAAATATTAAATAATGGTTGAGGGAAGAGGTAAAATTCGTTGTCACTATAAACATTAAAATAAATCATTACTATTTCATTTTTGTAATGAATGTCAAAACAATCCATAAATAGATTCTTCTAGAATTTTTTTAAATAAACTCAAGAGAGATACTAAATTTCCTTAATAAATATTTTATTTTCATATAAAAACATCTATTAACTAAGTTTTAAAAATATTTACATGGAATATGAAAGTGAGTTTTAAGGGAAAATTCATAATAATATTTTTAAAAGAAATCCCCTTACATTAAGTCTGATTCATAATGTTTGTTATTTATCTTCCTGAATAAAAACGTATTTTAATTTTATACTTCAAAAATATCCTTTTTCAAATTCATTATTCCTTTGTTTCATTTAATACCATGTAATATATAATTATTTAATTAATTAAATTTACATTTTGTGTTTTGATGATATTCGTCTCATTGGCTAGAAATGACTTTCCTAGGTTGAATATTTTCAAAATGGTTATTATTAAACTATATCAAAAATAATAATCATGAAATAATTATTATTTTTATAAATAATTCAATCTTTTAAACAAAATTATGGAATAAATTTATAAAAATGAATAACATTGTAATCATGGAGATGCTAGTCTATATATACGCAAGAGTATAATTTCAATTTTACATTGCTTATTATGAAAATAAGGTAAGTATTATTTTACCTTTATTGAAATATTATAATATTATAATATCATATTACTCACTTAAATATAATTATATATATCAACCATGTGATTTGGTGATAAAAAATGAATCACTTTGCTTAGTGGGGTGATAGTCCACATATACACACGAATGATGTTATCATTTTTTAGTGAATGGAATGGTAAGACGATTAGTTATATATAGTGTTTTAATAATGATTAATATGTAATAAATATAATATATAAAAAATAAGTACATCATTATAATCCATCAATGATAGATGGTGGTGGAAAATGAATTACATCATTTCTGGAGGCGGTAGTTCGTCATTCACCCAAACGATGGTTTTGTTTCCTATTTTATGTAATAGGAGTTGGATATAGGTTTCCCCATTAACATAACAACACCTCTATATATTTAATATCATTTTTTGTTATATAATAATGGTTGAAGAAAACTTTATGGTGGTTGATGAAGAAATAAAGCTAAAATATGTTGTTGAAACTACACCTCTTCTTTTGAAAGTCTCCCTTGATTAACACCTTAATCTTTATATGGTTGGTATTCTAAAAAAAACAAGACCTCTATAATTAGGGTATGGATTATATTAATGGATTTTGGAAGATATTTTCTAAACCAAAATGTTTTGGAAGTTAGAATTAAAGGCAAAAAGATGTTCCCTTTTATAAGAGAGGAGAGGGGCACTCTTAGAATTTCACAAAAATATTAAATTCATATAAGTTAATATTCAATATAAAATGGATAAAAACATAATAATTTATAATTTATGATTTTTATGTGTGAAAATAATCTAATAAAATAAAAATTATTCATATTTAAACTATATTTTTACACTTATATTTTGGTGTAAACCCTTCAACAAACCCCTTTCACACTTACCATGGGAAAAAGATTTTTACACTTTGAGGGTCGAGATAGTAACTTTAAATAAACAAATAGAAAATAAATGGATAATCATTGATATCATATGCCATATAAGAATAAATTGTACGAATATAATATATTTAGGATTTTTATATACTTTAATAAAATATTATTTATTATAAAATATCATTAATATCGTTATTAGAATAATTCATTACATTTGTTCTAATAACATCAATAAAAAAGTGAATGTTTTTAAAAAAATATTATATCCCTAAAATGTCATGTACATTTATAAAATTCATGGATCAAGGTAATTGTCTAAAATTATGTTTCTTTTATTATTTTTTATATCATTTATTTTATTTTTCAATTAATTTAATAACTATTGTTTCAGTGTTGTGTAAGCATTTAAGGTAATTATTTCATCACTAGAAATTAAAAGTAAACTACGTGGATAAATATAAATCTATGAAATTTCATATTACTATTTATAAATAAATATAAAATTTGTTTAATACTACGATAAAAATAGTATAGTTATTAAAAACAAGAGTATGAATTTTTTATATTTTCTTTAAAAAAAATTTAAAATGGTTATAATCACACCCAAATGTCATTAAATTCCCATATAACCAAATATTTGAGAAGTATGGATGAAATGGAAACATAATATAAACATAATTAAATATTTAGGGTTATTTTATAGTTATTATCTTTTATTTTTATCATTAATTACTTTCTTTACCCCTTACCATGGTAACAAAAAATACAAAGATTACTATTTATATTGACCAAAAATTAAAGGGGGCTATTTAAAAAATTCGACCGATTGATTCCATATATTTAAACCATTTTTTAAAATTCAAAACCCAGAAGTGGAAAAGATTGGTTTAAAATTAAATCAATACAATGCAATGAAAAATTATTTTTTAGAAAAATGACCTTTTATATATAATTTTTTATACTAAATTCTGGGATAATATTCATTTCATAACATAAAATTAGATTATTTTAAATTAAAATTAACTAAATATATTTTTAAAACTAATCCAAAATATTATTTACATTGAATGTAATTTAAAATAAAATTCAATTTTTATTAAAAATTGAAATTTATCGATATTCATTAACAAAAATAAATATTTTCAGTTGATTCTCAAAAATTCATCAGAAGATAATTTTTAAATGGTAAATTTATATATTGAAATAAATTTTTTCAAATAAAGTTTCTAGAATTTCAAAAAATTAATTATAATATTTATTTATAAAAAATAAATAAAACACATTTTTGAAAAAAAATATATTTTTAAAGAATAAAATTACTATACTCAAAATTGAGTGCATATTTTCTAATAATTAATCAATAAATTTTTATTTATTATAATATTTGTATGTATATATTTCAAAATTTATTTAATCCTATTTATACTTGTAAATTTAATTCTCATTTAATAACATTTATATTTAGGTAATAATATGTCATTGTTCATTTGAGCTTAGTGTTGTGTATCTTATACCCTATCGAATATAGTCTTTTTTTTAAAACTCATGATAGTAAATTATACCATTTTTAAAATTTTCATCCTTTCAATTTTAAATTTGGATTGAAAACTAGGGGTTTGACTATACAAAATAACTTTGTTAAAATTCCCAAATTGTAAAATGTAGCAATAAAAAATCAACTTGAAAAAAGAGAAAAGGGAGGTATGAATGTCATCAAGAATAATGCACATCTAGGTTTCAATATATGAAAATAGTAGTGGGATTTTAAAATATTTATATGGGAGAAAAACCTAACTTCCAAGGGATGATATAGAGTGATAGGAAATACGTTCATGAGAAAATTAACCATCATAAAACCATAAACCTACAATGTGTATTCTAGAAGAGTTTTTTATATATGAAGTACTAGAATCAACTTCTAATAGATTTGGTAATACATAAAAGTTTAACAGCCTAATCCACCAATCATTTGACATTAAAAAAAGAAAAATGGTTAGGAAATGATATGATAATTCCCAAAATTAATAAACCATCATATGGAGAAAAACTACATTAACATCAAACATTCAATAGAAATACCCAAAGTTGAATATATGTCATTCAAGAAAGAACAATCTTTAAATCTCCTCGAAATATTTGAAACTCAAATTGAAACCCGAATATTAGACGAATTTGATCAAATAATCTTTCATGAATTATTTAACATTAATCTCCAAATAATATGAATCACTCTTAATGTATCATTCCAGAAGTATATTCTCTAATCATATATTCTCCAATATGTGATATTCATTTAAAAAAATAACATGAACCACCATAAAACCACATTAAGATCCTATATTCTTATAAAATATAAATAAAACTTTATTCCTAAAATAAAATAATATGATATATATTTTTATATTAATCTAAACATTTCTATGAAACTAATAATAATTACCCGATCATAAACATTATATATTATTATAATTTTATACTATAATTAAATTTATTACATTCCCAAATATATTTTAGGATTATATTTTTAGAGATTCAGGTCATAACTCTTACATAACAATCCCACGTATTAAAAAGTGGAAACTTCTACTCCCAATCCATTTTCCTACACCAAAAAATTAAAAATAAACATCTTTTATATTCATCAAATATCTTCAAAAATATGATCTCATCCACACCCTTATCCCTTCTTGTCCTTAATTTTCAATGAAAAATTTTTTATAATGCGGGATGATCCAAAAAGTCTCAGTAAGGGATATAAAAAAGAATAAATATTTTAGTTGAGTGAAAAACATGAAAAGAATAAAAAATTACCTTAACCTAATTGATCTTTTAAGGATTGAAATAAATACATTACACATGATAAACAGACAAAAAAAATTTCTAAAATAAAACCATTAAAACCAATATCAATAAAATAAAAAATTCTTTTGGGAAACAAAGAGAATCACTTTCACAACATTTTTTAAACCTTTCATAGAAAAAAAATCCTAGTTAAATCTATATGGGAAACCATTAGACCAATCCCTCATTATTTCCTTAAATGAAACTTCACATTACCCAATGCATTGGATCTCTATCTGGGTGAACCCAATGTATAAGCTATAATGGGCTCACCTAGTGCTATCTAGGCACACCCAACATATAAGCTCAATCGGGATCACCTATGGGCTATAATTAAGATAAACACTTTATATAATATTTATAATACACACTCAGTTTTCATATAATTCTCAAGTACCATCTAAAACATATTATCCTCATTACTTTTCATCATAAAACCTTTGAAAATATCTTTTAAACCCATATGAAAATACATTTGGATATCAAAATACACTTCCCTTTTAAATCCGCATTTTTAATACTGAAATACGTATAAAAAGATAAGCTGGGTTTTTATTTGAAGAAAAAAATAGTGCTTGTAAAAGAATCCAAGAAAAATAATTTTTATAGTGGATAGAAATGTCATTGTTGTTGTATAAATTAAAATAGATCAACCTTTTTATATTTTTTTTGAGAAATTCAAAACATTCCATAGGAATATTCCTTTTAAAAAAATTGAAAATATATTCAAGAGAGATGAAATGTGTACATAATAAATCTTTTACGTATATATAAATACATTAACAAAATAAATTTTAAAAATCTGTAATTTGTAGAAAAAATGCATTTTAAGGGAAACATTAAAAAAAGATTTTAAAAAGAAATCTCCTTACCTTGAGTCCAACTCATCGCATGTGATATTTATCTTTATTAATAACAAAATTGTGTTAATTTTATTTTCTTAAAGAGGCCTTTTAAATTAATATTATTCAATTGTTTCATTTAATACCATTTTATATATAATTATTAAATTTATTAAAAAAAATCAGGCATATTGATGTTATTAGGCTTATATTTATGAAATGACTTTGGTATGTTGAATATGGTAAAATATGTCATTATTGCACCATAAAAAGAATAATAATCATGAAATAATAATCATTTTTATATATAAATTATATATTTTAAAACTATTATGAAATATGGTTATGAAAAATGAACTATGTTACAATCAGGGAGATGGTTATTGGTACATACACATGAGTAATGTTTCCATTTTTTAATGATCATTATAGAAATATGATATGTATTATTTTATCTTATAATAATTATAATAATATCATAAATAAAGTATTAATTCTTTAAATATTCATTTATATATCATCCATATGATTTGGTGGTGAAAACATAACACATTACTTCATGGATGTGGTAGTCCACACGTATGCATGAATGCTGTTTTCATTTTTTAGTGAATGGAATGGTAAGATGGTAAAAAATATATTATATTTTAAGAATTATAAATATTTCATTAATATAATAAATAATCATTAATAATATAATTATAATCTTTCCATGAAATGGGTTTATGGAAAAAGAATTATATCGATTCAAAAGAAGGTAGTTTGTCCAACGCATGAAAAATGGTTTCATTTCAAACTTGATTGAAAAGGATATGGATATATGTTCATACTTATAACTTAACAACACCTAATTATATGGAATATATATTTTTATTATATAATATTATTTTTATAATATTTTAATGAGTTTTAGGAATAAATAAAAAATAAACATATTTTTAAAACTATACCTCTTCTTTTGAAATTATACTTTGATTAACACCTTAACCCTTCTAGTTTTGGTATTATTCCAAAAACAATTCCTCTAGAATTTGGTTATGGATTCTATGAATTAATTTGGGAAGATATTTTATTAACAAAAAGGTTTTTAATGTGTGAATTAAAAGGAATAATAGGTTCATTTTTATAATATATGGGAGGGGTGCTCTTTGAATTTCTCAAAATATTAAATTGATATAAATTAATATTCACTTCCAAAATGGTTCTAACAAAATTTATTAGAATATAGTGCGAGTATGGCTCTAAAAAATACCATGAAATAAAAAATTGGTCGGTTATGACAATTTTTTACCCTTATATTATATTTTTTACCCCTCGTTAACCCCTTTTATACTCACCATCACAATAAGAATTTTTACTCTTTAAGGGTCATAATAGTTAATATAAATTAAAAAATGGCCAATAAAAATACAATGGTTGATAATTTAAAGAATATACTAATACATTTAATGAATATAATATTTTTAGGAATTTTATATCATTTAATAAAATATTATTTACAATAAAATATCATTAATGTCTATTTTTAAAATTATTCAATACTTTGACTCTAATAAATTCTAGAAAACACGTAAATTTTGAAAAATTAATTTACTAAATCTCTAAATTTCATGTTATGAGAAGTGATTTCTAGATAAAATTAATTACCTAAAATTATATTTTCATTATTATTTTTAATATCATTTATTTGATTTTATTTTAATTGAATAATTAATGAGTCAGCGTTCTATAAGCATTTATAGTAATTATTTTCTCACTACAAATTCAAAATATATTAAAATGATTAAGATAAATCATATATATTTAAAAGTAATACTTACATATTAAAATATCCTCCCATACTGATTTAAAATTTATATTTATATCTCAACATATCCTCTCATTAACTATGCTTAAAATATTATAGTTTTTAAAAAAAGTGTGGCATTTTTTACTTTTCCTTAAATAAAATATTATAAAGGCTATAATCACACCAAAATATAAAAAAGGCCATATAAACGAATATGGATTACTATGGATCAGATTTAATCATACAATAAACTTAACTCATGTGTTAGGGTCATTTTATATTCTTTATAAATTAATTTTTATCTTTTATTACTTGATTTACCCTTTACTGTGGTAAAAAAATTACTAAGGTTACTATTCATATTGACCAAAGTTAAACGGGTCCTTTTTTAAAAAAATTGTACCCACTAATTAAAAAAATAATTTTTCTAGATTCAAAAAACTTTAGTTTTATAATTTAATTTAAAATTAAACAGGAAAAAAATAAATGAAAAACGATTTTTTAGAAAAATGCCCTCTTTAAATACAAATATTTTTTATACTTAATTGAAGTATAAAATTCATTTCAAAACAAAAAATTATATTATTTTAAATTATAATTAACTAATTAGATTTCAAAACTAATATAAAATATAATTTTACTTTATAAATACATTAAATAAAAATTCAATTTTAAATAAAAATTAGTATTTTCACTATTCGTTGAAAAAAATCGATCTTTTATAAAATTATATAAAATTAATAATAAGATAAATTTAACATGATGAATAGAAATATTAAATTCATTTCGTGAAATAAATGTTCAAAAATATCACAAAATTTATTATTATATTCACTCAAGAAAAAAATAAAAACCAATTTTTAATGAAAATGTATTTTTGAAGAGTAAAATAAATTTAAAAAAAAATGAGTACATATTTCTAAAGAATTAATAAATCAATTTTTATTGATTATAATATTTATATGTATATATTTAATAAAGTAGTTAATCATATTCATACCCACTAATTTAATAGATTGGTTATAATGATCATATTTAAATAATAATAATTCATTGTTCATTTAATCTTGGTGTGACTTCTCTTCTATGATATCAAACATAGTATTTATTTTTAATAATATATCAAAATGTTACATTTAGATAAAATTTAGTTTTTTATATATCACATTTGAAGATATTAATTTTCACAAACTAAACAGGGTCTCTCCATCTTCCGATGTCTAAGTCATCATTTGTCATGGCGCAAAGGGCGTTCTTTATTCCCAAGGGTTGGTAGAAAGTTTGGGCATCTAGGAAACACCACATGGGAATGATTTTTCCCATGAAAATATATGAATCATGTATTAGAGATTTAAATAAAATTTCAGTATGACTCATCCATAATTTGGACGTCCACACCATAACAAATACATAGGAAAGATAATACAGAAAATATGATATAAAAAAAGAAAACAAAATAAAAAAACAAATCCCTCTGCTCACCCCAATCCCACTCACCTATAGAAATGACTACCACTAGAATCATATCCTCTACCATCACAATATTGATACACCACCAACATTAAAAGGAATTAGAATTCATACATGGACAATGTTATAAATGAAACTAAAATTAAAAGTAAAAAACTGAAATACCTAGAAAACATTTCCCATGTGACCAATGATCAAACTTCATCCAAAACTAAAACATCAGTCAATAAACTATTAAATAGGAACGAAACCTAAATCAAATATTATTTATAGTTGTGAGCATAAAAATTACAAGTATTTCTCCACCATATATTCCACATACTAACCATTGAATTATAAATCCATATTCTCACTAGTTAGAAAATATAATTTGAAATATTTTTTTCATTAAATAAGCCTACAAAGACACATATATGAATTTTTAAGTCATTTAATTTATTTTCATCAAATGTAAACATCACATAAATAAAATTTACTATGTTTAATACTCCTTTAATGATATTTCCATCTAAAAAAATATTTATCTTATTCCATATTTTGAATATTATTCCAAGAAATAATGGATTATCTTTCAAAAACACTTTTGAAAACCACTTTTTTGATATGTAGAATAAAATATTAATAGGATAAATCTTAAATTTAATTTAATTTGTATGAAATGATAATAGATAAGTAAGACACAATCCATAATAAATATATAAAATAAAAAAGTACATAAGAGTATGCACTATGATAACATCTAGGAAAACAAAGGTCAGGGACTCATCCTAGGATACTTTTACTCTTAGTGATCAAATAATAAAATATTGTCCCTATGAAAGTTCCATTTTTTAGGATGAATACATAGATCCGACAATAACCACATCCACATCATCATATAGTTTATTTAGTATTGTATTATGGTCCAATTGCTAGGGAGGGTAAAACATTTCTTTGCATACTTTTCCTTGTCTACCCACCTATGTACCTGGGGTTTCAATGGTTCATTACCTTAACCAAAATAGATAAGGAAGGTGTATTTGCTAAACCAAAACTCAATCATACAGTAATTCAATGTAACCATACGCCATCACTTCAACTACATACACTACCAAGGTGAATTCCCTTTCATATGATCATACCAACATTAAACATATACAAGATCTATGTCTAATGGATAACATAAAATTATAGGCTTCCATTGGATTGAATATCTTATTTTGAAAGGCTATTGAAGTGTCCCACTGCACCTATACAATTTATTTTGAAATTTAATTAGATTATTTTTTTGAAACCATGTTTGAAAATTAATCATAAATTCTATATGGTTTCCTTCTCATTATGACCATATAAAATTACAAATATATTCAAATATATTATTATAAAACTTCACTTATTACTAAGTTAATTTTTAAACTCATATATATATATATATATATATATATATATCCAAATTAATACATGCATAATCATCACATACCTAAAAAGGTACTTGTAAAACCTTATATTTATTTTATTTTGAATCATTTTGGAAATAATTTATAAATACATGGAAATATATATAGATATTCTAATCTAAATACACATATCCGTACATCTTGTTGTGAATAAGTACAATAATGTATATATATTTATATATTAATAATAATTAAAAATAAATAAAATAAAATATTGTTAAAATGAATTATAATGAGATGAATTGGAGTAAATAATACGAGCTCCATTAAACCCATTAATAATTTATATAAATTTTATAAAAAACTTAAGAAACATTGAAATACCCAATTTCCCTTTCAGAACCACAACAAGTGTTCATTTTGGAAAAAGAATAATGTATTTTTCGAGTGCATATGAAATCAAGGTAAGAACCATGAAAACCATATTGAAAATCAATCACTTCCTTATAAATATAATTAATATAATAAATACTAATATAAAACAATTAAAACCTAAATTTTTGGAAGAATGAATGTAACAACCCAATGTTTTTCAATGGAAATTCCCTTCTCATAATTATGTCATAAAATCACATGAAAACACAACATAATTAACTTCTATGTGGTAAGTGACCTTTAAAAATAAGTTTTTCACTTCTGTGTTTGGAATTTTGAAAATCTGACATTCACGGTTGTGTTCAAGATTTTTTTTTGGAGTTTAATAAAACAAAAATATTTTTTGGTGAATAGTAACCTACCCTTATGAATAGTAACATAACCTTATGAATAGTTATATACCCTAATAAATATTAACCTCACCTATGGTGGTATAAAAATAATATTCAAGTTGGAAGTATGATATACCTATATTTTATAATAAGTTAATGAGTGTTTCAAAACTGGTTTTTGATAATAAATTATAATTTTAATTAAATATTAAAATAATAATATTTAGAAAATTATTTTTGAAAAATGTACTTCATTTTTGGGATTCTACACGTCTAAAAATGGTGAGGGTGAAATTTTGTGATTTTTCTGAAATACTTGATTTTTTGATGAATAGTAAAATATGGTAATTTACTGTATGTATACATTATAAGCTAAATAGACTATTCTTAGCATCACGGATGATGTCACCACCCATGTTTTGAATTCACATGAATAACATACTATTCTTGGTCATGGAATACTTAATATTCCTTATCTTGTGAAGAATTAATAAATTAATGATTATAATATTATGAAATCCCTCCTCTCCTCCTCTATAAAACCCCCCTTCACTCCCTCTTCTCTCCACTCCTCTCAAGCCTTGTTCCTTGAAATTATTCTTCCCAAATATCTCCCCAAGGTCCTACCCCAAGTCCAAAATCTCTCATTCTTCTCAAAATACAAAAACCTCTTTCCTTAAGAGGTTCTCAAAGTAAGAATTCTCAAGAGGTAAATTCTTATTTCCAATTTCTTCTTTTCTTTTATGTTATTTTTTTTTATTTCTTTCCTCACCTCCCTTAAAAATAATAGTGTGATAAATCTATTAACATACATGTAATATAATGTATTCATTTTAGTGGTATATTTTATGATCTTCTCTCCTTTTTCGGCCCTTATATTTGAAAGAAATTAAAGCATCATTTGAGATGTGAAAATTTAGCACATCCATGGACAACGGTTTATCAATTCCTATTATTATCTTTAATTATGGTCATGAAACCATTTGTGTTATGGTTGAACCAGATTATTATATATTTAATATATCCTATTTTTTCTTTTTTAATACTTTGGTACAAATGGAATTAGGTTATAAAGAAAAACACTTTCTTTGTAATCAAATCCACCGATTAACAAAAACGGTTATCACTATAGTTATATATATAATAATTCGACTTCACAATAAGTAACCTAATTAAAATTAAAACCATGAAATCTCGTGGATATTAACTAATGAATATAGCTTCAAATCTGGACAACCACTTTCATCTTGCATATAATCCAAACTTGAATATAAGTGAACCGATCTTTTAAAGCCAAGTAAACAAACGAGCCCGAACAATGAAATTGAACCTTGTAACTAATCCAAAATGATTTGAATGAACTAAAAAGGGTTATAATAAATAAATTAAATATAGAATAGTTTCTGGACATATTAATTAATAAGCCTAATTTTTTTATTCAGGTCTTTAAAACAAGTGGAGAACACCAACGGATTTAAGGTAAGGGATCCTCTCCGTTTCACTCTTAATCAAGATTGTTCTCTATGCTATGACTTTTTGTGTAATAACAAGTGATGGAATATGTTTATATCCCTTCCCCATACTTCCATAATGTTTTATATGTGATGATAAATCCTTTATCTCTCTCATCAATCCCTCTTAGTTACACTCGATACTATGCCAATAAACCATGGTGGATTCTACCGGAACATCCTTTATTACTTAGGGTTGCTCTATCTTTCTTTTTACCAAAATGTTGTTGTCTATTCCATTATGTAGAACTTAAAAATTCTGTTTATATTCTCCAAAATCATGTTCTAAGATCCATATATCATTCTTTTTTGGGGATATACATGCTTTTAAGTGAATCTCTCTTTGATACTTCCAAATAAGCACACTAGTTTTAAATGAACTTCCCGAAATGTTACCCAATTTAAAGTGCAATCAATCTTCTTTTTTAAGAAACATTTTTCATTGTAAATTCAGTATTTTTATTCTGAAAACATTTTTGCTTCAATTCTGGTTTTATGTAAAACAGTGTCTTCTTTACTATTTTAAAAGCTCTATAGTATTTTCCTTAAAACCGCACAAAAATGTTTTAACGCTAATGTTTCTAAAATACATTTATCATATGTTTTCACTTATGTTTGACACCAGTTACCATGTTATATTCTTATCTTACCCTATTAATGTCCATGTATTTTTTAATTCTTTCCTTACATGGACACTTTCATGGTACGCCAATTGGTTATTATTTATGTCATGATTGTGGCATCCAATTCTTTCCATGGGTACCCATATGTTTATGTATGGTTGATTATATATGATTGTATATGTGGTAATAATATTTATGTGGAAAGAATATTCATGAAAATGTTGATATGGGTGCGCCTAGATAATTCTATAATTCATTGGGTAAGGATAAGTCTCATGAGATGCGATGTGAAACGGGATTGGCGGTTAGCATTGACCCATACTGAAATGCGAAACGGGATTGGCGTTTAGCCTTGACCCATACTAAAGAAATATTTTATGATTCTGTGATATTTATTTGATTCCTTTTTTATATGATCCTATGCTTATATTAAATTATTTTATAAGTTTCTTTCTTTGGATATCATTATTTTATGCTTCATAACTCATGTACTTGACATGTATCCTTATGTTCATTCCCTTACTGGGCTTTTTATCTCATCCCTTTGTTCATGTATTAACTAGGGTACCCTATAAAGATGTAAGGGATAAAAGGAAGATAGAATCTCTTTATGGAGATTAAATAAAGAAGTTTTATTAGCCCCATGTTTTATTTTAGATGTACCTAGTCTTCCAAGACACTAGACTTAATGATCCTTGGCTTGTACTCTGATGATTAATTATGATTCAAATCATTAAATGTTTTATGTAAAAGGCTCGGGTTTCTACATTTGGTATCATAGGATGGTCTACATATTTTTGGAGATTAGGACTAGAGTACCTTATTGAGAACCTTAAGGATTAGACTAAGTATAAAAAAATAGACCAAAATTTTGTTGAGTATAGAGTAAGTGGCTTATCTAGAAAATAAATCCCTGTCTTGATATAAGCTGGTAGAGGCGGCTCTGGCACAAATGTATCTAGGGGTAAAACCCAAAAACACCGCTCTGAGCTAGACTCGAACGGGAACTGGTGAATGATAACGGGCCTTGTTGCACTCTTGGTTATGACACTCTTGGGGGATATGCTTTGGTAGATTCATGAGCTTAGTGTAAACCGTTATTAAGGGACAAAAGTAATCTCATAAGAATATAAGTGAAGAAATAGATCAAGGATAACCTAGATATAAAACTAAGGAATCACAATCAGGATATACTTCTTCTCTATAAGTTCATACTTTTATGTTCAAAGTTCCTTTTTATGCTCAATAGCTAAGTATTAAAGACCTCTAATTATATTTTCTTTTTCTTAGTTAATGGCAGGAAATAGAAGAACACGTTCCAACAACCAATGCGGTAGGTAATGTGATGATTTCCCTAATGACATTCCTGATGTTATGGAAGAGAGTGCTCAAAACATCATGGAAGTAATTTCTTAGCTCGATCGATTTATGAATAATAACTTGAATTAGGCGGAACATCCCCCTCCTCTAATGAAAGAGAAAGTTTTCGTAGAATAAATCATGAGAAAAAGGCCTCCCATTTTAGTGGGTCTTCTGATCCCCTCCCCGTAGAACAATGGATTAACTCCATTGAAAAAATATTCTCTGTCCTCTAGTGCTCGGAAGAAGAGAATGTTGTACTGGAAGTCTATCATTTTGATGGGGAAGCTGACCAGTGGTGGACACTGATCAAGAATACAAAGTCCCAAGAGTAAATTGATTCCATAGATTGGGATGAATTCAAGAGGATGTTTTCAACAAATATTTTCCTCAAACACTGAATCTCAAGATGGAAAGAGAGTTACTTGGACTCAAGGAGAAGGAAGATGAGTCCATCGGGGCGTACGAAGAAAACTTTTCAAGGCTTGCAAGGTACGCCTCTGCCTTTCTCAGGAACACCGAAAGCAAAGTGGATTGGTTCTTTAGTGGACTAAAGCCGAATATATGAAAAGTATTGGTGATTTGAGACTTTGATAGATATGAGAAGATTTTTCGTTGGGCCCTCAATGTTGAAATGAAGATTGGAGACTCTCAGTGGTCTCATGGGCCTAGTGACAAGAAGAGGAAAATGGATAATAACATGGGTGGTTCATCAAACAAATCCCATGATGGAAATAAGCCTCACTTTCCCCTTTGCAAAAATTGTAGGAAGAAGCGTCTTGGTGAATGTCACAAGGGAACCAAGAATTGCTTCAAATGTGCAAAGTTGGGTCATATGGCCAAGAACTGCCAATGGGATATGTAAAATCATATTAATGTTGAAGAAGAAAAGAAGGTCCAGATCAACACTCTTCTTGTAGTGCTATAACTGCAAGAAGCTTGGGAATTATGCGAAAAATTTCCCTAAGACGAGGGTTGTTGGAGGAAATCAACAACAACCTCCAAGGAAACAAGGAAGGCCTTATGCTATCACTACTACTGAGGTGGAGCCGGAAAATGATGTGGTGACAGGTATGCTTGTTATTCATTCATGAATAACGAACGTACTATTTGATTCTGGTTCTAAGAATTCCTACATATCTTGCAAGTTTAGTAGAACTATTCAAACACCACCTCAAAATTTAGAGGAAAAGTTATTTCTGAGAATAGAAAATGGAGAAATTATTGCATCCATGGTTTATAACTCCTCCCCGATTAATTTTTATGGACTGAACCTCCCAGAAAATCTTTTCATACTTCCTTTAGTGGAGTTCGACGCTATCTTGGGCATGGATTGGCTATTTTTGTACAAGGAAATCATCAATTGTTGGGAAAGGGAGATCAATTTTCACATCCTGAAGAATCCTCTGATTCTTTTCAAATGTAAAGAAGAATATGAGTCTCCTTTAGAACCTTAATCTCAAGCTTGGATACTGATTCATTGTGAGAAACCATATCTAGATCAAATGATTGGGACAAAGGACATAATCATTCTTGAAGACATGCCCATAATGTGGGATTACACTGATGTATTCCCCAAATAGTTGTCTGGTCTTCCTCCGGACCGAGAGGTTGAGTTCACAATTGAAATTATCCATGTATATCTTCCAATCTCAAAGACACCTTACAGAATGGTCGGCGTAGAGCTAGAAGAGCTAAAGAATCAGTTATAGTAGAATATGGAGAAGGGTTTTATACGCCCGAGTGCTTCACTGTGGGGTTCTCCAATCCTCTTCGTCAAGAACAAGGATGGATCAATGTGCCTCTTCATTTATTATCGTGAGCTCAATAAAATCACTATAAAGAACAAGTATCCCCTTCCACAGATAGATGAATTGTTCGATCAGCTTCGTGGGGCCAGTTATTTCTCTAAGGTGGACCTTCGGTCAGGATATCACCAACTAAAGGTGAGGAAGGAAGATATTCCCAAGACTTCCTTTTGAACAAGGTATGGACACTATGAGTTCATAGTGATTCCCTTCAGACACACTAATGCTCCAGTAATTTTCATGGATTTAATTAATAGAGTCATTAGAGATTACCTCGAAAAATTTGTGGTGGTCTTTATTGATGATATTTTGATATACTCCAAGAGCAAGGAGGAACATGAAGAGCATTTGAAAACTATGTTAAAGACATTTCGAAGGGAGAATTTGTATGAAAAGTATATTAAATGTGAGTCATGGGTGGAGGAAGTATCATTCTTGGGGCATGTTATTACTCGAAAAGGGATATATGTGGACCCTTACAAGACGAAGGCAATTGAAGAGTGGACGAGGCCAACCTCTGTAATGGAGATCCAGATCTTTTTAGGTCTAGCTGGGTATTATTGATGATTTTTGAAGAACTTTTCACAATTTTCAAACCCAATGACCAAGATGACACAGATGGGAGTAAAGTTCTTCTGGACACAGGAATGTGAAGACTGTTTCATGGAGTTGAAAAAGTGGCTTATCACTGCGCTGGTACTCACCCTCCCTTCAAGTGGAGAACTCTTTGTGGAGTATAGTGATGCTTCTAAGAAAGGCTTATACTGTGTGTTAATGAAAAATGATAAAGTGATAGCTTATGCCTCAAGGCAGCTGAAAATCCATGAGCAAAACTATCACACACATGATCTAGAGTTGGCGCATGTGATCTTTGCATTGAAAATCTGGCGGCATTATCTCTATGGGGAAAATATGAGATATATATTGGCCATAAGAGTCTCAAATATATATTCACACAGAAATAGCTTATTATGTTCCAAAGAAGATGGATAGAGCTCATCAAGGATTATGACTGCTCAATCCACTACCATCCTGGTAAGGAAAAAAAGGTGGCAGATGCTCTAAGTAGACAGGATCCTACAACATTATTAATGATGAGAATTAATAGGATATGATCTTATTATATTTTCAAAGGATGGACATGGGAATCATTAAGGGAGGAAAATCATTAATCCTTTCTCAAATGATTTCTCAACCATCCCTCTTGGAGAAAATAGAGGATTCTCAAAGAAATGATGTGGAAATTTAGAAAAGGGTGGAAGCTGTTAAAAATGGGAAATCCTCGTATTTCAAAATTAATGAGGAAGGATTCATATGATTTGGGACACGATTATGTGTACCATCTGATCCAAAGATAAAGAAGGATCCATTTAATGATGCACATAGCTTGACCTTTTCTATACCTCCTGGGAGTACCAAAATATACCATGATCTCTAAGAACACTTCTAGTGGGATAACATGAAGAAGGAGATTGTGGAATATTTATCAAGGTGCTTGGTATGTCAGCAAGTTAAAGCTGAGCGAAAAAAGTCCAAAGGTATGATGCAACCATTGCCTATAACCATGTGTAAATGGGAAAATGTTACTATGGAATTTGTCACGGGTCTCCCGAAGATGTCAAAGAGACATAATGTGATATGGGTTGTGGTTTACCGACTCACCAAGACATCCCATTTCACGCTATTTGGGAAGATCTATCTCTTGAATAAATTGAAAAGATATATGTGAAGGAAGTGGTGAGACTGCACGGTGTTCCACTCTCAATTGTCTCTGACCATGATCCATGGTTCAAATCTAAATTCTAGGGAAGCCTTCAACATTCTTTGAGTACTGAATTAAATTTCAGTATGGCCGATCACACCCAAACTGATATCCAGTCTGAAAGAACTATTCAGAAGCTTAAGGATATGATTTGAGCCTGATCTCTAGAATTTAATGTTGGATGGGATCAGCATCTTCCATTGTTTGAGTTCTCATACAACAATAGATTCCACTCGAGTATTCAGATGGCTCCATATGAAGCTCTGTATGGAAAGCAATGTAGAACTCCAACCTTATGGGATGAAGTTAGAGAAAGAAAGCTACTTGGAATCTATTTTGTTCAAGAAATGATAGAGAAGGTACAAGTCATCCAGAAACACATCAAAGCTGCTCAAACATGGAAAAAGAGCTATGGTGACAACTGTCAAATGGACTTGGATTTCGACATCAGAGATAAATTCTTCCTTATAATATCTCCATGGAAGAGAGTCATGCGATTCTGGAAGAAAGAGAAGCTAACCCAATGTATATTGGCCCCTTTGACATCCTGATTGCATAGGAATTGTGGCCTATTGGCTTGCACTTACACTGAATATGGATCGATTTCATGATTTTTTTCACGTATCACTCTTGAGGAAGTACATACTTGATCCCTCACATGTACTAAACTCATAGGTGGTGCAGCTAGAAGATGATCTCTCCTACGAGGAGCAACCAGTGAGGATCTTGGATCGTAGACACAAAGTTCTACGCAAAAATACTACTCATCTAGTCAAGGTACTATGGAGAAACCATAACTACGAAGAAGAAACATGGGAATTGGAGGAATCGATGAAGGATAAGTACCCACACCTGTATTTGGGTTCGAATGTAAAAATAAATTTTGAGGGAGAAATTTCATAAGGGGGGGAGAATGTAATGACCCACTGTTTTTCAATGGAAATTTCCTTCGCATAATTATGTCATAAAATCAAATGAAAACACAGCATAATGAACTACTAAGTGCTAAGTGACATTTAAAAATAAGTTTTTCACTTCTGTGTCTGGAATTTTGAAAATCCAACATTCACAGTTGTGTTCAAGATGTTTTTTGGAGTCTAATAAAACAAAAATAATTTTTGGTGAATAGTAACCTACCCTTAGGAATAGTAACATACCCTTATGAATATTGATATACCCTAATGAAAATTAACCTCACCTGTGGTGGTATAAAATAATATTCAAGTTGGATGTACGATATACCTATATTTTAGAATAAGTTAATGAGTGTTTTAAAATGGTTTTTGATAATAAATTATGATTTCAATTAAATATTAAAATAATCATATTTAGAAAATTATTTTTGAAAAATGGACTTCATTTTTGGATTATACACGTCGAAAAATGGTCGAGGTGAGATTTTGTGATTTTTCTGAAATATTTTATTTTTTTATGAATAGAAAAATGCGGCATTTTACCGTATATATACATTATAATCTAAACATACTATTATTAGCATCATGGCTGATGTCACCTCCCATGGTTCTAATTCACATGACTCATTTACTATTCTTGGTCATAGAATACTTACTATTCCTTGTCTTGTGAAGAAATAATAAATTATTGATTATAATATTATAAAATCCCTCCTCTCCTCCACTATAAACCCCCCCTTCACTCCCTCTTCTCTACACTTTTCTCAACCCTTGTTCCTTGCCATTATTAGGCCCAAATATCTCCCCAAGGTCCTCCCCCACGTCCAAAAGTTCTCAGCCTCCTCAAAATACTAAAACCTCTCCCCTTTAGAGGTTCTCAAAGGAGGAAGTCTCAAGAGGTAAATTCCTCTTCCCAATTTGTTCTTTTCTTTCAAGTTCTTTTCTTTATTATTTATTTCCTCACCTCCCTTCACCGTAATGGTATGATAAATCCAGTAACATAAATGATCTGTAATGTCTTAATGATAGTGGTATATTTTGTTATCTTCTCTCCTTTCCCCACCCTTTTATTTGAAAGAAATGAAAGCACCGTTTGAGATGTGCAAATTTACCACATTCCAGGACAGCGGTTTATCAATTTATATTATTGTCATTAATTATCATCATGAAACCATTTGTGTTATGGTTGAACCAGATTATTATATATGTAATATATCCTATTTTTGTTTCTATAATCCTTTGGTACAAATGGAATTAAGTTATAAAGAAAAACACATTCTTTGTAATCAAATCCACCAATTAAGAAAAACGGTTATCACAATGGTTATATATATAATAATTAGAATTCACTATAAGTAACCTATTTAAAATTAAAACCATGTAATCTCCTGGATATTAACTAAAGAATATAACTTAAAATCTGGAAAACCACTTTCATCTTTCATATAATCCAAACTTTAATATAAGTGAACCAATCTTTTAAATCCAAGTAAACAAACGATCTCGAACAATGAAATTGAACCTTGTAACTAATAAAAAAGGCTTTGAATGAACTAAAAAGGGTTATAATAAATAAATTGAATATATAAGAGGTTATTTACTAATTAATTAATAAGCCTAATTTGTTTATTCAGGTCTTTAATAACAAGTGGAGAACACCAACGGATTTAAGGTAAGGGATCCTCCCGTTTTCACTCTTAATCAAGATTGTTCTCTATGATATGCCCTTTTGTGTAGTACCAAGTGATGGGATATGTTTATAACCCTTCCCCATACTTCCCTAATGTTTCATAAGTGATGATAAACCCCTTATATCTCTCATAAAGCCATCTTAGTTACACCAGATACCATGCCAATAAACCACGATGGATTCTACCCGAACATCCATTATTCCTTTGGGTTGCTCTATCTTTCTTTTTACCAAAATTTTGTTGTCTTTTATTTTATGTAGATCTTCAAAATTTTGTTTATATGCTCCAAAATCATGTTCCAAGATCCATATCTCATTCTCTTTCGGGGATATACATTCTTTTAAGTGATTCTCTCTTCGATACTTCCCAATAAGCACACTCGTTTTAAATGAACTTTCCAAACTTTTACCCAATTTCAAGTTCACTCTATCTTCTTTTTTAATACACCATTGTCTTTTTAAATTTAGTATTTTTATTCTGAAAACCTTCTTGGTTCAATTCTGGTTTTATATAAAATAATGTCTTCTTTACTATTTTAAAATCTCTATAGTATATTCCTTAAAACCGCACAATGTTTTTTAATGCTAATGTTTCTAAAATACATTTATCATACATTTTCACTTATGTTTGACACCAATTACCATGTTATATGCCTATTTTACCCAATTAACATCCATTTATTTTCTAATTCTTTCCTAACATGGACACTTTCATGATACACCCATTGGTTATGATTTGTGTCATCATTGTGGTACCCAATTCTTTCCATGGGTACCCTTATGTTTATGTATGGTTGATTATGTATGATTGTATATGTGGTAAGAATATTTATGTGGAAAGAATATTCATGAAAATTTTGAGATGGGTGCGCCCAAATAGAGCTCCAATGCATTGGGTAAGGATAAGTCTCCTGAGATGCGATTTGAAATGGGATTGACGGTTATCCTTGACCCGTACTGAAATGGGAAACAGGATTGGCGGTTAGCCTTGACCCGTACTAAATAAATGTTTTATGATTCTGCCACATTTATATGATTCCATGTTTATATGATCCCATGCTTATATTAAATGATTTTATATGTTTTTTTCTTTGGATATCATTATGTCATGCTTCCTAACTCTTGTGCTTGAGATGTATCCTTATGTTCATTCCCTTACTGAACTTTTTCGCTCATCCCTTTATTCATGTGTTCCACAGGGTACCCTATGCAGATGTAAGGGCTCAAAGGAAGATAGAATATCTTTATGGAGATTAAATAAAGAAGTTTTTTTTAGCCCCATGTTTTATATTATATGTACCTAGTCTTCCAAGACACTAGACTTAATGATCCTTGGCTTGTACTCTGATGATTAATTATGATTGAAATCATGAAATGTTTTATGTAAAAGGACCGGGTCTCTATAATGAAATCAATGGTAGTAGAATAAAATATAAAAGCATGGGGAAAACCTTCCTTAATCAAGTGATGATGGTGTAAGGTCTTCAATAATGGTAAGAGGAAAGTATTGTAAGGATGTCACACACCAAAGGAAACCAAAGGAATTAGAATATATAAAAACCCAGCCCAAAATATAACCTAGGGTTCATCACACCCACAAAACATATGATTGGAATGAAATTTAAGGGATGAAATAAGAAGAAAAAGGATACATAGGAAAATTATTACTAACCTGAGGAGATTCCACACCAAATCGAATGTGAAGATGGTTAATAATGGAAGATAGAAACATGGATTTTGTATGCCTAGAAGGACAAACTAGCCATGGGATAATCATGATAGAGAGATAGGGATTTGAGTTTATTTATATGGGTTTAAATAAAAAAATTAATAATGGTAAAAATAAATTTTTAAAAGTCTAGGAAAGTAACATGGTTTGGTTGCTTTCTTGGCCAAATAGTGCGCCAACCATGTGCCTGATACTGTACATTTGAGACGCCCACATGATTTGGCCACACAGTTTTATAAACCATGCCCCAATCAGATGAAACCTCTATATTAAAATGGAAATCACGTTCACATGCATTACTCGGGATTTGGTCAACTGTGTGTCCAAACTATGTGACATGTAAACATGATTAAGTGTCAAAAAAATACAAATTAAAAGTGATAGACCGCTAAAAAATACAAAAAAAAATTAGGTAAATAAAAAAAATTAATAATATATGTGTTGAAAAATAAACCACCCAAACAACCCAATCCAACATAATATACCACCAAAGAAAGTTGAATCGCTTACAAGAATCGTCAAATTTTTAATTCACACCTAAAGAATTTATTTGAAAAGACATGATACAAAGTCCCACAATGGATCTCCCCATAATTTAATGCTTATTATAGAATGGTGTATAAAGAAGGAAATGACACTCTTTGATAATATTTTCAAAACATTGCCTCAAATTTCCATCTGAATAACACTCAAGCGGAATATAAAATCAAACTATAATCCATAATTTGGTTGAATTAACCCCTAATTTTTTAAATAATATGGTCTAAACTTTCCCAAAACAACGACCATAGGTGAAAAATACTAAGACCAATGAAATAACTAAGAGAAGGAAAGGGAGAAATAAAAATGTATACCAAATAAGATACACTAACCCACTTCTAATGAATAACATGATATAAATAACACCTTGATGGTTTTATAAAATAAGAACCACTAACACACTCATTAACACATTTTTAACTAGTGATGAAAAGAAAGAGGTATAAATCACAAGCATTCCTCTTCAAAAAAAATGTGATATATCCCAATGGAATGGATAAGTTAATGGTAACCTTGGACCTCAAGTATTAATCCTCAACCCTGGAGTTATCAACAGTAGTCAAACTGACAAAATCTCTGGAATCAATTAAGCTGTTGTAGAGCCTGCCCTAGTCATTTGAAAAACTCAGTAAGGGTTTCCCATGTCTACTAAATCAAAAGAAAACTACACCACAACTATCATAACTGAATATCCACAATACAAACATTACAACCAACAATTCAAGGACATAACCTAAAATAATCTCAACCCACAAGAACAACTGAAGATGAACCCAAAGAACACACTCATGCATGAACATCATCAAAAACACATTTGACCAATAATTTGTACTAGGAAATATCCAAGGCCTAACAATACTCTAGATGTTTCCTGAGGCATAATAAAAAAACATGAGTCCCAAAAAATAACAAACTCACTGTAAAAAAATAATATTCTCCTCATAATGAATAAAAATTCATAGCTTTAAAACCTAAACCATTCGTAAGAATCATTTTTTTAAAAAAATTAACTTTTTTCACCCCTTTTCACAATCATGATAGAATTTAAATCACCCAAAAAAAATTAATTCACAATTTAAAAACAAAAAACAAAAAATCACAATCATAATCACAACCCAAATAAATAAAAAACCACAGTAATTCATTAATTTCTATTTTAAATCATTTTTTAATCCCCACATATGAATATTGAAAGCTTAAAGAGTTACTAGAAACCCTATTTAGACCGTAATTTTCAATATTTAGATATTATTTTCCCATTTAAACCACTACCCAACTCAATAATTACATTTAAAAAACATAAAATTCATATTTTAAAATCATTTTAATATATTACAAGTTCTTTTAAATAACTCCTCATGATTTTTTAATCATAAAATTCATTTTATTTTGGTTTAAATATATTTAATATCAATTATTTTTAAACTCACATTGACAATTTAAAACCAATTTCCATATTAAAATTTCGTTGAAATAAACCCAATCAAACTAATTGGTACTTGGAATGATTTTTAAAACTAGAAAAATCCCAAGATAAAATTAAGAATGTGCTAGTTATCGTACGTGATTAGAAAACATATTTGGATTAACTTTCATCTAACCATGAAACGACTTTGATGAATTTCTTGGAACCATCCACACAAGATTCACATGGTCTATTTTTCCATTACAACTACCATTACCATCTATTACACTTCCTTTTCAACCTAATTCTCAAAAATATATCAATAAAACCCATAAAACATCCAACAAAATCACATTTACATACGTTCACAATTAGAATCCAGCAAATAAATCAAATAAAAGATCGAAATAAAAACATAGATACTGAGATTACATTGTAACTTTTATTTTCTCAGGAGTTTTTATGATCAGGAACAAAACCATGACATATCTCTTAAGCACCAACAATCCTATATCTCATGTACCAGATATATGAAATAATAAAGGCTATTTTAGAGCCTATGTCCACTTAAGAACCTAGTGGATATGGTATAATCTTATCATGAACCAAACAAGTTTTTTAATCCAAAGGATTCCTAATCCATCCCATGAAATGGCTTGAAGGGAGTTCTCAATCCCCATGGTCTTGCACAAGTGTCTGGGCATCAGGGAAACAACACATGGAAATGATTTTCCAATGAAAATATATTAAACAAGTAGTGAAAATTTAAATAAAATTTTATCATAAGACACCCATAATTAGGAAATTAATTCAAAAGTAAAAATTAAAGAATAATATAGAATACTTTGGTTTATAATTGAATTAAAAAATAAACATATCCCTCCACTAACACTAGTAACCTACACCTGTTGAAATGACCACCACTGGATTCATTTCCTGGGCCATCAGAATATTTTTACACCTCCAACGATAGAAAGTAATAAAATACATATATGGAATATTTGATAAAAGAAAATAAAAATAAAACTAAGTAACTTAAACACCTATGAAAACTATCCCCTATGACCCATGGTCACACACCTTTAAAAACTAAAACATTAAACACTCCGAGAGAAATCAAGAATTTAATCTAAAACTAAAATGATATATATTAACGAGCATAAAAATGTACTGTGGGACACCACCCACCTTTCCAAATTCATACTCTTTAATTAAAGACAAATTTTCATACAAGTTATAAAATATAATTAAAAGCTGATCTACAAATAATAATGTAAAGAAAAGTAATTCATCCATTATAGATTTGTATGACTTTTCATTTAGTTTCATAAATAAAAACAATAAATTGAATAACATTTACCTCAGTTAATCCTCCTTTAGTTATAGTTTCGTTTAAAACCTTCATTTATTTGGTATAAGTTATATTTTAAATCCTTTTCAAACAACTTTAATATTATCTATCAAAAATACATTTGAAACCCGCATTTTGAGATGTAAAAAAATATTAATACAATAAGTCATGAATGAAAAGTGAGAAGCAAGTAATGATATAAGATAATCAAGATAAAATACATAATAAATAAATGAAAATTAAAAATCACATGAGATTAAAAACAATAGTAAAATATTTAAAAGAAATGGCCAGGGCCCCATCCTAAGAACCTCATTGTAACTCCCCGACCCCAGAAGCCTAGAGTCAGTTCATTATTACGTATCATTAGCATGATCCCAAAATATCATGTCTTGAAAGACTAATTAGTTTAGTATCCTTTGAAGTACTTGATACATTCATAAGGTTTACACTACATCATAAAATGGAAAACTACAATAACATTGTTTCCATATAAAACACTGAGATCCCATAGACTATCCCTACAGGTCAGTCACAATATACTTCTTCACACCCTGGGAAAAATAAAACATAGAAAGGGGTGAGCTCAAATGCTCAGTAAGGATAACAATAAAACGGAAACATTCATAAATAAGAATAAACATTTAAGGAAATGTATAAAACTAAAACAAAATCCTTTTCAATATAAAATTAATCATCACATGGAAAATATAAATCAAAGTAATGTTGTTTACTTACTCACATGGATATTCTACTAGTAGAATAATCACAAGCAATATCAATAGACACTTTCATAATGATGGAATGCATAATGCCAGACTACATACTCACATATTCATGGCCTTGTACTAAGACTAAAAATAAGATTTTGTCAAGGCCTTGGTCCAAGACACTAGTTTGTCTCGTGAGACCTACTGATGCATCAAAGAGTTATAGCAGGCTCCACCCGTCACATACTAAGTCCAATGCATTCCTCATTTGAAAATGTTTAAACATAACATAAACATTCGTATTAAAACATACATACAAAATGTTAATACTTTATCAATAAACCATGAATGGTGTAAAAATAACACATCCATAGTCAAAAATATCACAAAACCTTCAATACAATATGGAATTTTGGTATCATAATTAATCAACTTCTCATAAGCTTAAAATCCATCAATGGATGTTGACATAGATGAAATAAAAACCTTTTTTAGGGAAATATCTCTTTCTATTTTGAAATAATTTAAGGGTCACGTAAATATAAAGAAAACATTTATTTTGAAAATATTCTTATAAACTTGTAAGGGAAGATTCGATGATGTTATAATGGCCGAAAATAGCCTCACCCACCGTATAAGTTAAAAAATCATTCTTAACTCAGTTTTGACGAAAAGGTTATAAAGGACCTTGTTTGGAAAATGACGAAAAGATTCCTTTATAAACATATTATAAACAGTCAAAAAAAGATATAAATGACTTTAACCCATATTCTATAAAATAGTATGAATGTTTTGGAATACATTTTTAAGAAACAGGGATGTGGATGATAAATAGGTCCAAGTAGATACTTATGTAAAAACAACCTGGGATAATAAAGAGATTGTGAAATTAACCCTTACCTTGTACTTTTACTTGGTCGAGGGTAGGTTAAACTCATGTATAATAGTGAAATAATTTTTATTAAATTATACAAGAATCATATACATTAATATTATATCATATATAATCTTTTAAAATTTCTTTGTTAATAATATCTTAATATTATCGTCGTTTCGGGTGTAAATTGATTCATTTTCCTTTATATGATTTGTTATGTTAGTAATGATTGTTATGGATGGGATTTATCTTATTAATGTTCAGAATGATATTATATCTTTAAACATACTTTTTAATCATCTAATGAAAATTAGTCTTGAATGGATATGATGGGGAATGAATCTCATCGCGTTCGTGGAGACGGTAATCCGTACGTACGCACGAGCGACAATATCATTCTTTTGATAATAAATTAATATATAATTGGATGTTATATCATATATACAGAATCATTATAATTTTATATTTATTACTTACAAAAATGACACATCATTATTATACCCATCCAAATAATAATGTATTGAAAAACAATTACACCACAACGTGGAGATGGTAAGTCGTACATACGCACATATGGTGACATGTCATTCAAAGGATGGATAGAATAATGAATATTGTTTTACCATATTTTTAATAAAATAATAGTATATATAATATCCTATAGTTATTATTTAAGAATGGAAACAATAATAAAAGAGGAAGTGGACGAATAAAGGAACTTGAAAGAGGTGATGAAATATTTACCTCCTCTTCGGGTTCTTCCTTTTGATTTGATCAAAAGGGCTCTTTAGGATGGATTTAGGACTAAAGAAATACCTCTATAATAAAGGGAGGATAGTTGAGAGGGTATTTGGTCAGGTTTTGGCAGAGCCAATTTGCTTTGAAGATGTAAATTTGAGGGAAGGGGGAGTGCCCTTTTATAAGAGGGGTGAGGGGCACCTTAGGAAAAACAAGAAATATTATTTTATAATAAAGTCATTTTCTATTTATAATGGATCCAAAATGAATTATTTAAAGAAGAACGTGGGGATAGGTTTAAACCCACTCAACCAATATGTTTTATATAGGTTTGGGTCACTATATTAACTTTATCTTTTTGATTTAACTCTTAGTTAAAGAGTTTGACATTTACCATGTCTCTTTAGATTTTTATATTATATGGTTAATACACATACTATATACTTCTAATATAATCTCAAGTGGTTCATTAATGACATATATAACATTATTTAAGACCTTTGGCCGAACCTTGGATTTTTTGAAATATAATATCAATTAATAATATAATATTTGTTTTAAAAACTCTTTTATGTCAATTTTGACACTATTTGGTATTTTGTTTTCTCTAAATTCATAACAGCATTATTACTTTAAAAACAATTCATCTAACCAAACCAAACATTTCATATTAACCTATAAAATTATATTAAGTCATAAAAAGTCTCAAATTACTATTATTGAGTATTTATTATATCAATTATTTTAATATTTCATTAATTATGTAATTACTTCATAATCATTGTGTCATAAATAAATTAAATTATATAATGTCTAAATATTATAAATAAAATACAATTATGTAGGAAATATTTTTATACTTATAATGAATATTAATAGTCAAATTTATCTTATGTATAACCCTATATGAAAAATGGTTTAGTTATTAAACTTAGAATTTAACAATTTTAACTCTTCTTTGAATTAAATAATAATAAATGTCTTAATCTAATCCAAGTGGACCTAAAGGGTCATATTTTATTCCTATGGTTGTTTTTGGTCGAATTACACTTATCCAATAGAATTAGGACATGTTTTAGGGTAATATTAATAACATTTTTACTCTTAATTTCCCTATTTACTTTTAACTGTGTTAAATAAAAGTCAAAAGTTACTAATCACCAAAAATTATTTTCATCTTATTAAACCACATTTTACTTACTGATATCAACCGTGTCTCTCGGATATTTGAAATTAAACTCATAGAAGCGGTAAAATTATGTTTTATTTAAATTTACAAATGCTCCTAGGAGGTGAGTAAATGACTGTAAAAAGTTCATTAAAATTTTTATATATCTAAAATTAATATAAACTTACTCTTATTAATTATATTGAACTTATATATATATATTATTTATATATTCCTATTTAATATAAATTAAAATAAAATAAAAAATTATTTAAATAAAAAATTTGTTTTCAATAATAACTTAGAGTTTTTCGCTATTCATCAAAAATTGAAAGTTTTCAGAAAAATACCAAAAATTCACCCTAAGCTAATTTTGATATTTCAAATACAAAAATGAAGTCCATTTTCAAAGATAAAATTTATAAAATTTCAAAAAGTGGGTGTCACTATTCATAACAGCTAGTTTGATTGGTTGTGGTGTGTTAGAACTCGAAGTTGCGTACAACACATGCTACTGTATTATTCAAACAGAAGCTTACCGTGGAAGCATAGGGTGTTACACTCATAGTCTAAATTATCAAACCATATAACATGTTTCTCATGTATGAACCATAATAAGGGAAAAAATTGAAGTTCATTCTGAATCCATATCCACATAATAATACATTTTAGTTAGTGTTGTAGCATAGTAAAATGGAATTAGAGGGCATACCATTTCCTAGCATTCTTTTCCTAGTATACACACAATAGTACCCGAGGTTCCCATGCTCCATGCCCTTAAAAAGAAATAGATAAGGGAGTTATAGTAGTACCACAAAAGCTCAATCACATAGTAATTCAAATAAAACTTACGTAATCACTACACCTCCCTACACAACCAATGTGAAGCATATTTCTTAGGACCATACCAATATAAAAAAGATACAATATCCATGTCCCAAAGATAACAAAAAATAGCTTCCATTTGAGTGAATCTCATTTTTTGAAAGGATATAGAAGGTTATTACCGATCTTCTATAATTTATTTGGAAATTCACATAATGACTTAATTAAAAAAATTGAAAAAACTATTTTATATTTCTTACGGTTTTTTTTCTCATTATTCCCATATAAAATTACACATATATTTATTTCTATTATTTCACAAATTCTTATGCTTCCATGTGAATTTTTACACTCACACACACACACTCACACACACACAGATATATATATATATATATAATATTTTTTTTTATACATAACCATCGTATACTTAAAAAGTTATTTGAAAAACCTTGCATTTATTTCATTTAGAACCATTCCTGAAATACATTATAAATACATTCCTATATATATAGATACTCTCATTTTAATTCATACATTCTGAGATCATTGTTTGAATATTTTCTGTAATATAACTATATGTGTGTGTGTGTGTGTGAATAAAAATTAAAAATAACAAAAGTGTTTTAAAATAAATTATAATGAAAAAATTAGAATAAAGAATATGAGATCCATTAAACCCATTAATAATTCGTATAACATTCATATAAAAATAATATATATTAAAATAATAAAATTTCCTTTAAAACTACCGCAAGTATTTTTTTCAGAAAAAAATAATATATTTTTCAAGTGTAGAAGCAATCACAGGAAAAATCCATGGAAACCCAAGTTAAAACAACATTTCTTCCTTGTAAATTTAATGAATATAAATAAAAATATTATAAAACAACTAAAAAATATATTTTTTAATAAATCAATCAATTTTTCTAGATATAATGATTCAAGCCTCTGGTAAACCTATATGGAATAAGTCTGGATGGTGAAACCCCTTTATCAATAGAAAGAGGAAGGACTAGATCATAAAGTGGTATATTGTTCATGTTCAACCTTAACATTTTTAATTATATAATATATGGATTTTAGTTTCCCATAATCAATTCATTTTTTCTCAATATATATTTTACATTCATTTCTTGAAAACATGATCAAAATTCAAAAAATACACTTTGATCTAATTGGATAGAAAGTATGTATTACTATTGTAACATTATATACATTAATATAAATGAAAAAATACATTTTTTAGGATGAATAATACAGAGTGAAAAAATTTATTCAACTATGATAAGAGTTGGATCTAATCACAAGACACCTAATAGAGGCCAAAAAAATAATAAAAACTTGGGAAGGAATATCATACCACACTTCTATATTTGGGTTGTCTATTATACATTAGAACAAAAATTATTCTGATTCAAATTCCATTAGATAAATAACACGAATAACCATGTATACACTAAAATTAAAAAAATAGGTTGTTTATGATAGTAAACTAGACTAACCAGATAGAGTAAGAAAGTCGATCATGATAAGTAACTTAGTCCCTTAGAGACATGAACTATTTTGGGAAATTTTTAATGTAATTATAAATTGAAGGCCCCATATACCTCATTTATAAATTATTACCAACAATAGGTAGTGTTTTGAGTTTTTAGATGTGATTCCTCATTATCTATTGCTTCCACCCCATCCCGAGAGTTTTATACTCCACGTGATCACCTAGGGGTATGTTATATAAATCATGAGCCTCATGTTTATATTATTTGAATGATATTTTAAATTCTAGGATTTTATGTAGTTTTTCTTCATCATATTTTTTAATGTATTTATGTGTTGGTATGTCATACTCAAACTCACATGATCATGATCATGTTTAGTGGTACCCATTCACGAGATATTTCACACACTATTCTCCACTACCCCCCTTCAGTCGTGGGGTTTTTTGTGGTTCATATTGGTATATTGAACTCACATAAATACCACCATGGGAATGAAAATTTATTTTATTTTATTAAAGGGAAATAACATAAATAATCGGACAACATGTTGAATTCTTTATGTGTTTCCTTATAGAGTATTCGTTATAAAGTCAGCCATAAATCATCCAATCATTGGTAGTAGCTGGTAATTCATTTTTTGTTTTAGACCAATCACTTTGAGGTATAATAGTATAAAATAATTAAAACTCTAGTTCTAGATGTTAAAAACTATGACTTAAATTATATAAACCATATCTCTTACAGAAATTAAGGATGGTCAACATCAGATTTCCCCGAGTTGATCTTGCTTAATCAAAACTCTTAATACCTTCTTTCTTGTATCACTTTATTGTATATGTTTTCCACATAAATAAAATAAATACACTATAAAAAATATCATTCATATTTTTTCTAACGAATAACTTCCTTTTAAATTAATGATCTAAGTATCTATATAAGTATAACCTAAGGTTCTTAATACAATCTATAAATTTTAATAAAAAACATATAATTTGATGTTCTCAATAATGAGATAAAATGTTAGAAACAATAATAGGGATTTGAGATCATTTTAATGTTTCTTTTTGTTGATTTTCATTTCATACCCGATTAAATCTCTCCTAATATTTTGATTTTGATTTTTCCTTTATTTTTGTGTGTTCTTCACCTCTCTTTTTCTTCTTCTCTCTTTTCTCTTGTTTTGTGAACTTATTTTTTTATTAATTTTGTTTCACTTTTACTATTCATTATAAAGTGTGTTGTATTTATAACTTTTACTATTATGGATTAAAAAAAATAAAAAAACAAACCTAAAATCATTTTTGCATGAAAAGATCAAGAGAATAAAACTTAATTAAAAATGACCCATAAATTAAAATGGAAATCCATTCATAAATTATGTCTTTTAGAGTAGGGAAATATTATAAAACTAAGGATGTTATTATGTAACATTAAGTATCCTTAAACAGATATAAAATTTATTTAAATAAAACCCTAAAAAATATGGCTCTAAATAATATATCATTAACAATAAAAGTCATCCCCCAATGTGGAGAACCAACCTACATACATCCAACATCCTAAGAAAGCGTCCAATATTGAGATGATATTGGGACTAAACCACCAAATTTCTATATTCCATGTTCCTTATTTTGAGGAACCCCAAAAATATCTCAAGTAGTTTCATATAGTTTGATCCACCATGATACACAAAAATATGTCTAAAGACCTCATAATGTTTAGGGATTTCTATTTTTATGTTGATAGTGTAGCCAAATAATTGAAATAGCGTCAATAAACTAAAATTGTAGGCTATAATGACCATAAATTATTGTTTTTATATAATGTTTTCCCTTCCACCAAGAGTTTTTCCCTTAGAAAATAAATTTTTGGCCTTGATAAATCATAAAAAGAGGCCCTTCATGAATTTTAAGAGATATTTAAATGACATATTTCAAGATTTGCCCACCACCAAATTTGGGAACAATTACTGATAGCTTACTTATATGAGGTAATTTCAAAAATGTAAAAAAGAATGATAGATAATGGAGTTGGTGGTTCCCTACTAGATAAAACTCTTTCCACCACTCATTACTTAATAGAAAACATGGCTCAAAATGAAAAAAATTGTTACATGATAAATTAAACCTACTTAATGATTTCATGAGACAAATAATTTTTCGTAAGGAAAAAATTAATATATAAACCTAATTAAATACATACCCTTTTATTATAATTAGCATAGGGTTAAGGTAATTCGCAGTCTCCACTAGCTCCATTGCATTGTGGTGTTTTTTATGATAAAACTCTTTTCTCTAATCAGTTTTCATAACATTATAATTCATCTCAGTCTTGTGTAGTGGTATTTATCAAGAATTTTTTTAGTAAACACCTCCCATAGAGAAATAAAAATTAATTACAAATACAAACTTCAAGTATAAATCACAGCCATAATACTAACAATGGGGTAACTCAAGCTACCCCAAATAGAACTAGTATCTACAAATAAAATGTACATATTTTTTAACCTTAAACTTCACTAAATAAGCTTTCTCCTCCCAAATATGAGTGAAGCATTGAATAAATAGTGGATAAAATGGAATCCTAGAAACTTTAGTTCTAATATACCACACAGTCAGCTATTCAAGACCAAATAACTAAAGTATGAAAACTAACAAACATCATCAGTGATATAAAGATGCAAGGTTTTGTAAAGCTTCCATCTTAAAATATTAAAAATACCAATGATAATGATAATGTATGAATTATCACACTTTTTAGTGGAAATAAAATTATCCTTTCTATGACTCTACGCAATAGTTATGTTACCCTCTTAAAAACTCTCAATGCCTAACATTAAAGATTAAATTAAAGAAAAAAAGGGTAAAAATGTTATCATTAAGGATTTACAATAATAATATATTCTTCCTAGATTTACCCATAGAGTATCTCAATCCAATAATATTTATGATAATGAAAAGGATAAAGTGATCATTGTATATAATTAAAAAGGTGTAAATTAGCATTCCTCTTTTAGATGCAATAAAAAAATTATTCTCTATACCAAATTTTTTAAAGAAAACTACTACCATATAATAATATTGAAGGGGAATAAGAGATCCAACATTGGAAGTAATGTTTTATCCTTCGTACATTATTTATCCAACTAAATACAAGGATCCAAGAACGTTTATATTACCCTACTCTATATGGGAGATGTTCTTTTCTGATAAAATAATTCTTTTAGGAACTTAAATAAATTTTATGAATCACACTCTATATAATTCTCTATATATTTAATAAATAATCATTTTAATACAACTTTCGAACAAAATCACAACACTCTTAGGTGGAGTTATTAAGGATGTCCTCATGATAGTGATGAATGTATGATCCAAGAATTTGTGGAGGTATATTATTATTTAAATTTTGGTTTTAATCCCTTAAAGTTTGATAATAAATTTTTTACCGGGTTTATAAGGAATATAAGGGGTGGTTTGAGGGTTTAGGAAATGATATAAAGGAAAAGCAGGTCATCTTGTGTGTGTTTCATGGTTGGTGAATGGTTACTGTAATCTGTGGAAGGAGAAAATCCAAATAGTATAGACTTGGATTGAGGCATCCTGCATGGTTGGATCATGGTTTTTCCAACCCTATATGATCCCTTAGTAACCGTGAGATTGGGAAACCTCTTGGACATAGGTATACGCATGGTTCATAAAACCATGCACCCCATTAAAATTGGGATTTTACCAAATTCCCCCATGGGATTTTAAGGATTCTCAAATGATTTATCCCCATTTCCCCTCCAAAATCCTTAATGATGAACCATTTCAACCAATATATTGCAAGGTAATATGTCCATTTATTCCAAGCTTTTTGGAGTGTCATTGGGTGAGCTATTAATATTTGGGTGATTTTAACACTTATCTTACATTCCTTTTCTAGATTAGGGCTTGTGGTTTCATTCATCTTTTCTAAAGCCCAAAAAACCTATTTTTCCAGTGGACCTTAGGATGGGGATTAAAAGCATGCTTGAATCTAGATCCAAGTCTAAGATTATGTGTGATTTAATCTATGTATTTGAGGTAGGTGGTCTACATGTTATATTCTATAGTCCTGATATTTATTTGTGCTTGCATGGTTCTGTTATTGATTATATTTTTTTGGAAAAGAATACTTTTAGTGAGATTTAGTTTAATGGTTTGTTAAATGATTAATTTAACATCTAATGATTACTATATGATTCACTTGTGTTGTTTATACCATTTAGGTCCACTATGGTGTGTGATATTATTCTCAAACAAGGAAAATTGTAATTTTAAGCCTAAAGTTCATTTGTGTTGTGATAGATCCCATGCTTAATGTGTTGACATGTTCGTTCGGATTATAAAAAGGTGATAATGGTTGTAATTTCTAGTTATTTTCAATGACATAAGGGATTGTTTAGAAAAATTTGAAAAGGGGTTAAAATGGAAAAAAATTCAGTGTCTCAAATGACTTATGAGTTTGTAAAGGATTTTCGTAAATGGGTTAATGAATGAGAATTGTTGAATTATAGGAAATGGGTTAATGTATGAGAATTGTTGAATATGTTAAATGGATTAAGGTATAAAATGTGGCATTGGATAAATGGGATATATGATATTAATGGTAAATGTTTTAATGGGTTAAGGCTTGACATTGAGTTATATGTGAATCAATATGAATTGTCAATGTTATGTGGGTTGAATATGTGTGATTTTTGAAATGTTATATGTGGATAGTGAATAAATAATCAATTGAACATTTATTGGTAGTTGTGAGGTATTGGACTTAAGGATATATGCTTACAGGTTGGAAAATATTGAGGTGCTAAATACCACCCCTATAATGCACGGGTTAGGGAAGGGGATTGAGGTTCTATGACCCAAATGGTTGTATTTGATGAGACTACTTGAACTGAGGATCCAAGGTATGTGTGATGTATTTTCTTAATAAATTTTCATAAATAATGATATAGGGAACTTGAATTATACCCTTATGTGATATAATTGTCCGGTTAAGGTTAAAACACCCCAAAATTATGATGTAAGAACATAGTATTTGATAGTGTGTATCACGCGCATCACCAAGCACATAAGGGGATATAGTACCCAAGGAATTAAAAAATACTAATTATTTTAAATATATTAATTATCTTATATATCTTATAATGAAAGTGATACTTAGTTAGCGTACGCTGCACACAAAAACTTGTTTCTTCAAATGTCTTGTGTTACACACAAAACTGAGTTTTAGCAAATAACGATATATATTATAAACAAATTATTTAATATAACCTAGAAATTTAATTTCAAGATAAAAAAAGGGTTAACTAACTAATCAAAATCTATGGTGTATAAAAATATAAAATAAATTCAATAGTTACTAATTAATTAGAAATGAATATGAAAAACAATTGAATAGAAAGGAAAATATTATTATTTTTATCCTCACAAAGATGTATTACACTAATTAATTACAATTAGTGAGTGATATTAATTTAATATATATATTATATATCCAAAAACTATTTTTGATATTCATACAATATATTTTATAGGTTTAATATAAGATCAAACCCAATATTAAACATAAAATACTATATTATTATAAAGTTAATTTTCCACCATTGGATGGAGAACCCATTTTAAATATAATTTTGACCCTTTGAAAAAATTAATATGTAAAAATAAAATTCATATTTTGAATTAAAATATCAAAATTTTGTTAGGTTAAATTTTTTAAATTTTCCCATAAGGTTTCACTTTTTAATCAATAATCCAATCCAATAATTTTTTTTTTGTTTTCTAAGGGCGCTTTTAAGGGGTAAGTGAGAAACATTATAAAAAACACCATATTCAAAATTCAAAATTCAAATCAAAAAACACTCCAGATCAAAGACTGACATTACCGCATTTCAAAAATACACATAATTCAAATTTCAAAATTAATCACCCATCTCTTCATGTGAAAGCTTTGAAACAAACATTCCCATCATCACTGACACCACTGTCTGCATCGTCGTCACCACTCGATGTCATCAATAAACTGGTATCGTTTCCATCATTGATCAAAGCACCATACCATAATGCTAGTGTTCATTTTCTCCACATCACCGGTGAGAATAGAAAAATAATGGATGCCATAATACAAAAATTAAAATAAAAAAAAACATCCAAAAATTGATATGAAACCCAAAGGAATCATGAGACATGTTCACACACATCCGGTAAAGTCCCAACGCCATCCTTCATCAACATGAGATACCTATTATGTCGCCATCTTTGCCCAAGCCCATAAATAATGAAGAAAACTTCACCGCCATCACCTCCAAAACAACAACAGTGTCTCCAAGAGCCATTATCAAATGAGATCACCACCAAATGAAACAAACATCTTTGCACAAAATAAAACAGATTTGAAACAAACCATGGCTGTCGTCGAAGGCCTCTTTCTTCTACACATACCTGAAGATGTAGTGAACCCGCAAATCATCAAAAAAAAAGAGGACTACCGTAGCTCAGGATAAAGCCAGTAATAGAAGCACCTCCTGAAACACCATCGACCAATCGAACCGCACTTTCCAAAGATTCCATGAAACCATCGTGGCAGACCAACTTGGAGTTAAATCAAGGTACCAGAAGCTAGAGAAGTGGTAGAATTAGGATAAGGAATCACCAAAAAGTGAAACCTCAACTGAGTCACCAATCTGGACTGTCGGAGCCACATCCAAGTGAAAATAAACCATGATAAACCAAATAAACGCATCCCGCACATCCCAAATCTCCCTGAGAATACCGAAAAAATGACCAAAGTGGGGTCGGAAACACTTATACTGGGGGGACAGAGTATGGGAATAAAAAAAAGATGCTTTGACCAGGTGAAAGGACACAAAAGGGTCCGAGTTGCAATGAAAAAACAATGAAAAATAGAAATGAACTAGAGATCTCGGAGAACCACGGAACGGGGAAAAGGGGGAGGGAAAAGGAAGGAGGGAGGAAAGGGGTAAGGTGAAGCTGGAAACAGTGCACCATCCATCCCCCACTAAGGCACCACTGAGGAACCCTAGTGGAAAGTAGTGGGGGAGAGAAGCCACTCAAAGGCCCCAGAACATAATAATAAAAAATAATGAATTTTAATTCAAAACTAAATTTTCATATAATTTATTTATAAAGATAAATTATTTTTTAAATTGGTTTTAAAAATTAATTATAACATATTTTTATAAATTTACCAAATTTATGTCATTTTAATCAATTTCACTTTGAAATTGACTCTAAAACAAAGAAAACTTTTTAATGTTTTTACCTTAACAACTCGTATTTTCATCCCATCTGTGGGACTAAATTTAAATTAATTTCTATCAATTATGGGATTTGAATTTTAAAATTAGGATTCAATATTTGGAATCAATGAAATTTTATAATTTATAATAATTTCAACTTACTTTTTGATTGAAAATATTAGTGGAAGTAATTAAAATTAATTACAGCGATTAAGGTAAAATTAAGATTAATAAGGGATTAATACTTAATCTTAGGTGCCCAAATGACCTATAAACTTACCCAAGATACATTTTAAAGTCATATTTAGACCCTATAAACCCTTTAATATAATTTTTCCATTATTATATCCAATTTCAATGTAAAAACGTGTATGGAATTCGTTTTCCAAAATATTAGAAGAGGGTCACTCCTCCACTATAAAAATCCCTCCTCTCATACCACTTCCACACACCTCTAAAGACACATTGGATCGATAAAGATCTACCAAAATAGATACTCAAAATCCCAAACCTCGTCCTAGATTCCACTCTTTGAGAAGTAATCAATCTATGGAAGAATTTTGGAACAAACCAAAAGGAGTAACCCGATTAAGAGGTAACGTCTTCTCTCAAACTCTATAATTTCATTTCAATTATCCAACCCATAAAATATCTTTATTTTTATGATTATATAAAAACACCATTATCCTAAATATAATATTTTGTTTTTATTTTAATTATTTTACCTACACTTATGAACAATTCCATATAATGGATAACAAAGATACTGTTTATGTGTATGGTGAACTACCGCCTTAGGAAATGATGATTGTTCATTTTTACTTTACCTCCTCTCATAGTGGCAATTATGATGGAAACTCTACTTATATATTATATATATGAAATTTATAATAAATTTATACTTCTATCTTTTTTTGTAAAATATTCCTTTATAAATTCCATTTTGTGTAAATATGATAACATCGTTTGTGTAAGTGTGGACTACCACATACTCCAAGTAGTGTGATTTGTTCATGGTATATATGGAACATGTTAAGTTTTTTTAATGAAATTATGTAACATATATAAAATATATATGATACTGAAAATATTATATACATAATTATCATTTACTTTTCTTTCTTTTAATAAGACAAAGAAATAGAAGTAGCGTTCATGTGTATGTATGACATACCGTCTCCATGAACGATGCACTTCATTTTTTATCTCAAAATATTATAGATTATTATAAATACATGTTTAATGAATATATATGATAATTAGTTCATGGTGTAAATTAATGAAATGATGAATTCATGATCTAATTAATATGAAAAAACAAATGACAAGTCAAAACATACTTGATAAAACATGGAAATTAATACTTGATATACATAAAATAATTAAAGAGTGTTAACAAATGGGTAATAAAATATTATAAGGAGTTAATATATAATATGACTATGGTTCTAGAATAATTTATTAACATATTATAAACCCCTGTACATGAGGATCAATACCACACACACAAAATTAAGGTTAAGGTATGTAATATCATCTCAATTTACATTCCATTGAGATTTATTTATTGCTATGCACCAAACTCACTTTTATGTTGCATATATACTTTCCTTCGACAAATAAAATCATGAATATACTTATTATAATTATATTATATGATTAATTTAATGTCATACCTTCATGGGGATTATGATTTTAATGTTTCAAAGTGGAATGGGAAACTCTCGAATGTTTATTGATTATTCTCTAGAAGAATTTTCTTAATAGTTATATTTGAAATCTCACTTCCTTTTATGATTTTTAACTTTCTCTTGAAACAATAATTTTATTTTAATAATTTCTCATTGGAAATTTCCATTAATATCTATATTTTGATATGACAGATATTATTATTTTCTAAAATTTATAACATTTTACATACATTATTTACTTTAACAGAAATTTGATTAACTGGGGAATTATTAATAAATATGTATCATTTATTCAATATGGATATTTAATAAGGCATATTGTATATTGATTAAATTAATTATTTGATATGAGAAATTATTTGGAAGCGAAATGACAGGTGGATCCTGTACTTTATATAGCTCCTCGATTCTTCGATAGGTTCTCAAAAAATGATTATGTTGGCCAAAGTAAACAAGTTTCTACCTATAGTTTTGAATTGTCTAGAGGATCGATATTGAAAGTGTAGGTCCTTATATTCCTAAGACATAGAGTCTATCAATTACTAATTTAATTCATAGATAATTTATTTATTATTCATCCTTGATATTTTTAATTTACATATCTGTGGATACATATAATTTTCAGTTCATTGATTAAATGGCATGTGTTTCAGTTTCTTACATTCCCATATTGATTTTTCCACATCTAGTTATTTGAAAAGAATGTGTTATACGTTATTTAAATTTTCATGTTGGTTTATTTCCATTTATTAATTTTTTATTCCATTTTACTTACCCTTACTGAGCATTTGAGGTCACTCTTAATAAGTTTTCTTTTCCCAAGTTATGAAGAAGAAATATTTGAATAAGCTTCCAAGGAAGAAGTTTATTAGTTTTTATATGTCATGTTTTTATTTCTTGTTTACAAAGGTATTAAAGGGAATTATGTATGTAATATGGCTTTTCAAGAATTATAAATTGATTTGTATTTTAGGATTTTATTCCTTGTAATCCTGCCAATGTAATAAAATAATTCATCGACTCTATGTTTCGGGGGTCGGGGTGTTGCAATTGGTATCAAAGGAAGTTTAGAATCAACCTTGGAGACTATATCTTGAAAATATAGATTAGAGAGAAAAATCATAAGATATACATCAAGGTTATGTATACAAGAATATCCTATAATTTTTGTAAGGTAGATATTATGTATGAATTCCTAGTAATACATCCCTATCTGGGTTGTACAAGTGGATGTGGTTCTAGAAAAGATTTACCTAGGAGAAAAGACTCTAAAAAGGTATGAAGTGCCTGACATGGTATAACCTATTACACAATAAAGGTCCTTATTGGGCACCTGGTTTGACACTTCCAAGGGATACACATTGGATAGTTTTCATTTTTTTTACCTACCATTGTAGAGGATTTGAAAGTAATGATTTCCAAAAAGTAACGAAATTTTATGATTCTACAATTTACAATGCCTAAATTTATGTTTTCTGTTATACCATATTTGGAGTTATATAAATTTCATAACATTATGAGCTAATCAAGTATATTCCACTGTTTAGAAATGGTTCCTGGATGGAAGAATGAGATCAACAATCATGGCCAATTTTGAGGTTTTCTTACTAAGGAACTCAATGTAGTAGGTATTATAATAGATAAAGTAATGGATATATTAGGGAAACTATATCATGTTAAGAAATATAACCATTAAAAAATGGAGAAATCTATTTTGTTGAGAGAATATACTATATCAGATCACATTATTTGACAGATACCATTATCATTTAGTGGTAATGCTGATCCAATGGTAGCTGGGCAGTGGATTGAGTCTTTTGAGAAGATATTTACAGCCTTGGTATTCAATTAAATGTAAAAGGTTAAACTTGTGGTGTATTGCCTCCAGGGCGATGATGTTCAATGGTTTTCCTTGATTCCAAACAATAGGGTGGAAAAATAAATAAAAATAATGTAATGGATAACCTTTAAGGATACATTATTCAATAAATACTTTCCCCATGATCAACAATTAGAGATGAAGAGAAATTTCCTTATTTTAATGAAAAATGAAGAAGTGAGTGTTGCTAACTATGAAGCTACATTTACAAAGTTATCTAGGTATGATACAGATTATATACACAACATGGAGTGATAGATTCAACACTTCCTTGAAGGCATGAATCCAAATCTCTAAAAATCCTACGTTTCTCAAACATTATCATCCTATGAAGAGATAGTTCTATGTTCCATCAAAATAGAGAATGAATTCTCAAGATCACACATATTCAAGGGAAACCAAGATAATAAGAGACCATTTGAACACCATGAAAAAGGTAATGAGTCAAAGAAGATAAAGGGAAAAAATTATTTCCCCATATGTGATAAATCTAGAAAGAATCACTAAAGTAAATTATTTAAAGGATTTGGAGTATGTTATAAATATGGATATAATGGTCACTAAAATAAAAAAATCAAAAAAATGAAAAAAAAACACTACTATTCAGTGTCACAATTGTAAAGAGATAGAGAACTATGAAAATTAATTCCCCAAGTATCAATGGAATATACCTCCGAAAAAGATAAGGTATCACGGTCAAGTATATGTTATTGACACAACTGAATTGTATGGATTAATGTACTTATGAATTTAGATCTAAGAAATATGTTGTAAAAGTATTTCATTGATGTTGTTCTCATCATATGAATTATGAAATTTATAAAGATCATACTTTAGTACTTTTCCAATAATTAATTGAGATCATATTATGAATGGTACCAAGAAATGTAATCAGTATGAAGTTAAACTTTTTAGAAACCAAATTATAAAGGGAAAAGAAAAACCTTAATATGTTCCTGATGTTGAGATAATGATGAATAAATTATTGATTTGGATAAGTACTGACTACCTTGGAACTTATTAATGACTTATCAATAAGTTTTCTATATTATCATTTAAGGGGTTTACAAAACTTTTGGATTTACAGAATAATATAGAATTCGTGTTTCCAATAAGTTTTTATGGTGATTCGAGTTATTATCTTATTTCAAGATGAGACATGATAATGTTATTCACATGTTTGGAATGTGAAAATTTATATCTGCTTAGTATTGATTAATGTCTAATCATAAGATCATTTTTGAAATTTGGTGACCTTTTTTTTAAAGTGTTGAATCATAATCTTTCGGAGAGGTTAAAAATTTATGAAATGGTTTAAGTTGAACTTTGGATCTGGTTTTAGAGATTGATATATTACATCACTATATGAGAAATCTTTTTCTATGAGATAAAGAACAAAGAGTTCTAGACATGACCAAACAATAAGAATGTGATTATAGAAATGTACCAAGTATGTATGTTTACTTATATTCTTATAGAGTGAATGAATTTTTCAACTCTAATAAAATTGTTCTTAAAACCAAAATTGGTGTCCCAGTACTTTGTTTTTGATGAATCAAATGGCCCCTTAGATCATCACAAATTTAGGGATTTTATTATTAACTTTATCCTAAACATGTTCTCTATCACTCTCTATCATAAATTTATTGTTATATTTTTCCTTTGTATCTATGTTTCCATTTCCCACTTGTGGTCTCCTTATAGGGAACATAGTTACTTGACCATTGTACTTCCCTTTCTCTACTAAAAAAAAATTATTAACTCTATTCAGGATATGCGTTTTTCAACCATAGTTATTTTAAAATATCAATCCCTTGATTACCAAGATCAATTTAAAATTGTGATGATACAATTTAAATAAGGCGGGGAGAATGTAACACCCTGAAATCCTTAATTAAGAACATTGCTTTTGATAGACTGTATCACACACAACAAAAATCACATAAGGAGATATAATATCCTATGGTCTTAAAATATATTTACTATTTTAAATAAATTAAATCTATGATATTTTTTGTAATAAATGTGATACTGAGTTAGCGTACTTTGCATTAAACAATGAGACTCTTCAAATGGATTGTGTTACATACAAGACTCAGTTTTACTGAATAATGATATATATTATTAATATATTATTTCATATAACCTATCCATTAAATTAGTATTTCTAAAAATGGTAAAAAAAACTTATGAAAATCTATGTTTTAAACAAATATAAAATAAATTAATTTGTTACAAATTAATTATAAATGAATATGAATCCCGATTGAATTTAAAGTAAAATATTATTTCTATTATCATCACAAATCTATTTTACCCAAATTAATTAAAATTAGTGAGTGATATTAATGTGATATATATATATATATATATATATATTATCCCATAAATTTTTTTATATTTATCAAATATATTTGATAGGCTTAATATATGATAAAACCCAATATTACACATAAAATACTTTATTTTTTTAAAGGTAGTTTTTCTTCCTTTAGATGGAGAACCCGTTTTAAATCCAATTTTTGGACCCTTTTATAAATTTAGTATTTCAAAATAATCTTCAGATTTTGATGCAAAATATAAAATTTAGGTTAGGGTAAATTTTTTGTATTTTTCCATGAAGTTTCATTTTTTTAATAAACACTGATAAAAAATGAATTTTTTTTCATAACTACTTTTTCATCTAATTTATTTATAAGGATAAATTATATTTTAATTTTTTTAATGCTTAATTAGATTATAGTTTTATCAATTAATCAAATTTTGTTCATTTTAATCAATTTCACTTTGAAATTGATTATAAAAACAAAGTAAACATTTCGATGTTTTTACATTAAAAACCTACATTGTCATCCTATTTATGGGATTAAATTTAAAATAATTTCTATTAATTATATGATTTGAAACTAGAACCAGAATAAATTATAATTTCTAATAACTTCAACATATCTTTTTATAAAAAAAATTGTACTAAAATTAATTAAAATCAATTACAACGATTACGGTAAAATTAAGCTTAATAAGGGACTAAATCTTAATGATAAGGGCCTAAATGACCTAGACAGTTACACATAAGCCATTTTATGGAAATATTTCAACCTTATAATCCATTTTCTTGAATTTTTTTCTATATTGGATCCACATTCAATGTGAAAAATGTTCATTGAAATTAAGTTTCAAAATATTACAAGAGTGAATCTAACACTTGAGATTTTTATGAGAAATATTTTGTTTTTATGTTATCTACATCATCAAAAGAATCTTTCACTACACACAACACTATCTTGGATTTCTTTATACGCAAATGCGGCCTTCCGCGATAGCTTGCGTTGTACACAATACCAAGTTTCACTAAACAACAATATGCTATTAAAATTTTATTTAAACTAGCTGTTATGAATAGTAATACCCACTTTTTGAAATTTTATTTTTCAAAATAGACTTCATTTTTGGATTCGAAATATCAAAATTAGCCTAGGGTGAAATTTTCGTATTTTTTTGAAAACTTTCAATTTTTTATGAATAGTAAAAACACTGGGTTACTTTTTAAAACCCGACTTTTTATTTAATTAATTAATTATTTAAATTTATTTTAGGTCAAAATTGATACATAACACCTATATAAGTTCAATGTAATTCATTGGAGTCATTTTATAATATTTTTATATATATAAAAATTTTATTTAACTTTTCACCGTCTTTTACCCACCTCCTAGGAGAATTTGAAAATTTACATAAAACATAATTTTACCGCTACTGTGAGTGGAATTTCGAAAATTCGATAAACACGGTTAATATCAAGGACTAAAATGTGGTTCAATGAGATGAAAATAATTTTTTGGTGAATAGTAACTTTTTACTTTTATTTACCAGGTTAAAAGTAAGTAGGGTAATTAAGGGTAAAAATGATATTATTATTACCCTAACACATGTCCTAATTTTATTGGATAAGTGTAATTCGACCAAACACAACCTTAGGAATAAAATATGACAATTTAGGTCCACATGGATTAGATTAGGACATTTATTATTAATTTATTTTATGATGGGTTAAAATAGTTAAAATCAAAGATTAATAACTAAAACATTTTTTATATAGGGTGATACTAAATATAAATTCAATTATGAATATTAATTAGTAAGCTAAAAAGATTTACTACATAATGGTATTTTATTTACAATTTTTAGACATTAAAAAATTTAATTTATTTATGACACAATGATGATGTAGTAATTATCTTATTATTGAAATATTGACATAATTGATGTTATAAATACCCAAATAAATGTAATTTGAGACTTTTTATGAATTCCACTAATTTTATAGGTTAATTTGACATGTTATTTAATTAAATTTGTTCGAACTAATCATTCTGTTATGATTTTCACAAAAATCAATTACCAAATAGTGTCAAAATTGACATAAAATAGTTTTTTAAAAAAATATTATATTATTAATTGTTATTTTATTCCTAAAAATCTAAGGTTTGGAAAAATGACTTATATAAGGTTATATATATTAATAATAAACAACTTGGGGTTCGTTTGGCTTGTTATAGTAAGTTTATTAACCTTATAGTGTAAGAAAACAAGAAGACGCGGTAAAAGTAAAATTATTTAACTTAAAGTTATATCTAAATGATAAGTATAAAACAGAAACCTAAACTTGTCTAAATTCTATTGGATGAGAGGATTTCGACCCATCCCCACCTTAGCTTCAAAATAAATCAATTTTGAGCTATTAAAAACTGAATATGACTTGATAATAAAATAATATTTTTAGTTTTTCCAAAGGTGCCCCTCTCCTCCCTTATAAAAGGGAACCCCCTCCCTCTCTTCCTCACACCACATTGAGCCCTCAAGCTCATCTAACCCCTGACATTTTCTCTTCTACTCTACGCTAGAAACATCCTAGAGGTCCTGGTCTTCTTCAAAGACCATGTTTAGTTCCCTAAGAAGAGGTTAAGAAGAGGCGCTTCAAAGAAGCGGTAATGTCCATTACCGATTCTTTCAACTTTATTTCTTCTTCTACTACTTCTTCTTTTGTTGTTTCATTATGAAGTAATAACATAAGTATCACTCTTATACTGATATGTTATTATAATTATAATACAACCCTATTCAACCATCTATCCATCCTATGGAAAACGAAATCATCGTGCGTGCGTACGTACGGAATACCGTCTCCACGTCGTGGTGTAATCTATTTTCCACCACCACCTTACTTGGATCGGTATAATGGTGTAAATAATAACTATATATGATTATTCTAAAGTGATATTGATTCTTAAATAGTATACATACACTTCAATACAATTCCACGATCATGGGAACAATATCATCGCTCGTGCGTACGTATGGAATACCATCTCCACGATGTGATGTGACTCGTTCTACATGATCTTCATTGAATAATGATTATATAAATGAATTTAATGAATAAATATGATATATATTACACTAATACCATTCTGGAAATGAGGTATCCATAACCTAAAAAGAAGAATAATAATTTATTTGACAAAACACGCATAAGAACAAAAAGTAATAAACACCCGAATAACAAGTAGCAATGAAATATTACTAATAAGAAGCTACAAATATGACCATATATGATATCATAACAATGAGTATGATTCTAGAATAAGTCAATGACATTATTTAAATCATTATATAGAAGTTTCGGACACTTACGAAGCAAATCGGACCTAAGGTAAGGGAAAATCTCGCAATCTCATTTTTATCCGAGATTGTTTATACTTCAGAATTTACTGGGGAATATTTATCATCCACATCCATGTTTCCTCAATATGTAATATTATTTCCATCCACCTACAATTTTTTAAATCCGGTTTTACCCATTGGTGAGTTTTTAGTAAAATATATGAAAGTAATCTTTTGTCATTTTTAGTACGAGATACTTTTTGACATTCCATCCAAAGTACGAGATATGTAATATTATTTCCATCCACCTACAATTTTTTAAATCCGGTTTTACACATTGGTGAGTTTTTAGTAAAATATATGAAAGTAATCTTTTGTCATTTTTATTACGAGATACTTTTTGACATTCCATCCAAAGTATGAGAAGAATGTTTTTTTAACTTATAAGACCTGAATGCACTTTTAGAAAATAATTTACATGAAGCTTCCTTTATAAGTTTTCATGTTTATTTTTAATCAAATTCTTTTTGCTTTAAATTTTATGACATTTTAAGAAAGGAAAAATGTTTTTGAAGTAGAAAGGATATTTTCCTCGAGAATGGAGTTCAAGTGTCTTATCAAAATTATTTTCCATCTAAGATAATATGGGGTTCTGTTTCTATCCCTATTTTTCAATTTATTTGTTTATGTTATGATGGAATTATTTTTATGATGCCCTTTTATTTTATATGGATTATGTTATGATGGCATGATGTTTAAGAATCCCATTTTTATTACATGGGTTATTCTATGATGTATGATTTATGATCTTTTGGAACACATAATAATGTTTTCATTATGAGATTGGTGGGACCTATATCTCCCTCCAATGTATTGGGTAAAGATTTATATCTCATGAGATAGACATGGCTGGAACGGCAGGTTAATCCGGTTCAGTGAAATATGACTGAAACGAGGAGTGAACTCGGTTCAGAAATGGACTTTGTCTTCTAAGATAGTCTTGGCAATGAGTGTTGACTACTAAGAAATGATTCCCTATGATTATGTGTGTATGCCACAAAGTTTCATGTTTTATGTTCTGATTATTAGGATTACATTTCACTACTATGATTTATCCCATGTTATGAAATTATAATCTCTTTTTCAGGTTAAGATTTGCAAAATGTTATGCTCTTATGAATATTATGTGATTGATATTTCTTTTGTTTACCCTTACTAAGCATTTGATCTCACCCTTTTGTATGTTTTCTTTCCCCAGGTTAGGAAGAAGGTTATTAAGTAGGATATGCCAAAAGTGACTCTAGATATGATGAAATAAATGGGAGGCAATGTATATTCTTTATAAACCAGTTGTTTATGTTTCCCAGTTTCTAAAGACACTATACCTATACAGTCCATTCATGGTTTTGTTATATGTTGTAATAAGTTTGCTTCAATTCTGAAGTAATAACAATGTATGTAAAGTGTTGGTCGTTATAGTTGGTATCAGAGGAAAGGTATAGTCAACCTTTGGAAACTAGGATGTAAAAGCCTTAGTAAGAACCCTAAGGATATGTCTAAGCATAGAACACAATCTTAGTGTTTTAGAAGTGGCCCTGAACAACCTATGATAAAACCTTAAGTGTAAAATTTTATTCTTGATTATGTGGTTTCCCTATTATAATTAGTGTTTCTCACAATATTCTTCTTTGTTTTAGTCAATGGTTGGAACCCAAAAGAACCATGTTAATGCAGAATGTGACAGGAAATGAAATGATTGTCCCCCTGAGAAACCAACCGTTATGGGAGCTGGAATGAAAAATCTTATAGCCAGGTTCACACAACTTTCTCAAGCTATGAATCATGCAGGGCTTCCAAACAAGCAAAGGAAGGAGCAACATTCTATTGAATCCATAATGAGGTAGCGTCCACCCTCATTCAGTGGGTCTACTGATCTATTAGTAGCTGAACAATGGATCAGTACCACTGAAAATATATTTTTAGTTCTTCAATGTTCTGAACATGATAAAGTCATCTTAGCAGTTTATCATTTGGATGGTGAAGCTGATCAATGGTGGAATCTTATCAAGAATACGAGGCCAAGAGATGAAATTGAGTCCATGGAATGGGACGAGTTCAAGAACTTATTTGTTAGTAAGTACTTCCCTCGTATTCTTCGAACAAAGATGGAGAAGGAGTTTCTTGAACTAAAGAAAAAGAATGATGAATCTGTGGATAACTAAGAAAAAAATTTTACAAGACTTGCAAGGTATGATTCTGGGATTATTATCCAACCTGAGAGTAAGATTGATCGATTCTTTAGTGGCTTAAAACCAAGTCTTTTAAGGGTGTTATCCATAAGGGACTTCAATAGCTATGAGGAAATCGTTCGATGTTCTCTCAAAGTTGAGATGGATATTGGAGTAACCCATCAGTCATATGCGTTTGATAAGAATATGAAAATGGAATTCATAGGAAAGTATAAAGAGCACACTGAAAAGAAGATGAGTTTTCCCTTATTCTCAAAGTGTGGAAAGAAACATGGAGGGAGTTGTCTTAAAGGGACAAGTAAATGGTTCAAATGTGGAAAATAAGGTCATCAGGCATTTTAATGTCCCAATGATGGGAAGAAGATGTCTAGTGATGCGAACATTGAAAAGGCTACACAGAGTGCACCTCCTACACTTAAATGTTACAAGTGCAAGGAAATGGGGCAATATTCCAATCAATGCCTTAATCCAAGGGTTGTTTATGATGATCGACGTCAACAAACTCTTAAGCCTAAAGACAAAGGAAAGTCACATGCAATTTCTATCAGTGATGTGGAGTATGAGAACGAAGTGGTGAAAGGTACACTTACCATCCACTCTAAAGTAGAAAATGTTTTTATTTGATTCTAGATCCACCCACTCTTTTATTTCTGAAGAATTTTCTAAGGGTATCACCATATTACCTCAACATTTAGTTGTTGAGTTAGATATGACAACCCCTAATGGCACAATAGTCGCATCAAAAGTTTATAATTCTTCTCCGATTGAAGTTTGTGGGAAAGTGATTCTTGAAAATCTTGTGATCCTTCCTATAGTGGAATTTGATGTTACTCTTGGCATATATTGGATTTCTTTATATGGATCTCATATCAATTGAAAAATAAGTGAAGTCACATTTCATATTCCAGATCAATCTATGGTCGTCTATCGATGCAAGGATGAACATAACCTTCCATTGGAAATTTCTTCCATCTTATGGGTCTTGATTCCACTAAATGAAGGTTATTTATCTCAAATGGTTGGAGAGAAACTCGAGATTAAGAATAGGCCCATTGTACGAGAGTTTGATGATGTCTTTCTGGAAGAATCGTTGGGTCTTCCACCAAATCGTGAAGTTGAGTTTTCAATAGAACTCTTATCGGGTGCTTTGCTATTTCAAATACACCTTATAGAATGGCCCCAATTTAGTTGCAGGAATTGAAGAAGCAACTCCAAGGGAATCTTGATAAGGGATTCATATGCCCTAGTGCGTCACCTTGGAGAGCACAAGTTCTATTTGTTAAGAATAAAGATGGATCAATGAGACTCTACATTTATTATCGATAACTTAACAAGATCACTATCAAGAACAAATATCCTCTCCCATGCATTGATGACTTATTTGACCAACTACGCGGAGCTCAATACTTTTCCAAGATTGATCTTCATTCATGGTATCATTAATTAAGGTTCAAAAGGGAGGATATACCAAAGACGGCATTCTGTACAAGGTATGGACACTATGAATTTATAATGATTCCATTTGTTCTTACTAATTCCCCTGCTATCTTCATGGATCTGATGAATAGAGTCTTTAGAGACTATCTTGATCAGTTTGTGGTAGTATTTATAGACGATATTTTTGTCTATTCAAAGATCAAGGAAGAACATGAAGATCACTTGATAATTGTATTGAAGACCCTGAGAAAGGAGAAGCTTTATGCCAAATTTACCAAGTGTGAATTTTGGATTCAAAAAGATTCATTTTTGGGTCACATAATTTCAAAAGAGGGGATATATGTGGATCCAGCAAAAACAGAGGTTATCAAAAGATGGTTGAGACCAACAACAGTAACTAAGATATGAAGTTTTCATGGTTTGGCTGGATATTATCAACATTTTGTGAAAGATCTTTCATGATTATCTAATCCATTCACCAGGTTGACTTGAAAAGGAGTTAAGTTTGTGTGTATGGAGGAATGTGAAGAGAATTTCAAGGAGTTGAAAAGAAGGTTATCCAGTGCACCTGTACTCACACATCCTTGTAGTGGAGAAAAGTTTTTGATCTATATTGATGCAACCAAGAAGGGTCTGGGGTGTGTTCTTATGAAAAATGATATGGTGATAGCATATGCCTCACGACAGTTGAAAATCCATGAGAAAAATTACCCAACTCATGATTTGGAGTTAGTTGTGATAATCTTTGCATTAAATATTTGGAGGCGTTATCTTTATGGTGAAAGGTGTGATATTTATACTAATCATAAAAGTTTAAAGTATATTTTCACAAAAAATGAGATGAATATGTGCAAAGAAGATGGTTGTAGTTGATTAAGGATTACGACCGCTCAATTCATTACCACCTAGGGAAAGAAAACAAGGTGGTAGGTGCATTAAGTCGACAAGACCATGCTAGATTATCCATGATGAGGATCACAAAAGATCCAATATTTATGGATTTACAAAGGATGGATCTTGGAATTATAATGTAAGGGGAGAAATCTTATCTTTCTCGAATGACTGGTCAACCATATATACATGTGAAGAATAGAGAGGCACAGAAAGAAGATGTAGAGTTACAAAAGAAGGTGAGAAATGTTCCTAAATTCAACCTTGATTGTGATGGGATAATAAAGTTCAGGAATCGGGTTTTTGTTCCTCCCATCCCAGAATTAAAGAAGGAGCTTCTGGATGAGGCTCATAGTTCTTCATTCTCTATTCATCCTAGAAGCACAAAGATGTATAGGGACCTGAAAGAGTACTTCTGGTGGGATGGAATGAAAAGAGATGTTGTTAAATATGTCTTCTGATGCTTGGTTTGCCAGCAAGTTAAAGCTGAGTGACAGAAGTCTAAGGGGATTTTACAACCATTACCCATACCCGAATGGAAATGGGAAAACATCACTATGGACTTTGTCACTGGACTTCCTAAAACATCCAAAGGCAATAATGCAATCTGGGTCATAGTTGATCGTCTTACAAAGTCAACACACTTCATTGCTATTAGAGAAGATTTCTCTCTGGATCAGCTTGCGAGGATATATGTAAAGTAAGTGGTAAGATTTCATGGAGTACCACTTTCCATTATATCTGATCGGGATCCGAGGTTTACCTCAAAGTTCTGGTGAAGTCTTCAGCATACTCTGGATACAGAGTTGAGTTTCAGCACTACTTATCATCCTTTGACATATGGTCAGTCTGAGAGAACAATTCAAACTCTAGAAGATATGTTAAGAGATTGCTCTATGGATTTCAAAGGTGGTTGGGATCAACATCTACCTTTGTTGGAATTTTCTTATAATAATAGATTTCACTCCAGTATTCGATGTCTCCTTATGAAGCTCTCTATATAAAGAAATTCCGAACTCCAACTTGCTGGGATGAAGTTGGGGAAAGAAAGATATTAGGACCTGATCTTGTTGATGAGATGGTAGAAAAGGTCAGATCTATTCAACAACACATAAGATAAGCTCATAGTTGAAAAAAGAGTTATGTCGATAATCAATGAAAATACCTAGAGTTTGAAGTGGGTGATAAAGTGTTCTTACGAATATCTCCTTGGAAGAGATTAATGAGATTTGGAAAGAAGGGAATGCTGAGCCCTAGGTATATCGGTCCTTTCGAATTACTGGATCGTGTTGGGAAGGTACCTTACCGAATGGTGATTCCACTGAATCTCTCTCAAGTTCATGATGTGTTCCATGTATCTCTCCTCAGAAAGTACATACCCTATCCTTCACATGTACTCAGCTCAGAATTTGTACTGCTGGAGCAAGATCTTTCTTATAAAGAACAGCCGATAAAGATTCTGGATCGTAGCAAAAAAGTCTTACGGAACAAGACCACTCGCTTGGTTAATGTTTTATGGAGGAACCACCAATTATAAGAAGCTAAATGGGAGCTTGAGGATATGATGAGGGAGAGGTATCCTCATCTGTTTGTTACCAAGTGATGAAATTCGAGGGAGAAATTCATTTTAAGGGGGGTAGAATGTAACACCCAAGATTTTTATGAGAAATATTTTGTTTTTATGTTATATACATCATCAAAGGAATCTTTCACTACACACAACACTAGCTTGTCTTCATTTATACGCAACCGCGGCCTTCCTCGATAGCTTGTGTTGTACGCAATACCGAGTTTCACTAAACAACGATATGCTATTAAAATATTATTAAAACTAGCCGTTATGAATAGTAATACCCACTTTTTGAAATATTATTTTTCAAAATGGACTTCATTTTTGGATTCGGAATATCGAAATTAGCCTAGGGTTAAATTTTCGTATTTTTCGGAAAACTTTCAATTTTTGATGAATAGTGAAAACAATGGGTTACTATTTAAAAACCGAAATTTTATTTAATTAATTATTTATTTAAATTTATTTTAGGTCGAAATTGATACATAAAACCTACATAAGTTAAATTTAATTTATTGGAGTCATTTTATAATAATTCTAGATATATAAAAAAATTTATTGAACTTTTCACCGCCTTTTACCCACCTCCTTGGAGAATTAGAAAATTTACATAAAACTTAATTTTACCGCTTCTGTGAGTGGAATTTCTAAAATCCAAGAGACATGGTTAATATAAAGGACTAAAATTTGATTCAATGAGATGAAAATAATTTTTGGTGAATAGTAACTTTTTACTTTTATTTACCACTGTTAAAAGTAAGTAGGGTAATTAAGGGTAAAAATGATATTATTATTACCCTAACACATTTCCTAATTCTATTTGATAAGTTTAATTTCACAAAAAACAACCTTCGGAATAAAATATGACCATTTAGGTCCACTTGGATTAGATTAGGACATTTATTATTAATTTATTTAAAGAAGTGTTAAAATAGTTAAAATCAAGGTTTAATAACTAAAACATTTTTAATATAGGGTTATAAAAAAGATAAATTCGGCTATAAATATTCATTAGAAATATAAAAACATTTCCTACATAATGGTACTTTATTTATAATTTTTAGACATTAAATAATTTAATTTATTTATGACACAATGATGATGTAGTAATTATCTTATTAATTAAATATTGACATAATTGATGTTATAAATACCCAAATAAATGTAATTTGAGACTTTTTATGAATTATACTAATTTTATAGGTTAATATGACATGTTAGTATTGATTTAATTAGATTTGTTTGAACTAATCATTCTGTTATGATTTTCACAAAAATAAATTACCAAATAGTGTCAAAATTGACATAAAATAGTTTTTTAAAAAAAATATTATATTATTAATTGTTATTTTATTCCTAAAAATATATGGTTCATCCAAATGACTTATATAAGGTTATATATATTAATAATAAACAACTTGGGGTTCGTTTGGCTTGTTATAGTAAGTTTATTAACTTTATAGTGTAAGAAAACAAGAAGACACTGTAAAAGTAAAATTATTTAAATTAAAGTTAAATATAAATGATATGGTTAAAATATAAACCTAAACTTGTCTAAATTCTATTAGATTAGAGAATTTCGACCGATCCCAACCTTAGATTCAAAATAAATTAATTTGGAGCTATTAAAAACCAAATATGACTTTATAATAAAATAATATTTTTAGTTTTTTCTAAGGTTCCCCTCTCCTCCCTTATAAAATGGCACCTCCTCCCTCTCTTCCTCACACCTCTTTTAGCCTTCATGCTCGTCCAAACCCTACCATTTTCCCTTATCCTCTTCCCTGGAAACATCCTAGAGGTCTTGTATTCTTCAAATACCATTTTTAGTTCCCTATGAGGAGGTTAAGAAGAGGCCCTTCAAAGAAGAGGTAATGTCCGTTTCCAATTCTTTCAACTTTATTTCTTCTTCTACTTATTCTTCTTTAGTTGTTTCATTATGAAGTAATAACATCAGTATCACTAATATACTGATATGTTATTATAAGTATTAAAAAACCCTATTTCACCATCTATCCATCCTACGGAAAAAGAAATCATTGTGCGTGCGTACTTACGGAATATCGTCTCCACGCCATGGTGTAATCTATTATCCACGACCAACTTAATTGGATCAGTATAATAGTGTAAATAATAACTATATATTATTATTTTAAATTTATATTTATTCTTAAATAGTATACATACACTTCAATATAATTCCAAGATCATGGGAACGATATCATCGCTCGTGCGTACGTACGGAATACCGTCTCCACGATGTGATGCGACTCATTATACATGATCTTCCTTGAATAATGATTATATAAATTAATTGAAGGAATAAATATGATATATATTACACTAATAACATTCTGGAAGTAATTTATCCGTAATCTAAAAAGAAGGATAATAATTTATTCGACAAAACATGCATAAGAACAAAAAGTAATAAACACCCAAATAACAAGTAGCAATGAAATAGTACTAATAAGAAGCTAAGAATATGACAATGTATGATATAATTACAATGAGTATGACTCTCGAATAAGTCAATGACATTATTTAAATTATTATACCGGAGGTTCGGACACTTAGGAAGCAAATCGGACCTAAGGTAAGGGAAAATCTCACAATCTCATTTTTATCCGAGATTGTTTATACTTCAGAATTTACTGGGGAATATTTATCATCCACATCCATGTTTCCTCAATATTTAATATTATTTCCATCCACCTACAATTTTTTAAATCCAATTTTACCCATTGGTGAGTTTTTAGTAAAAGATATGAAATAAATCTTTTGTCGTTTTTAGTATGAGGTACTTTTTGACTTTCTGGACAAAGTACGAGAAGAATGTTTTTTTAACTTACACGACCTGAATGAACTTTTAGAACATTATTTACATGAAGCTTCTTTTACAAGTTTTCACATTTATTTTTAATCAACATCATTTAGATTTAAATTTTATGACATTTTAAGAAAGGAAAAATGTTTTTGAAGTAGAAAGGATATTTTCCTCAAGAATGGAGTTCAAGTGTCTTATCAAAATTATTTTCCATCTAAGATAATATGGGGTTGTCTTTCTATCCCAATTTTTACATTTATTTGTTTATGTTATGATGGAATTATTTTTATGATGTCATTTTATTTTATATGGATTATGTTTTGATGGAATGATGTTTAAGAATCCCATTTTTATTACATGGGTTATGCTATGATGTATGATTTATGATCTTGTGACACACATAAGATGTAGGACCCCGGGGAACCCTGAGAGGAGAGGGGTGAATCAGGGTGACAACTTTTTCTTTTAAACTGAGGATCTTATTCCCACGTTGGTAGGAACTAGTTAAACCTGTATGAAGAAAATGATCTGTAATGAAACATTCACATGTAAAGAGATGACACAACAATTTTGACTTGGTTCACCACAAAGGGCTACGTCCAAGGAGAATACGCCGACAATTTGTCGGGCGTACCAAATTCCATTGTTCTTCACTAGTTGTGGATTACAAAGGTTCGACTACAGTCACTATGTCCCAGGCTCACTGCCTTTACAAATGTTCAGGGATATCTCACTGCGTCCCTTGGGTCACTCCCGTTGACTCCCCCTGGCTCAATGTCGTTGGTGAAGTCCCACTCAGTTTATAGACGTGAGGGTCTCTTCAATAGATTTTCATTAAAGTCTTTGTCTCCTATTCATCATGAGACAATGCATGAATCAGAGTACTATGTTTATGCTCTTTGTATTCCGACTTTCTTTTGTAAACTGATCTCCCTTTCCACTGAAGGTAACGGGCAATTTTCCAGCATTCGTGCAGCTCCCAGACAACGAGAAGGCTTCAACAATACCTGGCGCGCAGGTCCAAGACCGGTGTGAAATTTTCATGAATGGAACTCAAGTCACTTGCGTGATACAAATTCTTCGCGCAGGTGACCCCAAACTACTTGTGCGACACTACCTCTTTCAACTCCAAACATGCGCGACGCTGTGCCTTTAACTCCCAAACCGCCTTGGTCACGCAGCCAACAATTGGCGTGCAGCCTCTACATGTGCGACCCAACAACCACTTGCGCGACTCAACCACTTGAGTGACGAGAGCTCAAAAATTCTTTAAGTCCTGAACTTCATAGGAAATGAAGATGGTTGGTACTCTATTTATAGGAAAACTGGTCAACCTGCACGGTGGTGCACAAGTCACCCCTCAGTGCGTAAGTCTCGGTGCCCATCTCATCTCCCCTAGCCTCTGTCGCGTAACTCACTTACGCGACCCAACTAATACTTTCGCGGCCTTCTTTCCTTTGCCATATTTTGAATTTTTTATCTTGAAAAACAATAGGCACACAATTTTCCAATCCTTCTAGGCATTGGCGCGCAAGTCTCTTCACGGTGCGCAGGTCACTTGTGCGACCAACCCAACACTTGCATGACCCTCTTCCCTTTGCCACTTTTCCTTGTTCTGATCTTGAAAAGCATATGGAGCGCAAGTTTCTTCTCCATCAAGTACACAACGCGCAAGTCTCTTTTCCAAAAAAAAATTTCTCTATTCGTCGATATTGAGGTGCAAAGATTTGGCAAACACTAGGAAATGGTGCCACCTTCAACACTATTGTCATCTTGAACTGTATGATCACTTTTCTGGTGCACGTTCCGAACTTCCACTGAGGATTGACAACAAACACAAACCATAATCCAATTCCTGCATAGAATACCATGGTTCCAACATAATAATGGTTTCATTATGATATGGTTGGGACCTATATCTCCCTCCAATGCATTGGGTAAAGATTTATATCTCCTGAGATGGACATGGATGGAATGGAAGGTTAATCCAGTTCAATGAAATAGGACTGAAACGAGGAGTGAACTCGGTTCAGAAATGGACTTTGTCCGTGAAGATAGTCTTGGAAATGAGTCTTGACTACTAAGAAATCATTCTCTATGATTATGTGTGTATGCCACAAAGTTTCATGTTTTAAGTTATGATTATTGGGATTACATTTCACTACTATGATTTATCCCATGTTATGAAATTATGATCTATTTTTCAGGTTAAGATTTCCAAAATGTTATGTTCTTATTAATATGATGTGATTGATATATTTTTTTTACCCTTACTGAGCATTTGAGCTCACCCTTTTGTATGTTTTCTTTCCCCAGGTCTGGAAGGAGGTTATTAAGTAGGATATGCCAAAAGGGACTCTAGATATGATGAAATACATGGGAGGAAATGTAGATTCTTTATGAACCCGTTGTTTATGTTTCCCAGTTTATAAAGACACTATACCTATATGGTCCTTTCAAGGTTTTGTTGTATGTTGTAATAAGTGTGCTTCAATTCTGAAGTGATAACAATGTATGTGAAGTGTGGGTCGTTATAGTGACATTCCTCTACTATAAAAATCCCTCCTCTTCTCCCATATCCTCATACCTCTCAAGACAAATTGGATTCACCAAAAATTTCCATAATAGTTACTCAAAAAACCTACCCTAATAATAGAATCCTATCCTTGAGAAGTAACTAATCCACGAACGTCTTTTTTGTACAAACCAAAAGGAGTTAGCCGATTACGAGGTAATATCTTCTCTCAAGCTCTCTAGTTTCATTTCCATTCTCCACCCCATAAAACATACTTATTCTATGATTATATAAAAAACAATATCCTAGATATAATATTATTATTTTATGTGAATGGTTCTATCTAAACAGACACACACTCTTAAATATTTGAAAACGAATATATATTTTACATGTACAGCGAAATACCGCCTCATGAAATGATGATTGTTCGTTCATTTTTTACCTCCTACGATGGTGGGAATTATGAATAAAACTATATTTAGATCCGATATATATTATATATATAATTTAATTATACTTATTTAATTATTTTATAAAACAATCTTCTATATATTCTATTTTGTATGAATATGATAACATCATTTGTGGAAGTGTGGACTATCGCCTACCCAAAGCGATGTGATTCGTTCACCCTATTTATATAATGTATTGAGGATGATTTTAATGAAAAAATGTTTCATATATAACATAGATATGATACTATAAAAATTATATAAATATTTATGATTTAAGTTTTTTCTTTGAATAATTCAATGAATTTAAATTAGCGTTCATTCGTACATACGACCTACTGTCTACATGAACAGTGCACATCATATCATATCTCCAAATATTATGGATTATGATAAATTCATATTTAATGAATATATATGATAATTAATCCATAGTTTAAATTCGTAATATGATGATATCATGATCTAATTAATAGGAATAATAAATTACAATTCAAAACATACTTGAGAAAACTAGGAAATTAATACTCGAAATAGCTAAAATAATGAAAGAGTGTTAAAAAATGGGTAGTAAAAATCTATAAGGAGTTAATATACGATGAGAGTATAGTTATGTATAAGTTAGTAACGAATTTTAAACCATTATACCAAAGGATAAATACCAAACAACAAAAATTATGGTTAAGGTAATGGATTTCATCACAATTTACATTCCATTGAGATTTATTTGTTATTAAGAACCAACTAACTTTTATATGGAATATATATTTCCATTTGACAAATAATATCATGAATATCCTTATTATCATTATATTATAATTATCATTTAATGTCATACCATCATGGGGATTATGATTTAAATGTTTCAAAGTGGTATGTGAAACATGGGAATGTTTAATGATTATTCTATAGAAGAATGTTTTTAATGATAGTCTTTGCAATCTCACATCCTTCTGTGATTTTCAACTTTATATTAAAATAATCCTTTTATTGTAATAAATTTTCATTGGAAATTTACAAGAATATACATATTTTCCTATGAAGAATATTATTATTTCTTAAATTTTATATCATTTTACACACAGTGTTCACTTTAATAGTTATTTGATTAATTGGGGAATTAGTGATAAATCTGTATCATTTATTCAATATTGATATTTGATAAGGAATATTTTATATTTATTAAATTGATTATTCTATATTATGAATTATTTGGACATTAAATTATGTGTGGATCCTAGGATTTATATATCTTCTATGTGCATCGATATGTTCTTATGAGATAATTAAGTTGACCAAATTAAACGGGCTTCTCTCTACAGTTTTGAACATTCTAGAGGATGGATCCTAATAGTATAAGTCCCCATGTGACAATTACATGACATCCAATAATTAAGAATTTACTTCAAAGATATTTCATTTATTATGCATGCATAATATTTTTCATCGACGTATCTATGGATACATTTAATTTTCAGTTCAATGATTAAATGGTATGTATTTCAGTTCCATACCTTTTCAATTTCGATTTTTCCTTATCTAGTTATTTTATAGGGTCTTGATATCTATTATTTACCTTTATATTTTGGATTATTTACATTTATTAATTATTTATTCAATTTTAGTTTCCCTTATTAAAAATTTCAACTCACCCTTAACAAGTTTCATTTTCCCAGGTTATGAAGAAGAAATCCTTGAATAATCTTTCAAGGATACAATTTATTTTTTCCCCATGTGACATGTTTGTAATTCCTATTTCCCAGTGCATTATGGGTATCATGTATGTAATATGGCTTTCCAGGACTGCTAAACTGATCAGTCCTTCATGATTTTATTTCTTATAATCATGCCAATGCATTAAAATAATTCACTGGATTCGGGATTCAGGGGTAAAGGTATTACAATTGGTATCAATAGAATTTTAGTATCAAACATGGAAACTAGATTTAGAAAATATAGATTAGGGAGATAATTTCCTGAGATATACATTAAGGATAAGTATATGGGAACCTCCTATAATTCTGGTAAGGTAGATATTATGTGGGTATTTCAGAAAATATATCCATGTCTGAAGAGTACAAGTGGACATGGTTCTGGAACAGATATACCTACGAGTAACAAATCCAAAAAGGAGTGAAGGGCCTGACAGGGTGTATCTTGGTACACGAAAATATTCCATATTATGAACCTGATTTGACACCCCTGGGTGATACGATTTGGATAGTTTTCATTTTTTTACCTACCATTATGAAGGATTTTAAAGTAATGATTTCTATAAAGTAACCAAATTTTATGATTCTAGGTTTCATGTTGGATAAATTTATGTTATGTTCTATACCATATTTAAAGTTATACAAAGTTTATAACTATATGAGATAATCCTATATATTCCATTTTTTTGAAATGGTTCTTGGAAGGAAGAATGATATCAATACTCATGGAAGATGTTGAGGTTGTACTACTGATAAAATCAATGTAGTTGGTATAATAACTGAGCAAGTTATTTATATATTTTGGAATTATAACAAATAACCTTACATAAATGGAGAAAACTATGTCTTAGATAGAATATCCTATGTTGGATCACTTTATGTGACAGATTCCCCCATTATTCAGTGCGAATACTAATCTAATGGAATCTGAGTAATGGATTTAGTCTTCAGAGAAGATATTTACAACCTTGGGATGGAATGAAATGGAAAAGCTTAAACTTTCCGTGTATTTTTTTCAAGATGATTATTATTAATGGTTGTCCATGATTTTTAATACTAGGGTGGAAGAAGAAATAAAACTCATGGAATGGATAAAATTTAAAGAGACATTATTCGATAAATACGCCCCTTATGATCAAAAAATAGAGATGAAGAGAAATTTCCTTATTTTAAAGAAAAATGAATAAGAGAGTGTTACTGATTATGATTCTACATTTACAATATTATATAAAAATGATATATAATATATATGCAAATCAGAGGGCAATATTGACCACTTTCATCAAGGACTTAATCCAAATATCTGAAGGGCGCTGGTTTTTCAGACTTTCTCATCATATGAGGAGATAGTTTTATGTGCCATCAAAACAAAGAATGAATTATCAAGATCATACATATTCCATGGAAACCAAGATGATAATAGGTCATCTAAGCACCATGAAAAAGTTAATGAGTCAAACAACTTAAGGGAAAAGAAGGATTTCCCCAAAAGTGATAAATCTGGAAACAATTATATATTATTTAAAGGATTGGGAGTATGTTATAAATGTAGAGAGAAAGGTAACCAAGAAAAAAAATGAAAAGTAATGAATAAAAACATTGATTTTCAGTGTTTCAATTATAAAGAGAGGGGGTAATATATAAAATAATTCCCCAATAATCAAGGGAATAAACCTTAGAAGAAGATAAGGCATTAAGGTCAAGAATATTTTATTCAAACAACCGAAGTGCAAGGATTAATGTACTCATGTATTTGGATCTATGAAATATGTTGTATAAGTATTCCACTGATGATTTTCTCATCAAAGGAATTATAAAATTTATAAGGACTATATTTTAGTACTTTTTCAATAAATATTTGTGATCATATGTTAAATGTTACCATGAAAAGGTATTTAGTATAAAGTTAAATGTTTCATAAAAATGCTTGAGGGAAAGAAAACCCTTAATATGTTTCTGATGTTTAGATAATGATGAAGAAATAACTGATTTGGATAAGTGATGACTACCTTAGAACTGATTAATGACTTGTTGACATGTTGTTTATGCTATCATTAATAGATTTGATGAAACTTTTGGATTTAAGGAATATATTCAAATAACATGTTTCTTACATAATGAATAAGGAATAATTCATATTTCCAATAAGTTTTTTTGGTGATTTGAGTTATTACCATGTTTAAAGAGGAGACATGATAAAGTTATTCATATGTTTGGAATGTGGAAATTTTATAGCTACTTTATGTTGATTAAAGGCTTATAATTAGATAATTTTTTAAAATTATTGACCTTATTTCTAAAGTGTTGAATCACAATATTTTTTAATGGTTAACAATTTATTAAGTGGTTTATGTTCAACTTTGGATATGGTTTTAGAGATTGATATATTACATCACTATATGATGAATCTTTTGTATGAGGTGAAATAGAAGTAGTTCGAGGAATGACCAAATGATAATAATTTTCTTATAGAAACATACCAAGTAAGTATATTTACTTATATTCTTATAGAGTGAAATAATTCCTTAACTCTAGGAAAAATGACCTTGAAACCAAAAAAAAATCCCAGTACCATCATTTTCAATAAATAAAATGTCCCCTTAGATCATAATAGATTTAGGTCTTTTAATTGTTAACTTTATCCTAACTCCATCAGAACATTATTGTTAGTTTTTTCCTCTATATCAATCTTTCCATTTCCTACCTATGTTCTCTTATAAGGGAACCTAGTTACTTGAGCATTGTACTTCCCTTTATCTCTTATTAAAAAGATTTTTTATTAACCCTAATCATGATGCGGGTTTCTCAACAATTTTTATGTTCAAATATAATTCCCTTGATTACAAAGATCATTTTTAAGTTTTGAGGATGCAATTTAATTAAGGTGGGGATAATGTAACTCCCTGAAATCCTAATGTAACAACATTGTATTTGATAGCGTGTATCACGTTCATCCTCTAGTACATAAAGAGGTATATTAACATGAGTATTTAATATATATTTAATATTTTGAATAAATTGAATCTATGATATTTCTTTCAATTAACGTGAAATCGAGTTTGTGTGCGTCGCATGCAACAATGGGTTTCTTCAAATAGATTCTATTTCATGCAATACTGAGTTTTACTAAATAACTATATATATTATTAATATATTATTTAATATAACCTAGATGTCAAATTATTAGATGCCAAAAAGTTTAACTAATGAAAATCTATGGTTTACAAAAGTATAAAATAAATTCATTGGGTAAAAATTAATTAAAAATGCATATGAAAACTTATTAAATATTAAAAAAATATTATTATTATAATCATCACATATATATTTTACCCTAATTAATTAAAATTAGTCAGTGATATTATTATGATATATATATCATATATCCCATAATGTTTTTTTATTCGTACAATAGAATTGAAAGGCTTAAGATACAATCAAACCTAATATTACAAATAAAATACTATATTTTTATAAGGTAGTTTTACCAGATTTTGATGGAGAACACATTTTAAATCCAATTTTTGAGATTTTTCTAAATTTAATATTTTAAAATAAAATTAATTTTTGGAATAAAATATGTAAATTCGGTTAGGGAAATTTTTATGAATTTTTCCATCAAGTTAAATTGTTTAATGAGTAATGAAAAATAATGAATTTTAGTTCAAAACTATATTTTAATCTAGTTTATTTATAGGTAAAATTATATTTTAAATTGGTTTTAAAGTTTAATTAGATAATATTTTTAATAATTAATAAAATTTAGTTCATTTTAATATATTTCAATTTGAAATTAACTATTAAAAAATAGAAATATTTTGTATGTTTTTACCTTAAAAACCTGAATTGTCATCACATCTATGGGATTAAATTTAAATTAATTTTTTGTCACTTCTGTGATTGGAATTTAAAAAAATAGATTCCATATTTGGAATTAGAATAATATATAGTATCTAATGTTTTTAATTTCGTTTTTTACCAAAAATATTAGTGAATGTAATTATAATTAATTACAATGATTAAGGTAAACTTAAGCTTAATAAGGGATTAAACCATAATCTTAAGGGCCCAAATGACCTGAAAACTTTCCCAAGATCCATGTTATGGAACTATTTCAACCTTATAATCCATTTTATAAAATTGGGATAATTTTTTGATCAACTTGCAGTTTGAAAAACATGTATGGAATTCATTTTTCAAAATATTACAAGAGTACCACTCCTCCTCCACTATAAAAATACCACCTCTCTTCCCACTTCCCCACAACTCTCAAGAAAATTTAGCTCAACAAAGATCTGAAATAATAGCTACTCAAAATACCTAACCTTATCCTTGAATCATCTTCCTGAGTAGGAAGCAATCCATGGATGAATTTTGGTACAAACAAAATTGAGTTACCCAATTAAGAGAGAACGTCTTCGCTCGAGATCTCTAGTTAATTTCCATTATAAACCCCTAAATATATTTATTCTAGGCTTATATAAAAATATATTATCCTAAATATTCTAGTATGTTTTCATGTAGAGTTTTTTACCACCATTTACACACACTTCTATATAATGGATAATGAAGATAATGTTTATGTGTACACCGAACAACCACCTCATGAAATAATGATTATTCATTTTTCCTTTACCTCCTATCATGGTGGAAATTATAATGGAAACTCTATTTATATATAATATATATAATATTTATAATTTATTCATACTAAATTCATTTATTTTATAAAATATTCCTCTAAAAATCCATTTTGTGTAAATATGATAATTTGTGGAAGTGTGGACTACCACCAACTCAAAGTGATATGATTCATTCAAACTATATATGGAATTTGTTAAGGCTGATTTCAATGAACCTATGTAAAATATATGACTTATATATGATACATGAAACATTATATACATATTTATCATTTTCTTTTATTTATTTTAATAAGACATATGTACGGCCTACCGTCACCATGAACGGTGCACTTCATTTCTTATCTCAAAATATTATGGATTAAAATAAATACATATATACTAGATATATAAGATAATTAATTTGTATTTTACGTTAATGAGATTATTAAATCATGATCGAATTAATATGAACAACAAATAAAATGTCAAGACATACTTTAGAAAACTAGGCATTTAATAAACAAAATAGTTAAAACAATGAAAGAGTGTTAACAAATGGGTATTAAAATATTATAAGAAGTTAATATCTTATATGATAATGGTTATGGAATAATTTAGTAACATATCGTAAACCAATATACATGAGGATATATACCCCACAACAAAAAGTAAGGTAAAGCTAAGGGATCTTGCCTCAATTTAGATTCCATTCATATTTATTTGTTGTTATCCACCAACTCACTTTTATATGGAATATATAATTCCATTTGGAAAATAATATCATGAATATAATAATTCTAATTATATTATAAGTATCAATTAATCTCATACTTTCATGGGGATTAGGATTTAATTGTTTCAAAGTGGTATGGGGCACTTTGGAATGTTTAAGGATTATTCTTTGAAAGAATGTTCTTAATGATTAACTTTGAAATATCAATTCCTTTGGTGATTTTAATGTTATCTTGAAATAATCATTTTATAGTAATAATATTACATTAAAATTTTCCATGAATATTTATATTTTAATATGATGTATATTATTATTTCCTAAATTATATATCATTTTATAAACGTTCTTTACTTTGAGAGTTATTTGATTAACTAGAGAATTATTAATAAATCAGTATATTTTATTCAATACAGATATTTTATAAGGATTATTTTATATTAATTAATTTGATTATTCAATATGAAGAATTATTTGGACATGCAATGATGGGTGGAGCCTGGACATTATATAGCTCCCTGATGCATCGATTTCTTCTCATGGGATGATTATGTTGGCCATATTAAATAGGTTTATATCTATAGTTCTAAACTATCTGGAGGATGGATCCTGAAACTATAAGTCCTCATATGCCAAAGGCATTATGTCCAACAATTAATCATTTCCTTCATAGATATTTTAGTTGTTATTTATCTATGATATTTTGTGTTGACGTTTTTGTGGATACATTTAATATTCATTTCATTAATTAAATACCATGTGTTTCAATTTCTTACCTTTCCATATTGAATATAATTTATATAGTTTCTTCAATGGAATTTATTTTTAGTTTTTTTCCATTCCATGTTGGTTTATTTCCATTGATTAATTATTTATTCCTTTTTACTTACCCTTACTGAGCATTTGATCTCACCCTTATTTTGTTTTCTTTTCTCCATTTTATGAAAAAGAAATCTATGAATAAGTTTTCAGGGATGTTGTTTTATTATGTGTCATGTTTTCATTTCTTATTTCCAAATGTATTATAGGTATCATGTATGTAATTTGTATTTCCAAGACTTCTAAACTGGTCGTTCCTTCTGAGTTTTATTCCTTGCAATCATGCCTATGTAATAAAATAATGCACCAGCTCGGGAAATAGCAGAATGCTTCCATTAGTAATGAGATCATTCATGGGATTATCTAACCCATATATGAAAGAAAACCCCAAGTACCTAGGGTATGAGTTTCTGTTCTTGAAGTTTTTTTTCAAAGTTGAATGATATTTCCCCATTGGGTGATGCACTTGTTGTGTGATGTGACTATTTTATGATATTTTACTTATGGCCTGAAATTTTGCATTAGTGGATAATTATAATAACCTAGGGATATTGGTGGCATGAATCATGATAGGAACACATGGGATGGGTTTGTGGAACATGAAAGGTAGAATGTATTTTACATTCTTGAAATTTGTTATGAAAATGATGTCTAATGAATATGATACAAATGGGTAAAATAGAATGAGTGTTAAAGAATGGTTAAATAATTGTGCATAATGAAGTGTTGAAAATTAGTAAAAATGAAGTTTTAAACAATTTTTGAAATAGTAAATGTGTCTAATAGAAATAATTTACATTGTGATTGTGGAAGTGGTTTAAAAAAGTTGTCAAATGAAAGACATGTGACTCTATATGTTGGATTACCCTATGTTACTCATGAACCATGGTAGGGATGGTTGAGGGTAGTTTTCTATGTTTTACATTAACCATTTGTATAGTGTATGAAAAATGGGTTTTTTTCGGGCTAGTGGAGAGTCTTCTTTTACATAAACTATGGAAGCATTCTGCTATGTGTTTTAGGACTTGTTTTTGGTATTATAGAGAAATTCCACTACAACGTCATGTGATCATTGGGTGAAAAGTGGATATCACCAAGAATGATCCACCAGTAGTGGAGAAAGAAAATTCGTGGTCAAGATAATTGAGTGCAGGAGTAGTTCTATGACAACTTTTCTCACTTCATTCAGATGATGGAAAAGGAGACAGGGCAGGTCATGTTGAGTATTTTTGATCTGTCCAGAGAGTTTTTTTGGCATCTCCCTCCAATGTTTTATAGAGAGGGAGGACATGAGGCTACAAAGTTATGGATAGTGTTCATCTATAATATTTTTGATTACTTGGAGGCTCCTATAGAGAAGAGGGTCAAATTGGCAGCATATATGTTGCAGGGACCAATGAAACTCAAGTGGGATTGCTTGTCTTAGACTCAACAAGTTTATGGTATGATATGGAAAGGCTTCCAAGAAAAGTTGTTGGAATACTTATGTCTAGAAGCATTAAGATATTATCAGGATGAATATTTTATGAGGTTAACCCTGGGAATGATCCAATGATGGATTATCCATTCTGTTTCACATACTTGTAATGCTTTGTCCCAGCATTAGCAGGGGATGTGGCTGCTATGGTAATATTCTTTTAGTCTAGACATATACATGAGATAAATTCCTGTGTAAATATCATAAATTTAAAGAGGTTTGTTGAGTTAGTGGATCAAACCCTTATTTTTTCAGGGAACTTAAATGTGGAATCAGTTTTTGGGTTCATGGTTCCAGTTGGATGTTCGACTGGTGCGACTTTAGAGGGAAAGAAGCATTGTTTTAAGAATATCCATCAGGGCCGAAGTGTGTAGTATAGTTAGAAGATAGGATCATCTTCTCAAGGTGGTGACCAAGATTTTTTTTATCAGTGTGGTAGGTCAGAACACATGTGGGGTTTGTGCCCATATCCACCAGTTGAGTGTCAAGCAAACAGTGGAATGGGGAATGTGTTGAAGTTATACAGTAACCCTTGATAGATGGGTATGAAAGGAGGATCAAGGAAGATTTTGAGTATAATCAAGGGATTGGTTACCCCATACCAGGCAGGAAATTGTATCTCTACTGATCAAACCAGTGGATTTGGAGGGTGTAGTACTCTAAGGTGATAACATCAATATAAACAGGGTAGTGTAGTAATAGGGAATCAAACTGGGGCCCAGGGTAAGGGGTAGGTTAGCTTCAGGAAGTTTAGTCTACACCGAGAGGTGGAGAGGCTGAACCGTCAACTGTTCAAGGAATGATCCTTGTATCTTCTATAAATTCTAGGGATTTATTGATATAGTCACCTCACATTCCTTTATTTCTGCTCAGTTTTTTGTTGTGTTGGATATAGTGGTGGAAATGTTTTGTGGTGTTATTTCAATTAACATATATTTAGCGGTGCGAGCAGAAAATATCCTACAATATAAGTGGTGTTATCTCAAGGTTTGTGGGTACCATTTACTATTTTACTTTTTTCTGTATGAGATTTCTTGTTTTGATCTAATTTTGGGCATGGATTGGATAGTTTTATACCAAGACCATATTGATTGTTTCCATCATAGGGTAACATTTATGTCTCTTGAGGGAGACACTCATGTCCATCTTTGAGAGTGGGATGTTCATACAGGTCAGGTAGGAATATTTTTTCAGTAGTTGGGTGAACTCATAGCCTAGGTGACTTTTCTAATTCTTGATTATAGTGGAGTAGAATATATATTCTCTCCTCCTATGGTGGATCTGTTTTTGGATGTGTTTTCTGAGGACTTATAACTTTTTTTCCCAAGAGAGATGTTGATTTCATGATAGACTTTCTTCCATGAGAAAAACCAATTTTCATTCTTCCATATAGAATGGATCTATAATAACTCTGATAATATAAAGCTCAATTGGAGGAAATACAGAATAAGGGATTATTTTCCTAAGTACATCACCATAGGGATCTCCAATGTTGTTTTCCAATAAGGATAACAGATCATTATGGTTATGTTTCTATTATAGAAATCTAAATCAAATGATGGTTAAGAACCAATACCAAATTCCCCTAATTCAATGATTTTTTTGACTATATAAGGGGTTATTTTTTGTTCTACAAGATTTATTTGAGATTACGGAATCATAAATTGAGGTTGAGACCTTATGAGGTTCTTCATACTACCTTCAAGAGTAGGTTTAGGTTATATGAGTTTGTGGTGATTCTGTTTGGGTTGACAAATGCAACATCATTATTTATAGTAGTAATGAACAAAATCATTCACTCATACCTAGATCTATTTATGTTCTCATTTATAGTTGAGATCTTACTTTACTCTAATACTCATGAAAATCATGTCAATAATATTTTCATCATCTTGAGTACATTAAGAGAGAATATTTTATACACAAATTTGTCCAAATGTAATTTCTGGATCAACATGGAGCATTTATTATGTCACATTATCACTAAGAAAGGTGTGTCAGTAGACCTAGAGAAAGTATAGGTAGTTAATCTTGGGAGTATCCCTATAATGTTTCAGATGTGTAGAGTTTTCTTGGTTTGGAAGGATATTACATAATGTTCATTAAAGAATTATCCCATTTAGTCGCACCACTTTCATGTTTGACCAAGATAGGAATCAACGTTGAGTGGTCTAAGTTATGTGATAATTATTTTCAGGAATTAAAGATATGGTTCACAACTGAAATGATTCTAATCTTACTAAGTGATTTAATAAGTACACCTTGTTTTGTGAAGTTCCTAATATTGATCTTGGGGTATCTTTGATGTGGGATGATCGGATTCTGGCATATGGGTAATGAAATTTTTGGCCTCATAAAAGAAATTACCCTACAAATGATCTTTAGATAGTCGTAGTGGTTCATGCTTTAATGTTTTGGAAGAATTACATGTTGGGGGATTGTTTTACCATCTATACTGATAAAAAAACCCTTAAGAACATTTTCCCTCAATGTGATATCAATCATCAGCAGTGAAGATCGTTTGAATACTTATTTTCATTTGACTCTGAGCTGGCTTCAACACTGTGAAAGGGAAATAGAGTTGTAAATTTTTTAATCTAGAAGACTCAAATTCATGTAGTTTAGGAATCTAGTTTAGAGTGTATAATGATGTCATTGTTCGTGGATATTCATCTAGAGGTGTTGTATGGCCAAGGGAAGATTAACTACATATTCGTAGTAGTTGAGTCTATGATTCTGAGCTAGATCAAGGATAATCAACATGAGGATTTAGAATATTTGGCTTTAATGGAAATTTTTAAAGATCGGGATTCACCTTATAGTTAGAACAATGGTGATAATGGGGTTGTTTATGTTTGTGGTCATGTTTTTTACAACGTGTTTACTAGAAGAGTTGATGTGTGAGTTTCAAGCATAAAAATGGGTAGTGCGTCCTGGTTTGACCAAAATGAATTGTGATCTTCATACATATTATTGGTGGACAGTGATGATGAAAGGGTTGTAGGTTTTAGGGTGTGTTGCCTTACTTATCAATTGATAAAGGATGAACCTAAGTAGTTATGTTGTTTGTTACAACCATTACTGATTCCAACAATTGAAATGGGGTGATGTAATTATGTATTTCATGGTGGGTATCCTGAGGATGCCTTAGAAGAATGATCTGATATGGGTAGTTGTGGATCAGTTGGCTAAGGTGGCTCACTTCTTTCTGATTTGATAGACTTTCACTATGGAGAAGTTCCGTGAGTTATATGTTTGGGAGATAGTGTGGTTTCGTAGGATATAGTGGAATATTGTTTTAGATTGTGATCTATTTTCTACATCATGCTTATAGTAGGGACTATAAAATGCACTTTGTACCCAGGTGTTTTGGAGTATGGCTTTCCACACACAAACATACGTGAAGTTAGAGCATACTATATAGTTACTAGAAGATATATTGATGGCTTGTGTCTCAAATTTTTGGGGATCATGGGAAAATAATTTTTAACTTTTTTATTTTTTCAAAAATAGTGGTTAAAAGTCTATGATTCAGATAGAACTGTATGTGGTTCTTTATGGTAGGTCATGTAGATATCCATTGTGTTGGATGGAAGCAAGAAAATCAGATTTATTATAATTGTCTATCTTGCATGAGATATTGAAATAGATTTGGTTTATTCATAAATATATGGTAATGTCTTAGATTTGGTAACATTCGTATGAGGATCTTCATCGTAAACATCTTCAATTTGAAGTGGGTGATCCTTTGTTTCTTCTGATTTCTCCAAGTTTGGGTCACCATTGGATTCAGAAATAGGGTATGTTTGTTCCTAGGTATGTGGGGTTGTTTGATATTGTAGAGAGGATCAGACTATTGGTGTACCAATTGGATATTACAGAGTAGTTTGGTGGTATTAACGATATCTTCTATGTGTAATAGCTTCGGTAGTTTCACCCTGACCCATCTCATGTGATTGATTTTTAGGACGTTGATCATGAGAATGATGCATCCTTTTAGGGGAATTCAATTTGTATTTTGGATCTTAGTGATAATTTCTTGAAGGATAAGGTTGTGCCTTTATTTCAAATCTTAAAGAAGCATGATAATTTTTTTGAAGAAACTTGGGAGATGGAGGCAGATATGTGAGTTGAGTGGCCTAATTTTCTTACATTAGAAGCTCTTTGATTCTTGGGAAGGGTAGCTCCTAGATAAGACAATATAATGTGGGGATGTTGTAAGACCCTAGAATTCATAGAGGTATATTCTTATTTAAATTTTTTTAATACTATAAATTTTTATAATTCAATTTTTATTCGTTTTATGATCATTCTAGAGAGTGTTCTAATAGTTCGTGACATGAAAGAGAGGGAAATTAGGCCATCAGGTGCATGTTTCATGGTTGGCTCATGATTTTTGTAAAACATGCAAGGGGGAAATACAAACCTTATATAATTGGAAAAAGGAATTATACATGGTTTGAACATGTTTTTCAAACCTTTTGGGATCCCTATGTAACAGTGAATGTTGACCCCCTCTTGAATAGAGGAAGACACACAGTTGGTGCATGGTTTGGAAAACCAAGCAGCAAAACCATGTTCCCTATTAAAAGTGGGATTTTTCCAAATTTCCTACTCAGTATTATAAGGTCACTCACCCTATTTATTCCCTTATTCCACCTGTAGTAGCCCTACTGATTAACCATTTCAACCAAGACTTACCATGGGTCAATATATATTGATTATAGGTTGTTTGGAGTGTCGTTGGGTGTGGATTGAAACTTTAAGTGATTCTAATTTTTCTCTATCATATATTTTCTATATTAGGGATTGTGGTTTCATTATTCTTCTTATGAATCCCAAAATTCATCTTTTTCTAGAAGACCTTTGGTTGTGGCTTTAAAGGGTCCCAAAATCCGGATCTAAGGCTAAGGTTAAGTGAGCATTCATCTACATATTTCAGGTAGTGGGATACAAGTTATATCCCATAGTCCTGAAGTTGATTTCTATCATATTTGGTTGTGTTATTTATTCTCTTTGGTCATGAAAATGATTCCTTTAGTGAGATTTAGTGAAATGGTTGGTTAAATGATGAATTTAACCACCCATGATCCATGTAGGATGCATTGATATTTTTTAGACTATTTAAGGACATCCATGGGATGTGCCATTATTCCTAAACATGTAAAATTGTAATGTTAAGACCAAAGTTCATTTATGTTGTAATATATCCCATTATAAATGTGTTTACATGTTAGTTTGGATTATCAAAAGTCACTAATTGTAGTTGTTTCTGGTTGTAGGAATTGACATAAGGTATTGTTTGGAAAAATGTGAAAAGGGGTTAAATGGAATAAAGTGAATGTGTCAAATAAATTATGAGTTTGTAATTGAATTGCATAAATGGGGTCATGCATGTGATTTAATGAATTAATGGAAATGGTGTAATGTATGGGAATTTTTTAATATGTTAAATGGGTTAAGGTATGAAATGAGAAATGGGATAAATGGGCTATATGATATAAATGGTAAATCTGATAATGGGTTAAGGCTTGACATTGAGTTATATTTGAATGAATATGAATTGTGAATGTTATATGTGTTGAATATATGAAGTTTGTGATATGATATATGTAGTTAATGTTGGAACCAAAGCTGTTATTTGCAGGAAATGGAGTGTGGTTTATGTTTTTTGTCAATTCTATCATGGATGATAAGGTAGATTTGATGAAAATGTATTATATAGTTCAATCCATAAGTATTATTGAAGGTGGCATCATTTCTGAGTGTTTTCCCAATTTTTGGGGTCCAAAATTTGGAGAATTACAAGAATTGAAAAAAGTGGTTTTTCAATAAGGCTATAGGAAAATGTGTAAAAGGAATGAGTTTTTCATAGATGGGATTTATGATTTGTATTTCACAAAGGATTAAAGTATTGTGAAAGTGTGATCTACAATTACGAAGATTCAATCTTTCCGAAAGGTATTTTTCTTGAATAAACACTCCATAAATATGGTAAAGGCATGGATTTCACAAAGAGTGGCTTGAGGAATTTGAAGATATGATGCATTGTGATTTGAGATGGTGAAACTTCGCGATTATGAGAACTGGATCTCTTTGGAAATGTGAAGGTTTTTTATGGAAATCTCTACAGTTACAACATGCTTTGCAAATAGAGAATTTCCATGGAGCATTGGAAATAGAGGAACGTTATGAAGATGTTTTTTATCAATCTAGGAAATGTGTTGGAGGTAGTGGATCTTTGTATTTTGATGATCCTACAAATAAGAGACTACCATTATTCATTTGAGATGAATGTTTGAGAGAAAATACAGAATTTCTCTGATTTCATGACGCAAGGGGTGATTCATGAAAATGGTAGTCTATGCTAGATTTAGCTTCATGAAAAGACTATTCTAGTCTTGACCAACGTTCATGAATCTAAGTATTGAGTGCTTCATGAATATGGGACATTCCACATTGGCTCAGTGATCTTTATGAAGGCAGGTTGTTTCATGAAGGCAAGAGAGCTTCATGAAGGTAGGTTGTTCTATGAGGTAAAGGGAGATTTCTGATGGCGGGTTTTTTTGCAAAGGTAAGGGAGATTTTTGAAGGTAGTGTGTTCCATGAATGCATTGGTGTTTCCTTAATAAGTGAGCTTCACGAAAGAGCTTCGAGAAGAAGATTTTAAAAAGGTAGTTTTTTAAGATCCTTTTTAAGTTGACAGGACTTTCAGTGTGCATCAACTCAGGTCTATGGTGCAAGAAGATTCATGTGCTATGTTAGGGACAAAAAATTTAATTCCAAATCATTGAACATGCCTTCAATTTGATAAAATTATTCATGCTTCTCTCAATGAAGTGAACTTGGGGGAGTTGATGGTAGTGACCTAAGGAGTGGAGTGAGTTATCCGTAAAGTATTGTGAAGGCTGTATTCCCGGAACAAGGTGACTGTGACCAAACTTATTTATTTCATAACTAGTGAAGACGGGTGGATTTTGGTATATCTGACACACTCTCAGTGTATGCTCCTTCGACGTAGCCCTTAATGGTGAACCATGTAAATTTTTTGTGTTTTCTTTCTACATGTGATTGTTTTATTATTGACCTAATCCATCATACTAGTTTAATGAGTTCCCACCAACGTGAGAACAAGATCCATCACTTTAAAAGAAACATTTGACACCCTAATTCACCCCTACCCTCTCAGGGTGTTTTGAGGTCCAATAGTTAATTTATAAAAAATGATGTGCATGTGTCATGGTATTTTGGGGGTATTGGACTTGATGATCTATCCCCATGGGTCATGTAACATCCTATATCATCTCACCTCTAAGATAGTGGCTGGACGGGTGGATCACATGAGCTCAAGAGAATCTCCTCGAATGTCAGAGTCTGCCGACTAGCAACGAGGGTCAAGGGTGTGTCTGTGGGGAGACTATTCCCTCATAGATTAGATTATGCATAGAAATCAACAATATATAATAGAATGATGAATAATAACAAGAATAGATAACTAAATAAATTGTAATCCATTATTAACAAAGTATAAAAAGATAATAATTAACAATTTAATAAAATTGGTCAATGCCAGATTATACAAAAGATGAATTCATGTCATGGTGGTGAAACAATAATGAAATAAGTAAACAATAAAACATGCATGAAAACATAGTACACTAATAAAGAAAAAAATCAATTCCAAATGGGAAATATCTATGAGAAAATAGAGCTCTAGATCAGTCCTTTTATTCTAACTCCTAGATACACGAAATATAGAAAACAACCTAGATTATTCAAATATAAGGTCTACTCAGGTACAAAGGGTACCTAAGTAGGGTGTGAGATGTAAATCTCAGTAGGTTAGTACCCATGGTTTCTATCACAATCCACACAATGAAATATAAATTAAAAATTGTGTTATATAAAATAAATTCAAAGTGATAAGAATTAATAATAACAACTTGGTCTGGGTTCCTAAATGGACACCTGCCCCATTCCACCTAATTCGACCTAAGCCATAAATCTAAAAATTATAGTTGGGAAAAGAAGAATATATAAACAAGGGCCAATAGTATCATGAAATACCAATGAAGGATGATCCCCAAGAATTTTCTTTAAATAGGGGTCAAAATCTCAATTAATCGCATAATTAAGCTATTAAAGTAAGGGAAAAATCTCAAGACCAATCACAATACATAACAATAAAAAATTATGAATCTCAATAATTTATATTAAAAACAATCAGTTTGAGAGGTGGAGTCTGAGAATATCCATGAGGTATCGCTACAGTACATCCATTCAAAATAACCAGTTCCACTGAGGCAGTCCAAGTAGATCCTTTTGAAAGACCAAGTGTCGCTCTTGGTATGGTAACTATGAGTCTGTCCTGGGAATCACACGTAAGGGACCAAATATCAACCAAGGCTTAGAATATCCATACTTCCAATGGGTATTTCCTCAGTTACCCCTTAGGAAACTAGTATCACCCAATAGTATAATAGAAATATCGGGGGAGCCCTTTCCTGGCGAGCCTAAAACATCGCTTCCCTGGCGCATCGTGTTGTAACCTATCGAATATGGAGAGTCCGGTTGTGAGATTTTAATACGGGCCTATGTTCACTCTCTGGAATTATTTCAATTAAAACAACAAGAGAAGAAAATATCAAAGAGTAATAAAGGTATGAGGATTAATCTACATGGCATAAGCCTTAAACAATTGCATGTCAACACATGTAACTCAATTTCACAAGCTAGAAATGTTAACAGGGCATTTCATATGGTTCAAGACACTATCAAGTGAATAATTAATTAAGAGAAATTCATAATCAAGTAATTATAAACAAGTCGTATGGAATCAACGTGCCTCTTACCAATATGTCATTAATGTAATTTCATCATATCAAGCTATCAAGATTAATCAAGTTTCAAAATCCAACCAAACCATTTAAATGAATCAAGCAAGGAGAACCAAACAAGGCGTGAGGAGTTCATTAATAGGCAGGGCACTCATGTAACATGAAACGAGTAATTTTTTAGGTAAGGCATACTATATTCAAATAAACCTTAAGTATGTCAAAGTTAGGAGGCACTAGACATGGGATAAAATATTGTGTTCAAGATTAGGCATTATAAAGAGGGACCCAATTCATAATTTATTTCTCATTAATCAATTTAAGGCATTACTAAGGTTCTACACACAACCCATTTAAAATTTCCACATTTTATAAAAATAAAACATATTAAATTTAGGATGTCTCACCCAAAGGGGTGGCTAAGAGGCATGGAAAACACCCCCAAATATTTTCTCTATAAGAAAAGGTTACAACAGACATGATAGAACAAACCAAAAAATTTAATAAACAATGACAAGGAAAAAATTCATCATGACTAGTCCATTCATTCATGACATGACATTTGGTAAAACTCATCCTACTCAAGGTCATCTCACCCCATTTACCTAAACATGGAAAATGGGTTTAAGGGTTAAAGTGTCCATGTCACTTCATCCAATGGGTGGAACTATCTCATTTAAGTCATGCCATACAAACCCCTTTTATCTTAACCAAAACCAATTATACATTATATCAACGTATCTTCTCAAATTCATATGTGGAAAACTCCAAGCCCAATAAGTCTAAACACCCATGGGGTGTATTGGGACAAATAAATTACACAAGGGGAAAGGTACACTTCATCTAATAATAAAATTCATTCAGATATTAAAATAGAACAAGGTTCTAAATATGTGTTCAATCATATAAAGCATCAATGCATCATCTACACAAAAGAAGCACACAAAGAAAAAACCAAAAGTATAATTTATCAATTTTTATGAGGAAGGAAGTGAACCTCTATTGGAGGGGTTTTATTATAAAATAATTAAATTTATTATCATGTAATAATTTATCGTATTTAACACTTCTATCAAGAATCATATCAATTTACAATTAATAGGCATTTAATCTAAAGACATTACTACATTAATTAAAATCTGAAATAAAGTTTATAAGAAATTAATACATTATTTAAATTAAAGGAGGAAAGTAATGGGATCCTACTTCAAAGGAACCAAGCTGAACACTCGGCACAAGACATATTTATCAGCGACCACCCGAAACTGCTCCACACACATGCATTCACATACCTTCATATATATATATATATATATATATATATATCAATAAAAATGAGCGTATTCTCCATGCCATTAGGGAATATGTACATGAAAGATATATATTTTATCTAGATACATAACTTAGTATATGCGGGTGGAAACCATCAAAGATGGCCAAAACCCACTACAACAAATACAAGAACCATAAAAACTCTGCAGCAAGGTTCAATGCACATTAACTAAATTATTTAGAACCCATAAAGACCTTAATACTCTCAAATAAAGGGTTTGAATCCAATTAGTGGGTTTAGAACCTTACCAAAAATGATGATGGATAGAAAAATTGAACACATAATACAAACCTTTGAGAGTGGATACTAGAAATGAACAATAGAGTCCCAATAAACGCTTCTCATACCCTAACACCAGAAGGAAACAAAATCAAAAATCAGATTACCCTAAAACCCTAGGTTTCGGTCGAGCTACATCGAGCAATGAAGTTACTGAAAAATGACCAATTGGTGGAGGAGGAAGGAGTATAATACCATTATATGATGGTTTGGAGAATAATAATGAAGAAAATGGAGGAAAGAGTCGTAGATGGAGGGATCTGATAGGGGTCATTGTGCACTATAAGGGGGTCCAGCCAGGGGTGTGTCATGACTAAGGGAGAGGGAGAACCCTCTTTCGGTTCTCCAAATCCCCAAACAAAAAAAATATAGTCAAAATCATCTGCATCATCACCAGAATAATTAATATATTATTATTAATATTAAAACCTTTTTTTATTATCAGTTTACACATTTTATTATCATATAGTTTATTTTACATTTTAAGTTTAATTTAATGAAATTAATTTCTTTCAGAAATACATATTGTAGTTTATTTATCTCAAAAAAGAGATTCGAAACTCAGATTAAAAAATGGCCTATACCATAGATTAGAGCTCCAGCTCGTTTCTTTGCTCTTAACTCTGACATACAAGAAACACATCAAACTACCTAGATCATTAAAATATAAGGTCTAATCTGGTACCAAGGGTACCCGAGCAGGGTGTGACATATAAATATCAGTAGGTAGACACCCATGGTGTTTACCCCAATCCAGATAATGAAATATAAATTAATAAGTGTGTCATATAAAATAAATGCCGAGTGATAACAATTAATAATAAAAACTAGATCTGTGTTTCTAAATGTAGACCTATCCCACAACACATGCTTCAACCTAAGCTAGAAATATGAAAATTATAGTTGAGTAAGGAAGAATATATAAGAAAGGGACTATAGTAAAATGGAAAACCAAGGAATATAGATCCCCGAGAATGTTATTTAACTTGGGGTCTAAATCTCATGTCATCACATAAGTAATATTGTAAAGGAAAACATATCAAGTTCAATCACAATACATAACATTAAATAATGATACATATCATGCATTAACATTAAAAACTGTCAATTTTAGAGGTGGAGTCTGATCCCATCCATGAGGTATTGCTATAGTACATCCATTAAACATATCCAATGCCAACGATCTCATCCAAGGTGATCCTTTAGAAAGACCAAGTATAACTTGTGGTATAGTAAGTATGATTCCATATCGGGTATCGCACGTAAGGGACTACGTATCAATCGAGGCGTGGCGTGGACATCTTGTCCATGGGTCTATCCTTGGTTACCTCTTAGTAAAATAGTGTCACAAAATAGTATAATAGAAATATTGGGTCCCTTGTCTGGTGATCCTAAAACACCACTTCCTTGAAGCGTTGTGTTGTAACCTATCCAGTACGGAGAGTCCAATTGTGGTTTCCTAGGAGCCACATTCTCTCTATGGCCTAATTTCATTTAAAACAAAAAGAGTTGAAAATATCATAGATCAAGGCTGTTATGAGGATTTAGCTACATGGAATAAATCATAAACAATTGCATGTCAACAAAGGCAACTCAATTTCAAAATTTAGAAAATTTAACAAGGAATTACATATGGTTCAAGCCACTAACAAGGGAATAAGAAATAAAGAACTTTCATAATCAAGGAATTATAAACAATCCATATGGAATAAATGTGCCTCTTACCAATATATATTTAATGAAATTACATCATCTCAATATATCAAGCTTGACCAAGTTTTACAATCCATCCAAAACATTTAAGTGGATGAGGAAATTATCACCAAACAAGTCATAAGGATTTAATTAATAGGCAGGGTACTCATGTTACATGAAACAATTAATTTTGTATGTAAGGTATATTTCATTAAATTAAACCTCAAGTAAGCCATATGAAGGAGGCACCACACATGGGATAAAATATTAGGTTAAAGATTAGGAATTATCAAGAGGAACCCAATTCATAATTCATTTTTGAATAATAAACTTAAGAAATTACTAAGTTGTTATGCACAACCCATGGAAATTTTAGACATTCTATATAATGGAAAATTAGGTGATTTTGGATAGCTCACCCAAAGGTGTGTCCGAGAGGCAAGGAAAACGCCCCAAATGGTTTCCACTATAAGATAATTTTACAACATACACGACATAACAAAAAAACAATTTAATTAATGATAATAAGGTAAAATATTCTTGGTAACTAGGTGATTAATTCGAGACATTCCATTTGGTATGAGTCATCCTACTCAAGGTCATCTCACCCAGTTCTCCCAAACATGTAAAATGGGTTTAAGGGTTCAGGTGTCAAGGTCACTCCATCCAATGGATGGAACTATCTCATTTAATTCATCCCATACAAATCCATTTTATCTTAAAGAAAACTTTTTATTCATTATATCAATGTATCTTCTCAAATTCCTATGTGGGAAACTCCAAAACTAATAATTCCAAAAACCCATGGGGTTTCTTGGGTCAAATAAATTACACAAGGGACAAGGTTAACTTCACCTAAAAAAGATGTTCAATCAATTATTAAAATAGTATGAGGTTCTAAGCATGTCTTTTATCATCCACAGCTTCAAGGCATAAACAACACAAAAGAAGAAAACCAAGTAAAAACCAATATTATACTTTCTACCTTTTTATTTGGAAGGAATTTAACCAACATTAGAGGTGTTTTATTACAAAATCATGGAATTTCTTAACAAGTAATCATTTATCACAATTAAAACTTCTATCAGGAATCATACTCTGTTCAAAATTAATGGGAATTTAATCTAAATAATTTATTGTATTAATTAAAATATAATAAAAGTGCACTAAGAAATTAATTAATTCATTTTTTAAATTAAAGAGGAAAATGAATGAGATCCTACCTCAATGTAATCAAGCCTAACACTCGGCACATGACATATTTTTTGGCGACCACCTAAAATTGCTCCACACACATGCATGCACATACCTTCATATATATATATATATATATATATAACCCAATCCATGTATTCCCTATTCAATGAGGGAATACATACATGGAAGATATATATATATATATATACTATATACTATATATATACATACCACATTATATGCATGTGAATGCCTTCAAAGCTATCAAAAACCCACTAAAACAAATTTAGGAACCATAAAAACTATGTGGCAAGGTTCAACACACCACGACTATATTATTAAGAAACCATAAAAACCTTAATACTCTAAACTAAAGGGTGTGAAAATAATGAGAGGGTTTAGAATCTTATCCCAAATGATTGTGGCAAGCAAAATTGAACCCATCTACCTCACCTTCAGTGGTGTGTGATGGAATAAAAACAAGGGAGTCCTGATAGATTCTACGCATACACTAACACAGGAAGAAAAGTAAAAAAATCAGATTACGCTAAAACCCTAGGTTTTGGTCGAGCTATATCTGGTGATGAAGAAATTGAGAAATAATCAATAAATGTATGAGTAAGGAGGATAAGGAAATATCTTGAATATTATGAGAAGAATTATGAAGAAAAAATGAGGAAAGATTCGTCGACCGAGGGAGCCGAGAGGGGGTTGTCGTACACTCCAAGGGGGGTAGGGTAGGGGTGTGTCACACCTAAGGGAGAGGGAGAACCCTTTCTGGGTTCTCTAAAAAATAAAACTAAAAAAATGAATAATAATAATGTTTATAATAATAATCAAAATCATTATAATAATTATATTGTTATTATTAAAGCATTTCTTTATTATTATTTTTCTCATTTAATTGTCATTTAAATTATTTTATATTTTAACTTTAATTTAATGAAACTATTTTTTTTTTTAAAAACAATGAAAAGTTCTAAGTCTCGAAAAATCATTTTGAAACTTGGTTTCAAAAATGGATCATGCAATAAAAGAAAAATTTTAAAATCCCCTATAATTTTGCATCAGGTTGAAAATCTTGGATGTTATAGGTTGTGTTAGACTAGGGATTTATACCCCACCCCTATAATGTGTAGTTTAGGAAAGGGGAATGAGGATCCATTCCCCTAAAAATTCCATTCGCTGAGACTACCTATACCGAGGCTCCAAGGTACGTGAAATGTATTTTTTATGAAATGTTATTCCCTAGTGAGATAGGTAACTTGACTTATACCCTTATGCATGAGAACTAGCCAGATCAGGACACTCTATAAACAATATGAAATTCTAACTGATGGAAAAACTGAATAAGATGGATTATGTAATTAAAATAGTTGAAGTGAATATTTTTAACTAATGGCTCCCAAGTGGTCATTTTTTACCTTATCATTTATTTACTTTTTTCATGCACTATATTCTTATAGTAGATATTTTTTATATGTCATTGTTGGTGGTCTGCTAAATTGTACTCACACTCTGTTCAGGATACCATTGGGTACCTGAGCATATTTATTGGTTGTAGTTCAAGACAAGGTAAAAGGCCCAATGGTCGGGTGTTGATTTTGGATCTATATTTTCATGGATGAGGATTTTAACTTGGTTTCAAAATTCATTTTGGGGATTTTGTTGTTTTTATTTATTTTTATTTTCATTACCTTAGGAACTGTTATCATTACATGGTATATTTATTATTTGGTTGCAGTTTGTACCCTGATTTAGAATTGGTCAGTAATTCATTTTCATGGTTTGTTGATTTTTGTTTCTTTATTTAATATGATATCTTTTGTGGATTACTATAGTAAAGAGGATAAAGTCACCCCATGTTATCCATTATACCCATACTGCTAGTATAAAACCATTGGCATATGGGGCGGAATGCTTGAGGTCATGTGGTGACCTGACTTAGTGCACCAGTTTAGTGGATCTCATGTCGAGTATGTCACATTAGTCTCATCTTCAATACATAATTATACATTATTAATAAAGAAGATACTCAGACCCATGGATATTCTCTTACCATACCAAGTTAGTCATTCCTTAAAACATAGAAGAAAACAATCAGCGTTCACAATGTTACATTATCCATGTAGTTTGGATTAGAAAATGAATGTATCAATATCAATGATGTTTTGAAACACCTTATTATATATAACTCTATTATTCCTTTCTATTTAATGCAGATAATCTCTAATTACATACCTAGGAAACATTTTATCCTTTCCCAATACTTTCATTCACCTACATTTTCCTTACTCTTTAATGATTTGGGTATTAATTCATGTTTTGAGTGGTTTTTTTAGCATAGAAAAGTGTGTTTTTTTGTGTTTTAATTGATGAGTGTGTTAATTCTGTGAAACCCATGATTTTTTAATATTTTAAAAATCTTATTTCCATTTATTCTCTTTCCATAGAGAATAAACATGAGTAGATAGATATTTTTATACTCCTCACCCCCCCCAAAATACATTATTTCAATCAATAAATAACTAGTATTGGAATTAAAATAACTTCAATATACTTTAAAATGTTCATATCAAGAGGTTATTGAATAATTTACCATCATTATTTATATGAAACTCTCTCTAGTGTTGGAATAAAAACCTCTATCCCTTTTGAGAGAGTGCAAAAGGTTATAGGATACACATTGGATGTTATTTTTGGGATTGTCCAATCTATTTACCTTCACAATATACTTTTATAAGATGAGTATAATCCCATAATTCAAGATCAAATTTGGTTAAATCCCACACTCCCTGATGTGGTAAAATTGAATGTTAGTAAATTACTTGTTTTTTGGATCATATGTCTCAAATCTGATAGTAAAAGGGTAAGTCCAGTCACAATTGTTCAAAAAATAACTAGAATAATGGTAGTTCCAAATGAAATGAATTAATTGGTTCCAATATATGTGAAAAATAGTTGGTGATTCTATATTGATTACCAATAACTAAATCAAACCTTGTGAAAGGACCATTGTCCTCTACCTTTCATTAAACAAATTTTAGAAATATTGGATATTTATTCTCATTATTGTGTACTTAATGGATATTAAGGTTAATTTTAAATCCATATATATCTAAGGGATTAATAAAAGACATCATTTATCTATCCCTTAATCACATTTGAATATAGGTGAATTTTGTTTGGTCTCTTTAATTGTCTTGGTACATTTCAGAATTGTTTATGGATTATATTTTTTGAGTACCTTGTGAATTTTATAAAATATTTTATGGATGATTTCATATATTATGGCTCATATTAGATGATTGTTTTAAACACCAAGGTTATATAATATGTCATTTCATTGAAAAATATCTCGTATTAAATTATGACATATTTAGTTTTATGGTAGATTGGGGGATAGTTATTTATAATTTTATTTCAAATGATGAAATTCAATTTGATAAATAAAAAATTTAAAAAAATCTAAATTACATTTAAAAAAATGTGTTCTTATGGTGTGATATTTTTTTGTTTATGTTGATTTTTACCACATATTCATTAAAGGAATTATTAAGATTTCACTTCCCTTATATTGATTATAACAAAAATATTCCAAGTTTTTTTTTGAGAAAAAAAATGTGAGGATTCATTTAATTCACCGAAAAAGATTCTCACGTCATCTCCCACCATCCAACCACTAAGGTGGGACATCCCCTTAAAAATTATGTGTAATGCCTATAACATTGTAGTTTAGGTAGTTTTATCAAAAAGGGTTAGAGGTATCCTCATGTCATTCTCTTTGTATCACATACCCATGACCCTTTTTTGGAAAAAAAACATGACCGCTAAAAAATAACTTCTTTCCATTCTGTTTTCCCTTGAAAAATTTCTTTCATATCTTCTTTGGTTAAAATTCATTGGATTTTTGGATCATGTCACCCTTTGGTTTCTTCTTAAGATATCAGATGTTAAGCCCCGCTTCATATGTTGTATTCTCCTCATCTAGAATTTTTACATAGATATTTGGGGTAAGAGACATGTGTGAAAATAGTAGTTGACCATGTTATTTGGATTACACAACCATTGGACCCCTATGTTTACTTATCCCTCTCCACTGTGGAATTATTCCATTATGAGAAACATTGTGATGTGTTGGACCTTACCTCATTGTATGTGGACATTGTGATTTTTTAGTAGAATCAAATATCCCTGCAGATTTTAAAACATCAAAATCCCAAAGAAGTAATCTCAAGTCATCAAGATATATTTGGGATGCACCATACATGTGTTGAAGTTTTAGTGACCAGGTTGTTTATCATTGTGTCCATGACCATGAATACTTCTGTATTTTGAGATTCTACTACACTATATATTATGTGGTATTCTTTGGCTCTCAAATTACTGATCAAATGTTCCTTGATTGTAGACCTTTTTTTGAAGAAATTATATATAGATTCCCTGTAGAAAACAAAGATTTAGGCACACATTATTCCATAATTCATAAAATAATTTTCCAACAAATACTAGAAACGGTTCTTAAGGTCTAGTATCTTTGGAAGATTAAGTATACAAATAAATCATCTTAAATATAAAAACATATTATTTATTTTAAAACTATAAATAGTTATCTTTACTCCCATAGATATTCTAAAACTATATAGGATACCATGGGTAAAATAAATAAAGAAAGGGTGATCTAGAAGTCCCCATAAGGTAATAAATATGGTGAGAAAGCATAACATGTAAGTCAAGTGGAATAAACAGATACCATAAAGATGGTGATCATAAGAATAGATACATAGAATAAGGAAATGATATAATAAAATCATAAACATGTGAAAATAATATAAAACACAATATTTTAAATATAAGCCAATGGTCACTCCCAAAACCATCATCATAATGTTGATAAAGTAACATAGTGGATTAGGTTCACTACCTAATCAATTACATAACATCTTGTGAGATATAAATATTTACCAAATGTATTTTAGGGATATATAATTATGATACCACCAAAGACATAAATTAAAATCATATATATGTGTGAAAAATAAAGAAAATAAACCATGAAAAAATAAAAATTATGATCAAACACATGGCAATGAAGTTGGTTTTCAAATTATGAATCAAGGAATTGTTGAAGTAAAATACTAAAAATTTTCAAGATAAGAAGGAATTAAATCATTTTTATATTCATATTTTAAAAAGAAACATTGTTCTTGAACATTTATTTCCAATGTAGATAATTTAATGTGAATGAACTAGGAGAAGAAATAATAAAAAACATACCACTTGGGTGAAGCTTCATAAAATAAGTAAATAATATTTTTAAAGAAGGAAACATCATATTATTTGTCAGAAAACCATAATTTAACCAAGATGGATACCCATAAAATAATGATTATTTTTTGAAGCTATTAATGGTTTGAAAATATTTTATTGGGGTGATTCTTAATATTCAAAAAGAAATAAGAATGTTACCTTAAATTGAGTTTACTTAAAATTGGGAAGTTAGAAGGGAACCAAAGACATGTATAACTATATAAAAAAGGATATATAACAATTTATATATTTAAAGAGGATATATACAAAAATATAGAATAGTTAAATGATATGAATATTTCATAAAATGGAGAAAAATAAAGATAATGTGTAAGTGATAAGTCATGAATGACATATGGGAGATCGGTTACCACATGTTTGAATGTGTTATTCATTTTCACTTATCTTTCTAGATAATTTAATTAAGTTTTTTAAATATATTAATAAGAACCTTATTAAACTATATTTCATATGAAAATTTAGTTAAACTTTCATATGTTATTTATTTGTAATAAATTGTTTCTCTATGTCGGATACTTGAGGTTGTTTTGTCAATTTTTCTGTAACTCCTTCTCTATGAAGACCATAGTCGCAAACATTGTAAAATAGTATCATAATATCTAGAATATTAAAAGTTTTATGTAAATAATTTTTATATATTAAATATATTTTTAAATTCATCTATGATGGGTGGTGATTAAAAATAAAATCCATTGCTCGTGAAGGCATTAGTCTACATGTATGCACGATTAGTTATTCAATTTCTCAATGAATGAGAGGTAATGAAGGTAAATGATAATTTTCACATTTCAATAACATATTGTTATATATATATATATCATATTTATTCATCTATTATATTGTTTTAATAGACATTATTAGAGGTGGGGAAAAATAAGATATCATTTTGTGGGGGTGGTAGTCTACACAACACACTAATGACACTTTTGTTTTTCTTAATAGATAGTAAGAAAGAAATTTATTATATTAATATAATATCAGATAATTATATTAATTATTATTATGTAATTTTATTTTTTTTATGGATAGAATATATTTTAATAAGAAATATAAAGGATAAAATATTACAAAGGAGTTAATATTTATGTTGGTGACTTGATCTTCTATAAGATAATTCCTTTTAAAAAAAGGCCTTAAGATAAATTCAAGAAACCAGGGTCCCAAGTATCAGATAAATAATTCTAGGAGAGGTATCTTGATAATATTTTCACCAGTACCTTAAATTTTAAGTGTATCTATGGGAGGGTGGAAGTGATCCCTTTTATAAGTGAAGAAAATACAAATTTTCAAAATACCCTTTCAACTTCCCCGATATCAATACACTATTTACTTGGTCAATAACTCCAAAATTTAATTATAATTTATTTTGGGGTGATATTTTGTCTGTAAATACTCAACCAAGTCATTCCACACATTTTTAAGCATTTTTCAATCCTTTCATTATAGGCTTTTACATTTTAACATTTTAAGTTTTAACTTGGTAACTAGTTCTTAAATATTTAATTTATATTTTATTCAAAAATATAAGGTAAAACATATTACTAATTTTTTATGTTTTGAACATAAATTTAGACTCCATTTATTTTTATTCAATTTCTAATTATTATAAAGTAAAATTTAATATTATAATATATGGAATATAAAAATCGGTTTTTGTATAAAAATGACTTTTAACAATTGTGTGTTCTTAATCATATTTTCTATTGGTTACCAATCAAATGAGTGATAATATAAGTATATATAAGTTTAAAAATAATAATATAGTCATATTTAAAATTATAAAAAAAACTATTTATTTAATTAAAATTACATGATATTAATAATTCAATTCTTTTAAAAAATGTTTACCATTATCATTATAATCAACACTAATCTTTCAAATATTATTGTTTTGACTAAAAATGAAATTAAACTAGTTAAATAATATTGACATATTAAACAAAAATAGGAAATAAATTTTATTATATTTAATCTCTAAAAGTGATAGTGTCTAATTTTTATTATAAGCATGTAAAACGGGTTTTAGTTTGAATTATTACTAAAGTTTTAAAAATGTTGAACATGTGTTTTATAAATTAAAAAAAATTATAATGATTTAAATTGCTTATTAAACTTATATTTTTAATTTGAAAAACGTTTCTAGTCCTTATAATTCATTCTTGTACTATAAAAGAAATAGTTTTTAGTAAAATTAATATTTTAACTATTAACTTAAAATAATTTATTTTTAAAAAAACCCCAAGAATCATCCTAATATAATATTGATATACTAAATCCAAAAATAATTTTAATTTAGTAAAAATAAAATTCTAAATCTATTATTAATATAGGGATTCAAAATGTAGTTATCAATATTTATTCTCACTAGTTTAATGGCTATAAAGGACTCTTGAATAATTTAATTTTATAAAAGTATTTTGGTTTCTAATTCAGTCGATTATTTTTTATAAAATAAGATACTCAAAATAATACTTTTTAAGGGGAAATACTCACTAATATCTTGGTTTGTAACATTATTTCCCCCTTAATAAATTTTTCCATTGAAATAATACTTTTTACACTAATGTGAAAATATTCGGGTAATTTTGTTTCATGATCTATTCAAGTTAACACATTTCCACTCCATACATATGGTTTATCCAAATTACATTGTCAAGGTTAGTTGTTATATTGGGTAAAAAATGTCTATTTGGTCTAAGATCTTCATTGATTGGTCCTCATAAGAGTGATCATTATATAACTGTACCTCTTATGACTTCATTACATTAAAGGTAACTAATATATTATTACTCAAGAGGGATACATGGAACAAATCACAAACATTGGATAGGTTTGTTTGGATCACTAGTAAATACACTAAATCTATAATACAATAAATAATATTTAAGTGGTCACTATATCTCAGACATAGTATCCCCTTTTTTCAGAAATATCATGAATCTCTTATACAAATTTATATGGAGGAACACTTTATCACTAACCTAAATCTCTAGGTTGTGTTGATGGTTATCATCATAGAACGTTTTTCAACTATATGCTACTTTGATGTGCTTTTTAATGGTATTAGACTTTTCTTCCATTTATTTGACCATCTCAGGTACTAGAAACTTTTTTCACCTACTTCATCCTCAAATACATGTGTTCTAAAACTCCTCTAAAATATGGCTTCATATGGGTCCATTTGAATGATTGAGTGGAAGTTGTTTTTGTAAGAGAACTCAACTACAATAATATATTAGTACTCACCTCCCTTAAAATCCATATATAAATATCTTAACATATCCTCGAGTATCTTGATATTCCACTCATATTAGTCATTAGACAAGGAATAATAGGTCATACTAATGTTAAACTCTATGTTTATATAATACTAAAGACTCTTCCAAAACTTTTAATCTTATACAATCGATAGTGGTTTTCCATAAAACCTCACTAATTGTATAGTGTATATCATTGTATACTAATTGGGTGCTAAGTCCTCTTGAGTGGAAATGAAGTTATCATTATTTGCAAGATGGTCCTCCACAACACATATAACATTACTCTCTCTTCATTTCTTTGGAAGAAACATGAAAAAATCAATAGTTATATTTTCCCATTTCTATATTGGTATGGGTGATTATTTCATTTCCCCTTTGTATTTTTTCTTCCTAACCTTCACCTATTGATAGTCCAAGTACGTTGATGTATATTATGAAATATAATTCATTATATTTTCCAACCAATTGTGATCTTATATATCTTGATATATTTTTTTGTTTATTCGGTGAAAACTATATTATGAACATCATTCAATTTATTTTCCTTTATCATGGGATCTAATGGAACACAAATTCACTTCCAAAATTTCACATATCCTTCATCATTGACATTAAAATTAGATGTTTTTCCATTCTTGAAGGAATCCACCTTCTTTTGTATCTTCAAATTATCCCTTTGATCTTTCTTATTTTTATCTAGTATTTATGGGTGAAAAATAATTTGAGAAATCATGGATGATGCTCCTTTCTTCATGATTCTCATCTCCACTCTTTTCATATCCATGATGATTGGATGATTATCAATCCTCATTATAGATAAGGTTGTAGGATCTTTTCTACTTATAGAATCATCCACTTTCTTCTCCCTCTATGAATGTTAATGGATTTATAAATCATAATTCTTGATCAGCTTTAACCATCATCATTAGCATTTGTAAATATCATTCATGGTGACTATATATTTCAGGATCTTGTGGTCTGTATATATATATCACACTTCTCTTTATAGATATAATTCCTCCAAGTATTCATCATAGATATTATTATGTCCAACTGAAGATCATGTGTCTAACAGTTTTACTCGTTAACCTTCAACTATCTTGAGGAATATGCTATCAATTTATCATTCTAGATTATAATACACCCCAATTTTTCATTTTTTGCATCATCATTGATCAAAAATCATTCCCTACTTTTAGGTATGGTGAATACAAGTGTTGCGGTTAGCCTCTTATTCCTATCCATTAAGCTCTCTTCACATCCCTATATCCTTTCATACTTCACTCCCTACAGAGTTAGATTGGTACGAACGTTTTATAATCTAGATAATATTAAAAAAATCACCAATAGTGACCAACTAATATGAGAAAATTATGGATATCCATAAAAAATTATGGTAGATGTCCATCCTCAATCACCAAATACTTTAAAGGATATATATATATATCCCCTAAAATATTATAACATTCCCAAATAATGCTACTTTATCCATCCAAAATAGGCATTTAGCATACTTTTCATAATTCCATGAAGACCACTAGAGTGTTCATGAGTCCAATCGGCCAGACTGTGAACACATAGTGCCCATACCTTGTATGAAATTCGGTCTTCAGATTATAATCCTAAATCACCTTTAAATGATGATATCTTAACTAAAGTTCTACTTTAGAGAAGTTTTGAGCTTTGTGTAACAGGTGAAACAAGACATCAATCCATGTAAGAGGATATATTATCTTTATCATGATCTTATTGAATTCGTGATTATTGATACATAAATTCATAGACCTATCCTTATTTTTTATAAAGAGGACTAGTGTACCCCATGGTAAAGCACTTAGACCTATAAAAACTATGTTGAGATGTTCTTGTATTTACTTCTTTAATTCAGCATGTTAAATGAGATCCATTATATGTATAGTCTTTGATATTGACAAAGATCTAGGTATAAGATCAATTAATAACTCAACCTCTTGATCGGAAGGAAGACCATAAAATTATTCATGAAACATATAGTTATAATTCATTATAATGGTAATTTACTCAAGTGTGGTCCTTTCATTTGGTTCAATCATTTGAGAAAGATATTAATTCTCATAATGGAACAATATACAGGATTTTGAATAATATTTGAAGGGATATTAATTCTTCTCTATAAACTTATATAAAATCATATGGTAATTTGGGATATATACTGTGATTCCCTTCTCCTGATAGTTGATGTGGGACTTATATAGAGACAATCATTCTATTCCAAGTTTAGTATCAAAGTCCACTAAAGGTATTATGAAAAGGTTCAATGGGATATTTACCTCATATATATCAACTGGATAAGACTTATATACTTGATATATAATATTCACTCAATTAGAAGTTTTCACTAATAACTTAACCTCCATGTTTTAGAGTTGTGTTTGAAACGTTATACTAAACTTATATGATATGAAAGAGGAATTAGAACAAAAATAGAATATTATATTCACTATACTTTTATTAATAACTATAATTAATGTCACCATATTTTTTACTTGATCCACCTCTTCTATGGTAACAACATAATCCCACCCTTACTCCCTTATCCTTGGGGCTATTTACATTAGTAATGTTCAACAACCTAGGACTTAGTTCATTGGTTTTCATAATTTAAATGTTCATTATAGTTAAAACATTATAAAAAATGTTGAGGGTAGATATATACATTTTTTTATTCTATTTAATTTTTGGACTTCCTAATATTACTTATACATTTGTTGGATTTATGTTACTCCTTTCCACACTTGAAACATTTCTTGGTCCCATAGACACCATTTATAGGATACATCTTTCTACACTTTATAAATGTGGGATTTAGGATTTTCTTATTGCCTAAGTTATATCTGATTATCCCCTAGAGTTAAACTATACTCTCTTATTCTCATTTCATCTCCCACAATAACACTGAGAATCACCCATTTCTATCTCAACATTGATGGAACATCAGACAAATTCTTCATAGCAATCAAAGTCCCAAATTTAAAAATATCTTTATAGACTTGGCTTTATCCCCCTAAATAAGTAGTTGATTTTAATATTTGCGTCAATGATAAAACCATAGTTTTGTCTTATAATACTTGTGATGTTCACCCCATAAGATATAACACATTCATCTTCAAGTTTCTTTAGTTAAAAGAACTCCCTATCCTTTTTAATATGAAGAGTGTGGGGGAAAATATTTTTTGATAAATAACCTATTGAATTTATCCCATTTTTTAGATTCTATTTCTTCTATGGGATTTTAATTCTTAATTAGTTTCCACCACTTATAAGATTCTCCCACAAGGTGGTAAACAACTTTTATATCCTTATTCAGCTTAGTTCAATGAAGGATAGATAATATACTCTCAATATATAAAATACATTATTTAACTATTATAGGATTATAAAATCCACTAAAATTTGCTGGTCTCTGATATATAATGGAATAAGTTTTTACTTACTCTCTCTGAGGGAGCTTTATGTGATTCAAGTTGTTATTGATAATTTGAGCAAGTTTTACAAGTACTTCCATGTGGTTCTCATCTTCTTCTATCATTGTGTTAGAAATTTCATTAGGTAAGTCATCACATTTCTAATTTCACATGTCATTAATATGATTCTTCACATGTATATAGATTTTCTAAAATAACTGATAGTTAGGAATTTGAATACATTTATTAATACATGTATAAAAGGAAAACTACAAACATAGAAGATATAACTCATACATTATGTGAAGAACCTAACTTATGAATTTATAAGTTTAAATATATGTTACCCATGCTCATTTTTCTATTAGGTTCTCTAAACAAATTATTTTATACATAAAAATTGTTTAAATCCTGTATAATTTCTAATAAGAGTATGTGAATTAGCCAAATAAAATCCCTCAAGAGTGTCTATCCAAGTGTGTAGTTTGGCCTCTTTGTCTGGAAACTGGTAATGGTTGATTTAATTCATAACATTATATCTGAAAATTTATTACCCCCAAGTAAAATAATGATATATCCTTCACCCAGTTGATAGTATCATAACATGGATGTATTTTTGAGGAAAACCATGAAATTCAATCCTTACCAAAATATCCTGACATTATATTAGAATTATCCCTAGATTTTTCACTAATACATTCTCATTCCAATATCCAAAAATAACTAAATGTTCCTTTGATACCAACTATAGTGACCAATACTTAAAACATATTATTTCATAATTCATAAAATAATTTTCCAATAAATACAAGACAAGGATCTAAAGTTATAGTGTCTTTAGGAGATTAGACATACAAATACATCATCTTAAAAACATCATGTTTACTTTAAAACACAACATAGTTCTTATAACTCCCATATATCTTCTAAAACATCAAATGATACCATATGGAAAATATATAAGGAAAAGGGTGAGCTAGAAACCCCCATAAGGGAATAAACCTAGAAATAACACCTAACTTGAGAGCCATGAGGAATAACATGATATTATAAATAAAATGATCGTAAGCATAGATACATGGAATAATGAAATGAAATAATAAGAACATGAACATGTGGAACAAACTTAAGCTGTGATATCATAAACATAATTCAAGGGTTTCTCCCAAGACCATCATCATAAATTAGACAAAGTCCCATGGAAGATTTGGTTCACTCCGTAATCCCTAATATAATATATCATCAGATATAAATCCTTATCTAATGAATTGGAGGACTATATAATTATGTTCCCACCTATCACATAAATTAAAATCATACACATGTGTTCCACATGATGATAATAAACCAAACATAAATAATAAACATGATCAAACCCATGAGAAGGAAGTGGGTTTCATAATTCTCATTCAAGTAATAACCAAAGGATAAATTATATGGATTCCTAGGAGAATAAGGAATTAAATTATTTTGATATTAATATTTTAAAAATAAAAATGTTAATTGAATATTGAGTTATAATATAGATAATTTCATTAGAGGGATCTTACATAACAAAGAATTAAAAACATACAACTTGGGTGAAGCTTTATGAAATAAGTAAAGGATATTTTTTAACGAAGGACAGACATTATTATTTACCATAAAAACATAATTTAACCACGAGGGTTATCCAAATAATTATGAGATATTTTAGAATATATTAATGGCTTAAAATATTTATGGGGTTTATGATCAACATGAGATAAAAAAATAGGAATGTTACTTTAAACTAGTTTTACTTAAAAGTATGAATTCTGAATCGAAATAAAAACTTGTATTACCCCAAAAATGAAAAATATATTTCACAAGATATATATTAAATGGAAATATATGTGTAAATAAAATAGGTACATTAGAATAATATTTCATAAAATTTTTAAAAATAAAAATAATACATAATCGATAAGTCACGTAGGAGGTACTAAAGATCCCTTACCTCATGTCTGAAAGAGATTTTCACATACAATTAACTTCATGAATAATTAAACTATGTTTGTTAACTATATACTAAATAAAAATATTACTCTATATTCAATAATAAAAATTAATTTAACTATCATATTTTATTTATTTATAATATAGTTTTATTTCTTATTTTGGTGACTGAGGTTGTTCAGATAATTTTTACATAACTTCTTATGTATGTTGACCATGGTCCAAAGCATAGTAAATTTTTTTTATCATATCCAGAATAATAAAGTAGTTTTGTAAATAATATTTATATAATAAATATATTTTTAAATCCATCCATGAAATGGTCTGATGAACCATGAAATACATTTCTCTTTGAGACAGTAATATTAACATACGCATGATTAATGTTACCATTTCTCAATGAATGATAAGGAATAAAGATGAATGATAATTTTTACTTCTAAAAATAATATTGAAATTATATATATCATATTTATATTATATATATCATATCTATATTATATATATCATATTTATTCATTAGTTTCATCTTTTTTTATCATCCATGGATAGAAGTGATAAAAAATGGAAGACATCACTTTGTGGAGGTGTTAGTCCACATATCACATTAACGATGCTTTTATTTTTATTAGAAGATATAGATGAATAATATAAGGACCCAAACATTTCATACATAAATATAAAATATTAATAAATGAATATTCATTTCATAACAAAATAATCCACACTAGAAACATTTAGGTCTATTGAATTTGGATACTTGGACTTGTAAACAATGGGTCCATAAGTGAGCTACATCATCTCCCACTAAGTTATTCATAATTATAACCCACCATAGAAATATAATACATTATACATTTCATAATAACTTGGGAAAATGAAAACTAATAAAGGGAGATATCAGATTCTCAATTAGGGTAAACAAGACAGATATCAATATATCATGAGCATAAGGGTATGAGAACATGAAATTGGCATTTGAAAACCATACCCTACATATCATGAATCATAAACATGAGTCATGGAATAAAAATTCGTCGGTAATAAGAAATTAATAAAAATTAAACAAAAAACATGATCCATGAGAACATAAAAATGGAATAATACAGAGATTTGGGTTATACACATAAACTTATAACATTGTGAACATGTATAAATAAAAACAAGTTTACTAATTAAGTTAAGGACTTCAAATCATTACCTTGAATAAAATTATGGAAATATAACCAGGTACACACATTACCTTATGGAAATGAAGTCCAGGTCGATTCATAAAATTATCAACATGTAATTGGTTTTATTCATAACATTTTGAATATGTAAGCAGGTTCACTGATAACATTGTCAATATGTACTCAGGTTCATGAATAACATTTGGAACATGTAAACATGTTAACTCATAAAATATTTAATCATGAGTTATCCATCCTTAACCATTCAATTTTATGGAGATATAGGTCTCATCTTTCACATAATCCATACATTTTTGTTCCCTGGGATCATATAACATTCATCATATTATAACTCATGAATATAGGAATAGTTTCATAAAAATTTCATTTTAGTATATCCTATAGAAAGAAATGAGTTTCATAAACATCTTATTATAATAATAATAAAACATACTGATAAACGAATAAATATTTTATAATATGATTATATCCCTAGTAAATATTATGTATCATCAAATTATTTCATCTTAGATGGAAAATGATTTTGAATGATAAATCACTTGGAACATTTCCTGAGATAAATAACCATTATTTGAAAATAACCAGTTCAAAATTATAAATTCATAAAATATTTCAAAAATATTTTTCAATGAAAATAAAATTTGAATCATATAAATTAAAATTTAAAACATTTATTTTTCGTGGAGGTAAAAAAAATTCATCCTTATCGTACATAATAAGACCAAGATTCATTTCGAATTTTTTGTAAAAGTCAAATTGGCCTTATTTCAAAAAAACAATGATTATTCATATTAAAAAAATTTAAAATCCAAAAAAGGGTAAAATTGAATTTAAAAAACCATGGAGTAACAATAAAACATTTTTATAAAATAGGGATATGGAATAAAAAAATAATTTTTGAGCGAAGAGAGAAATAAAGATGATTTTTTAACAATATTTTTTTTATCAATTGAGTACATATAGAGAGTAAAATGAAATGAAAACATGTATTCTATATAAATAACCATAGGATAATAAAATTCATTAATTTATTGAGAATTAGTTCAAAAAGTTTCATTATTGAAATCATAATAATAAACAGCACCTATAAACAATGAGTTCAAAACATCAAACCCTTACCACTTTTATAACTTTTAAATCATAAAACACATTAAAGAATAAAATCAAATTAAAATTTAAATATCATGATAATAAACAAATAAATTATACTAAATTTAAATGTTCAATTATATACACCTCATAAAATAATATAGGTGCATCACATAACATATGTCTCAAAGAAAACAAAATTGAGACAAAAAATCTATTGTCGCTTTGGTAACTTTTTCACCGTAAGCACCATAAAAGAGAGATAAAATGGATTTTAAAATAAAAATAATTTTCAGGATACCCATTATAAAAAAAATTAATTGATATTATATATATACCACATAAAATAAACTTGTGGTGAATAGGTCATGTGTTTCACAAAAAATAAAATTCAGATGAAATTTTCTTACCATAAGTCTCAGCTTTTTTGTACACATTTGGAAATCCTGTGTAATAAATATAAGTTTATTATAAATACTTTACAAACCATAATTATATATATCATTCCATATATTATTTAATTATGACTTTTTATTACCATTTTATTAACAATTCCATGTTAATGTCTTGTTTTGGGTAATAACTATTTTGTTTTTGTTTATGTATTTGATTTGGTATTTTTGTTCCAAAAACTTTTATAATTGTTATATAATATCCATAATTTTAATAATGGTGTTAATAAAATATATATTCATTATATTTTTATTTATATTAATCCCAAAAAATTTGAGATTGAAAATGAAAAATATCGTTCCTGGAGATGGTAGGTAGTACATATGCAGGAAAATCGTTTCAATTTTCTCAATGGATGAAATAAAATAAAGGTAAATAATATATTAAAATTTAAAAATAATTTTATTTAATATAAATAATATATATTCATTAAATTTACCCAGATTACCTTCCATACAAAGTATTAGTGAAAATGAATTACATCGCTTCGTGAGGTGGTAGCTCATCATACACATGAACAATGTTATGTATCCCCCACGGAATATAAATTAAGAAGTTATACATGATATAATAATTAAATATGCATATTTATTGTAAAAATATCATATATATATATATATATATTATATATCATCATACCCAACTGTGTGAGTAGTTGATAAAAAACATGTCATGTCGGTTTGTGAGGCGGTAGTCCGCCGTATACACAAGTGATATTATCATTTCCTATTTTATGGAGGTGGATATGCATGTTAGTTAATAAAATTGTAGAATAATATCTTATTATATTTAAGACATTTGGGTTTTATATTATTTTTGTTTAATTATATTTTAAGGAGGTGGATGATGAAATAAAGTGGGTTGATCGGTTAAGGACGTTACGTCTTCTTCATAAAACTTCTTTTGGTTTGCATTAAAAGTATTACTAAGTTGAAAATTATTACCAAAATAATGATTATAGGATTAGATAATGGAATTAAATAAGGAATTTTGGAAGGTCTTGGAATAACCAAATGTTTTTGGAAGTGTGAATATGAGAGGAGAGTGGGTGTCCTTTTATGAGTGAGATGATTGGAATGCTTGTAACTTTTTTCAAGAAAAAATAGTATACCCACATATTTAACATGTAAAAAGGATAAAAAAATATAATATTATCCATAATATAATATATAATATCTAAATCTTTCATACAATGGTTTTTTACAATTTTCAAAATCATTTTATCCCTTATCTTTTTAATATAACCCCCAGGTAAACCCATTTGTATCTTAAAAGTGGTAATTAATTTTAACTGATTTTACTATTTATTATGCTCAAAATTTAATTTTAACATATTAGATAATATAAATTATTCTTATTAAAAAAAATGGAATCCGTTTTTTTAATTATATTTAGATAAGTGGACATAATTAATATAAAATTAAACACCCAAACGTGATTAAAAAGCAGTTTTCCAAATAGAAAATCATCAACTGTTTAAAACGTTTTTATAAAAAAGTTCAAAAAGATATTGATTCCAATGAAATAAATTGTATTAATATATATATATATATATAATTAAACTAATTTTACTTTTGAAAACATATTAAAAAATTGGAAATTTTTAAAATCCTTAAAAGAGATGACAATTCTTAATAAAAACAATTATTTTCACTATTCCTTGAAATTTTTATCTTCACATAAATTCTTCAAAAATTTACCCCAATTTAATTTTTAAATAATGGTTTAAAAATGAATTTAATTTTAGGTGTTAAATTTTCTATAATTGTATAAAAATAATTTTAAAAATAAGTATGAAAAATCAATAAAACAGTTTTTAAGAAAATTATTGTATTGAACCATAAAATTGGATTTATTAATATCACTTTACTAGAAAAAATAAAAAATTAATGATAATTTTTTTTGAATATATAATATATAAATTTAATTAAAATTATTCACCAAAATTTATTCTTTTAATTTATTAAAGTAAAATTCATTTGTGCGCATAAAAATTGAATTAAAAAAATATTTCCTTTTTTTCAAATAGTTTTTATTTTCAGTTATAATTAATTTGTCACAAAATAAATAATTATATATCTGATTGTGTGTGTAAAACATATATTTTAATAGTATAGTTAGTCTTATTCTTACAATCTGTTCCAATGGCTAGGTGACAACTATGATATTAAATAACAGTATTTTTACAGTATGTTGTGTTTCGTTAAAACTTGGGGTTATGTGTAACGCAATCTAAGCACAGTGTAGCATGTAATTCATGATGAACATGGTTTTTCATGTAATGTAAACTATACTAAGTGTCTCATGAAACTTAAAATATCTAATTTAATTAATTAATATTAAAAAATATAGTTTTCAAAAAATCATGGGGTGTTACATTCTATCCCTTAAAATTGAATTTTTTTTCCCTTCAAATTTTCCACTTTAGAACTAAAAAATAAGGATATTTATACCTCATTACATACTTAGGTTCCCATATAACTTCCTAAATCAATTTATATCACTATAAAACATTTAATAGGAGAGTCTTATTGTTTCATATAACATTATCTTTACGATCCAAAATCTCCACTCATTGTTAATCATAAGAAAGATCATGCTATAGAGGTATGACCTCAGAGATAAATATATGTGATGGATTGGGTATGCACATTCTCAAGAGAAATACATGGAACACATCATAAAACTGAGAGAGGTTCAATGTATGTTCTAAGTGATAAGCTACATTCACAATATGATCAACAATTTCAAAGGGATAGATATACCTAGGGATTAGTTTCCCCTTATTTCTTCCATGAATAAATTCATAGAAACGCCTTCTCACCAACTTCAAATTATAAATCACGTCAATGATTATCAAAATAACATTTATATAAAATTTCTTCTTCCCTTAGTAGTTTCTGAATGGATCTAACCTTTTATACCATTTCATCAGCTACTTTAGGCCCTAATAGCTTTCTTTAGTTAAGTTCATTCTAGTGCATTATATTTTACACATATTTCTAAAAAGGTCTTTATAAGGATCCATCTGAATTATTGATTGAAATATATTTTTGTATGAAATTTAAAATAGAATAAGTTTTCTATCCCAACCTCCTTTTAAATCTCTATAACAAGATCTTAGCATATCCTTTGGGGTTTGAATTTTTCTCTCAAACTGACCATTTGTCTAAGGATGATACAAAATGATAAAACTAAAATTTGTATTAAGATCTTACTGAAGACTTCACAAAATTTTTTAGGTAAACATTGGATACCAATCCAAAATAATTGACCATGGAACTCCATGAAAACATAACACTTTCTTAATGTATTTTTTGGAAGGCTGATCTAGAGAGAAATATTCTATGATAGCAATGTAGTCTATTAAATTCGTAATGTGATGGAAAATAACCCATAATTACCTCAAAATCAAAGATAAGACAATCCCTAAAGGGTACCAATACCTTTAATAATATTTCTATATATTGTAATTAATTTCACCATCAAATAACTTTTTCACTAAAACATATACAAAACCAAAGGGTTTTACTGCCATAAATGTCTCTTAAAATATTTGTAATCTTGATAAACTCCAATCACATGAAATATAAAAAGGTGTGACAATGAATTTAAACACATGATCAACCTTAAACACATAAACCCTGGATGGTATCCATAACTCTTAATTTAATCTTACATGGATACATATACACTTTCAAAAGACAATTCACCCTTTATTCCTCATATAACATCTTATATTATAAAAACATTCATTGGAATCCTAGGTTTTTCCTTGTATTGAGAGAATATGAAATCTTATTTCATTATTCCAAAATATATTTAGATGGAGATAATAAAATTAAATTTCACTAATGGATGAAAAATAATATTTTCATATGTATCATTCATACAAAATTAAACATGAAATTTACAACTAAGGAGGGATGGATAAGTGTTCCATAATTATTATGATTCACTTCATCCATTTTGGTTTCATAATATTTCCATTAGTTCTTTATCTTCAATGGTTTTTCTTTTTTATAATCCACATTATCCATTTGATTAGGGTATCAATTCTCATAATTCCCAAACTCCTTACACTTGAAACACTAGAGTGTGGGTGGTGCATTCTATTGAGCTCTATCTCCATTCATTTCATTTATTAGCCTCTTGAAATCCCTAATGAATTATTTTTCTTGATGGTTAGGTATACAAACATATAAAACCCACATTTTTCATTCATCCATACACTTGTGTTATTTTATCCACATTTAGGGATTATAGGTGACTAAAATTTCTTCAGACCCTGTGATTTATTTGAGTTCTAAGGAGACATGATCTTTCTTTTCTTATCAAATCCATGGGAATTTTCAGGATCTAAAATTTCCATTTCTACCTTTAGTTCACATTGAATGAATTATTTGTAACTACTAATGTCTATTATCACTAATTCCATTCAAATCCATAGTCTTAAGACACCTAAGAATTGGTCAATTATTCCTTCTGGATAGATGATTAAACCATAAGTAAATCGTGAAAGTCTTGTAAAATTAGCTTCATAGGTACCAATAAATTAAAAATCCTTATTCTTGAGCTTGAGAAGTTAATTATCCATCCTTTTTCATAGAATATGATGGAACTATTTATTAAAAAATATCTTCTTAAACTCATACTATTACATGGAGTGAATTACCTCCTCTTAAATTATATTCTTAAAAAGGTTCCACCATCGATCTGTTTTGCCTTCCAAATAATAGACAGTTAAAATAAATTATTCATGCTCTAAACACTAGAGAATGGAAATGTAATTTCACTGGTACTAATATATTACTCATAGATTAGTGGATCAATGGAACCCCTAAAAGTGTGTATAAATTGAATCATGAAGGAATTAACAGAACGTTGTTACCACCCTTTACCATTTATAATTTAAACATGATTCATATATTGAGAAATTTTTGTGATCTTATTAATTTGTTTTTTCATTCCATCTCACATTAAATTTGGTTTATTTAGAAGAAAGTGGTTTTATCTTCTATTTGATTCAAAATTAATAGGGATCCTTTGGGTTCTATCTATTAACTAAAACAAAAAATGATAGTGTTATAAACACTGATCATATAGTTAAACCACATAAATAAGAAAAATAATTTATATGATGTCTAAATCATGACACCATCTTTTCAATCGTTGAGACATTACCTAACACAAGGAATTAATGTTCTTTATTTAAATAATTCATGATTGTTCATAGAGAGTTTGTGAGTTTTAAAAACATATCCTTTTGGAGTTTCAAACTTGGTGTACAAAAAATCATGTTATTGTGCACCAGGTGATGATCAGGTCCAGCTTAATTCTCCCTTTTGGATTAATTACCCCTAGGTACCTCCCCACTAGAACGACGTGAACATGTAGTATCTATATAGGGATGTAATTTCATTGAAACCACTCACTCTACCAATCACCGATATTCTAGTATAATTTCATATACTTATATTATCTTGATATGTTATATTATACATATCATTAGGCATATTCTTATAAATAACCCTAGATATATCACTAATGTTTTCTCATTATAGTTTCAAAAGGTTAACTAAACCTTTATCTGATACCAACTATAATGAACCAAAATTATAATAGATAAATATTAAATCTTAATTGATGAATATTCATTAAATTACATAATTATCCACACAAAAATAATTTAGGTTTAACACCTTTGGAAACTTATACATGAAAAACACTAGTATATAAGTGAGCTACATCGTATCCCACCAATTTCTTTATAACTAGCACCCTTCCTAGACATATCATGTATAATACCCTTCATTATAACCTAGTTAAACGAACTCTAATAAATGTTGATCTTAGATGATCTGTAATGATAAACAAGTATGATATCAACATCTCATGTGAATAAGGGTATGATAACATGATAATAACATTTCAAAACCATACCATGCATATCAGAGATAATAAACTTGAGTCATGGAATAAATATTGACAGTTCATAAGCCATAAATCATAATTTAATAAAGGAAAATGATCCATGTGAATTTAACATTGTCATAAGACATATATTTTTGGAATACACATGATATTATAAAATTATGAAAACGTATAAATAGAAATAGGTCCACTTATTATGTTAAAGACATGATATCTGGACCTGGTATAAACTTATGAACCTGAAACTAGGGCCATGAATAACCTAATGGATATTAAATAGAGGTCTATTCATAACAATTTGAACATTTAATTATGTTCACACATAACATTTTAAACATGTAATCAGGTTCATGCATAACATTGTGAACATGAAATCTTGTTCACACATAACATTATGAACATGTAATCAGGTTTGTGCATAAAATATTTACTCATGAGTTTTCTATATTTACCAAATTAGTTGGAGGGAGATATAGTATAGACCCATAAAATAATCTATACAAATTTATTCCATAAGATCATTAAACATTCATCATATCATAACCAATGAAAAGGGGACTAATTTCATAGAAATTTCATTATAGTATAACCCATTGAAAGAAATGGGTTTCATAAACATCTTCCCATCATAATCATAAACCATATAGAGAATAAAAAAATCTTGTATCAGTGGATCATGTAACAAGTAAATATTATATAACATAAAAGGATATAATCCCAAATGGAAATTATTTTGAAAGAAAAATGACATCAATCATTTCTTGAGGAAAATAACCATTCTTAGAAAATAACCTTTTTAAAACCTAATATCCATATAATATTTCATAAAAAATATTATTTGAAAATAAAATTTTCAGCATATAAATTAGTCTTTACCACATTTATTGGTCATTATGGTCATAAATTCCTTTCATGTTGTACACGTTAAAACAAATATTCCTTTCAAATTCATGATAAAATTCAAACAATCCTTATTTAGAAAATTACATGAATATTAATTTCAAAAGAATGATACAAGTCCAGAAGGGTAAAATTTACTTTAAAAATCATATTGTAACATTAAAAACATTTAAAATCATTTTTAGAAAATTGGGTTATGGAATAAAAAGTGTTTTTTAACCGAAGAGAGAAATAAAGATTAATTTTTTAATAATTGTTTTTAAACTATTGAGTACATAAATAATAGAAAATTAAGGGAAAACATATATTATAAATAAATAAATAGTTTAAAATAAAATTAATGATTTTATTGAAAAATATATCAAAATATATCAAAATCAATATCATAGTCATAAACAACCGTAATAAACAATGAGATTGTAACATCAAACCCTTACCACTTTGGTAACTTTAGAATGATAAGACCTATTAAAGAATAAAATCAAATAAATCATTAAATATCATTAGAGTAAATAAATTCATGATATAAAAAGTTAAATGGGAGGTTAATAAAACTCATAAAAAATGTAGGGGCCTAATATAACATATGTCTTGATGAAGAAAAATTGAGACAAAAAACCCTTATCAATTTGGTAACTTTTTAACTATAAACCCCATGAAATAGATATCCTAAACTGGATATGTAAATCCCCATAAATTCCAAGATGATAATAATAAAATAAATTTTTAGAAATTATATATACAAGATATAAAATAAACACACGGTAAATATGGTATGTGTCACATAGAAAATAAAAGTGATATGAAAATCTCTAACCATAAGTCTCGACTTCCTTCGTACAAGTTTGAAAATACTATATAATAAATATAAGTTTATTATAAATATATTATAGAAACATAAATATATATATATATATAACCATATATTATTTACTTATGACCTTGTATTACCTTTTTATTAAAAATTTAATATTAAAGTCTGGTTTTGGGTAGTAACTAAATTATTTTTCACGTATATTTGATTTTGTATTTTCTGTCCTCATACATTAATAAGGACTAAATATTCTATGAAATTTTGACCATGATATAAATATCATATATATTTATTATATGTTTATTTAAATTAATCCATAAAATTTAGAGATAAAAAATTAAATACATCATTTATGGAGACGGTAGGTCCAACGTACACCCGAACGCTTTTTCCATTTTCTCGATGGATGAAATAAAATAAAGGTATATAATATATTACCATTATATAAACATTTTTATGTCATAAATATCACATATTTTCATTAAATTTACACTAATTATCTTCCATTAAATAATTTAGTGATAAATGAATCACATTGCTTCGTGAGGTGGTAGTCTACTGTACACACAAATGATGTTATTATATCCCCCAAGGAATAGAAAATTTTAAGGTATATGTGATGTAATAATTTCATAAGTATATTTATGTTAAAAATATAATATATATATATATATATATATATACGTTGTATCCATCATCATACCCAACAATGATACGTGTTGATGAAAAATATGTCACATCGATCTATGAGGCGGTGGTCCATTATACACATGAGCGACAAGATACTTTACCATTTGTTGGAAGAGGAGATTGATGTAGTTCATCCATATATTATAATAACATCTCATTATATATAAGATACTGATGTTATTATACTGTCATGTTTTAATAATATTATAATGAGGTGGAGTAAGAAATAAAATAAGAATCTCGGTTTGGGATGTTACCTCTTCTTCAGAAAACTTCTTTTGGTTTGCACCAAAAGCCTTATTATATTGGATTTATGACCCAAATAAGTCTGATAAAATTATAGGAGGAAAATAAAAAATACATTTTGGTAGGTATTTTCAAAACCAAAAGGTTTTGGAAGTTTCAAGAGGAGAGGATAGGAGTGTCCTTTTATAAGTGAGGTGAGTGGAACACTTTTATGTTTTGAGAATAAAAATGTGTACCAACATTTTCCACATGAAACAAGAATAAAAAATGGACCATTATCATTACTATAATATATAATGTAAAAATATAAACATAAAATGTGTTTTAGAAAAGTTTCTATGTTATTTTAACCCTTCCCATTTTAATGTATCCCCCTGGTAAACCCATTTTCACCTTATCCACGGTTATTAATTTTTATTTATTTTACTATTCATAATGGAAAAAATTAGGTGGATGATATTAGATAGTACAAATTATTATGTTTAAATATATTTAAGCCAACCTTCTAAATTCTATCTATGGAAGTGGAAAATTTAATATAAAATTAAATCAAGAGACGCGATGAAAAACTGGTTTTCCAAAGAGAATATCTCCAATGGTTTTAAACGTTTTTGTTAAAAAGTTCAATGTGAAATTAATTCCAATGATGTAAATTTTATTAATATATATATATATAATTGAAATAATTTCGGTCACGACCCATCCCCCAGGACCCATGACGTGACTACCCAAAGCCCGCCTTCCATAGGCCAGGGGCTGGCGACTAGCACCAGAATGACATATCCCATAAACCGGGAAGGCATTGCCTCTAAACCTATAAAATCACCCAAACCAAGAACATAGTAAGATACAAGAACAAGGTAAAATATAAAGTAAAAAAGTGTGTTTACAAGAAGTAAAGGGGCCATAATACAAGCCCAACTAGAAAGTACAAGTAAAACTGAAAAAGAACATCTCTTGTGAACATCTTCCAAGGAACTCTACTTGAAGGGTAGGTACAGATCTCGAACGGTCATCCATGTGGATCATCTCGTCTAATGTTCACCTCCAATCATCCTCCAGTCTAGTACCCTCGTCCTCAGTCTTTGTTTTCCATCATCAGCACCCGAGACAACAAGGTGGGGGTGTATCCCCTGCAGGGGTGAGTATAACAATACTCAGTAGAGACCCTAAGACCCCCAAAGGTCTCTCAGAATTCAAAAAGGATAAACCAAAAAGCATGAAAACAACAGTAAACCCTACATAGGTATATTCCTATACATATACCTAAGTTTTCAAGTTTACCCATCTCAATCATGAGGAAACACAAGGCCAGACTCTTTATCCAAAATCTCAATAGTTCCACGAAGGAAGGAATACCACAAAGGTAAAGACTCAACACACAAAGAGTCTCAACTCAAACCAGGTAATCAGTGAAGTATACAAGTACAAATGATTAGTCGCAAAGCTAGATCATCTTATGGTGTCAAGAGGTGATGATACTGATTATACATATTCTAACCCACACAATAACGATAGGTACTAACCCCTGCAATGACCCACACTCGATTTGACCAACATAGGATCAGTATACACTGACCCACACAGGATCATTGAGAACTGACCCACACATAATCTGACTCACAAAGGATCGGTATGCGCTGACCCACACAGGATCACTGAGCGTCGACCCCCATAGGATCTGACCCACACAAAATTAGTGTAGACCCACACAGGATCGATCGGTATTAACCTCTCCATGATCTGTCTCCAACCACCATCTCACTGACAGACACTGAATTCCTGCTCATAGTACGCTTGATTTCAGGAGAACTGCTCCTCAATACCCTGTTCATACTTCAACCACCACAAATCTCCATGAATAAGTATCCCAAAGGATATTCATGTCATAAGGGACCAAACACAATAGACGAAGCATCAATCGGACGCCCGGTCTATAAGTTATTAGTGTTTCCACTACTAGGTCCAGGTTGGATTCAGGTATCATTTCAACCTGGATGTACTCCAACTTTATCCAAAACTCATGTGTAGTAAAAAAAAAGGACCATCTTGTTCCAACGATTCTGTTTTTGTAGATGGTTTGTCAAACAGACGCCCAGATAACTAGTTATGCCCAAAGAGGCGAAACTGGGTCTGGTAGGGCTCGGGTTTGGCCTGTATGGCCTGGGCCATGGCTGGCATGGCCCACTAGGTCATGGTCCAGCCCGGCCTGCGAAGGGGATGGCCCAACCCACGGTTCATCCTACGGACGAGTGGACTATCATGCGGCCCGCGGTGCGGCCCGCGGTCGGGTGGACTGCCATGGCGGGGTCCGCCCTGGCTAACTCCCAGGAGGGGAGGTGCCTCCCAGCTCACCCGAACAGTCCAACGGACAGCTCAGTTTTTTTAGAATTAGGACCCGCTGAATCATGTCCTGCTCAGTGCATCACGGCCGGCCAGATTCCCGGTCGGCCCTCCTCCGAGCGGCGCGATGGCGCTGATGTCCTCCGCGGTGGGTCGAGTGTCAGCCACCCTTCTGCCTCTGTCACGACCAAGCGGTCGCGGTCTCTAGATCTAGAGGCACGAACGCACGCCATCTCTTCTCCATGCGTCCATCCATCATGTCGGTCGCGCCCCTGATCCATCGTGGCCTACGGGCTGCGTCCTCCTGCTCATCCGGCGGTGCAGACGCACGCTGCCCTATCTCCATGTGGTCGGCCGGTGTGTCTTCCGCCCTCCTCTTCCAAGGATCATTGTAACTTCATTTTAAGGCCGAAAAATATGACAACCACATATTCGAGATCCTCGGGTCGAGGGATCCACATTCATACATCGCACTCAACAAAACTTTGTGTTTCCGGCGCACTTAATTATTTGGCGATGATGAACACATGAAGAACAAAAGATAAAGGGGAAAGGTATAAGTGTGGGACAATGGCCTTCTTTTTTTGGCCATCTTCGTTGTGAATCCAGAATATGAAGAATAAACAAAATAGATTTAATCATAATTCAATTAAAAACCCTTACCTCATTGGTCTGTTGGAGGTGTCGTGTGAAAGAGGATGAAGTCGGTGAAGGGGACGCCAACGTTGGTTACTCCCGCAACACGTTTCTGATTCGGGCTCATGCGTCATCATCATTCTTGATCCGGAGATAATTTTTCTTAGGAGGATATTTCTCCAAAAATTGTTCCAAGCTCTCCTTTCCTTTTCCAATGATTTCTTCCACCAAAATTGTGGTTCCAATCTTAATATGTTAAGTTATTAATTCAATTAAAGTTTCCACTTTAATTATGTTAAAGTTGGCACATTAAGTTGGGAGGATTTTTAGGGTTTCCCCACATTAAATGGGGGTTCATGTGGTCCCCACCATCATGAATACAAAAGGAAGGTTTCAAAATAAAAATAAAATAAAAGTTTTTTTATTTTATTTTTATTCTTTTAACTCTCCCATGAAAATCCAGAAAACTAACTTTCACCCTTGATCTACTACAGTGAAGGTGAAGGTCTCATTAAGCGAATATCAGCCCTGTGAGTTCAATGGTGTCCTCAAATTTAAATTCCAAGCACCAGTTCAAATGTAACAAAAAACCTGCTCGCACATTTATTAAACGTACCTAAAAAAAGTTCAGAAATTCATTCTGGGCACACCAGGCCTCAGAATTACGCGACATAAATTTTCACGGACTCATAATATTTTAATTTAATTTAAATAAATACATGGAAAATATGGGTCTTTAATATTTCAATTTTAAAACAATCTTAAAATTTATTAATGTTTTTAAAAGCGTTAAAAAAATAAAAACTTAAATAAAACCCAGTATTTTTTACTGTTGATCAAAAAAATTACATTCTAAGAAAATTTTCAAAATTTTAACCTAAGATAATTTTTACATTATGGTTTCAAAACATAATTAAAAAATTTCAAAAAAAATTCTAAAAGTGTCAAAAATTAATTTTAAAAATAAGTGTGCAATATATAATAAAACTCTTTTTTATAAAAATATGGGTTTAAGCATAAAATTGGTTTTATTCTTACCTCATCAATAGAAAACACATAAGATAATTGTTAAAAAATTAATTTAGTGTATATGTATAGATATGTATATAATTAAAATCAGTCACTGAAAGTTATTTTTTTAATTTATTGTGGTAAAATGCATTTGGGGGCATAAAAATAGTTTTTCAGAGAATGATTTCCTTTATTTTCAAATAGTTTTTATTTTTATATCTTATTAATTTTTACCCAAATATTTCAACATATATACATGTGTAAACCATATAGTTACATGATTTAGTTATTCCTATTCATACCCACCTTTCAAACAGCTCGAAGATAAATATCATATTAAATGAAAATATTTTAAAAGTATGTTCTGTTCTGTTAAAAATCAGTGTTTTAATTAATACTAGACAAACTCAATATTGTGTGTAACATGAGCTAATTAGATTTTTTGTGTAATCAAAGATAAACTTAGAGTTTTTTATAATGAAAAATATAAAAAATATTAAATATATTTGAAAATCAATATTTCAAAAAATCTGAGGTTTTTAAAAATAAATAAATTTTTTTTCAATTAATATAATAATATCTCAACATAATTACGATACTTATTTCACTATATTGTTATGTGAATAATGGATTTTTAAGAAAAATATAAATGAGAAAATATTAGGAAGAAGGTAATACTTATGTTGGATACTTGGTCATATCTTAGAGGTTTACTTGGAAGAAATGTTCTTAAGATGACTTCTAGAGAATATGGGATTAATAAAGAACAAAGAAATTATAAAGGTTGTATTTTAGAATTAATTTCAATTGTGCATATAATGTTTACCGTAACCAGGAGAGGTGGAAGATAAATTTTTATAAGTGAATAAAATTTTACTTTTGGGAATACCCTCTACACTTCCAAGATATCAATCCACTATTCCATGATCAATGACTCCAAGATTTCATAATAATTGTGTGTGTGAGGATATTGGGTCAATATATCTTTAACCAATACTTTCCCAATATTTTTAAAACTTGTTTCAACAATTTTACCATTAGTATTTAAATTTTAAAAATATTTATTTTCACCATGGTAAATAGTTTTGAACTAAGTAATTTATATTTAATTTAAAAATATAAGGTAACCCCTATTACAAATTTTTTATATTTTGAACAAAAATTTAATGTCCATTGTAGAAAAATGAAATTTACCCATTTCATGTTATTAATATTATTTTTATTTAATATAAATTGAATGAGTGTTAATGTAATTTTATATAAGTTAAAACATCATAATAAATCCATAAGATCATTTTGATTTATTAAATGAAAAATATATGATATTAATAAAACAATTCTAATTAGAAATTGTTTTACCATTATTGTGGTAAGTAACACTAATATTACTAATATTATATTTATGGCTAAAATGAAATTTAACTTGTTATATAATATATTTATATTAAACTAATATGTTAAATAAATTTAAATATTTAATTTCAAAAGTGATAAATTCAAGTTCTTTTATAAGTGCATAAAAATATTTTTTTGTGTGAAATATTACTTAAGTTCCAAAAATAATAATAAAATTTATAAATGCATAATAATATTTTTAAATAATTTATATTAATTACTAATGATATATATCAGAAGGGTTTCTTAAAAATTTCAGTCGATATAATACTATAAAGTGTATACTTTTTAGCAGAGTCCGTATTTTTATAATTCACATAAAAATTAATTATTTTAGACAAAACCCAAAAAATCTATATTAAGCTTGTATTGATATAATAAATCCAAAATTGAAGTTAATTAGGTAAAATTAAAATTATAAATGTATTATAAATATAGGAATTCAAAATGTATAAACTACTACCTATTCCTACTAGTTTAATAACTATAATAGTCATCTTCAATAAATCAAAATAATTAATGTTTCTTGGTTTTTAGTTTAGTCAATTGTTTCATATAACATAATATAATCAAAAAAATACATATTAAGGAGAAATAATCACTAATATAACAACGTTTTATATTCCCATAAGTTTTTTAAGTCATGTTCATGATGCTAATTCACAGGGAATATCTCCAAGAGTAATTTAAATCCTAAACAAAACTTGTTATTTTGTGATAACTATGATATAGGGGGAATTGTATTATTGGGGAATTTTATAAATTAATATTTATTTCCATACATATTATTGGTTGTTCAATATATCTCTGAATGGGTGGAAGTAGAGTATACTAGGACTAATGACTCTTGACTGGTTTCTAGCTTTATGATATCACAGATTTTTAGGAAGTTTGGTTTATTGAGGTTTATCATGAGAAAAAGGGATTCTCATTTTTGGTAAAAAAAATATTAAAACCTTTTTCCATAAGTATTGTTTTTTCTATAAATTATTCATTTCTTTTCACCCCAAAAATAATTGACAATAAAAAATTTCATATAGATAATTTAAGCAAATCTTGGAAAAATTAATTAAACTTAATAGGAAAGTTTGTAATTTTTCTTGGATGGTGAACTTTGGGCCTGTAGAACATCTTTTAAAACCCGAATCATAATTTCACCATATAGGATTGCGTTTATAAAGGATTTTAACCTCCCTTTGGAGGTAGCGACCATACATATTGGGATATTAAAAATTGTAATATGAATCTATTAGAAGCTGGTGAGCATAAAAAGTTACAAATTCAAGAGTTTAAAGAAATTTGGTGTGATTCATATGAGAATGATCATATCTATAAAGAGAAGGAAAAATTATATGCATGATGCGGTGATTCATCTGTGAAATGTTTTATTGGTTAATGGCACTCATGTATAATTATAGGCTAAACCTCCACCAAGGTAAGATTCATTCCTGATTTTTTGATACTTATATTGATTCTAAAATTAAACCTTTTGGAGAAATATAGTCTTTAAATGAGAAGAGTGGATAATATTTTACAACAAATGGGAATATACTTAAAAAATTCTATAAATATTTTTAAAATTATATGGTGGAGGATGTCGAGTTGATGGATTCCACATATGACACCTCTTAGCAGGTGGTCTCTTCTCTCTACCTATATTTACTTTTCTATTTAATGAAAGTGAATACCTTAAGTAAAATTTAATTTTAATGTTTGGTGGAGGTATATATAGGATATTTTGGATTTAAATTAAGAAACACAAATCATGTATTTTCTTTTACAAGTTGTGTGTATACATATTTAAAAAACATACAAAAAAACAAAAAAAATATTAATTTTATTTTCATTTTTTATTTAATTTTCTCTATTTTTGTATCAAGATAAACATTGATCTTAAAGAGAATAATTGTATTACTGTTGAAATGTAATATTTTTCTATAATTTTTTTTTGATTCATTCTTTGGGGTTTAATGGATTTTTGAAACCCATGCCTCATTAGGCCTGATCAATATTTTAAATCCATTACCCAATATATATTCTAATCCATTTATTTCATATTATTCCATTTAATCACTTTTTTAAGTGTCTTGATTTATATATAGAAATTATTGAGTTCCTTTTATTTTTTTGATTCCAAAATAATTGAGTGTAAAATATTCATCATAGATGACATCATTCATTGAAAAACCATTTGTGCAATTAATATCTATTTGGGTCCACCTTGACATTTGACCCCTTTTAAGACTTAGATACCATGAAATACCTATTTTTAGAAGCCATATTACAAGATAATTTCTCACTACCTACACATATCTTATGTATATTCTTATTTTATTTTCAGAAAGTGTGGGGGATAGGGTGTTTCCATGCAGATTATAGAGAAATATTAACTATTATGAGTTGATTGAAAGGGTACCTATATTTTTTTGGTCAGTGAGTTCATAATATGGTGACCCGAACTTTCATAAATAGATATTACATATTTTTAGATGAATATTAAATACATAACATAGTGATCCATGTCAGAATCATATAGGTCTAGTATATTTGGAAACACAGACATATAAAAAACTAGTTCATAAAATATCTATTTCTTCTCCCACTAAGTTATTCATAACGAGAACCCTTTTTTAGACATATCATACATAATAAATTTCTTCATAACTTAGGGTTAAGTAAATACAAGAAATGGGGAAATCTGGTTCTTAGTAAGGGTAGAAAAGGGAAATATCAATGATCACTTATACAAAACATGAGTCTAAGGTTATGATGGCCTGAGCTTAACATTTGAAAACCATAACTTTCATATCAAATATCATAATCTTGAGTCATGAAAAAAAAATCATACCAGTTAATAAGACATGGATCTGGAAGAAATCAAATAACATAAGCTATGAGAGAAAATCATTAGTATAGAACATGGGTTTCTAGCATAAAAATAATCTTATAAAATTGTGAACATGTTGTTTCGTGACGACGACTAATCGTGGGGAAAAACATGTGCTACCCGATGGTTGATTAGAGAAGATTGGATTCTGTTAATCACTCATATCAGGTGCACCTCTTTCATCTCGAAACACCCATCGGTTCCGTATCCAGCGATACGTGGACCTGCTTTCCAAAGGCGGGCATTCGCTGGGTGATTTGGCCAGTGATGCTTAAGAACTCACATTTGTCGAAAGGATGGGAAGTCGGGATCATCGCACCCTTTTGGGGGGAAATTATTGCCTATTCTGGGACTCTATTATATATTTAAGATGTATTAATATGTTCAAGAATCTTTGGTTTATACCCAAGCATAGTATCCACGGATTACTTCTGGTTGGCAATGGTCAGCCGAACGCAGGGGTTCAGAATCATTTAGGCCTGAGGTTTACCATCCCTCGTGGAATTAATGATCCTGAGGAGTGTGGACTCATTTAGATGGAACTGGATTAAATCCATGTAACTGGGCACTCAAGATTTTATTATCATCCAGGGGGTACAGATAATGACTTGAGTGTTTGGATCGAACCCGTGATATGGGCTTCCTATGTATCCTTTCCTGAGGAATCAGAATACTCGTAGTTCGGTTGGGGATGGGGCTTACACTCTGAGGCGGTCCAAGATGTGGGTAAACCAACATAAAGGGGGTCAGAATGACCGATTTTTGGGCTTGAATGTCAGGGAGGTCTCCTACGTACCCCACCTAGGAGACAAGGATCAAAGTCTGCATAGTTCATGAGTACAGTTTAACGTCATGTGGGATGAGGGTGAACCGACGTGAATGAGGTCGGAATGACCGGGTGGTGGGATTGAACCTCGTGGAGTCTTCCTACATACCATTCCATGACATGGATCAAATTCCCTATAGTTATTAGGAGGTTGGGGTAAAGGTCGATTCTTACTCTAAGCCAACGTGAGTCATGCTTGGTGTGAGAAACAAGAGGCAGCAGAGACCTGACGATCATGTTGCGAAAGCTGAGTCTGTGGGAAGTGAAGCGGGGATTACACGTAGCGCGGCCCTAGAAGTCAGGGCTTACTCCATAATAGAGGCCCAGGTGCTGCTATGGAGTGGTAATAGTGAATGGGGCTTATGCATGAATGATGCATGGGGCCGCTATGGAGTAGTAATGGTGGTTGGGGCTTACGCAAGGAAGCTGCCCAGGTACCTTCCTCATGTCTGACCATGAGGGAATCCCAACTCACTGGTGGGTTGAGGCATATAATTGAGGCATAAACCAATGCATAAGTGTACAAGTGGGATAACTCCAGGGGTGATGGAATCAGTCCTAAAAAAGGGAGTTGAAAAGTGTGAATCACATGCTCGACATTCGGAACTTGATGAGGGTGGTGTGACGATAGAGGATAACTGTTGACCATGTTCGAAACATAGAATCCATATCGTGTTAGCCTGGAATGGGGGCAGACAAGTGAGGGTCTATTGTTGACTGTGTTCGAAACATAGGACATGACTCAAAGTGTTTCCCAAACTCTTTCAAGGGCGTTGGCCTAGGACGGTAGGTGATCCGAGGTGGCATGGGGCCAGGTCGTTAGGCGGTCCCTTCACACATGCAAGGGGATGAAGATCCTAATGAAGGACGTACAAATAATGAGGTGGAGTGATGGAATGTTTGAATGGATTCCATCTCTCTTGAAATTATGCCACTTTAAACATGGAATGAGGCATCTTATGCTTGGAGCATAAGGAATCTATTGCAAAGGGAAAGAGGCATCCTATGTTTGTCACATAGGGTATACTACAGTTTAAAGTCATATAGATAGGACTGTGGAATCATAGTTTAATTCCATGTTGCAAGGACTATTTCCATATAGTTTAACCTCATATGGATAGGATGCGGGCCATACAGTTTAACATCCTGTGGTCAGGATGACTAGGAAGAAGATACCTAGAAATGGATAGTGTGGGACTTACACAAGGGCGGACCATTCTAGATGAACCTAGCATGGGAGCTAGGTAATGGGATTTTAGGAGTCTCATGATGATTAGCTCGACTCATGGAATTTATAGGATGGATATTGGGGGTGGAGTAAGGGTGCAATGTAAAATACTGTTGACCCGGCCAGAAAAGTTCGCGGTGAAACTCTCTATTTTTCATGGGGGTCAGTGATGGTAGCGAAGGGACCGGCCCGCGATAGAGCTGGACATGAGGGACTGGCTGCGATACAGCTGGACGCGTAGGGTTCCCGCGGAGGAGCGAGCCGCGTAGGAGCTGGCCACATAGGAGATGGCTGTGAAGGGGGTATCCGCGGAGGATCCGGCAGCGTAGGAGCATCCGTGGAGAGGCTTTCCGCGAAGGGTGTCCACGGATGAGATGGCCACGGAGGAAATGGCCACGAAGGAAATGGCCGTGAACTGCATCTACAAAGGGGATGGCACTCGTCCTACTTCGTGCCCGCGGAGGGGTTTCTGCCTCCATTTCGTGAACGACGCTGGTTCGCGGAGGTGGGTAGCTGCGAAAGAGATGGCCGCATGTTTTTCATGGTTTGGTTTCTCCTCTATGCGGAAGAGTGAATCTGTGGATGATATGGGGTCCGCGGATGGTCGTGGAACCCTACTATTGGGAGCGATTTCTCCAGTGTATCCCCACAGGTTTTCACCCTTCCTTTTCTCCGTTTATTTTTGGTGCCCCTGGGAGACTACTTGTAGAGTAGCGAAGAGGAAGTATCGATGGGGCACACAGCACTTTTTTCAGAAGCCCATGAAGGAATCCCCACCTACGGAAGACTCGGTCAACCATGGATTTTGTGAACCGAGATTCACGGGATTTCTGCATAGTCACATACCTCTCCACCTCAGTTCCGTGAACGATGAGGTTTGAAGCCGCAGACGGCTTCCGCCTCCGTTTCGCGAGCGACGAGGTTCGTGGCCACGTAGGTGCTCCGCCTCCATTTTGTGAATGACATTATCTGCAGGAGGGAGGTTCGCCGAACCAGCTGCCTACTATTGATGGGAGCCGGTATGCGGACTATTTCGATCCTTCTCCAAGTTTTGGGGTGACTGTATTTTCCCCTTCCAGAATTTTCAGGACCCTACACATGTATATATAGAAACATGTTCACTCAATAAATTAATTACGTGGAATTCAGACCTCTCATAAACTTAAGGACATGAAACCAGGTCCATATATAATCTTTTGGACATGAAATCTATGCCCATGAATAAACCTATGAACATGAAAATAAGGTCCTCGGATAAACTTATGAACATGAAAACAATGTATACATATAATCATATAGACATGAAAACCAATTCCATTCATAATCTTATGGATATATAATCAAGGTCTATTTATAAAATTGTGAGCATGAAATGAGGTTCATGCATAGAATATTTACCTAATTAGTTATCCATATTTACTTAGTTAATTGGAGTGATTTGATAGATACAACTATCTAATAATAATAATACATTCATATAAATTCAGCAATATCAACAATTTTAACATAACCCATGTAAAATAAATGAGTTTCATATACCACTAATCATCAGAATAACAAACCTCCTGTAGAAATAATAAGGATGGTATCATTGGATTATATCTTTATTAAGTAATGAGTAACATCAAAGGATTTATCATAGATTAAGAATTCCTTTAAAGGATCACTGGAATTTTTCTTGAGGAAAAATTCCTTTCCACTTTGATATAATATTTTTAAGAAATAAAAATTTCCTAAAAAATAAGGAAAATACTTTCTTAAAAAAATTACCATTTAAACATGTAATAAAATCTTCAAATCATTTATCAGTCATGATGGGGAGGAAATCCCTTCATTACATATACTTTAAAATAAAATATTTCTTTTACACTTTTGTAGAAAAATCCTAAAAGTACTTCATTAAGAAAATGATAAGAAGATTATTTTTAAACAATTTTGTAAAAAGCAAAAAATGGGTAAAAAATAATTTAAAGTGTCATTATATAATATTAAAATCCATATTTAAAACATTTTTATAAAACATATATATAGAATATAATGTACTTTTTATCAAAAAGATAAATAAAGTCAATTTTTATTAAAAACAGATTTGAAGTCTCTTAAGTACTTAAGGAAAGTAAAATGAAAGAAAAAATGTATTATAAATAAATAACTATATGAGAAGAATCTTCATGAGTTTCTTGAGAGTTTTATCATAATAATTCATCATTAGAAACTTAATCATAAGAAACCTGACAAATGAAAACACGCCTCTGAGCGGCATCGACCTCTCGGGCGCGGCGGTTAGGGTTTCACCCCTCGATGACTGTTCCTCCCCTCCTCTAGAGTGCTTGGTTTCGACGTCATCTCCCCGGGGTTTTGGGGTGGATAAAGTCTTTAGATGTGACTTCGCTCATTCTGGTGGTGGTGTTTTAGGCTTCAGGACAAGATTTCAGTTGACCTGAGACAGTGAGGCATGTGATTCCTTAGGTGTGGCGTTTTCTCGGCATCGTCTTCTGGGGGCCTAGGTGTTTCTTCCTCAGGTGTGGCTTCTCCAGTGGCAGATCTCGTCTGACCCGGAGCCGGTGAGGCTCAGCGCTATTTTTTCGGTGGCTTACGGGGGTACAACGTTAGATCTGTTTCTATTCGGAGGGGGAGGATTTTTCCTCCACCCGAGCCTTATTTTCTCGATCAGGCCTTGGTTTCTTCCTTCGGTGGTGCTTTGGAAGCTTCGTGTTCTTCAATAAGTGCCTCACCTCTTGATGATTCTAAGGTTCTACGCCAGTGAGTTGTGATTTCTTCCTGCTTGTGCAATTTTCATCTCTTCCCTACCTTCATATCTGGCTTAAGATCCAAACATCACTGATAAGGATTGATCTTCTTTGGTGGTTGTTCCTTTGAGCAGAATATTTGATTCTCCTCTGTGCGAAGGTGAAGTGAGATCAGGATCCCTTTGAGAAATGGCTCATGTAGTCTTGGGGGTGTGGGTAAGCCGATGTTGGGGGGAATCGGTCTCTTACATGCTTGTCGTCATGCCTTGGTTGCTGCTTTCTCAGGATTTTCTGTTTGTTGTGCCTGTTTGGAAGGCCATGATGCCTCATCAATTGAAGATTCTTGAAGGGGTGTATAGATGCTTGGTTTTGTGCTTCATGCCATGTGTGTGGCCCTATATTTTCTCCATATGGTGTTCTCTTCTGGTTTTTCCTGTGTTGTTCTTTTGGGATGCTGACTACATTGCTTTCACTAGTTTTCTCCCTGTTGAATTTGGTTGGTGGCGCAATTTCAGGTACCGTCGGATGGGTGACCTCGATTGAGGGATGGGTGTGATGGAAATCATCATTTTTCCATATGTCCTCTATTGTTGGATTTATGGGTGCCTTGTTGGAACCCTGCTCAATGTTTTCTCCTGGTGTTTCATCGCATTTTTTTGACATTGATGTGAGCTTCTCGCATTCTCTGTCGGGTGGGCGGCTCGAAAGAGAGAAGGGTCTGTTGGAACGCTTCATCCAGCTCCCCTCCACATGTTTATGATGTTTGGAGAGGTACATTGTCATGTTGTGCTATCCAGAAATGGTGAAACTTCTTGACAGAGGGGGCGATGCATCTTCCAGATTGAACTCTTTGTTGTAATGTCTTGCGAGGGGGGTGATAAGGACTCTTCTGGTGTTTTCTTTTTTGGTTTCATATCTTTTGACTCACAGTGTTTTTTTCTGATCTTTTTTCCCTTTATAGATTTTCCTTTGTTTGAAATGGGTTTCCTCTCTCCCATGTAAATAGGTCTTTCCTTTGTTTCAATTTTAGGGGTTTTGAACCCCACCTTAAAAAAATAAAAATAAAAAACCCGACAAATAATGAGATTATAAAATAAACCCCTTTACCACTTTGGTAAAATTTGAATAATAAGCCACATGAAATAAATAAAATTAAATGGATATATAAATATCAACAAATATCAAAAAAATTATCATAAAATACATTCATGGTTATTATATACACCGTAAAAAAGTAACAAGTGGTGAATATTGCATGTACCTCGTAGAAGTAAAAGTGAGACGAAAATCCCTTACCTCAGGCTTGACTTCCTTCATAAGTGTTTGAACCTCATGTATAATAAATATATATTTTTTAAACATGTGTTATATAAGAATTATCATATATATATATAGCAATATATTATTTAATTATAACCTTTTATCACCCATTTATTACCAATTATTTATTAAATTCACTATTCTGAAAGATATCTTCTTCATTTTTAATGTATCTTTTGGTTGGTAGTTTTAGTTATTGTGCTTTGATCATGGTTCCATTATCTCAAAAAAATTATTCTTCATATAAATAAAATATATATCCATTATATACAAATTTGTAATCATTAATAAATTATATAGTTAGAAAAATTAAGTTCATCGTTCATAGAGATGATAGGCAGTACGTACGCATGAATGTTGTTTTCACTTTTTGGCAGATGGATTGAAAGAAATTTAATTTATTATTAAACTCTATATAATCATTTTTATATCATAAAAATCATGTCTATTAATTAAATATAACTTTATTACCATCCACGTAAAAAAAATGAAAAAAAATAACATAGCTTCATGGAGATTGTAATCCACACGTACCCATGAGTGAGGTTATTATTTCCTAAAGTATTAGAATACAATAAGGAATCTTTAATATTATAATTAAAAAATTATAATTATTTCATAATTATCATATATAATAATTATACTCATCTTAATAATCATCCCTGAAATATAGTGGTGGAAAATAAACCATATCGCTACGTCTAGACGGTAAGTCATATATATGCACAAGCGATACTTTCACTTCCCATCTGATAGGAAAAGGGGTGGATAATGGTGATTTCATAATCATAATAATGTTTAAGTATATTAATTATTAATCAGTTATTATTTTTTGATAAATAATATTGGATAATATGGGGTAAGGAAGAAGTAAAATGAAGGTGGTCAGTTAAGATGATTACCTCTTCTTTAAAACAACTTCTTTAGAACTCCTCTTAAGGTCCATATGGTTGGAATTTTCTGAATATTAGAACCAATAGAATGTTTTAAAGGAATTATTTAAGGTATTTTAGTTTAGTTTTGAGCTATATGGATCAATGTTTTGTTTAGATTAGAATATAGGGTTCCATTTTTTCATTTAGGGGAGGGGCACATTTGATATTTCCTAAAAGATTAAATTATAGTAAATTAATTCTCAAGAAAAATGATTCCAAATGTCCATAGATACAAATATAAGGTAATATGTTGTTATAATACCATAAAAATAGAATTTGGATAGGTTTAATTGGTGTTTTAAACCTTATCTTTTGGGTTAACACCTTACCCCATTTTAACCTTAACCATGATAATAATGTTTTCACTCTTAAAGGGTTATAATTTTACTTATAAGGTAATTATTGAATCATAAACAGATAAAGAATGAAATTTTATACCATATCTTATCCAAATTTTTCTTTTTCAGTATTATTATAATTTTAAAATAATTTAATAAAATGTTATTTTGAAAAAATATCATTAATATTAGTTTTTAAATTATTCAGTTAATTTAACTTAAATAACATAAATACAAAGTATTAATTCAAATATAATACCTTTAGAAACCAATCATGATATAATAATCTAAAAAATAATATAACAATATGAATCTCTTAAATTATATTTCTTTTAATATTTTTCAAATTATTTATTTTATTTTTCTATTAATTGAAAAAATATTGTGATGGTGTTTCCTAAAAAATTAATGTAATTATATAATTACTAAAAATTATAATTTAATTTACATAATGAAAATAATATCATTACTCTAAAAATATATATTTATATTAATTAAAAATTTTCTTCTTTCCCTATGTGAACACATATGAGATATTTAAAAATAATAGAGTGACATTTTGTAACATTCTTAGATTTAAATATTATATAATCATTTTCAAGGAAAATAATCCATTAACAAAAGATATATTATAATATTAAGGTGATAAGGGTGTATATACCATCATCCAATAAGAATTAGGATGAAAACATATGGCATTACGAGTTAGTTTTAACCATGATTAACCTAATTTACCCTTTACCATGGTGATAAATTTCACCACGGTTATTATTCAAATTTACCAAAACCAAAATGGACCTATTTACCAAATTTGAACCTCCTAATTCAAAATATGAAATATTTTTTTCAAAATTCAATTTATAAAAGTAGAATAAATTAATTTTAAAAATAATCATGCAAAACGAGAAGAAAAATGTTTTTTAGGAAAAATATTTTCATGAAAAACCTTTGATTATTCTGATCTGATGATTAAAAAATATTAAATGAATGTGAAAATATGATTTAATATATAGTATATACATTTAATTAAAATAATTCACTAATTGTGATTAATTTAATTTATAAAAATACATTTCACGCATAAAAACAGTTTTCTAGAAAAATATTTTAATTTCCTTTAAATGTTTTTTATTTTCATTTCTAATCAATTTATAACCAATGAATTTATTTTATTAATTTTTAAATATTAAATTTTTCATAATATATTTATTTGTATTCTTACACACCAATACAACTTATTGAAGATTAAAATTACATTAAAAAATAATTTGTTAATAGTATATCACAGTTATTTTAAACTGGATGTTGAATGTAACGCAAGTTAATGAAAAAACTTTAATTTAATTGGAAAAAATATTTCCTAAAATATCAGGATTTTATATATAAAAAATATCATATAATTGATTTAATCATTTTTTCCTATTTATCTTCCAATAATATTATATATTGGAAACATAATAGTTTTTTCATTGAAAAAAATAACAGAACGGAATAAAAAAGAAATATAGAAAAGATAGAGTTTACTCATAATTCACTACTTTGTTATAACCCACACAAAATGAATAAGTGGGAGAGTGAGTTAGAAGTGCTACAAACTGTGAAGGGTTGAGAAAGTACATTCCTTATAGCAACCCATACATTTCATAAAAATATATCAAATCTTAAAATATTAATATTTATTAAATATTATTACATCAAATTCAAGAATTGTATAGGTTTAGTATCATTAGAAACATGGATAAATAAAAAAGATGGTTCATAAAATATCTATTTTATACCCCTAATAATTTCTTCATAAATTTCAACCTTTTTATGCAAATCAATCATAAATTCACTATTTATATCCTCATGAAGGGAAATATAACAAAGGGTAATCTTAGATGTTCAGCAAGGGTAAATAAGAAAGATATCAATGAACACATAATAATAACAAGAGAAAAAGGGTATAAGAACATGATATGAAAATTTTAAAACCATACCAAATATATCATAGATCATAATCATAAATCATGGAATAATTCTAGGAATTTCGTAATATGTGAATCAAAAATTAATCAAAGAACACAATCTAAGAGAGTATAATATTAACATAAGACATACGTTTGTGGAATACACATATGAATAAAAAAAACATTCTTTAGTTGTCAAGGAATACATCCCAGAATATCATAGTGTATTTTATTCACTCCTCATTCCATCATATTAGTCAGGTTTCTCTCCCAAAGACTATTATAGTGGATAGAGTCCCTTATTGAAGAGGGTTTACATAACTTTTTAGTCTGGATTATATCATTATATATCCATCGTTACCCAATTAATTGGAGTGCTCTATAGCTCCATAACAACCCATCACATAATGAATATCTTATATCATTGTTCCATAAAATCATAAAAAAATCATCATTGCAAAACTCGTAGAAAGGAAACAGGTTTTAGAAACATTTTATCCTAGTATAACCCCTAGAAACGAAACATGTTTTATAAATATCTTATCATCATAATCATAATGGATAAAGAGAAATAATAAGGATTATATCATTGAATCATAACCTCATTAAATCATAACTAGCATAAAACTATGTCATATTTGATTAAAATTCTTTTAAAATATCACTTGAAGTATTTCTTCAAGAAAATAAAATTTTATTTTTATATAACTTCTTTAAAAACTAAAAATTTAAAAAATATTATGGAAACATTTTTATTTGAAAAAAGAAATATCAAAACATGTATAGGGAACTTTAAAATATTTAGTGGTTAATATGGTTGTAAATTTCATTTGAGTCATCTATGTTAAAATAAATATTCATTTCATATTTTTGGTAAAAGGTTAAAAGTACCTCATTTGGAAAACAAAAATATGAATATTACTTATAAAACATATTGTAAAAATAAAAAAATTGGTGAAAATAACTAAAAAATTATTTTATAATATTTAAAACATTCTTGATTTTTTTTTTGAAAACATGGACTTGAAATAAAAATCATTTTCCACTAAATAGAGAAAGATAATCAGTTTTCCATAAAAATTTTATTTTGGGCTCTTAAGTACATAAAAAGAGTAAAATAAAAGAAAAAAATGTAACATATTTAAATAAAAAGAGTATAAAATTTAATAAGAATTAGTGGGAGGAATATTAGTAAATTTTATCATTATAAAGTTAATCAAAAATAATCATAGCAAATAATGAGATTGAAACATAAGGCCATTACATGAAGTTTGAATATATTTAAAATTCATATAACCTCATATATAATACATTTTAATTTATTATAATAATATACCCAAATAATTTACATACTTATAATATCATTAATGACCCACTTATAACATTTTAACACGCATTCATTAATAATTCCTTATTAAAATAATCATTTCTAGGTGGTAAATATTTCATTTTTCATGAGAATTTTTGTTTGGTAGCATTGATCCTTGTACATTTATCATGGTTAAATTATATATAAACTTTTAATCATGGTATAAATATTAAATTTATTCACTATATATATATATATATATTTATCTAAAAAGTATGAAGATAAAAAAAATAATTACACCGTTCATGGAGACGGTAGGTTGTACGTACGCATGAAGATTGTTTTCACTTTTTGATGGATGAATTGAAAAGAAGGTAAATAATAATTCATATTTATAGGATCATTTTTAATATCATATATATCTTATATATTAATTAAATCTATCTTTACTACTATCCAGATAAATATTAAATGAAAAACTAATTGCATCACTTTGTGGAGGTGGTAGTTCACACGTACGAACGAGTGATGTTATCCTTTTCCAACAGATGGGAAGAATGGGTATTATGGTTGTTCCATAATAAAAATAAAAAAATATTGTATTTAATATAATTAAGTGATTATTTTATAATGTATTACCTGGATTTATTTTAGGTATATGAAGAAATAAAATTAAAAACACCAGGTTAAGAATTTTACATCTTTGTTGAGAATCCTTCTTTGGATTACACCTTAACACTTTAAAGGATGTTATTTTGGAAATATGAGAAGATATAAGATGTGATAAAGGAATCTTGGAAGGTATTATGGAAGATATATTCTGAGAAATAAAGCACAAAATGCGTGAGTAAGATAGGATAAGAGGTTTCATTTTATAAGTGAGGGGAGGGGCACTATTGGAATTACTTAAAGTATTACATATAGTATAAAATAATTTTCATTTAAAAATGGATCCAAAAAAATATAATTATAATATATTATGACTTTTAGACAAATTAATATCATGAAAAAAATTGGACAATTTTTTGTTATGTTTTTACCCTGAGATTTTTGTTTTAACGTTAACCATTTTGATAGTTACAGTGATATCAATTTTTTACTCTTTCAGGGAAAGAAATTTTAACATAAAATGAAAATTAACCCATAAATTTTCTATAGATGAAATTTTAAACCATATCCCATGATCTTTTCCAAATATAGGATTTTTCTTAATTTTAAATCAATTAATATAATATTTTTTATTATAAAATATCATTAATGTCATTCTTTGAACTATCTATTTAAGTTGACTTTGAAAACATCATGAAAACTAATGAAATTGAATATATACATTTCACACATATATAATATGATATATTAATCTAAAAAATTCATGTAAAATAATAATTAATCAAAATTATATTACTTTTAATATTTTTTTTAAAATATGTATTTTATTTAATTATTTATTAAATAAATATTGTGTCAGCATTGAATAGGCATTTAATGTAAACATTCAATAAAAAACATTAAAAAAATTTATATAACAAATAAAATTAATTCATATTTAAAATAAAAAATTATAACTAAAATTGTCAAATTTTTACCCTCATGTATTTTTTTTTTAAATATTAATGTCAAGAGAGTGGAATTTTATATTTACGATTTTAGTAAAATAATATAAAGGTCATAAGCTAAGAAAAATGAAACCTATTGGCCATATAATAGAGTCTGTGATGCTAATTTATGAACTCCACTCATAAAAAGGGATATATTCAAGAATTATAGAAATTTTAATGCCTTATCCCAAATTTGTAACTCTATTTTACCCAGTTTAACCTTACCAAGGTGAAAAAATATTACCAAGAATACTTTTCACAATGAAAAAAAATAAAAGTGACCTATTTACCATATTTTAATCTTCTGATTCAAAATATGGGATCCAGTTTTCAGAATTCAATTTTTACAAGTGTTAGAAATTCATTTTAAAATTAGTACGTAGAACTCAATAAAAGCATTTAAAATTATTTTAAGTTTAAAACTTGTTTTATTATTACACCATTAATATAAAAAATAATTTGTTTAATATAAAAAATATATTCAATATAAAATATATATGTTTAATTAAAATCATTCACAATTAGTGATTAATTTAACTTATTAAGATACAAACGCATTATAGGCATAAAAAAATTTCTTTAAAAAACATCACTTTTATATTAAAATGATTTTTATTATCATTTCTAATCATTTGATATCAAATTAATTGATTTTATATATTTTTAAACTGTAAATTTTTCATAATTAATTTTATCTTATTCATACCATTAAATCATACAACAAGAGTTAATTGTCAAATTAAATATTATTATTTCAATTGTATATCATGGTTCGTTTAAACATAGTGTTGTGTGTATCATAAACTATAAAAGAAATTAAATTTATTAAAAAAATATTAAATAAAATACTAGGGTTTTACATTTTACCCCCCCTTAAAATTGATTTCACCTTCAAATTTGCATCACTCTAATACTAAAAAATTGATGATATTTTTACTTTATCATATCATCAGGTTCCCATGTAGCTTATTCAAATTTATCGTTCCACTATAGAACTTTTACTATGTGATTTTTTGTTTTCTTATATCACATTATCTCTATGATCCATGATTTCTACTAGTTTTCTCTATAGAAAATATAATTCTCCATTCGTACAACCTCTGAGTTCAATAACTGTGATGGATTATGTATGTACTTCCTCAGAATTGATACATGGAACATATCATGAACTTGGGAGATTTTCGGTAGAAGTAACAAGCGATAAGCTACTATCTCTACTAGATAAAAAATATTAAAGGGTATAATTTACCTTGGGGTTAGATTCCCATTATTTCCAAATCACATAACCTTCTTTCAGGGATAATTTCACCAAAATACCTTCTCATCGCCCTTGAATTTGAAATTTTTCTAATGATTTCTGGAATAATTTTTATTTAAACTCAAAGCTTCTCTTATTTTCTTCTAAATGGATAAGACATTCTAGGCCATTTACTTAAATTTATCAGGTACGAATAGATTTATTTCACTAACTTCATCCTAGATAGTTGGAGTTCAACACTTCTTTCCCAATAGGGCTTCATAAGGGGCCATCTAAATGATCGAGTGAAACCTATAATTGTAAGAAAACTCCACCATAGAAAGGTGTTGACCCTACTACCTTTGAAATCTACATAATAATATATAAATATATCCTCTATTGGTTAAATGGTTCTCTTAGACTAACCATCTATCTGATGATGATGATGATAAGTACTATTAAAACTCAACTCTATATCCAAATCATACAGAAGCCTTCTACAAAATTCATTGTAAACCTCAAATATCAATCATATAAAATAGAATGTGGTACTACATAAAACCTTACCACTTTCTTAATGTATATCTAAATCCAAATATAAATCATCTTTAATGTAAATTAAGTGTTCCAAATTCATAATGAAATTGACTACTACCCAAATAGCATTATGGCCTTTTAATGTTTTGGAGAGTCCAATGAAAAACATCCATGGTGATGTTTTCCTATTTTCATTTTGGTGTAGATAATGGTTGTAACATCTCATTAAACTTTTTTATCTCATCTTTAAGATTATTACAAACTAAGAACTAAGAAACATACTTTGTAATATCTCTCTTCAGGTTATCCCACCAAAAGTACTCTTTCATATCTCTATATATCTTTATACTTCTAGGATGAATAGAGAATGATGTACTATAAGACTAATGCAAAATATCCTACTTATATTATAGTGTAGATTTGACACATAAAAGGTTATTTCACCTTTTCATTCCATCACAATCAAGGTTGTACTCATGAACATTTATGACTTTCTTCTATAGTTTGACATATTCCTTTTATGCCTATCTAATCCTCACATAGATAAACGGTTGAACACTCATTTGAGTAAAATAATATTTATACCCTTGTTTCCATATATCTATGTCCATCCTATGAAAATCTTAAAATATTTTAAATTTTTTAATCCTAATTATAGATAATCTAGAATGATCTTTTTGACTCAAATAATTTGTCACTTTGATCACTTTTCTAGGGTGGTAATGTATTGAGTGGTGAAAATATTTAATCAAATCCAACCATATTTTCCATCACATATTCATATATTTCTGAGTAAATATATACATTAAACTTTTAAGAACATTGTATATATCACACCTTTATCACCACTAACTCTAAATAATGATTTGGGTCATTTTTCTCCTAAAACATCAATTTTCATGAGGTATAAGCGATATCCATATCATTATGCATGAGTAACAATCCTAGTCACTTATTTTATGAATCACTATATATTACAAACCATTATTCTCTATAAGGTAGTTTGATAATTGGTACGTTGACTAATATTCTCTTTAGTTTCTTGTAATTTCCTTCATATTCATCTATCTAAAGAACATGGCTACCTTTCATGTTAAATTGGTGAGTATACATGAAATTCAAGAGAAATTATTCACAAATACTCGATAATATCAAGATAAATCAAGAAAACTATGGATCTCAAACATAGCAGTTGGTCTGGGCCAATGTCCAAAAAACTTTTAATTTGATGGCTATATAGAAGTACACTCACATGAGATTATATGACTCAAAAAATAAACTTTTTTGTTGAAAAAATTCACCCTTGGTAAATTATTCATATAGATTATCCTTCCTTATGGTATTGTAACACCAATAGATTTTGTGAAATATGTTTTTCAAATTAATTTAAACTATTTGATATTTTTAATTTCACACAAAATTTAGTATAGAATGTGTTATATAAAAGGACCAAGTTATTATGGATTTGAATGCCTGAAATGTAATGTAATTCCATGTTAAATTTCTTGAAAATCAAATGGGATTATTTTGAGACCAGGCTTCAAGATGGAACATGATTCTGAGGCCTGGAGTGGTTGGAATGTATTTTCAAACTATTTTTGAAGTTCATTAAATAAACATGTGAGCTGTTTTTTCTAACTTTAAAACCGGTGCTTGGATCAACAATATGAGGGTTACATTGAACTTATAGCATAGGTATTCTCATATGGAGGGCCTAATATCGACAGGAATGGATAGTCTGAAAAAGATATTTTTTGGACATTCTAGAAGAAAAATAAAAAAAAACCTAAAAATTTGTTTTTATTATATTCTCTTCTACGTTACTCAGTGACTCGTCAGCGCTATGGTGCATCAACAAGGCGACGCTGAATCCCATTAATGAACTTTATTAATTAATTAGCTTGGTGATGCTACAATGGTCACACATCTTCCTTCTCTAATTAAATAAGAATTCAGGGTTGATGAACAACGCTAGAATTCCTCTGACGAACGATGAAGGAAACCTCTCCAACGGCAAACATCGGTGAATTGGACAATGGAGACAACACCCTTGGAGAGAGGATTCGGTACCGGAGATCAAAAAATTATGACGAATGATCATCCTCGAGCAATCTCTTTTCCCAGGTAGGGGTTTTTCTATGTTATTTTCCTTTCCCATTTTAAAAATTTTAATGACGAATGTGGAACAACCTACGAATAGGATGATCCACAGTTCGATCTTTCATTCGGGGTGGTTAATGATGTGGAATAAAATATATATATATATATATATATATATATATATATATATATATATATCATAGTGATTATTTCTACCTTATTTTGGATCTTTGTGATCCTTCTGACAAGAACGCATCTGTGTTAACAAAACAAAGACATGGATCATTCTTTGGGTATTCTTGTCTTGTGACTCCTTCCACAATTTCTTCTTATGTTATTCCCATACGTTGTGGCACAATGGTTGATGGTGGTGACATACATGATCTACGAGGGATCGCAGCGGCGCATCGGCCAATCGCCCCAGGACAGAAGGGTTATGACCAGGTAGGCCACAACATCAATGAGAGGCTGCAGCGGTGATCGGAGGTTGCGGCACCCAGGTCGAGGAAACAGCAAGAGCCGCCAACACCATGGCCTGTGGGAGGCTGTAATGACTTGAATCTGGATCCCTTCCACTGGTACCCCATACCCAGTTCGCCACATGACCTCATGCACATTTCCCCAAATGTCAGAGACTGTCGACTAGTAGCGAGGGCCTTAGTAAGTTATTGGGGAAACTATTCCCTCATTTGGTAAGGTATACAAGGAAAGAAAACAAAAGTCAATGGTGGAAGCAGTAAACAGCATAAAACCACTGAAACTAAATAGCGGAAGCACTGAACATATAATGATAATTATAATGATGTAGCAGGTACAAGTATCTATGTGAAAGCACCAAACACAACAACGTGCTGAAATACAACTGAAAACAAAGTACGAAAGTAAACAGCAACTCCAGTAGCATCGCAAGCCTAAGCTCGGTCCTATGCTCTCCATCTCTAACCAGTAATCACATACCTGAAGTAGAAGGGCCACAATCCATATCCACACCTGAAACCATATAACTTGTTTGGGCTGAAAAGCAGGACCCAAATAGGGTGTGAGACTAATCCCAGTAGGCAATCATCACAAGATCTGTGCCCTACTCTCAGTGAGTAATATAGAAAAAGTAAAGGGAATAAATGCAGCAGAGAATCAGAAATACACTAAAGTAAACAATCCTACAAATCTCCAGTCAAATTTATCTAACAGTTCAGTACAATCATTTAGCTATCAACCAAGGAACCTAGAAACAGCTCTATACTCCCAAGGCAAGAAAGTAATCACAACAGGTAACTCAGAGTTTACCTAAGCAGCAAGCAGTACAAACCCAAGCATGTTATTTGGCTTGGTGGACTCATCACAACTAACCAATAAATAAGGCACTGACTCTCTAGTTGGCTCCTACTATCAAACCACTCTAGTAAAATAAATGTACAAAGGCACAGACACTCTGGGAAGCTCTCACCATCAATTCCCCTGTGGTCTTACAACAAAAGATATAGACTTTCTGAGGAATCACTTATGTCTAATTCCTCCTATAGTCTCTCTATGTAACTAATGACACTCTGAGGAAGCACAAAGTATTATTCCCATAGGTCATGCAATCAATACTAATTATAACAGACTCTCCAGGGAAGCCCTAATCATCAATTCCCCCTTTAGTCTACCACAACATGTTCACTCAGCCCTGAGCAGTTTAGTCGTGCATAATCTACTGTTAGCAGCCTAAGTAAGATCATAAACTACTTGGATAATAGTTACAAATGAATCCACAAGCATATAAACAGTAGGTAATAGTTGAAATTAAGTCAACAGGCATACTAACAATGTGCGAAAAGGGTTGCCTCGTAGGCAAACCCTGCCAAATGGAAATCAACAGCCATAACAAGGGAAAAACCCATGGGGTGATCCTCAAACATGCCAAAAAGAAATTATTAATCATCTAATAACCTCAAGCATACAAGAAATCTAAGGTAGATAACAAAACAAGATCAAAACCCTAACCCGAGACACCAGAGACATGGGTATCCGGCACTTTTGCACCAAAAACTCAAACACATTCAACGTAGGGAAACAAACCACCTACCTCGATTCCAGTAGATCAATATATGTGAACCACAATGACAGATTCCTCTTAGAACAACATAGATATGAGAAAATGCATAGAAATATCAACCTATGATAACTTGAAAATGAGGAGGAATCGAGAAACAAGGATAAAGCAGAACGGAGAACTCACCGCTGCGCTTCCAACGAAATCAACTACAGCTGGAATGGAGGTCAGATGGATCCACGGTGGCTCAGAGAAGATTCGGTCGTACAGTCACTCTCGGACAAACGAAACCTAGAGAAGAAGACGCTTCTGTGCGTCAGGCGTGACCCCGGTCCGTTTAATGAAAAAATAAAGTGTCCAGCGTGTACTTTTAGAGTACACGGCGTGTACTAGGTCATTTCAATACTCCGCCAAAATCGGCCTCCACGTCACCCTTACACACCGTGTGTGTGGCCCGGACACGGCCAACACACGGCTTCGGCGGGAAAAGAGTACACGGCCTGTACTCAGAAAGTACACGGTGTGTACTTCAAAATATTTCCAGAAAGTTCATTTTTCTCAAAAACTCTAGAAAAAGGAAAAGCGTACCTGAAAAGAAGATCTGGGTTCTTAAAAAATATCCCCCTTAAAGAAATTCATCCCGCGAATTTCCCTAACGACGCGGAGAAGAAGAAACACCAAACAGCTCCAGCCACTACGATCGTACATCGGCCTCCCTTTCCCAAGTCTCATTATGTACTTGCTCGTGATTCCATAGCCCCTGTACCAGAGGAACAGACCGCCTGTGAAGAACCTTCGTACTGCGATCGACAATCCGGATAGGATGCTCCTCAAACGACGCATCCTCTTCAAGATTGACTTTCTGAGGCTGAAAGACGTGAGAAAGGTCTGAAAAGTAACATCGTAGCTGAGAGACGTGGAAGACGTCGTGCATGGTCGGATACCTCTGAGGTACCTGAAACTGATAGGCAACCGGCCCAACTCTCTCCAAGACCTCAAACGGCCCGAGTTACCGTGGTGAAATCTTACCCTGTCTCTGAATCCTCTTGTGTCCCAACCTCGGGGTAACACGTAGGAAAACCAAGTAACCGACCTCGAACTCCAAAGGTCTTCTCTGATGATCAGTATAAGACTTCTATTGAGACTGCGCTGTAGCCATCCTCTTCTGAATCAGCTCTATCTACTCTGAAGTCTCTTAAACAAGACGAGGTCCCAGCAAAGCTATCTCTCCTTCCTTCAACCAGCATAAATGTGATCAGCATGGCCTACCGTACCAAGCCTCATATGGTGCCATTTGAATGGTCGCTTGAAAACTTTTATTGTAGGAAAACTCCACCAGATGAATATGCTTCTCCCAAGAACCTCCAAAGTCTAGGATGTAAGCTTGGACCATATCCTCAAGCACCTGGATCATGCGCTCGGACTGGCCATCAGTCTGGAGATGGTATGTTGTACTCAAAAGTACCTGTGTACCCAAGGCCTTCTGGAGTCCCCGCCAGAACTGAGAGGTAAAGCACGCATCCCTGTCTGAAACAATGGAGTGTGGAACTCCATGCAGATGATCGATCTCTCGGATGTAAAGTCGTCCCAGATCATCAACACTGAAATTCTCCTTGATTGGAAAGAAGTGATCCACCTTTGTGAGCTTGTCAACGACAACCCACACCGCATCATTTCCTCTCAACAATCTCGGCAAACCAGTCATGAATTCCATCACGTGTCATTCCACTTCTACTCCAGAATGGGTAACTACTACAAAAGCCCCGTTGGTCGCTGATGCTCTGCTTTCACCTACTGACAAGTAGAACATTTCATGACGAAACCAGCAACATCCTTCTTCATACCTGGCCACCAGTACTGGCGATGAAGATCCTGATACATCTTGGTGATGCCAGGATGAACTTCCCAAACTGAGGGATAGAAGTCTCGCATTATCTCCTCATGTATATCTATTGGCACCCATATGCGTCCCTGGAAACACAAGATCTCATCCTCGCCAACGGTCCACCTGGGAAGAGGGTCCTCTCCTGACATGCTTTCTCATAGGACTAGACCTTCCGAATCTGCCAGCTGCCTCATTCGAACTAAGTCCAAAAGTGCATAGGTAATAGCCATAGAAGATACAAAGGTCTACCCCTGCCTGTCGTGAACCTCCAAATGCATCTCCGAGAACAAACCCTTCAGTTTCCACTCACTAATGGCCTCTTGAACTGTCTATATCTGAGTTCTCATGCTCAGTGCATCTGCCACTGCATTGCCTTTCCCAGGCGTATAGGCAAGCTCGAAATTGAAGGATTGGAGATACTCAACCCACCTCTGCTATCTCAGATTCAGGTCACACTGCGTGAAGATGTACTTGAGATTTTTGTGGTCAGTGTATACCACAAAATGCTCTCCCATAAGGTAATGTCTCCAACAACGCAAAGCATGAACAACCACAGCCAACTCCAGGTCATGCGTAGGATAATTCCTCTCATGAGGTCTCAACTTTAGAGATCCATACGCAACCACTCAATCCTCCTGCATAAGCACTGCTCCAAGTCCGATGTCATATCCATCACAGAAAACTGTATAGTTCTTGCCCGACTCTAGCAAAACTAGGATGGGTGCTAAATTTAATCTCCCCTTCAGCTCCTGGAAGGATGAGTCACAGGCTTCTGACCAAAAAAACTCCACCTCCTTCTTAGTCAAGCCCATCAATGGTGCTACTAGGCGTAAGAAGTCTTATATAAACCGCCTGTAGTAACCAGTCAGCCCCAAGAAGCTCCATACCTCGAAGACGTTCTTCGGCTGCTCCCAGGTAACTACTGCTCTCACCTTCTCTAGGTCTACTGATACTCTTGTATCTGAGATGAAATGACCCAGGAAGTGAATCTCTTCCATCCAAAAGTGGCACTTTGAGAGTTTAGCATAATGTTGATGCTCCCTCAGTGTACTCAAAATGATCTCAAGATGGGTTTCATGGTCGCGTCGAGTGTTAGAGTACACCAAGATATCTTCCACAAAGACCACGACGAAGGAATCCAAGTAAGGATGGAATACTCAGTTCATCAGTGCCATGAAAACTATTGGCATGTTCGTATGACCGAATGGCATAACTGTATACTCGTAGAGGCCATACCTGCTCCTGAAGGCTGTCAGCGGTATATCTGAAGGTCTAACATGCAGCTGATGATAACTGGACCTCAAATAGATCTTCGAGAACACCCTAGATCCACGAAGCTGATCAAAGAGATAATCAATCCTCGAAAAGGGGTATCGGTTCTAGACCTTCAACTGGTTTAACTTCCTATAATCCACGAAAATCCTAAGGGTACCATTTGCCTTCTTCACGAACAGGATAGGCGAACCCCAAGGAGAAGTATTGGGTCGGATGAAACCCTTTTCCTATGACTCCTCCAACTGCTTATTGAGCTTCTGAAACTTAGGTGTATCCATCCTATAATGGGGAATGGACACTGGTACTACTCCTGGAACGAGCTCAATCGAGAAGTCTACCTCACGCTCCGGAGGTAAACCTGAAAAGTCTTTTGGAATGACATCTGGAAAGAGATCAACCACTGGAAGAAAATCTAACTGTGAAGTCCCCTGGTCATCCAGATAAAGATTAGAAATCTCGGCCATTACTCCTCCTAGCTCATGATTCTCAAGTCCAGCTCGACTCGTCTGAACATCCCACTCGCCTTTATGAAGGAAAGATTCACCCTCTGGTGATACAAAACACACCCTACGGCGATAGCAATCGACGACTGCCTGGAAGGGAACCAACCAGTCCATACCGAGAATGACGTCATATCCCATCATCTCCAGGACATAGAGGTCCCATAAAAAATGATACCCTGCAACCTCAAGGGGTCACTCCTTGCACTGACGTACACTAGATGTCCTCGTTCCCAAGGGTGTGTCGAGAGTCAACATGTCAGCAGACAAAAAGACACAGAGCTCAAGACTTTCCACGACAGTAACAGAGATAAATCTATGTGAAGCACCTGTATAGAAAAGGGATGAAGATAAAACTGAGGCTAAGATCGTACCTCGAACTATAGAGGGTCTGGGATCCTGCTTTTGACGAATTTGCTCTACAGCAAAAGTCTGGCCTGTACCGCGGCCCTGTGTAGCAGCCTGAAAACCCTGAGCTGCTCCTCCCTGAGCTTGACCACTGCATCCATGGCATCTACCCTGACCTGAACATCCTGTAGAACCCCATCCCTAAGTCTCCTTCGGAGATGTAAATCCTTCTCCCGTACGCGGGGTCGAAACTAATCCTCCTTCACTAGCCGCTGGAAGGTGAACTTTGTAGAAACGCTGCAGATGACCCATCTTACCGTAGGATCATCACTCTACTGGGTCCCTTGGGCACTGGGGATTTTAATGACTACTCCTTCCACACTGATAACACACCACTTTGGTGACAGAAGAAAGATCTCATCTACCAGAAGGAATACCACGCTTCCTCGGGTCGGCTCAGGTAGACTCTCGGTAGCGCTTCCTGTTGTCTGCCTGGAGAGAATCAACCTTTGATGTTGAACAGCCCTAGTCCACAGATCCAGTCTCCCTCAGGTTCCTCTCTGTGATTATTTTCTAGTTGACTATCAGAGTAATAGAAGTCAACTGAAAGACATTCACCTGCGATCTGATCTCCGGTCTGAGGCCTTCCTCAAAATTCCTCTCTAGAAACAGCTCGTCATTCCCCAGAATGGGAGTGAATCTCTGTAACTCATTGAAGTAGGAGGAATACTCCATAACTGATAGAGTACCCTATTGTAGGATCGTGAACTCCCTGGCTTTGTCATCCCTCAGCTTTGCTGGGTAGAAGTAGTCGTAAAATGTACGCTGAAACTCCTCCCAAGACATAGCCTACTAGCGCCCCATCTGAGAGACTACGTCCCACCATCTCTTGGAGAAATCTCCCAGTATATACATCACGAGATTCACCCTACTCTCTGGAGGTGTCTCCAGATACTTAAAGATGTACAACATGGCTTCCATCCATGACTCTGCAGCCTGTGGTCCTCCATCCCCTGTGAAGGTGGGAGGATGCTGGTGCTGGAAGACTCACATCAGCTCTTCCATAGTCGGGGAAGGATGCTGAACTCCCTGGAAGGTCTGCATGAATCTCATGAAACCATCTCTGAATTGAGAATCGGCACCAGTATCTGGAATCACTACAAGTTCCATGTCCGGAACGATGGTCGGAACTACTGGTAGTCCCTGGTCGGTCGTATCCAGCGTACGATCACTGCTTGGTTCCTGGTGTGCAACATGAGGACGTCTCGGTGCCATAGCTCTGAAAGACCAAAACACACCTTCATTAAAGATGAACACAGTTGCAAAATAGGAGAGTAAAATGGAACATGAGGGGAAAAACCTTCAAATCTAGGAAAAACATGACTACACGACGTGTAATACCACTACACAGCATGTTTCTTAAAAGTTTTCCCAGGGCGTGTACATTGGCCATACATGGCTGTGTAAACTACCCGACTACACAACGTGTTATTAAACTACACGGCATGTACTGACCCTTTTCTCCCGGCTCAGTTACTCCTACACGACTAAGTGACACGGACTGTCTCAGTCAAAGACTACATGGCGTGTTTGAGGCAGACACGGCGTGTAATGGACATGCCTTACCTGGCCCGTGTTATTAGCGACACGGCCTAACACACGGTTGACATTACATGAAATTTTCCTAAGAGACACAGCATGCACTTGAAGGGAAACCGCGGCCCATGTTGTTCATGACAAGGTCAGGTACTCGGCTGATCCTTACACGGCGTGTTCCGAACAAACACGGTGTGTATAAAAGAGGATAACATCGACCCGTGTTTTTCAAGACACGGCCGGGTACCTGGGAAAGGATACATGGAGTGTGCATACTGAACACGGCGTGTACTAAACATGCATTAATTGGCCCGTGTTTTTAGTTACACGGTCAGGCTCCAAGTTAACCTCTACATGGCGTGTACCTAGAGTACACGGTGTGTTCCTAAAAACCATTTATAGCTCCGTGTCCCTGTCCACCCGATCAGTGAAACGGCCAAAAACTACACTGCGTGTATATATAAAGTACACACCGTGTATTCTGGTTTTTTACGGACAGTATCCTCAGAAATGCACCGAAGCCCAGAAAACACAGAAAAAAAACAAGGGTTAAGGTGCCAAAATCCTGGTCCATGGGGGCCCATACTCCCCATGAATCAAAGCCTGGCATCATAACGGTTCATAGAACAAGCCACAATATAAGAACTCACGACCCACCAAATTCCGATCCTTGAGGGCCCATAACACCTCTAAGATCAAAGTCTGGCATCCGTGATAAGAAAGCTCCAACAATGATACCCTATAAATATAGCAGGTATTCTATCATAGCAGTTATCACAACAACATGCATTGTCTATCACAAATCCTATCACAACAGCATGCAATCTATAATACAACCTAGATGGCATAGAAAGATCCATGGAATATGATCTCTTAACATGTGCCTATATGATGCATGAGATGGCATACCCTCATCTCATCGGGTTGCAAAAAAATAGAACTGCAATCATATAAACAGTAACAGCACAAAACAAATGCATCCCCCAACGGTGAAATCAATTAAACTGTAATATTCGCAAAACTCAAAACTTGCAATATTTGAGGTAATCTGGATTTTTCCCCAAACATGGGTTCTAGAATGCACGGGCATAGCTATTTACCATTTACCTATTCTGTCATATCCTTGTCTAATGTCGCCAAATAGTAAGTCAACAGAAAAATGAAAGAACACCTCTGATACCACTTTGTAAAGACCCGAATCCAGAGCCCTTCCACTGGTGCCCCGTACCCGATACACCACATGACCTCAGGTGCATTTCCCCAAGTGCCAAAGGCTGCCAACTAGCAGCGAGGGCCTTGGTAAGTTATTGGGGAAACTATGCCCTCATTTGGTAAGGTATAAAAGAAAAGAAAACAACAGTCAATGGCAGAAGCAGTAAACAGCATACAAATACTGAAACTAAACAGCGGAAGCACTGAACATAAAATGATAATGATAATTATGCAGCAGGTACAAGTATCTAAGGGAAAGCAGCAAACACAAAAACTTGCTGAAATAGAACTAAATACAAAGTACGAAAGTAAACAGAAACTCCAGCAGCATCGCAAGCCTAAGCTCAGTCTTATGCTCTCCAACTCCAACCAGAAATCACATACCCGAAGTAGAAAGGCCACAATCCCTATCCACACCTACAACCATATAACCTGTTTGGGCCGAATAGCAGGACCCAAATAGGGTGTGAGACTAATCCCAGTAGGCAATCACCACGAGATCTGTGCCCTACTGTCAGTGAGTAATATAGCAAAAGTAAAGGAAATAAATGTAGGAGAGAAGCATAAATACACTAAAGTAAACAATCCTACCAATCTCCATTCACATTTATTTAATAGTTCTGTACAATCATTTAGCTATCAACCAAGGAACCTAGCAACAGCTCTGTACTCCCAAGGCAAGCAAGTAATCACAACAGGTAACTCATAGTCTAGCTAATTAGCAACCAGTACAAACCCAAGCTTTTTCTTTGGCATGGTGGACTCTTCACAACCAACCAATAAATAAGGCACTGACTCTCTGGGTGGCTCCTACGAGCAAACCCCTCTGGTCAAATAAACGTACAAAGTCCCAAACACTCTGGGAAGCTCTCACCGTCAATTACTATGTGGTCTTGCAACGAAAGATATAGACTTTATGAGGAATAACTTACGTCTAATTCCCTCTATAGTCTTTCTACGTAACTAAGGACACTCTGAGGAAGCACAAAGTCCTATTCCCATAGGTCCTGCGATCGATACTAATTATAACAGACTCTCTAGGGAATCCCAAATCGTCAATTCCCCCTTTAGTCTACCACACCAGGTTCACTCATCCCTGAGTAGTTTAGTCATGCGTAATTGACTATTATTATCCTAATTAAGATCAAAAACTACTTGGTTAATATCTAAAAATGCATCCACAAGCATATAAACAGCAGGCAATACATGCAATCAAGTCAACAGGCATACTAACAATGTGCAAAAAGGGTTTCCTCGTAAGCAAACCATGCCAAACGGCAATCAACAGCCAAAACAAGGGAAACACCCGTGGGGTGATCCTCAAACATTCCAACAAGCAATTATTAATCATCTAATAACCTCAAGAATACAAGAAATCTAAGGCAGATAACAAAACAGGATCAAGACCCTAACCCGAGATACCCGATACATGGGTATCCGGCACTTTTTCACCAAAAACTAAAAGACATTCAACGTAGGGCAACAAACCACCTACCTTGATCCTAGTAGATCAATATATGTGATCCATGATGATAGATTCCCCTTATAAAAACATAGATCTGAGAAAACGCATAGAACTCTCAACATACGATAACTTGAAAACGAGGAGGAATCGAGAAACAAGGCTAAAGCAGAACAGAGAACTCAACACTACGCTTCCAATGCAATCAAAGTTGGATGGAATGGAGGTCAGACGGATCCATGGTGTCTTGGAGAAGATTCGGTCGTATGGTCTCTCTCGGATGAACGAAACCTGGAGAGGAAGATGCTTCTGTGCGTCAGGCATGACCCCGGTCTGTTTAATGAAAAGAAAGAAAGTACACGACTTGTACTTTTAGAGTACACGGTGTGTACTAGGTCTTTTCCGTACTCTGCCAAAATTGGCCTCCATATCACCCTTACACACTGTGTGTGTGGCCCAAACATGGACAGCACACGACTTTGGTGGGAAAAGAGTACATGGCCTGTACTCAGAAAGTACCCGGTGTGTACTCCAAAAAATTTCCAGAAAGTTCATTTTTCTCAAAAACTCCAGAAAAAGAAAAATTGTACGTGAAAAGAAGATCTAGGTTCTTATAGAGGTAGCATGCCACAACAGTGAGAGGGGCCATAGGCACGGAGGCCGGGGGCTAGAAGTAGGCGAAAGTGGCCACCTGGCTCTGTTGGAGGTTCTACACGGTACAAAGCCATTGCCCGCCGACCACGGGTGTGATATGGACTCGCAACTTTTAGTGGGTCATGTGGAACACCCATTCCGTGTCAGTGGACAGGCTGGCTAAGGAGGCAGTGCCACCCTGGTGCTGTGTGGCTGTGCAGACCAAATGTTGCACAGAATTTGGGATGGAGGAGAACTAGCATACTGATGCTGGTCGGGCTGCTGGGTGGCCCAGCTGGTCATAACTGATCCAATTAATTTTGGCCAGACCGAATGAAAACTAGGTCATCGGGCGACCTGGTGGGATGGACCCACATTCGAACAGGGCCTGGTCTAGCAAGTCCCAATTGTCCTAGCCATTAGGCCTGGCCGGACCTTTTCTAGTTTGGTCAGCTGGAATGGGTCGGGTCATGTGGGACCCCCAGTCTGGGTTTTTGGGTCAGTCTGGCCAAGTCAGGCTGGGCCCAGATTGAACCGGCCCATGTTTACTAAAATTACAATATCATTCAGATCGGGTGTCTAATTAACACACCTTCTATAGTTTTGGGACCCTTGACATGATATGGTCTTCTGGGTATACCCTAAGTGAGACTTAGTAGTAGCTGATTTATGACCGATGGCTTGAGGTGTATAATCTCCAAGAGTCAAGCGCACTAGAGATTCTGAATCCAATGTTTGATAGTGAGCTTGAGGATATGACGAGAGGGACCTCAGTGGTCAAGTGGATGTGGGGACCTCAGTGGTCTAGTAGCTCAGTAGACCTCAGTGACCTAGGATTAGAGCAGACCTCAGTTGCCTAGCAGACAAGAAGACCTCAGTGTTCTAGCATCTGAGTGGACCTCAGGGGTCCGGTAGCTCAGCGGACCTCACTGGTCCAGTAGCAGAGTGGACTATAGTGGTCCAGCAGACAAGCATACCTCAGTGGTATAGAATCTAAGTGGACCTCAGTGGTCCAGTAGCTCAATGAACCTCAATGGTCTTGTAGCGGGTTGAACCTCAATGGTCCAATAGTCAAGCGGACCTCAGTGGTCCAGCAGCAGAGCATACCTCAATGGTCCAGTAGCGGAGCAGAACTTAGTGGTCCAATAACTGAATGAACCTCAGTGATTCATCAAGGATGATCCCCTTATCATTACAAGATGATTTATCATTACAACTTAGAATATTACTTTATATAATTTTATTTTATACCTAGTTTGAAATGTCTTTTCTTGTGGTCTTACTTTGTTGTCTTGCAATCATGGTTTGGGGCCCCTACTGAGTATTGTGTTTCTCACCCCTACACATGCTTTTCCTGCATGTGTCATGTCTTTTGCAGGTGGTCGACATTTCAACAGAGTCCTTGGTGGTCTGGGACTAGGTGGTGCTCAGTGATAGGGGATGGATTGGCATTCTTCTATAGCTACATGAAGTTATACATCAACTACCCTTCATATAGGATATCAAGCGGATGAACCATGGTAGTTTTACTTTACTTTTTGGTTTTGGGATTTTATTCTGGCCCTTTTGTAATTTAGTTGTATTGTACTCTCAATAGTTTCTTCAATGACAGTTGTGGTTTACTTTATGTTTACTTTCTGTAGATTGAAATTTTTGCATGGGTACATGTTTAAAGAAAAATGCCTTCCATTTTTGGGATATACCTATTTGGTGCTAGTCACCAGCCCCTGTCTTATGGAAGGAAGGCTTGGGTTAGTCACGGCACAGGCCCTGGGGGATGGGTCACGATAAAGTGGTATCAAAGGAGGTCGGTTATAAAAGAAGAACTAAGTGTCTGAAAATTTTTATGGGGAAACATTGTTAAGTGTCTCAAGTTTGGATTATAGGTCAGGGAGTCCAATATTGGTGCAGCAGCTAATGTATCCATACACCAAGACCTTGAATTATTCTTTTTTACTCAGTACATGAAATAACCGGTTTCATGAATCTTTGAATGTTTTCTCATGATATTTCTGAGTAAGAGTCTTCTCACCAAGTATAATCCATTAATCTTGATTCATCATAATCTCTTTCAGGATTCCTCTATATAGACAGCCATCCTAGATTCCAGTGTGTGACCATGAGGATGGACCATAGAGTGATGAGGCTCTGGTATATGGATTGTTTCCCGAGATGGTACCTTCAGGCGGTGTCCTAGTGATACCATTGGTCATTGGTTAGGAGTTATTACTGGAACTACCGGTAGAGGACACATATAGGCTCAGTGATTTACATGAGTTCTAGAGGAAGAGACCTCCCAGGTTTGGGGGAGAGATATATCCTCAGGTTGATAAGGATTGGATGGAGGCAGTGATGTGATTTTTCTGGTTATTGAGTATGCCACTTAACCATATGGCAGTTCTAGCAGCAAGCCTTCTACATGGATCGACATGAAGGTGGTAGAGTTTGATGATCTAGAAGCACGATGACACAACCCACGTCTGGTATGACTTTGAGGGATTTTTTAGGGAGGAGTTCTTCCCCCATGACTATATGCTCATTACGCATCCATGAGCTTCTTCACCTATAGAGGGGCATCCTGACAGTGGCTGAGTACTCTGCGAGGTTCACAGACCTCGCCCATTATACTATGGATATGGTATGGGAGCTTTTATTCATATCCTGAACCTTTAATTAGGCATTCTTATGGGATATCAGGGCATCGATGATTTCCCTCAGCATCCCTACGCTGGCTGGGGTGATGGAACGATCTCTACTAGTGGAGAGCTTCTTCACAGAGCATGCACCGATTGTGGGAGCAACCACTAGGTGATAGGTGGCCAAGTCATCTATGGAAAGTAGCCAATAGATGATGCAGAGGCCCACACTGTCCATACCTGTCAAAGGATGACCCCAAGACTCAAGGTTAGCGGTACGAGGCACCTGGTGAAGAGGGAGTCGTCAGAAGAATAGAGTATGATACACATGCGGCGGGCAGGGGCATATGGCTCAGGATTTCTCGACTCGCCGCACAATGGACCGACAGATGGTCAAGGGATTTCTGAGGCAGTAGTAGAGACAAGAACAGGGCGATCTACCAGGCATCGAACATGGTATATGAGATGTAAAAGTGGTACTAAGTGGGAATTGGTACAAGGTACTACCACTACCACCCCCAAGTAGTCTTCCACGGGCTCTAGGAGCAGGTGGACAAGGGTGGTCTCAACTTCAAGCCATCGAGGCCTACAATCCTGACGTCCGACAAATGATATATGGTACAATATGTATCTTCTCCATTTTATTTGAATTTCTTATAAACATAGGTTTTAGTCACTTTTTACTTGTCATAGACCTTGTTCAGATCTCAGAGATTCTAATCAAGTCATTGGCTCAATCCTTACGATTAGAGACTCCTACAGGAGAGGATTTGGTGATCACACACTGGTGTCGATAGTGTGATATTACTCTTAGAGGTGAGAGCTTCATCTAGGATCTTCTAGTAGCAGAGTTTAGGCCTTACGACATTATCTTGGGTATGGACTGGATATTTGTAGTTCATGCTCATATTGAATAAATTAGGCACAAAGTTCAGTGCGTCCATATAGATGGGACCATATTTTTCTTCACTAACTAGAAGGGAGCTCTTGTAGTATGAGATGGACTCACACATAAGGGTATATAGCCAATCACTAATCTTTTTTCTAGCATGACCCTAACTACAATGGATAACATGAGTCCACAGTTTCGTACAGTGGTGGGAAAGTACGGAGATGTCTCTCCAAAGAATGTTCCAGGACTACCTCCTCATAGAGTGGTAGACTTTTGCATTGATCTTTACCCTGGGATGGTACCAATATCTACACCTGCATATTGGATGGCTCCTACAGAGCTCTGGGAGATGAGGTTACATTTAGAGGACTCGCAGAGGGAGGGGTTCATAAGGCCCAACATTTCACTACGGGCAGCCCCAATGTTGTTTCCCAAGAACACAAACAGAAGCTTGAGGTTATGCATGGAATTTTGGTGCCTGAACTAGGTGATCATGAAGAACAAGTATCCTCTACCTAGGATTTATGACCTCTTAGATTAGCTGAAGGGGCCGATATGGTTATCGAAGATAGACCTCGGATCAAGATATCACCATCTTTGAGTACGGGATGATGACATCTCGAAGATGGCTTTCATATGTCGTTGCGGCCACTACGAGTACTTTGTGAAGCCTTTTTGCATGAAGAATGCCCCAATAGTGTTCATGGGACTCATTAATATGACATTTCAGCTATACTTAGACCATTTTTTAGTGGTCTTCATTGATGATATGTTAGTGTATTTAGCATCTGAGGATGAGCACGCAATACACCTAAGGATGGTTCTAGAGACACTCTGAGAGCACCAACTTTATAGAAATCTCTCTAAGTGTGAGTTCTGAATACAAAAGGTTCATTTCCTAAGACATTTATTCTCAGAGGCTGGAGTTGTGGTGGATCCAGCAAAGATCGAGGTGGTGCTTCCTTGGGAACTACCCAAGAGCATTACCGAGGTGCGAATTTTTCTGGGGTTGGATGGATACTATAGGAAGTTTGAACCAGACTTCTCCATAATAGAATCACCCATCATGGCATTTACAATGAAGGAAAAACCATTTGTGTGGACAGAAAAATGCCAGCAGAGCTTCCAAAAATTGAGACAATGTTTGAGGAGTGCTCCTATCTTGAGGTCTCCCGAGGAGGGAATTGACTACATGGTGTTCTGTGACTCATTAGGAACTGATCTTGGTTGTGTCTTGAAGTAGGAAAAATTAGTGATTGATTATTGCTCCTGACAACTGAGACCACATGAGCAGAACTCGTTAACCCATGACCTTGAGTTGTAAGTGGTAGTGTTTTCACTAATGATGTGGTGACACTGCATTATGGGTGAACGATTCATCGTCTACTCTAACCACGAGAGTCTGAAGTATATATTTTCTTAGAAGGATCTGAATCTAAGACGGTGGAATTGGCTAGAGCTCCTCCAGGACTATGACTTCAAGATAGTTTATACTACTGGGAAGGGGAACTTGGTGGTAGATTCTCTCATCAAGAGATCGAGTTCACAACTGCTAAATGAGGCCTCAGAGAAGTTGTCCTCTCTTTATATATCCTTTGTGGATAGAGATGAGATAGAATTTATTCTTTCAATATTAGTTTCCCCTCCACTCTTATAGTGCATTAGGGAGGTGCAACTCAAATATTCCAGTTTCGAGTTTACACGTTCCAAGATTTTCATAGGGTATGGCGTTGAGCGATATTCTAAAGGTGGGGAGCAAGTAATACTTTTTAGAGGAAAAACCGTAGTACCAGTGGTGGTTATGGGAGGAGGTGTTGAGGGAGTTCCATACATCCCATTTGGTTGTACATCCAAGTGATGAGAATTTGTACCAGGGCGTCCGACGTTAGTATTGGTGGTCGATAATGAAGAAGGTAATGGGGTGTTTGTCTTGACATGCTTCACTTATCAGCCAGTGAAGGCCGAGCACCAGGTTCCAGAAGGTTTGACACAACCCCTCAAGTTACCGGAGTAGAAATGGGATGGGATATCAATATAATTTGTGATGGGAATACCACATATATCTAGGGGGCACGATACCATCTGGGTGATTGTAGAACGACTCACTAATTCAGCCCACTTCCAACCCATTCAAGAATAGGGTTCATAAGAGAGATTGGGATGCCTCAGTGTATAGAAGATAGTTCGAATCCATGGAGTCCCATATACGACAGTCTTAGATTATTATGAACGCTTTACATCCCGATTTTGGAAGGGATTACAGGAGGCATTGGGGAGGCATCTATTCTTTAGAACATCCTTTCTGCCACAGATGGATGGTCAGATGGAGCGGACCATACAGACCTTGGAGGATATGCTTTGTGCTTGAATTCTTGACTTTTCCTTGCATTTGTGAGGACCACCTACCACTAGTGTAATTTTCATACAACAACATCTATCACACCACCATTAGTATAGAACCATTTGAGTCATTGTACGGATGACCATGCAGGTCACCGTTATGCTAGAAAGACCTAGGGCAGTCAGTACTCAAGGGTCCAGTGATGGTAAAGGCTACCACTGAGAAGGTGCAGGTCAACCGAGGGTGGATGAAGACCACAAAAATTCAATAGAATTATTATGCTGATAGGAGAAGGAGACCATTGGAGTTCAAGGAAGGTCTAGGAAACTAGGATGTTTACCGGGCTAAGGTAACGAAGTTAGACCGAGATGAACGACTGACTTCCTCTACAAAAGAAGTTGTTGAATAAGATGTGGGAGAGCCATGCCCTTAGAACAGGCTCGAAGGAGAAGGAAGGACAAGAGCAACCGTTGGTGAGGGTGATCATCTTGACTTGGAAATATCATAGGCTTGGACATTGACTTAAAAGCCTACTGATCAGGGCTCAACATATTCCTTTGGGTCTCTCCTCAACAAGGGATACAAAGATTTAGTTGGGGCGGTAAGCTATCATTGATTTTCATTGGACCTTTTTTATACTGAATAGAGTGGGTGAGGTGGAGTACTTATTGGCTCTACCACCATAGTTATATGGTTTGCATGACATCTTTCACGTATCTCAACTGAGGAGATACATGCATGAACCATCTCACATCATCGACCACGGAGAACTGAAAATTGAAAATGGGGTGATATTCACAGAGTACCTGGTAGAGATAGATTATAGAAATGAGAGGATCCTTCATGGATGGTCGATTCCTTTGGCGCATATTTTTTGGCAGTATGGGAATCTCCAAGAGAGCACGTGGGAGTGGGAGGCTTAGATTCATGCTCATTACCCTCATTTGTTTAATTATCCCTTGTTATGGATTATGAGGACATAAATCCCTAAAGGTGGGATTGATGTAATGTCCCAGAATTCCATGTAAAATTTTTTGAAAATTAAATCGGATTATTTTGACACTAGTCTCGGATATAGAATGTGATTATGAGTCCTAGAGTGGACGAAATGTATTTTCAAACTATTTTTTAAGTTCATTAAATAAATGTGAGAGCGGGTTTTTCAAACATTCAAAATGTTTCTCAGATCAAAAATATATCGGTACCATTGAACTCAGAGCATCAAGATTTTCTGAGGAAGAGCCTAACATCGACCAGCGTGAGTCGGCCAAAAAATATAGTTTTTAGACTATTCCGAAGAAAAATAAAATAACATAAAAAGTTATTTTATTATATTTTCTTCTTCATTACGGAGTGACTCATTAGCACTATGGGGTAGAAAAAAAGGAAATGTAAAATCCCATTAATAAACCTCACTAATGAATCAGTGTAGCAATGATGTAATGTGCACGATTCTTTTTTTTCTAAATAAACAAGAATTTAGGGTTGATGAACAACCCTGGAATTCCTCTGAGGAACGAATAAGGAAACCTCTCCAATGACGAATACTGGAGAATTGAAAGATGGTGTAGATACCCTTTGAGAGAGGATTTGGTACTCGAGATAAATGGATGATGATGAACAATCAACCTCGAGCAATCTTTTTACCATGTAGCGGGTTTTTCTGAGTGATTTTCTTTTCCCTATTCTTAATGTTTAACGAAAAACACAGAACAACCCATGAAAAGGTTGATCCATGGTTCGATCATTCATGTGGGGTGGTTAATGATACAAGATAAAGGTGATATCTATCTTAGTGATTATTTTATGTTTTTTTTTGTTCTTTCTGATCCAGGTAACAAGAACGCATCCAGGTTAATACGAACAAATACCTGAATCATTATTTGGGTGTTCTTGTGTTATGAATCCTTTCCCAAATTATTCTTGCATTCTTCTGGTTATTTTTGGTGAAATGGTCGGTGACAATGGAATCCACAGTCCAGGTGGGACTGCAGTGGCGCATCGGCCCACAGTAAGGAGGGCCATAGTAACAGAAAGAGGTTGTGACGATGGAACAAAGTCACAACACCTAATCGTGGAAGCCGCAGTAGGCGAGATGTGGCATGCTGGAAAAATTCCATGATAGTGATAGGGGCCTCCATCATAGAGGATAGAAAAAGGCGGATGCGGCCACCTAGCCACGGTACATGTGCCAATCGACGCAAAGCCCCGGTCCGTAGGCTATTTGGGTGAGTTGGAACTGAGTATTTCCATGGATCACGTGGAAGACCTAGTCCTCGTGATCAGACTTGCTAGCCGAGGAGTAAACGCCACTCTTGCACCACATGGTTATATAAACTAGATGTCGCATGACGTTCGGGATGGAGGAGAACTAGCTCGTAGATGTGGGCTAGGCCGGTGGAAAAAATCGGTCCACTGAGCATCATGTGCTCGAGAAAAACCAGACCGAAAATGTGAGCTGGGATGGATGGAGAATCGGGCTGTTGGGAAGCCTAACTGGTCAGAACCGGTCCAACTAAGTCAGACCAGACCGGCTGAGAACCAAGTCATTGGGTGACCCGGTGGGCTGGACCCACGACCGAACTGGGCTAGGTCCATCAAGACCCAATGGACCTGGCCACTAGGCCAGGACGGACTGGGTTGGCCCAGATCCAACCATTTCAGATCAAGTCATCCAAAATGGGTTAGGTCTTGTGCGACCCCCGGGCCAGCTGTTCAGGTTAGTCTCACCAAGTTGTATTGGGGAAGGATGGAACCAGCCCCTATTTACTAAAACGGTAATATCTTTTAGACCAGTCATCTGATTAACGCACCCTCTGTAGCATTGGGACCCTTGTGACGAGACAACACTTTGGGTATACTTTAAGTGACACTTAGTGGTAGTTGAGATATGAATGATGGCTTGAGTCGTTGCATCTCTCATAGTCAAGCACACTAGAGAGTGGGAATCCTACAGCTGGAAGTGTCATAAAGGATATGACGAGCGGGAACTTAGTGGTCAAGTAGCCGAGCATACCTCAGTAGTTCAGTAGCTCGGTGGAGCTCAGTGGTCTAACAGAAGAGTGGACATTGGTGGTCTAGGAGACTAGTGGAGCTTAGTGGTCCAGCATCCAAGCAGACCTTAGTGATCCAGTAGCTTAGTGGACCTTAGTGGTCAAGTAGTAGAGCGGACCTCAGTGGTCCCCAGTGTAGTGGAAATCAGTGGTCCAATAGCCGAGTGGACCTCAGTGATCTAGTATCTCAGCAGAACTTAGTGGTCATGTAGCAGACTGGACCTCAGTGGTCGCGTAGTAGAGTAGACCTCAGTGTTCTAGTGACTGACCAAACTTAAGTGGTCTAGTATTGGAGCATACCTCACTGGTCCTATAGCTGAACGAACCTCATTGACTCGTCATGGATGAGCCCCTGAGCATTATAAGATGATTCATCTTTATGACTGAGAATCATACTTTCTATACTTTGAGTTATACCTCATGTGAGTTGTCTTTTCTTATGGTTTTTCTTTGTGTTCTTTCTTTGTGGTTTGTGGTCCCTACTGTGTATAGTGTTACTCACACCTACACAGGCTTTGCCAACACATGTTGTGTCTCATTCAGGTGATCGATGTTTCGAGGGAGACCTTGGTGGTTTGGGACTAGTTGGTGCTTAGTGAGACGAGATGTACATGCGTAATTCTATGGCTATAGGCACCTACCATTAACCTACCCTTCAGGTAGGGTCTTGAGTGGATATACCCTGGCAGTTGTACTTTCCTGTGTAGTTTTGGGCTCGTATTCTATCCCCTTTTTACTTTTAGTTGTACTCTACTCTAAGTAGTTTCCTCAGTGATAGTTGTGGTTTACATTGTGTTTACTTTATGTAGTTTTATCTTTTTGTATATGTATAGGTTTAAAGGAAAATGCGTTCCCTTTTTGGGATAATCCTATTCATTACTAGTCGTCATCCCCTGACCAATGGATGGCGGGCTTAGGGTAGTCAGGGCACAGGCCCTAGGGGACGATTCATGAAAATGCAACACAATGTAAATATTGCGCTACATGAAACACGTAAATTATATTTCGGTACATAAAACTCTATGTTTTTCTTATGTTACACACAATGCTGAGATCCTTCGATAACTAGTATTACGCACAAACCTAGTTTTACCAAACTACAACGTACAATTAATATTATTATTAAAATATTATTATAGTTGTCATGTAGAAATTATTGTGAAGGTTATTAATAAGATTAATTAAATTATTAAAATATAGTTTAAACATGAATATAAGAAGAATTATTTGGTGATCGGTTATCAAGAAACGAAAATAAAACACTTTTAGAAATATAGGAAATCTTTTGTTGGAAAACTATATTTATAAAATCAAACATGTTTTACCTCAGTAAATTTAATGTAAAACATTTGATAAATGATATTAATGAATTATATATATATTATATTAATTCTACTAATTAATTCTCATCTTATGTGTTTTCTATACAAGAGATAAGAATTTAATAAATTTTATAAATAAATAAATATATATATATTCTAAAATGTAGTTTTATCGCCTATTAATGATGCGAATATTTAAAATTTAAATTTTGAAAGTTTATAAATTATATTTGATAAAATAAAATTCATTTTTTAAATCATAATTCAAATTTATCTTTGGGTGAATTTTGGGTGTTTTTCTGAGAAGTTTCATTTTTAATCTATAGTGAAAAAACTGGATTTTAATTCCAAACTGCATTCTAGTATAATATATTTATTTAGTTAAATTATATTTAATTTTTTTTATTAAACTATATTTATAAAAATTATAAATATATTAATAAAACTACTTTTAGTGGAAACAATTTCACGTTGAAAATATATATACAAAATTTTCAGAAGTTTGAACATTATCACCTTAAAAACTCATTTTCTCATCCCAATTATGGGATGAATTTTAAACTATTTTATGATACTTATGTGCTTAAAGTATTTTAAAAATGAAATCCATATTTTTAATAATCAATATTCATAATATCTAGTAAGTTAAAATTATTTTTTTACCAAAAATATATGTGAAAGTAATTAAAATTAATTCAGTGATTAAGGTAAAAGTGAGTTTAGTTAGTGGTTGAACTTTAATATAAAAGGAAAATAACTATGAGACATATCCAAAATTCATTATATGAAAAAAAAATTGACCACATCCTCCATTTTATATAACATTTACCATTATTTTAGGCACATTATGTAATAGATTCCTCTCAATAGTGATTACATTTTTATATTTACAAAAATTTCACTCCTCCTCCATTATAAAAGGGAACTCACCCACCTCACTTATTCACACCTCTCGTGACATTTGTATCATTTAAAAATCGAAAAAAAAAATCTCTCAAATTCCCTCCCCTTATCTTAGAATTATCATTTTTGGAATAAATCAAACTATATTAGTCTTTTTCTGCAGACTAAAAGGAATTAGCCAAAGAATAGTTAACATCCTTCAACGAGAAATTTTTTTATTTCTTTATTCACCCCCTCAATTATTCTTATTACATGATTATATAATAACCTCAGTATCCTAAATATACTATGTAATTGTAATTTTAATGGTTTAAACTACACATACACACACTTGTATCAAATGGGATACACAATCATCATCTATGTTTACGGCAGACTACCACCTCGCGAACTGATGTAGTTCGTTCTTCCATAAAAACCTTTAATGGTTGGGAATAATGATGGAAATAATATTTTTATATGATATATATGTTTTTATAATTTATTTATTCTTTTATAATTATTATATAACCCATAACTATATGTTTTCCATTTTATAATAATATGATAACTTTATTTGTGGACATATGGACTACTACCTCCTCAAAGCGATGTGATTCATTCACATATTACATATACTTTATTAACGAATGGGTTTATTAAACATATATGATATATATTATAAAATAATTTCACTACATTTATGTTATATATATACATACATTTATTTAATTATTTTCTCTCAATATGAATGGAAAACAGAAACCACTTTCATGTGTATGCACAGCCTAGCGTCTCTATGTACGGAGTATTCCATTTCATATTTAGATATTTTATAGATTGTTATAAATAAATATATACATAAAATATAATAAATTTATTTAATTTTAAAAAATATTGAGGTGATTAATTCATTATCTAAGTAAAATTACAAGAAATAAAACACTTCAAAACACATGCGAAAAACAAAGTGGTTTTTACCCAAAACGTAGCTTTAACATGAAATTTTTAATAAATGGGAAATATAAAGTCATAATAAAATCATATATGATATTATATATAACAATATAGTTATTTATTATATGTATAATAAAATTATATTTGTTATATAGGAGTTTTTAATGTGTATGAAGAAATTTGAGACTTAAGTTAATGGTTTTCTCATCTCACTTTTTTTATGTGAGATATATGTTATATTCACCACTTATTCTTGTTATGGGGTGTATATATTAAACTAAGACTTGTTATATCATAAATTTAATTTATTTAATGTCATTTAAATTATTAATATATGTTATTTTTTCATGGTAATCACTATTTAAAAGTTACTCAGGTAGTAAGCGGATTTATAGTATCACTTTTATTTTTGCGAGACTTATGCCATATTCACAACTCATTTCATTTGAGTGGAGTATATAATATCCAAAAATTTATTCTATTATTATTTTCCTTAAATTTATTGATATTTACATATTCATTTTATGATCTCTATTTCATGGGATTTATGGTATAAATTTTACCAAATCAGTAAAGTAATTGTGTATCAATTTTCCTTCTTTGAGACACATGCCATGTTATGCACCTATATTCTTCTATCATGTGTATATAATTTTCTTTTGAAATTTCATATCATGAATATATTTATTTTAAAGATATTTTATGATACATGTAGTTTCATTATTTCATGGTTATTATGATTTAATGTTACAAAGGAGTAAATAGTTTTTTGCTACAATCTCATCATTTATCAGTATTGTTTTTTATTATGATTCTGTTGATAAAATATTATGATCCAAATATCAATAACTCTCATGAATTTTATTATCCTATGGTTAATCATGATATCTTCTATTATTGGAACCATTTTTTCCACTCTTTGGTACTTAATATTTTTATGAAAATGTTTTCCATAAAATCTGACTTGATCACTTTCTTTGATCAAAAATTAGTTTTATTCAAACACCATGTTTTCTAAAAACGTTTTAAAAAATGTATTTCAATGATAATTTAATATAATTATCAAGGGAATGTATTTTAAACGATAATTTATGTTTTATTGTGTTGAAATTTATTTCATATATTCCTTTAAAAAATCAAGGTTTCTTTCAAGGAAAATAATATTTAAAATATTTTTTGTTTTAAAAATTATTTTTCAAAGTAGAAATGATTTTTTCAAAAATAAATGTTTTGAATTAATTTAGAATATTATTTTATAATTTATAAAATTGTTTTTTCAAGGAATATAATTTAAAAATGGTTTATTTATAAAAAAATTAATTTCAAAGAACGGTTATTTTCATTAAGAATGCTCCAAGTGATATTTCAAGATAATTATACAGATAATATGACACCGTTTGATATATTTAATTCTTTACTAGGGATATGATCCAAGGACACTATTATAATTATTTATTTGAATGGTTTGTGTTTAAGATGAAATTTTTTAATGAAACATATTTCTCTTCAACGGGTTATACCATGACAAATGCATATGAAACCTGCTTCCTTTCATGGGTTATTATATGATGAAATGACTTTGAAACCTATATCTTTTCCATACGTTATAATTTGTTGAAATGTTTATCTTGGCCATTTCATTTCATGGGTTATTCTATCATGTTTATGAAACCCATATATCTTTATGGGTCATGATACAATGAATGTTTTATTATTTGGTGTCACACATATGTATGATATCATTATGTGACAGGTGGGACTTATATCTCCCTCGATTGAAATGGGTAAATATTTATATCTCCTAGTATTATGATGGGAAAAAATTTTACAGGATTTATCCACAATGGGAAAGTGGTATGTCTAAATCCAAAATAAGAAACAGGTGAGTCTTCACCCACAATGGGAAATAGGTGTGTCCTGGTCCAAAATTTGAAATAGGTTTTTCCGGATACATAATGGGAAGCATGTATGTCTTGATCCACAATGGAAAACAAGTGTTTTATAGTCCACTATATTTATTATATTTTGAGGGAACCTTTCCTTCTATGATGTTATCCATGAACCTGATGACATGTTTATAATGTTATACTTGGACCAGGTTATCCATAAGTTTATGGGAGGATTTGATTTCATTTCCTTAACTTAATGAGTGAACAAGTTTTAAATAATACATGTTCACAATGTTATAATATTATGATTATGCCAAAAATATGTCTTCTTCCTATGAAATGACCACATGGTTCATTTTCATGAGTATATTATTATTTATGACTGATAAACTATCAATATTTATGCCATGACTCTTGATTATGATCTTTGATATGCAGGGTATGATATTTTAATTTTAATATCATGTTCTAATAACCGTGTGCTCATGATTATGCTTATTTATCTCCTTTTTTAACTTACTGAGAAAATATTCTCACCCTTTCTTAATCTTCCTTTCCATAGTTTATGTAGAAAAGTTTTATTTATGAGCACTAAAGGGGAAGATATTTATGGGATACTTTGGATATCTTTCTGTAGGTTAGGAGATATTTTTTTCCAAGATTCCAAGGACACTAAACTATTATGGTCCTTGGGAAAGTATTTTTGTAATGTGATAAATATTAATCTAAAATGATATAATGTACACGTATTTTAAGCATGGGTTTCTATAATTAGTATCAAATTAAAGGTTTAGTTAACCATTGGAAACTACAATGAGAAAAATTTAGTGAAATCCCTAGGGATATTTATAATGATATGTTTAGGGATTTCTCAATGGAAAATCCTAAGGTGTCATAGATTTAAAAGTATGTGTCATGATTTATGAATTCTATATATAATTTTTCATGATTATGTGGTTCCCTTCTATGATATATGTTTCTCACACTATTCTTTTAGTCTTAGTCAATATTAGGAACTATAAGGAGCTATGTTAACCTTGAATGTTTAAGATATGGAATGTATGGGAATTATAAAAATCGATATCCTAAGAGAATCAGGAAGGTGGTACAAGTATTGGTTATACTACTAAAGATAAATAGACTACAAACAACGTGTGAAAGGTTTGGTATGTTCTAATTGTATTGATTACATTAAACATGTGTAGAATGGTTAAATTCTGGTTTAGTAACCTTAATAAATTATTCATATTTTATATTCTAGGAAAGGGGTATTAAGGAATAAGATGATGAAATCTAATTCATGTTTCAAGAATCAATTTGGATGACAGAAGTGTATATGTATAAAAACTCAAGAATTATGTTATATGAATCTTGAAGTATATGTTTTACAATAAGGATTTGAAAAAAATATTGAATAGTGATGATGAACTGGAAAGTGGATTAAATGGAAAGGTGATGTTTTGATTAAGGTAAGGTAACCCTTAATGTTTCCCTAATGTTGAGAATTTTTTTTAGTTTTGATAAAGAGATGATTGTTATGGATAAAGTAAATTTGATAGTACTGATTACCCTGTGATTGATTATTTATTTGTGGAAAAATTGGTCTATGTTATCGGAGATAAAGTTTAAAATATTTTTTGTATTTAAGGATTATATACAATAATAATTTTAATAATAAACCATTCATTTTTATATAAGGTCTTATGGTAATTCAGGTTATTATCATGTTTCAAGAGAATACATGATAAAGGTATTCACATGCTTGTAATATGACAACCAAGATCTACTTTATGATATTGGGGATCAGTGTTAATCTGATTTTGATAAATTTATTTACCTTCCTTCTAATGTTTTGTATTTTTAACTTTTGGAAGTGTTAGAAGTTTAACCATTTATGGAATGGTATAAGTTAAACTTCAGATGAGATATTAGAGATTAAATTAGTATCTCTCCATATGAGGATTTAAACATATTGGATAACCTGTGCTAACCATTTTTCTTTGATGATAACTAAAGATATATGGAATGAATTGGAATTATATTTATGGATCTCATTAGTTATTAGTTATTTAAGAATAAAATATTCACCTTCATTTCCTGGAGTAAGAGATGAAGTGGAAATTGAAAAAGGCACAGCCAAAGGGTGAGATTGTGCATATAAAATAGAGTTAACCCAAGTATATCTTCATGTAAAAATTTAATCAAATCTAAGGAAACAATATTGAAAAATATTTATCTTAATACATTAATTTATATTTAACCAATGGTCTTTTACGTCATAACATAATTATGGTTTTGAGGACCTAAAGTTTCCATTAATCATTCACTTTCTTGTAATGAGTGATATTTATCACTCTTTACAATTATTTATTCTTTTCTTGTATGAAAAATCTTTAATTCCCACCTATGTTATCCTATGTGGAAACCTAGTAATGAGATACTTTGGTTAACCATTATGGTTCCAACATTCTTTTTTTAAAGTATGTTTTAGTATTCATGTTTACGATATGGGTTTTTTTGAAAATAACATAAAATTATTAAACCATTGATAAGCCAGATGAATTTTTAGGGTGAAATTCATTTCAAGGGGGGAGAATGTAACACCTGTATATTTGTTGATCTATTTTTTTAATTAATTTAAACTATTCAATATTTTTCATTTCACGCAATATTAAATATGGCATGTGTTATATCAAAGAAATAGGTTATTATTACTTTGTACGAAACACCATGTCGAGATTACGCTACAAAAAAAATTAGATTATATTTTTATTACAGGAAAAACTATGTCAATATTGTGTTACACACAATTCTAAGTTCCTTTTATATCTTACATTACACCCAAGACCTAGTTTTACCAAACTACAATGTATAATTAATATTATTATAAAAATATTATTATAGTTGTCACCAAGAAATTGGAATGGAGGTTATGAATAATATTAATTAAATTATGAAAATATGATTTATGCATTTATATAATAATAATTATTTTTTGACCAATTAACTATAAATTAAAATAAAATCATTTTTAAAATATAAGAATATTTTTCAAGAAAACTGTATTTATTCAATAAAACACCTTTTGCCATAATAAATTAATTTAACCAATTTTGATAAACGATTTTAATTGATTATATATAAATATTATATTCAATAAAATAATTAACATTCATATTATGTGTTTTATAGACAAGAGATACGAATAAAACTAATTTTACGCATAAAGGGAAATATTTTTCTAAAAGTTAATTTTAACACCTTTTAATGGTTCGTATATTTTAAATATAAATTTTGACACATTTATAAATTATTTTTGATAAAATAAATTTAATTTTTGAAACCTTAAATTCAAAATTTCCTTAGGGTTAATTTTTGATATTTTTCTAATAAGATTCATTTTTGGATGAATAGTGAAAAATACTGAATTTTAATTCAAAACTGGATTTTCATCTAATTTATTAATATAGTTAAATTATATTTTTATATTTTTTATTAAAATATATATATATCAATTTTAAATATATTAATAAAATTTATTTCATTTTAATCAATTTCACATTGAAATTATATATAAAAACATTTCAAACTTTTTTTACATTTTCACTTTACAAACGCATTGTCTCGTCTCGTCTGTGGGATTATTTTTTAATTAATTTCTACCAATTCTATGTGTAAAATTTGGAAAAATAGATTCCATATATTGAAAAATCATAATTTATAATTTATATTATGTTAAACTTATTTTTTAACAAAAAAATTTCATTAAAGTAATTAAAAATAATTACATCGATTATGGTCAAAATGAGTTTACTTAGTGGTTAAAATTTAACTTGAGGTGATAAATAACCTATATATATGTCCAAAATACATTTTTTAACATATTTCGGACATCTAATCCATTTTTTAAAAAAATATCATTATATGTGGCATGTGAAGTAAGAGATGCCTCTCAATTGTTTTAACATTTTTATATTTACAAGAATGTTACTCCTCCTTTAATAAAAAAGGGAACTCACTGACCTTGCTTCTTCACACCTCTAAATCCATTTGTATCATAAAAAAAGACAAAAGAAGCTATAAAATTTCCTCCTCTCATCCTATAATAATAAAATTGGGAATGAAGAAAACCAAGTTAGTCTTTTGGTTGAGACCAAAAGGAATTACCCAAAGGATGGGTCACGTCATTTAACGAGCACTTTTCTATGCCATATTCACAACTTGTTTATTTTATGTGGTGTATATAATTACTGTGAATTTATCAAATTATTATTATCCTTTAATTATGGCTTTTTATATATCTATTTTATGTTCTCTCTTTCTTGGCGTTTATGGTTAAAATTAACCAAGTTGGTAAAGTAATTTTGTCTCAATTTTCCTTCTTTGAGACACATGTCGTGTTATACACCTATATTCTTCTACAAGGTGTACATAATTACATTAAAAAATTTATATTAGGAATATAATTATCTTAATTATATTTTAAACTTCATGTACATTTATTATTTCAAGGGGATTATGATTCAAAGTTACCACAATTTATTGTTCAGTCTCATCGTTTATCTAGATTGTTTATGATTATCTTTCCATTGATGAAGTATATTGTTCAGTCTCTTGGGAAATCACATTAATTTTCTTATCCTATGTTTATTAATGATATATTTATGTTTTTATATTATTTTTTATACTCATAGTTATTTAAGATAATTAAGAAAAAAATAAGAAAATATGACTTTATCTCTCTATTCGATCAAAAATCTATTTTATTGAAACACATGTTTTATAAAAAAGATTTTAAAAAATGTTTTGAAATGATATTTGAAACTTATTTTCAATTATAAGAATTTCAAAAAAAGTTTATTTTTTAATATATTGAATAAGATTTTCAAATATTCCTTTATATGTTTTCAAGGTTGTTTTCAAAGAAAATGGTTTTCAAAATATTTTATGTTTTAAAAAGAATTTTTCAAAGAGAAAAGGGTATTTTTCTCAAGAAATAATTTATATGATATTTAAATCTTAATTTTTTTTGTTTTCAAAGTGGTTTTCAAAGAAAATTATTTTGAAAGTGTTTTATGTCTAGAAAAATAATTTTTAAATAAAGGATATTTTCTTTAAGAAAAGATTCAAGTGGTCTGGAAAAATACTTCTCTATATACAATGACATTATTTGATATAATTAATGGATTACAAGGGATATGATCCATGTTAACCATTCTTATTATTTCTCTGAATGGTTTATGTTTAAGAGGAAAAAATTTTTATGAAACCTGTTTCACTTCCATAAGTTATACCATGGTAAAATGATTATGAAACCTACTTCCTTTCACGAGTTATTCTGTGATGAAATGATTATGAAAACTATATCTTTTCCATAGGTTTTTATATGTTGAATTTTTTATGATACCCATTTCATTTCATGGGTGATTATTTGATGTTTATGAAACCCATATCTTTTTATAGTTCGTAATATGATGAATGTTTTATTATCTTATGGAAAACAAATGTATGATGTCATTATGAGAAGGGTGGGACTTATATCTCCCTTAAAATGTAATGGGTAAAGATTTATATCTCATGAGATAATTATTGGAAACAAGCCTCTGAGCTTTATCCATAATGGGAAATAGTTTTTTTCTGATCCAAAATAAGAAAATAGGTGTGTCGAGATCCACAATGGGAAACAACTGTGTCATGATCCAAAATAGGAAATAGGTGTGTCTTGATCCACAATGGGAAACAAATGTCTCCTGATCCACAATAAGGAAACAATTGTGTCCGGATCCACTAAATTTATAGACTTGGGATTGAACCATTACTACTATGATGTTATGCGTGAACCCAATTACATGTTCACAGTGTTATATGTGGACCTTGTTGCATGTCCATAAGTTTATGTGAGGGATTGATTCTATATAATTAACTTAATGAGTGCACATGTTTATAGTTATACATGTTCACAATGTAATGAGTTTATGTGTATTCCAAAAATCTATGTTTTATGCCTATGATATGATCATATTGTTCATATTTTTAATTGTCTTACGATTAATGTCTTATGAATCACCCATATTTATGTCATTACTCTTGATTATGATATTTTATATGAAAGGTGTGATCTTATAATGTTATGATCATTTTATCATACCCTAATTCGCATGATTATTCTTATACATCTCTTTTATTTACCCTTATTTATCATATAATCTCACCCTTTATTATGTTTCCTTTCCCCAGGTTATGATTAAAATTTTTATTCAAGAGTACTAAAGGGGAAGATCTTTATGGGAGACTTTTGAGACCTTCACCAAGTTAGAAGATATTGTGTTCCAATTTTTTGAAGACACTAAAACATTATGGTCCTCAAGAATTTTTTTATTAAAGTGTAGAATATTCATCTAAAATTATGTAATATCCTTGTATATTAATCTTGGGTCACTACTAATCTTCAGAACCATCCTCAATTGATCATAATGTTCTTCCACACTCTTGGAATGTAAAAGAATATTTTCTACAAATACCACCAGAGATTGATCAATTTAATCTCTAGAAACTCTATTCATTAAATCCATAAAGATAGAATTGTGTCATTAGTAAGACCAAATTCCAACACTATAAATTTGGATTTTCCATGTTATTTGTGGAATGTTGACTTTGGTATATTCTATTTATTGACCCTCAATTGATAGCATCCAAAATAAAGGCTAATCTTGGAAACATATTTATCTCCATATATTTGATAAAAAATAATCAATATGTGGTAGAGGATACTTATTCTTAATTGTTATGTTATTAAATTCTTGATAATAAATGTATAGATACATTGATCTATATTTTTTTTACAAAAGTAATAGGTTCACCCCAAGATGATTCACTTGTCCGAATAATTCCATTATAAGTACTCTCCTATAGTTACTTCTTCAATTATGACAACTCAATAGGGACCATTCTATTTATAGTCTTTGAAATAGGTGTACCACTGTGTATTAAATCTATTGAAAACACAACATATCGATTCAGAGGAAGACTAGGAAATTATATTGAAAAACATCAATAAACTCTCATATAATGATCATATCTTTGATGTTGAGTTTCTCCCAAACCATTTTAGATAAAAACCCATTTTTAAAAGGAATGAATACCCATATAATGGATTTCATTTCCATAATAAGTTCATATTTATCATCTCACTGATATACAATCATATTTGGTTTAGAATAAAAAATGTTACTTCCCTTCCTCGATAATTGATGTGGCATTTATGTAAATAAATTAAATCCATTCCTATGATGACATAAAATTAAGCTAGAGGGAATATGATTATATTTACATGAATAAAATTCCCATAAACTTCAATTGGATAAGAATCATATACTTGATATGCGATCATCATACCAATAGGGTTTTTATTTATAATTCAACATCTAATTTTTTAAGTTTCACTGTGATACCCCTAGAATATTTTTTAGAAATAAAATAGTGGTTAGATCCATAATAAAATACTATATTACTAGTTTTATAGTGGATAATAATTGTATTATTCATCACTTCTCTATCATACCCCACAATAATAATAGTGTAAGATCCATCCCTTTTTCAGGTAATACTCTTTTTAAATTTTTGGTCAAAATGGTTTGTTTTAAATTTAATATATGTCAAGAATTAATTAACCTCAAGAATTTACACCTCATATAAGTGGTTTTCACCACATTTTGACATGTCAAAAAGTAGATTACACCACATATAACTATCTTCGGCCACATATCAGCATGTAAAAAAATTATATTTCACCACATGTAATCAGATATCACCACATCTAATATTACACCACATCTAATTATATTTCACCACAGGTAATACTACACCCCATGTAATTATATTTCACCACATATAATTAGTATTTATAGTTTTTTTAAAGGGTTTGATGAGATTTCACTTGGAAATAGGGGAAATGAGTTACATGATGTGAAATGGGAGTCCACGTCTTGTAATTTTGACACCCAGTGAATTAAAAAATGTGTATCCAGCAATGTGTAACCCTCCAAGAACAATTTTAATCACCATAGATGCTCCGCACACCATATTATTTGACCATAGATGCCCCAAACACCTTTTTATTTGATATAAATTTCTACTCTCACTTCCTCCTTTAACCGAAGACCCTCTATAGACCATGATCCTTGTTTTGGGTCTTCTACCATTGATTTCTAGGAGTCTTCTTCAACCCGGAAGTGATCTTGCATTATATCATGGATATACGGACCAAGATTTTTAGGTTATTCCATCCAGTTACTAATATCCTTCTAGATCCATTGCTAAATGATTATATGGTTCTTGTTTAGAGAAATCCAGTAGCTAATTACTATCACAAACTTAGGGATTTTATCTATGCTTACTCCACGTTCAAGGAATCAGATCTATGTCTTGTTCTTCGATGAATTCTTGGTTGTTTATTCTTAATTTGGGGATATTCCTTGGTGAGAATTATTCATCACTGATCTTGAGGTAGGTGGTCTAAAAATCAAATCCAATAGTCTTGAATTCCATTATGTGAATGAAATTATAGAATTTATATTGGATGTTTAGCAATTGTGTCCTTGATTAAATAAATTTAATTTGGTGAATAAATTGATTGAATGAAATTTGGAATTAGGATGTTGGGATTTTAGATCATGAATAATTAATTGTTAAATTAATTATGAAGTTATTAATATTATTGCAATTGATTAATTAATTATATCATTAATTAATGTGTATGGTTTGGATTATGAAATTATGATTTGAATAATTAATTGTCGAATTAATTATTAATATGTTGAAATTGTAAATGAGGAAATTAATTATTGATTTATGTATAATATTTTCAGTTTGTTAATAATGAATAATCAATTGATGAATTAATTAATTGGATATACAGGGTTAATTAATTGGCAAGTTAATTAACATAGTCATTCAAATGTATGAGTTATGCAATGGTAACAAGGACATTAAAATGTGTGAGTTAAGAAATGGTGACATGGTCATTAAAATGAGTGATTCAAGTAATGGTAACATGGTCATTCAAATGTGTGTGTTAAAGAATGGTAATATTCTCATTCATTTTTTTTTAATAAAGAATATTTATTAACATGATAAACTGCTTATTTATGCATTACATTTAATTCCATATAGAACTACATACACTATTGTTGACCAGAGTTTTTTATACATCATTGGTGGTGGCCTACAGAGTTGTAATCATACCTTATTAGGGAATACATATCGGCATCCAAATATACATTATTGTTGCGGGTCATGTTAAGGTCAAAGACCCTACATTAGATTTTTGATTGGGGGTAAAGATTGAATATGAGGGAACTTGATGTGGTTTGGGACCCTCTTAGGTGTCTTTGGTTTCATTAATTTTAGTTTCATTTTGGAAACTTTGACATATACTTTGGCATTTCATGTTTCCCTTTCAGTTGATTAATGTATTTCCTATTTTGGTTATCTTGTGACATTGGTATTATTGTGATTATTTATGATTCCCATATTCCTTGTTTACTTCCACTAGTGTTTTGCTCTGATAAAAGAGGTTATAGTCACCCCATGACTAACTTACCAAACCCTCTATACTAGTCATAAGCCTCTAGTGTATGGGGAGGAATGCCTAAGGCCACATGGCCCACTGGATAGGACAACCATTACAAGTCACCTGAGTCAGGATGTCACAAAGAGGTATCAAAGGAGATTTCTTTTCTTCTTTTTTCTTACTGTTTGGGGAAAGGTATATAGAAGACTAAGAAAATTCATAGACTTGGTAATGATCTCATGGATAGAAGTTTCAAACCCATGTATAGTGGTAAACCAATGTAATCAGGGTGAGATTATTGTTATAGATGTATTTTTTTACAGTTGAATATTATTTCACCCTCGGTGATGCACTTGTTGTGTGATGTGATTATTATTTATGTAGATTTTTTAATATTGATTTTTTTGGAAATGGAATGATATTTGAGTCTAAATTCATCATTTTTGGCACTTGGGATTATTGGGTCATGCATCATATTAGGTATGCACGAGAAAATGGGTTAAGGGTAAGTTGTTGAACTTATACTATTTTTTCCTTACTTTTGAATTTGAGTTGAAAAAAGGTTCCTAATATATAATTGTAAGTGATGTAAAATTTTAATAAATGGTTGTTTAAATGATAAAATTGAAAGTTTAAATGCATTTTACCCTTCTCAATTGGAGCTAGGTGTAGAATGATTATGGTTAGTAATAACGCCTGGTTTTTTACAACCTGATGATGTTTGGTGAAAAGACTTGTTGTGATTTCATCTAACAATGATATGATAAAGTTATGTTATGAGTCCTAAGACATGTTTTTGGAATTGTAGATTTAGACCTCCATAATGATTCTTGTTGATAGGATGTCCAGGTGACATGGTTTTGGATGATCCTCAAGTGGAATAACCTGAGGCATTGATAGTGCTGGTGGAGGAAGCAAGTGAGAAGTTTTGAGAGAACTTTTCTCACTTCAGGAAACTCATAGAATGGGACCCCATGAGGGATATCAAATACATGTCTGATCTAATAAGGTTGTTTTAATTGCAACACCCAAAACATTTTATTAGAGAGGTTGTACTTGAGGGATTTGAGTTCTGGATCGAGTCCATCCAGACTATACTTGACCATTTAGAGACTCCTATGAATAAGAGAGTAATGTTTGTGGCCTATATGTTATGTGGTCAAGTGAATAATTGGTGGTACATTAAGACTCATAATGTAAAGATGGAGACTATGGAATTGAAGGAATTTCAAGAGAAGTTATTCGAGCACTTTTACCCAGAGATGCTTTAACAGGAAAGAGCCGTTGAGTTTATGAGATTGACATAGGGGTGCATATCCATGATGGACTATGCTGGATGCTTCATAGATTTACAGCACTTTGCTCTAGAATTAGTAGTAGATTAGGTTATGGTGGTAAAAAGGTTTCAATATATACTTCACTGTGAAATTAAGTCCCCGGTGAATATATCCAGGATTAAAGAAGTTTTCAAAGGTGGTGAATTAGGTTCTTCTCTCTAAGGGGAACCTAAAGAAGGCTGCTAGTGGTGGACACACGATTCCTATTCGAAGTTCTGTTGGTATGAATTTCGAGTGTAAGAAGTGATGTTATGAGGATGACATCCAGGGTAGTAGTAAGTATAGTAACTAGATAGAGGGTTCAGTTACACAAGAAATTTCTCTTGTGTTTTGACACAAGTGCGGTTGGCCAGGCCAGTATTATAGACACTATCCCCGACCACCAGTTGAGTGTAGATATTGTGAAAGTATTGGAATATATAGAGGTTCTGTAAGAACCCAAGGTATTCTGGTAGTGATGGAGGATCTAGACAGATCTAGAGTGTGGGAAGGGTGTCTTCTGCACCATATGAATCTGGCAGTTATAGTTCTATTGGATGAGGCGATAGAGGTAGGGGTCATGGTGCTTTTGGGAAAGATCACCCATATCAATAGAGTAGTGAAAATCATTGGAGTCATAAATCATCACAATGAAGAGGGGTAGGACAATTTCATGTGGTGAAGCCTACACTTATGGATAGAAAGGTTGGGACATCGAAAGTGAGAGGTATTATTCTAGTAGAATCTGCTTTAGAAAGTGATTTATTAAATAATGGTGCCTCTCATTCAATAATGGTGCCTCTCATTCATTTATATCTGCAAAAATTATTAATGGTTTGAGCCTAGCTGTGGTGTTTTTGAGTGGGTTTATCATGATAAATACACCCTTGGGAGTACGGTCTAGAGATATATGTATTTTCCAGGGATGAACTCTTGATTTCTAAGAGTTCCATTTTCAATGGGATCTCTATATTCTTGACATGTCAGGCTTCGATCTAATTATTTGTATGGACTGGATAATCACATACTGAGCCAACATCAATTGTTAACACAGGAGGGTGACATTTACATCTCATGTTGGTTATCATAACATTCATCGTGGGTAGTGGGATATCTAGATAGTTCGAGAAGGGACAATTAATCAGCAATTATGAGATCTCATATCTGATGTTGCTTGTCTTTTACTAGATGATGGAGGTTTTAGGAAATATTTCCTACCACAATTGGTGGAACTGTTTCAAAATGTCTTTCCTGAAGACTTCTCAAGGCTCCCTCCAAAGAGAGATGTGGAATTCACTATTAATCTAATGTTGGGGGCTGATCCAATATCTATTCCACCATACAGAACGGAATCGATGGATCTTCAAGAGCTCAAAGATCAGCCAGAGTAATTGAAGGATAAAGGATTTTTCAAACCAAGTATATCACCCTAGGGATCACCTGTGTTGTTTGAAAATAAAACTGCAGAGAGTTTACATTTGTGTGTAGATTACCAAAAGTTGAATAAGAAGACTGTGAAGAACCGATATCCTCTTTCATGTATTGATGATCTTTTTTATCAATTAAAGGGGGGATTGTTTGTTCTCAAAGATCGACTTAAGATCAAGGTATCATTATTTTATATATAGGACATTTGATTTACTAAGGACTGATTTAATGAGTATGTATGGGCTATATGAGTCAGTCATAATTCCATTTGGGTTGAAAAATGCACAAAAATATTTTATGTACTTGATGAACATGATTTTTCATCTATGTCTGGATTAGTTTGTAGTAGTGTTTGTGGATGATATCTTGGTGTACTCAAAGACTCAGGAAAATCATGCTCAATATCTTGACATCATTCTAAGTACACTGAGAGAGAATTGGCTATATTCCAATCTATCTAAGTGTTAGTTTTGGATTTACCAATTGCACTGTTTAGAGAACATCATCTCAGAGGATGGTGTGTCAGTATACCAAAATACTGATTAGGAAGTTGTTTCTTGGGAACATCCCAGGAATGTTTTTGATATCCAACTATTTTTGGGATTATCTAGATATTACAGAAGATTCATCCTAAACTTTTCCCACATGGAAGAACTGATTTCATACTTGACCAAAAATGGAGTTAAGGTTGAATGGTTGGTGGCTTATGAGAAATATTTTCATTAATTGAAGAAATAGTTGATTTCGTCACCAATTTAGTTCCTTCCTAAGTTAGTTGAGGATTACATGGTGTATTTTGATTCTTTTGGGATCATAATTTGAGCTATGTAGATGTAAGGGGACAAAGTTGATTCATATGGGTCTCAATAGTTGAGGCTACATGAGTGAAATTCCCCTATGCATGACCTTGAGTTGGAAATAGTGGTTTATTCTCTTATGTTTTGGTGACACTACCTTTTAGGAGGAAAGTTTATAGTTTAAACAGATAATAAGAGCTTGGGGTATATATTTTCATAGAATGATTTGAATATTCGGCAATAGATATGGTTTGAATATATTCCGTCATTTGATTTTCTGCTAGAATATACACTTACGAAAAGAATACAATGTAGCATATGATTTGAGTAAGAAAACTCAAACACACATGGATCATAAATCTAGTTCTAAGTGGAATATGATGATGTTACTTGCTAATATGCACATTTTTTTAGGAGACACATGAGCAGGTGACACTCATATTAGTTGTAGTCGAGTCTACACTTTTGAGAAGGGTTAGGGAAAAGAAGTATGAGGACCCGGAGTTCTTGGACTTGAGTGAAATATTTTAAGGTGGGGAGATATATTCTGACTAGATAACAGATGAGGATGAGATTATATATGTGAAGGATTGAGTGGTTGTTCTAAAAATCATGTGAGAAGATCTCATGTAGGAATTTCAAGACTTGAATTGGTTGGTGCATCCAGGTGTGACCAAAATGTACCATAACCTAAGACAAAATTTTTGGTGGTCGGGAATAAATAAGGAGATAGCAGGGTTTGTAGAACGATGCTTCACATGTCAGCAGGTGAAGGCGGAGAATCAATGACCAGGAGGATTACTGTAACCATTTCCCATTCTAGAATGGGAGTGGGATGACGTGAACATAGATTTTATGGTAGGTATTACAAATAAAAATAGGTATAATGATGTTATTTGTGTGATTTTGGATCAAATAAAAAAGGTAGGTTATTTATTTACTATAAGGTAAACATTCATAATAGAGTAGCTGGGAGAACTATATGTTCAAGATATAATCTATCTGCATGGGGTGTCATGCAATATAGTATTAGATTTTGATTCATGCTTTACTTCTCACTTCTGGTAGGGCTTGAAAAATGTGCTTGGAAAACATGTATTATTGAGTATATATTTCTACCCATAGATATATGGGTAGTCTGAATGTACAATACAGGTGCTTGAGGATATCTTGTGGGCATGTGTTCTAGATATTGGTAGGTCTTGGGAGAAACACATGGCCTTAGAAGAGTTTTCCAATAAAAAAGTTATCAGGAAACTATACAGATGGAACCATATGAGAATCTTTATAGTATTCATTATAGATCACTACTATTCTGGATGGAAGTAGGTGATTCCGATTTTTTGGGACCGAGTGTCGTGCATGAGACGTCGGAACAGGTGCAATTGATTCAGAACAGTATGGCTACAACTCAAAGTAGGTAGAATTCGTATGTTGATAGATGAAGATGCCCCTTGGAGTTTACCTAGGTTTGTCATGTATTCCTTCCATTTTCACCTAGGTTGGGTTACTTCCAGATATGGATACAAGTCAATTTGGCACCCTGGATTGTTAGAACTTTTGAGATCATGAAGAAAATCAGGCTAGTGGCATTCCAATTGGCTCTTCCAAAAAAATAAAGTGTTATGCATGATGTTTTACATGTATCACAACTACATTAGTATCATCCCAAAACTTCTCATGTGATTGATGTGGAATATATCGATCTAGATATAGATTCATCCTTTGAGGATTACCTGATATGTGTGTTAGATCGTAGTGAGAAACTGTTTAGTGGAAATACAATGTCGATCGTTCATGTTTTGTGGAAACATGTCAGAGTTCATGAGGAATCGTGGTAAAGGGAGAACGATATATGGGCTCGGTGGCCTAATATTTTTTACTCATAATCCTATAGTTGATTGGGAGAGAAACTTAAGGATGTGTTGTAATAAGGTAGGGAGATTGTAAGATCCCAACTTTTTTCAAGTACCACTCTTTTTAAATTTTTTGTCAAAATGGGTTATTTTGAATTTAATCCATGTCAAGAATTAATTAACAACCTAAAATATTTAAACACCTTATAAGTGGTTCTCTCCATGTTTCAACGTGTTAAGAAAGTATATTACACCCCTTGTAATTGTCTTTCTCTACGTTTCATCATGTTACGATATTAGATTTCACCATGTGTAATATTACACCATGCGTAATATTACACCACGTGTAATCAGATTTCACAACATGTAATGAGATTTCACCATGTGTAATTAGATTTCACCATGTGTAATCTATATTAATTTTTTAAAGGTTTTGATGATATTTCACTCAAAAATAGTGGAAATAAGTTACAGGACATTGAATGGGAGTTCATATTGTGTAATATTTATGCCGAGTGAATTAAAAAACAAATATCCAGCAACACATAACCCTCCAAAGACCTTTTTAGTCACCACAGACACTCTATGCACCATAGTATTCATCCTCAAATGCTCCACACACCTTTTTCTTGGACCAAAATTCCTTACCACCCCTTTTACATTAATATAAAACCCTTTTTACACCTTCATTCTTGTTGTTGTTCTTCTAATGTTGATTTCTTTGAGTCTTCTTCAACCTGGAAGTGATCTTCCATAGAAACTTGAATATCAGGGCCCATATTTTTAAGTTAAATCTTTCAGTTATTAATCTGATACTAGATCCATTTCCAACGGATTATCTGGTTCTTATTGAGAGGAATCCAGTAGTCGATTTCATTCTTGAATAAATTAATTTAATTTGGTGAATAAATTAACTAATGGAAATGAGGAATTGGGATGTTGGGATTTTAGATTATGAATAATTCATTGTAAAATTGATTATAGAGTTATTAAGATTTTTGAACTTGATTAATTAATTGTTTCATTAATTAATGTGGATGGTTTTGATTATGAAATTATGATTTAAATAATTAATTTTCAAATTAATTATTAATATGTTGAAATTTTGAATGAGGAAATTAATTATAGAATTAGATATAGTATTTTGAGGTTTTGAATATTGAATAATTAATTTATGAATTAAATAATTGGATAAACATGGTTAATTATTTTATGAGTTAATTAACATGATCATTCAAATGTGTGACTTAAGGAATGGTAACATGGTCATTCAAATGTGTGAGTTAAATAATGTAAACACGGTCATTAAAATGTGAGATTTAAGGAATTGTAACATGGTCATTCAAATGTGTGAGTTAACAAATGGTAACATGGTCATTAAAAAATGTGAGTAAAACAATGGTAACATGCTCATTGAATTTTGTGGTAGAAAAAATAATATTTATTAAAACGATAAACTATTTATTTATTCCTTATATTTAATTCCTTATTCAAATTCATACACAATTATTGACTGGATTTGCTTAGAAAATGTTGGTGGTGGCCTACTAATTTGTACTCACATCCTATCTGGTCTTCCTTGTTGGTACCCAAATAGACTTTATTGTTACAAGACATGTTAATGGAAAAGGCCCTAGATTAGATTGTTGATTGGTTATGGAGCATGGATGGGATAACTGAATGTAGTTCGGAACCCGCTTGGGAGTCATTAGTGTCTTTACACTCAATTTAATTTTAGACACTTTGACACTTTTTCATGGAATGTTTCCCTTTCAGTTGAGTACTGTATTTCCTATTTTGGTTATCTTTTAACATTAGTATTGTTATGATTAGTTATGATTATTATATTTCTTGTTTAATTCCTCTGGTGTTTTAATCTAATAAAAGAGGACATAGTAACCCCATGACAGACTTATCATACCCCCACTACTAGTCTGTAACCTCTAGTGTAAGGGGAGGCACGCCTGAGGTCACATGTCCCATTGGCTTAGGGTACCATTGTGTGGCACCCAGGTCGTGATGTCACAAATAGTGGTCACTTGATATTTTCCTTTTTCTCTAGGGTTAAGAGTTTTCTGACATCGATCATCATTTTTAACCTTCAGATTCGAGCATTTGTTATCACAATTTTCATACTTATGGATTTTGGGTGGTTCATGTAGTGGTATATTTTCTCTATAATTATCTGAATTATTCATCCCATATATTCAGTATTTGATTTCTCGATGACATCCACTTCCACAATTAAAATATTTTCTAGTTCTATTCATAATATTTCCTCCATGTTTCCTTCCAAACTTAATGTTTAAAGGAAATATAATCTCTTTCCTCCATGGTTTATAGAATCTCATTTGAATTTTATCTTTATTTTATTATCAAATAAATAATATTGATGGGTAACCCCAATATTTATTTCCACATTGAGAGAACATAAAATAATTTCTTCATGGCTATAAAATTATATTATGGATAGTTCCCTTCATATACTTATTTTTATACCACTAAAAATGGATCAACCTTACCTTCAAGTTAGCTGAAAATTCCATAAGAATACCTCATAAGTCTTATAAAATTTACTTCAGAGGAACCAACTGATTCATCATCCTTCTACATTATATCAAATAATTCCTTCTCAATTTTTATACAATAAATGTGAGGAAAGTAATTATTTAAAAATAAGCTCTTAAACTTATCCCACTCCATGGATTTGATTTCGTCTCATTATCTCATGATCTTGATAAAAGTCCATAATTAATCTACTTCACCTTCCAAATAATAAACAACTAAAATAAGCTTTTCATATTATAAAAACTATAGTATGAAAAATATATTTTCAATGCAAATAATTAATTTCTAAAAAACTTGTGTATTAGTAGAACCACTAAAAGAATATAGATATTTCCTTATGAATGACTCAACAGAACATTGTTGCATCTTTTTCTCATTTAGAATCTTAGTATGATTTTTAGCTTTAGAAATTTTCGTAATCATAGAAACAAGTTTTTTCATTCCAACTCCCATAACATTTGGTTTCCCAGGATGAAAATCATTGAATTTTATATCATATTTTGTATTAAAATTGTTCCATCTGGTTCCATTAATTAACTAAGACCAAAAATTATATAGTGATAAAAAATAATCATAGTGAAAAAACACATAATAATGAAAAATCATTTAGAGGATTCCTATTTCATAAGACCTTATTCTCAATCTATGACACCTTAGGTTTAACCTAGGTGATCCATTATCATTATGTATTCAAATCATTTATAATGGTTGATAAATAAAATGTGAATTTTCCCATGAATATCCCTTAGGAGTATCAAACTAGGTGTGTAGTAAGTGAACACTAACAATGCACAAGAATAATGGACAAGATATGCTTTGCGAAATATTTTTGGGGTTATTTCCTCTAGACACATCTATATCAAAAACCACATTCACTTGTAGTACTTTGATAGAGTTTTTTTCCAAATAAAATCACACTCATTTATTTTCCATAATATAGGAAGTTATCTTATCCTTAGGATTATTGTAAGATTTCTCACTAATGTTTTTATATTCTCATTTCAAAAGGTAACTAAAATTTTCTTTGATTACAACTATAGTGACCCAAACATTTCATACATAGATATAACATCTTAATATATGAATATTCATTACAAAACATTATGATCAACAAAAGAATCATGTAGGTTTTGTATCTTTATAAACATGGATGAAAAACAACTTTTTCAAAAGATATCTACCTCATATCCAATATGTTCTTTAAAACATTCACCTTACTTATACATGTCATACATAAAATCATTATTCATATATTGGGGAAGGGAAATATAATAAGGGGTGATCATATATTTTCATTATGGTTCAAAAAAAGATATCAAGGAACACATAATCATAACATGAGTATAAGGGTATGAGAATGTGAGTTTATCATATTAAAACCATTCCCTTCATGTCATAAATCATTATATTGAATTAGGGAAAAACACTTTTCTATTCATAAGACATGAATCCTAAATGAATCAAAGAACATAAGCCATGAGAGCATAATATTGGAATAAGACATAAGAATATGGCATACATTTAAACATATAAAATCATATCCTTAGTATTCATGAATCACTTCTAAGACTATCATAATTGATTGGGATCACTCCCCATTCCATAGTATTAGTCAAGGTTCACTCCCAAGACTATCATAGTGGATGAAGTTCCTTATATAATTGGGTTAACTCTACATCCCAATCTGGATTATCTCATGATATATCCATCATTACCCAATGCATTATAGGGATATATAATTCTAGGCCCACCCATCACATAATAAAAATCATATATATGTGTTCGATAAAATCATAAAACGTTTATAATACTATAACTCAAAGAAAGGAAATAGGTTTCAAAAAATATCATCATAGAATAACCCCTAGAAATAAAATGGGTTTCACAATTATCCTTTCATATTAATAATAAACTATCCATAGAAATAATAATGATTTTATCATTGAATCATACCGCTATTAAATCATAAGTAACATCAAATTATGTCATATTAGATAAAAATTACTTTAAGATAAAAGTTGGAATAATATATGAAGAAAATACCCTTTTAATTTTTAAACAACTTATTTAAAATATTAAAATTTTCAAAATATTTTGTAAAACATTTTCTTTCAAAATAACAATAAAAACTTGTAAAATAATCTTAAAAAGATTCAGTGATTATAGCTATAACATCCTAAGATTTTATTATATGAATCCTATTAAATAAATTCAATTCATTTGATTGCTTACATTTCACACTAAATTATTTCATATAGTATAAATCCTATAAAATCACATATATAATACAAAACAATCTTTAAAATGAAGAATAAATGAAATAAGAGGCTTTTTCTAGAAATTAAGGAACATATATCATTGAAATTGTAACTTGACCATTTCAGTAGTAATATGACCCTTATGAATAGTAATTCGGCCAATAAAATAGTAACCTCACCTATGAAAGTGTAAAAAAAATTTAGGCATCTTATAAATGGTAATATGACATATTTTTATTTCATTATAAGTAAATAAGTATTTTCAAAATGATAAATTAAGTGTTGGTATATTTATAAAACATTAGTCTTTATTTAAAATTTTATAATTGATATATTGATTTAAAAGAAAATTTATTTCCATAAAATAGAATCATAAATTAATATTTTTTCTTATGATTATAAGATAATTTTATGATACCTTAATTAATTTTTAAAAGTGTTATAAAATTCGTTATAATTTTAAAATTGGAATTTTCTAAGTAAATGAAGATTTTAATTAAAAATTAAATTTATCATACTTATAATATTATTTTCAAAATATTTAGTTCATTTTTGAATTTTGAACAGCAAAAAATGGTTAGGGTGTATTTTTTGGAATTTTCTAAAATACATGAATATTTTGTGAATAGTGAAATAAGGTAATTTACAGTATATATACATTTAAAATTAAATACATTATTTATTGGGTAATTGATGAGGTAATAACCATAATATCAAACTACCATTCATTATTTTAATATATTTACTTATAATTCTAAAACTATTCATAGTCAGGAGGTAAAATAATAAACTAATGAATAAAATAATGAGAAAACACCCTCTCATCCAGTATAAATACCACCTCTTCTCCTCACACCTATTAAGCCTTTAATATTGTCTAATTCTAATCTAAGATTTTTCTAAAGTATATTAAACAGATCCAGGATCCTTTTTTCACACCAGAAGACCAATCCCAAGCCCCTTAATGAGGATCTCCAATATAAGAAATTCAATAAGTAAAATCCTTTTTCGTTTTCCTTAATTTTCTTTTTAATTTCATTTATTTTCTGATGATTCCCTCACCTCCTCTATCAAAAAATGAATAATAAATCTAGTACCATATATATATATATATATATATATATATATCGTAATATTATTGTGTTAATGTAAAATCCATCATTAATCCCCATTTTCTCTCCCTTTTATTCTAAAAATGAAAATATTGTCTGTGATGTGTTGATTTACCGCCATCGAAGATGATGTGTTTTCATTTTTCAATAATGCCTTCTTAGATGGAAATAAAACAATTATTATGGTTAAATAATATTTTTCTATATATATTAAAGTCATATAATGTTCTGGAACATGTATATATACATAATATTAATTATTAAAATGAAACTAGTTCGTGATAATCAAAGATTCACCAAAATAAACTAATGTTCATCATTAATGTTTTACCTTGTAAACAATCTTCATATATTGGAAAAAATATATAATTTAATTTAATTTTTTAAATTACATTAATAACATATAATTTAAATTCTGGATAATTCATATAATTTTTATATGAACTTTCATACATGTATACAAGTGAACCAATCATGAAAACCAAGGAAATAAACACTCCCGGACGAGAAAAATGAATCATATAACTCATCAAAATTTCCATAAATAAACTTAATAAAATTATAAAAAAAATAAAATAAATGTTTAATGTATTATGAGATAAATTATTAATAATTTTAGTTTCATTATCCATGACATTATGTGCAAGTGTAAAACACTTCCAGACAAATGGTAAGGGATTCTCCCTGAACCTCCATTTTTCATTCTGGTTATGCTTTATATCTCTTTTCCCCGATGTAATTTTTAATTATTATTATTTAATCCTCCTATATTATGTTTTTATGTTTAAATCATATTTATATAGCTCAATTATTATTCCTTTGATGTGTAAATTCATGTTTTTAAGGTTTCTTTTTTAATTCCTCCTTATAAGCAAACCTAATTTTAGGGAACTTTTAAATTTCTTACATGTTTTCAAGTACACTTCATAATATATTTTAAGCCACCAATATTTTTCTAAAATCACCATTATTATCATGAAAAATTATCTTTGTTAATTTTTTTATATTAAAAATTATTAATTTTCTCACTTTAGAGACTCTTTTATATATTTTATTTAATCTCAATAAACAGACTCTTTTCTAATGATTATTAAAAAATATTTTTACATGTTTTCAAGTCACTTGGAAAATATTTATCAATATCTATGACTATTTTCCCTTAGGATTGTATAATAATTATTTAAATCCATTATTTCATGGAAAACGTTCTGATATTCCCTTTAACCACTTATTCCTTGAGTGTAGTGTATATATATTTCCCATTTATTTATGATCATCATTCATTAATAATCCATATTTATTTTATCATGTTTATGATTATTGTCTTATTCGTATACCATTTTTACATATAGTTTTTTATTAAATTTAATCTGTGTATAAAGAATTATTTGGACTATAAGTGACGGGTGGCACCCTGTCATAGATAGTCCCTCGATGCATCGACAGGTCTCATGAGACAAAATTGTTGGTGAAAAAACCCTTAGGGTTTTTATCCAAATAGAATAATATGGATTTTACCCAAATAAATAAACAATCTTTACAATATAATGTTTCATATTTCAGATACATGGCACCTAATTAGTAATAATTTTCTTCATTCAGTATTCAGTTATTACTTTCCATTTGGTTTTCAATATGAAAAAATCTATGGATGCATTTTCATTCTCAGTGTACTAATATAATATGTTTTTCAGATTATTTATCTTCTTATAATTTATATATCTTATTAACGTTTCTTAATTTATTGTTGTCTCATATAACACTTATTAAGAATTTGAGCCCACCCTTTATTTTCTTCCTTCCCCTTGATTAAGTGACAAGATGCAATTTATTTTATTTTTTATGTTCACTATTAAATTACAAAAGTAATAAGGGAACCAAGTATGTATCTAGTTCTTCAATAATACCAAACTGATCAATCCATGGTGATTTGATTAGTTTTTACTATTCCATTTTAACAAAATGATGACTGAATCATGGTTATTTAAGTCAGGGTTATGACAATGAAGACTAAAAATTACATTCATGCAATGTGAAGTAAAATAAATATTCCTTTAACATTTTCTTTAAAAAATAAAAAGTATCATATTTTCAAAACAAAAAAGAATATTCCTTTTAAACCATTTTTTTAATATTAAAAAATATTTGAAAATTAAATTAATATTTATTATAAAATATTGAAAAAAAAAATTAGAAACCTTTTTAGAAAACATGGACATGGAAGAAAAATTATTTTTAACCTAAGTGAGAAATAATGTCAATTTTCCTTAAAAAAAATTTGACTTATGAAGTTCATAAAAAGAGTAATATTAAATTCAATCATGTAATATCTAGAAATAAACAAAGTTGAATAATTCATGATAATTATTGAGAGGTAGAACATGAAATTTCATCATCATAAACAGTTCTTGTGAATAATGAGATTGTAACATAAAACTCTTTAATCGGGTTAGAATTTCTTTGAAAGTTATCTAACCTTCTGTATAATAAATTTAAATTTAATATAATCCTGTAAAAATCATATATAAACATATAATATCATATATGATACACTTATAACATTTTTAAACTCATTTTTACACATTTGGCCTTGAAAGAATGGTATTTTGGAAACAAAAAAAGAACTCAGATGTGGAAGATGAATCAATAAAGTTATATGGTATATATTTTCTCTTCTATAAGGATAAAAATATGTGAGGAAGATAGAAGGAGAGGCACCCTTTTATAAGTGATAGGAGAGGCACTCTTGGAATTACTTATAATATTAAATTAATAAAAATTACTTTTTATAAAAAAATATATCCAAATTAATATAATTTTAATCTAAGATGATGATAAATTTGAATAGTCTCATAATTTTTTTTACAAGTTATGGAAATTTTTACGACCTTATCTTATTGCTTTACCACCCCCCCCCCCATTAACCCTTTCAACAGTAATCGTGATATCAATATTTTTTACTCCTTTAGAGTCAAGAATGTTACCATAAAAAGACAAAGTGGTCGATAGATACATTATAGTTGATATTTTAAAACATATCCCATTAAATTTTATGAATATATGATTTATATGAATTTTAAATCAATTAATAAAATCTTGTTTGTTAAAAAATATCATTAATTCCATTTCTGGAACTATTCATTTACTTTGACTTTGAAAACATCTTGAGAGTATAGGAATAAGAATATAAACCATTAGAAAATCTCTAATATGTTATATATATAAAAAAATTCATATATCATAATAAATAAATAAAATTATTTTACATTTAATATTTTTTTAAATGATTTTTTTATTTTTCAATTAATTGAATAAATATTCTGTCGACGTTGAATAATCATTTAAGATAATTATTCAATAACTAAAATTTTAAAATAAATTACCATGAACAAAATAATTCATCTTTAAAAGAATCATTTATAACTTTACTTGTACCCTTTTTATAATTATGTTAAATTTTTAGAGATATTAAAGTCAAGAGAGTAATATTTGGTGTTTATTCGTTTCCTAAAATAATTTAATGGTCATAATCCAACAAAATGTAACCAAGTGACCACACATTCCCAAATTTAAAGTAAATAGACTAAAGTAACTCATTTAATAGGATAATGGTAAGTGTTAGAGAAATTATAAATCCATATTTCAAATTTTTAACCTTATTTCACCGGTTTTACCCTTATCAAGGTGACAAAAAATTACAAAGGTTATAATTTAAAATGAAAAAAAATAGAATAGAACTATTTAAAAAAAATTAATATCTTAATTTAAAATATGGGATCCTTTTTTAGGCTTTAATTTCTATAATTGGTAGAAATTCATTTTAAAATAAGTGCACAAAACACAACAAATAATGTTTTTTTAAATACATTTTTAAGCGTCAAATTGGATTTATTATTTTCTCATGACTAAAAACATTATATGAATATTAAAACAATTTCTTGAGTGTATAATATATAAATTTTATTAAAATAATTCACCAATATTTATTAATTTAATTTATTGAGACAAAAAATACGTTGTGATCATAAAAAAATTAGAAAAACATCTCTTTTACTTTCAAATGAAAACTATTTTCATTTATAATAAACTAATAAACAAATGATTTATTTTATATATTTGTATATCATAATTTTTTCATAATTTAGTTAGTCAAATTTATACCAACCCATCAAACTACTAGGCAGTAATTGTTACATTAAATAATAATATTTCAATAGTATATCATGGTTCATTTAAACTCGGTATTTCATATATTGTAAGACATCGAAGAAATTAAATTTATTTGAAAATAAATATATAATAAAATATTTTTGTGTTTCATTCATTATGAACACCTTCAGAATTTTGACATGTGTTGTACTTAATAAATTAAACACTCCTCTTCTACCACTGATTTTTAAACATTAAATAATGCCAACCTTCAAACCTTAGAACAACCATTTGGAAGTACTCGTGAGTATCACACTAGTTTTTACTTACATAGAACTTATAATCTCATAAACCATATAATATGATCATATATACTCTAGGAAATGCACCAAACTAAACTTTCATATGTTCTATGTGTGAATAGATAAAATGTTTAAGTGAGATAGGTTGTGATATGTTGCATTGGTGACCAAATAATGTTTAACAAATTTTAATGTGGGATAAGAAGAATGACAGGAAAATTGATTTCATAAAATATGAATTATGGAATTAATTTCAAAATAATATTTTATGCTTTCTTCCCTTTGATTTAGGAATGGTATTTGATTAGGATATATCACTATTCCTATAAGTATGAATTTTTAGGTTTGGGGTTGTGATCACACAATCATATATTGTTTATTTTAGCAGTTATACTTTTGAATTGAATTTTTTATTGGTTTTATTATCTCATTATTAATTAATTATGTTCACAATATATATTTTGAACTAATTTCTTCAAAAAAATAAAAATGCCACATAAACACTACGATTCGATTAGATTACATGTATTAATTTATATCATAACACTATATACACTAATCCAAATTGAAAAATAATTTTTTTTGTAGGATGAATGATACATTAGGATATAATTTCCTCAACTATCCCAAGAGTTCAATGTAATCACATGAGGACCAATAGAGCCCATACGGATAATAAAATATTGGTAAGTCATATTGAACCACCCTTCTGTATTTCGTTCATATCTTGGTCACCTTATACTATATCATATACAATAACTTTTAAACCATATCCAAAACTCATTTTTGATATTTTCAAAAATTATTTTTAAAGACTATCATCAACATCCCCATGTATCACATAATATATAAAACCTTTTGAATACTCATCCAAAATTTTTTTTGATTATCTCTAATACATGTTTAGATTATATCAATAATTCAACCTCAATCTCCATTCAGTCAAAATTAAAGTGTTAACCCACAGGCCTTTATAGAGTTGAAAACCAATACAAATATTTGGATTCACACATGTAATTAAAGATAAGAATATATAAAATCATCAATGATACTCAAGCTATAAAAGGATATGTTGTAATCTCCATCAAACATGTGTGTCTCTATACCTTTATCCACCAGTCTTCATCATATGAAAATTTTAATTCTCATATTTTCCCTTTATCAAATACATCAATCAACCATGGGGCATAAATCATGAAAATACCATATTTACAACTCATTTTTTCTTAATTATCTATGTATATACAAAACTAATCGAGGAATACATCACATGTCATTCCTCCTTCTACATAAAAATATATCATGTCCCTTATATAGATATATATAAATAATATCTTGGTGTGGTTGTAAAATATCACAGTCTATCTAAATTGAGGTATCAGATGTCATACTAATCATATGATAAGACAAATCCTATCTTGGTTAAGTTCCAACCAATGACATGATCAGCAACATACCCAACCAATCTTGTATTGGATAATTCAATATGTTGGATTTTTTAATTTAGATATCAATCCATGAATGTTATTATACTTGGTATCTCAACAACCTTAGGTAGTGGAGACTCATATATCATCCATTCACCCCTACTATACTAATGGAATATTTTTAAAACTTCATGTGGTATACTTAAGGGTCCATCCATTGTACACAAAGAATAATATTCTTTGTCTTGTGCCTCTTGAGAATATTTTTCGTCCATATACAAAAATCTTACTCATTCTAGACATAAAATTCTACCATGGACTATAATACTCCATGATGAACATTAGTTTGGGATGAACTCAAAATCAGACTTTGATAGGTTAATTATCAATACACCTAGAGAAATATATATATATTTGTGTCTGTGTGTATCCAATGTAAAAGAATGATAAAATAGAGGTTGACTTTAATATGAAAAATTAAATATTATTAAACCCTTTAATAATATTTAATAAAACCAACTTAAGCACAAATTGATCATATCATATATAATAAACATCTGAATCAAATTTATGTTTTCTACACTTTAATGTTTTTGTTAACACATTAAATAATATATAATCCATGACACATATCAATGTTCCCATCTAATAAAATACACCCACAAAACCCTTTAGTGAGATGCATCTATGAAGAAATATTGTTTTCATAATGGTGGTAATTGGTAATCTTATTTCTAAATTCTTAACTTCTTAAAAATATTCAATTTTCCTAACTTTAAAACATAAAATGTCATCATACTAATTTATATTGTCTACATATAACTCTTTCTAAATTCTTCATCATCAGCCTTGTAACATTATTAAATCAATATATTTCCTAGAGATAATGTTACTACTATAAATATTTTTCACTAATAAATCATAACTATCGTAGGATATTATGTTAAATTCAATTTAAACTTAGATTGGTGTAATTATTTATGAAATGGTATCTTTAATTGTTTACAATAACTAAATGTAACTCTTTATATTTTTACACATCATAACATATCCTAAAAAATTTAGGATATTAAGGGGAAATAACATTAACTTAATATTGTTGTAATTCTTTATTTTTTAATTTCGAATATCATTAAGTCCAAACATACTCCCCCAATCCACATCGACATTATATTTTCTTAAGTATATCTTTCTAAGACACAAAAAAATTATGTATTAAGAAAATACATTTTTTTCTTTTTAGTATGAATATTTAACAAATAAAATATTGATTTCATAATATATTTTGAATTAAATATATTTTGAACGTTTTTTATTGGAAAATAATATTTCATTAAAATATAGCATGGATGGATGGTAGGAGCACATTGCCATATATTTTTACAAATCACTGAATAAACATTTTATCTTATATAGAATAAATTTATCCATATGTTGTTTTCAAAAAATGTTATAGAACCTACCAAATCATAAACCATGTGTATATAATTAATTATATCATACTTTATCACAACAACTATTTGAAATAAAAACAAAATGTCTCAACACATAAAAGAAATGAAATGAACATACACATATTTTACATAGATTCATTTGATCTTGATTAAATCTTTTACATTCAAACCCTCAATGTAGTAACTATTTACTTCATCTCATGAATATAAACTATAATCTCAATTAATTATTTCTTTATTTTTTAACCATTTTATATTTAAAAAAAATTAAAATATGTATTTGGGTTTATATATCTTTCAAAATAGAAAAATCAATTTCTATAACATCCTTACTTTATGTGGATATTCCATGGATTTTTACAAACATCTTTAGGTATATATTGGATAATCTAATCATATTGAATTATTACTATTCCTTATTGTCAACCGTAGGTTTCAATGACCTTGATTGGCTTCTTGAATAAAAATTTTTGAACTTTTCATCACATATTTTTTATTCTTTTTTAAACATGTACAACCTAGTAATGTCTATAAAGTACTAGAATCCTAACATCATATTAATAGTTTACCATTCTCAAAACTTTGATATTATCAAGTAAATTTTTTCTGAATTTAATCTTATTTTTGTAAAATTTTCATTAATGAATTTAGGATAAATTATCTACATAGAATAATCCATTTTTTGTCTAATTACATTAAAAACTTGAATAAACCACTAAATGATTCTATAAAAATTTATATTCAATTTTTGAAAAAATTTAGCACTTGGTTACCAAGGAAGAAAATATTCTGACTCATATAATTTTTCATTAAGAAATTTTCTTATATCATCAATCTTTCATAATAACTTTTCTTAAGTTACCTATTAAAGGAGTATTTTACATTAATCTTTTTTTATTAAGGATTCGATCATAAAGTTTATCTTTATTATAATAATGATATTATCTATAATAAAATCTTTTATCTAATGAGTATCTATTTTTATGAACCATTTAATAATGACTTTTATTATATGGGATCCCACTAAAATGATGAACCCCTAAAATCTATATTGTCTATTACTAGGAAAAGATACATATTTCAATAAGAAATTATTATACTATAGAACTTCTCTTAACACATTATTATTTAGGTAGGGAATCATCCCCATCATATCATATATGAATCTTGGATAGTCTTACAGACAACCCTTTGTCCAATCCATCATATGGATAAACCCAATTTTATTCCATCAGAAACCTAATCCAACTAGGGTCTCTCATATATTGTAACATAAACTAAGTTACAAGAACAAGCTAAAAAATTACAATCCATGGAAACCCAACTATGGAATAAAATACCCAAGGATAATCTAGTGTCACTCATCCCAACTTTCCACATGCAATATAATCCATGGGTACCTAGGTATGGTATGACCTAGCTTGTTAAATGATCGAGATCTTGAAAAGTTCTTATTTGGAAGGAATTTAATTTTTTGTATTTGAAGGGGATTTTAATATCCCCATACTATCACATGTTATTCCTTTTTACGTATGAATTTATCTAATACTTTAGTTGATAATACTATTCCCTCTAATCAATAAATATGTTCAAACCATATTGATGTGTAACTCGTTGCACCACCCACAAGTTCGTGTTACTTAACTAAAAATAAAAGTAAAACACATTCATACATATCCAGATTCATAATATCCCTAAGGTACAAATGCACTTCAATTAAAGGTGTATATTTATGTGAGATTGACAATATCAACATGAGTAATCTTGGAGTGACAAAAACCCAACCCCATTCACCATCCTAAACTAGGCATAAGGCTCTAGGTAGGTAGGTAGTTTGACCCCAAGTCCCTCTAATCGGGAAACTATAACACCTTGATATTTTTAAAAATATTTCTATTTAAATAATTTTATTTCATTTTTTACTCACATTATACACATCTTCAAGTTTAAACAAATGGAGATACACTATTAAAATATTATTATTTAATGTGACAAGGAAAAAACTAGCTGTTAAATTTTTACGTATGAATATGATTAAGTAATTTATGAAATATACATAAATTTCCTAATCAATATAAATATATTTATAAATTCTTATTAAATAATCACTCAATTTTTAGTAAAGTTATTTTATGCTCCAGAAATATATCTTCTTCAAAAATGATTTAATTTCTTTTTCTGATAAATTATTATAATTAATTTTTGGAATGAATATAAATTTAATTTAATAAAAATAATAAAAAAAATTATATCAATATATCAAAATTATCTTAGGGTGATGTTTTGGGATTTTTTAAAAAGATTTATTTTTAAGTGAATAGTGAAGAATTAACGAATTTCATTGAAAACATTATTTTTTCAAACATTTAGAAAGTACCACTATGTTTTTAAAATGGTTTAAAAGTAAAATTTGTTATATTATATTATTAATAATTCAATTATGTTTATTATAATCAATTTTATTGTAGAATTTCGTATAAACACATTTTAATGCGTAAATAATCTTTTTTCTAAAATCTAATTTTGGTTATGGTTTATGCATTTTTATTACAATTAATTTCTATAACTTATAGAAGTTAAATTTGATTAAATATAATTTATTTATGGTTTATCAAGTTAATTTTACTCTAGGATGATTTTTTTAACAATTTTTTGAAAAAGTTAAATTTTTAGTGAATAGTAAAAAAATATAGTTTTTATGAAATACAGTATCTTTTATGATATCACCAAGACATAAACATAATATAATTTTTTTGAAACTATTGGATTTACTCAAGTAATATAATATAATAAAAATAGACTAAAAAGTTTTTTAAAAAATATAATTTATTATTAATTCCATGATAAATATAAAAAAACATTTCTAGTACCCACACAGAGTGTGCACAACACTAGAAAAATCAAATTTGATACCCTAAAGATAATATTTGAGATGGAATAATCCATTTAATTTTTTTTATTAAATATTAAGTATTATATAATATTTCCACGGTTATACATCAATGTTTTAGCTATATAACTAGTGGATTATCCAAATTCTTGTGCAATACTTGCACAAGGCCAAAAAAGCCAAAATAACACATTAAATAAGTTATCATGACATATATATAAGTTAAAAACACATTTAAAGAATATAAATAGATATTTTTAGAATAATTCATTTATTTTCATGATGTTAATTTATTTATCATTTTTATGTATTAAATCAATACCTTAAATTCCTACACATCACTAATGCAACATTTATTTAATTAATAGACAAATAAAATTAATGATTTTAAAAATTCTAAAACTAATATAATTTGTGATAATTAGTTTTTAAAATATATTTTATAGAGATATATTAAATTTTCAATAATTTTTAAATTATTATATCATAAAATCACCTTTTATTGATGTATTTAACGTTAAATTAAATGAATACTGTCAAAATAGATAATAATGATATTTTAACAAAATAAAATTTTATTAAATTATTTTAAAAAATAAACTATCATATAATAAAAAAATTTGATATTATATGGTCTAAAATTTCATAAATGTTTCATTTATGATAAAAATTTCACCTTATAAGTAAAAAATTACAACATTTAATATTGAAAAGTATGTTATCATAATTAAAATTGAAATTAGATAACCAAGGGGCAATAAAAAATATAAGGTTTAAATTAAAATTAAAACATTACTAAATTATATTTTTTGAGGTTAATATAACCCAATATTATCTTAACTTAGTATCCATGACCGTTAAGAATAATTTCCTTTTAGAATAGTCATATTATATTTTAATTTTTTACAAAATTCCCAAAGTTCCTCTCACCTCAATTATAAAACAAAACCTCTTCTCTAACTTATTTACACCACTATAATCCTTCAATATTGAATAAAAATTTTAATTTCCATTTTCAACTTCTCTATAAAAATTCTATATGTGATTTTCTTCCCAAAATACCAACCATAGATCCCTTTTCAGGTGATCTAAAGGACTTGTTTCAAAGAAAAGGTAATCACCATAACTGATCTCTTTCTTTTCTTCTCTTATTTATCCCTTATAAATCTATGTTATTTATAATAAAATAATAACTTCAGTATCATAAATATTCTGAAATATTATTATGATTATTAAAACACAATTATACACCTTTTTTCTCATCAAACTATAATTTAATGTATCGATTGTGTGTATATAGGACTTATCATGTGCATGCAGTGATAAAATTGATTTCTCATCGCCACCATTCATAGATGGGTATTATGATGTATTTAATGTTTATATATTATATTTATGAAATAATTATTCTTATATAATTATAATATCATTTCAATATTTTTACCATCCAATCCTTTGGGAAAAGATAGTGTCGCTCATGTGTACATGTGGGCCACCACCTTCATAAAGTGATGCAATTCAATTTTCATTTATATTTTACTTTGATCGTAATGGGGATGAATTTTATGAATAAAAATGACATATATGATATAATAATAATTCTTTAAAGGTGAATTATTTTTTACCTTTATTCCATTCCATCAGTCAAAAATGGAAACAACGTTATAGCGTATTTATGGTCTACTATCTTCATGAACGATGGAATTCATTTTTCTATCTCTACATTTAATGAATGGTTATAAATATGTTTATAATGAATATAAATATATATATATATATATTTGTGTGTGTGTTTGTGTAATTTTATGCTATGTTTAATATTTTGAAAATGATGGAACAATGATCAAAGTATAAGTTTCGGGATTGCCGAACTGAAACATGATTGGAAAACGATGTAGTTATCACCCAAAAAAGTGATTTTTATAACAAAAATATTTAAAAAAAGGTGAAAATATTCCATAAATAAATCATAAATGGTATGATAGATATAAATATTTTTATGTAATACATATAAAATAAATCCATATTTATTATTTATTAGGTTTTAATGTGAATGAGCAAAGGTGATACTTGAGGTAACGGGTTTTCATCTCACTTTTATTTCTATAGGACACAAGTTTTATTCACCACTTAGTTATTTTATATGGTGTATATACTACTGATGAATGTATTTTAAGATACGTATTTTTAATTTTATGGGTATTTAGACATCCATTTAATGTTCTTTATTTCATTAGGCTAATAATTCAAATGTTATCAAGGCGGTATGGTATTTATATTTCAATCCAATTTTAATTAGGATTGTTTACACATGATTTACATTGATAAAATTATATTATTATTTTATGATGAATCAATTTAATTTTATTCTCCACTTTTTATTTCTTGATATTTTACGTTTTCCTTTCATTTTCCTCACATTAATTATTTGAGAGATCAAAATAGTTTTTTATGGAAAATTGACTTCATTTTTATCTTTGGTCTGAAATCCTTTTTTTAATATCCATATTTTATAAAATAGTTTTAAAGAATCATTTAAGTATTTTACTATGATTTTTTAAATAAAGTTTTACATTTTTTTAATTTTTATAAAAAAAAGGAATCTTCTTATCATTTTTCAAACATGGTAATTTTTGACTATTTACAAAAACAAATTGAAATAAATGTTTTTTAACTTGTATGGAATGAAAGGAATTTCCCGCTATCATAATGCCTCAATGTTTTGAATATTAAATTACAAGTTTATAAGGTTATTTTAAAATAAAATTTTATCTCTATTACATGAATTGTTTTTATATTTGGAAATGTGATTTATAAATTTGAATATGGATTTTCCTCAATAATGTTTTAATGATATTTTAATGGTATATGTATTCATCAAGAACAACAACCCCTGATTCTAATTATTTTTTTCTAGGGTTATAATCCAAGGATAAAATACTTATTATTTCTATGTATGGATTATTATTATGATGAAAAAAATTTATGAAACTTGTTTCCATGGGTTATTATATGATGAAATGTTTATGGAAATCAGTTCGTTCATGGGTTTTAACAAGATGAATGTTTCATGATATTAAGGCACACATATGTTTCATTTCCATTATGTTATGTGTGGAACCTATATCTAAATCCAGTGCATTTGGTAAATTATTATATCTCCTGAAATATTTATTAGAAACAAGTCGATGTGCTTGATTTATTTTGGGAAACAAGTCGAAGTGCTTGATCCGTTAAGGGAAACAAGATAATGTTAGTGATACTATATGGTAAATAGGTGTTGATGAATATTCATATGGACTTGGTATTTATACTTGGACTATGAAATGGTTTATATACTTATGATGATTCCACACACACATTTATGACATGAACTTATGTCTCATGATTGTGTTTTGATGAATTCTTATTCTTATGATTCATGGTTTTTTTAAATGATAATATTTTATTCCATAAAACAAGTTTATAATATTTTTTAGATTTGGTATGACCTTTTTAAGATGTGGTCAAGATCACATACCCCTATTCTAATATTATTTTTTTGTATGATCATAGATTAATATTTTTTATGTTTAACTTTATTGAGCATTTGAGATCACTCTTTTATTATGTTTCCTTTCCCCATGTTATAGAGAAATTTTTTAATATGGTATTCATATAAATAGTATTGTGAGGGAAGATCATTAAAATATATTTTTAATATCTTTCACAAAATAATAAGATTATATATATAGTATGCAAATACACTAAACATTTATATAACTGGCATGGATCGTATTGATATGTATTGAGTATTCATCTAAATAGATTATCATATTTATTTATGAAAATCTTGGGTCTCTATAGTTGGTATTGATGTAGGTTTTATTCAATCTATATATATTAGGGTTTGAAAACTTTTATACAAACCATGGTTATTGGTATTTGTATATGATAAAATCATAATGCTTTGGTAATGTTCATGAATAACCCAGGTGAAACATAACATTTTATATAATAAGGTGTAACAATTTAGACATTCTATGAATGATTTTTCATAATTATGTGGTTTTCCACTTTGAATATTGTTTCTCATAATTCTATTTTTTTTAGTCAGTGGTTGGAAATATAATTATTATTTCTAAAATTGGATATGATGGATAATGGAATGATTTTACTCATGAGAAACCAAATGAAATATAATATAGACTTTGAATCCTTTTGATTATTAATAATAAGTTATCTTGTTATATGATTAACAATTTCAACTTCGGAGAGTTCCCTGACACACCTAAAAAGATAAGTATGAAGTATCATAAAGAACATAAGGAAATTAAGATTAATCTTCCAAAATATCTAGAATTTGGGAATAAGCACTCAAATAAATGTCTAATATGAATGAAAATATATTTTAGGAGAGGAAAAGAGGGATACATACTAAGTAATTACCAAGGAAAAATGAAAATATTGTTTTAAGCAATAAATTAGAATATTGGTTTCGCCAAGGTATCCTCAATGGTCGAATGTTTTAAATATGGAACGTATATGCATTATGCAATGATAGTTTCTAGGGGAAAAGCTCAAGAATACAATCGGTAAGGTTGTACGAGTAATGATTTTACCAATGATGATGAAGATACTATGAAATAATTATAAAACGATTGGGGTTTTTAAATAGTATTGAATATGTTAAAAGTAGGAAGAATGATTAAATTAAAGTTGATTAATCTTAAGACAAGATCCATATTTCATATTTTAGAAGATAAGTAAAGAGGAATAAGATAATGAATCCTAGATAATGGTTTAACAATGAAGTGGCATAATTGATGTGTTTTTTAATTTGGAATAAATAATTATGTTTTCTAAGTGTTATACTAATGATATTATGGTTATAAAAATCATGAAAAATATAAGGATTAATTCCAAGTAGATTTTATTAAAGTATTTTTAATCATATTTTGAATGGTACAAATAGACAAGAAAATTTATTTAGTGGTTAGGTGATATTTTTAGAGAAAATGTGATTAAGGAAATGATAAAAAAAATTATGTTGTGTTAATAATGTTTAGTTTAGATAAATAAATGATTGATATTGATAGTATTGGTGGGTTTGAAAATTGTTTGTGATTTGATAAAAAGTGATTTAGGATATCTTTAATGAATTATTTTTCATTTTTTAATTAATAAAAAATGTTCAATTGTTTTTAAATTATTTAAGGAATGGAGATTGTGTTCACTTTTGAATTATCTATGTTTTCATGTGATGTTGACTTAAATTTTATAGATTCCATCATCGGTTTAGAAGTTTAAAGTTCATAATAATTTTAAAGGCATCAATGTACCCCTTTTTAATATCTTAAGTGATTGGATTTTGATACTATATTAAGGGTTAAATACCCTTTGGGGTTGGTATTTGATCTTATATTCAATTAATTATGGACTAAAAGATAAGGGGATATAGATAATCTTAATTATTTGAAAGTGATTAATTGACAATGTGATATTTTTAGAGATATTTATGGCCATGTTAAGGGTTACCTTTTAGGTTAGTATTTAAATTTGACTCGTTAGATTTTGGTGAAGTCACTAAATTACAATGTTATATAGTGATTTATCACGGAAATTAATGATATTTTGGAATAATTTTTATTAGAATGATAAATATGTAACGTTTAGGGTCAAAATTTTATTTATCATGAAAAAATAATTATGATGAATGAAATTCAATTTTTTAATAAGTTAGTAGGAAGTTATGAGATCACCCTTGAGGTTAAAACAGCATTTAATATTGAGGTTATTAAGGTTATTGAAGATATTGGATTATTTATTAAAATGATCTAAGTGGAATCTAGGTTATTGTTCTAGAAAATTTTGGAGTTAAAAGTATTATTTCACTGTTTATTCATATAGGGAATTATCTTACCCTTGCTAATCTTTTTTGGTTTTGGTTAATACCTTGAGATAGGAGGAATATTTTGATGTACTTTTTCTATCCTTTAGAATTTGATTTTAGTTCTTCAATTATAACAAATTCATCTCAAATACTCATTATTTGAAGAAATTGATTAGATTGCTGTAGAAATTGATTACAAGATAAAAGTTTATCATTCGAGTAGGTATATTTCATTATTTTGTTATTATAAATTGTAAAGGAATATATCAACTCTAGGAATAGGATCTTAAGAAAATTATTTTATCCTATAACCTTCAATTCCAATGAATTGATGGAATTTTAACCCCTCACTGATTCATGGTTTTGTGGTTGTTAAATTTCTCATTTTCATGTTCTCTGTCAGTCTATATTAATCCTTGGGAATTTATTTTCTCTTCCAGGTCCATATTTTCACTTCAAAATTATATTTACCTATTTGTAAACATTTTTCTTTAGGGGCCTTTTTACTTCCCTTTCACACTTTTTAAGTGGAAGTTTTATTAATTCTTTTTATAATGTTAGTTTTCAACAAATAATTTTTCAAATATCAAACCTTTGATTACGGAGGACAAGTTCATATTGTGAATACCTAGTTTTTTAAATATGAGGAGAATTTAACACAATAATATTTTTTAAAATATTTCTATTTAAATAATTTTATTTCTTTAATATCTTTCATTACCCACAACACTGAGTTTAAATAAACTGTCATGCAATATTAAAATATTATTATTTAATGTGATACTTATAACCTATCTGTTAAATTGGGAGGTATTAATTTAATTAAATAATCTATTAAAAAATTATAAATTTCCTACTAAATATAAATTTATTGATAAATTATAAGTAAATAATCACACAATTTTTAGTAAAGTATTTTTATGCACCAGAAATATATCTTCTTCAAAAATGATTTTATCCCTTTTTTGAGAAAATATTATAATTAATTTATGGAAATTTTATAAATTATATTTTTTAAAAAAATATAATTTTTTAAAGTGACATATAAAAATTATATTATGAATAATTTTTGGTATTTTTCTAAAAGGATTATTTTTTCAGGGAATAGTAAAAAATACTGAATTTCATTAAAAATAATTTTTTGTAAAAAAACATTACAAAGTACCACATTATTTATAAAATGGTTCAAAAATAAAATTAGTTAAATTATATTATTAATAATATAATTCTGTTTATTTTAATAAATTGTATATTTGAATTTTGTATAAGAACATTTTTATTTTAAAATAGGCTTTTTTCTAAAATCTTATTTTCATTGTCTTTTTTGAAATATTATTATAATTATTTTATATAAATTATAGGAATTTAATATTAGTAAATGGTATTTATTTTTGGATTCATAAATTCAAATTTATTCTTCGATGGTTTTTTTACAGTTTTAGGAAAATTGTAAATTTTTAGTAAATAGTAAAAAATAAAGTTTTTATGAAGTATGATATCTTTTATGATATTAATAAGACATAAAAATAATATCATTTTTTAAAAATTATATAAATAATGATAAAACACTACAATTATCATACATAATTAATTAAAAAATTAAATTTGAATTTATTTCATGATAAATAAGAAAATTATTTTCAGCGTTGACACAGGACTTACGTAATGGTGGTAGAGTCCAATTTGGTATCTTAAATATAATATTTGAGATGTAATAAGTCCTATATTTTAATTTTTAAAAATATTAAGTATTATTGAAGTTTTTTATGGTTAGAATCTAATTTTTGAGTTATATAACGGGTAGTTTATCCAAATTCTTGTATAATGTTTGCACAAGGCCAGAAAAGTCAAAATAACATATCAAATAAGTTATCAAGAAATAGATATATGTTAAAATACATATTGAAATAATATAAATATATATTTTGAGGAAAATAAACATATTTTCATGATGATAATTTATTTATAATTTTTATGTTTTAAATAAATACCTTAAATGCATGCATCATGCCAACGCAACATTTATTTAATTAATAAAAAAATAAAATAAATTATTTTAAAAATAGTAAAACAAATTAATTTTTACCATGTATTTTATAGAAATATATAGGACATTTTATAAAAGTGATAAATTATTATATTTTAAGTTCTCAACTTTCTTGATGCATTTAAAGCTAAATTAATTTAATAGTGTCAAAATTGACAATAATGATATTTTATCAAAATAATATTTTATAAAAATATTTAAAAATAATAATAATATTGAAACAAAAAAGTGGATATTTATTGGTTAAAAATGTAATAAATTGTCCATTTATGTCAAAAATTCACATTACAAGTAAAAAATTGCAACCTTTAATATTGGAAAGTTTGTTACGATGGTTAAAATTAATGTTGGTTAACAAATGTTCAATAAAAAAGATAAAGTATAAAATGACGTCAAAATATTTATAAACTATATTTTTTATTGTTATTAAAACTAGATACTATCTTAATTTCTAATACATGTTTATTTTGAACAATTTGGATCTATAATAGTCTTATTATGTTTTAATATTTTACAAAATTGAAAAACTTCCCCTCACCGCAATTTTTAAAGGGCACACCCTATCTCACTTACTTATACCACATAGAGCCCTCTATATAAAAAAATATCTAAATATTTCCCTTATAAAATTCCCTATACATATTCATGAAGTTATTATATTCCAGAAATACCAACCCTAGATCCCTTTAGAGGAGATTTGAAGGGGATGTTTTAGAGAAGAGGTGATTGCCTTAACCGATCACATTTTTTATAATATTTTTTACATTATATAAATAAATTTTATTTTCATAAAATAATATATTTAGTATCCAAGATCTTCTGAAATTTTATTATGGTTATTATAAACCCATTATACACATTATTTCCTATAAAACGAGAAGTGAAAGTATCGGTCTTGTATACATACGTTTTAACGTCTCCACGTAATGATACAATTCATTTTTGATCATCATATTTTATGAATTGGTATTATGATTCGTATAATTTTAATATATCATATTTATGAAATAATTATAATTCTTTAATGATAATATCATTTCTATATTCTTACCATCTAATGCTTTGGGAAATTATAACGTCGCTCATGCGTATGTGTGGACTACCACCTCCACGAAGTGATATGATTTTTTTTTCATTTATATATTACTTAGATGGTAATGAGGTCAAATTTTCGTAATATATATGATATATATTATATAATAAAAATTATTTAAATGTGGATTATTATTTAACTTTATTACATTCCATCAGTCGAAAAATTGAAATAGTATTTATGCGTACGTACGAACTACCATCTGCATGAACGGTGTAATTAATTTTTCTATCTCATTTTTTCATGAAAGATTATAAATATTAATATAATTAATAAATATTATGTTTATAATATTATTAATATAATGGAAATTATGTAATCATTGTCAAAGTATGAGGACCAGTACTACTGAACCAAAACATTCTTGAAAAACTAATCAGTTATCATCGAAAACAATGATATTAATAATCAAATTATTAATAAAAAAGTTGTGGGATTTCATAAATAAATATGAAATGGTATTATAGATATTAATATTAGTATTAAAATAAGTTATAAAAAATACATATTTTATATATAAGAGTTTTTAATGGGAACGAGAAATGGTGAGACTTAAGGTAAAGGATTTTCATCTCACTTTTATTTTTATGGTCACGTGACATATTCACCGCTTATTTTTTTATGTGGTGTATATACCATAAATTAATGTAATATATGATACTTATTTTTTATTTAATTGATATTCAAATATTAAATTAATTTATTTCTTTTATGGGGCTTATAATTTAAATGTTACCAAAGTAATAAGGGATTTATGTTTCAATCTTATTTTAATCGGGATAGTTTATACTTTAATTTACATTATGAAATTTATATTATACTAATATTATGAATAAATTTAGTCTTATTTTCCATTTTTTATTTCTTTATTTTATATTTTTTCATATTTTTTTCCTAGATTTAATTTTTTAAGAGATCAAAATAGTGTTTTTATAGAAATTTGAATTTATTTCTCTCTTTGGTATAAAATATTTTTTCTTCAATATCCATATTTTCTTAAAATGTTTTAAAGAATTATTTTAATATTTTTGTATTATTATTTAAATAAAATTTTCCCATTTTAATGTTTTACAAAATGTTTTTCAAGGAATCTTCTTGTCGTTTTCTGAAAGAGGTTCTTTTCAACTTTTTATAAAAAATGTAAAAGGATGGTTTTTTAACTTATATGGAATGAATGAAATTTATTTCCCTCATAAACACAAAATTATTTGAAGGATAATTTAAAAAATTTCATGTTTCATTTAAGATAATTTTTTTTATTTTTTACATGTATAATTTTTATATTTTTAAATGTGATTTTAAAATTTTTAATGGGTATTTCATTCAAGAATGTTTTAGTGATATTTTAATGGTATCTATATTAATCAACAAAAACCATTAATTATGCTTATTATTTACTGTGGTAATGATCCAAGGATAACCTCCTTATTATTTCTCAGTATTTATTAAGTTTATGATAAAAATTGTTTATAAAACTCGTTTCTATGGGTTATAATATGATGAAATGTTTACAAAACCCATTTTTTCAAGGGTTCTGATATAATGAATGTTTTGTGACCTTTTGGAACACATATTAATTGATTTAATTATATGATATTTCGAAACTATATCTCTCTCCAATTCATTCGGTAATGTATTATATATCATGAGATATTTATGGAAAACAAGTTAATATATTTGATCTATTATGGGAAATAAGTCGAACTGTTAGATCTATTATGGGAAACAAGTTGATGTGATTTATACACTATGGGCAGAAGATTATTATTCCTAATATTATGGCCTTGTTAGTTAACCTTGCTATATGAAATGGTTTTTATGATTATAATAATTCCACAAAAACATTTATGACATGAAATTATGGTTCATAATTTCGTTATGTTGAGTCATCATTATTATGATTCATGTTTTATTTAAATGGTAATGTTTTATATCATAGCTCTTATTTATTAACTTTTCTATATTTGTTATAAAATTTTTAATTTATAGTCATGATCTCATACCTTATTCATATTGTATTCTTTCATATGATCATCGATTGATATGTACCATGTTTACTCTTACTAAGTATATCAGCATGCCCTTTTCTTATGTTTCATTTTCTCATTTCATAAGGAATATTTATATTAGGTTATGCCTATGAAGATTACTATAAGGAATGATATTTATGGGAAATTTTCAAGATCTTTCATAAAATGATGAAATTGTATTTCTAGTCTCTAAAGTCTCTAACCCTTTATGGTTCTGGAGTGAATTGTTTTGTTATATATTCAATATTCATCTAAATATATATAATATTAATGTATAAAAATATTTAATCGATATAGATACTTTACTCAAGAGAGAATACAATTAATCATGACTCTAAAATATAATATGCAAAGACTATATTTAAAAAATAACTTATATTCAAAAACAAAATTCAAGTGTAAAACTTCAATTATAAACTGAGACACAGTAGATGAAAAAATAAATTCATTATAGGGGCAATGCTAACAAGTAATGCAAGGATCCATCCTAGAAGCAGTTTTTCAAATAAAATAAGGTATACATAATATTCACATTTCTTAAAAACATTAAGAAACATGAATATATCATAGAATAGAATTTAAATAAATAAACAATTAAAATATATAAATATGAGATAGAAATTTATAAATAATTCATAATTCAAAGCTAATATATAAACCCTTTTATAATTTTCATCTTTAACAATATATTAATTCCATAATTTTGAATATAAACATTTTATATTCATTCAAATATTAAAATTTTCATTTTTATTTCAAAATATTGAATATTTACACTATATATTCATGATAATTTAAACTCTTTCATATTTATCATTATATGTCACTTCAATTTTAAATATATGATATTATATGAATTATAAATCATTTATTATCCAACATCTATTATATTTTTGTTCTTATATCATAATTTATATACCTTTATAAATTATTTTTCTTATGATTTATGAATAAACACTTTTATTTATTTATCATAATAATTTCCATATAATTTGTTAAAAGGTATTTCAAATATTAACATTTAATATTTTAGAAAAATAAAATCTTTAAAAACATTTATTTATTTAATTTTGAACCATTTATTATTAATTTATTTATAAACCCTTTATAAATTAAATATTCCAAAAATAACTTTTATAATGATTTATAAACATTTTATAATCAATCTAAATCATATTAAATGTTTATAATATTTTAATGATCTTTAAAACAAGTTTCATTACCTTTTCTTGTAGAGGTGTTCCTATGTAGGGTTAAAGCCTTCAACACTTACCCAGACTATTTGGAAGACCTTGTGTAATGGTAAGTAACTTCTTAACATTATACAACCTTGAAATAAATCATTGTGTATGGGTGTTACCTTTATGTAGTCATCTTGCGTACGCATATAACATTTACGTAGAAGACATTATGTAAGGGTACATTAGGTTATACCATTACTTGGATTTATTTTACCACTATATACGAGTACTACCATTATGCAAACCATTTTCATAAAATTAACAAGGAGGTTACCCTTACACAGACCTTCTACATGAGGGTATCTCATAAGGGTAAAAGCTTATATTACTCGATATTTCAAATTACACACAAGGGTTGGTAATTGATTACATTTAAGAAACTTTAGGAAAACCCATATTACCCTTATGGGATATTATATCATGTATGGGTAAACAGTATCATACCCATACATAACCCATTACATATAAGGGTAAGATTATCCGACCATTAAATAAACCGATCTATATAAGGGTAAGGAGAGATAGCACTTACGCAGACCACTTTGTATAAGGGAAAATTCTTGTTTAACCTTAAGTATCTCATATGTGTAAGGTTAATTCCTTTTTTACCTTTATGTATCCTTTCTATATAAGGGTAAACCCTTTAAAAAATAAAATTTCTAGAAAGTGAGATGGTTCTTTTTTTATTTCGTCTTCATTTTATGGTAGTATTTCATAGACCTAAATCATGGACCTCCTCTAATACTACTGTAAGGTATCATATGAATCAAATAACACATATTAGACACAGAATAATCCATTAAAAACACAATCTAAGGATCTCTATGAATTAAAATTTGAAAAATATGAATAAAACTGAAATATAGAAAAACTAAAAACACAAGCATACCATTCATCAAAAATACACTACATAATCTCTTTCACTTTCAACATCTTTCAATGTTATTGATAAAGATCACATGAATATCAAAAAAAATCATCCCACATTCATAGAATATCCATAGGCTAATCTAAATCACAGGTTGTACATATAGGTTTATTTTTTCTTCCATGTTGTTCTAGAACTCTGTATGAAAAGGAAGAAGAAGAAAGTGAGTTTTTGGTTTTAAAGAGTTTCAACCAAGGATAATCATGTATACTTACTACTATCAAATGAAATTTGATAATATAGAAAATTGAGTATGATCCTTAATTATAGATTCATTTTTTTAGGCATAAATGCTTCCGACAATATACATTCATCGTATAGATAGTTTACCACCCATAAGTTTCATCTCGTGAAAAGGTATAATAAATGACAGCTAATATGAGAGAATGCTAATTGATAAAAAATTGAAAATTTATGTTGCATTGAATGATATAATTTTTATTTAACTCATAATTTGACTATAATATATATATATATATATATATCTATACAATATTTTAAGAAACATCTCTTTCATAAGCATAATGACATTATAATTCATTGAGTTACGAACTAGGGATTAAATGATCTAAACCATCTCTCTTGGAGTGATGAAGGATGTGCTTTATGAGATTTCCCCAAGTTTATCATGCTTAATCAAAACTATTAATTTTTTTCTTTTTTCACAAGCTTATATATTGATTCCTATTAAATAAAAAAACCCCAAATTTTATAGAATCTCATCTCTCTTTTCTATAATAAAAACCATCATTTAAAATTACTGATTTAAGGCTCTATTAATTGATGTCCTAGGGTTCCTACTATAGAATCTCAGAGAACCCTGAGAGGGGAGGGGTGAATCAGGGTGTCAACTTTTTCTTTTAAATTAATGGATATTTTCACTATGTCCGTAGGAACTACTTAAACATGTCGGTTGGAATTGTGTAGTAATAAAACATTCACATGAAAATAGATAACACAATAGTTTTACATGGTTTACCACTAAGGGCTAGTCCAAGGAGCATATGCTCACAGTGTTTCGATCATATCAAAATCCACTAATATTCACTAGTTATGGAATAAAATAATTAACAAATAGTCACTCGATTCTATTCACTCTTCCTTTATAAGTTTTTAGGGATAACTCACTGCATCGCTCGAAGATCTTCTGTTGACTCCCCCTAACTCACATCCCTGGGTGATTTCATGTTTATTTTATCAACATGAAGGTCTATTAAAAATATTTTCATTGAAGTATTTTTATACTTCTAGCATGAGACTCTACGTTTATTTAAGTCCATAAATTATTCACTTGAAAGCACTGAACAAACAAACCGAATACTCAAAGTCTGTTAGAATCTCAACACTACACTGTTAGATTGAAATATATATGTATATGTATATTATATGGAACAATACAAGAGGGGGTGAATTGTAGGTTTAAAAATTCTGTATTTAAAAACTTAATAAAGTACTTAGATTAAGAGGTCTTAAACTAATACAATTCACAATCAATACAATAGACCATATAGGTCTTAGATCTGATGGTAATACTATGATGTAATACTACAACTAATGTTAAACAATTGTATTTTAATTGAATACAATGATCAGAGTAATACAAATGCTAATGATTATACCATATAGCATACAGAATCTCTTATTACAATATGAATCGTAATTTAATCAATTACAATTTAATTTCATATGAAATGAAATAGTAAATGATACAATTCCCTTTCTAATACAGATAGCAGCAGAAATGTAAAAGTATTAAAATTCTTCTCTCCTAAAGAGTGGGGTATCCTTTCACCTAGGATAAAGGTATGTCTTACCACCACCTTAGTAAGCCCTCGATATGATGATCGGCAGTGCATTGTACTATCTCTGAAAGCCCTCGATTGTTATTATAATGATCGGTCTCACAAAGAATAAACAAAGAACTTATAGAAATACAAGAACAGGTAACAAGTTGTTTACATATTGTATCTTCAAGGCTTTCGTATGAAGCAAGAGAGAAGTCATAGTAACTCTCTCTATAACTTGATAGATGAAAAAGTTGTGTATTCTGGTTTTAATGACCTCTTATTTATAGGCCTCAGTTTCCAATAGTCATATTTTCTCCAATGGTCATATTTCTCTAAAAAACGCGAAGGGATTGGGACACCTGGCATTACAATGGTAAAAAAAATAGAGTACATGAAATTGTCTTGATTGGTAAATAACCAACTCAATGACATCGTTTTAGTTAGAAAGTAGTAAATACAAAAGTATAAAACAATGAGTATGAGATACATGAAATCAGTATTGAAGTTATTATAAGATTGTAATTCTTTTCATAAGTGCAATATGTAACTTCTTTTCTTGGCTTATCATGATAACAATGCATATCGATTACTAATTATAACCTCTTTATGATTCTTATCTTGGTTACTGATGCATGCTATTTAATCTAGTTAAGATTATTGGATAAAAAATATAATAAGAGTTTGATGAATAACTTTTTGATAATGCATAACCTGGTTACGATATCATGATTACGATACACGATTACGATTCAATACTTAACTTGGTTCTGATGTCAAAATATGATGCGGTACTTAACCTGATTATGATGCATGATACATGAGATTGAGGTACTATAGTTATCTTGATTTTGATACATGATTACGATGTGTTACTTGACCTTTTTATGATTTCTAATTATAATGCAATACTTAGTCAGGTTACGATTCCTGAATGCAATGCATAATCTAGTTACAATTCTGAAACATCATATAAAACAATGTCTATGAACAACAGACACTACATTCATAAGGATACACCAATCATGAAAAAAAAAGTGAGTGATTACGATTGTTAAAACAATGTACCTAATAAAAAATATATGTGATTATGATATGTGTGATTTTTTATTTCCAAAACAAATGATTGATGGAAAAGTAGAAACATGTTTTGACTCAAAAATCTCCCCCTTTTTGGAAATCACTATACAAAACAAAAACAAACAGGATAAAATTAATAAATACTTATCTCCCCCTAAGTTTAATAAATCTAGGTAATATGACTAACTCCACCCTTGTTTAAAACAACTCACAAGGAATCATATTCTCTTTAGTTTTTTTGTGACATCTCCCCCTTAATCAAACATTCATAAAAAACTTTCTTTTCAAAGCAATTTTCCCCATTGTGATTTTCAAAAAGAATAAGGGAAACAATTTATTTCCTGCAAAAATTTATAGAAACAGAGTATGAAACAATAAATGTTACCAAAAACAAAATTTTATTACAATAAGAGTTTAACCATTATTCTATGACATTTTGTTTTTCCAAAATATTAAAAAACAAGAGTTTCATCTTCTTGAACTCTTTTCTATCCTCTATGATCTTGTCAAGAGATTCTCGTTGAGCCATCAACTTCCCATCCTGTTCAGCAATAATCTTTTCTTTCTTCTAGATACACTCTTCATGAAGCCAATTAATAGCTTCCTGGGCTTTAATTATTTCATCCTAGTTATTGAAATCATTCATCCTGAGTTGACAGGATTTTGCTAAGATAGAAATTCTATTATAGAGTAAAACAAACTCATTACTCTTGTATTTGAACTTTTCTTTTAAAATATCAAGCACTTTTGAGGATACATCTTTTGAGGTACTGGGTCTTTGAAATCCTTCAAACTTTTCATTCAAATATTCAATCAACTTTAGATAGAGAGAGTTGTGTTTGTTTACCTGATGTACCAATTCTTCTTGCTTGTCAAAATGATTATTTAGGCTTTCATCAACATTATAAGACCACTTCAAAACTTTATTTTAATCCTTATTGTGCTCATTAGAATGTTTCTTGAAAATATTGAAATCAGCTTCAAAAAATAGAAACATTTCTATCAAAACATTGATAGAATCCATTCTATCATTATGGGAATTTGAGATAATTTCCATCCTAGATTCAACTTTAGGAATGAATTGTAGCAAATTCCCCAATCTATTTAATGCATGTTCAATGTACTGAACCACTTTCATAGTTATTGTTCGTTCAGAATCTATGTCCTCAGTGAATTGAGAGAGATCACCAAAATTAGTCTCACTGCTGATTTCTTGAGCTGGTTGATTCTGATTCCTATCAGATTCTTCCTCTTCCTCTTATTCTTCTTCTTCTTCTTTATCAGAAATATGAATGACTCAATTAGAGGAAAACTTTTGAGATACTCTCTTGGAGGGCTGAGGATTTGAAGATAGATAAAAAAAGATGTTACTTTTGGTGATTGTGTGGTATGACTTTTTTTGTTTTTATCTTCTTTTTCATAGACTTTTATTTCCTCATATCCATGTTCTTATTGATCATGTTCCTCTTGGATTTCTTCTTCTTGTTCTTATTCTTCTTATTCCTGTTCTTTTGTGAGAGATTGTGTATCCGATTGATCAGAAAATTTATTCTCATTGCCTTTTCCTGCTGGAACTGATTGAGTTTTACCAGATGGTTCCCTTATTTCAATTATGGATTTTAGTTGTTTAGCTATTCTTATAAGACTATCAATATCAATAGCATCGGCCTTTCATTTCCTCAATATCTTATTTCTCTCTTCTTCTTTCAAAGTTTCTTCAAACCTTACTTTTAAATCCAAAGCTTCAGCTGGATCCAATCCAATATAAGGATCCCCTTCTTTTCTTTCTTGATTTTTCTTCCTCCATTCAGTAGAAACCTCATCAAATACATCCTTTTGTTTCTTTAAGGGTTTTTTAGTTTTATCCTTAACTTACTTTCTTTTGTTTGAAGATGACTTGGATGGATTAGAAGGTTTATGACTACCTTCAATAACTTCTTTTTATTTCTTAGAATATGGATCATTCTCAAACTTTTTCAATTTCGAATTGAAAGGTAATTTGAGCCCCCTTACCATATCCTTAATAATTAGGGGCTCTTTGAAGAAATTCAGATCTGAAATAATTGAAATATTACACAAACCCAAGCACTCATTCAGAAACATACTAATAATGGTGGGAAACATGATCAGAAAATATTTTATACAACCAGATTTGAGCTTCTTAATTGTTTGGAAAATAAACCCCATAAGGTTAAACTTTCTCATATTCACCAAATAGTCAATCACATACACATCTGAAACATTCAAAGTTTCCTTATCACCATTTCTCGGAACCAAAAACCCTTGCATTCGAAGGGCAATGAGTCTATTATTCCCTGATATATGACTCACTTTTCTTTTGTCTTCATGAATTTCAAAAAGGTTTTCTTCAACTTTAGACCTATCAAAGGGTCCATCAGCTTCCGGTAACTTATGAGAAGTACATAATGCATCTCACTCAAATAGAACATCTAGAAATGAAGCTTATTATTTTGAAAAGTTTGTATAACTCTTTTTATACATCTTAAAAGAAATATTAATATCCTTGTCTATCTCTACTGATTTATAAAATTGTAACACCTCATCATGATAGACATGATCTTCATCAGAACCTGGTATTTCTACAAAAATTGATTCCTAGCCTTGAAAACTAATAATTATTTTCAAAGAAGAATCAAAAGACTCATAAAAATCTAAGGAGACCAACCTTTCACAACAGAAAGTCATAGAAGAGAAATAATTTGGAGGCATTTCTTTCAGATATGAAGCAATAGACTCAGTCATGAAAGACTAACTCACACCATGAAGAACCAATTGATTTTGAATGGTGAGAATATATCTGATTATGAAAACCGAGGTAAAAACCGATAAAACATTACTGACAATTTATATATTAGCTTCGCTTCAAAGAAAATAGAGATGAAATCAACATAGGATTGATTTTTTAAAAGGTAATTAACATTCATGATTAGAACTAAGATATCCAATGGTCAAGAATGATTTTTAACTCTTGAGGTTTTCTTTAAAATAAAATAATATTCAGAGTGAAACTTATTTAGATGTAAAATAAAGAAATGAGAAACAGCCATTAAAATAACCAAGTTAAGGTTTTAGAAAATGTTCATGTCAAAGTAATAGGATAGATATTATGGTTTTAGTATATTGTTCTTATGAAAAAAAACAAACAGAAATCAATAAATAATCTAAAATCGATAAAATCAAATAGGTTGTTATTGATTATTTAGAACAGATAGAATAATTCACAACGATGGTCCAGTACCGATATTAATATTTCAGTACCAATAAGGTAATCCAATAATGATTGTTCAATACCGATAAAGTAATGTAATATCAATAGTTTAGAACTGATTAGATAATTCAATACTAATAGTCAAAATCTGGTACTAAAATATTTTGAAACTGAAACATGAAACTCATATAAACATAAAACCAATAAAATTCAGACAAATATAAAAGAAAAGTAAAGATAAAAATCAATTAACTCTAAAAATAAAGTGAAACCGATAAATTGTAAAACAAAAGTGAAATAAATAAACTGTAACACATAAAGTGAAATGAAGTGTATACTCCCCCTTTGAAAAGGAGTAACTAAATGTAAGAAGATGGCTTAAAAAAGAAATAAATGTGAATGATTACATTACAATGATCATTCCTAGTTTCTATTTAATGTATTGAAATCTATCAAAAGATAATGGTTTTGTGAAGATGTTATCAAGTTTTTCTTGCTATCCGATGAATTGTAAAACGATATCTCCATTTAGTGTGTGATCCCTAAGAAAGTTATAACTAATATATATTTGTTTTTCACATGAGTAGTGTGTATGATTTTTACTAAGATAAATGACACTAGTATTGTCAAATAGTATATGAGTTTTGGAAAAACACATGCCACAGTTAGTGAGTATGTGTTGTATCCACAACACCTGAGCACAACAACTTCCAGCTACTACATATTCAACTTTAGTAGTGGAAAGTGCTACTGAGTGTTGTTTCTTACAAGACCAAGAAACTAGAGAATCTTATCAGAAATTACATGTTCCCAATGTACTCTTTCTATCCATTCTATATCCACCAAAGTCAACATCTAAAAAACTTTTCAAAACAAAATCATTTCTAGAAGAATTGAATTGTCCTAAATCTATAGTTCCCTTTATGTATCGAAAAATTATTTTCACCGCTTTTAAATGAGATTATTTGGGATTGGATTGGTATCTTGCACATAAGAATACAGAAAACATTAATTATGGATGGCTATCTGTCAAGTATAACAAATTCTTATCATACCTATAAAATTTGTTCGATTTACTGGTTTCTTAGCTTCATCAAGATCAAGTGTATTTGAGGTACCGATTAGAGTACCAATACTTTTAGTGTTGTCATATCCATAATTTTTTAGTATGTTTTTGATATACTTATGCTGATATATATATATATATATAGGTTCCTTTTGGTTTTTTAGTTATTTGAAAACCTAAAAAAATGTTAACTCACCCATCATACTCATTTCAAACTCAGATTTCATTAGATTCAAAAAAGAACTAGTTAAGGACAACTGAGGTTAACTGAATATAATTTCATCAATATAGATTTGGACAATCAAAACATTTTTATTTTCCATTTTTATAAAAAGAGTTGGGTCAGCCGTACCTTTTTGGTAATTATTTTGTAAAAGAAATCATGTTACTTTATCATACCATGGTCTTGGGCCTTGTTTAAGGCCATACAAATCTTTGGTAATTTTTAAAACATGATCAGGAGGTTTTGGATCTATAAAACCTAGGGGTTTATCAACAAAAACCTCTTCTTGAACAATACCATTGAGAAAAGAACATTTTACAACCATTTGAAAAGGTTTGAAATTGAATTATGCTGTAATGGCTAAGAGAATTCAAATATATTCAAGTCTAGCTACCAAAGCATTGGTTTCTTCATATTTTATTACCTCTTATTGATTATAGTATTTAGAAACAAGTCTTGCTTTATTTCTTACTATGACTCCATTTTCATCACATTTGTTTCTGAAAACCCATTTCACACCAATTACAGTTGTTTATTTAGGGTTATCAACCAATCTCAAGACCTGATTCCTCTCAAATTCATTTAGTTCATCTTGCATTACCTTATTCCAATCATCATAACCAAAGTCTTCATTTGAAGTTTTAGTTTCAAATTGAGAAATAAAGGCAATATGTTCTATTTCGTTTCTCAAGGAATTTTCGGCCCTTACAGGATGATTTACATCTCCAATTATATTATCACTGGGATAATTCTTAAGAAACAACTGATTTGGGTTTTGTAAAACCTGTTCATCAACATATGATATATATTCTTCTGGGGTAAATGTTTCAGAAACATTTTCATGAGCATTTACCTTTTCAGAAGAGTTTTCAATCAAATAATGATAATAATTTTGTGGAAATACATCGGTTGATGTAGGTAAGGGTTGTTTAAAATCAAATTGTTCAGTTTCATAAAATATAACATGCACTATTTATTTAACAGTACAAGATTTTTAATTGAAAACCCTATAAGCCTTGGAAGTTGTGGAATAACCTAGAAAGATTCCTTCATCGGATTTGGGTGTAGACTTATGTAAATTTTCGTTTTTATTTAATATGAATATTTTGCATCCAAACACTCTGAAGTATGAAGCTTTAGGTTTTTGTCCAGTCCATAATTCATAAGGTGTTTTATTAAGAAAGGACTAGTTAAAACAAGATTTATTGTATAATACGCAGTACTAAAATCTTCAACCCATAAATTCTTAGCAATTGAGTATTCACTCAACATGGTTCTTTTCATTTCCTGTAGAATTTTATTCCTTCTCTCAAGAACACCATTTTTCTGATGGGATCATAGAGATGAAAATTTGTGAGTAATACCTTTCTTACTACAAAAGGTTTCAAAATCTGAATTTTGAAATTATCCACCATGATCACTACGTATATTTATCAATGGTAGGTTTGTCTCATTTTTAACTAGGGCTCTAAAAGTATTGAAATATAAAAATGCTTAAAAATTTATTTCTAGAAAATAAACCCGTGTAAATCTAGTATAGTCATCAACTAAAACAAGTACATAGTATTTTCCTCCCATGCTTCCAGTTTTTGTAGGACCGAAAAGATCCATGTGCACTAACTGTAATGCATTAGAATTTGAAACTTCATTGATTGTCTTAAAGCTAGTTTTATGTTGATTTTCATAAAGACAAGGGTCATAAACCTTTAATAAATCAAACCTATGATCTGGTAGATCCATAAAAAGTATTTTATTTTATAGTTTACAAAGGTTTCATAGGTTTTAGTGTCCTAACCTTCTATTCCACTACCAATATTGGTCTTCCATTTCACTTAATCAAGGTAAGTCCTGGCTCCTAAGGTCTTCTAAGTTGATTGTGTACAAATTATCAATCCTATGTACAGAAAGAATGAATTTATCCTTGGAATTTTGAACTAAACATTTATCATTCCTAAAATTCACAAGGTACCTTTATCTCATAATTGACAAATGCTTATAAGGTTTTGCTTAAAACCATTGAAAAACAAAACATTTTAAATTAAAACTTTTCATAAAAGAACAATATTAACTATACCAATGATCCTTCCATGAGAATTATCTCCGAAGGTCACTCTTCCACCTTTCATTTCAATAATATTTTCAAATAAATCTTTATTAACTATCATGTGTTGAGAATGAAAACCATCTATATACCAAATATTCTGGTTTTTGGTACACTTCTTATTTTCCTGAAAAAGAAACAATTAGTTTTTTGGAACCCAAATTTTTTTGGATCTGGAAATGTTAGATAAAATAATTTTGGGAATCCACATTTGTTTTGAAAAATGGGATTTTTGAAATTCTAAATATTGATCTTTATTAAGAGAACAACATCTTTCCCAATTTTCACTGCATTGGCATTTCGTATAAAATGGGGCACTTCGAGGAACAAAATAGTTATTACTAAAAATCGGTTTTGAGTGAGTGTCTCCATATCCTCAAGAATTCCTCAAAGGATGAATTTGAGAGTACATATTATCAAATATGTCCTTACCATAGGTAAAGATTGATAAAATATTCTTAAGATAAAGGATTTTAGATTTTAGTCTAATGACTAAATTATCATTCGCACAAGAAATTACTTAGGAATTATTTTTGGTTTCAAAGACATTTTTCTTTAAAACAAGTAGTTCAAAGTATATAGAAAGTTTATCCTATTCAGAACAAATTTACTTAATATACATTGAAATATTTTCACAATCAAGAGTTTATGATCATGATATTTTGCCATATCTGATAATTCTTTTGTAAGAATAAATATTCTATAATTTTCTTTATCAATATTTTTATTGAGCTTTGAATTTTCATTCTCAAGTAATTTTCCAAATCTGGATACTTCTTCAAAAGAATGTAAATTGATATCTGATGAGGAATATTATTCATTCAAGGAGTAATAATTTTTCTCAACAAGATAATTTTTATTTAAAGATACATTTGTAATGGATTTAGCATTATGTACCTTAGATATGAAGTAATGATTTTTAATTGGTAGTATGGCTATGAGTCATATGTTTCTATAACCAGAAGATTCATAATCTATGGATTCATCTGATGAATCACCACCACTTTAACTCCAAGTATAATTTTCCTTCAAAACTTTCTTTGTCTTTGACTTGAAATAATTTTTCTTGTTGCTTTCAGAATGTTTATCCTTTCTATAATTTCTTTTTAGTAATGGGAAATCTGGTCTAATATGACCTGCTCTTTTTCATTCATAACAATTAACCTCAAAATATTTATTTTCTTTCATATCTTTATTTTTGAATCATTGTTGAATGTCTTTTTTCCAACAATCTTGTTAATCCTTCGAGCAAGATTGGGTAACTCATTATCTGAGTGATCACTACCATTTGATTTTGATATAACTACAACTTTCTTAGCTTGGTATCATGTTATCATTTATGGTGTCTTATCTTTAGTAGTAGTAAAATTTACACTCCCATTTCCATTATTCTTCGTATTAAAATCAGAAACTCTTCTCATTCTAGTCTTGTGCTGAATTAGAGTTCCAAATAACTCATCAAGAGTTATTTGAGTAACTTTAATGTTTTCATTGATATATGTTCTTTTTTATTCCCACTAATTAGGAATAATATCAATAATATTTTCTACAAGTGCTTCATCATCAAGACCCATTTCACCGGTAGATTGTAGACTATTGAAGATTGTCATAAACCTTTGTTGCACCTTGCAAACTAGTTCTCTATAAAGAAAAAGAAACTCATGATAATCTTCTCAAATCATTTCTCTTCTTGTTTCTATGACTTTAGATGTACCAACATGTGTGACTTCTAATTTCTTCAAGATAAAATTGGTTTCATCAAAAGATGATATTTGAATATATATATATATATTCCTAGTCATGGAACACAAAAAAAATATTGTGTACCCTGTAATTCTGTTTATATTCTTGTTTATATTGATTGGTGAAGGTACTGACTTCCTTGTCTGGGATTTTATAACCTCCAGTAATCATGATAAATTTTTCCATTCCAGTATTAATAACAAATTTCTTCTTCTAATATCTATAGTACTCATAATCATTTACATAAAATATAAGTGGTCGAGTTTGATTTATATGGTTAATTGATCCAATACTCATTCCTACCATCTAATAAAACAACACCTTTCCACTCCTCACGTTAGTGTAGTGTGTAATTATAAACAAATTATTTGTAAAATAAATACAATCATATTGACAAAATAAATAAAGCTGGTAATAAAAAAAAAAGTTGAAACCCCCTCTGATACAAATTATTGGATCAAAATATATATATATATGTATATTAGATGGCACAATACAAGAGGGGGTGAATTGTAGGTTTAAAAACTATGTATTTAAACACTTAAGAATAGACTTATATTAAGAGGTCGTAAACTAATACAATTCAAAATCAATACAATAGACCATATAGGTCTCATATCTGATGGTAATACTATGATATAAGACTACAAGTAATGTAAAACAATTGTATTTGAATTGAATACAAAGATGAGAGTAATAAAAATGTTAATGATTCTACCATATAAGATATAGAATCTCTTTTTAAAATATGAATCGTAATTGAAAAAATTACAATTGAATTGAATATGAAAAGAAAGTGGAAGTGACATTTCTAATACAAATATTAGCAGAAATGTAAAAGTATTACAATTATTTTATCCCAAAGAGTAGGGTATCCTTTCACCTTGGATAATGGTCTATCTTACCACCACCTTGGTAAGCCCTAGATACGATGATCGGCAGCACGTCTTCATATCCCCGAAATCCCTTGATCATTATCACAATGATCAGTTGCACAAAGTAAAAACAAATCACTTATAGAAATACAAGAAAAAACTACAAGTTGTTCACATCTTGTATCTTCAAGTCTTTCGCACGAAGCAAGAGAGAAGTCACAACATCTCTCTATAGAAATTTATAGAAGAAAAAGTTGTGTATTCTGTTTTGAATAACCTCCAATTTATAGGCTTCAGGTTCCAATATTCATATTTTCTCCAATATTCATATTTCTCTGAAAAACTCAGAGGTACTTGGACACCATGCATTACAACTATCGAAACAAAACAGAATACACGACATTGTTTTGATTGGTAAATAACCATCTCAATGACATTGTTTTAGTTAAAAAGTAGTAAGTAAAAAAGTATTAAAAAAATGAGTATGACATACATGATATCAGTATTGAATTTATTATAAGATTTTAATTCATTTCATAAGTGCAATACATAACTTGTTTTCTAGGCTTATCATGATAACAATGAATATCGATTACAAATTATAACTTGGTTACGATTCTTAACATGGTTATGATTAACGATATTTAATCTAGTTATGATGCATGGATACAAAATATAATAAGAGTATTATTCATAACCTTTTGATGATTCATAACCTAGTTACGATATCATGATTACGATACACGATTACAATTCAATACTTAACCTGGTTACGATTTAAAAATACAATGTGGTATTTAACCTAGTTACGAGCATCATACATGAGATTTTGATGATATACTTTTCATAATTTTGATACATTATTACTATGCGGTACTTAACCTGGTTACAATTTCTCATTATAATTCTATACTCAATTAGGTTGTGATTCTGGACTACAATGCAATGCATAATCTGGTTACAATTCTGAAACAGTATATAAAACAATGCGTATGAACAATAAACATGATTGTCATAAGGATACATCAATCATGAAAAACAAAGTGAGTGATTATGATTGTTAAAACAACATACATGATAAACAATATGTGTGATTATGATATGTGTGATTTTTTATTTTCAAAACAAATGATTGACGGAAAAGTCAAAACATGTTTTGACTTAACATGTACTTGGGTGAAACACCTCTTCTTGTATGCAAGTTTGGGGATTGTCCCACTAGCTAACATTCTCACAACCCTTATTTTTAGTGAAACCATGATCTATTGTGAAAACCTAATCTGTCACAAAACTACACTAATATTCACTTGGTCTTTAATGATATAAAGATCACTTTGTGTGCAAGATTTACTCTGCGTAAGTCTTTCACGCACAACTCTTTTATGCGCTGAGACACCAAATCTCCGTTGAAAGAACTTATGAGTCTTGAGTGGGGGTACTATCCTATTTATAGGCATTTCTTATCTTGCAGAAAAGTCACATAAACTTATTCACAATGTTTTTCCAACAAATTCATGCAAGTTTCTTCACGTAAATCTGTCTTTCACACAAATCCATACCATGCGCACAATTCTTTCCTTTGACTTATTTTGATGTAAAGATCTTAGAATATGACTTGAATTAAACTTTTAAATTCTATTTAACACTTTCACACAACTTCCTTTTCAAAAATCACTTTTCTCTATTCATCAATTTTTGGACCCAAAAATTTGAAAAACACTAGGAAACAATGCCTCCTTCAAAACTATTGCCTTATTAAATTATAAGAACTCTTTAGTGGAAAACTCCACAGTTTTCTATGTGAGGATTAACAAAGAACAAAAACCATACTCCATTTATAGCATAGAACAAACTCGGTTCAACACTACAAAAATTCTAGAAAGAAAATAAATATCTAATTTGTTGTTCTCGATAATGCGATCAGGTACCGAAAAGAATTTACACACCCTAGGAAAAAAAATTAAACAAAATTATCCCCCCAAATACCCTAGGTTTTGGCCCACTCATGACAAAAAAATTAAGAAGTAAAGAAAAGGGAGTAAACAAAGAGTATAATGATACTGAGTACAAAATATTCTTGCTTGAGGAGATCACACACCAAATCGAAGGAGAATTCAGTGAAGAATGGAGGCTTAGATAAAGGGTAATGTACCTCAAGGATACAATATCCAAAGATTTATCATGGTAGAGATAGGTAGATATGGGTGTATTTATTAGGGGTTAATTCACTACAAGAATAATTAGAATAATAAATTATTAAAATCTTAGGAGAGTCACATGGTTTGGCTGCACGATTGGACAAACCCTATAAGTGGCACTTGCCATCTGAGGGACCTACAGGTTTAGGTTGCATGGTTTAATAAAAAAATGTTCTAAATGTACAAACCTATTCTATTAAAATAAAATAACCATTCACAAGTATTCCACATGATTTGGCTAACCATTCATCTAAATTTTGTGACATGAAAAAATTCATAACATGTAAAAAAATTAAAATTAAAAGTTTTGAACCATAGAAACCAAAAAAAATAATTAATTAAATCTATTAATAAAATAAAATAATTATATTTCAGTCTGAGTGTAGAATAGGTGGGGTTTATAATGAAGGTAAATTCCAGTCCTAAGTATATTAGCCTTTTGATATCCATAGTCACTTAGTATCTCTAGCCTATCAGTTATCACTAGCATCGAATCTAGCTCAGGTACATGATTTATGTCACATATCACACATGTCAAAGTACATACGTGATACCTCACATGTAATAAATCTAGATATGGTATAACTAGATCATTAAATTTCTTATGAAGAGAAAATGAGGTAGATTTTGGATGAAAGAGATAAATTTATATGAAAAATATATAACTCATCTTATCAAAGTACTTCCTAAAACAATAATTATGAAGAGGAAACAAGGGAATTTCATAATGAAATTAAAAAAAATTACCCTCATCAATTATTAATCAAGTATATGAGTTATAATTTTAAGGACCAAATTTATAAAGGGGGAGTAATGTAATGAATTTAACTTTATATATTGTATTTTTCTTTTGAATATATATGTCTCATATATTCAGGTATAGGATATAAAATAAAACACATGAACTACATAATAAAAATAGATGAAACATTATTTAATTAATTAAAAAATTATTGGTAGAGAGTAAATGTTCTTCATAAAATTGTAAATTATAAAATGAGATAATAAATAATTAACTTGAATAGAAAAATTTAGATGATTTTGGTCTCCTAGAATTATAACACTCAGGAACAACACTAAAAAACAAAATATTAGTAATGAAATTTACATTTTAAAAATGAAGAACATAAAAACATAAGATTAATTTATGTGAATTATTAATGAAAAATATATAGAGGTATTTATTAGAATTATAAAACCAATATTCCCATTGAAATAGTAACCTAACCATTAGGAATAGTAATATAGTCATTAGGAATAGTGACATAACTATTAAAACTGTAATTTGACCATTAGAGTTCTATATTAACCAATAATACAACATTATGACATGTAGATAATATTTAATATGAATAAATTAAGTAAATATAAATAATATAATTCAACAAAATAAATATAAAAATAATAAATCTCAAAATAAAGCATAAAGTTCATTTTAATAAATCATATTTTTAGATATTTTACAAAACCTAAATTTTTTATGTTAGATATTTAAATTACCTAAGATAGAAAAATTTTTTTAACAAAATAAATTTTATTTTTTGAATCATCACTTAAAAACTATATATGGGTGAAAAAATTATAGTTTTTTGAAAAACATTAATTTTCATGTGAGTAGTTAAAATATAGTTTTTGAAAATACTAATGTTCTGCGATGTAATGTTGATGTATTAATGACTTAATTTATTAAAAAGTGTTTCTTTTATACTAAAATATATTTAATAATATAAATATTTCATTTAAAAACAATATAATCAATTTCCAAACCTATTAGGTAATTTTTAAATTCTAAAAATATAAATTATACCATTTAAGAAAAATAATTTTTTATTTTGAATCATTTCGTGTTTATAAACTATTAAATTTTATGGTGGAATGGTTTGAAATTCCTAAAAGAATTTCATTTTATAAAAATATGATTCATAATTTCAAATATTATCACTATTAAAAAAATACTTTGAAGATAATAATTTATTCAATATTTTAATTTAAAAAATAATCCTCCCCCATGTATAAATACCCCCTATAACTTCACTTGGAAAATCACTTCACATGAAATTATAATATCCCAAAATATATCCAATTAAATCCTCACAAGTCTCCTTATAAACTTAAGTATGTTTTGGTATCATCCAACACCAATTCCTCAGGTCTATAGTATCATAGAAAAAAAAGAAACATTTAATGAAGTCGTAACCCTATAAACCTCTCTTTTCCATTTTTTTCTCTTCTTCTTCTTTTTTACTCTCTATGTCCATTTTATTTTTATACCTTCCAAAATTATTTAGAATTATATAACATATTATTTTTATTATGATATTATATAATTGTTTTAATCCATTTAATGTATATATACTCTCCCTTTCCCCTATTTTTGACATCTCTCGTTAATGGTCAGATTCATCCACCTATGAGGATGATGTTAATGATTTGCCTTTCTCTACCTATATGGGTAGTTTGTGTAGATTGTATATTATATATATAAATTTAATTCAATATATTCTATAATTAATTTGACAATAATTATCAATTACAAAGAATCAAAATGAAAAATATTAAATAAAAATGGGATAATTCAAAGAAGACATATCATCAAACCATTTCATATTTAATCAAAAAAGATTTATAAATCAATTGAAATGGTTATTGTTGATCAAGAATAAAATAATAAAAAAAATTTATTAGTGTTTAAATAAAAATAAATTTATTATATAGGGGATGTAAACACAATTAAACAATGCGGAACCTATGGTAAGGGGACTCTAGAAACTAACTCTTATTTTTGGATTATCTTCTCTTCTACTATATTTTCACCAAGAATCCTCTAAAAAATTCTTCTAAATATATTATATTTTTATTTAAATTTTTTTATTCTATTAATATATATATTTCTACTTTATTTAAATTAATTATTAGTTTCATTCATCTTTTTACAAAGACATTTTTTTGAAATCAACCATTGATTCTTATTGTGGTTATCATTCTTCTCTCTAAGACATATAATTTTTTATTTTCTAGTGCTACCCTTTCATGATCAAAATAATTTTTCCATTATAATTTTGGAAACCTTAAATTATATTATTTTACATATTCTTTAGAATATCACTATGAATACCATTCTTTTATAATGGGTTCGTATCATGTTTTTGATTGATGTATTTTTGTTTCTATTTGGAATGAGAGAATATAAAAATATTATGATGTGTTAGGTGGGGTTTGAATTATATATCTTTACAATTCATTGGTTAATGTGAAATATCTCATGATATTATTATTCTTATGCATTAACATGATTCTATATTTATTCATATTTTATGAAGTGGTGATTTTTACATATATGATATGCATGATCATGATGTTATGTTTGTTCATAACGTTTTGATGTTTCGTTATTATGCATATTCTACTTTCCATGAAACTTTGTAATGGTTTACTCATTCTTATAATTATGATTTTATGTTTTTTATATGATGATTGTGCTCACCCATGTTCTTATATTTTTTCATGTTCCTTCATCTTTCCTATTATTCCTCTCCCAACTAGGTTTTCAACTCAATATTTTCTTGATGTGTGTCCCCAAGTGATTACAAATATTAAGAGGATTATGAAATCCAATAGTAATATTTTTATGATGGAATTAAATAAAGTGTAATGTATTATGTAAGATTATGTTTTATAACCCTAGTTTTATCAAGATACTAAATCATATAATTCTGGAATATATTATTATTATATTATTTATCTTAAAAATGATTCAATGATCATGTATGAAATAGGTGGGTTGCTATAATATGAACTTACTATATAAAACAATATAGCTTAAAACGTCATATTACTTTTGGTTTTAGGGAATATGTAAATCGGTATCTAATTTTTACTAAAGAATCATAGAATAATTTTATTTCACCTTTTATTATATAATATATAATAACCTTTGAAACTATATCAAAAAATAATTTTAGATATCTTACAAAACTCTTTTGAAAGTTATCAAAAAATTCACCATGAATTCTGTTATATAAAATATCATGTGAATATCCTTCCAAAACATCTTTTAGATTAACTCTAAAACATATTTTAGAGAGACTCTCTGAGTTTAATAAAACTTAATCCCTTAAATAAACTGAAAAGTGTGACCCCGATATCATTTTCAGAATTGAAAAAAAATATAGATTCCCAAATTCATAAATGAATGTAAAGAGAATCCTCTATTAAAGCATCAATGCTACTCAAGCTATAAAGGGTTGTCCAATAGATATTCACATCATACGTATTATCTAGGTATAATTGTGCACTCTTCTAGTCGATCTTAATTGAGTCCCACATGTCATATTTGTTATTTGAGAGGATAAGTCTTGTCTTGGTTAAGCTCTAAGAGATGAAATGATCAATAACATACCCAACCGCCCCTGATTAGCTAAGCCTTAAGGATTTAAAAAAGAAATCTATCAAAATATGATTGTCTCATACTAGGTATCTCACCAACCTTAGGTATGGGAAATAAAAATATGAAGCATGGGCCACTGGTATACCAAATATAGTGTATGAACCTCCATGTAGTATATTTCATGGGTCATAAAGTGCACAAAACCCATTTTATGCCTCATAATCATATTTTATATCTATATATGAAATATTTTCCATTACCTTAACACTTCATCATAGCATATAATACTCCATGATAACCATCAGTTAGGGATAACTCAAAGTTAAACTTTGAGAGGTCAATTTTCATTTCACTTCATGAATATATGTAGCCAGTATAAAAGAATGATAAAGTAGATATTGAATTTTATATAACATGATACATTTTATATCCTTAAATTCTCTTCCAAATACTAATGAAACCACACATAAGTGTTCTTCTAATCTTATCAAATATGGTATAACATTACAACAACATTATATTTTCTACACCAATAGGGTTTTGTTAAATTCATTAAATATATGTGTAATTACTTCCAAATCTCACCACAAAAACTATAATTTAGAGATGTTTTTCCAGAAAATTCACTAATTTAGTGATGTTTCCGGACAAATGTAGATAATTTAGTGAGGTTTCATGAAAACATCACTAAATTAACAGTGTTTCTTAAAAAAATAGATAAATTATAAATGTTTTCAAGAAACGTTGCTAAATTAGGGACGTTTTTCAGAAAACACTGCTAATTTTTTTTATATTTGTATATCTCATTTCCCCACATCGAAGTAAATATATAATTATATATATATATATATTAATATATATATATAAATGCATGCACACACACACACATATATATATATATATATGTGTGTGTTGTTATATAAACACATATATATTTTAAATTTAGTCATGTTTTTAGGAAAATGTGGTTATTTTAGTGATGGTTTTACAGGTGTTTTAAAACATAACTAATTATACACATATATAATTGTAATTATATATATGTATATGTATATATATGTACACACAAATATATATATATATATATATTTAAACATATATATATATATATGTATATATATTAATATAGACAAATAAAATATATAAAATATATACCTATATATAAACACATATATATAATATAACCATTTATTTAAACAAAAAATATAAATGTGTATATCTATATATATATGATATATATAAACATTCAATATAAGAATATATATATATAATATAAAACATAAACATATGTATGTATAATCATAAAATATAAACACATATATAATATAGACATATATGTAAAATATAAACATATATATAATATAAAGTATAAAATATATAAAATTTAAAATTTAAAATTTAAAATTTAAAATAAAAACATATAAATATATTAATACATATATAAACATATAAAATAAAAAAATATAAAATATAGTATACAAAATATGAAATATATACTGACTGAAAATTAATTTTTCATTGAGGAATAAAACACTTTTAAAGGATTGAGTGAGAACCCAAACACTGAACAACCACACAAGAGTAAATCTTCAAAAGAAATCACCACATTTTCCATAATAGATAAAACAAAACGTGACATGCACCTTATGAAGTAGACAATCATGCCTTTTTTGAAGCCAAAGATCATGATTTGGTCTTGGAAAACATTAAATCGTGCAATTGAATTAACCTCTGGTTCAACTCCTCGTGTAAATAGGATTATCCAAGTTCACATGTACCATATTTCTGGACCGACCCCATGGGGATAGGGGAGGGGAATTGGTGATATTTCGATTAAGGTTTCAAAGTGGAGGTCGCGCCTCATATCCATAACATGATTTCAAAGTCGAAATGTCACCCTAGTTCTGAGTTTTGGATACCATCCTGGGTGAATCAAAAATGACACTTCTTTCTCTTCATTCAAGTTGTTCCTCTCATCAGCCTTTCATTATTGGAAAATTCTCCTTCTCACTAATAAGGCCCCCCTCCATCCCCTAGAGATGATAAAATTTATTACTACTAGAACCACTATCCTTACAAGACATTTTAGTTACCCTGTTAATAACCTTATTAGATAAAAGAGTGAGAAATCATGAACACGTTTTAGATAAGGCTTCCCCATAGGGATTCCTGTTGAAATTAAAATATTTGATCTTTCTCCCTTAGTATAGAGTGAATCCTTCTCCATATAAAATGGGTTATTTTCCTTTCTTCTCAAGAGAAAAACCATTACCCACTACATTCAGATGAGATGGAAACCCATCTACCTGGGTTGAGAAGAATGAGATGGCACCCCCAATGCAGGAGGAGTAGAGGCAGCGACCACTTCCATATGACCAGGAGTGAAATGGAATCCCATATCAGTCTAGGAATATGGACCTTCATCCTATTTTATTCCCTCGTCAATAACCATAAGGCGGCCCATATTTGGGACATGTCATCTAGAAGTCGAACACTCGGCCGCGAGACCCTTATCTCGGAACTTCATGCCCAGATGTTTGTGATGCCTGCACTGGTTTCACATGTAACCTTGATGATGACATGAAGTATAGTATCCAATCTTCCCCTCATAATGAATCAACTTCCAGAAGCCTTTTTTATGGCCAACTAAGAGATGAAGCTGCTTCAGGAGTGACTTCGAGATATCCATCTCAACAGAGATGTTCACCCTGTGAGACCGTTGCAGATGAATGGTTGTCTCATCAATGAGAAGAAAGAAACCCAGGAAATCCATGATTCCTTTCAGAATGTCCAGATATTATAATGGAAGAGGTAACTCGGGTAGGCACAACCAAACTTTCATCCTTTTTCAATCTTGTCCCTTATTGAAGTCAACAGTCCAACAAAGGAGAAGAAAATTCCGATACTCGCAAATCCGGGATTGCGATGACCAAGAGTGAGAAAAATTATCCTTAGAATGAATATAGACAAAGAAATTAAATTTATCAAGAACCCCTAAAGCAGTCAGCAACCTCAGATTTGAAGACGATATGGCATACCATTCGAAGACCTCCAACAACGGCCTATTAGAACTAAATCTTACGATGAGGGTGAGAGCATTAAAGGAGGGTGTCAATTTTCATATTTCCTTTTCCCTTTGTCTTATGAAGGGTATGGTGTAGGCGATATGGGTGGGTGCATACTGGATAGAGACGGGTTCTCGCATGTGCATGGTATGGAAGAGGGTATAAGGTAAGATGTACTGGAGAAGGATATATGCTCACACAAGCATGAGAGGGAAGGTATAGGTGAGCAGGGGTGACAAACAAAAAACATATTTTATATTCTAAAAAATGGGTAACAAAAATGTGAATTGTCAAATAAAAAAATTTCTGATGTTTTTTTAGGAAACATAGGTAAATGAGATGTTATTTTCTAACATTTCTCAAAAACATTGCAAATTGATGTTCTTTTTGGTAGTGTATCAATGTGACTATCTAATAAAACAATCCCACTAAATTGTTTTAGTGATAAACATTTATGAATAAAGATACTTTGACCAATGGAGAGTCTTAGAAATCATATTCATATAGTTCATATCTTTGAACAAAGTATTCAAAATCATTAACATCATATTTACAATTTTATGAAGTTAGTAACTTCTTTTTTCAACATAAAATCCTTTCTATGTTCATCATCATTAACTTTATCATGAAATTTTCCACTAAAATTTTACCTTGATAATGTCTTGGTAGAAATATATAATATTTTACAATACTTTAACAACACATCTTAAAATTATTTAAGATATATAGTGATATTCAATTTAATAAAATAAATAAATAAAACTATATATATTTCAATTTACTATCATATCATAAACTATTTAAGGATATTAAGTGTCATTCACATGAATTTTTACTAGAATAATCATTGATTAGTTAAAATTTGAACTTCTCTAGGTCCAATAATAATACCACTACCCTCTTAGATACTATATTTTCTATTGAATATCAAGATAACACACATAAACTCTTTTATTTTGGGAAATAATAATTATTTCTTTACCTGGGAATATTTAATAACTATAATATTATATCTATATCTTATATGGTATTCTATTATATTGGGGCACTTTTATAAAATGAGTATTTTATCCTTTAAAATATTCCACTAAAGCATGGTTGGATCACATCCCTCATATTTTAAAACAAATTTGGATGAATTATTTTTTCTTAGATAAATTTTTTTTATCCTCATGTTTTTCTCAAGTATGTTATATAATCCAATAAATAAATAAAAAATTTATTAAAAACATCATATCATATTTTTCATAAATCTTTGTTCATAATTTTTTTTTCTTATCATATAAGACAAATAAGATACATGTAAATATCCTTTATTTATCCAATTAACAAGGTACATATTCCTTTATATTCAACTCCTTAATTTTGAAACCAATTTATTCAACATGATTCAACAACACTTTACTTAATAATTTGGAAGAAATTCTATATTCTCCTTCAATTGTTATCTTGATTTGAACTCATGTATACTTACAACATCTGTAAAATATATTTTGGATATAATATACCATTAATAATGAATTATTAATTTCTATATCACCAATATCTGACTTAGAATTTCCTAAAACCACTTAAGATATCCTAGATATTTCCAATATATGAAAACATGACCCTTGTTCATGAATCCTCAATTAGGTTTCAATGACCTTGGCTGGAAACTTATAAAAATATCATCATAATTTCTAACTAACTTTTCTACTTCTGGTTTGAACTTTTACCAACTTTAATGTTCAATATAGAAACAACGCCTAGACATATAATAACCACATCATCAATCCTCAAAAAAATTATAAAATAGTGTAATATTTTCATACTCATTTACTTTGTCAGAATATTTAAAATGATTATTATAGAATAAAATATATAGCCAAAACAATCCTTAAAGGAAACTTGAGTCTCACAAAGTCATGGGAACACTCAATCACATTGAGTCTATGAGTGGAGACTAAATTTCATTAGGTAATAATGAATATAATTACTTTAAAACATTAAATTAATAGTTTTATTTTAAATATATATATAAATCCATTTACTGACTAACTTGAACAGTTTGGTTATTTAGGAAGGTATTTTTCTAGAATAAATAATTTCTATAAGGTGTGATTCTTAAGTTTCTATACCAGTCTAAGAAGTTACTTACACAAAGATTCTATATTAAAGTATTGATCATGAATCTAATTTGGAAGATAATTATGATGATTCCATTTCAATATAGTATAAGCTTTTATTAGATGGTTATAATGTATTAAACTCAATTAATAAATACTTTTATTATATGTTTCCCCCACTAAAATGATGCCCCCTTTTAAATTCATAATATTAATTTATTGTAAAAGGTCCATATTTCAATAATAAATGAGTCATATTTTGTATTCCTCTCACAAATTATATATTTAGGTATTCCATCATGCCAATCATATCATATATAACACTTATCTTGTTGATTGGACATCTATTTTCCGAATCTATTATATTGATAAACTCAACACTATTTATATGGTATCCTTCCTAATGGAATATTATCTAAATGTATCAAAACTTAAACACAAAAAATGAGGCACCTAACTCTTATTATCACCTCATTAATTTCTTTTCTTACACGAGATAATTTAAGAGAACTTTTTTTATGGAAAAACCTTCCAAGTTGAATGATATAGATATTAACCAGTGTTTAATTTGGAAGGAATATAACCATTAATATAATAAAGTGGATTTAGTTTCACCATATTATCTCATGTAGTACCTTTACATGTATTCTTTATTATAATTATTTATCTTAAAATTCGGTCACTTTTACTAAATCAATATGTTCAAACCATATTGATTTGTTACTCTCTAAAATTTCATGGCTTAGGATACAAACCCAAATTAAATTCCCACTATATTCTTATATATCCAAATGAATCACATGTATATAAATAAAACCCTATTATGTAAATTATTAGAATCATATGAAATCAAATATCCTAACAATATTAGGCTCGTAGAGACAAATAGTTAACCACGCCTTTTATAGACAAGGCATATGCCTCTGGTCTAATGAGAATTCTAAACCAAATTCCCTCTACCCAATGATAAATTAAAAAAGATAGAACTAAATTCCCTCACAATTCTAACACCTAATACGTATCAACTATAATCAATCATTAAATTAAATCTCATAACCCAATACAATCAAAATTCAGGGTAAAATCAAATCAAATCATTTGGCATATATAGAATGTAACTTAAAAAATGAATGTTTGAAAATAATAGAGATAATTTAAAAATTAAAAATAAATCATACATCAATTAATAATATAATAATTATATTTATAAATTAAATTAGGAATTAATTAAATGAATGAACAATTAGAAAATTTAAACATGATATAGAAAATTTATGAACAATTCATAAATATAAAAATTATAAAGACCTTATAATTTATCCATGAATTATAGACATTCCATAATTAAAAAAATATAGATACTTTATATTTATTTTCAATATTAACTATTTCATATTGAAATTTATATAAAATTTTAATATATATTATATCTTAAATATGCACTATATATATATATGAATTATTGTCATATTATATAAATATTTCAAACACCCCACATTTAATATTATAGAAACTTTATCATATTAATAATTAAAAAACATTTTAATATAGTTCAAATGATTTCTAAAATAAGGCCTTTTATTTTAAACAATATAAACTTGTAATAATGATAATCAATTCATAGTTTAAAATATAAAATCATGTTTATTTTTTCCATATTTTGTAATTTGTTATAATTTTATATATTAGATGTATAATTTACATATAAAAATTTTATATCTAAATTATAAGTCTTGTCATATTAATTTCAAAATGAATTTAATATTATCAATATATATTATGGACATTTATTTAATAATTTTTTGATAATTAATTAATTATTTATTTAGATACATTTTATAATTAATTAAAATAAATAAATAAAAAAATAAATAATTATACCTACATACCTTTTTCCTATGGTTTATAAAAAATTTATAGACCATATAATTCAATTCAAAATTGAAATTTGAAAGAAATAAAATTTTTATATATATATATTATCCTATGATATCCTCTATATCATAAGTGGTTATTAATAAGTCTTGGAATATAAAAACCCTTACATACTATCAATCTTATTTTATTATTAATAACCATGTCTTGTGATATACCACAATGATCAGTATCAGATTAACTCAGCAAATTAATAATCATTGCCTATGATTGGACTCTTTTTAAGAATAACTTTTTGATTTATGTTCATACATAATATAAAACCAATGTGTTTGGAAAACGTGTATTATTATCTGTCCTTCATAATATTAACCTTGATCACATGGGAATAACGTTTATGATATCGCATATATCGTAACAATAATATGATTCTCTGTTTTATGTTGCATTAACAATTTATACCAGTGTTTTCATATTTTATGATTCCTCATATCATACCCTCCAAAATGTTGAAAAATAAGGGAACAAAAAAGGATCATAACCTACAATATCATATATCATAAGACATGGTCATTACGTATTTTGCAATATCACATATCACACGGCTAACTAAAAAATAAAATTACAATCTTTTTAATAATATAGAATATGAATCTAATATGATATATAATATTCTTTGTTTTTTAACATTATATATTGGGTTTTGAGGGATTAAACAATGCTCTTTAATTGAATATGAAGAAATTAGAAACCACAAAATTCAAGATCAAGCATGCATGAATTGAAACGACGTATAAATATAAATGAATAATATACCATATACCTTACACAAATGAATGGTTGTTACTATTAATTTTTATTTATATGTTTTGTGAAGATCCTCAGAGGAAGCCAAAGGACTCTCTCCACCATGGTATATCCACAGGTTGATATGAATAAACTGATTCTTGGGTGGAAATCTCATTTACACCCATGGTATGCAAGTACCACTCAATGGAAAAGGATGGAGAAGAAAGATAGATTGTTGGAGAGAGAATTGTTAAGAATATATGAAATCTCAAACAACCATATCAATGGTAATAGTCTCCTTATATAGCCTCTAGGGGACACTTTTGACATATTTTTAGAATTTACATGAATGTTATTATATATTTGAGTAATATTAAGGTTACAACTCTTTATAACATTTCAGTTACAATAATTCTCCCATATATTTCTTTTTAAGAAGAATTAGTCATCAATGATAACTTTAGTTTATGATATTCAAGTTTTAACAAGTAACTTTCCATAGCTAATATCAATTATATACATGTCACAAAAATATTACCTTTTGATTCTAATCATTATGATATACACATATTGTACACAATGACTTACTAATACAATAAAATTATATTCCTTATGATATACCCTTATTATATAAAATGATATATCATAAAAAATCATATGCTTTACTAGTTTAGGGAATATCTTCATCAAATTAATACCTTTATAAGATATAGTTGGTGGACATGGGTATAAAGATATATATATTTGATAAACAACATGACATATCCCTTCATAGCATCGGTAGCATTGATGATTCACTAGAGACCGATATTTGCTTACATTCATGGATTATATAATTAATAATTATTATCAATGAAACATATGATTGTGAGTTTACACTTTTTCGTTGGTGGATGAGGATAAAATTTATAAAAAAATTAGAGATACCCCAAAAGTATTTTTCAGGATATAAAAAATAATTTTGGGATAGATTTTCATAAACAATTATATATGATATAACATATATGGTTCCAAATGTCTACTAAAGGTTCAAATACTACATGAGGTTTTAGAATACATCATGTTTAATTCTAGGATTCATGATGGCATGGTGATTGTCACTATGTCACATTGAAATTCCTGGAATCACATGTGTTGTGCGATAACTTTCAGATTATCCAATTTTTTTTCCCTCAAGTTATAGTATATCAAACTTATTCATCATATGATTATGAATTTTAGGATATTGATCATATTATGGTTGAAATATATTCAATCAAATATAATTTTTTTTAGTGGTCCAAGTTGAACATAGGTATAGGGATACTAGTTTTCATGGTTGAGTTATTAAAAATAAACAAGGGGAAAAGCTATGTAAAGTGATGTGTGTAGTTATAAGTGGACAAGAAGAAAGGAAATAATCTTACTAAACAGTTGATTACAAAGTGTTTCTCATTTACTTTAGTGGAAAATAGTTTCATTAAAAATATAGAAATCAACCAAAGTACCTAAATCCATATACTATCTATGCACTATTGTGAGAAACCTCATAGACTTCCAAGAGATTCTCATTTAAGTGAATCTCTAAGACTCCTTAATGTGAATTCAATTCCCTATGAATTTTTCTAAATCTTTAAACTAACATAACTGATTTTTCAATTCCATGTGTTGTTCTACCACTAACTCTATCATATTGGGTTATCATCTTTTATTTTATGTTCCTTTACTAGTGTGATTATCAGTCACTTATGTGTGGGTGTCACTCTCATCACTACCCTCACGAATATCAAAAATATTTTTTATAATTTTATTCTCATATTTAATGAAAACTTCTTAAAACTCTACTTAGAAGAAGATAAACATATAAATAAGTTATATTGTGAGCTTACACACTCACTAATTCACTCACACTCATAGGGAACTCATTAAAGATACATATACGAAGGATTTACAAAATTGGATCATATCAAAAAAGAAAACAGTCACTAAGATTGACAAGTTGAGTCAATTAAAAACTAATTCCTAACACGTAAATACCACGTAATGGGTAATAAATATTAGCATTGTGTGAATACTCTAGCTAACTCCCTTGGCTGATGATGTGATCCTTCAACTTAGCTCGCGCATAGAAATATCTAATGGTATGGATTAATCCTCCTATATACCATATTTTTTAAAGCTATTGATCTTATTATTCCATATTTTTTTTCTTATTATTCTTTATATAGGAATTTCCCTTAGCTATTCTTCCTTAGGATCATGTATCATTTACATATAAAATTGAAAAGTTCATGAGATACTAACCCATGGATGGTGGATTTACCCTTCCATTGATTTTGGTGACTAACTCTATGATCTTTTGAATCCTCTCTCCTAGACTTTTTGATATGTGGTTATTTTTTAGGGGATTTTCCTGATTTGGTTAAACAATTTAAGGGAATATATTTTTTGATCACCATATATTGTGTGTTAAATCCAAGTGTAAATTTTCCATTATTAATGATAATGGAGATTATTACTCTTCCATAGATCATATCCATCTTGTAAAATTTTATTCACTATTTTATAGTGATTAATATGGATTTAGGAGGAATTTCTAGTTATTCTATAATTTTGGAAATATTTTTTGATAAACCCAGGTTACGTTGATCAACCAACATAATCATGGGCCTAGATATAGTTCTGCATTAAAAGGTTAACAACAAGTGAGACATTAATGTGAGTTTTGTTGGATTGACAATGTGGTAGCATTTAGTTTTGAGGATATGTTGCATGAAAGACATATTATTTGGGTTAGGCATGAGACTAAATGTCCACTTCATAGACTACATCACTATGATAGTAAATACTCTACAAAATAGAGCTCTATAATACAGAGATCATTAATAGAATAATTTAATGTACATTAGGGGATGAAGATACATTGAGTGTGAGGCATATAATGAGGTTCCTCCATGGGTTAAAGATAGTTAAAAAATTGAATGTTGGAAAGCCATATAGGAAAGTGTTTTAATACATACATAATCTCATAGATGAAAGGCTATATTCATTATTCCCAAGTTAATCTTTTATGATCTCCCAAGTTAATATTTTTCATCCTAATTTTAATCTTATGTAGCTTAGATTCTCATATTTTCTATTATTATATAGATTTTATGAGACAACATCCCCCCCTAACATATTATCAAATTTTAATGTGAGACAGCATACTCCCTTTGACATAATATAAATCACTGATATAAGACAGTGTTCTCCTTGAATTGTTGTTTAACATTAAATCCCTATAAAAAATATTATTCAAAACAATATACAAATAAATAATTAAATAATATGTGGATGAATGAATGAATTAGAAAATAATTTACATTATAAAATATCAAAATTATAACACAATGTATATAATTATGGGATGAGTAAATTTTAGTATGGTGTCTTAAATATCTACCAAAAATGATCTAAATTATTCATTAAAGTTTTTGTTTCCGAATTTCAATATGTAAAACTAAAAAATATATGAAACTAAAATTGTTCGTGGGTATTTTTCATAATATGAATTAAAAATTATCCTAAAATAATATAAAAATTTAGCAATAATTTTCACTTGTACACCTCCACCCACACTTAAACCATGCTTGTCCTCCAGAAAAAATTTCAACATTATTGCTAAATAATTCACATGTTCATAAGATTAAAAATAATAATTATTGATATTTTAAACAAATAAAATTTTATTTTATTTTTCTATAAACAATTAATGACATTATTTTGATCAAACCCTTCTCAAATAAAGTCTATAAAGTTATTTTAAGTAATTTAACTCTAAAATTACATACTTATATGCTGAACTGATACATAGGATTGTAATTATTTAATAATAAATGAAATTAATTATTCTTCTATTGTATCCTCTAGTTCGGTATACACACCACAATATTTTTATAATTTTTTTCTAGCCATTTCATGAATATCACTTATTGAGATGAGTCTAGCTAAGCTGGAACTAAGAAATTTGATAAGTAGGTTCCCCCATATATTATTTTTTATAGTAAAGTTATGAAATAAACCTATTATATTTGAAACCTAAATTTATTTTGGAATGGGTCTTTATTTAGAAAACTTTTTAATACACACATGAACCATCCACACTTGAAAACATCATAAGATTTTGTAACAATTCTAGACAACTCTAAGAAATACTTCTATTTTTTTAACATTTAAAGTGATGTAATTAAATGTTTCACTTCTAAAAAATCATCAAATTATTTAATCCAATGGAATTTAATAAAATTTATTAACATTAAATAAACTAATTCACTCATACAATTTTTTATCCAACTCTCTTATAATATGTAATTTAATTCAATAGGTTGGGATTATTCTAAGAAATATTTCTCCAAGATTAGTTATGTACATAGTTCAAGTAGGTTACCCATTATTCCAAGATCCCCCCACACTTAACCTATGAATATATCTAAAAAAACAAGATAAGTATTTTTTCCAATATATATAGAAAAAAATTATAAACCTGAAAGTCAAGATGAAAAATAATGGAATATTACTTACTTCCCTTATGTGATACAGCTCTTTAATTTGGTAGTAGGTGGAGTTATTTCTTTAAAAACTTCCATTGGGAATCCATGTTCTTAAAAAATATTGAGGTGAATAAATCAAGGATATTTTTATTGAAAAAAAAACTAACTACTAAAATTAAATAAGAAGACAACGATATAAAACTCTCTAAATTTTACTTGTGTTGCCTCCCAAGAGAAATAGAGTTTAAATCAATTCTAACAAGATTAATTCTAGAACTATCCTCAGTCAGTTAGGGGGTTTATAGATCAGTTGATCATGAAGGAAATCTAAGAGGGTGTGAATCAATTTCAACCTAATTTTACCAAGTGTTTATTTCTCTTCAAATTAACCCTTCATATACTTGAAAAATTATTCTGGTTAAGAGATGTGGATCTGTTAATGTTCACTCAACCCTTAAATCAGTATGAAATGTCGGAGCATGTAAGAATAATAGTATATGTGTTTTTAAAAGTTTTGGATCCTCCTGGATAACCCGCTAATTATCATGTTTTACCATTTTGAGTATATAGATTTTATTATCTCAATAATTCGAAGTCATTACATGTTCCTAGTAAGTGGAACATAATGTCCAGACAGGTATCATATACTTCCCTCTTTATATCACACTCAATTAAGTCCTCCTGACTGGATGGTGGTATTGTTTGTGATGCAACCAACATCTTCAATGGTTCTTCCTCAAACATTAAAATAGTTCTTCATCTTCATTGGTCTGATCAAGGGAACTTCATGCATGTTTTCCTTATTCTCCACTAAAAATCATTGTGATTTGGTTACACAGGGATTATTTAATCTTTGGTGTCTTGATGATAGGGATATACAATAGCAGCATCATTGTATCTTCAACTTATCAATATTATATTTGTGATACAATTCTATCATAGGATTATTCTCCTTTTCCCCTTCAATTCATAGGTTTACTCATAGATTCATTGGGTTTTATCAGTACACAAAAAAAATGGTCTCTTTTTAGTTCAGTATTGGTGCCTCACAAACATACTCATTTTCTTATCCTACTAATTAATACTCACTAAAAACAAAAATATTATATTCCATAATATTCAGTACATTGAATTTATCTATATATCTCAATATAAGATCATATCCTACAATTTTATTCTTTGAAAATATTTTTAAATAGACAAAAATTTTAATAATTTCTTTTATAGGCTCAAATTATTAACCACATATAATTTTGGAATTATCATTCCCTCTTAATATTTATTGATATTTTTTTAAAATCCATTTAAATCAGGTTTTTATAAATCATGCAGGAACACAACATAACCCATGGCATGAAGCTCCCTATACTAGATAGTGATTAACTCCTAGAATTGAAGGCTTCTTAAAATGGACACTTAAAAATGATTATATCATATCCTATTCCATTTCAGAATCCAAACATACATATCATGAGATATTACACGATCACCTCTAGAGCATGTTCTAACACAAAATCTCTCACATGTATATGTATTGAATAAAAACACTCACTACCACAGTATAAACAATTCCTAAATCTCATAGTGGAGCCTTTTATATGAAACACTCAATGAATCAGTTGGCTCAATTTTCTCTTTCCTATTTCTAATTCATCCTCAAAACACCCTACTTGTGAATTGACTATGGTGACCAAATTTCCAACCGATATACTTTCATGTCATGGTCATCTTCATTTTACAGTGACCATGAATTATAAAATTGATTTTTATTTATAGTATGCTCATTTTTTTCTCCATGATCTTCACAACTCATTTGTATACCCTATAGTCACCACCTCAGCATGGTGATCTTTACATTGGCATGGGGGATATCACACTCTGTCATCTTCTTCAAATAGAAATCCAAACTCAACAACTTGAATTAAAATTATAATCAGTGATTGTTAGATTTACTGTATGAAGATTAGTTCTTAATGAATCATCTGATTTATTCACTTCTTCAGTGAAAATGAATTCAATAAACTCAACTTTTCACCAAATAAATTCCCTAAAATCCATTATGTGTTGAATTTATATGGGATATTTATAAATGTCATACATGTACAATCATTTTCCAATTTTTGAGATAAATTGTATTTCACATGACTTGGTAAATCATACAAAAAAAATAATGTCATTTTAAATCCTCCTCAAAGCCCCATGATTTCACCAACATCATAAAAAATATATGTGAATTTGTACAAAACCTTAAAATTCATAATAATTGAGGCCTTCATGAAATTATTTATTTAACACTAACATTCTATAATTCACTCATATCAATTTATATTCTCTTGAAATCATTTTTATATTTCCTAAAAAAACTAAAAATCACTTCCAAAATGTTATAAACTAGTGTACCTTCATCCACTTACATTTTTTTTGGAATTCCTTTAAGAACAACATATTCACCATAAAATGTAATTTGAAACATTTTATTGAATAACTCTACTATAATTATTCATGTTATAGACACAAAATATCACTTTCCCATTTATAATTTCATTATCTCACTCATTAACAACATATATTCATAATATCACATCATTATGATAAGCATCCCCATTAAAAAAAATACAATCCACGCATATTAGGATCTTTAATCTAACCCTTTGTGTTTGTTGTCAATAAAAACAAATTATTCTAATGCCAATATATTGATTTTTGATTTTTTTATTCTCTACCTTATTTAACATAAATAAAAAGGTGTGTTTAGGTGTTACTTCTCTCTCATTTTCTATTTACTTATATACCTTATTTATCAAAAGAAACTTTTTCTCCCTTCCTTTTATAAACTAAAACTTATTTCCACAAGTTGATATAAGGATGAAACCAAATGTATATTAGAAATGATTCCTTAGTTGGATAACTATAATTCTATAAGGGATAACCTAATGTAGAAAAAAAAGTGACCCAACTAAGACACTGAGGTTATCCAATAAATAATTTAGCATGTGATACCAATATCATTTTATAATTTTAGGGGTTGTTCAATGGATTTTCAATAATTATATATCTATCACTCAACTCAATAAATGAATTAAAATATTAAAATTTAAAATTTGATAAATATTCCCCCCACACCTTTATTAGATTTCAAAATCACCAGCACCCCCCCCCCCTTCAAAAACATGTTTGATACGCTATAAAATGGTATTAAGTGTGATTGTCATACCATAATTACAGATTTTATCAGGCGATCTACAAAATAAAAAAATGTATCAATTATAAATTTTCATAAAATAACATATTCACATATCCTTTCTTCATGTTCTCTTCCCCTTAAGGGTTCACTCATTATCTCTTCATCATGTAAGTGAGATATTCCACGATGGATATATTATTTGTTGTATAGTATATATAACAACATTAATTTCCCATTATTTATACATAACCATTATTTATCTATTAAAAATATACAAAAACATATTCAAGGGGAAAATCTGGGTTCTTAAGTAGTTTCTTATGAATGAAAATAGGGATGAGGCATTTATCTCAACTCGTTGACATTTTATATAGCTCTTCATGCTACTTATTCCTTTGATTATAAACATTTATTCATCTTTAGGTTGTATGTAATTCTTCTTCTATTAAATTTTCTCCTTATATAGAGAAGTTTTTTCACCTTATCTAATAAAGAAATTTCAGCCTCTCATTATTTTTCTTTAATCTTTTTCAACATTTCTTCTCAGGTCGAAAAGATAGTCTTACAGTTGTTTACAATAAGACCATATTGTATTGATCTTCTATATAATTTATTTCATCCTTTATGTTAAATGGATTTCTTTTCTCTTGTGTTTTCACTTCCTTGTGCTTTATCTAGAGTTTTATCCATTTTCTAGTAGTTTTCAACTGATCAGGACAAATAGTTAGGCACTCATTAACATATTTTGCCTTATTAGAGCTTCCACAAGGTTTCTTTACATTCTTTGAGTTTCTGTTTTTATGAAACTCCTTCTCTTCTAATTATGTTATGTCAACGAATAAACCAATCCTTTTATACATCTCTTGGATTAATTCTCTTCTTGTATTTATCTAGTTTACCTTAATCTTTACTTTCATGGTTTTTTTATATTCATCCATGGTGGGGCCCCTTTTCCTATTATAGAATATTTTTAATGTTGATTTAATATCCTTATCATATTTAATCTAATATTTTTTGGAAATTATTTTCCCAACATTCTTCTTTTCATGAACACATTTTCTTTAATTTATTTTCTCTAAATTAAAACTTTCTATTTTTAATTTATTTATGCACATGATAATGTGGTCTTATTTTCTTTGTTAGTATATATATTTCACTTGACCGGTACATAATTTTTATCTCCTTTCTTATTCCTACTTTTCCATAATTATCATGGAATTTATCAATGTATTCAGACCTTTTTTCATAGGTAGAATCATATTATTTTCTGAATTTTTCTTTTAAGAAGTGGGTCTTCTCAATTCTGATATATTCCCATAAAATTGTGGTCTTTAGTGATCTTAATATATAGAAATTTTATTCCATCACCCTATTTTATTTTCCTACACATCCAACAAAACCAAAAAATGTAAAATAGATACGGTTATCTTCACTCTTCTTATAGTCTGGGCAGTTTTCATTATGTGTTGTTTTTTGGGTAGAATTACCACACTTTTGGGAACTTCTTATGGGGATGTTTTTCTCTGATATTACAACATCAAACTTTAATAAATATTTATATTTATATGAATTTTTATCCATCAATTTTTCTATAGTTTTTTATTTAAAATACTATAATTATATATGGGACATTATTAAGGAAATTGAAATTACTAGAACAGTGAGTTACCTTTTTCCAGAAGATTGTTATAGACTCGTCAGAATATAATCTCTCACTCTTATTTCCACTTGTATAATCCTTTCTTGGGGATAAATCTTCTTTAAAATATTATGTTTTATCACTCTTCCTTTCAGAATTCTAGGAAGTTCCAGGTTGTGTGGATTCTGGATTTCACAATTTATCCACAAGTTTGAGGCACTTCGTGTTGAGAGAATATTTTTCATCCTCAACTGATCTCAACAAATCTTCTCATTCTTTTTATATATTTTTAACTGTATATTAATTTATTTTTATTTCCTCTTATAAATAAATTTCAGGTTATTTTATTCTCTATTATTTTTTCACTAACTAAGAACCATTTACATTCAAGTTTTTTTCTATCTTTTCTAATGCAAGGATAACTTCTTCAAGAATAATTTTTATTACCAATTTCTCATCACCATATATTGGAAATTTTTCTTCTATTAAGGAATTAATTTAATTAAAAGTTTTCATAGATTCAACTTCTTCGTTAACAAGGTTTGTTAGAGATATTTCCTTATATAATTTATTTCTTAATACATCCGCCATTTCTTCAATTTCTTCTCATAGCAATTTTTTTCATCTATCAGACCCTTAATGTGTAGAAGTATGTTGGTGATAAATTTATAGGGGAATTTATTTATATAATATTTGTCTTTATAGTAGAAGTACTAATTTTTTTGAATGGAATCATCCTATTATTATTCTCCATATCTTAAGATTACTTCTTTTAAAATATCATATACAATATATTTAAAACAACATCTTCCAATTTGATTATCTTTGAGAAGTGTAGATCCTTTTTTTTATTTTGAGATTTTTATCAATTTATTTTACTCTTTATTATTAATATTCTTTAAGATTTTGGTTGAAAACATTCCTTCAATTTTAATAGGGATGGATTCTATGTTCTCTATCTGAGGAAGTTTAAAATTTTCTTCAATCCTACACTTCATTAATTTTGATAAAATAATGGGTTTATAATAGTAGATTCAATCAGGAGAAAATATGGATTCTTTTTTATACCACATATAGATCTCAATGGATCATGTAGGTATACTAGGGGTGAATCAGTGTCTGTCCAATTTTATTATGTTTTATTTCTCTCTAAATTACACCCTTTTATACTTAAAACTTTTCTTGATTAAGAGTTATAGATATTTTAATGTGCACTAAATACTTAAATATTTTTAAAATATAGGAATAGAAAATAAAAGTATCACATAACTTTTTTAAAAGGTTTATATCATTTCAAGAAAACCTAAAGTTTTTCGTGATTGACATTATGAGTACATGAATTTTATTATCTATTTAATTTGAAGTGATTAAAGGTTCCTAGAAGGTATATCACAATGGTAGAAAAATTATTTTCCACTTACCTTTTTATACCTTGCATAGCTAAGTCTAACTAACTAGATGGTGGCATTGTTTATACTGGAACCACTAGCATCATTAGTCCTTCTTTGAACCATTAAATAGGTCTTCAACTGCTGGGATCTAATCAACAAAACATCATGTACATTGTCATGGTTTTTTAATATGACTCTCCATTATTTTTTAACACATTAGTTCTTCAGCCATAGAGTCTCAACGTCAAGGATATACAACAACAACCATATTTTCAGCACTTCCTATTTTAAATATTCTCTCTATGATACTATTTTATCCTAGGATTCTTCTTATATTTATTATTCAATGCATAGGAACACGCATAGATGTATTTTCCATCTATTTATACATTTATAAAATGATCTAACTTCTATTTTTTATTGACATCTCACACACATACTCATTTTTATCTCTATAAAATATATAATCAATGAATACATGTAAATTATTCGTCATAATTTTTGGTACTTTTAATTTAACAATATAACTTAGTAGAAGATCATTTCTTGTAATTCTATTCATTTAAAATATTTTAAAAGAGGTATTATTTTCAATAATATATCATATATACTCAGATGGTTGACTCTATGTGATTTTTGAATTATCTGGCCCTTATCAACTCCACTGATCCTACTACTTTAAATTAATTTAAATCATGTTTTCATTAATAAAATAGAAACACAACATATCTGATGTTTTGGAGATACCCATGATAGAACTCATCCAAATTACATCTTTAATATCTTATAAAATGGTCACACATGAATGACTATTACAGGGTCTACTCCATTTCAATCTCCAAAATTATGACTAACTAAAAATTACATTTTTTATTATTCAATCACTTTTAAAGAAAAAGTGAGAAACCAAGAGTTAAAACACAAAGCAATATAATAAAAACATTAAAGGATAGTTTATGTATAATAGATTTAATCTCCCTAAGTAATTTCCAATATATATTTCTTACCTTGGTATTTGGTTCATCCATTAAGAGATCTTCAAACTGAAACATCAGCTTGTCCCAAGACTGGATGTACTCCTCAAGGATGATATTCCCATTATTGAATCCCCCAACAAGAATCATATCCTTCTTATTGATCAAGGAATACTATTACTCATGGAGTTTCACCCTCAATGACTTCCCCATTATCTTCGAGGATTATTCTTCATTAGCATTTAGTGGCAGAACCTGTTCAACAACTTCTTCATTTGAACTCTTAATAAATTACAGTGAGTGGTTGAGAAGATCACCTGGTTTCCATTGCTGACAAGCAGCCTCGGGATGAGGGTGGATATCTCTGTCTATATTCTTATCTTTCAGATTTATTTCTAAATATGTATCTATTGGAAGTTGTAATAAGGATTAATCCTTTCACTCCTTTCAAATGACTTTCTAGATTCTATTTCTCTTAACCCAAGAAAGCCTATCACCCTAAACCGCATCTTATGATTCACCTGCAGAATAGTCTTCACTAGATCCATTCATGGGAACCTTTTTCCCAACAAATTAGGGTATAATTGGATCAACCATATACTCTAAAATTGGATCCTCATTAGTCACCCATTCAAAGCGACTACCCAGGTCAATTGTTTCCACCTCCCTTCTAGGAATTATCCTAAGGCCTGTATGGATACCACTCCCTAAGCACACCACCTCAGCATATAAACCACCCAGGGGAGTTATGGTACCTCTATCAAAAACCATTTTTGAAACTATTTTTCACCCACTTCCACCTTAAGAAACCTCAAGAATTGGAGGGAACATGTGTGCACCCCCTGAAACCTCATGAGTAACATCATCTTCTCCATGATTTTCACTTATAGCTACAACAACTACCTGGTTCCCAACTACTCCAGGAGGGCTCACCACCTTCGATTCCTACTTAAACCTATCAAAAATTTATTTATACTTCATCTAAGAAGGTAACACCAGTGATTGTTTCAACATAATGACATCACATGAGCTCATAGGACCAGACTCCTTTCTAACAGCATATCCATCAAGTCCCAAGACAGCCACCACCTAAGGCTCTGTGTTCATTTATCATGCTTCTTGTGATATTAATTCTGGATGTTCCTTCCCATGAGTATTATAATTATCCATTGAATAACCATCATGAACTACAAAATCCTCTTTCCTCATAAAATACACCTTCTTTCTTGGAGACCCACTATGACAGACAGAAGCCAGATGAACTAATAAATTGTTGGACATGCAAATATATGTCTACTACTCAAACCTAACAGCCTGCCTCTATCATAATTTCTAACCATATGTTATCTATACCCTATCTATTGGCATCTTGGATACATAAACCTCCAAAAAATGTTCAGAAATGGGATGGCACACAACTTCTATTCTACTATCAGAGAATAAGTTATGACCAACCATGTTCCCGGAGAATATGTAAAATATAAGGATTTTGGAAGGGAATTGGGAGAGAAGGGAAGATTACACAGATCACCATAGTCATATTATATCTTTTTATATATAATTCAATGTTCCATCAAAGAAGATAAAAGAAGGAACCGCCACCTCGATGAGAATATTTGGACCAAGAAATAATGAGATCTTTCATTGACCCAAACTGAATCATGATATGCCTTCGATCAAGAAGTACAACAATCGCATGATCCTGTAAACCCCAGGATTCAAAGAAGAAGTGGTCAAATGCATAAATCATAGGATTTTAGTGATGGAATAGAGACACCAGATTCATGTTGAAGAGATTCAAAGCATTATTGAACTTTGACGGTGATAATGAGAGCTTAGGAGATCCATGATATAAATCTGGGAGTTTCGAACAATTTGGGATCCACAGAAATGGAGGAAGGAAATCTAGATTTGATAAAGGGAGGAAGGTGGGAATATGGTCCTTTAAGGATGATTGTGGATGAGAAACTATTCCCTCCACTCCTATAGGGATGGGGGATCCAAGATCTTCATCATCAGAGTCTAGGGCATCATCGTGGGCCTAGGGCATCACCACTGCGAGAGCACTCTTCAATATTTAGTATTCACTTCTCATTATAGATATCAAATTAACCACTTTGAATATTCTAATATATCATATCTCACAAGTACATATATTTCTAGAAAACACTTAGTGTGATGATGTAAACAATTCATTGTTTCTCATAGGTGAATCTTTTATATGAAACAATAAATGAAACAACTGGATCATTGTTTAATTTCTCATTTTCTCTTCAGTCTCAGAACACCTGACTCGTGAATTTACCACAGTAAACAAAATACCCAAATATATATATTTCCATTATGTGGTGATCTTCAATTTATAGTGACCATGACTTATAAAGTGGCATGTTGTTTCTAGTCTACTCATTTTTCTTATATTATCTTCATAACTCATTTACAGACACTACAGTCACCACCTCAGCATGGTGATATTTAATTCTTCATGGAGGATCTCAAACTCCATCTTTTTACTTTTATATTGTCATGAACCAAGTTTGTATACCATATATCCTAACACATGACCCAACCTTATATAAGGCTCGAAGGTCATTCCTGATCCCCATGGGCTAGAAACTAGTACCTGGGTATCAAAAATATACTTTGGGAATGATTACACCGATTTATATAATAATAAAAAGTCCAAAAAAGTAAAGAAACACATGACCAATAAACATAACCACCCATGGTACAACAATTTTCAGAATCAATGTTTTTCAATTTAACCTATAAACCAAAGTGAAAAAATGGAAAGGGAACCACAAATCATCCCAAAAATCCTCTGTGCAACATTAGTGAAATCTCCCTCAAGTAACCACCACAAACACCTTCCACAAGTGGAACTCTCTAGTAACCAGAACCACCATCCCCATGACATATATTTACTTTACCTAGATCATGAATACCAAAGTCTTCATACACTCAATGATGTATGTAGTGTGTGACCCAAATCCCAGTATAATTTCACCCAAAATAAAACATTACATGCTATAATATTAGAAGATAAATCAACATGAACATTTATATTAAAGCACTTGGGAACATTTCTAAAGTACATTTCAAGTAAAAAATTTCTGAAAACCATTCTTTCAAGATAAATCAATTTTTAAAAGAAACTAGTCTCAATGACAAAGTATACAAGGTCCACTATATACAGACAATCGGCACCACATCACACATATAATTTTACAAGATATCACTATGGGTAAATACCCAAGGGTATTCTAGAACAAGTGAGTCACTAAGAACCTCATAAATTAATTATCAACATCCTCTAACTCAACTACCAATAGATGTACCTTACACGATCCACTAGGGTGGATAATCCCATAGGCCCAGTGGTCTCCAAATCATAGGCCAATGATAACATATTCTCATGCACGAGCCACTAGGAGGGACTATCGAAAGGTCCAAGAGGTCTCTAATCATATCACAAGTTTAGTGAGTGTTTCAAGCGTAAATCCTACTAAGGTAATCTTGGCCTTTCCACTTCTAATTCAACTAGTGTCACTCCACTAGAATAATATGGGCTTTCTACTACTGAATCACTAGCATACTAGTTATAGTTTTCCCACCTAGATATCTGGAATTCCCTTCATTCTCAAATTAAGTTATCACATTACTACTACTTTCACAAACACATTACAAGCCACAAATTCACACAAGGACATCACTTCTTTTAAAAAAATTACATGGATACCACCATTTTCCATAAATTAAACTAGTTTCTATTTTTCAAAAACTCAAAATCCATTTCAAAACATGCTTTTCTTTAATTTCACAGTCCATAAAACCCATTTGGAAGCATTACAGGAAAATAACATAATAAATTTAACCATATTAAAGGGATAAGACCTTTCTAAATCCACACATAAACTAAATTCACTTCACAATAGGCTTCACATTATATATTTAATTAAAAAATAAAATTTCAAGGTGAACAAAAAAAACTTACATGTAAAAATAAACCATTTTATTTTAGAGAACCCACTTTCAACACAATCTCAGCTCATGTTCCTTTTAAAACACATTTCAATCCTTTCATATAATCATAAAAACGTTTCCAAGAAGCACCACAATGAAACACATGAAAATAATAACCATTTTACTTTGAAAATCCTATTTTCAAAACAAATTCATGTAAAACTCTTTCCAATACATATTTCTCAACAAAAAAATATATTCATATAACACATTTATAGAGCCAAATAAGCATATAAAAAGCATTTTAAAATGTAAGAGAATGGAACCACCTACATCACAATTGGAAATTTCTAGAAATTTGTGAAAATGCGCAATTGAACCTCTAAAATACCCCATAAAGAAAATATTAACCAACAACCATAAATATATTCCCAAAAATAAAAAGATGGAACCCTATTTTAGGTCAAACATATGCTAGAAAATAAGAGATCAAGAAAGAGGAGAGAAACCCCTATAAAGAGTGAAGAAACTTAGGGAAAAAATCACTTATATGACTTTTCCATGATGAATCCACACAAAAAAATCCACCAAAAGGAGGGATTCCAAGGGAGGAAAGAAAATAGAGGGAGGACCCTAGGGATGGTGAGCTTGAATCGGATAGCAAGGGGACATTAGGGTTAAAACTTGAGAGGGGAAAGGGTAAATATTCTCTTTTTAATGACCCAAAAAAGTTTCATGGTTTTTCAGCATGGTTTTTTGAACTGTGTGGAAACTATGTTCCCCTCACTGTCCACGAGGAAAATACCGCACGGTTAGGCCTCACAGATTCAAACCATGTCCCAATTATGTAGTTTTCCTCTTTCTAAAAAAATGCCACATGTTGCATAGTTTCCTGGGTATGGAAATATGGTTTGACATATTGTGTGCCAACCGTGTGTCTCATGATATCAACCCTAATACCCTCATTTTTAACAAAAATCTCATGGTGAAAAATTGTGGATAAACAAGGGATAAAAATTAGTAGAATGAATACTTCAAAATGAAGACATGGTTGTGAAAATTCTCCCCACCATAAAATCTTTTCATCCCTATAAATTCATCATGAGGTCTGGTTCAAAAACAAGAATGTGTACTCCTTCTAAACCCAAGACCTACACTCCCAAGTATCTTGTTCATCACAACCATAATTCCATATAACTCATACCAATGGAATAGACTTCCCGTAAATCACCTTCTCTTAGGAATCTAAAATCCACACTGGTCGCTCAAACACAGATAGATCGGGCTCCAACTCTAACTCCTCCCATTTAAACACATGGGAGGGATCCATATTATAATTTTTCAATTGGGAAACATAGAACACATCATAAATCAAATTCAAATAAAAATGAAAAAACAAATTATATTCCACTTTACCAACACTCTAGGTAATCTTAAAAGTACCAACATACCTTGGCGCAAGCTTCCCCTACTTACCCAAATGGTGATGACCCAAGTGAGGTTCTACCTTTAGGAACATCTGATCACCCATAAAAAATATGAGTCTCGATGCCTCTTATCAAAATAAGACATATGATGATTCAAAGATGTCAACAACCAATGCTTGATCCAATTTAATTTATCATATGTTTCCTACACAAGGCTCGGTCCCAACAACAATGTCTCAAAAACCTCATCCCAACATAAAGGGGACCAATACAGCCAACCATAAAAAACCTCAAAATGATCCATCTAAATAGAAGATTGGTAATTTTTGTTATACATGAACTCAACCAATCCCAAATGGATGTCCCAAAAACTACCAAAATCCAAAACACATGCTCAGAGCGTGTCCTCTAAAATCTGATTTTCCCACTCCATCTGACCATCCATTTGAGGATGGTATGCCATGCTCAATTTGACCAATGACCCCATTCCCTTCTAAATTCCATCCCAAAACCAAGAGGTTAAATGTGGGTCCATGTAATAAACAATATTTAATGGAACACCATGGAGTCTAACAACCTCCGGAACATACAACCAGCCCAACTCATCAACTTTGGATAAATCTCTGACCATATTGAAATTAGTTGACTTAGTCCTAAGGTCAAACATAGCCCAAATGGAATTTTTTTGATGAGGAATATTAGTTAATCCAACTATGAAGTCCGTGGAAATCTCATCCCACTTCCAATTAGGAATAGGTAAAGGATGAAGAAAGATTGAAGGTATTTGATGCTCTTTTTTAACCAGATGACACGTATAACACTACAATAAAAAGTCAGATATATCTCATATCATTCCTATCCACTAGAACAACCAGTGCACATCATAAAACATCTTGGTAAAGCCAGGATGAAAATCCCACTGATATTTATTGTCGTGCTACATCACCATCTTACATAATAGAAAAGGAACCAAAAAGTGACCTCCAAAACATAAAGCTCCCCCAGGAGACAATGACCCTCACAATGAACCTCTCCACTATGAATAAACTGCATATAGAATTGGAAAAACTCATAATTTGGATACTCCTTACAAATCAATTCCATGAGAGAAGGATTAAATTGCACACTGTCCAAGAATACTCCTCCACTTTTCACTTCGGACTCCAGGTCCATCTGAAAAAAGTGTCTCATCAAATCCCACACATCACTAGACTTCTTTAATGCTTACAATGAGACTTTTCTTCTCAAACCATCTGCCACCACATTACATTTTCTGGGGGTATAAACTATATTTAATCAAAACCCTCTAAAGAATAAACCCAATAGAGTTTCCTCAAGTTTAAATATTTTTGGGAGAAGATATATTTCAAAAACTTATGATTCGAATAAACCATAAACTTCTCCCCAAAAAGATAATAACACCATGCATTTAAGGTGTGCATCACCATATCTAGCTCTAGGTCATGGGTCAGATAGTTCTTCTCATGTGTTCGGAGTAGAAGTGACCCATACACCACCACATGATTATCCTGCATCAACTCATAACCTAGACACATACCTTAAGAATCACAATAAACCACATATACCTTTCAATATTTAGGAAAAATAAAAACATGGGTGGTGGTTAACCGCCTCCTATTCTATTCAAAGGACATGTGGCATTCAAAACTCCATTCAAACATCACTTATTTCTAGGTGCACACCATCATAGATGAATACAGTTAGGAGAAATCGAGAAAAACCCACCAATAATAACCTACTAGCCCCAGAAAAACCCCTAATCTCAAATATATTCATCAGATGATCCCATAACATCACTACACTGATTTTCTCAGGGTCCACTAAAAATCCTTGCTCTGAGATCACATGACCTAGAAACTTCACCTACCAAATTCAGAAGGGGCCTGTATAAAATATTTCATAGAGGTGATGATCATAAATAGTTCCCAAAATAATTCTCAAATGCCACTCACGATCCTCCTCAGATCCAGAATAAACTAGATTGTCATCCATGAATATCAAGATGATGGATTAGACATACTAATGAAACACCATATTCAAAAGTTTTGTAAAAACCACTAAGAATTTGTAAACCATAAAGGAATTATCATGTACTCAAAATTGTCTTAAATCCTTTGGAATGTTGTTTTTAGAACATTCGCCTCTCTCACTCTGACTTGGTGATAACTAGAATGAAAATCAATCTTGGAAAACCACCTCGCCCCATTTAACTAATCATACAAGTTGTCAATGTAGGGTAAGGGATAAATTTTCTTAATATTTACCTTATTCAACTTCTTTTAATCTATGCCCAACTAGAGATATCCATATGTAGTATTTGCAAATAGAACTACGGTAGCCCATGGTGAGATTCTCAATAAAATGAATCCTTTGGATTCCAAATCATCCAATTGTACATTTAATTCCCTCAACTTGGTGGGGGTCCTACGATACGAGGGAAAATATATCAGATATCATCCTAGCTCCAAATCCATAGTGAACTCCACATCCCGATCCAAAGGAAAACCTAAAAAATACTCTGGAAAAACATCTTGTAACTCATCCACCATGGGAGGTAATTTAGATCCAGTACTACTACTACCATCCCACAATAGGAGAGATGATAATTGATATATTAGGTTACCTAACTATGGAAGTGGAGGTCCAACATAACTCAGATGAGGATTCCATTCACCATAAAAAACCTGGTTTCTACCATCAGGTACCAAAAAACACACTCACCACCTATTATAATCGATGTATGCTTGAAAAGGCACCATCCAATCCATAAAGATGATTACATAGAATTGGTTTATTTCAAATATCATAAAATCTCATTCCAAATCGACCCCCTGACACGGTGATTTCATAATATAGACACCTGATACCCTCCCCTATCTTCTTACCAATTGGCATTACCAGCTTCATCGCATATGACATAAGGTTAGTTGAGGGCTTTAAATCATCCGCAAGAAGGGTATAAAAGGAAAGAAACAGAGGCACCACTATCAAATAGAACAGTATCTAAAGAGTATACAATAATAATGATACCCTAAACTATCGTGGGCCCTGTATTCAACTCCATTGGAACTCTATCCATCGCATGAAGATGCCTTATTTCAACCTGAGCCTGAAAATGACCACTAAAATGCAGATTTTCCCTGAACTGGCTCTACCCAAAAAAAGATCCATCCATATTTCTAGGACCACAAAACTGAGATCCCACTATCTTGGAACATTCTGGCTGAAATAATATCCCCTTAAAATTTATAGATCTAACACCACTCAAATATGGGAATGGAACCTTTAAAACCTACTATAAGTAACCCAAATCTATGCACTGATGGAAAGGTCTAGGTGGTGATGAAAACACCAATCACTTGTGTCTCAATTTTCTATAATTATTTCACACCACTAACCCGGCACCTAAATCCAAGGATGAAGATATCTGAGAAGGATTTCATGAACCACCACCACCCATTTTCTCTTTCTCATACCACTTCCTTTTCTTTTCATATGAGTTGTCATTTTATAAGGATGACACCACCCCAAAGGAAATAGACTTTATATTGTTATTAATATCCACCATATAATCATGTTTAACCACCGCAACATATGTTTTTAGCTCAAACAAAAATACCAGAGAATACATTTCTTATAGTAACCCCATCTCGAACCTTAGATCCATCATCTACTCATTATAAATGATCTCGGGAGCATACTGAACTAGCTATGTTAAGTGATTGGAATACTCCATCGCATTCTAGTCTCCATGGGTAATATTCATGAATTCTCTATACCTGGAATTGGGTAAAACCTCAGGAAAATAATACTTATTTAAGGTGTTCTGGAAATATCTCCAGCCCATCTACTCGTGCTTTCCAGATTTCACCACTATGTCCCACCACTTACGAACAGGACCTTCCAATATTAATGAATAACATTTCACAATGATATCCTAAGGAGTGTCAATAAATTTGAAAAAAAATCTCTATCTTCTCAAGAAACTCCTCTTCTTCCTAAGTTTCCACATTTCCCCAAAATGAGGGAGGATTTATCTTAAGAAACTCCTGAGATTTTCCCTTTCTATGACCAATTTTGGCTTCCCTAACCTGAGAAGGACTAGAACCAACTTCTTGGCCCCAATATTTGATAGTTTGAACCACTACTTCCACTAGCCTCTGATCAATTAGTGATGGAGATCTCTCTCCATCCTCTTCCCGCAGCTTCACAGGAACTCTATGAGAAGGAATTTTTATATAACAAGAAATAACCACCAGAAACCCCATCAACACAACCATCAACACATATTATGAAAATTTATCAGAAGTTACAACAACAGATCTCAAACACTTAAATAAATCATGGATAAACACCTGTTAGAACAAAGTTGGGATGACATCTAACCTGAAATTAGACCCAACTTGAGATAAGTCCCAAAGGGCATTCTCGATCCCCATGGGATGGAAACCAATACATGTGTATCAACAATATACTTTGGGAAAAATTTCACCCACTTATATAACAATAAATATCCCATAAAACCAATACAGCATATAACCAACAACCAATGCCAAAAATGGTACAACAAATTTCAGAATCAATGTCTTACAATTTAAACCAAAATCCAAAGTGAAAAAATGGAAACATAACCACTAAACATACTAAAACCCCTTTGTGTAACATGAGAGAAATCTCCCTCAGTCCACCACCACCAACACCTGAAACAAGTGGAATTCTCTAGTAACCAGAACCACCATCACTATAACACATCCTTCCTTTACTTGGGTCATACATAAAAAATTCTACATAGACCCAAAGGTGTGTGTAGGGTTTGAGATAAAGCCCAGTATGATGACACCCAAAAGAAAATATTCATTGCTACAACATTAGAAGATAAATAAACATGCACATTAATATGAAAGCACTTGGGAACATTTTGAAAGGAAATTTCAAGTAAACTATTTAAGGAAGACATTATTTCAAAATAAACCATTTTTTAAAATAAACTAGTCTCAATTCCAAAGTATATAATGTCCACCATATACAATTGTTCGTCACCATATCACCAGATAATGTCATGAGAGAGAACCATGGGTAAATACCCAAGGATATTATAACATAATTGAGTCACTAAGAATCATATGCCTCAGTGGTCTATATTCTCCAACTCAACCACCAATAGATTTCTTGTGCATGAGCCACTAGGAGGGATAATCCCACGGGGCCAGTGGTCTCTAAATCATATGCCAATTCCAACACGTTCTCATGCATGAGCCACAAGGAGGGACTATACCAAGGGCCTATAGATCTCCAATCATATCATATGTTCAGTTATTTTTTAAATCATAAATCATACAAAGTGAATCTGGGCATTGCCACTTCTGAGTCAACCCGTGTCACTCCATAAGAAGAATCTAGTATTTTCTCTTCTGAATCACTAGTGTACTAGTTCTATTTTTCTATCGTAGATACCAGAGATTTATTTCATGATCAAGTTTGGTTATCGCATAACCACCACGTTCACAAACTCATGTCATGCCATATATGCCCACAAGGAAGTCACTGCTTTCAAAAACAATTACATGGACCCCACCATTTTCCATAAATAAAACCAATTTCCATTTTATACACACACCAAAACCATATAAAAACACATTTTCCATAACTTTTATAATCCATGAAACCCATTTTTCAACATTACAAGAAAACCACATAATCAATTTAACTATCTCCATGGGCCAATCCCTTTCCAAATATACACATAAACCGTATTCAATTCACAATGTGCTTTACATAATAAACTTAATTCACAAATTACATTTCAAGGTGAAAAGATAATAACATGTAAAAATAATCCATTTTTCTTTAGAAACCCACTTTTTAAACATTTTCACCTCAAGTTCCTATGAAAACACATTTTTCAACTTTCACATAATCATAAAAATGATTCCAAGAAGCACCACAATGAAGCATATGAAAAAAATAACGATTTTCCATTGAAAATTCCATTTTCATCATATATTCATGTCAAAATCATTCCAAAATGTATTTCTCACCACACAAGAAGTTCATAGAACACATTTATAGAGCCAAATAAGAATATCAAAATCATTTAAAAATTTTAGAGTGTGGAACCACCTACCTCACACGTGGAAATTTCTAAAAATTGGTGCAAACCCATAATTTCACCTCTAAAAGACCCTATAAAGGTAAAATTAACCAAAAACCATAAATATCTTTCCCAAAATCACAAGATCAACCCTTTTTTTAAGTAAAACATATATTGTAAAATAGGAACTCTAGAAAGAAGGAAGAAACCCCTATAAAGTAGGAGGAAACCAAAGGATAAATCACTTACTTGATGATTCCTTGATGAATACAAACCAAATCCACCAAAATGAAGGATCCCATTGGAGCAAAGAGTATGAGATGGAGGATCCTAGGGCTGGAGAGCTCGAATGTGGTGAGAAAGTTAGAAATTGGGGTTAAAATCTAATATGACACAAATTCAAATTTACAATTTTTAATGACCTAGGAAAGTCATATGGTTTTCCCACATGGTTTTCAAAATATTTTGGCCAACATGCACCCCTCACTATCCATGAGGGACATGTCACACGATTAAGATTCATAGATTCAACCCATGAACCAACCGTTTGGTACACCTATGTTCAAAAAATTCCACAATCTGCAGGGTTTCCAAGGTATTGATGCATGGTTTGAAAATCATGTTCCAATCATGTTCCTTATGCTATCAACACCAAAACCCCCATTAATCACCAAAAACTCTTTAGAAAATTCAAGGATAAAAAAGGGATCAAAATTAATAGAAAGAATGCTTAAAAATGACAACATATATATAAGAGATATAACTAAAAACTCAATATATTAAATGACAATAATTCTCATTGATTGTGAAATTTCCTCTATAATGATCGGTTCTCAATGAATCATCTGATTTATTATCTTCTTCATCAGAAATCAATTTTGGAAAATCAATTTTCCACCTAGAAAATTCATCAAAATTCTCTAAGTGTTGAAGTTATACAATCTCTCTATAAAATTCATACACACACAAGAATTTTCCAATTTTCAAGGAATCCCAAATTTCATATGACTTATGAAGTAATAAAAACATTAAGTCATATAAAATCATTCTCAAAGACATATATTTTCTCCTATTTCATATGAAACATAAGTCAAGTCATAGGAAACTCCCAAAGTCTTATGAACTCATGCCTTTGTGAAATTTCTGATTTGACACTCGCATTCCATACTTCAGTAAAATTAAATTAGGACCCCTCTCAATCATTCCAAGGCCTCATGAGACATATCAAAAAAACAAAAAAAAATTATATACTAGTGTAACTTTATCTTCCTAAACTTTTCTTGATTTCCTTAAATAGAATCACATCAATCATCACATGTAATTTTCACATTTTTCTCTAACATCATCACTAGAGTTCCTTAATATATAGCCTAAAGATTTTTCATTTCCATGTATAATAGTAATATATCACCAATTAATAGTGAAAACATCACTTCCTTATGAAAATCATATTTATTGATAACAAACACAATACACATAATTCATCTATTCCATCTCCCCTTGGTGTTTGTTATCAAAAATAGAAAATTCCTATTATGTTAATATATGCATTTTAGATATTTTTATTCTCCCCCTTACTAAAAATAAATACAAATGTGTATTCATTGGTTGAGTCTCTCTAGTATTCTCTTTTCTTCTCCTCTTCGTTTCTCTAAAGAAACATCCTCTCCTTTCTTGTTCTAAATAATAGATTTTATCCACTAGTTGAGAGAATAATGACACCATATATATCTTATAAATGATTATTTAGTAAGTAAATTCTACTTTTATGTGGGATAACCGAGTGTATAAAATAATAGTTATTCAACTCTGACACCAAGGTTGTCCATCAAAACTTTCGGCATGTGATACCATTCTCAATTTCTTTTTAAGGGGTTGTTCATTGGATTTTAAATAATTATATATCATTCCCACAACTCAGTAAATTCATCAAAAAAATAATTTCAAAATTGATTAAACTTTCCATTTATATTATCTTTCACATAAACCAAAACATTCCCTTTAAAACATATTTTATACACTCATATAAAGGTTATTAATTGTGATTGTCATACCTTAATTTAAAATTTTATCAAGTTGTGCAAAAATTATAGATTCAAAAAAATCTATAATTTCATATAAGAACAAGGTCTACTGTTATTTCTTTATATTATCTCCCCCTCAGTGGGTGCACTCATTGTCTCTTCATCATAGTAGTGAGATATCCCATAATGGAAAGAATAATTATTTTACAACATATATATCATCATTCATTTATTTCTAATTCAAATATCACCATTATTTTTATATTGGAAAATAGATGAAAACATGTTCAATAAAAAAGGTTGGTTTTAAGTAGTTTCTTAGCAGAATAAGCTATTTTGATACTTTAATCACAACCAAGTGTCATTGTTTTTTATACCTCTAAATTTTTAGAGATAATCATGATATTCCTCCCACTGATTCTCCTGTTATGTTCATCTTCAGGCTATTGGTATTTCTTTTTCCTTTTAGTTATCTTCAAGTGTGACCTTTTCTAATAAAGAACTATCAGCCTTTGGTGCCTTTCCATTTGTTTTAATCTTTTTCAATATTTTTTCCTATGTTGTCAAGATATCCATATTTTTTTATATAAAAAGTATGTATTCAACTTCCACATGATTCCTTTCTTCATTAATGAGAAATGACCTAATTTCCTCTATAATTATCAATTTCTTATGCTTCCTATATAGTTTTTTCCTTTTTTAGCATTTTTTAACGGATTATACCAAATATTTATGCACTATTTATTAACATATTTTCCTTTGTTAGTGATTCCACATGATTTCCTCACATCCTTTGACATTCACTATTAGGTAAACTCCTTCTCTTCTTCTTCTAGGATGTTAACAACTAAACCAATAATTTTGTGTGTATCTTGGTTTGATTCTCTTATTGTATTTTTCTTTCTTCACTTAAACTTGATTTCCATAGTTTTCAAGCAAGGATATGTTATTATACCACTTTTATCATAGTTGAAACATCTTATCTTTGGTTTGAAATCCTTGGTATATTTCTTATCAAACTTCTTGGGAATGATTTTCTAAACATTAAAACACCTTTATTCACTTGCATTTTTTCTAAAGAAGTCTTGTTATTTTTTACTTATTTCTCAATATAATGTAGAGACCCAGTTTTTACTTGTAATACTTTTAAATATTTCTATCTATTATTATAGATTTAGGCACTAAGACGGAGTGTGATTCTGATGCCCGATCTGTTCCGAATTAATTTTATAAAAATATTAAATATTTTATATATTATATGTGAAGCTTCTTAAAGAAAATTGGATAACTCTTAAATGATTGATTGAATCAAGAATATGAAACCAAATTTGAGTCTGGAATCTAGTTTTTACCCAAGGGGAAAGATAAAATTAGTCGGCACAGGACATTCAGACCCCTCGCTCATTGGTGGTGCATTTAATGAATGAATTAATTAATTAATTAATTAATTAATTAGTTTCTTTTCATCACAATGGATAATTATTTAAGAGATATTCTAGGAAAATTACACTAGGTTTGGCCTCATAATAAGAAATCACTATTGAGAACTCTCTTTATCCTTCCTCTTGTAGATCATATCTGACAATGACTGAACACCATATTAGATCATATCATGATACAATGAACACAGCAGCTCCTCTCAAACTGTTATCAGAGTCGTTCTTCATCAATGATCAAAACTAAATCAAGGGAGGACATGTCTCTTGGTGTTTTTATTCCCTTAGATTAAATTATTGAGAAGATCCATCTTTTTTCTTAGATCTATGCCCATTTAGGACTTTTTGTGTTCCCACATACATAAATTACTTTTTTTATTCATTTTTTTCTAATATGGAATCCCTATTCTTGATCAATTGTATAATAAAAATTGGCATCGATAAATTGACCTTTGCTATTATTCCATTATACCTATTTTTATTTTCTTTTTTCTCCGGTTTGATCCCCACATTCCCAAATCAACTTTTTCAGGTGGAAATGAGCCTGATCGGACCCATGAATTCATGGAAGATTGACAAAACAACAATGGATTGATGACCAAGGCATAGAGGTGGGATTTTTATGAAGCAAGGATGGATGATTTAACATTTTCATTATGAATCAAAGGGTGTTGAAGCCATGGTGGCATGGAGAATGAATGGAGATACTCCAACAATGAATGGCGACCGCTTTCCAGGGAACGCAGGCTGATATCCACGATCTATAGTCAGATCCACCTATTTCAAACTAATATGGAATAGAATCTGAAGTGGGGTAGAGAGATTCAAGAAGAAATATTAGATATAGGATTTCTATCAAAATACTGACTACATTCCATGCTCCAAGATGAACACACAGTGTGTATTCTTTCAGTGGAGGCTACTAGGGTTTTTAAAACCCATAAGGATGGCATGGAATGTACAGCACCAAAATGTCATGTACCACCTTCCCATGTGAGTAAGCAATGTGACGGATCACGTGGCCAGGAACACACCATGTTCCTAGTAAACAACACAGGAAGATCACACTAGCAGTCCCACATGTGGATTAGAATGTCTTGTAACAAAGTACATGGACACGGGGTATGTTACACATGCATAGTGAGCAGCACACATCCTGGTCTCCGAGTAGCTTGGACATGCCGTGTAGTCCACCTACACAGTGTGTAATCCTACACGGTCAGGATTCATGTGCCAGCTAGGGACACGACCAGGCTGTGATGTGGTACCACAATCCATATGGGTCCCCTCACATTCCATTTACCCCTTTAGCTCTTTTGAGAAAACTTAAAATGTCCATACCTCCTTCATTTGACTCAGATTTTGGTCTTGTGAGTAACCCATCCTGAGTGGTTTTTCCACGTAGAATGTGATAGTTCCCTCATTTGTATCTTTTGACATATGATGTCAATTTTTTCAAGCATTACACCTCTTGAGGTGACCCCAATGATGATGGTGATTAGGTAGGATCACCAGATGCTTACTTTTTAGTGGAACCCAGCAACTGGGATGGTTATGGGTCCTCGATGTCTTCTAGAGTGGAACCCTCCAGAGTGGCTAGGAATGGTTCCTCTAGAGTCACCTGAGTGGAAACCTATAGCTAGGTTGGGAATGGTTTTGAAATTACTGTTAGATTGGAACCCTCTGGTTGGATTGGGCATGGGTCCTCAACTTCTTGAGTGGAACCCTCCTACGGTATTAGGGCATGGGTTCTCGTTGTCTTAGCATAGAACCCTCCTACTGGGTAGGACATGGGTCCTCTATCGACTATCATAGTGGAACCCTTCTATTTCACCTGAGCATGAATCCTCTACCAAGATATTTTGGCCCATAAACTATGTAGCATTGTGATGAGGCATGGTTTGAGATAGATTTTTGCTCAGGAAGAACAGGTATGCTTTCACCATAAAGACACATTTTTTTGTGACACAACCAAAACCATGATGAAAAGTCAGTGCTTCCCAAATTAGATAGTATCAAGGTGTGTTGAATGTGTTTTTTAAACTTGTGTGTTTATGTAAGATGTGTGGGATTCTAGGCGTCATTGTTTGGATTTTGGAATTGTTGGCTACTCTTCTTCTTGGGATGAGTTGTGAGATGTAGATCCCCTAACTCTCTCATTTGGGATTCTTTTTACTGAGCATATGTATATATCCTTCTTCAGTATCCACTCTTTGTATTTGGTTGATATCCTTAAAATATATTCATATATGCGTGGGGTATTCCACGGGATTTCTATTTTTTAGCCTCTCATGGTTGGATGAGTCTACTCTCCTACTATAGGTGTTAAAGACTCAACAGGTAGTTCAAATACTCACCATGTTTATCCCCTGGTTCTTGGATGAGCTAGCATTCACACATTGTTGGGTTGAGATGTACTCTTTCATTATACCTTGTGTATTTACTTCCTTCCTATTTATTTTGTATCTCTTACTGATCCCCCCTCATCTTTCGGGGTATTCTACTTGGTATACTTATACTCACCCCTTCATGGGCTTTTACCAAACATGGTGTGTCTTATGCAAATGAAAGAGAGTTCAAAAATGACTATGTAGGAGCTTAGAGATACTAGATGATTAAACCACATACGGTGGTCATAGATTCGGATTTAGTAGTTGATCTCTCTCAGTTGTTTACTCTTTCCTATTTTCTATCAGTTTGGCACATATTTCTTGTTGGGGGTGTATTTTTTCCCTTTACTTTTTAGTTTTCACTACCGTAATTTTATATTGTATAAAGGTTCATGAATTCTTGGTTTATTTCATAGTAGTTTTGTATCTTATACTCTTTTCCTCAACACTTTTTCATTGAGTTGGATGTGTGCGTGCATAAAAGTACTTAGGAAAAGACCTCCTTGAGTTATTTATTACTTTGGTACTTTTTTCCACCCCTTGAACTATGGAGGCGGCTTGGGGTAGTTGTGGCTCAAGCCTTGGTTTAGAGGAGGTCGTGAAAGATTGGTATTAGAGGAATTTCATTCCTTAGGATATATTTTAGACATATCTCCTTAAGAGGATTGGTTGGGTTTGTGGAAATAGTGTTAAAGTGTCTTGAGTGCAGCTCTAAGTCTAGGGAGTTCAGTGATGGTGCATCAACCAACGTATCCATTCACCGTGACCTTAACTACCTACTTGTCAACTCGTCATGATGAGACATTTTTTTAGGGATAAACAGTTCATGCATTATATTGGATTGAGTATTTTATTTTACTTCATGATTCATCTCCCCATTATTGTTGATATATATATATATATATACCCTCACCTGACAGTGGTACTCATTAATAACTTTCAAGATGCCTCCATGATGAAAGGCATCCAGGATACTAGCTTTGGTTCATGACAACAACCTTATGAGTGATGAGGCCTTAGTTCAGGGCCCATCTTATGACTACCTTCCTCTATGTGGGTATGTAGTAGCACCTCCCCCTATAGAGAAATAGATCATTCCAATAGAGCAGGCTGAGGATTCAAACATACTTATAGCACTCCATGAGTTCCAACATTAGAGACCACTGAGGTTATATGGTGAGTAGGATCCTTAGGTGGAAAAGGATTGGATAGATTTGGTGGTCCATATCTTCATGCTTGTTCGAACCCCGATGGATCATGTGGTATCACTTGAATCTATCCTTTTACATGGAGCAGCTGAGTGTTGGTGGAGCCCTGTTATGCATATATATGATGATCTGACACTCTAGTGGGATATATTCCAACAAAAATTTCGTGATTACTACCCCTACTATTTTTACTCAATCAAGATCCAAGATATAATTTAGCTTCAATAGATAGGGATGATGGTGGAAGAGTTCAAAGTGAGGTTCATAGACCTTACATGTTACTCCCTTAACATGATCTAGGATAGCTACTTCCAAGAAAAGAATTTTGAGCATGGACTCCACAGAGAGATTTGAGCCAGCATTATGACCTTGTGCATTCCCCGCCTATGTCTTAGTGCTGGAGTGGGCACTAGTGATAGAGATATTTATATAAAAGGGATGGCATACCATTGGATCAGGAAGTGGGATTTGTAGAGCTATGTCATCTACAGGGGCTAGAAGATGCCATATACTAGGATCTCGGTGTACTAGATCCATTCATGATCAGACTCAAGAAAGTGGTCAGAGGTAGAAAAGATCACTAGGGTGGTACTTTTCTTGTGATGGGTAATTTCAAATGGCCCGAGACTACTCGACCATGTGTGAAAAGAATCCTAGTCATATAGTTGAAGGTCTTCCATGGTAGAGGTAGCACCGTGATCATGGATCTTCTAGGCATGGATAGGGTGGTCCCTAGGGAGGGGAAGCTGGAAGAGGAGCAGGAGGATCTTTAGGTGGAGGATGAATCCATGAGTTCTTTCCACCACCACCACCAAACAGCCCGTGTTAGGCTGAGGGAGATGGTGGTTAGGCCACATAAATCTACAGGCTTTGGATGTCTATGATCCTGTATTGCAAAAAATGATTCGAGGTATGATCTGTGTATTTTATACTCTTGGTTCAGTGTTTATAGACACTGGTTTCAACAATTACTTCTCCTCTCTAAACATGGTATGGGAGATGGAGCTCCTAGTTGAGGAAATAGCCCAACATATTTTTCTTGAGGTTTTTATAGGGAACTCTTTTTCGGAATCTTTCATCTTCTGGTAGTGTGAGCTATCGCTTGGTGGAGAGATATTCACATGGGAACTTTTGGTCGTCGCAATTGAAACCTTTTACATAATCTTCAGTATGGAATTTTTTTTGTGGTCTGAGTCCAAATTGACTATCTCCATAGACCAATTATATTCCTACACACTGATGGGATGGGATTATCCTTTTCTAGTGAGGGAGAGATCATTACAGGGAATGTGGGTTCAGCAAACATAAGGTTGCATCCCATCACCCATTGGTTGGAAAGTGTATCCCTTTGTATGGTAGGATCTTTAGGCATCTAGGTTCATTTAGTTTCATAGGATAATATAGACATCTTTCTTGAATACATTCTTGGAATACCTCTGAGGTGGTAGATTGAGATTTTCATCAACTTGCATCTGGGTACCACTCATATATCTTCTGCGACATATCATATGGCACATATCGAGCTTCGAGATCTTAGGTTGTAGTTACAGGACCTTTATGATACAATTTTTATCAGATCGAGTGTTCCCCCTTGGTAGCTCCTATCATATTTGTGAAAAATGAGGACGGGGGATTATGGCTTTGTACAGACTATCATTACCTGATTCAGACCATGATAAAGAACAAGTACTCCTTGCTAAGGATTGATAAACTATTTGGCTATTTGTGAGGTGTGATATGATTCTCAAAGATCGATCTCAGGTCTGGCTACCACCAGTTGAGGGTTATCAAGGTTGATATTCCAAATATGAAATTCCAAGGTTGCTACAGATACTATGAGTTCTTAGTGATGCCCTTTGGTGTGACAAATTCCCCTGTCGTGTTTATAGATTTGATGAACCAGGTCTTCCAGTTGTACTTAGACCAATTTTTTGTTGTCTTCATTGAAGACATACTCATATACTCTACAATAGAGGAGGATCATGCAGATCACTTAATGATGGTCCAATACTTTCTTCAAGAGTACCAGATTTATGGGAAACTCTTGAAGTGTGGGTTCTAGATACATGACCTTCACATTATGGGTAATTTCATTACTGAGTAAGATTTAGCTATGGATCTAAAAAGATCAAAGTAGTGATTTCTTTGGAGCCACACAAGGACATGTTATAGGTGTGGAGATTTCTTCACTTGGTGTGGCACTATAGGAGGTTTTTGGATGATTTATCTAGAATAATAGCCCATTTGACCACCCTAATGTGAAAGTGAAATTGTTTTATCTAGTCTAAGTAGTGACAGATGGACTCTGAGGAGTTGGGGTAGAGTCTGATGAGTACTCTAGTGTTGAGAATACCAAAGGAGGGTGTGTATTTCGTGGTGTATTGCGATGCCTCAGAAGCTAGGCTCAGATGTGTGTTGATGCAGCGATAATAATTTATTTCATATGTGTCAAGGAATTTTAGACCCCATGATAAAAACTACACAACTCAAAACCTATATATGGAAACATTATTCTTCGACTTAAGGATATGAAGACACTATCTTATGGGGGAGTGCATTATGGTTTACTCAAACCACCAGAGTCTCAGGTACATCTTCACTCAGAGATACATGATCCTAAGATTGTGATGCCAGTAGGATTTATGAATGGACTAAGATATCAAGATAGTTAATAATCTAAGGAAGGAAAACATTGTAGCATATTCCCTTAGCGAAAATTCTCAAGCCTGCTTAGTGTAGAAAGCTTTAGAGCAGTTATCTTCTCTGTATCTAGCCTTGGGGGTGCAGAAGGGTACATATTTTCTGCATTCTATGGTGTTGAATCCTTTGCATATCGAGCTTGTGAGAGAGTCTCAGTTGGAAGACATCAACTTCAGGGTATTTCATGATTATATATCCATTGGAAACTCACCATATGGATATTATGAAGGATAGAATCTTCTCATCTTGTTTCAAGGGAGAATAGTGGTTTCAATCACGATGCGGGGTTTCCATGGTTCTCCCTAAATATAAATCCTTGTGTGGGGAAGATGTATAGAGACATTAAGTGGTAGTTTTGGTTGTCCAATATGAGATGAAGTGTAGCTGAGTTCATCTCTCAGTGTATCACTTGTCATCAGGTAAAGGTTGAGCGCCATTTTCCAGTAGGTTTGTTGCAGCCTCTTGATATCTCATAGATGAAGTGGGACGAAATATCCAAGGACTTTGTCATAGGTATTTCATGCACATCAAAGGCCTATGATTCCATATGGGTGATAGTTGATCAACTCAAGAAGTAAGAAAACTTCGATACTATCAAGGGGTAGAGTTCGATCATGAGTTTGGGGTAGTTGTACATACGGGAGATCATTATCCTTCATAAGGTTCCCTTGAAGATTGTATCTAATAGTGGCATGAATTTTACATCATGATTGTATAGAGGCCTTCATGAGGAATTCGAGACCTTATTACGGATGAGTATATCCATTCACCCCCAGACCGATGGGCAGACTGAGTGCACAATCTAGGTGTAAGAGGATATGCTGAGGGCTTGTGTGTTGGACTTCAACTAGAGCTGGGAGGATCACCTGCCCTTAATAGAGCTTGCGTACAAAAATAGCTACCACTCTACAATTAGTATAGTACCTTTTGAGGCCCTATTTGGGAAACCCTATAGGTCACCCTTGTGCTAGATAGAGATCGATAATACAACTTTGGTGGGCCCAGAGATATTGTTGGTGAAAATAGAGAAAGTGAAGGTCATCTGAGAGTAGATGAGGATGGCCTAGAGCAGACACAAATCCTATGAAGACCAGCATCGTAGGCCCTTTTAGTTTGAGCATAGAGACCACGTTTTCTTATGAGTCTCCACATGATGTGGATTTTGAAGGTTCCATGGGGGAGTAAAGTTATCCCCAAGTTTTATTGGGCTGTTAGAGATCATGCAGAGGGTTGGACAGGTTTCTTACTGCCTCACACTACCCCCACAGCTGGAGTAGTTGAATGACATCTTCCATGTTTCGATGTTGTTGAGATACATACATAACCTGACGCATGTCATTGGCTGGGGAAAGAGGATAGATCCACCTTTGTGGATCACCCAATGGTGATTGAGGATCAGGAGGAGAAGATCTTTAATATATGGATCATTCCTTTTATTCGTGTGTTTTGGTAGTATGAAAACCTGAAGAAGAGTTATTAAGAGTGAGGGAGCCAAGTGTGGGCTTAGTATCCCAATTTTTTTTCCTAGTTTTACTTTTCAGGGAAAAAATCATGAAGGATGGAATGATTTAGAGACACAATTTTTTCCTTGTGTTACATTGAAATATTTATATATATAATTCTAGAGCTAGGCACTAAGATGACGTTTGATTCAAAGTCCATATGTGCCCAGAATTAATTTTATAAAAATATTAAATATTTTTTTAGTTTAACACATAAATATTATTAATGAAAATGGGATAACTCTTAAATGGTTGATCGGATTAGAAATAAAATACCACATTTGAGTCCAGAATGTATTTTTACCCTACACACGACATAAAATGAGTCGGTGCGGGATTTTTGGACCACTTGTTCATTGGAAGTTCATTTAAGGAAAGAATTAATTAATTAATTAGTTTTAAATGAAATGGATTACTATTTAAGAGTTATTATAGGAAAATTCCATCAAGTTTTACCTCATAATCTGAAATCACTAGTGAGATCTCTCTTCCTCCATCCTTGAGCGGATCATCCTAGACAACGACAGAATGCCAGATCAGATCATATGATGACACAATGAATGTGAAAGATCCTCTAAAATTGTTGGCGAGCATGTTTTTCATCAAATATCGAACCAAAATAAAGTTAAGACTCATCTTTCGGTGTTTTTATACCCTTAGATTAAATGATTGAAAAGATCCAACCTTTTTCATGGATCTGCGCTAATTGAGGACTTTGCATGTGCCCACATATAGAAATTACTTTTTTTATTCAATTGTTTTTAATTTGGAATCCATGTTCTTGATATATTGTCCAAAAATGTTAATCCTAAATCAATTAAACTTTATTCTTGTTTCCTTATCCCTGTTTTTATTCAAATTTTTTCCCTAGTTGGATCCCTATAGTCCCGACTCGACATTACCGGGTGGTACCAAGCCTGATTAGACCATCGAATTCATAGAAGATTGATGAAATAAAAATGGATTGATGAGAAGGGCATAGATATGGGATCATTGTAAGGTGATCACAGTCAATTTTAAAATTTAAGTCTAAATTGAATGATTTGGAATACATGGAGATGTTCAAAATGAATGGAGAAACTCTTACTATAAACAGAGGTCGTTTCCAGCAAATGACAGCTAAGATCCACGATCTACACTTAGATCCACATATTTTTGCCTAAGATGGCACTGGATCTGAAGTAGTGTTGAAATATTCAATAATCAAGATCAGATCTGGCATTGTTATCAAAATCCTAACTACATTCCATGTTCCAAGATGAACAAATAGTGTGTATCATTTTAGCAACAGTTGATAGGGTTTTAGAAACCCATAAGAATGGAACGGCATATACATCACCAACATGTCATGTACCACATTCCCATATGAGTAATCCATGTGATATATCCCACAACTAGGCACATTCCATGTACCAAGTATATGAAATGAGAAGATCACATTGGCGGTGCACCATGTGGATTTTCACTCCACGTAACGAAGTACATAGACACAGGGTACGATACACAGACATGGCGAGCAGCACATGGGTTGGTCTCCAGGTAGCTTAAAAATTCCATGTAGCCCACCTACACGACATGTACTTCTACATAGTCAGGATCTATGTGTTGGATAGGGACATGACCAGGCATTGAAGCAGGACCACACGTCGTGTGGATCCCCTCACACATTGTATACCCCTTGAGATCTTTTGAAAAAACTTCTAATGTCCATATCTCCTTAGTTGGAACTCATATTTTGGCCCATAAATATCCTATCCTAAGTTTTTTTCTACATAAAACATGATTATTCCCTCGCATGTTTATTTTTAGATAAGATTTGAAACATGCCAGGAAGGACACCACTTAAGGTGACCCCAATGATGGTAGTGATCATAAAGGATCACCATAAGCATACTTCTGAGTGGAACCCTCCAACTAGGTTGGGTATGGGTCCTTGATGTCTTAAATAGTGGAACCCTCTATCCGGTCTAAGAATGGGTCCTCTAAAGACTCCTAAGTGGAACCCTCCAGTTGGGTTGGGCTTGGGTCCTAGACTTCCCGAGTGGAACCCTCTTGCGATATCAAGGCATGGGTCTTCATTAAATTATATTGTAACCCTTCTATTGGATGGGTCATGGGTCTTCAACCATAATAGTGTAACTCTCATGATGGGCAGTGCATGGGTCTTCCATCGACAATCAAAGTGGAAACCTCTTATTGTACTAGGACATGGGTGCTCTGCCAAGTTATTGTGTCCCATTGACTATGCGGCATACTGATGAGGCATGGTTTGATGTATCTTTGGACTTAAGAGGAATATATATTCTTTCCCCATTGAGATGCATTTTTATAATGCGACCAAAACCATACAAGCGAGTCAGAGCCACCCAAAGAGGATAGTATTGAGTTGTGTTTAATGATTTCCTTATAGTTGTGTGTTTGTGGAAGACATGTGGGATATTAGGAATTGTTGTTTGAATTTTATAAATGTTGGATAATATTCTTCTTTGGCTGAACTGTGAGATGAGGATCCCATTAATCTCTCATTTGGGATTCTTTTGATAGAGAATATGCATATATCCTTCTTATGTAACCACTCCTTGGATTAGGTTATTCTACTTCCAAGAGACATGAAGATGTGTGGGGTGTTCCACATGCTTTATTTTTTTAGATTTTTGTGTTTGGATGAGTCTACTCTCCCACAATAGGTGGCCAAGACTCAACAGGTAGTTCATATACTCACTGTGTTTATACCCTTATGCTTGGACGAGCTTACTTTCACTCTTTGTTGGGTTGAGTTATACTCTTTCACTATACCTTGTTTATCCACTACCTTACTCTTCATTTTATATATTTTACTACTCCCCCATAAACTTTTGTGGAATTCTATTGGGTATTCTTGTACTCACTCCTTCATGGTATTTTCTATATGTGTTGTGTCTTATGAAAATGATGGAAAGGTCGACTATGACTACATAGAATCTTAGGGATACTTGTTTCTTAGACAGTGTACGGTGGTCTTAGCTTTGGATTTAAGAGCTAAGCACTATCATATGTTTACTATTTCAGGTTTTCTATCACATTGGTACATATTTCTGGTTCAATGTGTATTTTTTCCTTTACTTATCAGTTTACACTACCATACTTTTGTACTGTCTAAAGGTTCATGAATTCTTGGTTTACTTCACAGCAGTGTTTCATCATTTCCTATTTCCCTATGCTATTTTTCATTGATTTGGTTATGTGTGTGTGTGTACAAGTACTTAGGAAAATTCCTCCTTAAGTTAGTTATACCTTCGGTGCTTGTCTCCACCCCTGGTTTATGGTGGTGTGCTTAGGGTAGTAGCAGCTTGAGCCATGGTTTAGGTTGGGTCAGGGAAAATACCCCTCAAAAAGCTATTTTGATCTTGTGAGAGTCCCGTAAAAAGCCATATTTATCTAATGAGTGGTCTATTACAAGCCTTATTATTCTCTCTAATGATGCTAGACAAGTATTCCTTGATCATGTGAGAAACTTTCGATGGGTTCCTTGATCTCACAAATCCAATTAGATATGTTGGTTCAATTTTAAAAATACCATTTGACATTTCAACAAGGTTATGTGAAATCCCTTTGATCAGCCAAGTTACAATAATCCTGGTAATGGAAAAATAGTCTTGCAGTCATTGTTATCATGTGACACCATGAATAACCCACAATAGGATTATGTGAAACATATAATTCAAAAATTACTCCACTGAACCCAACTCATATTTGGGAGATATGTTCTACACAAGGTGGAATATAACTAAGGTAGAGAGGCATATAAATCCTTACCACTTGGAACAAAAAGAAAGAAGAAATATATGACATACGCGATGGAAACTTCTTCATTGGAGTGCAGGAGTGGACTTATATGAGTGAAAAGTTATGTGATCACAAGGATATACTTATATGTAAAATCTATATAATTTCTTAAGGGATCATGTGGTATGAATATTCTCTTATCATTATCACTCTATAGGTCATTTGAAGGACTTTCGACATGTTATTCAGATTATGTGAAGGAGTTCCTTCATGTCAACTGGGTCACATGAAAACTAAAATAAACTAATTATTGAAAAAAATTCAGGAATGTATACCTTAAAAAAAAGAAAAAGGACTAAAAATGGATGGAAGGATTATGTGAATATGGATACACTAATATCTATGCAATTCATATAACCTAAAAAGATCATTCAAGAGCACCAAGGTATGTTTCCCAAGTCATGTGACACCCTCTATACATGTCATTTGGATCATGTGATGTCCCTTGGAAATGTCACAAAATTCATGAGACTCCCAATGATCATGTCAAAAAACTCATGTATGGGCACCAAGACACATTTCCCAAGTCTTGATAATTTTACTGGTCTTTCCATCTAGATATTTTGATTCCCTCCATGTATTCCAAGCAAGTCATGCGAGAGCATCAGGGCATGTCAACCAAGTCTCATGGAGTTTTTTTGACATGTCACCCAGGTATTGATACATCCTCCAAACATGTCATCTAGGTCATGATATTTCTTATAGACATATAGGTCATATCAAATCCTCTAGAAATGTCAACCAGGTCACAAGATGTCCTCCAGAGATGTCATCCAAATCATGAGATGTCCTCCGAACATGCTAGGCAGATCATGCGACATCCTCTGAACATGCTATCTATATCATGTGATTTCCTCCATAAAATTAAACGGGATCATTATTTTGTCTTTGTTAATTTCTTTTAGGATAATAGGATATGTACATACATCTCAATACATGTCATACATACACCACATACAAGTCAGGAAGACAATCATGACATGTCAGGGAGATGTCTCGAGACATGATAACCTTGTCCAGTGGAAATATTCGGAAATACCCCCCATGAAACTATGGTAAATAATATTCCTATCAAAAAAAGGATATGAAGCAATCCTCCCTATGTATTGATCTCTAATATGATTTTACTTTAGTGTAAGTTCCTCTATGTCTATGACATTCAAACTCATGGGACCCAAACTCTCCTATGGGTTAATTTCTCTACCTCATCCATTAGTGGATTGGAAAGCCAACTAAAATATAATAAATATGATTCCAGTTATATATTGGATATGTACGATGCCTTCATATGGTATGATATCCATATTAGAAACCTCATTGGGGCCTCCCTATTGTATAAGTCTTGAATCCATTTGCAATGAAACTGATCACATTCTATCACTTATTTTCCACACTGACATGGCTCATGTGGGATTAAGGATTTAAAGTGATAATCTAACTCACATCATAAATATTCCACATATAGGGAAACATCAGTGTGTAATATATGATCAGGGGAATGAAATGAAATCCCCCATACAAGGGAATCCACCTCCCGGTAAGTACTGAGGGCATGATTGAGCTAGGATGACTCTAATTACTACTATAAATAGGATATGTAGGCCACCTTCCTAAGGCTCAATTTCTATAACCAGTGCCTAATTTTCCCTATATATATCCTTTTTGCATGACGTTAAACTACTTATCTGAAACTAACTGTGTAGGTTTTTATTCCTGTTATAAAAAGGATGTGTAACATACCACATAAATATTCAATCCCATCCTTGAAATATCAATCACCTCCCTGGATGAAAGTAAACTCTAGAGTACCAAGTTATATGGATTAAAAATACAATAATCTATCCATTACTAAGAAATAAATATAAATAAATGAACAAACTCAGATATATATATATGGTCTCATTAATAAAACCCCCTTTTAACATGGATGGGTGAAACACTTGAGAATTTTGTAAGGGTAATCTTTCCCATGTTAGGATTAAGAAGTGATTATAAAACATATATTAAATATAAAAGTGAGTCATGAAATAGGAAAAAATTTCCCCCAAAAGGGTGTGATAAGTTCAAGCACTCATCCTCTCAACTAATGTGAGTTCCTAAGAATCGTTGGCCCTGAAATCCCAAAGGACTTATTAACTTTGAAAATCATGTTCATACTCAACTATGGATGTGAAAACCATTGAAAGTTTCCATTAAGGTAGAAAGTGGTGAATATTATGTGAATTATTGTATAGACATTCACCCCCACCCCCTAATAAATAATTAGGAGAAACTAAAAGAATATTTAATTGGAAACAAAAATGGTAAACCCGACATGAATCTCTAAAATAAAAAAAAGATTGGTTGACCATTCATCAAGACAATTTTTTTTGTGCCTCCTACGAAAAAAAATGGTATGTACAATATGAAATCCTATATATCTGGGGTTCCCTTGAAATAATTCCACTCTCACTATGACAAGTCCATCCATGAAAAATGGCCAAACTGGGAATAAGAAAGGAAAATTTTATTACTTGTGCATATCTAATTGATCACATATCATACTTGGGATGATGCACTGATTGGTGACCTTGTTCCTTATGTACATTGTGACCAGATACTACTCTCACAAACAACACCTAACCCATGATCATGTCTTCATTTAGAAAAATTTTCAAAAGGATTCATTGGAATAGGTTTCGAGGGCCCATTCGAAATCCGAGATAGGGATTCAAACTGTACCAAAAACATTTTTGTAGATTTTATAGAGGTTTAAAGTGGATATACATGGTAAATAATTTATAAAATGTATATAAATTAAATAAGGCAAAATATTAACATGATTCTATTCATTTATGAATAGTTCGTAAATATAAATATAAAATTATTAAATTAAGACCTTAATTGAATATTTTATTTAAACCATTATAAAATATGTTTTTCATTCCAATATGATCAATGTTTTAATTAAAACCTAATGTGATATATCTAATTTATATAAAATCTTACATAAAATGAAATTTTTATTATTTGATAATAAAATATTTCATAAAATATTTCATATTATAGAATATGAAGGAGTTCATATTAAAACCAAGTAAATTATTGTATAAAATTTTCATATTAGATAAAATTAAATCATTCATGTTTATCCATACTTGAATTAAAAATTGTTTATAATTTAATTATAAATTATTTATAAATTCACTGACTCGTCTTCAAATATAAAATTTTGTCATTTATTTATTTATTCCCTAATTTATTCATATATATATATAAATAGTTATATTATTATTTGAGATGTATTATTTTGTTTAAAATGTTAAACTATTTTTGAGTTATCAAACACACATTTAAGGAGGTTCATTCTAGGTATAATAATTTATTTAGTTTACGTCTATATTCAATTTGTATTGTTCTAGTTTATAACCCTATATCAATAATTTGACTATAGATTACATAGATTTGGTGTTAGAATAGTTATGAAATAGAAATATCTTTTAAATAAAGTATCCCGGGTTAGAATAACTTTGGGTCAGAAAGCCCTCTAACTTGAAGGTTTTTTCCTTGTCTAGAAAAGGGGGAATTGTCTATCTATCACTCTAGGATTACTCATTTGGGGATTATTTATTTTATACGATTCTAGGACTTTACATGAAATATTTTCATATATCATATCCATTCGATGCATTTGTATATGTATAGATATAGTTGTCATCTAATTTTGGTTAATGACACAATCTATGAGTTGTTCCATGAGTTACACATCAATATGGATTGAACATGTAAATTTAGTGGAAGGAATGGGGGTTTCAAAACTAAATCATTAGATTAATTAATGTATATAAAGGTAATAAAATTAGATAATATGATGATACAATAAATCCACTTTAAAAAATAATAAGTGTTATATTCCTTCCAAAGATGACACTTATCAAGTTTTGGATCATCTAACCGGGTAGGTTCTACTAAATCAGGGTTCCATATAATTATAATATGTAAGGAAAGAAAGTAATTTTTGACCCTAATAGGATTAGAAGCCCATTTTTGTAATTTTATTTTGGTTATACTTAGTTTTTGGGTTGTTTTTGAGTTAATCAACCACATTTTTATTTTTTATTGTGAAAATCACAATACACAGTTGTTCAATTGAATTAACATAAAGATTCTTTGTTTGAGTTTTCTATGTAAAGTTAGTATCTTATAATATTAAGTTTCAATGTACTGAGTTAAACCATCAAATTATCCAAATCTATTTAAGACACATGAATCATTATAATGGCATGATTATTAAAAAAATGTGATGGTGTATTGAATGTTTCATCAAAAGATAGAGCTTCACTCTATCAGAAGATAGATATACTTCACTATAATATAGAGATGCATTCATCAGTAGATGATGAAACTTTTAGTGGTGTTTCAAATTAACTTAGTGATCTTAGAATATAACTATTTGAATTTTCTACAACTTTGTCACGGTTCGGCCTCCTTCAGCCATGAACCAGGTCATCTGACCCCATGGGTCTCTGGTAATACCTTGGTTTCCTTCCTAGCACACCATAGGCTATTACCCACTAGGGTATCCTATCAAACAAATAAATACCCCCATAATCCAAAACATATTCTTTCAATGTTATTTTATCCTCACTCACACACACCATCATAAAATTCATAGGATTTCACCCGTCCTGACACTACTCCAAGGAAATCATAGTTTAACTATAGAGTTCTAATCTAGTAGACTCTCAAAAAGGTAGTTTCACCTTGTTAACATGGATAATAACATTTAGAACTTTATCCCTTTAACATTTTGGGGTGTAAAATTATCTTTCCACCTTACAATACAATTTCATCATTGTGTTCCCCACACCTAAAACCAATTTAGTGTCACCACACTTCCAATTGGGTATTGACTATGATACCATTTCTCATGACATGACCTTCTTAGTACATGAACCAGATCATCAGACCCCATGGGTATCCAATAATACCATGGTTACCTTCCCAGTACACCATAGTCCATTACCCACCATGGTCACCTAACATACTAATGATTATCCCCAGATTCCAACACATTTTATTTCAATGTTCTTTTATCCTCACTCACACACACCTTAGGTAACTTACTAGGAGGCCACTCATCTTGACAGTAATCCTGGATAATACTCGCTTAACTGTAGAGTTATAATCAGGTAGGTTCTAGGACCTTATTGATATGGGTATAAACAATTACCCATTTAACTCTTAACTTTATAAGGTGCTACATTAGGTATGTAGTAGAAATAAGAAAGAGACCATATCTGATTTAGTTTTGGGCTATTATGGTACAGGTAGCTGGTATTATTTTCATGGAAGATTAGGTAGTATCTCCATCCTCTTTTACTCCAAGGGTGGACCGTTAATAGGATTCCATACCAAGTGATTTATTATGAATTCCTCCTAATGGAGGAACTAACTTAGTAATCAAACTCACTATAGGATTGTATCCCATATTGATTCCTTCATATCATATTTCATTGAATGATTTGAAGGATATCAAGGTGAAACATACAGATTAGAGGGTAAAGTATTTATCATACCAATAACTTCCCCTTGTGGTGATCTGGTTTTATTAATTAAGAAGGTGGATGGAATCACTCATCTATGTTTGGAATTTAGGAATTTGAATCAATTCACCGTGAAAATAGGTACCCATTGAGGAGAATATATTATTTTTTATTAGTTGAGGGGAGCCCATTGGTTTTTTAAGATTTAATTATGATCAGGATATTACTAACATTAGGTCATAAAAGAATATATACCTAATAAAATGTTTAAGAGTGGATATGGAATGTATGAGTATCTTATAATGCCTATTGGGTTGACGAATTCTCTGGTGTCGTTCATGGATCTCATGAATAGGATTTTCCATCTATATCCTAACTCTTTTATTATTTTATTTTTTTATGATATCTTAATATACTCATTGACCCCATATATGCATATTATACTCCTTGATATCATGTTGAATATACTCCAGGAACATTATCTTTATTCCAAGATTACAAAGTGTCTCTATTGGATTCAATATGTGTATTACCTTAGGCATGTGATTTATAAATCGAGAATATCGATTGACCTAGATAATCTAGAGGTAGTGTGTAATATCCTAATATTTTAATAGAAATAACTATATTAAATAGTGTATACAACACACAACATTGAGCCTAAATTTAGCATGAAATGTTATTATTTAAATATGACCATTATAACCTAGACATTAAATTTATGGGTATAAATATGATTTACTACTTTATAAAATATATACAATTCATACTATCTATAAATTTATTTATAAATTATTATTAAATAATCACTTTTATTTTAGTAAATTCATTTAATTCTTCAAAATTATGTTTTCTTCAAAAATGGTTTTTACTATTTTTTATGAGAAAATATTATAAATAATTTATAGACATTTAAAAGATGATTTTATTAGATAAAAATGATATCATTATTTAAAAATCATGTCAAAATTATATTTTGTTGGAATTTTTATATTTTTCTAAAAAAATTTATTTTTTAATTGAATACTGAAAAATATTGATTTTTATAGAAAAATATAATTTCTTTTAAAGTATTTCCAAAGTAAAAAAAAAAATTTTGTTTTGAAATTTAAATAGATACTTTTTGTTAATAAAAATAAAATTATGTTATTTTTAATGGATTCCATACTTGAATTTTTTATAAAACATATTTATTCCTAAAAATACATTTTTCTGAAGAAAAAAAATATTTTTTGTCTCGTTTTTTAACTTTAATTTTAAATTAAATTCTGGAACTTATATGTTTTGAATCTTAAAAAATAGATTCCATATTTGGAATCAGGAGGTAAAAATTTTTTAAATAGTTTCCTTTTATTTTATTTTTATTATTAACAGTAACCATAGTAAATATTTATTACCATGATAAAGGTAAAATAGGTTAATTAAGGGTAAAAATAATTTGATAAGGACTAAAAGGTAGCCCTAACACATGAATTAATCTTATTAATTGAGTATATTTCATCCATAATAATCCAAATTTTTAATATATGAAATTTTTTTCCGTATTTCTATGATTGTGAAATTTATAATACTTTATGTAAAGAAAATTCAAAATTGTATTTGTCTTTATTTTATTGTCATTAAAAGTTTTGAAATAAGGAAAGAAGAAGGTATGTTCAATTATAAATGTTTATTTTAAATATAAATAATTTTTTTATCATGTTAATTTATTTATATTTTTCAGTGTTAAAATAATTATATTAAATTATTATATGACGTCGATGTAGTATTTATTTAATTAAAACGAAAATAAAATAAAGGATACTTAAAATATTAGAAGTAATATAATTTAAATAAGATATTATTTTACAAAAAAATGGATAAATATAATATTTTAGGTATATTTGGAAGGTATATATTCCAATTCCATCATTTTCTCTATGTTTTGAAAATCAAATTAAATTAATTGTGTCAAAATTGATATTAATGATATTTTATAATAAATAATGATTTATTAAATGATTTAAAATTCATAAAAATATTATTTTCCAAACTAAATTGGATATGGTTTATAATATCAATAATGAACCATTTATGGGACTTTTACATTTATAGTAACTTTCATTACCCCTAAAGAGTGAAAACATTAATACTGTGGTAATTGTTAGAAAGGGTTAAAACAAGTTAAAACAAAACAATAACAGTGAAAATATCACCTAAAATCCTCCATTTTTTATTGTATAATATTATTTAGACTCACACTCATATTATATTCAAATCACATAAATTTAGATCCATTTTAATATGAAAATTAATTCATATTAATTTAATATTTTAATAAATTCAAAGAGTGCCCCTCCCAACTCTTATAAATGGGAATCTCCTATTCTCTTTTATTCACTCTAAAAACAAATATTTCTTCCAATACATATCCAAATACCTTACTAACATTCATACCCATGTCCTATATTCCTTATTTTACCATAAAACTATTCTAGGAATGCTTTCGGTGTAAATATTAAGAGGTTTTTCGAATAAGATGTATAGTTCTTAATCAAGAATTTTTCATTTTATTATTACTTTTAATTACTTTAGACTTTATTCAGAAATGTTGAAATAATAACACCACTATATTAAATATAATAAAAAAATATGTTTAAGTAATTACCTATATCCATTTCCTCTTCTATCAAGTGGGAAATGAAACCATCATTCATGTGTAAGGTGGACTACCGCCTCGCAAATCGATGTAATTCATTTTTATCACCACCTCTCATGAATTGTAATAATGATGAATTTAATGTATATATATTATATTAATTGAATTTTTATAATTATTTAAAATTAATATATTATTTATTTTCTTAACTTCCTTTAAAAATGATAATTTCGTTCGTGTGTACAGTTGGATTACCACCTCCCCGGAGCAATGTAATCTGTTTTACATCACCACATAATATGGATGATATATATATATATATAATTATATTTAAAGAATTAATATAGTATTTATGATATGATTATCATTCTTGAAATATAAAATAATACTTAACTTATTTTTGTAATGATCGTTGAAAATTTGAAATGTTAATCATGGGTATGTACTGCCAACCATCTCCATGATTATAACATAGTTAATTTTTTATAACCACCTTTCATTGTTTGTTTTAAAATTATAATTTATAAATAAAATTATAACTATTTCATTATTATTAACCAAGAGATAATTTAATAATGATATCTTTGACGATAGTCAACTTACAGAATTCATTTTAGATACATCAGCTAAATATCATCAAAACACCCAACATAAACATAAATGGTTAAGTAATTGAATATAAAATAGTAATAAATAAAATAAAAATTAATTATAAACTTTAAAAATGTTATTAATAAAGTAAATAATTAACATAATTTTATTATTATGGAATATAAAGAATGTATATGATGATACAAACTCAAGGTAAGGGATATTCTTTTAAAAATCTTCTTTTAATGTTTCACTTATGACTATTTTATTCCATGTACATATTCTTATAAATATTTCAATAAAATTATAATTTATGACTTAATTCCTGATAAAATTATTTTTTTACATTTTTTTAAAAAAATTGAATCTTTTTAAGGTTTTATATAATTGACAATTTACTTTCAAAACCTTATTTTAATTTTTTTCAAGATTTATTTTCCAAAAAATTTTCTTCCATATCCATATTATAAAAAATATTTTATGGATGTTTTTATATGGATTTAAAAGAGTTATTAAAGAAATTTATGTCACCTTTAAATTTCTTTTAAAGTTTTTTAGAATGAATCTTTTGATGTATTTTATTCATAATGTTTTTACTTTATTTACAAAAGTAAAAAAGGAATGTTCTATTTTAACGTATGTAATGATGACTTGTGAAACCACCATAACTATTATTTAATTTTTGGATTACTTATATGATATTTCATGTTTTATTCAAAGAAAATTCTCCTTACCTTTTGTTTTTGTGTATTTTATTTTCAGGAATGGGGTTTTAAAAGTAAAGGGTATTTGAATATCTAAAAGTGTTTTGAAAATGGGTTCAAAAGAGTTTTTAAAGGGTTTTAAGATGAAAAGGTGAAAGAATAAAAATATTTATTCCTAATATAGTACTTGAGAAATATATATTAGAAATTAGTGAGCCTGATACATCTTTTATGGTGGGCTGATCCCTGATATAGCTCAAGAATATAAGTGAGACCAATATAGCTTATATGATGGTCGATCCCCATTATATCTCTCCAATGAACTAAGTAATGTTCTTTGTCTTTAAAGGAAATGAGTGAGTTAATAGGTGTGGTTTCTCTTTTTTATTTAACTGAGATATTGTTATTTATTTTATAGGTTTATGATGGGTTATGAATATGATTCTCTAAGTTACCTAAAATGTACTACTATATTATTATTATGGGTTTTAAATTTTTTCTTTGAGAAAAAAGTGTGTGTTCTTCATATTGAAATTATTTGTTTCATACGCTCAAATAATAATGTAATAAAGGTAATTACTTAATGGGTTTTAATGTTTTTAAATGAACTAATAGTTTTTTTAGGTACCTTACTGAGATTTTATGATCATCCCATGTTTTTATATATTTTTCACATGTTTTAATGATGATTGGGAATAAAGAATAATTCAATTTGAAAATCATGATTATTTTTCATGAAAATAAAACATTTTTCTTTTTAAATGTTTGTATTAAGGGAAAATAGATATTAATAATAATTTTCCAACATTTATTCTATAATTTTGTTATGTAATAGTTATAACCTAATTATCTAAAACTATAAACCATAAATATCCTCAGGTATGTAAGAAATAAAATCCTTGGATAAAAACTTAGTATTTTGTAATATTTGAGGTAAGTTCCATATAGTTGGTTTCTAAGAAGAAGTTTAGATAAATTTTTAGATTATAATTTTTTCATGTGAGGTTTAATTAAGAGTTATGGATACCATTATGGGTTTATGAGTTTAAGGCTCATCATAAGTTCAAAGTCTTAGAAACTCCTTTTGTGGTTTTAAGAATGGAATTTCAAGGTGATTAATGATATTTTAGGAGATGTTTTATTGTGTTTAAGCATATGTAACCCTTAGGTTTAATGTAAAGGATTATTTAATAATAATTTTGTTACATTTTTGGGGATGTAAGAAAAATGTTATGATATAACCTTTTGGGTTAAAACATTCTTTAATGTTGAAGTTATATAGGTTATTTTTTAGGATTTTAAGGTTAAAGTATTTTAGAATTTTTATGTGTATGAAATTTACAAGGAACATTTTTATTTTAACATGAAATAATTATATAAATAACCAAGATTAATGTAAATATAAATTACATCATTTTTATGGAATACTTAATACATTACGTAAATAGGCACCCAAATACTATATTAGTTTAGTACCTTTGGAAAAATGGAAACATAAACATTGGTACATAATTGAGCTACATTATCTCTCACTAGGTCCTCCAAGATTGGCACACCTATTACAAATACTAAACATAAAATATATCATCATAAACTAGGGAAGGAAACCTAAAAGTGGTGAGCTTGGATGCTCATTAAAGGTAAATAAGGGATATATTAAAACGTAATCATAATCATAAGGGTATAATAACATGATTATAACATTAGAATATCATACCATGCATATCAAAGATCATAAACATGAACCATGTCATAAATATTAGTAGTTCATAAGGCATGAATCATAAGGTAACAAAGGCCATAATCCATTAAATCCTAACATAGGAGTAAGATGTGGAATTTTTTCATACACATAAACATGTAATATCATTCCACATAAGTCAATACATATTTCTAGAACTAATTAGGGCACTTCATACGGACTAAAACAACTGGGAGAGACACACCACCATCCCTAGTTATAGTCCTTTACTTGTATGGGATCAGGTTTTCCCTTCTTCCTATAGTGGATCTAGTTTCCCCATATTCCCATTTTGGATCAGGTTTCTCCATCTTCCAATAGTGGATTGGGTTTCCTAAACTTCTATAGTAAATCAAACCCATCGAATTGAATCCCATCATTATCTCATGAGATATAAATCAATACCCAATGAATTGGAGAGAGATATAGGTCCCACCCATCTCATAATGAAATCATACATCTGTTTTCCACAAGATCATAAACAATCATATCATAACCCATGTAATTAAATGGGTGTCATAAAATTGTAATGATATCATAACCTATGGAAAAAAATACAATTTTAATAATCATTTCATCAAAAGCATAAGTTATGAAAATAGGTAGGTTTTATAGATATATAAACCATAAATAATAAATAGGTTTCATAAACATTTAACCTGTGAAAGATAAATAGGTTTCATAAACACCTTTCCATCAAAAAATAAACCATTCAAAGAAATAATTTAAATGGAACATTTGGATCATATCCCCAGAAAAAGAATGAGTAACACCAATGGATTTCATCTGAGATGGAAAATAGTTTTGAAATATCTTTTAAAAACATTTCTTTAGGAAAATATCCTTTCTTATTTGAAAATTTTATAAAACATTTTAGAAATTATTTTCTTGAAAATAAACATAAAAACTTATGAAGGAATCTTTGAAAATAATTTAAAACGATTTTTATTTGAAAACTTATAAATAAATATTGAAAATGTTTTAAAAATAATTTTTCTAGTAAAATTATAAAATAAGTTTGAAAACATTTTGAAAAATATTTTTTTAAAATACTTTGAAAACTTATAAATAAATCATCAAAATGTTTTGAAAACCATATCTCTAAAAATACTTTGAGAACTTATTAAAAAATATTGAAAACTTTTTGAAAAAAATTTCATTTAAAACACTTTAAAAACATATAAATAAATATTGAAAACGTTTTTAAAGTCATTTATTTGAAAATAAATTGAAATTATATGAATAAGTCTTGAAATAATTGAAATACTTCTCTTAGAAAATAACCTTTTGAAAACATATAAAGTAATCTTAAAAAATAATTTAAAACTATTTCTAAACATAAAACCTTTTTTAAAACCATTTTCTTTGGAAACCAATTTAAATTCAAAAAAAAGTACATAATATTAAAAAAAATATTTTATTTAAAAATAACCTTGTAAACATAAAAATTAAGCATTAAGGAAATAATGATCATGATGGCAGGTAAGTATGTACATGATGAACATTTCTTTTACACCGTAAAGGTTTAGAAAAGTTACTTTATCAAAAAATGAAAAGAAGATTAATTTTAAAACTATTTTTTAAAGGTAAAACATGGGTGAAATTTTCCTTTAAAAATCATAGGATAATATTAAAACATTATTGAATTTTTTTTTCTGAAACACGGTTTTTAAAGAACACAGATTTCAAACCAAAAGAAGAAATAGTGTCAGATATTCATAAAACATTTTTTTAATTATCTTAAGTACCAAATAGTGGAAATGGTTATAATATATTAATACATATTTAATATAAATAGATAAATAAAATTCGTGTGTGATCTTTATATATGGATCATAATATTTCATCAATGGAAGCATAATTATAAACAATCTCGATAAACTATGAGATTGTTTCAATAAACTCATACCACTTGGTAACTTTGAATTATAATCCCCATGTAAGAAAATTAAATTAAATTAATCATAAAATAATTATAAAATAATTATTTTTATGATATAACATTTCAAATTTCAGTTTATACGCCTTTTAAAAGAATATAGGGGCATAACATGGCAAATGCCTCAAAGAAGGAAAATTAAGACAAAATTAATTTAACGATTTGGTGACTTTTGAAACATAAGACAAATGAAATAAATATAATCATAAGGATATTTAAATATCCATAAATTAAGTATAATAATCATATAATACATCTATGGATAGTAAAATCACCACATATAAGAAATAGGTGGTGAACATGGCTTGTGTCTCATGGAAAATGAAAGTGAGATGAGAAAACTCTTACATTAACTCTTGACTCTCTTCGTACTCATTAAAAACTCTTATATAATAAATATAAGTTTATTATACATATACAAAATAACCATATTATTATATCTAATACCATATATGTCTTTATCTTATCGTCTTATTAACACTTCCATGTTAAGGTCACGTTTTGGGTAATATCCACTTTGTTTTTCACATGTGTATTAATTTCTTATATTTCAGGTACTATACTTATATAATGAGTTAAAGAATGTAAAAAATTATATAAATATTATTTATATTCATTATATATTTATTTATAATAATCTAAAAATAGATAAATATGAAATGGAATACAGCATTCATGGAGACGGTAGACCGTATATACGCATGAACGTTGTTTCCGTTTAATTATTGTATTGAAAAAATGTAGGTAAATGAAATATATGTGTATATATATAATAGTTAAAGTATAATTATTATGTCATATATATCATATAATTTCACTAAACTCATCCTTAATATATTCCATGTAAATTGTGAATGAATCGCATCGCTTTGAGGAGGCAGTAGTCCACACTTCTCAAAACGAAGTAATCATATTTACACAAAATTAAAATCATGAAGGTGTGTTTTATATAATAATTTAATAATCATTAATACATCATAAATATTATATATATCATATAAAAAATATAGTTTTCATCATAATTCCCACCCATGAGAAGTGGTAAAGGAAAATGAACATTGTTTCGTGAGATGGTAGTTCACCGTACACAAGAATGGTAAGTACATTACCCATTAGAGGTAAGTATGTGTATGTGAAAGTATAAATATTAGAATAAAAACATCTCATTATATTCAAGATAACTATGTTATTATATAAATATGAAAAACAATATTTTAGGTGATGGATAATGAAAATCAAACAAAATAGCTAGAGGAAGGATGTTACCTCTTCTTTGGGTAACTTTTTTTTGTTTTCACCAAAGGGCTTCCTTGGATGGATTTCTACCCAAAGAGAGGATTATAGAATGAAGGTAATAATTTTTGGAGGATATTTATGCTTATTTTTTCTGATCCAAATTGCTTGAGATGTGTAAAAAAGTGGGAGGGATGAGTGTCTTTTTATAGTGGAACAGTGGAATTCTTGTAAATTTTTGAAAAGGGAATTCCACCAATGTTTTTTCAATGAAAATTGGATACAATAATTAATTTTTTGATAAAAATGAGAATAGTGTCCAAATATGACCATAAAATTAATTTTGGACAAGTTTTTAGGTCATTTTGGACTTTAAGTGTAAGGTCTAGTCACTTGTTAATCTTATTTTCCTCTAAATCATTGTAATTAATTTTAATCACCTTCAATAATATTTTTTTAGAATAAGTTGAACATATTATAAATTATAAATTATTATGACCCTAAACATGGAATCTAATTTTCTAAATTCCAATCACAAGAGTGGAAGAAATTAATTAAAATTTCATCTCACAGACGGGATGACACCACATATTTTTAAAGTAAAAATGTTCAAAAGTTTAGTAAGTTTTTATATCCAATTACAAAGAGGAATTGATTCCAATGACCTATATTGGATTAATTGATTTATAATTTATATTATTTAACTTTAAAAACAATCAAAAACAAAATTTAACCTTATCAATAAATTAGATGAAAAATCATTTTTTAATTGAAATTCGGTATTATTCACAATTCATCAAAAAATGAAAGTTCACAAAAAAAATACCAAAAATTAACCCTAATATTATTTTTATGTTCCAATTTTAAAAACAAATTTTAGTCTTTAAAATAAAAATTATAAAAGTTTCAAAAATAATATTTAAATTTAGTTTTTCATTAAAAGGTGGTAAATTTTCTTTTTAGAAAAATACATCATTTAATTCATAAAATTAGATATATTCTTATCTTATACCTATCAAATATATTGGATTAGTATAAAAAATTATTGAATATTTAATATATAAATTATATTTAAAACACTAATCAAAAGTTTTTTGTTTAATTTTTTGAGATAAAATTGTGTTTGTATATAGAAAAATAGTTTTCTTAGAAAAGTAATTTCTTTATTTTCAAATAGTTCTTACATTCACTTATAGTAATTGATAACCAAAGGATTCATTTTATATACATGTGTAAATAAACTTTTCAAATTTTATTAAATATTATTCATAACTTCCATTCTAACGGTTAGGTGGTAAATATAATTATATTTTAATAATCATATTAATAGTATGTTGTAGTTCAGTAAAAACTTGACCTTTTGTATAATGAAAGCTATCAGGGGACTAGGTATTGTGTGTAATACAATCCAAACATTATTTTGTGTGTACTGAAATAAAATCTAAGTGTTTCTTATAGCATTAGATTGAATTGTTGTTTCATATAGTTCAAGATAAAGTTAGTGCTTTCATATAAAAAAAATCTATATTCATTGTTGTGTGAAATGAAAAATATCTAAAAATATTAAATTAATTAAAAAATCACAAACTATTGGGTGTTATAAGTTCATTTCATGTTATAATGATTTTCTTTTAAAAAAAATAATGATATTTTATAAATATGGAAGAAAAAGGATCTCACATAACCTTTTTTCCCTTCCAGATGTTTTAATCATCACTATCAGAGAAAAATATTGTTCAAATGATTTTGAAAGCTCTTTGAAAATACAAATCGCCTATAAGAAATAATTTGATCTATCTGACAACTTTTTAATTCTCCAAAATCTATAAGGATCATGGAATCACTTTTATTTGATTTCAAAATATTAACTCATCCATCTCATTAGGCAAAGTAAATGCCACCAAGCACTTCATTTTTTATTTTTTGGAGAAATAGACTTCGTGCTAAAAGATAAAGGTGCTATAAACAAAATAAAATAATAAATTGATGTATGTATATAATGTATGAATTATTTTATTAAATTATAAGTATAAAAAATTAATGGGTTGATGTTAATTAATCAAAAGTACATAATTCATATCTTTGATTATAGGGATAAATCATTAAAGAAAAAGATGATAAATCATGGCTAAAGGTTTTAGAAGGAAGTTGAATAAAGGATGTATTTATGTATTGATATTTAAGAATTATAATGTAGTGGTATTTTATTAATTATATTCTGATATATTTTAAATATTATGAGGATTATGGGACACCTATGGATTGTTATATATTATGTTTTGTATTGAAAATTTGGAACATATATTAGATGGAATCGATACCTTTGAAAAGTATCATAGAGAAAAGTTGATTGTTTTTGGGAGGAATTTACTGAGTCTTAATAGATTTTCAAGTTATATGTAACCTCTAAGGGTAACTTGTGTTCAATTGAAGGTTATTTAAGGAATAATACATTTAAATTTTATGGACATAAGCTTAAAGGTATTGAAAACCTTTAGGGTTTATATGATCTTTGGTATTGAGGTAATTATGGGTTATTAAAATTTTGGAATATAATTTTTCTTATATAGATAATTGTGGGATTGAAAATTGATTTTGTGATTAGGTGATTAATGTTATTTTGAATGAAGTTCAGTATAATTTTGGGGAAAATTATATTCTATTATTATATTTTATTTGAGTAATAAAGGTTGAATTATCTTTGGAAGCATATATAATTTTAATATGACTTTATAGTGATTCAATTAATTTATGGAAATTATTTTAATATCTTAGAGATTATATAACTATGGAATATACATTTTTGGTATAATAATTTAAGAGTGATTAGTGTTATTTGAAGATAAATATTAAATTTATCATGGAAGAATGTGTTACAAAATCATTCTAGTCTTTCGGTTTCAAACTCAATAATTAATATTTTGAAAATTTTTAATTATAGTCATTTATAGAATGATTTAGTTTGAACTTTGGGTATTACTATTGTATTTTAGAGACTGATATATTATTTCTTCATGTAAAGGTTTATCAATTGTTCAAATTATCTTACCTTGTGCTAACCATTTTATTTTTTGTCAATGTATAAATATATGTGTAATAGTTTTTATCTTTTTCTGGAATTACATTATCCAATAGAAGTTGATTTTAGTGCATTAGACACAAAAAGACATCTTGAATACTCATTGTTTAGAGAAAAATATGATATTGTGTGGAAATTGAATAACATACGAAATTATACTTATCAAATAAGTATATTTCCTTATGTTTTTAATAAATATAGTAAAGGAATTCCCCAAACTCAAGGAAAAGAAACTTCAAACAAAATTTTTATCCTATTAACTTCATTTTTTGATGAATCCATGGTCTTTTCACACCTCATCAATTTATGGTTTTGAATTTTTTAACTTTATCTAGATCATTTAATTTTTTATGATCAGTTATCTATATAACTATATATAATTATTTTGACATTATGTTTTTTCTCCATGTCCATATTTTCACTTCTGAAAAATTTTATTCTATTTAGAAACCTAGTTTTTTTTTCAAATGGCCTTCATATTCCCGTATCCACCTTTTCAATGGGAAATTTTAATAACCCTTTTTATAATGTGGGATTTGAAGAAAGGTATTTTCAAATGTCTAACCATTGATTACCAAGATAAATTTCAAATTTTTAGGATTATATTTATTAAATGGGGGTATAATATAATATCCACATATTTTAAAAGAAATAATTATGTTTGATAGCGTATATGATATACAATATCAATCCTAAATAAACCATGAAAATTTATTATTTAAATATGACAATTAAAACCTAGATATTAAATTAGTGGGTATAAATACTATTAACTACTTTATTAAATATATAAAAATATCGTACTCAACATAAATGTGTTGATAAATTATTAGTAAATAATCACTCAAATTTTAGTAAAGTCATTTTATTCTTTAAAAATAAATTTTCTTCCAAAATGGTTTTTATTTATTTTTTTGAGAAAATATTATAATTAGGTTCTCATAATTTTAGAAATTTTATTTGATAAAAAGGATTCCTTTTAAGTAGAAATGTTTTTGAAAAATCGTTTTTCATCATGTTTTTCCGGTAAATTTTAAATTAAATTATATCACTTATTTTCTTCAACTTATAAAAAAATTATTCCATATTTATAACCCAAAGATTGAATTTTAGTAAATATTTCCCATTTACTTTTGGCCATTATAAATAGTAACCATAATAAATATTTGTTTCCACGTTAAAGTTAAAATGGGTTAATTAAGGGTAAAATTAATTTGATAAGGAATAAAAGTAACACTACCACTTTTCTTAATTTTATTGGATAAATATATTTTTTCCATAATCATCCAAACTTCAAAAATATGACCTTTTCTATATGTACAATATTATGACCAATATAATACTTTATGTAAAGAATAGTCAAAAATTCATTTTTTTTATTTTAATATCTTTGAATTTTATGACATAGGGATAAAAAGAATTTATGTTCAGTTATAAATGAATATTTTAAATATAATTTTTTTATCATGTTAATTTATTTATAATTTTTTATAATGAAATAATTTCATGAAATTTTTATGCAACGCCAATGAAGTATTTATTTAATTAAAAGGAAAATAAATAAAATGATATTAAAAATATTACAAGTAATACAATTTGAATAAATTATTTTTTCCCTCAAATTTTTTAGATAAATATAACATTTTAGGGAATTTTAAAGGTATAAATTCAAATTCCATCTTTTTCCTAATGTTTTCAATTCAAATTAAATGAATACTGACATAATTGACATTAATGATATTTTATAATAAATAATGTTTTATTAAATGATTTAAAATTCCTAAAAATATTATATTTACCCTATTAAATGGGATATGGTTTATAATATCAACCATTTTCCATTTATAGTCCATTGTTATTTTCATGGTAACTTTATTGAAACCTAAAGTGTAAAAACATTAATAACGTGATAATTATCAAAAAGGGTTAACACAGGTTAAAATAAAAAGATAAGGGTGAAAACATCACCTAAACTTATCCAATTTTTTATGAGATTTTTTAGAATCCAAAACATCTTATATTAAAATTTTACCACTTTTTATCTGTTTTAATATTAATATTAATTTATACTAATTTAATACTTTAAGGAATTCCAGTAGTGCCCCTCCCCTCTCTTATAAAAGGGCACATAATCTCCTCTTTTATTATAACTTAAAATAAAATTTGGTTCAGCCAATACCTACCCAAATCCCTTCCTAAAATACCTCCCCATGTCTTAGAGGCATTGGTTTTATTACAAAACCAACCTTGGAAAGCTTTTTGGTAAACCTTAAAATGTTTCTGATGAAGAGGTATAGTTCCTAATCAAGCATTTTCATTTTATTTATTCCTCAACCTCTTTAAGAAATTATTAAAACATGATGAAATAATAAAAAAAGTATATTCTATATATTGAGATTTTTTTATATTGATTTCAGGACATATATCCATATTTTATTCCATCAAATGGTAAATGAAACTATCATTTGTGTGTATGGTGGATTACCGCCTCACGAGATGATATAATTTTTTTCCATCACCTCCTAACATGGATGGATATAATGATGGATTTAAGGTATATATATGATATTCATGACATATTTTTCATTCTATAGAAATAATATAATATTTATTTTCCTAAATTTATATTCATTAAAAAATTATAATGTTGTTCGTGCATATGTTTGGAATACCACCTCCACGAAGTGATGTCATTTGTTTTTCATCACCACATTACATAGATGAAATATATAAGTATATTTAAAGAAATAATATAATATTTATGATGTTATTATCATTTTATAAATATTAAATAATACTTACCCTCTTTCCATAATGATCGATGAAAAATGGAAACATCACCCATTCATATGTACGACCTACCGTCTCCATGATTGTAATATAGTACATTTTTTATGACCATATCCCATGCTTGGTTTTAAAATTATAATTTATGCATAAAAAATATAATTATTACATGATTTCTATTCTGGAGATGATTTAATAATGGCCTCATTCATTAAAGTCAACCTATAAAAGTCATTTTGGATATATGAGCTGAATATCATCAAAACGTCCAGCATAAAAATAATGATTAAGTAATTGAACATAACATGGTAATAATTAAGTATAAAGGAATAATAAAATTTAAAAATATTATTAAAAAATTAAATAATTATCATAATTTTATTATTCAAGATGATAAATAACATATGTGATGATATGGACCCAAGGTAAGGGACTTTCTTTTAAAAAAACTATTTTAAATTTTCCATTCCAACTCTTTTCTTCCATATCCATATTCTTATAAATGTTTCAATAAAATTAGTATTTATGATTTAATAGATGCTAATGTTTATTTTTTACCATATTTGACTTTATTCGCAATTTTTTTTAAAAAGGAATTATTTATGGTTTTATGTAAGGGACACTTTAATTTAAAATCCTCATTTCAAATGTTTTCAAGATTTATTTTCTAAATTTTTCTCTTCCATGTATGTATTCTTAAAATTGTTTTATGGATACTTTTTTAAGGAAATAAAAGAATTATAATGTAAATTTTATTTCACTTTTTACTTTCACTCAATGGATTTCAAAAATAATCTTTTTACATATTTTATAAGGAATGTTTTGGATGAATTTACAAAAGGAAAAAAATGAATGTTCTATTTTAACAAATATGGTGACAAATAATTCTCCCACCACCATAACAATTATTTGATTTTTTGATTCCATTCTGATATTTCCTGCTCTATTCAATTAAAAACCTTATTTCCCTTTTTGGGTATTTTAGTTTTAAAAACGGGGTTTTAAAAGCAACGGGTATTTCAACATACGAAAATGTTTTTCATGTGGGTTCAAAATAGTGTTTCAAGGTTTTTATGATTGAAAGTTGCAATAATAAATTTTTTATTCTTCATATGGTACTTGTGAATTATATATGAGAAATTGGTAATCTTGATATATCTTATATGATTGGTTGAGCCCCATTATAGATCATGAAGATGGGTGATCCTGATATTTATTATATGAAGGGTGAACCCCTTATAGCACCCTAATGCATTGGGTAATGTTTTTTGTCTTCAAATTCAATAAAGAGGGAGTTAACTTATGTGGTTTATCTTATATATTTAACTAGTGTCCAGTAATTTCTGACACGAGTTTAAAATATGCTATGAATATGATTATCTAAGTCACCTAAAACGGATTTCTATTTTCTTATTATGGGTTTTAGAATTTTTATTTGAGAAAAAAGTGTGTATTTTCTTTATGGAAATAATTTATTTTATATGCTCAAAGAATAATCTAATAAAGGTAATTATTTTATGGTTTTCACATTTTTCATTAAACCAATGGATTTCTTTTTTATGCCCCTTACTAATATTTGGTTCTCATCCCATTTTTTAAATGGTTTCCATGTGTTTTAGGAATGATTAGGAACAAATAAAGGGTCAATTTGTTAATTTTAAATATTTTTCCTAAAAAAAACATATTTATTTTTAAAAAAAAATTGTATTATGGGTAAAATGGATACTAATAGGAAGTGTCCAACATGTATTGTATGGGTTTTTATATGAGATTTATTACCTAATTCTCCAAAACTCTAAACCATAAACATCCTAATGTATGTAGAAAATGAAAATGTGACTAAAAACTTAGGATTATGTAATGTTTAAGGTCAGTTTATAATATACTAATTTCTAGGGAATTCCATAGGAATGCCTTTGAGGTGTTAATTTTCTTAGGTTTTTTGGGTACTATAAACAATTTATTCTCTATTTCTCATTTTTCAAAGAACTTATGAATGGGATTACCATGAAAGGGGTTATGTTTTGTGGAAAGATTATTGTGAAAAGTCCTTGATATAACTAAAGAGGATATTGGAATCAGCTCTAATTTTGTTCTTACATGATCCTGAGATTAAATATGTGGTTTTCTATAATTTCTTATGTGTTAGTTTGGGATCTATTTTGATCCAAAGATATCAGGTATCCACTTTTGGGTCTCATTATTTGTTATCCCATGAGTGTAACTACCCTAATCATGAACTAGAGATGGTTGTGATGGTTAATTCCTTGAAATGTTGGTGAAATTATCTCTATAATGAGAGTTTTTTTAGAGAAATGAACTATAAGAGATCATTATATTTATTCTCTCAAAAGGACATGAATCTTTGACAGTGATGTTGGGTTGAGTATCTATAAACATTTGAATCTGATATGGATTGTGCTCCTATACAGGGTAATTTATTCATAGATACTATGAGTATAAAGTTGTGGGAGATTAAAGAGAAGCCTTTAGAAGAGGAATGGATATTGATGATATTTTTGGATGAATTTTTCATGGATGTATATAATGATGAAGTAGTTATAACATATTCCCCCTTAGTTATCATGTTTTCCTTGCTAGACTAGGTGAGAACCTACCAAGATACATGTTCCATGTTCTTAGTGATATAGGAAAGGTTGGTAGGGAATGAACCAATGATAGGATGATCTTTAGATATAGATGATGTGATCTATATTCATGGAAGAGTTTTAGTTCCTAATTATATGAGGGAAGATTTAATGAGGGAATCTCATGTTTCATAGTGGTAAGTGCACCCTAGATCAATGAATATTTTTTATGATATCAAAAAATAGTTTTGGTAGCTAGGTCTGAAGATAGAAATCACTAGTTTTGTCTCTTATAATCGTACCTGTCAAAGAATTAATATTGAGCATTAGTGAATAGGGTTTTTTATTAAAACACTTATTAATACCATATAAAAGTTGGACAAGGTGCATATGTAATTTGATATAGGGTATCACAATACTTCTATAGGTCAAGATGTTGTTTGTGTTATAGTTGATCGGTTGTCGAAGGTGGAACATGTCCTACCAGTATGAGAAACTAATTTTGTAGATGAGATGGGAAAACACTATGTCTAGGGTATTTTACAGTTTCATGGAGTTACTTTGAGAATTATGTTGAATAGAGACATGTGTTTTACATCACGGTTCTTTCATGGAATGTATAAGTTGATGTGTACTCAGTTGAAATGAACAACTGGATATCATCCATAGATTGATGGGTAATTAGAGTGGATGACCTAGATTTTAGAGGATATCATCCTAGATTTTGGTGGATCGTGGTATGTTCATATAGCCTTATCAAATATTTCATAAAATAATAGTTACTAGTATTTGATTAGATGGAAATATTTTTGGATCTTTATAGTTATTTTTGTTTTTCATCACAGTGTTGGCATGAAGTAGGTGAGGCAGCTATTGTCAGGTTGAGTATGGTGTAGGAGGACATTGATCAGGTCTAGTTAATTTGAAATGGATTTGTGACCACTCATAGTAGTAAGTTCTCTTATACTAATTAGAAGTGATGAATATTGGGGTTTTCTGTGTGTGGTCAAATTTTCTTATGGGTGTTACCTTGATTAGGAAATCGGTGTTTACAGAAGTAAGTGAAGTTATTTCCATAGTTTTTGCGACAGTTGGAGATCACTGAGCATATCAGAAACATTTCCTACTAGTATATCTTACTCTATGGTGTCGAGGTATAAATAATGTGTTCGATTTTCCTTATATTATGATGTATAATCTTGACACTATTCATGTGATGAACATTAAGTAAATTGAGTTAGAACTAGATGTATCATTTGTGAAGTGATTGATATGGATTATAAACCAGAGTGATAAATTTTATTACAAGGAAGACAATACCACTTATTTGATTTTTATGGAAGCATCAATAAATCCACGAGGATACATGGGTTAGAGAGTTTAATATTCAAGCGTAATGGACTAAGTTGTTCGAGCAAGACCTCTAGAGTCACTTGTATAGGGCTAGAATTCGTTGGAGGGGGATATTTGTAATGTCCTAAAATTTCAATGAATGATTTACTCTAGTTTTGATGTGTATGGAATAGTTATAATCCTAATTTGGAGATGTAATAGAGGTTTTACGGACTTGAAATTAGGATAATTGGAAGAAGGCGGTTGGATCAACAGTATAGAAACCACTATAAGGCCATTGTCTAGCCAAAAAAGCACTACCAACCAACCGATAGAATATCAAAAAGATATAAAAAAATTTAGAGCCCATCAAATAGACAGTGGGAACCAACCAGCCCAACAATTTCAAAGTAAGTAGCTATTGTCTCTTCATAAAGCTACTAGCTAGTTGGTGGATCCATCGTCCGTCCGGTGTGGCCCTCCATCTCACTATTGTGATCCATATCAATTTTTAGTCATGGGAAACCCTATATTTTCTCCTTGAAACATTTAATTGGTATCTCCATTTCCTCTTTAGACCCTCATTAAACCAGAACAAATTGATATCCTCTCTTTTGGTGAATTTATATCCCTTCTCCTCATATCTTCTTCATTTGAATAACTGGTCGATATGGTGGCATCTATACGATAGTTCTAAGCTGATTTAGCCGAAAAAATCCTATTTCAATTGGTATAAATCACAGATCTAGGTTATTATAGTTATATATAAAGATTATTATGTTATATAATTTGTAATTATTATATCATTTAAGGATCATAGACCAGATATATTGATGACCTCCCTCTATCGCTTTTGATTGTGACTAGGTCCATTGGTGATGGTGATTCTCATTGGATAATTCTAATCAGATTATCACCCTTATTGTGTGATATTTTTCTTGGTTTCATATTCTAGAATATATTATGTGTTAAATTAGGTCTAGTTCTATATGATTCTTTTTGTGGTTTTTATTTAAGTTATGGGATTTACCATTGGGTGTTGATACACCTAAGGTAGGAAGTCCTTACCACATAGTGCCTTTATATAAGGTTTTATGGAATGTTCAGCATGTTTGTATGTGGGGGGGATGCATAGCCCTAAAAACCATTATGTGATATGGTATATTTGGGGTTTTATGTATAGTGTGTGTGTTTTCCCCATGAGACATATGAATTATGTTCTATGGTTATCCATTTTGTATTATGCCATGTTGTGTGTGAATTCTTAGCCTGTGGGGGTTTGTATCAATGTGACATATGGATTTTTTATCCCTTATAGGGGATCATGTGATGGTGTGATATGATGTTGATAATAATGATGGAACCTATAGATAGGATAGGAATACAATGGTCTTGTATCCTAACCCAAGACATAGGATGGGTATGATGGCCTTTTGGCCTGACCCAAGGTTGAGCCATGGGTGTGATAGCCTCATGGACCAACCTAGTGGGGGAAGAGTAATGATGACCCTATGTCATGACCTATGGTTGAGCCAGGGGTGAAATGCCCTTGTGGTCTAACCCAGGGATTTATTATCTATGGACCTTGATCTGAGAAAAGTATTGTCCTTGTGTCCTAAATCAATATGTGATGACATATGAGACATTATTTCTTACATGGAGTCGAATAAGGTGGGATCGGGGCTTATTGAAGCTTGGTTACTGCAAAGATTTTCGAAATATGGTTGGTTTCTTGTTTTCTAATTTACTAGTCATCATTATATAATAAAATCAAATATAGGTCAAACAAAATAAATTAAAAGACTCCCAGTGTGGTAAGTCAACCAATTTATAAAATTCAATGGAAAATAAAATAAACATTAAAATATAGTCCAAAGTTTTTCTCTGTATTGCCTCTATCCTCCAAAATCATCCTGCTCTACTCCTCAATGCAGGGTCATTTCCCTTAGTTATATCCTAGATCATGAAATATGCATGCACATCAAGATTTCCATGCAAAGTGTGAGTATAAACCCAATAGGGTTCCACCAATGTGTACCTAACATAAATTTCACATACATATAAAGGTGTATGTCACAATGATAATTAAAATAAAAAATAATAAAACAATAATATATCGGGCAATCATGTGTTAACTAGGATTCCATAATCCCTCATCATACCTTCTTCAGATCTATTCTAGAAGTATTTTTTCATAAATCAACACATATCAGGTCTGGACACAAGTCTAACGTGTGTCTCATATCAAGGATTATATCCATCAATCCACAGGTCAGGCCACATGGCAGGCACAACCCTAGATCAAACTTAGGTCAGGCCATGATGTTTCTATGCCCCAGCCAAAAATAGGTTGGGCCACAAGGTTTTCACACCCATAGATCTACCTTAGGTTAGGTCATAATGCCATCATGACCCATAATCTATCTTGGGTCAGGCTATAAGACCATTGTACCCATGCCTTGTCTCCAGGTTCAATCTATATCATTCACACTATATCTCACCATCACATTCTTACCATCTTAGTGATAACCAATCCACAATGATGCACCTATCTCCTTGATAAAAACCTCTACAGGCAAAGCATTCACACACAATAGATCATAGAATATAAGCTATAATCATAAAAGCAATAATAGGTCGCATGGCCCCCACACACACACCGTATGAAAAATAAAAATCATACCATATCATACAATAGTTCACATGGCTATATACGTACACACACATGAAGTTCATGTCAGGTAACCTGATACGAAGTTCCTATATGACAAGAACTTCCTACTTTAGGTTTATCAATTCCCAATGTCAAATCCTGACACTTGAATCATGATCATTCAAATAATTTCATAGAACTAGACCCAATTTATCATATATGATATTCTAGAATAATAACCCATAATAAGTTCATAAAAACATTGAAAATATAATTAAACATACCCAATGATAATCACTATCACAAATGGATCTAGACATGATCAAAATAGATAGATAATTACTCAATAGATATAGTATCTTATCCTTCAACCATCAAATAATTCCTCATTATATAACATAAGAATCCATATATCTATATATAAGATCCTAGATCTATTATTCATCCAAATATAAAAAGTTATTTTTATGCTGGATCAGATTAGACGTACCATATAGAATCCACCAGATCAATCAGATCCTTAAATAGTGAAGAGATATGGTAAAGGGAGATTAATTTTCCAAGATAAATCCCCTCTATTTTCTCTAGTAAAATGAGGGTTAATAGAGGAAGGGGATATTCCAATTAGGAGTTTCATTGGAAAATATGGGGTTTCCCCTCATGTGGATCCACCATCTAGCCAATGGAGGCTAGTCATCTATCTGATAGCTCCAAGAGAAAATTGAAACTAATTTATTTTCCAAAAGTGGGGTGATGGCCTCCAAATGTATAATTGATGGGCTACGTAGAATTTTATATCTTCTTGACATGATATCAGGTAGTTAGTGGTGTCAGTCCAGCTAGAAATTGGCCCTCCAGTAGATTCTATACTGTTTGTATGGACTATTTCTTCCTATAATCCTAATACCAGGCCCTAAACACCTCTAGTATGTACCTAAAAAGGGATAAAAATCATTAAAAAAATGTAAAAACTAGACTAAATCAAACCTTGAAATATGAGGATGTTATCAATCCCTCCCCATAATGACTTCTCATCTTCAAGGAAGTTCCTCTGGTGGTCCAACTCTAACAACTTGGACCATTGTGCCCAAAAATCAAACTCACACTTCTAATTATCCTCTTGGATTCATACATACTACCATAGAACTTGAACAAGTAATACTATATTCCCCCTCAACACTTGAATACTCCATTATATGATCCATAGTGGTCCATCTACAAATGATTCATTTGGTTCCAACTCAACATCCCCATTGTTGTCACACGCCCAGGATTGGGCTTGCACCTCCAAAGTTGAGACACATAGAACATATTATTCATACCTTGATACCATGTAGGAAGATACAATTGTTAGGAGACTATTTTGATATACTCAGTGATCACAAATGCTATAAAAAACCATAGATCTGACTTCCCAAGCTTCTTTAATGTTGATGCACTAACTGAGGGGATGCCCTGAATAAAACTCGATCACCCATACCAAACTCAAAGGTTTATCACTTCTAGACACCATATTTCCATTTCCTACTCTAAGCGAACACCAATCACTTCCAAATCAAATGGACCCCCATAAATTTTATTGTGAACCATACTAACCCTAGCAATAATTTTCACACTAGCCTCATGCCATCACAGTGGTGAACTAAATGAACTATCATAAGGACCCTCAAACAGTGATATTGTAATAAAATACTAGTAACTATTATTTTGTGGAAACTATGATAAGGCCATATGATTTTCCCATGCTAAAAAATTAGGATTCATGCATGTAGCATATCCTATAGAATCTTGATCATCCTTTCTAACTCCTCGTCTATCTATGGATGATACTTCATACTTAGTTTCAATAGATTTGAAATCGCCTTCTATAAGCCTTTTCAAAACCATTATGTAAAATGCATGTCTTTGTCTAATAAAATGATCAAATATAATCCATGTATCAGTAAAATCTATCAGATGTAGAGTTTTCCTAACTCATATACAGAATGATTTTCTATGATCGATAAGAAATGTTCCACCTTTATTAGTAGATAAACTGTAACCCACACAATATCTCAACCTATTGTGGTCCTAGGAAACCCTATAACAAACTTCATTATCACCCCATTCCACTTCCACATGGGAATGAGAATATGTTGAAGAAAACCACTTGGTCACTAATGCTCAAGTTTAATCCTATGATAGGAAAGACAATGAGAGAAAAAACATATAATGTCTCTCTTTATATGTGTCCACAAAAACCATGGTTTGATATCAAGATACATCTTCATTGATCAAGGGTTTATTTCATACTATGAATAATGAGAGTCCCTTATCATTTTTTCCCTCATTGAAGAGGGAACCACAGCTTTTCCAGGATTGTAGATCACATATTCTCTATCTAAATACCATCATATAACTGGTCCATTCCTTTCCAACCATTCTCACAACACTAATCACTTAGAATCAGACTCAAATATGTCTTTCACTAGGTCCAAAAAGAAAGATGTGATAACTAAGGGGGAACATTTCATCACCCAAGATCCTCATATGCACCCAAAAACCATTCATACAATAAGATCATAAATCTCTATTTATTCTCTAAAGGCTTATCTCTAATCTCATGTATCATCTTAGATCATGTTCAACAACATTACAATTTTTAGGAGCATAATCTATCTCACATTCAAAAGTATGTAGATACACAACCTAATTACTCTTCCATATATTCAAGTCCAACTAATAGAATATATATTGTAAGATCTCATGGTCCATGTAGATGATAAACCTCACACCAAAGAGTTGAAATTGATAAAAATTTAAGGCACGAACCATCATATCTAACTCTAGGTCATGAGTTGGGTAGTTCCTCTTGGGGTTCATAGATAAAAAGACCCATAAGCAACTACCTGATCTTTATGAATCAAAATATATCCCAAAATAACAACTAAAACATCAAAATAATCCATATATCTAATCCTAGGATCATGTGATATCAAATTAGAGATGACACCAATATCCTCTTTAACTCTATAAAATCCCCTTCACACATATTTTTTTACTCAATCTTTACCCCTTACTTAGTAACTCATTCAGAGGTGCTACCAAATTATAGAAATATTGAATAAATCACCTATAGTACCCACCCAAACCTAGAAAAATATTGATCTGAAACATGTTCCTAGGGTGTGACTAAGACATAACTTCCACTTGTAGGATCATAAGAGTAACTTAAATGGTAACACTTAAAAGAGGGGTGACATAAGTATAAATTTTAGTAATATCCACGACCCAAAACTATGGCTATAGAGGTCAAAATAATGACCAAAAGTTATAGCTACAGTTTCGGCAGTCTATAGAACCTATTAGCATGGCTATAAAAAAATCTATAGCCATAGTTTCAAGAGGCTATTATAATGTTTTTCACCATCGTAATAGATCTTATAGACACAATTTTGGAAACCATGGGAATATCTCCCCTGTTTCTATATGTATATATCCATGGTTTAATCTATAGCTATAGGATTTATTGCTACGGTGGAAAATGGTGGCTATAGCCTATATAAATAATGAGTAAAGATTAAAAATAAATAGCTCCCAACTGGATTTTATCTCCTCACCTATGCTACCACAGACTATATTACTTACCACTACACCATGGATAATGTTTGGTATATATATTTATATTTTGTTATATATATTGTTATGAATCATGGAAATTGAAGACAAATTCATGGCTATAGCTATTCTCGCTATTTCCCAGCAAAATAATTCCCCTAAATATGAAACGAAACATATATCCATGGTTATTTGAAACCATGGCTATAGGTTGAGGTTATAGCCTTGGTTTCATAGAAAAGTGGATATATCCATTGATGAAATTCACTTATTGACACGGTTTAAGAAAACCATGGCTATCATTGTAGTTTATAGCTAGGATATAGACAAAACTGTGGTTATATCCTTCATATAAATACTTATAGCCATGGTTTTTCAAAACCATGGAAATATTTCTATGGATATATCCTAGTTTTCAAGTAGTGTGAATTATAGTTTAAAATTTTAAAATAATAAAAATAAAAAACCACTTAAAGTAAATTTATCAGACTCATACTTCATCCGATGATTAGAGTAAGAGATTCAGAATCACAATTGATCTAATTATATCAAAATATTTTATCATCGTATTCAATATTACACTAATAAAAATAAATAGTATATAAAGATAAGTACGATGAATGACTTTTTATTACATGAACATTGAAATATCCTTGTAAAATAAGAAAAGCAATAGTTTGTAAAAGTAAAAATGATTTACAATACATATTGAAAATTTTAACTCTTTCAACCTTAAGAGTAAGGTTATGAATACCCTTAACTAAAGGTATCCATGGTTTTATACTTACTATAAAGTCTATCTTTCCTTACCCGAAAATCCCTCGATATGATGATCAGAATAAATCTATTTATTCTTATCCTCAGAATCCCCCAATATGATGATCAACATCTATATTCCCAGCCTCAGAATCAATTGATTTGATGGATCAAATTCACCATCTTCCTATCCCCAAAATCCATCAATCGTAACATTGATTGGACGTGATTAAAAAATAAATTATTATTAAAGAAACAACCCTGATAATAATTCCTTAGAAATACAACTCTCTAGATTATTAAAAAAATTAGAATAATATGTTCATGTAAGCAAAACTTTATAAGACTTTATTTGTGAATTAAATCAACTCCCTACTCTTCAAATGAATGGATATTTATAGGTGAATCATCAATGGTCATATTTAATATTTAGTTGCGACAACCTCAGACAGTTGGTTCTTTGATAGCTCATAATGTTTTGGTGTAACTGAATGTCCAATCTCATTTTGTTTTAGCACTATTACAATGCTACAAAGTATTTTTTATGATAGAAATAAGTATTATATATTATGATTATAAACATAGGATAGTCTGATATAATTACTTAATTTTTTTCAATATGATAATACTTATGATATTTTTTATGATTATATTGATACCAGAATTAGTTTGATTTTCATGACTTTTGTAAGTATGCTAGAAAATACAAAAGTATAACTCCTGGTCTAAATAAAGGAAAGTCTAATTAATTAGATGAATGCTTGAACCGATGATCATAATAAAGAATTATAGGTTTATATTCATAATACATTATAACTTTTTCTATGTATGGTAAAATGTAATGTTTTCTAAAAAAAATATACTAAAATATTTAGTACATAAAAAAGATAGTAAAAAAAGTTTTAAGAGAATTTTTTTGATTTCCAAAACTAAAAGAAGGGAAAATTAATAAGTAAAACTTGTGACTCAACAGTGTCGCCCTTTTTGGAAAGCACAAACCACAAAACTTAAATAGAAAAATAGCTTGAAAAACTTATATTCCTTTGTTATTTTAAGAACATTGAAGTTATTATTTACAATATAACTCCTCTAGAGTTTATAACTCTTTTGTAATATAATGGAAAGTGTTATAACAATTATTCCTTAGAGAATAATTCTACCCTATAGTAATACTTCACATCCTAAAATAAATTATCCCCCTTTATAATTCATTATCACCCTTGATAATACATTATCCCACTTTTTTAAAAAAATAGTAAAGAATCCTAAGTTTCCTAAAACATTGGAAAAATAACATACAAAACAATATTGAACTAAATAATCATCCATGTAATTTTGAAATAATATATAACCAATCGGAATTGGAAAATATTCAAGAATAAAGGATTTATATAAAAAGATAATTACCTTAACAATTGAAATGTTTGAAAAAAATACAACCAGAGTTCAAAGAAAAAAATATTCTTTCTTCATAATATTCTTTATGAAATAATTGATCTTCTTGAAATCATGCCAATATTTTTCATGCTTTTCAAACTTTTATTCTAATGAGGATTTCTTCTCCACTTCATATTTTAGGCTTTAGACTTCCTATGAGAATTATTTAATTTCATTCCTCATAATGATGAGGTCATTATCACAGGATTTGATTCTTCTCATTTCTAAATCTATGCCACTCGTATTTTCTTTTAATATGTCCACATCCTAAGTCTAATTGTTAGTAGTATCTCTATATTATTTTATAAACATTACTCTATCGGACATATTTATAGATAACTTGTTAAAGGATTCATCTATTTTTAATAGATGTTTATTTAAATAAATGAGCATATGATCATGCTCATGAATATCATTATATAAATGGTTGGACTACTTTCTATCTGATTACATGATATTTTGTGAGTACAAGAGTTTCCTTGAAAAAATTTCAACTCTACTTCAATCTGAAAAACAAATTTTGTTAAAACTTTTATTGAAAATAATTTTTCATTGAGGATATATTGAATAAGATAAAATATGGTTTCATGATTATAAAAGTATGAAATTTTTTTTTCTAACTTCCCAAAGGATTGATAAATTTAATCAAAACCTTTCTGAGAAATGGTAGCCTTTGAATCTAATGAACCTATAGAAGGTTTAGGAGGTTTCAGTCTTCTCATTCCCACATCAACTGGTTTAACTTTATTTTCATCTTTATTTGAGACTTTATTATCATCTAAAGCTTCAATAATTTCCACATCTTTATAGGAGTCATCTTTTTCATAAAATTTGGAATGATAATTTTAATCTTCTTCTTCCTTGAATGAAGACTTTTCTTTCTTTTTTGATGATGATCCTTCTTCCTGGGTACTTTGTTTCATCATCACTGGACTTACAAGGTAAGATTGATGAATATGAGGATGATTCAAATGAATAATTTTCTTTTGATCCTATTTTTAATTGATTTTCTTCATCATCAACTTCTTCTTTTTATTCTTGATCTTTTTATTCTTCTAATTATTATTCTATTAATACTTCTTCTTCAACTTCATCTTATTCAAATTATTCTTCAACTTCCTTGTAAAAAGCTTCCAATAAATATCTATCAATTCCCAAAGCTCTTTTCCCAACTAATTTAGGTACTGATTCTTTATTAGGTAAGTTATGAACTAATTTTTTAATAACTTGTTTTCCCTTACCCTTATCAGCCACAGAATGTACAAATGAAGTTTCATTAAAAACTAATCCAGCTTCCAAAATTATTTGATTATTGTGGGATATTGAAAGTATGGGATTCTCAAATTATTTTTCATCATCTTTTAACAAAATTTCAATAATTCTAAATTTTTTAAACCTCTTCTTTTGTATTCTTATTTTCTATTCTTTTTCATGTTTTTCTACAGTCTGAATTTTCAAAGTCTTTTCCTCTGCAAGGTCAATACCAAACTCCATATCTCATGGATTCTTTTGAGCCTTATAAACCATAAGCTTCTCAAAAACATCATCCTTTATTTTTTTATTTGTTATGCTTTATGGGAGTGTATTTTCATATTTTTTATTTCTATTATCTTCAAATTTATCCACTTTATTTGATGTTTCGGCATCAAAATCATCTCTATCAACTTTTTATAAAAACCAAATTGATTTAAAATCAAAGATAAAATTATTTCATGACATAGTATCTTCACTTATGAAACATATATTTTCCCTGAATAGATACAATATATTCTCCACCATAAATAAATCCAAAAATTTTATTATCATCTTATTGATAAAGGATGGGAACATAATTTTCTTCGACCTGATAGAAGCAGTCTTTATATTCTCTATTGTAATAAAGATGAACTTCAAAAATTCAATATTCTTCATATTAACAAGATAATAAAGAACAAATAAATCTAGAAATTTAAAATTGTCCTTGTATCCTTTCCCAGAGATATGATTCCCTTGTATCCATAAAGATATTACAAGATTATCTAGTGTTAGATGAGAAATTTTTATAAATGTTTCATAAAAATAAAATATAGAACATTTAGCTTTATTTTTTAAAAAAGTTTTAATACTTTTTAGAAATTTGTGAGAAGGTAAGTTAGCTTCTTCAATATATGGAACTCAAACCAAGTCTTATAATATTTTATAATAAATCTTTTACATTTTCCTCAAAATTTTGAAATAAACCTTATCTATATCATTTATTTTATGAATTGAACTAAAGCATAAGAATCCAAAACTACCTCAAGATGATAAAGATCAAAATCTTTAACATGATTTTCAGTACAAAGAGATTCTCATACATGAATAGAAATAATATTTTTTACTGTAGAATCAAAATTATCACCCCAATATTATTCAACAAGTCCTTACCTAAACACAAACTACTTTTCATAATATTATTTTGTCTCCATTGGAACTGGAACTGAGACTAGAGATCAGACGTAGAGGAAAAGTACCAGACTGAAGTCATTGAAGTGTGAAATAGATCAAGAGTGAAAACACTGATAACCGATGAGGGAAAAAAGAGTGTACCATCCTTATATAGGAAATGGGGGAGAAAATTCAACTTCTTTATTCAAAAAAACAATTTAGATTGAATTGTTTTATGATCTGATGGATGAGATTTATTTGAATAATGTTTTTAAAATTTTATTTGAACTATAAATTTTTTATAAACTTTTTTAAAAGTGGGGATCATTCAAATTAATAAAACTTTTAAAAAATTTAAAACAAAAAAAATGTTTTTTTTTTGAAACACAACGTAAGAAAAACAATTATAAACTAAAATAATGAAATAGTGAAAAAACAAAAAAAAATGAAGAGTACCTTTTGGAGTATAAATTTTCATTAGTATGATTAACCAGTTCTTCTTGGTTTTTATAATTTAAAAAGTTTATGATAGATTTTTAATGTAGTGTAATTATGATTCATGTATCTTAGATAATTTATTATTATAGAAATATAAAAATGATACTTTTAAAAACTAATTATGATAGTTTTTAAATCTGAAAAATCTTTTAACAAATTTTGAATCTGAAAAAAAAACATTTTTAAAACTTATAACTCTGAAATTTTATAAAGGTTTGAGTCTAGAAAACTCATTAAAATTAAAAATATTTAGATAAACTAATGATCTAAAAAAACCAAAAGTTTTTTATGAAAAATTAAATGTTTTTGAAAATATATATATATATATACTCTTCTAATGAAAAGGAGTATTTAATGAAGGGATATGGGTTAATAAGAAATAGATATGAATAATATTTTTACATTGATCATTCCTAGATTATATTTAATTTATTCAAGTCTATAAAAACTAAGGGGTTTAGTAAAAATATGAACAATTTAATCATTCATTTTGATGAATTATAAAATTATATCTCCTTTAATTGTGTGATCTTGAAGGAAATGGTGTATTAAATCTATGTGTTTACCATGTGAATGATGTGATTGGATTTTAATAAAGTAATGGAGCTTATATTATCATAAATTATTTTATTTTTAGTAAAACTAATGTCATATTATTTGAGTGTGTGTTTTATCCACAGCACTTGAGTATAAAAAACTCCAACTGAATCATATTCGGATTTAGTAGTGGAAAGTGCAACTGAGAGATTTTTCTTACATGACCTAGAAACTAAATAATCCCCTAAGAAATAAAAACTTCTAGATGTACTTTTCCTATCCATTCCATATCCACCAATGTTAGTGTAGATACCCAAAGCTTTATGTATATATAAATTAAATTACTTTTTCAGAATACATAATATATAACAAAAACAAACGCCCAAAGACCATATTAGTTTAGTGTTTATGAAAACTCAGAATATTATCTTATAATCATGGGAAAATATCTTTAATATATCCCATAAAGATCTTCCCCTTTTGTTTTCTTACCTAAAACCTTTATTTAACTCCTGGGGAAAAGAAAATATATAAATGGTGACCTCAAATGATTAGTAAGGGTAAGCATAGAGAAAATAAAAAAAAACTATATTCATTTGAACTTAAAAACATGAACTTAAAGTTTAAACATCAAAATCTTGAGTTGTGAAATAAATCATGGCAATATGTAAGGCATAGATCACAAAGGAATAGTAATCATGATAAAATAGCATGGGAATAAAACATGTAATTATGGAAAACCATTAAACACATGATATGATTTCCAAAGTATCCAAGGCATTGCTGCCAAGACCATCATAGTGGAAAAAGACCATTACTGAACCGGGTTTACTTGCTGTTCTAGCCCTATATTACTGAACTGGATTTACTTATCATTCCAACCATGTCTATATCATGAGATATAATCATTACCCAATGTATTTGAGGGAGATACAGGTCTCACCCATCTCATAATGAAACCATTCTTATTTGTGCCACAAAATCATAAATCATACATCATAGCATAACCCATGTAATAAATTGGGATTCTTAAATATCGTGTCATCATAACATAATCCATATAAGATTAAAAGACTTCAAAAGAATAATTCCATCATTTAATAATCAAATAAAAGTAATAATAGGTATAGAAAAATAACCCTATATCATCTTAGATGGAAAATAATTTTTATAAAACACTTGAACTTAGTTCTTGAGGAAAATATCATTTCTTCTTCAATTCTTTTCTCAATATGTCATGCAATTTTAAAATAAAAGAAGAAAATTAAAATTAAAATTGAAAACTTATAAAAGAATCTTCATGAAAATAATTCTCTATGAAATGATAAAAAAATCAATTCATGTCGTATTTGTTAAAAAACGTTCCCCTCTTACTTTTGCTGGAAAAGTCAAAAAGTACCTCATATAGTAAATAAAAATAAGATTCCTTCCATACCATGTGGTAAAAGTAAAAAATGGTTACATATGACTTTAAACATACATGTAAGAATAGTAAACATTTTATGAAAATAGTTTTAGAAGATATGTACATTGATGATAAATATAACCCCAGTAAATACTTACGAATAAACAATCTCATATAGAATGGAGATTGGAAAAGTTACACCTTACCGTAGGTCCAATTTCTTCCAAACGTGCTCAAAACTCATTTATAGTGGGGTTAAAAAATATTATAAACATTTAATAGACCCATAATAATATTTATGATATCATATATGATTCACTAATGACTTTATATTTTCTTTTCATTTGTCAATTCCATGTTAAAGCAGCGTTTTGGGTAAAATCATTTCATTTATCGTACGTGTTTTGACTTGTAATTTTTCATATGATTACATAGATAATGATTAATTACTTCCAGAATGTAAAACATGATTTATATATTACATATATTCAACATATAAATATATATAATGTATAGATAAATTGATTGAAATACACCATTCATGGAGACGGTTGGTCGTACGTATGCATGAATGTTGTTTTCATTTCCTTATTAAATTAAATAAAAGTAAATGACATATATATATATATCCAGTATCATTATTGTTTCATATAATTCATGATTATTTATTATATATACTTTATAATAATTCTTGAATGGTTAACATGGATAATGAATCTCATCGCGTAGTGGAGACGGTAAGCCCTACATACGCACGAGCGACAATATCATTCCCATGATTATGGAATTGTATTGAAGTGTATGGTGCATAATATTTCAGAATAAATATCACCTTAAAATATTCATATATAGTTATTTCTTCTATTATTATACCCATCCAAGTAGGTTAGTTATGAAAAACATATTACACCACGGCATGGAGACTGTAGGTCATACGTACGCATGCGTGGTGATTTCATTTTTCATAGGATGGATAGAAGATGGAATATGGTTGTTTTATATTCATAATAACATATCAGTATACAAGTGATACTAGATTTATTACCTAATAATGAAACAACTCATATATAGGATGTAGAAGAAGAAATAAGTTTGAAAGAATCGTTAAAGGATATTACCTCTTCTTCGACGTGCCTCTTCTAAACCTCCTCATAGGGCACTAAGGTTTGTATTTGAAGAAGTCAAGAACCTATAGTATGTATCTATGGAAGTTTATAAGAGAAATGGGGAGGGTTTTTATGAGTTTTAAATCTCAAAATGGTGTGAAGAGTAGAGGGAGGAGGTTCCCTTTTATAAGTGAGGAGAGGGGCACTTTAGGAAACTCCCAAAAATATTAATTTATAATAAAATCAAACCCCACATAAAAACCTCCCAAATGACTCAACTTATAATACTATATGAGAAAGGGTGGTAATATCATCAAAAAATAAAATTTATACATGTTTGGAATTTATATTAAACCTTATCATTTTGATTTATCCGTATTTAATCTATTTGATTTTATTGGTGGTAATAATATTATAAATTTTAAATTGTTATAAATACTTAATTATGTGTTTTGAATTATCCACAATTAGATACATTATGAAATTTAAGACCATATAGTTTTCAATTTGTATTTTTTAAATATTTTTGTGATTTTTAAACAATTTAATAATATGTTATTTTTATAAAATACCAATAGTGTCAATTTTGACATTATTCAATTATTTGAATTTAAATAAACTCCACACAAAAGATATGTTAAAAAATATATTTAATAGATTACTAACATGTTATATATATCTATAAAATTCGTAGAGCACATTAATTAGTTCATATAATATTTATTTTAATATTTTTAATACCATTTATTTGATATTTTTCTTAATAAAATAACTACTACAACATTTTTGTATAATTATTTAATATATTTATTTGTTTCATAAAAATTAAAAATAAAATACTATTATTAAGATAAATATAATAGATTTTATAAGAACACTTTTATACTAATTTATCTTCTAAAACAACCAACTTTTAAAATGTTATCTTTATTAAATTGTGAAGGTGACAACTTTGACATCATTTAAAATAAAATAATATGAATGTCATAATCTGTTTTATAAGGCTCCAAGTGGTCCACAAGTTGACACTTGGATTATTATGGTGTATATATAGTCTACCAATAATTTTTGTTCAAGTTTTTTGGCCTTTTTATGGGTATTATTATTTTAATAAAAACTATATATTTTTGATTTTTCCCTAAATAAATAATTTCGGCATCATTAATGTATAAACTATTAAGGTAATTATATATTTCTTAAAAATTAAAAATAAATTACCGTAATAAATAAAAACATTTTAGATTTCAAATTATTATTTATAATCTAATTTATATTCTGGTTAACCTTATTTTAAAAATAATTTAATTATTAAAGATTAAGTTAGACATATTTCACCTTCTTATAAATAAAATAAATTAAATGTCTTAATCTCATTCAAGCGGGTTCCAATAGATTAAATTTAGACCCATGTATGTTTTATATATAAATATAATCAACCAATAATATCAAGACAATTGTTAGTGTAATTTTATAATATTATTTTTACCCTTAATTACCTGATTTACCTTTAAGTGTGGTAAATAAAATTTACCATAGTTACTATTCATACTGCCTAAAAATAAAAGTTATCTATTTAAAAAAAATTTAACCTCATGATTCCAAATATTTAATCTAGTTTTACAAATTTAAAACACATAAGATGCAGTAATTAATTTAAAATTAATCCCTTTGTTGAAAAAACGGTTTTTTATTTAAAACATTGCAAAAGATTGAAATGTTTTTACTTATGAATTCAATGTAAAATTCATGATAATGACATACAATATATTAAATGGTAAAAATATATTCTATTTATAATTTAAAACCATTATATATTATAATTTAACCATATAAATTATCTTTATGTTAGAAGTTGTTTTTAATTAAAATTTAGCATATTTTTACTATTCATCAAAATAAGAAAGTTTACAGAAAAATATTAAAAAATTATCCCAAGTAAAATTTTATATACTTATTGAAATGAATAAGTTTATTTTGTCAAATTAAACTTATAAAAGTGTCAAAATCTAGATTTAAAGTGGGTGTGCCATCAAAAGGCGACAAAACTGCATTTTTTGAAAAATACTTCTTTTATCCGAAAAATTAATTTTGTTCTCATAAAATGTTCTAGAAAATCTGTAAGATGAATTATAATGTTATAAAATTAAAAATTTTGTCAATAATATTGATAACTACTAGTTCATAACAATATTATAATAATATATTGTTGTTTAGTGAAACTTGGTATTGCGTACAACGCAAGCCATCGAGGAAGGTCGATTTTGCGTGTAACACAAACCAAGTCATTATTGCGTGAAAGATTAATTTGGTGTTTTGTATAACATAATCTAATATTATTTCATTGAACAAAATCTATATTAAGTGTTGAATTCTATCAAAAGAACTTGAAATTGTGTGTAAAATAAGCCAATAACAGTGTTGCGTATACTGCAAGTTAATATGGTGTTGTGTATTGCACAAGATAATCTTGGTGTAGCGTAAGACACAAGACATAAATAAAATTAAAAAGAATATTTATCATAAAATTTTGGGGTGTTACAGTTAGCATCTAAAAAACTAGTTCAAAAATATTTCTAAAAGAATAGAAAATTCCAAAATCTATAATTCTATTAAGTTAAAAAATCATTTTACATATTTATAATGCGGTTATTTTGGATTGTCTTGATATATTACACATAATAATACTAAATCATTAAATCTAGATGATTAGTATTTAAGTGTAGTAAAATTCCAATCATACCTCTAAATTTTTTTTGATCTACTGGTTTCCCCACCTCATTAAGATCTAAATTATTGGAGGTACCAATTAGAGTACTAATACTTTTAGTGTTGTCATATCCAAATTTCTTAAGAATATCTTTTATATAATTATGTTGATATTTAAAATTTCCTTCTGGTTTTTTTAAAATTTTAATACCATGTAAATATGTTAACTCACCCATCACACTCATTTAAAACTCATAATTCATTACCATTCTTACCACATTAAGTTTCAAAATCAGAATTTTCAAATTCTTCAACATGATAACTATGAATAGTTATCAATGAGAGGTTTTACTCCTTTTTTAATCTGGATAAAAAAATTAAATAACTAAAGTCTTCATATTTATTTATAATAAAACAAACCCAAGTATATCTAGTGTAGTCATTAATAAAGACATACACATAGTATTTTCAACATATACTTCTTATTTTTGTCAGAGAAAATAAGTCCATGTGAACTATTGTAAAGAATCAAAAGTTGATACTTCACTAATAGATTTAAAACTTGACTTATGTTTATTATTTTATTGAAAAGGGTTATAGAATTTTGAAGTATCAAACCAAAGTTCTGGTAGATCCTTAACAAGTCCCTTCATAGTCAAATTAACTAAGTTTATAAGGTTAAATTTTCCTAACCTTCTATGATATAACCAATATTTATCTTCCATTACACTAAGGAAAGGTAATTCTTGGCTCCTAAAGTCTTCTAATTTTAGTGTGAAACCATTCTCTTTCCAATTTGTAGAAAAAATAAATTTATCCTTGGAACTATGTACAGTACATTTATCATTACTAAATATCAAAAGGTAACCTTCATCATATAATTGAATTATTCTTATAAGGTTGTCCTTAATTCCTAAAACAAATAAAATGTTTAAAATAATATCTTTTCCAAGAGGAAAAATGTTACCTATTCTGATAATCTCTCCTTGAGAATTATCTTTGAAAGTTACTTTACCAACTTTCATCTTGATTATCTTTTTGAAGAAATATTTGTTTCTAGTCATGTTCTTGGAACATCCACTATCCATGTACAAAATATTTTTTTTACGATACTATCTTTCTTTTCCTGAAAACAAAAAAAAATTGTTTTTTCAAAACTGAAACCCTATTGGGTTTGGCATTATTAGAAAACAAAAATTTAGGTAACCACATTTGTCTGATTTTATTGTTTTTGGAAAATTTCATATCCTTAGAAAAATAATCCTTATAAAATCCAAGGGATTGTACTCTGTTCAAAGAACAATTTTTATTCCAATGACCACCACTTTATCACTTAGTGAAAAATGGTTCTCTTTTTGGAACAAAGTAATTGTTACTAAAAAAGGATGTTTATTGGTGAAACCCATTCTAGTATTTTAACTATAAGGAAGAGTTTTCTTATAAATTTTCTTTAAGTTTTCATTACCAGTAGAAAAATTTAATAAAATTTTATTTAAATATGATATTTTAGGATTCATTTTTACAAATAAATTCTTATCCTCATCGGTAATAGTTCTGTAACTAAGTTTATTAAAATCTTTTTGTAAACAATTTATCTCATCAACAAATTTTTTTTTATTGAAATAGATTCATTTTCTAAAATTTTATATTTATAAAAATATGATATTTCATTAGTCAAAAATATTTATTCTTGAATCTTCCTTACCATGTTTATATTTAGAATTTTCCTATTTTTTTAAAATCTAACAATTTTCATTTTCTATTATTTTTTCAAATACAGAAACTTCATCATAACTGGGTAAAGAATTATCTTATATTGATGAATATTCTCCATCAGAATATGTGTAATTTTTATCATATGTATATTTTTCGTTTAAATAAATATTATTTAGAGATTCATTACTATATACCTTTTCCCTTAGATGTTGATTTACTATGGGTACATTTTTATAAAGACCAATGTTCCACTATCTGAAACTTTCATTATCATAAGAGTTATTAAAATAATCTCCACCATTGGAACTCCATGTGTCAAAATCATTCAATAATTTCTTTCCTTTTGACTTATAATATTTCTTATCATTAATTTCTGAATTTCTTTCCTTCTTTTCTTTCCTTTTCAAGAATGGACAATCATGTCAGATATGTCCTTCTTTCTTACATTCATAACAAGTGACCTCATAACCCATATTTTAACCTTTATCCTTATAAATTTTTTTATATTAGTATTGGAATTCATTATTTATAACTATCCTTTTCATTATTATTTCAAGATTAACTAACTCATTCTATGAATTTTCTAATATACTAGAACCTGACTGATCAACAACTTTATTTGTCCTCAAATATTTTATAACTTTCTCAGCTAACCAAACTTTTGAAGTTACGGTAGAGGTTGTATAAAAATCAAAACCACCATATTTATTTTTAGAATTATCATTATCTCTTTTAAGTATTACTTCAAATTGTATGAGGTTTCGAATCAAATCGTCAAGATTGAGATTAGTAAGTTTTATCATATCATCTATAACTGTTCTTTTTTAATCCCACTCATTGGGAATTATGCTTACAATATTTTTTACTAAAATCTCATCATCAAGTCCTTTTTCCCTAAGAGAATTTAAACTATTTATAATAGTTATAAATATTTTATCTCTAGGTAGAAAATCAAAGGCTTGGTAATCATCCCCATGAATATCTCTTCTTATTTCCATAAATTTGGATATACCAAAATGTGTAACTTATAATTTAATCTAAATACTATTGGTGGATTCATGATGTGAAATGTGATTGTAGATATTCCTTTTCATATAACACAATAATATATTTCATACTTTTCAGTTGAATTGATATTCTAATTTCTTCTTATTTTTAAAAGGAAAATCTTTCTTATCAAAAATCTAGTATTTTCTAGTAATCAATAATAATTTATCAACTCCAGTGTTGATCACAACAGTTTTCATTCTATCTCTTCAATATTCATAGTCATTCCCATCAAATATAGGTGGTAAAACAGGATTCAGATTATCAAGATATCCAACATTCATACATTCTATATTAAAAATAATAGAAACCCTTTTCTATAAATACACATTAGCAAAATAAAGGCTATATCAAAATTTAAACAACTTGCAGTAAGTAAAGTGAAAACTCAACAAGTATATAAGTAGTATAAATCTAATCTAATACCAATTGTAGGATTTAAAGAGTATCTTATATAGATATAATTACAATATGGGGGTGAATTATAGTTTAAAAAGTTTAAATTAATCAATACACAAAACCTCTTAAAGTACATTTATTAGAATCTGACTTCGTTCAATGATCAGAGTAAGAGAATTAGAATCATAGTTAATCTAATTATATCAAATTATGTTATTACCGTATTCAAGATTACACTGATAAAAAATAGTATATAAATATAAGTATGAAGACTGACTTTAAATTACATACACTGCAGAATAGTCTTGTAAAAACAAGAAATAAATATCTAGTAAAAGTAAGAATAACTTACTAGATATATTGAAAATTTTAACTCTTTTAACATTATGAGTAATGTTTTAAATAATATTTACTAAAGGTATACATATTTTTATACTTACTATAGATTTTTTCTTTCCTTACCAAGAAATCCCTTGATATGATGATCAGAACAAGCTTGGTCTTCCTATCCTTAGAAGCCTTCTCCATAATGTTCGGTATCTGTCTTCCTAGCCCCAAAAGTTCATGATACAATGGATAAGATTCACTATATTCTTATCCTAAGAATCCCTTGATTGTAAAAATGATTGGACATGATTTTAAAATCAATTATTCTTAAGGAAACAACCTTGAAAAGGATTCTTTAGAACTAAAACTCTGTAAATAATTAAAAAGACCTTAGAATAAAATGTTCACACAGAGAAAAGTTTAGAAGACTTGAGTTGAAAATAAAATCACTTCCCAACTCTTAAATTAAACAAATATATATAGGTGAAGCTCTAATGATCATACTTCTGAGTTAGTTTCAACAAACTTGGATAGCTAGATCTTTGAATGCTCACAATGTTCTAGCATAATGGAATGTCCAATGTTGTATTTTTAGAACAATTACAATGGTAAAAATTATTCCTTATGATAGAAATAAGTCTCATATATTCCAATTATAAACATAGGGTAGTAGATGTACTTTATTATAATTTTTTATATGATTATCCTTGTAAGTATCAGTTTGATTATGTCAGTACGTAAATCATTTCGATGGTCATAAATTTTTTCAGTACAATAAACAAGAAAAAAATACAAACTCATGGTCTGAAAAAAGGTAAGTCCAATTAATCGAACACATGATTAATCTTATGATATTAATGAATAATGATAGGTTTATATGCATAATATATTCTAACTTTTTTAATTTATGGTAAAAGTTAATGTTTTCTAAAAAAATACCAAAATACTTGGGACATAAAAAGTTAATAAACATAGTTTTAAGAGAGTGTTTGTGATTTCCAAAACTAAAGGAATGGAAAAGTCTGCAGTAAAACTTATGAATCAACACCACTTACTTCTCTAGATCAAATAAGATTATATCTTTATAAATCACATACCTAATTAATTTAACCACATAAATATAAAAGTGAAACTTTAAAAGCTTGGCATAAATTTGATTTGATCGTAGTGTACTCATAATGATATCAAGGTGTCTATCGTGTATCTTCGATGTCTATGATTATATCATGATATCATCAATGAAAATAAAAAAAGAATCTATATATAGATGGAAGATAATTTTTATGAGATTAATGAACACCATTTGATGATATTCCATCCCTAAAGGCTTGACAAGATACTCATACTGTCCATAACTTCTCATAAATATTGTCTTAGGTATATCCTCTTCTCTGACCCAAAGTTAGTGGCGACTTAATCAAAATTCAATCTTATAGGACCACTAAGACCCCACTTAAATGATAAATAAATCCTTTATTCTTAGAAATAGGTTAATTTTATTCACTATAGCTTGATTCATCATTATATAGTCTATGCATAGTAAAAGTTACTCATCCAAATTCTTAGCAAACAAAACTGGAGAAACTTGAGGGGAAGTGTTTAGTTTGATAAAGACTTAGTCTCAAAATGCTCAAGTTCCACCTTGTGGTCCTTAAACTTAGTCACTTCTATATGATATGGAGGTATCAATGTGTGTTGTGATCTTGGTGTGAGTTTTATCTAGAATTCAATACATCTATTAGTAAAAAGTCATGATAAATCATCTCAGAATCCATCCTATAAACAGTCTGCCATTGGAATAAAAGAGGGGGAGATGTTTCATGATAGGACATGAGAACCATGATTACTACCTTAACTATAATAGACCCAAAATAAATTACTTCTAGTCCCATTATATATATTCTTAAATCTCATTCATTGGTCAAGACAAACTTCTCCACCTTAGGTGTAGTAAAGGATACTCGTCTCCTCTAGCAGTCAATGTGTGCCCGATAACTTGTCCACCAGTCTATACTAAAAATAAAATCGATTCTAGTCATCTATAAGATCATGAAATCCTATAAATATTTGTAACCATAAACTAAAATGAGATGATATAGACATCTATGGAGATGTTCTACCTTGTTCATCAATGTTTTATTAAATGAAATCAATTCAAAAGAAAATTTAAATGGAAATTCTAACCCAAAAACTACTTGAGAAGATATAAAATAATAGAACTCTTGTATCAAATAATGAAGTAGAAAGTGTGGAGTTAATATTAATAATACCATTAACTACAGAAGTTCCCTATACATCATCAACTAAAATTTGGTCAATGACATGAAGTCATCCTACACCAGTCCCATGACTCCATCCCCGAGACCCCTAGTTTTTCTAATTCACTAAACCTTATGGAGTTTGGGCCTATTGCTAAGATCCCATGTTTGTATTATGACTCATAGTCCATGTCTTCCCAACACCTCTTGGGAAACCTGACCATAATTCCCTTGAAAATAAATTATAAGTATTTATTATCTTACAACACTAGTTAAACTTATTTTGAGGTTCAAAAAAAAAATTTGATAGTGTTCACTCTCTATACAATTGAAGAATAAAGTGAAAAATACTTCACTGAATGGTGATATTTAAAACCTATTATGTTCTGATTACCTACTTCCACCCCATTACATCTCCTTAACCATTCTATTTCTACTACTAAAAAACAAACACACTACATTATTAGGAATCATGCTTATTGGTTCGCCAGCGTATGAAGGAAGACTTGCTTCTTTTCCCTCCTCCAGGCCCTTGTCAATGGTAAGGTCCATGCAAAACACATCATAATACATCATCATGTCATATATCCTAACCTAGTTCCTCAACTATGGTTTAAGGTTAATATCAAACTTTTAGACCTTATATACCTCATTTATATATAAAATATGAGCGAGTAAAATCAACTCCATGAATTATTATGCATGAAAATCAATAAGTAAAATTATGTGCCTAGTCATAATGCATGAATACACCAAAATCTCATAAACTATAACAGCGCAATAATACTTAGGATCAACATGAATCTATAATACCACAATCAGTAATATCAATCCCATCACTGGTAACATGAAGGTCTATTATATAAGATTCATTCATCCCTTACATGACTCCCTTACCACAGTTCAACATAACCTATCTACCTCATAAATTTCCCTAAACATAGTTAAGAATAAATAAAATAAAATCACCATTGATACCACTTTGTGACACCCAACCAAATCACCAAGTCTAGTCGGTGTGTCACATGACCTTATGTGTGTCTCCCCATATGTAGAAGGCTTCCAACTAGTGGTGAGGATTTATATGGTGTCATGGAGGAACAATACCCTTGGTAATAGTATCCATGTAATATAACTACAACAAGAAATAACAAAAATACCCTAACAACACATCAAAAATCATCATGCTTTAATAAAATGGCATACAATTCATACAAAATAAACTAAAATACTCACAATTTTGAAAGTAAACCAATGTATAAAAACCAAAGGAAAATACCCTAAACACTACAATAATAATATGAAGTCTATCATAAAATTGCCTCAATCCTCCAAACTCCACCTACTCATCTCCCCAACATAGGGCTCTTTCCCTTAGTTGGGTCCCTAGTTATGAAAATTAAATTCGTATCAAGATGATCATGTTGGGTGTGAGTATAAACCAATTAGGAAACTAATAATGCATAATTAACATAAATTGAACATAAGTATAATTTTTTATGTCATAATTATAAGTACATTCACAAACAAGAAAGCAACCATATGTTGGTTGATCGTGTGCTTACAAGGCTAATGTGAGCCCTGATCATACCTATTTTGGCTCTATACTAGAAGTAATGTCTCATATATCATAACCTATTGGGTTAGGAGATAAGGTCAACATATGTCTCAAATCAAGACCCACACCCAAAAAATCCCTGATTCAATCGACAAGTTCATCTCACCCCTAACTCAACATATGGTTAGGCCACAATGTTTTAGTGCCCCTACCTCCACTAGGTTAGGACATAAGGTCATAACACCCTTATGTTAACCTTGGACCAATCCAAAATTCCATTTTATCCCATAAACTATCACAGGTTAGTCCAAAAGGCCAGTATACCCTACCCTTTATTCATGTTCTATCATTGTCATCATCGTCATCACCATATAACCCCAGCATGTGTTCCCCCTATAGGGGATAACCAAACCACAAATATCCAACTATCACCACGATAAAAACCTCTATAAGCCAAGAATTTACATAAAATAGATAAAAGTGTATACGGTTCAATCAGATCATACAATACATAAGTCTCATGGGTCACACACATACACAAAATTCAAAATCACAAGCATACCATATCACAAAATGTTTCTCATAATTATACATGCATGCATAAACATTTTGAATATTCCATAAAACCTTATACAAAGGATTTATGAGTTAAGGAATTCCTACCTTAGGTGTTCTGATGCCAAATATCAAATCTCACCACTTGAATCAAGAATAAACCAATAATTCCCTATAAATGAACTCAATTTATCATAAAATATATTCTAGAAAAACATAAGAATAATATCACAATAAAGGAGATAATTTTATTAGACTTACCCAGTGAGAATCATTATCTCTAATTGATCTTGACCTGATCAAGAGAGAGAGGTCCTCACAAGATCTGATATTCGATCCTTTAATAATCTAATAATTCCATATTATATTACATAGGAATCCATAGATCAGGTAATAAAAACCTATATCTATAATTAATCTAAAAACAAAAAACGAATTTCGGGAAAGGTCGACATAGACATGTCATACGGAAGCCACCAGATTGATCATATACTCAAATGGTGAATATAGGATGAGAAGGGAGTTGAATTATCTAAGAGATAACCCCTCCATTATTTCTAGTTGAATGGGGGTTTATATAGACAATTTAGATACCAATTAGAATCTTTAGGGATAATATGGTTTCCTCTGATTAAAAATAGATCTAGATCCTATCAGTTGGATAGTGTATCCAATAGATGTCTAGTAGAGGCCAGTCGGCTAGATGGTAGCTCTAAGAAAAAACTATATCTACTACCTATACTATTGGGTAGAAAATAGACTCTAAATAATTCTAAATATTATGGTCAACCACCGGCTAACTAGTGGTGTTAGTCAAGCTATCCAGTGACTCTCCAATAACTTCTGTATTAATAGTCTTACCTCATTATTCTTATAATACCATTACCCCATCCCCAAAACCTATAGTACATATCTAAATAAGGATAAAAATAATTTAATAAATATAAAAACTATAGAAAATAATAACTTTAAAATTTAGGATGTTCTAAATTTCTCTTATAAATTCAATCAAGGATTTATGGAACAAAAGCAGTGAGAAATTATAATTTCTGAAAATTTGATTATGATTGAATTAATACATAATATTGTTTCTTTTGAGTGATATCAATTATAATTTTTTTCTAAGAGCACTTAAATATACCATTTTTAGGTTTTAATTGTAAATATTTAAGTTACTTCTGTAATTATTCTTTTTCTGGTCCCCTTGGTCGATGAGATTCTAATGAGGGATCTACTACTATTTATCATGATAATTGATAAACTTTCAAGTATAGGAAGTTATATATTATATAATTCATGATCTAATAATTATATAGTATTATACATACTACTTATCAATTATATCTAAAATGAGATTAAGGATAGAGCTGCCTATTATTGATAGTTTTTTGAAGAAGTTTCAGGTTTTGAACTTTATACCTTATAACATATTTACAATTAAAAAAGTATAGGTATTTGGGTCTTGGATACCTTTTATATGATCTACTAACAAACTGGTTACTTTTTTTAAAAAAGAAAGACTTTTCTTTTTGAAAGTTTTTAGTAAATAATATAATTTAAGGGGCACTAATATTTTTATATGTCACTCCATGCAATTTTTTTAATTTTGGGTTTTATTTTCTATTTATTATGTTTTTTATATAAAATAATTTTTAACTTATGATAGTTAATTTTCCAATATATTTACTTCTTTACGCTTAATTTATTAAAATATATAATTTCCAAACAACTAGATAGTCAAATATGTCTTATTTTTTTGTTATAATTTACCACTTTCTTATAGTTTCCATATTTTTAATCCTTTGGGAGAACAAGTGGTATCAAAGCTAGTATTTTGATATCTGAGGAAAAATTTATGTTTAATAAAGTCTCTTAAATTTTATATTTCCCACTTTTTTATCATAACTCATATTAGTTTCCTTACACTAACTATGTTTTAGAAAAAATATCTTTTGTTTATATTGAAAGTAATACCTATAAAACCCACTAAAACTTTGAATCCTTAATGACCATTGATCATTGATGGGACATTTTATAAATATTATAATGATAGTATGAATAAATTTTTTATTAATATTAGTGTGTATCATGTTCTCATGATGGCCTAAAATTATATAATTCTGAAGAAATATATTTTTACATTTACTCATGACAAGATGTTGGAATATTTTACTAATTACAAAGTTCACAATACTTTTATTTTCTTAATGAATATATATATATATATATATATATATATATATATATATTTCTAGTAGGATTTATTCTTGTGATATAGTGAAAAAAATAAAAAAAATTATTTAAATTACTCACTTTGCAAAATATTAATTTCTTGCCTTTAAAATGGTGATGTTTCTAGAAGATTATTAATCCTTTGATTATCTACATGGACAATTAGGGGTAAAAATTTACTGTTGTTTTATAATAGTTGTTAAATTAAAATAATAATACATTCCCCAAAGTAGATTTTACTTCTAAAAAGTCACATTCCCAATCAAAATATTTTGTTCGAAAAAATTAACCTTTATAGACTTAGTTTCAGAGAGGAGGAAATTGAAGAAAAAAAATCACTGAACAAAGTTAAATCCTTTTTAACTCAAATGGATTGTATTTATATAGATCTTGTATCATTTTAATATTTCAGGGTTAGATAGAATTAGGTTCCTAATGTTTTATTTTCTAACATTTATAGACCCAAATATTTTTGGGTACTGAACTCTAAAAGTATCAATAATTTGAAGAGTTATGATAAGAGGAAGATTTTATATTTTATGAAAAGGCTACCCAGAATGATCTATGTTTTATGGTGAATGTAACTCCTGATTCACTTTAATAGTTATATCTTGATGAAAAAAATATATTTTACTTTGGATAATGATAGTATCACATCTTCATTGGAAGATGAGTATGATATTCCATTATTTTAAGAAATAGTTAGATACGTGAATTTCTTAGAAAATAAAAATATAATTTTGAATAAAAATATTTATTTTGATGAGTAAGATCTTACAAAATATGAGGATATAATTCCAAAAAATACCTATAAATTCTGATTATTACTTTCTATATATATGTTAAACCTAAACATTATCTATATAATTATTATTTGAAAATAGTTGAGAAACTAAAATATAATTTTTTTAGTCTAAATAATCTTATATCATATTTTACCTCTGGTAGAGATAATATTGATAAGATCTTGAGAAAGTTAAAACCCAATCATACATTTCACAAAATAGATTTTACTTCTAAAATGTCACATTCCCAATAAAATTATTTTGTTCCAATAAAATCACCACTATATACTTAGTTTCATAGAGGAGGAAACTGAAGAAAAAATTGTTCACTGAACAAAGTTAAATTTGTATTGTATTTATATATATCCTGTAGTTGTTCAATATTGTAGGGTTGGATAGAAGTGGGTTCCTAATGTTTTTTTATAACATTTAAAAAACCAATCATTTTTGGGTACCAAACTCTTAGATATAATTGATTTTTGGAAGATAGGTTGAGTACCACTGGTCAGAACAATTATTATATGGACAATGTTTATACTCAAAGCATGACTGAAAACAATTATAATTTCCAAAATTTATATACATTTAAGGTTGGAAGATTAAATATTAAGATATTTTGTATGGTAAATTTATTGGCATTGGTGATTTTGTTTTTCTTGATAAGACAATTTTATAATGTACATTTTGTTTTATAATTTAAGCATAAATTTATTAGAATTATCCAATTATATAATAGCGGTTACTCCATGAACTTTGGAAAATATAAAATATACCATCATAATTTTATAATGATTCTATTTTTATGTATTGATATGCATGATAATTTTTAAACTATTAACTTAAAATACATTATTAATCATAATTTATATTCTCTTAGAGTTTTTGAAGATTGAACTTGGAATTAGAATAAGGGGTTGGGGCATTTAAATTGTTGTACCTTAGCTAATATATATAGGAAAAGAGATATTATTCTCAAGTTTATCAGAACTAAAAACCTACTTTCTAAAATTTTCATTAAACCCTTAAATCTGGATAGATTTTAATATATTAAATAGATTTTGGGTATGATCAATGATAAATGATTATAATTTACACTTCTCATTTCACTATCTCTTAACATTGAAAAACTACTCAAGAAAGGGGTGTACATTATTTATCTAGAACTAACTTTTCATGTAAGTACTTCATATTAACTAAAATTTTATTTAACACAACTTATAATATTTACTTTCAACATCTTCTAAAAACTATTGGAAATATAAGATATTCTTTATAGTTGAATTTAATGGTAATTAACTTCTTATATGTGTAATTTATTTCATGTCTTAATCTTACATGAAGAATACCTCTTTTCCCTTAAGTATTTGTCTATGTAATATTTTATTTACATGAATATATTATATATTCCTAATACTCTGATGATTTAATGTTTTCTCATATGAATTTATATATTACTGTTACACTTCATAGATTTTACTCTTATATTTTTTAAAGGTACTCAAACATTTAAATAGTTACACTATATTCACTCATACATAATATTTCTTACTTTCTGAAATTTTGATACTTATCTAATTTTAATATATTAAATATAAATATATTATGGTTAATTATCTTATGTATATATAAAGAAATTCCTCTGTGATTTTATATTATTTTCCATCAATAAATAAATAATAGTTATATTTTTATTTGCACAAAATTATTTTATTGATTTTATGGAATATAATAGAATCCTTTAAAAAAAGTTCTATTACCATCTTCCTAAGAATAATATCATCTATAGGAATCAAAAGATAAATTTTGTATTGATCACTAGTTATATTCTTATCAATTATTGATTACTATTTCTAACTTTATTTTATTTTGACTAATCCCAAAAAGAGGGAAATTTTTTCTCTTTCTTTTTGAAGTTGTAGTAAAGTGAAGAAATATATCCTAGGAAAATAAAATAGATGTTATAAGGATAATATTAATACTCAACCAAAATATACTCTTATGCATTCATTTAAAATTATAAATTGGTGAGTAAATTTTATTGAAATTATGGAAATTTTCTCTATGGATATATTTTAACCTTGAAATATCTTATTAATATTTTGACATTCTATAACTCTTATTTATGTTGTTCTATTTTAAAATTACAAAGGGGTAGATATTATATAAATGTGATAATATTTCCTTTCTTCGCAAGTTTTCCATTATTTTATTTTTTATTATGGAGATATAAGATAAATGGTAGAAAATGTGGTATGTTTTTATTTAGAAAGTATACCTTTATTATTTTCTTTTATAAGGGAAAAATTTGGAAAAGGGGGAGAATGGTTGTTAAGGAGGAAATTTATTTACTAAACTTTTTTATTTCTTAAATGGATAAATTTCAGTTTTCTCTTATATTATGTTTATTGGGATTTGTATCATAAATTATACGACCTATTTATTTTTAAATTTTCAATCTAACTTACCTTTCTATTTATATATTTTGACTATTACAAGTGGTAGATTTTTGAGATATTATTGATTCAATCGACCACTTTTGTATCTTTTTTTTTCAAAATTAGAATACATGCACGTAAAATAAACATAACTTAATGATTTCTCATCTTATTTTTTATTTTAAATTGTTATCTACTAATCCTATGGTCTGATGGAATGAATCGAACCATAAAATTAAAAAAAATTAGTGAATACACATGAAACATTATAATGTCTTTTTTTTAAATTGTTGTGTTATCATGATGAACATTTCATTAGATGACAGGGTCACTCTCCATCAAAAGATAGAGCCACATAATAAAAATTTAGATTTATAATCATTGAATGATGATGAATCTTTGTATTTTTTCAACTAAATATATAGATCTCAAAATAAGACTATTGAAGTTTTTAAAAAATTCTATTATAAATTCAACCAAGGATTCAAGGAATAGAGTAAATGAGAAGATACAATTTCTAGAAATTTGATTAAAAGGGATGTTTCATATAATTTTATTTCATTTTAGTGATCATGTTTTTCATATTTTTCTAAGTTAACTTAGAGATACCATTTTGAGGTTTTCATTTTAAATATTTATGTTAATTTGTATTTTTTTTATCCTTATGATCGATGAGATTCCAATGAGGAATCTAATACTTCTGATCATGTTAACCAATGAGCTTCTCGTAATAGAAAGTTATATCTTCTGAAAATCTTAATTGAAAAATTTTACTATATTATAATTTCTACTGCTCAAGGATATCCAATAGAATAATTGGGATAGAGATCTCCTCTATTGAAAGCTTGTCGAAGAATTTCAAATTTTAGAAATTGATGCCTTTTGACAAGTTTATAGTTGAATAAGTTTATGTATTTGGGTCTTGGATTCCTTAGATTTATCCTACTGATCCACCTACCTCTTTTTTTAAAATAAATTACTTTCCTGATATGATGTATTTGTGAAAAATATTCTTTCATGGGTATTCATATGAAAATGTAAAAAAATTATTTCTGAAAACACTTTTGAGGGGAAGTGAGAACCCAAATAGATTACACGTAGCTCCAAAATTTAAACCACATATGAAATTATAAATCTATTCAATATATGTTTTAAAAGAATTGAATTACTCACCCTATGTAAACTACTTGTGATAGAGGTTGCCTAAATTTTAGGATCATCTTTAATGAGGTCCTCAAAGAGGTGGGCCAATCTGTCCCAGAACAATATATATTCCTATATGTTTGTTTGAGATCTTTTGATTCGATGTTCCAATATCTGATCTTTTTTTATAATTCAATCAATTTTCTCTTCATTAAGGTCAACTAAAATCAATATATCATACATTTTATCAGTATCTTCCTTTGAAATGATATTGTCAAATTCTTCCTCCAACATCTCTTCCGTTGAATGCAAGAGAAGTTTAAGGTTAGTATCCTTCTTCTTTATCACCTCCTGGTCACAATCCAATGCCTCCAGTTCTAATAGATGTTAAGGATCTTCTAACCTATAAACTTTTATCACCTATGACTTATCAATATTTACCTCCTCATTGGTAGTTAATGTTGTGTGACCAATCACTAGATCGGCCTAATCACATGCTACCTCCTCATCAAAAGGTGACTTTGGATGTGAAACCACTATATCTGGCCTTTCCCCTACATCGTTCTTATTTAGTTTTCCTACTGATCTGGGGACCATGGTCTTTTATAATATTTTATTAGTAATTTAATTGCATAGTTTTTTTCTTCTTATTAACTGGAAAATTTATAGGGGCAACATTCTCTTTCTTTCCCATCCTCAATCCGCACCCGACTACCATAACTTCATACATATCATGTTCATACTTAGAATCTGAGTTTGAGTAAAAATCCATGTCCATATATTGAATAACCCCCAAAGTCCAAGATCCATCCTTATTTCACTTCCATCTTGAAACAATAGACTACCAACCCTCAGGATCAGTAGCCTCCTTCTCCATACCATTTGGATCCCAACCTAGAACATCCAAACCTTCACAATAATTTCTCAAAATAAGAGGAAGAGTGGTCCTTCTAAGAATCAATCTATTATCTGCATTCACCATTCCTTTTCTTGAATCCAATGTTACCAACTTTGAACCTTTATTTTTTATATATTTCTAATGAAAAATCATTATCAACGCGCAGGACCTCTGTCAATGCAACATTTCATGTAGGAGCTACAATATGGAATATTGCCTCTGATTTTTTCACCACAGTCATTAGATTAGTGGGTGATTTTGGTCAGACTTATCCTCCCCTTGGAATAGGAACTATCTTCCCATTACTATCAATACTAGATTTAGTGTGAGTTGACACCACCGTTTGAGCATAAGAAATGACCATACCAAAATAATTCAAACCAGTAACACTCAAAGAGTCATTAGGAACTTGAAAAGGATTACATTGAGGTAAATTTCCCACCAAAATACTAACCTCTAAGTCACAATATGAAATATCCTCAATCAAATAGAGTTGAATACCATATTGTGAGTGGTAAAAATGATCTCATGATGAGAAAAAATCAAACCAATCCTTGAACACCATTTTCAGTCAGTATTTGAGTTTTTCCTCCACCATGATCCATACATATTCAACTGGGGGATTTGAGACATTGAATTACATGAAAATATGTGGGGAAACATGGTGTAAAAGGGATCATGACTATTTTTCAAATGATAGAAATATTCTAATGATGTTTTCTATCATATGAAAAAACATAAGGGTTTTGAAAGAGAAGATCTAAACTCAAGAAACTAACCCAAATCTTCTTGGTGGATGGATCCCGGTTCTAACAAAAATTATAGCACCATTTGAAGATGGAGAAATAATAACCCTCATAAAACCATTGTCCCTTGGACCAAGAAGAGGTGAGATCATCCATATTATCAAAATGGAGAATAAATTAAAGGGGATCCAACAACCCAACAGAGACTCACACCTTCAGGGGTCAGGTATTATTGATGAAATGTTTTAATTAGTTGAGTGATAGATGCCTTCGACCAAAATGAGTGACCAAGGAGATACCGTGGAGGGACAATGCATCAGATAATTTATGTAGGGATAGGGGAAGTGTTGGGGAACTGAGGTTTAGAGAAGGTACATTTAGAAAAAGTTTTATGGGTGGGGGGGAAATCAGGTAGGGATGTAGGGTTGTTAAAGGGAGAGAAGATTAGAGAATCCTGCCCCTTCTATGAATAAGGGAGGGTATATAGAGTAGTAATCATCGTTGTCTACAGTGGGATTCTAGGGTTCCATAATCTTTAGAAGTTCAAAGATAGAACTCAATTCCATCACTTCCTATATAGCTCATGGGTATTCATATTGTTATTTGATACTTTATATATTATTTTTCACTTTTCTATTGTACTTTTCATTGCTTGAACTATTTTTATCAAATAGTTCTTATCTTATGATAGTTTACTTTTCAAAGTATTTAATTCGATTATTTTATTTGATTATAATTTTTACACCTTGATATTTTTGAATATATTTTTTCTTTAAATGAATTGTAAATGTTCAATAGCTTTCCTAACACACAACCCTGAGTCTATATGAATCGAGATATAGTAAACCTGTATAAGCTAGTCATTAAATTAACAGGTATGAATATTAATAAACACATTATGAAAAATATGTTCAAATTGTTTAAATAATTCAAATGTATTTATTAATATATAATTAATAAGTAGTCAATTTTCAATAAGGTCATTTAATTCTTCAAAAAAATGTTTTTTTCAAAAATTGTTTTTATCACATTTGGGAACAAGAAAAATATAATTAATTTATACCATTTTTTTGAATTTTTATTTTATTAAACGAATTTAATTTTTGAATTAATAATTTAAATATTATCTTAGGGTTAATTTTTTAAATTTTTCTAAAAATATTTATTTTTTAGTGAATAGTAAAAAATACCGATAGTTGTAAAAAATTTCATTTCTTTTGAAGTAGAAGTACCATTAATTTTTTAATTTTATATTATATTAAAATAATTATTATTTAAATTTAAAAAAATTAATTAATTTCATAGGAATCATCATTATAATTTATTTTTGTTATAAGTTATTTTTGGGCTTGAAAACACATTTTTTCAAAAAACTATTTTTATGCTTGTAATGTGTTTTTTATTTTATTAAATTAAGTTAATATATATTTATTAATTGTTTTAATTAAATTTATCAATTATATATTAAATTATATATTTTATCATTCATTGTATGGATTTTACATCAAAATAATGGAAGTAAATTCATTTTTATGATTAAAGTTGCATTTTTCTAAAATAGGTTTTCATTGCGGTTTGTGCGCTTAATTAAAATTAAATTCTAGAACTTATAAGAATTGAATTTGGGAAAAATTATTAAATATTTGGGATAATAAAAATTAATACAATTTAATATGGTCAAATTAATTTTTTTCATAGTGAATAGTAAAAGAATAAAATTTTGTAGTCGCGATTAAGGATAAAACTGGTTTACCATGGGGTTAAACTAAGAAATAAGGTTAGGATTGCCACAAAAAATTAGATAATTTTTATTTTTTGAATATATTCTTGAATTATATTATCCTAAATTCTGATTATTTTCCAGTTGGATTCACTTTCCAATGAAATTGACCTTAAATCATTGAAATATTTTAAGAAATTCCATGTGTGACCCTCCCATTACTTATAAAAGGAAACCCATCCTCTTCCTTTATTCACAACATTTTAACCTTATATATCAGCCAATACCTACTAAAAAACCTTTCAATAATCCTTAAACATATCCAATATCTTCTATTCTTCCCTTAAGACCAATCCATCTAGGCCTAAGGAGTAAGCCAAAGGATGTCTCTCAAAGAAGAGGTATAAATCTTAACCAAGATCTTTCAATTTTATTTCTTATTCTAATTATTATAATCTTATTTAGTCCAACAAACATGATGTATCTAGTACCATAAATATACTTATAATTTATTATGATTATGGAACAACCATTTACCACCTCTTCTCGGTTAAATGGGAGATGAAAGTATCGTTTGGGCATATGTGTGGACTACCGCCTCCACATAATGATATGATTCATTTTAAATCACCATATTTAATGGTTGGTTATAATAATGGATTTAATGTCTATATATATTATTTAAAATATAATTATGATTCTATAATGATAATATTTTCTCTAAATTATTACCATATGATCCATTGTTAGATGATAATGACACTAATACGCACGTGTGGAATACCACCACCAGGAAATGATGTTATTTTTTTATATTTTATGCTTTACTTGGATGGTAAAAAGGATATATTTAATTAGAATATATTATAATTATGATATAATAATTATTATTTAATGGTGAATTAACATTTACCTTTATTTTGTTCCACCCATCGAAAAGAGGAACATCACAGGTGTGTACGTAGGGATTGTCGTCTACAAAAAGTGATGCAATTCATTTTTCATCACCACTTAATATGAATATTTATAAATTTTTAAAGAATATATATATGTGTGTGTGTGTGGTATTTATATCATGATTAAAATTTAGGATATGGGGGTACCATGATTATGGTACAGGTACCATAACTGTCAAACTAAAATATACATGAAAAACAAAGCAGTTAAAACCAGAAATTATGACTTTAAAAAAAATTATTAATAAAAAAGTGTTTAAATGTTATAATGGGGTCATATATGATATTTTAAGTATGAATATTATTCTATTATATAATTTTTATAAAACAAAATTTATTTAACAAGTGTTTAGATCACTTATGAATCAAGTCGGATATTAGGTAAGGTTTTTTTGTCTCAAACTCCTCTCTTTAAGACATTCTAGTTATACACAATATTTTCTACTCAATGGTTAAAATAATTCCCATTTGTCATATTTTTATCATTATTATCTTATTTTTAATGATATTAAATTTTATATTTAATCTTCTACCTCTCACAAGGTTATTATTCAAAGGTTACAAAGGGTGTAAGGTTTTCATCTTAATTTCTCTTCATTAAGACATGTTTTAATTTTATGCACTAATTTCTTATTTATATGGTGTATATAATGAAAAAGAATTTATTTTGTAATAATAAATTATTTAATTTAATATATTTTTAGAACTATATTATTTTAAATCGTCCAATGACTTTCGATACAAAAATTACTAAAGTCTTAAGGGTTCGTCATCACAATTTTGTTTCACTAAGACAAATTTGATGTTATAATCCAATATTATTTTATGAGGTAAATTAAATACCCATTTTATATATTTTATTTTTACTATCCTTATGTTCATTAATTTAATATTTCATTTGATGTTATTTATATCATTTTACTAATGAATCAAAAGTTAACAAAGTGATAAGGTTTTTATGTTACAATCTCTTTTTTACTAGGATTATATATGATTAAATTTATAACAATGAGATTATATGATCTGTCTCTCAAAAATATTATACCTTATATTATTTTTTTATTACTTTATATTACATTTTTTCTTTAATTTTCCTATCTCTAAGTACTTAAGAGGCTGAAATAATAATTTAAAGAGAAACCGACCATGTGTTTCTCTTAGGTCAGGAATATTTTAATCCCTATCCTTATTTTCTTTAAAATAATTCATGAATAATTTTACTATTATGAATATATTTACTAAATTCGTTTTTATCAATGTTTTAATTTTTATAAAAAAATTAAAAGGAATCTTCTTATCATTTTACAAATGAGGGATTCTTAAATTTTTACCAAAAATGTGGATGGAAATTTTGTTTTAGCATACATCTCATGAATTAATTTCTCCACCACCATGAGTACTATTTTTATTGAATATTTATTTATAATTTTCCTTGGTACTTTTAAAAGAAAATTTTCTCCTTAATATTTTTTATAAACAAATTATTTTAAATAAGTGACTTCAAAATGAAAAGTGTATTTTCCTCAAAAAATACTGTAGTGATATTTTAAAGGTATATTTCATCTATAACAACATCATTTGATGTTTCTTATAATTTACTAGGGATATGATCTAATGTTAGCATATTTATTCATTCTCTAAATGGTTTAGGTTTATGGTGATGAAATTTTTTTGAAACCTGTTTTATTTATAGGGTTTAAGTTTTTATTTAATTATAAATTCTTTCATGATCTTTTGGAATATATATGGATTGATTATGATTTTGTAATGGGTGGTTTTATTATAAACCAGGTATGAGTGTTTATGTTATAAACCATGGATAGGTGGGTCTGTTATATCCCACCAATTCATTGTATAATGATGATAGAGTAGAGAAACTCCAAAGAGACAATGAAGTTAATAAACTCCTAAGAGATAACAGAGTTAATAAAATCCTAAGATATGACATAGTTAACTAGATAGAAGTTATAGAAATTAAATATTGTAAATGACCAAGTATGCATTTCCATTATTGGACTTTTTTATAATGATATTATTAGGATCTAACATTGAAAAAAGAAGTTATTTTCTTTTATTATGTGAGTTCCACAAACTTGTGTATTATTCTTATCGTATTATCTCATGGATCATGATTTATTATTGATGATTTCACACTCTTATATATTATTTATTTTTATTAAAAACCTTATGCTATTATTCATGAACATATAGGGTATGATTATTGTTGGTTTGATCATTTTCTCATACACTTATTCTTATATTATTCTCACTTATGATCATTTATTGATATCTCTTACATTTACCTTTAATAATCATATGATATCACCCTTTATTATTTTTCTTTTACCCAAATTATAAGAAGTTATTTAAGTATGATATGTCTAATAAGGGTGCTTATTGTGAACAAATTAATTGAAAATAATTTAAATCTTTTATTTAACAATTCATTTTGTATCTGTGTTTCCAAATACACTAAACCATTAGAGTTTTACTGTGGATTGTACACATATATAATTAATATCCCATAAATAATATGTAGTATATATATATATGAAATTATTTGGGTTTCCATTAGAATATGTAACTTTTGATCAACTAGATACTTGAGTGGGTAAAAAAAAATTAATTGAATTTTGGTTATAATTCACCACCTATAGAATTCATATTGTTCATATTCTAGTAAAAGATTTATCTTGGAAACCTTAAGAGTTAAGATACCATAAGAATGGCATTATGTTGATCCATATGATGGATAGGGAACAGGGTTGTTTGTTAAAATATCCAATAGTCATATATGATATGATTATAATAATGGCCTACCTAAATAACTAAGTTTTGATATGAATGTTAAAGATGACTCAATTATAAGTGAAATATGGATCTTGTCCCACTAATGGATATGATGAAATTTTAATCAAGTTTATAACTTTATTGGCAGATTATTTTATAAAATTCCTTATTAAATAAATGTAAAATATGGTTCTCATCTAATAAAATATTTTTATGTAGATAAAATAGCATCATCATCACAAAACATGGATTTGAGGTAATCATTAGGAAAATAACGAGCTTAATGTAAGAAAATTTTTAGAGTTTTATAAAACTTAAGAAATGTTATTAATAAATTAGAGGAAATTCTGTGTTAAGATAAATCCCTTCCTAAATTACCAAATGTTGATGTTTGTAAATTATTGAATTTAGTTGATTGTATGAAGCATGGAAGGATTTACTTATGGTTTTTGTTGTGCTTAATGAATCAGTACTGACACGACTGTGGGTAAATCAGGTGTAGTAAAATTATTTTATCAGAAATCAATTCTTTTGGAAATAATTAAAATCCCTATTGGTTTTAAACCTCTATAACCAATTAAGTCTTATAGATTAATTCTTACCCAACTCGGTATACAACACAATGTGTAGTAATAAAAAGAACATAAATATGTCACATGGTATTTATAAGGATCGACCTTAAATTTTTACTTCTCATTGTGTTCAACTCCCATCAATCCATAAATTATCCATTTTAAATCTTATTATCAGTATAAGTTGAGTTTTTTAGGTAGACCATATTACATAGGTTCAACATCACTATATTATACAATGATCAATACATCATCCCATTGCACTTGTTTATACTGTAATCCCACTAGTTTCACTTTAACTCTTCCTTCTCCTCTTTAAGTAGATCAAAACCAACTAGGGATGTCATTTTTTCCAAAATAATAACATTATTCATCAATCAAATAACTTCAACTACCTGAATAGATTTTTTAAATAACACATGAAACTTAATCAATAAACAATTCATAACTCCCAAATCCTATATAGAATCTATTTGCTGGAACCATCTCAACTATGAATGTAACTGACTAACAACACAAATCAAAACACTCAAATTATTCTTCTCTACTTTCTTATTCCTTTAAAACCCAGTTGATGTATAACTTTAGGTCAGGTTTGGATTTCCTTATTTTTTCTCACTATATATTATGTTGGATCATCCTCCTCATTTTCCTCTTCTTTGGTACTTTGATATTCTCCCTATTCAATGCAGTATCAATTACTTATTCTTCTTTCAAGGTGTTACTTGTTAACTCAGCACGCCTAAAATTTTAACAAACCTTGTCTCACTCAATTCTATACTTTTTACTCTCTCAATGCCACTTTTATTATATAGGTGGCTTTACTAAGTTTGGATTCCTTTTAATATACCAAAAATGGTATATTATAATATATCTCAAGACTTTAAATAGAAATAATTGTGAGAGTATCCCTCTATTCAGCAATAGTAATTTTCTTTTTCAACTCAAAGGGTAATCCAAAAATACCCATATTAAATGCATCTCACATAATCAAATATATTTCTCTTTTATTCTTCTACATACTCAACTTCATCTTCCTCAAAATATACCATTTTTAAAATACGTACTTCAATATCTTTGGTTGTATGAAATTCATACAACACACATATCTTATGAAGTGTAACTCTCTCTTAAAGTGTGAGAGATTATAACCATTCAAAAGACTCCATCTTGAAAGATGATTTTTAGAACACTCCAACGTAATAATCTTATTTATTTTTCACAAATAAATCACTCTATAAATAAATCAAACTCAAAGGAGAAATTGAAGCTTCAACTCATTAACATCTATATTATTATTGAAATTACAATAAATACATTTCATCACTTTTTAAATATCCATAAATTGTTCCAAACATTGATCTTTTTCTAAGAATCTTTATGATCAGGTTCTCAATATCTTATCATGGATTTATAAATCTCTATAATGTTTTTATTATGTAGAAACAACACCATCATCATCTGATTTAATTTCCACATCAAAATTATAAAATTTTAATTATCACATATAGTCCATGATATTTCAAAATTATTTCTAGGTTAAATATCATACATACTAATATATTCTTCTTTTCTATAAAAATCCCAATAATTTTTTTAGTAAAATATCATATGTAGTCTTAAATATCATAAATTCTTCATAAAATGTTCTAAGGGTGTCTCACGAATATCAACTCACTTAACCATGGATTTATTATCTTACATGTTGCACAATTATATTATATTATATGAATTTTTCCATCATCAAATTTCTACAAAATATAATGTCGTATAAGAATTGCAAAATATATTACAGACTGGATAGTAATTCTTATGCATAGTTCAATTTACTTTTCCATTTTTTAAAATTTCATAGACATGGATCAATTATCCTATGAAACCTCAAATCTATTACAAATGGATCACATATATTATGTGTGACTAAAATATATTATTTTTACCACCCCTGGTTTTAGTTACTGGAACCTTTATATATGTATTTTATGTATATATTTTGATCAGTTTATGTTTTAGAAGGTTGGAAGGATTTTTTGCTTGCTTTGGAGGCCTTTTAGGAGGCATGTTGTTTGAGTATGGTTAATAGAAACCATGAAACACATCCAGGAAACCATGAAAGAGAAGACAATGGGTACTGGTTAGGCACATGGTTGGTTCACTATTTGTATAAACCATGAAGATGGCAAGGGGGAACCATGTAATGATGGACAGATGGAAAATCATTGTTAGATCATGGTTTTTCTAACCGTGTGAGCCAACCATGTCTCAGTTTTTCTTGATATAGTAGTTCATGCATGGTTAGCACACATTTTGACTAACTATTCACCCTAACTATGAACCATGTAGTTTCAAATCGGAAAATCCTAGATCTAATCCAAATTAATTTAAACCCATTTTAATTGATTAATCTTTCATAATCAAAAATTTCTTTTCATATCAAGGCTTTAGAGGTGATTCCATTCGATCGGGGAGAAAATTTTAGGTGATTCAAATCCCATTAGAGATCTAGATTCATAGATAAGTCTCCATTCAGGTTCTCTTTCTCTTTCCCAGAAACTTAGATCTAATCCATTGGGGATAGATCCATGTTCTCTGATGATTTTTTATGAGATATTGATGAATCCTTGTTGGATCTCGGGAAGGAAATGTAGTCGGTGAATGGATCTTGAGAATTATTACACCATTATTCATTTTCACCAATGTCTGTGAGGTAGGTATATCTTTATCAATAGCACTTTATTATAATTTTATGCCTTATCTTAAAATAATTATATTTCTTGAAATTATTGTGAAATTATTTTCTCATTTGAAACCTCTTTAGGGATGGTTTAGGGAAATTGTGTAAATTTCATGGATTTGTAGAAAGTTATCTTTGTTGATAAATTTTAATATGGTGATTTTAAAATGATGTTTTTGATTTGATACAAGGAAAATGGTTTATGGAAATTTTTTAAAGAATGTTTATTTTGTGAAATTTTTTGGCATGAGTTTTTGCATACATGGTTAGAATGAGTTTATTTATGTTAGATGTGATCATGTAGAAGAGGAATGTTTCATTGTAGAACCTGATATTGGTTACCTTATAATGACTTTCTATATTTATGATACACCTCTCATGATTATGGAACTGTCACTTTGGAATTCATGTGTGGATATTCAAAATCATGGAATGGGTATTACAAATGTAGTTCAGAAAGGTTTTTAAGGTTTATTTTATTAATTTCTATATAAAATTGTTTTGTATTTGATATGAAATGGTTTAAATAATTTAAATATTTTAAAATATTTTATATTTATGTGATAACATGTTTTTTTATATAGGCATGAGTTTGGAATTCATTGGGTAAATCCTATTGAGTTTATACTCACCCCCTACTTGGGCACTTTTGTGTGTTTTCATATTTAATTTACAGAGAAATTGGTAAGGGTAAGGTATCTTAGTTATTTATTGATTCTTCTTGATACCGTGGGCATGGCTTGTTGAGTTAGATCTTGGAGCAGGCTGGGATTTATTGGTTGCATGTATTTGGTGTATTTGGGTTTTTTTGTCTTTTAACTCCTTTGGTTATGTCACTTAGTTTCCTCTTGTATAGTGATATAGTTTTTGTTTTGGTTATATTTTGAGTTCTATTTTGTACTTATACACCATATATAAGTTTTTTTGGTTATTGTATTTATGGTTTGTATGTTTATCGTTCAAAGGGAAAATAATCCCATAAATCTTCCTAATGCCTTCGGCTTTTATTTCTAGCCTTTGGTGTTTTAGGGATGTCACCTAAGGCCAGTAGCACCCACCACCTCTTCCCATGACAATGGGTGAGGGGTGGGATATTACATTATGCATTGGAAAAATAGCTTCCATTTATTCTAAATTCTTAAACATATGTCAAATTTAATATGCACTATAAAAAATCTCATCCACATATGAGAAATCCCTTTTTTATTCTTCATATATCCAACTCGAGAATAGAAATTCTAGAATACATGAAAACAGCTAACAAACATATTTAAATCTTCTCTGGGCCTTCTCAATCATCTCAAAAATTCATGTAATAGTTATTAAAAATGTAACACAACAAAAACTATATTATAAATGTTAAACATTGGTATCTTTTTAGGTTGAAATTTTTATAAGGAGTTTGAAATTTTTATGTTTGAGTGGTTTTAGAGTTGTTTTGGGTGTTGATGAAGGGATAATAAGTGGTCTCATGAGGCTCAAGAGGTAAATGGGGAACTTGGAGGCCCAATAATGAATGGGATATCTCTGTGTACCCTTGTTCTAAATATATTGGATATATATAAGGATCCATATGTTGTGGAGCTCCCCATAGTGCCAAGGGGTTGTTTCAGTACCAAATAAACTGACCCAAACATCCTCGGCCAGTTATTTGATCATTTATGGTGGTGGAATGAGGTATTATGGATCAAAACAAGGACTGTTTATTGCATGTTCCCTACTCACTAGTTTTTTTGATAGGTAGGATCAATGGAGTAAAATTATGAGTCGGGAGGGGGATACAGTGTGTCTTTGAGCATGTTGGGAACTCAGAAGGCTTGTTGGGGCACACCATGAAATAACATAATCAATGGTGAAAGATGTGGTTCCCCTGAATTTTTTCAAATTTTGGTGAATTCCATATTTTCACCTTCAATTATTTAGGGGTTTTGGCCCCCTTTCTATCTTCCCTCGCATGCATCTGATCTGGGAGAGCTCCATCTTTCTCTCCTCTATACTCCTTCAAGAGTGGTGGATTTTAGAGTTTTGATTTAATAATTAGAGTTTATTTTCCCTATTTTATCCTCTATTGCCCATTTTCTTACTCTACCACTCATTTTAGATGATATTATTTTGGGTTTGGTGATTATATCCACAAAAGCATGGTGTAAATTCTAACTACCTGATATTTCACCATGTATTTTCCCTAAATAATTATTATATTAATATCATGTTCTATACGTAAAAAAATTAAATGAACCATGATGTATTATATAAAAATTATTAAGAACATATAAGATTAATAAAACCACTAGTAAATAAAAATATTTTAATTAATTAAAATTTCTTACATTTAAAAGATAAATAATTAATATGATTTAATATTAAAAAAGATTTTTCTTTCTCAAATAATTGTTTATAGTGTTAATAAATTATATTAACCACATTTAAATGATTATTATGATAATATATAATATTAAAATATATGAACTAGTGTATTTACTTTATTTAAATTAGAAATTGTCATGAAATAATATTAAGAACGCAAAATGCTTGAGGTCATTTTCAATAAATGTTGTTTTTCTTTATATTTTTTATTTTTATATAAAAGATAAATTTATAAATTTTAGAATATTAATTTTAAAATTTTCACTTCATTTTTTAATTTTAAATATGAATATAATCCGTAGGGTAATTCTTTATTTTTTTCTAAAAATTGATATTTAGATAAATAATAAAAAATAAAATTTTTTAAGAATGATGACTTTTATTACATTATCATTATATAAGAAATACCTAAAAAATTTACTGATAAAATATTTACTTATGGAATAAAATTATACATTTTAAATATGGTTTTCAAAATTTTCAAAAAAAATAAAATATAAAACAAATGTATTATTTTAATTCAAATAAAAATAATTTCTAATCTTTTCTTTTAATTAAGAATTTTAATAGTAAAATTAGTTTTTATATTATTTTTAAAAAATACATATTTTTTAGTTTTATAATAAATCAATTTATGCCATGAAAATTGATAAAGTTGATAGTTATGGATTACACATAAGCTTTAAGCTTGAAAACACACTTTTCCTAAAAATTGTTACTATGTGTTATGTGTGTTTATTTTAAAATTAATCATTCACATCATTATAATTTTTTTTATTAAATTATTTTAAAATTTTAAATTATAATGTTATAATTAGGTAAATGTTTAAATTTTAATTTTTTTTATAAAAATTAATTACTAAGTTTTAAAATTAATTACCCCAATAAAAGTAAAAATCGTAAAATTTAGGTTTAATATGAGAAAATGACCAAAAACGTGCTAAAAACATATTTCCAAATTTATTTTTGAGGTTTGGATCAACTAAAAATCAACTAATCTCCTCTTTTTTTCCTTTTCGATCATTTTCCCATTGAATAGTAGCATCACATTTTCAAAAATTTAAAGGGTGCTTCAAAATTTTCAATCCTCTTCATTTATAAAAAGGGATCACTCGCACCACATAAAGTTACACATTTATATTTGAATTTCATCCTAAATATATTCAATATTTCTCATATAACCCTCCCCTACTCCCGTAATCCTCTAATCTCTATTATTTATCTCAATTGCTTTATTTTCAAGGCGATTTCTAAGAGAAAACTCAATCTCCCAATGTGTGTAATGCATCCTTCTTAATCCTTTCTTTTTAATATTTCACTTCCAAACATTTTATAACCACATTAATATAATTAAATAATGATAATTAATATACTAATATTTTATTATAATGATGTAACAAACCTTATTTATTATTTCCTATCCAACTAGAAAAATAAAACAAAGTCGACCATGCATTTTGTAAACTACCACCTCTAAGAAGTGATGTCTTCTGTTTTTCATAACCACCTCTCATGTATTGTTTTAATGATGTTAATTATGAATAAATATGATATATATAATTTAAATATGATTCTAATATGGAAATATATTTTCTTCTTTTATTCCCAATCATTTTATGAGAAATGAAAATGTCAACCGGGTGTACATGAGGACTACCACCTCTATGAAGTAACATTATCCATTTTTCATCTACTATTTTAGTTATTTTTAAAAATATTTTAAAATATTATTAAACACCATAATAACATCTAAATAACATCATGATACTTATTTAAAAATTATATTATAACCAAATTACACCATAACCATTACTATCCATTAAATTATGGTATGTTCTTATTGGGTTGATTTAACCTTCTACTTGAAAAATGTTATAAAATAATATCATAGATGACTATAATAATATAATTATAGATAATATACGATATAAATAATAAAATAAAGATTTTATTTTGGTTATTTAATGGTAAATTTGGTATTATACTCATTAATTAAGATTTCGATGCTCGTTTATTTAAAATCAATGAAACATGCTCAGTGGCGATTTCAACTCTAATGATCGTAACCAAAAAATCCATTTGAATGAATTTATAACATTAAAAATAATTAAAAATAATAAATTATAGAACCTATTATTATCTGTTAATGCTGAACTTTGGGAGAACAATTAATGACAAAATTGATATTGTGAAACTGGTTCAGAACGATCAAGATTACTCACACCCAATATTGAAAATAGATGATAACTAATTAATATACATATATAGAATAATTATAAATTAATTTTATTAAAGTTTATATTTATTAAGGAGGTTGTGAAATAGATTATTAAGTTCATTAATTTTTTGTACAGGAGATTCGAGTGCTTTAGTGGAAGTCAGGAATTAGGGTAATAGTTTCATAACTCAAATTTTCACCCCATGAGATATATTTCTTATTATAACCCTTGTTTTCTTTATAATGGTGTATCTAATATACCTTTAATATTTTTTATCATGATCCTATAATTATTCATGTTATTTAATTTTTCATTTCAAACCATATACTTCAAGGGGTTTTGACTTGAAATTTTATAAGGTTCTTTTGGGATTCTTTGTCTCAAATTTAATTTCTGGAGACATACTTCTTAATTTTCATAATAATACCTTTAATATGGTAAGATTATTTCATAATATATTTATATTAAAATATTAATGGTGTATTTAATAACCATATAATTTATCTTTTAAATGTATTTTTATTTTAATATACCAAATTTTAAAGGGGTTTTTGATTAAAATGTTACTCAAACTGTAACAGTTTCATTACCAATCCTATTTTCAAATTAAGATTTCTTAAAATGATAATCCATTTAAGAAATTTGTATTATTTAAAAGATAACTTATAATGTTATTTTTATATTCATATTTTTTTCATGTTCCCACAAAATTTCATTTCCCCTGGACACATATATTACTCATAGGGTTTCTTATAAGTGAAACTCATGCTGTCTTTTCTTCTTTATCAGGACCTCCCTTTTTCCATGTCAATATTCATTGAATGATTTGAGAAATGACTCTATTTATTCCTAAATAATTTATAAAGTTCATTTTATACTACTTTACCTTCTTTAAAATGTTTTTAAATAATATTTAATGTTTTTATGGTTTGTTTTCATCAAAGTGTGAAAAGAATCTATTTTTAATGTTTTTCATGTGAACATATCTTTCTACCCCATTTATCATTTTATATAAAACTTTCTCTAATTTTACATGGTTTATAAAACTCTTAAAATGGTTTTTTCTACTAAGTTGTTATTATTTTACATATATTATACTTGATCAATGGAATTATTAAAATTATACCACCCACTTTATTTATCTATATAGATTATATAATTTCATTATATTTTTGAAAAATGATCAACCACTATCTTTTTATTTCCTAATAATTCATTGTGTATAAATATGAGCTATATTCTAATTTTTTCTCCATGTAAGCACTAAATATTTAATACCTCTAATTGGAGATAATTCACCTAAATTTAATACATAAATTTATTGGTGAAATTATTTAATTAACCTTATACACTTTATATATATGAATTAAATACTATATTATTTATTATCTTGATTAAATAATATTTACTTAGAAAGTTACTAAAAATATTTTGATACCCTTTTATTTTACATGGGTTTATCTTGTAATTATTATGAATGATTTATTTATGTAATTACATTTGAGAAGGATATAAACACCATTTTATTTACATGGGTTCTTCATGATATAAAAAGTGAATTATTTTAATTTGAATGTTTAATGAAAACCATTTTTTTATGTGTTCTTTTTGAAAAGTGAATGAGTTTCCTTTAAACATATTATTAAACTAACTTTATTTCCATGGATTATTTATGATGTGATAATTGAATTATTTTAATGTGGCGCTCATAAGTATGGATGGTTAAGGGTGGGGTCCTATATCACATCCAATACATTGGTTAAAAGTTTAAATCTCATTAGATATGTATACATCAGAAAAATTTAGTTATTCACAAGTGTGGGTTCAAGTGTATGGCTCAAAAAGGTGATATATATATATATATGGGTATAATTATTTTGTCTCTAAAGCGTGTGTTAAAGTGTGTTACTCACACAGGTTATGTTTTTTTATACTAATCTTTGTGTAATATTTGAAATATGTCACAATTTTATGCTTATTCCATTCATATATTATGCTCTCATGGATCATGTTTATTGACTCATGTTTTCACAATATTTTGATCAATGTATAATGTTATGACAAGCCTCATTCCATGATTTATGATCTATTATTTTTTGGGTATAATTTTATTATTGTCTTGATTATACCCATGGGTTCATCTTATGATCATTAATTATATTCTATTATTATTATTTATATTTAAACTTACTAAGCATCTGGCCTCACACCTTTCTTATGTTTCCATTTACCCAATTTATTAAGATGATTATAACTTATTATAAGTCTACAAGCAGTCTAATGTATCTCAATTATGAAGAAATATTCACAAGTATTGAAAAATAAATTTCTTATATATCTTGTCCTCAAAGACATTAAACCTTTTATTCTTGGGATTGTAAGATTATTTTGTGTGACGTAATGTTTAAATTGTGGAAATTGTAACAACCCAAAGATTTATAAACTAAATTATCTTTTCTATGAATAAATTCTTTATTATGTAATGTAGTTATAGAAAACACATACACTATATTTCATTTTTTATTTTGGATTGATATAAATTATAGCTATAATTTGTCTGTTGGGATTAAAATATCATTAATCATCATAACCATTAATAATATAGCCATTATAAGTGACCATTAATATTATTATATATTAAGGGTTAGGATAAGATATAATTGACATGGAATAAAAAAGTGATGGAATCTTCTAGTAGGAATGTACCCTTTGAATCCCATTTATCAGTGATTTTTAAGGGATATGGTATCATTAGGATTTTCCCTTAACCAAAACCAAGTTAATATTCAACAAATAAAACATGATATAAACCATTTATAGGAGAATTTCGAGCACATAGAGATCATTTCTCAAACCATATTCACCGAACCACCCCAAGATAGTACCACATTGCACAATTACCCTTAGGGGAAATAAAAGTGTAACAAGGGATTATATATCTAAACCCTAGTAGTATGGATTTTTATATTTTATTTTAAATAAAATAATAATTATATTTATCCCTTTTAATTATTGACTTATTTATAAACATGATTATATAATGAGTTTGATAAAAAATTGATTTTAATATAAAGAAATAAAAATTATATTTTTGAGAAATATATAGTTTCAATTAAAACACACTTTATGATAAATTTAATCATTATTAAATAAATATTATTTTAATTATATATTCTTATAAAATAATATTTACTTAAATATCAATGATAATATAATTTAATATAGAGCAGTGTAATTCTTCTAAGAGTCTAAAAGTTGTTTGTTTCATAAAAACAAAAAAAAATCAATAAATATATCTTTTTATTTAAAAATAGAAATTCAAATATTTAGTAATTTATTTTGGTAGAATAAATACCATTTTTAAAATAAACATATTGAAATTATCCAATGGTTAATTTTTCATAAATTTCTAAGATAACCAAATTTTTTGGTAAAAAATATATATGATATAAATATACTATATGTATTATGACATCATAATAGCTCAAAAGTGATATAATAAATACTATAAAAGTCATACATGGATAGAAATAGATTTAAATTTTAAAATAATATTATTTTTAAGTTATTTGATTAATTTTAAAAACATCTAATTAATCCTCCAAACCATATATTGTATTTTAAGATTTTAAAAATAATTATTTATGAACATGACTCACCTATACAAAGTAAATGGTATTATTTTAATGAGTTTAGTTATTAACCAAATAATATTTTTAAACTAACTCCTATTTGGTATATACCATTACAAAAAACATGGTAAGGTTTTTGGTTTTCATTATTTTATTACTTAGATTCCAAAACCTAAGTTTATAATTAATAAAGAATTCACATCTATTTTTCTATAAATACCCAACCAAGATTCCATTATTATTCACTGAAAACACATTGAGAATTAATTTCCTCTCCTTATACCTCTCCAAATACCTCATAGGGTGTTATTAATCTCTTTAGAATCTCTTTCCAAGCTTTTAGATGCACTCTCTCAAGGCATTTGATTCCTTCCACTTCATTTTTATTCATGTACTTTCTTTGTACTAAGATTTTTTATTTCTAATTGTTCTTATGTAATTTGTTTTTGCAAATACCTATACATATTATTCCTAAGTAATGAGATACCACATTTTACTCTCATTAAACCCTTCTATGAACCTTTATGTTCACCTGATATGTTTTTGAAATTATCCTCTGATTTTCCATGCCAAACTTTTGTCTTATGAATATTTATCCCCATTTTCATTCAAGGGTACTTACCAATAAATACTATCCTTAATTGATTGGGGAATTATATTTATGTAACCCAAACTCTTTAATTATGGTATTAAAAGTGATTAAATACATTATTATATTGTATGATCTATGTGGTACACAAATGTATATACATAATATGAATGTGGTGGGTTGGCCTAGAATTATATATCCCTCCAATAAATTGGATAATGCTTTTATCTCATGAGATACCATGTACGGTGCAAATGTTGTTAGACTAATAACACTATTTTATGATGTCACGACAGTTATCCATGACTTAATCTTATGATGTCAAGTTTTATGTCGTTGCCACATTCCTATAATGCATTGATCTTATACCATGCTTCAATGTTAGTGATTATGACTCTCATATTTTTATTATACTTCATGACACATATGTACTACTTTAATTTATGTTAGACCTTGATTATTCCTTTTTTAGGATTTATAGGTCACCCTTTTCTTATGTATATCATGTGGTTATCCTGTGAACTACTAGGATATTGATGGAATTTAAGGTCATGTTATAGAGATTTAAAATAATTTTGTTGTATCACTATTTACATTTATAATGATATGTATCAAATTACACAAATACACTAGGCCTATATATATTTTTGGATTGTATTATATGAATATTTGTGTAAAAATCATGAAATAAAGGGTATAAAATAAATGGTTTCTCATAATTGGTATTAGATTCAGGTCTAGTTATCTTTGGGGATTGGGATAATAAATCCATTGTGAAAACCATAGGTATAAGAATAAAGATGGGAAGAAAATACCAAAATTTTGGGGAAGTATAGATTGACTAGTTTCCAAATAACAAAATCCATATCTGGATACAACAAGTGGATATGAATTTGGTGCATATTTACCTAGGGTAAATAACCTTAAAAGTTATTATTGGGTATTAACCCAACTTTTACATGGTGTATTAAAAGAGGCATTATTTTACAACTTGTTTGAAACTCTCAGGGGATATTCCTTGGAAAATTCAAAATCTATTTATGAACAATTATAAAGGGAAAAAATGCCAATTAAATTTAATTTTATAAAATAAGTAATGGATAACTTAGATTGAAACCTTGAAATTAATATGTTAGGGAATACATGTTATTTATGAGTTATTCCTTAAATTTTTATAGTCTCCATTTTATGTGTTTAATAGTTTGAAAATTCTCATCCCTAATTTTCCCTTTATTTTATTCAATGGATGGAAATAATAAGAATTGAGTTTGCAACCAATTTAATGGGAAATGTGATGAATACCCAAATGGGATTCCTAGTACGATGGGAGATAATGAAAGATGTCTTATGATTATGTCAAACCATCTATCAAAAATTATTATTATTAAATAGCACATAGTTAAATCTCTATACACATCAATGAAGATGAGCATGGAATAACATGGAATTTAATGTGATAAATGTGATAAATGAAAGAATATTCAGTTTCCTATGTTTCAAAAATATATAAAGGAACACTAAGGGAAATGTCACAAAGGAACTGGATGATGTTTTAAGTGTAGAAAAATAAGGCATAAAGTAGTTAATTTCCATTGAATACATATAATCCAGTTAACGTGGTGGATGGAAATAAATTTAAATAGAAGGTACCATTAATAGTAATATGTCATACATGTGTTTGAATTAGGAATTATCCAAGATAATTATCCATTTTAAGGGATAAAATGGCTTATAAGAACCAACAATCTCCAAGACCAAGGGAACAAAGAAGGTGTTTTTCTATGAAAATAAATAAGATATATCATGATTATTGAAGTATTTTTAACATCTAATACATAGTTTTTTATGTATTATTGTATTTCAATTCATTTAACACTTTCACATCTAGTAATTTTTCCAAGAACATTGAGTCACCACCCCAAATTATTTGATATCATCATATAAAAACTTCTATGATTATTGTATCATAAGTTAATGTTTTTGGGAATGTTCATATTGAAAATATTATCATTATACCTTTTACGAAATTCAATATTATCCTAGGTATATATTTTATTTCCTTGTATAAAACCAAAATAAATTTACAAGAGAGGGAAATCACTATCTGTATTGTAAATTTACCACTAATTCTATATAAGTGCAAGGAAGATGATAGATCTTATTTGGAATCATCGTCTCAAGAATGGATATTATTTACTTATGTGTAAGAGTATCTTGCTAAAATTATTGAGACTAAGGAAAATATCATCCTTGATTACATTCCCATTATACGATAATATTTTGATGTGTTCCCCCAATGAATTGTCAGATCTTTCTCTAAACCGAGAGGTAGAGTTCTCAATCAAACATATACCCAGATTTTCTCTAACATCCAAGAATCTGTATAGAATGAACATTTATGAACTTGAAGAACTGAATAAGAAACTATAGTAGAATATAGATAAAGGGTTTATATAACCAATTTCATCATAATGGGGTGTACCATTCCTTTTCATCATGAAGAAGGGTGGGTCAATGCGCTTCTTCACTGATTATCGTGAACTCCACAAGATCACAATAAACAAAAAGTATCTTCTTCCATGGATTGACGAATTTTTTGATCAGAAACATGGATCCCACTATTTATAAAAGGTGTATAATCGGTTAGGATATTATTAATTAAAGTTAAATAAGGAAGATACCCAAAAAAACTTCTTTTCATATAAGGTACAGGAACTATGAGTTCATAGTGATTTCATTTGGACTCGTTAATTCCCTAGCTATCTTTATGGACTTAATAAATGCAGTCTTTAGGAATTACCATGACAATTTATTCATAGTATTTAAAGATTATATTCTTGACTACTCCAAAATAGAGTAGGATGATGAGGATAATTTTAACCTTATACTGAAGACCTTGTGAAATTAAAAGTAATATATGAATTAAATTAAATGAGAGTTTTGGATAGAGAAGGTAACATTACTAGGTAATTTTATCACCAGAAAAGAGATATCTATCATTCCTTCAAATACAAAGGAAATTGAAGGATGGCCCAGAATAATATATATGATGGAGATCCAGATTGTCATTGGATTATATAGGTATTATCATCGATTTGTGAGAAACTTATCATGGTTTTCAATACCACTAACCAAACTAATTTAGAAGGTAGTGAATCTTGGATAGACTCATGAATTTGAGGAGATATTTAAATAGTTAAAGAAGAGGATAATCACTACACCTCTTCTCACATTATCCACCTATAGTGAGGGATTTTTCATTTATAGTGATGTGTAGAAAAAGGTATTGGGTTGTGTACTCATGAAAAATGGAAAATTAACGGACTCTACATACCAATAATTAAAGATACATGTTAATAACTAACCAATTCATGATTTTGAATTAGATATAGTGATCTTCACATTTAATATTTGGTGACATTATCTCAACAGGGAGAAGTGTGATGTATATACATGTCATAAGAGACTTATGTATATATTCACACAAAATGAAATAAATATATGCCAATAAAGGTTGTTAAAGATGATTAAGGACTATGATGGTTTAATTCATTACCATCCTGGTAAGGTGAATAAAGTTATAGATGCCCAAATTCAATAGTATTTTTTAATCTTATCCATGATGAGTATTGAAAGGTAACCAATATCCTTATACATGAAAATTATAGACAAGGGAATCATAAAATTAACTTCATACAACCTTTCTCAAATAACTACTCAACCATCCATTTCTAAGAGGACCAAGGAGACCCAAAATGATTATGAGGAGCTACAGAAAAATGTAGTGAATATTTCAGAGTTCAACTTTGATAAAGATGGAGTTATAAGGTTTGGAACCTAGATATGTGTCCCAAAAAAACTAAAATTGAATAGGGAACTTCTATATGATACACATATCTCATCCTTATCTATTCATATTGGAAGCACTGAGATGTATAGAGATCTAAAGAAAATATTCTGATGGGATAACATAAAGAGGGAGGTTTTAGAATTTGTATCATAATGCTTGGTATTCCAAAAAGTCAAGGATGAATGATAGAAGTATAAGGGTATGATAAAACCATTTCTTATACTAGTATATAAATGGAAAAACATAACCATGTATTTCATTATAGGAATCTCCAGGATATCTAAAGGAAATACATCATTAGTGTGGTAGTCGATCACCTTACAAAGTCAGCACATTTCATTGCAATCATGGAATATTTATCTCTTTACAAACATTCTAATATATAGATAATATAATTGGTAAGACTAAATAGAGTGAAACTCTCTATTGTATCTGATCAAGATCTAAGGTTTACCTCATGGTTTTCAAAAATCATTTAGCAAGCATTGGATACATAGTTGAGTTATAGTACTTATTATCACCCTCAGATGAATAGACAGTCACAAAGAACCATTCAAACTCTATAGTATATGTTGAGATCATATTTAATATATTTACAAGGATGCTTGGATTGGTACCTTTCCCTGATGTAGTTCTCATGTAATAGCAGTTTCCATTCTAGCATTAAAATGGAACCTTATACGGCTTGGTATGGTAAGAGATGTTGCACTCTAATAATTATAGGATTAATTTGGATAATTGATTCATATTGGACATGATCATATTCAAGAGATTACATAAAAGGTTCAAACCTTTCAGTATCATATGAAATCTAAGTAATGTTGACAAAAAAGATACACAAACAATTGTTTATGAGACCTAGAGTTTGAGGTTGGAAATAAATTATTCCATCGTATAACAGTTTGGAATAAATTCATGAGGTTTAGGAAGAATATAAAGCTTAGTCCTAGATACATCATCATATTTTAGATCTTTGATCACATCAGAGTTGTGGGTTATCAACTAACACACCCCCTAATATATCTCAACTACATGATGTGTTCCATGTATATCTCTTAAGGAATTACATGTTATACCTCTAACTTGTACAGAATATATAGGTGAAACCTTTATAGAATGATCCATCAAATGGGGAGAAAATAGTGAGGATATTAGATTATAGATACAAATTTCTATTAAATAAGACAACTAACATGGTCAAAGTACCATGGAGGAACCATAAATTTGAGGAGGAAATGTGGGAACTAGAAGTGACAGTGAAACAATAGTAACATAATCTATTTTATTATGCGAAATAAATCTTCATGGGAGGAATTTATGTAGGGGTAATAATATAAGGACCCAAAATTTTATAAATAAAATTCTCTTTCTTATGAATAAATTCCTTTTTAAGTAATTTAGTCATATAAAACACATGCAATATATTTTATTTTCAATTTTAGAATGTCATAAAATATATCCATAATTTATTTTTTAGGCTTAAAATAGAATTAAGAATCATAATTGTTGATAATATAATCATTCTATAGTGACTTCTAAGATTAGTGTATATTATGGGTTATGATAAGATAAAATTGACATAAAAAGAAGTGATGGCCTCAACTGGTAGGAATGTATCCTATAAATACCATTTATCAAATATTTCAAGGGAGATGGAATCACTACTATTTTCCCTTGACCAATACTAAGATTATATTCAACAAATTAAACATGAGAAAAATCATTTATGGGATAATATAAAGCTTATATAGATCACCACCCAAACCATGTTAGCCAAACCATCCTAATAAAGTATCTTCATTGCACACTTACCCATAGGGATTACTCTGGTTTAATAAGTAGTTATATATCTAGACACTAGTAGTATTCATTTTAATATTTATTTTTAATAAAATAGTAATTTTATTTTTCCATTTTCATTACTAATTTATATATATATACATGATTGTATAATGAGTTTGATAAAGGTTATATTTTGATATGAAGAAATAAAAATTATATTCTTGGGAAATATATAATTTCAATAAAACTTTTTGATAAATTTGATAATTTTTAAATAAATTTTTTTTCATGAAATTGTCTTATAAAATAATATTTAATTAAATATACATGATAATATAATTTAATAATGTGTAATATAATTCTTATAAGAGTCATAAAGTTTTTTGGGTCATAAAAACATAAAATTTCCATGATAAATATTTTTATTTAAAAATATAAATTACTATATTTATAAAAAATGGTAAATTAAATATTCTTTTTAAGATAAATACATCAAAATTATCCAATGGTTAATTTTTCATAATTTTCCAAGTCAATCAAATTTTTGGGTAGAAATTATATACGGTATAAATATAGTACGTATTATGATATCATAATATCTAAAAAGTGATATAATAGATAATATAAAAGTCATTCATGACTACAAATAAATTTAACCTTTAAAAAATGATTTTAAAGTTATTTTATTAATTTTAAAATCCTATAAAGAATCCTTCAAAACTTGTATTATATTTTAAGGTTTTAAAAACAATTCATTATGAGCATGACTCACCACCACATCATGAATGGTATTATTTTAATTAGTTCAGTTGTCAGACTGATAAAATATTGAAAGTCCCTAATATTTTTTAGAAACCATGGTAAGGTTTTTGGTTTTGATTATTTTATTACCTAGAGTCCAAAACCTAAGTTTAAAAATTAATAAAGAACTCCCCTCTCTTTTTCTATAAATACCCAACCAACATATCATTATTCTTAACTAAAAACCCATTGAGAACTAATTTTATCTCACTATACCTCTCTAATACCCTACCAATACATTACCAATCTTTTCATAATCTCCTCCTAAGATTTTAGAAGCACCCTCACAAGGTAAGGGATTCTTTCTCTTTATTTTTATTCAAGTAATTTATTTTTACTAAGCCATTTGATTTATAATTTTTCATATTGTAATTTATTTTTACAAATTCATTTACTATACTAATGATTACTAAGTAATGAGTGGCCACATTTAACTATTATTAAACACTTCATGAACCTTTATGTACATTTTTATGCTACCAAAATTATCCTGTGATTTTCCATGCCAAACTTTTGTGTTTTGAATACTCATCCCCATTTCTAATCAAGGGTATTCACCTAGAGATACATATCCTTTATTTATTGGGTAATTTTCTATATGTAACCCACACTCCTTAATCATGGCATTAAAAGTGATTAAATAATTTCTTACGTTTCATGGTCCATGTGGCACACAAATGTATGTACATAATATGAATGAGATGGGTGGGCCGAGAATTATATAGTCCTCCAATTCATTGGGTAATGTTTTTATCTCATGATATAACACATATGGTGAATGTGTGGTTAGTCTAAGAACACTATGTTATAATATCTCAGCAGTTATCCTTGACTTATGCTAATAATATCATGTTTTATATTGTTGTTACATTCCTATAATACCTTGATCTTATACCATGTTTAGATGTTCATGATTATGATTCTATGTGAACTAGATATTATCATAACCCTTATATCAACCACTTTATAATTTAAATAATATCAATACACTAGTTCATGTATTTTCATAATATATATTATCATAATAATCATTTAAAAGTTGTTGATATATATTTTTAACACTCTAAACAGTTATTTGAGAAGGAACAATCTTTTTTAATATCAAATCATATTAATTATTTATCTACTAAATGTAATAAAATTTTATATATTACTATGTTTTTATTAAATATAGGTCTTATTCATTTTATTATTTCTTAATAACGTTCATTTAATATGTCGTGGTTTATTTTAGTTTGGTTTACGTGTAGAACAAGCTATTAACATAATAATTATTTAAAATAATTCATGGTGAAGTTTTAGGTCACTACATCTCCCCCTCCATTAAATAAATTGATTCCTCACAATTTAAATTATTAATTACTAATAAAAATACCAAACAGTATCTAAAATAGTGTATGGTGTAATTTTATCTCACCTTTTTCTTATGTACAACTTCAAGTTTTAGAAAACCATTTTTCAATAAAAGTAGTTTTTCTTTATATTCTAAATTTTTTTATAAAAGTTAAATATAAAAATATTAGAATTTTAATTTTAAAAAAACTAAATTCATTTTTTTAATTCCACCTATAAATATTTGGCTGAATTTTTTTTAGACTTTAAAAAAATGATTTTTAGATGAATAGTGAAACTGTAGTTTTTAGTAAAATGATGAATTTTATTACATTATTATTATATAAGAAAAACATATAATTTTATTTAAATGATTAAATATATATTTAAGGAATACATTTATTCATTTTAAATATATTTTTATAAATTTATTAAACTCTTGTTTAACATTATAAAACAAAATTGATATTTTAATTCTCAAAAAACTGTTTTTTATCATTTCTTTTAATTAAGTATATTAATGGTAAAATTAGGTCTTTGGATTGTTTGATAAGATAAATATTTGTTTATAATAAACCTATTTATTTAATGAAATTTTTTAATTTTGATAATTATGCCTTACACATAAGTTTTAATCTTAAACACACGCATTTCCTATAAACTATTTTTTTGGTGTTAACTGTGTTTATTTTCAAATTAACATTTCACACTGTTAGAAATTTTATTTGATAAAATGATTTTAAAATTTGAAATCAAAAGTTTCATATTATTTAAAAAGTTAAATTTTAATTTTTATCATTAAAACTAATTACTAAGGTAGAAAATTTATTACCTAGTTAAAAGTAAAAAAATGGTAAAAAAATGTTCTAATAAGAGGGAATGACCCAAAACATGTTAAAATTTTTTTCCAAATGGATGTTTGAGGTTTGGCTCGACCAAAACTCATATAACCTTATATTTTTTCTCATTTTTATCCTTTTATCCTTGAATAGAATCATTACATTCTTGAAATGTAAAGGGGGCTTCCAAAATTTCCCTCCTCTTCACTTTTAAAAGGGGATCACTCTCAACACTTAGAGTTACACCTTTACCATCAGATTCCTCCCTAAAAATATTCTATTTTTTCCTTATATAACGCAAACCCAATTCATTAATCCTATGATTACCATTATTTATCTTAAGTCCTTTATTTCCATGGATATTTCTATAAGAAAACTCAAGCTCCTGATGTAAGTATTACCTCCTTCTTAATCCTTCCTTCTAAATCATCATCTTATAAACCTTTTATAAAAAAATAAATATAATTGAATCAGTATAATTAATATAACAATATGTTATTATATTAATTTAACTACCCTTACTTATTATTTTCCTTCCACTTATAAAAACTAAAAATGCCAATCGTGCACTGTGCGGACTACCTCCTTTACGAAACAATGTCTTCTGTTTTTCATCACTATCTATAAAGGATGGTCTTAATGATAGGAGTGATTAAAAAATATAATATATATAATTTAATTATTATTATGAGAATTCAATTTATTATCTACATTTATCCTCTCTCATTTTATGAGAAATGATAATGTTAATTGTGTGTGTGCGAACTGCTGCCTCTATAAAGTAATTTTTTATTTTTTTCATATATTATTTTTATTCTTTATAAAAATATTTTAAAATTTTCTTCACTATATTAATAAAATATAAATAATATCATTATTACTTTTCAATAATGTTATTATAACAAAACTACCCTATAATCATACGTATCCATTAAATCATGGTATGTTCTTATTGGGTCTGTTTAACCACCTACTTGAACAAAGATATAAAATAATATAAAGGATGAATATGATAAATTAATTACTGATAATATATTAAAAAATAATAATATTATTATTTTGGTTTTTTAATTGTGAAGTTTTTATTAAACACATTAATTAAGATACCAAACCCCATTCTTTAAAAATCACCAAAACATGCTCATTGTGATTTCAACTTTAAGGATCATAGCCAAAAATCTCTTGGAATAAAATTATAACATTATACATAACTAAAATTATTTCATTATGGTGCCTATTATTATCTATGAATTATGTAATTTATGAGGATAATCAATAAGAACATCATTATTACGAAACTAGTTCAAAATGATAAAGATTACTCACATCCAATATTGGGAATATGTAATAACTAACTGATATAAATATAGAGACTAATTATAAATGAAGTTTATAAAAGTTTATAGATATGAATAACATTATTAAATATATTATTAAGATATTTATTTTTCAATACAGGATATTCAATATCTTTAGTGGAAGTCATAAATTATGGTATGGTTTTCTTGTGTCAAATTTTCACCCCTTGAGATTGGTTTCTTATTACACACCATTTTTTATTTAGAATGGTGTAAATATTTTCCAATTAATATTTTATATCATGATCCTCTCAATATTCATGACATTTAATTTTTTATATGAATTCATATCCTTTAAGGGGTTTTGACTCGAAAGTTTCTAATGTTTTAAGGGGTTCTTTTTTTCAAATTTAATTTTTTGAGACATATTTCATAATGTGAATCATGATACACTTAATATGATGTGATTATAGCCTAATAAATTTATTTTTACCATAGTCATGTGGATTTAAATATCCATATCATTTTCTTCTTTAATTGGATTTCGATTCAAATATACCTAAGTTAAAAGGGGTTTTTTATTAAAATATATCTCAAACCCTAAGGGTTTCATTAAATTAAGATTATTTTCAAAAGATAATATATCAGGGGAATTTATGTTTTTTCTAATACACATATTCATTTTAATTATATATTCATTTGGTTTTTCATATTCCCTCAAAATTTCATTTATCCTTGACTTATATTTTACCCGAAGGGTTTCTTGTAAGTAAAACTAACCCCACCTATTCTTCTCAATTGGGTACCTCCATTTTTACATGTCCATATTCATTATATTATTTTTAAAATATACTTATATAAAACTAAATAATTGGTTAAGGTAATTTTATAATTCATGGCCTTATTTAAAATGTTTTTAAATAAATTGTTAATGTTTTCCATATGGGTTTTTTCATCAAAGTGTGAATGAATATCATTTAATTTTTTCTATATTAACACATGTTTTTGACAACTTTTCATTTTATATGAAACTTTATCTCTATATTTTAATTTTTTATAAAATAAATTATTCTTCTCCTAGTTTTATAAAATATTTCTTTAAGAAAATTCAAGGATCAAGGATAATTCTCATTTATCAAGTGATTTTTCTAAAAAATCTAAAAATTGTATTTTTCATCTAAATAATTATTCTTTAACATATCTTATAAGTGATAAAGAAAATTATTAGCACAATGAAATAAAAATTATTTATTTGGATGGATTATTTAATGTACTTATATTTTTTATAAATTATTTATCACTACCTCTGTCTTGGCTAATCATCCACTGTGTATAAATACGAGATATATTCAAATGTTTTTTCATTGTGAACACTCTATATTTCTTTCCTATAATTTAAGGGTATTCACAAAGATTACATATATATTTATTAGGAAAATTATTTAATTAAACATATACCCTTTATCTATAAAGTGTAAACACCACATTCTTTGTTATCTTGATTGGATGGTATTTACCTAGAAAGTTAATGAATATCTTTGGATACCCATTTATTTTTCCGGGGATTATCTTATTATTATTATGAATGATTTATATATGTGATTCCATTTTAAAAGGATTTTAAACCAATTTTATTTCCAAGATTTCTTAATGCTATAAAAATTTAATTCTTTTCATTTCAAAGTTTTATGAAAGCCAACTTTATTTATGTGGTTTCTTTATGAAAAACGAATGATTTTTATTTAAATGTTTTATGAAACTGATTATATTTATGTGGGTTCTTTATGATGTGATGAGTGAATAATTTTAAAGTGTCACTCATAAGTACGGATAATGAAAGTTGGGTTCATATATCTCCATCTAATACATTGGTAAAAAATTTAAATCTCATGACATATATATACGTGGGAAAATTTAGTTGTTCACAATCATGGGTGAAAGCATGTGAATCATGAAGTTAATGTATATATTGGTATAATTATTTTTTCTCACAATAATGGGTTTAAGTGTGTGACTCGTAAAGGTTATGGTTTATATACTAATGTTTTTTCATATTTTAACGATGTCACAGTTTTATGCCTATTCACATTCTTATGTTATGGTCTCATGAATCATTTTTATTGACTTGTGATTATACACTCTTTTGATTCATTTATTATATTATTTAAAGCTTCATTACATGATTTATGATCTATTATTTATTGGTTATAATTTTATTAAGTATCCTCATTATACCCATATTCTCATCTTATAGTCACTGATGATATTTGATTGTAATCTCTTATGATTACCCTTGTTGTGCATCTAATCCCACACCTTTATTAAGTTTTCATTTCCCAAATTTATGAAGATGATTATAACTTATGAGAAATATAGTAGGATTCTAGTGTGGCTTAATTATAGTTAAATTTTCATAAGTAATTTAAAATAAATTTCTTATATTTCTAGTCCTCAAAGACACTAAATCTTCCTTTCTTGGGATTGTGATATTATTTTGTGAGATTTAATGTTTAAATTATAGAAATCATGTAAAATAAAGATATTTTTAGATTGGATCTCTATATCTGGTATCAGATAAAGGTTTAGTTATTTTTTAGGATTATTTTAGATATTTTGGGGATTGGGGTGAGTTAACACTAGTAAAAACCATAAGGATTAGTCTAATTATAGGATAAAATCCTGGAGTTTTGAAAAATTATACATTGTGTGGTTATCTTATCAATAACATCCCTTTATGGATAGTACAATTTTATGAAGACTGATATTGATATACCAGGGGTAATAACCTTGAAAAGGGTGTGATAGTTATTAACTCAATCATAATATGGTGCTTGAAAAAGAGGCCTTACTGCACATCAGGATTGACACTCCTATGGTATATGATTTGGTTAATCACATTCTCTTTTCAATCCATTATGAAGAATTTATTTCCTAATTAATTTATGGAATTGGGTAAAGAATTATGATATAAAATAACTCAAATTAACCTAGGATGAACCAAGATAATTATAAGATGAACCTAGTGTGACATAGTTGAAATGAAAGTATCATAGGTTGAAATAAGGTGTCATAGGAGAAGACATCTTAGGATTGAGCTATCATATTCATATGATCATTTAACATGATTATATTGGATATAATCATAATCATTTTGGTTTTAGTATTTGATTTTAAGTAGGATATTTAATATGAATTTTGGGAAGGTATGTCTCTAGAAACTCCTAACACTTATCTATAGAGGCATATTTGGAATAAATGGTAAAGAATCTTAATATATGCCTACTCTGAGGGAAATGATAAGTTAACTGGTATTCCCAAATATATAAAGGTATTTATCTCTTTTGATGATATATATTGATTCATGGATATCATTTAGATATCTTTATGTATTTTTATTGGTAAGTGATAATTAAAATTGTGAGGAAACAATTTATTTAAGGGCGGATAATGTAATGACCTGAAATTTTACCATTTATTTTCCATAAATATATATTGTGTTAGTAGCTTTATCTACAAGTAAAAATGAAATAAAATAAACCAAGAAATATTATATAAACATTATTAATAAATTTTAAGATTAATAAAACCTCTAGTAAATAAAAATATAGTAACAAATTAAAATTTATTAAATTTATAAGATAAATAGTTAATACAATTTAACACTAAAAAAGATTTTTCTTTATCAAATAACTATTTAGAGTGTTAATAAATTATATTAACCAATTATAAAAGATTATTATGATTATATATAATATTATAATATATGAACTAGTTTATTGGCTAAAAAATTAGTATGAAATAATATTGAGAACATATAATGATTAGGAATGTCATTTTTCAATAAAAGTGGTTTTTCTTTATATTTTAAATTTTCATATGAAAGCTAAATTTATAAATTTTAGAATATTAATTTTAAAAATTTAACTTTATTTTTTAATATAACATATCAATATTATCCTAAAATAAATTTTTTTAGGTTAATCTAAAATACTTGATTTTTAGATGAATAGTGAAAAATGCAATTTCTGCTAAAATGATGACTTTTATTACATTATAAATATATAATAAAGACAAAAAAAATTAAATTGATAAAATATGTATTTCATGAATAAATTTATTATATTTAAATATATTTTTAAAAATTTATGAAACAAGTTCTTAACCTTAAAAAACAAAAGTTTTATTTGAATTCTAATATCAATAGTTTTTAATCTTTTATTTTAATTAAGTATTTTAATGGTAAAATTAGTATTTGGATTTTTTAAAATAATAATGTTTTTTATTTTATAATAAATTAATTAATTTTATGAAAATTTATAATTTTTATAACTATGTCTTACACATAAATTTTAATCTTGAAAACACACTTTTTTAAAAAATTATTTTTACGTGTTAAGTGAGTTCATTATAAAATTAATATTTCAAAATTTTAGAGAATTTATTTAATAAATTTATTATAAAATTTTGAATTATTAGTTTTAAATTAATCAAAATTATCAATTTTAATTTTTTCCATTAAATTAATTACTAAGGTTTAAAATTAATTACCCTAGTAAAAGTAAAAAATGGTAAAATTTGATTTACTAAATATAAATGAACTAGAAAATGTTAAAAAATGTCTAAAAAAATGGTTTTGGTTTTAATATACCAAATATCACTTAACCTCATCTTTTTTCTCTTTTGGAGACTTCTAACTGTGATTAATAGTATTACATTATTGAAAATTTTAAGGGTGCTTCAAAAAAATCCTCCTCTTCACTTATAAAAAGGGATCACTCCCTCCACTTAAAATTACACCATTACCTTAAAATTTATACCTAAAACCTTTAAAAAATTCCTAGAACCATAACCTAGGATTTAGGCCTCTGGTTACCATTAGTTATCTTAATTCCTCCATTTCCAAAGAAATTTCTAAGAGAATACTCATGCTCCCAACATAAGTATTACCTCATTCCTAATCCTTTCTTCTTAATACTCATCTTCCAACCCTTATATAAAAACATTAATATAAAAATAAGTTTATAATTAATATGCCAATAAGTTATTATATTTTTTGAACAAACCTTATTTATTCCTTCCTATCCACCTAGAAAAATAAAATAACATCGATTATGCATTTTGCCTACTACAACTTCCACGAAGTGACATCTTACATTTTTCATCATCGTCTCTCAAGGATGGTTTTGATGGTAGTAATAATGAATAAATATGATATATATATATATATATATATAATTTAATTATTATTCTATGAATTAATTTATTATGTTCTTGTATCGCCTTTCATTTTTAGAGTAATGATAATGTTAACTGAGTGTATGTGTGGACTACCACCTCCATGAAGTAACATTTTTTATTTTTCATCTAGTATTTTTATTTTTTATAAAAATATTCTGAAATATGATTCACCACATTAATAATATATAAATAATATAATTATAATTTTTTAATAATTTTATTATAACCAAATTACCCCATAATCATTCTTATCCATCAAATTATTTTATGTTATTATTGGATCGGTTTAACCACCTACTTGAAAATGCTATAAAATAATATCATGGATGACTATGAGAATTTAATTCATGATAATATATGATATAAATTAGTAAATAAATATTTTATTTTGGTTATATAATGATAAAGTTTTTATTAAATTCATTAATTATAATATCAATTCCTACTCATTAAAAATCAACAAAACATGCTCATCAAAGATTTCATATTTAAGGATCATAGCCAAAACATAGATAGAATGAAATTATAACATTATAAATAATTAAAAATAATAAATTATAGTACATGTTATTATCTATTACTGATTAAATTTTGGGTAATAATAAATAACAACATTGCTATTGCGAAACCAGTTCAAAACGATCAAGATTACTCACACATGATATTGAAAATAGATAATAAATAACTAATACACATGTAGAGAATAATTATTAATTAAGTTTGTAAAAGGTTATAAATATGAATAATATTCTAAAATATATTATTAATATAGTTATTTTATTATAAATTAGATTCAAGTGATATAGTGGAAGTCTTGAATTTAGGTAAGGGTTTCATGTATCTAATTTTCACCCATTGAGTCATATTTCTTATTATAAATCATGTTTTATTTTGAATGGAATATCTAATTCCCATTTAATATTTTGTATAACTATCCTATCATTATTTGGGGTATTAAATGTTTTATTTTAAATCATATCCTTCAAGGGGTTTTGACTCAAAAAATTTTAAGGTTGTAAGGGGTTCTTTGTATCAAATTTAATTTATTGAGACATATTTCTTAATGTAAATCATAATGACTTTAATATGGTGTGATTATTTCCTAATGAATTTATTTTTCCATATTTTTGGGTTTTTGAAGAGCCATATCATGTTCACTTTTAAATGGATTTTTATTCAAATACACTTAAGCTGGAAGGGGTTTTTGATTAAAATGTTACTCAAACTATAAGTGTTTCATTTACAATATCTAATATATATATTAAACTCTAGTTTTCCTTGAACATTTTTCATTCCCTTCTAGTTTTTTCCCCTACAAAAATTTTCAACCACCTAATATCCTCCACTCAAAACATTTCTCTCATGCATATCTATCTCCCCATATCCAGACTTTTAGGTTTCTTGTAATCCATACTCTTCACATATCTCATCCCTACTTCAAGTTCCACTCCCATATCTCCCTTCTATCCTCCTTAATCGATGTTCCGCTCATGTATCTACATTTATGGATCACAATGATCTCCTTCACACATAAGACTAATCATTTTATTATTGATCCACTATTTTCCTTATCTCCTTCTTGATTTTTTGCCTTCGTATCTCCCTCCAAAAATCATGCTTCTCTCCACTGAAAATCAGTATCCTTATCTGTACATCACTCCAATAATTACTCCTCTAGTTTAAACCTTTCCAATTTATTACCTATATCCTCTCCACCTCTATAATAAGGTCTTCCATTAGGTTATATTTTGGTATTATTGATCACAAATCATCTTTCATATTGTGCCTCCACTATCCAACCCTTTTCATCCATTTAGGTACTAGAAATTGAATGGTTATGGCCTCCCTCTCTCCACCTTCACACTTCCATATCTATATTTTTCTCCTCTTATGTACTTACCCACCCCCCCAACCCCCTTAGTGCTTCTCTCCTTTCACATTAAAATTTATATCTAATCTTATCTAAAGTAAGCCCTGATCATTCTTGATCTTCTCTTAGTCAGTATTTCCATAGATTATTCCCAAAAAATTTGATTATCTACAATTATTTTTACATTTTTTGGGTTTCAGTTTTATCGTATTCCATTTTTCATGCTATTATAATCCCAGATTTTGTGAAACCCCAGGTTTCTTTCCCTATCCCCACACTATTCCTACTGAAGAAAAACTATATTATAATCCTTATCCATTCCATCTTTTGTCCTCCCTACACACGTGAACACATAAGTAAAGAGTCATAGCCACATCATGATATGTAGGAGTCACCTTCAACATTTTATCTTTGTTTATATTCCTCCATGTCAAGTCCATGAGATTGTTTATCCATATCCAATTCGACCCTCTTCTTTCCATTGATTAGGGATTCGTCTCAAAAATCATTGTTCTTAGGTATCCTGAATTCCCTAAGACCATTGTACAATTATCTAATTAGGAAGTCATGGAAGTGAATCTTACAGGTGTATTATTCCTCACTTCCTCTATACACTTGCATTATTTTTCTATTCAATTATTCTCTTTTTATTTTAAAAAAAAAATCAATTTCAACTTTCTTTTATATATTTTTTATATACTATTTTATATTTTAAGAGTATTTTAATAATTTTTTGCTTATTATTTTATATTAACATACTATTTTATTATTAATAGAAATTTTATTTGTATTTTTCATTGGGAAAGCTCAAAATATTGGTGAGTACTACTATTTAAGGCATGGTCAAAATACCTCACCATTAAATTATTTTTATTACTCATGTTTATATTTATTATAAAAAAAATAAATATTCACTTCATAAATGAATACTCCAAACAATTTTGAGTTCCTCCATGTTTTTAGACCTAACATAGATCATAAATGAATATTAATACATTACATTTTTGGATGGACTCCATGTGATGGAATCCATAGGAAATGATTCCATCGATAAATATCAGGGTTATATTTTTTATCCAATTTTATTAATTTTTATTTACAACTTGAGTAATCAAAGTAAAAAATTTATGATTTATTGTGTATTTGACTTGGTTATTTAACTGAATCTATATTGTACACAAATTTATTATTAATTCCCTTTTTAAATATATTATGTTTTCATTTTTTTCCTAAAATTTAATTTCATTTTCATTTTTAATGATTTGAAACTGTTCTTTATTTATTTAATGTATATTTTATTCTATTTTATATATATTTTGTAACATTTTTTATCTACAAATTAGTTTTTTATGAAATCGGTTATTTGATTTAAAACAACTGGGAAAATGTTATTTGTTTTACGTATAGGTATCACACACTTGGGGAAAGAAACAAGGTATTTCCATTATTTCCAATGCATATTTCAAAAACCACATGTTTCTATACATAAACAGCTAAAACCCAGTCTTGTGAGATTTAATCATAAGTTATATCAATTCACAAAATCAAATGGATGAAAGGTATGAGTCCAGTCGTGTGTATTTAAGTGTTTCTTTAATTTTAGTTCCATATGAATCCCCACATCTTAGTCTTTTGGATTTAAGCATTATATTAATGATGAATATCCCTGTGCATTTTCACAGGTTAAGTAATAGTTACTTTAAACTAAAGATTATTTTTGAAAGATAATTCATTTGGTAAATTTTTATTCTTTATAATAATCCTTATCATTTTCACTGGATATTAATTGTATTTTCATTCCCCCTCAAAATTGCATTTCCCCTTGACTCATATTTTAACCTAAGGGTTTCTTTTCAGTGAAACAGACTATTTATTCTTCTTGGTTGGAAACCCCCTTTTTCTATGTTCATATTCATTGTATTCTTTTGAAAATTTCCTTATCTATGCCTAAATAGTTTATTAAGTTAATTTTTTACTACTTGATCTTTTTTAAAAAGTTCTTAAAGAAATTGTTTATGTTTTATGTATGGTTCATTTTCATCAAAGTGTAAAAAGAAACCTTTTAATGTTTTATGTATGAAGAAAAAATCTCTAATTCCTTTTTCATTTTATATGAAACAATATGTCTACATTTTAATGGTTTATAAATGAAATTTTTATTCTCCAAGTTTTATAAAATGTTTATTTAAAAATGTTTTCAAATTATCAAGGATAGTTCTTATTTCCAAATTGATTTTTCTAAAACTCATAAAAATACTGTTTTTTATCTAATTAATTATTCTTTAACATATATTATAATTGATTGATTAAATTATTCAAATCATATAATCCAAATTGCTTCTTGGGATGTATTATTTAATGTTCTTCTATTTTAAAGGAATGATCCATCACTGCCTTTGTATTTTCTAATCATCCACTATGTATAAATATGAGTTATCTTCCAATTGTTCCTCTATGAACACTCTATATTTCCTCCATGTGATTAAAAAGTGTTCACCTATATTATATAAATAAATTTATTAGGAAAATTATTGAACTAAACTTATACCCTTTATCTATAGTGTTTAAATGACATGTGCTTTATTATCTTGATTAAATGGTATTTACCTAGAAAGTTACTAAATATATTTGGAATCCCATTTATATTTCATGGGTTTATCTTGTTATGATTATGAACGATTTAATTATGTGAATCAATTTTAAAATTATATGAAACCCATTTTATTTTTATGGGTTCTTCATGCTATAAAATGTGAATGATTCTTATTTTAATTTTTTATGAAACCCATTTTTATTTATATGGTTTCTTTATAAAAAGTGAATGATTTTTATTTAAGAGTTTTTGAAACCCATTTTATTTACATGGGTTAATTATTATGTGACAACTGAATGCTTTTAAAATGTAACTCATAAACATGGATGATAATGGGAGGGGTCCTATATCTCCCTCTAATGCATTGGATAAAAGATTAAATCTTAGTATATATTTGTACACATGTACAATTTAGTTGTTCTCATGTGTGGGTGTAGGTGTTTGATTCATGAAGTTAATGTATACATGGTTATAATTATATTGTCTCACAATCATCTATTCAAGTGTGTGACTCATGAAGATGATGTTTTCATACACTAATGTTTGTTACATATTTGAAATATGTCACGTTTTTATTCTTATTTTCATTCTTATGTTATGCTCTCAGGGATCATGTTTATTGAATAAAGTTTTCATACTCTTTAAACTCATGTATTGTTTTATGTTAAGCCTTATTCCATGATTTAGGGTCTTCTATTTATTGGGTATAATTTTCTTATGTATCTTGATTATACACATATGATCATATTATGCTCACTAATTATATTTGATTGTTATTTCTTATGTTTAACCTTATTGAGTATATGATCTCACCCCTTTATTAAGTTTATATTTCTATATGTTATGAAAATGTGTATAACTTATGATAATTATATAAGAATAATGGTTTGGATCAATTATATATAAATTTTCATAAGTATTGGAAAATAAATTTCTTATATATTTAGTCCTTAAAGACATTGAACATTTTTTTCTTAGAATTATGTGATTATTTTCTGAGATGTAATGTTTAAATTATATAAATAATGTAAAATAAAGATATTTTTAGTTTGGGTAACTATAAAAATAATCTTATATGAGGGGTATTTTGTGTGAGATAGATATATGAAGTCTTGAGATGATGATTGTATGTTGTTGCATGTTTTTCTTTTAAAAGAATGTTTTTTTATGATTTTATTTTAAGTTTTTATTTAAAGTATATTAATTTATAGATTGGTTTGGTTCTTATTATTAGATATTTTTTCAATAATTTTGTTATGAGGAAGTCTTGGGAATTCTATAAGTATCTTTTCATGGATTCGGTGCAATGAGGTCGCTTAGTAAGTTATCTAGGGATTATATCTAATCAGTTAATTTGTAAAATTAATTATAATTGTTTAATTAATTATAATTTTATTATAATTAATTAAATTGTATGTTTTCTCATGCTATAGTACCTTATGATTATGGACTATGGTCATTGGACCTAGAAGAGGCATATAAAACCCAAGGACCAACTCTCAGGTTGTGGGATTAAAAAGGGAGTAGCTATGGAATTGAGGTATATCGAATTTATTCATTTTAACTTTTATATTATGAAAGCTTATAATTGTATGTGATATTTGGTACTTTCAATGATGATGACTAACTTTATAAGTAAATAATTTTTTTAAATTAGATGAAATTATTATACTGAACAAGGTGTTGAGGTCCACAATGGACCCTTGTGCACTGGCTTGGTTATCTTGGCCACCAATGCTCGAGTAATTAATTATAATAGTGTTCCTTGTGATATAAAACCCCATAAGGGTGAGAATTTAAATAAATTAAGAGAAATAGATGTATCGTCCCTGGTGTTAGGTTCCCTTAGTTATTTACAGGTAGAGGTGAGTGATTAATTGAGGTGGATGGCATAGGGATTGTCCATGTGAGACACTTGAGGTTCCTTGGATCTATTGGTCTAGTTTAAAGAACATGTGGTGAGTGTTTCTTTCCCCATGAGATTTTACCAGCCACATAGGTGTTCCTTGGGTAATATTTGGATGGTTTTTGTGTGTGAGGACTGACCTAGTGGTGAATTTAAATATGAGACAAGCTTTATACCATCTTCATAGAGTGGAACTGGTGTGAATATACCTATAAGAGTAATGCTATCATGATATGATTATGGAGATATCAAGGGATTAAATTCCCCTTGGGTTATGGGATTAGACCTGGGATATGTGAATTGTATAATGGAACTCATATAGGGGGTCTAGATTATGATGAGGCCTAGGGATGCTAGAGGGTTCCCCAATGAGATTTTTACCCTTGAGAGGGTGCATTAAGAGAAAATTATAGATGATTGGGGGTGTCACCATAGAACCTAAATTGGTGATGTAATCCTAGTATGGTGGGTGAGTATTTTAGTTCATCCACTTGAGTGACTAGCCTAAAATTTGTGAGATGATTTCAGTCAGATTGATGACCTCATCGACGTGCATATTATGATTTGATTCGGGTGGGATGCACTACCCACTGATATGTATTGAGATATATGGGATATTTTGGATACACTCCTTGGATTTAGACTTCATGATTGATATATGATATGGATAGGAGGGATGTATTATACCCCAATGTGATATATGGTATATTTGTATAGGTATACACTTCCCCTTAATGGGATATATATATATGAGATAATCTGGGAGGGATGCAATACCCCTTGAGTGATCGGTATACAAGTGGATTCCTAGGACTTCCTCCTTGGATCAGACCATTGAGCTTGATACTATTATATTTTCTAGAAATTCCACCAGGGAATAAGTCATGGGGATTATATTATTTGTCTCAATTGTATGATATGGTCAATGATACTCCATCATTGGTCTAAGTAGGTTCAGTTCGATCTCGACTATCATGTTAAACCTTGAGGATCGATGGTGTTTGTTTATTTATACTTCCAAGCTATATTTATTTATTCATATAATAATATAAAATGGTCACACCCTACATTTACTATTTATGTATAGGAACATGTTAGTGATTCCCTACTAAGTTTTACTCACACCATGATCATGCGGCCAGACACTTGGGTAACTAAGCAGTCATCACTATTCACTGGCACAGGCTGGTAAGAGGCTCGGGTTTGGATCTATCATCTAGATAACATGGATATATTTTATAGATGGATGAGTTATGTCTCAAGTATATAATTATAGCCTTCATGGATTTATTTTATTCCATTTTATTATATTTTGATCAGCCTAGTGGGTGATCACCTATTGTGTGTTGGCATGACCATGATTTTGAATAGTTATGTTCTTCGGCATGTTCATTTGATATATAATTAATATTATTTATTGAATATACATACTATGATTTATTATTTTTTATTCCATTTGGTTTTTTCTATTGTGTTATTTTTCAATTTGATATAGGGGTATAGTCTCCCTAGGCTAACATCCTAGACCCACATTGCTAGTCAAAGTCCTCTAGAAAATTTGAAATCATGCCTAAGGTCCTGTGGTGACCTGGTCAAGTTTCTATTTAGAGTGAACTAGGATGTATATTTCATAAAATGACAATAGGGATTTTATGTAGTTGATATTATAGAGTGTATTAGAGTTTTTTTCCTTTTGATTTAGGGAGATGGTAGACAAGTGGTATTGGAATGTGTAAGATCTTGTGATGAACATGAAAATAGTGTGTTGTAAACACCTTTTCTGTTCTGGATTCTAGGTTACCAGGCATATGGGATTTTTTTTCTTTGTTTATTCTTTTTATGATTGAATGATTTCACCTAGTGTGACGCACTTGGATTATTGGATTTATAATTAATTTTATTTTGTCTCCTATCCTGATAAAAATATTTTGATGTCCATGCATCATATTTTTAATATAGGATTCACATGACATAAAACTACATATGTTTTATTGATATCACTAATGATGAGGGTTAGGTTTCTTAGAGTGACAATAACAACTTATATAGTGATTTCCTACTTAACTTGGTTATTTAATTCTACTCAACTGGACCATAGTAAATGTTTGTTTTGATGGTAGTTCATGTGTATCTACAATGAGATGCTTCTTAATGACTATATAGTCCCTCATATAAGAGAATTTTAGTAACCTTAGTATTTTGGTATAGTTATTTGATTCCTTAGTGATAGAACTATTATGAGTGTTTTTGATATAGGTTCTAAAAATAAAATAGGTTTGGTTATTTAAAGTGTCATCAAAAACCTATATGGTGTTTTTTAAAATATAATATTAGTAGAATTCTACAAGACTAAAATGTTTGGCTATGTTATACTAGATAATGATCATCATAGATATATTTCATTATATATACATGTATGTGGATTATATTTTGATCCTCAAGGGGGTAGCCATATACACAGATTCCTGGTGAGGATGAGTGCCCTGGTAGGTTGATGGCTTGGAATGGGATGCTATTTGTGTATATGGGAGTACCTTATATATGTGTTTTCGTATGTGAGTTTCCATATTATATTTAATATAGTAACAACGATGTGTTTTCCATGAGTTTTATGTCATGTGAGATGTTATTTTTAGGTTAGGTGGAAGATTATCATATTATGAGATACAACTTGAGATGCTAGTGAACTGAATGTTATATATGAGGGTAACCTAAGAGTGGGGTTAGCCTAGTCGTGAGAATGATTTAGAGAAGTGAATCATGGGTATATGATTTGATTTATAAGATCATTGCATATGGGATGCTACTGGGTATGTAGTATAGGCATGTGAGATGCGTTGAATTCTCATGAAAAAGGCACCTTGGGAGCTAGTACTTTTGGTATCAAGGTCGGTTTCAAAGGATGGGATCAGTAGGGTACCAGACCCTAATGAATTTTATTGGGGTTCCTGATGAGATGGTTCATTGCGATCCTAGATTTTTGGATCTATGATGGATGTATCAAGGTTACACACTTTTTATTTTAAATTGATGGCTGGGTTAGTGGGTGTTCTTATCTATAATAAAAATAAAAAAGAAGGCCTTCAGGACATTCGGAGTATATATATTTATATGAATGAGGATCACGGTCAGTGGGATAGGTTCATGATTCGAGACTTAGTGATGTATGGATCATGGGAGTGTGAGTCAGTTTCTATGACCATGTGGTATGGGAGTGTGCACCTATAGGATTCGAATGAAATTAAGATAGATTGGTGAGAGGTGATGTATGGGATAATAACCAATGGTTTAAATAAAAAAATTGGGTTTGAAGGATCGGGGTTTTGATGTGAATGAGATGTGTTTCCTCTATAATAATTACAACACCATGGATGATGACATGTTGGGTATTGATAGTCTAGATGAGCATGGATCAAGAGGAGATACATGTGCATGGTAATGGAACCTATTGACATTATGCTTGAGAAATAGTATAAGGAAATCCATGTTATCAAGAGTGAAACATTATCTTTTGGAGGGTATGAACCTTTTAATAAATGAAAATTTATTAAGTGTCAAAGATAACTTTCTTGGTGAGTTGGGAATAGGTGGTGATTGATGTTTCTTGTGGGCTCTCAGGTATGAGATTAATGGTTGCATCCAATAATTATTTATGTTAATATATAGAGTACGGGCTAAGTAAGAATGATCATAATGCTAGAAGGTTCATTGATAAATTATGACATTATTCATTGGATGGTTGAGGTGTCTTTTTAAAGTGAGCGAGTGGGTAAACTCGATTTATTTGGTCCCATAAAAAATGGTTGATTTGTAGTTCATATGTGGTGTTAGTTAGAGTTTGTACATTGGCATTGGTCTTGGGTTAGTTTTAATAGGATTCGAGGGTGAGTAGAATTGGAGGTGTGTCAGTGCTTAGGGGAGAGCATAATGGTTGGGTTGGTTGGATGGTAGTCAAACTATGGGATTACACGTATAGTTGGACTCATACTTTTTTGGGTGTTTTAATGATCTTGGGATGCCTTTGAGGGTTAATACATCTGAATCAGGGGATATGATAACACATCAGTAGTTGTGGTTGATTATTTTTTAAAATAGACAACGATATGAGGATTGACCACTGTGTTCATATGTAATGGATGCAATGATGTGAAAATCGCATTGAATAGGTCATTATACGGATGGATATGTGTTCCAATAAGTGATTCCAATGGTGGGGAGAACCATGGATCAGAGAAATTCCTTGTGAGTTAATTCTTATAACGGGAAAAACCATAAGCTAGTTAATGAATTTATTGATGAAACATTGGTGTCATGGGATATACAGACGTAGGTAAGAACCATCTCGGGGTTTTAGTAATGGTTATGAGTGAAACCTTGGATTTTGATGGATAGTATACCTCGTGTTTGGAGTTTCACAAAAGAAGATCAGTTGCAATTCCAATGTATAACATGAAGATCTAGTTATGTTTTGGCTGCCTATATATGTCAAGTTAATGGTGAAAGACCACTGAGGCTTCTCAAGGGTGAGAAGTGTTATAGTGGAGAGGTTGTAAAACCTTGGGTCCTTTTTGGTTGGAAAATTCTAAACATAAATTGAATTTTATATGTTAGAGTGGTTCTGGAGGTTTTCCAAGTGTTTAAAGTGGATAAGGAGTAGGCTCGAGAGGTGCATGGGGGACTTAGAGGCCCAATATGGCATGGGTTACGTCATTGTACACATGGTCTATCGGTTTTGGCTCACCACGAGAATCTCATTGTTGTAGTTCTCCCCATAGTTCTTGTGGGTGGCACTAGTCAAAAATGGGTAAACCAAAATGCCTAGACCTAGGTGTTTTTCCTCTATGGTGGCAACCTAAAGAACAAGGGAATGAAACAGGGTTTGACTATATTGTTATTATAGAGACCCCAAACTTTACATACATAAATATTACATAAAATTAGTGGAAATATCCATTATATATTAATCTTATATGGATCATAACCATAAAGGTTTATTGTCTTTTGAAACATGGATATATAAGAAACTATTACTTAAATGATCTACATCATTTCCCATTAAATTATTCACAACATTCACCCTTCTTATACATAACATGCTCAAAACCTTTCTCCATAACCTGGGGAATGGAAACATGAGAAAGTGAGAGCTCAAATGCTCAGTAAGGGTAAGCATAATAGATTTCAATCAATGATAATAAGTGAGCATTAGATAATAATAATGGTATAAGAACATGAGCTTAACAGTAAAAAATCATACCCATCAATTCATATATCATAATCATGAAACATGACATAATGTTTTCTCAAACAAAATATGTAATACATAAGAGTGTGAAATCATCAATAATCATTCATAAGCTATTAGAACATATCATAAGCATACACTACTACAAAATAGACCTTTAACGGTGTTGGCATTTATCAGTGGTAAAAAGAAACACGGATAAATGTGTCATTTAACATCACTAAAAAAGTGTTGATAGATGGTACCCTTTACCATATCTTTTTTAGCACTGACAAAGGGTAACCATTATCAGCGATTTTATATAGCACTGATAAAAGGTACCCTTTATCAATGCTTTATTTTTAGCACCGATAAAGGGTACCATTTATCAGTAATTTATTTTTAGCGCTGATAAGTGTTACATTGATTTCACATACATATATTTAATTAATGTATTTTTATATACAATGCACACACACAAATATTTACGCAATTAATAAAATCTTATACAGAAACACCTACACCTAATATTTATGTAATTTATTCAAATTCTAGAATATTTTAGAATTTCATTATAACATGATACATTTAATATATTATGTTTTTAATTAGTCAATTTTATTTATTTATTTTTAACATTATTACAGTTAGGTATTATTTATTCATTTTTAATATATTTTTTAAAATTTAATCGTTTTTTACTATTTATTTATATTTATTTATTTACTATGTCTTAGTATCTTCAATACGTATTCATCTTTACTTCAGTATATATCCTTATTTTTTTAATAATTTATACTTAATTAATAAAACATAACCATTTTTTCAATATTTTTAATGTGTACTCATTTTTAATTATTCAATTTCACTCATTTTTAAAATACATGTATTTATGATTATATATTCATTAATAATGTTAAAAATATATTTGTAAACAGATATTTATATATATATATATATAAATGTATATTTACTATATTTAAAAATTTATATATTTATAATTATTATAAATAAATAAATATTATTTTTAAAAAAATTATTTATATAATTATAAATAAATAATTATATATGTTTAAATAATTATAAAATTATAATAAATTTATTTGAATAATGAATATAATATATTTATATTTATATTTATATTTATATTTATATTTATATTTATATTTATATTTATATTTATATTTATATTTATATTTATATTTATATTTATATTTATATTTATATTTATATTTATATTTATATTTATATTTATATTTATATTTATATTTATATTTATATTTATATTTATATTTATATTTATATTTATATTTATATTTATATTTATATTTATATTTATATTTATATTTATATTTATATTTATATTTATATTTATATTTATATTTATATTTATATTTATATTTATATTTATATTTATATTTATATTTATATTTATATTTATTTATTACATATATATATATATAATTATACAAATAAATATAATGATATAAATAATTTTATAATTGTAAAATTATAATAAATATATTTACTATATTTATATTTATATTTATATTTATATTTATTTATTAAATATATATATATATATAATTATATAAATATATATAATGATATAAATATATTTATAATTACAAATAATTAATTACATATATATTTATAATTATATATTTATTATATTTATACTTTTGAATACAAAATATAATTTTTAAAAAAAGTATCTAGGTAATTATATATGAATAATTATATATTTAAATAATTATAAAGTTATAATAAATAAATATATAATTATATAAATATATTTTTAAATTTTTAAATTTTTTATTTATAATTATAATTATAAATCCTTTATCAGCACTAAATTTTTAGTGTTGATAAAGGTTCCTTTTATCAATACTAAAAAAGCACTGATAAAGATGTCTTTTATCAGTGCTTATCAATATAGTGTTGATAAAGGTATCATTATCAGTGCTTTTTTACAATCGTTGATAAAAGTGTCATCGGTATATTTAAAAGAAACCTAACCACAACTGATTCTGTCATGATTCTCAATCTCTCATAGAACTCCCCTATTATCGGTGCTCCTCCTCTATATTCTCTTGGATGAATCAAGAATAGAATCCAAGGTATCTTATTTTTTCCTTTTCCTCTATCATTGATTACTTGTTTGGGTTTTGCGGTTTGTGTTTTTGTGCTATTCTCAACCATGAAGAACCCTACTTTTCTTCTCCCATAACTTTAGTCATGATTGGTCTCTCTCATTATTCCTCATTATTGTCATTCTTATTGCCACCTTCACTCATGGTTCTTGCCATAGATTTGGGGAATCATTATTTTTATCATTATAGTCTTTGTGGCTTCCCATGGAACGATATATTCTTTTATAGAGTAAGTAATGCATGTTTGGTTCAAAATATTATTGTGCATCGATAAGGAAATCAACCTATCAATTATTTTAATTAACTCTTCATTTTTCTAGGCATGTTCCTATCATAAACTACAAACAATTGGTCAATTTCCTACTTAATATGTTGTTCAATGGTATTTATTATAATCATTTGAGTTTCCCTAAAAATATTATAGAAAAAAATGTGGATTTAGACATGTTATCTTTAGTTGGAAGAATCAAGGTCACCATTTATATTTTCTATGGATTTAGGTCTCTTTTTGATGTTTATTAATGATACAAGTGTCTTAATTCCCTCAAACTATAGTATTATAGGCCACCGAGATTTGTATTTCACATGTTCCTTAATTTTTTCAAAATAATGCTACATCGATAGGTGTATTTTTTTATATAAAAATGTTAATATTATCTTCATTTCAATTAAATGTAATGTTTTTAATGAAAATTTCGTTCAAACAATATTTATTCTCACTTTTTATTATTTTATTTTTTGGTATTTTCAAAAAAAAATTGTTTTTTATTAAAGTGATAAAAAAATTAACCCATATGTTTAGAGAATTATTTTTTTTGAAATGTGATTTTTTAGAAACCATAATTAAAATTGAATTTAGTTTATTTTTTAATATTATTGGGTTTATACTATATATGGGATAGACATATTTTCTAAAAATAATAAGTTCTAGGTTTTATTTTATTTTTGAAACAAATTTGACTTTAATTTTTTGTTCTAATTATATGTAACAAATAGTTTCTCATGAAATATATATATCACTTCCTAATTTCCTTTAAGTATAATTTTATCTATATTAATTTCAAAATATTTATATCATGTAGGATATGTAAGAGTTTATAATGTATGTCTTTTATAGTATCTTCTGAAAATAGGGAATTTATTGTTTATTAACCATTGAAATGTCTTATTCATGATTTAAATAATTCAATACTAATTAAATAAATCCATTGATAAGGGTTTTAAATTGTTTTTGAACTTAATCAATGACAGTGAATGGTTTTTTTATGTTATATTTTAGAAAACATTGGTTATATAGAATCTTGATCAATTATTATGTATTATACATGCTATAATAGAAATATTTTAGTGATTATCAATTTTTATTATTCGATTAAGGAATTTGATGTTTATAATACCATATTAGTTAAAGTTTTCATATATGTATTTAATATTTTATTTTTCAGATAAAATTGTTCATAATATATATATATATATATATTGATAGTATAAATATATTCTTTAAATTATTTTACTGTAATAATACACAAACATGGTTTTAATAATCTTTATATTGTAAAATGAACCAATAGACATTTATAAATAATTTTTTGACCGAGGGAATATATGACTTATTATAAAATGTAACATGATTTATTTTATACATCAGAATATTAGAAAATGGGAAAATTTTGTAACTTTTATTTAGTAAATTTTCCTTTTTATCTTTGTATACATTTTTTAATGATTGTCTAACTAATGTATTTTGTTTACTTATCTAATAATTTGTTCTCTAGAGTAATTCTTTTTTTAAATATTTTATTAAATTTCATATGTAACTAATTTTTCTTGTTAAATTATGAAAAATATTTCCTTATAATATTTTCTTTGAATAATAACTTGATATCATTTGAAATGATTTTTAATATACCTCTCAATGTATGATTACAATATTTTTCTATAAGAAATACATGTGTGGTTGTGATAAAAATAATTTTTTTCGTATATTAGAATATGATGGGTATGATGTGAGGGCTAGGTATAGTATGTTAGAAAGTGAGCTTCTTTAGACATGTTAATGATTCATCAAGGGATGGGGTGAGGGTAATGTGACATTTGTGTTGTTGTTTGTTCTTCTTTATGATTTTTTAAAAGTTAGGTTTAAGTAATGTATTGTGGAACCCATTGTGTGGTTCTTTCTTAAGGTAACCAATTATGTTAAGAATTCTCCATATTTAAAATTCACTTCCTAATAAAAATGGTTATGTTATACTCATTTCATTATTTGGATGCAATAAGTACATGTGATGTTTATTGTCATGACCCATCCCCTAGGGCCCGTGTCGTAACTACCCCAAACCCGCCTTCCATAGGCCAGGGGTTGGCGACTAGCACCAAAGAAGTAAATCCCTATAACTGGGAAGGAATTGCCTTTATAAAACATAAACTCACACAACCAAAGATTAAGAAGAAGAAAACACTAAGTAAAGTAGTATAACAAGTTTACTGAAAAAACAAAAGGGGTCAGAAATACAAGCCCGACAAAAAGGTACAGCTACAACTGAAAGAAAGTACAACTGAAAAGACAAATGGCTGGAAGATGGAAGTAGCTTCTGGATCGTCCTCTAGGTTCCTACCTGAAGGGTAGGTATATATTTCTTCCTCAGCACTCTGCGTCAATCGATCCACTCTGTGTTTCATCATGCTGAGTGTCCACCTCCGGATACCGTCCAGTCCTCGTACACTCTGCCTCGGTCAGCGCTGTCCGTCGTCTGCATCCAACACAACAAGGTGCGGGCATAGCCTGTGCAAGGGTGAGTATAACGATACTCAGTAGGGACCCCGATACCCTCAAGGTCTCACTAAATCCAACAAGGATAAACCACAAATAAAGATCTCAACAGAAAACCTTTACTTAGTTATATGCCAATACATATACCTAAGTTATCAAGTAACCCATCTCAATCATGAGGAAAACACAAAGGTCATTGACTCATCTCAAACCAGGATTTTCATTATCGAAACCACGGCTGCTGGAGAACTCCTCCTCTATCGAGTACAGTGGATATGTCGCGACTCTGAGGCACTACTCACTAACATTAGACTGCTGAGGTACTCCTCCTGTCAAGTATCGTGGGTCTATCGCCCCAACATAGTGGCGCTCCTCACCATGGGTCTGCCGCCCCAACACAGTAGCACTCACCCTAATAGCCTACAGTGGTACTCCTCCTTTCAAGTACTGTGGTTCTACTACCAAACTAGGTGCTCCATCCATTGTGGGTCTGCTGCTAAACTGGGCGCTCCGTCCACTGGGCTAGTCGAATCACTTTGAGTCGAATCGGTCAAGCAGTCGTCAGGTCTACAGCTACTAGGTCTTCGTACTCTGTATGCTATTCTCCAGGAGGATCCGATCCATGAGCTAATGGTCGATACTTCAAGTGTCATGTAATCTCACGTGGAAGTATCTCAAGGGACTGCCTCGTCATAGGGGTCTCAACGCAACAGACGGCGTGTCAATCGGACGCTCGCTCTGTGAGTTATTAGCATTTTTGTCCCGGGGGCCCGGTTGGTTTAGTGTACGAACCAACCCGACTGTATCTCAACTGTACCCCAAACTCCCATGGGTTATACTCAAAGGAACCGTTTCTCAACAATATTACTAACACCACTGACTGTTCGTCAAACGGACGTCCGGTCTGAGTTATTGGCTTTTCAGTTCTAGGGGCCTGCTTAGTTTCTAAGCTAAACCAACCCGACCGTACTCCAATTGCATCTAAACCTCAAGTGGAGTATTCCAAAAGAACCATCTCATCAAAAGAAATCCAACGTAATTTACGGCATGTCAATCGGATGTCTGGTCCTTAAGTTATAAGTGTTTCCGCTCTGAGGGCCCGGTTGGTTTCAAGTTCGAAACAACCCGGCCGTACCCAAACTTCGCCGAAACCTTGAGTGTAATATACCAAAACGACAGTCTTGATCTGAGAAATCCTACAGAACTAATGGTGTGTCAATTAGAGATCTATAGATCATGTTATGGGCAATTAACCGAAAACGGTCTGAAAAAGGGGGCATGGGCCCGGTCCGACCTGGCCCAACCCACCCTGGGTCGGACCGAACTGGGTCGACCCGACCCTGGTCTAGGTCCGGCCTGGTAGGGCGTGGCCTGGCCTGGCTGGCGCGGCCCAGCCCGGATGGGCGTGGCCTGGCACGGCCCGGCAGGCGCGGCCCCTCAGTTCACCGAATCGGCGGTGCCAGGCTAGCGCCGCCCTGACCTCCCAGATCCTGCGTAGCGCGGGATCCGTTCCTCCGCCACTGCCATGGCCGGTGTCATGGCGGTCCTCCTCCGGCGGTGCGCTGGGTCGCTGCCGCCTCCAGGCGGTCGGCTGCCGGCGCCAGCGACCCGCACCGTTGCGGTCTTTCGCGGGCCACCGGAGTCGTTTTGATGGTCTGTTTTAGCTCTCTTCTGTGTTTGTGGCTCTCCTGGGACCCACTCTTCACTAAAACGGCTTCAAACCAATGTTTCCCTTCCATTCATCTGTCTCCAGTCATACCGCGCATCACGAACAAGTTGGCGGTGGGTCTGGACTTGTTCGTTAGCCCGTACCCACCGTGTTAGTGTTTCAAATAATCACGCAACAATTAATTGCCCAACCTTGAGGGTATAATTCACATAAATAGAATTATACAAAAACAACCCCCTACCTATCAAATACGTCGCATGTTGTCGAACTGCGGAAGACGAACGTCGTGGTGTTCGGACGTAGCAGAAGAATGGTGTCGATTCCGTTGATGTCGGAGGAAGATCCGTCGTCGTTGGCGACGTTCCCCGCGGCAGTGTCTCCTCCCTTGACATGGAGGAAGAAGAAGAGAAGGCACGTCGTCGGTGACTTCGCGTTCTTCATCGGATTCATTCTTCATTGAAGGTTGGTGTTCTTCCTCGGAGAAGAACACTTCCTTCTAAATCCTCTCAAGAGCTCTCCCACCAATATTGCCAACCCAAAATAATAAAATGGCCCTCCCAAAATATAACATGCCATGTATTTTTAAATTAAATCAAACTCTTTAATTAATTAATTTAAGAGTTGTTTAATTAATTATGATGGGTTAGCAAAGAATTAAATGGAGTGAGGGAGGTGGAATGTGGAGAGGCTCCACCCAATTAAATGGGGGAGTTGTAAAGAATTAATAAAGATGAGTTAAAGGGAGTTGAATAGAGTTATGGGGAGATGAAAGGTTGGGGCTTGTGTGGGCCCCACATCACAAATATCCACACATGGAAAGTTATGTGGGTGTGGGCCCCACCAATAACATCCCCATGTAGGATTAAACTGCCATGGTGAATAAAATTGTTTTAATAATTTTAGTTAACTTTTTAATTAAACCCCAATTTTTAACTTTCAACCCGCATAAAACGCAATTGTGGTAAAGGTCCCCTTAAGAGAATATCAGCGTTGCGAGTTCATCGGTGTCCTCAGATTTCAATTCTGAGCATCGGTTCAAAATATAGAAAAACTTGCACGTACGTTTACTGAACGTACCCGAACAAAACATAGGAAATTGATTTCGGGCACACCGGGCCTCGTAATAAAGTGCCGTCAGAAGCCACAGACTCATAAAATTTCAAAGAAATTAAGAAAAAAAATTCTTTGAAATTTCTGGGGCTTTACAGTTTCCCTTAGGGATAGTCTTGGATGCTAGGTTTATGAGGTCAAATCTCATAGTACCTATAATTTAGTTATTTATAGAGGGAGATAAATAATTATTAATCCTCCTATTAATCAAATTTTAACCTCTTATTAGTGAAATGATTTGAATGTCATGGAAAAATCATGGTATAAACTTATGGTATGATTAGTATAATTGACTAGTATGAAATTAAGTTGTTATATTTGATTATCATGGTTTCCTAGTTAGTACTCAATTAATTGACTTACATGTGTATTTTGAGTGTTACTACATTTAACATATACTCAAATATATGCATTGTTTTCTATTTTGGGGGTCTTGTTAGTAGTTACTTATTTATTTTTATAATCACACCCTATACATGAACCTCAGTGGATATTGAGCTCTTATATTTTAGATAAAAATGATGGAAAGGGACTAGTAACATAGGTTAGAGTCGATGCATCTCAGTGGGGATGAGTTGATGTTCTCATGGTAGTTTTAGGGAACTTTTATCATTTTGAGATGAGATTTAAAATTTTAAACAAAATGTGGTAATTTAAAAAAATTAAAGAGACAACTGGAATCCTCATTAGCTTCATCTTCCAAATAGTTATTATTACATTTTGTTTCTTGAGAATCATCTCCCATGTATTCTATGTTTCTTGAACTACTCTGAGCATTAGTCATCCAAAATGATCATTGGTACCCAGTATGGGATGACTACTACTCAAAGAAGTTAAAGAAACATAGGTGAATTCCCATAAGATATGGAAGATGAGTCTCAAGAAACAAAATTCAATAATAATTCTTCAGTAGATGAAGCTAATGATTATGAAAGTTGTATATAACTTTCACCTTTGGATGAATTCAAAAGATAACACCTACCATAGTGGAGTAATTATTTTCTTAAATTAAATTACCCATTTACTTCAAAATGGATGCACATTAATCATTTTACAAAAGAGTGTGAATATAGAGTTAAATATTTCATCATGTTTTAAATATAACTTGTATAAGAACCTTTTCAAATCCTTTTTTCGTGTTTACATTGTTGTTATTCAAGAAAAAAATAAATATTTGACTACTCATGCAGACAATGTCTTCTTCACATGATGATGTTACCAATCTCTAGAAAGAACAAACTATTGATGATGAAACTACAAAATTATTATGGTATCAATATAATATTGATGAAAAAAATGAGGTATCATCGCAATGTTGAACAAAATTATCAAATCAAGAAGTCAGGGTATAAAAATTGTGGTGGTTAGAATCAATACGACCAACCTATTGAACCCAACAAGTCAATGTTAATTATTTATATTGGGGGTATAATGAGGATAAATGTAGATATTGATATTTATTTATGGAGCCACATCTAACCTGTAACAAAGGAAAACCTTTGGAAAGAAAAAATGGCAATGTTACAATATACTTTCTCTATTTTACCGAAAAATTATAAAATGAAACGTTGATTTAATTTTCATTATTCCATGAAGTTTTCATTTATTTTAGAATATTTCCATAAGAAATTTGTCTTAATGGTTGTTATAAAATACATAGAGGCTTCCAGACTCTTCATACCAAGTTCCATCTTAGGGATGTTGAGGGAAAAGTAAATCCCCACCCACCAGTTAGTTATGCACACATTATAAAGCATGAAACATGGACTAATTTCATCAATATTCATACTAATAAATCATTTTAGTTAAATTACAGTCAATAATATATTATTTTACATTATTTATTTTATCTAATTTGATTCAAAATTGTTAATTTATGAAAAATAAAAGTAGTGCTAAAAATAAATAATGTTCATCAAAACTAATGTACCCCTATCGCAAAGTAAGGATGGGGTATGCTTCCCTAGAGAATAAATTGGTATATATTTAGAATCAAAAATATAAGTTTTATGTTATATTAAACAACATATGTTCTTTTGTTTATATGTAGATTGATTAATCTAAATCTCAATCCACTTCTATCACACATCATGTGTTATTGAAGGGGGATCGGATAAGTAAAGAGGGTAAACTAGTTTATGAAAGCACAAAAGAAGTATAAGAAACATGTGTAAGTATGACATAATAGTAATTAATTGTGTTTTATAACAGTATTACATAAAAATATCTATTTATCTTCATATTTTATTATATGGTTTTGATATAATAATCGTTAGTGACCGTACCGGAAGAAAAAATACCTTCATTAGATTTGAAGTGGCAAGAACAATATGGCCGCATTAGAGGATTAGGTTTTGGAGTGGCTCCTAGAACATATTTCAAGAAGATAAAACCACATGTAGATACATAAAATATGGTGAAATGAATCCAAACACAAATAGACTCACCACAAGATATTATTGTCTGGTCTAGTGTGGTAGACCAATGTATGAGTAAGGATCAAAGTGAACTAACGGTGGAACAAATATCTACACATGAACCAAATGAACCCACTAGCTTTGAGGCTAGTCATTCCCCCCAACCATATAACTTACCTAATATAATAAATTTTTTTATTACTCTTTCTCTTAAATTTCAATCAAACAACTTCTGATAGCTTTATATTACAAAAATTCTGTAAGGTACAGTTTTATGTGATTTGTATCTATCAACACCCACACACCACCTTATTGCGAGGGGTACGGTGTATAATATCCCATAATATAGTGTATACTATAAATACCTCCCAAAAGATCAAATGATAGTGGGTATTGAGCTAGCTCATGATCCAACTACTGAGTTGTATGTTCCACTTGATGATCTGGATATTACAATGGTCAATGATGATATTGAAACTTTTATAGCATGGATGTATAATATTATATAGATACATAACGTATGTATTTTACAAAAATTTCATATGAGAAACCTACAAAAGTTGATGAAAAAAGTTCTAAAGTGATGTATGATATTACATAGGGATAAAGCTATGGGGGAATGGAAGGTCGGATAAAAATAATCTAGAGAATCGACTAAGAAATCAAAATAACCTTTCAAGAGTACCTTCTCCCCATAAATTCTAGAGAAACACTTATTATAATTACAACTTCCTGAAAAGACCTCATTTAAATATGAAAACATTTATTATATTCTATATGAAAAATAAATATATGAAGTTTCATAATAGATTTAATTGGTCTCGAGACTATAAATTAGATTCTCAAGCATGAATGGTTGGGAGTCTCAGTTTTTAATGCACACATAAGGTTTATTTTCATAATACGTCTATCTAAATAGTGATTTAATATGTTTATTAAAGTTATAACTATTTATATTTTCTATAGGAGATTATATTACTACTATAAAAAGGGAAAACTGTGTTAGTCATGAATTTAATTCATTAATCCCTGTATCATTTCTATGTAAATACTTAATTTGGATAAGGAAGAAATTAAGAAGAAAATAGATGAGCTACTCTAATAATTTGAGCATAAAATATCAGACGACATACTACTTTTCATGCCTATAATGTAGAGGCAAAACTCTACAATCTAGTAACATAAAATATATTTTTAATTTTTTCATTACTTATTTGTTTTTTAGGCAGCACTGGATGTAGATCGCAATCCATCTGGATACCCCAAATATTTATTGTTTAGATCTAATAGATGGATATCCAAAAACCTAACCACACATGATGTGTATTGTGAATTTTTAATAAACTGGAATCAAAATTTTATTGATAAACTTTAAATTATATGTTTCAGTCTGTGTCTTAACAAAAAATTTGTTATGATAGGGTGGTCGCTAAATATAGGTTAAATCAGGGCATGAAGTTGGTGTCTAGATAAATAAAGACTATATATTACTACTAATTCAAATATATTAAGGTGTATATAGAAAGATATAACTATCAAAATATATTTCAAAATAATATATTTATTTTGGTCAATGTTTTTGAAGTTTTTGAAGCAAGATAATGGAAATGATAGTGGATATTATGTTTGAAAATTTATGAGAGATTTAATAAAGCACAAAAACACTAGAATCCCCCAATAGGTAATTTTTAAAGTTAAATACAATTTTATTAAATATATTTCTTAATCATTTGTTTGACTATATTTTCTCATTACTATCAAGATTTCCAACAACCTTCATACTCAAAAGAAGAACTAAATTTTTTTAGAGATGAGTGGGCAATGTAGATATTGATAGAATGTTTAATGACAACAAATTTAGGTTATTAACTACTATGTTTGTTATCTAGTATGATATATGACCTTAGAAATATCTTTGTGGTGTAAAGAATTAGTTTCAAAATACTTATATATTATTTTTTATCTATTTATCAAGGAGAAGTATAATGGAGGAAATAAAATTTTTTAGAAGTGTTGACCTGAAAATAATAAAAATTTTGGGTAATGGCAGAGGTGGAATTGGAGGTGGTGGTGGAGTTGGAGTCAGATAATGAGGTGGAGTTGGAGGTAAGAGTGAAGACTGAGGAAGAGAAGGAGATGAAGAATTGGCTTTCAAATAATAAAATTTTTGGGAAATGAAGTATAATGAGGATCATACTAAGGTTGTGTTTGAGAAAAATTGTCAAAAATTACGCACAACACTTGTCACTTAACATAAGATCCATTGTGAAAGTGTGTCAGGTAGCTTATTAAAAAAAATTTTTTCACCCCTAGTTTAAGTTATTTTATTCAGGAATTTAAGTAGAGGATTTTTTTCAGAAACAAAACAAACACCACTTATTTTTTCAAATTGATTATCATAGGCTACAATTTCTATTATCATATTCCATGTACTATAAAATATTAATGAGGTGTGAAAGCAACCCCTCACCAAGAAAAAAATAAAAAAATAAAAAAATAAATGTTGTGGTTTTCCCATGACTTCTCTATACTACAAATAAAGGGTCTTAGTAGTGGAGCCAATAGTCACTTGAGAGTCATACAACACCAATCCAATCATCAATTAGATATATGATCTAACTCAAGCGTTTGATTAAATATTTTTGTAATCAACCACTGAAGTTAGTAGGTATATGAGAGAGCCATTGGATGACAACCATCATTGAGAGATCATGGTCATCAAGGAGGGATGCTGTCAAAAGAAACATGACATCAAATGAAAAGAAAATGCCTTATAAATAAATCCATGAAAATGAAAATCTTTCTTAAAATGAAATTTTGAAGCACAGATAATTCAAATGAATCCCCCTTTGAAAAAGAAGTTGTTATCTTGATCCAATACCTCTAAATAAATAAATAAATATAAAATTTCATTGACTAAATCATAAATTTCCAAAAATAACAATACATTGGTTTCACTTTGGTGGGTGTGGAATTATTTTTTCTATTAGATCATCAATTAGATTCATGATATAATATCAAAAATTATTGTAAAATCCATAAAACTAATATTCATTATGCATTTTCACATTACTTATGTAAAATTATCCATATTAACAAGCTCATTTATAAAAAAAATCTTCATCATTCTCAAAAAAATACATCATAATAGTGATATTCCAATTTTTATGAAAACAAAATTACGATGTTATGTTAGAGTTTATCATGACCCAAAATATTGAAAAGGACATAATAATATATAGCACAATCCAAGAAAACTTAATGGATTCACTAGATTTCAGTGTCATTTGGAAGCTGTAAAGTGATATACTGATGTTTAATACTGTCAAAAAGGGGTAAACAATTTATAATTGACTTTATTATATTCTAAAAATACATAATGGGTCACACTAAATTTTTTTCAATCAAAGAAGGTAAATGGTTTATCATGGGGTTTGTACTCTATATGATGGTGAAAGGGTAAGATAGATTTTATTATATTCCATAAAAACTCATATGTATATTTTTATTATATTTCAATTAATGAATACTGATAGTTTTACACTAATGGTTAATTTTTTTCTAGAAATAAATGGATTCTTCAACAAGGGAGATTCAATCTTGTAATATGATCATGCACTCAATAAGGATGATTAACTCATGATGATGAAATTTTATTTCTATTATCCAATGCATTCAATATTATGGGTTATCAAACTGAAATATTGTTATATGACATAGAGTATTGAAAGAACTATAGGATAAAAAGACATGATGAAATCAACCATACCTTAAAGCAATACACAGTGTACCCGATATGACTCAAATTTTGTGGTTTAAGTTTAAAATTGAAATTTTATTAATGTATTATTTTATATTTATGTTTAATTTATTTCTTTATAGTATTAATAACATAATAATATTTTTATTATATAGTTGGATTATTTTTATTAAGTTAGGGTGGTTTGTTTGAAGCTACTCAGGCCTGTGAGATATTGGACTTTGAGGATGTAACTGAGAAAAGAACAATAAGAAAATAGGCCAATAATGTATACAACCATCATAAAAAGGTGAATTCCTACTACTTATTTAGTTGATTTTTTCACCATTTTATCTACTATTTTTAAGTTAATTTCCTTATCATTTTTATGTAATATTATTTATTTATTTTTTGAATAGATCCTTTGGGAATTCATATTTTCCCTTCAATCATCTGCAACAATCCAAAAAAGAGAGAACATGGTGATTTTTGAAGAGTAATTTTAGGAAGAATGGGGTTTCTTCTTCCTTCCAAATGGAAAATCTCTTTCTTTTTTCCTTATTACATATAGTTGAAAGAAAAACACACATCACATACTCAATCAACTTCACCTCAATCTGACACACAATGTGACCAGTATGACTCGAATGATATGTTTTTAGTGTATAATTTAAATTTTGGTTTAAAACACACATAACATAATTAAAACTGATCAAACCCATTAAAATTGTTTTAATAATTTAGGAAAAAAATAAATAAGTCATTTTTGATGTATCAGAATCAACTGCACCTCAATTTGATATACGATGTTCTCAGTATGACTCAAAGTGTCAGTTTTTATTTTAAAATTAACATTTAAGTTCACAAAACATAACTCATTAAAAACCAAAACAAATGTGCTTAGATTATCTTTATAATTTAGTAAAATTATTCATAAGTTATTTTTTATGTGTATGAATAAATCTCAAGTCAAACTGGTACACGATGTGAACGGTATGACTCAAAGTGTGTGTTTCCAGTTTAAAATGACATTTTAGTAAAAAACACAAGTGACATACTCAAAACCAATAAAATACATTAGTATTGTTTTGATACTTTTTAAAAATGATCCATAAGTCATTTTGGACATGTAGGAATCATCCTCACCTCAATAAGATTCACTTTATGACTGGTATGACTCAAAGTACATCTTTTTATTTAAAATTGACATTCATTTTACTAAAATGGACAATTGAAATAATAAAAATGAATACAATGAATTTGTATAGTTTTAATAATTTAGTAAAATGATCCATATTTTATTTTTGAGTTTTAAGAATCAGTCTAACCTCAATTTGATACATGATGTGCCTGGTATGACTCAAAGTGACTGTTATCCGTTTAAAATTGGCATTTTAGTACCAAAAAGTTTCACAAACTGAAAAATAAGAAAACCCACTAATATTTTATTGATAATTTAGAAAAATAATTCACAATTTTTCTTTGATTTCTAGTAATTAGTATCACATGAAACCAAAAAATGATGCTACTGATATGACTCAAAGTGCATGTTTCTAGTTTAAAATGACATTTTAGTCAAAAAAAACACAAGTGTCCCACTCAAAACTAAGAAAATGAATTTTTATTGTTTTTTATACTTTATTTAAATGATTCATAAGTCATTTTGGATGTTTAGAAATCATCCTTAATTCAATCTGATGCATGGTGTGACTGGTATGACTCCAATTGCATCTTTTTATTTAAAATTGACATTAATTTCAGTAAAAAGGAAAAATGACATACTCAAAACTAAGAAAATGAATTATAATAATTTTTATACTTTATAAAAAATATACAAAAGTCATTTGGGACATTCAGGAATCATTTTTACCTTAATTTGATGCATGATGTAACCGGTATGACTCCAAGTACATCTTTTTATTTAAAATTAAAATTAATTTTAGTAAAAAGGATAAATAACATACTCAAAACCAAGATAATGTATTCATATTATTTTTATACTTTAGTAAAATAATCCATAATTTATTTGGGACATGTATGAATTATTCTCACCTCAATATGATGCACAGTGTGACCATTATGACTCCAAGTGTGTCTTTTTATTTTAAATTAATATTTATTTTACTAAAAAAGACAACTAACATACCCCAAACTAATAAAAAAATCATATTGTTTTGTTACTTTAGTAAAATGATCCATAATTCATTTTTAAAGTTTAAGAATCATCTTCCCCTCAATATGATACATGATGTGCCCGGTATGACTCAAAGTGTCTGTTATCAATTTAAAATCTACATTTGAATACAAAAAAAGTTTCACTCACAAAAAACTAAGAAAACATGTTTGGGTTGTCTTGATAATTTATTAAAATGATTTATAATTTATTTTTGACATGTAGGAATCATTATCATGTAAAACCCACACACTATATGACTATTATGACTCAAAGTGCATGTTTTTAGTTTAGAATGACATTTTAGTAAAAAAACACAAGTGTGGTACTCAAAACCAAGAAAATGTATTCTAATTATTTTAATACTTTAGTAAAATGATAAATAAGTCATTTTTTACGTGTAGGAATCATCCTAACCTCAATTTTATGCATGATGTCACTGGTATGACTCCAAGTATGTATTTTTATTTAAAATTGACATTAATTTTAGTAAAAAATAAAACTGACATACTCCAAACCGAGCAAACACACTTGGATTGTTTTGTTACTTTATAAAAATGATCAATAAGTTATTTTGGACTTTTAATAATCATCCTAACCTCAATATGATTCAAAGTGTGACTGGGATGACTCCAAGTGTGTATTTTTACTTAAAATTGACAATAATTTTAGTAAAAAAGATAACTAACATACTCAAAACCGAGAAAATGCATTCATATAATTTTTATACTTTAGAAAAATGTTTCATAAGTCATTTTTTTGTTTATAAATAATATTCACCTCAACATAACACTTGGTGTGACTGGTAAGACTCCAATTTCATCTTTTTATATAAAATTGACATTAATTTTACTAAAAAATATAACTGGCATACTCAAAACTGAGAAAACGCATTTGGATTGTTTTTATACTTTAGTAAAATGATCCATAAGTAATTTTTTATGCGTAAGAATCATACTCACCTCAACCTAATACACATTTTTCCTATTATAACTCAAAGTGCCTGTTATCAGTTTAAAATTTACATTTACATATGAAAGATTTTTACTCACTCAAAACTGAGAAAACACACTCTGATGGTCTTGATAATTTATGAATAATATTAATAATTAATTTTTAATATGTAGGAATTATTCTCATATAAAACCCACACATTATGTGAAAAGTATGACTCAAAGTGTGTGTTTCCAGTTTAAAATTATATTTTAGTAAAAAACACAAATTTTATGCTCAAAATTGAGTAAACGCATTAAGATTGTTTGATACTTTAATAAAATGATCCATAAGTCATCTGAGATGTATAGGAATCAATGTCACCTCAATCCGACACATAGTGTGACTAGTATGACTCCAAGTGCATATTTTCAATATATGAGTTTCATTTTAGTTTAAAACGCGCATCATATTTCCAAAACTGAGGAAATGATCCTAGATTGTTTTCACATCAATAAATCTTTCATTACTTAATTAATTTCATTATTATTTTTATATTATACTTATTTAGTTAATTTTCATAGATATAATTCTTTAATATGAGCAATAAATGGTGTGATATGAAAGAATCAACCACAACTCAATCCAATACAAAAAATTTCTAGTATGACTCAAGGTTTTCTTTAAAATTAACAAATTCTGTTTATTTTATTTATTTATATTATTAATAACATAAGAATTGTTTTATTATATCGGTGCGTTATTTTTATTGAGTAGGGGTGGTTTTTTCTTTTATACATAAGCGTTCTTTTTCTCTATAATAGTGTTTTTTCTGGTATTTGAGTTATAAATTTTATTTTATTTAAATTCTGTATTTGTATTAGATTTTTCTAATTTCAAGTGTTATTCCTGGTGCAGTAGTGTGTTGTTACAACACGCTGTGCTATACCCTATTTTTGGTGTTGTAGTGTGTTGTAACATCACACTACAATATACCACTTTATCAGTGCTACTAAATGCACTGACAAAGGGGGCCTTTATCAGTGCTTTTATAATCACTAATAAAAGCGCATTTAGAATTGTTGATAAAGGATTCCTTTATCATTGAATTTTTTAGCACTGATAAAAGTTTTTCTTTATCATCTCTTGTAGAGGTGTTGATAAAGAATTCCTTTATCAGTGCTAAATAAAAGCATTGATAAAAGCCTAAGGATTTTTACTATGCTTCGGTAGTTAGTTATTTTTTAGAGCTGATAGAGGCGTATTATATCACTGTTAAAGGCCTCTTTTATAGTAGTGATAAGACCTATGTTTGTGGAATAAACATAATCATATAAATAATTTCTTTATTCAAGTATAACTACTAATACTATCATATTGGATTGGGCTCACTCCTCATTCAATCATTTCCTAACACAAGGTTCGCTCCAAAGACTATCTAATTAGAAAAGGTCCCTTAATGAATTGGGTTTACTCCTCATTTCAGTCCATATTATCTCATGAGATATCCATCTTTACCTAATTCATTATAGGGGTATATAATTCTATTCCTACTCCCCACATAATGAAAACCATACATATTTGTCTCACAAGATCATAAAACATTCACCATATTATCAAATCATAACCCATGGAAAGGATCCAAGTTTCATAAATATCTCATAATCATAATCAAAAACCATCTAGAGAAAAAATAAAGATGGTAACATTTGATAATATCCCAGATAAATTATAAGAAACATCAATGGATGTTGTTATAGATAAAAATACCTTTAAAATATCACTAAAACATTTCTTGAGTAAAATACCCTATTCATTTGAAATAACTTATTTAGAATATAAAAATTTACAAAATTTTATAAAAACATTTTCTTTAAAAAGAACCAAGTAAACATATAAATTAATATTCAAAGAAAATAATATACATTATGGAGGGGAAAGTCATTCATACATTGTACATTAAAACAAAAATTCATTTCAAATTTTCAGTAAAAGGTAAAAATCAGCATGTTTGCAATATTATAAGAAGATCCATTTTAAACCTTGGTAAATAAATTAAAATATTACTAAATATGTTTTTAAATAATATTTTTATAGTAGTAAAAAAATTCTTGAAAATTTTTTATGAAAATATAGACATGGAAGAAAATATTTTTGACCGAATAGAAAAACAAGGTTGATTTTATTTTAAATTATTCTTTTGGTCTCTTGCATACATAAGTAGATTAAAATGAATTTAAAATAAGTAATATCAATAAATAACCAGATTAAAATAAAATAAATATTATTTGGGAGATCTAGATCATATAATTTTAACATCATAAAATTTAATCATAAAAAATCCCAAGAAAAAATGAGATTGTAACATAAAAACCTTACTGATGTGGTAACTTTCGAATCATAATACCCATGAAAGAAATAAAATTAGATGACACATTAAATACCATGAACATAAGGATAATAATGATACAACATATCAATGGGGTAGTTGATACATCTTATCAAAGAACATAGGTGTATAACATCAAACATGTCTTAATGAAACAAAATTGAGACAAATAACCCTTACGGTTTTAGTAATTTTTGAATAGAAATTCATTGGAAGATTGAAAATCATATGCATCTATATATAAATTTTAATAAATCGTGTATTATTCTAAAATATATTATTTTTATTTACAAACACCTTATAAATAAAAAATCAGTGGATAATATTAAACCACGTCTCAATGAAGAGAAATTAAGACAAATCCCTTACGAATTTGGTATCTTTTTAATTAAAGTATATGTAAAGAAGTGATATTATATGGATACTAAAATACCATAAATTTAAATAATATTTCAAAATAAATTAATTTTGTAGTAATAACGCCATATAAAATAAATGATGGTGTGAAATATCAAACATGTCTCATAAATTTGAAAATGAGACAAAGAAACTCTTACCTTATGTCAGACTTCCTCTAATGGCCCGAAGGCCTTCATTTTTTATTGATTTTGATAATCCACCTTTCAAGGGGTGAGTTGGAACCCATATAAGGCCCATAGACATAAGTATCACATGGCACGTAGGCCTTAGAGAAATTTATTGCCCATAGGCTTCAAACATTACATACAACCCAGACTAACTACTTGGAACTGCTCCACCCAATCATCTTCATCATGAAATTAGATCTCCACCTTCATATGGCTATTTGGATAGGCTTTCCTGTGCGTGCACAAACTTGTCTCAATGGTAGGTGCCATACCCTCTCATTTTTACAATCTGTTTAGCTTCTGCTATGGTGAATGCTCCTTTGTCATTCTCCTTCTAGAACTTGTTCCTTGTAGGTTGTCTAGTTTGCATCTGCACTTAAGGTGTCCCAAAGACCTTAATGGGCTCGAAGGCCTTGAACTAGCTCTAAGGCCTTATTGACCCAAAGGCATGGGTGGCTTGAAGGCCTTAAAGGACTCTAGGACGAAATCGGTGTCCCGAATGCCCAAATGGTGGAATATTCCCAGCTGCTACATTGCCAAATAATACCTTCTACTATTATCACTACCATACTACTGCAATTCCTGCTATAGTACTACTAAAATAACTCAAAAATTATGCCTCCGACTGGATGCACTTAATGAGTCCCCACCAACTGGGCTCAGGTTCATATGCCTTATGTCAGACTTGATCCGTAATCACTTTAGCCTCTTGTTTAATAAATTTAGACTTATTAAAATTTTATATAAGAATCATATTCACACTGATAATAACATATATGATAAAATTAAAACATTTAAAAACCTTTTTATTAATAATTTTCTATTAAAGTCTCCATTTTATGTGTCAACTGCTTCATTTTTACTATGTGTTTTAGTTCGGATGTTATAATCCTTACACTAAGAGCGTGGTTCCAACATATATAGATTTTTAATAATGATATAAATATAATATATAATTATTATATAAATATTTATTACCATTCATATTAAGTAGTTATGAATAATTAATTGCATCACTTCATGCATATGGTAATCCGTACGTACACACCCATGATGTTTCCACTTTTTGATGAATGAAATGAAAGAAAATTAAATGATAATTCATCTATAAATAATAATTATTATATCAGAAATATAATATTTTTTCATTAAATGTATCCTTTTAACTATCCAATTATATTACAAATGATAAAAAAAACACATCACTTCATGGATGTGGTAGTCCATGCGTATGCACGAGCGATGTTATCGTTTAGTAATGGATCGGAAAGTAAGAATTTAGAAAAAATATTATAATAAGATAAGAATAATTATTTTATAAATATAGTATATAAACATTAAATACATCCTTATAACCACCCATGAAATATGGTAATGTAAAATGAATTGTATTTCTACACAGAGGCGGTAGCCCACATGTATGCACAGGCGATACTTTCATCTCCCATTTGATAAATAATAGGTGATAAATGGTTCTATCATCATGATAACATCTCAATATATTTATGGTACTAGATTAATTATGTTTTTTTAGATACAATAATTTTATAGTAATTATAAGAATAAATAAAATTTAATATCTTAGTTAAGATGTATACCTCTTATTTGAGAGAGGTTATTTGGATTACACTTTAATCCTTGAAGGATTGATCTTAGAATAATACCATAAGATCTATGGTGAAGGGAAGGATTATTTAAATTTTTCAGGAATTTATTTTCTATACTAAAGTCTAAAATGTTGTGAATTAAGGACGATAAGATATTCCCTTTAATAAGTGAGGTGAGGGATACACATGGAATTTCTTAAAAGATTTCAATGATTTAAAGTCACTTTCATGAGAAAGCAACTCTTTATTTCTTGGTATTTAAAGGTAGTATAATATAAGGTTGAAATATCATTAAAAATAATAATTATATATTTTTTGGTGGAAATATTATCCTTATCTGAGGGTTTACCCCCCCCCCAGTATACTAGTTATAACTTTGACCATGGTAACAAAATTTTATTATTTTTACTATTCACTATGACAAAAAATAATTTGACCCTAGTATATTATATTAATTATTATAATTTTAAATATGTAATCCATTAACCATATTGAATTTCTATAAGTGACAGAATTTAATTTTAAATAAGCATTCAACCTACAATGAAAACTCATTTTAGAAAAATGAATCATTAAGAAATAAAACTTAATTTAATTATATTCCATTCCTTGAAAATGAATCAAATGAATGTCAAAAAAATATTATTGAATATATAATGTAACGCCCCAATATTTCGTAGTAAGTTATTTTCTTTAAAGTAATTCAATAGCTTGCGTTATATGCAACAACGAGTTCAAGCGCACCATGACTTACCAAACTAGCTGTTCAAAAGGTAGTTATGAATATTATTAACTTAATTTTGAATTTTATATACTCCATAAAATTTTATAATCCATATTATGTGTTTCTCATACATAATATAAGAAAAAAATCATTTTTCAGATAAAAGAAGTATTTTTCAAAAAAATGCAATTTTAAAACCTTTTAATGGAAAACCCTTTTTAAAACCAATATTTGAAACTTTTATGTATTAAATTTAATGAAATTAAATTATTCTTTATAATCGGGACATAAAAATTTATTTTGGATAAATTTTTGGTAATTTTCTAAAAACATTCATATTCAGATGAATACTGAAAAATACTAAATTTTAATTGAAAACAAGTTTTTTAATCGAAATAATTTATAGTGTTAAATTATAAATTTGAATAGTTTTGAAGTATAATTAGATTATATTTTTATAATTTAATACAATTTAGGTCATTATAAGTAATTTAACATTTAAATTTGACATAAACACATGTCAATCTTTTGATAGTTTTTACTTTTTAAAAACCCGCTTTTAAGTTTTAACAACGGGAATTAATTTTAAATTAATTAATGAAACTTCTATGTTTTTAATTTGGTAAAATAGAATTCATTTTTCAATTCGGATTATCAAAATTAGCTTAGGGTAAATTTTTGGTATTTTTCTGAAAACATTCAATTTTTTATGAATAGTGAAAAACACTGCGTTATAGTTTAAAACTGAATTTTTATTTAAATAATTATTTATTTTATTTAAATTTATTTTAAGTAAATATATATATATAATACCTATATAATTTTAATGTAATTCATTGGAGTAATTTTATAATAAAATTAGATGTATAAAATTTTATTGAACTTTTTATTGTCTTTTACCCACCTTCTAGGAGCATTTACAAATTTGCATAAAATTTAATTTTACCACTTCTGTGAATTTAATTTCAAAAATCCGAGAGACACAGTTTATATCAGTAAATAAAATGTGATTCAATAAGATAAAAATAATTTTTGGTGAACAGTAACATTTGACTTTTATTTACCACAGTTAAATATAAATAGGGTAATTAAGGGTAAAAATGATATTATAATTTCCCTAAAAAATATCCTAATTCTATTGTATAAGTGTAATTAGACCAAAAAAACCTTAAGAATAAAATATGATCCTTTCGGTCCACTTGGATTAAATTAGGACATTTATTATTATTTTATTTAAAGAAGAGTTAAAAGTGTTAAATTCAAAGTTTAATAACTAATCCATTTTTAATACAGGGTTATACATAAGATAAATTCGACTATAAATATTCATTACAAAGATAAAAATATTTCCTAAATAATGATATTTTATTTATAATTTTTAAACATTAAAAAATTAAATTTATTTATGACACAATGATGATGCAGTAATTACCTTATTAATAAATGATTAAAATAATTAATATTATAAATATCCTAATAAATGTAATTAGAGACTTTTGATAAATTAAACTAATTTTCTAGGTTATTATGACATGTTAGGGTTGATTAAATAATTTTTTTCGAAGTAATCACGCAGTTATGATTTTCACAAAACCAAATACTAAATAGTGTCAAAATTGACATAATTGAGTTTTTAAAACAAATACTATATTATTAATTGATATAATATTCCTAAAAATATAAGGTTCGGAAAAAGGATTTATATATGGTTATATATATTAATAATGAACCACTTGGGGTTCTCTTGGATTGTTATAATAATTTTATTAACCATAAAATAGAAAAATACAAAGAGACATGGTAAATGTCAAATTATTTAACTAATAGTTAAATCTATAAGATAAGGTTAATATGGTGACCTAAACCTGTCTAAAACCTATTGTTTGAGAGTTTTTAAACCCATATCCACATTAGTTTTGAAATAAATCATTTTGTAGCCATTAGAAACCGAAAATTATTTTATTATAAAATAATATTTCAAGCCTTTCCTAAAGTGACCCTCACCTCTCTCATAAAATGGTACTTCCCCTTCTCTTAATTTCACACCTCCAAATACATTTTTCTTAGCCAACACCTGCCCAAATATCCTCCCAACTGTTTTCCCTTCATCTTAGAGTCCTTCCTTTGGTCATAAATCCAACCTAAGGAGCCCTTTTGATCAAATCAAAAGGAAGAACCCGAAGAAGAGGTAAATATTTCATCACCTCTTTCAAGTTCTTTTCTTCTTCCACTTCCTCCTTATTTGTTTTTTCCATTATAAAATAATAACTCTAGTATATTCTATATACTATGATGTAATTATAAAAATGGTACAACCATATTCATTATTCTATCAATTATATGAAAGAAAAATTCAATATAAGTGCGTACGTACGGCTTACTGTCTCCACGTCTTGGTGTAGTTTGTTATTAAAACAATTAATTATTTGGATGGGTATAATAATGAGTATAACTAATATAAATAATAAATATAACATGTTAATTATTCTGTATATATGATATAAAGTCCAATTACATACAATTTTACCATCAATATAATGATATTCTTGCTCGTGCGTAAGTACCGATTACCGTCTCCACTAACGCGATGAGATTCATTCCACATCGTAATCATTCAAGAATAATTTTTATTTTATGATTAAAAATAAATTTTAAGAACTTAATATAATTATGGATATAAATAAAATACATCCTCTATATAACAAACATGTCTTGCGTAACTAAACATATAAAGGAAAACGGATTGGTTAACACCTGAAACGATGATACTACTAAAATATTATTAACCAAGAAATATTAGAGGATCATATATGATATCATATTTATGTATATAGTTCTTGTATAATTTAATAATAATGATTTAACTACTATATAAGTGGTTAACTTACCCCTGACCAAGAAAACATACAAGGTAAGGGGTTTTCATCTCACTTTTATTCCCGTGAGATTCATGTTATATTTTCCACTATTACCTTTTGTGTGGTGTATGTACTGCCCCTAATTTTATTTTTGCATAATATACTTTAATTTATGGGTATTTACATCATCATTTGATGATCCTTCTTTCATGGGGTGTATGTTTCGTATGTTACAAAATCAGTAAGGGAATTTCAAATTTCAATTCCCACTCATTTGGTTTTACACAAACCTCATTGATTACTTTACATCAAGATTATGTGTGAAATCACTATTTATTTACTTTTGTAGTAATTTCCACTCCCCTTTGTGTGGATATAATTTTGATACACATAATAACTCCATAGATAAATTCTCAAGTCATCGATATAAACTTGATAAGAGTAATTTTAACTCGATTTTTATTCATTGAGTTAAACATCCAAGTCAGTGGTGTTGCTTTTACAAGAATATGTGTGAATGTACTCTAATTGATTTACATTTAATACCCAATAATATTGAGTGTATTTATATTTTTCACACATAATTAATTCATTGATTTATCCTTAACCTAAGGATACAGTCTTTATAAAGTAATTCATCTCAACTTACATTCCATTGAGACTTCTTTGTTGTTAGGTGCCAATTCAATTTTATTTGGTGTATATATTGTACATTGACATAGAATATCATGAATATATTTATTATCATGATATCATAAAGTTTTGATTACCACAATTATTTTTATTCAAGTGTCTCTCATTTGGTTAGGAACTCTAACTAAAATATAATTTTAAATGTTTTAAAATTTTATTCTTCTAAATATTTCTCATTAATGTCCATGTTTTAAAAATGTTTTTAAGGTTTTATTTATATGGACATTAATGTTTTAAAATTGAAATTGCTTTTAAAAGTTTCAAAGTGGTATAGGATACTTTTATTCAAAAATCTATTTTAAACAGCTTCTTGATAAATAGTGAGACTTTTAAATGTTTTCATGAAAAAGGGATATTTCTCTCAAATATTTTTTCTGATCATTTTCAACTTTTTCAACATCCTTTACAGGATATTATTATTGATCGAGGTTGATTTATTATGATATGAATATTTTATTCCGTATTTAAGGTTTTGTGATATGTTTGACTGTGGATGTGTTACTTTTACATCATTCATGGTTTATGGATAAAGTATTGACATTTCGTATGCTAATTTTAATACGAATGTTTATGTTATGTTTAAGCCTTTTCATATGAGAAATACATTGGACTTAGTAAGTGACTGGTGGAGCCCGCTATAGCTCCTCGATGCATCATTGGGTTTCATGAGACAAACTAGTGTCTTTACACAAGGCCTTGAAAAAATCTTATTTGTAGTCTTGGAACAAGGCCTTGACTATGTCGTTATAAAGTCTGGAATTATACATTCCCCATCATTATGAAATTGGATATTGATATTACATGTCATTATTCAACTAGTATAATATCCATGTGAATAATTAAATGGAATTATTTGATCTATCTTTTCCATATTATATTGATGTTTAAGTTTAAAAATCTTGTGTTCTAGTCTTATACATTGCCTTAAATGTTTATTATTATTTATGACAGTTTTCGCTATATTGTTATCCTTACTGAGCATTTTAGCTCACCCCTTTCTTATGTTTTATTTTTTCTATGATGCAAAGAATTATATTATGATTAACCTACAGGAATAGGCTAAGGGATATAAGAGTGTTCAAAGGGGACACAATGTTGTTTTTTTATTTCATGATGTAATGTAAAACTTATGTATGTATCTAGTACTTCCAAGGATACTAAACCGATCGGTCTTTCGGGACAAGATTCCTTGTATCATGCCAATGTTATTTAATAATGCACTGATTCTAGGTAACTAGAGTCTGGGTGTTAAATTTGGTATCATAGGAAGTTTATTACAAACCTTGGAAGCTAGATTTATAAAAACTCTTATTAGAAAACACTACCCTAAGATAGACTTTGAGGATTAGTATATAAGGACATCCAAAAATTTTGGTAATGTGAATATTATGTAGGTTTTCCAAGAAATACATCTATGTCTGGATATTAGCAGGTAGAGGTGGCTCTGGAATAGATGTACCTAGGATTGAAAACTCTGACAAGGAGTTTCAGGCTTCACCTGGGGTATCCTGGTACACAACAATGGGCCTTGCTATACTCTGGGTTACGACACTACCAGGGGATATGCTTAGGATAATTCACATTTACTTTACAAACTAATTTGATGGATTTTAATGTAAAATGATAATAAATAACCTTATTTAATCCTAAGGTGTTTTATATTGAAAATAAGGTGTTATTATATTCTCTAAATGATTGTATGACTCACACTATGCTTTCTTGTGTTAGTCAATGGATGGATTTCAAGGAAGTCATAGTAACATTGAACATGATGTATAAGGTGGGAATGGTGGTGGAAATGAGAAACAAAATGAAATGTTTATAGGTTTAAAAGATATCATGATCATATCGAATCAGTTTTCCAAAAATATGATCAACAATATATATATTAACCAACTCCCGGACTCAACAAAGAAGAGAAAGGTGGTGAATAATAAGAGCTCCAGCAGTTGAGACCATGGAGAAAAGAAAGCTCATTTTCCATCATATAGTAAATGCGGAAGGAGACACCTAGGAAAATGTCTCGATGGAACAAAGAAATGCTTTATGTGTGGGAAATAAGGACAAAACGTAAATAATTGCTGAGAAAAAATGAAGAGTACTATGGAAGAAAATAAAAATGATCCCAAGAATCCATTTATAGTAATTTTTTGTAAATTTAGGGGACTTGGGCATTACCCAAGTGAATGCCCTATTTTATAGCATAACATCTTTGTCAAGGAAGAACGAATTTGGAAATAAATGGATGGAGAAATGTTTAAAATTATTAGTGCTCTTTGTTGATGGGATTACTTTGGAAGACTTTTCTCTTGTATGTGTAACCCTATAGTTTGTTATGTGAAAATTCTATTTTAGGAAGAATTGTATAATCTATTTTTGATATAGTTATAAATAACCATTTGGGTTTATATGATACTTGAATTTGAGGAAATTACAAGTTATTAAATTTTGGGATGAAAATGTGAGGTATGAGATAACATTTGTGATGAAATAATATTATGGTTGTTTTGAGGAATTTATATCAAGTTGGGAATGTTATAAAATATAGTTTTTGAAAAAGGACAACACGCAAACCATGTGACAACCCTTCTCATCAAACAAAGTTGTGGGAATTGAAGCCACAACCAGAGTGCAATTAGGATTTATCACCTACCACTGGACTACGTGAAGTCCCTGATTAGTGTGACAAATTATTTTTAGTTAAATGATTTTATTGATCAATAATAATTTGATTTGGTATCTTATGTATTATCAAATGGATATACTTAGTATAGGAAAATGATTTGGTGATTAAGTGATAAATGTTATTTTATAAGATGTTCGCTCTTTTTGGAACACTATATGCCTAAGGAAAATAGAATACTATGGGATTTCATTTTATAATTAATGGTGGATTTTTATCTATGTTTTTATTGTGGATTTATAGTGATTTGGGTTATTTATGGAAATGATTAACCTATCATAGAGAATATGTGATTAGGATAATTACTTTTAAGTATGTGACTTTAAGAATAGTCGATGTTATTTAGATATACAATTTAACATGGAAGACTACATAATCAAATTATTCTATGTTTTGGGTTTCAATATTAGTTTGGATTATATTGAAGGATTTTAAGGACAATTGTTTATTGAATGGAATTTATTGAACTTTGGGTATTGTTCGTTTAATTTTAGAAATTTAGATTAGTATTTCTTTCTCTAAAGGATAATTATTTTTGGGTATCATATGATCTTGTACTAACAATTTTGGTTTTGGTTAATCTCTAAAGACAAGGTAAATATATAGTTTATCCTTTGTGGATTATGGGATTCTCTAGAAGTTGATTATAGCGCTTCAGGTGTGACCAAGTCATCTTGAATACTCATCGTTTAAAAAAATTAGTTAGTGGTAGAAATTTATTAAAGGATGAAACTCTACTTAAAAAGTAAGTATATCTCTTTACGTTCTTATTCAATCTCATAAATAAATTCCTCAACTTTATGAAATAGAACTTAAAACAAAAAACATCGTTCGTTTACTTTTCCTACTGGGAAACTAATGACCATTTATCCCATCACACATTTGTGGTTTTATTTTTGTTAAATTTCTCCTAATCATTTTTTCTATCACTCTCCATCAGAACATGACACTTAGTTTATCTTCCATATCCATGTTTTCCTACATGGAATCCTATTATGGGTTATCTCGGGAGACCTTTGTACTTCTCTTTCTTTCTTTTAAAGTGATAGTTTTGTTGACTCTTTTTCCGATGTGGGACTTTCAATGAAGTTTCCAAGCCCAATTTTAAAATTCCGAGGACGCAATTTCCAAAAGGGGGGAAGAATGTAACACCCCAAGATTTCATAGTAAGTTGTTTTCTTTAAAATAATTCAATAGCTTGTGTTATGCGCAACACCGAGTTCGAGCGCACCATGACTTACCAAACTAGCCATTCAAAAGGCAGTTATGAATAGTATTAACTAAATTTTGAATTTTATATATTCCATATAATTTTAGAATTCGTATTATGTTTTTCTTAGACATAATATAAGAACAAATTCATTTTTTCAGATAAAATAAGTATTTTTCAAAAAATGAAATTTTAATACCTTTTAATGGAAAACCATTTTTGAAACCAATATTTGACACTTTTATGTATTTAATTTAATGAAATTAAATTCTTCTTTAGAATCGGGAAAGATTTATTTTGGATAAATTTTTGGTACTTTTCTAATAACTTTCATATTTTGATGAATACTGAAAAATAATAAATTTTAATTGAAAACAACTTTTTTAATCGAAATAATTTATAGTGTGAAATTATGTATTTGAATAGTTTGGAAGTATAATTAGATTATATTTTTATCATTTTATACAATTTAGTACATTATAATTAATTTCACATTTAAATTTGACATAAACACATGTCAATCTTTTGATAGTTTTTACTTTTTAAAAACTCGCTTCTCAGTTTTGAAAACAGGAATTAATTTTAAATTGATTAATAAAACATCTATGTTTTTAATTTGGTATTACAGAATTCATTTTTGAATTCGGAATATCAAAATTATCTTAGGGTAATTTTTTTTATTTTTCTGAAAACATTCAATTTTTTGATGAATAGTGAAAAATATTGCGTTATAGTTTAAAACCGAATTTTTATTTAAATAATTATTAATTTTATTTTAATTTATTTTAATTAGAAATAGATATATAATACCTATATAAGTTCAATTTAATTTATTGGAATAATTTTATAATAAAATTAGATGTATAAAATTTTATTGAACTTTTTATCGTCTTTTACCCACCATCTAGGAGCATTTACAAATTTGCATAAAACTTAATTTTACCGCTTCTATGAGTTGAATTTAAAAAATCCAAGAGACACGGTTGATATCATTAAGTAAAATTTGGTTCAATAAGATGAAAATAATTTTTGGTGAATAGTAACTTTTGACTTTTATTTACCACGGTTAAAAGTAAATGGGGTAATTAAGGGTAAAAATGATATTATAATTACCCTAAAACATGACCTAATTCTATTGGATAAGTGTAATTCTACCAAAAACACGCTCAGGAATAAAATATGATCCTTTTGGTCCACTTGTATTAGATTAGGACATTTATTATTATTTTATTTAAAGAAGAGTTAAAAGTGTTAAATTCAAAGTTTAATAACTAAACCATTTTTAATATAGGGTTATACATAAGATAAATTCAACTATAAATATTAATTATAAATATAAAAATATTTCCTACATAATTGTATTTTATTTATAATTTTTAGATATTAAATAATTAAATTTATTTATGACACAATGATGATGTAGTAATTACCTTATTAAGAAAAGATTAAAATAATCGATATTATAAATATACAAATAAATGTAATTTGAGATTTTTTATGAATTCCACTATTGATTTAGATTTCTATGACATGTTAGGGTTGATTAAATAATTTTTTCTTTGAATAAATCATGTTGTTATGATTTTCACAAAAACCAAATACTAAATAGTGTCAAAATTGACATAATTGAGTTTTTAAAACAAATACTATATTATTAATTGATATAATATTCCTAAAAATATAAGGTTTGGAAAAAAATACTTAGATAAGGTTGTATATATTAATAATGAACCACTTGGGGTTCTCTTGGATTGTTATAGTAAGTTTATTAACCATATAATATAAAAATACAATGAGACACGGTAAATGTCAAACTATTTAACTGAGAGTTAAATCTAAAATATAAGGTCAATATGGTAACTTAAACCTGTCTAAAACATATTGGTTGAGTGTTTCTTGACCTATCACCACCTTAGCCTCTAAATAAATCATTTTGGAGCCATTATAGACCGAAAATGATTTTATTATAAAATAATATTTTAAGCTTTTCCTAAAGTGACCCTCACCTCTCTTATAAAAGGGTACTTCCCCTTCTCTTAATTTCACACCTCCAAAGCCATTTGGATCTGCCAACCTCTACCCAAATATCCTCCCAACATTCCTCTTTTAATCCTAGAGGCCTTCCTTTGGTCAAAAATCCAACCTAATGAGCCATTTTGATCAAATCAAAAGGAAGAACCCGAAGAAGGGGTAAATATTTCATCACCTCTTTCAAGTTATTTTCTTCTTCCAATTCCTATTTATTTGTTGTTTCCATTCTAAAATAATAACTCCAGTATCTTCTATATACTATGATGTTATTATAAAAATGGTACGGCCATATTTTTTTTTAGGTTGGTGTCGAAACCTCATTTATTATTAAAGCAAAGCAAAGACCTCTTTAACTGGGTAGAGGGAGACCCATTACATAGCCCGAAGGCCCAGTGGGTATTTATCCCATTATATGGCCCGTAGGCCCATTGTTTTGGCCCAAAGTCCATTTTGTGAATAGTAATACTATAGTACCCGCGCTGCTATAGTGCTGCATAGTAATCGCCGCTGCTACAGTCTTTTGCCACCGCTAAAGTAACCTACCTCCACTATAGTGATCATCATCATGGTAAAACCATATTCATTATTCTATCCATCATATGAATGACAAAGTCACCATATGTGCGTACGTACGGATTTCCATCTCCACGTTGTGGTGTAGTTTGTTATTAAAACACTTCGTTATTTGTATGGGTATAATAATGAGTATAACTGATGTAAATAATAAATATAACATGTTAATTATTCTACATATATGATACATAATCCAATTACATACAATATCACCATCAATATAATGATATTGTCGCTCCTGCGTAAGTACGTATTACCGTCTCCACGAACGCAATGAGATTCATTATACATCGTAATCATTCAAGAATAATTTTCAATTTATGATTAAAAATAATGTTTAAGAACTTAATATCATTCTGGATATGAATAAAATACATCCTATCCATAACAATCATGGCTTACGTAACCAATCATATAAAGGAAAATGGATCAGTTAACACCTGAAACGATGATACTACTAAAATATTATTAAAAAAATAAATATTAGAGGATAATTTATGATATCATATTTATTTATATAGTTATTGAATAATTTAATAAAAATTATTTAACTATTAATCGGGAGGTTAAATTACCCTCGACCAAGGAAAAGTACAAGGTAAGGGGTTTTCTTCTCAATTTTATTCCTGTGAGATTCATGCTATATTTTCCACTATTACCTTTTGTGTGGTGTATGTACTTCCCATGATTGTATGGTTTGTATAACATGCATTGATTTATGGGTATTTACATCATCATTTGATGATCCTTCTTTCATGGGGTGTATGTTTCGTATGTTACCAAATCGGTAAGGGAATTTCAAATTTCAATTTCCACTCATTCGTTTTTACACAAACCTCATTGATTACTTTACTCCAAGATTATGTGTGAAATCACTATTTATTTACTTATGTAGTAATTTACACTCCCCTTACTGTGGATATAATTTTGATACACATAATCACTCCATTGATAAATTCTCAAGTCATCGATATAAACTTGATAAGTGTAATTTTAACTCAATTTCTATTCATTGAATTAAACATCCAAGTCATTGGTGTTGTTTTTACAAGAATAAGTGTAAATGTCCTCTGATTGATTTAAACTGAATATCCAATAATATTGATTGTATTGATATGTGTCACACATAATTATGGCATTGATTTATCCTTAACTTAAGGATATGGTCTTTATAAAGTAATTCATCTCAACTTACATTCCATTGAGACTTCTTTGTTGTTATGCACCAATCCACTTTTATTTGGTGTATATACTATACTTTGACATAGTATATCATGAATCCCTTTATTCTCATGATATCATAAAGTTTTGATTACCTAAATTACTTTTATTCAAGCGTCTCTCATTTGGTTAGGAACTCTAACTAAAATATCATTTTAAATGTTTTAAAAATTTATTCTTATAAATCTTTCTCATTAATGTCCATGTTTTAAAAATGGTTTTAAGGTTTTATTTATATGGACATTAATTTTTCAAAATTGAAATTCCTTTTAAAAGTTTCAAAGTGGGATGGAACACTTTGATTCAAAAATCTATTTTAAACAGCTTCTTGATAAATAGTGATACTTTTAAATGTTTTCATGAAAAAGGGATATTTCTCTCAAAGATTTTTACTCATCATTTTCAACTATGTCAACATCCTTTAAGGGATATTTTTCTTAATTGAGGTTGATTTATTATGATACAAATCATTCATTCTATATTGAAGGTTTTTTGATATGTTTTACTATGGATGTGTTACTTTTATACCATTCATGGTTTATGGATAAAGTATTGACATTTCGTATGCTAGTTTTAATACGAATGTTTATGTTTTGTTTAAACCTTTTCATATGAGGAATGAATTGGACTTAGTAATTGATGGGTGGAGCCTGCTATAGATCCTCGATGCATCGGTAGGTCTCATGAGACAAACTAGTGTCTTGGCACAAGGCCTTGACAAAATCTTATTTTGTAGTCTTGGCACAAGGCCTTGACAGTGTGGTTATAAATTCTGGCATTATGCATTCCATCATTATGAAATTGGATATTGATATTACATGTGATTATTAGACTAGTAGAATATCCATGTGAATAAGTAAATGGAATTATTTGATTTATCTTTGCCATATTATGGTAAAGTTTAAGTTTAAAAGGCTTGTGTTCTAGTCTTATACATTGCCTTAAATGTTTATTCTTATTTATGAGAGTTTTCGCTATATTGTTGTCCTTACTGAGCATTTGAGATCACCCCTTTCTTATGTTTTATTTTTTCTAGGATGCAAAGAAGTATATTACGATTAACCTGCATGAATAGGCTAAGGGATATAAGAGTGTTAAAAGGGGAAACAATGTCGTTTTTTTATTTCATGATGTAATGTAAAACTTATTTATGTATCTAGTACTTCCAAGGCTACTAAACTGATCGGCCTTTTGGGACATGATTCCTTGTATCATGCCAATGTTATGTAATAATGCACCGATTTTGGGTAACTGGGGTCGGGGCATTACATATAATCTATAAATTTCTTTAAACCTGTTAATAAATCGAAATAAACTAAATTTATAAAGATAAAAATGCATTTCATGCATAAAAATTAATTTTAGAAAAATATGTTTTTAAACCCAAAAATGAACTTATACCAAAATCAAGTATAATGATTATTCCTATGTAATTAATTATATTATTTATAATTAAATTATAATTATTTTACTTTAATATAATATTCAAAATATAATGGTACTTTTACTTTAAAATAAATGATATTTTTTATAAAACAAATGGTACTTTTCACTATTCACTAAAAATTTAAACTTTTCAGAAAAATACAAAAAAAAATCACCCATAGAAAATATTAACATTATGATTTATAAAATTATATTAATTTACTATAATAAAATTTCTAAATAAATTTCTAAATTTATTATAATTTTCTTGCTGCAAAATGTAATAAAAACCCTTTTTTTAAACATATTTTTGAGGCATAAAATGACATTACTGAAAACAAAGTATTTATTTATTATAAATTAATAAATAAATTTTCATTATTTAAAAAAATTATACATAATTTTAATAATTTTATTATTACTATTCATATCTTCTATTTTAACGGCTAGCATATAATAGTTTACCTTTTTTCGATTTATATAGACCTAGGGTTGCATGTAAAGCAAGCTAGTGAAAACTTAGATTGTATTTATATGAAAAAAATATATTCTAAATTCCTGGGGTGTTAAATCCCCCCCAAATAAATTTTTCCCAAAAAATGTTTATCTCAGTAATCAAAGGTTCATTATTATAAAATACCTTTATTGAAAACCCATATTATAAAAAGAAATAGTAAAGCTTCCTTTGAAAAGAGAAAGTAGAAAATATAAAGGTTACCTAAAATAATACATAATATGGTTCCCATTAAGTATAACATTAGCATGAAATGAAAATATGGTCGTGAAGGAGAAAGATAATTTATAAATAATAACAGAGAGTGATAGAGAACATGGTCATGATAAAGTTAATAACCACAAAAACAAAAATCAGTGTGGGGTGAAAATGACCATAAACTCCTCAAAATCAATTATAAAAAGGAAAAAAATCATTTTCAATACAATTCTTCCAAGAGTTGAGGAATTAATTTACCATGAAATATGAGAAAATATACTTACTTGACTTATTCATATCCATAAGTGTAATTTCATCCTTTGGTTTTGTGTTTTAATTAGCTTCCACCACTTTTCATCCATATTCAAGTAATATGGATTTTTCATTCTTGAAGCACTAAAATTTTCATTTAACGAATTGTAAGATCCATAAAATAATGAGAAGTCATTTCTTTTGTATCTAAGTATTTACCAAAAACAAAATGGTTAGCACAAGTTATACAATATCTAAAAATCTCCATATGATGAAATACTATGTTAATCTGTAAAACCTCAACAATAACACCCAAAGTTCAACATAAAACATTCCTTAAATAGTTATCCTTAATCTTAAAAAATATTTATAGTCAAATTAAAAACCCCAAAATTTATAAATATTTCACAAAAGTTCCAAAAGATAGTTAAATTTAATCCAAAAAACAATATAAATTAGCTCCTAATGTCATATACCAATCATTTGAATACCTTGATCATATACTCTCTTAAAACATGATAATCCTTTCACAAAATAACTTTAATCACCATAAAACCAAAATAAAAAATATATTATTTCCAAAAAAAACTTTATCCATATTCCTAAAATAAAATCACATACTACTAAATATATTCCATAAATCCTAAAATGATATAAACTTCATCAAGGATAGTCTACATCACTTTTTCATTAAATCACTAATTAATTTCAAGGTCACCAATATTATCCAGTTTACTTTACCAATATCATTCATATCTTTATCCCAACTAAAAATTATTATCATAACCTTGGGAAAATATTATTAATGGTTATATACCCCTCAATCATGTGTTTTCCAAAAATATCACCTCACCACTATAATAATTTTCTAGGTTATCAATACCATTAAATATATTCTTGAAAATAATTAAATAAAAACTACTATGGAATAATACTTATATGTTTAATGATTATTATAACAAAAATATCATTGATAAAAAAAGTTATAACATATTTCCTAAATCCCAATACATAAATACACCAATCATTTAACTTTTTTCATAAACTATTTACCAATATTCATCATCCATCTCCTTAATACTTTCCTTCATATGTTATTCATAATCTCTTCATCATCAATAGTAAAACCTTTACTTGTGTAAAATTTTTCATATAATTATCAAGGTTTCCCCCTAAAACATCTATTCACATATTACCCATACATTATACATTTAAAACAGATAACCTTATTTTATACATTTAGAAACCATTATTCATATATATCGTGTTAACAAAACTTTTAATTTTAAATTTTAAATTAATTTCTCTATGTACCTCTTTTCCACTCCCAAAACATCTTCATATTCCTTTGATAATATCCTTGGTTTCTTCTTCCCACATTCTCAACATGTAGGAAGATGAATCTTCTTTCATCCATGATCTTCATGAAACTCCATTTTACTTTTATATGGTTCATTATAAAACACTTATATGTTCTGATTGTTAATCATATAGTAAGATATGTGGTTAGGTATAATTTCAAACTTTCACATTACATCTCCTATATCATTTGGTTTCTTAGGAGGAAAACCATCACATCATCTATCAAATTCAGCATTAACACTATTCCTATTAGTTCTATACATTAACTAAAACTAAAACCATGGTGTGGGAAGAAATAATGATTAATCATATAATCATGAAAAATCATTCATAGAATTTCTATACCATGGCACCTTCTTTTAAACCTATGGTTCCTAATGTTTAAATTAGGTCATATATGTTCATTATCTATACAAATCATTCATAATGGTTCATAAAGAAAATTTGAGTTAACCTAATCATATACCTTGGTAGTGTCAAACTTGGTTTGAAGTAAGGTCTTATTCACTATGCACCAAAATGATAGTCGAGATATACTTAACCAACTCTTTTCAGAGTCATTTATTATATATGTATCTATTCCAAAACCACATCCACTTATAGTATCCAAAGATTGATTTATTTACTTTATAAAACCACATAATATCTTCCATACAAAAAATTTAGGAAGTTATCCTATAATTAATCTTACCCTAAGGGTTCCCACTAAAGTTTCCTCATCCTAGTTTCTAAAAGTTACTAAACCTTTCTTTTATTCCAACTATAGTGACCCTAAACCTTACATACGTAAATACTAAATATTATTAGTGAAACTATTTAATATATATTAATACAATCTACACTATAACCACAAAGTTTTAGTGTCTTTGAAAACATGGATATATAAAAAACTGGTACATAAATGATATACATAATTTCCCATTAAGTTCTTCACAATTATCACCCTTATTAGACATAACATAATTAAAACCTTTCTCCATAACTTGTGGAAGGGAAACATAAGAAAGGGTGAGTTTATATTATTAGTAAGTTTATACGTAAAAGATATCAATAAATGATCATAAGTGATCATAATATTAGCATAAGGTTGTGATAATATGAGCTTAATATTATAAAATTACACCCATAAATTCACAGATCTTAATCATGAAACATGGCATAATGTTTTATTAATAAAAGTACATAAGCCATAAGAGTATGGAATCATAAATAATAAAAAATGATCCATGAGAACATATCATAAGCATAAGACATAATTTTTTTTCATAAAAATAATAATATAAAATCTTTTCCTTCTCTAAGGATCACTACTAAGACTATCATAGTGGATTGGGTTCACTTCCCATTCCATCATTTCCTTAATCAAGGTTTACTCTAAAGACTATATTATTAGACAAAGTCCCCTACTGAACTAGGTTCAGTCTCCATTCTAGTCCTTATTACCTCATGATATATCTATATTTACCCAATGCATTGGAGGGGTATATAATTTTGGTCCCACAAATATAATAATGAAAACTATACATATGTGTGCCATAAGATCATAAAACAGTAATCATATAATCAAATCATAACTTATAGAAAGGATACCGGTTTCACAAAAATTTCATCATTATAATAATAAACTATCAAATAAATAATAAATATAGTAACATTTTATCGTATTCCTAGTAAATTATAATAAACATCAATGGATTTTGTTATAGAAAAAATACCTTTAAAAGATCACAAAAACATTTCTTGAGGAAAATACCATTTTCATTTAAAATCACTTATTAAGAAAATAAAAATATTAAAAATATTAATTAAAACGTTTTCTATGAAAATAAATAAGGAAAATTATAAAGTAATTTTAAATTAAAACAGTATTCATGATAGCAGGTGCATTCGCTCATATGGTGTATATTAAAACAAACATTCCTTTCAAATTTTTGGTAAAAATTCAAACGTACCATGTTTAGAAAATGATAATAAGATTCATTAGAAAAAATGGTAAATAAATTAAAATATATTTAAAAATTACTTTAAATAATCTCTTTATAATAGTAAAAGAATGAAAATATGGACATGAAAGAAAAGATTCCCGACTGAAGAGAAAAATAAGGTTAGTTTTCTTTAAAACAATATTTTAGTACCTTGAGTACCTAGAGAGAGTAAAATTAAAGTAAAACATGTAATATCTAGAAATAACTATATGATAATAAAATAAATAAAATTTGGGAGATACAGATTATATAAATTCATCATTATAAAATTTAATCATATACAATCCTAGAAAAATGATATTGTTACATAAAAACCTTATTGTTGTGGTAACTTTGGAATCATAACCCCCATGAAAGGAAAAACATAAAATGAAACATTAAATACCATGACCATAAAGATATTAATGATTCAAAATTTAAATGGTGAATTAGATACACCTTAGAAAATAAGATAGGTGTATAACATCAAACATGTCTCAATGAAACAAAATTGAGACGATGAACACATACAGATTTAGTAATTTTTTAAAAGAAAGTCATTAGAAGATTGAAAATCATATGGTTTTATAAATACCTTTAAATAAATCATTTAATATACCAAAATACATTCTTGAGTAGTACATACAATATATAAATAAGAAATTTGTGCATAACATTAAAAAATGTCTCAATGAATAGAATTTGAAATGAAACACTTACAAATTTGTTAATTATTAAATTGAAAGAAATGTAAAGAAAAAAATGATATGACTATTAAAACACCACAAATTTCATGAATATGTAAAAATAAATTCATTTTATAGTAATAAAACCACATAAAATAAATGATGGTGCGTATTATTAAATTGTCTTATTAATTTAAAAATGAGACAAATAAACCCTTGACATACGTCTAATATGATTCATAAGTACTCTAAAATACTATATAATAAATGTATATTTACTATAATTCTATACCATAATCATATTAATAATTATAATATCATATATGATCAAATTAAAACATTTCAACACTCATTTATTAATAATTCTCTATTAAAGTCATCATTTCAAGAGTAAACTGCTTCATTTTTCATGTATATTTTAGTTTGGAAGTTATAGTCCTTGCACTATGACCATGGTTCCTTAATCCAAAAAATGTTAATAATTATATAAATATCATTTATAATCATTTTATACATATTTATAACCATTTATATTAATTGGTGATGAAAAATGAATGACATCACTTTTTTGAGACGATAATCCGTGCGTACACACGAATGATGTTTCCACTTTTCAATGGATAGAAAAAAAGGTAAAGGGTATTTCATATTTAAAAAATAATAATTTTATAATAAATATCATATATTTTTATTAAATATATCCTTGTAACAATCTAAGTAAATTAGAAATGATAAAAAAATCACGTCGTTTCGTGGAGGTGGTAGTCCACCTGTATTCAAGAGTGATGTTATTGTTTACCAATGGATCATAAGGTAAGAATTTAGATGATATATTATAATTATATATGCCTAATTATATTATAAATATCATATATAAACATTAAATGCATCATTATTACCACTGATTAAATATAGTGATGGAAAATGAATTGTATCGTTGTGTGGAGGTGGTAGTCCACACATACGCATGAGCGATAATTTCATTTATCATTTGATGGAGAAAAGGGGGTAAATGGTTGTGACATAATCATGATGTAATTTAATTATATTAATGATACTAGATTCATTTTTTTATGGATACAATAATTTTTTTATGAAGTAGAATAGAAAATAAAATTGAAATAGCTTAGTTAAGATCTATACCTCTTCTTTTAGAGATCTACTTTGATTTACTCCTTAATCCTTGAAGGAATGGTCTTAGGAGAAGAAAAGAATATCTAGGATGAAAATAATTATTCTAGGAATATTTTGGATTAGGTATTTCTCTAGATATAAGGTTCAAATAGCATGATTATGGGATGATAAGAGGAGAACTTTTATAAGTGAGGGGAGGGACACACATGGAATTTCTTAAAATATTTCAATGATATAATGTCAATTTCATGGGAAAGTGGCTCTAAATGGAAATGGATTTGAAGTTAGGATAATATAAGGTTGAAATATATTCAATAAATAATAATTTAATAGTTTTGGGTGTAAATACTACCCTTATCTTTTATTTTAACTCCCCCCCCCCAGCAAACCCATTTTAACTTTAACCGTGGTAGCAAAATTTTATTATTTTTACTATTGTAACACCACAAAATTATAAAGTACAACATTTTATTAAAAAGATTTTATAACACACAAAACCAAGTGTAAAAAGGGAATATATTAACCTGATAAATTACAATCATAAATAAAAATAATATATTCTATAGCTTGTAATGCATGCAACGCTAAGTTATCTTGTATCGCACGCAAGAGCGACCTTCCTCGATAGCTTGTGCTACACGCAAGACTGAGTTTCACCAAATAATAATGTATTATTAAAATATTATTATTCAATAAAATATGATATAACCTAGACATTATGTTATCAGTTATGAATATTATTAACTAACTTACGAAATTTTTTGGTTTATATAAATATGAAATGAATTCATTGGTTACTAATTAATGAGAAATGAAAATAAGAACCAATTGGGTATAAAAAGAAATATTTTTATTTTTATACTTCCAAAGTATTTTTTCCTTAATAAACATAATTAATTATAATTATAGAATGATTTTAATGAAATATATTTTTTATATATTCAATCAAATATTTTGGATATTCATCCATTAGGTTTTACAGGCATAAGATAAGAACCAACCCAATTTCATACATAAAAAACCAATATTTTTATAAATCCAATTTTATCACCTTTTAATGGAGAACCCATTTTAAATCTTAATTTTGATAATTTAATTGATTAAATTTTTCAAACTAAACTTAATATTTTAAATTTAAACAAAAAAATAGATTAGGCTGAATTTTTTATATTTTTCGGAAACATATCATTTTTTAATGAATAGTTAAAAAATACTGAATTCTATTTCCCAACTAATTTTTCATATAATATATTTATAAGGTTAAATTATACTTTTAAATTGTTTTAAAGTTTAATTCGATCATATTTTTATCAATTAATACAATTTATTTCATTTAAATAAATTTCACATTGAAATTGATTATAAAAACATAGAAAACTTTTGGATGTTTTTACTTTAAAAACCAGCATTGTCGTGCCACTTATAGGATTAAGTTTAAATCAATTTATTTCACTTATATTATTGGAATTTAGAAAAATGGATCTAATATTTAGAATAAGAATAATTTCTAATTTCTAATATGACCAAATTTTTTTGAACAAAAATATTAGTGAAAGTGAATAAAATTAATTACAACAATTAAAGTTAAATTAAGATTAATAAGGGATTAAACCTTAACCTTAAGAAATAAAACAAATGAAACGCTTGTAAAAGATCTATTTTATATATATATAGACCCCATACTCTATTGGATCTAAATTTTACCATTATTTTATCCACTTTCAACAGGAAAAACATGAGAAGAATTCCTTTGTCAAAATATTACAAGAGTGTCACTCCTCCTCCACTAGAAAAGGCCTCCTTTCATCTCACTTCCTCACACCTCTCAAAATACTTAGTTTTGGCCAATATCTTCCAAAATATATTCCCAAAATCCCTAACCTAGAACTTTAATTCTTCATTTGGTCATAAATCCTTCCAAGTAATCCCTTTGGTATAAACCAAAAGGAGTTACCCGATTTTAAGGGTAACGTTTTCAAACGATCTCTTTTCTTTCATTTACTCATCCACCCCTTCAATTATTTTTAAATAATTATTATATTATGACACTAATATACTAAATATATTGTGATGTTTTTTTATTATGTTTTATACCTACACTAACACACACTTTCATCAAATGGGTAACGAACATACTGTTTACGTGTACGGTGAACTACCACCTCACGAAACGATACTTGTTCATTTTTTCAATTACCAGCTCTCATGGTAGCTATTATGATGGAAAATATATTTATATATAATATTTATGATATTTATTATGTATTTATACTTATTTAATAATTTTATAACACATACCTTTAATATTATCCATTTTTCATTAATATGATAACGTCGTTTGAGGAAGTGTGGACTACCGCCCCCTCAAAGTGATGTGATTCATTCACACTATACATGGAACATAATAAGGATAATTTTAATAAAAATATATTAAATATATTAAATAAATAGGGTAATTTAATTATAATATAATTTTATATTCATATCATTTACTTTTCATTCTTTTGAAATATGACAATGAAATGAAGGTAGCCTTCATGCGTACGTACGGACTACCGTCTCCGTGAATAGTGTATTTCATTTCTTATCTCTAAATATTATAGATTATTGTAGATACATTTATAATGGATATATATGATATTAAAATAATGTTTTACATTCTTTATATGATTAAACCATGATATATTTAATAACAATAATAAATAACAAGTTAAAACTTACTCAACAAACTAGGCAATTAACACCCAAAATAGTTAAAATAATGAAAGGTTGTTAACAAATGGGTAATAAGATATTATAAAATGATAAAATATGATATCATAAGTATTAATATTGTTATATAATAAGTTATTAACATGTTTAAAACTATTATACAAGAGGTTAAATTATGTCTACCTGAAAGGAAACACAAGGTAATGGATTCTTGTCTCATTTTCTTTCCATGAGGCATACATAATTTTTGTACTCCTAATTTATTTTATATGATTTATATAATACCCATTTTTACATGTAATATAATGAAAAATTATATCTTTATTGTTTTTTTAGTTTCAACTTGAATTGTTTCTTTTAAGGGGATTTGAGTTAAAAGTTACCAAGTGGAATAGAATTGCATAACTCAATTTCTTTTCATTGAGTTATATTACTTCCTTGTTGCTGTTAATATTCTAATATTATGTGTGTAATAAATTTTATTATATATTTTTGTATTTTCACTTTCCATTTGTATATTTATATTTGACACACATAATCAACTAATTGATTGATTCTCACTGCAACATTATATCCTTTTCAAGGGTTTATTTCAAAATCTCATTTTATTCAAGATTGTTTATTCTTGAATTTAAATTCAAGGAAATTATTAGATAATTTTTCAATAAAGCATTTAATTTTAATATTATATGGTTATTCATTACTTTTATCAAGTATTATTACCATTTTTTTACTCTTTGGTACTCATATTTTCTAGAAAATGTTTTATGAAAACCCAACTTCATTTCTCTGTTTAGTCGGAGAACCTATTTTCTTCTAAAAACATGTCTTTTAAAAAGGTTATAAAAAATGGTTTTTAACCATTAAAAAATGATTTTTTTTAAAGGCATTTTTACCACTTTTTTTCATTTATAAATTCTTTCAAAGGAATCTTCCTGTCACTTTCCAAACAATGTATTTTTCTAACCATGTTTACCTTACAAAAGGAATGTTTCTTTTTACCCTATACGACATGTATGGATTTTTCCAACATCATCTCTTTAAATATTACTTTTCAAGTTTAAAAGTTTTATTTTTAAACAAAATATTTTTATAATGGATTTTTATAGAAAAATATTTTCGAAAGGTTTTTCAAAGCAAAGGATATTTTTCTCGACAATATTTTTTAAAAAGTTATTCTTTCATTTAAACTATGAAAAAAAACCCTCTATTTTTACTCCACTTGGGATATTTTGTATTAATACCATTCATATCATTTATCTAGATGGTTTTAGATTGATTTTTCCAAGGAAAGTATTTATATTCACTTCCTTGAGTTTCTGGTTAGTCCCCTGGAAATATTCAATTTCATATGATCATTGAGCACTGAATTTCCCTTGATTATCCATATTTCCAAAACCGTATATAATTTTACATATGGTGTTTACTTTGATAGTTGTTTTATTTACTAGGAAATTATTGATAAATCCATATTTCTCATTCAATATGGTTATTTGATAAGGAATATTATTTATTTTGATTAATAAAAATAAGGAATTCTTTGGACTGACAATGATGTGTGGGGCCTAGACTTTATATAGCCCCTCGATGCATCGATAGGCTCTCATGATACAAATAAGTTGTGAAAATTGATTGGTTTTCTACCCTTAATTTAAACTGTATTTGGAAAGGTTTTTACTGTATAGGTTTTTATTTGCCTGAGATATAACATCCAATAATTAAGCAATTACCTCATTTAGACTTAGTTATTATTATTCATGAGATTTTATGTAGAAATATCTATGGATGAATTTAATTATTAATTTATTGATTAAATGTCATGTGTGTCCATTTATTTACTTTTCCATATTAATTTATTCTCATTGATTCATTATTGCTTCTGCTATGATTTACTTAACCTTACTGAGCATTTGAGTTCACCCTTATTTTTTTCATATCCCCAAGAATCAAAGAAGTGTACTAAGTAAGATTTGAAAGGATATGATAGATGGAATAATTTTTTTAAACTATAAAGGAAATGGAAAATAAAAAAACATTGTGTTGTAATTATTGTATTCTTTTATAATAAAATACTCATGTTTGTATTTGGTTTACCAATACTACTAAACTGATCGGTCATTTGGGGTTTTATTCTATATAATACTTCCAATGTAATTTATAGAAGACACTAACTCCATACTTTCTGGGTTGAGTCGCTACATTTGGTATCAAATGAAGTTTTGTAGAAAACCTTGGCAAATAGATTTAGGAAAACATAGGTTAAAGAACATAACCCTAAGGTAGAATTTGAGGATAAGTATAGAAGAACATCCTATAATTTTATTAAGGTAAATATTATATGGTTATTCCTAGAAATACATCCATGTATGGATAGTACAAGTAGACATGAATCTGGTACAGATGTACCTAGGATTAATAGCTCTGATAAGGTGTTCCGAGCCTGACTGAGGGTAACCTGGTACACAATAATAAGCCTTACTGCGCACCTGGTTTGACACTCCCAGTGGATATTATTAGGATAATCCATGTTTTATTTACAAACCTTTAGAAATAATTTTAATGGATAATGACAACGGATGATCAAGGTTAAACCTAAGGTGTTTTAGATTTAAAAATATGGTGTCATGGTTTAGATATCTTATAAATGATTATATATTTTTTTTGGAACCAAGATTTTCCTTTTCTAGAAATGGAGTATGGTTTGTGTTTTTTTCAATCCACACTAGGTTGATAAAGGAGTTTTAAAGGAATGTGGTCTTACGATTGAGGTTGAAAGCAGTATTTAAGGTGGTGTAGTTTCTCATTGTTTTCCAAATTTTTGGGCCTAAAAATCGGGAGTTTGTTTGTTTGTAAAACCAAGAGTTTTGGAAAAGGGATCGTAGATCATGAACCATGCTTTGGGAACAGTTCACCAATCATGAATTTTGGTACAAGGAATGGTGAACCATGAACCATAAAGCAGGAATGGTATGCGGACTGTGTAGGAGGAATAGCTCATGGAGTGAATGAGGTTCACTGTGAAGACTTGTGGTTATTGGGAAGGATCGTTGTATGTGAAGGGAATGATGGTTCATAGGATGGTGTGTCATTCATAAATTTTAGGTGGAGTTTTGAGAAACCATGATGGGTGTCATTTGCGTAAATGAGGTGGTGATTTGTACTGCCACGTAGGGAGAATGATGGTATGCGAACCACGTAAGGAAAATGGTTAGTGGGAGCTATACGGTATGTATTGAAGGTGGTACTGCAATGAACATTTGTAAAATATCAATTTAGCAGATTAAGAGGATCTATTTTCCTATATAAGGAGAACAAATCCCTATATTAGTGTGTGGATCTGAGATTAAAAATCTAAGATGAATTTGGAGAAATTTGAAAGTAGTTCATGGGAATAAAACCCCACAAGGAATTTAATTAAAAATCAAAAAATGAATTCATTGAAGTCTATAACAGTTCACAGAAAATAGTATGTGGAGAAAGAACACAATCCATGGATTTCTTACAGTACACGGAGAGGAAGCAGACACAGCCTATAGAGTGGAGGTAGTACGTAAAGTAGGGGATGTTTGTGGATGGAATTTTATGGAGGTAGAACACGAAGTTGGATCGCATAGTTGGTTCAAGAAGGTAAGATACTGAGATAGTTGGTGGTGCATGTGCAATACGTGATGTAGTGTAGTATGCAAAGTAGGAAGGTCAGTTCGTAGAGAAGAAGTTCACAAACTATTAGTATACGGAAAAGTGAACTTCATCTATGGGTAAAAACATAACTTCAACAGAGCATCCATCTACAGTTGAGGATTCATGATTTAATTTCAATCCATTGAAGTGACATTTGATTCAATAAATTGAGTTCATATTCTTCACAATTTAGTGAGCAATGGGGAGTCGACAAAAGTGATCCAAGGGATGAAGTTTATTGTCCCTAAAACCTTGTAAAGGCAGTGTTCCTAGCATAGAGTGACTATGCTAAACTTTTGTACTTCACAACTAGTGAAGATTAGTGGATGTTGGTACGACCAACAACCTATTAGTGCATGCTCCTTAGATGTATCCCTTTATGGTGAACCAAGTAAAATGGTCATGTCCTTGCTTTGCATGTGATTGTTTGTTTTCAATACTTTCTCATCTGATAGGTTTAATAGGTTCCTACCAATGTGGGAACTAGATTCTTCAATTTAAAAAAATTGACACCCTAATTCATCCCTCCCCTATCATGGTGTTTTGGGATCCTTCAAGTGGTATCATAGGGTAAAGGCTATTGGTGTTAAATCTACCATTCATTTATAAAATGGATAATATAGTAAATGTTAGAGGATTACCCCTCTTTGATGGAAGAAACTTTCATATTTATAAGAATAGGATGAGATCTCGTTTAAGATATCTTGTAATAGAAGTATTGTTTGCAAATGCACAAGGAATACAGGTCACTGATCCAACTGAGATATCTATGACTGATACAGACAGGAAAAATGCTTGATGCAGATGCCAAAGCATAGAATGTCCTCACTGCAACTATTTCTAATCAGATATATACAAAAGTGATGAGTTGTACATCAGCAAATTTTATGTGGGAAAAAATGGAGAATATATATAAAGGATATAACAAAGTAAATGAAGAAAAACTCCAAGTTTTGAACAACAGGTTAGATGATCTGAAAATGCTTTCAGATGAAAGTGCATATGTGTTTTTAATCGAATTACTGAAGTTATTGGAATAATACAAGGACTTGGTCAAGAAATCAAAGACATTGATATTACAAAGAAAATCCTAAGAAGACTTCCACCTCTTTATAATAAAAATGTGTTAGCACTTAAGGAAATGGATATCTATAAACTTTCTTTGGATGATCTTCTGAATAGTCTGGTGGCTTATGAAATGAGAGTCAAACCTGAATATGTAATGAATCTTGTAAGCAAAGAAATGGAATTCAAATCTATGGAAAAACTAGAAATTTCAGGAGATAGTGTTGATGAAGATAATGAAGAAAAATAAATTATTCCTCTCATTTCCAAGAAATTTAATAAGTAAATAGGGAAATTTCAAGGCAAGTTACCTATGGTTTGTTTTCATTATGGAAGAGTTGGGAAAATTGCCTCTTGGTGCCCAAGAAATTTCAATGATGAATAAAGTGAAACTGGAGACATTAAGAATCCTTATGAAAGATTTTTCAAAATAAGAGACTTCAAATCTGGAAATAAATTACAATGAAATAGTTTTTTCTATGAAGAAGATGATGATGATAATGAATTTTTTGAGGAAGATGAAGTAGAATTTAATTTTAGAAACCACGCTTCCATGATGGCTATAGTTGAAAAAAAACCATCAAAATATAATTCTTGAGATAATAAGTTAACCACTAATTTTGATCCCAAGTTGTAACTTAAGAATTTTTTTGGTAATCTTGAGAATCAATGTAAGTGATGTAACAAGTAGAGAAAAATTGTGGAAGAATCATTAGAATATGTTAATCATATTGAAGATGAAATTGAATGAATGGAGGAATTTTTTAAAGTACAGTCATCAATCCTTGAGAGCACCAAAAATTTAGAGTAACTAAAACTCAAAATTGAAGAATAGGGAAAGGTCATCAATTACCATACCTATAGACAAGAAGATAAGTCCAAAACTATTTATGGTATAGAGTAATAAGTTGTTACTCTAAAGAGTAAACTCGAAATTAAATCAATATCAAAATAAATAAAGAAGAAAATATAGTTTAGAAAATTCTCAGATGTTGAGTTTCTAGAGAGATCTAAGTGTGGCTCTGATGTAGTTGAAAAGATTTTGAATGAACAAAGACCTATGTGCATGGGTAATAGTGGAATCAGTTTTGATGCTGAAACATCGAATGTTGGAAATAAAATGAGTCAAAATAAAGGCAATCTGAAAGTTTGACAGGTTGAAAAGTCACCTAAAGTGATGAAGAAGAAACCCTCAATTCAAACTAAAATGAGAACTTAAAACTATTATTAGGCATCTAAATATGATAGTTAATCAAAATAACCTCCTAAGGAAATTGACATGAGAAGGAATATAAGTGAAAATACATCCCCACTTATGAAATATCAATTTTATGGATATTTAGGACACACCATGTCATACTGTGAAGAGGTTCATAGGTACTTGAATGGGGAAGAGCTAGGAGGTCAACAAAGGATAATGAATTCATATCCTAATTATTATAGAAGAAACAGTTTCTATGCATATTATTTTCATTATTCCAACTCTATCCATAAATATGTTGATTGAAGGCAGATGAATGGCAGGGAAAATTCATACAGAACTCAGAGACAAGTTAATACTCGCCAACCAAATGGTTTTTCTCTTAAAAATAGGTTTTCTCTGCTAGAAGAATAATATGACAATGAAGAACCTATTCACATGGAAGAGAGATTCTAAAGGTCATATTTTTCCTTAAATAAATCTAATATTTCATGGAAGGAAAAGAAGAAAATTAAAACAAATCCAACCTTGAAGAAGTATCTATCAAAGCTACCAAGAACAGTAGCACCTAGATTCATGAGAGTGCATGCTCATCCCATATAACGGGAAATGAAGACCTATTAATGAATATCAAGAAAAAGTTCAATTTAACAGTGAGATTTAGTAATGATGGTGCTTTGAAGATAAAAGTAAGTGGAAGTATTGAATTGGACAATGATGAGATAATGAAGACCGAAGTTCTTTATGTGGATGGGTTACGTCACAATCTCCTGAGTGTGAACCAACTCTGTGACTCAGGACTTATGGTGACATTCAACCAAAATGGGTGCACTATAAAAGGAAGAATAGGGAATTCTCTCATGAAGGTATATAGAATAGATGGAAACTTATATCAGGTTGATAGTAAAGATAACATTTGTTTCATGACAGTTGAAGAAGAGAACAAGTTTTGGCATTAGAGGTTGGGTCACATCAATCAAAAATATATAGAAAAGATATATAAACTGAAGATTTTAATTGATATCCCAAATCTAAATAATGAAAGGTAGAAGACTTGTGATTCTTTCATGCGAGGAAAGTTGGTGTGTAGTTCAGATCATCCAAAGAAGAAAAGAGCATAAAATCTTCTTGATCTCATTCATACATATGTATGTGGTATAATAAATGTTGCTGGAACATATGGAGAAAGGTACTTTATCATTTTCATTGATGATTATAGTAGAATGATTTTTATTATGGTTATACAAAGGAAATAAAAAGTGCTTGATTTCATGAAAACTTATCACCCAATATATGAGAATGATAATGGATAGACAATCAAAGTTCTATATTCTGACAATGGAGGAGAGTACACATCCATTGAATTTGAAAATTATCTAGAGAAACATGGAATAAAACATCAGGTTTCTATTGTGAGGACCCCATAGAAAAATGGAGTTTTTCATTGCTAGAATAGACAGGTGACTGGTATGTCTAGAACTATGCTGATTGAGATTCATATCTCTTGCCATTACTGTAAAGAGGTTTTCAATTATACATTTTATATTCAAGACCGAGTAGGGATTTATATGGGGGAAACCAAGATAACCTATGAGTTATGGAATGTAAGTAAGCCCTCTCTGAAGTATTTTCATGTTTTCAGAAGTAAATGCTTCATCCAAAACAAATAAGGAAATCAAGGAAAGTATAGTGATGCTACAGATGAGGGAATATTTCTTGGATATTTAATGAATAGAAAATCCTAAAAATGTATCAATAAATATATTGGAAAAATTATGGAAAGTAGTTATGTAAAGATCATTGAATATAAAACCATTAATTTCTCAAGAAATTCACCTACCAATGTGGTTGATGATGGGGAAGAATGTGGAAATGGAATGAATTAAAACATATAAGTAGAGGAAGGCATGAAAAAAAACTCGTGAATTACATCATAATGTTGACTTGGAAGAAGAATCAGAAGAGGAAACCATGACAGAAGAAAATTATTATGAACTCCAAAGGAGAAATCAAAGAGAATAAATTGATTGATCCAACATCATTGGGGATTGGACTACACCTATACAGATAAGGATAATGAAAAATAATGCACAATATATATTCCTTTCAATTTTGGAACCGTCCTCATTCGAATAATCCATAAAGGATGAATCATGGGTTAAGTCCATGAATGAAGAATTGGATCAGATCAATAAGAACTAAACATGGGATCTAGTTAAGAGACCCGAAACCCACAATGTGATTCGTACGAAGTAGATTTTCAAAAATAAATTTGACAAGCATGGAAATATGATCAGGAATAAGGAACAACTGGTGTCTAAATGCTATTAATATATTAAAGGTGTTGATGTTGAAGAAACATTTAATCCAGTGGATAGACTAGAGTCAAACAGACTATTTCTTTCCATGGAAATTCAAAAAGGATACAAATTGTATAAAATGGATGTCAAAACATATTTCTTAAATGGTTTTCTTGAAGAATAATTCTATATTGAACAAACGGTGGGCTTTCTTCTTGGTAATGATGAAATGAAGGTTTATAGATTAAAGAAGGCTCTATGTGGTCTAAAACAGGCACCACTGGCATGGTACTCTCAGCTATATTTTTATCTAAAGATGATATAATTTTAAAGAGGAGGATTGTATCACAATATTTATGTAAAGAATTATCAGAAAGATCAGTTCATGGTTCTGGTGTATATAGATGATATTATATTTGGAGGAAGCAGATAGGGATCAGTGGATGAATTTTCCAATCACATAAAATCATAATTTAAAATTTCTATGATTGGTAAACTCACATACTTCTTAGGGATACAAGTGATTCATAGGAAAAACTATGCTTTAATTTCTTAGGAAAAATATTCAATAGAGTTGATGAAGATTTTAAATATGAATGATTCCAAACCAATGTCAGCTCTGATTGCAGTTGGGAAAAAATTGGGAAATCATAAAGATGGTACATATGTAGATCATACAATGTAGAGGAGAATTATTGTAATCGTATTATACTTGATTGTTACATGGCCAGATATTGTCTTTGAAACATTCTTAGCAGGTCTCTTTCATAGTAATCTAAAGGAATAACATATGGAAACTGTGAAAAGAATAATGAGGTACATTCAAGGTACTCACAATTATGGATTATACTTTGTTGCAAGAAAGGATAATGAACTTTCTATATTTTTTTATGTTGAATATGCAGGAGATGTGGTGGATAGAAAATCCAAAAGTGGTGGAGCATTATTCATTGGAATGAAATGTGTGGGCTGGTTGAGTAAGAAATCGTAAATTACTTCTCTCAGTACCACTGAAGCTGAATATATCTCCACTACAAAGGATTACACTCAACTTATTTTCCTAAAGCAACAACTAAATAACATTGGTGATAAGGTGAAATAGACAATGGTGATTCATTATGATAATAAGAGTGTGATTGATCTTAAGAATAATCATGTTCATCATTCTCAAAAATAACAAATTTAAATCACATATCACTTCATCAGGGAAAAAGTGGAACAATTAATGATTAAAATGGATCATGTTGGAACTGATGATCAAGTGGCTGACATACTAACCAAACCATTTTGATCACATGTGTTCGAGAAGCATCAGTTGAACCTTATTGTTCATCCACCTCATCATTCATGAGGATATTACAAATGTCCCCTCTCCCCAAATTTTTTAACTATTTTAATCTGTTTTTGAAAGTGATGTAGGTTTATGGGGGAGATACAATCTAGGGGGAGTGTTCTTTGAGCTCTAAAAGTCAAAATTTGGTTATTTTTATTTATTAAAAATTGGGGAGAATTGATAAATTCAATAGTATAGATAATGGATAATGGATAAAGGAGGATAATGAAAAATAAGATAATTAAATGTTTTTCTGGTTTTATAGGAGAAATTCAATAAGTTACAATGGGGGAGAATGAGAATGAAAAAATAAATTTGGTGTTATGAGAAAACCTTTGGATCTTACTTAGACATATTTAAATCATTACAAGACATTAGAATCCAATTCATGCTTTCCCTATTGTTTTCTACAATGAGTATTGCTCACTTCGACTTAGAGTATGATCGACCAAGTTGTTTCTCGCATATCAGGTTTTGTTTGTTACAGCTGCTTCATCGAATTTATCTGGGGATTGTAAACAAACCCAAATGAGAAGATTTTTGGAACCAAGGTTGTTATTTTTTGGAAATCGAGTATGGTTTGTGTTTGTTTTAAAGTCACATTGGGTTGATAAAGGGGGTTTAAAAGAATGTGGTCTTATGATTAAGGCTGAAAGCAGTATTGAAGGTGGTGCAGTTTTCAAGTATTTGCCAAATTTTTTGGGCCTCAAACATGGGAGTTTATTTATTTGGAAAAGAAAGAGTTTAGGAAAAGGAATCATAGATCGTGAACCATGTTCCGGGAATATTTCATGGATCATGAATTTTGGTACATAGAATATCGAACCACGAACCATGAAGAGGGAACGGTATGCGGACCGCATAGGAGGAATGGTTCGCGGAGCGAAGGAGGTTTGCGGTGAAGACTTGTGTTTCATGAGAGGGCTCATTGTATATGAAATTCATGATGGTTTGTGGGATGGTGTTTCATTCATGAAATTGAGGCTGATTTTTGAGAAAATGAAAAGGGTTTCATTTGAGAAATGAGGTAGTGATTTGTGCCATTGTGTAGGGAGAATGGTGGTACACAGACTGTGTAAGGAAAATGGTTTGTAGGAGATGTGAAGTACCTGGTGAAGGATATACTACAATGAAGATTTTGTAAATATCTATTTAGTGGATTATACGGATCTATTTTCATATATAATGAGCATTAATCCCTTCATTAGTGTGTGTCTCTAAGATTAAAAATATGAGAGGAGTTTGAAAAAATCTATAAGTAGTTCACGAGAAGAAAACCCAATAAAGAATTTAATTAAAATTAAAAAAAAGGAATTCAGTGAAGTCTAAAATAGTTCATGGAAGATAGTACATGGAGTAATAACTTGGTCTCCATATTTCTTATAGAACACGAATAGGAAGTGAACATAGTTCGTAGAGTGGAGACGGTTTGCGGAGTGGAGGCAGTATGCGGAGCATGGGCTGTTCTCAGAAGGTGGTTTACGTAGGCAGAACACGAAGGTGGATCACAAAGGTAGTTCACAAAGGAAGGATACTAAGATGGTATGTGGTACACATGTAGTAAGTGGTTCAGAGTAGTATGAAGAGGAAGAAGGATGGTTCACGGAGGAGTAGTTCGTGAACTATCAGTACGTGGAAAAGTGAACATCATCTATGGGTAAAAATGGAACTTTAAATAGAGAATACATATATAGCTGAGGATGCATGATTTAATGTTAATACATTGAAGAAACATTAAATTCAATAAACTCGGTTCATATTCCTCCCAACTTAGTGAGTAAGGGGGAGTCAACAGAGGTGATCTGAGGGACACCGTGTGTTATCCCTAAAACCTTGTAAAGGCATTGTGTCTGGAATAGAGTGATTGTGCTAAACTTTTTTACTCCAAAACTAGTGAATATTAGTGGAATTTTGTATGACTAACAACCTATTATCATATTCTCCTTGGATGTACCCCTTCATGGTGAACCAAGTGAAATTATTATGTCTTTCCTTTGAATGTGATTTTTTGTTTTATGCACTTTCTCATCAGATAGGTTTAACAGGATCCTACCAATGTGGGAACAATATCCTTCAGTTTAAAAGAAAAATTTGACACCCTGGTTCACCCCTCCCCTATTAGGGTGTTTTGGGGTCCTTCACTTTTCTCACTACGACTATTGTTACTCACGCTATTTTTTTTAGTTTTAGTCAATGGTTATAACCCAAAGGATTCAAGTTAACATCAAACATAAAGTAAATGGTGATGAAAATGATCAACCAAATGAGGTGTTGAAAGGAGTGAAGGATATCATGTTTATTCCAAATCATTTTTCCCAAAATATAATTAACAATATATATATTTACCAACTCGTGAACACACAAAAGAAGAGAAGACTGAAGGTTGATAAGAGCTTGAGTGGTGGAGACCATAAAGAAAAGAAGAAGGCTTGATTTCCAACATGTGAGAAGTGTGGAAGGATACACCAATAAAATTTTATAAAGGGAACAAGGAAATGATTTATGTGTTGGAAAAAATGACATAAATTAAAGGACTACTGAGGAAAAATCACGAGTATAATGAAAGGAAATGAAACTCATCCTAAGGATCCATTTGTGGTTCATTGCCATAAATGTGGGGAACATGGAATTGCTCGATTCAATTACCACTCTTAAAGGATAAACACTAGATCATGGAAGGATGTATATAGAAAATAAATGGATGAAATAGTTATGTATTGGGGATGTATTGAAAACTATAGTTAATATTCTATTTAATTATTAAATTTCAAGGACATCAATTAGATTTATTTTGGAAATTATATTAATATGGTTTTAGAAATGGTCAAATTGTATGTCATATGACAACCTATAAAGTCTGGTAAGGTCTTGGGTCTTGAAAACATGACCTAAGGATAATAAGGTTTGATTATAAGCATTGATCTATACAATTTCCTAGTTATAATTTCATTGTTTTTAGTTAACCAATTTGATGTATAAATATTAATGATGAACCAGTAGAGTAACTTTTAGGGTTTAGAGATTAATATATTAACCATATTAGTTTTGGAAAATAGATCAAATCATAACCAAATTTTTAAATTATATTTATATAAATATATCAAGTAATTATATTTCCTTACATTCTTATGAATTAAAATAATTACTCATCATTTGAAAAATAATCAAAAAAAATATTGTCCTAATACCTTTTTTTTTTGAACTGATGGACTTCTAAATCATCATAGATTTATGGTTTTGAGGCCCTCAGCATTCTATTGATCATTCAATTGTCTATTATTGATGACCTCAATCACTCCCTATGAATATTTATGATTTTCCTCCAAGTATGTATTTTCACTTTCCACTAATGTTCTCTTACTTAGATACCTAGTTACATAGTAGTCCATGTGACCTTTGTACTTTACATTCTATCTTTTCTAGAGGATGTTTTATAAACCCTTCTCATGATGTGGGATTTTAGTGTAGGAAATATCAAACAATCTATTACTATGATCAAGTTTAAACTATTAGGACTCAATTTAATTAAGGTGGAGAGAATTTGACACCCCGAAATTCTAAAGTACAACTTTCTATTCAATAGTGTTTATGACAGGCAACACCAAGTATAAAAAAAGAATTTATTAACCTGATAAATTATAATATTACATAAATACATTATATTATGTAGCTTGAAATGTAATAAACACTAATTTATCTTTCATTTCATGCAATAGAAACCTTCCTCGATAGCTTGTGTTACACGCAAGACCAAGTTTCACCAAATAACAATGTATTATTAAAATATTATTATTTAATATAATATAATATAACCTAGCAGTTATGTTAGTGATTATGAATATTATTAACTAAATTATTAAAATTTATGGTTTATATAAATATAAAATGAATTCATTGGTTACCAATTAATAAGAAATGAAAATAATAACTAATTGGATATGAAAAAGAAATATTATTTTTTATGATTTTAAAGGAGTTTTGTCTTAATAAACATAATTAATTTCAATTATTGATTGATTTTAATGAAATATATGTGTTATATATTCCATCAAATATTTTTTATATTCATCCATTAGGTTTTATAGGCATAAGATAAGAACAAACCCAATTTCACACCTAAAAATATATATTTTTATAAAGGAAATTTTACCACCTTTTAATTGATATCCCATTTTAAATATTAATTTTGAAAATTTAATTGATTTAATATATAAAAATAAACTTTATATTTGAAAAAAAATTGTATCGGGTGAATTTTTTATTTTTTTCGAAAACATATCATTTTTTAATGAATATTTAAAAAATACGGAATTTTAGTTCAAAATTGTTATTTCGTCTAATTTATTTATACGGTTAAATTATAATTTTAATTTGATTTTAAAGTTTAATTAAATTTTATTTTTTATCAATTAATATAATTTATTTCATTGGAATCAATTAAACTTTTAAATTGATTATGAAAACATAGAAAACCTTCAAACATTTTTACTTTAAAAACCAGCATTGTCTTCCTGCCTGTAGGATTAATTTAAATAAATTTTTGCAAATTATATGATTGAAATTTGGAAAAATTGATTCCATATTTAGAATAAACATAATTTATAACTTCTAATAAGATCAAATTTTTTTTTGACTATAATTATTAGTGAAAGTGATTAAAATTAATTACAACAATTAAGGTTAAATTAATATTAATAAGGGACTAAACCTTAACCATAAGGACCAAAACGAACTATAAAATTTCCCAAGAGATATTTTCTGGAAGTATATTGATCATATCCTATATTTTATATAAATTTTATCTTTATTTGATCCACTTTCAGTATGAAAAACATGGGAAGAATTCCTTTGTCAAAATACTACAAGCATGTCACTCCTCCTCCACTATAAAAGGTCTCCTTTCCTCCCACTTTCTCACACCTCTCAAACCACTTAGGTTAAGGAAAGATCTACCAAAATAGATTCTCAAAATACCTTCCCTATACCTTGAATCCTCCCTTTGATCATAAATCCTTCCAAGTAATCTCTTTGTTATAAACCAAAAGGAGTTACCCGATTTTTAAGGTAACGTTTTCCAACAATCTATTTTCTTTCATTTACTCCTTCATCCCTTCAATTATTTTTAAATAATGATTATATTATAACAAAAATATCCTAAATATAATTTTATTTTGTTTTATTAATCTTTCTACCAACACTAACACACACTTTCATCAATGGGTAAGGAACATTCTATTTTCATGTACGGTGAACTATTGCCTCACGAAATGATGCATGTTCATTTTTCCTATTACCACCTCTTAGGGTAAAAATTATGATAAAAACTTTGTGTATATATGATAAATATGAAATTTATTATGTCTTTATACTTTTTTATCCTTTTATAACACATAAATTTAATACTTTCCATTTTTCATTAATACGATAGCATCGTTTGAGGAAGTGTAGACTACCGCCCCCTTGAAGCAATGCGATTCATTCACACTATACATGGAATTTATTAATGATAATTCTAATAAAAATATATGAAATATATTAAATAAATAGGGTAATATAATTATAATATACATGTATATACATATTATTTACTTTTAATTATTTTGAAATATGATAATGAAATGAAGGTAGAGTTCATGCATACGTACGGACTACCGTCTCCATGAACAGTACTTTTCATTTATTATCTTCAAACATTATAGATTATTATAGATACATATATAATATATATATATATGATATTAAAATCATGGTTTTTATTCTAGATATGATGAAACTATGATATATTTAATAAGAACAACAAATAACAAGTTAAAACATGCTCGATAAACTGGGAAATTAACACCCGAAATAGTTAAAATAATAAAAGTTTATTAAAAAATGGTTAATAATATAATATAAATGGATAATATATGATATCATAAGTATTAATATTGTTTTTAATAAGTTATTAACAATTTTAAAACTATTATACATGATTTTAAAGGTCGTTTACCCGAAATGAAACACGTGGTAAGGGATTCTTGTCTCATTTTCTTTCTATGAGGCATACTTAATTTTTATACACTTAAATTATTTTATATGGTGTATATACTACCCATTTTGATATTTAATATCATTAAAAATTCTATATTCATGGTATTTTGAGTTTCAAATTGAATTATTTCTTTCAAGGGGATTTGAGTTAAATGTTAGCAAGTGGAATAGAATTGCATAACTCAATTTATTTTCTTTGAGTTATATTACTTCCTAATTGTCATTAATATTATAAGATTGTGTGTGTAATAAATTTTTACTATATATTGTTCTATTCACACTTATATTATTTGTATTTATAGTTTATACACATAATCTACTCTTTGATTGATTCTCACTTCGATGTTATATCCTTTACAAGGGTTTATTTCACAATCTCATTTTATTCGAGATTATTTGTACTTGAATTTTAATTTGAGGACATTATTGGATAATTATTCAATAAACCATTTAATTTTAATATAATATGGTTATGAGTGACCTTTATAAATTATTAGTATCATTTTTTCCACTCTTTGGCACTCAGATTTTTTAGAAAATATTTTATGAAAACCCCACTTCATTTCTTTATTTAGTTGGAGAACCTATTTTATTCTAAAAATGTATTCTAAAAAGGTTTTCAAAAAATGTTTTTAAAATTTAAAAAATGATTTTTTAAAGATATTTTTACCCCTTTTTTATGTAAAAATTTTTTCAAAAGAATATTCTTATCACTTTTTGAACAAAGAATTTTTATAACCCTTTTTACTAAGAAAAATAAATGTTTCATTTTACCTCATACGACATGTACATATTTATCTTACATCATCTCTTTGAAGCTTCACTTTCAAGTTTAAAAGATTTATTTTTATGAAAATGTTTTTAAAATGGATTTTCAAAGAAAATTATTTTCAAAAGTTTTTTCAAAGAAATGGATATTTTCCCCAATAATATTTTTTTATAGTTATTATTTTATTTCATTAATGTCAAAAAAACTCAATTTTTACTCCACTTGGGATTTTTTTTTGATACCATCCGTATCATTTTCTCAGGATGGTTTTAGATTTATTTTTCCAAGGAAAGTTTTTATATTCACTTCCTTGATTTCCTTGTTAGTCCCCATGAAATATTCAATTTCATATGATAATTGAGCATTGAATTTACCCAGATTATCTATATCATTTATCATGGATATTACTATTTCATAAACTATATACCATTTTATATATGGTGTTTACTTTGACATTTATTTTATTAATTGGGTAATTATTGATAAATCTATATTTCTCATTCAATGTGGTTATTTGATCAGGAATATTATTTATTTTTGTTATTCAATATGAGGAATGCTTTGTACAAGTTGGGGCCAGAAAATTATTTAGCCCCCTGATGCATCAACGAGTTCTCATGAGACAAATAAGTTGTGCCAATTGATTGGATTTCTACCCTTAATTTAAACTATCTTGTGAAAGTTCTTAACGGTATAAGTTTTAATTTTCTATAGATATGAAATCCAATAATTAAGCATTTCCCTTATTTAGAATCATTTATTTTTATCCATGAGATTTTGTGTCGACATATCTATGGATGCATTTCATTCTTAGTTTATTGATTACATGGAATGTGTGTTCAGTTATTTACCTTGCCATGTTAATTTATTCTCATTGATTAATTATTAATTCCAATATACTTTACTTAACCATATTGAGTATTTGATCTCACCTTTATTTGTTTTCCTCTCCCCAGTAATCCAAAAAGTGTACAAAGAAACCTTTTCAAGGATACAATAGGTGGAATGATGTTATTAACCTAGAAAGGAAAAGGAGAAGAAAAAAATTATATTGTAATTAGTGTATTCTTTTGTAATAAAAGACTCATGTATGTATCTAGTTTACCGAGACTACTAAACTAATTGGTCCTTTGGGATTTGATTCCTTGAAATTATGCCAATGTAATTGATAGTAGACACCAACTCTAGCCTTTCTGGGGTCAGGTCGCTGAAACTATTCACTATGAACAAAAATTAAGTTAACCCTATTAGATCATATAAATTATGATAATTCAAAATATTTAATCAATTTTACCATATTTAAATTTTATAACTAGTATAATTTAATTTTAAATAAGCATGTAACCTGTAATGAAAACTCATTTTTGAAAAATGAATCTTTAAGCATATAAAATAATTTAATTACATTTAATTCCTTATAAAAACCATAAAATGAATCTTAAAATATATGATTGAATAAAAAATATATAAATTTAATTAAAAACATTAATACATTGTTATTAATTTAATTTATTAAATTAAAAACACATTGCATGCATAAAAAAATTGATAAATGTAATTTTAAGCCCAAAAATGAACTTATACCAAAATCAAGTATAATGATGATTCCTATGTAATTAATCATATTATTTTTAGTTAAAGGATACTTATATTTTTTTAATATATAATTAAAAAAATAATGGTACTTTTACTTAAAAATAAATGATATTTTTTACAAAAAAACGGTTTTTTTAAACTATTCACTGAAAAATAAAACTTTATAGAGAAATCCTAAAAATTCACTCTAAGATAATATTGAAATACTGATTTAAAAATGATATTAATCTCCTCAAATAAAATTTATAAATAATTTAGGAATTAATTATAATTTATGTGCATGAAAAATTCAATAAAAACCCATTTTGGAAAAAATATATTTTTGAAGCATAAAATGACATTACCGAAAATTGAGTATTTATTCACTATGAATTAATCAACAAATTTTCATTATTTAAAACCCTTATAAATATTTTTTATAATGTTGTTATTACTATTCATACTTTCTATTTTAATGTCTAGCTTATGATGGTTTACTATATCGTGGTCCATATAGACTAAGGGTTGCATGTATAGCAAGCTATCGAACACTTACATTTTATTTAAATAAAAATATATTATAAATTATTGGGGTCTTATAGTGGTCCCTTCTCACTAAGATTTTAATATGATAGGATCCTATACAAAAAAATAGCACATTAAAGGGGGTTATTTAGAGGGGGTTATGCACAACCCCCTCTAAATTCATTTTCTATATAATTAGAGGGGGTTCTTCATAACCCCCTATAATCATCAAATTTAAAGGGGGTTGTGTATAACTCTCATTAATCATCAAATTTAAAGAGGGTTATGAACCCCTCTAATTTCTTTAATTAGAGGGGGTTTAAACCCCCTCTAAATTTTTAATCATTATTTTTTAAATATCTAGTCGGATTTTAGTGGGGGTTATAAACCCCCTCTAATATCTTAAATTATAGGGGGTTCAAACCCCTCCCCCATTCAATGTTTTAAATTAGAGTGGGTTATGGAACCCCTCTAAATATTTTAGAGGGGGTTCAAAAACCCCCCTCTAATGTCTTCACATTAGAGGGGGTTTAAAACTCCCTTTAATTTCAGAGATTAAAGGGAGTTGTGAACCCCCACTATTTTTTTAAAAAGAAACTTCCATATATATATATATATATAATTAAAACATAATATATATATGTATTTAAATACATTATATGAATATGTTATATGAAATATTTATATGATTTATTTAATAGTATTTAATTGTATTGATGTGTATACATAAATATAATTGTATATTAATATTATGTACATTAATATTTATTTATTTGTATAAATTGTATTTCATATAATATTAATTATTTATAATATAAAAGCATAATAATATTATATAAGTATATACATAAATATAATTTATTTAATAAATACATCATATAGTTTTTATAATTTATATTATTATTATAATAAATATATTTTTGAATAATATGTTTATGATTTTATATTATATATAATATAAAATTTTATTTCATATAACATTATATAAATATTTGTATAATTTTTATTTAATATAATATTAATTATATATTATACAAATATTTATAAAAAATGAATTTCATATAATAATAATTATATATAATATTATACAATTTGTAAAAATAAATATATATTTTATTTTACATAATAATAAATATATGTATTGAAATATAGTATATAAATATATTTTTAAGGATATTATGTAAATATATTAAGTAAATACTTATATATGTATATATATATATTATTTAAATAAACATGTATATGATATATAAATATGTATTTAAGTGTATAAATAATTTACATAAATATAAAATATAAATTTATTTAATATAATATATGAATGATATAACTCATAAAATAAATTTTTTTTATTTATAAAACCAACATATAATTTTTATAATTTAAAGAGATTTAATAAAAATAGTAATAATTAATAATATTATTGTTATCACACAGACATAAGTGCATAAAAATAATTAAGTAAATATATATTATAATTATATTATAAATATAAATATTTTATAAATACATAAACAGACACACAAATATAAATGCATTTATATATATATATATATATGTGTGTGTGTATGTAAAAATATACTTACTCATATATATGTTAACATACATATTAATATACAGCTTATATAAATATATATATTGGATATATATTGAAATGTATTTAAATATATTATGTAAAAATTGTTTATTATTAAAACTGATAAAATGTATATAAATATATTGAATCTATAATAAGATAACAAAAGTCAAATATCCATAGTGGTAGGCCATCTCATTCAGCGTTGGTCCATCAACGAGAAGGCTGGGTTTGAATCCCTTCGACAGCCCTTTTTACATATATAAGGGGGAGAGTAACTAGAGGTGACACATACGCATGCAACGGGGAGGGGAGAGGAACTGGAGTTTCCATGCATGCACGCACTCAGTGGGGAGGGGAGAGGGACTGGTGCCATGCACCCAAGCAGCATAGGCGAGATGGAAGAGTTCTTCATAACTATAGGAGAGAGAATGGGAGAATTTGATAGGGGAGGCTTGGGTGCCATGGTGAATTAGACGGAGGCCCAGTCATAGAACAAGAGGGGGATGGGCTTCAGGGAGGCCCGGTCATAGAACAGAAGGGGGGTTGTGGGTGGTGGGTTAAAAATTTTAAAAAAGGATATGCTTGAGGGGCAGTTTAAGAAACTCGCCCCTAAAATCCTCAATTAGAGGTGGTTTCGGTTATAACCGCCTGTAATACAAGCGATTTTGACATATTTCGACCAACATTAGAGGCGGTTTAAACCCCCTCTACTGTAACCACTGCGAAATCCATTAGAGGGGGTTTAAACCTCCTCTAATGTAGGTCGAAATATGTCAAAATCGCTTGTATTAGAGGCGGTTATAAGTGAACCACCTCTAATTGAGGATTTTAGGGGCGGGTTTCTTAAACTGCCCCTCAAGAATATCCATTTTTAAATTTTTTAACCCACCACCTGCAATCCCCCTCTTGTTCTATGATCGGGCCTCCCTAAACCCCCTCCCCCTCCTATTCTATGACTCGGCCTCCCTCCAATTCCCCATGGCGCCCTAGTGGCAGTTCTCTATAAATACCATTAATGTATTTATAAGGGGTTATAACCCCTTCTAAAGTCAAAAATAACCTTTTCTAATGTGGTCATTTTTTGTAGTGATCCATGGTGGAAAATTGTGAGTAGTTAGGTGCTACGGCATAGCCTTAGGCGTGTCGGGAAATCGGAGGGTGGATAGAGTGCACCACGACATAGCATAAGTCATGGTGCAATTCATGGTGCCCCATCACATTTTAAATTTTTGGTGAATTTATTATTTTTTTCCTTCAATTATTTAGGTGTTCCAGTCCCCTTTGTCTCTTCCCTCACATGTGGCTGATCTTGGAGGGATCCCCCTTTCCTCTCTTTCAAACCCTTTCAATAGGGGTGGATTTCATGGTGTTTCTTCACTAATTAGAGGTGATTTTCCAATATTTTCTCCTCTATTTTATTTCCCTTACTCTCAATCTCATTTTGAATGATTTTATTTAGGTTTATGTGATAATTTTCATTATATCAGGGTATAAATCATCTGATATGATGGGATTTGTGAGCAGTCGATAGAGGATATACCGAGAGTGTGATCACATATTGTTTCACATCCTTCCATTGAAGTTACATCACCATATGATTTTATTTATATTTTTTAATTGAATTAATTTAATTTGGAAATTGGTTTGGTTCCAATTGTTTTGGTTTTTTTTCAAAATGTTATTAGGAGAACAATATGGAACTTCCATGGATGGTTGGTTGTTGTTTCAGTGTGATGAGTTTACTCAGTGAGTTATTCAGTGATTATACCTAATCTCTTAATTATTAAAATTAATTATAATTGTATAATTAATTATAATTAATTAAATTATATTTTTTATAGGACATAGGGCCTTTGATGATGGAAGATGGCATTTGGACTTGGATAAGGCATGGACAACCCTAGGCAGAGCAATCGGGTTGTGGGAATAAAAAGGGTATGGCTCCATAATTAAGGTAGGTGGTCCTTGTAGATTTTTCCTTTTGTATTATACATTCTTATAGTTTCATGTGATATGTGGTCTCACCACTGAGGGTGATCATACTTATAATTAAATATAGTTTTTAAATTTAAATGAAATTTATATACTAATAAATGTGACAAGGGCCATAATGGACTTTTGTACACTGGCTTGATTGCCTCGATTACTTATGGTTTAGGTCTTGATTATAATAGTGTGACTTGTGAAATATAGGCCTAGAGGGTTGGAAATTTAAATTAATTAAGTGAATGAGATGTGTTATCCCTAGTGTTGGTTCAATTGGTGACCTCTAGATATAGGTGAGTGATAAATTTATGTGGATAGCCTAGGGATTGTCCATGTGATAAACTTGAGGTGTCTTAGAGCCATTGAACTAGTACGATGAGCATGGGGTGAGTGTTTCTTCCCCATTGATATTTTAGTACTAGTTAGGTGTTCCTTGGTTAAGATTTGGATAGGTTGGATACATTAGGATCGACCAAATAGTGACTTGGGATGAGAGACAAATTTTATTCCATCTCTATAGTGGTTCCAGAGTGACTATGCTTATGAGGCCAACATATTCATGATATGATTACAATAATTTGGAGGTAATTTATTCCCTCTGAGTGATGGTCTTGGACTTGATAGATTTTAATTAGATAATGGAACCTGGGTAGGGGTCTATATTATGATAAGACCAAGGGGACCCCAAAGGGTGCCTCAATGAGATGTTAACCCTTGAGAGGGTGCATGTAGATATGACTATAGATTATTATGGGTGTCACTTTAGTACCTGAGTTGGTTATGTGATTCTAGTATATTTTATGATGATGTTAGGTCATGCACTTGATAGTTCACCCTAATATTTGTGATATAGGTTTGGTTATATGGATAACCCCATCTAGATGTGTATTATGAGATTATTTGGGTGGGAAACATGACCCGCCAAGATGTGTTAAGATATATTAGATGTTGGGAAAATTATACTTGGATTTGGACCTTGTTCCAATATATGAGATGGATGGGATGGATACACTTTCCCCCAAGTGATCAGTATATTAATGGATTCCTAGGACTTACTCATAAGACCTTTTTGTTGAGCCTAATACTATTTTATTACCTAGGAACTTATAATAGTAATTGATCATGGGCCTGATATTGGTTATTATGGTTTTATGACATTCATAGAGACACTCCATCATTAGATTAAGTAGGTTTGGGTTGATCCTAGGGTTCATGTTAAAACATGATGATCGATTTTGTTTATTTATTTACAATTTCACATTATATTTATTTATTCATCTGATCATATCACATCTAAACACCATGCATACTGGTTATGTATGGTACCATATGGTTGGCACCCTATTGAGTTGTACTCAAACCCTACTCGGGAGGCCATGACACTTGGGTACCCAAGAAGCCTTCACTATTTATAGGTTTAGGTTAGGTAAAGGCCCAAAATTTGATCATTTATCTTGATAGCTTGGATGAATTCTAGAGATGTATGAGGTTTGGTTCTAAGACAGTTGCAGAGCATTTATACATTTATTTTATTTTCTTTTAGTATATTTTGATCATCATAGTGGGCGATCAGCTACTCTATGTTGGCATGACCACGAGTCTATATAACTATGTGCTTATGCGTATTAATTTTATATAAAATTTATATTATTTATTGATTATGCATACTCTAATTTTTTATTATGGATTCCCTTTATTTATATCATCTAAGTTATTACACAGTCTGATATAGGGGTATATTCTCCTCATGGAAACACTATAGACCCTTATTGCTATTCAGCAGCCTCTGGAAAATGGGGAGACTTTCTTGAGGTCATTTTGTGACCTAGTGTAGTTACTATTCAGAGTGAACCATGATGGGGACATCACAATAAACTCCAAGAATGTATTCTATAGATTTATCTATCTTCTCCAAAATACTTTTAACTTATTTATCATTTTTTAAATACATCATATTCAAGTTATCTATATTAAGTTTAGTATCCATATCTTCATAAAAATTTTCACTTCCAATGAAACTATTTAGATAGTTATTCTCTAAGATTTGGCACCAGTCTTTGACATGGTGATCAGATCAATAATCATCTGATGTGTGGTTTGATCTCCAAGAAAATAGTTTCAATTAATTTTCTAAAATTCAAGAGAATATAACTTCTTTCCTTTTCCAACAAAATATACTCCTTTACATATACAATGAAAACCACTCCTCACTTCATAACACATTTACTTACTTCATATTAACAATATAGTTGACAATAAATATAAATAAAATACAATGGAAACTTCAATATCCCCCTTTGTATTTTTTATCAATACCCATTTTAATATAAAGTAAATGTACTCTTTTCTATCCACACTTATTGAAAATAAATAGAAAGGGAGGAAATTTTATCTCTATCTTATTAACATTATAAACACAAAGGATGACTTTCTCATCTATTACAAACTCTTATAATTTTAATAAAATTGTCTTCTCCCCATATATTCTTCACCCCCTTTGGGATATTCATTTAACTTTCATTTAGATGAGGGGTGAAATCACATATTTCATGGAAATTTTCCATCAAATAATCAAATATAAATATATATTGGTGAACCCCTTATAGAAAACAAGAGATCTACGTTTAAACAAAACAAGTTTTCCATATTTTCACTACATGTGATGCAAACTTCTATCTTTCAATTATTGGGGTCTGCAAGCACAAATTTTAAAGAAATCTTATGAACCTTCACTCACTTAAACACACACATAAAAAACATTCAAGTGTAGGGTATTTATTCCCCCATGTGTTTAGATAATCACTACTTATGATGAATAAATTAAATATAAATCAAAACATTGATAGGAAAGTGGAAATCAAACATCAACAATCAAATTATTTCAAATTTGTGAAGAGGTCTAGATTTACCAAAAATTATAGAACTATGAATAGATTAGAACTTTTTGATAGCACCACCTCAATGGATTTTCTCCATACTTCATCGCCTTCAATTCCAATCATTTAATTAAAAGTGAATTGATTTGGAAATAAGGTGGGCTTTACATATGATCCTTAATGTGATCTATAGGGATGATACAACTTTATAAACTTAGAAACTCCATTATTTAAAGGTACAAAGTGGTTAGACCTCTCCATTATTACTTAATTATTAATTTTTCAGTCCTGTTCACCATTAGGAAGCATAAATTTCCTGATTTCAACTCTATTTATAACTGGAATGGGCTTCTGTACTTTTAAAAAAGAGAATTATCTTTATTTTTAGCTTGATCTAATCTTCTAGCCTCTTCTAGATAGTCTAGAATTATTATTAATAGATCATTAGTCTCATGATGATTTTTCTATTTGAGTTTGTATACCAATATAGTAGCCTCATTTTTAAAAATTGAAGTCATTTGTTCTTTCACTTTATATTTTAGTTGTCTAGGAAACCCAATTATACATATGATAGCCATGTGCAGTTCCTAGTTAAACATTCTACACACATTTTATTTATAATTAAAGATTCCCTTTTTAGTAATCCTTTAACCTCTTAATAAGGAATATCCATTACCATACCAATATGTTTATCTCTATCTTGAATTGATTCCCTTTTGGATTTCAGACTACCCCCCCCCCCTTCTTGAGTTTTATAAACATCTTTAAATGTTCCATGATTTTTCCCCCCTTTCCATAGTATAAGTACTTCTTACCTATAGGTTTAACATCTTGTTCATCCTTATTTATTAGATTCTTAAGAGTGTCTTATTTTATAACCTTCTTTAGTTATTTTTTCCCCAAGGTAGATACACTTCCTTGGTTCACCCATTTATTATAATATTGTGGTTATATCTTCTCATAAGTATATGAATAATTCCTAGAAGGTATGTACCAATATTCATCAAATAAATGACTAAAAATTTTGAAAATCTCAAAAAAAATTCAAGACACTTAAATTTGTTCTTCATGGACAGATTACACTTTATCATTCTAGTTTACTTCATTCCAATAGGTTTCCTTCTATGTATATCTATTATCTCCCTTTCTTCAAGGAATTAATGATCTTTATAGGTTTACATTTTGAACCAACATTCAATATCCCTATTACCAAAATTCTAGAAACACCAACATCTTCAAATTAATCTTTTTTTTTTGCTTTTGTGTGTGATTTTTCCAGATTTACATACTCACCATCTTCCAAATGGAACACCAAACTTTTGGAATAAATTACATGGGGAAATTTTCTTTGATATACACAACTGAAACCTTGAATTATTGGTCTTTATATAATATTTACTTATCTATATTTTTATGTTTTTTGGATTCAAATCTTGATATATAGTTGAAAAATATTTATGACTATCAGATTCAACTGAGTTATGGGATGCCTTTTTATTAATATTGAGGTAGATATACTTCCAAATGATCTCAAGATTTGTTTAGAACCATTTTTATAATTATTTAATGTAATCAAAAATTTAGATACTTATAGGGAAATATTTTTTTTTATCATAGAATCTTGGGAAGTTCCATATTTTTTTCAAATCTTCAAATTTCACTTCAAGATCAAGGGATTTCATATTGAGAGTATACTTCTCAACCTAAAATGAACTCAATATGTTTTATTGTTTTCTTTTCATCCTTGTAATTTAATCTCCATTCATAATTTTACTTTACTTTATATAATTATAAATTAATTTTATTTTCTATCTTTAACATCAAAATATGAATCCTTAACACTCATAGAAATTTTATGCAACTTTTCCAAGTCATGAAACAATTTATTGACTACCCTCTTGAATAATTATTTATCACATCAAACTCTTTTAAATTATTCATCTTTTTTTAATATATTTCATCAAAAAGTGTAATAGTTTCTTCTTTAAATTTTAACATCCATGTGATATGTAAAGACCCATAAAATTCAAGGGAAATTTTTTATTAATTTTCTTTGGGATTTTACAAGAACGCAGTTTCTGACGACACCTGATTCCGAGGCCCGGTGTGCCCGGAATCAATTTCCAAAGTTTAGCTTGGGTACGTTCAGTAAACAAACGAGCGGGATTTCCTAACTTTTGAACTGGTGCTCGGAATCAAAATCGGAGGGCACTGATGAAACTGCATCACTGGTTATTGCTTAAGAACACCTTTTCCGGAGTTGCGTTTGCTCGGGTGAGGTTATTAATTAAATGGGTTAACTAAAGAATAAAATAAAATGTTGTGCTACAAATTTTATTTCTATTCTAGGTAGTTTAAACCTAAGCTTGGTGGTTGGAGTGGGACCCACTAATATCCTAACTCCACTAGGTAGGATATTAGGGAAGTGGGGCCCACACAAGCCCCACCCTTTCAACTTCCTCAAACCCCCATTAAATTGTGTAACACACCCACACCCCCCTTTAATGGAAAGTCAACTCTCTTAATTAATTAATTGATTAAGTTATTCAATGTAATTAAATCGGGAATTCATTTCAAATTTCAAATTGAACGTTGGCTTGTGTGTATTAATTAAATAAGACAATGTCTTATTTCATGAAGGGTTAGTTTCGTTGTGCGAGATGGATTGGGAGAGGATTTTCTTAAAGCCTTCGAATCATCATCTTCTTCATTGGAGAATGCGAAGAACGACGAAGAACATCGGCCTCCGACGGAAGACGACGAAGAACTCTAGTTCCCCGGAGATCGACGACGCGACGTCGTGTACCGCGACGCCGACGATCCTCTTCTCTGCAATGCTGATGATTCTTATAGAGCCTTCTTCCGCGACGTCCTTTTCCTGCATCAAACCTTCATTCATCAATACTTTGAGGTAGGGGTTAATTGTTTTTTCCCGTGAATTATTTCTTTGTCGTTCATCGATTTCTATTTGGGTCATCTGTTATCAAAATAACGGGAGGTGGTCAGACCGCATGAACACGGCCGACCATCCTCACCCTTTGATGATTGTACTTGTTGTGGTACGAGCAAAGGCAGTGCGGTGCAACGGCACCGTGTGGAAACAATGAAGAACAGGCGAAGAAGCGCGGCATCATCGCGCCGTGCCGTTGAGGTTGAATAAAGCTGCGGTGCCGTCGCGCCACGCCGGAGAACCACGAAGAGGCCGCGGCCGGATCGGGGTCGCAGCGGAGGGGCGCGGCGCCGTTATTTCAGGCCAGTCGGACAAGGACGAGGCTCAAAGCCGCGGCGGAGCAAGGCGGGACGGCCGGAACCACCGACCACCGGCACCCCGGAGGGGCGAAACCGCGGCGGTCTCACGGCGACAGCACCGGCCGGCCGGACCAGGCTGGCCATTTCGGAGGAAATACCGGGGTTCGTAACCCCCGCCTGGCAAGGAACGGCCCCCATGTGGGGGTCGTGCTTTCAATCAAGGGGGGAAGCCCCCCCCCCCCCCTTCCCGCAACGGCTCGGTCAGCACCGAGCTGGCTGTGCGGGGCGCGCCGCGCCAAGCCAACCGGCCACCCAAGCCAGGTCGTGCCGGTCGGGCTGCGCCGCGCCGGGCCGGTCCATTCCCTAATGGTCTGGACCCGGACCCTGTTCGGGCCGACCCAGGGAGGTCTCGGTCCGGGTCGATCCGGGCCCAAAACCCCCCTAAAACCGGACAGGTTCGTTCTTTTTCCTATATCTTGGGCTATGGACCTTCGATCGATGCACCGTCAGTTGTTTTGTGATCCTTGGATCGAGAAGATTGTTTCGTTATATTACACTCAAGGTTTCGGAGAACTTTCGGTATAACCGGGTTGGTTTGAACACGAAACCAATCGAGCCCTCGGAGCGGAAACACTTATAACTTGAGTTCCGGACGTCCGATTGACGTTCCGTCGACCTTGTTGGATTCCTCTTAGTGAGACAGACCATTTGGCTTACTCCGCTCAAGGTTTGGACGCAGTTGGAGTGTGGTCGGGTTGGTTTTGACTTAAAAACCAACCGGTCCCCTGGAACAAAAAAGCCAATAACTCTCAGACTGGGCGTCTGATTGACGCGTCGTCTGTCACGTTGAGTTCCTCTTGTCAAGATGGAACTTTGAGATACATCAACTCCAGACTACGTGTCAATTGATGTATTGACCCCTTGGCTCGTGGAGCGGACCCTCACGGAATAGAGCATGCTGTGTGCGGGAACCCAAGAGATGGCTGCGACTGCGATGACGATGATGACTGCACTGAAATCCTCCGTGGGTTCGGCAGTGACGACGACTGCACTGAAATCCTCCGTGGGTTCGGCAGCGATGAAGACCATACTGAAATCCTCCGTGTGTTCGACAGTGATGAAGACTGCACTGAAATCCTCCATGGGTTCGGCAGCGATGAAGACCGTACTGAAATCCTTCGTGGGTTCGACGGAGATTAAGACTACACTGAAATCCTCTGTGGGTTCGGCAGCGATGAAGATCATACTGAAATCCTCCGTGGGTTCGACGACGATGACTACTATTATTGTATCCTACGTGGGTCTGGCAGTGTTTTACTCTGTTCTTGCTATCCTACGTGGGTCTGGAAGAGTGGCTGGTCTGTATCCTATGTGGGTCTGATAGCTTAGTTGGTTTAGTATTTTACGTGGGTCCCAGCTTAGATGAATCAGTGGCTATATCTGATCATCTCTTTTACCTTACGAATAAGTATACTTGTGTGAGCTGAGTCTTGACTTCCAATCATTATCTTCGATATGATTGAATTGCTTTCCTATGTGGATTGGGTTGTGTTATCCTATATAGACTGGGTTGTACTTCTATGTGGACGTGATCGAACTTGGGCTCGGATGTTAGAGCTGAATGAGAATTGATGAATTAGGTATATATATTGGCATATACCTAAGTAGTGTTGGATGTTACTTCATGATTGTATCTTTCCTTTGTGGATTATCCTTTGTAGATTCTGGGAGACCTTCGGGGGTCTCAGGGTCCCTACTGAGTAGTGTATACTCACCCCTGCACGGGTTATGCCCGCACTACGTTGTGTTGGTTGCAGACGACGGACAGCGCTGATCGTGGTTGAGGCTTATGGAGCAAGTCAGTACCTGGAGGTGGACCACTGGGCGGGACATACACGGAGTGGGCGGATGGACCTGAGGAGCTGAGGAGGCTATCTGTACCCACCCTTCAAGTGGGACTTCGAGTGGATGGCTCGATATTGCTGCTTTACTTTCAGTTGTTGTACCTTATTTCCAGTTGTACTTTACTTTCAGTTTGGGTTTTTATTCTGGCCCATTTACCTTCCGCACAACTATTGTACCCTGTTTTACTTAGTATTTACTTCTGCTCTCTTACTCTGTGGTGTTTGTTTACTTTATAAAGTCAATTCCTTCCCCTTTTTGTCGGGATTTACGCCTTGGTGCTAGTCTCCAGCCCCTGGCCTAAGGGAGGCGGGCTTGGGGTAGTCACAGCACGGGTTCTAAGGACGGGTTGTGACAAATTGGTATCAGAGGAGTTCGGTTCTACCGCAGAAATCAGGACTCTAATCTTTCTTCTATGTGAAGCAATAGTGTTAAGGGTGTTGAGTGTGGTTATCAGTCCAGGGAGTCCAGTGTTGGTACGGCGGCCGACGTATCTGTACACCAGGACCCTGAATTCTGATTTCCGACTCAATGCACGAAAACATTGATTGCATGTGTGTTTCAAAAGTTTTCTTTGTGATTACCTTGTGTCAGCTCACCAGATATACTATTTTACCGTGGTGCACCTGTTTCTTTTCAGGATGGACCCACGACAGCAGCGAGCTAGGGTTCTGAGCTTTGTGTGAGACGACAGCCCACCGAGCGACGAGGCCTCGGTGCAGGGCCCTTTTACTGCGGAAGCACTGACGGTACCTCTACTCGCCGAGCCACCGATGCTACCAGCCCCAGCCGATGAGAGTGCACGTCGCCTTAGTGCACTGCACGAGTTTCAGCGTCAGAGACCGCCCAGGTTCTGCGGGGAGACGGACCCTCAAGCATCCGAGGATTGGCTGGAGGCGGTTGTGCGAGTTTTCAGGTTAGTGGGGACACTAGCTAACTTCATGGTGATCCTCGCAGTGAGCCTCCTGCACGCGCCAGCAGGCAGATGGTGGAGCTTGATGCTCCAGGTGCACGATGATTCATCTCTCCTCTGGACAGACTTTGAGAGCCTCTTCCGCTCGGAGTTCATCTCATCCACCCTCTGTGCGGTGCGCATCCAGGAGCTTCTACAGCTGCGGCAGGGCAGCATGACGGTCGCCCAGTACTCGGTGAGATTTACCGATATCTCGCACTATTCGACGGACATGGTACGGGACCCATTCTTCCAGGCCTAGACCTTCGAGCAGGGACTGAGCCCTGAGATCAGGGCATCGATGATCTCCCTCAGCATTCCAACACAAGAAGGAGTACTGGAGCGAGCCCTTCTCATAGAGAGATTTCTTGCTGAGCCTACGCCAGTAGAGAGACCTACCGCAGGGCAGCACGTAGCAGAGTCATCTACAGTTGGAATTCGACGGATGTCACAGGGGTCTAAGCAAACCAGGCCATCAAGCAGACGACCACAGGATACTGGCTCGGAGGTGCGGGGCACACGCAGCAGAACTAGTCTTACGAGTGGCAGACAGTGCTATGCATGCGGCGGGAAGAGCCACATGGCTCGTGACTGCCCGACCCGCCATGCAGTGGGGTACTAGACGGTTAAGGGACCACCCAGGCAGGGGTAGAGGTTCGACCATGGCAGTCCGCAGGGAGCAGGCAGACGAGGACGGGGAGCTGGTCGAGCGGCAGGTGGTGGACAACATTTTGAGGCTCCACCACCACCACCAGAAGGTCCATCACGACCATAGGGGAGAGCACAGCTTCAGGCGGCTGAAGCTTACGACCATGGAGCTCCGGAAGTGGGTGGACAAGTGAGGGACTAGCTCCATGCATGGAGTCCTTTGCCCATAATGCCTCTAGCTTCATTGTTTGTGTTTCTTTGTGTCCTTGTACTTTGAGTTGAAGTAATAAAAGACACTTTCAATAGTGATGTTGGCTTTCTTGTCTTTTGTATGTTAATACTAAGAGGTTCCGGTTAAAAAAAACTGTTGAATTGAACCTCACATACGATATTCCTACTAGATGAGACCCAGTGACCACACACTAATGTCGATAGTGTGACTCAACCCTTGGAGGCAAGAGTAATGGTTGGATATCTTGGTAGAAGCATCGAGGCCTTACGATGTCATCCATGGCGTGAATTAACTGATCATTACAGGATTGACTGTATTAGGCAAGGAACGTGGTTCATCTAGGGGATGAGACTAGATTTATCTTTTCAGAAAAGGAGAAATCTTTGCAGCATTGCAGAATGTTAAGGAAGAAGGGGAAACCCTTCGTGTGGTCAGACAGATGTCAGCAGAGCTTCCAGGAGCTGAGACAAAGATTGACCAGTGCACCTATCTTGAGAATACCAGAGGAGGGAGTAGGGTACGTAGTCTACTGCGATGCATCAGGGACTGTACTCGGATGTGTCCTAATGCAGGAGCGAGTAGTGATTGTCTATGTATCACGTCAGTTGAGGCAGCATGAGAAGAACTACACTACCCATGACCTGGAGTTAGCATCAGTGGTCTTCACTCTGAAGATGTGGCGACACTACCTGATGGGAGAGCGCTTTACAGTCTACTCTGACCACCAGAGTCTCAGGTACATCTTCTCGCAGAAGGAATTGAATCTGAGACAGCGGCGATGGCTCGAGTTCCTCCAGGACTATGAATTTGTGATAGTCTATACTCCTGGAAAGGGGAATGTAGTAGCTAATGCTCTCAGCAGGAGGATGGGCATTCAGCTACTCGGGGAGGCGATGGAGCAGCTAGCCGCTTTGAAGATATCCTTCATGGATAGAGATGGAGTAGTCTTTCTTCAGTCACTCACAGTCACTCCTCCACTACTGCAACGGGTCAGAGAGGCACAGCGTGGGGACGCTGACTGTGAGACGCGGCGTGCACAGATATCCTCAGGACAGGCACCTGATGGATTCTCCATAGGAGGAGAGCATGATGTCCTTTCCAGAGGACGTACCATGGTACCAGCTGCTTTACAGGAAGAGGTGCTGAGGGAGTTTCACACTTCCCCTTTAGCGGTACATCCAGGAGTGGAGAAGATGTACCAGGATCTCAGACGACAGCACTGGTGGATGAGTATGAAGAAGGTTGTAGCTGAGTTCGTTTCTCGATGCCTCACCTATCAGCAGGTGAAGGCGGAGCACCAGGTACCAGGAGGCTTGGTACAGCCCTTGGAGGTCCCGGTGTGGAAGTGGGACGGGGTATCTATGGATTTTGTGACTGGAATTCCACGTACTTCTAGAGGTCACGACTCCATTTGGGTGATTGTCGACTGACTCACCAAGTCGGCTCACTTCTTACCCATCAGAGAGCAGGGCTCAGTGGAGATCTTGGGATGCCTCTATGTTCAAAAGATCGTACGACTTCATGGTGTTTCATCATCTAATGTCTCCGATCGAGATTCCCACTTTACTTACCGGCTTTGTAAGGGGTTACAGGAGGCATTCGGGACGCAGCTACGTCTGAGAACTACCTTTCACCCTCAGACGGATGGTCAGACGGAGAGGAATATTCAGACTCTCGAGGACATGCTCTGTGCATGTGCCCTCGACTTTGGTCGCAGATGGGAGGACCATCTACCCTTGGGGGAGTTCGCGTACAACAACAGCTACCACTCAACCATTGGGATGGCACCATACGAGGCATTGTACGGCCGGCCATGCAGATCACCTCTGTGCTGGACAGACCCTGGGGAGTCAGCACTTGTGGGACCAAAGATAGTCCAGGACACGACAGAGAAGGTCCAGGTCATCCAAGAGCGGATGAGGACAGCTCAAAACTAGCAAAAGTTTTATGTTGACAGGAGGCGGAGGCCACTGGAGTTCGAGGATGGCGACCACGTCTTCTTACGGTTCTCACCTCGACGTGGATTACGGAGATTTTTCCGGGGCGGAAAGTTATCTCCACGCTTCATTGGACCATTCTAGGTCCTCAGCGGGATAGGCGAGGTGGATTATCGCTTGGATCTACCACCTCAGTTGCACCGGGTGCACAATGTCTTCCACGTATCTCAGCTGAGGAGATACGTGCATGACCCGATGCATATCATCGACCATGGGGAGTTGGACATTGACGATGGGGAGACTTTTGTGGAGGCCCTGGTGGAGATCAAGGATCAATAAGAGTGGGTCCTACGTGGATGGTTTATACCTCTAGTGATCATCAGATGGCAGCACGGGAACCTCTAGAAGATCACTTGGGAGCGGGAGGCTCAGATGCGTGCTCAGTACCCACATTTTTTCCCCTAGTTTATGATGTATATTTACAGGGACGTAAAGCCCTGAGGTGGGAGAAATGTAAAGACCCATAAAATTCAAGGGAATTTTTTTCTTAATTTTCTTTGGGATTTTACAAGAACGCAGTTTCTGACATCACCTGATTCCGAGGCCCAGTGTGCCCAGAATCAATTTCCAAAGTTTAGCTCGGGTATGTTCAGTAAACAAACGAGCGGGTTTTCCTAACTTTTGAAATGGTGCTTGGAATCGAAATCTGAGGGCACCGATGAAACCGCATCGCTGGTAATTTCTTAAGAATACCTTTTTCGGAGTTGCGTTTGCTTGGGTGAGGTTATTAATTAAATGGGTTAACTAAAGAATAAAATAAAATGTTGTGCTATAAATTTTATTTCTATTCTAGGTAGTTTAAACATAAGCTTGGTGGTTGGAGTGGGACCCACTAATATCCTAACTCCACTAGGTAGGATATTGGTGAAGTGGGGACCACACGAGCCCCACCCTTTCAACTTCCTCAAACCCCCATTAAATTGTGTAACACACCCACACCCCCCTTTAATGAAAATTCAACTCTCTTAATTAATTAATTGATTAAGTTATTCAATGTAATTAATTCGGGAATTCATTTCGAATTTCAAATTGAACATTGGCTTGTGTGTGTTAATTGAACAAGGAAAAGTCTTATTTCATGAAGGGTTAGTTTTGTTGTGCGAGAAGGATTGGGAGAGGATTTTCTCAAAGCCTTCGAATCATCATCTTCTTCGTTGGAGAATGCGAAGAACGACGAAGAATGCCGGCCTCCGACGGAAGTCGACGAGGAACGCTAGTTCCCCGGAGATCGATGATGCAACGTCGTGTACCGCGATGCTGACGATCCTCTTCTCCGCGATGCCAGTGATGCTTATGGAGCCTTCTTCTGCGATGTCATTTTCCCGCATCAAACCTTCGTTCATCAACACTTTGAGGTAGGGGTTAATTGTTTTTGCACGTGAATTATTTCTTTTCCATTCATCGACTTCTATTTGAGCCGCCTGTTATCATAATAACGAGAGGAGGTCGGACCACACGAACACGGCCAACCCTCCTCACCCTTTGATGATTTTACATGTTGCGGTACGAGAAAATGCAATGCGGTGCAACGGCACCGCGCGGAAACAATGAAGAATGGGCAAAGAAGCACGGCGTCATCGCGTCGTGCCATTGAGGTCGAATAAAGCCGCAGCGCCGTCGCGCCGTGCTGGAAAACCATGAGGAGGCTGCGGTCGGAGCGGGGTCGCGGTGGGGGGGCGATGCGCCGTCGCGCCGCACCGATCGGACAAGACCACGGCTCAAAGCCACTGTGGAGCAAGGCGGGGCGGCTGGAACCGCCAACCGCTGGCACCTCAGAGGGTCGGGACCGCGGCGGTCCCGTGGCGACAGCACCAGCCGGCCGGACCGGGCCGGCTGTTTTGGAGGAAAGACTGGGGGTCGTAACCCCCGGTTGGTAAGGAGCGGCCCCCACGTGGTGGCTGCGGTTTCAATCAAGGGGGGCACCCCCCCCCCCCCCCCTTCCCGCAACGGCACGGCCAGCACCGAGCTGGTCATGCGGGGCACGCCACGCCAGGCCAACCGGCCTCCCAGGCCGAGCCGGGCCACGCCCTCCGGGCTGGGTCATTCCCTAATGGGCCAGACTCGGACCCAGTTCGGGCCAACCCAGGGGGGTCTCAGGCCGGGACGGTCCGTGCCCAAAACCCTCTAAAACCGGATAGGTTCGTTCTTTTGCCCATATATTGGGATACGTACCTCCGATCTATGCACCGTCAGTTGCGATGAAATCCCTGGATCCAGACGGTCGTTTCGGTATATTACACTCAAGGTTTCGAAGAACTTTGGGTATGGCCAGGTTGGTTCGAACACGAAACTAACTGGGCCCTCGGAGTGAAAACACTTATAACTTAAGCTCCGAACGTCTGATTGACGTGTCGTCGACCTTGTTGGATTCCTCTTAGTGAGACGGACCATTTGGCTTACTCCACACGAGGTTTGGACGTAGTTGGAGTTCGGTCGGGTTGGTTTTGACTTAAAAACCAACCGGGCCCCTGGAACGAAAAAGCCAATAACTCTCAGACCGGGCGTCCGATTGACGCGTCGTCTGTCACGTTGAGTTCCTCTTGTCGAGAGGGAACTTTGAGATACATCAACTCCAGACTACGTGTCAGTTGATGTATCGACCCCTTGGCTCGTGGAGCGGACCCTCCCGGAATTGAGCATGCTGTGTATGGGAACCCAAGAGTTGGCTGTGACTACGATGACGATGATGACTGCACTGAAATCCTCGGTGGGTTCGGCAGTGACGACGACTGCACTGAAATCCTCCGTGGGTTCAGCAGCGATGAAGATCGTACTGAAATCCTATGTGTGTTTGACAGCGATGAATACTGCACTGAAATCCTCCATGGGTTTGGCAGCGATGAAGACCGTACTGAAATCCTCTGTGGGTTTGACGGCGATGAAGACTGCACTGAAATCCTCCCTGGGTTCGGCAGCGATGAAGACCGTACTAAAATCCTCCGTGGGTTCGACGGCGATGACTACTGTTCTTGTATCTTATGTGGGTCTGGTAGTGTTTGACTCTGTTCTTTCTATCCTACGTGGGTCTGGTAGAGTGGTTGGTCTGTATCCTATATGGGTCTGACAGCTTAGCTGGTTTAGTATTCTACGTGGGTCCCAGCTTAGATGAATCAGTGGCTATATCTGATCATCTCTTTTACCTTACGAAGAATTATACCATTATGAGCTGAGTCTTGACTTTCAATCATTATCTTCGATATGATTGACTTTCTTTCCTATGTGGATTGGTTTGTGTTATCCAATGTGGATTTGGTTGTACTCCTATGTGGATGTGATCGAACTTGGGCTCTAATGTTGGAGCCTAATGGGAATTGATGACTTAGGTATATGTATGGGCATATACCTAAGTAGTGTTGGATTTGACTTTGTGATTGTATCTTTCCTTTGTGGATTATCCTTTTCGGATTCTGGGAGACCTTCGGGGGTCTCGGGGTCCCTACTGAGTAGCTTATACTCACCCCTGCACGGGCTATGCCCGCACTACATTGTGTTGGTTGCAGACGACGGACAGCGCTGATCGTGGTTGAGGCTTGTGGAGCAAGTCGGTACCTGGAGGTGGACCATTGGGCGGGACGTACATGGAGCAGGCAGCTGGACTCGAGGAGCTGAGGAGGCTATCTGTACCCACCCTTCAGGTGGTACTTCTAGTGGAGGGCTCGACATTGCTTCTTTACTTTCAGTTGTTGTACCTTCTTTCCAGTTATACTTTACTTTCAGTTTGGGTTTGTATTCTGGCCCATTTACCTTCCTCACAACTATTGTACCCAGTTTTAATTAGTATTTACTTCTGCTCGCTTACTCTGTGGTGTTTGTTTACTTTATAAAGGCAATGCCTTCCCCTTTTTGTCGGGATTTACTCCTTGGTGCTAGTCGCCAGCCCTTGGCCTATGGGAAGCGGGCTTGGGGTAGTCACGGCACGAGTTCCGAGGATGGGTCGTTACATGAGAGTATTGTGAGAACACATATTTTTTTCAAATTCTTCTTCCAAGATATCAACTTCTTATTTCAGTTGTGACTTCTCATTATAAATTCCATTAATAAATCTAAATATATATTTCACCAACTATATGGGGACATCCTTTATGTAATATTTAACCTCAAGGTATAGGCCTTTAGAAGATTTAATGAAAACTTTCTCATATATTTAATTTGTTTCACTAAAGTAATAATAATCAAAATATTCAACTAATAAACCCCTATAATTCTTATTACCTTTAGGTAATAGTGTTTCATTTATATTTCATAAACTATTTATTTTATTTCTTCCCTCATTATTCTTCCTATTTTTTTAATTCTTGGAAGACACTTCTTGATCTATTATGATAAGGATGGAAGATGATTATTCCAATTGAGGCTCTCTAAACTTAAATTTGAAATTTATGTGTATCGATTAAAATAATAGTGAAAATTTTAAGAACCAATTAGAGATTGCCTTTAATATGATATCAGTTATGATTAAATAATAGTTCTGATTAGAGGGAACATTTCTCTAATACAAATTATTTTGCCCAATGAACAAGTGAAGATACACCTGAGATGGGTTGAATTAGGTGTAGTCAAATTATTTTATCAAAAACTGATTCTTCTTGAAATACTTAAATCCCTCCATTGGTTTTGAACCTCTAAAATCAATTAGGACTTATGTATCGATAATTTTATATCCTAACATACAACACCACATGTAATAATAAAAATAAAGTAATGATGACACACATTATTTACAAGGTTCTCTATTAAATATCTACTCCTTATCATGTTCCTATCTTATTGATACATAGATTCTCTAATACAAATCTTGTTATCAATATAAGTGGATTTGTTGAGGTATTATCCTAAAACGAATCGTTCCATATTAAATTAGTGTGAAATCACTATATTTCACAAGTGATCAATATAGCATCCCACTACACTTGATTATACTAGAATTTATAATCTAACTAGGGATATCACTTCACCTCAAATACAGAACTTCTTCCTCAATTAAAGAACTTTGACCTGAATAGATTCTGAATACAACACATGAAACTTAGTCTCTAGATAATTCACAGCTCCCATATCCTTTTTAGAATCTATTTTTTGGACTCCTATCAACTGTGAATATAACAGACCAGTATCACAAATCAACATATTTTATATGTTCTTTTATTATTTCTTCTTCGTTTTTTGAAGACTGGTTAAATTGTAGATTTATGATAGGATTATATTTTCTTCTTCCTCACTACAGATTATAACATATCCACCTCATCCTTCTACTTCTTCTTTTATAATACTTAAATGTCCTTCCTAGTCAGTGTAGTATCATCTAATTCTTCTTATTTTCAAGTTTTTCTTGTTAAATCATCACACCCACACTTACATTTCACTACATCTATCTCTCTCTCATATCCTATTTTTATTCTCTTGTTGCCAATTTTTCTATACAAGTGGATTCATTAATTTAGAAGTCCTTTTTATATACCAAAAAATGGTATATTATAAGATGTCTCAAGACTACTAATAAAAAGTGCCACACCCACAATGTCACTTTCAGCTATGATTTTCATCTATTTATTATTTTTATTATTATACGTTTCTTCAGGTATTTCCATTTGAAATTTTGATTTTTTTGGAAAATAATGGGTTTTGTAAGGTAATTTTATAGTTAGGAGTAATTGTGTGATAGCCTGTAGACTTTGACGGTGTCATTTGTGATGGTCGACACATTTTTTACCTAACTGTGTGGAACAACAATGTAGGTTCATAGGTGAGGCAGTGGTGATTTGAATGGTTGGTGCATGATTTGGAAAACCATGTGTCCAAACCATGTGTCTTGTCTAGAAAACTAAAAAAGTGAAGTGACTCATTTACCCTTGCATGTTTTAAACCCTATTTTACACTCCTATCTCACTAAATCAAATTTTCGAGTCCTCACACATGAGATCACCTCCTTATCCTATACTTGGTTGGATTTCAAGTGGTATATCCTCATGTTATTCAACAAATCATCAAGTAAGGCCTTCATCTCCCTCATCTTGACCCTATTATCCCTCCCTCACAATTTTCTCTCTTTCTCATGGTTATTACTGCATAATTTTTGTTTAATATAAATTGAATTTTGTAGGTTTTTATGTTTAGGGTATTGTATTTATTTATTATGGTCTTATACTCATTTTATTATGGATTCCATCCAGTTTTCAATGGTTGTGTTGGTTAAGGGTAGGTGGTTTCATGACATATCATTATTTGACCGACTAAATATGCTCACCTAAATTTCTAAAGCATGTTTTAATTGTTCTGATTCATAAAATGGTATTTTGATAACTATATGGGTATATTTTATTGATTTCAAATTATATTTCTTCTATATTGAAATGGAAGTGGGTTGACATGGCATGTTTTGTTTATAAAGTGGATTGGAAGTGGAAACTGAATTGATTGGAAAGGTGATATAACATGGGAACCTCAAGTAACTATGTGGAAATACTAAGAAAAGTACCAATAGGCAATGTTCCACCCTCTCAAGCATTTGGACTATGAAATAAAGATCAAAAAATAATTATTCCATGGATTTGGTTACTTCTAGGAATTTGGCTTGGTCCTCCCTAGTGACTCGTGCATGGTAACATTTATGATTGGTTTTATAATTGAGAGTATGAGGATGATAGTATGAGTCTTAATCTTAGTGAAACTAAGTTTTCCACATGGTTATTGGATTTATTTTATTATTATTATACTTCTATGTTTATTTAAAATGAAAAACTCATGTTTCCAATTAAATTATTCTCAAATTAGCATGTTTATTTTTTCCTAACAATAGTTATTCATGAAATTTTTGATGGAACCCTACTGATATTTTGTGTTCACACCCTAAATACACCTAATAGGTGTATGTAGACATTTTTTATCCAAAACAGGTAAAATAAAGGTGTTTCTTAGAGGTGGTGGGTACTCTTTATAGTGGATCTTGGTTGGGTGACTGTGGTGAAATAGTGGGAGGTTTACCCTTTTGTAACATGAGTATGGTAACACTTTTTTATTTTGGGTTTTAGTTATAGAAACTTATAAAAACTTTTGTATAGTCTTGTGGCTCCCCAACTCATTCCTTTTCATTCATGGTTTTGAATCTCTCTCTCTTTATTTTTCTATGTTTCAATGTTTATTTTACTTAGGGGTTATTATAGTTTATTTTAGTTGGATTTTTTATTTTTAGTTGATAGATTTTTTGGGACAATCATTCCCAATATATGTTTTTGATTCCCAATAACTACTTTCAAGCCTATGGGGATTAGAAACTCCCATTAAGAATTCATAAATAAGATCAAAATCATAGGTCAAGGGTGTCCTGGGTTAGTTTGTGACAAAATACTATTAGAGATGATACCCAACAAGAGGTGTGGTGGCACTACCTGGGTTTCAAGTGTAGAATCCAAAATGAGGATGTTGTGCTTTAAAGTGTTGGAGTGTTTAACACCCCTGGAAAATTGAGACTCAAAAGGCTAAATGTGACTTCCCATATCAATAAGGTTCACCTTTATTTTCAAGATTCTACCTGATCAAAACTCTAAAATTAAGTGTACTTGTCCTAGAGTAGTGTTGGGATGGGTCAACTCCTGGGAAGTTTCTCTGGGTGTGTTTTAGTGAGGAAGAAAGCACACTAAAAGGTTATGTATTTTCCTATTAGGATAATCGTTAATCTAATAAGTAACCTCGATTAGTAATAGACTTTGGTGTGCTAGGAATTTAACCAAAATATTACAGGTGGCACATGGGGTAAAGTGGCTTGGTTTATGGCCCAAAGACATCGGTTCATGAAAAAATGGTATCAGATCCATTGGTTTCATCTATGTGATTTGGGAAGTTAGGATAGATGGGAGATAGGATTTTCGTGACTAAAGTAATAGGTTTAAAAGAGTTTATGGAAAATATTCTTAGTATTATACCTTGAATTTCTAAGGGATGTGGGAAATATGGTATTGATTTTGGATTTGTTTTACCCTTCCACATTGGGTAGAGTGCACGGGTTGTAGACCGCACATGGAAGCCTAGCTTCATTGAAGGTTTTAATTTGTTAAATTCTTTTGCTTATGATTTACTGAGATATTTAATGAATGTTCAAGTTATGGATTGATTATTTATTATTTTTCATGACGGTTTCTCTATTTTATTGATTTTATATTGCATCATGCCCCCTTGAAAGTGACCAGTGAACCCTCCAGAGGATTCATTTCATAACTTCCCATGAGAAAATTCACTATTTGAACAAAACCATATTGAGGCATTAGTATAGTTTGTTGAGATATGAACAAAGGGGTGGGTTCTAGTCCTTATCCATATAAAGAATTAAATTTGGAACCTAATAAGGATAAAGCTTTGAAATTTCATAGGAATAATCATCCCTTGTATAGGGAAAGCAACAATCCTTAGGTGGTTATTGTTTTTTTAGATAATACTGAGTAGATATTTAACTTATTTGTAACTCTATACTCTATCAAGTTGAATTGTTATAATTTCATGCTTTAATTCCATAGTAAAAATGGTGGGAGTCACTTATTCATGTAAATAAAAATTATTACCTGACATGGAATGATATCAAGATGATATTTACTCAGTAGTGTTCCTTTATAACCTAGGAATTGGATAAATCTAGGGAGTTTGTGTGCCCCCAGTAAGTAAATTGATCGGTTAAGGAAGAAAAAAACTGATTTATTAAATTGTTTCACTTTTCTCCTAGTTTTTTTGTAATGAAGAGACTAAATCTTGGTACTTTGATATGTGCATGAAATTAGATATTTGGCCCCGAGTCTACTTATTTAACCTTAATACCTATGTTGAAGTTGCTGACTGGGTCTTAATGGTTGATATTGATCAGGTGAGGATGTGTATGCTGATCAAAGTTACTATTTACCAAATAAAGGTGGGTTTAGTTCCTTAGAGAAGAAGAGTAAGTATAAAGAGCATGGGAGGGGCTGTGGCGATAGTTCTAGTTATTTACCTCAACCCTCTTCATTAGTAACTATAGGTGTTGGGATTATTATTTTCCAATAGTTTGGTAAGGTGGAGAATATATGATCATTATTCCTAGTGGAACCAAGTTAATTTCATTCAAGTGTACATATAGGCCATCTTTATAGGTTCTATAAATATAGACTTCCTAGATTAGTGAGGGATCCTCGACCCCTAAGCGATCTATGGTAAAATATAATAATTTTTAGGTAGAAATACCTCATTATTATGTTTATAGGGGTAGATATGGTTCCTTGTATGGGTAGATTTGGCTCATAACCAAACCTCGTTCCAATGGAAACCCTCTAAATCGTTCATAGGTGAATTGGTTTCTTGTAGTAGATCGATCTGTAGTGGAGTCTGAGGTAGGGGCCTATGAAAGTGATAGGTACTATTATTATTACTTATTTTATAGAAACTAATTTATTTGATACACTTACCTATCACTATTTTATATATTCTCATAATATAGTATTACTAAAACTTCCTACTCAGATCATTTACTATGTTATTTAGATAGTCATGCCTCTTGGAAAAATAGAGAGTGAGGTTTTTAGTGCCCTTAACTTATCATATCTATGTCATTAGTTGATTTGTTATGGGACTTTATCATCCTTTAAATGTACCTTCTTTATGTAACCCTCATAAATGATTGGATGATGGCTTATAAGGGTAATATCAATTGTCACCACTGAATAGTAACTTTCACTATCCTCTATGGGAGAACTCAATTATTCCATGGAGAATGGGACCCATTTTCCAATAGAGTGAGACCTCCTATTTTGTAATTAGGTAGAATCATATTGAAAGTGTTTATGCTTATGTGGGAAGCTAAAGAATGAGGTTCTAAGAGTGTGTTACCCAATGTGGTTAGGGAATTTTCTAAGGTGTTCCTAGATGACTTCTCTGGCTTACCCCCAAAGAGGTAAATAGAGTTCGTTATTAACCTAGTTTCAAAGACCCAAATAATATATCTACCTTAATATCATATGTACCCTATAAATTTTAAATAATTAAATATTTGGTTAGATGACGTTGTAGCTAAAGGATTCATTCACCCTATCATGTCCTCATAGGTTGCCCTAGTTATTTTTTCTAAAAATTTATATGAGAACTTATAATTTTTTATCAACTACCAGATATTAAATTGGGTTATAATTAAGAATAAGTAACCTTTTCCCTGTATTGAAGACCTCTTTGATTAGATAAAGGGGGAAATTGGTATTCTAATATTGAAATTAATCCAGGCTATCTCCATCTTAGAGTAATAGAGGTTGATGTTCCTCAGACTAGTTTTCAAAGAAACTGTAGCCATTTTGAATACCTTTTGATTATTTTTTATTTGACCAATTCTCATGAGGTCTTCATGTCACTCGTGAAATAAACATTTTATCAGTTCCTTGACACCTTTGTTGTGGTATTTTCATTGAAATCCTAGTTTACTTTAAAATGAAGGAGGAGAATGTGGTCCATTTGGGAGTTGTTATAGGGATCCCAAAAAATCACCACATATTTGTTAAGATATCCAATTGTAGATTTTAGATTCAAGAGATCAAGTTTCTTGAGTACATGGTATCAGAATAGGGTATCTCGTTCAATCCTAAGAAGGTCAGGGTTATGATGTATTGAGAGGAGCCTAAGAATTTCTTCAATATTATGTTATTCATATGGTGGGAAAGATAATACAAATGTTTCATATGATACTTTTCCTAGATTAAATCACCCTTGAAATCTGTCACACATAAAGGAGTGAAGTTTTTATGGAACTCGGAGTGCCATGTATATTTTAATGAGTAAAATATGTGGTTAAATTCATCTTTAATCTTGATTTTACTATAAGTTGATCAAAGTTATGTGTTATACTGTAATACATTAAGTTTGGGTGTAGGTATGTTCTTATACAGGGTGACCATGTGGTGTTGTATTTCAGTCACCAACTTTGACCGCACAAAAAGAACTAACTGACTCATGACCTTTATCTCAGAGCTATGATGCGTGATCTTAATTATTATTACCATTAACATTTTGGGTAAATTCTTATAGTTTAATATAATCATAATAGATTAAGCTATCTATTCTTTTAGAAGAACCTAAACCATAAATAGTGGTAGTTGGTAGAATATTTTTAGGAATTTGATTTTGACATAGCCTATACACTAAGAAAAAAAAATATGGTTGTTAATACCCTTAATGAGATGTTACCCTATCAAACCCTTAAGGATTCTAGTAATGAATGGAATTTGATGAGAATTTTTTATAAAATTTATTTATAAGTAAAAGAATAAATGGATAGTATGTTTCTTTCTAGTTTTCAATTGTCTCATTCTCTTCTCAAGATCATTCTTCAAGAGAAAACATTATGTTGTTGTAATAGGGGGATTTTAAATGGTGGGGATACCACCGGTGAGTGGTATCAATTTCCTAAGGGTCTCTTCTATATCCAAAGTCATTATGTGGTTCCTATATCTATTTGGAAGGTGGTGATAAAGGATTTTTACCATTCTTAATGGGTAGTCCACCTAAAAGTGAATAATATGTATTATAATCTAAAGCCCCAATTTTGGTGGTTGAGTATGAGATGGGTCATAGAAAAATTCATGTATTGTTGTTTTTCTTTCCAATAGACTAAATTCAAGAATCAAAATCTATCTAAACTTCTCCAAAAACCTTCCATACCCACATGGAAGTGGGATAAGGTATCCATTGATTTTATCATTAGGTTACCTTATAATTCTCTGGGTAAGAATGTTATATGGGTAGTTATTGATCGTCTGACTAATTGAGACCATTTTCTTCCAGTCAAGGACACTAATAAAGATGAGTATCTTGGGAGATTGTATGTATCAGTGATTGTGAAGGTTCGTGTAGTGTCATTTTTTATAATTTTATATAAATACCCTTTATTAACCTATCATTTCTAGTAAGGCCTCCAAGAGGTGATGGGATATTAGGTTAATTTGATCATGGATTAGCATCCAAAAATTGATGGTTATATGGAAAAAGAAGACTAGATTTTAGAGGATAATATTTGTTCTTGTATCCTATATTTTGGAGTATCATGGGATAATTATCTATCATAGGTTGAATTTATTTATAATTATTATTATTTGTCATCAATCAAGATGGATCCTTTCAAAGATTTGATTGCTTGTCCATATCGATCCCTTCTCCATTGGTCTAAGGTGGGTGAGAACTCTCTTATTAGGTTTAGAATTGTACAAGAGATTATGGTGAAGATTTAGGATATTAGGAATGGCTTATATTTTTCACAAGCCTTATGCAGATCATTGGCACCATCCTTTGGAGTTTTTAGTCCAGGACTGAATATTTCTAAAAGTGTCACCTTAACTAGGTCAAGATGACTCATAAAGTAGGAGAATATTTATCTAAGGTACATAAGGCCTTTTGAGATAATTGAGATGATCAGAAAATTTTTGTAATAATTTGAATTTCCTTCTTAGTAGACTATAATCTATAATGTGTTCCATATATCTTAATAGAATAAGTATAACTCAAATCATTCTCATGCTTTGAATTGGGAAGAACTTGAGTTAGAGATTGGTAATTTTGTGACTGAGAAACTGAATCAAGTTATTAATTCCCATGATAAATTGATATGTGGGAAATCGATTATGTTAGTCTAAATGTTATGGCAAAATGGGAACATTTCTCATGATATTTGGGAGTGAGATTCCATTGTAAGGGAGCAACATCCTCATCTTTTTGTGGATAAATTATCTTTGAGTTAACTATCTAGGGAAATAATATGATATAGTGTGGATAATTATCACACTCACATTGTCACTTTTAGGTATGATTTTATTTTATTTATTTGTTTTATTATTATCCTTTTTTTGTTCTTTTTGTTTGAAATTTTGAAGTTTTTTAAAAATAGTTGGTGTCGCATGGTTAGAACATAGTTAGAAGTAACTATGTGAAAAAAATATATGAAATACTATATAATTTGATAGTTCCATTTCATATTATTGGTATGTGGTTTACTTAATAACGTATACCAACTATGTAGGTTCCCAAGTGACGTATTGGTGATCTGCATAGTTGGTGTGAAGTTTGTAAAATCTTGTTTCCTGCATAAAAAACTAAAAATGTGAAATGAATCATTTTCTCTTACTCATTTTAAAACCTATTTTCTTATCCTATCTCCCCCACTTAATTTTTCCATCCATCTCACATGATCTTTCCTCTTTATCATCCCCTTCGGTGGATTTCAAGTGGGATCTACTCAAGTTATTTAAGAAATCATCACGTAAGGCCTTCCTCGCCTTCCCATTGTCCCTCTTCTCCCTTACCTCAGGGTTTTCTCTATTCCCTATGGATATATAAAACTAATTTTTGTTTAATTTTAATTTAATTTTGTGGGTTTTGATGTTTAGGGTCTCATATTCCTTCTTTAAGGTCGTATCCCTCCTTGGATTAAGGATTTCATTCGTTTTTCAATGGTTTTATTAGTTAAAAGTAGGTGGTTCTCTGATATACCATTGTTTGAACAACAAAATATTCTCAACTAAATTTATGAAGTGTTTATTAATTATTTTGATGCATAAAATGGTATTTTGAGAACTATATGGGTGTGTTTGGTTGATTTAAAAAATCATTTTTTATTGAAATGGAAGCGGATTATAATGGAATGTTTTGTTCATAAAGTTTATTAGAAGTGAAAATTGAATTGATTGGAAAGGGGATGGTGCATAGGAACCCCGGGTACTTAGGTGGGATGACTAGGGCAAGTACCACTAGGAAAAAAAATTCCCTTACTATACATTGGACTACGAAACAGTGATAACAAAATTATTATATGAATTTGGTTATTGTTAGGACTTTTTCTTGGTCTTCCCTAGCATCTCATGCATGAGAATAGTTGTGAATGTTCTAATCACCAAAATTATGAGGATCTTAGGATGACGCATGACCTTATTTACCCTATGGTTTACCCATGGTTTTTGGATGAGTTCATTATTATTACCATTCCTCTACTTATTTAAACTATCAAGAGAATGTTTCTAATTAAATTGTTTCCAAACAAGAATGTTTATTTTTGTATAACAATGATTATTAATGAAATTTTTGGTGATAACCTACTGTGATTTTTTTATCACACCATACATACACCCAATGGGTGTATACAGACTTTGTTTTGTCAAACACAAGGAAAATAAAGATGATACTTGGAGGTGGTGGGTAATATTTCAAGTGAATCTTTGTTGGGTGATGGTGGTGACATAGTGGGAGGTTGGAGCTCATATCATATGGAGATGGGTAACACTTTTATTTATGTTGGGAATTTTATATCCCCTTTTATATAGTCTTATATCTCCCCATACCATTCATTTTTTTCATGGTCATGAATCTCTCTCTTCCCCCTCTCTCTCTCTATCTCTCTCATGCTCTTTCTCTCTCACTCACTCACTCTCTCTCTCTCTTAATATATTTTTATTTTTATTTTACTTATAGGTTATTATGGTTTATTATACTAAATTATTTTATTTTATATTGATTAATTTACTCATAAAAACATTTCTAAGGTACGTTCTTGATTCACGTGAATTAGTTTCCAGCCCATAGGGATCGAGAACATATTTTGGTCCTTGTAATGGGCTATCTTTTATGCCCGAGTCTGGGGTGGTTAGGTTGGTTCATGATAAAAAGCATCATGAGAGTAGAACTTTGGTTTCAAACAAAATTTATTTTTTTAACTCAAATGGTATTCCATAAATACCCTTATTAAATACATCTCACATGGCTGAATATATTTTTATTTTATTATTCTACAAGATCCGATTCATCTTACTTGAAATATACCACTGTTAAGATCTTCACTTCAATTTCTCTAAGTATATTAAATTTATGCAACACACATATATTATGGTTTTGAACTATCTCTTTCAATGTGAGAGCTTATGACCATTCGATAGATTCCAACTAGAATGTTCATTTTAAGAACAATCTGTTGAACTCATATTATTTGTTTTTCTCTAACAACTCACTTCATAAATGACTTAAACTATAATGAACTTCTTGATCTTGGACTCATCAATATTTTCATAATTCTTGAAAATCCAATAAATTAATTTCAATATTTTTTAAATATGAATACATTCTTACACACATTGATCTTATTTCCATATCCTCGAATATCATGTTATCAAGATCATATCATGGATTTACAAAGCTCCATGATTTTTTTGACATGAAAAACTAGAACCACCAACTTCTGATTTAAATTCTTATTCAGAATTATAATTTTAGAAATATATCATTTTCTAGTCAATGTTATTTCAAAATTATCTCTAAGTAAAATATTGTGCACCATAGGATATTTTTATTTATCGTATAACTCTTAAAAAATCTCTAAGTTAAATATAATGCACAACCTAAAATATTGTACATGCTTTACAAAATTTCCTACCAGTGAATCATATAGATTAATTCACTAAACCATAGAACAATTATCTTAGACGTGTCTAAAATATTCTAAGTTGTATGAATTTTACCTTTATCAAATTTTAGAAAATTAAAATGTCATATGAGATTCACAAAATGTCTTACGGGTTGTCCAGTATGTCTTATGAGTAGATCAATTTACTTTTCCCTTTTTTTAAGTGTCTTAGACATAGATCAATTCTCCTACATGACCTCAAATCTCATATACCTGGATCACATCTCCTACATATGACTCAAATATCTTATGTGTTAGAAAAATGACATTTACATTTATTTGAACTTCTTACATGTATGTCAAATTTCATATGAACTAGATAGAATCATATATGTGTCTATGAATTCTCTTATGAGTATGAGAAAACCATTTTTCATTTTTCAGTTATCTAGGTCTAGAATATAAATTATATAATATATTCAAATGTCTTCCAAACTTATTCAAATATAATTTGGGGCTTCTCAATCACCTCAAAACTTTATCTGAGAGTTATGCAACACATAACCCTAAAACAAATATAATATAAAATCCAAGGATATATTTTCTAGATTTAGCTATATTCTCCTAAATATTTTTCTATTTTTTAAAACTTTTTAAATACAATTTATACATGATGTTCAATTTAAGTTTAGTATCCTGATCCCCATAAAACTTTTCACTTCTAGTGAAACTGTTTTAAGCAGTGATTCTCCTAGTTTTGGCACTAGTATTTGACATAATTATCTGCTCAATAAACATATGATGTTTAGTTTTCTCACCAAGAAATATTCTTTTTTTCCTTTATCCAAATACATGAGAATCCAAATTATTTCCTTTGAAAACAATAGATACTCCTTCTTATGTACAATGGAAGAAACTCTTCACTTTAGCACACATTTACTTACTTCATATTAACAATATAATTGATAAAAAATATAACTATGATACAAAAGGAAATTTAGTTTCAAAGGAATTAGATACAATATGACACGATGAAAATTATTTTACACTCATTTACTCAATATGATTGAGTATTTAAAATGACTTATAGAGACTAAATGTTTCCTTTAAGTCTTGTTCTTGAAATGAAATTCATTCAATTGGAAATGTTCCAGTAATTTGGATGAGATCAGTAGAATCTTTACCAATTTTTTAAAAGTGTTAAGTATATATGATCATGAAATATAATTTTTATGATTTAAGTTTATGTAAACAATAAAAAAGGTTAAAGGTTTAAGAAATATTGGATTTTTACAATAGTCAGCCTTAGTCGTTGAAACCTAATGACATTGTTGGGAAAGAGGGGAATTGTTACCATAATATGGAATTACATGGGATACCTTAATGGGTTTAGAAAACTTTATGGAAATTATATGTGAGGTATTGTTGTTATATAAATAAATTTATAAATTTTGATGGGCATATGATACCAAATGTACACTTTACAATTATTGTGAGTATATAAGAGTTCAAAATCAAGGTAATAATTGATGGATATTTTAGTTTTTATTTAAATAAAGTGAAAAGGGGTTTTTGAATCATGTTTTTAATGAAAATAAATAAATAAATCTTAGATTTATCTTATTAAAATATGTGTATTTTCATCTCATTATCTTGTATGATAGGGGAATTTATTTTTTAACAAGTAGTTTTTATAAACAATATGAGATGATTCATTTAATACATATGGTTTATAATTCATTAGATTCTGTAACATGATTTGAAATGAAGATAATGATAAAAATATTTTTATTCATGATAAAAAAACGTTATCCAAGATACTAATTAATATATGAGGGAAATATTTATCACCACCAACAGTGGTATTTTAAAGAATAAATTATTCTTTTTTGAACATATCTCCAAACACATAGAATACTATATATGATATGGATATAGTAGTTTATTTTTTAATATTATCACTGAATAAAATAAGTGTTAGTTACTATACACAAATAAATTTGTGTATCTTATCATGATATTGATAAGTGAATATGGTTTTGAAGAGGCTATTGGGACTATGTTTTGGACTTAAGAATCCAAAAGTTAACAGAAAAAAGATTATATCAATCAAAATTCAAAGAAATTTTCAATTAATATCCTAAAAGAGTTCAGGGTATATTGGTAAGGTGAAATGTAAAGAGTTTATTGTGTTATGGTAATGAGGTTAATGTTACTTTATATTTTAAAGGAATTTAGGATGTGTTTCTAAAAAAATAATGTAAAGAGTTACATTAGTTAAAAAAATTATCTAAAGAAAAGTTTTATTGAAAATTTAAAATAATAGTTATGATATTGAACTTTAAAATAGTTTAAGTAGAAAATATATGTTATTTGAATTATAACATTTTATTTTATGAATTTAAGGGGTTTTAATACTTGTTTAAGGAGTTTAAAATTATGAATAAAATTCCTAAGACTCATCATCATTCAAATCATCTTTCTTCATAGATGTTACTCACTAAAGTATTTTAATGGGATATTTTAATTAGATTTCCACATAGAGATGATGTAGGAATTACATAGATATGTAATGAGTTTAACAAAAACTCAAAACTAAAGCAAACATAATGATGATTTGACAGTCTATCATATGCGATATGGTTAGACTGGCTATTTTGTATGTCTTCATTAATTATTCTTAAAATAGTCTAATAATATAAAATTTATCATGTTATAAAAAATATAAACTCCATATTATTGTTCTTTCACATTGGTATCATATCTTACATGAAGTTCAATGATAATTAACCTCTCAAAGTATGACATTAAGTTATCCCTAACTGATGTTCATCATGGAGTATTATTATATGTAAAAAAATGTTAAGGTTGGAATTATTATAATTTCTTATAGAGATATGCAATATTCTCATGAGGCATAAAACAAGTTTTTTGTTCTAGATGACTCGCCATGTATAGCACATGTAGTGTCTACTACAAGAAAACAATTTTTTAACAGTGGTTTTTGTATTTTTAACATTAGTTAAAAAAATTGATATAGTTGACATTAAAAATAATAGTTTTAATGTAGGTTATTTGGAACCGATGTTAAAAAAATTAAATGTGTATATTTATAGTAAACTGATGTTCAAATTCAAAATAAAATTGATATTTTTTATACTTTTAACATCATTTTTTTATAAAACTGATGTTGAAAGTCTAGAATTTAAAAAAAATTGATTAAATTCATGCCCTAAAAACTTATTACATGATTTGGAGTATAGAAGAAAATATAAAATATTAGAAACTAGAAAAAATAATTAATCTTTAACCTTTAATCAAATAAAAAAACATACATGGAACTTATCAACTAATTAATCATGCCTAAAAAAGTTTGCAAAATAATTTCAAAGGTGGGTAATTTTTTCATATATTTACATTTCAAAGTCATTGAAAACCTATATAAATAATGAATTTTATAAAATTAATAATTAAAAAAAATTGATTTTAGACAAAAAAAATTATAATCAAAATAAACTTATGAAAATGTATCATCCTCCTAGTTGTGATAATCTCACACATGAATCTTAAAACATAATAACCACATTATACATTTACTTTATGATGATGAAATTATGGTTATGTAACATTAACTTGAAAGTAAGAACCAATATATATATATATATGAAAAAACAACTATTATCTAATATTAAAGTTATTTACCTACACTTTCACATATTTAATTTTATTTGGATCCTTTATCAATAATTAAAAATCATTAAAATCTTACCATGAACTATATTTCAATATATCAACTAAAAACATATATAACAAGAAAATTTAAGATTAAGGAATATATAAAATAGAATAAAACTTATTTTTAAAACAATTTAATTAAATATTTATGAACTCTAACCAGTAAATAAAAAAAATAAGATAGCATACATTCATGTAGGAAAAATATGCCTAACATACAATAACCACTACAATATAAAATATTTAAAATTGATAAAATTATAATATAAATTAGTTAATAATTATATTATTTTTATTACCTATCAGGGAATGGAAGAAACAAACACCAAATATCTATATTTTCTAATCTTTTCATATATAATTAACACTATGTTCAGTGCTCAGATATTGTACTTGTATTGAAATGTATCATGGATCTATAAAAATATAAATGGAAGTGATATAATTTTAAAATAAAAGGGTTTTAAGATACCTAATTAGATAAATAATAAAATAAGTCACTATAATTCATATTTATTTAAATAAAGATAAACTAAAAACGAAATTTACTTACATATAAAACAACTAAAAAGCAGGTATGGTAAGCTAATAAAAAATAAAAAGTTCTATTATATATTTTTTAAATATTATTAATACATAGTCTCTCTCCTATATATTTACAAACACTGAAAACTTGTAATAGGGTTTCGAGATAGAATAAATATGGGATAATCTTTTAATCCCATAATAAACCTCAAAAGTATGTGAAGGTTTTGGTTCTTAAAACTTTTGTTTCTTTTAAAGTATTTATTTTGATTTTATATACTTCTATATAAGTTAAATAAAATAAAACATTGTAATTAATTTGAAATTAAAATTAAAGAAAAATAAAAAAACACATACCACAAATGTCAGGTGATGAAGAAGGCTAGCTAGCTATAGTAAAAAAAATGACCCATGATATCTCAAACTCTCAAAACCTCCACTATAGGAAATGACACTGGTGTATTTGGATCAATAATATCACATTCTATTACTTTTTATTGATTTTTAATCAAATGATAATGTTATACACAATCCCAAAAAATATATAATAGTTTTTATTATATAATATGTGCATGGGTATATCTATCATACAACTCATAGTACATGGTCGGGTCTGAAGGAGGGGGTGGAAGATCTGGGTAGGCAGGTTGCATAGGTTATTACTATCTCATAATTTATTCAAACATAGCCTAAATAGATGATTTAATTTAATTACCCATCGACTACATCAGGTATTATGGCTTAGTCATAAATTAATCCAATTCTATATCCAAAAAAGTCATACTAGGATGGGAAACAACTTTTCTAATACTGAACCTTGCCTCATATCCACTTACACTACTGGGGTGTTCTGTCTTTCCTAAATTAGTAGCTAAAATATCCATCCTACCCTCAGGGATAAAATTCCCCACATCATTTTCTCTTAAATTCATCCTGAAATGATATATTAAAATTTTATATTAGTGAAATTAATTTAAAAAAACTAATATTCAAGAAAAATGAAATTAATTTCTTATAATTTTTTCATCTACCACTTTAGATGGATCTGTCAAAAACTTTCTCTTTTTTTCATTCTCTCTATTTTTTATTTTTAATGGTGATTGAGGGGAGATGGAGGCCTAAATTGAACCTCTTCTGAGTTGTTACTAGATTTATATCTTAATGAATCAAACTTTTCAAAAATCATTTTCTCCTCTGGTAAATGATACCCTCTACATGATAAAGTATGAGGGTATATATTCTATAATTAGATCTCTTGGTGAGATCTCCTAGAAATATGTTAGATAAAAATAAATAAATAATTCATCAAGTAATAAATAGAGAAATTTAAAAATTGAATTTATGTATAACAATTTTCATACTATAAATGTTTCATCATGTCGATTGGTGAAAATTTCACCCCATGTCTCTACATATAAAAAATCATACTTAGGTATGGGTTTTCATTCTATAACTTCCCAAAAATATTGTTTTTTTTCAATTTTATTTTAAAATATCACTATCTAACTTTCAGAAAATATAGATGCCTTTTTAATTTCATTAATTTCCTAAAATTCATATGTCTTATTTAATAAAATATATTAAATATTAGTCATGTGAAATATATAATATATGAATAATTGGATAAAAATAAATCCATTGAGATATTTTTACCATTGAAGTCTCCCAAAGCAACTATTTCATGGTTCTATTAATGGATCTCTATTCGGGATATAAAATATCAATCCTAAAATGGCTTTGTATACCCAAATAACTCCTAAAATACTTTTTATTCAATCCAGTTAGCTTATTATTATAATAAAATTAAATATATATCCTTTACTTCACCTGAGAAAGTGAGAGTTTTGGTAGTCATTTAATCTCATATCTACTCACTTTAGGGTTCATCTTCTCTAGAAAAGAAGAATTCTATTCTATATGAGGCTCTCCAGTAGTGCTATAAATAATTTTTAAAAATAAAATTTTACTTTTATTAAATAATTTAATTATTAAATATCTATTAATATCAAAAAATATACAAATACCTTAATAAATGTTCATCTACCTCTGTTTATTTCATTTAAATAGATAACTATAATTATATTCTATATACCTGCATATTATTATAATTAAATTATTATTAAAATTAAAAAAAAAATATTTTTTAATAATATAAATAAAATTATATCTATTATTTTAACTAATACAGTTGATGAAAACTGAATATCTAAAAATAATGAATACAAAAAATATCTAAGTAAAAAAAATAGAGTCATTACATGTGTGTGTTTCACAAAAAAATAATGGTGTTGGGATTATTAAACAAAAAATATATAACTAAAAATAATTAATATAAAAATTAATTCAAAAAATGTTATATTTGGTCAATATTTATATATTTCAATATTCTAGTTATAAAAAATGATTTTATATGCGTAAATTTTATCAACAAATTAATAATGTTAGGAATATTCAATAAAAAAATGCTTAACTTGAACTGATGAATGCAAAATTTTAGATAAAAAATCAAAGAAATGATTAATATCTATAGATTTAAATATATAATTTAAAAAAATAGAGTTTTTATAGTTGTAAGTTTTAGAAAAATAATAGAAAATATATATTTACCTAAATAATTAGAAGTGTAATAGATTGTTTTCCCATATACCTTTAATGTGATCATTTCATATAAAATGGACTATGTCTACATTCTAGCTATTATTAATATTAGGTAATTGCGTAATAAATCAATAAACCTCATATAAGTCCATAACATCACCATCGTCCTCATCACCTAAATAAATTCTCTTTCTTTACAAAATAACATACCACTAATCATTCAAAGGTCTGGTAACATAAAATATCTAATATGCATGTATCTCTATGATAAATTTTTCCTCTTAGAAACTAAATATTTTTAAATCAATGAGTGTAAATCCATAATCATCATTTTCTCAACATTGTTTCTATCAAACTAGATACACTTAAACACTGCTACTCAAAATTTAGTATAACTAACTTCTCATATATCCACAACAACTCCAAAATCTATTGTTGATACAAAAATTGGGTTTTTATCTTTTTCAATCAAAAAATGAAATTCTTCAGTGATGACAATTACTCTGCTATTTTTAATGGTTCTATTTTCATCTTATATTTTAGTAAAATGTGTAACCATTAAATTCAAACCAAACCATTTGATCACATTAACATGCGGTCCCCCTTCTAAAAATTTCAATGTTTCTAATAAAAATAAATCATTATTGGTTTTCTCCTTAAACCATGAAAAAAATGTATTTTTTATTTTTATTTATCAAACATTTTCATTTCTTTTTAGATATTGTTCCTTAAATCCATCAATATGTGATGATATATATGGTTGAACCTCATCTGTGTTTTCTAAATTGTATAGATTTTCCAACATCCTCCAAATTAACTTTTTTATTATCAAAGAAATTTTTGAGGAGAAAGTGTGAAACCAAAAGTTCAAAGACCAAATGAAAAGACAAAGCTATTAAAAACAACTTAAGTCTGCCAAACTCCTTTTCCTTATATAGTTTCCAGAAAATATAACTTACCTGAGTCTCCAAATCCTCCATTATAAGGTCTTAAAAATAATATGACAACTTGTCCCAAGTCTGTGTGTACTCCTCTTTAGTCACCTTCCCTTCATTTAATCCCCTAATTAGTATGAGATCATGCTTGTCAATCCATGCACTTAGCTCAGTATTTGCATCATCTTTAAGCAGCCTTCCGATCATAATTTTGGCATCCTCTTCAGAGTCCTTAATCATTAAAACTTATTCCTTCATTTTTTCTTTTGAATACATAAGAAGTTCTAGGTTTGGGTTAATATATGATCTTTATTCCATTTTTTGTTCAGTTAGAGAAATGCATGAAGCAGCCCCCTAGTCCCCTACCTCATCCCGAATAGAATTTACTGACTTTTTGGGAAAAATTTCCTTTATCTTGGCTTTCGATTTCTTGATGGGTCTTGTCTCCATTGGGAGTGGTAAGTATGAATAGTCTTTTCTCCCTTTCATATTACCTCTCTGACTCTTCCTACTCCTCGGGTTGGGTGCTCTATTCCCTTGAAATTCATCTTGGGAATTACATAAAATTAAGTCATAGGACTCATCATTGTGCTCATCTGGATCCCCCTTCTCATACTTAGAGATCACATCCCCAACAATCTCTTAACTCTGGTCATCGTTTTCCAAAATTATAAAGTAGTTTCCCATCTCAATAGTTGGAAACACCATACCTAGATTGTGCTTTCCCAAATCAACGCCCTAATTGGCATGTTTCCAGGTCATGTTTTCTGGGAAATCATCTGATTTAATCACATTTGAAGCCATTGTTTTTCATTTCATTTCTTGTTTCCCCTTATTCCCTCCTTAATCAGTAATTTCATTCCTTGAACGAGTTATCTATATATAAGATGGAGTTGTAGGCAGCCTTGGGCCTCCCTCAAGCACTAAATTAGAATTTTCTTGATCTGAAGGAGCATACACAGACTCCCTAGGGGCACCCAAATTAGTACTCAATCAATTAAATACCTCAAACACCATTGGGTTACCTTCCCTCATTCCACTTTGAACCTTTGTTAAATTGGGACCAGGGGAAACCCCCATAAGCTTCTCCCAAGGTGATCCTCCCTCTACACTTGACCTTAATCCCTTTTCACTACCTTCTAATCACGTACCCTCTAGATTAACATATTTCCTTGTTCTACACCTATAGGTAACTGAAGAATGTCCTAATTTCTTATAGATGGAGTAAAAATTGACCCACAATTCGTAGACCACATGCTATCTGCAACGAAATTCCTCACCCAATATAATCTAAACAAACTCAGAAGGCGTCCTCAAAGAATCCACTTCCGCACAGACTCATAGATAGATCGGGTGATAAAGAGCTCTAGTTATATTTTCAAAGCATATAAATATACCCATGAGGTTCCCTAACATTCTCAAAATATATTGGTTTTGAAATGGAAGCTGGAGTTGAGGAAAACTTACCTATATCTCAACAGAAGAGGATTCATGCTTCATGTGGAAGTCATAAGACCATCTAAACAAAAAGAACAGAGATCCATTATAGCTAAGTGGTGTGTTGGACCAGGCCTTAATCAAATCATCCTCTGATTTGAACTGAATCATAATATTCTTGTTGTCGAGAAATCCCACAGTCTCACTCTCCTGTAAATCACAGTGCCTAAAAAAATCTATCAAATAATTCCACCGAAGTTCATCTCTACTTGAATTGAGGAATCAGTGTAAGATTTAGAATTGTTGACACCATGTAGAATTTCAGAGTAGATATTAGGAGGTTAGGGTTTCCATAAAATATATATAGTTCCTTAAGGAAAATATAGATTGGAGGGAATGATGGAAGGAGGACAGGGTTAGAGAAGGGAGAGAAGATCTTGGATGTCGCCCTCTCAAAGGACGTCGGAGGTCCCCCCACCATCGGAGGAGGGACCGGCTCAAAGGTTGTCACCATCACGGAGTGGGAGCATCCATCATGAAAATATGGAATCACTTCCACTAAGAAAATATATGATGTGCCTACATCACTTTATCGCACGGAGTTAAATTTACCTTTAAAACATGAATCCCTTTACCATCACTATCAACTATCAAATTTTGTGATATAGGGAGACCAATGTGCTTCACTTTATCATGTGGAATTAAATTTACCTTTAAATCATGAATCCCTTTAACATCACTATCAAAAATTAGATTTTGAGATATATAGAGATAAATGTGCTCCACTTTATATAAATAATCCATACATAACTGAATCACCTCTTCTCATCTATATTTTTTAACAATAGAGGGCCCTAGTCAATATGGATTTATAATGTATCCCGTAAAAAATCACATATCTTTCAAAAGGATACATCCAATGTAAATAGATAGAACCATTTATTCATATCCATCACACTAAATGAATCACCTGGTAAACTATTATATCAAAAAAATGGTGGGAAATACATTTCTATTTAAAAAATTATGAGGGTATGTTAATTCTCCAACACTTCTAACAAATTTTAATCCACAACCTTTCTAAAAATGCAATTAAAAATTAACATAACCTAATGATAGAATTTCTAAAAAGTATCGTAAATATTTCTCGCATTGAAACAAGTATTTGTTGTTACATAAATACATAATAGTGATGATATTTCATACCTATTAATTTTGAATCCTTCAATGAAACAAATTTTTTTACATTTTAAATATCATTTAGACATTGAAAAAAATCATCTTCTCACTCTTAATTAATGTGTAACAAGATAGAGGTAAATATATTCTATTTCCTTTCATAGTGGAGGTTAACTCCAAATGTATTCTCATGGATATTATGTCTAATATTGCATGAATTCGATATTTTTTTCTTTACTTTTTTATTTAATAAATTTTTAATCAAACAATCACGTGTGTTTTTCTCAACATATATAACGTCAATGTTATGATTTACATCTAAAACTATCCAATAAGGTATCTTAAATAAGATGGACCTTTTATTCCTTCTATTTTTGTGATGACAAGGACTTCATTTATTTCTAAATGTGAAATCAATTTATTTCACCTTATTGTAATATTCTTCAACTATCAATGGTTGTGGGGTGTATTATACACTCATAAACTGTTAAATTAATTTTTTAATCTTTTATATTGATGATATGTTCATAAAAATATTGTAAGCCTCATATACACTATCTTTCTTCCATTACTCAATTGATAATAATAATTTTCCTCTTTACAAATTGAATAATATTTATGTCCTTTTACACTATATCTATATAAGTTTCCATAGATAGAAAAATCATTTGTAGTGAAAAATATCATTACATACAAAAGAAAATATTCTTTCTTATATGAATAAAATTTGTAGAACCTATCGCGCATATAAATTTCAAATCATCAATCAATGGTGATATAAAAACATCAATATCATTTCCAGGATGTATTGGTCCATTATTCATCAAACTCATCATAATATATTTTTTCTTTATACATACATGTGGGAACATGTTATAAACTACCAACACAACAGACCATAAACTATATTGGATACTGAGGCTCTAGTATGGATTCATTCTATCTATACATAGTCCCATTATGATAATCCTATATTTACTTCAAAAATTAGTAATTTTTTATCAAATATCATCCATTGTGGTGAATCAATAGTGTGGCGTAAGTTTCCATAAGATATGTACTCGTCTGTATAGAATATTTACCACTTATCACCATTTGAAATTTTCAAATACATGCTTAAAATGAGGAATTATTGGATGATACCAATTTTATTTAGTGGTAGGTTTGGTTCATGTTCTTGAGAATGAATCAAAGTTTAAATTTTTATCCCTTTTACATCGTTATGTCCTGCATTTTGGACATTCTAATAAACTTTCATATTCCTTCCTATATTGCACATAGCCATTGTGGAAAGAATGTTTCTTTTTATACCCTAATACCATTAGTCATAATATCTTCTTTGAATTATAATTTAAATATAGAAGCTCATTTCCTTTTGGAAGTATCTCTTTTAAAAGTTCAAGAAATTCAGTGAAACTTTTATCACTCCACCCATTTCTTTCTTTCAAGTTAATTAATATCAACACTTCAAATAGCATAGTAAATTTAGTGTAGCCTAAAAATAATGGTTTCTCAGTATCCTAATACAATCATTCAATAGTTTTTTATTTTTCATTGGTTTTAACACCTGCATCATGAATTAATTCATCAAGATGATCCTTTATATCATGATTAATATCTTCGTCAACTTTAGATCTTGAATTTTCTGTTATTTCACCATGCCAGATACAACATGTATAATTTTTATTAAAATCATAGTAAATTGGATATTTTTTATTTATCTAGAGCATAACTTTCTCATATTCAGACACTTAATGAATGTATATAAAATCATATCTTTGTTTTCAAGTTTTTTTTTTGAAAATTCCAAGAAATTGTAAACTTCTTTTTTATATTAATCACTGGTTCTTTGTATATGTATCCAATTATGGACCATTAATTACCTAAGATCGCATTATAATAGGTGACTATATTAAAACATATAAACATTTAAATATATATATATATATCAATAAATTTAAAACATATAAACATGTAATAAAAATAATCAATTAACATCTTTTTTATGAATATTTAATCAAAATAAACAATTATAAAAAATAAAAAGTAATAAAATATAAAAACTTATGGGTACTGATTTATAGTAAAATAAAATCATTATCTATATGAAATATAAATTTTGTTTAGAAACCAAAAAATTATAAATTAGAAAAAATATAATTAATAATTCTTACATTTAATATAAAACTCCATGAAGGCATAATCATACAAGTATCAAGAAAAATAAAACATAAAACATCCTCTATCTTCCATCAACTCCTCAATTACTCTACCTCACTAAAATGGTCAATTAATAATGAATAAGGAATATATTCATTTAGTATTACAATTACATATAACATTTTCAGGCACATCATGTTATGCACGTTGGGGTGAGTAAATATACTCTATAGGATATCCCAAAAAACTTCAAAAGTTTCCCATGCATGATTAATCAAATTATGTTAAGGTTAATTACATTGTAAATAAAATTGGAAACCACAATATATATATATATATATTAGAAAACCATTTTATTTATTAAAATTATTATATAAATAAACAAATATATATATATAAACCAAATCATCAACAGGTTTTACTTCAAATCAATCAATTCAATCAGGTTTTCCATTTTTAAATAATAAACCCTATAATTAAATTCATTTTCAAAAAAATGTACTCTTTATACAAAAAAATAGTTATAAAGATAAAACTTCTTATAAATCCTGGATTAGTTATTAATCAATGATTTATCAATGAACAACTAAACATCAATTGATAAAAAAATTATAATAATATCATTATATATATATTAGTATATAAATTAAATATATAATATCATTAAATGTATTAGGAAATGTTTAGATACAACTAACTTGTATGAGTTTTTGGAATTCAAAGGATTGATAAAAAAATTATCTTAGATATCAATATGATCTACCAATCCTAATATCAAATCATCCAACTCAATCTCCAGATATATATCCTTCATTATCTAAATATCTATAAGATTAAATACAAAAAATTATAATTAAAAAAAATTATAAGTATAAAAAAATTACAAATAAAAACGATTCAAATCATAATAAAATTATATCACAATAAAAACAATTTATAATCATAAATAAATTATACTCTAAAAATTAAAAAAATAAATTTATAATTGAAAAAGATATATGTATAAACTATTGGAGTTGATGCCCTAGAACTAACTCTTTTTATATTGATTACATGTATATTAAATGATCTGAATATTAATTTAAATATATTATCACATATTGATTATTATTTTGTATGAAATTGGTGTGATAATTTCCTAGGGTATCAGTCACTTTGAAAATGTAACAACAGTTACCCGCTATGATGAGAACCTTAAAATGCTATGAAGATATACTTATAACTAGTTCTATGATATGATAACAAACTATGAAAGGGAAAATAGTGCATAAACTAACAGGTGTGAGTACTCATAAGTAGATGAGGCTTATTCCCATGAATTTAATACTTGGTAGTCTCCAAGATGGAATATTATGAGAATAAACCAGGCAGTAAGAATTATACATGTTTTGGTGTCATCAAATTTTTCTGTCTATGGGCGTGTTTAATGGTGTTGAGACTTTATGATTATTATTAATACATGTCATAGCTCACGCACTTATATTTACTAACAAAAACTATAATGTCATATGTTGGTTGGAATTAGGGTATGTTGGGTGCATCACAAATGACATATCATTAATGGATAATTCAAGGAAGGATTGTCCATTCAATATTTATGGAAGTTGATATCTGATACATTTGATTGAAATATAATTATCACATTAAATACTATGGAAATGGTGTAATGGTGTAATGGTTTTTATTTTAGATAGTCAAAGAAATATGTATCAATCATATAGGTTTATGACACATATGTGCAACCCACTTGATGAGATATTGATATAAATGGATTATATTATAAAGTGAGTGTTCATACATGGTTGTCAACATTACGACATTAAGTTTTTTCTCTTGGTTCAAAGCGAGTGTTCATATGTGGTTGTCGAAATTAATATATTAATTTATTTCTATTGGGTTTCTTGACCCATTGCTAGATAGTAATCTTGGACTTTAGGCATGCCTGCTTAATTCTAATTAGAAATAATCCTAGAGGGTCACACACTAAGTGTTTCTATTGATGTCAATTATATTCTATTTGAATTTAATTATTAGAATAAATATTATTTTCATGATCTAGGAATAATTTTATTCAAGTTTTTTTAATCGTTAATATTCGTATGGTAATAAATAATTGTTTATTCATTAAATAGCTAATTTACTTAATTACGTGAATATTTAATAAATATTTATTCGTTATATTGTGGATAAAGTTTTTTATTTTATTTATTGAATATTTGATAAATATTTATTCACTGGTTTTTGAATAAAATATTAATTTAAGGGAATAAAATATTTATTTGGGTATTCAATAAATGTTGAGGATTTTGAGTGGACCAAGATCACATCTAGTGATAAATATTAATTTATAAGCTAGTAAAAGAATATTTATCATTGTGTAAGTTAGCACACACTATAAAATAATCATAATAATAATAATATTATTATTATTATTATTATTATTATTATATTTCATGGTGTTTATTAAAGATTATAATATTATTTAAGGTTCGTTATGTAATTAATAATAATTTAACATAAACCCTAGATCTATAAACATACGGTTATGTCTATTGTATAGGGTTAATAAAAATCAAAAATAGATAATTGTTATGCACAATGGACTTATCTCTCTCTCTCGAATTCATCTTATATTCCTCTCAATAATGAGAAGAAATATTTCAAGACTAAATAATATTAGAGTGATCAAGACAAAAAATGCAAGATATTTGACTCACCGTGCTAGCACCCGAAAATCAATTGGTATTTCTCAAAGATTAAAGGATTTCGTATGGATCACCGCTAGAGGAATTATACACTTGAATCCTTACTATGAAAAAAAGGTAATCAAAAAGGGTTTTCATAAGATCAATAATATCATCAAAGAAAGGATCATAAAATGAGGTAATCATTTCTTACCAATATAAATAAATTAATTATAAATTTAATGTGAAAGATCCCCTTTCATGGTTTAGAGAAAATCTATTTTAAAATAAATTTTAATTTAACGCCCACCAAAGGCAGTTCTACTGTGCTCGTAACTTACATAAACAAATAAATGGATGGATGAAATTTATAACTAAAATACATGAAATATATTTTTAAAATAAAAAATAAATTTTTAACTTACAAATAGAGAGATTCAAGCTGAAAATACAGAAAAAATAGATCCAAATGATGATTGATGAACTTAAATTTTTAAGAAATAAAATAATACACCTAAAAAGAGATAATCAATGATGAAGATAGTGAAACTCGAATGAAATAAATGGAACGTTGATTGGTGGTATGAATTTATCCAAGGATGAGGGAAATAGGTGAAACGAAGATGAGAAATGATGAAAACAAAGTAACAAGTAAACAAAATAAATAATATTAAGGGTGATAAAGCATGGTCAGAGAGCTACGAGTCATGCATCTTAGGTTTTTGAAAAAACTTCATCGATAGAATGAGGGAGCCCGTGTTTGTATGTTTTTTTAAAGATTTTAACATCGGCTTTTATAAAAACCGATGTTAATATTTTTTATATTTTACCATTAATATCTTTTTTACTAAAAATTTTGTTAAAATTAAATCTCAAAAACTTTTAAGGTAATTTTTCAATAAAAAACATTTCAAAAGTCACTATAGGTATATTTTGACATCATTTGTATAAAAATTAATGTTAAAATACTAGCATGAAATCATATTTTTTTACTAGTGGTCATACACTATTTTTTTAGTATACTATAGGGTGAATGTTTGATATTTGAATTTCCCCATACCTGGGATCGAAGAGATACCTAGAAATATTACCTTTATAATTTAATACCTTTCTTACACAATTCATGAGTCTTATCTAATTAAGGGTTTGTTGGGTATGTTTTTGATTCATTCATTGGTTATAGCTTAACTTAGATGAAATTTCTCCTATCATATTAAGAATATAAAATATGGGTCCTTGAATGAGATATAATGGGAAGTGTATGACCATACTTAGAGAGTAGATATTTTTTTCTTATCAATTTGTATAAGGGGCATGATATTTGGTCATCCACTAAGATGAATGGCATTTGATGTATTAATCAATATTTTTAGTTTATAATCAAATAATTGAGAGTTTATGAGTGTATATACATGATATAAATACTCCATTTCATATGGTTACTTGATGTATTATATAATGTGATCAAATGAAAATTCATACTTGCTTATGATTTAGCTAGTGGACATAAGTATAAAGGTACACGTGTTTGATAAAGATCATTCCATATCCCTTCATATCTTGAGTATCATTGATGATTTTCTAGAGACTTATATTTGATTAAATTTATGAAATATAGAATTTATATTTATTTTCAATGTTATAAAGTCCCATCTAATCACACTTTGTGATCATTCAAATGGGGATCAAGTATAAGAAACTTTATGAGAAACCATAAAAGTTTTTTTGAGGATATCCAAGATATGTTTTGGGTGAATTTTCATAAGTTGTTACATATGATGTATCATATGGTTAAAATATTTAATAGATTATCCAATAGGAATTTTGGATATGGTATCTTAAGTTTTTACATATGATGTGACATAAGGTGAAAGTACGCTATATTTATGTGGATTTTAGTGTGAGTGGGAGATTAATGGATATTATTGGACCCCCTATGCTATAGTGGTTTTCATAATCACAAATAATGTCAAACTACAGATTCTACTATTTCATGCCATTTAATATCTCTAAGTAAATAAATTATGTCATACAGTACAATATATTTTAATAATTCAGTAAACTATATTTATGCTTCAATATGTTTAAAAGTGTATATTTACATGTATTTTTTGATGTCACTTAATCTAGTAGTGTTCTTTGTAAGACAAACACTTCATAAGTTTCTCAGATTCCCTAGCACAGATAGTTCAATTGACACACCAATGTTTGACACACCGATGTTCGACACACCGATGTTCAACACACCGATGTTCGACACACCGATGTTCAACACACCAATAGACGACACACCGATGTTCGTCACACCGATGGACGACACACCGATGGATGACACACCGATGGAGGACACACCGATGGACAACACATTGATGGACCACACACTGATGGGCGACGCACCGATGAAGGACACACTGATGACCAACTCACCGGTGACAACTCATCGATGCTGACAAACCGATGTTGACAGACCGATGACAGAATGATGATGACAGACCGATACTTATGAGTCACTAATAATCATAAATAAATATTTCAAATTTATTAATTCAAATTTATTTCTAACGGTCATATTTAGACAAATTAATGTTCCTGACATTATTTAATGTTGTCTGTAGGAATATCCTTATACAGTACGAGGTACATGCATGTGGAGAGATCTTCATGCCTACTGGACCTTGAAGTATAAAAGGATTACAAGATCAACCTTAAAAAATGGTCAGAACTTAGAGAAAAAGAAGGGCAGACTGTGCGAATGTGCGAAATATTGAAAATAGAAGAACTCAAAGCTTAAGTACACAAGAAGTTTAATATTACAAGAAACAACATGCAAAAGATCTATGAACATCCTAACATCGAAGAGCTGAATCTTTTCCCTCTTGGAAGCTAGAGTACAGAGGTTGTGATACTCTGTTCTAAAGCCAACTTCCAAAAGAGGACTTGAATATCATTTTCACTACATCCATTGAGTCCAGAGCTCTACTGCACAACACATATATATTTCTAAACTCTATTCTTCTTTTATAACTATGTTGTGATCTTATGTTTACTTTTTGAGCAGTGTGTGCATCTGTTTGTTTCACACACATTGTCTCTTGAGAATAACTGGAGGATACTAAAATATCCTCACACTCAATCTCTTTTTACTCTTGAATCCCACTTAGAACAGTGGAAGAGATCCTATGTGATATGTTTGTTAGTTTTCCCACGAATAATTATGGTAGATGTCAAGTGTGACCAGGACAACCCTGTGTGCTGTTGTGAACCCTGATCCAGGGTGTGGATCAAAAGTTCATTAATATAAACTGCTTGGTGGCAAGTGATCACCAAGTGGAGAGGAATAAGTCTCAGCTTGATACTAAACCTCTTGTTTTTATCTTCTGTGTAGTTTGTCTTTTGTTTTAATCTGATCTGTGTTAAATTCATTTCAAATTAAAATAAATTAAACTTTTATAGTTAATTTAGCAAGTGTTTATATTTGTTTTTAATCAGTATATTAGTTTCAAAAGTTTGACTAATCTTTAGATTGGTAAAGCTAATAACTAATCAATCTTCTGAGAAATTAATCGAACATTCAGGACTTTTATAAATTCACTACAAACTGAATTTGATTATATTTTAATTGGGGGTATTCTTTTAAAGAACCAATTTTAATGGTTTAAACCATGTTATGGTTTATCCTTATGTGCATCGTGACATGGTGTGAGGCACTATTTCATGTTGGTTGTTCATAGTAATTTTCATATTATATGATAATGCTTTTTTTGGCTTCTATATTCCACTCTAGCTATCATACTCAGTTATAGTCATTATAAGATGATGATTATTAAAATTATAACATTCAATATGTTCATTTATATGTTAAAGTAATTGATAAAGGGTTATGATTAATGTTATAAATATTTTTAAAATTAAGATCCATTTATGAAATGTATCATAAATGAAGGTCAACTGTTTAAGGCTCTTGAGTGCCTATATAAGTTGGATTGATCCTCATATAAGTTGTTTTGATAATTAAAACTCCCCAATTAAATTCTCTTATTATTCTCATTCCCTCTTACCTTTAACTAAGTTTCTATTGGAACATGGTGTTGAGATAGATCATGAACAAGTGATGGGTGATTCTCATGATCTATAGATACATTTAGGGGATGGATTCTTGCAACTACTTCTTAGTTTTCTTAATAAAATGTTTGATCAAAGATTCACCGGGTTGGATCGACTAGTATAAGGTATGTCATTATTATTATTTATTTATATTAATTCTAAATGTATATATCTATTCTAGGATTAATTTTGTATTGGAGTTTTTTCTCTATTTATTTTAGGATGGTAAACATCTCTCTAAAACCTAGAATTTTTTTTCATGACATTTCATGGATTATAATTGTGGATTTACAAATATTATATGTAGTTGATCGGTATTTCTCACTTATGTTCCTAGGATTTACAAGGGTAATGTGTTTTTTTTATACCCTAGATGTTAGTTTCTAACTCATGAACTATTATAGGATGGATTTTAGGGTCATACTTAGCTCCTCTATTGGCCTAGGAGGTATTCTAGTAGGGACAGGTTATGATAAATCTCATTACCCAATAGATATTTTTTGCATTGAAATTTTAGACCTAAACATTTTTTAAATGTTTCTACTAGTCAGAGGATCTCCCATGTATTTTAAGAAAAATTTATATGACATGATAAACAAAGTGGAAAAATTTTAAGGATTCATAACACATTCCTCATCACGACCATGATTCTAATCATAAATTTATTTTTTATAATATTTTTCACTTCAAAAAATGAAAAAAAAAATGTAGATGATCAAATTATACGATTTCTCAAATATCTATAACAAAAAACACCAAATTTTTAAAAAAATAATTTCATTCACTTCTAGGAATGAAATAAACCATTGAAATTTCATTAAAATTAGAAACTGAATTTAAAAAATTATTTATTAAATTTCATGATTTTTTGAATGATAATTCATTACTTATTTTACAATGATCTCCTTCTAAAAATCACTTTATTTTTTTATAAATATTATTATTTTGTAAATATTAAGGGTAGTAAATTTAATTATATAAAAAATATTTGATCATAATATTTATGATTCTAACATAAAATCTGAGAAAATAAATTTATTTTTGTAAAATGATATTGAGTTAATTATATGACATAATATTATTAATTCTCAATGATACAATAAATAATAAATTTGATAACTATAAATATTTTTTTAAATAATCATAAAAAAATTATTTTTACATTATCCTTTGGGAATGAAATATTTTATATTCACCCCTACATTGATTTTAAAAATATTAACATTCACATTAGAGAATGTAATAAAATTTTTTTAATAAATATTAACACTCACTTCATGAAATTGAATGAAATTATTTGATCAATAATTGCGATGTCTTCAAGACCAATAATTTGAATATGTAATTCAATATTGTATCCATGTTTAATAAAATAAAACTTAATATATATATATATAATAAGTAAAATAAATTATAAATTAAATAAAAAAAATATTTATTAAGAAACATTATAAAAACAAAAAACACTCTCTGCCATGATCATTTACAGATTCTCATTATTTTCAATGATTTTAGGGTTTACAAAATAGTTAGAGATATCAAAATTCATGATATCATGATCATAAATCATGTCCTAGTCTAAAATTTTCATGATATGGACCATCCATAACATACATGTATATTACATCAATTTAGGTAAATAATCATTACATATCACAAAAAATACACCCCAAAATTTATAGGTTTATTGTCTTTAGATATTATTTAAATAAACAATTTATTTTAAAACATATTAAACATTTCCCATGATGCCTTTTAAGACATATCATACATAATATTCTTCATCATAACCTAGGGAGTGGAAATAAGAAAATGGGGAGCTCAAATATTCTGTAAATGTAAACATAAGAGATGATAATTGAAGATCATAAGTGAGCATAAGATGAGTGTGTGGGTATGAGAATATAATCAAGGTTCATGGACATGAAATAAGAGATCCATACCTAATAAAATATAGATTATAAATCTTGATTCATTTAATAGATATTTTTTCATAGTATAATACATGAGTAATTGGAGTGTGGAAACATTACTTAATGATCATGAGCCATGAAAACATAATATAGTCATAAGAATGTGGTACGTGCATAAGCATCAAAAATAATTTCTTATGTAAAGGATCACTGTCAATATAATCATCACATAGTATATAGAGTCCCATGGTGAACTGGGTTTACTCCCCAATCGCTAGAATTCCATATCATGAGATATAATGGTTTATCCAATCCATTGGAGGGCTATATAATTATAGAGCCACCCATCACATAATGGACATAATCCTATAGGGGTTTGGTTTTAATCATCACTCCATGAAATATAATGAGATATATATCTTTATCTGATGCATTAGAGGTCTATATAATTCTAGGACCATTTTTCATATAGTGAAAAACCATATATATGTGTTCCATATGAACATGAAACATTCATAATTCCATTATGGATTAATTAACCCATGGGAAATAAATGGGTTTCATGAAAACTTCTATAATATAGATAATGAAGGTGGATGGTATCTTTATATCATATACCTAGTTAAGAATAAGAAATGTTAAAGGATTTTTACATATATGAAAACCACTTTATAAGAGTATTATGGAATTACTTTGAGAAATAAGAAAAATACCCTGTACATTTTTTATAAATTTTATTTTAAAATAAAATTATTTATAAAACAATTGGTATAGAAATTTATTTAGAAAACCATGAAAACTTATATAGGAATATTTTTAAATAAAAAAATAAGTTGGTGAAAAATTAAATAATGGGGAAAATGTTTAAAAAAGAAATTCTTTTCATACTTTTGTAAATAAGGTTAATGTTGGGAGAAAATGACCATAAAAAATTTTTAAAAGACAATTCATTTTGTAAAGAAAATAAGTCAATAGAAAAAATACCTTAATTAATAATAAAATTATAGATAAGTACATCCATAGAATAATAAAAATAATATATACATGGAGGAGAAAGATTCTCGACCGAATAAAGAGATAAGGTTGATTCCACTTACCAACATCCTTTTAGTTGAATTATAAACCAAAGGGAAGTAAAATGATAATAATACATGTAAAATCTAAAAAATATATAAGTATGAGAAAATATATGGGTTTTTATTGACAAATAAAACACAATTTTCCAAAAATAAAAATTTAAACATGGACAATCTTGATTTCAAAGTGAGATTGGAAGAGAAACTCTTGCCTTTACTTCTGAATTCCTTCAAAGTTATTTAACCTCCTATATAATAAGCATAAAAATATTAATGAATTATTTCATAACCTTATTCATATATATTTCCTTTTATAATTATTCAATTATAATCATTCACTACACATATATTAGTTAGTTATTGTTTATTTTCAACATTGGGTGTTAGTAATTTTGATTTTTTTTCATACAAGTTTCATAATGGTGATGCCAATCCTTTTTCATTTATCCCAAGTTTATCATTACCATATTAATCAAGGTATTGGAATAATTATGTTTAAATTATTTATATTTTCTAATTTTTATTTTTTGGAAGTTATAGGTAAGGTTTTTGATAATGGAATCCATGAAGAACATGCTTTTAATAATTTACTAATAACAACGAATTACTTTATGATCATTCATTTTTTGTGTAACTCGTCTAGAAAAATATTCATAACATAAATTAAACTTTAATATTATATATTATCAGTACTAAAGTTTAGATACTCATTAACATTGGAAATAGTGGAGATAGTATATCATCGTTCATGTAGGTGGTTGAACTAACCCAAATAATGACATGTTATACAAATGAATGAGTGAGATAATAGAGTTTTATAATAGTAATATAACTTTATAAGAACCATAATAATTTTAATATATCATATTTAAAGTGGATAATGAGATTTAAAAATATTTTATATGGTAATTTAATTAAAAAATATAGTGAATAACTGTGTACTCTGATGAATTCTCTCATTCTCATAATGGGTTCCTTCAAAATAAAGGATTTTGGATTATTTATTGGTACCATAGGATAAAAATTTTCTAATAAGAATTTAGTAGAGTAAAAATTGGTATGGATTCAAAATATAAATAAAGGAAACAATTGGTTTGTGAGGTTTATAGGAGGGGTCCTTTTATAGGTAAGTTTTTAGTGGTATTTCCACAAATATGCATTACTTAATGTATAAGGTTGTCATTTTAAAAGAAAAGTGGATAAAAAGTGGAAAAATAATGGATATGGGACATTTATACCCTCATCCACACAATTTGGAGATACTTTTTCATGATATTTTAATTATTTACCACTTATTTTAACCTTTTTTACCTCATTTTATCTTTACTGTGGTAACTCAATTTTTACCCGAGTAACTTGTTTTTTTCCAAATAAAATGAAATTTAATGTAATACCAAATTTTTATGTGATGATAAAAAAAATTATTCCGTTTATTCTAATTCAATTTATAAATATGAGAAATTTAACTTTTAAATAAAAACATAAAATATATAAAAAAAATTTATAGGAAAAAAGAATTTTTGAACTTTAAATGTTATTTTACATCAATTAAAAATTATATGAGTGTTGAAATATTTGTTTTTAAATGAAAAATTTTGTTATAATAATTCTTTTAAAGTGATGAATTTAATTTTGTAAGATAAAAATTCACAACATTTGAAAAAATTATTTGAAAAATATCCCCTTTTATTATTAAATGTTTTTAATAAAACCTCATTAAAATAAATTAATTATCTTATAAACATTAATTTTTATCAATACATTGGTATTATAATATTTCTTATAGTTTTATAAACAAATTAAATCATTTTTAAAAATAATAATAATAATAATATGTAATGAATAAAAGTTCATATTTTTATTAAACACTATCTTTTTGTTTCATTCCATAATTATTTATTATTGTTGAATTATATTATTTTTAATTCATTACTAACAACTTCAATGTACCTTATATACATCTATACCCAATTACCAATATCTGATAACTATATATATTGGTCCTTTATCAAGGTAATTTCCCTAAGAGGGGGGTGAATCAGGTAATAAAAATTTTAACACTTGAATCTCTTGATCATGTTCTTGTTCTATTAATGTAGGTAATGCTCCTTTTCTCTCCATCAATTTATTTCAATAAGTTATTAAAGAAATAAATATCATATGGAGAATTTTTCTTTGTTTAACCTAACTAGTTTAGTCTAAGGATCATGCAATCGATGATGTTTCCATGCATCAAAAATAATAGAGTGAATTATTTCCTTTGGTTTACACAATGTATCGATCTCACTGACCCTCCGCACTCACTATTCAAACAAGATGAGAAGGCTACCTAATTCTCAATAAAGAGATGATCTCATTGTTACATTTTTTTCTACCTTGATCTTATTCAATAGATTTGGATATAAATAATACACCTTGAATGGTGTGTCTCTTCTACACAGCTTGATAATGCTCTAGTGAGATGATCCTCCCAGAATATCCTCCTTCTTCCTTACTTGCAATATTCTAGTAAATCTAGAATCACCTCTGTGTTTTCCTCATTAAAAAAATCTCCTTTAAGAGTCTATATTATCATTTCTATCAATGAAATGGTTAGTATTGAATCTACATGTTCTTAGGATTTTTTCAAGTGTCCCCTCTGATTAATGGGATTATAATGTTTCATTAAAATAGGGAAAGTCACCTAGATATATGCATAATAACTCCCTCTTTTAGTTTTCAGCTAAAACTATTAGCAAACTAAAACTTCCTAGCTATGGCATGATCTTGTATTCTATAGCAAATATAACCACCTTTATTTCTTTTCTATAGTGTATAATTATGAACTATATTGTAGAATCAACTTATATAGTGTAGAAATTTATCCTATGGTGTAGCATTATATTGTTGATTAGATCCACCCTTATCACACATTAACTCCTCCATTACTCTCCCGCATTATCCCTCATGATCCCCTCTAACTCCTTAACTCATCAAACCCACTATGTCATGTCTAATTCAACTGTAATGTTATCTCCTATAGGATAGTAAATATTAATTCAACTAATCTTTTAGTATCAATTCTCCGTGTTTTAATTTTGAATATGTAATGTGTATTCCTATGACTCATTATGACATAAATTATAGTTATGGTGTGGCCTTATTTCATCCAATAGCACTATAACATATCCATCTATCCATGATGTGGGCACGCCAAATTTTCTAGAGGTTGTGAAAATCAAAAAAACTTCTTATGGATTTACCCTATGATGTGCTTAAATCAATTATGGTGTGGCCTAAAAAATCTGAATCCCACATAGAACCTTCCTATGAAATTCAAGTGCTTAATAATCCTAGATGTCACTCAGTAGATCATTCTAGTATGAATGGCATTGGTTCTTGTGTATAGCCTCTCATATAACCCCAAAAATTAGAGGTTAAGAACCATGCCTCAAGGATACACTTGTGTTGTGTTCTAAATTAAAATGAACATATGCATGTATTCATGGGTTCTCACATGCACACCCATGTTTTCCCTCTTAGTTATGTGGTTCCTAGGCTTTACCACCAACTTTTTTGGAGGTTGCTTGGTTGTTATCCTTGAGTGGGTTAGGCCATATTTTTTTAGGATTCTTCCAAAGTTAATTACGAATCAACAAAGGAGACTACATCATAGACAACATTTGAAATTAATTACACAATATGGTATGAGATCTCATATGGAATAATCAATTTAACCATGGTGAATATTTACCAAAGAAACACATCTTATAGTGTAAATTAGGGTTTTTGGTGTGGGGTTTTCCTTTCAAACCAATATCTTCTTCAATATCATTCAAGAACTCTATAGTGAGAATGTATTAACATGAATCTATAACAATATTTTAACAATTACTTGATCACCATTATTCAACTTTTCAATAAACAAAAACTACAAAAACCTCCAAAGTGATTTTGGCCAACAATTTCCCACTTTAGGTTTTTTGAAAATTCCAAATAATTCTAAAAATTATTTTACTCCACAAATTGTCGATCCTTTGGCTTTAAATATTACACCAATGATTCATCGATAATAAACTCTAATCTCACATTATACAACACTTTATTTGAGAAACAATTATTAAGTGAAATAATTATCATATGATAACACACATCATTGCACTTCAGAATTCAAACTGTGAACCCATTATCATCACAAGAAGACTTCAGAAAACCCCCCATATTTTGTAATAAAAACTCTCCATATGAGAGTTGATTTTACCACTTTTTCAATCATATATTCTCCCCCTTTTTCAACAAACCCAAAGATCACTTCCTTGAAGTTTCATAAAGTAGAGTTAGAAACACTTAACATGAGAAAAGGGAATAATGCATGACTTGATCTTGAAGCAATGCTTACAGGGGTGTAGAGGTCCCATATCTAAGTCTATCTAAAGATATGGATTTAGTTTAACTCCAAGCACCAACTGATGTCATTAAAATTCAAGTTTTTGTAAATCTTTTATCATGGTATCTGCAACTTGATCTCATGTCGACACATAAACCATCTTTAAAAATTATTACTCCGCATTCTACTTCAAAAAATGGTACTTTATTTTGATTTGATACATCCTTAAGTGTTGAATGGTATTTTTTTTCTAATGTTTAAATAACTAGAGTTGTCACACATAACTGGTATTAGAGATACCTCATCAATAACAATGTATTTAAGCTATTTTTGTATCCATATCAATTGATTACATTCTTGAGTTGATGCCACATATTTCACCTCTGTATTTCTTAATGATATAATTCCATGCTTCTTACTTTTCTAAGAAATGAAAGAGTTTTCGATGTAAAACAAAACTCCAAAGGTAGATTTTCAGTCATCCACCAAACCATCCAAATCATCCTTTGTATATCCCACCAATTGATGGTGTTAATTTATATAATAGTGTATTCCATAATCCATTTTATGATTTATATATCAAAGTATCCACCTCACAACTTTTATGTGACTTTCCTTAGGAAAACTATGATATTTTGTAGCTTTACATATGGAAAACACAATTTCATGATGAGTAGATATCAAGTAAATTATATTTTTTATAATTTTTCTATAGAGTGTCACATCCACTTCTTTACGTTCTCCATTTTTTGAAAATTTCATTCAGGTCTCCTTCAGAGTTTCCATTGGTTTGTAATCTTCCATTTAAAATCATTTTAACGCCTCTTTATCATATTTGGATTGGTAGATAAACATATCATCCTTATTTTTAATCACTTGTAACCCAAGGAATAATGTTAATTCACCGATTAAGGACATCTCGAATTAATGCCTCATTATATTTGAAAAATGATTCCATTGAATGTCATATATGCCTCAAAAAATGATGTCGTCAACATATAAAAGTACCATAATTCACTTCTATTGATCATTTTTTATGTAGAGGTTGTGAAAAACCCCTCTTCTATGATAACCAATCCTCTTTAGGTATCGATCCATCCTTGAGTACCAATATTTTGGTGTTTTTCAGCCCATGTAATCCTTTCTTCAATTGGAACACTTTTCTCTCATCATCATCAAAATGGAACCCATTGGGTTTCCTAATATAGACTTCCTCTTTATAGATTCCATTCAAGAATGATGATTTGGAATCCATTTTATATAATTTAAAACCCTCTTGTATGGTCATCACTAGAAATAATATAATGGTTCCAATCCAGACCATCGGTGTAAATGTTTCATCAATATCAAATCCATCTATTTAGGAATATCCTTTATACATGAGATGTGAATTATTCCTTATCATAGTTCCATATTAATTGATTTTGTTTTAGAAAACTCATTTTGTTTGTATCAAATTTTTATTTTTTTTCCTTGAGACAATTTCCCAAGTCTAATTTTTCACAATTTAATCAAGTTCATCATTAATAGATTTGACCCAAATTTCATCTAGAGAAATATAATAAAAATATTTTTTCTCTACCTGAGATAAAAAATAAATTTTTCTTTCTTTAAACCTTTATGTTTGAACCAATTTTGTTCGATCACCCGCTATATTGATATCAATGATTTCATCTCTACTAGACTATTTACTTATACTAGCAGTTTTGACTGCATTATCCTCATCATCGGAGTTGTCAACAAATTTTTTCCAACCCTTAAAACTCCCCCTAATATAGAAACATAATCATCATTGTCTTTCTCACATTCTAGACTAATTCTATGAAAATTATACACATTTAAATCTAAAATATGCTCACCAGAATCTAAAATCCACCTGTTTTTTATCATAAACACATTATAACTAACAAACTATTTTGTCCATCCATTTTTTATAGAACCGATACTCCTTGATCTTGGATGAATATCCAAGAAATATAAATTTATCTCTATATGCTTAAAACTATCTATTTTTCTTTTTATTTATTATGAAACACTTCTAAATACTCGAAATTATTTTAGAATGGGATATTTTCATACCAAGTATCATACAAATTTTTTTCTTCATTTGGACATAGAAACTCCCTATTGGAGATTTACATTACTGTTAATATCACTTCAATTTAATATTTCTCTATTAGATATTTGTCATTGATCATAGTTTTATCCATGTTGTTAATGATACAATTTCTTCTTTCAACTACTCTATTTTGTTAAGGACTTCTCACTACTGATACTTGATTTTGAATCCCATGTTTCTCCATATAATTATAAACTTGTGTATTTTTTTAATTCTATACCATTTTTGTTGTGAAACTTTTGAAATTTAACCTCAATAATCCTTTCATCTTTTCTTTAGTATTGAGTGATGCATTTCTATACTTCATTCTTATGAGTAATCACCATCCACCAAGACATCCTACTGAAATAATCAACCAAAAAACATAATACCTTTTTCCATATTATTCTTTAAGAGTTATTGGCTCATAAACATCCACATTAATAAGATCCAAAACTTTTAATGCTTTTCCTTTCTTCATATTGTATTTTTTTTTTGGATTTTTTTCCCTTTTAGAAAAAGTCGCATGCATGGGTGTTATCACAAGTGATCTTGGGAAATTACAAAATCCCCTAATCTTTACTAGGTTTTCTAAAGGCCCTTGTCTTGAGTGCCTAAGTTTCCTTTTCCATAGATTTTTTCCCTCCTATTTGGAAAACATTTAGTAATTTTATTCCCTAATCAAATATAGATTCCCTTTGTTTCATCATCCTTGAAGGACAATTGATTCATCCTTTTCTTTAATGGTGCACACCTTTTTTTAAATTCCATAAAAATTACTAATTTACAAAACTAAATCACACTCAAAAAAATGTGGCTAAGTCCTTATACAAAGATTGTATCGATCTTCCAGATATCTTTTCCACCAAATTTGGCCTTTATAGAGCCAATAATTTTGAGTCCTCTATCATTTCCAAAATAAATCACTCAAACTTTGTCATGTTTGATTTCAGTAATGATACTTTTATATTTGTTCATGTGTGAGGTACATATATTGTCCATAACCCACAAACTAGACCTTTTTTATCTAAAAGAAATTTCAATAACATTTTCCTTATCATTCCATTTCTTCTTCTTCTATTACTATTGAGAAACTTCTTCTGAATATTGATACTTATATGAATAATATGGTTCATTAATTTCACTTTCTTCTTGAAATATTAAGAATCTGTTTTTAGTTTTAAATATGTTTTATAAGATTCTTATCTTCTTATTTCCTACTTTATGGGTCTCATGAGTCATTTCTCATTATACCCTTGAGGTATAATAGGCCAACTTGTGTCTATATCCTTCACACAAAATACAATAACTATTAAAATCCAAATAATATGATGTAATACTGCATGCATTTTTTTCTCTATGAGAAATATTTTTGAAATGGAGTAGACATATTGAATTTGTCCTAATTTTCCGTATTGAATTTGTCCTAATTTTTCATTTAATCATATCCTACAATTTCTTTCCATTTTTTTTAAGTGATAAACCCTTGGAATGGGAATATTCTCTTTAGTTGTGATTTTCAAGACTTCTTTAGCCTTAACATAGATTGATTACTTTGAGTGGCCTAAAATCAAGTTGGGTTTAAGAATTATTTCTTATTATTTATACTTATAAAATTAAACCATGAATTATTCTTTAAGTTGTTCAGTCCTATTAACCTTTTATTTCACTATATTGATCAATCCATCAATGATTCATGCCTACTCTTCCACTTTGATCTTGACCTATAATTCTTTTCCTAAGTTTATAAAAATTACATATTTCAATTTTTCAATATCTTCTTTCAATTATGAATTATCTTCATTCCTTTTTTACCTATACATCTTTGATTCATGAATGACTGCATTTTCCTTCTTGGTTTTGGACCTCCATTGGTCAATTTATTCAAGTTAGGCCTCAATCTCAACCTACAGATCAACTCTTCCAAAAACATCATCATCTTCAGCATTACTACCATAAATTTCTAGTCTATTAATAATATCCACTAATTCATCTTCACCCTGGTCCCTACAATCTTAAACTTCCTACACTTCTAACTCATTCAAACTTCCATCTCCAATAGATAGAATGTTTTTACTCTTAAATAATTTTCACTGTAGTTTTGTCCTACTTTTATCATCTTTAAAATATTTTTTCATAGATTAATCATCATCATAATCTTGAAATAATTTTAAACACTTTGAATTGATATGACTTTCTTTGCCACATCAGAAACATGTAAGTGGAAGCTTACATTTTAATTTCCTTTTTTCCCTATTAAGGTTAGAGGAAACAAATCTATCACACCATCAACCTCATTGTAGTATGGATATTCTTTAATAAAAGTAATATTATCTACATTGAATGAAACTTCATGTGAGTTATCCTTTATTCTAGACTCATTATCATCATTTCTCATTTCATATTTGATAAGTGTGCTATGAATTTTGTCTAATGATACATCCTTTGGATCCTTATCTTTAAGTATTTAAATCTTTGAATTAAACCATGTGGGAGTCTCCTAAAAATTCATTTCATGATCTTGGTATCATCAATATTATCTCCAAGACCTCACATGTCTTCATCAAGAGAATTTATATGAAAAAAAATGGATCAACAGTTTCAATCGGACTTTTACTCATATATTAATATTTTTTCCATAGCACTTGAAACTTTGTATCTCAAACTTTGGAATTGCCTTCATAAATATTCAAGATCTTTTCCCACAAGGCATGGGAAGTATTTTATGACATTACCTTTATCAATATAGGGTAGTTCAAGGCTCCAGTTCCATGTGGTTTCTTTATAATTATGAACCTATTTCCATGTTCATTGTAATACCATGAATAGATGATGTGTACACTTCTACTGCCAACTACCTAAAATAATGTTGCATATTGTTCATATTAAACTATAAATTGTTACCTTTGAAAATTGGTATTCCTTTGTGATTCAACACCATTACTACTTCCATGAATATGTGAGAGAAAATTCACCCTAGAAACCTGCCATATGATATGATTTTTTTGGTCCCTTATCAAGGTAATTTCCCTGATAGGGGGTGAATCAAGGTAATAAATATGTTAACCCTTAAATCCCTTGATCACGGTGTTTTTGTCATAATCTGAGGAAAACTCCTTTTCTATCCTTCATTTTCTTTCAATAAGAGATAAAATCTCTAAATAACATATAGAGAATTTTACTTGGATCAAAATAACTAGGCTAGTACAAGAAGCATGTGATCGATAATGTGTCGATGCACCAAAAATACTAGAGCAAACTACTTCATTTTTTTATATAATGGAGCAGTCTCATTGAACTTCCAAATACACTATTCCATTTTTGATCACCTTGATCTTATTCATGATATTTGGATATTAATAATGAACTTTTAATGGTATGTATATTCCAAAAGGGCTTACAATGTTCCAAATATATTATCCTCTTATAATATCCTTCTTTTTCATTGCTTGAAATCTTCTAATAAATCTGGAATCAACTCTATATTTTCCTTTTTTGAAAAAAATATCCTTTGAGAGCCTCTCTTATCTTTTCTTTCAATCCAATGGTTAGGATTGACTATTCACATTATTAGGATTATGCCAAGTTTCACCTATGATTAATGGATCGTAATGTGCCATTAAATCCAAAAAAAGTCACCTGGAAATCTGAGCAATAACTTCCTCTTATAGTTTCTAGCTAAAAATACTAGTAGACTGAAACTACCTAGATACAGTGTCATCTTGGATTCTATATCTTATCCAAACACCTTAATTCCTTTTATAAGGTTTAAAATTATGCAATATGTCATATAATCAACTCAATGGTGTAGATAGGTATCTTGTGGTGTAGAATTCTTTTGTTGATTAGATATACACTTCTCACACAATAACTCCTCCATTACTCTCCCATGTTCTCTAACATGATCTCCTCTAACTCCTTGAATCAATAAAATCACTATGGAATGTCCACTTACATTGTGAAATAGCCTCTTGTATGATATAAAATATTAATTCAACAAATCTTTCGGTATAAATTCTCCACATTTCAATTCAAATTCTACGGTGTACTTCTTGATAACTCTTTATGATATGAAGTGTAGTTGTGGTTTGGTATTATTTTATCTAATAGGACTATATAATAACCATATTTACATAATGTGGGAACTTAAAATTTTATATAAGAACTTAAAGTCATCAAAAATTCTTATGGATAGACCCTACATTGTGCTTCAATTGATTATAGTGTGGCCTCAAAACTCTGAAACCCGCATCAAAATTACCTCTGGAATTCCAATGCTTAATAAGACTAGATATCGCTTAATAGATCATTCACATTTGACTAGTGTCTATGCACACCTACAACCTCCCCTTATAACCTATACACGAGAGGATAAGCATCATTCCTCATGAATTCACCTATGTCATGGTCTTCCTTCACACGCACCCATACCTAATTGAACAAGTGATCACATGCACACCCCTTCTATCCCTATCAGTTATATGGTTCCTAGGATCATCCATAGGCTTATCTGGGGGATTTTATTGTGTTTTATTTAACTAGGACTGGACATATTTTTTTAGGATTCTTACAACATTCATTGTAGTAAAACTAGGGATACTATGTTGTGGAAATCATTTGAAGTTAACTGTGTAGTCTATCATGATCTCTCCTACAGAATAGCTGATTGCAATGCAGTATAGATTTCCCAAAAAATACATATTATTGAAAAAACCAAGGTATAAAACAAAGTTTCTATCTACCAAAAATATATCTTATTCAATATCTTTCAAGAAGTATATATTAAGTATTGATTAATGTGAATCCATAACAATCCTCCAAGAATCACTTGATCACCCTTGTTTAACTTTTCAACAAACATAAACCACATAAATATCCAAATGAGTTTTGTCCAACAATATATCCAACAACCATATGTCCAATGACTAGATATATAATGATAATATTTCATTATTATATGCATTACTAAATTCATTAATCCTTTTCATTTACTTATCACCCAACATGTCTATTATATTTTGTAAAAAACCTCGTATCTTAGGTGCATTATTGTTTGGTTTTTTATATCTTATCATGTGAATTTTATTAATTATTGGATATTCGGGGTCTTAGGATGGATCAAGATTGGATTTGGGAGGAACGAGGTTGACCTTTAGTTGAAATACTATAGGGGCCACCAGCTAGCTCATGAGGCACCATTGGCTAGCTAGTGTGCTCACTAAAATCCCTTAAGGTTGTCTGGAACCACTGGACAACTAGTGATCCATCAACTAGCTAGTGGTGTCCAGTGGTTACCCAATGTAATCTTAGGTGATATTTTTATTAATGGAATCTTTTTAATTTTATTGAAACCCAAAATTTTACTTATCACTTCTTATCATCGACCCTCACTCAACCTGCACTAATATAGGGGCTCACCTCGGTGGTTTTTACTCCCTATTCCTCATATCTTTTCCATTTAAAGTTTCATTTGTTATGAAATCCTATGTTTGATGAGCCTTCCTATCTTATCCTTGTATGCTTCCTTATTCTTATTTCTTCTTTCTTGAACCCTATTGTGATGAATTTGGAATAGATCCTATGGATTGTGTGTGTGAGGATCAATTTAGGTGGTGGTTCTTGGAAATTGAACCCCATTACGCTTGATGTAGGAAGTCCTTACCATATTATAGAATTTATATAAATATATATGACTTTATTGTAATGTGTGTGTGTGGAACAATGAGAAATCAGTTGTAAAACTCTATTGGCATGTGGGTGAATGTGTAGGCCTATGAGAACTATGTTGTGTGACTTGATTGGTATGTGGGTGTGGGTGTTTCCCTATGAGAACTCTGATGTGTGAATTGAAAGTGAAATTTGACTTATATTATAGTTATCTATCATGATATGGTTGAGATGTGGGATGAAACATAAAACCTTGTTCTGATTATATGGTGTATATCTATAGTGATATAGTTTATCTTTGGTATGATATGTGTAACCTAGTTCTAATACTATTGTGGTTATTCATCGATGTTATGGTTGAGTCATCGAATGAATTGTACTACCTTGTTCGGATCATGTGACTAGATTGATAGGACATATCTTCTATCCTGGTACCAAATCAGGTACGATCGGGGTTCGCGGAAGCTTGGTTAGCGCATGATGACCCTTCGGGTAGTGTGATTACATATTATTTATTTCTAATCATTACATACACATTTATATACACATGCTACACTTATAAAATATAAGAATTCGTGATATCCTACTGGGTTTTATATTAACACCCTATATGGGAATCTCAGTACAAGTACAAACCTTATAGTCATAGTTCCAGAGAAGGGAAACAGACTGTTATCAGGTAGTTGAATAGAAGTAGGGTGGACCAAGGTGATATTGGGATAGAATCTAGAATCCTTTTCTATTATGACTTGTTTATTTTTATATATTTTGTTCATTTCAGTACATTGATCAACCGTGTATGGGGATCCTGTTGATTGGATGTTACTCTTGTATGTCATCTAGTTGCGACATGGATATTTTTTCCCTTATTGCTTCTTCTTTATTGATGTGGGTTTTTTATTTAGTTATTGTATCTATTTTTTTATTTCTAATTGTTGATAATTTGATAGTGAGGTTATAATCTCCCCACATTTCCACCCAGACCCTCGCTGCTAATTATTAGCCTCTTGGGTACTGGAAGGTACACATGAGGTCATGTGACCCTCTGGCTTGGAATAAGAGATTTAGATAAGAGTGTTACAAAGTGGTATCAAAGAATTTTTTTTATCTTTTTTTATGATTTTGGAATTGGTATAATGGAGATAGGATTATCATTTATTGGGTAATATAATTATGTTAGTGTCTAGACAACACTTATATAGTTGACCTCTAAGTTACCAGGGAAGTTGTATTTCTTTTATCGGTTGTGTGATTGATGTTGTATTCCATTCTATGGGTATTATAGTGTGGTTACAGTTTATAGGATTTTATCTTGGATGATTAGAAAAGGTGGGTGATTTTATGCATCATGTATAGGCAAGTAGGTTCACATGTCATACACTTTCGTTCTGTGATTAATATAACCTTAATATGTTATAAATTTTTATGTATATAACTATAACTAACATGCAGTTGTAACACCCCAAATTTTTAGAATGTATATTCCATCAATAAACCAAATATTTAAAATTTTAAACTATTTTTTCTATTTGTTTAAAGGAATTGAAATTGATTAATAAATAATTCATACAATATATAAATTAAACTAACAACACTTTATTCATTCATTAGTTGAATGTTACAATAAAAGCACCTAAAATAAACATTTACAAAACATGGATTATTACACACCATGGATAAAATACATCCATTAAAAGTGCATAAATCAATAGGAGATAATAGATAAAAAAAGAATAAAATCTTTATAACTTGGAAATCCCATGGATCTTCTTCAACCTTAAGGATCACTAATATCCAAAAAAACCTATAATGAGGAAGAACTCCATAAAATGAGGAAGAATTGTGAAAAAAATAAAATATGAAATAAGAACTATGCCATATAAAGTGATAATGGAATGAACAGATGATTTAGTAAGTCTATATATATAGGAATAAAATCCAACCATTACAAATATAATCATTGAAAACATGGTTGTTAGTTATATATTCAATAGGTATATAGAATTTTTGTATTTTTAAAATAATATAACCCATAATAAAATACAAATAAGACATTAAAATATTAAAAATATATTATTAATTTATTTATTCAAGCCCACTGGTCCTTTGAGCCACGTACTAAATAAATAAGGCTTGATGGGTGGAATATCCCTTAGGGGGCTATGGCCTGACTTTCTGGTCTATCTGTGTGGCATGTGTGTGTTTAATGTAATTGTACCCCCAAGCACCTAATATATATATAAGTAATATTTATTTATTTTCAAAGAACTGTTTTGTTAGGTATTGTATATTTTATCCTAATAGATTAAATTGAACATGTTTAAAATATTATTATATATTAACTAATATACTAACATCATTTAAATTATAAATTGATATAAAATAATAATAATAATATATAATGTTTAAAAATGAAATTTTTCAATAAAAGTGGTTTATCGTTGTATTTTGTTTTATTTTTGTTCTAAATATAAATATAAAACATTCAGAATTTAAATTAGATAAAATTAAGATCATATTTTAATTTATAATATTAAAATTATCTTAGTTTGAAATTTTGGTATTATTATGAAACATTTAATTTTTAGGCGAATAATGCAATATACCGTTTTTATTAATATCATGAATTTCATGCCATTATTATTATATAAGTATGAATTAGAAATTTATGAAACCTTTTTATTGAAAAAATATGTATTTTATAATTTACATTATACATTTTAAAATATTAATTAAAATTTAAAAACCTATATTTTATATTTTAAAACTCAAGTAATATTTTTCTAAAAATATATTTTAATACATTATACATTTATTATATTAAAATTAATTTTTAATAAAATTAGAAATTTAATCGAATAAAATGATTTTCATATTTTTAATCATTATTATAGAATTAAATAATGTCTTCAATTTCATTTTTATCCATAAAATTAATTTTACAAGGTAAATATTAGTTACCGCAGTAAAATGGTTATTTTTTAAAGAATAATACTTTTATAAATATTGTGTCCTTTTAAATTAAATATATATGTTTTAAATTAAGACTCTAATATAATTTTTTATATATATTAACACCCATTTAATTATTAATCAATGTTAAATAAGATTAAGAACACCTAAAAATTAAAACATCATTTTCTACAAAAATGCTTTTTCAACACATTATATGTTTTAATTAAATAGATAATTTTCTTATAATTAGAAACTGAATTAGCTTAAATGGATTATATATTTGAATTAATCATTTTTTAAATTTTTAAATAATGTTAAAATTATATTTTTAGTAATAAATTAATTATCATGGTTAATTTATAATCAATATTAATAAGGGTAAATGAGTAAGTGAAGTATCTTGAATTTTTAATATTTAAAAGATCACTTACACCTTATAGAAATCCTTATTAGGTATTAAATTCATAACCACATGTATCACCTAATATTTTTCCATATAACTCACCTAAATCACCTAACCCACTTAACACCCATGTGATTTCATTCTTACCCCTTGCCTAACTTTAGTTTTCATGGAACCCCCCCCCCCCCTCTTTTCATCTATAAAAGGATATTACTCCCACAAATTGTCTCATACCTCTCCACACAAAAGGTATTTGTCAAGAATTTTTTATCCCTATCACTCTATAAATACCTACTAAGGAATTACTATGGTTCTAATGAGTCCTCTCAATCTTTAAGAAGCTACATAGAAAGGTAAGGGTTCTCCTCCTCCTATTTTCAATTCAAGATCTTCCATTATTGTAATCATTTTTAATTCTATATGATTATACTTAAATGTGTTTATAATCAATAATATAATTTAAAAATTATCCCCTAATGATTATATATTACCCTTAACTCTCATTAAACTCACTTTATAATCACTTTTTTATAGTCATCATGCTGACAAAATTACTCTTGGATTCTCTCCCTCCTCTTTTCTATTCAAGCACTTCATTTGTTATAAGACTTTTGATATCCATATGATTATTCTTACACATTTTAATAATAAATCACTTAACATAAAATTTACTTACTATTAATGACAAGATACCTTTCACACGCATTAAAACCATTCCATAATCCTTTTGTATACCCATCATGTAGCAGAAATCATTCCTTTATTTTTCATCCTCACATTTCAAATACCCAAATATAATATCATTAAAGGGTATCTATACAAATTAAGTTTATAAAAGGTTATTTATTTGAAAATTCTCTAAAATATGTTCTGAAATAAGTGACTAATATGGTTATGTTTGTTATAAATGTGGTTAGAGTGCAATCAATTAAGCAAGAATTCAAGGTAAGGGTTTTTTTCTCATTTTCAACTCTATGGAACATGTTTGACATTGTGTTCCATAACTTATTATATATTTTGTATTAGATAACCAATTTATTTCACATATGAATATATCTTCTATTTCATGAGATTTTAATTTTAATTTCATGGTCTTCCTCTCAATATCCTTTTATTCTTCTGTTACCAATTCCATAAGAGTTTCAACGACTCAGTTTCTGATTCATTGGGTCACACTCTTTCTTACTTGAATATGATCTTCAAATTTTCTTTGATCCTACCATTCACCTATTTTATAAGGTATTTTCTTTTTTTCTTAGTTTAAATTACTTATCATCATAAATAACCACTTCTTTGATATAATTTATTTTTTTGAATTTAAAGTGTAACATTGGTAGGAATAGCTCACATTTTACCAACAAATATTCCTAACCATGTCTATGTTTTTATTCCCACCAATGACCTCTTTAATTTATGGGAAATCTAATACATATTATTTTCAATTATTCTCATAATTCTCTTTACCCATTTTTGAAATTAAATTTTAACACTCTCTTTATGATGTGGGTTTTCAAAAAAATGTGTTTCAAAATATTAATAAAAGGATTTTTTCACCTTTCAAAATCAAGTGTTTTATATTCCACTCCAATTATTTTTTATAACCATTGTGTCTTTTCAAAGTTCCATTATTTAAAAATGATTTTAAAATAAAAAAAAATTAAAAGTTTTTTCACTTCACCTTTTTAAAACCATTATATTTTTTCAAGGATCCACTATTTAAAGTTCCATTTAAAAGTATATATTTTTATAAAGTATTATCTTTTCCTTCTCAAAAAAAAATTTGAAATTAATTTATACTTCAATGTTTCAATAAAAAACTATGAAAACTTTTATATTTTTACTTTTCCTTACACTATAAGTTTTATCTTTCATAAAGAAATGTTTTTATCACCCTCTATATGTTATTATAATATGATTTCTTTTGGAAAATTATATTTTTGATATCCTATGGTTTTTTAAGTTTCTGTTATGTACTGTTTTTGAAATATTTAATATACCCATTATTTTTCCTTGGATTTGTTATAATATGATGAATGTTTGTTTTTATGTGACATTTGTATGTATGGATGATGATGTTTGGGGTCCTATATCACCCTCTAATGCATTAGTTAAGGTTTCATATCCATGATATGATGAAATGTTTCATGTATGGGATACAGGAAGCATTCTTGATAGGTTTTTTGTATGAATGAGTTACATGATACTTTTTTTACAAGTTTTTTATGTGAATGAGATATAGAAAGTTTTTTTCACAAGTTTTTGTGTGAACATGATGTGATAATATTTGTTCAAAATATTTTCTATTCTAATCTTTGTGATATAATTATTTTTTATAAATAAATTCAATGATATTACCTATTTATATATGCCTATGATTATGTTCTTTAACTCATGTTTATTGTATCAAGGTTCCACACACTTTTTCCATGGTATATATTTGTTCATTTTTTACTGTATATCCTTCTATCATGACTTATGCGAAACTCACATTGTTCCATGTTCCCTTAATAATAAATTTCTCCCCTTCCCATGTTTTCTCATATGCTTATGATCTAATCCTTAATGAAATGTTGATAGGTTTTCCCTTACAAATCATTTAAGCTTACCTAATTCTTATTTTTTCTTTCACCAGGATATAAAGATAAGTATAAATTTTGAGAAGTCTGGAAGGGATTCTAGAGGAGTTTTATTATGTATAAATTATTATTGATTAATATGATTATGTAGTGAGTCTCCAATACACTAAACCTTTCGTTCCTTAAGTTGTGAAATTGTTTATGAGATGTATTATCTAAATCATGGTATTATTGTAATATTAAAGTTATGTTTAACTTGGGTAATTTTAGTTGGTATCATAGAAAGGCTTAGTTATTTTTTAATATTAGTTTAGTTACCTTTGGTGTTATGTTCAAAGAACCATAGTTAAAACCCTAGAGATAAGTCTAAGTATAGGATGATATCCTAAAATAGGGGTAAAGTATTTATTATGTGTTTTTCTAGAAAATACATCCATGTATAGATACTAATGAGTGGATACAAGTTATGGCACAGTTATACCTAGGGGTAATAATCCTAAATAGTATGTTTTGGGTATTAACTCAATCATGACCTGGTGCACGACAGAGGCCAAACTATACACCTGGCTAGACACTCTTAAGGGGTTTGATTTGGTTGATCATATTCTATTTATGAAAAACTCTAAAGGATTTATTACCTGATTTATTTAAGGGATTAAGTTAATAATTAAGAGATAACACAACTTAAAGTAATATAGGATGAACCAAGTGTGATTTATAGGATATTCCAAGTGTGACATAATTTAAAAGAAAGTATCATATGCTGAAATGAATGTTTCATTAGAGAGGAAATATTATGATTGAGATTTCAAATTTATGTGATCATTTACTCTGACTTTATTGGAAATTATCATAAAATTTTTAGTTGTAGTATTTAGTTGGAAATAATATCATGAAAATGATTCTGTGAAAGTTATGTCCCTAATAATTACTAGCATTCATATTTGGGATAAATAGTTTCCTAGTCTTACTAAGGATAATTAGTTGGATATATCAATAGAAGATATATCTTTTGTTTCTCATAGATCCCTTAGATTATTCCTTTATTAAATAATAATTAAAATAATGAGGATGTAATTAATTTTATGGGGGAGAATGTACCACCCTAGGTTTTTAGGAATCATATTCTTTTTATGAACCATATTTTTATAATTTTAAACTATTTTTTATATTTTTTTTTAAGGAATTGAAATTGATTAAGAAATAAATCATAAAAGATATGAATTAAACTAACAACAATTTATTCATTTGTAAGTGGAATGTTACAACCAAAGAATGTAAAACTAAGATTTTCACAACATGGATTATTACTTACTGTGGATTAAATACATCCATTAAAAATACATATATAAATAGGGGACAATAAATAAAAAAAGAATAATATATTCATGACTAGTAAATCACTTGGATCATCTTCATATTTTAAGATCACTAATGGAAAAACAAAACCTATAATGAGTAGGATCATCATAAAAGGATAAATAATTATACAGAATCTATAATATAAAATAATAATTATTCCTTTTGAATAAATAATGGAATGAATAAATGATTTAGTAATTCTATATATATATATGAACAAAATCTAGTTACTTCAAATTTGGTCATTAAAAATATAGTCCTTAAAAATATGGTTATTGAAAACATGGTCATTGTTCATATATACAATAGTTATATTGAAGAAATTTATTTTTAAAATAATACATCCCAATGAAATAAAAATATTATAAATATTTATTTATTTATTTATTTATTGTAACTCTCTCACCCCAAAAGCCTGGAGCCGGTGTATTATTTTATTACATTTTCATGATTACAAGGAATAAAATCTTGAAGTACTGGTCAATTTAGCAATCTTGGAAGACCATATTATATTCATGATACCCATAATACATTGGTAAAATAAAATAAAACATGATGCATAATAAAATGAAACAAACTGCATCTTCTAAAGCTTATTCAATATTTCATTCTTTATAAACTTTGGATAGGAATAATTATAAGGGTGAGGTAAAATGATCATTAAGGGTTATATGAAATAATAATATGAAAAGTGGAGTCAATAAGGAATAGAAATTATGTCAAGGTAAATAATCTGAAAAACAAATTCCATTAATACACTGAAAATGAAAATGAATCCATAGATTTTTTTATAGTGAAAATCATCTAGATAATAATAATAGATTACTGAATGAAGGAAATGATTTATTATTGTACTTCATTTATTTGGAACATGAACCATTATATCATTAATATAGTTTAATTATGTGGGTAGAAACCCGTCTGATTCCATTTGGAAACAAACATGAAGGGTTTGTCGCCAACTATTTTATCTCAGGAGAACTATCAATGCATCGAGGGGATATAATAGGCCATAAACATCACTAAAAGTACAAATAATTATTTATAAATAGATTTAAATCAATAAAAATATGTCTTATCAATACCTGTATTGAGTAGAGAATACATATTTATCAATATATCCCCAGTTAAAACAATATTCAAAATAAACACCATTTGAAAAAGGGTATACGACTAAGAAAAAAATCATATCCATGATACAGTAATGTAGATATTTAATTGAAATATAATTTCAAATGAAAAATAGTCTCAAAGGGGCAGTAGATATACCACACAAGAAGGATTAGGTTAACGATACCAAGTAAGTCTCAGTGAAATGGAAATTGAGACAAAGTCGCTTACCTCGAGTTCGAATTCCTTAAAATTTGTTCAAAACTCCTGTATAATGGTTTGAATAGTGTTATTAACTTATTATAGAACTAAAATAATGTTTATAATACCTTACACAATCTTATTATAACATTTTACACCCATTTATTAACAATATTTTGTTATTTCCATTGTTTTGGGTACGTTTTTTCATGGTTTCCTCGGTCAGTTTATTATGGTATTCCTTGTTAAAAAGAAATAATAATCCAGAATTAATAAAATATATATATTTATTTCATTTTAAAAAATTACATGTGAATTAAATCTTCCCATTATTGTGGTAAAGTGAAACAAAAACTCATCATTCACAAAGGTGGTGAATTGACATACCACAGACAGTGATTTCGTTATTTAAGAATAAAAGAAGAAAATATGAGATTTTATGATGTATATACCATCAAAACAACAATATTACAGTATATATATGATACTTGAGTTTTCATTAATCATTTTATGGGAGTTTAGGATAAGTTAGAAGTGAAAAAGAATTTAAAAGAGAAGAAAAAGGAATCTTACCTCTTGAATCGTTTCTCCTTGAGAACCTCCTTAGTCTCTTGGAAGTGGTATTTTTGTGAGACCAGAAGAACTGGAATGTAGCAAGGAATGATTATAATGGAATTTGTTAGAGTATAGTCAAGTAATAAGGCTCAATGTGATGAATTTTTGTGAATTAATGAGCCTCCTTTTTATAATTGAGGTGAGGCGTAACTTAAGAATTACTAAAATTATTAAAATATAATAAATATATTATAGGGTTTAAGACTTAAAAAAAGGATTAAAGACAAAATGGGATTAAATTTTTGAAGGAATATTATCATTTTTGTCCTTTTACAGTAATTTTTGGATTTTTAAATAATTTAATAAAATATTTTATTCATGAAAAATATTTTTTGTCAAAATAAAAACTATTCATAATTATGACTTTAAACACATCAAAACAAAGTTTCAAATTAGAATAAATTATTTTATTATATCATATATATGTAATATTGATCTATTTAATTCTTTAATTAACATAAAAATATAAAATTATATTTTTTTAGTTTTTTTAAAATCATTAATTTGATTTATTCATTAATTAAATAATTATTACATCATAAATGTTTAAGCCATTAAGGTATTTATTTATTCCCTAAAAATTGAAAATGAAATTTAATGAATAAGATGATTTTATTAAATTTCCAAAGACAATTATTTTATGAAAAAAAACTTCTAGAATATCACATATTAAAATGTTATACAAACTAAAGTTTATAGTGTGAACACCTTGACTTACTTTTGAATAAAATATCATAAAGGTATTAATTTGATTCTTGTGGGTCCAAAATATCCCAAATTTGAATAAAAACATGATAATATCCGAAAAATTATCATAGAACAAGGTTATTAATAATTTGAGTAATTTAATAATTCTAATGATTTTAATTAAAAACATTTTATTTATTTTTATTATGCTTTCACAAGCACTCCATCAGCGTTGCATGGGAATTTATGTTAATTATTTCATATATAAAAATTAAAAATAACTTAATATCATAAAAATAATTTAATTTGGTTCAAAATAAAATTTTATATTCATTAATTATGTATATTCACTAATATACAGTTCGAGACAATTTCTTAAATTTGTTACTTTGTCTTTTCTTGACCTATATAATTATTGCACATGAATTTGGGTAATATTATTGTTATATGACTCTAAAATTTAAAATTAATAGCCAAAAACATCAATTATACATAATAATTAATAACAAAATCTTGAAAATAATTTTTATCACTCTATTATTATTTATAAGGAACCAAATTTGATATTGTCAATGTTGCGCAGACACTATGTCGGCACTGACAATAATTTTTATACTTATCATGAAATAATTTATAATTTACATGTTCTGAATTATTTTTGTAAAATATTTATATTATAGCATAATTATTTATTTATTACATAATTTTAGTAAATATAATATCATAATTATTTCTTAATGTTGTCATAAATAATACCGCGTTTTAAAAAAACTGTATTTTTTACTATTCACCAAAAATTAAACTATTTCAGAAAAAACCCAAAAATTCATCCTAACCATTTTTCAACATTTAGAATTAAAAAATGAAATCCATTTTATAAAAATAATTTTCTAAATATGAGAAATTAAATTTTTAATTAAAATCATCATTTACTCAAAAAATGCCAAATTTAAAATTATAACTGATTTTATGAAACTTTTAAAAATTAACTAAGGTATCATAAAAATATATTATAATCATAAGACATCAAAATAATAACTTATAATTTTATTTTATGAAAATAATTTTTCTTTTGAATCATTATATTAATTATAAAATTGTAAATAAACATTTATGTTTTATAAAAATACTAATACTTATTTAATAATTTATAAAACATTAATTTACTTATAATATGATATAATTATATCATAATTTTATTTATAAGATTCCTAAATTTTATTTATACTTTCATGGGTGAGGTTACTATTCATTTAGACAGTTTACTATTCATAAGGGTCATATTACTATTCTTAAGGTCAAGTTACTATTTCATTGGTATAAGTATCTTAACTTTTAGAAATACCTCTTATTTAATTAATACTTCATTTGTAGAGTTTTTTTTGGGTTCTTTATGTGATTTTATATGATTTATACTATAAGAAATAATTTTATGTGCAATTTAAGCTATTGAATGAATTGAAATTATTTAATAAGATAGATACCATAAAATCTTGAGGTGTTATATTCTTCCCTCCTTCAAAAATTTCATTCTTGAAATTTTTCATGTACATTGACCTCTAAAAATATGTAGGTGGTTCTTCTTCATAACATTATCAGGTTCCCATTTTTCTTCTTCTATTTTATGGTTTCTCCAAAAAAAACTTTTTCAATCGAGTTGTCTAATTTATCATTTCACGACCCATCCTAGAGGGGCCCCTATCATGACTACCCCAAACATGCCTCAAATAGGCCAAGGACTGGCGACTAGCACCAGGTAGGCATATCCTACAAATGGGAGGCATTTTCCTAAGTACCTATACACACGCACAAATCTCCAAGCCCAAAATTCTAAAATGTAAAACAAAAAGTAAACAGACATGCATACCACTAAGATACCAACAAAAGAGTACGATAGTAGAAAACTAGAAAGTAAATAGGGTCAGAATACAAGACCACCAAAAAAGGATTCTGGAAAAGTGAAAGTTCAATTTCTTAAAACTCATCTATAGAAAACCCTACCTGAAGGGTAAGTACTGGAAATCTGTCTAAAGACATAGGAGCACTCCTCAACTATCTGGTCTCTCTAAGAACCACTTAGTCCTAGTCCACCTAGGACTCTGTCAAAGCATTGATCATCTGCACAAAACATGACATGTGTGAGCAAAGCCCGTGCAGGGGTGAGTAAAACAACACTCAGTATGACACCCCAAAACCTCAAAGGAATATCACTAATAAATACATGAAGTATACCAAAAATAAATACATGAAGTATATCATGAATAAATACATGAAGTGTACCACAAAGAAGATACATAGTCATCTCACACTGGTATAGGTCTATAGTATGCAAAACAAGATAATCTGGCGTAATCCACAAAACACCCAATATCGATAAGACACTTAGTCTCGATGATACACTCAATCCTGATAAGACACTTAGTCATGTTAATATATGTATTCTTGTTAAGACACATAGTCCCGATAAGTCACGTAGTCTCAAAAAGTCACATAGTCTCAAAGTCACAGCCAGCCACAGGATTCTGCTCATAGTACACTCGTTCCGGGAGAACCTGCTCCTCAAACCATTAGTTCATATTCACACTTCCACAAAAACTAACTTATATTATCTTAAAAGGACCTTATCATCACAAGAGTCATAACACTGCAAACGAATCATCAAACAGACACACTGTTTGAAAGTTAGGGTTGTTTTCGTAAAAAGGTCTAACATGGGTCCAGTCAGACCTGTCGAACCTGACCCATTGGGCTGATAGAGTGGCCTATCTCCTCTGTTCTAGATTTCATGAACATGGTATTCTCTGGTATACCACACACGATCCGCCCCAACCATGTGCCCCTCTGATCAACACAGTTTTGCACTATGTACCACACGGTCGGCTCACCGTCTCTACCTTCCCTACAGCCTCACCGTCGTTGCGAGCTCCACACAGTAGCCCCACTGTGTACACAGCCACCTCGTCACATCCCTCTCACAGTCCCACTGCATCCCCTAGTCGATGCCTCCATGTCTATGCACCTCACGTGCTCCACCTGCCCGTGACCTTACTTCCACCGTGGGCTCCCATGTGGCACCTCCACCATGTCACGCTCCACCTCTGTCATGTACCACACCACATCCATCGGCCGCCCCACTGACGGCTCACCATTTGTCTCACCGTCTACCTGGATCATCCCCCAATATTGTACTACTACTCACTTGAACCAACCGGATCTGCTACCCTGGCCATTTCTATACACCGCCTCCCACGCCTTCATACACTATTGTCCTGACCAAATTGTATCGCGTCATCACCGTCACCTCTTCACTACATCGTCACGAGGTCGAATCTTCAATCTCAGATAGTTGTGCCATGAATTGAAGTTGAAAATATCATCCACTCATAACCCACAAAGAACAAACAATTCAAGAAATTGGAGGGGGAAAATAATGCACATGAATGCCCAAATAATGGATCTAGGCCTTTGTTTGTGTCAGCCTTGATTTACCCTTGTTAAAAGGATTAACTAAGAACAATTAATCACACATATTTATCTCCCCTTAAATCCCTGCAATTAAGCTCATCCTGTAAGAATGATTGAACTGTGGGTCAACCTATTAGTTTGTTGATCCATGTTCATCATTGATTCTAATAATAGGGAAAGAATCATGAAGAAAACAAATCCCTACCTGGAGTTTGGATCCTTCGTTGATGGAGAATAAAGGTCGCATCATTATTGATCCTTGATCCACTGGCATTCATTAGAGAGAGATCCTACTCCACCTTTTAGAGTAATTCTAGGGTTATAACGATAACCTTGAATTCTTGGACAAGATTTATTAAAAATAAAATTTTTGTTGCATCGTTGTATAATGTTAAATAAAATAAAACTTCATTTATTTTATTTTTTTAAACATCCAAAAATTACTTTTCATAGTAGACCTGTGCTAATCGATGTTAGGCCCATCCTAAGGTAAATTCTCTGCTCTGAACTCAATGGTTCCCTCTGATTTATAATTTGAGTAACCATTTAGAAGTTATTTCACTTTTTTAAGAAAATTGTGTGCACGTGATATTTAATATTTTAATATTTTTCAAGAAATTGTTCCAGGCACTCCGGGCCTTGGAATCACATGCCGTCTCAGCACCTAGTCTCATAATAATCCCATATAATATTTAAAAACAATACGTGGAAATTTTGAGATGTTAAATTCTCCCCACCTTAGGACTTTACGTCCCTGAAATTCAAAAAAAATGTTATACAAACAAATGAGGGTACTGATCATGAATTTGATCCTTCCACTCCCATGAAATCTCCTAGAGATTCTCGTGCTGCCATCGAATGTCCATCGTAGGAATCGATCTCCCACAAAGGATCCTCTCTTGATGATCCTTTATCTCCACCAGGTATTCCGCAAAATTCACCCCATTGTCAAAGTCCAGCTCTCCCCATTCAATGACGTGTGATAGATCATGAACGTATCTCCTCAGTTGTGACACATGGAAGATGTCGTGCACCCAATTTAACTATGGAGGTATATCCAAGAGGTACTCCACCTTGTCAACTCTACATAGTAACTAGAAAGGGTTGATGATATTTGGAGATAGCTTGTTGCCCCAACCAAATCTATATATCCCGCATCAAGGAGAGAACCAAAGGAACACATGATCTCCCTCCTTAAACTCCAAAGTCCACTATCACTGGTATCATAAGACTTATGATGACTCTTTATAGTTTTAATCCACTCCCGGATGACCTTAACCTTGTCTTCAGCCACCTGCATCAACTCTGGGCCCATGAGTGCTGACTCTCCTGGGTCCATCCAAAAAAGTGGTGACCTGTAGGGTCGCCTGTATAAGGCCTCAAATGGTTTCATACTGACGGTGGAATAGTATATATTTTTTTATGAAAAATCCACTAGAGGTAGGTGATACTCACAATTATAACCAAAATCTAGGATGAAAGTATGTAGCATGTTCTCCAGAACCTATATGGTCTGCTCAATCTGGTCTTCCATCTGTGGCTGAAAATCTATGCTCAAGCACAGTTGAGTCCCAAATGCCTCCTACAATCCCTTCCACAATCTGGATATAAAGCGAGCATCATGATCTGATACTATTGTCGATGGATCTTCATGGAGTCGAACTATCTCCTGAACATAGAGGCTCCCCAAGCTCTCTACTGAACTCTGCTCCCCAATCGCTAAGAAGTGGTCCGAATTTGTGAGTTGGTCAACAATCACCCAGATGGTATCGCACCCCTTGAACATATGTGGTAACCCTATCACGAATTCCATAGATATCTCATCCCACTTAAACTCTAACACCTCAAGGGGTTGAGTCAAACCCACTAGAACCTGGTGCTTAGCCTTCACTTGCTGATAAGTGAGGAATTTAGAAACAAACTTTTCCACTATCATCTTCATCCCCGACCACCAGAACTGACGTCAGAGGTCCTGGTACATCTTCACCACACCAAGATGTACCTCCAAATGGGATGTATGGAACTCCCTCAATACCTCCTCCAATAATTCCTCTAGTACCAGTAAATCCTCTGAAAATAATAATGTGATCCCCACCTTTCAAATATCCATCAGGGGAATTCACTGTCGACATTTGAGCATGTAAAGTCTAATAGTTAGTATCTCTGAGTTGTGCCTCCCTGACTCACTGTAAGAGTGGAGGGGTAACAACCATCAAATGGAGGTAATTTGTACAATCTCCATCCACAAAGGATATCTACAACGAGTCTAACTGCTCTGATTCCTCATTCAAAAACTGTTAACTCGATCTCCTACTAATATAATCTACCACCATGTTTCCCTTCCCAGTAGTATAGAAAATCTCAAAGTCATGGTCCTGGAGGAACTCTAACCATCACCTATGTCTCAAGTTCAGTTCCTTCTGAGAGAAGATATAATTGAGGCTCTTTTGGTTAGAGTAAATGATAAATCGCTCATGCATTAGGTAGTGTCACCACATCTTCAATGAAAATAATACCACTGCTAACTTAAGATCATTCATCATATAGTTATGATTGTGTGGTCTCAACTATCATGAACCATAGGCAATCACTGCTTTCCCATACATCATGACACAAACAAGCTTGGTTCCTGATGCATCCCAGAATACTGCGTTCTCAACACCCTCCTATAGAAATCTTAAGATGGGAGAACTTTTCAATCTCTTCCTCAACTACTAAAAACTCTCATGGAACTTCTTCGTCCACAAGAAAGGATACCCATTTCATATCAAAGTTTTCAAGGGTTCTTATACTCTTTAAAAATTGGGTACAAACATCTGATAGTACCTAGCCAAACCAAGGAAACTCCGCACCTTGGTAACACTCTTGGATAGCTCCCAAGCAAGAATCGCCTCAATATTCACCAGATCCACTACAACTCTAGCCTCATAAATGACGTGTCCTAGAAAATGGACCTCTCAAATCCAAAACTGACACTTAGAGAGATTCTTATAAAGTTGTTTCTCTTGGAGTATATCTAGGACCATTCTCAAGTGTATCATGTGATCCTCCTCAGATGTTGAGTACACTAGTATGTCATCAATGAAGACCACCATGAACCAGTCTAAGTAGGGCTAGAATATCATGTTCATGAGTCCCATGAAAACTGTTGGGGAATTCTTCATACCTAACAACATCACCAAGTACTCATAGAGGTCATACTGAAATCTAAAGGTCGTCTTTAGTATATCCCCATCCCGTACTCAAAGATGGTGATAGCCAGATCTGAGGTCTATCTTAAAGAACCACTGATCCCCTTTCAACTGATCAAAGAGTTCATCGATCGTCAGTAGTGGATACTTTTTCTTCACGATCACCTAGTTTAGGCACCAAAAGTCCACACAAAACCTCAAAATCCCGTCTTCCTTCTTGGAAAACAAAATGGGTCTTCCCATAGTGAAACATTGGGCCTCATGAATCTATTCGTCTGTAAGTCCTCTAACTATACCCTCAACTCACGATGCTCTATGGGATCCATCTGATATGAAGGTGTAGATATCGATGTCGTAACATGGTATAGATAAATGTATAAGTCTACCTCCCTATAAGGAAGTAATCCTGTAATATCATTAGAAAAGTCGTCTCCATACTCCGTCACCACTAAAGGAAACTAAGGACTCATATCATCCACTGCACCAATAGTGAGGCTAGATAATTGATGAGTGATCTACTACACCCTCCTATGTGTGAGTCCATCATGCACTTCATGCATTTCCTTTTCACCAATAAAGGAAAACCAGGTCCCATCACTATGGACACACCACGCTCTACTCCTAAAATAGTCAATCTGAGCATGGACTATGGATAACTGGTCCATACTGATAATTACATCATAAGGACTTCATTTCAATACCAAGAGATCCCAACCAAAACTCTCACCTCCAAGAGTAATTTCACACCATTGGAACCAATGTGTGATCATTGAATCCCCTCCTGTAGTAGTCTCTAAGCATAAGGGTCAAACAAACGGTTCCATCGGAATCTCCAAGTCTCTAACAAGGGTCATGGCCAGAAAATAATGAATGGAAACTGTGTCTATCAAAACTATAGCTAAGATTCAAAAGATATATATCATACCTATAATCATTCCTCGATCCTTGTAGTCATAATCCTCTATCGCCAAAAGATGGCCTCATCTCTATCCACCATCTCCCTGAGCTTTTCATGGACCACTTGGGGGTGGTGGTGGTAATAAATCAAACCTCTACCCACCTATTATTGCCCTATCTACTCCTATACCATGTACACCACTATGTATAACACCTTGTTCCTACCTCCGCCTCTATTTTGGTGGTCCCTCAACTGTATCATGATTGATCGTATGATGGTTCGGGCAATCTCAAGCTAGATGTCCTCGACCGCCGCATGAGTAACACAGCCTGTCCTTCAGCTAACTCGCTCTACCCTGGGATCCTTTCACCACTGATCATGTGTCCTGGGATCATCCCATAAAGTGCCTGACCCACTTGGGTCCCTTCAAGTCTTGTTGACTACCTACTACCAAAGACTCATCTACCTGGTGCCTAGTGGTAGCTCCCACTGTCGGTGTTTTCTCCACTACTAGTAAAGTTATCTCCAGTACCCTAGAATATGTAGGAATACTAAGGGATATCATGGATTCCCATATATCTTGGATTAATCCATGTTTGAAGGTCTGATCCCTGAAGAATGAGACTCGTATCATATCCATGGAGTAGCGATAAAGATATGTAAATCTTGTCGAGTACTCCGCCACTATCTGACTACCCTGCTATATATGTATAAACTCTTGTATACACACTGAGAATAAATTATCTGGAAAGAACTACTATCTAAAAAGATTCTTGAATTCTTTCTAAGAGAGAGTCATTTGATCATGTGTCTGGGTCACTAAGCTCCACCATTTCCCCACTGAGCCCTAAATAAGACTCGCAGGTAAAAATTCCATCTGGTCAGAAGGCTTCCTCACAAGTCAGAAGACATGTGTAACTGCCTCCATCCAATACTTAGCTACCTGGGGGTATGTCTCACCCTAAGACCTGGGAGGTCACTGCCTATGGAACTCATGCAATGCACTCATCCTGTATACATCCTCAACTGGTAGCACAAGTAGTAATTGCTTCTCGATGGGTGGTGGTATCACTGGTAAACCACTCGGAGGTTCCATATCTGGTACAGGACTCTATAATAATTCATAGTCATTAAGAGGATCATCATAGTGATCATGTAATGAGATCCTGGCTGGTCGGTTGTCTTTTTAGAGGTATCCTGAAATAGAACAAGATATACCATGGTCAATAGAGTATACTTGGTGAGCTGACTCAAGAAGGACATGAGAAAACACCCAAATCCTATATGATACATCTACCATTTTTTCTTGTAACTAGTGTTTTTATGCACCAATTTGAAAAGAATAATTTGGAGTACTAGTGTATGGATATGTCAGCCGCTGTACCAACACTGGATTCACTAGCCTGAAATTCGAACTCAAAACACTTAACATTGTTATCCCAAACCAATCTCATTGACTCTTGGTCCTTTAGGTAGAACTGGAAAACTTTGATACCACTCTGTCATGACCCGTCTTGGAGGGTACCATGCCGTGACTACCCCAATCCCACATCCAATAGACCATATGCTGACGACTAGCACCAATTAGACATATCCCAAAAGTAGGAGGCATTTTTCTAAGTACCTGTACACATGCACACATCTCCAAGCCCAAAATATTGAAATGTAAAACACTAAGTAAACAAGAATTCATACCACTAAGATACCAACAATAGAGTTTGATAGTATGAAACTATAAATTAAATAGGGTAATAAAACAAGCCCACCCAAAAAGCAGTTTGGAAAATTGAAAGCACAAGTTCCTGAAACTCATCTATAGAAAACCCTACCTGAAGGGTAGGTACTGGATAGTTGTCTAAAGTCATAGGAGTACACCTCGACTGTCTAGTCTCTCTAAGTACCACCTAGTCCTAGTCTACCTAGGACACCTTCAAAGCATCGATCTTCTATACAATACATGACATGTTCGAGCAAATACCATGCAAGGGTGAGTAAAACAATACTTGGTAGGACACCTCGAAACTAAAAAGGAATACCACTAAGAAATACACGAAGTATACCAAAAAGAAATATACGAAGTATACCATTAATAAATACATGAATTATACCACATTTAAGATACATAGTTATCTCACATAGGTGTAGGTCTATAGTGTGAAAAACAGGATTATCTAATGTAATCCAAAAAACACCTAGTATCAATAAGACACGTAGTCCTAATGAGACACTCAGTCCCGATAAGACATGTAGTCTTGGTAAGACATGTATTCTTTGTAAGAAACATAGTCTCGGTAAGTTAGGTAGTCTCAAAAAGTAATGTAGTCTCAAATTCATATCCAACCAAAGGATTTTGCTCGTAGCATGCTCGTTCCAGGAGAACATACTCCCCAAGTCATTAGGTCATATGCACACTTCCAAAAAACTCACTTAGAGTATCTCAAAAGGACTGTCTCATCACAAGGGTTCCAATTCCACAAATGGATCATCAAACGGAAACACTCATTGAAATTTATGGTTGTTTTTTGTAAAAAGGTTTGACCTGGGTCTGGTCTGACTCGTCAGACCCGGCCCAACCCGTTCCGGACCACTGGGCCACTGGAGCGGCCCGGATTCTCTGTTCTGGCCCACACACATGCGAGTCGTTCTGGTCTTCCGCATGTGGTCTGCCCAAACTATGTGCCCCTCTGCTCTACATGGTTATGCACCGCATTCCACATGGTCAGCCCACCATCTCCACCTGCCCTACGGCCTCACCACCACTGCAGGCTCCACACGGCCACCCCGTAGCGTACGCAACTGCCTCGTCGCAGCCCCACCGTGTCACCCAGTCGACTTCTTCATGTTTTCATGCCCCATGCACTCTTCTTGCCCATGGCCTCGCCACTACTATGGGATCCTATGTGGTTCCAATAGTGAAAAAATAGGATTCAACATCATTTTTATTTTTATTTTTGAAGTCAGTTTTTAACAGATGTTTATAAAGGCAACAAAAAAATTATTATTTTTAGTGTCGGTTTTCCAAAAAAACGATGCTGAAAATCATTTTTGTTAAGGGTTTTGGTATAGATTTTCCCGAAACTGACTCCAAAAAATCATTTTCATTAAGGATTTTGGAGTCGGCTTATTAAATAACCAACACCAAAAACCGAATATTTTCTTTAAAAAAATTGGCATCGGTTTTTAAAAAAACCAACGCTGAAAGTAAAAAAAATTAGAAAATTCAGAATATTACACTTCCAAAATAATTGAAACACCTATAATGAAAACACAATATACAACAATAAAACAGTATTTATCATTGACTAAAAATCTATAACTTACATGATTTTATCTAATTAATAAAAAAATTATCTATGCATTTGTATTATAAAGCAGAATTAAAATACACATACCTAAAATTTATAACATGCTCATTATTGGTTATTGTTGAAGCATTCATTTGATTATCAATATGTTCAAACACCTATTATATCAAAAGAGTTATTTTTTTGAACCCATATGTAATATTATTCATAAATATTAGAATATACATACCTCAAATCTTAATCAGACTTAACAAATAGTTCGCAAAAATAAATTGAATATGGGTAAGATCAGATTGGGAATAATATTGGGGATCATTGAATACCTACAATAAAATTGAATTATATGAGATTAAAAAATAGAATAATATGGAAGAAAATATAAAAAATTAATACAAATAACCCTATCAAATTCATTAGTTTCCTCAGTTGTGATTATCTCATACATGAATCATAGAATATAATAACCACATTCAAAATGTCCTGTTTAACAATGAAACTATAGTCTTAAAACATTAAACTGATAATAAAAATCAATATATAACAAAAAATTAGAATAAAATCTAATGTAAAAACTAATTACATGTACTTCCAGATATTTAATTTTATTTGGTTTCTTTGTCGACATGTATTCCTTGTTAAATTTTTTCCATGAACCACATTTTCAAACATATAAACTAATAATACATGTATAAATAATGATAATTAAACATAATAAGCTTATAAAAATCAAAAAAACTTACATGTATAATAAGGTGGAAAATCTTTTACGAACATTCCCTGATAAAGAGAAAACCCAATATAAGGTTCATTCACTTGGTCAAAATACGCCTAATATCCAATGCTCCCTACAATACAACAAGTTCACAATTAATGAAATTATAATAAACATTAGTTCATTATTATTTTTATGTTCTTACTTATCAAGAAGTGGCAAGAACCAACACTCAATCTATGTATGTGATATCTCTCACATATATATGCAACTCTATTAGGATTCTTCACATGTTTCACTTCAATGGAAATGAATTCTAGATATATAAAACCATAAATGCATGTATTTTTATTTTATAGAAGAAGCATGTGTAGATACCTAATTTAAAATGAAAATATAGTTAGTAAATTTAAAACCATATTTTATTAAATAAATACAAATTCAAATGTCAATTTACTTACATGTAAAACAACTACACCACATTCAGGCCGAGATCTTCAAAATAAACTAGATGCATGAAATCTTCTTTGAGTAATCTCAATAGATATTATCTTATGCATATATCGGTTGTCATCCTAAAATCATAGATATAATTCAATGATTAAGAAGCCTGAGATAATATTTGTATCCCATAATAAATATCAGAAGTATCTACAGTCAATTGTTCTTGAACATTTTGTTTCATTTGTATAGTTTATTTTGCTTTCAGATAATCCTATATAAGTTAAATGTCAGAAAACATTATAAGTAATTTTGAATCATTTGTAATTAATATTTAAAAAAATTATACCTCATATGAAATATAGCAAAGAAGACCAGTTGTCCAAAGTAAAAAATGACCAAGACAATCCCCAACTTTGGTGATCTCCTTAGTAGGAAATGGTATTAGAGTATTAAGATCTATAATATCAAGTACTGATACTCTAACTTGACCCATCCGCATAGGATTTTGATGTAAAAAATCCCCCAAAAAATTCTTAAGTCCTAATGAAACAATATGTATATGAGGATCTCCAGAAAACAACTCACAGTATACGGTTTGGTCCGAGCGAGGAGGTGGAGGATCAAAGTAGGTAGATGGGGCAGGGTAGTTTGGGCGAGCATACTGGGAAGGCTGAAAAATGAAATAATTATATTAGTGTTTATAATTTATAAACTAGAAAAAATGATGACAAATAAATAATATATGGTTTGGTCTGAGCGAGGAGGTGGAGGATCACAGTAGGCAGATGGGGCAGGGTAGTTCGGCTGAGCAGGCCGGGAAGGCTGAAAAATAAAAAAGTTATATTAGTGTTTATAATTTATAAAATAGAAAAATTGATGACAAATAAATAATATATAGTTTATTCTGAGCGAGGAGGTGGAGGATCAAAGAAGGCAGATGGGGTAGGGTAGTCTGGCTAAGTAGGTTGGGAAGGCTGAAAAATGAAAAAGTTATATTAGTGTTTATAATTTATAAAATAGAAAAATTGATGGAAAATAAATAATATACATGGGAAGGCTGAGTAGATGGGGCAGGGTAGGAAGATGGGGTAGGGTAGTCCAGGTGAGCAGGCTGGGAAGGCTGAAAAATGAAAAGGTTATATTAGTGTTTATAATTTATAAAATAGAAAAATTGATGACAAATAAGAAATACCTGAGAAGGTTGTGCAAACTATGACTATCTTACCAAGTGTTCTAACAAATCCTTCTGCACTACTACTTGAATTTGATCACCCATAGACTGTTTCATATCTTTCAGCTCAACTTTTAAGGATTCTATTTTTGGGTCTCTTGATTACTTACTCTGACAAAAACCTTCTGAATACTAACACCTGCCTGATATCCTCTAACACAACTAGGGTGTTCTACCTTTCCCAAAGTAGTGGCTAGGATTTCTATCCTACCCTCATGGATAAAAGATCTCTGTGTCTCTTTATCCTTAATTTCATCCTGAAATTAAAAATGAAAAGGTTATATTAGTGTTTAAATTTTATAAAATAAAAAAATTGATGAAAAATAAATAATATTTACTTACAATTTTATCAGATACTTTCTTAGCTTCCTCTGTAATATACTATTCATTTTTCCTTATTCTTTCTCATTTCCATTTTTCATGGTGACTGGGAGGAGATGGAGGACCAAACTGGACCTCTTATGAACCACTACTAGATCGAGCTCTTAATGCTTCAAATTTTTATTCAATCATTTTCTGCTTCAAATACGAATACCCTCCATGTGATAAAGTATAAGGGTATACATTTCCCAACTGGATCTCTTGATTAGATCTTCTAGAGGCCTGTTATATAAAAATAAACTACTAAGTAATTAGAAAAATATATAATAAATTTTACAATATAGAATAATTATCATTCCTGAAATTTTTCTTCATGATGACTATCAACAAATCTCTTTCATGTATATTCATCTATAAATTGATACTTAAAGCATGGGTTTTCAAACCTTCTCTTTCCAAAATCATAATTTTTCTAGTTTTGTTTTAAAACATCTCCATTGAACCACCGTTAAATATATACGTCTTTTCTTAATTTCTTTGGTTTCCTCAAAATTGAATGTCATCCATAATTGAATAAATTAAATATGTCATTTAAAATATTTAATATTCAAAAATGATATAAATGAAATCAATTAATATATTTTACCATCACGGCCTCCCAAAGATATTGATTTGCCATCCTATCCACTGACTTTCAATCAGGATATAAAATATTAATCTTGTAATGGCTCTACATCGATATATAACTGATAAAATAAAATGCATTTGGTCCAGTTACATTATTATTATCATCAAAACGGGTCTGTAATTTTTCATCATCATGATAAAGTGATACTTTTGGTAAATGTGTAATACTACATTTACCAACTTGAGAACTTAATTTTTTAGTAGTAACAGGAGAATTCTCCTCCACTGAGGACGCATCAATAGTCCTACAAAAAATTGTAAATTAATAGTTTTCTATCATTAAATAAGTATATTACTAAATATTTAATAATATGAAAAAAAATAGATATACCTCGATAACTGATCCTCTATGTCTCTATCTGACATTACTACTAGAAAGTGTAATAAAATTTTGTGTACCTGTATATAATTAGAAAACTGAATATTTAGAAACAAGGAAGACAAAAATAAGTAAGTAAAAAAAGAGGCATGCATTTGTAAGTTTTAAAAAAAACAAAATATAAATATTTACCAGAAAAATTAGGAGAATAATTTAGTGTTTTCCCACATACCTGCATCATGATCATTACATACAGCATTCACTATGTATATATTATACTCATTGTAATAATTCGAAAATTGCGTAATAGATTAATAAGGCTCATGTAAATCAATAACATCATCAGCATCATCCTTATCACCCAAATGGTATCTTTCTCTTTGAAAAAATATGGACCACTAATCATTCGATGGATCAATGACATAAAATACTTTCTTTTCATGTGTCTCCATGATAAATATTTCCCCATTGTAATTAAATATTTTCAAAACAACCAGTTTAAACCCATATTCATCATCTTTCACACCACTATTACTATCAACCCAATTACACTTAAAAACAATGAATCAAAATTTAATATAATCAATTTCTTATATGTCTTAAAGAACTCCAAAATATGGAGTTGATGCATAAAATGGGTTTTTATCTTTGGCACTTAGAAAATGCACTGCTTCAGTGAAAACCATCACACCACTATTCTGAACGGTACTCTTATCATCCAGATTTTTTGTGTAAAATGTGTATCCAATAATATCAAAACCTGACCATCTGATCACATCAAGATATGGTCCCCCTGATAACCACTTCAATTTTTCTTATGCAGATATATTTGTGGTGAATTTCTCTTTAAACCATGAAACAAATGTCTTCTTATACTAAATCATCAACCAAGTTTTGTTTCTTTTCTGATATCATAACTTTAATTCATAAATATGCAAGGATATATATGATTGAACCTCATCTGTGTTGTTCAAAATGTATAAATGTGCCTATATCACTTCATAACGTGGAATGAACTTTACCTTTAAGCCTCTAACCCCTCTACCTTCACTATCAACTATCATATATTGAGATATAGGGAGACCAATATGCTCCACCTCATACAAATAATTAGTACAGAACACAATCACATATTCTAATACATATTTTTGAACAATAGAGGTCTCTGGTTGATAAGGATTTTTAACATATCCCTTCAAAATTTTCATATATGTTTCAAAAGGATACATCCAACGTAAATAAACAGACCCCACATATTATTATCTTACACACCAAATGAATTAGTAGATAAACCATTATATCAAAAAATGTAGGTGGGAAATACATGTCTAGTTTACAAAGAATAAGAGTTTCTTTATTCTCCAACACATCTAAAAAATTTGGATCAACAAATTTTCTAAAAATGGATTTGAAAAAATTTCATAACCTGATAATAGTATTTATGATATTTGTTGGCAATATACCACGCACTACTAATGGTAGAAGTTGTTTCATAAATACATAGAAATCATGAGATTTCATACCTATTAATTTACAATCCTTTAATGAAACCAAATTATTCAAATTTGAAGAAAAACCATTGGGTACTTTAATACCATGAAGACACTGACAAAAATTCATCTTTTCAATATTTCTTAATGTGTGAAAAGATGGAGGTAAATATATTCTATTTCCTTTCACAGTGGGAGCTAAATCCAAACGTATTCTCATTAATATCAAGTCCAATCTAGCATGCAATCCATCTTTTGTATTTCCTTTTATATCTAAAAAAATTCCAATCAAACTATCACATATGTTTTTCTCAACATACATAACATTGATGTTATGTTTTATCTCTAAAAATATCCAATAAGGTATTTTGAAAAAAAATAGAAGACTTCTTCATGATATTTCTTTGAAGACTAGAACATATTTTCTTTCTAAATGTCGAATCAACATTTTTCACCCTGTCGTAATATTCTTCAGCTGAAAATGGATGAGGGGGAAGGTTGTATTCTTGTTCACTGTTAAATTATTTTTTCAATCTATGATAATGATGATAAATTAGAAAAAAAAATCTTTGATGTCCCATGTACACTATCTTTCTTCCATTCTGTAATTAATAATATGAAGTATGTTCTTCAAAAATTGGACATGTTTTATGTCCCTTAACACTATATCTAGATAAGTTTACATATGTAGGAAATTCGTTTATAGTAAACATTATCATAGCACTCAAAAGAAAATACTCTTTATTATATGCATAGAAAAATTTAACACCTTCCTTCCATAGTAGTTTCAAATCATCAATCAATGGTGAAAGATACATATCAATATCGTTTCCCTATTGTTTTGGTCTATAAATCATCAAGCTCATAATAATATATTTTTTCTTTATACATAAATGTAAGGACAAGTTGTAAACTACCATTAAAACAGGCCATGAACTATGTTGGCTACTGAGGCTCTGATATGGATTCATTCCATCAGTACACAATCCCATTCTGAGATTTTTAACTTCACTTCCAAAATCATGAATTTTTTTATCAAAACTCTTCCACTATGGTGAATCGACAGGGTGATGTAAGTTACCATCATATATGTGCTCATTTGAATGTCATCTTAACCTTTTTGTGTCAATTGAATTTGAAAATAGACGCTTCAAACAAGGAATTATTTGAAGGTACCAAATTACTTTAGAAGGATTTTTTATTCTGGTACCCAAGAATGAATCACAATTGAATTATCAAAATTATATTCAAAAAATATTGGATTATATCATTAGAAAGTACAAAAATTAATTTTTTATGGCATTAGATGATAGTACCTAAGAATGAATCTAAGTTGACTTTCCCATCTATCTTATAGCGTGATGTACCACATGTAGGACAACTTGATAAATATTCATATTATTTTCTATACAGTACACAATCATTGGGGCAATCATGTATCTTTTTATACCCCAATCCCATTGGGCGTAATATTTTATTCACCTCATAATTGGAATATGGAAGCTCATTGCCTTCTGGAAGTAGCTCATTTAAAATATCAAGTAAGATAGATAAACTTTAATCACTCTACCCATTTATTTCTTTTAAGTTAACTAATCTCAAAACTATTGATAATACTGTATATTTACTGCAACCAGAGAATAATGGTTTCTCAGAATATCTATACAATCTGTCAATAGTAGCTATTTTTTATGGTTTCAACACCTAAATCATGAATTATTTATTTAATATGATCCTCTTCCTCATTATGAATATTTTCATCAACATTGGATGTTGAATTTTCAGTTCTTTCACCATACCAAATCCAACGTGTATAATTAAGGCTAAAAATGAAACAAATGAGATGATCCTTGATTTCTCTGAAGTTTAACTTTCTCACATTCAAACACTTCACACATAGACAGAAAATCAAATCAATGTTTTGAAGATGTCATTTAGAAAATTCCAAGAATTCATCAACTCCTTTTTCATATTCACTAGTGGTTCTTCGTAAATGTATCCAATTACGATCCACTCAATACCTAATATCACAATATAATTGGTGAACATATTAAAACATATAAACATTTAAATATATATATATATACTTATAGATAAATTATAAATATAAACACATTTAACAAAAACTATTGATAATAAGATAGAAAATATCATATATGAAACACATTTACAAATAGTAAACTTTTTATTTTCATATTATATGCATGTGTTATATTGATATTATAATTTAATTATAATATCAATATTCTAAAATTTATTAGTTCATTTTATATAGTTTTTTCATTATTTCGATGTTTCTTGTGTCAAAATTATTGAAGATTGAATTAATTTAACTGGTGAAAAATTAGTTATTATTAGTAATATGAAATAATAATTAGAGTAAATGTTCATATTATAAGTTAAATCAATCCTAATACTCCCAAAATTATGACAGATGAAATTAAATACATAACTAAATTGGTATATCTTACAACACATTTGATTCATAATTATTTTTTTATTATATCCTGAAATTATTATTATTATAATAAAAAATAAGAAAGAGAACATTTATACCAACTGAGGAGACCCAATAAAAACATACATTCATTTTTAAATCATTTTATATTAATATTAAATGCATCTCCTAGTAAAATAAACCATTGAATCTATAGGTTTTCTATCATTGGATGCTAAATTCTAAATTTACTTCAATTAGATTGATTCCATCAATTTATTTGACCCAACAGTGTATGGAAATTATATCAGGGCATGATATCACACGTAATAAATAAAAGAAAACATGATGTATAAGTATATATGCATATAATACAACCATGGATTACTAATTAATCACCTAAATTTGTAAATAACATGGGAATAATTAATAAATCTATAGGAATCATGCACACTGCAATAAGTATAGGTAGACATGCTAGAGAAGCACTAGCATAACAAATATGCATGGAAAGCGACTATATAAGTAGGAAACACTCTAGCATAGAATATATTAAAAGCATGATAATTATATAATAGAAGCATGTTGTGAAAACAAGCATTCTTATCAAATACTTAAAAAATATAATATTATGTTTTCTAATAAAAATCCTATCATGGTATGTAAAAGGTATTTTAATGAAACATAAAAGTTATATCATTAAATTTAAAATAGCATAGTAATGCAACCTACATGGAATGTCATATGAAGTACATGTTAATTTATACATTCCTACAAGGATGCATGTAATTCTACATCCTTTCTATACCATGCCAAGTGTAAATACCATAAATATCATAAATTAGTAAGATGAAGAATATACTCACATCAGTCAGGGTGAAACCATAAAAAACCATAAAAAATCTACATGAACAACAATCACATCCCTGTCCACTTGGACTTTTCACCGTATATGGGATGATCACTCTTAAGGGATGACTATTAACAATGTTCCAACACATTTATAACAAACTATAAACTAATAATTGAGGCAAATCAAAAACATAATTAAATGATAAATAATTTATCTTCAAAATTTAAAAAAAAACTTACAAAATTTGGAGTTTAACAGAAAAATAGATCTCCAGTCCAAATTTTTCTCCATGGAATGATTTGGAAAATTAAACACTACAAAATATATACAAAAAATGATTATACAAATTATAAATAAAGATGAACAAAAAACTAAAATCAAACCACAGTTAAATGTCACCGAAAATAGGTTTCAGAAGAAAAAATAATCTATATATGATGAAACAAGGGGAGATAATGAAGAACGCAGACCGCAGATCTTGAAAATGGAATAGAATTGACAACAATGGCCATTGTAGATCACAAATATGCCTTCTAAGTAGTCACAAGTCAAGAGGAGTCGCCACGGGTTTAGCTTTCGAAGATCAAAAAACATGAGGTTTTCCCGATCCCGACTATTTTTAAAAGATTTTCGGCATCGGTTTTTGTAAAAACCTACAATGAAAATATTTTTTTTATATATGGCGTTGGTTTTTATGAAAACCAACACCAATTTTTTTTCTAATATATAGAATTTGTTTTCATAAAAAATGACGCCGAAAGATCCTGAGTTACCGATTTATGGCATCGGTTTTTGAAAAAATAAACACTAAAACTTTTTTTTGATTTATGACATTGGTTTTTAGAAAAACCGATGCCATAAATCATTCCTTTTGTGGTTTTTGTCATCGGTATTTAGTAGAATTGATTCCAAAACCACTTATAAAACTTTTTGGCATTGTTTTTACTAAAAATTGACGCCAAAAATTTCTCACACATACAATTAGTGTTGGTTTAGAAAAAACCAATGTCATTACTTCGAAATTAAATATGGTATTTATAATAGTGTGCCTCCTCCATACTGTGCTCCACCTCCATCAGTATCTTGCTATCCATCTCACCATCCACCTGGATTGTCCCCCCAAACTACATTGCTGCTCGCATGAACCGACCAGATCTACCACCCCAACCACCGCTCGCACTGTCATGCGCTACCATCCTAGCCAAATTGTGTTGCGTCATCATCGTCTCACCTTCGTTTTATCATCATGAGGTTGTATCTTTGACCTCATATCATTTCACCATGAATCAAAGGTGAAAAGATCCTCCATTCATAACCTGTGAAGAATGAAGAACACAAGAAATTGGAGGAGGGAAAGAATACACAATAATTCCTGAAGAAAGGATCTAGGCCTTTATTTGTGTTGATATCGATTATTTCTTGTTAGAAGGATTGATGAAGAAAAAATAATCACATAGATTTATCTCCCCTTAAATCCATGAAATCAAGCCCATCCTGTAAGAACGATCGAACTGTGGGTCTACTTGTTAGTTGGTTGATCTGCGTTCATCATTAATTCTAAGAACGGGGAAAGAATCATGAATAAAACAACACCCTACCTGGATTTTGGATCTTTTTTTGATAAAGAACGGAGGTTGTGTCATCATCGATCTACAATCCACCAGCATTTGTTATAGAGAGCTCATTCTCCACCTTTCAAAGGAATTCTAGGGTTATAATGATAACCCTAAATTCTCTTACAAGGTTTATTAAAAATAAAACTATTGTTGTGTTTCCATATAACTTTAAATAAAATAAAACATCATTTATTTTATTTATTTAAACATCCAAAAATTACTTTTCACAGTCGACCTGCGCCAGTCAATGTTAGGCCCTTCCTAAGGTAAATTCTCTACTCTAAATGCAAAGGTGCCCTCATATTTTTTATCCAGGGACCCATTTATAAGTTATTTCACTTTTTCAGGAAAATTGTGTGCAAGTTCTATTTAATATTTTAATATTTCTCAAGCAATTCTTCTGGGTACTCTGGGTCTCGGAATCACACACTGTCTTAGCACCTAATCTCGTAACAATCCCATATAATATTTAAAAATAATACATAGAAATTTTGAGATGTTACATATCAATAATTTCTCTCTTATGTTAACAATTTTGATAGGATCTTCACAGTAAAACAAATCAGGTTCTAGTTCTATTTCTTCATAGGTGAGTACATGTGTTGGGTCTGTCATGTACTTCTTTAACAATGAAACATGGAACACATCATTAAATTTTAAGAGTCTTTATAGAATTTCTAAATGGTAAGTTTCAACTCTAATTCTTTCCATAATTTCAAATGGTCTGATGTACCTGGGGCTCAGTTTTCCTTTTTTACCAAACCTTAAGACACCCTTCTATGGATATACTTTCAATAAGACATGATCTCCCACTTGGAATTCAAAATCCTTTCTCTGGTTATCATCATAACTCTTTTTCATACTTTGAGATACTTTAATGTGATCCTGAATTGTCTTTACCTTTATTGTTATATCTTCAATAAGTTATGGGACTATAAGTTTCCTCTCACTAACTTCATCCTAACAAGTTGGAGTTTGACATCTCTTTTCATATCATGCTTCATATATTGCCATTTGAATATTAGAATGAAATCTATTATTATAGAAAATTATACCAAAGATAAGTACTAATCCCACATACCTTTAAAGTCAAGTGATCATGATCTCAAAATGTCTTCCAATGTTTGAATAGTCCTTTTAGACTGTTTTTCAGTTTGAGGATGATAATTAGTACCCATATGAAGCTCAGTAAACAAATCCTTCTGAATACTTCCAATATTTTGAAGTAAATTGCAGATATCGATCGTACACAATCAATAGTGGTGAACCATGTAGTCTTATAACTTCATTAATATAGAGTCTTGATAGGCACTCAAGTGGTAAATCTTCTCTTATAGCAAAGAAATGTGCTGATTTTATAAGATAGTCAACAATTACCCATATTGCATCATTCCTTCTAGGTTTCCTTGGTAGTTCTATGAAAAATTCCATCGTAATGTCATCCCACTTACACATAGGAATAAGTAGAGGTTGCATGAATCCTCTAAGATTCCGTCTCTCAGCCTTCACTAGTTGAAAAACTAGACACCATGACACATAGTCAGCAATTTCTCACTTCATGCTATCCCACCAAAAATGTTCCTTAAGATCACTATACATCTTGGTGCTACCAGGGTGTATAGAGAAATTTGATCTATGAGCATCATCTAATAGGTTCATTTTTATCTCAGGTATTGATGGAACTCATAACCTCTTTCCAAATTTCAGAACTCATACACGAAGTCTTCTAATCTTCCATCCTTAACAGCTTTAAATTTATTTTTAAGGTTCTCATTGTCAAATTAAGAGATTTTTATCTTCTCCAGTAAATATGGTTTAGCAATAATTTGAAAAAGGAATGACTTTCCCCCTTCCTTAAAAATCCCCATACCCATCTTTACTAGATTAATTAATATAGGATCTTTCTCAATCCTTATTTGGGTAAGAATTCCATGATCTTTCCTACTTAATGCATCTGGTACCTTATTTTCCTTTATTAGGTGGTTTTGTATTGAACAATCGTGATCTTTGAGTAACTTGAGCCATCTCATTTTCCTCATGTTGAGTTATTTATATGTAAAAATGTATTTCAAACTCTTATGATCTGTATATATCTCACATATTTTACTATAGAGATATTGTCTTCATATTTTCAGAGTAAAGATTGCGGTTGATAACTCAAGATCATGAGTTGGATAATTTTTTTCATGTTACTTCAACTTCCTTGATGCATAAGCAATAACTTTATCATTTTACATAATCAAACAACCTATTCCATTCTTTGATGCATCACTATATATCACAAACCCATAATTTATATATGGAAGAGTCAAAATTGGAACATTGAATAATATTATCTTAAATTCTTCAAAACATTTTGTACATTATTTTTTCTATAGGAACTTAACCCCTTCACGTGTGAGCTTGGTTAGTGGGTTAGCCAATCGGGAAAATTATGTATGAAATGCTGATAGTAACCTTCTAATCCAATAAAACTATGTACCTAGGTTATGTTTATTGTCATAGGCCATTCTTGGATTGCCTTTATCTTCATAGGATCAAATGAGATTCCATCTTTATAGATAATATAGCCAAGAAAAGAAAACATTTCAATCCATAATTCACACTTACTAAACTTCCCATATAACTCTTTTCTTTTAAGATTCTCTAAAATAACCTTCAAGTGGTTCTAATGGTCCTCATAGCTTTTGGAATATATCAAGATATCATCAAAAAAATATCACAACAAAATCATCAAGATATTCCTTGAAAACTTGGTTCATTAAATCCATGAAAATAGAGGGTGCATTAGTTAGTCAAAATGGCATTATCGTAAACTCATAATGTCCATACTTGGTTCGAAATGATGTCTTTGAAATATCTTCCTTATTCACATGCAATTGATGATATCCAGATCAAAGTACAATCTTCAAAAAATATTATGCTCCATGAAGTTGATAAAATAAATCATCAATGTGAGGTAGTGGATACTTTTTCTTTATTGCAATAGCATTGATTTTTCTATAATCAATACACAGGCTCATGGATCCATATTTCTTCTTGAAAAACAGAACAAGGGATCCCCATGGAGAAACACTAGGGAGAATAAATCTCTTGTCATTCAATTCCTCTAGTTTTTTCTTTATCTATACAAATTTACATTCTATAGGGATTCTTTGATATAGGTCTTTAAGAACTCAACTTCCTTCTCTAGAGGATGTCTATGTAAATCCTATGTAAAAACATCAATATATTCTTGCACAATTGGTACATACTCAATTCAAATATTACTTTCTGCATCCCTATATGTTATTTTCTCTTCCACACTAGGAATTTTATTTAGTAGATCTATGATAGGTGGATCTACATAAGAACTAAATGATGAAATTTCTACTCTAAAGATAAGGGATTCTACATCTTCCTCATAAATTGTAACTTCCTTCTTCTTTCAATAGATTTTTGCATCATATTTTGAAAGTCAGTCCATACCAAAGATTATATGAAAATCAACCATAGGTAAGGTTTAGAACTAACACATGTTTATGTGTTATAAAGGGGACTGACCGACACATATTTGTTGCAATGATACTTCCCTTAGGAGTTTTGACTGACGACTCTTATATTAAATCAAAAGGGAAATGTCTAATTTTCTTGGAAAACTAGGAAGATATAAAAGAATTTGATGATCCAGAATCAAATAAAGCATTGGATAAGTTTGAGGAAATGATTAAAGTACCTACCACCACATCATTAGTAACTTCAACCTCCGTAGTTGTGATCACATAAGCTTGGTCATCTCCCCTTGGCTTATTTTGTGGTAGATTCCCTTGATGCTTGGGATAGTGATTTGAATAATTCCCCATTTCATTGTAGTTGAATCATTGAACATCATTTATTTATTTCTTCCCCTTGTATTCATTATCTCGATAACCCTTTTCTCCACACTTATAGAAAACTCACATGCCTTTTAATCATTTCCTAGGATTATTATTTCCAAAATTTTCACATAATGGAAATTTCTTCATTTCAATATTCTTATTTGATGCTTCACCCTTACCATGGTTATCAGAAAACCTATTCTTATCTTAATTTACCTTGAACAAATTTAATCTAGCAAATTCCTTCTCTATTTTTATGTCACTTAGTACTATTTTATCATATGATGAAAATGTTTGAGAAGTCAATTCCCTTCATAGACATCAAAGAAATGATCAATATTATCTTCCTAATCACATATATAATCTATAGCATACCTGGATAATCTTGTAAAGGTGTCCTCATACTCTAAAACACTCTCTTCTTCCCTTTGCTTTAAACTAAGGAATTTTCTCTTCATTTCAGTTCGTTGCTCATGAGAAAAATATTTTTCGAATAATGTTTCCTTAAAATTTCTCCATTACAAGTATTCTATTTTGTCTTCCTCCTTAGTATTCTGAATCAAATACAACTATTTATCAGCATCACCCTTGAGACAATTTACTACCAGTACTATCTTTTCATTTTCATTGCACCTCAATTCCAGAAATATCTTTTCAAGGGACTTGATCCGCTACTTAGCTACCACTGGATTAGTAGTCCCACTAAAATATGGGGGCTTCTACCACATAAAATGATCCAACATAGGAATAGTATGGTTATTCTTCATAACCTAAGTAATTTTTCCTAATATGGTCATGATCTGCTCAGCTCAAATTTCATGAACCATCCCCCGGGGTCTGTGTTGCAACTACCCCAAGCCTGCCTCCCAAATGTCATGGGTTGGCAACTAGAGCCAAATGAAATAACCTGCAAATGGGAGGCATTTTTCGAGTACATTTACACACACACACTCATGACCCCAACCCATAAAGATGAAAGGAGAAACATGTATGCCACTAAGATGACCACTAAGATTATAAAGTACAAGCTAAAATCAAGAAGGTACAATGGTCTCTGTAAATTCGTCTGTAGAAAACCCTACATGAAGGGTAGGTGTAGAGTAGCTTCCAGAAGCTGTAGGAGTACACCTCACCTGTCTGATCTCACCAGGCACCACATGGTCCTAGACCACCATGGTCTTCATTAAAGCCTTGATCATATTTAAAAGACACGACACGTGAGGGCGAAGCCCGTATAGGGGTGAGTAACACAATACTCAGTAGGGACCCCAAAACCACAAAGAAAGACTACAAAGTAAAAGTACACACGAAGCAATGGACAGGTCACATAGGTATAAATTAAAATATAGAAAACAGAATTATCAGTTGTAAAACTAAAAAAAATTATTGTTGAGGGACTCATCCTCAATGAGTCACCAAAGTTCATCAGGCCTTGAGGTCCGCTCGTCTGTCGGGCCACTAAGGTCTACTCAGCTACTCGTCTTCCGGGCCACACAAGCCTGTACGGCTATTCGTCTGTTGGGCCACATAGGTTTACATGGCTACTCGTCTATTGGGCCATTGAGTTTTTCTAGGCTAATCATCTATCATGCCACATAGGTATGCATGGCTACTCGTCTGATGAGCCACTGAGGTCCGTTTGGCACTTCCTTCTCATCACATCTAGTCATAGGATTCCCACTCGTAGCAGGCTTGATTCTGGGAGAATCTAATCCTCAATCCATCTATCATGTCTCAACCTCAACAAAAACTCACTTGGATTATGTCAAAAGTACTGACTCGTCACAAGGGTCCCAACACCGCAAATGTCTCATCAATTGGAGATACGCTTTGCAAGTTATGACCGTTTTACTGAAAAGGGGCTGGTTGGGTCTGGGTCCGGTCCGACCGACCTGATCCGACCTAGCTCAAGGTCCACCGACATGACCTGGGTCAGACCCGACGCAGATATGACCTGTTTAGGGTCCATCCCGAACCAATTGGGACGTGGGAGTGGCCCGTTGGGGTGGCCCAGCCCGCGATCTCCCACCCGGTCTATTATGAGTGGGCCGGCATATCTCGCCAGGACGTGGCGGCGGTCACCGCATCCACTTCCTATCAAAGTGGTGATTTTGCCACATGACTGCCCCACAGGTCACCGTAAGGCCCTTCTGCCATGGTCCCGCTAGACCGCAGTCCTCCAGCCACACAGCACGGCTCGATGTCGCATCGCTGGAGACCCCGCCGCTAGCTATTGTCGGTGGCCCTCATCTGCCACCCCACGGTCGATACCATGAGAACCTCCACTACCACGGTGCCCCACCGGTGCATGCCTCCTCTCGCACGTGGCCACCACCACATGACGCCACTGATGGTCTCTTCTGTTGGCCATCAGGTCCGCTCTGGTGGTCCGTTTTCTGATCTGAAAGTGCCACTGGAATTCTCGGATCATCATCATCCCTACTACGGGCTCAAAGTTGCTTTGTCATCAATTAGAGGGGGTCGGTCATGAAGAACACACGAACTCCCATAATGGAGGAATCTTATCCTTGTTCATGTCATCCCGAACCCTCCACATTATAATTCAAAACAATTGGGGAGGATATTTTTAATAATTCTAACATGTATAAAACCAATTTGAAGCCCCGAGATCAAAACCCTCCCGCAAACTCACACACGATTCGTGAATCATTTTTTTTGTTGAATGATTCACATTTGTCATGGATATTTTAAAATGGGGAAAGAAAATTAATCAAAGACACCCTACTTGAAGTTGGATCGTTCGTTGGCGATGATCAGTGTCACTGCATTTGTCGTTCCATGATCCATTATTGGTAGTCGTTCGTTGATAATAGTTTTCCGATGACAAAGCTCCAACAGTTCAAATTGATTCTCCAACGTTCCAATGATACCGTATTTGATTAACCCATTAAATGGGGAAAATGTGTTTCAGTATTTTTGTTACGCTGCATCCCAACGTCGTTATACTGTTTCATTTATGAAACAGTGTTTCTGTTACACTACAATGAAATTCAAAATTCAAATAAAATAAACTAAAATTTTATTTTATTTAATTTTTATTAAGAAAAATCTTTTATCAAATTCCCTTAAAAATTCTGAAAATAAACTTTTTCCCTCTACCTGCGTCAGTCGAGGTTAGGTCCTTTCTTAGGTAATGTCATCATTCTATACGCAACGGTGCCCTCATATTTTTAATCTGAGAACCCATCTAAATGTTTCCAAAACTTCTCACGTGCACTATTTCAAATAAACTTAAAAAAATTGAACAATTGTTCTGGGATCACTGGGCCATAGAATCAAGTGTCTTCTAAGTGACTGGTCTTGAAATAATACCATATAATTTAAAAAAATCATGGAATTATGAGACATTAAATTACCCCTACCTTTAGGGATTTGCATCATCATAAGTCAAAAAAAGGGCTAAACAAACAAATGGGGGTATTGAGCACAGATCTGAGCCTCTCGCTCCCAAGTTCTCTCTTAAAGATTTCCATACTGCCACCAGACATGCACCATAGGAATAAATCTTCCATAAAGGACCCACTCATATCGATCCTCAATCTCTACTGGGAACTCCAAAAACGTCACCCCATTGTCGATGTTCAACTTTCCCCAATCAATGACGTGTGATGGATCATTCACGTATCTCCTCAGTTGTGATACGTGGAAGAAATTATGCACTAGGTGCATCTATGGGGGGAGAGCTAGGCGATACGCTACCTCACCAACTCTGCTCAAAATCTGAAAAGGTCGGATGAATCTTGGAGATAGCTTGTCACCCTAACCAAATCTCTACAATCCACGTCACGGTGAGACCCTAAGGAACACATGATCTCCCTCCTCGAACTCCAAGGGCCTCTGTATCCTATTATCATAAGATTTATGTCTACTATATATAGTCCTCATCTTCTCCTAGATGACCTGTACCATCTCAATGGTATCCTATACCAACTCTAGACCCATGAGTGCTAACTCCCCTAGTTTTGTCCAGCATAACAGTGATCTTCATGGTCACTCATAAAGCACCTTGAATGGTGACATACCAATGGTGGAGTGGTATCTATTGTGGTATGTGAACTCCACCAGTGGTAGGTGATCCTCCCAACTGTGCCCGAAGTCCAATATACAAGCGCAAAGCATGTCCTCTAAAACCTAGATATTCCTCTCCATCATACCATCCATCTGGGGGTGAAAATCCATGCTCAAACGAAGATGAGTTCCAAACGCCTCCTGCAATCCCTTCCACAACTGGGATGTAAAGCGTGTGTTTCAATTTGAGACTATCAACGATGGGACCCCATGGAGCTGAACTATATCCTACATGTAGATGCTTCACAAGACCTCTACTGAACCTGCTCCCAGATGGGTAGGAAGTGATCTGACTTGGTGAGTCGTTCAATGATCACCCAGATGGTATCGTACCCCCTGGATGTGTGGGGTAAACCCATCACAAATTCCATTGATATACCATCACACTTCCAATATGGAACCTCAAGTGGATGAGTCAAGCCTGTTAGAACCTGATTCCCAGCCTTCACTTGCTGACAAGTGAGTCACCAAAAAATGAATTTTTCCACTACTTTCTTCATCCTCGGCCACCAGTATTGACATCGGAGGTCCTGGTACATCTTCTCCACTCCTGGATGTACTGCCAAAGGGGAGGTGTGAAACTCCTTCATAACCTACTCATGTGACTCCACTGGCACAACAGTACATTCTTTGAAAAGGATTACTTACTCCCCTCCTATCGAATATCCATTAGGAGTTTGTCCTAAGGATAATTGAGCACGTCAAGCCTCGCTGTATACATACATAAACTGTGCCTATATAACTCATTGTAAGAGTGGGGGAGTGATAGTTATTGACTACAGATAAGCTTCTCCATCATCATCCATGAAAGATATCTGCATCGTGGCTAACTGCTTTGACGCCTCACTCAGCAACTGGAAACCAGATCTCCTGTTCAGTGTGTCTGCTACCATATTCCCCTTCCCAAGAGTATAGAATATCTCAAAGTCATAGTCCTGGAAGAACTATAGTCATTTATGCTTCCTCAAGTTCAGTTCCTTATGAGAGAAGATATACCTGAGACATTTTTGGTCGGAGTAGATGGTAAACCACTCACCCATCAAGTAATGTCGCCACATCTTCAAAGAAAATACCACTACTCCTAGCTCTATGTCATGGGTTGCATATTTTTTCTCATTATTCCTAAACTTACTTGAACCGTAGGTGATCACTACTTTCTCCTATATCAGGACACATCCCAGTCTGGTCCCTGATGCATTGTAAAAAATAACATAACCAATGCCCTCCTCTGGTAGTCTCAAGATGGGGGTGCTCATTAGTCTCTGCCTCAACTCTTGAAAACTCTACTGGAATATCTCTGACCACATGAAGGATTGACCCTTATATGTCAAAGCTGATAAGGGTGATACTACCCTGGAAAGGTTGGGCATGAACCTCTAGTATTATATAGCCAAACCTAAGAATATTTGTACCTCAGTCACACTCCTCGGTGGCTCCCAAGAAATCACTGCTTCTATCTTTACTGTATCCACTGCCACTCCAACCTCCAAAATGACGTGTCCTGGGAAGTGGACCTCCCAAATGAAAAACTGACACTTCAAGAGTTTCCCATAAATCTATTACTCTCGAAGTGTATACAGGGATATCCGCAGGTGTGTGGCGTGCTCCTCCTCAGACACCGAGTACACCAGGATGTCATCAATGAATACCATGAAAAACAGATCAAGGTAAGGCTGGAAGATCCTGTTCATGAGTCCCATTAACACTATTGGGGAATTGTTCATGATAAAAAGGCATCACCAAGAACTCATAATGGCCATACTGGCATATAAAGGTTATCTTCAGTGCATCCTTGTCCCGTACATGAAGCTGATGATATCTTGATATGAGGTCTATCTTTGAGAACTATCATTATCCCTTCAAATAATCAAAGAGGTCATAAATTCTTGGAAGTGGATACTTGTTCTTCATGGTCACCTGGTTTAGGAACCAGAATTACATGCACAACCTCAAACTTTTATCTACCATCTTGGTAAACAATACTGGGGCTACCCACAGTGAAACACTGGTCCTCACAAAGCCCTTCTCCTGCAAGTCCTCGAACTTCACCCTCAACTCACGAAGCTCCGTGGGAGCCATATGATATGATGGTATGGATATCAGTGTCATCCTGAGGTATAGATCAATTCAGAAGTCTACACCTCTGTGAGAAGGTAACCCTAAAACATCTTCTAGAAAGATTTCTTCATACTCTTCCACCACTGCAGGAAAGTGAGGACTCTTCTCATCCACCGCACCAAGGTTGAGGCTAGCCAATTTGTGAGTGATACCATGCACCCTCCTATAAGAAAGTATGTCTTGTGTTGTGAGAGATCCCTTCTCATTGGTGAAGGAAAAACTAGTCTCATACATGTGGAAACACTATACTCTGTGCCTAAGACAATCGATCTGAGCATGAACTCTGGATAACCAATCTATACCCAAGATGAAATTGTAAGGCCTCAACACCACTACAAGGAGATCTCATCCAAAGATATGCCTCCTAGAGTAAGCTCAAAATATTGGAACCAGTGCGTAATCATCGAATCCCCTCCTATAAGAGTCTCTAACCGTAAGGATCAAGCCAAGGGCTCTGCCAGAATCTCCTAGATCTGAAAAAGGTTTGTGGAAAGGAAAGAGTGATTGGAACCTATGTCTATAATAACTATAGATAAGGTGGAGAAGACACATATCGTACCTATAATCAACTCTGGAGCATTGTGGTCATAGGCCTCCATCACCTGTAGTTGGCCTCGCCCCTATCCACCAGCTCCCTAAGCCTGTGGTGGATCACCTAGGGGTGGTGGTGGTAGAACATCGAACCTCCGTCCACCACATGTTACTCTGTTGGATCCCCTGCCACATCTTCCACCCTGTGGACCACCTCGCTCGAACCCATGCCTCTGCCTTGGAAGTCCCTCGACCATCTTCCAGTCGTCTATGTGGTGAGTCAATCAATCACAATCCATGTGCCCTTTCCCATCACATGAGTATCACATCCTTCCCCTATGATGACTCCATCCATCCTGGGGGTCTTGTACCACTGATCCTACATCCTAGGGTCTCCCCCCAAAACACTTGGCCCTCTTAGGCCCCCGTGTCTACTGCCTTCTACCCACAGCTAAAGACTCTTCCACACAAGGTCTACTAGTAGCTCATTCTACTAGCACCTTCTCTACCAGGAATTTATCCATGAGTAGGGCTTACTCCAGCACCCAAGTCTGATTAGAGATGATAATCGATACCATGGATGCCATGATCTCCTGAAATAGTCCCTTCTAAAAATATCAAACCCTGAATAATGGGTCCCACACCATGTCCGTGGAGTAGTGATAAATATCTATGAATCTCATTGAGTACTCTGCCACTTTCATGACACTCTACTGTAGGTGCAGCAGCTCCTGTATGTGCACTGAGTGCAACATCACTGGAAAGAACTCCTCTATGAAGAAGCGCTCAAAGTCTATCCAGGTGAGGGTCTCCTCATCTTGTGTTTAGATCATCAAACTCCAACATCTCCCTACTGAGCCCTAAATAAGGCCCACGGCTAAGATTTCCATCTGATCGATAGGTGTCCTCACTAGTTGGAAGACTCATGTAACCACCTTGAGCTAGTCCTGTGCTATCTGGGGGAAGTCTCACCCCTAAACCTAAGAGGTCTCTACCTATGTAACTCATTTAAGGAATTAAGCCTATGTGAATCCTCTACAAGTATCTTTAGTAGCAACTGTTAACCAACGAGTGGTGGTAACTCTAGGGCACCTCCCAGTGGGTCCATCTCCAGTATCAGTCCATGTATTGATGCCTCATTGCTGGGTGTACCATCCTCATGGTCACGCACTGGAATCCTTACCGGCTGTCTATGTGGCGGCATCCTGAAACAGATCAATATGGACCATGGTCAATAGGTTATAGATGGTGAGCTGACTCAGGGACATGAGGAAACACTCAAAATCATATATGATGCATGCAACCAGTGGTTTCATGTACTGAGTCAAAAATCAGAATTTTGGGTCCTGATGTATGGATACATCATCCACCGCACCAATACTGGACTCCTCGAGCCTGAAATTCAAACTCAAAACATTCAACATTGTTTCCCCAAAACAAAACCACAGAATATTGGTCTTTAAGGTAGAACTGACCACCTCTGATACCAATTTTTCACGACCCATCCCCTGGGGCCCATGCCGCGACTACCCCAAGCCCACCTCCCAAAGTCCAGGTGATGGCGACTAGAACCAAAGGAAATAACTTGAAATTGGGAGGCATTTTTTCAGTACCTGTACACACACACACTCACAACCCCAACCCACAAAGTATAAAGGAAAAACATGTATGCCGCTAAGAAAACCAATGAGAGTATAAAGTGAAAGATGAAATCAAGAAGGTAAAATGGTATCTGTAAATCCATTCACAGAAAACCCTACATGAAGGGTAGGTGTAGAGTAGCTACCGGAAGCCATAGAAGTGCGCCTCTCCTGTCTGATCTCATCAGGCATCGCCTGGTCCTAGACCACCAAGGTCTTTTTCAAAGCGTCGATCATCTACATAAGACACGACACATGCGGGTGAAGCCTGTTCAGGGGTGAGTAACACAATACTCAGTAGGGACCTCAAACCATGAATAAATACCACAAAGGAAAAGTACACACGAAGCAATGGACAGCTCACACATGTATAAACTAAAATATAGAAATCAGGATTATCAATCGTAAAGATGAACAAATTTTACTAGTGAGGGAATCATCCCTGATGAGTTGTTAAATTCTATTGGGCCACTGAGGTCCACTCATTTGTCGAGCCACTAAGTTCCGCTCAGCTACTCATCTGTCGGGTCACACAGGTCTGCATGGCTATTCATTTGTCAGGCCACACAGGTCTGCACGACTGCTCATCTACCGGGCCACACAGGTATGCACGGCTGCTCATCTTTCAGCCCACCTAGGTCTTCTCAGCTACTCATCTTCTAGGCTACATAGGTCTTCATAGTTACTCATCTATCAATCCATTGAGGTCCACTCAGCACATCCTTCTCGTCATATCCATTCATAGGATTCCCACTTGTAGCGTGCTTGATTATATGAGAATCTAATCCTCAAGACATCATTAATATCTCAACCTCCACAAAAACTCACTTTGAGTATTTTAAAAGGACTTCTTCATTTCAAGAGTCCCAATTCTATAAACGGATCGTCAATCGGATGTACGGTTTGTAAGTTATCATTGTTTTACTCAAAAGGGGCTGGTTGGGTCAGGGTTCGGTCTGACCCGGTCGGACCGACCTGACCCGACTCGGCCTGGGGTCCACTGACCCAACCTGGGTCTGGGTCTAGCTCTCTAGGTCATCCCAGCTTATCTCACCCAGACGCGACAGCGGTCATCGTGTCCGCTTATGGTCAACACGGTGAGTTCACCGTGTGACCGCCCCGCAAGTCACCACGGGGCCTGCCTGTTGCGGTCCCACTGGACTTTGGTCCTCCAGTCGTGTGACACAGCTTGATGCCACGTCACTGAAGACCCTGTCACAAATCATTGTTGGTAGCCCTCATTCGTCACCCCGTGTCTGATGTTGTAGCGACATCCACCGCCATGGTGCGCCGCCGGTGCGTGCTGCCTCCCATACACGGTCACTGCCACATACCTTCGGCGCGCTGATGGTCTCTTCCATGGGCCACCGGGTCTACTTCGGTGATCCGTTTTCCAATCCACGAGATCCTCTAGAATTCTTGGGTCATCATCTTCCCTGTTACGGGTTTAAATTTTCTTTGTCGTCAATCTGGGGGGTTCGATAAAGAATAACACACGAACGCCCATAATGAAGGAATATGAGCCTTTTTCATTTCAGCTCGAACCCTCAATGTTAGAATTCAAAACAAGTGGGGAGGATATTTTTAAGAATTCTGACATCAATAAACCCAATTTGAATCCTCGAGATCAATACCCACCCGCAAATGCACGCACGATCCGTGGATCATTCCATTAGTCGAATGATTCACATTCATCATGGATATTTCAAAATGGGGAAAGAAAATTAGTCGAAGACACCCTACTTGAAGTTGGATCATTCATTGGTGATGATCAATGTCGCTTCACTCATCGTTCCACGATCCTTCATTGGCAAGTGTTCGTCGATCGTTGTTCGCCAACACCAAAGCTCTAATGGTTTAGAGTGATTCTTCAATGTGCCAATGATCTCGTATTAAATTAACCCATTAAATGGGGAAAATGAATTTCAGTATTTTTTTTACGCTGCATCTCAACGTTGTTACACTATTTCATTTATGAAACAGTGTTTCTGTTATGCTACAATGAAATTCAAAATTAAAATAAAATAAACTAATAGTTTATTTTATTTTATTTTCATTAAGAAAACTCTTTTATAAACTTCCCTTAAAAAGTCTGAAAATAAGCTTTTTCCCTCGACCCACGCCGGTCAAGGTTAGGTCCTTTCTTGGGTGATGTCATCATTTTGAACGCAACTGTGCCCTCAGATTTTTAATCTGGGCACCTGTTTAGAAGTTTCCAAAACCGCTCACATGCACTATTTTAAATAAACTTGAAAAATGTTCAAACAATTGTTCCGGGCTCACTGGGCCACAGAATCAAGTGTCTTCTAAGCATCTGGTCTTGAAATAATCCCATATAATTTAAAAAAAATACATGGAATTTCAGGACATTACATCAAACACTAACTGTGTTGGATTTCTCATTGGGTAAATACCTACATTGTCTGCGGGTATTGATTCATTTCCTTCAATTTGGTTCCATTTATAAATAATGGAATACACTAAATTAAGTTATGGATCATAATGTAAAAATTCAAATTTGAAAAACACTTAACATAATTTAAAACTTATGCATAACTAATCACATAAACATAGTTTCTTTGAGGACATATTTAATTTTAAATCCTTAAAAATGGTTTGTAGATAAAATGTGAATTATCCTAATAATATCACCTGGGAGTTTCAAACTAGGTGTATAGTATGGCTCATTATCATGTACCAGGTTACCTCGATTCTGCTCGGGACACCTTGTCGGAGTTGTTACCCCTAGGTACATCTGTGTCGGAACCACGTCCACTTATAGTATCCAGACAGAGATGTATTTCTAAGAAGACCCACATAATATCTACCTTACCAAAATTCTAGAATATTCTTATATACTTATCCTCAAACTATATATTAGGGTTATGATCTCTAATCTATGTTTTCTAAATCTAGTTTCCAAATTTTTTAAACTTCCTTTGATACCAACTGTAATGCCCCAACCTCAAAAGTCCAGCACCAGTACATTATTTTATTACATCGGTATTATTATAAGGAATCAAATCCTGAATGAATGATCAATTTATGAGTCTTAGAAGACCATATTACATTCATGATACCAAAAATACATTGGTAAAAGCAAATAAAACATGATACATAATAAAATGAATTAAAATGCATCCTTGAAATATTATTAAATGTTTTCTTCTTCATAACTCGGGGATAGGAAACATAATAAGGGTGAGCTCAAATGATCAGTAAAGATTATATCAACTAATAATACGAAAAGTAGATTCAATAATCCATAGATATTTTGGCTAGTTAAATAATCTAAAAAACACATGTCGTTAATAAACTGAGAATAAAAATATATCCATATATTTTGTCATAGTGAAAATCCTCTAGATAATAAAAATATAATACTGAATGAAGGAACTTATTTGTTATTGTATGTCATGTATCTGGAACATAAACCATTATACCTTCAAGATGTTTTAATTCTGTTGGTAGAAACTCATTTAATTCTGTTTGGAAACAAACACGAAGGGTTTTTCGCCAACTGTTTTGTCTCATGAGACCTGCCGATGCATTAAGGGGCTATAACGTTCCCCACCTATCACTGAAAGACCAAATCATTATTAATACATAGATTTAATTCAAGAAAAATAATTCTTATCAACATTCGTATGGAGTAAAGGATACAGATTCATCAATATTTCCCCAATTAAAACAACATTCAAAATAAGCACCGTATGAAAAAGGGTTACGGCTAAGACAATAATCATATACATGATACAGTTATATGGATATTTAATTGAAATATAATTTCAAATGAAAAATAATCTCAAAGGGGTATTAGATACACCACACAAGAATGATTAGGTGCACAATACAAAGTAAGTCTCAATGAAATGGAAATTGCGATGAAGTACCTTACCTCGAGTTTGACTTCCTTTAAATTTATTCAAAAATTCTGTATAAAGGTTTGAATAGTGTCATTGATTTATTACAGAACTAAACTCATATTTATAATACCTTACATGATATTATTATAACATTTTCCACCCATTTATTAACATTATTTTGTTATTTTCATTGTTTCGGATATGATCTTTTCATGGTTTCCAAGGTCGGTTTATTATGGTCTTCCTTGTCAAAAAGAAATAATAATATAGAATTGATAAAAAATATATATAGGTAATTTTAAATAATTACATGTTAATTAAAACTTCCCACGAATGTTGTAAAGTGAAATAAAATCTCATCATCCACAAAGGTGATGAATTGACACACCACAGACAGTGATTTCGTTATTTAAAAATAAAATAAGAAAATAAGAGATTTTATGATGTATATACCATAAAAAAACATTACAGTATATATATGATAATATATTTGTCATTAATAATTGTATAGAAGTTGATAATAAGGTATAAGTGAAAAATAATCTAAAAGAGAAGAAAAAGGAATCTTACCTCTTGAATCTTTTCTCCTTGAGAACCTCCTTAGGCTCTTGAAAGTGGTCTTTTTGTGAGACTAGAAGCTCTAAAATGTCACAAGGGATGAGGATAAAAGAATTTTTCATAGTATAGTTGAGAAAGAAGGCTCAAGGTGATGAATTTTTGTGAAGGAAGGAGCCTCGTTTTTATAATTGAGGTGAGGGGTAACGTAGGAATTACTCAAATTATTAAAATATAATAAATATATTATAGGGTTTAAGACTTCCAAAAAGGAATAAAAACTAAAGGGGTAAATTTTAGAAGGAATATTATAATTTTTTTCCTTTTCCAATAATTTTTTATTTTTAAATAATTTAATAAAATATTTTATTCATGAACAATAATTTTTGTCAAAATAAAAAATATTCATAATTATGACTTTAAACACATCAAAAAAAATTCAAATTCAAATAAATTTTTAATTATATCATAGAAATGTCATATTAATATAGGGAATTGTTTAATTAACATAAAAATACCGATTTATATTTATTTTATTATTTTTAATATCATTAATTTTATTTATTTGTTAATTAAGTAATTATTTCATCATAAATGTTCAATCCATTAAGGTATTTATTTATTCACTAAAATATATAAAATAAAATTTAATGAATAATATAATTTTATTATATTTTCAAATACTATTCTTTTCTGAAAAAAAAACTTCTGAAAAACCTAATATTAAAATGTTATACAAACTAAATTTTATAGTGTGAACACACTAACTTACTATAAAATGTCATAAAGGTCTTAATGTCATTATTATGGGTCCAAAATATCCCAAATTAGATTCAAAACATGATAATGTCCATCACCTAGTCATAGAACAAGGTTTATCTTTAATTTCAGTCATTTAATAATTCTTATAATTTTAATTAAAAACATTTTATTTATTTTTCTTATGCTTGCACAAACACTACATCAATGTTGTACAGACATTAATGTTAATTATTTCATATATAAAAATTAAAAATAAATTAATTTGGTTTAAAATAAAATTATATTTTTTTTCATTATGTATATTCACAAATATACATGTCAAGAAAATTTCTTAAATTTTTTATTTCGTCTTTTCTTGCCCTGCACAATTATTTCACAAGCATTTGGGTAATATTAATGTTATACGACTCTAAAATTCGAAATTAACAGTGAAAAACATAAAATATACATAATAATTAATAAAAAAGTCTTGAAAATAATTTTTAAAACTCTATTATTATTTATAAAGAACCAAATTTGACATTGTTAATGTTGCGCAGGCACTACGTCGGCACTGAAAATAATTTTTATACTTATCATGAAATAATTTATAATTTACATGTTCTGGATTATTTTTGTACTATATTTATATTATAATATAATTATTTATTTATTACATAATTTTATTAAATATCATATCAAAATTATGTCTTGACTCTATTACAAATAATACCGCATTTTAAAAAAAATATATATTTTTTACTATTCACCAAAAATTAAACTATTTCAAAAAAACCCCAAAATTTATCCTAACCATTTTTTAATGTATAGAATTCAAAAATTAACTTCATTTTATGAAACTAATTTTCTAAAATTGATAAAATATATTTTTGATTAAAATCATCATTTACTCAAAAAATACAAATTTTAAAATTATAACCGATTTTATGACACTTTTCAAAATTAACTAAGATCTCATAAAATTATATTATAATAATAAGACATAAAAATATTAACTTTTGATTCAATTTTATAAAAATAAATTTTCTTTTGAATCATTATATTAATTATAAAATTGTAAATAAACATTTATGTTTTATAAAAATACTAATACTTAATTAATAATTTCTAAAACATTTCTTTACTTATACTTTGATGTAATTATATCCTGCTTTAATTTATAAGATGCATAAATTTTATTTATACTTTCATAGATGTGGTTACTATTCATTTGGTTTTTTACTATTTATAAGGTCATATTACTATTCCTAGGGTTATGTTACTATTTCATTGGTATAAGTATCATAAATTCTAGAAATACCACTTATTTCATTCATTATTCATTTATAGTCTTTTTGTGTTTTTTATGTGATTTTATATGATTTATACTCTATGAAATAATTTTTTGTGTAATGTAAGCTATTGAATGAATTGAAACTATTTAAGAAGATACATACCATAAAATCTTGGGGTGTTATATTTATGCATTACGTATAAATATTAATATTATTATTAAAATATGATATGATGTATACACAAAATTAAAATAAATATTTTATTATCAGTGGAGTAGTAAAATTAAATTTTAGAATATAAATTATTAATTTTAATGGTATTTGTTAAAGCGTATTTAGTATAAAAGTAATTTTATTTCAAAGAACTATTTTGTTAAGTATTTTATATTTTATCCTAATAGATTAAAGTAAACACTTTTAAAATATTATTATATATGAACTAATATATTAACATGTTTTAAATTATAAATTTATATGAAATAATAATAACACATAATGTTTAAAAACATTATTTTTTAATAAAATTATTTTATCCTTATATTTTTTATTTTTATTCTAAATCTAAATATATAACTTTTAGAATTTTAATTAGATATAATTAACAGAAATTTTTAATTTTTAATTTCAAAATTATCTTAGGGTGAAATTTTTGGATTTTTCTAATGCATTGATTTTTAGATCAATTGTGCACTATAGCATTTTTACTAATACTGTGAATTTTATATCATTATTAGTATGACTTAGAAATTTAAAAAATATTTTTATTGAAAAAATATGTATTTTATAATTGAAATTATACATTTTAAAATATTTATTATAGTTTAAAAACCTATATTTGATATTTTAAAACTCAAGTAATGTTTTTCTCAAAAATTGTTTTAATAAATTATACATTTATTATATTAAAATTAATTTTTAAAACTTATATCAATTGAATAGAATAAAATGACATGAATATTTTTAATCATAATGATCAAATTAATTAAAGTTTCTAATTTCATTTTTAGGCATAAAATTATGTTTTCCAGGTAAATATTAGTTATCTCGATAAAACAGTTATTTTTCAAAGAATAATACATTTATAAATATTGTACACTTTTAAATTAAAAATATATATATATTAAATTAATTATATAATATTATTTATATATATATTTACACTCATTTAATTGGTAATAAATGTTAAATAATATTAAGAACACTGAAAATTAAAATGTCATTTTCTATAAAAATGTTTTTCAACACATTATATGTTTTAATTTAAAAGATAATTTTATCATATATAGAAATTGGATTAGGTTAAATGGATTAAAATTTTGGATTCTTGAGATTTAAATTTGGTAATGAGATTCATCTTATATTTTTAGTATTAAAATAATTACCATGATCAATTTTTAATCAAGATAAATAAGGGTAAATTCGGTAAAAGAAGTGTCTCAAATTTTTAATAATTAAAATATCAAATACACCTTATAGAAAACCTTGTTGGGTAATAAATTAATAAACACATGTATCACCTACCATTTCTTCATATAACTCACCTAACCCATATAACACCCATGTGATTCCATTCTTACCCATCACCTAGCTTTAGTTTCCATGAAAAAATCCCCTCTTTTCACTTATAAAAGGAGCCCACTCCCAGTCATTATTTCATTACTCTCCAACAAAAAGGAATTTATAAAAAATTTACCTTCCCTTTCCCTATATAAGTCCCTCCCAAGTAGTTTCTAAGGTTCTAAGGATTCCTCACAAACTTTAAGATACTACTTATCAAGGTAAGGGTTCTCATCCTCTTCTTTTAAATTCAATCTCTTCTGTTGTTGTCGGCCTTTTTAATTCCACATTATTATGATTAAATGTTTTCATAATAAACCCTTTACAATAAAAATTATTACCTAATTATAATATATTACCCTTACCACTAATTAAACCAATTTCATAATTCCTTTTTTATAGTCGTCATGTTGTCGAAATCACTCCTAGTTTCTCTCCCTTATATTTTAAATTCAAGAAATTCCTTTGTAATAAGCCTATTGATATCCATGTGATTATAATTACACATGTTCATAATAAATAATTTAATATCCAAGTGATTTTTTATTAATTATATTCTACCATTCTCACTCATTAAACCCATTCCATAATCTTGTTTTATACCCACCATGCGGTTGAAATAATTCCTTGATTTTCTATCTTCATATTGAAAATACCCAACTCTAATATAATTCAAGAGTATCTATATAAATTAATTTTTTAAAAGTTTATATATATACATAATGTTATAAAATATTTGACTAATATAGTAATGTTTGTTAAGTTAATGTGCGATCAACTAAGAAAACTTTTAAGGTGAGGGTTTCTTTGTCTCATTTTCAATTCTATGGGACATGTTTGATATTATGCACTATAACTTCCTTAATATGGTGTATTAACTATATAATTTATTTCACATATTATTATTTATTCCATTTCATAAAATTTTAATTTTTATTTCACGATCTTCCTCTTAATATTATTTTATTATTTCATTACTAATTCTGTAAGAGTTTCAACGACTCAATTTTTAATTCATTAAGTCATGGTCATTATTAATTTAATATGATATTCAAATTTTATTTTATATTACAATTCCCATATTTTATATGGTATTTAATTTTTTCTTTAGGTAAATTAATTATCATCCTCAATAACCACTTATTTGATAAAAAATTCTAAATTATAAGTGAAACATTTGTAAGAATAATTCTCATTCTTACCAATGAATCTTTCCTGCCATGCCTATGTTTTCATTCCTTACAATGTTATCATCTATTTTTGGGAAAGATAATATGGATTATTTCTTGTGATTATCATAATTCTATTTAACATTTTTCAAAAGTAAAGTTTAATACTCCTTTCATGATGTGGGTTTTCAATCAATGGTATTTCAAAATATTAAAAAAGGGTTTTTCATCATTTCATAATTAAATGTTTTATGTTCCACTCCATATTCTTTTTGATAAAATTTGAATCTTTTTAAAGCTCTATTATTTAATATTATTTTTAAAATAAAATGGTTTCAAATTTTTTTCACTTCATCTTTTTAAAACCTTTATATCTTTTTCAAGGATCTAATATTGAAATTTCCTTTTAAAAGTAAATCTTTTTCAAAGGACTTCACTTTTAATTCCAAAAAAATCAAAGTATTTTTTAAATAAATTTTTTAAAAGGTTTTGTGAAAAAATTTTTATTTTAACTTTTATTTACCCTCTATTTTTTATCTTTTATGAAGTTATGTTTTGATCACCCTCTATATTTTATTATGATATTATTCCTTTTGGAAAATGATATTTTTTATATACTATGATTTCTTAAGTTATTATTATGTAAAATTTTTAAAAGTTTTAAAAAACTCATTCTTTTTTCATGTGTTCTTATGATATGGTGAAATTTTTTTATTTAGAACTTGTATATATATATATAATGATGGATAGATGTTATATCATATGAGTATTAAGAATACTGCAAGAATACATGGGTGAATTGGAGTTTGTTAAAAAATAAAACTTCAAATTTTCCCAAACCTCATTTCTTAAGAAAGTCTATCAAATAGAGGTTATATTAATGTACTTTATAATAGGAGTAAGAAATATTTTATACAAAAAATATAAACTTTTATAAAATATACCCAATGGAAATATGTAAAACTTGTAAAACAATTATAAAAAATGACACAAATTTAATTAAAGAATGTAAAAAACTTACAGTAACTTTCCTAAGAAAGTTCTTCACTTTGAACTCAATTGATAAGTAAGTCTCCTAAATCAAATTCAAGTATCCATGACTTAACATGTCATGAGGTATTTACTCCAAGACTAGGAATCCATCGATCAAAATGATCATAAAAATCTCCATTTCCTTATCCTCATGAACCCTTGATCAAAATGATCAGATAAACTTTTTCCCTCTATCCCTGAGAGCCATTGATCCACAAGATCAAAAAAATAGAAATTAAAATAAAAAATCTTAAGGCATTTACAAAGTAAACCTCATAAACAATTCCTTAAGAAAACTATCTAAAGTATATAAAATAATCACTCTTATTAAAAAGATGTTACAAACACTTCAGCATCAACTTTAGATCGTATGTCATCAGATTCTTCTCCCTCAAGGTTATGGTCCTATTTATAGATGATCTCCAAAGGTTATATTCTAAATTTTTTAGGATTGGTTACAATAGAATTGGAAAAAAAATTCTTTACTCGATGTGATCAGCATAACATCCTTGTGACTGATGGTTGTTTGGTAAACCACCATTACCATGCTTTTAATATTCCATCTGGAAGAAATGATGGGTATTTTATGGTAATATAGCACATCTTCATCTATTAGGATTAATAAATATTTATTCAATAGGATTTTACGTCTCCATAAAATGAATTGTATCCAGTATAATTTGTTTTAATTCATCCAATGGACTTCATAGTACTCTTTATGATGGAATTCATTAAAATTCCATCTTATGGACCTTATATATGTTCTTATAATGTAAATTATACATGTATTTCTATTATACTTGGTAGATATATATTCAATAGAACTATTATTCTCTATCTGGTATAACTTAATACTTTCCTACAAAACATATTTATAAATTGAGAAAGATAAATATTAGAAACATAAAAAAAATAAAGAGTTAATTTTGATTATCAAAAGTAATGTTAGAAAGTGATATTTCAACAAAAAAAACTCACCCTTTTTGAAAATAACAATGCACGGTACTTGAGATAAAATTTTAAAGTAGAATTTTTAAATCCTTACTCCCTATTACTTATATAACTTTTGAGTGTTCTTACTTTCTCCCTTTTATCTCCTCATATATTCTAAGTGATTTTACTTTCTCCCTTTATACCCCTTTGTGATATTCAAAAAGAACTTAAGGGAAAGAGATATTAGGTAGATATAATTTCTTAAAATGTTAAAAAATCATTCTATACAACAATTTTAAGGGGTAAACAAGTTTTTAAGAGAATATACCATTCATTAAAAATAATATAAAAGTATAAATATTTAACTAAACAGATATAATAATAGAAACAATCATCCAAAAGTTTATTACAACAATTTAAGAGTTCAAGGAAAATTTAATCTTTCTTATACAAATTTTTTAAAATCGCCTTATTATTCCATAGATCGTCTTTAGTCTTCTATGAATATTCCTCTTTTGACTCAAGCTTGGATACTTTTCTTCTAATATCTCAATATTGTTTCTTTTCTTATAAATTTTTGAGTCCTACTAGACAGATATATCTTTAATATCATTAATAAATCTTCTATAATCTCTAACTTTAATATTTATTTTATTAGCATAATTTAAAATGGTTTTGGTTTCTCTATTTATTTAAGAAAAATTATTTTCAAAAAACTTTATATCTTCTTCTGTATGGATCATCCACCTAATTATTCACTTTAACATCCTAAACTCCATTACATTTTTTCCTTTAAGATCTTTGATCTCAGCTTCATTTGGTATCATTGTCTCAGAAATTTTCTTAAGGGAGATTGATCCCTAACTAACATCAACTTTTCCTTGAATATATTCACACATATATTTGATATTAGAAAATATTTCCATAATAATTTAAATCATTTTAATCACATCATTGAAATAAATCATTTTCATCTCGATTCTTTTGGATCTGGTGCTTGGAGCAGAGTTAGTGGATTCACTTGAAATCTATAGTATAATAGGTTCTATGAAACTTGGAGGTGTGGATTATTCTTTTTTATCAAAACAAGATTATGAAATCTCCACAACATCTACCACATCATCGGAATAAGCATGTTCCGATGGATTTTTTGTTAATGCTTGTTTCTCATCTTCTGGAGATTCTTCTTCGACAAAATAGAGAGAATCTTTCTTGGACTGAGAATTTAAAAAAGTTAAGAAATATACTAAAGGATCTTTTATATCTAGATATATCTTTAGATATTTAACAACATACTAATATTTTTTTAAAAACTTAAACTTCCTTAGTATTGAGAATGTTTTTTTAGATGATAATATTTATCCACTTCCATTGTTTTCACATTAACTTGCTCAAAAAAATCTTATCATTAACATCTTGACATGAACTTGATCAGTATCAACCATAGTTTTCTTACCTTTTTCCTTTACAATGGAAATAGTAACAACCTTGGGAGGAATATAAAAAACATCTATCTAGGAGACATATATAGATACAATGGATAAGGGGAAACACAAAAAGGATCTTGTTTTTTCCTCTCTACAATAAGGTATGGAGGAACAACTTCTTCATTTCTTTAAAATTCTTTATGAGCTAAATCAGCTTCCCTTAGTATTTCTCTAGAAACTTTGGCTTTCTTCTCTTTCACAACTTGTTTCTTCTTCCTTTCTTATTATTTCAAGTTATCAAAAACTTTTTCCTTTAAGGATTTAAACTCAGCCTTATCTAAAACAAAATATGTATCTCCATCCTTTTTATTCATAAATTTAGAAAAATACTCATCAATCATAGTTTTGGTCTTCTTTCTTGGTAATTCTAAATACTTTTGAGAGGATTCACCAACTTTCCACTTTCCAAGAAATTTCTTATTAAGATATTCAACTTCATCCCTAAAAAAACTTCTATAGTATTTTCAATCAACTTTCTCTCAGTAGGAAAATATACTAAACTCATATTTAAAATAGTTTCATCACTAAATTAAGAAACTTATATCTTACTAAAATATATTCATTCTTGATATTTTGGACTTCCATGAACTTTACCAAAACATCATTGATAAACTTGGGATTCAAAAGTATCTTAATATTGACTTATCTTATATTGATTGATTAAATGAAATTTCAATAAACTTTAATAGGTTGCAATTTTTCATATTACATAAGAATTCAAAAATATAGATATCTTGAACATTTAAGGTGTCCATATCACCATTACTTAGAAAAAGATAATTTTTAATCCATAAGAAAACAATTCCTACATCTAGTGAAAGATGAGATAGTTTCCTTACCTTCTCAGATAAATAAAAAAAGATCCTTTTTATATAAGGATCTATCAAATAATCCAATTTTTTCAGGACACTCATGAGTAAAAAATATGTATCACCCTATAAGGGTATTATAATTAGTTTTCCAACATTTTTTATATTCAACTTATAAGGATTTTTAAAAATTATGAAAGAAACATTCTTTAATTCATCTAATTCATTAAAATTTGAGCTTACATAAAACCCACTTATAATATATGATTAATGAAGATCTAACTCTTCCTTCAAAACACAAACTAACTCCTAGACTTGGAAAAGAATTTCATATTTCAGAAGAGACTCATGTTTTTTTAACTATATTCCCTCTATAAATCTTTCCTTAATATCTCCCATTGAACCAAAATCATATGAATATTCCATTTAGAGAGAATGGATAAACTTGAAGAAGAATGAACAAACCTAAAAAATAAACAAACAAAAGTAAAATAAAGAAGCAAGATCTATTCTTAGATTTAATTAGTACAGAGAATGAATTGGTCTACCCCTGGTATATATAGGCGATAGGAGTAACAGTTTAGCTTACATCCTAATCCAATGGCTATGATTAAATCTCAAAATCTGATAACATAATAATATTAAGAAAGTTTATAAATTTTGAACTCTTGGATTTTGTATTTTTTTTTATAAAGTTTTTAAATTTTATCAGATGGAAAATAATTTTGATGGAACTTGAAAATTTGTAACCGAAACTTTTATATGGTTTTCTCTATAGATATTATAAATAGAATAAAAATTTACCTCCTAATGATTTCATTAAATTTTAATTTTTAATGAAAGTTTGTTTGATAATATGAATAATACTAGCTATATAAGAATAATATTAGAGAAAATGATTTTTTCCATTGAAATTTTGGATAAACATACTTCTGATGAAAATTGAGGAGCTTCTTAGAAAATATTTTTCTATATATTTTTGTAAAAAGGATAAGAAAAACTAAAATAAAAAGAAAACATAAGAAAATTGTTCTCCTCCTTTTTCAAGGATTTTTTCATTGTAATAAGATAGGTAAACTAGAAAAAGATTCAAGATCACTTTATATTGAGCATAGGAAGCTTCTATTTAATGTATTAAAATCTATTATAATTGAAGGGTTTTGTGAAATTGATAGTTGTAAGAACCCGGTTCTTATTTTGAGGTACGGGTTTCTTCTTTTCTTCTTTCCTTAAGTGTTTTTGAGAAAATAAGGAAAATGGGGGAAAATACTAAATTTTGGGACTACACACCGTGTAATTTTTCACACGCCATGTACTTTTGGGCATGTAAAATGAGTACATTAGGTGTGTGGCCATGTCGGCGACTAAGGGTGTAAAAACCGACTACACGCCGTGTAGTGGTATTTACACGATGTGTAGTCAGTCGGCAGACACATAGTAAGGCGGTGGCCAGCTGGGTGACAGAACACGCCGTGTATTCAAGTATACATGCCGTGTAGTCATGTTGATGGATGAACAATGCCACGCGGGCGGGAAGCCTCCAGAGGAATAGTTAAATGAGGGAAGTACACGTCGTGTAGTCAAAAGTACATGTCGTGTACTTTGTTTTTTTCGTTTAAAATTGAAAGTAGCCAACCCTATTCACAGGATTGGCTTAGAACCAGATGGGAGATCGGGAGAGGACGAACGAATCTTTATGGAGCAACGGATCGAGCACCGGGGATCCGATCCCGCTTCCGTCGATCACGTTGGAACCGCACGGGTAGGCCCTCCACTCTCCTTAAGCCATTCTTACCAATTCTTTCCTGAGGGAAAGTTATTTACATTTGAACGGGTTTTCTTCTAACCCAGATCTACGTCGTCTTTGGGAGTTTCTGGAATCGACGTTCGTGTATACCGTCCATGGGTGTTTAAGGTAGGTGGCTTAGTTCTTAATCTTCCAACTGTTGTGTGTTTTGCGTACCGTTGTGCCAAGAACCCATGTTGGGGTGTCGTGTGGCTGAGGCCGTGGCAATTTTAAATACCTAGAACTATGTAGGTAATTAAATGTGATGATAAATTGATGTTTGGGATCGCTGCTTGGATCTAGGACCACCCCGCGGGTGCGTTCCTCTGTTTAGCCATTTGGCTAGGATACCCAAGGGTATGCCTTTATAATAATGATTATAGAATTTCTTTGAGAGTAATTGCTTGTGTATTGTTGTTTACATATTGGGCATGTCCCGGTTACTTGTTTAGCCTGAGGGCAGTGTTTTACTTAGCCTAAGGGTAGTGCATCTTTAGCCAGAGGGCAACTTCTTCCGTGCCTATGGGCAATAGACTCTGTGCCTGAGGGTGAAACTTCGTATGCCTGAGGGAAATATTTGTATGCCTATGGGAAATTACCTACGGGTTACGTTTCAGATTACCTGAGAGTAAGGGTTTGCGTGTTTGAGGACACTGACTGTTTATATAGAAATTAACTGTGGTGGTTTCTTAAAAATAAATAATGAAATGAATATTAAACTGGAAATATAACTGGTAAAGTTGGTTACTTTTGAGTACTGCTTAGTTTATTGCATTTTACTACTGCACACTATTGTTTCATATTTTCACACAGTTGAGCACGGGCCTTTGGTGGGTGCCTAATGAGATTATTTATCACACCCTATTTGGGCTATTCTTTTCAGCCCAAATAGATTACGTTTCTGCAGGTGTGGATAAGGTCAAGGGTCCCTATATAGGTACTTGATTGCTTATGAGGAGTATGGGAGCATGGGACCGGGCTTAGGCTCGCGATGCTACCAGTTTTTTTTTCTATTTTATTGTACTCTGTATTGTATTATATTGTTGTGTAACATGTTCTGGCTATTTTCTTAGAACTTGAGACATGTTGCATCATATCTATATATCTGGTTGGTTATCTTTTACTGCAGTTGTTATATTTGAATGTCGTTGGTTTATTGCTTTCGTTGTTGTTGTATGCTTTTTATTTTATTCTTCTGCGCTACACTTTGAAAAATGAGGGCATAGTTTCCCCACTATCAGACCTGGGCCCTCGCTGCTAGTCGGCAGCCTCTGGCATTTGGGGAAATGTGCTTGAGGTCATGTGGTGAACCGGGTTCAGGGCACCCGTTGAGTGGCACCCGGATCCGGGATGTTACAAAGTGGTATCAGAGGGTTTCTTTTCTTTGACTTACTATTTAGAGCCTTAGTCAGGTATAGGACGAGAATGGTAGTTGGTAATAAGATGTGCTCGGGCGTAGCTAACCCGTGTATAGGGAAAAGCCAAATTACCTCACAATTTCAATTTTATTGATTTTTCAATTTACAGTTGATTTGATTTTCACCGATGGGTGATGCACTTGTGGTGTGCTGTTTATATTTTATCCATGGGTTATATTTAGTTGAAACCCGATGAGATGAGGGTATGCCATCTCATTCATCATTAGGCACATGCTAGAAATCACATGCCATGCATAGTTCCATGCCACGTAGGTGCATTAGAAATTTCATGTTGTTGTGATAGTGGTTATATTAGAAAAATCATGTTGTTGTGATAGTTGCTTGATAAATACCTATTATGTGATAAGGTATCTAGGTATGAGTCTATTGAAATAATGGATTCCAAACTTTGGTTTTTAGGGAGTATGGGCCCTCATTGACCAGAATTTGGTGGATCATTAGCTATTTATTTTTTTATAGCACAGAGAAGATGTAAAACTTTGATTCGTGGGGAGTATGGGCCCTCACGGGTCGGAATTTGACACTTAGGTGTTGTTTTTTGTTATTTTCTGGGTTTTGGGGAAGTTTTTGAGGCATACTATTCGGAAAAACCCAGTATACATGTCGTGTAGTACCTTAAACACCCCGTGTATGGCCTTCTGTTTGGGAAGAAAAGAAAATTTTTTGAGTGCACGTCGTGTACCCTAAGTACACGCCATATAGTCGCTTCCCGTGTCAAAAACCGTGTGGGTGGTGACACAGGGAAGGAAATTCTTGGGGTGAACATGTTGTGTACCGTGTGAACACGCCGTGTAGTGTTGACCCAGAGTCTGGCCGTGTAACTAACAAACACGGGTCGGTGGAATTTTCCTAGTACACGTCGTGTCAATGATGAACACGCCGTGTAGTCTGACCTGGGGACCCAGCCGTGTAACTAAAAACACGGGTTGGTGAAATCCTTTCGTGTACATGCCATGTGGAGATAGAACACATCGTGTAGTGTGATCTGTGTATCCGGCCATGTAACTAACAACACGGGTCGGTGGAGCTCTTCTAGAACACACCGTGTGCCTTTGGGACACGCCGTGTAGTCTTGTCCGAGGAAAGACCGTGTAGACTTAGCCATGTGGCTGGGGAAATAGGGTGATTCACATGTCGTGTGTAGGTGTAACACACCATGTAATGTTAGCCGAGTAGTCGGCCGTGTCACAAACGACACGGGCAGTTGGAAAATTACACCATACACGCCGTGTAGTCAGTATACACGCCATGTAGTTTTATTTAACGGGAGTCGTGTGGCTTAGCCGTGTAGAAGGACCCGGGCAGGGGAAGAGAAGTTAGGTACATGCTGTGTAGTTAGTATACATGTCGTGTAGTCTTGTTGTGAAATCTTGAATGCCTTCTTCCTCCTGTTCCCCTTTTGGTCCCTTCGTTTTTCAGATTGTGATAATCTTGATCTAAGGTGTGTGTTTGACCTTGTAGTGTCATGCCGCCGAGACGACCATGTGTTGTTCTCCAGGAGAGTGGTGATGATTATACTCTAGAGATGGTGGGCCATGGGCTACTAGTGGATCCTCTAGCAGAGTCAGATGCGGTGCCAGCCATTATAGCAGACATAGGCGCAGAGGCGCAGTTCCGTGAAGGCTTTATGCAATTCATGCAGACCTTTCAGGGAGCACCGCCGGCTGCCACATACATGACTGAGCTGACTCGTATCTTCCAACAGCAGCATCCGCCCACGTTTTCAGAGGATGGCAGACCACAGGTTGTGGAGTCTTGGCTGGGGTCTATGCAGACTATTTTCGAGCATCTTGAGACACCTCTAGGGGGGAGGGTCAAGCTCACTACTTATATGCTGCGTGATTCCTCCAAGAGGTGGTGGGATGTTACCACCCAGTCAGAGCATCACAGAGACATGGCGTGGGAATATTTTCAGGCAGTCTGTTATGACTTCTTCTTTCCAGAGATTCTAAGGGAAGATAGAGCTCAAGAGTTCATGAATCTGTAGTAGGGCGCTATGTCGGTGATGGATTATTCTGCTCGTTTCACCGAGATCTAGTGCTTTGAACCCGTGCTGTTGGGTGATGAGACGTTGAGAGCTATACACTTTGAGGATGGTCTTCGTTATGACATCCGAGTGCTGGTGAATGTTTTCAGGTTGCCTTCAGTACATGCTATTGTGAACCAGGAACTGATTACAGAGAGGAACCTGTGGGAAGCTAGTGGTGTGGGCCAGGGTGGTTCAGCACCAGTTTCTGGAACTATTTCTACTGGTAAGAGGAAGAGACAGATGAACTTCTCTCAGGGTGGCAGTACCAGCCAGAAGGACATTTCAGGTGGTCAGGTCAGGTGCTACCAATGTGGTAAAGAGGGGAACAAGAGACCGAAGTGTCCACGTGATCCAGTGGAGTGCTGAGCATGCGGCAAGATGGGCCATCTATAGAACTTTTGCAGGGCGTTTCCACCAGTGGCTAGTGAGAGGGGTTCTGTGCAGACTCCGCATGCGGGAGCTGGACTAGTAGCTTCTTACCAGTCGGGAAACTGGAATACATCAGGGCGTGCAGGCAGAGATGGTGTTCGTGGCCATGGTAGCCAGACACCAGGATCTTAGAGACAGCAGGGCGGGGCAGCTCTGGGTAGCCAGGCTGGGTCACAGGGCCGCGGCACTGGGCAGGCATATGCAGTGCAACAGACCCAGCAGGAGAAGGATCTCGGACCTTCTACAGTCAGAGGTACTATTCTAGTAGCTTCTGTCTTATATTCAGTACTTTTCGATACGGGTACTACACATAGCTTCATATTTGTGCCCATTGTGAAGAGCCTTGGGCTCTATGTTTTTACTTCTTCTGATATCATAATGCTAGACACTCTATTAGGAACTAGAATGGCATATGTGTGTCAGTGCAAGGAGTTCCCCCTAGAGGTTGGTTGGTGTCACTTTCTTTGGGACCTCTATGTCTTAGAGATGACAGCTTATGACATCATTCTCGGGATGGACTGGTTGGTTCCCTTTCGAGCCTTTGTAGACTGCTATCGTCGTAGGGTGATTTTCATGTCACCAGAGGGTGGAGAGTTTCTATACAAGGACGAGTGGGGTGTTCAGGTGAGTCGAGTTGGACCAGAGCATCGTGGGCGAGGTGGCGTCACAGCCTAGATTGCGAGCTTATATCTGGATGACCAGGGGACATGTCAGAAGGATTTCCCTCCAGTGGTCGATCATTTCATGGATGTTTTCCCGGATGACTTTTCAGGTCTACCTCTGGAACGAGAGGTGGATTTCTCTATCGATCTTGTGCCAGGGGCAGCACCAGTGTTCATTCCTTCTTATAGGATGGAAACACCAGAGTTGCAGGAGCTCAATAGGAATTTAGAGGATTTACAAGAAAAGGGTTTCATCTGACCTAGTACTTCTCCTTGGGGTTCTCTGGTCCTTTTTGTGAAGAAGGCGGACGGTACCCTCAGACTCTGTGTGGATTATTGGAAGTTGAACCAGCTTATGGTCAAGAACCAATATCCCTTGCCAAGGATTGATGATCTTTTTGATCAACTTCGTGGAGCATAGTGTTCTTGAAGATTTACCTGAGATCAGGATATCATCAGTTGCGCGTGAGACCATCGGATATACTGCTTACATCTTTTCGGAGCAGATATGGTCTGTACGAGTACTTGGTTATGCCGTTCGGACTTACGAACGTGCCATCGGTTTTCATGGATCTGATGAATCGTGTGTTCCATCCTTATCTGGATTCTTTTATGGTTGTATTCGTGGACGACATCTTGGTGTACTCTCGCACTCGACATGACCATGCCACCCAACTTAATATCGTATTGAGTACACTGAGAGATCATCAGCTATATGCTAAGCTCTCAAAGTGCCACTTTTGGATGGACCATATTCCCTTCCTGGGTCATATCATCTCAGAGGTAGGAGTTTCAGTAGACCTAGAGAAGGTGAGAGCAGTAGTTTCTTGGGAGCATCCTAAGAATGTGTTTGAGATACGGAGTTTCCTAGGGATGGCTAGTTACTACAGACGTTTCATCCAGTACTTCTCCCGCTTAGCAGCGCCGTTGAAGGTTCTGACTAAGAAGGGTGTGAAGTTTGTTTGGACAGAAGATTGTGAGATAGACTTTCAGGATCTAAAATGAAGTTTGACATCAGCACCAATCTTGATACTTCCAGAGAAAGGAAAGAGCTATACAGTTTACTGTGATGCATTAGGTATTGGGTTGGGATCTATGTTGATGCAGGGCGATCGATTTGTTGCATACGGGTCTCGGCAGTTGAGGCCACATGAGAGAAATTATCCGACGCATGACCTCGAGTTGGAAGCAGTTGTTTATGCATTGCGTTGTTCGAGACATTATCTCTTTGGAGAACATTTTGTGGTTTTCACCGACCACAAAAGTCTCAAGTATATTTTTACTCAGCATGACCTGAATCTGAGGCAGCGAAGGTGGGTCGAATACCTTCAGTCCTTTGATTTTGAGCTTGCCTACACACCTGGTAAAGGTAATGCAGTAGCTGATGCACTGAGCAGGAAGACTCAGATACAGGCTGTGTAGGAGGCCAGTGATGGGTGGAAGCTTATGGATTTCTTCTCTGAGATGCATTTGTAGGTGCACGACAGTCAGGGACAAACTTATCTTTCATATTTATCTGTGACTTCTACCCTCCTGGATAGAGTGTGGATGAGACAGCTATCTGATTCAGAAGGCCTAGTTCTACGGGATTCGGTGGAAAGTGAGGACCCTCCTCCTGGTTGGACGATAGGAAATGATGAAATTATGCATTTCTATGGATGATTATGGGTTCCAAGGGATATACGCGAGGAGTTGATGCGGGAGTTTCATGCTTCAGCTTGGGCAGTTCATCCCGGAGTTACCAAGATGTATCGTGACCTGAGACATTAGTACCGGTGGCCAGGTATGAAGAGAGAGATAGCTGGTTTTGTTACGAGATGTTCCACCTGTCAGCAGGTGAAGGCGGAGCATCAGAGGCCAGCTGGACTGTTACATCAGTTACCTATCCCGGAGTGGAAATGGGATGATGTCGTGATGGACTTCATGACTGTGTTGTCGAGGTCACCTAGAGGTAATGATGTCGTGTGGGTTATTGTGGATAGACTCACTAAGGTAGCTCACTTTTTGCTGATCAAGGAGGCCTTCGGTGTTGATAAGATCAGAAAGTTATATATCTGAGAGGTCGTACATCTTCATGGGGTCCCTCGTTCTATAATTTTAGATAGGGATGCCCATTTTACATCTTTTTTCTGGCAGAGTTTTCAGAGGGAACTGGGTACATAGGTGCTTTTGAGCACATCTTACCACCCTCAGACTGATGGCCAGTCAGAGCATACGATACAGGTGCTAGAGGACATGTTGCGTGCATATGTTTTAGACTTTGGGGGCTCTTGGGAGAATCACATAACCGTAGTTGAGTTTTCCTATAATAATAGTTTCCAGGCAACTATTGAGATGGCACCTTATGAGGCTTTATATGGTAGGCCATGCCGATCACCCTTGTGCTGGTTAGAGGCGGGTGAGATAGCTTTACTGGGACCACATCTCGTGTAGGAGACTTTTGAGCATGTCCAGTTAATTCAGAAGCAGATGGCTACTGCACAGTCTCGTCATAAATCTTATGTTGATCGCCGCAGATGAACTTTGGAGTTCATGGTCAGGGATCAGGTTTTCTTGCGTGTTTCACCGAGGTTGGGACATAGGCGGATCAGGAGACAGGGTAAAATTTCACCGAGGTATGTGGGTCCATTTGAGATTCTGGAGAGATTTGGGTTGGTTGCCTATCGGTTGTAGTTACCTCAGAGGTATTGGGCCATGCACGACGTCTTCCATGTATCTCAGTTGCACCGCTATCATTCAGACTCGTCTCACGTCTTTCAGCCAGAGGAGGTTGAGTTTCAGATAGATGCGTCCTTTGAGGATCATTCGATTCATATCATTTATAGGAGCACGAAGGTTCTCTGAGGCCGGTCAGTTCCTCTCGTATGGGTGCTATGGTAGCATGGTTGAGTGCAGAACGAAACCTGGGAGCGGGAGACCGACGTACGTGCTCAGTGGCCAGAGTTGTTCTGAGCTTTATCTTTTCCACCCTTGGAAGAGAAATTCGGGGACGAATTGCTTTAAGGGGGGAAGTTTTTAAGAACTCGGTTCTTATTTTGAGGTACAGGTTTCTTCTTTTCTCCTTTCCTTAAGTGTTTTTGAGAAAATAAGGAAAATGGGGAAAAATCCTAAATTTCGGGACTACACACCATGTACTTTTTCACACGCCATGTACTTTTGGCTGTGTAGAATGAGTACACTGGGTGTGTGGCTATGTCGGCGAATAAGGGTGTAAAAACAGACTACACATCATGTAGTGGTATTTACACGCCGTGTAGTCAGTCAGCAGACGCATAGTAAGGCAGTGGCCAGTTGGGAGACAGAACACACCGTGTATTTAGGTATACATGTCGTGTAGTCATGTTGACGGATGAACAGTGCCACGCGGGTAGGAAGCCACCAGAGGAACAGTTAAATGAGGGAAGTACACGCCGTGTAGTCAAAAGTACACACCGTGTACTTTGTTTTTTCGCTTAAAATGGGCAGTATCCAACCCTGTTCACAGGATTGGCTTAGAACTAGAAGAGAGATCGGGAGAGGACGGTTGAATCTTTGTGGAGAAACCGATCGAGCACCGGGGATCCGATCCCGCTTTCGTCGATCACGTTAGAACCGCAAGGGTAATCCCTCCACTCTCCTTAAGTCGTTCTTACCAATTCTTTCTAGAGGGAAATTTATTTACGTTTGAATGGGTTTTCTTCTAACCCAGATCTATGTCGTCTTTGGGCATTTCTGGAATCGACATTCGCGTATACCATTCGTGGGTGTTTAAGGTAGGTGGCTTAGTGCTTAATCTTCCAACTGTTGTGAGTTTTGTGTACCATTGTACCACGAACCCATATTGGGGTGTCGTGTGGCTGAAGCCATGGCTATTTTAAATACCTATAACTGTGTAGGTAATTAAATGTGATGATAAATTGCTGTTTGGGATCGCTGCTTGGATCCAAGACCACCCCGGGGGTGCGTTCCTCTGTTTAGTCGTTTGGCCAGGATACCCGAGGGTATGCCTTTATAATAATGATTATAGAATTTCCTTGAGAGTAATTACTTGTGTATTGTTGTTTACATGTTGGTCATGTCCCGATTACTTGTTTAGCCCGAGGACAGTGTTTTACTTAGCCTGAGGGCAGTGCATCTTTAGCCTGAGGGCAACTTCTTTCGTGCCTGTGGGCAATAGACTATGTGCCTAAGGGCGACACTTCGTATGCCTGAGGGAAATATATGTTTGCCTATGGGAAATTACCTGCGGGTTACATTTCAGATTACCTAAGGGTAAGGGTTTGCGTGTCTGAGGACACTGACTCTTTATATATAAATTCACTATGGTGGTTTCTTAATAATAAATAATGAAATGAATATTAAAACGGAAATATAAATAGTAAATTTGGTTACTTTTGAGTACTTCTTAGTTTATTGCATTTTACTTCTGCACATTGTTGCATATTTTCACACAGTTGAGCACGGGCCTTTGGTGGGTGCCTACTGAGATTATTTCTCACACCCTGTTTGGGTCATGCTTTTCGGCCCAAACAGATTACGTTTTTGCAGGTGTGGATAAGGTAAAGGGTCCCTATACAGGTACTTGATTGTTGTTGAGGAGTAGGGGAGCATGGGACCAGGCTTAGGCTCACGATGCTATCGGTTGTTTTGTTCTATTTTATTGTACTCTGTATTGTATTGTACTGTTGTGTAACATGTTCTAGATGTTTTCTTAGAACTTGAGACATGTTTCATCATATCTATATATCTGGTTGGTTATCTTTTACTTCAGTTGTTATATTTGAATGTCATTGGTTTATTTCTTTTGTTTTTGTTGTATGCTTTTTATTTTATTCTGCTGCGCTACACTTTGACAAATGAGGGCATAGTTTCCCCATTATTAGACCTGGGCCCTCGCTGCTAGTCGGCAGCCTCTGGCGTTCGGGGAAATGCGCTTGAGGTCATGTGGCAGACCAGGTTCAGGGCACCCGTTGAGTGGCACCCGGATCCGAGACATTACAATAGTAATTTGATCTAGCGTTCTGATAAACTATAAAATAATATCTCTTTTTTGTGTGTGATCCCAAAGAAAATTGTGTGTTATATCTATGTTATTTTCTCATGAGTGATGTATTGGGTTCTTACTTAAATCTATGACACTTTTTTTATCACATAATTTTATAGTTTTACTAAAACTCATGTCAAAAGTAGTGAGTGTGTATTGCATCGACAACACTTGAGCATAACAACTTTCAACTACTACATATTTAGCTTCAACAGTAGAAAGTGTTATTGAGTGTTGTTTATTATAATATAAAGAAACTAAATCTTCTCCTAATAAATGAAAAGCTATAAATACGCTTTTCTAATCCATTTTAAATCCACCTAAGTTAGTAAATAAAAAACTTTTTTATTCAAAATCATTCCCAAAAGAGTAAAATAATCAAAGATCCAAAGTCCCTTTAAGAAAACAAAAAAAATTAACATCTTTAAGATGAGATTATTTAAAATTTTATTGAAATAATTAACTTAAAAATATAGAAACATTCAATCTATTCAAATAGATGTAATATATAATAGACTAATAATTATTTGTCTAATTTTTTTTTGATGAACTTGTTTACTGTATTCATCAAGATATAATGTTTTTGAGGTTATGATAAAAAATTTAGACTTTTATCATTATCATAACCAAATATCTAAAGTAAATTTCTTATATAATTTTTTTGAGATAAGAAAGCTCCTTCTAGTTTTTGAGAAATTTGAAAACCAAGGAATAATGTTAGTTCTCCAATCATGCTCATTTCAAACTCAGAATTCATAAGTTCCACAAAGGAATCTAAAATGGATTTTTGAGTTGATACAAATACAATGTCATCAATATAAATTTGAACAATGATGGTTTCCTTAAAAAATTTATTAATGATAATAATTAGACCAACATCTCCCTTAACAAAATCATTTTGAACTAAAAACCTTATAAGTTTATCATATCGAGCTCCTGGAGCTTGTTTACATCCATAGAGTGCCTTAATAAGTTTAAAAACATGATCTGAGGATTTTTAATTTTTAAAACTAGGTGTTTATTCTATATAAACTCTCTCATGTATATAACTATTAAGAAGATTTCTCTTCACATTCATTTAATAAATATTAAAATTTAAGAATGTTGTAAATCCTCAAAGTATATAGATAGATTTGAGTCTAGTTACTGGAGTAAGAGTTTCTTTATAATCTATTCCTTCTTATTGATTATATCCCTTAGAAATGAGACTTGATTTATTTCTTACTATAATTCCATTTTCATAACATTTGTTATGAAAAACTCATTTTACTCCAATCATAATAATATATTTAGGATGTTCTAACAAATTTTAAAATTTATTCCTCTCAAATTCATTAAGATTATCCTACATTAACCTTATCCAATATTTATCACCTAAAGCCTCATTAGGTGTTTTAGGTTTAAACTGAGATAATAATGTAAAATTTTCACACTTATTTCTTAAGGAACTTTGAGTTTTGACTGGTTGATCTACATCACCAATTATATTATTAGTGGGATGATTCATTAAGATTTTTTTATTGTTTTGGTTTGTAAAATTTTGTTCTTTATCAACAGGTTGAACTTCTCCTAGAGGTACAAATTAAAAAATTACTTCTTTAGTTGTTTTAATTTCTGAATAATTTTCCAATATGGGTTGAAAAATAGTTTTGAAAATCTCATCTGATGATATAGTTTTAGGATGTTTCAAAATAAAGGATCAGTTTCATCAAATTTAACATGCACTATTTCTTTAATAGTGTTTTTTCATTTATTAAAAACATAATAAGCCTTACTTGTTTTAGATTAGCCAAGAATAATTCCCTCATAATATTTTATATCAAATTTATTTAAATTATCTTTAGTATTCAAAATAAATACCTTACACCCAAAAACCCTAAAGTAATAAATTTTTAGATTTCTTCCACTACACCACTCATAAGGAGTTTTATTAAGAAAATGTTTGAGTGAAATTTGATTTATAATATAAAAATTAGTACTAACAGATTTAGCCCAAAATAATTAGTAATTGAGTATTCACTCAACATGGTTATAATAATTTCCAAAATAATTCTATTTATTCATTCAACTACACCATTTTTCTAATATATTCTTAGAGTTGAAAAATTATTTGTAATGACTTTCTTACTACAAAAAAGTTTTCAAATCCAAATTTTCAAATTATCCACCATGATAACTATAAATATTAACCAAAGGTAGATTTTTCTCATTTTCAACATGGGATAAAAAACTTTTAAAACAAAAATAAATCTTTCGACTTTTTATTTAGAAAATAGGCCCATGTATATCTAGTGTAGTCATCAACAGAGACATATACATAGTATTTTCCTCTAATACTCTCAATTTGTGTTGGACTAAATAAATCCATATGAACTAACTATAAATATTTATAATTTGATACTTCACTTATATATTTAAATATTGACTTATGTTTCTTACTAAATTAATAAGGATTGCAAACTTTAGAATAATTAAACCTAATCTCTGGTAGATCTTTAACAAGTACTTTCTTAAAACTTTTAGCTAAAGTTATAAAATTATGGTGTTTTAACATTCTATGCCACTTCCAAGATTGATCTTCCACTATACTTATGAAATATAGATCTTATATTCTAAGGTTTTTTAATATTAAGTTGTATACATTCTCATGCCTATTGGTAAGAAAAATAAATTTACCTTCTGAACTTTGAACAACACGTTTCTCATTCTTGAAGTTCATGAGATAACCTTAATTAAATAATTGACTTGTTCTAATAGGAATTTTCTTAAGTCCTAAAACATAATATATATATATATATATATAAAGAAATTAAATGTCACTAATACCATAGATTTCACCTTGAGATTGTCTCCAAAATTTACTTTCCCACCCTTCATATTTATTATATTCTAGAAGAACTTTTTATTACTGGGCATATTTATGGAACAAATACTATCCCTATACCATATGTTTATGCTATTGGTTCCCAACCTTTCTCCCTAAAATAAAAAGACCAATATTTTAGTACCCAAACTTTCTTGGGTCTATAATTATTATAAAATAGAAATTTTGGAATCTACATCTGCCCAAATTTCTTATATTGAATAGCTACCAATTATTTTGAAATATAAGCTTTATGAAATCTAAATGATTGAATTTTATTTAAAGAAAATTTATTTTTCCAATTTCCACATATTTAACATTTTTTAAAAAAATCACTCTGTAATAAATTAGTTAGAATGAAAGAATGTTTTTTCTAAAGTAAAACCTATTCCAGAATTATTTCTATGTTGTATCAAATATCTAAAATGGTTATCAAAAATTTTATTCTCAAAAGTAAAATTTGACAAAACTTTCTTCAGACTAAAAATATAAAAATCTAGTTTTATAACTATATTATTATCATCATCATTAGTTGATCTATAATTATATTTTCTATCAAACTCTGAAGTAATATTACAAATTTCTAAAGTTAGTTTTTAAATTCTAGAATTTTATTTAGCAATTTACAGCTTAGAAAATCATAATCTTTCATAAATTTATTATTCTTTTTTATAGAAAAGTAATATATTTATAAATCTCTTAAAAAATAAGTGTATTATCCCCATAATTAGATGTAAAAACATTTTCTTCTTCTGAAGAAGTAGAACTATATTCATCATCAGATTTAGGGTAATTAGAATTTAAAGATAGATTAGTAAGGGATTCATCTAATACCTTTCCATGTATCATTGTTGTTATTTATAATTCCATCATATAAACCCATAACCTTTTAATCATCACTACTATTATTAGAATAACTTTCTAAATAACTATCACCTCCACTAGCACAACAGATATCTAAATATTTAAAACTCTTCTTTCCTTTTTTATTATAAATCTTTCTCAATCATTTATCTTTCTTCTTAGATCTCAAAAAATATGGAATAATGTGTCCAGGTTTCTTACATTAATAAAAAATCATTTCATAAGTTTTTTTCTTATCACTTTTATTTTTCTAACTTTTCTTATACTTGTAATGAAAGTATTTCTTTACAACTATTTTTTATATCCTCTCAGCTAACTAATAAAGCTCGTTCTCACTTTCCAGTGATGAACTATTTTTTTATTCAACTTTAACATTCTTCTTAGACTTATATGATCTAGAAATTTTCTCTCTAGATTTAGTTTTCTTAGATGTAGATGTAAAAACAAAAGAAACACTATTTTTATTATTTTCCTTCTTTGCATCTCTTTTAAAATTACTCTTATAATGTATGAGATTTACGATAATATCATCCAAACTTGGCTTGGTTAAATGTTTAGTATCATCTATCATTGTATGCTTATATTCCCATTCCTTAGGAATAATTTCAATAATATTTTATATCAACTGAATACTTGATAATTCCTTCTCACCAAGAGATTGTAAACTATTCACTATAGTCATAAACCACTGATGAATTTGACTGATCGATTCACTTGGTATAAAATAAAAAAGCTTGATAATATTCACACAACATAGTTCTTCTAGTTTCCAAAACCTTAGAGGTTCTAAAATGAGTAACTTCTAACTTCTTCTAAATATTTTTAGTAGTTTCACATGAAGAAATATGACTTTAAATATTTCTTGTCATAGGACACAAAAAAGTGTTTCTAACCTTATAGTTCAATTAATATTATGATTTATCTTCTTTGGATAAAGTTGAAGCTTACTTATCAAAAAAATTATAAATTACAATCATCATAACAAAGTTATCAACCCCTATGTTTAAAATAAAGGTCTTTATTCTATCTCACTGGTATTCATAGTCAAAAAAATCAAATATCAATGACCTTATAGGATTAATATTCTTAAGAGTATAAATGGTTAAACCTTCCATTGTAAAATAAAAATACTCTTCTATATAAGGATGGTTAGTGTAAGAAATATATAACAATTAAATACCTTCTCTGATACCAAATGTTAGATCATAAGAGTATTAAAAATACTATAAGAGGGGGTGAATTGTAGTTTATAAAAAAATTAAAACTTACAATTTTCCAAAACCTTATTACTTAAGAAATTATATCAGATATATGTTATATTGATATACTTTATAGTCATAGTAAGAAACAGTTTATACAAATCAATATAAACTTTTATAAAAAATGAAAAGTGGAGATATTTAATACTTGTAAAAAAAGTATAAAAAGTAACATGAATTTTATTAAACAAATTAACAATCTTTTAGTAACTTTATAAAGAAATTTATTCAGTTAAACCTCAAGTGATAAGGAATTCTCATAATCAGACTTTATATATCCATAACCTAACCTAACATGAGGTTTTTCTTCCAAGCCTAGGAGGCCATCGATCAAAATGGTCGGACAAAGATTTTTTTCTCTATCCTCAATAACCCTTGATCAAAATGATCAGACAAACTCTATATCTCTATGCTTGAGATCCCTCTATCCACTAGATCAGAAAAACAAAAAATGAAATAAAAAATATTAAATCATTTATAAATTAAACCTCATAAATGATCCCTTAATAAAACTCTATAAAGTATACAAATGAAGTGCACTTAGTAACATGATGTTACAAAAACTTCAAAAAAAACTTTAGAGTATATGTCATCAACTTATTCTCCCTTGAGGTATTTGTCCTATTTATAAATGAGTTCCAATGTTTGGATTTTATATTTCTCAGGATTAGTTGCAACAGTATTATAAAAACATCTTCTTCACTCGATGTGATTAGAATAGCATCCTTCTATTCAAAGGTCATTTGGTAAAGCATCATTATAATTATTCAAATATTTTATCTGGTATAAATGATAGGTATTAAGCTAGTAAAATTGTACATATTTATATGATAGGATAAAAAAATGTTCATCTATTAGACTTATATGTCATCATATGATGAAGTCTGTTCGGTAGAATTTGTATTACTTTATCTGATGGACTTCATGGTACTCTATCTAATGGACTTCATAAACCTTCCATCTGATGGAATTTTTATACGTCCATCTAATGTACATTTTATATATCAGTTCATCATACTTGGTAGGTATTTTTTCAATAGAACTATTGTTCTTCATCCAACATAATTGAATAATTTCCTACAAAGCATATTTATAACTTGGGAAAGATAAAATTTAGAAACATGAAAACAAATAAAGAGTGAATTGTGATTTTTAAAAGTAAGGTTAGAAATTAATCTTTCAACTCAACACAGGGGGTCCTATATTTCCCACCAATGTATTGGTTAAGGTTTCGTATCACATGAGATGATGAAATGTTGTATAAATGAGATGCAGGGAGCTTTGTTTACATGTGTGTTGTGTTAAAGGGATGCAAGAAGATTTGTTCAGAAGTTTGTTGTGTGAATGAGATATAGAAATAATTGTTCACAATTTATTGTGTGAATGTGATGTGGGAATATTTTTTCACAATATTTTCTATGCTTATGTTTATGTCATAATTCTTTATTAAACTTTGATTCAATTATATGTCATATTTCTATATGCCTATAATTATACTCCTTGACTTATGCTTATTGTCTCAAGATTCCACACACTTTTTCCATGGTATATTTTTGTTCATTTGAGATTACATATCCTTTTATCATGACTTGTGTACAACTCGCATTATTCCATGTTCTCTAAATAAAAAAATTTCCCCCTACCCATGCTTTCTCATATGCTTATGATTTAACCCTTGAGGACATGTTGATAGGTTTTTTCCTACTGATTTTTTGATCCCACCCCTTTCTTATGTGTTTCTTTCCCCATGTTTTGAAGATAAATATAACTTGTGGAAAGTTTACAAGGGGTTCTAGAGGATTTCAATTATGGAGAAATGATTTTAGATTAAGAATATTATATAGCTAATCTCCAAGACACTAAACCTTTTATTCCATGGGTTGTGCGACTATTTGTGATATGTATTATCTAAATCATGAGATTATTGTACTATTTAAGTTATGTTTTTATTGGGTCTCTATATAATAGGTACCATGATGGGTTTAGTCCTTGGGTATCTAATGATGAGTATGACTAGTAACCATGGGTAGACTATTAGGGTGTGTTTATTAGGGTTATAATATGCCTAATAATTTTTTAAATTTTATTTATGATTTAAGTTGTTAAGGAAAATTTTGTGTTTTATTATCACATTTCATATATGTATCCGAGACTAATTCTCATTATGCCACCTAGGGACTTGGTTTAATAGGTTCTTGATGTGGGATATTCTCATGTTATATTGCCGGTTATATATAAGGGTGTGGATGGTAATGTTCTGGTAGTTGTACCAATAGTCCAGGTAGTGAAATTGATTCAACCTGGGGTTTTTTATTTAGTACTGGTTCAAGGTGGAGGAGCGTAGAGGATTGACCCAAAGATGGTGGATTTTGTTTGGAATTTTTATTTTAAGAAAACTCTATAATTACAAGGTACAATTCCTTGGTATTCAAAGGACTAGATTGATATTATCAAAGGGTTATTTGAGTTTGTTGATACTCCTAATGATAAAAGGGTGAATTTAGATGCCTATATGCTCTAGGGACCTTCTAAGAGGTGGTAGGGCATGATGATCCAAGATAATAGGAACAAGTTTCTAACATGGTACACCTTTAAGGGTCACTTTGAGGAATTATTTTTGAATATGATGAGGTAAAATCAAGCACAAGATTTTATGGAGCTTTCACATGGAGCACTATTAGTGGCCAGTTATGTCTCTCAATTCATGGAGTTATTACATTTTTAACTTTTTTGGGTGGGTAATGAGGCCTAAAAGGCCCAAAAATTTGAAATTGGGTTACAACTAGATGTGAAGTACCATGTTAAGGGATTTTATCTAACATCATATCCCAACATGATTTTCAAGGCTCTTATAATTGAGAAGGGTCTCAGGATGACAAGGAAATATGACTTATTCCCATTTTTAAAAGATCAATGATTGGTCCTTCAAGTAGAATTTTGGGTGAATATTCTATTGGTAGGAAGAGGATAGGTGGGAAGATATGTCGGGGTGGTGAAAGGAATCCAGATTAAAGTAGGGGTTCCTCAGCTCCTTTCATAGAAAGAAATATTCCCCATTGTTTCTGGTGTATATAGATGGGACATAACCATAAGTTTTGTACTATTCTGTAGAGATAATGACATCAGTGTGGTAATATGGGGAACCTATAGTGATTTTACTTGAGAATATCATAAAGAGGTTCAGGCAGGGAATCTAGGAAAATTCTAGCATCAGGGGATTGGTTAGGGGGACCTCAAACTCATAGCCAGGAAACTACAAGAATTTTGGGTCATGGATCGGGCTAAGAATCTCAGAAATAGTTGTAGACTATGTAGGATTTGGTGTCCTAATTGATAAAGGATAGTGGGATAAAGGATTCATGTATGATGTAGGTAGAGTTTATGTGATAGATCAGGTTCCATATAACATTAGAGAGGTTCCTTCGACTATGATATGTACGATTCTGATTACTTCTATGATTTTAATTACCTTGTTTAATGTGAGATATTCACATTCTTTTATCCCTACACAATTCATTTCTATTTTAGAGTTGATAGTAAATTTTTCCCCGGGATTTTTATCCCTTTACATTCCTTTTAGAAAGATGATAGATTGTATTTAGAGATGTCTAAAGTGTCATATAGTGATTGTGGGCTATAAAAAATAAATGATATTTTATAGTTTAATAAATGAAAAACTTTGATGTTATCTTCATTATAGACTAGCTGAAGAGTTTTTGAACTCATATCGAATTCTTCCACATGTGAATTTCTTTTAACTCTCATTAGGAAAAGGAGTATGTTTTGACTGGGGAATGAGATTTAGGAGTATTAATAATGGGACCAGACCTTAGTCAGATTGAGAACATTATGAAATAGGTAGTAGGCATAACTCTTATATAATATAAGGTGATTATTCCATCAATTATTCCTTTTATGGTAGACCATTATTAGGATGTTTTTCTAGAGTATTTTTTGGGAATTTCTCTTAAAAGGGTTATTGAGTTTAAGATTGAATTCTTGTCAGGTGCACATATGATATAAATTCCTCTATATCATATGGAACCAACTGAGTTGAATGTGTTAAAAGTACAACTTGAGGATATAAAGGTGAAGGGTTTTATTTAGTTGATCACTTCTCCTTGAGGTGCTCTTATCTTATTCTCCAAGAAGTAAGATGGTAGTATTTAGTTATGTGTGAATTGACTAAAGATAAATCGATTCACAGTGAATAATATGTATCCACTATCAAGGATAGATGATCTATTTGATCAGTTGAGAGGATCCTAGTGGTTCTCTAAGATTAAATTGTGATTTTTTTATCATTAACTTTAGGTTAATATCGAGGATGTACTAAAATCAGTGTTTAGAAATAGTTATAGATTGTATGAGTATCTCCTTAAGTTTTTTGGGTTGAATAATGCACCTATGATGTTCATGGTTCTCATGAACTATATTTTTTATCCATACATAGACTCCTTTGTAATTGTTTTTTTTATGATATCTTGATACACCCATGGACCCAGGAGTTACATGACAAAAATATAGAGATTGTGTTTAATAAACTTTGAGTTTATTTGATTTATTCCAAGTTCTCTGAGTGTTGTTTCTGAATCCAAGAGGTATGTTTTCTCAATCAAATTATCTTCAAATTAGGAATACTAGTCGATCTAGAGAATTTAGGAGTAGTAAATACATGGTAATATCCTAAGAATGTTTTAGATATTCAGATCTTTCTGGGGTTCATCAGATATTAGAGGTGGTTCATTCATGAATTCTCTCTTTTGGTAGCACCTATGACTAAGCTAACCACAAAGGGAGCTAAGTTAAAATGGATGAATTGGTGTAAATATGATTTTAAATAACTAAAGAAGAGGTTTAAATACACTCCTACTATGACTCTTATAAACCCAAAAATTAGATATAGAATCTATTGTGATGCTTCAAGAGTTGGATTGGGGGTTTTCTTGATGTAGGAAGATTGGTTAGTTGCATATGGGTCTCATCAGCTATGACCCCATGAATGAAACTACCCTACTCATGACTTAGAGTTAGCTGATATGGTTAATTCCTTAAAGTTTTGGTTCCATTATCTCTTTAATGATATTTTTTTTAATTTACATGTACCATGAGAGCTTACGATATATTTTTTACTAACAAGCATTAAACATGTAAAAAATGCATTGGGTAAAGAACTTGTAGACATTTGAATTTGATATGGTGTATGTCTTGGGGAAAGGAAATTTTTTTATGGATTATCTTAGTTGGAAGAAATAGGAACTAGGAACTCAAACATCATAATAGGACTTAAAGATGATAATCTTGTTAGTATATTGGAATATGGGTGTGTTTAAGGATCAAGGGATAGTAACATGTGCTCCCTTGGTTATCACTTTCACATTGGTGAATCTAGTGAAGGATATCCAAAATATGATTTAGACTGTCAGATTATGAAAGAACAGTTGATGGTAGATAACCATGTTCTAGTATGTCCCTTGGATTGGAACAATGTAATTCATGTACATGGTAGGGTGGTGTTTTTGACCTTCATGAGGGAATAATTGATAAGGGACTCCCAAGACTCATAATGGGAAGTGAACTTAGGATCAAATAAGATGTGTTATAAAATCAGAAAATGATTTTTGTGGTCAGGTATGAAGAGAAATATTATGTAATTTTTCACATGTTTCCTTATCTATTAGAGGATAAATACATAGCACTAATGACCAGGTGGGTTACTTCAACCTATTCCAGTGTTTCTGTGAAAATATGATGAGGTGTCCATGGATTTTGTTATGGGGTTACCCAAAACCCATAGGGTTCAAGATATAGTGTGGGTTGTGTAGGATTATTTGATTAAGGTCGCACACTTCTTACCTATTCGAGAGACCCAATTAGTGGATGAATTAGATTGTATGTTCAGGAGATCATACGGTTACATAGTTTTCCTATGATTATCATGTTGAATCAAGATGCACACTTAAAATCATAGTTTTTGAATGGTTTATAGAAGGTGATGGGATCTTGGTTGAAGATGAGTATGAAACATCATCCATATATGGGTAGAAAATCTGATATGGTGATCCAAATTCTAAAAGATTTGCTTAGATAATGTGTTCTTGATTTTGATGGAGCAAGGTATTACCATCTTTCTTTTGTATATTTTTCATATAATAATAGGTCATTCACTATTTTTTTGGATTGAGATAGGTTAGTCAGTAGTGATCGGTTTGATTTTAGTGTAGTAAACTTCTGAGTTGGTGTAGTTAATTTAGAATCAATTGATTACTTCTCATTGCATATAGTGTTCTTATGTAAATCAAAGGAGAAAACCCTTGGAGTTTGTAGTGGGTGACTATGTGTTCTTACAGGTGTTACCCCAGCTGGGGCATCGACAGTTAAGGAAATAGGGGAAGCTAACCCCATGATTTGTTAGTCTATTTGAGATTATGGAATGAATCAGGACAGTGTATTATTGATTGGATATTCCTTCATGTCATTGAGGAATACATGATGTGTTTCATGTGTCACAACTTCAAAAATATGAGTTGGACCCGATTCATGTGATTGATAGTGAGGATGATAAGCTATAGGCATACGCTTTGTTTAAGGATTTCCCGATGTGGATCATATACCGAAGTGGTAATTTTTTTTTTTTTTTGAGGGATGATGGTACCTCTTGTCCATGTATTATGGAAATATTGATGCATCCAAGAGGATAATTTTGAATGAGAGTTGTATTTTCAAGCGTAGTGTCATGATCTATTCATACGAAACCCCTAGGGACACTTCTTAGGGATTAGAAATCCTCATAGGGGGAGTTTTTAACACCCCTCAAATTTTAAGTGCATTATTATTTACTTTTTATATTTAATCATGTGAATTTTATTCATTATTGGTTGTTTGGGGTTTTGATATGGATCATGAGTGGATTTGGGAGGAGTAAAGATGACTTTTAGCTAAAATATTTCAAGGTTCATCATCTAATTGGTAATGCACCACCCACCAATAGGTGGGCTCACAAGAAGTTCTATAGGCTATCTGGACACATTGTTTATCTAGTGAGCCACCACTGGCCAACCAGTGATCCATTAGCTAGTTGGTGGACTCATTGGAATGATTTTTATTAAGGGAGTCTTTGTAATTTTATCAAAAAACCCTATTTTACTTCTCTATCCTTCTCCTTGGCCCTTACTCGACCTATACAAATGTAAGGGGCTTTCCTTGGTGATTTTAGATCTCTCCTCCTGATCACATATCTATTTGAAGTATTGTTTGTTTTGTAAGACCTTGTTTAGTGATTTAAATCATATCTTAGTCCTAGATGATTTATTATTGTCATTTATTCTTGTGATAACCTTATTGTGATGAATTTAGCGATAATCCTAGGGATTTTGTGAGTGGGGATCGATTCGGGTGGTGGTTCTTGGAAATTGGACTCTGTTATTCTTGAAGTGGAAATTTATTACCATTTTACAGCTTTTATATAAAAATGTATCACTTGATTATCATGTGGGTGTGGGTGTGTCCCTATGAGAATTTTGTTGTGTGACTTGATTGGCATGTGGGTGTACATTCCTCTAAGAACTATGATGTGTGACTTGATTGGCATGTGGGTGCATTTGTTTTCCTGTGAGTATTAGATTTTGTGTCCTAGGACCAACTGTTTATACTTTGATTACATGTATATTCAATGTATTGAATATTAATAAAACTACTTATTATTTATTGTTCATTGTTCTGCATGAATCTAATGTAATAATGTCCTAGAGTATATGTTTCATTAATAAGGTCATAGTAGTTCTCCTTTATGATGAGAATTTTGATGTACTTTGATGATATTATTAAATAATGTTTTGCGGTTAGATAACAGACTATTATGGTACACATAGTACATAAACTATCAGGTGTGAGTACTCATAAGCAAATGAGGCTTCTTCTTATGAAGTTCACACTTGGTAATCTCCAAGATGAGAGATTATGAGAACAGACTCACCAGTAAGAATTTATCATGTTTTGGTGTCATCGGATATTCCTATATACAAATGTGTGTGATGGTCCTTAGACTTTAATATTATTATTAATGCATGTTACAACTCACATTCTTAGATGTATTTTATAAACTATGACGATAACAGTTCATGGTGAACTTAGGTATTTTGGGTGCATCAAGAGTGACATGTCATTAATGAATAAGTCAATGAAGGATTTGTCTCTTATATCTTTATGGAAGTTGATATATCATCCCTTTTATTTTAATATAATCATCACATTAAATTCCATGGCCATGGTGTAACGACATGTTTATTTCAGATAGTCAGAGAAATACATATCGAGAATATAGGTTGGTGACAAGGATGTGCGACCAGCATGATGAGATATTGTGACAAAGGGATTATATTACATAATGAGTGTTCATTTTTGGTTGTCGATGTTGTGATATTAAGTTATTTATCTTAGGTTCCTTGACCCATTTATAGATAGTAATTTTAGACTTTAGGCAAGCTCGTTTAATTCAAACAAGAAAGAATCTAGAAGGTTACACACTAAGTGTTTCCGTTGATCTTGATTAAATTATATTTGAGTTTAATTAATGGAATAAATATTATTATCAAGTCTAAGGAATAATTGTATTCTAGTTATATTTATTGCATAAATTAAATAAATATTTATTCACTGGCTTGTGAATAAAATATTTATTTTATTTATTGAATATTTTAATAAATATTTATTCACTAGATTATGAATAAAATATTTATTTTATTGTTTAATAAATTATAAAGGAGTTTGAACAGACCAAGACCGAGACCAGTGAAAAATATTAATTAATAAGACCATTACATAATATTTTTTATTGCATAAGTTATAATATGCAACAAAATAATAATAATATAATTATTATTATGTGACATGGGGTTTATTAAAGGTAGTAAATGTTATTTAATGGTTGGTATATAATTAAATAATATTTTAACTTAAATTCTAACTCTATAAATAGATGGATATTTATATTGTGTAGAGTATCCAAAAATTGAGAATAGAGAATTGTTGTGCACAATGAATTCTTTCTCGACTCCTCTTTCTCTCTCCTTATCAAGAATGAGAAGCGCGAGAGAGATTTCTTCAAGACTGAAGAATGAGCAATCAAGAATGAACATCATAATACATTTGATTCACCATGCTAGCACCTGGTGATCGAGTGGTATTGCTCAGAGATCATTGGAGCATGTGTGGATCACCACTGGAGGGATTTTATCCTTGAATCCTTATAGAACAACGAAGAAAATACGAAAGGGTCTTTTCCGAATGATCAAAAATAATCAATGAAGAAATTTACTAAGCTCAAGTATTTATTTCTTTAGATATTAAATAAATTAATTATAAATTTGACGTGCAAGATCAATGTTTATGTTTTCGATCAATGATTATTAAAATAAATTTTAATATATCACCCACCATCACCCACTTCCACTACACCCAGAACCGTCAAGTGGCTTCAGAACGGTCACATTTAAATTTATAATTATTTATTTGATTGTTTATCTATGCACAGTCGTTGTTATATTTTCATTTCATGAAAATTATTCTTTAATCTGATTTGAATTAACATGTTATCGACATATTAATCATGTTAGTTCAGTGTTTATTTTCTTAAGGATTTAAGAACAAATGAAGAATGGCCAAAGATTTCATCGAGAAGTACCAAATATTTGGTTGATAAAACTGGGTTACACGGCATGTAGCGGGAGCACACACTGTATACCCATGAGCATTGTACCTAGATGTGTCAAGCAATTAATTACATGCAGTGCTTTTATTGCACATCATATGTTTACTAGACCAACCTAGCATATGGAAAGAAAATATAGGGCATGTAGCTAACATGTACACACCATGTAGTTTACATGAGTTAACATGCCAAAGCCCTTGGAGTGTGACTCAGATACATAGAAACCAAGATACATGGCATGTAGCTGGATCCAAACACTATATAGTCTCCCATTAATAGAAAAAATTAAAATTACGTTAAATTTAAAAAATGAAAAATTAAAACCTTATTTTACTTATCTTTACATTTTTGTGTGTTTAACAATTTAATAATGGTTTTTAAAAAAATGCTTAATTGATTTATTATAATTAATATTTTATTATTAGTTCAACCATTTATTTTCCATGAATTCCATAAATGAAGGGTATCTCCAATTAATATTGGATGATCATTAGGATGAAATGGAATTAATTAATTAATTAATGCAAGCATGTTTATCATAATAATAAATAATAAATAAATGAATTCTATCCAGTTACTTTTTCATTTTCATTGCATGTATGACCAATCATGAGCTTGAAAAAGACCTATGTATGTGTTGTCATTTATTTATTTAAATTTATTTCATGTGTTTGAAATTATTTAATATTAAATTAAATGTTGACCTGTGATTCATCCCTCCCTCCAGTATTATGTAGTACTTTTGTGTCCAAGGATATTTATGTAATCCCATTTAAATAATCTATTGGTTCCCCTAACTTGTGTGTGAGTAATAAATACTTTTAATTGATAGATCATCCCAAAGCATGTGGAGGTGGTTTAATATAGAACCATGATGATTCCAACTCAGTGATACATAGATATATAGGTGGAATATTGTAACTCATTCCATGACTAGAAAATGGAGTTATTACCCTAAGTCATAGGTTGATTTAATTTCCTCTCATTAAATCAATCGTTAGATAAGATCATGAATGGGTCATTTACTTTATTTATTTATTTCTGTCTATGCATTATTTATTTTATATATGCAATTCCACAGTCACATAAATGAATGAATTAATATAAAAAGATAGAAATTAAATAAATGAATTATGCATAAATGTTTTATCCAACATGGTTAATTAATTGAGTAACATCCACTTAATATTAAAAATACATGTAAAGGATAAAACGAGATAAAATTTATGCATAAATTAATTAAAATCCCTCAAGTAAATATTAAGTTATATTATTCCTTCCATTACTTGATTGGGAATGAAACCATATAATTAAGTGTTGTGCATGGACAAATTTTGGACACTTACTTTTATGAGGGAGTTTTCATGAGATTTTTCGGTTGACTTAACTGAACTTGTATTGAGTTTAACGACCAAAGTCTACTCAATATAAATTTGGAGGCAAGTGTTGAGGAAATACAAGTCCAAATTTTAGGATATGGTAATCCACTCAATGGATCAAGGAGCTACAAGTCCACAGTTGGTAAGACCACCTACCTAATTACTTTATTATGGTTTTCATGGACAAAGTATGGATCATTAATAAAAGTAATAGGGTTCCTTTCCACTAGAATGTTAAAGAAAATAGACATTCCTAGTTCAATGGTGAGTGACATTGGGACTTGATAAAATAATGGTAGATTTAATTAAAACATTTAATTTATTATATCTCACTAAATTTTTAATCAAGAAAAGTACTAATAATATGCTTTTTTAATTGTATAATAAAATGGAAAGTTAGTCATCCACACTATCCCTATGATAAATATTGAAGAAAGACAACCTCCTAACTGGAATTAAATTTCAGGAGTGGTTTATACACCTTCGTATTGTGTTATTCCATGAACAGAAATCTTACATGCTAGAATCCTCAATGTCTAATCCGCCTTCTAAAGAGGTGAGTGATAAAGAGTTCCTTATCTATGAAAAAAAGTTGAGTGATGTGGTTGATGTTCAATTTTTATGAATTCATTGATTTCTATTGAACTAATGAAGTCTCAAAAAAACTTGATGTTTATATCATGCTTGAGCACCTCCATGGTCTTTAACAGGAGAGAGCTAGATAGGAACAATTTGATATTTCCAAGGTGCTATTTTAGATAAATCTTGGAGAGGGTGCCCCAGCTAGGCCTCACATAGTCAAAGTCATTGGCTAAATTGACTGCTTATAGGTTTAGGGTTTAAAATACCTAAAGAACTAGGAACCAACCTCATTCTTACATCACTCCCTTATAGATTCTCCATCTTTTCATTGAATTTTAATATGAACAACATTGAGAAGTATCTTTCATATCTTCTTACTCTTCTTCTCCAAGTAGATAAGGATACGAAGTGTGAAAAAACTTCTATCCTTATGGTGAGAAAATGTAAAGGGGAAGTGAAGAGTTTAAATCCAAAGATTCTACACTCCCTTACAAGAAGAGGAATATCATGGGGAAACAAATGGAATAGGATATTATCAGTTTCACATGTGGCAAGAGGGGCCACTAGAAGAAAAACTATACCCATCCAAAGAAGAAAGGGGAGATTCATGTGCATTTATTATCGAGTGAAATTTATCTATTTTAAAAAATTGAGTATTATATATAGATTTTGGTTCCCATATATGTATTCAAATATAGGAACCAAGTAGATTCAGAAAGATTGGCCAAGGGGAGGTAGATCTAAAATCATCCAACAGAGCTAAACTTGTGAATATAGCTATTGGGGACTACAACCTCATATTGCTGACTGAAATGATCTTAGTTTTAAAGGTTTGTTATTATGTTCCTTCAGTTACCAAAAACATTATTTGTGTATCCAAACTAGATAAAGATGGATTTATTTTCAAATTTGGGAATAAATATTTCTTCTTTTATAATGACATATTTTTTTATGGTAAGGCACATTTAAATAACAGTCTTTATGTGTTGGATTTCACAAACCAAGTAGTGGAAATATATAATGAAGTTACTTCGCATGACTCATTCAAAACCCAACTTTGGCATCACCGGATAGTTCGTGTAAATGAAAATCACTTAACTAAATTACATCAAGATGAATATTTAGATTATTTTGAACTAAAACCACTTGGTGTATGTACCACATGTTTACAGGGTAAAATGACCAAATCCCTATTTAGTGGGAAAGGTGGGAGGGATAAATATATTCTTTAATTAGTTCATACCGATGTATGTAGACCATTTCTTGTTGAATCAATGGGTGGTTACTCATACTTTATAACTTTTATTGATGATTTTTGTAGATATTTATTTTTCTACTTAATGAGGTATAAGTCAAATTATTTTGATAAATTCAAGGAATACAAGAATGAAGTTGAGAACTATATTGGTAAGAAGATTAAGAAACTCCGCTTAGACCATGGTGAAGAATATCTTAATCAAGACTTCATTGATTATTTATGGGAGTGCGGGATATTATCTCAACTCACTCCTTATACACCTCAGTGAAATGGTGTCAGTGAAAGGAGGAACTACACCTTGTTGGACATGATGAGATCAATGATGATTCATGTGAGTCTTCTATTATCCTTTTGGGGATACTAATTACAAAAAAATCATATGTACTAAACCGAGTTCTAACTAAAGCAGCAGATGGTATACCGTACCAATTATGGAATAGAAAGAAACTCGTGTTTCCTTATTTACATGTGTGGGGTTGCGAAGAATTTGTTAAGTCCTCTTAAAGTAACAAGATTTAATCTCAAGGCACAAATTGTATCTTTATAGGATATCACAAAGAAACAAAGGGATACTACTTATACAATCCTTCAGACAAAAAGGTTATGCTTGACATACTTCCCACATTTCTTGAGAAGGATATTATCTCTAAAAGATACAGTGAGAGAGAGATAGGATTTGATGAATTCTAGGCTCAAGATACACAAGAGTTGGCACAGGAATAAATTCCAAAAAAGACCCATGGAATAAGAAATTGTTCTATAGGAATAATTACTTTATAGGAGTACTAGAGAGGTTAGAGAACCAGAACGGTATGGTTTTTTAGTCACTGAGAATGGTGACTCATTATTAGTTTTTAATAATGATCCTATAACCAACAAAGAAGTAATTAGTGGCATATATTTTTCCAAGTGGAAAGAGGCCATGAATTTATAAATGGATTCCATGTATCAAAACCAAGTCTAGATTTTGGTAGAACCTCCAGAAGATATAAATATCATTGACCTCAAATGGGTATTTAAGAAGAAACTGAACATGGAAGGACAATTCAGTGCCTATAAGGTACGACTTGTTGAAAATGGGTGTAAAAAGTGCCAAATAATTTACTACAATGAATCCTTTTCAATAGTTTCAATGATAAAATCTATCGTAATTATACTTACCATTGCGGCTTTCCATGATTATGAGATTTGTAAATTGGATGTCAAAACGACCTTCTTTAACAGGAACCTTCAGGAAGATTTCTATATGACACAACCTAGAGGTTTTGTGACTCCAAAGGATTCCAACAAGGTATACAAGTTGTAAAGATATATTTATGGATTAAATTAAGCTTATAGGTCATAGAAATTTCATTTTTATAAGGCTATAATAGAATTTTGTTTCATAAAGAATGAATGTGAGTCGTGTGTCTATAAACAGTTTAGTGGGAGTGTAGTCATTTTCTTAATAGTATTTGTTGATGTCATATTACTCATTGGAAATAAAATACCATTCATACGGTTTGTTAAGAAATGGTTGAATAAATGATTATCTATGAAGGACTTGGGTGAGGCAGCATATATTCTTAGAACCAAGATCCATCGTGATAGATCTAATAGGTTGCTCGGCCTAAGTCAAAGTATATACATTGACAAGATACTGAAGAGATTCAGTATGGAATAATCCAAGAGGGGATTGTTTCCAGCATCACAAGGAATTCATATTTCTAGGAAAATGTGTCCTCAGATACATAAGGAAATAAATATAATGAAAATTATTATATTTTCATCAGCGATTAGGTTAGTCATGTATGAAATGCTATGTACTAGGCTAGATGTCTCCTATGCAGTAAGTGTAGTCGGAAGATATCAAGTTGATCCAGGTGACTGCAATTGGATGGAATTCAAGATTATCCTTATGTATTTGAGGCATACTAAGGATATGTTCCTAGTTTGTAGAGGAGATGAGGAACTAGTCATCATAGGATATGCATATTTTAGTTTCCAAACTGATCAAGATTACATGAAGTCATAAAAGGTATATATATTCACTTTGAATGGAGGTGTTGTGAGCTGAAAGAGCTCAAACTAGGATGTGGTGGAAGATTCTATAGTAGAGTCTAATTATATTTCATCTATCAAGGTAACTAAGGAAGAAGTATGGATTCACAAATTTGTCCAAGAGCTTGATGTGGTACTTCGAAGTAAAGATCTTATCACACTCTATTGTGATAATACTTCAGCGGTAGATCTTACAAAAGATCCAAGGTCACGTCAGCAGATAAAACACATACTTCAGAAGTATCATCTCTTAAGGGATTTTTCTTAGAGAGGAGAAGTTGCAATGAGCAGTATTTATATGGAAGACAATGTGGCGAACCCCTTGAATAAAGCCTTGACTTGGTAGAAACATGACTGTCATGTGAGGTCTAGCGGACTGAAGGTCGTAGGCAGCTGGCTCTAGTCCAAGTGGGTGTTTGTTGGAGTTGGTGTCCTAATACCAACTGTTTGTACTTTGATTACATGTATATTCAATATATTTAATATTAATAAAAACTACTTATTGCATGCTATTATTTTTTCTACATGAATCTAATTTAATGATGTCATAGAGTATACGTCACATTGATAAGGTCATAACAGTTACCCACTATAATGATAACTTTGATGTGCTATAATTATATTATTAAATAATGTTCTACGATTAGATAATGTAATATGACGGGAAACATAGTACATATACTATCCGGTGTGAGTAATCATAAGAATATGAGGCTTATTCTCATGAAGTTTAAACTTAGTAATCTTCAAGATGAGAGATTATGAAGACAAACTCGTCAGTAGGAATTATGAATGTTTTGGTGTAATCAAATATTCCTATCTATGAGCATGTGTGATGGTCCTTATACTTTAATATTATTATTAATTCATGTTATAACTTGTGTAATTAGATGTATTTTGTAATCCATGATGATAATAGTTTGTGGTGAAGTTATATATGTTGGTTTCATCATGAGTGGCATGTCATTAATGAATAATTAAAGGAAGTATTTGTCCCTTCTATATTTATGGAAGCTGATATCTCAAACCTTCACATTAAATTCTGTGTACATGGTGTAATGACATGTTTATTTCATATAGTAAAAGAATGAAATTTTGATCGTATAGGTTGGTGACATGAATGTACAACCTAATTGATGAGATATTGTGATAAAGGGATTATATTACTCAGTGAGTGTTCGTATGTGGTTTTCAACTTTGAGAAATTAAGTTCTTTCTCTTGGGTTCCTTAACCCATTTCTATATAGTAATCTTGGACTTTAGGAAATCCCACCAAATTCCAACAAGAAAGAATCATAGGGGGTCACACACTAAGTGTTTCCATTGATCTCAATTAAATTCTATTTGAGTTTAATTAATGGAATAAATATTATTCTAAAGTCTGAGGAATGATTTTATTCAAGTTATATTGATCACATAAATTAAATAAATATTTATTCACCAGCTTGTGAATAAAATATATATTTTATTTATTGAATATTTTAATAAATATTTATTCGTTAGATTGTGAATAAAATATTTATTTATGAATAAAATATTTATTCGGTTGTTCAAAAAATGATAGAGAAGTTCAAATGGACCAAGATTAAGTCTAGTGACAAATATTAATTAACAAGACCATTATATAATATTTTTTATTGTGCAAGTTTGTGCGTGCCACAAAATAATAAGAATATAATTATTATTATGTTTCATAGAGTTTATTAAAGGTAATAAATGTAATTTAATGGGCGGTATGAAATTAAATAATATTTTAACTTAAATCCTAACTCTATAAATAGACGGTTATGTCTATTGTATAGAGTATCCAAAAATTGAGAATATAGAATTGTTGTGCATACTGAATTCTCTATCGACTCCTCCTTCTATCTCCCCCTCAAGAACAAGAAGCATAAGAGAAATTCTTCAAGACCGAAGAATGAGTGATCAAGAATAAAAAATTCAAGACATTAGATTTGTCATGCTAGAACCCAGTGATCAAGTGGTGTTTCTTGAAGACCATTGGAGCATGTGTGGATCACCACTAGAGGTATTCTATCCTTGGATCCTTACAGCACAACGAAGAAAATCTGAAAGGGTCTTTTTCAAACGATCAATAATCATCAACAAAAAAAGTTCCTAAGCCCAGGTATTTATTTATTCATATATTAAATAAATTAATTATAAATTTTATGTGCAAGATCCTCACTCATGGTTTTGGACAACAATTATTAAATGAAATTTTAATATATCTCCCACCATTACACGCTTCCTCTATGCCTAAAACCATCAGTGAGAACTCTGTTGTGTGAATTAAAAGTGAAAGTTGACTTATGTTGTGGCTATCCATTGTGAGATGGTTGATTCATGGGATGAAACATAAAACCTTGCTCTGATTATATTTTGGTTATCCATTGTGGGATTGTTGAGTCGTGGGATGATATGTGTGACCAGGTTTTGATACTATTGTGGTTATCCATTAATGTGATGGTTGAGTCATCAGATGAATTGTGCTACCATGTTCAGATTATGTGATTATCTTAATATGGAATATCTTCCATCATAGTACTAAAACAAGTAGAATTAGGGGTTCGCAGCAACCTGGTTAGCATATGATGACTTGGTCGGTTGTGTTATTACATATGATTTATTTCTATTCATTAAATACACCTTTATATACACATGTTGCAGCTATTTTAAGGATGAATTGGTGGTGTTCTGCTAGGTTTTATACTCACACCTTTCATGGTTATCTCGGTATTCTTTCGGACTTTATGTTCAAAGATCTAGTGAAGGGAAAGGACCCAATTTTGAGAAATTGAGTAGGAGGAGTTAGGTGGACTAAGGTGATACTGGGATAGAGTATAGAATCTTTTTCTATCATGACCCATTTATATTTTTATTTTTTTCATTTTGGTACATTAATCCAGTATATGTGGGGATTCTATTGACTAGATGTTACTCTTTTATTCCATCTTGTTACAACATGGATATTGGTTTCCTTGTTTGTAACATCCCATTACCCACTTTCAAATATTTTCCTACTCTTCACTTGTTTTACCTCTTTAATTGGGTGTGTCTTGGGAATCCCAAGGATAGAGAACATTTGATGATTAAAATGAACTAAAATTCATATATTTATGTTTGTTTGAATTAAGGGAGTCTGGGTATAAACATGTAATGGATTTGCAGGGTTCTCCCCAAGTTCAGAGAACACCCAAGTTAGTTTGCGTTTTCATGTAAGAAAACTAGCGTTTTTAAAGTATTTAAGGGAAATACATGCCATGTAATGGGAGTTCACAACATGTAATTCTTGAAAGGTAGATGTCATGAACTTGGTACACAGCATGAAGAGATTTCAAACTGTGTAAAGGTTACACATCATGTAATGTTAAAAATCAGGTTTTTAATAAAAAGGCAACAGTTTTTTGGTGTATGTGATCCCCATGTATTACACAATGTGTGAAGGTTTTACACACCTTGTAAATGTCACTAATGGGGATTTTAGATCACTACATCAGTTGATTTCTATTTCATTTTTCTACAACCCTCTTTTCTCTCGACCTAGATCCATTCTCTGATGATTTTGAGAGCCTCAATTCATTCCAATTCATTTCATTCAGCGATTAATCACCATTTTGGTTGGGTTTTATCTATCTAGGTGAGTAATATTTTTTTATTCATTTCCTTTTATCATGATAGAATCGTTTTGTTGCGTTATCAGATCTGTTGACCTGTGGTGATGATTATTCTTGATTCGTTTATCGATATGTTGTGTGATCTTGTTCCAGGGGAAATTCCTTGTTGGTTGTGGTGTGGAAAGTGTGTATTATTGAGGTATGTTTTTTCCTATTCTCCACCAAATTTTTTGCTAAATTGAATCAATTATGAGATGTGTATATTGATTTTATGGCCTCTATTATTGTTGTTTGGTTATCCTTCTTGGTGGATCCCATTGGGGGCATGTGCACTCGAGTTCTAAGGTAGGTGGTTCCATCTCTAGCCTATGTTGGTGAACTGAATTACTCTAGTTATTTTATAAATTTTTTTATAAATTAAATGGCATGATTGACTGACTATATTTGTGTGTTTTGAAATGGGTTTTTATAAAAGATGGTTTCCCCTAGTTTTGGGTAAATGAAAAGGGTTTTTAAAGCATTGCAAAATGGTTTTATAAAATGGTTTTCAAAGTAGGTTTTGATGAAAATTAATTTATTGAAATGATTTGGAAGATAGAGCACATGGTAATCCTTGGGTAATTAGGTGGAATGGGTAGTAATAGGCCTAATCCACTATTAGTGGGTTTGCTGATGGGGATTTCCTCTTCTCCCTAGGCCTGTTTTTCTAGGTGCTTGTTAGACATGTTGGGGGATTTACTTTATGGGGTTTTCTTCTAATCTCTAAAATCGATGCATATGTATAGTGGTTTGATGTGTATGTGGTTGTATGTTTTAGGTACAATTTTCCTAGTTATCCTAACCTAGTGTGATCCTTGACATGATGTTACCTCTGCTTTTGGTCGATTTGGGTTGTTTTGTCTTGTGTAGTTTTGAGTGTACTGCCTTGGATTTGATGTGATATGTGATACCTTATTTGGTTTGTTTTAATATATCTATTTTGATATATTTAGATGAAATGATTTGAAATTTATTTACCCATTTTATTCTAAAAGTGAAAAGGGAGGAAATTAAATTTTTTTCCATGATTTTGATGTAAAAATTGTTAAACTATTATCATTCCTTATTTTCCTTAAAGTTTATCATGCTTCAATTATTGTATAGAGAGTTGTTATGGATCACCTAGGTGATACCCTACTAATCTGGTTAGGTTGCACCCTACACACCCCTTCGCTGATTCATAGACCTTGTTATGTCTTTCGATGCAAGGAAAAGAAATGCACTGCAATAAGGTGGTGAGGTTTTTTTTAGTTGAGTTTTGGGAATTTGGTGGTGAGATGGTGGGAGTTTTCACACACTATCACATGGAGCTGTTAGAGTAGTTGTTTTAGTTTTGTTGTCCTTTATAGTTGGACTTGTCTCTTGGAGATTGTTGTAGCTACCTTTTCAGTTGTATCATGTTTATTGTCTTCTTTCTGTTATGTAATATATTTATATCTTCCACTATTTCTCTCTTATTTATATATATATTTCATGTTGTTGCTTTAGGTTGGGAGAAATCATTCCCTCTACTTGTTTTTATTTCCCGGGTGCTACTCGTTAGCCCGTAGGGATTGGGAATGCCCTTTAGGTATATGGAAAATCATGTTGGGTTACAAAACTGAGAGGGTATCTGTGTTGGTTTGTTACAAAGTGGTATCAGAGGTCTTGATTTGTTCTTAATAGTTATTTTCTTGGGACATTTGGTAAATTGTAGATGGTATTTTTAGGGCTTGAAAGGTAGGTTATGGTGAGTGTTTGGTCTTCTCTTACCATGATGAGACTCATGTTACCATGGGATGTTGGGATGTGTGTCTCTTGTTTTGAGTTTTTATGCTAATATTAATTTTTTCTTATAGGTTTTTTTTGTTTGAAATGAGATTTTTCTGTAGTCTAATCATTTATATTGTTTCAGTGTGCAGCAATATTCCTCTAAGGCATGTTCCATGAGTTCCTCAGGAGGGTGCATGTAACATCTTATGAATTATTATATAATCTACCACTTAAGTAGATGTAATGAATAAGTCTTATAAATTTATAAACAAAAAAACTATACTTATATTAAAGTAATCCATTAAATTTAGTATAATAATGTCCCCTCAAAATAAGAAGGCAGTAATACTAAACCTATAATAATCATCATCAGTAAACAAGGACAACTTATAACAAGCATGACAACTGTAAGGTCATAGCCCACGTATTTTGGATATTCCATGAGTAGAAACCCAACAAAGAGTATGAGAGTAAGAGTGCATGGGAATGTAAAAATATGTATCATATTTGAAAACAGAGGATCTAGAATTTGATAATCTTGGTTAAACAAAATTTTGGTTAAGGTTATATATTTATAAGTAATATGGTCATTACAAAATATCCATTAAAGTCCTTTAATACAAAAAAATAATCATTATGCCTTTTGAATATATATATATATATATATATGATAAGAATTTTTATGCTAAATTTACATTATTAGTTATAATAATAAATAATAAACCTTAAAAAATGTATATATGTTTACTTCATGACCAATTAACAAAACAAATGTGTACATATAAGTTTAAGAAAAACATAACTGATATAGTATTTATTTTATAACAAAAAATATATATTAATTATAAATTATTTTATTATAATAAATTACTTATGTTACAATAGAAAATATATACTTAAATATAAATACATTAAGTAGCTTACTTGAAAACAAGATAATATATGACATATATATTTTTTGAAAATTAAATGACATATTACCTTATGAACATTGTGAAAAAATAATGAAAAATTTTAGAGGAAATATATATAATTATAAAACATATAAGTTTATGAATATTATGATTTTGATAAAAAAATAATATGTTTTCTTTTACTTTATAAGTGGAAAATTATTAGTTTTAAGAATCAGTATACTTATATATATATACTTGTATAGTATCAAAAAATGGATATAAATATAAATATATATATATATGTGAAATAATAATTATATTATATAATAACTTTTTATAAAAAAAATAAAGAAAAAAATCATAAAAAATGATAAAGGGGGGAATCGGGTTCCTTGGGTTCAATCGAAGCTAACAGGTCCCCCCCCACTACCACCATTGACTTCTTCAGCTGGAGGGGCTACAACCCATAATAGTATTCAGAAAAGCACAAAGTCAGTGCTCTATTGATGGTTGTCGAGGATAGTCATGCATTTGAAATGTTTTGTTTGGGATCCTGTGACTCGAGGGTGGTCGCGTGCGGAAGAAACCGACACACCCTGTCTTCATCCTCCTACTATCAGCGGTCAGCCGACCTGCAACTCATGTCAGTGACTTGTGATGTCTTCGACCATCATGTTTCTCATGGAATCATCCTCCCATGAATCCCACAACGTGAAGGTGACTCATATTTCCAAGATGCGGATGACTCGTGGGTATTTGGGGTTTTTTAATTGTGATTTTGGGTATTAGGTTCCCACATATGCAGGTTCTATTTGGATTAGGGTTATATTTTATGGAAAAAGTGGAGATTTCATGTTAGGTAGAAAATTTTACGGTTCACAGTACTTTTATATATGAATACTGTTGGTTTTTTGGGTTCCGGGTATCTGTATATAAGACTATGTGTCTTTCTTAAATATGTCTATTATAGTTTAGTTTAGATTTGAAGATCCTTTGTGTTTTTTTTTACTATTGTGAGGGACTGGTCTTGAGACTAGTCTTAATAAGAGCAGCCTGCGATAGTGATTCAAAAGTAAGGGAACTGTTTTTTTCATGCATTTTTTTATTTTCAAGCTTTTTCCTACCAAGATTAATTTTTAAAAACTATTTATATCTGATTGATTTTTTTTTTTGAAAAATCTACTCAAATGATTCAAATGGATTTTTCATTTTAGATATTTTATGTCAATTTGTTTTAGTCTATTGGTAATATTTATTTCATGACTATTTAAATAATTTTGAATTATATCTTCATCCTAGTAAGATAAATTTTGTTAAGAAAATGCTCAAATATTTAAAACTGTTTATGAATTTAATATTTTTATACGCAAACATTGTTGTAGTCCTCTAGTATTGTATAATGGAATTTTAAGTGTTTTATAATGGTAATGAGGATCATTTTGAGTTTATAAAACTATTTTTACATAATGATTCATGTTGTACTTACATTTAAAATTATATATATAATTTATTTGGTCCATGAGATTTATTTTCTTGATTTATTTTGAATATTTAAAGAACCTAAAATTGGGATCCTATAAATACAAGGGATGTTATTAGATTTTCAAAAAAAATGTTTTAATAATATTGTTACAAATGTATGTATATATGTGTATATATATATATGTGCATCATTTCATGTTAAAAATCATGTCTTCCCATTGATTTCACTTTATAAAATTATTTAGAATGTTTAAAGAATCTTAATTAGGCCTCTATAAGTGTAATCAAAGTTATAAAATTTTAAAAATTAATGTTTTATTTTCAAACAAGTATATGTATATATATACATAAATATATCATTTCATATGAAGCATTTTTTTAAACATGTATATATATGTATGTATGTATGTATGTATGTATCTACATACATATTATTTTAAGAGAAGAAGATTTTTAATCTAACATCAATAGATACATGTATATAAATGTATGTATATATGTATCAATTTGTGTAAAAATGTTTTATTCTTGATATTTATATATAGGTATATAAATAAATATATGTATATATATGTGTCATTTTAGGTAAAAGTTTTTTTTTATTTTTGATAGCTATACATATGTGTGTCAATGTGAAATCATGTTTTATTCCAATATCAATATATATATGCAAAAAATTGTATATATACATATATGTATCTTTTTATGTTAAACTATTATATATATGTATGTATGTATATACATGAATGTATATATTTAAATATGTCCTTTCATGTGAAACTACTTTTATCATGACACACGTATAACCAAGTAATTATTTTTTACAAAATGGATATCAAAGTTCATGGTTTTAAAGAAACTTCATGGTCCTTATGATGTAAAATACAAGTTATGATGTTTTAAATTCCAAAGAATCGCACTTGGATAATATATGAATAAAGGAAGGGGATGGGGAGTGAACTAAAACCCTTATGGTACTTTTTGTCCAATCATGTGATGGGTGCACCCAAAATTATATAGCACTCCAATGTATTAGGTAATGTTTTAATATCATGAGATGTCATGTATGGTGCACGAGAGGTTTATCTTAAGAACAATATGGGATTAGGGAGTAAACCTAATCCATCATGGGACTATGTCCACCATGTTATGTTGCCGTAGGAGTGAACTGTGACTTTATGTTATGATCCAAGGTGCCTTTGAGAATTATTTATGAATGCTTATGGGTTTTTAAGTGAAATTATTATTATTTTATGAATGGATAAAATGGATTTTCCAAAATTTCTCTATGTTGAAATATATTTAGAAAAAGGATGTATTTTCAAAATTACTCATGATTTCTAAAGTTTTCATTATTGAACTTTATAACATATTTTACCTTTTTGTTGAATTGAAAAACCCTGATTGGTTTCCACGTGTTTTGAATCTCCTTACTGATCTTTTTTTTCTCACCCTATGTTTTCAAAACCTCTTTTTATAGGGAATAAGTACACGTATAAGTGAGTGAGTGGTCGAGGTCTCTCCATGGTGTTTAACTCTTATAAACAATAATAATACCTTTTTGGTATTTTCTTTTATAGGTATTGTAATTAGAATTATCTTATTTATATAGAATCTCTAAAACTCTAAACCTTTGTGATCTTGGGTGGTTAAATAATAAATGAAATGTATAATAAATAAATATATATATATATATATATAATGGAACAGGTTTTGGATCGTCATAGTGCAGCTGATGATCCTCAAGGGAATCCTTCCCTTGATTATAATTTTTTCAAGACTATCATATGAACAGTTCGTGTTGTTGACCAGAATGTGCCACAAGTTTAGAACATAGTTGTGGAGGTACATCCAGGATCAGTAGGAGAAAGGGATCGATCATGAGAGTTCTTGTGTGATAAGCCACCATCCTTTAAGGGTATAAATGAACCTCAAGAGGTGGGGGTGGCTTGACAAGACTGATCAGATATTTTACTTCTTGGATACACCTAATAGTATCAAGGTGAAGTGCGCGATGTTCAAACTTAAGGGTCCCAGCAAGCATTGGTGGGATTCTATGATATAGGTAGATAGGCACGTGGGCTTGTATTGGAAGGGTTTCAAGACTCTCTTTTTCCAGTAGTTTTATCCAGACACACTAATGATGGAGAGGTCTCTGGAGTTCCTCTCTTTGTAGCATGGAGAGAATTTAGTGTCGACATAAACTAATCATTTTACTAAGCTAGTTCATTTTTCACTAGAGGTTGTAAATAATGACCTGCTAAAAGCTCAAAAGTATCTGTAGGGTTTGCGACTAGATATCAAATCGTAGGTATTTATACTGAATATTTTGACCTATATGGAGACAGTAGATAGTTCTATGGTGGAAAAAATGAGTATGGAAGGCAAGTTTGTATATTATTCCCATTCTCTTCCACCTAGTGGCAGCTTTAGTGGCGCCCCAGGGAAGAAGAAGAAGTGACAAGATCATTATGGGAGTAATGGAGTCGGTTCTCAGCAGCAGGCCACTTCGACACCACCAGTTAAAGATGGTAGTGTGCATCTGATGTGTAAAGGGTTTACACACCATGTAAATGTTGTGGAAATTTATTTTAGGGTTCTACATAGGTTTATTTATATTTCATTCATCTGCAACCATCCTTTCTCTTGACCTACAACCATTCTCCAGTGATTTTGGGAGCCTTTATTTGTTCTGAATTGATTCATTCAGTTATTGATCATCATTGCGATTGATTTTCATCTCTCTGGGTGAGTAATCCTTTTTGATTCTTCATTGTATTTTATCGTGGTAGCACTTTTGTGTTGCGTTATCGGATCCTTTGACCCATGGTGATGATTATTCTTGATTCCTTTATAGATTTGTTGTGTGATCTTATTCTGGGGTGATTCCTTGTTGGTTGTGGTGCGGCGGGTGTGTGTTCTTGAGGTATGTGTTGTTTCCTCTTATCTTCCGACATTTGTGTTAAATTGAATCAATTCTGATATGTGTAGATTGATTCTAGGGCCTCTTTTATCGTTGTGTGGTTATTCTTCTTGGTAGATCCCATTGCGAGCATGTGAGACCTGAGTTCTAAGGTAGGTGGTTTTGTCTCTAGCTTGTGTTAGCAAACTTCATTACTCTGGTTATTTTATAAATTGTTTTATAAATGAAATGGCGTGATTGACTGATTGGATTCTTGTGTGTGGAAATGGTTTTTTTTATAAAAGATGTTTTCCCCTAGTTTTGGGTAAATGAAAAGTGTTTTTCAAAGCATTGTGAAACGGTTTTCTGAAATGGTTTTCAAAGCATGGTTTGTTGAAAATGAATTGATTGAGATTGTTTTGAAAATAGAGCATATGAGAGCATTGGGTATTTAGGTTGAAGGTGTTGTAATAATCCTTATCCACTATCGGTGGGTTTGCTCATGGGGCTTTCCTCTGCTTCATATGCCTATTGTTCTGGGGACTTATTAGACCTGTTGGAGGGTTCACTTTCTAGGGTGTTCTTCTACTCTATATACTTGATGTATATGTTTAGTGGCTTGATGCATATGTAATTGTCTATGTTAGGTACGAGTGTCCTAGCTATTCTGACCTATTGTGATCCTTGGTGTGATGTTACTTGTGCTTTTGGCCGATTCAGGATGTTTTGTCTTATACTGTTTTGATTGTACTACCTTGGATTTGATGTGATATGTGATACTTGCTTTGGTTTGTTTTGATATATTTATATGAAATGATTTAAAATTGTTTTACCTATTTTATTTGAAATTTGGAAAATGGAGAAATTAAATTGTTTTGTCATGCTTTTGGTATAAAACTGTTAAACTGTTATCATGCCTTATTTTCCTTAAAGTTGAGCATGCTTGGATTATTGTACATAGACTTGTTATGGAACACTTGGGTGAGACCCTACTAATCCTGTTATCTCACACCCTGCGCACCCCCTCGGTTGTGCGTAGACATTGTTATGTCTTTCGATGCAAGGAAAGGCAAGACGCCACAGTGAGCCGGTGAAGTTTTTTTTGGTCAGCTAGGTTTTGGTTAGCTAGTGATGAGATTGTGAGAGTTTTCCCATGCTATCGCATGGATCTATTAGAGTAGTTGTTTTATTTATTTTTTGTCCTTTGTAGTTGGACTTGTCTCTTAGAGATTATTGTAGCTACCTTTTCAGTTGTATCATTTCCATTGTCTTCTTTCTATTATGACATATATTTATATCTTATGTTGTTTCTCTCTACTTTGTGTATATATGTCATGTTGTTGCTTTAGGTTGGGTGAAATCATTCCCTCTACTTGTTGTTGTTTCCCGGGTGCTAGTCTCTAGCTTGTGGGGATCAGGAACACCCTTTGGGTATGTAGCGGATTGGGTCAGGTGCTAGTACTAAGAGGTTATGTGGGTCGTTTCATTACATTGTTGCTTCTACTTTATCGATTTGGGTTGGTTATTTAATTATTGTAATGATTTCTCTGTATTTTTTATTATTGAACGTCTTCTATCAAGGGTATAGTTTCCTCACATTTTTCGCACAGGACCTCGCTGCTTATCGGTTACCTCTTACATATGGGGAGTCGTGCATAAGGTCGTGTGACCCTCCAACCCAAACTGAGTGATTCGGGTTGGGGTGTTACATATTTTTAATGTTTTTCATTCTTTTCATAGTATGATCTTCATGAAAAACTTCGAGTGTTCATGGTTTTTTTATTTTATTGCAGATTTATTCTAGGGACCTTCTGTGGTCATCCTCAGCAGGGATGGTGAAGGTCAATGATCTGAAAACATTATTTGAAAATTCAAGTATTGTCGGATCCAGGTTGGTAAAGTGGAGGTCTTTTTCTAAAAAGGTTCAGAAGTATATCCTTTTGGCAGAGGGTTTCGTGACACCGAATTTGTTATCGTTGGGTTCTGGACTGTCTGGTCCGGAGGAGGCGGAAGGTAACTCGTCTGAATTGGTTTCATTGTTGGCGGTAATCCAACGTTCCAAAGGTAAATCCAAGGTGTTTGCAGCGGTTTTTCCAGGCATTCCAAGAGGTTTATCGCCTCCGATTTTAGAAGTTCGGGTTTCTCTATTGGGTTCGTTAGGGTGCTCTAGGGATGTCCAGTCGAAACCTTCAAGGAACAGACTTCCAGAGGCTGTGGAGAGGGAAATCGTATCGGCCCGCAACTCGGCACCATGGTTGATGCTGGTATCTTTGCTCCAGGAGGTGGCGACTCCAATGTCTCCTCCTCTCACGATGGGGAACCAATTGTCTATATTGGAATAATCTGATAGTCCATTGAAGAAGAAATTTCTTGTCCCAAAGAGGGGGTGCTCCTCTGAAAGACCTTCCAGATCGGTAACTCGTTCGATGTCCAAGGAGGTATGTTATAGGGACCTGTTCATTAGAAATGCCTGAAGGGCTAAGAATTCAATCCTTTAATGTATTATCTGATTATTTGGAATGATCGGGGATTAGGGGCATGAAAAATGCGCCTTTTGGCTTCCGAGTCTATGAGATGTGGGTCTTCTATGACGGTCATCCTTGAACCCAAACAGGACCCTAGCAGGATCAGGTTCTTTGCAAGGAAGATGGGGTTTGGTTATCACTTGCATGGGCATCTGGTGAATAAACATATTTAGATGTTTTGGAAGAATTTTCTTCAGTTGGAGTTGTTTTAGGTTGTCGATCAGTGTATTATGGTGAAAATTGGGTCTAGAGGACTCGTTGTCTTGTTATCCTTCATTTATGCCAGTAACGATGTCCTGGAAAGGAGAAATCTATGGGAGTTTCTTTGCTCTTTTAAGGTGGCTGGTTTACCTTGGTTCATAGGTGGAGACTTTAATGCCATTGTTGACATCTTCGAGAAGAAAGGTGGTTCAATTTTATTTAATAATGGTATTCTATATTTTAATAACTTCATCGCTAGTAAGGGGCTCCTGGACTTGGGCTTTAGTGGGTGCAAATATACATGGTGTAATAACCGCAGAGGGGGTAGTCATATCTGGTGTAGACTAGATAGATGTTTGGCTAACCTTCAGGGATTAGAGTCTTTTTCCGGGTCCTTAGTCTCTCACTTATCTCGACCACTATCGGATCATGCACCACTGCTCGTGGAACTGAAGGAGGGGATTCCATAGAACAAGGAGTTTATGTACTCGGTTAACTGGAACAGTATGGATGGGTTCATGCAAATGATGAAAGATTCCTGGGAGTAGGAGGTGGAGGGAAGAGCTTGGGTTGGGATATTGAGGTGTATCAAGCATCTCAAGTCTGATATTGGCAGGTGGTTCCAGAACAAAATAGCAACGGATGGATATGTGGAGGCGCTTTAGGAGGATATCGTCCGGTTGGAGGACCTGCTTCAACAATGTTGGAATAAATCGTCCTTATTACTATTATGCGACAAGTGGTATTTTTTGGTGAAAAGGCTATTGGAGGTTGAGAGGGACTATAAGTTCTGGGTGCAGTAGAAGCGCATGGATGGGTGTACCCAACTTGAATTCACTACAGGAAAAATCGATTATTGCGACGGGTTATTTGCGACGAGCATAAATCTCGTCGCAAAAAATCCGACGAAAAGCGTATTTGCGACGGGAATATATGCCCGTCGGAAATGGTCAGTTATTTGCGACGGGAATACAGGACCCGTCGCAATAGATATGGCGCGGTTTGCGCGCCAAAACACGGGAAGCCTATTTGCAACGGTGGCCTTCATCCCATCGCAAGTACCCGGCGGTGGTAAATACTATTTGCGACGAGTAATTGTCTCGTCGCAAAAAAATATTCAGCATGTGTTATTTGCGACGGGTCCCGTTGTCAATACCGGCGGCGGTAAATAGGATTTTGCGACGGGGATAGTCGCTCGTCGCTAATGGTATGTCGGCCTGCAGTTATTTGCAACGGGCCCGTCGCAAACACCCTTTTAACCGTCACCCGTATTAAATGCAGGCGAAGGTATTTGCGACGGGGCCCGTCACAAATACCGGCGGCGGTAAATAGCAATTTGCGACGGGGATATCTACCCGTCGCTAATGGTATGTCGGCAGGCAGCTTTTTGCGACGGGCCCGTCGCAAAAACCATTTTAACCGTCGCCCGTAATTAATGCGGGCAAAAGTATTTACGACGGTATACCGTCGCAAATACTTTTATTAGCGACGGGATCCCGTCGCAAATAAGTCCGTCACAAATATTCTAACCTATATATACCCCCCATCCGTTTTTTTCTTCAAATCATTCAGATCTCTCTTCCTTTTTCTTCCTCTCTCTCTTTAACTTCCAGTTCAAAGTAGAAAATTTTTTTATTTTAATTTTTTCTTACGAGAAGAGCAGAGAAGGAGTTAGGAGGCGCAAACTGCTTCAAAATATCAAAGGTATCTATAGTTTTTTTAATTGTTAAATTATTTTTAATTGTTAATTTTAATTTTTTTAATAGAATGTTTAGTAGCTATATAGTATAATTAGATTAAGTGGTTGTACCAAATAATCCTTGTCTGGATACGAACAAGTAGAGGCGGCTCTCGCACAGATGTACCTAGGAATGAAAACTCTGACAAGGTGTTTCGAGCTTGACTCGGGGTAACCTGGTACACGACAACGGGCTTTGCTGCACTCTTGGTTCGACACTCCCGGAGGATGTTTTGGTAATAATTAGAAATAAATATATTTAATTAGAAATAATTAGAAATAGTTATATTTAATTAGGAATAATTATATAATTATTAAATAATTAAGAAATAATTAGATTTAATTAAAATAATCATCAAATAATTAGGAAATAATTATATTTAATTAGGAAACAATTAAAAATAATTAGGAAACAATTAAAAATAATTAGGAAACAATTAAAAATAATTAGGAAACAATTAAAAATAATTAGGAAACAATTAAAAATAATTAGGAAACAATTAAAAACAATTAGGAAGCAATTAAAAACAATTAGGAACCAATTAAAAACAATTAGGAAACAATTAAAAACAATTAGGAAACAATTAAAAACAATTAGGAAACAATTAAAAACAATTAGGAAACAATTAAAAACAATTAAAAACAATTAAAAACAATTAAAAATAATTAGGAAACAATTAAAAACAATTAAAAATAATTAGGAAACAATTAAAAATAAACAATTAAAAATAAAATAATTAGGAAACAATTAAAATAATTAGGAAACAATTAAAATAATTAGGAAACAATTAAAATAATTAGGAAACAATTAAAATAATTAAGAAACAATTAAAATTAAAATAATTAGGAAACAATTAAAATAATTAGGAAACAATTAAAATAATTAGGAAACAATTAAAATAATTAGGAAACAATTAAAATAATTAGGTAACAATTAAAATAATTAGGAAACAATTAAAATAATTAGGAAACAATTAAAAATAATTAGGAAACAATTAAAAATAATTAGAAAACAATTAAAAATAATTAAGAAACAATTAAAAATAATTAGGAAACAATTAAAAATAATTAGGAAACAATTAAAAATAATTAGAAAACAGTTAAAAATAATTAGGAAACAGTTAAAATAATTAGGAAACAATTAAAATAATTAGGAAACAATTAAAATAATTAGGAAATAATTAAAATAATTAGGAAACAATTAAAATAATTAGGAAAGAATTAAAAATAATTAGGAAACAGTTAAAAATAATTAGGAAACAATTAAAAATAATTAGGAAACAATTAAAAATAATTAAGAAACAATTAAAAATAATTAGAAAACAATTAAAAATAAAATAATTAGGAAAATTAGCAAGCGTGATTGACCGCTCATCTACCTCAATTTTTTTTTTCATTTGTGTGTTGAGGCTTGACAGGAAACTTCTGTCTCCACATGTAATATTTGCTTTTACTGTTAAAATTATCAACCACCTTTCCAGCATAGAGGTGATGATATTTATAATTTTGATAGTAAAAGCAAATATTGCATGTGGAGGTAGAAGTTTCCTGTCAACCTCAACACACAAATGAAAAGAAAATTGAGGTAGATGAGCGGTCAATCATGTTTGTTTTTCTATTCAATGATTGATTAACCACCCGACCTATATGCATATCTTCGCATTACTAATTAGTAAATAATTAGTAATATAATTAGTAACATAAATAGTAACATAATATAAAATATTATATTACTCTAATATTAATAATTAAATAATACTAATAATATAATTATTTTATTATTATATGTTTAATATTTATAAAAAAATATTAATATTATTAAAATTATAAAAAAATTATAAAATATTACAATTATCAATATTTTCAACAAGTTTTTCTATATTCTTAACATGTTCAAATCTTAAAGGGTCGCCAATTTTCAGGCCATACCCAATAAAAAGTTTGTGTCAACCGTGTCTATTGTAAACTCTATAATTGTTCTTGCTTGGTTGATCACCTCACAAGTAGTGTTGCAATAGGACAACCCAAGTCATGTCTTTCTCATCTATAAGAATCATATCACATGACTTTTTACATAGATCATTCTTTCTTGAAAAATTAAAGGAAAGATACTGAAGTTCTCTTAATTTTTCAAGGAAGAATGATCTATGTAAAGGGTCATGCGAAATGATTCTTAAAGACGAGAACGACATTACTTGTGTCGTCCTATTGCAACACTACTTGCGAGGTGATCAACCATGTAAGGACAATTATAGAGTTTACATTGGACATGGCTGACGCAAACTTTTTATTGGGAATGACCTGAAAATTGACGACCCTTTAAGATTTGAACATGTTAAGAATAGAGCAAAATCTGTTGGAAATATTGAGATTTGTAATAATTAGTAATAATTAGTAATAATTAATCAAAAATCAAATAAATTCGAGTACATGGTTATAAATTGACACAATTTCCAACGGATTGGCGGCTACCTTTTGTTCAACGTCTCATATCTTTGCTACTTTCTCCCACTAAAATCAGTATGAAAAATGTGCTCTAACATATGTCAGAGCAAGTTTTTCATACTGATTTCAGTCGGGAGAAAGTTAAAAAGAGATGAGCCATCGGAAAAAAAAGGCTCTTTTCCCTGACGACTCATCTCCTTGCAAGGAGATGAGTCGTCAGGAAAAAGAGCTACCACCAATCCGCTGGAAATTACTAAGAAATAACTGTAATTATGTATCTTCTCTTTTTTAGGATATTGTTTTTCTTATATCAAATTATTTAACAAAAGTAATGGTTTTAAATTTTGTAGAAACATATATATGAATATAGAACAAGGAAATCGACATCAATCATGTCGAAATGTTCACCACCTCATGCTGCTCTCCTAGCTCTGCTTCCACGTCTGATTCCCTGTAGATTCATCTGTCCTTAACACTTCCTCTTCCTGAAACATCTCACATGCCCAAGCCTCTGAGACTGACGCCAGTTCGCAGCTTCTCACTGCTAACATTCACTGGTTGTATCCGCTCGGCCGAAGAACATTCAAACACAAAGATTCTCTCTAGCACCCTAACATAAGTAGGAGTGCATAGAGGAAAAAGTGCTGGCTCGGATGTCCTTAAACACATCTCGCTCAGAGGCCCGTGCTCTAAATCACTGTTCGCATCGTATTCATTGAGTACCAGGAATGGTCGGTACGCTTCGATGAATACTTAACTATCGACATGTCGTCCTGCCGAAACTGCATAAGCTCTAGAAAACTCTCAGCCACCTCCTCAAGCCAGTCCTCAGCCGTCTGTGGGTCGGGCTCGCCTCGGAACTTGAGGGATATCTGGTGCTGAAACACATGTAAGGCACTAAGCCTACAAGTGTCCTCTACCGGTACTGCCGGTAGTGTCTGCTGACCAACGGGCAGTGATATAGTTGGCACACTGCCCGAAGGTAACATCTTAGAAAACGGTCCAAGTATCGAAACCTCATAACTATACGGACCATCCTCATGGTCGCTCACTGAAAAAGATTAGTAACTAAGATCAACATTTTCTCTTCTAGTGTCTCAACTAGGCGGAAAACTCTAGTAATCGCCTTCATCCAGTCCTCTACTGCCTGGGAATCTGTCTCGCCTCAAAATCTCAGAGGCCTCTGCTACTGGAACTCGTAAAATGTGCTCAGTCGGCGTGCACCGTCCGCCAGTACGGCTGGGGGTATCTGCTTCCCTACGAGCGATGGTGTTGCTGGTACACCACCCAATGGTGCCAACATAGAAGGAGGGCCCTAAACCAGAGCCTTGTCGCTCGGTGGGTCGTCATCGTGTACTCACTCGAAAACCCTAGCTGGTTGTCTACGCAACGACATCCTGATAAGGAACAGGTGTGCCACGGACAATAAGTTATACCTAGTGAGCTGACTCAAAGAGTTCACAGAGAAGACTCTTGAAAACACTCTCGCAATGAGTGTTTTCATGCACTGATTCGGAAATCAGAAGTCAGGGTCCTAGTGTATGGATACGTCGACCGCCGCACCAACATTGGACTCCATGTACTGAAAACCACACGCAATACTCTTAACACTATTTCTTCACAGAAAAGAAATATCAGAGTCCTAAGTTTTTCGGTAGAACTGACTCCTTTGATACCAATTTGTCACGAACCGTCCTCAGGGCCCGTGTCGTGACTACCCCAAGCCCGCCTTCCATAAGTCAGGGGTTGGCGACTAGCACCAAAGGTGAATCCCAGATAAAAAGGTAAGGCATTGTCTTTAAACCTGTAACTCACACAGTCTGAACACAAGCAGTAGAAGCAACGAGTACTAAAATAGAAAAGAAAAGTGTGCTGAAAGTAAGTGGGCCAGAATACAAACCCAACTGAACAACAAGTACAAGTACAAGTAAAAAGGAAAACAGCTCCTGGATCGTCCACCGGGGAATTCTACCTAAAGGGTAGGTACAGAACTAGAACAACTCATCCTTGAGGTACGTCCCGTCTAGTCCAGCTCCGAGCATCCTCTCGTCCGTCACCCTCAGCCTGGATCACTGTTGATCGTCGTCTGTACAGAACACAACAAGGTGCGGGCGAAGCCCGTCCAGGGGTGAGTATAACAATACTCAGTAGGGGACCTTGAGACCCCAAAGGTCTCCCAGAATCCACTAAGGATAAACCACAGAAGTAAGATACAATCACGAAGTATCAACTAACCTTACTTAGGTATATGCCCATACATATACCTAAGTTACTAATCATAGTCTGGCTCCAAATCTCGAGCCCAAGCACAACCCATTTCACAAAGGAAGTAACGTCAATCATCTCGATGATAACAACTGAAAGACAAGACCCAACTCACAAAGGTATACAACTTTTGTAGAGTGTTAGAGATGATCAGATGTAGTCACTGATTCATCTAAGCTATCAGACCCACACCGGATTCAGGACCAGCTAAGCTGTCAGACCCACACAGGATCCAGGATCAGCTATTCTGTCGGACCCACACAGGATCCAGGAACAGAAGTTAGAACTGTCGGACCCACGGAGGATCCTGGTACAGTAGTCATCGTTGTTGAACCCATGGAGGATTTCGGTACAGAAGTCATTGTTGTCGAACCCACGGAGGATTCCGGTACAGAAGTCATCGTTGTCGAACCCACGGAGGATTTTGGTATAGAAGTCATCACAATCGCAGCTAGCCCTAGGGTTCTCACACACAGTACGCTCGATTTCGGGAGGGTCCACTCCTCGAGCCAAGTGTCGATATATCAACTATCACGAAGCCCTGATTTGATGTATCCCGTAGTTTTGTCTCATCATAAGGAACCCAACGCGACAAACGGTGCGTCAATCGGATGCCCGGTCTGTGAGTTATTTGCATTTCTGTTCCAGGGGCGAAGTTGGTTTTTAGGCTCAAACCAACCCGACTGTACCCCAACTACGTCCAAACCACATGTGGAGTATGTCAAAAGAATCTTCTCACTCCAAGAATTCCATCGTCGTAGACGGTTCATTGTTCAGACACCCGTAGCCCAAGATGCGGGCTAAAAGGTGTAAATGGACGTAGCGGGTCTGGGTCCGGTCCGACTCAGTCGGACCGACCCGGCCTGACCCGGTCCGCGCACTACGGGAAAAATGAGCAATTGCGACGGGTTATTTGCGACGGGAATAAATGCCGTCGCAAATAGTCATGTTAAAAACTTATTTGCGACGGGGGTATTTCCCCGTCGCAAATAAGGAGGCTTTTGCGACGGGATTGCTTCCCCCGTCGCAAATAGTTTTCCCGCGATGCGCGCCAAATCGCGGGAAACTTATTTGCGACGGGGGAATATTCCCGTCGCAAATAACCGGCGGCGGTAAAAGGTATTTGCGACGGGAATATTCCCCCGTCGCAAATACTATGTCGGCAGGGGTTATTTGCGACGGGACCCGTCGCAAATAACTATTTACCGGTTGACCGTAATAAATGTTGGCTAAGGTATTTGCGACGGGTACCGTCGCAAATAATACTATTTGCGACGGGAATCCCGTCGCAAATGGGCCCGTCGCAAATAATCTAACCTATAAATACCCCCATCCGTTTTTTTCATTTCATTCTCATTCCTTATCTTCTCCTTCTCTCAAAATTATATTTCTAGAGTTGAGTTTTTCTCCAGTTTAATTTTTTTCTCCGGAGCTGATATTAAAGTTTTGAAGAACGATCAGAACAGATCAATTTTCAAGGTATTTATCTTCATTTTAATTTTTTATTTATTTTTAATTTTTTATTAGTTTCAATTATTATTAATTAGTTGTAATTTAATTATGTTTACATTGTTTTATTACTTAATAAATTTAAATTATTAGTATTGTTTATAGTTAATGGTAATTAGGAATAATTAGTAATAATTTTTAATAATTAAGAATAAATATTAATAATTAGTAATAAATACCAATAATTAGGAATAAGAACATTATTACATTATTAGTTTATTTTATTATTAATATTAAAATAATATAATTTTTTATATATATACAATTCTTTTTTCATCTGTGTGTTTGCTGTCTTCACATGTATTATTTGTATGTGGAGATAGAAAACGCACAGATGAAAGAAGAATTGTATATAAATTAGAAAATTATATTATTTTAATATTAATAATAAAATATATTAATAATGTTATTATTTGTAATTATTGGTAATTATTTCTAATTATTGATAATTATTCATTTAATTACTAATAATTAGGAACAATTATCAATAATTATCAATAATTAAGAATAATTAGTAATAATTAGTAATAATTACCAATAATTAGTATTAATTACCTATAATTAGTATTAATTACCAATAATTAGTATTAATTACCAATAATTAGTATTAATTACCAATAATTAGTAATAATTACCAATAATTAACAATAATTAGTAATAATTACCTATAATTAGTATTAATTACCAATAATTAGTATTAATTACCAATAATTAGTAATAATTAGGAATAATTAACAATAATTAGTAATAATTAGTAATAATTAGGAATAATTAGTATTAATCAGGAATAATTAGTAATAATTACCAATAATTAGTATTAATTACCAATAATTAGTATTAATTACCAATAATTAGTATTAATTACCAATAATTAGTATTAATTACCAATAATTAGTATTAATTACCAATAATTAGTATTAATTACCAATAATTAGTATTAATTACCAATAATTAGTATTAATTACCAATAATTAGTATTAATTATTAATAATTACCAATAATTATCAATATTTAGTAATAATTAACAATAATTGCCAATAATTACCAATAATTAGTAATAATTACCAATAATTATCAATAATTACTAATAATTATCAATAATTAATAATAATTAGCAATAATTAGTAATAATTAGTAATAATTACTAATAATTAGCAATAATTAGTAATAATTAGAAATAATTAGTAATAATTAGAAATAATTAGTAATAATTAGAAATAATTAGTAATAATTAGTAATAATTAACAATAATTAGTAATAATTAACAATAATTAGTAATAATTAGGAATAATTAGGAATAATTAGTATTAATTAGGAATAATTAGTATTAATTAGGAATAATTAGTAATAATTACCAATAATTAGTAATAATGATTATTAATTACCAATAATTAGTATTAATTACCAATAATTAGTATTAATTACCAATAATTAGTATTAATTACCAATAATTAGTATTAATTACCAATAATTAGTATTAATTATCAATATTTAGTAATAATTATCAATGTTTAGTAATAATTAACAATAATTGCCAATAATTAACAATAATTAGTAATAATTACCAATAATTATCAATAATTACTAATAATTATCAATAATTACTAATAATTATCAATAATTATTAATAATTAGCAATAATTAGTAATAATTAGCAATAATTACTAATAATTACCAATAATTAGTAATAATTAGAAATAATTAGTAATAATTAGAAATAATTAGTAATAATTAGAAATAATTAGTAATAATTAGTAATAATTAGTAATAATTAGCAATAATTAGTAATAATTAACAATAATTAGGAATAATTAGGAATAATTAGTATTAATTAGGAATAATTAGTAATAATTACCAATAATTAGTAATAATGATTATTAATTACCAATAATTAGTATTAATTACCAATAATTAGTATTAATTACCAATAATTAGTATTAATTACCAATAATTAGTATTAATTATCAATAATTAGTATTAATTGCCAATAATTAGTATTAATTACCAATATTTAGTAATAATTACCAATATTTAGTAATAATTAACAATAATTGCCAATAATTAACAATAATTAGTAATAATTACCAATAATTGTCAATAATTACTAATAATTATCAATAATTACTAATAATTATCAATAATTAATAATAATTAGCAATAATTAGTAATAATTAGCAATAATTACTCATAATTAGCAATAATTAGTAATAATTAGAAATAATTAGGAATAATTAGAAATAATTAGTAATAATTAGAAATAATTAGTAATAATTAGTAATAATTAACAATAATTAGTAATAATTAACAATAATTAGTAATAATTAGGAATAATTAGGAATAATTAGTATTAATTAGGAATAATTAGTAATAATTACCAATAATTAGTAATAATGATTATTAATTACCAATAATTAGTATTAATTACCAATAATTAGTATTAATTACCAATAATTAGTATTAATTACCAATAATTAGTATTAATTACCAATAATCACCAATAATTACCAATAATGACCAATATTTTCCAATATTTTCCAATAATTACCAATAATTACCAATATTTTCCAATAATTACCAATATTTACCAATAATTACCAATATTTACCAATAATTAGGAATAACTACCAAAAATTAAGAATAACTACCAATAATTTGGAATAATTACCAATAATTTGGAATAGTTACCAATAATTTGGAATAATTACCAATAATTTGGAATAATTACCAATAATTTGAAATACTTACCAATAATTTGGAATAATTACCTTATTACATTATTTGTATATTTTATTATTAATATTAAAATAATATAATTCTCCACATGTAATATTGGCATTCTTTTTCAAAATTATCAACCTACTCGCCAATGGAGAGGTGAAAGTGAATGCCAATATTACATGTGGAGACAGAATGTGAAACACACAGATGAAAGAAGGACAACACGGGAAGTCTGGTTTGATTCCTGTAAAACAGTTGAGATATTTTCCACTTACATCCAGACTTCAGCGTTTATTCATGTCTAAGAATACAGCGACAATGATGTCATGGCATAAAGAGAATAGTTCAACCGATAATAGCTTGAATCATCCAGCCGATGGTGATTCATGGAAACATTTTGATAGAGTGCATCCATCATTTGCTTTAGAAGCTAGAAATGTTCGACTGGGCCTTTCCACTGATGGTTTCTGTCCGTTTGGATCTTATGGTAGTCAATATTCATGTTGGCCTGTTTTTTTAACTCCGTATAATTTACCTCCATGGATGTTGATGAAGGAGCCATATATCTTTTTGACTTTACTAATTCCAGGACATCTGAAGAAAAATATTGATGTTTATTTGAAGCCATTGATTGATGAATTAAATTTATTGTGGAGTACTGGTGTCAGTACATATGATGTTGCAACGAAACAGAATTTCATACTGAGAGCAGCATTGATGTGGACAATAAGTGACTTCCCGGCTTATGGGATGTTATCTGGCTGGAGTACACATGGTCAGAAATCATGTCCTTACTGTATGAGAGAGAACAAAGCATTTATGCTCATTCATGGAAAGAAACCTTGTTATTTTGACTGTCATCGCAGATTTCTTCCAGCTGATCATCCTTTTCGCAGAAACAGATCTCATTTCAGAAAAGGAACAGCTGAAAGGGATGGACCTCCAAAAATGCTATCAGGTTCGGAGTTAAAATCGGTTGTATTTTCATTACCTCCCATCACTTTTGGTCCCACAATAAACCAACAGAAAATTTCTGGTTTTGGGAAAGAACACAATTGGATTAAACGTAGCATATTTTGGGATTTGCCATATTGGTCTGATTTGTTGGTCCGACACATGTTAGATGTCATGCATATTGAGAAGAACTGTTTTGATAATTTGTTTCATACAGTTTTGGATACGCCAGGAAAGAGCAAAGACAATGTAAATGCACGTTTAGATCTTGCCCAAATTTGCAGGCGTCCAGAATTGGAACTATTTGAGAATGTCAGAACAGAAAGGTTACTGAAACCAAAAGCAGCTTATACACTGTCTAAAGAAAACCGTTTATTATTTTGTCAGTGGATTGCAGATTTGAGACTTCCAGATGGCTGTGCTTCCAATTTGGGTAGATGTGTAAAGAATGGTCATATTACTGGATTAAAAAGTCATGATTGTCATGTTATAATGGAGAGACTTCTACCCATTGGATTAAGAGGTCTGTTGAATTCTGTGATTTGGGATTCCATAACAGACATGTCTCATTTTTTTCGGGAAATTTGTGCGGCTACGGCAGATTATGATGCTCTAGGAAAACTTGAAAAAGATGTTGTTGTAATTATATGTAAACTGGAAAAAATATTTCTGCCGTCTTTCTTCGACTCAATGGAACATTTGATGTTACATTTGCCATATGAAGCCAAATGTGGAGGTCCGGTACAGTTTCGATGGATGTACCCATTTGAAAGATGCATGCAAAAAATGAAAAGAAAAGTACGCAACAAAGCATCTGTTGAAGGATCTATTGCAGAAGCTTATTTGCAAGAGGAAATATCTTTTTTCTGCTCCCATTATTTTCAATCTGAGTATCCTTCAAAACACAACCGAATGGGACGGAATGAGAGGAATATTGATGAAATCGACAATCAATTATCTGTTTTCAACCAGTCAGAGCTTGGTTTTGGTGGAGTTTCTGAACGCTGGCTTTCAGATGATGAACATCATAGAGCTCATACGTATGTTATGCTCAACTGTGAAGAGATGACATCAGTTGTACTGTAAGTGTTTATATCACTTATTCTATCATTTATGTTACAGTAAATAACTTTGGTTTTTATAGGTTGTATGATAATCATATCAAGAAACAAATTCCACAAATTACAGCAGCTGCTCTCGAAGAACGTCGACTGAAAAATTTCTCTCAGTGGTTTCAAAAACTGGTAACATAAATTCTTTATCTTTTAGCAACTCATTCAATGTATAGTTTACTATATTGATAATTATTTCACAAATCTTCAGGTGTCTCGACATGCTGATAAAATTGACAAACGGCTGTGTGTATTGAGTAACCCACCTTCCAAACTTGTTAAAACTTATAATGCATATGTGGTGAATGGATTTCGATTCCACACACATGCATATGGGGAATCGAAAAAAACAATGAACAGTGGAGTTAGCTTGAGAGGATCTCATCATCGAGAAAATGAAGTTGACTTTTATGGCATACTTGATGAAATCATTGAACTCTGTTATCTTGGACAACATTACATAACCATGTTCAAATGTCGGTGGTTGGATACAGAGAGAGGCGTGCGTGTTCATCCGACTCATGGAATCATCGATATTAAATGTAAAAGTGTTCTCGCAGTAAATGAACCATTCTTATTGGCTCAACAGGCATATCAAGTTTATTATGCAAAGTACTGTGCAACATCAAGAGACTTGACTGATTGGTGGAGTGTAATAAAAATCAAAATTCGAGACAATCAGTTTAGTCAAAGTGAATGTGCTTTCACTGATGTGCAAAGAATTGAATTTTTTCAAGAGAGTACTCAAAATCAATCTTTTTTACAAAGAGACATGAGTATCGATGACGACACCCCACATTTAAGAGTCGGTGATGACGATGATGTTAATGATGTCACACATGAATTTGAAATGGTAAGATATGAAGCAACTGCAACTCGAATGGATATCGATGATGTTGAGGAGGAATATGAAGATGACATTGACATATATGAAGATGATGATGAAGATGAACACTTATAGAATTCCATGGTATTTATATACAATCATAATATGTATATATGTATATATAATAGTAATTATCAATTATTTGCTAACATTAACATTTTCTGTTTCAGATGGACGAGGCCACATTTCGTGAGTTGGCGGAGGCTGACCTGCCTTTCGATGCGGATGAGTTGCTGGCAGATGACCATCAGCCTGCAGGCGCTCCAGGGAGTACGCGGAGGGGGCGCGGTCTTGCACGATTGATGATTCCTGACCCCGTCCCTGAGCGACGTCCACGTCTTGGGTTTGATCCGCGCACCCGGAGGTGTGATAACCTGTGTGATAACCTGTGGATTTGACTAAGATTTCATTAATCTATTCACATAATAAATGTTTATTATTTTTTTAGTTTTCCGCATATAGCAGTCGGACAGGGCAGCGCTATTTTGCGCAACTATTTCTCTCAGCCGTGGACCACATGGGAGCAGATTCCCATTGATGTGCAACAGGCCATGTTCGGCCATTGGTTGGTACGTACGTAAATAAATAATTTTTATTTTGAAAATTATTTCATTTCTAACTTGATATTTTGATTTATTTGTAGGGTTTATGGTATCCGATCGAGGATACCATGCGTGACGCCATCCACGAGGCATGAGAGGTGGCCATGCGTGATCGTCTTCGTCAGTTTTTGCACAATTTAAGAAAAGCTGCGATGAAGAAAACAGGAGTGTCAGATTTTGAGGAGTCATGTAGAGCACACCGACCAGAGTATATTTCATCCCATGTATGGGATGGATTATGTGCGCACTGGTTGAGTGGTGCCTTTCAGAGGAGATCATCGGTGGAGAGGCAGAATCGGGGGAGACAGGAGGTGACTCATCGAGCTGGGAGTCGTTCTTTCAGTACTCATAGACAGCATCTGGTATGTACATTATTTATAAATATTTTATATAACTATAAATATTAACAGTTTATTTTTTATTCTTATAGGCTGTCGAGCACCCCGATATTACAGAGTACGACGTATATCGGAGGATGTACAGTGATCCTGCTACTGGGGAGCTCAGAGGTGATCGTCAGCATCACATCGTGGTCAGTATTATTTGTTTTCAAGTTTAAAAATTAACTGCATATAATATATTCACAATTTTAATTTTAAATTGCAACTATAGGAGTCATATGAGGCCGCAGCGGCACAGGCCCGGCCTGAGAGTCAGGCCGAGTCATCAGATCAGACCACTGCCCGTCAGTTTGATGAGGCGGCATGGATGCAGGCCACCCAGTATGCCTTCGAGAAGGGCCGGGTAGTTGGTATCGGCTCTCGACTGACTCCCGGAGATTATTATGGCAGTGCTGCGATGTCGGCGTCCAGCTCGAGAGGAGCTCGTGCATCTTCTTCTACACAATATGAGGATCAGTTGCGATCTCAGACTGCACAGATAGAGAGTCTCCGATAGGAGCAGGAGCAGATGCGTCAGCAGCATGAGGAGGAGCGTCGACGCCAGCAGCAGCTGTACGAGGAGCAGACGAGTCAGTGGCAGCAGCAGCATCAGGAGCAGATGGAGTACATGCGCCGACTCACTCATGCTTTAGGGATGGAGTTTCCTCCACCACCATCTGCAGATCCCCCACCTCCCCCCCCCCTCCCCCCCTCCTTCAGATTAGAGTTTGTATTTCTGTTATAAAATTTGTGAAATCAAAATATTTTTTTTCTATTCGTAGTTTCTGTATCATTATAAAATATTAATAATATTATTTTTTTAAATAACAATATTAATATGAATAATAATATTATTTATATTTTATAATATTAAATTTTATATATATATTAAAATTTTATATATATATTAAAATTTTATATATATATTATAATTTTATATATATATTAAAATTTTATAATATTATAATTTAATTATTTTTTTTGTAATACTTGAATTATTTTAATATTTGAATGTAAAATAATTCTATTATTTTTATATTAATTAAAATAACTTATTAATATTTTTTTTATTTATGAATTATAATTGTAATATTATTATATTAATTAAACTATTTATTAATATTCTATTATTTTTATTTTTGAATTATAATTCTACTATTATTATAGTAATTAAAATAATTTATTATTTTCATTTGTAAATTATAATTCTATTATTATATTAATTAAAATAATTTATTAATAATTTATTTTTTTTATTTTTTTTATAGTATTTGCGACGGGATACTATGCCCGTCGCAAATACTAGTATTATTAATAGTTTTTTATTTTTTTTTAAAAAAGTATTTGCGACGGGTCCCGACTCCCGTCGCAAATACTAGTATTATTAATTTTTTTTATTTTTTTAAAAAAGAGTTTTTGCGACGGAACCGTCGCAAAAACTGTTTGAAAAGTTTTTTACAAAAATACGGAATACTATTTGCGACGGGGAGAATGCCCGTCGCAAAAAAAGGCTTTAGCGACGGGCCCGTCGCAAATAAGTGTAGTTGCGATGGCGTTTTCAGCAACGGGCTATTTGCGACGGGACCCCGTCGCAAATGGCTATTTGCGACGGGATCCCGTCGCAAATAGCCCGTCGCAAATACCTGTTTTTCTAGTAGTGGCGGGTGCGGCCCGACCCGAGTGGTTGGCTCGGCCCGAAGGCGCGGCCCGGCCCGAAGGCGCGGCCCGGCCTGAGGGAGGCCCGACCCGTGGTGGCCCGGCCGAGGGGCGGCTCGGCCATGGCGGCCCGGCCGAGGGGCGGTCCCCTTGGCGCGGCTCGACGGTGTCGCGCTGTCTTCATTCTCCGCGGCCCGCATGACCGCGACCCCCTTCCTCCGGCGCGGCGCGACGGCGCCACGCCTCTTCCATCCGTCGCGGCCCGCCTGGCCGCGGTTCTTCTCCGGCGCGGTGCATCGGCACCGCGTCCTTCCAGCTCCGCCTCCTTCGTCAACCAATCAAAAACCAATCGGAGGGGTGTCGGGCCGTGTTTGTTCGGCCTGCGCCCTCCGCATTAGGTGATAACAAGTGGCCATCATCGAACCAAAATAAACGAGGAGGAATGATGGTATAATTCATACATTAAAAATAATCAAATCCCCCTACCTTGTAATCAGTGTTCGCCCGATGGAGTCGCGGGAAAGCGGCGTCGTTCCGTTGAATTCGGGAGGAGATGACGTCGTCATTGGCAACGTTCTTCACGGTCGGCGTCTTCCCTCCTTTATTCCGGTAGGATAAGGAAGAAGACGTCCAAGGAAGAAGTCAAAGAACGAAGGATGTCGTCGGCGTTCTTCACGTTCTTCATTGGAAAGAAGAGGCGTTCTTCGCGGGTGATGGTTCTTCGTTGGAGAGGATAATTCTCCAAGGATTCTCCTAAGTTTCCACCAAAGAAAACTAAGCTAAAATAATAGCGGAAGTTCTCTATTATTTTTATGGCACAACGACACAAGAGTTTTCGTTAATTAAATGTGACAACTAAATTAATTTAATACGGAGGAATGGATTCAAAATTCAAAACAAGGGAAGTAGAGAGTTTCAATTAATGAAGAGGGGTTTGGCACCATTATGAGGGTAGACCAAGAGTTTCCCCGTTAATGGGAAACTCAAGGTGTTAAAGGGGGTTTAAGGGGGTTTGAACTTGTGTGGGCCCCACAGCATAATATCCTCCCATGGGAGGTTATGCGCGGGTGAGCCCCACCTCCAACCTCCCCTTGGAGGATTAAACCACCACATAAATAAAAATATGCTAGACATATTTTTATTTAATTTATTTAGAAACTCCAAAAATTAACTTCCAACCTCTATAAAACACAACTGTGGTGAATGTATCCTTGAACGAATATCGGCACTGCGAGTTCAACGGTGTCCTTGGATTTCAATTCCAAGCACCAGTTCAAAAGATATAAAATCTCGCACGTACGATTACTGAACGTACCCGAACAAAACTTCAAAAATTGATTCCAGGCACACCGGGCCTCAGAATCTGGCGCCGTCAGAAACTGCGGACTCGTAAAATTCCCATGTATTTAAAAAAAATCACGAAATTTTCAGGCCTTTACAAAATCTATTGTGCACAACCACACAAAAAATGGTTAGGCTAATGAGAAATATATAATTGGGATTTTTAATTACATAGAATAATAAAATGAATTAATTACCCGAAATCATTTATTCATTTCATTTAATTCTTAGTAATATCTCATGTCTAATAATAACAACTGGCTATTATTAATACTTGACATGCGCCCAACGAATTACACCTAGTATTATTTAATTAAATAAATAGTATTATTTCTCATAAATTCCCAAAAAAATACACGGCGTGTATATTTAATATACACGACATGTACTTTTATTTTTCCATTTTTCTTTATTCCCTCCACCACGTTTATTAGATCTTGAATAATGTCTATTTATTTCTAAAATAAATATCAATGCATTACCCGCTAATAAATATATTATTTCGCCCACAATATATTCTCTCGAATAACTAGTGTTGAAATAAATGCAATCAGTCATCCTTAAATAATTATTAAACCACGATCGGGAATAATCTTTATTTAACTTGTTAAATTAATATTTAACTGAGATACTTGGACACACTTAGTGTGTGACCCTCTAAGCCTCTTTTTCAGTGACATTAGACGGAGTCTGCCTAAAGTCCAAGGTTAGCATCTAGCAACACACCAAGATACCCATAGAGAAAGAAGTTAACGTCGCAATGACATGTCACCTCCTACGAACGTTTATCGTGTAATATAATCCATTTGTCTTGATATCTCGAATCAATCGGGTTGTATGCTAATGTCATCAACTCATGTGCTCAATTATTCTTTCTTTGACTTTCCGAAAATGAACTTGTTCATTCCTCACCATGGCCATGGATTTATTTAGGCTATATCAATTCCATAAAGGGCCTGAGATATCTACTTCTGTTATGGAACATAAGGGAAAAATCCTTTCTAATACTATCTATTAATGTAGTATCACTCGTGACACACCCAACGTATCCTACCTCGCTGCGAACAGTGTGTCGTCGCAGTTTTCATCAATACATCTAAGTGCACGAGTTGTAATACCCATTAATAATAATATTAAAGACTAAGGACCAATACAAATGTAAGAACGCGGTTTTTTCTAAGAAAGACTTTGGAATATTCTTGATAATATTCCAGAGCAGCGCCTTCAGACGGCGTGCGATCCGAGCCCCGGAGTGGCCGGAATTAAATTTTCAGTGTGTTCACACTGGAAACGCCAAATAAATGAGATAACTCCTAAACGGTGATCCGGATTAGAGATCCGAGCGTACGGATGGGTCCGTAATGGGGTTTTTACCCTAGGAACGACATAAAACTTGTCGGCGCAGGACGTTTGGACCCCTCGCCCGTTTCTGGAATGTTAAACGGATAAATTAATTAATTAATTTATTCGTTTAATGGAGACACGCAAGTATCTCTTAAACGGTGGCTCAGATTGGAAAAACGAGGGCACCTTTGAGTTTGGACCATGCCATTTACCCTAGAAGGGGTGTAAGTTTCGCGGGCGCGGGCCGTCTGTGAAAAATGGCCCCAGGGGCGTTTTTGTAATTTGGCGGCCTCGCGCGCTAAGTTTAATAACTTTCAAACGAAAGCTCGGAATCAAATTCCGAGACCACCGTTGTGCTCAGGCGGTGGTTTTTACCCTAGGGGAGGCTTAACCTCGACCTCGTCGGGTGTTTCGGATGCGGGCTATTTTGGAAGTTTTAATTAATTATTTTTCCTACTTAAAGCCCTAACCCCCTCCCATCTTCCTCCCTTGTTTTTTCTCTGGCGGAAGGCAGCAACCAAAGTGAGTTCTCCTCTCCTCCTCCTCTCCGGCAAGGCGCGGCCCCGGAGGATCGCCCGTGAAGCTTCGGGCAACGCCCACGAGGTAGGATTTGTCGTTTGCATTTTCTATTCCCGTACCTACTTTGATCTTGATTTGCACTGTCGATTCCTTGTCAAAACTTTGATCAAATACCATAATCTCATAGTATATTTCATGAGCTTTCCATCGCATCTTTCAGATTTAAAATCCGAATTTGGAGTCGATCGCAAATGTTCGACGAACGTTGCGGGAATTTTGGGTTGTCCCGGCCAGTTAGGGAGCTCCAACGGTCCGAGGCGCGACGGCGCGGGCAAAGGGCGGCGGCGGTTCCCCTTGGTGGCGGCGGCTTCTTGACCAGGCAGTAGAGGCGGCTCCGGCTCCAGGCGGTGGCACGACATGCGGACGGCGGCGCGGCGCTTCGAGCAGGGTGCGAGCGACAGAGGGGAGCGGGCGCGAGGTCGTGGAAGACCGGGGTCACTGACCCCGGTCGGCATACAGCGGACCCGCTTTTTGCGAGTCTGCACGTGGAAGAGAGACTGACCTTCGGGCCAGTCCGGTTGCGTGGAACGCGGTCCGCGCGGGTGATCCGCGGACCGCAGCGGCTCAGCCGGCTGGGCCGTGGGCCGGCCGGTTTGAGCCGGTCCAGGGGTGTGGACAGTCCGGACCGGTCCGGACCACCCCCTCTTACGTCTGGTGACGTTTAAAAATGCCGCAACATCCAAACGGCGCGTCCATTTGACGCGCCGTCTGCGGCAGTAGATCCGTATCGACGAGACGGACTTTTTGAGATAGTTTCGGTAATTTTTAATTGTAACACCTCAGGTAAATAAAGAATATGACATTTTTATATTTATCCATATTTGTAAATAAAATATTAATATTACTTTAAAGGGGATGCTATGCTCAATGGCGTACCCAACACGCAACAACGAGTTTCTTGGAAATCTTACGTTGCACTCTAATGATAAAATAATATTATTTTAAATGGTAGTTAACATGTAGCCGTTGTATTGGCGGGAATGGATAGAAATAACTAAAATATGATTATATATGTTTTTAAATGTTTTTACATTTATCCAATAAAATATAAAGGCTTAAAATACGGAAAAAATTCAATTTTAGGCGTATATGCCCTAGTTTTCACTAAAGGTTCACTTATCGCCTTTTGATGATGAACCGTCATTAAATATAGTTTTGTTCACTCTTATACATTCTATTGGACCAAATAAAACTCTTCTTAAGAATTGGGACATCAAAATTTACTTTGTGTAATTTTTTTGTATCTTTCCGATAAAGTTCATTTTTTTAATGAATAGTGTAAAATGTTGTATTTTAATTCAAAACCTCTTTTTAATCTAATTTATTTATATGATTAAATTATCTTTTGAATTGGTTTTAAAGTGGAATTAGAATATATTTTTACCATTAAATCCAATAGTGGTCGTTGGAATTAATTTCACTTTGAAATGAAACTTAAACTAGTGTCAATCTTTTGATACTTATTATTTCATAAAAACACGCTATTTGCTCTGACAGCGAGAATTAATTATTAAATTAATTAATGTGACTTATATGTTTTGAATTTTGTAAAATAGACTTCATTTTTGAATTCGGAATATCAAATATAGCTTAGGGTGAATTTTTGGAATTTTTCTGAAAAACTTCAATTTTTGATGAATAGTGAAACCACTAAGTGGTACTTATAAAAACTGATTTTTTCCGTTTAAATGAAATTTTGCCATATTTGTGTTTTGAATTTCAAAAATCCGACATACATGGTTGTCATTAAGAAGTAAAATGTGGTTCAATGGGATAAAAATAATTTTTTTGGTGAATAGTAACTTATTAAGTTTTTAATCGCGATTAGAGGTAATTAGTGTAGCTTAAGGTAAAAATAATGTTTTAATAATATGAAATGAACTTGACACATGTCCTAACCTCATTGGATGTGTCATGGCCGACCAAGACAACCCATGGGTCAACATGGGGACCCCATGAAGCCACTTTGGTTGGAAAATGACATTAATATCTTTTTATTTAAAGTTAAAGTAAAAATGAGACAAACATGAAATGTTTTACTAAAAAAAATTTTACATGGGGTTATACAAATCATATTTTTGACTATAAATATTAATTGGAAATCTAAAAATATTTCCTACATCATAGTATTTTTTTTATAATTTTTAGACATTAAATAAATCAAATTATTTATGACATCATGATGATGCAGCGATGACCTCATTATTTAACGATTTAAATAAAATGGAAAGATAATGTAATATCTAAGACCTACACATGTCCAAAACCTATTGGATGAGTGGTTTTCGAACCCTTATCACCTTATCCTCGAAACACATCAATGTGGGACCTCTTAAATCCGAATACCATTTTAAAATAAAGTGACTTTTCTTTACCTTCCAAGAGTGCCCCTCCTCTCCTCTTATAAAAGCTCCCCCCCCCCTCTACCTCCTTACCCACACTCCCAAAGCCTTTGGCTCGGCCATCCTCTACCCATTTTGTCTCTCCACTTCCCTCTATTACTACTTGAAGCCTCACTTTGGGCATAAGTCTTCCCAAGGAAGCCTTTGAGCTCAAACTAAAGGGAGTTACCCGATTTTAAGGTATTGTCTTCACTTGAGTCCTTTTGTTTTATTTTGCTTCTCCAACCCCCTAAACTCTTTTTATTCATTTCTTTTGTAAAAACTCCAGTATAATCAATATACTAGTATGTTGTTATAATAATGATTCGAGCTACACTTTCACACACCTAAATCTAATGGTTAAAGAACATACTGTTTCCGTGGATGGCGAATTTCAGCCTCCCGAAACGATGATTGTTCAACATTCTTCTAACACCTTAAAAGGTGGTCATTAAGATGACACTATATTTATATATGATATATAATATATTTATGTTTTACTTAAGCTTCTGTATTTTTCATTTATGGCATACCTTTATGGTTTCCATTATGGGTAAACGCGATATCTTCATTTAAGGAAGTGCGGACTACCACCCCCTCAAAGTGATTTGATTCGTTAATACCATATGTGGTACGTATAAAGGATATATTTAATGATATTATATAAAATAACATACTAGAATTAAAATAATATTATGTATCATTATTTTTTAATTCCATTAAAAATGAAATAGAAATGGAAGTAGCGTTCATGCGTACGTACGGCTTACCGTCTCCATGAACGGTGCATTTCATTTCTTAACTCTAAATGTTATGTAATATTATAAATGCATGAATATACTATATATATATGATATATATGATATCTACATAATGAATAAAACTCTGGATATAATGAACCTTTGACCACACGAACAACATTTAATTGTAAGAAGTGCACTTTCGACTTAAGAACCAAATATCGACAAAACAAACATTATTAACTTAAATGATTACATAATGTTTATGACATGGTAATAAGTGATATAAAAGGAATAATGAACTTGAAAAATAATCTTAATGAAGTATAAATTAACTCAAGTTTATTATTCAGGAGATTAAAGAACGATCGAGTCAAGTCGGACCCGAGGTAAGGGATCCTACTCCTCTCTTTCTTTTTAAGTGCACTCTTTTATGTCATTCCTTTTAAAGCTCATTTTCCTGTTATTGAGATGTTTTTTATATTACTCTTACTGTAATTTTTATGTTCATGTGATGAGAGACCCTATTCTCTCTCATCAATCCATTTTGGAAGTTTTGAGTGGCGTCGTTAGGCTGTCGAGTTTTCGTAAGGGATTTTTCATCTCTCTTTTATTCCCGTGAGATTTATGCTAAATTTGCCACAATTTCCTTTGAGTGGTGTATGTACTGCCCATTATTCTACTCTTTGTGTAATATACTTCTATTTATGAGTACCTATATCAATTAAGTATTGTCTTTATTTCATGGGGTGTATGTTTCGAAAGATACCCAAGTCGGTAAGGGAACCTTTCACCCTCCTCTTTTTGAAAGACTTATTTTGTTGTGTCTTTTAATTTACATATTGTAATGTTGGGATATGTTCTTATATATCCTTATTGATGTACATTTTATGTCCAAGTGATGAGATACCCTTTTTATCTCTCATCAACTCATTTTCTGAATTTTTGAAGTGACGCCGTTAGGCTGTCAAATTTTAACTAGGGAACTTTTTAACCCAATTTCGATTTCTTTGGGTTCAACATGTAGTTATTGAATATGTCATCTTTTTAATATGTGTGAATGACCTTTTATTGTTTTACACTTAATATCCACTTATATTGGGTGTATTTATATTTTTCACACATAATTTTGAGATTGAATTATCCTTAATTTAAGGATACCTTCTTTATAAGGGAATTCATCACATTTGACATTTCTATTGAGACTTCAATGTTGTTATGCACCAATTCACTCTTATATGGTGTATATACTGTCCTTTAAGCATAAGTGGCATTACCATAATGGTTAGGATTTCAGAAAGATTCCTAGTTTTAGATAAAGTGAATGAGTAAGTATATCTTAGTGTTTATCTTCCTCATTAGTACATGATGGTTTTTTTGATATACTCACACTGACCTTTTTGGTTTTAGTAAATGGATGGATCTAGCAGGCACCAAAGTAACAGTGGATGTGAAGGAAACTGTGACAGTTTTTTGAGCAAGCAACTGAATGATATGGGAGCTGCAATGAGAACTCTTGTGATTATCCTCAACCAACTATCTGGAGTCATGATTGACCACCTAAACCTTGGTGATTTATCTAAGGCATCATATATGCGAGAAACAAATCCCTACGGAAGTACATGTAAAAATCATAAAGGTAAGTGTGTTCAAAAACCAATGTGTCAAAGATGTGGAAAGAAACACCTAGGAAAATGTTTCAAAGGGACAGAAATATGCTATAGATGTGGAAATGAAGGTCATAAAGCAAGAACCTTCCGTGGAAAAAGGAAGCATCCAGTTGACTCGGGGAAAGGGAAAGAAGTTCTTTCTGAGGGATCAATTTAATGTTTTAAATGTGGTGTGCATGGTCATTATGCAAACACATGTCCTATGAGGAAGTTTCATGAATGGGATCACCAAGAGCGTACAAATGTTTGTTTACCAATACCTAATGCCATTCCGATTGAGGATGAAGAAACTGACAATGACCAATCAAAGGTATGTATTATTTCATGACTATTGTTTTCCTATTTTGGAATCTTAGGATATGATTCATGATTTTGTTTGTAGGAAAGAGGTATTTCGGAATAAGTTAGAAAGGAATGGTTAATGGATCATGAATATTGTTGAATGAGTAAGATGTCAAAATATAAGGTCTTCAAGAGTTATGGTGAAATTCTTAAGAGTATTAAGTCTCTTTTGATGATGGGGTTACATTAGAAGACTTTTTATATTATGTGTAACCTTGTTGTTTAATATATGCAAATTTTATTCAAAGAATAGTTATCTTTTCTTTTGTGGGCATAGTTATAAAGAACCATTTGGGTTTATATGATCCTTACTTTTGAGGTAATTATGGGTTACTATATGTTATGATTGAAGTGAAAGGCATGAGATAAAATTGAGGTTAAATTATGTTATGGTTATTTTTGATGATTTTATCCCTTTTTGGGGAATTATTTGAGAATTATATAGTTTTGGAAAAAGTACAACACGCAGACCGTGTGACTACCCATTGCATCGGACAAGGCTGCGGGAATTGAACCCACAACCAAAGTGCGACTGGTATTTATCGCCTACCACTGGACTACGTGAATTCCCTGGTTAGTTTGACTGATTCTTTTTAGTTATATGATTTTATGAATTAATAGTAAGTTGATTTTGGGTTATTTATGAAAATGATTAACCTATCATGGAGGATATGTGATTAGGTTAATTACTTTTCAATACGAGACTTTAGGAGCAACTGATGTTGTTTGGAGATAAATGTTACGATATAACTTGGAAGACTATGTGACTAAATCCTTCCAATATTTGGGTTTCAATCTTAGTTTGGTTTAGTTTGAATAATTTTTATGGAAAAATTGTTTATTGGATGGTCCTCATTGAACTTTGGGTTTTGTTGGACAAATTTTGGAGATTAAGCATAGATTTTCTTTTTAAAGGGTTATCCTTTTCTGGATTATCTGACCTTGTACTAACCTTTTTGGTTTTGGTTTTTGTTAAAGCCTAAAGACATGGGAAGTATATAGTTCTCTTTTTTGGATTAGGTGATTCTCTAGAAATTGATTATAGTACTCTTAATGTGAACAAGTCTTCCTAAATACTCGTCTTTTGGAGAAAATATGAGTTTGTGTAAGGAATATAATAAAAGTTAAAAGTCAACATGATAAGTGATTATGTTTCCTTATGAATAAATTCCTCAATAAAAAGTAACTTAAAACAAAAATGGTGTCTATTAAATTTTTCTACTGGGGAATCGAATACCGTTTAACCCATCACAAGTTTGTGATTTTCTTGTGGTTAACTTTCTCCTAAACATGTTTTCTATCACTCTCCATCAGAACATGACCCTATGTTTTCTCCTCCATGTCCATATTTTTCTACATGGAATCATAGTATGGGTTAACTCGGGTGACCCTTGTACTTATCTTCCTTTATTTTAAAGTGATTTTTTTACCAACTCTTGTTCCGATGTGGGACGTTCAAGGATGTTTCCAAGCTCAATTTTTAAAATTGCGAGGACGCAATTCCCAAAAGGGGGGAAGGATGTAACACCCCAGGTAAACAAAGAATATGACATTTTTATATTTATCCATATTTGTAAATAAAATATTAATATTACTTTAAAGGGGATTCTATGCTCGATGGCGTACCCAACACGCAACAACGAGTTTTTTGGGAATCTTACGTTGCACTCTAATAATAAAATAATATTATTTTAAATGGTAGTTAACATGTAGCTGTTGTATTGGCGGGAATGGATAGAAATAACTAAAATATGATTATATATGTTTTTAAATGTTTTTACATTTATCCAATAAAATATAAAGGCTTAAAATACGGAAAGAATTCAATTTTAGGCGTATATGCCCTAGTTTTCACTAAAGGTTCACTTATCGTCTTTTGATGGCGAACCATCATTAAATATAGTTTTGTTCACTCTTATAAATTCTATTGGACCAAATAAAACTCTTCTTAAGAATTGGAACATCAAAATTTACTTTGTGTAAATTTTTGGTATCTTTCCGATAAAGTTCATTTTTTTTAATGAATAGTATAAAATGTTGTATTTTAATTCAAAACCTCTTTTTAATCTAATTTATTTTTTTGATTAGATTATCTTTTGAATTGGTTTTAAAGTGGAATTAGAATATATTTTTACCATTAAATCCAATAGTGGTCTTTGTAATTAATTTCACTTTGAAATCAGACTTAAACTAGTGTCAATCTTTTAATACTTATTGTTTCATAAAGACACGCTATTTGCTGTGACAGCGGGAATTAATTATTAAATTAATTAACGTGACTTATATGTTTTGAATTTTGTAAAATATACTTCATTTTTGAATTCGGAATATCAAATATAGCTTAGGGTGTATTTTTGGGATTTTTCTGAAAAACTTCAATTTTTGATGAATAGTGAAACCACTAAGTGGTACTTATAAAAACTGATTTTTTCCGTTTAAATGAAATTTTGCCATATTTGTGTTTTGAATTTCAAAAATACGACATACATGGTTGTCATTAAGAAGTAAAATGTGGTTCAATTGGATAAAAATAATTTTTTTGGTGAATAGTAACTTATTAAGTTTTTAATCGCGATTAGAGGTAATTAGTGTAGTTTAAGGTAAAAATAATGTTTTAATAATATTAAATGAACTTGACACATGTCCTAACCTCATTTTATGTGTCATGGCCGACCAAGACAACCCATGGGTCAACTTGGGGACCCCATGAAGCCACTTTGGTTGGAAAATGACATTAATATCTTTTTATTTAAAGTTAAAGTAAAAATGAGACAAACATGAAATGTTTTACTAAAAAAAATTTTACATGGGGTTATACAAATTATATTTTTGACTATAAATATTAATTGTAAATATAAAAAGATTTAATAAATCATAGTATTTTTTTATAATTTTTAGACATTAAATAAATTAAATTATTTATGACATCATGATGATGCAGCGATGACCTCATTATTTAACGATTTAAATAAAATGGAAGGATAATATAATATCTAAGACCTAAACATGTCCAAAACCTATTGGATGAGTGGTTTTCGAACCCTTATCACCTTATCCTCGAAACACATCAATGTGGTACCTCTTAAATCCGAATACCATTTTAAAATAAAGTGACTTTTCTTTACCTTCCAAGAGTGCCCCTCCTCTCCTCTTATAAAAGGCCCCCACCTCTACCTCCTTAACCACACTCCCAAAGCCTTTGGCTCAGCCAACCTCTGCCCATTTTGTCTCTACACTTCCCTCTCTTACTCCTTAAAGCCTCACTTCGGGCATAAGTCTTCCCAAGGAAGCCTTTGAGCTCAAACCAAAGGGAGTTACCCGATTTTAAGGTAATGTCTTCACTTGAGTCCTTTTGTTTTATTTTGCTTCTCCAACCCCCTAAATTATTTTTATTAATTTCTTTTGTAATAAATCCAGTATCATAAATATACTAGGATGTTGTTATAAGAATGATTCGAGCTACACTTTCACACACCTACATCTAATGGTTAAAGAACATACTGTTTCCGTGGATGGCGAATTTCGGCCTCCCGAAACGATGATTGTTCAACATTCTTCTAAAACTTTCAAAGGTGGCCATTAAGATGACACTATATTTATATATGATATATAATATGTTTCTGTTTTACTTAAGCTTCTGTATTTTTCATTTATGGCATACCTTTATGGTTTCCATTATGGGTAAACTTGATATCTTCATTTAAGGAAGTGCGGACTACCGCCCCTCAAAGTGATTTGATTCGTTAATACCATATGTGGTACGTATAAAGGATATATTTAATGATATTATATAAGATACCATACTGGAATTAAAATACTATTATGTATCATTATGTTTTAATTCCATTAAATATGAAATAGAAATAGAAGTAGCTTTCATGCGTACGTACGACTTACCGTCTCCATGAACGGTGCATTTCATTTCTTAACTCTAAATGTTATGTAATATTATAAATGCATGAATATACTGTATATATATGATATATATGATATCTACATCATTAATACAACTCTGGATATAATGAACCTTTGACCACACGAACAACATGTAATTGTAAGAAGTCCACTTTCGACTTAAGAACCAAATATCGACAAAACAAACATTATTAACTTAAATGATTACATAATGTTTATGACATGGTAATAAGTGATATAAAAGGAATAATGAACTTGAAAAATATTCTTAATGAAGTATAAATTAACTCAAGTTTATTATTCAGAAGATTAAAGAACGACCGAGTCAAGTCCGACCCAAGGTAAGGGATCCTACTCCTCTCTTTCTTTTTAAGTGCACTCTTTTATGTCATTCCTTTTAAAGCTCATCTTTCCTGCTATTGAGATGTTCTTTTATATTACTCTTACTGTAATTTTTATTTTCATGTTATGAGAGACCATATTCTCTCTCATCAATCCATTTTTGAAGTTTTGAGTGGCGCCGTTAGGCTGCCGAGTTTTCGTAACGGATTTTTCATCTCACTTTTATTCCCGTGAGATTTATGCTACATTTGCCACAATTTCCCTTGAGTGGTGTATGTACTGCCCATTATTCTACTCTTTGTGTAATATACTTCTGTTTATGAGTACTTACATCAATTAATTATTTTCTTTCTTTCATGGGGTGTATGTTTCGAAAGATACCCAAGTCGGTAAGGGAACCTTTCACCCTCCTCTTTTTGAAAGACTTATTTTGTTGGGTCTTTTAATTTACATATTGTAATGTTGGGATATGTTCTTATATATCCTTATTGATGTACATTTTATGTCCAAGTGATGATATACCCTTTTTATCTCTCATAAACTCATTTTCTAAATTTTTGATGTGACGCCGTTAGGCTGTCGAATTTTACCAAGGGAAATTTTTAACCCAATTTCGATTTCTTTGGGTTCAACATGTAGTTATTGAATATGTCATCTTTTTAATATGTGTGAATGACCTTTTATTGTTTTACACTTAACATCCACTTATATTGGGTGTATTTATATTTGTCACACATAATTTTGAGATTGAATTATCCTTAATTTAAGGATACCTTCTTTATAAGGGAATTCATCACATTTGACATTTCTATTGAGACTTCATTGTTGTTATGCACCAATTCACTCTTTTATGGTGTATATACTATCCTTTGGAATATTATATCATGAATCCATTTATTCTCATGATATTATAAAGTTCTGACTAAATGTTATTCCTCAATTATTGTATTCAAGTGTCTCTAATTTTGGTAGAACCCCTTTAACCAAAATATCGCTTTAAATGTTTTAATTATTTGTTCTTATTAATATCCATGTTTTCAAAATGGTTTTAAGGATTTATTTATATGGATATTACTGGTTTAAAATTTTAAAAGATTCAAGGTGGTATGGGACACTTTGATTCAAAAATCTCTTTATTAAATGTTTTAAATGGTTTTGGAAATGGTTTCTTTTTGAATGGATTCATTATTTAAATATACTAAAATGTTATATTGTGATTGAAATGTGGAAATGTTATGTTTACTTGATGCATGTTTTATTTGATACGTTTATGTTATGGTTCTTGGGCATTGTTATGAAAACGGGTGGTTCTGTGATAAACTAAGGGCGGGTGAGCCCGATATAGCTCTCCAATGCATTGGGTAACGCGAAGGAGTGTAACGTTAAGGTTTATCCAAAGAGATTTAGGGAATATACTGTGATGGGTATTCCAAACGCAACCAAGTGGGTTACTCCCTACGTAAGAATGTTATGAATGCCTCAAGTTACCTTTATGTATTATGATTTCTATGATTTATTCATGGTTTGATGAGGTATGTTAAAGTGCCTATGTTTTATGGGTAAAGTATGATTTCATTCTTATGTATATATGAACTCATGTTTCCTTTCCATATTTTTATAACCCTTACTGAGATTTTTATGCTCATCCCAAGTTTTTGAAATGTTTTTCACAGGTCAAGGGAAAGGTACATGATGTGATGATAGTGTCAAGGATGTTTCAAGAAAGAATCCATGTTTTTTTTTCAATATGTTTCCGTTGATGGGAAGAATTAATACTGTCTTTTATGTAACCACTTTGTTTAAATGTGGAATGTAATGCAAGTTTCATGATCTAATTCTCTAAAACTCTAAATCTGAAAATATCCTCAATGTGTAATCTTGTAATAACTCAAGATTAAGTAAGGTTTAAGGCTGGGGCCTTATAGTTGGTATCAGAGGTCGGTTTAGATAACTTTAGAGGTTAGGGTATTCTTTAAGCATAAGTGGCATTACCATAATGGTTAGGATTTCAGAAAGAGTCCTAGTTTTAGATAAAGTGAATGAGTAATTATATCTTAGTGTTTATCTTCCTCATTAGTACATGATGGTTTTTTTTGATATACTCACACTGACCTTTTTGGTTTTAGTAAATGGCTGGATCTAGCAGGCACCAAAGTAACAGTGGATGTGAAGGAAACAGTGACAGTTTTTTGAGCAAGCAACTGAATGATATGGGAGTTGCAATGAGAACTCTTGTGATTATCCTCAACCAAATATCTAGAGTCATGATTGACCACCTAAACCTTGGTTATTTCTATAAGGCATCATATATGCGAGAAACAAATCCCTACGAAAGTACAGGTAATAATCATAAAGGTAAGTGTGTTCAAAAACCTATGTGTCAAAGATGTGGAAAGAAACACCTAGGAAAATGTTTCAAAGTGACAGAAACATGCTATAGATGTGGAAATGAAGGTTATAAAGCAATAACCTGCCATGGAAAAAGGAAGCATCCAGTTGACTCGAGGAAAGGGAAAGAAGTTATTTCTGAGGGATCAATTGAATGTTTTAAATGTGGTGTGCATGGTCATTATGCAAACACATGTCCTATGAAGAATTTTTGTGAATGGGATCACCAAGAGCGTACAAATGTTCGTTTACCAATACCTAATGCCATTCTGATTGAGGATGTAGAAACTGACAATGACCAATCAAAGGTATGTATTATTTCATGACTATTGTTTTCCTATTTTGGAATCTTAGGATATGATTCATGATTTTTTTTGTAGGAAAGAGGTATTTCAAAATAAGTTGGAAAGGAATGGTTAATGGATCATGAAGAATGTTGAATGAGTAAGATGTCAACATATAAGGGCTTCAAGAGTTATGGTGAAATTCTTAAGAGTGTTAAGTCTCTTTTGATGATGGGGTTACATTAGAAGACTTTTTATATTATGTGTAACCCTGATGTTTAATATATGCAAATTTTATTCAAAGAATAGTTATCTTTTCTTTTGTGGACATAGTTATAAAGAACCATTTGGGTTTACATGATCCTTACTTTTGAGGTAATTATGGGTTACTATATGTTATGATTGAAGTGAAAGGCATGAGATAAAATTGAGGTTAAATTATGTTATGGTTATTTTTGATGATTTTATCCCTTTTTGGGGAATGATTTGAGAATTATCTAGTCTTGGAAAAAGGACAACACGCAGACCGTGTGACTACCCGTCGCATCGGACAAAGCTGTGGGAATCGAACCCACAACCAAAATGCGACTGGTATTTATCGCCTACCACTGGACTACGTGAAGTACCTGGTTAGTTTGACTGATTCTTTTTAGTTATATGATTTTATGAATTAAGAGTAAGCTGATTTTGGGTTATTTATGAAAATGATTAACCTATCACGGAGGATATGTGATTAGGTTAATTACTTTTCAATACGAGACTTTAGGAGCAACTGATGTTGTTTGGAGATAAATGTTACGATTTAACTTGGAAGACTATGTGACTAAATCCTTCAAATATTTGGGTTTCAATATTATTTTGGTTTAGTTTGAATAATTTTTATGGAAAAATTGTTTATCGGATGGTCCTCATTGAACTTTGGGTTTTGTTGGACAAATTTTGGAGATTAAGCATAGATTTTCTTTTTAAAGGGTTATCCTTTTCTGGATTATCTGACCTTGTACTAACCTTTTTAGTTTTGGTTTTTGTTAAAGCCTAAAGACATGGGAAGTATATAGTTCTCTTTTTTGGATTAGGTGATTCTCTAGAAATTGATTATAGTACTCTTAATGTGAACAAGTCTTCCTAAATACTCGTCTTTTGGAGAAAATATGAGTTTGTGTAAGGAATATAATAAAAGTTAAAAGTCAACATGATAAGTGATTATGTTTCCTTATGAATAAATTCCTTAATAAAAATTAACTTAAAACAAAAATGTTGTCTATTAACGTTTCCTACTGGGGAATCGAATACCGTTTAACCCATCACAAAGTTTGTGATTTTCTTGTGGTTAACTTTCTCCTAAACATGTTTTCTATCAATCTCCATCAGAACATGACCCTATGTTTTCTCCTCCATGTCCATATTTTTCTACATGGAATCCTAGTATGGGTTAACTAGGGTGACCTTTGTACTTCTCTTCCTTTATTTTAAAGTGATTGTTTTACCGACTCTTGTTCTGATGTGGGACGTTCAAGGATGTTTCCAAGCTCAATTTTTAAAATTGCGAGGTCGCAATTCCCAAAAGGGGGGAAGGATGTAACACCCCAGGTAAATAAAGAATATGAAATTTTTATATTTATCCATATTTGTAAATAAAATATTAATATTACTTTAAAGGGGATGCTATGCTCGATGGCGTACCCAACACGCAACAACAAGTTTTTTGGGAATCTTACGTTGCACTCTAATAATAAAATAATATTATTTTAAATGGTAGTTAACATGTAGCCGTTGTATTGGCGGGAATGGATAGAAATAACTAAAATATGATTATATATGTTTTTAAATGTTTTTACATTTATCCAATAAAATATAAAGGTTTAAAATACAGAAAGAATTCAATTTTAGGCGTATATGCCCAAGTTTTCACTAAAGGTTCACTTATCGCCTTTTGATGGTGAACCGTCATTAAATATAGTTTTGTTCACTCTTATACATTCTATTGGACCAAATAAAACTCTTCTTAAGAATTGGGACATCAAAATTTACTTTGTGTAAATTTTTGGTATCTTTCCGATAAAGTTCATTTTTTTAATGAATAGTGTAAAATGTTGTATTTTAATTCAAAACCTCTTTTTAATATAATTTATTTATATGATTTGATTATATTTTTAATTGGTTTTAAAGTGTAATTATAATATATTTTTACCATTAAATTCAATAGTGGTCGTTGGAATTAATTTCACTTTGAAATCAAACTTAAACTAGTGTCAATCTTTTGATACTTATTGTTTCATAAAAACACACTATTTGCTCTGACAGCGGGAATTAATTATTAAATTAATTAATGTGGCTTATATATTTTTAATTTTTTAAAATAGACTTCATTTTTGAATTCGGAATATCAAATATAGCTTAGGTTGAATTTTTGGGATTTTTCTGAAAAACTTCAATTTTTGATGAATAGTGAAACCACTAAGTGGTACTTATAAAAACTGATTTTTTCCGTTTCAATGAAATTTTGTCATCTTTGTGTTTTGAATTTCAAAAATCCGACATACATGGTTGTCATTAAGAATTAAAATGTGGTTCAATGGGATAAAAATAATTTTTTTGGTGAATAGTAACTTATTAAGTTTTTAATCGCGATTAGAGGTAATTAGTGTAGTTTAAGGTAAAAATAATGTTTTAATAATATGAAATGAACTTGAAACATGTCCTAACCTCATTGGATGTGTCATGGACGACCAAGACAACCCATGGGTCAACTTGGGGACCCCATGAAGCCACTTTGGTTGGAAAATTACATTAATATCTTTTTATTTAAAGTTAAAGTAAAAATGAGACAAACATGAAATGTTTTACTAAAACAATTTTTACATGGGATTATAAAAATCAGATTTTTGACTATAAATATTCATTGTAAATATAAAAATATTTCCTACATCATAGTATTTTTTTTATAATTTTTAGACATTAAATAAATTAAATTATTTATGACATCATGATGATGCAGCGATGACCTCATTATTTAACGATTTAAATAAAATGGAAAGATAATGTAATATCTAAGACCTAAACATGTCCAAAACCTATTGTATGAGTGGTTTTCTAACCCTTATCACCTTATCCTCGAAACACATCAATATGGGACCTCTTAAATCCGAATACCATTTTAAAATAAAGTGGCTTTTCTTTACATTCCAAGAGTGCCCCTCCTCTCCTCTTATAAAAGGCCCCCACCTCTATCTCCTTACCCACACTCCCAAAGCCTTTGGCTCGGCCAACCTCTGCCCATTTTGTCTCTCCACTTCCCTCTGTTACTCCTTGAAGCCTCACTTTGTGCAGAAGTCTTCCCAAGGAAGCCTTTGAGCTCAAACTAAAGAGAGTTACCCGATTTTAAGGTAATGTATTCACTTGAGTCCTTTTGTTTTATTTTTCTTCTCCAACCCCCTAAACTCTTTTTATTCATTTCTTTTGTAAAAAATCCAGTATCATAAATATACTAGGATGTTTTTATAAGAAGGATTCAAGCTACACTTTCACACACCTACATCTAATGGTTAAAGAACATACTGTTTCCGTGGATGGCGAATTTCGGCCTCCCGGAACGATGATTGTTCAACATTCTTCTAACACCTTCAAAGGTGGCCATTAAGATGACACTATATTTATATATGATATATAATATATTTATGTTTTACTTAAGCTTCTGTATTTTTCATTTATGGCATACCTTTATGGTTTCCATTATGGGTAAACGCGATATCTTCATTTAAGGAAGTGCGGACTACCGCCCCCTCAAAGTGATTTGATTCGTTAATACCATATGTGGTACGTATAAAGGATATATTTAATGATATAATATAAGATACCATACTGTAATTAAAATAATATTATGTATCATTATTTTTTAATTCCATTAAATATGAAATATAAATGGAAGTAGCGTTCATGCGTACGTACGGCTTACCGTCTCCATGAACGGTGCATTTCATTTCTTAACTCTAAATGTTATGTAATATTATAAATGCATGAATATACTGTATATATATGATATATATGATATCTAAATAATGAATACAACTCTGGATATAATTAACCTTTGACCACATGAACAACATTTAATTGTAAGAAGTCCACTTTCAACTTAAGAACCAAATATCGACAAAACAAACATTATTAACTTAAATGATTACATAATGTTTATGACATGGTAATAAGTGATATAAAAGGAATAATGAACTTGAAAAATATTCTTAATGAAGTAGAAATTAACTCAAGTTTATTATTCAGGAGATTAAAGAACGATCGAGTCAAGTCGGACCCGAGGTAAGGGATCCTACTCCTCTCTTCCTTTTTAAGTGCACTCTTTTATGTCATTCCTTTTAAAGCTCATCTTTCCTGTTATTGAGATGTTCTTTTATATAAATCTTACTGTAATTTTTATGTTCATATTATGAGAGACCCTATTCTCTCTCATCAATCCATTTTGGAAGTTTTGAGTGGCGTCGTTAGGCTGTCGAGTTTTCGTAAGGGATTTTTTATCTCACTTTTATTTCCGTGAGATTTATGCTAAATTTGCCACAATTTCCTTTGAGTGGTGTATGTACTGCCCATTATTCTACTCTTTGTGTAATATACTTCTGTTTATGAGTACTTACATCAATTAAGTATTGTATTTCTTTCATGGGGTGTATGTTTCGAAAGATACCCAAGTCGGTAAGGGAACATTTCACCCTCCTCTTTTTGAAAGACTTATTTTGTTGGGTCTTTTAATTTACATATTTTAATGTTGGGATATGTTATTATATATCCTTATTGATGTACATTTTATGTCCAAGTGATGAGATACCCTTTTTATCTCTCATCAACTCATTTTCTGAATTTTTGAAGTGACGCCGTTAGGCTGTCGAATTTTAACAAGGGAACTTTTTAACCCAATTTTGATTTCTTTGGGTTCAACATGTAGTTATTGAATATGTCATCTTTTGAATATGTGTGAATGACCTTTTATTGTTTTACACTTAATATCCACTTATATTGGGTGTATTTATATTTGTCACACGTAATTTTGAGATTGAATTATCCTTAATTTAAGGATACCTTCTTTATAAGGGAATTCATCACATTTGACATTTCTATTGAGACTTTATTAGTGTTATGCACCAATTCACTCTTATATGGTGTATATAATGTCCTTTGGAATATTATATCATGAATCCATTTATTCTCATGATATTATAAAGTTCTGACTAAATGTTATTCCTCAATTATTGTATTCAAGTGTCTCTAATTTTGGTAGAACCCCTTTAACCAAAATATCACTTTAAATGTTTTAATTATTTGTTATTATTAATATCCATGTTTTCAAAATGGTTTTAAGGATTTATTTATATAGATATTAATGGTTTAAAATTTTAAAAGCTTCAAGGTGGTATGGGACACTTTGATTCAAAAATCTCTTTATTAAATGTTTTAAATGGTTTTGGAAATGGTTTCTTTTTGAATGGATTCATTATTTCAATATACTAAAATGTTATATTGCGATTGAAATGTGGAAATTTTATGTTTCCTTTATGCATGTTTTATGTGATATGTTTATGTTATGGTTCTTGGGCATTGTTATGAAAACGGGTGGTTCCGTGATAAACTAAGGGCGGGTGAGCCCGATATAGCTCTCCAACGCATTGGGTAACGCGAAGGAGTGTAACGTTAAGGTTTCTCCGAAGAGATTTAGGGAATATACTATGATGGGTATTCCAAACGCAACCAAGAGGGTTACTCCCTACGTAAGAATGTTATGAATGCCTCAAGTTACCTTTATGTCTTATGATTTCTATGATTTATTCATGGTTTGATGAGGTATGTTAAAGTGCCTATGTTTTATGGGTAAAGTATGATTTCATTCTTATGTATATATGAACTCATGTTTCCTTTCTATATTTTTATAACCCTTACTGAGCTTTTTATGCTCATCCTAAGTTTTTGAAATGTTTTTCACAGGTCAAGGTAAAGGTACATGACGTGATGATAGTGTCAAGGATGTGTCAAGAAAGAATCCATGTTTTTTTTTCAATATGTTTCCGTTGATGGGAAAAATGAATACTGTCTTTTATGTAACCACTTTGTTTAAATGTGGAATGTAATGCAAGTTTCATGATCTAATTCTCTAAAACTCTAAACCTGAAAAGATCCTCAATGTGTAATCTTGTAATAACTCAATATTAAGTAAGGTTTAAGGCTGGGGCCTTATAGTTGGTATCAGAGGTCGGTTTAGATAACTTTAGAGGTTAGGGTATTCTTTAAGCATAAGTGGCATTACCATAATGGTTAGGATTTCAGAAAGAGTCCTAGTTTTAGATAAAGTGAATGAGTAAGTATATCTTAGTGTTTATCTTCCTCATTAGTACATGATGGTTTTTTTTTATATACTCACACTGACCTTTTTGGTTTTAGTAAATGGCTGGATCTAGCAGGCACCAAAGTAACAGTGGATGTGAAGGAAACTATGACAGTTTTTTGAGCAAGAAACTGAATGATATGGGAGCTGCAATGAGAACTCTTGTGATTATCCTCAACCAACTATCTGGAGTCATGATTGACCACCTAAACCTTGGTGATTTCTCTAAGGCATCATATATGCGAGAAACAAATCCCTACGGAATTACAGGTAATAATCATAAAGGTAAGTGTGTTCAAAAACCTATGTGTCAAAGATGTGGAAAGAAACACCTAGGAAAATTTTTCAAAGGGACAGAAATATGCTATAGATGTGGAAATGAAGGTCATAAAGCAAGAACCTGCCATGGAAAAAGGAAGCATCCAGTTGACTCGAGGAAAGGGAAAGAAGTTCTTTCTGAGGGATCAATTGAATGTTTTAAATGTGGTGTGCATGGTCATTATGCAAACACATGTCCTATGAAGAAGTTTTGTGAATGGGATCACCAAGAGAGTACAAATGTTTGTTTACCAATACCTAATGCCATTCCGATTGAGGATGAAGAAATTGACAATGACCAATCAAAGGTATGTATTATTTCATGACTATTGTTTTCCTATTTTGGAATCTTAGGATATGATTCATGATTTTGTTTGTAGGAAAGAGGTATTTCGGAATAAGTTAGAAAGGAATGGTTAATGGATCATGAATAATGTTGAATGAGTAAGATGTCAACATATAAGGGCTTCAAGAGTTATGGTGAAATTCTTAAGAGTATTAAGTCTCTTTTGATGATGGGGTTACATTTGAAGACTTTTTATATTATGTGTAACCCTGATGTTTAATATATGAAAATTTTATTCAAAGAATAGTTATCTTTTCTTTTGTGGACATAGTTATAAAGAACCATTTGGGTTTATATGATCCTTACTTTTGAGGTAATTATGGGTTACTATATGTTATGATTGAAGTGAATGGCATGAGATAAAATTGAGGTTAAATTATGTTATGGTTATTTTTGATGATTTTATCCCTTTTTGGGGAATGATTTTAGAATTATATAGTTTTGGAAAAAGTACAACACGCAGACCGTGTGACTACCCGTTGCGTCGGACAAAGCTGCGGGAATTGAACCCACAACCAAAGTGCGACTGGTATTTATCGCCTACCACTGGACTACGTGAATTCCCTGGTTAGTTTGACTGATTCTTTTTAGTTATATGATTTTATGAATTAAGAGTAAGTTGATTTTGGGTTATTTATGAAAATGATTAACCTATCATGGAGGATATGTGATTAGGTTAATTACTTTTCAATACGAGACTTTAGGAGCAACTGATGTTGTTTGGAGATAAATGTTACGATTTAACTTGGAAGACTATGTGACTAAATCCTTCAAATATTTGGGTTTCAATCTTAGTTTGGTTTAGTTTGAATAATTTTTATGGAAAAATTGTTTATCGGATGGTCCTCATTGAACTTTGGGTTTTGTTGGACAAATTTTGGAGATTAAGCATAGATTTTCTTTTTAAAGGGTTATCCTTTTCTGGATTATCTGACCTTGTACTAACCTTTTTGGTTTTGGTTTTTGTTAAAGCCTAAAGACATGGGAAGTATATAGTTCTCTTTTTTGGATTAGGTGATTCTCTAGAAATTGATTATAGTACTCTTAATGTGAACAAGTCTTCCTAAATACTCGTCTTTTGGAGAAAATATGAGTTTGTGTAAGGAATCTAATAAAAGTTAAAAGTCAACATGATAAGTGATTATGTTTCCTTATGAATAAATTCCTCAATAAAAAGTAACTTAAAACAAAAATGTTGTCTATTAACTTTTCCTACTGGGGAATCGAATACCATTTAACCCATCACAAGTTTGTGATTTTCTTGTGGTTAACTTTCTCCTAAACATGTTTTCTATCACCTTCCATCAGAACATGACCCTATGTTTTCTCCTCCATGTCCATATTTTTCTACATGGAATCCTAGTATGGGTTAACTCGGGTGACATTTGTACTTATCTTCCTTTATTTTAAAGTGATTGTTTTATCGACTCTTGTTCCGATGTGGGACGTTCAAGGATGTTTCCAAGCTCAATTTTTAAAATTGCAAGGACGCAATTCCCAAAAGGGGGGAAGGATGTAACACCCCAGGTAAAGAAAGAATATGACATTTTTATATTTATCCATATTTTTAAATAAAATATTAATATTACTTTAAAGGGGATGTTATGCTCGATGGCGTACCCAACACGCAACAATGAGTTTTTTGGGAATCTTACGTTGCACTCTAATAATAAAATAATATTATTTTAAATGGTAGTTAACATGTAGCCGTTGTATTGGCGGGAATGGATATAAATAACTAAAATATGATTATATATGTTTTTAAATGTTTTTACATTTATCCAATAAAATATAAAGGCTTAAAATATAGAAAGAATTCAATTTTAGGCGTATATGCCCTAGTTTTCACTAAAGGTTCACTTATCGCCTTTTGATGGAAAACCGTCATTAAATATAGTTTTGTTCACTCTTATACATTCTATTGGACCAAATAAAACTCTTATTAAGAATTGGGACATCAAAATTTACTTTGTGTAAATTTTTGGTATCATTCCGATAAAGTTCATTTTTTTAATGAATAGTGTAAAATGTTGTATTTTAATTCAAAACCTCTTTTTAATATAATTTATTTATATGATTAGATTATCTTTTGAATTGTTTTTAAAGTGGAATTAGAATATATTTTTACCATTAAATCCAATAGTGGTCGTTGGAATTAATTTCACTTTGAAATCAGACTTAAACTAGTGTCAATCTTTTGATACTTATTGTTTCATAAAAACACGCTATTTGCTCTGACAGCGAGAATTAATTATTAAATTAATTAATGTGACTTATATGTTTTTAATTTTGTAAAATATAATTCATTTTTGAATTCGGAATATCAAATATAGCTTAGGGTGAATTTTTGGGATTTTTCTGAAAAACTTCAATTTTTGATGAATAGTGAAACCACTAAGTGGTACTTATAAAAACTGATTTTTTCCGTTTCAATGAAATTTTGTCATCTTTGTGTTTTGAATTTCAAAAATCCTACATACATGGTTGTCATTAAGAATTAAAATGTGGTTCAATGGGATAAAAATAATTTTTTTGGTGAATAGTAACTTATTAAGTTTTTAATCGCGATTAGAGGTAATTAGTGTAGTTTAAGGTAAAAATAATGTTTTAATAATATGAAATGAACTTGAAACATGTCCTAAACTCATTGGATGTGTCATGGACGACCAAGAAAACCCATTGGTAAACTTGGGGACCCCATGAAGCCACTTTGGTTGTAAAATGACATTAATATCTTTTTATTTAAAGTTAAAGTAAAAATGAGACAAACATGAAATGTTTTACTAAAACAATTTTTACATGGGGTTATACAAATCAGATTTTTGACTATAAATATTCATTGTAAATATAAAAATATTTCCTACATCATAGTATTTTTTTTATAATTTTTAGACATTAAATAAATTAAATTATTTATGACATCATGATGATGCAGCGATGACCTCATTATTTAACGATTTAAATAAAATGGAAAGATAATGTAATATCTAAGACCTAAAAATGTCCAAAACCTATTGTATGAGTGGTTTTCTAACCCTTATCACCTTATCCTGGAAACACATCAATATGGGACCTCTTAAATCCGAATACCATTTTAAAATAAAGTGGCTTTTCTTTACATTCCAAGAGTGCCCCTCCTCTCCTCTTATAAAAGGCCCCCACCTCTATCTCCTTACCCACACTCCCAAAGCCTTTGGCTCAGCCAAACTCTGCCCATTTTGTCTCTCCACTTCCCTCTGTTACTCCTTTAAGCCTCACTTTGGGCATAAGTCTTCCCAAGGAAGCCTTTGAGCTCAAACTAAAGGGAGTTACCCGATTTTAAGATAATGTCTTCACTTGAGTCCTTTTGTTTTATTTTGCTTCTCCAACCCCCTAAAATCTTTTTATTCATTTCTTTTGTAAAAACTACAGTATCATAAATATACTAGGATGTTGTTATAAGAAGTATTCGAGCTACACTTTCACACACCTACATCTAATGGTTAAAGAACATACTGTTTCCGTGGATGGCGAATTTCGGCCTCCCGGAACGATGATTGTTCAACATTCTTCTAACACCTTCAAAGGTGGCCATTAAGATGACACTATATTTATATATGATATATAATATATTTATGTTTTACTTAAGCTTCTGTATTTTTCATTTATGGCATACCTTTATGGTTTCCATTATGGGTAAACGCGATATCTTCATTTAAGGAAGTGCGGACTACCGCCCCCTCAAAGTGATTTGATTCGTTAATACCATATGTGGTACATATAAAGGATATATTTAATGATATTATATAATATACCATACTGGAATTAAAATAATATTATGTATCATTATTTTTTAATTCCATTAAATATGAAATATAAATGGAAGTAGCGTTCATGCGTACGTACGACTTACCGTCTCCCTGAACGGTGCATTTCATTTCTTAACACTAAATGTTATGTAATATTATAAATGAATGAATATACTGTATATATATGATATATATGATATCTACATAATGAATACAACTCTGGATATAATGAACCTTTGACCACATGAACAACATTTAATTGTAAGAAGTCCACTTTCAACTTAAGAACCAAATATCGACAAAACAAACATTATTAAATTAAATGATTACATAATGTTTATGACATGGTAATAAGTGATATAAAAGGAATAATGAACTTGAAAAATATTCTTAATTAAGTAGAAATTAACTCAAGTTTATTATTCAGGAGATTAAAGAATGATCGAGTCAATTCGGACACGAGGTAAGGGATCCTACTCCTCTCTTTCTTTTTAAGTGCACTCTTTTATGTCATTCCTTTTAAAGCTCATCTTTCCTGTTATTGAGATGTTCTTTTATAGTAATCTTACTGTAATTTTTATGTTCATGTGATGAGAGACCCTATTCTCTCTCATCAATCCATTTTGGAAGTTTTGAGTGGCGTCGTTAGGCTGTCGAGTTTTCGTAAGGGATTTTTTATCTCACTTTTATTTCCGTGAGATTTATGCTAAATTTGCCACAATTTCCTTTGAGTGGTGTATGTACTGCCCATTATTCTACTCTTTGTGTAATATACTTCTGTTTATGAGTACTTACATCAATTAAGTATTGTCTTTCTTTCATGGGGTGTATGTTTCGAAAGATACCCAAGTCGGTAAGGGAACCTTTCACCCTCCTCTTTTTGAAAGACTTATTTTGTTGGGTCTTTTAATTTACATATTGTAATGTTGGGATATGTTCTTATATATTCTTATTGATGTAAATTTTATGTCCAAGTGATGAGATACCCTTTTTATCTATCATCAACTCATTTTCTGAATTTTTGAAGTGACGCCGTTAGGCTGTCGAATTTTAACAAGGGAACTTTTTAACCCAATTTTGATTTCTTTGGGTTCAACATGTAGTTATTGAATATGTCATCTTTTGAATATGTGTGAATGACCTTTTATTGTTTTACACTTAATATCCACTTATATTGGGTGTATTTATATTTGTCACACATAATTTTGAGATTGAATTATCCTTAATTTAAGGATACCTTCTTTATAAGGGAATTCATCACATTTGACATTTCTATTGAGACTTTATTAGTGTTATGCACAAATTCACTCTTATATGGTGTATATACTGTCCTTTGGAATATTATATCATGAATCCATTTATTCTCATGATATTATAAAGTTCTGACTAAATTTTATTCCTCAATTATTGTATTCAAGTGTCTCTAATTTTGGTAGAACCCCTTTAACCAAAATATCACTTTAAATGTTTTAATTATTTGTTATTATTAATATCCATGTTTTCAAAATGGTTTTAAGGATTTATTTATATGGATATTAGTGGTTTAAAATTTTAAAATCTTCAAGGTGGTATGGGACACTTTGATTCAAAAATCTCTTTATTAAATTTTTTAAATGGTTTTGGAAATGGTTTCTTTTTGAATGGATTCATTATTTCAATATACTAAAATGTTATATTGCGATTGAAATGTGGAAATGTTATGTTTCCTTTATGCATGTTTTATGTGATACGTTTATGTTATGGTTCTTGGGCATTGTTATGAAAACGGGTGGTTCCGTGATAAACTAAGGGCGGGTGAGCCCGATATAGCTCTCCAACGCATTGGGTAACGCGAAGGAGTGTAACGTTAAGGTTTCTCCGAAAAGATTTAGGGAATATACTGTGATGGGTATTCCAAACGCAACCAAGAGGGTTACTCCCTACGTAAGAATGTTATGAATGCCTCAAGTTACCTTTATGTCTTATGATTTCTATTATTTATTCATGGTTTGATGAGGTATGTTAAAGTGCCTATGTTTTATGGGTAAAGTATGATTTCATTCTTATGTATATATGAACTCATGTTTCCTTTCCATATTTTTATAACCCTTACTGAGCTTTTTATGCTCATCCTAAGTTTTTGAAATGTTTTTCACAGGTCAAGGTAAAGGTACATGATGTGATGATAGTGTCAAGGATGTGTCAAGAAAGAATCCATGTTTCTTTTTCAATATGTTTCCGTTGATGGGAAAAATGAATACTTTCTTTTATGTAACCACTTTGTTTAAATGTGGAATGTAATGCAAGTTTCATGATCTAATTCTCTAAAACTCTAAACCTGAAAAGATCCTCAATGTGTAATCTTGTAATAACTCAAGATTAAGTAAGGTTTAAGGCTGGGGCCTTATAGTTGGTATTAGAGGTCAGTTTAGATAACTTTAGAGGTTAGGGTATTCTTTAAGCATAAGTGGCATTACCATAATGGTTAGGATTTCAGAAAGAGTCCTAGTTTTAGATAAAGTGAATGAGTAAGTATATCTTAGTGTTTATCTTCCTCATTAGTACATGATGGTTTTTTTTGATATACTCACACTGACCTTTTTGGTTTTAGTAAATGGCTGGATCTAGCAAGGACCAAAGTAACAGTGGATGTGAAGGAAACTGTGACAGTTTTTTGAGTAAGAAACTGAATGATATGGGAGCAGCAATGAGAACTCTTGTGATTATCCTCAACCAACTATCTGGAGTCATGATTGTCCACCTAAACCTTGGTTATTTATCTAAGGCATCATATATGCGAGAAACAAATCCCTACGGAAGTACAGGTAATAATCATAAAGGTAAGTGTGTTCAAAAACCTATGTGTCAAAGATGTGGAAAGAAACACCTAGGAAATTTTTTCAAAGGGACAGAAATATGCTATAGATGTGGAAATGAAGGTCATAAAGCAAGAACCTGCCATGGAAAAAGGAAGCATCCAGTTGACTCGAGGAAAGGGAAAGAAGTTCTTTCTGAGGGATCAATTGAATGTTTTAAATGTGGTGTGCATGGTCATTATGAAAACACATGTCCTATGAAGAAGTTTTGTGAATGGGATCACCAAGAGCGTACAAATGTTTTTTTACCAATACCTAATGCCATTCTGATTGAGGATGAAGAAATTGACAATGACCAATCAAAGGTATGTATTATTTCATGACTATTGTTTTCCTATTTTGGAATCTTAGGATATGATTCATGATTTTGTTTGTAGGAAAGAGGTATTTCGTAATAAGTTAGAAAGGAATGGTTAATGGATCATGAAGAATGTTGAATGAGTAAGATGTCAACATATAAGGGCTTCAAGAGTTATGGTGAAATTCTTAAGAGTATTAAGTCTCTTTAGATGATGGGGTTACATTTGAAGACTTTTTATATTATGTGTAACCCTGATGTTTAATATATGCAAATTTTATTCAAAGAATAGTTATCTTTTCTTTTGTGGACATAGTTATAAAGAACCATTTGGGTTTATATGATCCTTACTTTTGAGGTAATTATGGGTTACTATATGTTATGATTGAAGTGAATGGCATGAGATAAAATTGAGGTTAAATTATGTTATGGTTATTTTTGATGATTTTATCCCTTTTTGGGGAATGATTTGAGAATTATATAGTTTTGGAAAAAGTACAACACGCAGACCGTGTGACTACCCGTTGCGTCGGACAAAGCTGCGGGAATTGAACCCACAACCAAAGTGCGACTGGTATTTATCGCCTACCACTGGACTACGTGAATTCCCTGGTTAGTTTGACTGATTCTTTTTAGTTATATAATTTTATGAATTAAGAGTAAGTTGATTTTGGGTTATTTATGAAAATGATTAACCTATCATGGAGTATATGTGATTAGGTTAATTACTTTTCAATACGAGACTTTAGGAGCAACTGATGTTGTTTGGAGATAAATGTTACGATTTAACTTGGAAGACTATGTGACTAAATCCTTCAAATATTTGGGTTTCAATCTTAGTTTGGTTTAGTTTGAATAATTTTTATGGAAAAATTGTTTATCGGATGGTCCTCATTGAACTTTGGGTTTTGTTGGAAAAATTTTGGAGATTAAGCATAGATTTTCTTTTTAAAGGGTTATCCTTTTCTGGATTATCTGACCTTGTACTAACCTTTTTGGTTTTGGTTTTTGTTAAAGCCTAAAGACATGGGAAGTATATAGTTCTCTTTTTTGGATTAGGTGATTCTCTAGAAATTGATTATAGTACTCTTAATGTGAACAAGTCTTCCTAAATACTCATCTTTTGGAGAAAATATGAGTTTGTGTAAGGAATCTAATAAAAGTTAAAAGTCAACATGATAAGTGATTATGTTTCTTTATGAATAAATTCCTCAATAAAAAGTAACTTAAAACAAAAATGTTGTCTATTAACTTTTCCTACTGGGGAATCGAATACCATTTAACCCATCACAAGTTTGTGATTTTCTTGTGGTTAACTTTCTCCTAAACATGTTTTCTATCACTTTCCATCAGAACATGACCCTATGTTTTCTCCTCCATGTCCATATTTTTCTACATGGAATCCTAGTATGGGTTAACTCGGGTGACATTTGTACTTATCTTCCTTTATTTTAAAGTGATTGTTTTATTGACTCTTGTTCCGATGTGGGACGTTCAAGGATGTTTCCAAGCTCAATTTTTAAAATTGCAAGGACGCAATTCCCAAAAGGGGGGAAGGATGTAACACCCAAGGTAAAGAAAGAATATGACATTTTTATATTTATCCATATTTGTAAATAAAATATTAATATTACTTTAAAGGGGATGCTATGCTCGATGGCGTACCCAACACGCAACAACGAGTTTTTTGGGAATCTTACGTTGCACTCTAATAATAAAATAATATTATTTTAAATGGTAGTTAACATGTAGCCGTTGTATTGGCGGGAATGGATAGAAATAACTAAAATATGATTATATATGTTTTTAAATGTTTTTACATTTATCCAATAAAATATAAAGGCTTAAAATACGGAAAGAATTCAATTTTAGGCGTATATGCCCTAGTTTTCACTAAAGGTTCACTTATCGCCTTTTGATGGAAAACCGTCATTAAATATAGTTTTGTTCACTCTTATACATTCTATTGGACCAAATAAAACTCTTCTTAAGAATTGGGACATCAAAATTTACTTTGTGTAAATTTTTGGTATCTTTACGATAAAGTTCATTTTTTTTAATGAATAGTGTAAAATGTTTTATTTTAATTCAAAACCTCTTTTTAATCTAATTTATTTATATGATTAGATTATCTTTTGAATTGGTTTTAAAGTGTAATTAGAATATATTTTTAACATTAAATCCAATAGTGGCCGTTGGAATTAATTTCACTTTGAAATCAGACTTAAACTAGTGTCAATCTTTTGATAATTATTATTTCTTAAAAACACGCTATTTGCTCTGACAATGGGAATTAATTATTAAATTAATTAATGTGACTTATATGTTTTGAATTTTTTAAAATAGACTTCATTTTTGAATTCGGAATATCAAATATAGCATAGGGTGAATTTTTTGGATTTTTCTGAAAAACTTCAATTTTTGATGAATAGTGAAACCACTAAGTGGTACTTATAAAAACTGATTTTTTCCGTTTAAATGAAATTTTTCCATCTTTGTGTTTTGAATTTCAAAAATAAGACATACATTGTTGTCATTAAGAAGTAAAATGTGGTTCAATGTGATAAAAATAATTTTTTTGGTGAATAGTAACTTATTAAGTTTTTAATCGCGATTAGAGGTAATTAGTATAGTTTAAGGTAAAATTAATGTTTTAATAATATGAAACGAACTTGAAACATGTCCTAACCTCATTATATGTGTCATGGACGACCAAGAAAACCCATGGATCAACTTGGGGACCCCATGAAGCCACTTTGGTTGGAAAATGACATTAATATCTTTTTATTTAAAGTTAAAGTAAAAATGAGACAAACATGAAATGTTTTAATAAAAAAAAATTTACATGGGGTTATACAAATCATATTTTTGACTATAAATATTAATTGGAAAGCTAAAAAGATTTACTACATCATAGTATTTTTTTTATAATTTTTAGACATTAAATAAATTAAATTATTTATGACATCATGATGATGCAGCGATGACCTCATTATTTAACGATTTAAATAAAATGGAAAGATAATGTAATATCTAAGACGTACAAATGTCCAAAACCTATTGTATGAGTGGTTTTAGAACCCTTATCACCTTATCCTCGAAACACATCAATGTGGGACCTCTTAAATCCGAATACCATTTTAAAATAAAGTGACTTTTCTTTACCTTCCAAGAGTGCCCCTCCTCTCCTCTTATAAAAGGCCTCCACCTCTACCTCCTTACCCACACTCCCAAAGCCTTTGGCTCGGTCAACCTCTGCCCATTTTGTCTCTCCACTTACCTCTATTACTCCTTGAAGACTCACTTTGGGAAGAAGTCTTCCCAAGGAATCCTTTGAGCTCAAACCAAAGGGAGTTACCCGATTTTAAGGTAATGTCTTCACTTGAGTCCTTTTGTTTTATTTTGCTTCTCCAACCCCCTAAACTCTTTTTATTCATTTATTTTGTAACAACTCCAGTATCGTCAATATACTAGTATGTTTTTATAAGAAGTATTCGAGCTACACTTTCACACACCTACATCTAATGGTTAAAGAACATACTGTTTCCGTGGATGGCGAATTTCGGCCTCCCAAAACGATGATTGTTCAACATTCTTCTAACACCTTCAAAGGTGGCCATTAAGATGACACTATATTTATATATGATATCTAATATATTTATGTTTTACTTAAGCTTCTCTATTTTTCATTTATGTCATACCTTTATGGTTTCCATTATGGGTAAATGCGATATCTTCATTTAAGGAAGTGCGGACTACCGCCCCCTCAAAGTGATTTGATTCGTTAATACCATATGTGGTATGTATAAAGGATATATTTAATGATATTATATAAGATACCATACTGGAATTAAAATACTATTATTTATCATTATGTTTTAATTCCATTAAATATGAAATAGAAATGGAAGTAGCGTTCATGCGTACGTACGACTTACCGTCTCCATGAACGGTGCATTTCATTTCTTAACTCTAAATGTTATGTAATATTATAAATGCATGAATATAATGTATATATATGATATATATGATATCTACATCATTAATACAACTCTGGATATAATGAACCTTTGACCACACGAACAACATGTAATTGTAAGAAGTCCACTTTCGACTTAAGAACCAAATATCGACAGAACAAACATTATTAACTTAAATGATTACATAATGTTTATGACATGGTAATAAGTGATATAAAAGGAATAATGAACTTGAAAAATATTCTTAAGGAAGTATAAATTAACTCAAGTTTATTATTCAGGAGATTAAAGTACGACCGAGTCAAGTCGGACCCAAGGTAAGGGATCCTACTCCTCTCTTTCTTTTTAAGTGCACTCTTTTATGTCATTCCTTTTAAAGCTCATCTTTCCTGTTATTGAGATGTTCTTTTATATTACACTTACTGTAATTTTTATGTTCATGTTATGAGAGACCATATTCTCTCTCATCAATCCATTTTTTAAGTTTTGAGTGGCGTCGTTAGGCTGCCGAGTTTTCGTAACGGATTTTTCATCTCACTTTTATTCCCATGAGATTTATGCTACATTTGCCACAATTTCCTTTGAGTGGTGTATGTACTGCACATTATTCTACTCTTTGTGTAATATACTTCTGTTTATGAGTACTTACATCAATTAAGTATTGTCTTTCTTTTATGGGGTGTATGTTTCGAAAGATACCCAAGTCGGTAAGGGAACCTTTCACCCTCCTCTTTTTGAAAGACTTATTTTGTTGGGTCTTTTAATTTACATATTTTAATGTTTGGATATGTTCTTATATATCCTTATTGATGTACATTTTATGTCCAAGTGATTAGATACCCTTTTTATCTCTCATCAACTCATTTTCTGAATTTTTGATGTGACGCTGTTAGGCTGTCGAATTTTACCAAGGGAACTTTTTAACCCAATTTTGATTTCTTTGGGTTCAACATGTAGTTATTGAATATGTCATATTTTGAATATGTTTTAATGACCTTTTATTGTTTTACACTTAATATCCACTTATATTGGGTGTATTTATATTTGTCACACATAATTTTGAGATTGAATTATCCTTAATTTAAGGATACCTTCTTTATAAGGGAATTCATCACATTTGACATTTCTATTGAGACTTCATTGTTGTTATGCACCAATTCACTCTTATATGGTGTATATACTATCCTTTGGAATATTATATCATGAATCCATTTATTCTCATGATATTATAAAGTTCTGAATAAATGTTATTCCTCAATTATTGTATTCAAGTGTCTCTAATTTTGGTAGAACCCCTTTAACCAAAATATCGCTTTAAATGTTTTAATTATTTGTTCTTATTAATATCCATGTTTTCAAAATGGTTTTAAGGATTTATTTATATGGATATTAATGGTTTAAATTTTTAAAAGCTTCAAGGTGGTATGAGACACTTTGATTCAAAAATCTCTTTATTAAATGTTTTAAATGGTTTTGGAAATGGTTTCTTTTTTGAATGGATTCATTATTTCAATATACTAAAATGTTATATTGTGATTGAAATGTGGAAATGTTATGTTTACTTTATGCATGTTTTATTTGATACTTTTATTTATGGTTCTTGGGCATTGTTATGAAAACGGGTGGTTTTGTGATAAACTAAGGGCGGGTGAGGCCGATATAGCTCTCCAATGCATTGGGTAATGCGAAGGAGTGTAACGTTAAGGTTTATCCGAAGAGATTTAGGGAATATACTGTTATGGGTATTCCAAACGCAACCAAGCGGGTTACTCCCTACGTAAGAATGTTATGAATGCCTCAAGTTACCTTTATGTCTTATGATTTCTATGATTTATTCATGGTTTGATGATGTATGTTAAAGTGCCTATGTTTTATGGGTAAAGTATGATTTCATTCTTATGTATATATGAACTCATGTTTCCTTTCCATATTTTTATAACCCTTACTGAGCTTTTTATGCTCATCCCAAGTTTTTGAAATGTTTTTCACAGGTCAAGGGAAAGGTACATGACGTGATGATAGTGTCAAGGATGTGTCAAGAAAGAATCCATGTTTTTTTTTCAATATGTTTCCGTTGATGGGAAGAATTAATACTGTCTTTTATGTAACCACTTTGTTTAAATGTGGAATGTAATGAAAGTTTCATGATCTAATTCTATAAAACTCTAAACCTAAAAATATCCTCAATGTGTAATCTTGTAATAACTCAAGATTAAGTAAGGTTTAAGGCTGGGGCCTTATAGTTGGTATCAGAGGTCGGTTTAGATAACTTTAGAGGTTAGGGTATTCTTTAAGCATAAGTGGCATTACCATAATGGTTAGGATTTCAGAGAGAGTCCTAGTTTTAGATAAAGTGAATGAGTAAGTATATCTTAGTGTTTATCTTCCTCATTAGTACATGATGGTTTTTTTTTATATACTCACACTGACCTTTTTGGTTTTAGTAAATGGATGGATCTAGCAGGCACCAAAGTAACAGTGGATGTGAAGGAAACTGTGACAGTTTTTTGAGCAAGCAACTGAATGAAATGGGAGCTACAATGAGAACTCTTGTGATTATCCTCAACCAACTATCTGGAGTCATTATTGACCACCTAAACCTTGGTTATTTCTCTATGGCAACATATATGAGAGAAAAAAATCCCTACGGAAGTACAGGTAATAATCATAAAGGTAAGTGTGTTCAAAAACCTATGTGTCAAAGATATGGAAAGAAACACCTCGAAAAATGTTTCAAAGGGACAGAAATATGCTATAGATGTGGAAATGAAGGTTATAAAGCAATAACCTGCCATGGAAAAAGGAATCATCCAGTTGACTCGAGGAAAGGGAAAGAAGTTCTTTCTGAGGGATCAATTGAATGTTTTAAATGTGGTGTGCATGGTCATTATGCAAACACATGTCCTATGAAGAATTTTCGTGAATGGGATCACCAAGAGCGTACAAATGTTCTCTTACCAATACCTAATGCCATTCCGATTGAGGATGAAGAAACTAACAATGACCAATCAAAGGTATATATTATTTCATGACTATTGTTTTCCTATTTTGGAATCTTAGGATATGATTCATGATTTTGTTTATAGGAAAGAGGTATTTCGAAATAAGTTGGAAAGGAATGGTTAATGGATCATGAAGAATGTTTAATGAGTAAGATGTCAACATATAAGGGCTTCAAGAGTTATGGTGAAATTCTTAAGAGTATTAAGTCTCTTTTGATGATGGGGTTACATTAGAAGACTTTTTATATTATGTGTAACCCTGATGTTTAATATATGCAAATTTTATTCAAAGAATAGTTATATTTTCTTTTGTGGATATAGTTATAAAGAACCATTTGGGTTCATATGATCCTTACTTTTGAGGTAATTATGGGTTACTATATGTTATGATTGAAGTGAAAGGCATGAGATAAAATTGAGGTTAAATTATGTTATGGTTATTTTTGATGATTTTATCCCTTTTTGGGGAATGATTTGAGAATTATCTAGTTTTGGAAAAAGGACAACACGCAGACCGTGTGACTACCCATCGCGTCGGACAAAGCTGTGGGAATCGAACGCACAACCAAAATACGACTGGTATTTATCACCTACCACTGGACTACGTGAAGTCCCTGGTTAGTTTGACTGATTCTTTTTAGTTATATGATTTTATGAATTAAGAGTAAGTTAATTTTGGGTTTTTTATGAAAATGATTAACCTATCATGGAGGATATGTGATTAGGTTAATTACTTTTCAATACGAGACTTCAGGAGCAACTGATGTTGTTTGGAGATAAATGTTACGATTTAACTTGGAAGACTATGTGACTAAATCCTTAAAATATTTGGGTTTAAATATTAGTTTGGTTTAGTTTGAATAATTTTTATGGAAAAATTGTTTATCGGATGGTCCTCATTAAACTTTGGGTTTTGTTGGACAAATTTTGGAGATTAAGCATAGATTTTCTTTTTAAAGGGTTATCCTTTTCTGGATTATCTGACCTTGTACTAACCTTTTTGGTTTTGGTTTTTGTTAAAGCCTAAATACATGGGAAGTATATAGTTCTCTTTTTTGGATTAGGTGATTCTCTAGAAATTGATTATAGTACTCTTAATGTGAACAAGTCTTCCTAAATACTCGTCTTTTGGAGAAAATATGAGTTTGTGTAAGGAATCTAATAAAAGTTAAAAGTCAACATGATAAGTGATTATGTTCCCTTATGAATAAATTCCTTGATAAAAAGTAACTTAAAACAAAAATGTTGTCTATTAACTTTTCCTACTGTGGAATCGAATACCGTTTAACCCATCACAAGTTTGTGATTTTCTTGTGGTTAACTTTCTCCTAAACATGTTTTCTATCACTCTCCATCAGAACATGACCCTATGTTTTCTCCTCCATGTTCATATTTTTCTACATGGAATCCTAGTATGGGTTAACTCGGGTGACCTTTGTACTTATCTTCCTTTATTTTAAAGTGATTGTTTTACCGACTCTTGTTCCGATGTGGGACGTTCAAGGATGTTTCCAAGCTCAATTTTTAAAATTGCGAGGACGCAATTCCCAAAAGGGGGGAAGGATGTAACACCCCATGTAAACAAAGAATATGACATTTTTATATTTATCCATATTTGTAAATAAAATATTAATATTACTTTAAAGGGGATGCTATGCTCGATGGCGTACCCAACACGCAACAACGAGTTTTTTGGAAATATTACGTTGCACTCTAATAATAAAATAATATTATTTTAAATGGTAGTTAACATGTAGCCGTTGTATTGGCGGGAATGGATAGAAATAACTAAAATATGATTATATATGTTTTTAAATGTTTTTACATTTATCCAATAAAATATAAAGGCTTAAAATACAGAAAGAATTCAATTTTAGGCGTATATGCCCTAGTTTTCACTAAAGGTTCACTTATCGCCTTTTGATGGTGAACCGTAATTAAATATAGTTTTGTTCACTCTTATACATTCTATTGGAACAAATAAAACTCTTCTTAAGAATTGGGACATCAAAATTTACTTTGTGTAAATTTTTGGTATCTTTCCGATAAAGTTCATTTTTTTAATGAATAGTGTAAAATGTTGTATTTTAATTCAAAACCTCTTTTTAATATAATTTATTTATATGATTAGATTATCTTTTGAATTGGTTTTAAAGTGGAATTAGAATATATTTTTACCATTAAATCCAATAGTGGTTGTTGGAATTAATTTCATTTTGAAATCAGACTTAAACTAGTGTCAATCTTTTGATACTTATTGTTTCTTAAAAACACGCTATTTGCTCTGACAGCGGGAATTAATTATTAAATTAATTAATGTGACTTATATGTTTTGAATTTTTTAAAATAGACTTCATTTTTGAATTTGGAATATCAAATATAGCTTAGGGTTAATTTTTGGGATTTTTCTGAAAAACTTCAATTTTTGATGAATAGTGAAACCACTAAGTGGTACTTATAAAAACTGATTTTTTCCATTTCAATGAAATTTTGTCATCTTTTTGTTTTGAATTTCAAAAATCCAACATAAATGGTTGTCATTAAGAAGTAAAATGTGGTTCAATGGGATGAAAATAATTTTTTTGGTGAATAGTAACTTATTAAGTTTTTAATCGCGGTTAGAGGTAATTAGTGTAGCTTAAGGTAAAAATAATGTTTTAATAATATGAAATGAACTTTACACATGTCCTAACGTCATTGGATGTGTCATGGCCGACCAAGACAACCCATGGGTCAACTTGGGGACCCCATGAAGCCACTTTGTTTGGAAAATGACATTAATATCTTTTTATTTAAAGTTAAAGTAAAAATGAGACAAACATGAAATATTTTACTAAAACAATTTTTACATGGGGTTATAAAAATCATATTTTTGACTATAAATATTCATTGGAAAGATAAAAAGCTTTCCTACATCATAGTATTTTTTTTATAATTTTTAGACATTAAATAAATCAAATTATTTATGACATCATGGTGATGCAGTGATGACCTCATTATTTAACGATTTAAATAAAATGGAAAGATAATGTAATATCTAAGACCTACACATGTCCAAGACCTATTGGATGAGTGGTTTTAGAACCCTTATCACCTTATCCTTGAAACAAATCAATGTGTGACCTCTTAAATCCGAATACCATTTTAAAATAAAGTGACCTTTCTTTACCTTCCAAGAGTGCCCCTCCTCTCCTCTTATAAAAGGCCCCCACCTCTACCTCCTTACCCACACTCCCAAAGCCTTTTTCTCGGCCAACCTCTGCCCATTTTGTCTCTCCACTTCCCTCTCTTACTCCTTGAAGCCTCAATTTGGGCATTAGTCTTCCCAAGGAATCCTTTGAGCTCAAACTAAAGGGAGTTACCCGATTTTAAGGTAATGTCTTCACTTGAGTCCTTTTGTTTTATTTTGCTTCTCCAACCCCCTAAACACTTTTTATCCATTTATTTTGTAAAAACTCCAGTATCATCAATATACTAGGATGTTGTTATAATAATTATTCTAGCTACACTTTCACACACCAACATTTAATGGTTAAAGAACATACTGTTTCTGTGGATGGCGAATTTCGGCCTCCCGAAACGATGATTGTTAAACATTCTTCTAACACCTTCAAAGGTGTCCATTAAGATGACACTATATTTATATATGATATATAATATATTTATGTTTTACTTAAGCTTCTGTATTTTTCATTTATGGCATACCTTTATGGTTTCCATTATGGGTAAACGCGATATCTTCATTTAAGGAAGTGCGGACTACCGCCCCCTCAAAGTGATTTGATTCGTTAATACCATATGTGGTACGTATAAAGGATATATTTAATGATATTATATGAGATAACATACTGGAATTAAAATAATATTATGTATCATTATTTTTTAATTCCATTAAATATGAAATAGAAATGGAAGTAGCGTTCGTGCGTACGTACGGCTTACCCTCTCCATGAACGGTGCATTTCATTTCTTAACTCTAAATGTTATGTAATATTATAAATGCATGAATATATTGTATATATATGATATATATGATATATACATAATGAATACAACTCTGGATATAATGAACCTTTGACCACACGAACAACATTTAATTGTAAGAAGTCCACATTCGACTTAAGAACCAAATATCGACAAAACAAACATTATTAACTTAAATGATTACATAATGTTTATGAGATGGTAATAAGTGATATAAAAGAAATAATTAACTTTAAAAATATTCTTATTGAATTAGAAATTAAATCAAGTTTATTATTCAGGAGATTAAAGAACGATCGAGTCAAGTCGGACCCGAGGTAAGGGATCCTACTCCTCTCTTTCTTTTTAAGTGCACTCTTTTATGTCATTCCTTTTAAAGCTCATCTTTCCTGTTATTGAGATGTTATTTTATATTAGTCTTACTTTAATTTTTATGTTCATGTGATGATATACCCTATTCTCTCTCATCAATCCATTTTAAAAGTTTTGAGTGGCGTCGTTTGGCTGTCGAGTTTTCGTAAGGGATTTTTCATCTCACTTTTATTCCCATGAGATTTATGCTAAATTTGCCACAATTTCCTTTGAGTGGTGTATGTACTGCCCATTATTCTACTCTTTGTGTAATATACTTCTATTTATGAGTACTTACATCAATTAAGTATTGTCTTTCTTTCATGGGGTGTATGTTTCGAAAGATACCCAAGTCGGTAAGGGAACCTTTCACCCTCCTCTTTTTGAAAGACTTATTTTGTTGGGTCTTTTAATTTACATATTGTAATGTTGGGATATGTTCTTATATATCCTTATTGATGTAAATTTTATTTCCAAGTGATGAGATACACTTTTTATCTCTCATCAACTCATTTTCTGAATTTTTGAAGTGACGTCGTTAGGCTGTCGAATTTTAACAAGGGAACTTTTTAACCCAATTTCGATTTCTTTGGGTTCAACATGTAGTTATTGAATATGTCATCTTTTGAATATGTGTGAATGAACTTCTATTGTTTTACACTTAATATCCACTTATATTGGGTGTATTTATATTTGTCACACATAATTTTGAGATTGAATTATCCTTAATTTAAGGATACCTTCTTTATAAGGGAATTCATCACATTTGACATTTCTATTGAGACTTCATTGTTGTCATGCACCAATTCACTCTTATATGGTGTATATACTATCCTTTGGAATATTATATCATGAATCCATTTATTCTCATGATATTATAAAGTTCTTACTAAATGTTATTCCTCAATTATTGTATTCAAGTGTCTCTAATTTTGGTAGAACCCCTTTAACCAAAATATCGCTTTAAATGTTTTAATTATTTTTTATTATTAATATACATGTTTTCAAAATGGTTTTAAGGATTTATTTATATGGATATTAATGGTTTAAAATTTTAAAAGCTTCAAGGTGGTATGGGACACTTTGATTCAAAAATCTCTTTATTAAATGTTTTAAATGGTTTTGGAAATGGTTTCTTTTTGAATGGATTCATTATTTCAATATACTAAAATGTTATATTGTGATTGAAATGTGGAAATGTTATGTTTCCTTTATGTATGTTTTATGTGATACGTTTATGTTATATTTCTTGGGCATTGTTATGAAAACAGGTGGTTCCGTGATAAACTAAGGGCGGGTGAGCCCGATATAGCTCTCCAATGTATTGGGTAATGCGAAGGAGTGTAACGTTAAGGTTTCTCTGAAAAGATTTAGGTAATATACTGTGACGGGTATTCCAAATGCAACCAATAGGGTTAATCCATACGTAAGAATGTTATAAATGCCTCAAGTTACCTTTATGTCTTATGATTTCTATGATTTATTCATGGTTTGATGAGGTATGTTAAAGTGCCTATGTTTTATGGGTAAAGTATGATTTCATTCTTATGTATATATGAACTCATGTTTCCTTTCCATATTTTTATAACCCTTACTGAGATTTTTATGATCATCCTAAGTTTTTGAAATGTTTTTCACAGGTCAAGGGAAAGGTACATGATGTGATGATAGTGTCAAGGATGTGTCAATAAAGAATCCATGTTTTTTTTCAATATGTTTCCGTTGATGGGAAGAATGAATACTGTCTTTTATGTAACCACTTTGTTTTAATGTGGAATGTAATGAAAGTTTCATGATCTAATTATCTAAAAATCTAAACCTGAAAAGATCCTCAATGTGTAATATTGTAATAACTCAAGATTAAGTAAGGTTTAAGGCTGGGTCCTTATAGTTGGTATCAGAGGTCGGTTTAGATAACTTTATAGGTTAGGGTATTCTTTAAGCATAAGTGGCATTACCATAATGGTTAGGATTTTAGAAAGAGTCCTAGTTTTAGATAAAGTGAATGAGTAAGTATATCTTAGTGTTTATCTTCCTCATTAGTACATGATGGTATTTTTGATATACTCACACTGACATTTTTGGTTTTAGTAAATGGCTGGATCTAGCTGGCACCAAAGTAACAGTGGATGTGAAGGAAACTGTGACAGTTTTTTGAGCAAGCAACTGAATGATATGGGAGCTGCAATGAGAACTCTTGTGATTATCCTCAGCCAACTATCTGGAGTCATGATTGACCACCTAAACCTTGGTGATTTCTCTAAGGCATCATATATGCGAGAAACAAATCCCTACAGAAGTACAGGTAATAATCATAAAGGTAAGTGTGTTCAAAAACCTATGTGTCAAAGATGTGGAAAGAAACGCCTAGGAAAATTTTTCAAAGGGACAGAAATATGATATAGATGTGGAAATGAAGGTCATAAAGCAAGAACCTGCCATGGAAAAAGGAAGCATCCAGTTGACTCGAGGAAAGGGAAAGAAGTTCTTTCTGAGGGATCAATTGAATGTTTTAAATGTGGTGTGCATGGTCATTATGCAAACACATGTCCTATGAAGAAGTTTCGTGAATGGGATCACCAAGAGCGTACAAATGTTTGTTTACCAATATCTAATGCCATTCCGATTGAGGATGAAGAAACTGACAATGACCAATCAAAGGTATGTATTATTTCACGACTATTGTTTTCCTATTTTGGAATCTTAGGATATGATTCATGATTTTGTTTGTAGGAAAGAGGTATTTCAGAATAAGTTAGAAAGGAATGGTTAATGGATCATGAATAATGTTTAATGAGTAAGATGTCAATATATAAGGGCTTCAAGAGTTATGGTGAAATTCTTAAGAGTATTAAGTCTCTTTTGATGATGGGGTTACATTAGAAGACTTTTTATATTATGTGTAACCCTGATGTTTAATATATGCAAATTTTATTCAAAGAATAGTTATCTTTTCTTTTGTGGACATAGTTATAAAGAACCATTTGGGTTTATATGATCCTTACTTTTGAGGTAATTATGGGTTACTATATGTTATGATTGAAGTGAAAGGCATGAGATAAAATTGAGGTTAAATTATGTTATGGTTATTTTTGATGATTTTATCCCTTTTTGGGGAATGATTTGAGAATTATATAGTTTTGGAAAAAGTAAAACACGCAGACCGTGTGACTACCCATTGCGTCGGACAAAGCTGCGGGAATTGAACCCACAACCAAAGTGCGACTGGTATTTATCGCCTAACACTGGACTACGTGAATTCCCTGGTTAGTTTGACTGATTCTTTTTAGTTATATGATTTTATGAATTAAGAGTAAGTTGATTTTGGGTTATTTATGAAAATGATTAACCTATCATGGAGGATATGTGATTAGGTTAATTACTTTTCAATACGAGACTTTAGGAGCAACTGATGTTGTTTGGAGATAAATGTTACGATTTAACTTGGAAGACTATGTGACTAAATCCTTCAAATATTTGGGTTTCAATCTTAGTTTGGTTTAGTTTGAATAATTTTTATGGAAAAATTGTTTATCGGATGGTCCTCATTGAACTTTGGGTTTTGTTGGACAAATTTTGGAGATTAAGCATAGATTTTCTTTTTAAAGGGTTATCCTTTTCTGGATTATCTGACCTTGTACTAACCTTTTTGGTTTTGGTTTTTGTTAAATCCTAAAGACATGGGAAGTATATAGTTCTCTTTTTTGTATTAGGTGATTCTCTAGAAATTGATTATGGTACTCTTAATGTGAACAAGTCTTCCTAAATACTCGTCTTTTGAAGAAAATATGAGTTTGTGTAAGGAATATAATAAAAGTTAAAAGTCAACATGATAAGTGATTATGTTTCCTTATGAATAAATTCCTCAATAAAAAGTAACTTAAAACAAAAATGTTGTCTATTAACTTTTCCTACTGGGGAATCGAATACCGTTTAACCCATCACAAGTTTGTGATTTTCTTGTGGTTAACTTTCTCCTAAACATGTTTTCTATCACTCTCCATCAGAACATGACCCTATGTTTTCTCCTCCATGTCCATATTTTTCTACATGGAATCCTAGTATGGGTTAACTCGGGTGACCTTTGTACTTATCTTCCTTTATTTTAAAGTGATTGTTTTACCGACTCTTGTTCTGATGTGGGACGTTCAAGGATGTTTCCAAGCTCAATTTTTAAAATTGCGAGGACGCAATTCCCAAAAGGGGGAAAGGATGTAACACCCCAGGTAAACAAAGAATATGACATTTTTATATTTATCCATATTTGTAAATAAAATATTAATATTAATTTAAAGGGGATGCTATGCTCGATGGCGTACCCAACACGCAACAACGAGTTTTTTGGGAATCTTACGTTGCACTCTAATAATAAAATAATATTATTTTAAATGGTAGTTAACATGTAGCTGGTGTATTGGCGAGAATGGATAGAAATAACTAAAATATGATTATATATGTTTTTAAATGTTTTTACATTTATCCAATAAAATATAAAGGCTTAAAATACGGAAAGAATTCAATTTTAGGCGTATATGTCCTAGTTTTCACTAAAGGTTCACTTATCGCCTTTTGATGGTGAACCGTCATTAAATATAGTTTTGTTCACTCTTATACATTCTATTGGACCAAATAAAACTCTTCTTAAGAATTGGGACATCAAAAATTACTTTGTGTAAATTTTTGGTATCTTTCCGATAAAGTTCATTTTTTTAAATGAATAGTGTAAAATGTTGTATTTTAATTCAAAACCTCTTTTTAATCTAATTTATTTATATGATTAGATTATCTTTTGAATTGGTTTTAAAGTTTAATTAGAATATATTTTTACCATTAAATCCAATAGTGGTCGTTGGAATTAATTTCACTTTGAAATCAGACTTAAACTAGTATCAATCTTTTGATACTTATTGTTTCATAAAAACACGTTATTTGCTCTGACAGCGGGAATTAATTATTAAATTAATTAATGTGACTTATATGTTTTGAATTTTGTAAAATAGACTTCATTTTTTGAATTCAGAATATCAAATATATCTTAGGGTGAATTTTTGGGATTTTTCTGAAAAACTTCATTTTTTGATGAATAGTGAAACCACTAAGTGGTACTTATAAAAACTGATTTTTTCCGTTTAAATGAAATTTTGCCATCTTTGTGTTTTGAATTTAAAAAATAAGACAAACATTGTTGTCATTAAGAAGTAAAATGTGGTTCAATGGGATAAAAATAATTTTTTTGGTGAATAGTAACTTATTAAGTTTTTAATCGCGTTTAGAGGTAATTAGTGTAGTTTAAGGTAAAAATAATGTTTTAATAATATGAAATGAACTTGACACATGTCCTAACATCATTGGATGTGTCATGGCCGACCAAGACAACCCATGGGTCAACTTGGGGACCCCATGAAGCCACTTTGGTTGGAAAATGACATTAATATCTTTTTATTTAAAGTTAAAAATGAGACAAACATGAAATGTTTTACTAAAACAATTTTTACATGGGGTTATAAAAATCATATTTTTGACTATAAATATTCATTATAAATCTAAAAATATTTCCTACATCATAGTATTTTTTTTATAATTTTTAGATATTAAATAAATTAAATTATTTATGACATCATGATGATGCAGCGATGACCTCATTATTTAACGATTTAAATAAAATGGAAAGATAACATAATATCTAAGACCTACACATGTCCAAAACCTATTGGATGAGTGGTTTTCGAACCCTTATCACCTTATCCTCGAAACACATCAATTTGGGACCTCTTAAATCCGAATACCATTTTAAAATAAAGTGACTTTTCTTTACCTTCCAAGAGTGTCCCTCCTCTCCTCTTATAAAAGGCCCCCACCTCTACCTCCTTACCCACACTCCCAAAACCTTTGGCTCAGCCAACCTCTTCCCATTTTGTCTCTCCACTTCCCTCTCTTACTTCTTGAAGTCTCACTTTGGGCAGAAGTCTTCCCAAGGAAGCCTTTGAGCTCAAACCAAAGGGAGTTACCCGATTTTAAGGTAATGTCTTCACTTGAGTCCTTTTGTTTTATTTTTCTTCTCCAACCCCCTAAACTATTTTTATTAATTTCTTTTGTAACAAATACAGTATCATAAATATACTAGGATGTTTTTATAATAAGGATTCGAGCTACACTTTCACACACCTACATGTAATGGTTAAAGAACATACTGTTTCTGTGGATGGCGAATTTCGGCCTCCTGAAACGATGATTGTTCAACATTCTTCTAACACCTTCAAAGGTGGAAATTAAGATGACACTATATTTATATATGATATCTAATATGATTATGTTTTACTTAATCTTCTGTATTTTTCATTTATGGCATACCTTTATGGTTTCCATTATGGCTAAACGCGATATCTTCATTTAAGGAAGTGCGGACTACCGCCCCCTCAAAGTGATTTGATTCGTTAATACCATATGTGGTACGTATAAAGGATATATTTAATGATATTATATAAGATACCATACTGGAATTAAAATAATATTATGTATCATTATTTTTTAATTCTATTAAATATGAAATATAAATGGAAGTAGCGTTCATGCATACGTACGGCTTACCGTCTCCATGAACGGTGCATTTCATTTCTTAACTCTAAATGTTATGTAATATTATAAATGCATGAATATACTGTATATATATGATATATATGATATCTACATAATGAATACAACTCTGGATATAATGAACCTTTGACCACATGAACAACATTTAATTGTAATAAGTCCACTTTCGACTTAAGAACCAAATATCGACAAAACAAACATTATTAACTTAAATGATTACATAATTTTTATGACATGGTAATAAGTGATATAAAAGGAATAATGAACTTGAAAAATATTCTTAATGAAGTAGAAATTAACTCAAGTTTATTATTAAGGAGATTAAAGAACGATCGAGTCAAGTCGGACCCGAGGTAAGGGATCCTACTCCTCTCTTTCTTTTTAAGTGCACTCTTTTATGTCATTCCTTTTAAAGCTCATCTTTACTGTTATTGAGATGTTCTTTTATATTACTCTTACTGTAATTTTTATGTTCATGTGATGAGAGACCCTATTCTCTCTCATCAATCCATTTTGGAAGTTTTGAGTGGCGTCGTTAAGCTGTCGAGTTTTCGTAAGGGATTTTTCATCCCACTTTTATTCCCGTGAGATTTATGCTAAATTTGCCACAATTTCCTTTGAGTGGTGTATGTAATTCCCATTATTCTACTCTTTGTGTAATATACTTCTGTTTATGAGTACTTACATCAATTAAGTATTGTCTTTCTTTCATGGGGTGTATGTTTCGAAAGATACCCAAGTCGGTAAGGGAACCTTTCACCCTCCTCTTTTTGAAAGACTTATTTTGTTGGGTCTTTTAGTTTACATATTGTAATGTTGGGATATGTTCTTATATATCCTTATTGATGTACATTTTATTTCCAAATGATGAGATACCCTTTTTATCTCTCATCAACTCATTTTCTTAATTTTTGAAGTGACGCCGTTAGGCTATCGTATTTTACCAAGGGAACTTTTTAACCCAATTTCGATTTCTTTGGGTTCAACATGTAGTTATTGAATATGTCATCTTTTGAATATGTGTGAATGACCTTTTATTTTTTTACACTTAATATCCACTTATATTGTGTGTATTTATATTTGTCACACATAATTTTGAGATTGAGTTATCCTTAATTTAAGGATACCTTCTTTATAAGGGAATTCATCACATTTGACATTTCTATTGAGACTTCATTGTTGTTATGCACCAATTCACTCTTATATGGTGTATATACTGTCCTTTGGAATATTATATCATGAATCCATTTATTCTCATGATATTATAAAGTTCTGACCAAATGTTATTCCTCAATTATTGTATTCAAGTGTCTCTAATTTTGGTAGAACCCCTTTAACCAAAATATCGCTTTAAATGTTTTAATTATTTGTTCTTATTAATATCCATGTTTTCAAAATGGTTTTAAGGATTTATTTATATGGATATTAATGGTTTAAAATTTTAAAAGCTTCAAGGTGGTATGGGACACTTTGATTCAAAAATCTCTTTATAAAATGTTTTAAATGGTTTTGGAAATGGTTTATTTTTGAATGGATTCATTATTTCAATATACTAAAATGTTATATTGTGATTGAAATGTGGAAATGTTATGTTTCCTTTATGCATGTTTTATGTGATACGTTTATGTTATGGTTCTTGGGAATTGTTATGAAAACGGGTGGTTCCGTGATAAACTAAGGGCGGGTGAGCCCGATATAGCTCTCCAATGCATTGGGTAATGCAAAGGAGTGTAATGTTAAGGTTTCTCTTAAGATATTTAGGGAATATACTGTGATGGGTATTCCAAACGCAACCAAGAGGGTTACTCCCTACGTAAGAATGTTATGAATGCCTCAAGTTACCTTTATGTCTTATGATTTCTATGATTTATTCATGGTTTGATGAGGTATGTTAAAGTGCCTATGTTTTATGGGTAAAGTATGATTTCATTCTTATGTATATATGAACTCATGTTTCCTTTCCATCTTTTTATAACCCTTACTGAGCTTTTTATGCTCATCCCAAGTTTTTGAAATGTTTTTCACAGGTCAAGGGAAAGGTACATGATGTGATGATAGTGTCAAGGATGTGTCAAGAAAGAATCCATGTTTTTTTTTCAATATGTTTCCGTTGATGGGAAGAATGAATACTGTCTTTTATGAAACCACTTTGTTTAAATGTGGAATGTAATGAAAATTTCATGATCTAATTCTCTAAAACTCTAAACCTGAAAAGATCCTCAATGTGTAATCTTGTAATAACTCAAGATTAAGTAAGGTTTAAGACTGGGGCCTTATATTAATTCCTGAAACGAGGGGCCTCGGAGGCGCGACGCATCTTTAAGTAAATTTGACGTTTTCCGGGAGATTTTGTTTTGGACGGTGCGGATGCATTCGACATCCGTTTTGAGCGTCATCAGCGGCGTTGCGACCCTGGCACCTAAGTAGAGGTTTCCAGGGTGATTTCGGGCGCTGAAGCCGGAGTTGATGCGTGGGCCCCACAGCCCGTCTTTTGAGCTGCGTGCAGCTTTTAGCGACTTTTTCCTCGGACGTCTGTTCGGGGCGTGCGAGCAGTCGATGTTGGGTGTTTTTCCGAGGGCATCGCGTTGGCGCAGTCTGCCCGCTGTAATTCCGCACGATGGTGCGGGCCCTGCGAGGGCCGTTTCGGGAGTTGACGGTGATTTCCAGCTTTATCACCAGGCGACCGTTTTGGACAAGTGAATAGTCCATTTCGTGTACTTTTTCGAGAGGATCGCAACGGTGCGATCTGTTCGTTGAGTTTCGGGACCAGGATGCGGGTCCCACGTGGAACCACGTGTGTGCGGTGCACCGGGATGCACCTTTTTCTCCGGATATCCGTTTGTAAAGACCCAGAAATTTCAAGGAAATTTTTTTTCTTAATTTTCTTTGGAATTTTACAAGAACGCAGTTTCTGAAGGCACCTGATTCCGAGGCCCGGTGTGCCCGGAATCATTTTCCGAAGTTTGGCTCAGGTACGTTTAGTGAACAGACGAGCGGGTTTTTCTAACTTTTGAACTGGTTCCCGGAATCGAATTCCGAGGGCACCGATGGAATCGCAGCACCAGTATTTGCTTAGAAACGCCTCTTCTGGAGTTGTGTTTTCTCGGTTGTGGTTTTTAATTTTTGGGCTTAAAGTTAAGAAATAAAATAATTGTACAACAAACTTTATTTTATTTCATTTCACTTAAGCCACTTGGAAGCCACTTGAGGTCACTTAAAAGCGGCTTAAGCTGAGTTGATCCAGATAGGATGCTATCCAGAAATATCCTACCCTCTTGGTAGGATATTTGTGAGGTGGGACCCGCACGAGCCCCACCGTTTCTTTTCCGCTAAGTAACGCACCCGCGAAAACCCGTCATTATGAAAGTCAACTGACGTGTTTTCTTAATTTCTTAACGCACCATTTAATTGGGCAGTTTTGTTCGTAAATTAAATGAGCAGTTTCTTTCGTTAATTTAATTCTACGAATTAATGGGTCATTACTTACCTCTTATTCGTTTGTTGGCATAATAATAAAATAAGACCAACACCGTCTTTTGGAGGATTACACGTTGAGAGGTTTTGACAGAGTTCTTGAGCCTTCATCCTCCTTCGCGAAGAACGCGAAGAACGCGAAGAACGCCGGCCTCCGACGAAGAACACCGAACCCGCGGAAATCGACGACGCGACGCCGTGTGCCACGACGCCGACGTTTCCTCTCCCGCGACGTTCCTTAATCTGCAACAAGAACCTTCGATCATCCGTTGAGGTGAGGGTTTCAGATTTCTTTTAATTTTTCCTTGTGGTTTTTAACTCAAGAAAGATTCAATTATTATTAATTAAATCTTTTTGTTCTTGAACCTCGGAGTTCGTCGACGCGACCCCCTTCCGCGACGACGCGACGATCCCCAATTCCGCGAAGAACCCGCGAGCGACGACTTGACGAGGTAGGGATTTTATTTTGGAAATTCCCTTATTCCCGTGAACGTTTCTTTAAAATTTAAGAACCGGATTCAAATGAACAATTTTAATTTATTAAAATTGTTGTTTCATGTGTTGAATAATTTCTCCCGTTGTTTTTATCTAACGCGGAGGGTGCGGGCCAAACGAACACGGACCGACAACCCTCCGTCGTTCTTCGTGGTTGTGCGGATTTGGAGGGCGATGGAAAAACGTGACGCAAGGGCAGTTTGTTGATCCCGCAGTGAAGAACGGAACCCGGGAGGAACAACGGCGCAGACGGGAAGGAAAACGGACCACCGGAGCGACTCTGGTGGCCCACGGAAGCGGCCGGCGGCGCCGGCAGCCGGAGGCGGCGGCGGCCAGCGGACCCGCGGCCGCGCGGGTCCAGCTCGCCCACACGGGACGCGGCAGAAGCCGCGTCCGCTTGACAGCGCGGCCCTTCGAGGGCCGCAACACCTCCAAACCGCGGGGGCGGCGCCCCGCGGCACCCGGGCTGCTCGGCCGCTCGGCCGAGCCGAGCCAGGCCGGGTCTGACCGGCCGGGCCGCGCCCAGGCCGGACCGTACCGGGTCCGGCCGGGTTGGACCGGGTCGGGTCGACCCGGTTCGGCCGACCCAGGGGGGGTCGGGCCGGGTCGGCCCGGGCCCGGACCCCCCGTCTTCAGACCGTTTTCGGTCAAATGCCCGTAACTTGAGCTACGGAGCTCCGAACAACGCGCCGTCAGTGGCAACGCGATCCTTGGATCGAGACGGTCGTTTCGGTATATTGCACTCAAGGTTTTGGAATACTTTGAGTTCGTCCAGGTTGGTTCGTACACGAAACCAATCGGGCCTTCGAAGCGGAAACACTCATATCTTGAGCTACGGACGTCCGATTGACGTGCCGTCAGCTTTGTTGAATTCCTCTAAGTGAGACGGATCTTTTGGCTCACTCCGCCCGAGGTTTGGACGCAGGTGGAGTACGGTCGGGTTGGTTTTTCCTTAAAAACCAACCGGGCCCCTGGGACGAAAAAGCCAACATCTCTCAGACCGGGCGTCCGATTGACGCGCCGTCTGTTGCGTTGAGTTCCTGTTGATGACACGGAACTTTTGGATACATCAACTTCTGGCTATGTGACAGTTGATGTATCAGCCTTTCGGCTCGTGGAGCGGACCCTCCCGATCGAGCTTGTTGTGTGCGGGAACCCTAGAGCTGGCTGCGACTTCGACGACGACGACTGTGCAGAGATCCTCAGTGGACTGCGACGATGAAGACAGCTGGTCTTGTATCCTATGTGGGTCCTAGATGTGCTGGTCTTGTATCCTATGTGGGTCTCATCTTAGATGATTCAATACTGGTCTCGTATCCTATGTGGGTCCCAGTATAGATGAATCAATGAAGACAGCTGGTCTTGTATCCTATGTGGGTCCTAGCTGTGCTGGTTTTGTATCCTATGTGGGTCCCAGCTTAGATGATCCAATACTGGTCTTGTATCCTATGTGGGTCCTAGCTATGCTGGTCTTGTATCCTATGTGGGTCCCAGCTTAGATGATTCAATACTGGTCTCGTATCCTATGTGGGTCCCAGTATAGATGAATCAATGAAGACAGCTGGTCTTGTATCCTATGTGGGTCCTAGGTGTGCTGGTCTTGTATCCTATGTGGGTCCCAGCTTAGATGATTCAATACTGGTCTTGTATCCTATGTGGGTCCCAGTATAGATGAATCAATGAAGACAGCTGGTCTTGTATCCTATGTGGGTCCCAGCATAAACGACACAATGAAGACGGCTGGTCTTGTATCCTATGTGGGTCCCAGCTTAGATGATTCAGTATCAATGTATGATCATCTCTTTCACCTTTTCGATGATGTATACTTATGTGAGCTGAATCCTGTGTTACTCTCCTTTGTGGATTGTGTTGAGCTATCCTGTGTGGATTTACTGTTTACTCTCCTTTGTGGATTGTGTTGAGCTATCCTATGTAGATTACTGTTTACTCTCCTTTGTGGATTGTGTTGTGCTATCCTGTGTGGGTATACGTTTTGCTTTCCTGTGTGGACTGGGTTGTGCTTGGGCTCAGACGTTGGAGCCGAACGGAATTGATGACTTAGGTATATGTATGGGTATATACCTAAGCAGTGTCGGTTGTTACTTCGTGATTGTATCTTTCCTTTGAGGATTATCCTTTGTGGATTTCGGGAGACCTTCGGGGGTCTCGGGGTCCCTACTGAGTAGCTTATACTCACCCCTGCACGGGCTATGCCCGCACTTCATGGTGTTGGTTGCAGACGACGGGCAGCGCAGATCGAGGTGGAGGCGTGCAGAGCAGGATGGTACCTGGAGGTGGACCACTGGGCGGGACGTACTCGGAGCGGACGGCTGGACCGAGGAGCTGTGGAGGCTATCTGTACCCACCCTTCAGGTGGGACCTTCAGAGGACGGCTCGACACTGCGGCTTTTACTTTCAGTTGTTGTTTTCCCCTTTCAGTTGTACTTTACAGTTGGGCTTGTATTTCCGGCCCCTTTTACTTTCAGCACAGCTTGTTACAGTTTTTACTTAGTGTTTACTTTTCCTCTTGCTTACTCTGTGGTGCTTGTTTTCTTTTCAAAGGCAATGCCTTCCCTTTTTACTGGGATTTACGCCTTGGTGCTAGTCGCCAGCCCCTGGCCTATGGAAGGCGGGCTTGGGGTAGTCACGACACGGGCCCTGAGGATGGTTCGTGACACCGTTTCACTCAAGTGAGTAGTGATTTTGACATGTTTTCCCTAGGGGATCGCAATGGTGCGATGCGCCCGACTTTTTTCGGGGCCGAGGTTCGGGCTCACGGGACGTCGTTCGGGCGTGAGGCGGTGTTGGTGACTTTTTCGTCAGATATCCGTTTGAGGAGAGTAAGTAGTCGATCTCTTGTGTTTTTCTGCGAGGATTACAACGGCATGATCTGTTTGGTTGTGCGAAGCCTCTTTCACGATCATATTAAAAGTGGAAGCATGAGAGGTGCTCCGGTGGCGGTCCGTCATACCTTGTTTGTAGCGGACCCTTGGCGTGTGATCGCGCACTATTGGGAGAGTGATATAATTGGTTCACGAGATGTGGCTGGACATGCCTAGGCCTTTGAGGTGGGGTTGTTACGTCATGCCTTCGTGTTGACGTTGGGTGCCGTGTGCACGATAGCCTTTGGGCTGGAATGAGGTATACTCTGGGAGTATACAGGAGCGCTTGGAGGTACGTGTGGTTGTTTGTACCTGAGGATGTTTGTGCGCTCAGTTGGGGTTGACTTGGGGCCACACGTAGTGTGGTCCCCACGTGCGTGTCGTGATCTGTTTTTCATACTATGACCTCTTGCGACGTAGAGGGTCCCTCTGCGCTCATTTGTTTGACCAGCAGGGCAGAGTTTCCCCTAGCCTGGTTCTCTTTTGTCTGACCAGCAGGGTTGAGTGGTCTCCCCCTGGTCTTGTTCGCGATGGTTTGGCCGGAAGAGATGGTTTGGTTCCTATGCTTCTTCAGCTGTGAGGGGTTTCAGTACTGTGCCCTTTCACCGGACTGCGACACTGTCTACCACTACAGGTGTTCGTGCAGCGTGGGCGTTTTCCCCACTTTCTGGGATGAGTTGACTCGGTCTGCTTCGACAGTGACTCAGCGGATTGGAGCGTGATCGCCTTGTGAGGCCTGGAGAGTTTCTCCCATTGCTCTGTGTTCCATGGTAGAGCTTGTGGTTTCGGTGTGACCAACACTTTACGCGGGCACCGATCCTCTACCTAAGAGGTTGTTACAGCAGGGCTGATGTTGTTCCAGCAGGGCTGAGGTTGTTCCAGCAGGGCTGAGGTTGTTTCCAGCAGGGCTGAGGTTGTTCCAGCAGGGATGAGGTTGTTTCCAGGAGGGCTGAGGTTGTTTCCACCAGGGCTGAGGTTGTTCCAGCAGGGATGAGGTTGTTTCCAGTAGGGCTGAGGTTGTATTGAGCAGGGCTCATCAGTGGGTTACCATCCAGCAGGGATGTCCAGTACAGCGGTGTTCACCGAGCAGTACCATCCAGCAGGGATGGCCAGAGCAGTTCTGGGCTTACCTCCAGCGGGGCTAGGCAGTGGTCCCTGATGCCGGGCTTACCTCCAGCTGGGCTGGGAAGTGGTCCCCGATGCCGGGCTTACCTCCAGTTGGGCAGGGTAGTGGTCCCCAATGTCGGGTTACCTTCAGCTGGGCTGGGCAGTGGTCTCGTCGCCGACTTTAGCCGGGTCTCCCTCCAGTGGATTACCCTGTTACGGGACTGGGCAGTGTGGCACCCGTCGACTTTCCGGGTCTCCCTATAGTGGGAACCCGTTGACTTCCAGGGATCCTCCAGTGGGGCTGGGCAGGGGGGTCGCCTGTCGACTTTGAGCAGACCTCTCGACTGCGGGGCAGTGACGAGTTGTGGTTGACGTTCCCCCAGAACTCTCAAGTACGAGGAGCGCTTTCCCCCACCGAGACGCGTCCTTGTGACGAGACCTAAAACCGTGCGGGAAAGTCAGTGCCACCCAAAGCGGATAGTGTCGAGGTGTGGTGATTGAGCCCCTTGGCTTGTGGTTCGGGGCAGACGTGCGGGATGCTGGGCATCGATGGTGTTACCTCTGGGACTGTTGGCGACTCATTTTCTTGGGATGAGCTACGGGATGGAGATCCCCTTACGACCTTGTTCGGGCTTCTTGTTGAGCATATGGGATTGTATATACCTTGTTCTAGTACCCACTTCTTGGGTTTGGTTACTCTCCTTCCAGGAGAGGCGAAGACGCGCGGGGTATGCCACGTGATTTCCGTGTCTTGCTTCTCGTGTTTGGAAGAGTCTACTCTCCTACTATAGGTAGCGAAGACTCGACGGGAAGTTCATCTTCTCACCGTTTCCAGCTCCTTGTGCCTGGACAAGTCTACCTTCTTTCCTCTTGTTGGGTTGAGCTGGACTCTTTACTGTATCCTTACTTCCCTTTCAGTTGTACTCCTCTACTTTTCTGTTCGCTCTACTGCTCACCCTTCGGTACCTCCTTTGTTGCTCCTTCGAGCCTTCGGGGTATCCTACTGAGTATTTTTATACTCACCCCTGCTTGGGCTTTGCCCTCACTTGGTGTTCCCTTGCAGACGACGGACAGGTGGAGCGTGACTTCAGTGGAGCGTAGGAGCTTGGGAGCTTGGACCGCTTGCGGTGGTCGTGGTCGGGTTCCAGGTGGGAGACCCGTCAGCTGTTTCCTTTTTGTTTACCTGTTGTCGGGTTGTGGCACCTTTTCTGGTTGGGCGCGTGTTTTCCCCCTTTTTCCTTTTCAGCACTGTACTTTGTACTGTTAGAGGTCTATGCACATTGCGGTTTATTTATAGCAGTTATTCTTTTTAATCTGCTTGTCTTTTCTTCTTCTCTGCACTGTTTCATTGAGTGTTCTATGTGTGTGTTTGTACAGGTACTTAGGCAAAGGCCTCCCCGAGTTGTTGTGCCTTCGGCGCTAGTCGCCAGCCCCTGGCCTATGGAGGCGGTCTTGGGGTAGTTGCGGCTCGAGCCCGGGTAGGGTCGGGTCGTGACAAAGTGGTATCAGAGGTGGTTCATTTCTTGGGACGTTGTGCGGACGTCCCTAAAAGAGGAATTGGTTTGGATATAGGGAAATAGTGTTAATGTGTCTCGAGAGCGGCTCTCAGGCCAGGGAGTCCAGTGGTGGTGCGGCGGCCGACGTATCCATTCACCAGGACCTTGATAACCCGCTTGTCGACTCGGCAAGCTGAGACACTTGTTGTAGAGAAATTTGTTTGTGCATCACATTGGACTGAGTCTTGACTGTCCTTCTTGAGTCAGCTCCCCATCGTTGTTGTTGTTGGTATATACATATATGCTCATCTGACCGCGGCACTCCTTGATAATTTTCAGGATGTCTCCGCGAGGACATCCAGCCAGGATACTAGCTTTGGTTCGTGACTATGACCCTGTGAGCTATGAGGCCACAGTCCAGGACCCATCATGCGAGCCCCTTTCTCCGGGTGGGCCGGTAGCAGCACCCCCACCTGTTGAGCAGCAGGTAGTTTCAGTAGAGCAGGCTGAGCTTGAGCGCAGGTTGAGCGCACTCTGCGAGTTCCAGCGGAAGAGACCGCTGAGGTTCAGTGGTGAGCCAGACCCTCAGGCAGCAGAGGTTTGGCTCGAGGCAGTGGTTCGTCTTTTCAGGCTTGTGCAGACACCGACAGATCAGAGAGTGGCTTTGGTAGCCACCCTTTTTTGTGGAGCAGCCACTACCACAAAACTGGGCAAGGCATGCGCCTGCCTTTATCAGCGTTAACGGAAAAGCGCTGATAAAGGCCTTCCACTATATCAGCGCTAGAAAAGCACAGATAAAGGTCAACTTTATCAGTGCTTTTCTAGCGCTGATAAAGGGTCCCGCGGATTTATTAAAAACCCGCGGGTCCTCTTCCTCCTCCCTGCACACAATCAAGCTCTCGCGGAAGCCCTCGTCTGCGCCGCTGCCGCCGCTGCCGCCGCCTCCTTCTCCTCCGCCGCGGCTGCCGAAACCCCTCCCCCTTCTCTCCTTCTCTCTCCCTGCGGCCCCCCTCCTCTGCGTAGAAGCCCAGCCGAAGCGCTCCCCCTCCGGCGCACTGCCCCTCCGGCGCGCTCCCCCTCCGGCGCCGCTCCCTCACGCGACCTCCTCCGGACCCCGCTGCTCCCGCATCCCCTTCACCGCGCCGTCGGTCCCTGCGCGGCTCCCTCGGTGATCACGGTGCCCTCTGTCGCTCCTCGGCCCAGCAGACGCCCTCCCAGCTTGTTCCCTCCATCGCGCGACGCCGCCTCCGTCGCTGCCCTCCCACCGGATTCCGGCTGCCGCACCTTCACATCAGGTTATCAATATATTTTACAAGTATTTATATTAAGATCATTGTGTAATATGTTTCTAGGATGGTCATGATCTAGGTCCCAAATTCCTATTTTCCAAATGCAAGAACCCTATCACCAACATCGTGATGATGAAGATGCTATGATTAAAGTGGGAGGACATGAGGTTGAAATGTATCTCTATATATATATTTTCTTCTTTGGTTCCATATAATAGAATTAATAAATGTCTATAGATCCTATTTCTAATTTCATATACCTATGAAATTGTTTAATTTCTATATATTCTTCTTTAGGGTGTGATAGCCATTCATTCAGAGAGGATAATTGTGTTAGGAATTGGGCATCAAGAAAATGCTTCTATATTTCTCATGCCAGTCCATGATGTTGTCATATATTCAACACATAATAGAATGATGAGTCTATAATTGGACGTCATAGAATAATTTATTCTCCTTCTTCATCTTAGGATATGAAATTTTCTTATTATAATCAAAAAAGGCATCCTCTTCTTATCACCTAACTTATATTAGGTGCCCCATATAAAGCATAATATACCCATCACCTATGGAAGGATGGGTTTTGAGCCATTGGTATAGTGGGGAATCTAACTCTCATCACATATTCTATTATATTATCATCATGTAAAAGATATAAAATTTTAGAGTCTAATGAGGATACTCATTGTTTAAATTCATATGTTGAGGCCCACTATTTAGAGTCCTGTGTGTGAACTATATGTATAAGGATTCATAGGTAGGATCCATCAGAAACGGTGTACTCCTCCTCCACCGATGCCTCCTCCTCCTCCGCCGGTGCCGCCAGTGCCTCCACGTCTCCTCCTCCTCTGCGCGTTGCGGTCACGCCGCAGTCACGCCGCGATCACGCCGCGGTCATGCCGCGGTCATGCCGCGGTCACGCCGCGGTCACGCCGGTGCCTCCGCGGACGCCGCCTCCTCCTATTACGCCGCGGCCGCCGCCTCATCCTCTGCTCCTCCTCCTCCTCCTCCTCCTCCACCGGCCTCATCCTCCTCCTCCTCCGCTGCCTCCGCTGCCTCCGCCCTGCCTCCGCCCTTCCTCTGTGCTGCCGTCGGTGCCTCCTCCTACACCGCGGCCTCCTCCTCCTCTGCCGATGCCTCCTCCTCCTCCATCGGTGCCGCCGGTGCCTCCGCGGCCGCCTCCTCCACCGCGGTCACGCCGCGGTCACGCCGGTGCCTCTGCGGCCGCCGCCTCCTCTGCTCCTGCTCCTCCTCCCCTCCACCGGCCTCATCCTCCTCCTCCTCCGCTGCCTTCGTTGCCTCCGCCCTGCCTCCGCCTTGCCTTCGCGCTGCCGCCGGTGCCTCCGGTGCTTCCTCCTCCACCGCGGCCTCCTCCTCCTCCGTCGATGCCTCCTCCTCCTCCGCCGGTGCCGCCAGTGCCTCCACGTCTCCTCCTCCTCCGCGCGCTGCGGTCACGCCACGGTCACGCCGCGGTCACGCCGCGGTCACGCCTCGGTCACGCCGCGGTCACGCCGCGGTCACGCCGCGGTCACGCCGCGGTCACGCCGCGGTCACACCGCTGTCACGCCGCGGTCACGCCGCGGTCACGCCGGTGCCTCCTCCTCCACCGTGGCCTCCTCCTCCTCCACCGCGGCCTCCTCCTCCTCCTTCGCTGCCTCCGCTGCCTCCTCCTCCGCCGCGACCGCCGCCTCCTCCTTTGCTCCTGTTCCTCCTCCTCCTCCTCCACCGACCTCATCCTCCTCCTCCTCCGCTGCCTCCGCTGCCTCCGCCCTGCCTCTGCGCTGCAGCCGGTGCCTCCTCCTCCACCGCAGCCTCCTCCTCCTCCGCTGATGCCTCCTCCTCCTCCGCCAGTGCCGCCGGTGCCTCCGCGGCCGCCTCCTCCTCTGCGGTCACGCCGCGGTCACGTCGGTGCCTCTGCGGCCGCCTCCTCCTCCTCTGCTCCTGCTCCTCCTCCCCTCCACCGGCCTCATCCTCCTCCTCCTCTGCTGCCTTCGCTGCCTCCGCCCTGCCTCTGCGCTGCCTCCGGTGCTTCCTCCTCCACCGCGGCCTCCTCCTCCTCCGCTGATGCCTCCTCCTCCTCCGCCGGTGCCGCCAGTGCCTCCACATCTCCTCCTCCTCCACGCGCTGCAGTCACGCCGCGGTCACGCCGCGGTCACGCCGCGGTCACGCCGGTGCCTCCTCCACCACCGCGGCCTCCTCCTCCTCCACCGCGGCCTTCCTCCTCCTCCTTCGCTGCCTCTGCTGCCTCCTCCTCTGCCGCGGATGCCGCCTCCTCCTCTGCTCCTGCTCCTCCTCCCCTCCACCGGCCTCATCCTCCTCCTCCTCCGCTGCCTCCGCCTCCTCCTCCTCCTCTGCTCCTCCTCCTCCTCCTCCTCCTCCTTCTCCTCCACCGCAGCCTCGTCCTCCTCCTCCTCCACCGGCGCTTCCTCCTCCTCCTCCTAGTCCGCTGCCTCATCCTCCTCCTCCACTGGAGCACGGTGGTATTATATTGATGTGAGGCTTGGGGATTATAGTGGTTCCCAATATATTTTTTATTTTGGTATTTATTTATTCCTTTATTTCCTTGAAGTATCTTGTTTTTTATCTAAATTATACTCATATTCCTTCTCCTTTAACCTATATACTTATCCTATGGATTTTAAATAGGATGAATATAAATAAAGAATGGGTGAATGCCAATCGGTTGACAAAAGAGTATGAAGAAGGCGTGAAAGAATTTATCAAGTTTGCAATAGATCATGCATGTGACTCTTCTCAAATCCTTTGTCCGTGTTTACGCTGTTGTTATTCAAAACAAATTAGTCCAGATGAGTTGGAAGAACACTTGATCTGTCACGGAATAGATCAAAGTTATACATGTTGGAATAAACACGGGGAAACAACGAATGTAGGTAGTGACTGGGGTGACACTGCGTTTTATGGATCATCTGATATGATTACAAACATGAACAATGACGATGATCGTATGGAGGATGTGATTACAGATGTGAATGATGATGAAGATCGTATTGAGAAAATTACAAGGACCTTCGAAGATGAACTTCGTGATTGCCCAAAATTGTTTGAGAAGTTAAAAAGTTGTGCAAAGACGCCATTGTATGCTGGTTGCACTAAATATACAGCATTGTCAGCCGTACTGAAGCTGTATAATTTGAAAGTAGATAACGGGTGGAGTGACGACAGTTTTACGAAACTACTTGCCCTCTTGAATGACATGCTCCCAGAAGACAATGAGCTCCCGAGCCGAACATACGATGTCAAACGAATTCTACGCTCTATGGGTATGATCTCTGAAAGAATACACGCCTGCCCAAATGACTGTATACTGTTTCGCAAGGACCACAAATCACTTAAAGAATGCCCAAAGTGTGGTTCTTCTAGATACAAGAAAGATGAATCCAGTCCTACTAAAGTTGTATGGTACTTTCCAATCATTCCAAGGTTTAGACGCCTATATGGAAGTGAGGAGACTGCAGAACAATTAACATGGCATGCAGATACAAGAATTAAAGATGGGATACTACGTCACCCGGCAGACTCTCCTCAATGGAAGAGAATCGATCATGAGTATCCTGAATTTGGAAACGAGTAGAGAAACCTTCGTCTTGCGTTATCTACAGATGGAGTGAATCCTTTTGGTTTTCAAAGCAGCAATCACAGTACATGGCCGGTTATGTTGATAAATTATAACTTACCACCATGGTTATGCATGAAACGAAAATACATCATGTTATCTATGCTTATATCAGGACCAAAACAACCGGGTAATGATATTGATGTTTATTTAGCTCCATTGATCGAATATTTGAAATTATTGTGGGATTCAGGTGTTACATTGTATGATGCTTACAGAAAGGAAGATTTCACTTTGAGAGTCATGTTGTATGGGACGATAAATGACTTCCCAGCGTATGGAAATTTGTTAGGATATAGCATTAAAGGAACTCAAGGTTGTCCCGTTTGCGAAGAAGGTACACAATCAATTAGGTTGAAACATTCATTGAAAACCGTGTTTCTAGGACATCGCAGATTTCTACCGCGACGACATAAGTACCGTTCTTGGAAGACATCATTCGATGGAAGTTCAGAAGAACTTACAACACCGTCTCCACTAATAGGCGATCAATTGTTTGAGAAAGTTAAAAATTTGGACACTACTTTTGGTAAACCGGCTTCAAAAAACCTTACGAAAATCGGTTGGAAAAAGAGATCAATTTTTTTTGAATTACAATACTGGAATTGTCTGTATGTAAGACATTTTATTGATGTTATGCATGTAGAAAAAAATGTATTTGACAGTGTTATCGGCACGTTGCTAAATACATCTGGCAAAACAAAAGATGGAATTAAGGCTAGGTTGAACATAGTTGAGATGGGAATACGAGAAGAGTTGGCACCAGTAAAGGGTGAAAAACGAACATTTCTTCCTCCTGCTGCTTACACTCTTTCCAGGCAGGAGAGATATCAGTTTTGAAACTTCTTGAATGACGTAAAAGTTCCAGAGGGGTATTCGTCAAATATCAGTAACCTTGTGTCAATGAGCGACTTGAAGTTAAAAGGTCTGAAATCACATGACTCTCATGTTTTGATGCAAAATCTCATTCCAATTTCTTTACGTTGCATTTTTCCCAAGAATGTCCGCCATACATTAACAAAACTGTGTTTCTTCTTCAAAGCTATATGCAGCAAAGTTATAGACCCGGCGAAATTGCAAGCTATGGAAAAAGAAATTGCCGTCATATTATGTGAATTAGAAATGTTCTTCCCGCCTTCATTTTTTGATATGATGGTTCATTTATGGTCCACTTGGTGAGAGAGATTCGACTATGTGGTCCTGTACATTACAGATGGATGTACCCCATTGAACGGTATATGAAGATTTTGAAAGGGTATGTCAAAAATCGAAGTCGGCCAGAGGGTTGTATTGCAGAGCGATATATTGTTGAGGAAGTCGTTGAATTCTGTACCGAATACTTGTCTGGTGTGGAGAGCATTGGCTTACCGAAATCTCGTCACACTGGGCGGTTAGACGGTGAAGGAATTTCTGAAAGAAAGGTTGTCACAATCAATATTACAGATCGGGAGCAGGTCCACCTTTATGTTTTGCATAACAGTTTGGACGTTGACCCATATGTTGAAATCCACAAAGAAATTCTTAGGCAATTGAATCCATCAAGGGATGAAAAATGGATATCAAATACACATAATCGACAGTTTATAGGATGGTTTCGAGATCATATTTTTAAGAAGTCAGATGAAAATCCAAAGTCTATTTCAGAACGACTTCGATGGCTAGCCGGAGGACCAAGTGTGTATGCATTATCTTACAATGCTTATGTAGTTAATGGTTATACATTTTATACTAATGAACATGATGAAGACAGTACCATGCAGAATAGTGGGGTTACACTTGTGGCTGAAGCGATGCATGTTTCCGGTGCTAAGGACAGAAATCCAATTTATGCAAATATGTCATACTTTGGCATCATCAAACAAATATGGGAGTTGGATTATACAGAATTTCAAGTTCCAATATTTCAATGCAAGTGGGTTGATAACAGGAGTGCTGTTAAAATAGATGATTTGGGATTTGTGAAAGTTGATTTCAGTAAGGAAGGGGAGAAAGACGAACCATTTATAATGGCATCACAGGCAGTGCAAGTATTTTATGTTCCCGATCCCGCAAACCAAAACTGGTCAATTGTTCTGTTATCGACCAAAACAGCTGAAGGTTTAGATGAAAATTCAACGGAATATGATCCTTTCATTGGGATTTCGCAATCATTTCACAGTGGTCTCAATGTAGATGACGTTTTGTATGTCAGAGGAGACCACAATGAAGGGATATGGATAGTTGATAGAGGGGTCAAATCCCTTCAGCCTTTTAAAAAAAAGGGAGTTCAATAATCAGGTTATTGATTTTTATTGTAATATAGATTTGTTACATTATGTTATTATCTGTTCGCTACTGCTTTTATGTGATCTAACTTAAATTTTAAACCAGTTCTACAGATAATGACTTCTTCACCTGCTGATGCACCCAATCCCGAGACACAACACGTCTCTCAACCTGTTGCAGCTGGTCCCATTGCTGAGATACAACAGGTCTCTCAACCTGTTGCAGCTGGTCCCACTACTGACGTACAAAAGGTCTCTCAACCTGTTGCAACTGGTGTCAGTGCCGAAGCTGGTGTTTCGGAGAAACATAATGATGATGCAGAAACTGAGGAAATGGTAGGCGATGAAACCCCAGCGACACAAAAAAAACGGGTGCGCCGTAGTTTGACAGTTTTAGCAAAAATCCTTAAGGAAAAAGCAAAAGGCATCAAATTTGAGGTGGGATGGAATAAGCTAGGCCAGCATGTAAACCCCAACAAAGTCATGTTTAGTAGCTACATTGGAATCGTCACTCGACAACGCGTGCCGATTGACGTAGAGTCGTGGCACCATGTTGTCAGCGGGTTGAAAACATTAATGTGGGAAGAGATTACGGTAACATTACGATATCATCTATTTAATTTATTAAAATAAAATAAAATATTGAAATATTGACTAACCCTTCATCATCTCTTGTAGAGTGTATTTATAGTAGATGTTTCGCACAAAGAATATGTTTTCAGACTGGCAGGAAGGATTCATAGAGGCTTTCGCACCATTTTAACGAAAAATCATCTGAAAGATGCCGAAGGGAAAATCAAGCCGCACCCGCCTCCTCTTTATGCACACTTGATATCCCAAGGAACGTGGGATGCGTTTTGCAACCGTCGTGCGGAAAAGAATTTTCAGGTACATTGTGTTTGGTTACACGTTGTGTAACGTTGCTTGTATTCATCACATTGATTGATAGGTTTTTATTTATGAAACAGCAACTGAGTGCTGGAGATAAAGAACGGGCAGAAAAACCAGTGTACCCCTACCGTAAAGCAAGGTTGGGGTACACTTCAATTGAAAAACAATTGGTATGTATTTTAAAAGTACTGTAATAATTTTATGTGACATAAAACAACACTGTAACCATGTTTTTCTGCTTATAATCAGATTGATGAAGCAAAATCTCAAGTCACTTCCATTCCACACCATGTGCTATAGAAGGAGGCTCGTGTTAATAAAGAGGGGAAACTGATAGATGAAAACACACAAAAAGTGTGGGAAACATGTGTAAGTATGACATAATATAAACTTGTTTTGCTTTAAATCACTATTACATAATGATGCTTACTTATTTTTTCATATTTTCTATTTGACATAGTCACAGGAAACATCAACACCCGCACCAGATGCAGACATACTTTCAACGGCCTTGAAACAGCCAGAACAGTATGGCCGCGTCAGAGGTGTGGGTTTTGGGGTGTCACCCAAGACATATTTTAAGAAAAAAAACAAGAGGATGAAGAAACTAAAGAATTGCATGTAATGAGAGATAGAGTAGCTACCCTTGAAGAACTAATCCAAACTCAGGGAGAGATGCTAAAGAGTTTGATGGAGGAGAGGCGAAGAGAACAAACAACTCAAGAACAACCCCCGCGAGAAGATCCACCCCTCACCAGCTTTGAGGCGAGCCATTCCCCTCAAAGACCTGACTTAACCGAGGTAATCAATTTTATAATATTCGTTTTTGTGATATGTGAATCACATAGACACTGATACCTTTCATTTAATGATATTCTGCAGGGTGAAAATGACTGTGATTTATATCTGTCAACTCCCACCCATCGCCTTGTAGCGAGGGCTACGATGTTCAATATGCAGAATGACACGCTACACTCCAGACCACTTCCAACCGGTCATGTCAAAGTGTCAATTAACGTATCTAATGAGCCGAGCGCTGCGCTACCCGTGCCAAATGACGATGACGGCATTCATACGGTGGAAAAAGCTATTGGAACATTCGTTGCGTGGCCGTCGAATCTTGTAAAAAAACACGTCGAGCAGGAGGTATTCATTTCCAGTTCATTTTTCAAGAAGAACCTTTAACATTAAATTAGAAAATGGCTGAACCGATGAATGTTATTACAGAAGGATAAAATGGAGAAGCTAAAACGAAAGAGCGGCTCCAAGATTGGATCAACCAACCGATCAAAATGATCTACTGAGAGCACATTCACCCCGCCCGTTCTATATCCACATTTAATATCATTGCAAGCTCATGTGGATACGAAAATGAAAGACGGAAAGAATCATACAATTGTTTGTGAAAAAGATATGTACGTAGAGGAAACAATGGATTTCGTTAGTGCAGACGCTGTTTCTGAGATCATCACATACGACTGGCTAGGCGCCTCAGTTATAAATGTATACATGAGGTATGTTTTCATGATTTGATTTTACAGAAGCTGATATACTTTGATAATTATGGATAAATACATCTCATATTTTTCACAGGCGTATATAGGGATTTCCCCATGAATACAAATTTGGACTCGTTAGTCCTCACACCATTTCTACACAACGAACAGAAATAGATTCTAATTTTCAGGCTGAATTGATGTCAAATCTGCTCAGAACGTTTCAAAGAAGAATTACGACTGACAGGCTCTTTTTAATACCAACGATGCAAGGGTAAAACTCTATATTTTAATCATATCAATTATATTTTCATTTCTATCAGTACTTATTTCTTTTTGTGTTTTTAGGGAACATTGGATGCTCATTGCAGTCAATTTGGATACTCCAAAGATTTATTTTCTGGATTCACTGCATGGATATCCAACTAACCGGCCACACATGATGGAGATTGTCAATTTGTAATACACTAGATCCAACATTTTAGAACTAAATATCTAGTTATATAATTTATATTATCTTTTAATGAGGATTTTGTTATGATAGGGCGGTGTATGAATATCGTCTAAAGGATGGAATGAATCCAGGGCGTAAGGACGACAATGCCCACAAGATCTACAAATGGAGAAGTATCTGGGTATATATAATTATATTTCACTATCCAAATACATATCAAAACAAATTACTTATTTTTCTCGATGTTTCTGCAGTGTCCGAAAAAAACAGATGACAAGGACTACGGTTATTATGTTTGTAAATTTATGAAAGAGATCGTATTTCATGGACAAACTAGCATCCCTGAAGAGGTATTTTTGAAAATAATTACTAATTTATTTAAAATAATTATTAATCCCTTGTGTATTTATATTTTTTCAGTACTATTATGACTGTCGCAAAAACTCTTATTCAGAAGATGATATAAATGTCTTTAGAAACGAATGGGCAGCGTACCTGATCGAAGAATGTAAACAAATAGGAAAATGAAGGTGAATTCCTAATAATTATGTTATCTTTATATGGTCATTGATATCTCCCTTTACACTTATTGAGCATCTATGATATCCCTTTCTTATGTTTCATATCCTTAGATTAGTGAATTCCTACTACTTAGTTTGAAAATGAGATAAACTTTGGAAAACAACACCAATGACATACTCCAAACCGAGCAAACGCGTTCGGATTGTTTTGATACTTTAGGACAACGATCCACGAGTCATTTGTGACGCGTATGAATCGACCTCACCTCAATCCGACGCACGGTGTGACCGGTATGGCTAAAAGTGTCTGATATCAGTTTGAAAATGAGATAAACTTTGGAAAACAACACCAATGACATACACCAAACCGAGCAAACGCCTTTGGATTGTTTTGATACTTTAGGACAACGATCCACGAGTCATTTGTGATGCGTACGAATCGACCGCACCTCAATCCGACGCACGGTGTGACCGGTATGGCTAAAAGTGTCTGATATCAGTTTGAAAATGACATGAACTTTGGAAAACAACACCAATGACATACGCCAAACCGAGCAAACGCGTTCGGATTGTTTTGATACTTTAGTACAACGATCCACGAGTCATTTGTGACACGTATGAATCGACCTCACCTCAATCTGACGCACGGTGTGACCGGTATGGCTAAAAGTGTCTGATATCAGTTTCAAATTGAGATAAACTTTGGAAAACAACACCAATGACATACGCCAAACCAAGCAAACACATTTTGATTGTTTTGATACTTTAGGAAAACAATCCACGAGTCATTTTTGACGCGTACGAATTGACCGCACCTCAATCCGACGCACGGTGTGACCGGTATGGCTAAAAGTGTCTGATATCAGTTTCAAATTGAGATAAACTTTGGAAAACAACACCAATGACATACGCCAAACCGAGAAAACGCCTTCGGATTGTTTTGATACTTTAGGAAAAAGATCCACGAGTCATTTGTGAAGCGTACGAATCGACCGCACCTCAATCCGACGCACGGTGTGACCGGTATGGCTAAAATTGTCTGATATCAGTTTGAAAATGACATGAACTTTGGAAAACAACACCAATGACATACGCCAAACTGAGAAAACACGTTCGTATTGTTTTTATACTTTATGACAACGATCCACGAGTCATTTGTGACGCGTACGAATCGACTGCACCTCAATCCGACGCACGGTGTGACCGGTATGGCTAAAAGTGTCTGATATCAGTTTGAAAATGAGATGAACTTTGGAAAACAACACCAATGACATACGCCAAACTGAGAAAACGTGTTTGGATTGTTTTGATACTTTAGGAAAACGATCCACGAGTCATTTGTGACGTGTATGAATCGACTGCACCTCAATCCGACGCACGGTGTGACCGGTATGGCTAAAAGTGTCTGATATCAGTTTCAAATTGAGATGAACTTTGGAAAATAACACCAATGACATACACCAAACTGAAAAAATGCCTTCGTATTGTTTTTATACTTTATGAAAACGATCCACGAGTCATTTTTGACGCGTACAAATCGACCTCACCTCAATCCAACGCACGGTGTGACCGGTATGGCTAAAATTGTCTGATATCAGTTTGAAAATGACATGAACTTTGGAAAACAACACCAATGACATACGCCAAACTGATCAAACGCGTTCGGATTGTTTTGATAATTTAGGACAACGATCCACGAGTCATTTGTGACACGTACAAATCGACCTCACCTCAATCCGACGCACGGTGTGACCGGTATGGATAAAAGTGTCTGATATCAGTTTGAAAATGAGATGAACTTTGGAAAACAACACCAATGACATACGCCAAACCGAGAAAACTCCTTAGGATTGTTTTGATACTTTAGGACAACGATCCACGAGTCATTTGTGACGCGTACGAATCGACCGCACCTCAATCCGACGCACGGTGTGACCGGTATGGCTAAAAGTGTCTGATATCAGTTTGAAAATGAGATGAACTTTGGAAAACAACACCAATGACATACGCCAAACTGAGAAAACGCCTTCGGATTGTTTTGATACTTTAGTACAACGATCCATGAGTCATTTTTGACGCGTACGAATTGACCGCACCTCAATCCGATGCACGGTGTGACCGGTATGGCTAAAAGTGTCTGATATCAGTTTCAAATTGAGATCAACTTTGGAAAACAACACCAATGACATACGCCAAACCGAGCAAAATCCTTCGGATTGTTTTGATACTTTAGGAAAACGATTCACGAGTCATTTGTGACGCATACGAATCAACCTCACCTCAATCCGACACACGGTGTGACCGGTATGGCTAAAATTGTCTGATATCAGTTTGAAAATGACATGAAACTTTGGAAAACAACACCAATGACATACGCCAAACCGAGCAAACGCCTTAAGATTGTTTTGATACTTTAGGACAACGATCCAAGAGTTATTTTTGACGCGTACGAATCGACTGCACCTCAATCCGACGTACGATATGACCGGTATGGTTAAAATTTTCTGATATCAGTTTGAAAATGACATGAACTTTGGAAAACAACACCAATGACATACGCCAAACCGAGAAAACGCGTTCGGATTGTTTTGATACTTTAGGAAAACGATCCACGAGTCATTTTTGACGTGTACTAATCGACCGCACCTCAATCCGACGCACGGTGTGACCGGTATGGCTAAAAGTGTCTGATATCAGTTTGAAAATGAGATAAACTTTGGAAAACAACACCAATGACATACGCCAAACCGAGCAAACGCCTTCAGATTGTTTTGATACTTTAGGACAACGATCCACGAGTCATTTGTGACGCGTACGAATCGACCGCACCTCAATCCGATGCACGGTGTGACCGGTAAATCTTTTCATTAGATAAAGAATCAGTATTTATTAAATTAGATAAATCAATCAAAAACATATTGATTTTACATTATTCCCTTTCATTGTTATGAAAATGAAAACTTTTGAGTTTAAAATTTAATATTTTAGTTTCACATTTCCCTATTAATGTATTCTTTCATATTCTATTTTAATTTCTTTCATTATTGCATTACTAACATAATATTTGTTTTCTTATATAGGTGATTTTTTTTCCTTGAGTTCAGATGCTTTGTTCGGAAACAAATACCATCAAGAGAGGATCATGGATATCAAAGGATGAAACATGAATGTTTATAACTGTTGTTTAATAATTGTAAATGTAGCCATGTAAAACAATTTTTGAAATGTATATAGCAATGCGTTTTTTTTTGTATTCATGATGTTAAGTAAATGTATATACCGTTGTCAGTCAAAATATTGGGTGTGGGTGCTATGGTGTGCAGGTGTGCATGTGCTACTTTGTGCAGGTATTCTGGTGTGCAGGTGTGCAGGTTCTGTATTTTAGGTGCAGGCGCTGGGCCCTTTATCAGCGCTTTTTTAGCGCTGATAAAGGAACCTGTATCAGCGCTCCGAGAAGCGCTGATATAGTTGACCTTTATCAGCGCTCCACCACGCGCTGATAAAGGACCCATTTATCAGCGCTCCAAGAAGCGCTGATATAGGGGACCCCCCTTTATCTACGCCATAATTAACAGCGCTTTTCTAGCGCTGTTAATTATGGTTTTTAGCGCTGATAAAGGCGCAGGTTGTAGTAGTGAGCATGGCGTTGGTGGAGTCTGGTGACTCAGTTTCTTGACGAGTCGTCGCTTTCATGGGACGACTTTCAGTTGTTGTTTCGTGAGGAGTTTTGCCCCTCCTTCTTGCACTCCGTTCGGATTCAGGAGCTCCTGTAGTTTCAGCAGGGAGGGATGACGGTGGCCGAGTACGCGGCTAGTTTTGCAGACCGTGCACGCTTTTACCCAGACTTGGTCCATGACGACAACCTCCGAGCACGGAAGTTTGAGCAGGGTCTCTGCCGAGATATTTGTGCTTTCATAGTACCCTTGGGAATTTTCCACATATGCCGGGGTGCTAGATCAGGTGCTGGTGACAGAGGTATTCCTGTCGCGTTCTAGTGTTGGTGGTGGCAGCAGGCACGTTGGAGTCGAGACGTCTGTCGCAGCTAGTGAGCGTCGGCAAGTAGAACCTCGACGCATGTGGCTTATTGAAAACCGGACTCAGGGGTGTGGTCATACACCACAATGGCGCCAGAGGGAACCAGTGCAGCCCAGAGAGAGTCGGTGCTATGCTTGTGACGGTCGAGGTCACTTGGCACGAGACTGCCCGACCCGAGTTGCTGAGAGCTTCGGGCAGGCAGCAGGCGCACCACCACGACAGAGGCAGCGCCGTGATCGGAGTAGTACTCAGAGAGGTGGTGCTAGCAGAGGAGCGGGAGGAGCTGGTAGTGGGGGATGATGTTACAAGGTCTTCCCATCACCACTAGGTGGTCCACGTCAGGCTCTGGGAGCTGACAGTTGGGACCGAGGACAGTCGCGAGCTTTGGATGTCTATTATCCTGCAGAACATGAGGTGATAAGAGGTACGCTCTACAGCTCTTCTACCCTTTTTGCAGTAGAATTGTTAGACTCTGTGTGTGAACTCCTTTCCTCCCTGCTCCTTGTTTGAGGTGTTACCAGGGTGACGCAGGGCATCGGGTGTAACCCTGTGTTGGTGAGGAAAAAGGCATGAGACCTTTTCCTTTAGTCGATGGTGTTGACTCCTTCGCCTTTTGAGCGTGTAAGAGAGCATCGACTGTGGAATCTTGTATGACCAGATATCCTTGGGTGTTCCACCATATGGATATTCTGAAGGAGGGAATTACCGGGCCTTGTTCCAGGTGCAGGCGGTGATTCCAGTCGCGGCGTGCGACGTAGAGGTTTAGTCGGGGACGTGAGCTACCCCCGAGAGCCTTGGGCCGTTTGAGACTGTGCAAAGGGATGGCGAGGTATCCTACCGCCTTGCCCTAACCCCAAAGTCTGGAGTGGGTGCATGACATCGTCAAGGGCCGACCTTGCGTAAACATATCAATCCTTTGGTCTGTGTGCGGCGACACAAAGCTATGTGTGGGTTCTTCTGGGTATGGGGAAGCCAGGTGTGGGCTTCGTACCCTGTGTTGCTCCCTAGTTTTGCTTTTCGAGGACGAAAAGATTGAAGGAGGGAATGATGTAAGAACCCGGTTTTTTCTGAGAAAGACTTTGGAATATTCTTGATAATATTCCAGAGTAGCGTCTTCAGACGGCGTACGATTCCGAGCCTCGGAGTGGCCGGAATTAAATTTTTAGTGCGTTCACACTGGAAACGCCAAATAAATGCGATAACTCCTAAACGGTGATCCGGATCAGAGATCTGAGCGTACATATGGGTCTGTAATGGGGTTTTTACCCTCGGAACGACATAAAACTTGTCGACGTGGGACGTTTGGACCCCTCACCCGTTTCTGGAATGTTAAACGGATAAATTAATTAATTAATTAATTTATTTAATGGCGACACACAAGTATCTCTTAAACGGTAACTCGGATTGGAAAACCGAGGGCATCGTTGAGTTCTTAGTGTGCCATTTATCCTAGGAGGGGTGTAAGTTTCGCGGGCGCGGGTCGTCTGTGAAAAATGGCCCCAGGGGTGTTTTCGTAATTTGGCGGCCTCGGGCGCTAAGTTTAATAACTTTCAAACGAAAGCTCGGAATAAAATTATGAGACCGCCTTTGTGCTCAGGAGGTGGTTTTTACCCTAGGGGAGGCTTAACCTCGACCCCGTCGGGTGTTTCGGATGCGGGCTATTTTGGGAGTTTTAATTAATTAATGTTTTAATTAATTATTTTTCCTACTTAAAGCCCTAACCCCCTCCCATCTTCCTCCCTTGTTCGTTCTCTGGCGGAAGGCAGCAACAAAAGGGAGTTCTCCTCTCCTCCTCCTCTCCGGCAAGGCGCGGCCCCGACGGATCGCCCGTGAAGCTTCGGGCAACGCCCACGAGGTAGGATTTGTCGTTTGCATTTTCTATCCTCGTACCTACTTTGATCTCAATTTGCATTATCGATTCCTTGTCAAAACATCGATCAAAGCCCATAATCTCGTAGTATAATTCATGAGCTTTCCATCGCATCTTTCGGATTTAAAATCCGAATTTGGAGTCGATCGCAAATGTTCGACGAACGTTGCGGGAATTTTGGGTTGTCCCGGCCGGTTAGGGCGCTCCGGCGGTCCGAGGCGCGGCGGTGCGGGCAAAGGGTGGCGGCGGTTCCCCTTGGCGGCGGTGGCTTCTCGACCAGGCAGTGGAGGCGGCTCCGGCTCTAGGCGGCGGCACGACATGCGGGCGGCGGCGCGGCGCTTCGAGCAGGGGGCGAGCGACGGCGGGGAGCGGGCGCGAGGCCGCGGAAGACCGGGGTCGCTGACCCCGGCCGACAGACAGCGGACCTGCTTTTTGCGGGTCTGCGCGTGGAAGAGAGACCGGCCTTCGGGCTGGTCCGGTTGCGTGGAACGCGGTCCGCACGGGTGATCCGCGGACCGCAGCGGCTCAGCCGGCTGGGTCGCGGGCCGGCCGGTTTGAGCCGGTCCAGGGGGTGTGGACCGGCCGGACCCGTCCAGACCACCCCGTCTTACGTCCGGTGACGTTTAAAAATGCCGCAACATCCAAACGGTGAGTCCGTTTGACGCGCCGTCTGCGGCAGTAGATCCGTATCGACGAGACGGACTTTTTGAGATAGTTTTGGGAATTTTTAATTCCCGAAACGAGGGGCCTCGGAGGCGCGACGCATCTTTAAGTAAATTTGACGTTTTCCGGGGGATTTTGTTTTGGACGGCGCGGACGCGTTCGACGTCCGTTTTGAGCGTCGTCAGCGGCGTTGCGACCCTGGCACCGAAGCGGAGGTTTCCAGGGCGGTTTTGGGCGTTGAAGCCAGAGTTGAGGCGTGGGCCCCATGGTCCGTCTTTTGAGCTGCGTGCAGCTTTTAGCGACTTTTTTCTCAGACGTCCGTTCGGGGCGTGCGAGCAGTCGATGTTGGGTGTTTTTTCGAGGGCATCGCGTTGGCCCAGTCTGCCCGCTGTAATTCTGCACGATGGTGCGGGCCCCGCGAGGGCCGTTTCGGGAGTTGACGGTGATTTCCAGCTTTATCACCGGGCGACCATTTTGGACAAGTGAATAGTCCATTTCGTGTACTTTTTTGAGAGGATCGCAACGGTGGATCCGTTCGTTGAGTTTCGGGACCGGGATGCGGGCCCCACGTGGCACCGCTCGTGTGCGGTGCGTCGAGATGCACCTTTTTCTCCGGATATCCGTTGCACTCAAGTGAGTAGTGCTTTTGACGTGTTTTCCCGAGGGGATCGCAATGGTGCGATGTGCCCGACTATTTTCGGGGCTGAGGTTTGGGATCACGGGACGTCGTTCGGGCGTGAGGCGGTGTTGGTGACTTTTTTGTCGGATATCCTATTGAGGCGAGTAAGTAGTCGATCTCGTGTGTTTTTCTGCGAGGATTACAACAGCACAATCCGTTTGGTTGTGCGGAGCCTCTTGCACGATCTTATTAAAAGTGGAAGCATGAGAGGTGCTCTGGTGGCGGTCCGTCCTACCTTGTTTGTAGCGGACCCTTGGCGTGTGATCGCACACTCTTGGGAGAGTGATATAATTGGTTCACGAGATGTGGTTGGTCGTGCCTAGGCCTTTGAGGTGGGGTTGTTACGTCACGCCTTCGCGTTGACGCTGGGTGCCGTGTGCACGATAGCCTTTGGGCTGGAATGAGGTATACTCTGGGAGTATACGGGAGCGCTTGGAGGTACGTGTGGTTGTTTGTACCTGAGGATGTTTGTGCGCTCAGTTGGGGTTGACTTGGGGCCACACATCGTGTGGGCCCCACGTGCGTGTCGTGATCTGTTTTTCGTACTCTGACCTCTCGCGACGTAGAGGGTCCCTCTGCGCTCGTTTGTTTGACCAGTAGGGCGGAGTTTCCCCTGGCCTGGTGCTCTTTCGTCTGACCAGTAGGGTTGAGTGGTCTCCCCCTGGTCTTGTTCGTGATGGTTTGGCCGGCAGAGATGGTTTGGTTCCTCTGCTTCTTCAACTGTGAGGGTTTTTCAGTACTGTGCCCTTTCACCAGATTGCGACACCGTCTGCGACTACGGGTGTTCGTGCAGCGTGGGCGTTTTCCCCACTTTCTGGGATGAGTTGACTCGGTCCGCTTCGATAGTGACTCAGTGGATTGGAGCGTGATCGCCTTGTGAGGCCTGGGGAGTTTCTCCCGTTGCTCCGTGTTCCCTGGTAGAGCTTGTGGTTTCGGTGTGACCAACACTTTACGCGGGCACCGATCCTCTACCCAGGAGGTTGTTCCAGCAGGGCTGAGGTTGTTCCAGCAGGGCTGAGGTTGTTCCAGCAGGGCTGAGGTTGTTTCCAGCAGGGCTGAGGTTGTTTCCAGCAGGGCTGAGGTTGTTTCCAGCAGGGCTGAGGTTGTTCCAGCAGGGCTGAGGTTGTTTCCAGCAGGGCTGAGGTTGTATCGAGTAGGGCTCGTCAGTGGGTTACCATCCAGCAGGGATGGCCAGTACAGCGGTGTTCACCGAGCAGTACCATCCAGCAGGGATGGCCAGAGCAGTTTCGGGCTTACCTCCAGTGGGGCTGGGCAGTGGTCCCCGATGTCGGGCTTACCTTCAGCTGGGCTGGGCAGTGGTCCCCGATGTCGGGCTTACCTCTAGCTGGGCTGGGCAGTGGTCCTCGATGCCGGGTTACCTCCAGCTGGGCTGGGCAGTGGTCCCGTCGCCGACTTTAGCCGGGTCACCCTCCAGTGGATTACCCTGTTACGGGACTGGGCAGTGTGGCACCCGTCGACTTTCCGGGTCTCCCTGTAGTGGGAACCCGTTGACTTCTAGGGATCCTCCAGCGGGGCTGGGCAGGGGGGTCGCCTGTCGACTTTGAGCAGACCTCTCGACTGCGGGGCAGTGACGAGTTATGGTTGACGTTCCCCCAGAACTCTCAAGTACAAGGAGCGCTTTCCCCCACCGAGACGCGTCCTTGTGACGCGACCTAAAACCGTGCGGGCGAGTCAATGTCGCCCAAAGCGGATAGTGTCAAGGTGTGGTGATTGAGCCCCTTGGCTTGCGGTTCGGGGTAGACGTACGGGATGCTGGGCATCGATGGCGTTACCTCTGGGACTATTGGCGACTCATTTTCTTGGGCTGAGCTACGGGACGGAGATCCCCTTACGACCTTGTTCAGGCTTCTTGTTGAGCATATGGGCTTGTATATACCTTGTTCTAGTACCCACTTCTTGGGTTTGGTTACTCTCCTTCCAGGAGAGGCGAAGACATGCGGGGTATGCCACGTGCTTTCCATGTCTAGCTTCTCGTGGTTGGACGAGTCTACTCTCCTGCTATAGGTAGCGAAGACTCGACGAGAAGTTCATCTTCTCACCGTTTCCAGCTCCTTGTGCCTGGACGAGTCTACCTTCTTTCCTCTTGTTGGGTTGAGTTGGACTCTTTACTGTATCCTTACTGCCCTTTCAGTTGTACTCCTCTACTTTTCTGTTCGCTCTACTGCTCACCCTTCGGTACCTCCTTTGTTGCTCCTTCGAGCCTTCGGGGTATCCTACTGAGTATTTTTATACTCACCCCTGCTTGGGCTTTGCCCGCACTTGGTGTTCCCTTGCAGACGACAGACAGGTGAAGCGTGACTTCAGTGGAGCGTAGGAGCTTGGGAGCTTGGACCGCGTGCGGTGGTCGTGGCCGGGTTCCAAATGGGAGACCCCTCAGATGTTTCCTTTTTGTTTACCTGTTGTCGGGTTGTGGCACCTTTTCTGGTTGGGCGCGTGTTTTGCCCCTTTTTTCCTTTTCAGCACTGTACTTTGTACTGTTAGAGGTCGATGCACATTGCGGTTTATTTATAGCAGTTATTCTTTTTTACTCTGCTTGTCTTTTCTTCTACTCTGCACTGTTGCATTGAGTGTGTTGTGTGTGTGTGTGTACAGGTACTTAGGCAAAGGCCTCCCCGAGTTGTTGTGCCTTCGGCGCTAGTCGCCAGCCCCTGACCTATGGAGGTGGGCTTGGGGTAGTTGCGGCTCGAGCCCGGGTAGGGTCGGGTCGTGACAACACATGTCCGCATATAGGAACATCCAATGACACTATAAAATGTGGATTTCCTACTAGCGGGTCTCGCTCACATAATATCCTCCTGGATATTACCAAGGGCACACACTATGAGAAGGTGTCTCAAAGTTTTATGAGTCATCACCCCTAATGGTATGTATTATTTGTATCCCTCAACTAACATCATCCGGTCATAGAACATATATTCAAGAACAGTGTTATGACACTTCCGGGTTCTCATCATAGCAGGGATTCGCTATGACCCTTTAATGCAACAGCTATCCTTAGGACATTATCACATGCATTGTCACGCATAAGAACAATCAAGATGTGATCAGGTATTTATTAATGAATAAAGTACAAAATAGTTGGTTCTAGGCCACCAACTCCAACATCCATCACTTTAGACCTCCTCGAGCTCTTGTCTTCGAGGAAGGGTTTTTACCCTATTTTGAATAAAAAATCAATTTTCGATCGTATTATCATAATGTATTGATGTTTATTTTTCATTGTAATATTTTATCTCAATAAAATTTGTTGTGGTTCATTTTAGTTCGGTGTTGTGTGTAAAACAATTTATTCAACATGGTATTTAAAAGAAAATACATACTATAATTGTGGGGTGTTATAGTTAACTTATGTTTTTTCACTTTTTCTTTAATCTATTGGTGATACATATCAATAAAATGTTTTCACCTACAACAGTTACGCGATTGATTCCCCTTCATGCAACACTGAAAACATTCACTTTCATCATACTTTAGTTTCTTTGGGTATGAGTTTTCATCGTTTGACTTCTGGTAGTGTCCTTATCTCTTTGCATTCAATTTATGAAAACCTTGATCATAATATTTACATCAACCTCGACCATGTTGATTTTTAGCATAATCATAAGTGCAATCACATTCGTTTTAGGGAATGAAGTCGATTTATTTGACAGTGTTTCATGATTACTTTTCAGGAATTGATAGTGTAGATGAATATTATGTTAGGTAATAAGAAGAGAAAATAATATATATATATATATATATATATATATATATATATTCAATGATTTTTTAGAGGGAAATCAAGTTTAGCAGCGTTCACCGTGGAAAGTACGACTTACTTGATTAAACCGACCCTTTTAACCTAGTAAAACTAATGATGATAACATGTTGTAAAATCGATGTTGAAATGCCGATTAAAAGTGCAATGTATGTCTAAATCAGAACACAAACTTAAGCATAGATGAAGCATTGTCGAGATAAAGTAATGGTGAATGATTACAAACATATAATCACGACATAATAACCAAATAAATAAAGGCATGAAGAATAAAGTGAACAATGAAGACAAAAATTCTTATTTCATTGTTATATCAACACACATGCACTACAATTATAAATGTTTGTGAGTCAATCCCAACCATCTAAGAAAGATACAACAACTAAGATCTATAATATGAGATAGATGTCGATAATTAATGATTGTGATAATTTTCATTCATGAAAACGAAGTTCACGAGAGTTGTCAAAATTGGCGGATTCATAATCATTTGATAACATATTTGAATTTTGTTAGACAAATGTTTATCACAGTTAATTTTAACCTTTTTTTGGATGATTAGAAATGATGTTATCCATATAAGCTTGGTGAATTTTATTTAATAAATAAATGAATTGCATAAATTATACGTTCAATGTGCATGGTCATGTTTTAATTTAATTTATCACAAACTTTTAAAATTCCATAATAATTTGGGATGGCAACGAGTTTCCATTAACCGGGTATTCGACACTTTCTAACACGATTAAAATAAGGTTAGAGTAGTTGTTATAGAGTTAAAGTGGCAAATTGAAAAATCGATTAATAAATGAAGGGTAGTGATCTTAGGGTATCATAAACCCGAACTTGATTATGCAATTTATTATTAATTAGTCAATAATAAAAATTTTAAATGGCATATTTTTTATTTTGAGTTTGGATCATATTATATTTATAATTAAATTTTAAATTTTAAATTTGAATTCACTGAGTATATGTTATTAAATAAAGTACAATTACAAAATATATTTACTTAATTTTTTGATATGTTTAATTTAATTTTATAAATAATATTTAAATATTTGAATTTATAATCGGATAATAAAAAAAGGTCAAAGTAGTTAAAAATGAATCGTTACAAATATAATAAGATGGGATTAAAGTAATAAATTTTAAAAAAATAAACCGATTAGATTTAGAGTTACACTTGTAAAAATAAATGAATCGTTACAAATATAATTTTTTTGATACGTTTAATTTAATTTTATAAATGAATCGTTACGCTAGTAAAAATAATGAGCTACATTTGTGAGGGCATCCTACTAATAATGTTGTATTTTATATTTAAGTTTGGTTAATGTTTTAATCCAAATTAAATTAAAAATGAATTCAAAAAAATAAAATCTGCTGAACGCGGTCGCACTGTAACCATCCCCGCGCCAGCTGTCCCTTTCTCCACGCGCTCTCTCCCTCACACACGGACACACGCACGCGTCTCTCAAATCCCTGCCATAAATGGGCGGAAAAAAGAAAAGAAAAGAGGAAACCCTCCGCTGCGAATGGCCCTCCTGTATCCGCCGGAATCGCGCCGAACACCTGCAATTTCCCCCCCACATTCCTCTCTCAGATCTCTCTAAAAACCACCCTGATTCATCTCCCTGCCCTCCCCCCTCCCCATGATTCGCCGGAGTTTCTGAGGCCGACGCCATCTCCTCTCGCGCGGGATGAGTAAGAAGTTCGACCGCCGTTTCAGCGTCGCTCGCTTCTTCGTCCTCTTCTTCGTTGCATTTGTTGATCTTGGTTCGTGTTTCGGGCGGTGGGAGTTTTCTGGGCCGAGCCGCGGCGGCGGCGGCCTTGCCGACGCCGAGGCAGGCTACATCCGGCGGCGGCAGCTGCTGTACTACTTGGACGGGAATGGCGGTCGGGGTGAGACCGCGGCGGTGGATCCCCGCCTCGCGTTCGAGAACGGCAGGATCCGGAGCGCGTACGTCGCGCTCCAGGCTTGGAAGCAGGCGATCGTCTCCGACCCTCTGAATCAGACTTTGAATTGGATCGGATCTGATGTCTGCAACTACACAGGCATATTCTGCGCTCCGGCGCCGGACGACAATGCCGTTCGTACCGTCGCCGGCATTGATCTTAACCACGCCGACATCGCCGGGTATCTGCCGGAGGAGCTCGGGCTGCTCACCGATCTCGCGCTGTTCCACATCAATTCCAATCGTTTCTGCGGCACGCTCCCCCGAAGATTCGAGAATCTGAGGCTTCTCTTCGAATTGGATCTGAGCAACAACCGGTTCGCCGGCAGGTTTCCGGTGTTCGTTCTCCGGCTGCCGTCTCTCAAGTACCTGGATCTCCGGTTCAATGAGTTCGAGGGCCGCCTCCCTGACGAGCTCTTCGAGAAGGATCTCGACGCGATCTTCATCAACAGCAATCGGTGGTCCGGCGATCTGCCTGATAATTTCGGCAACTCGCCGGTATCCGTCATCGTCGTTGCCAACAACCGGTTGAAGGGGTGCGTTCCGGCGAGCCTGGGGAATATGTCCGGAACCCTGAACGAGATCATCCTCATGAACAGCGGCCTGCGATCGTGTCTCCCCAGGGAGGTCGGGCTCCTGACGAACGTGACTGTGTTCGACGTGAGCCGCAACGAGCTGGCCGGTCCTCTCCCTGAAGAGATCGGAAAGATGCAGAGCCTCGAGCAGCTGAATGTGGCTCACAACCTGCTCTCGGGAACGATCCCGGAGGGCATCTGCAAGCTACATCGCCTGCAGAACTTCACGTTTTCGTATAATCTGTTTTCCGGCGAGCCGCCGTCGTGTTTGGCCGTGCCGAGTTTCAGTGACCAGAGGAACTGCCTGCCGTCGAGGCCGGCGCAGCGGCCCGGGAAGCAGTGCAGATCCCTGTTGTCTCGCCCGGTGAGGTGCGATTCGTTCGGATGCAAGCCTTCATCGCCGAAGCCGTCTCCCCCGCAAACGCCTGTACGACCTCCGGCCCCAGTTTCCGTGCCTCAGTCGCCTCCGCCGCGGCCTGTCAACTCACCGCCCCCTCCTTCACCTCCTCCGCCGACCCTGTCCCCGCCGTCCCCTCCTCCTCCAGCTCCCGTGGCTTCCCCTCCACCGCCCCCACCTTCCCCAGCCCCTCCAGTGCCTGTAGCATCTCCGCCACCCCCGCCGCCGCTATCACCTTTCCCGCCGGCGATTTCTCCGCCACCGCCGCCACCGTCCCCACCTCCCCCAGTGCCCCAAGCCTCTCCGCCTCCGCCATCCCCATCGCCACCCCAGCCAGTGCCGGTGGCATCTCCGCCACCACCACCGCCACCGTCCCCACCTCCTCCAGTGCCCGTAGCATCACCTCCCTCGCCGCCGCCGCCGTCCCCACCTCCGCCGGTGCCCGTGTCACCGCCGCCTCCATCACCTTCCCCGCCAGTCCCGGTGGCTTCTCCGCCGCCGCCGCCGTCCCCACCTCCGCCAGTGCTCGTGTCACCGCCGCCTCCATCACCTCCCCCAGCTTCGCCGCCACCGCCATCTTCCTCGACTCCCGCTCCAGCGCCGGTGTATTGCATAAGGACCCCTCCGCCGCCGCAGCACACTTCTCCGTCGCCTCCTTCATGGCATCCTCCGCCCCACCTGCGCCCTCCCTCCACCCCGCCACCCCCTGTCGTGTACCATCCTCCCCCACCACCGACGGTCTATTCCCCTCCCCCACCCAACTCACCACCACCCCCTGTCGTGTACTATCCTCCACCACCGACGGTCTATTCCCCTCCCCCACACAACTCACCACCACCTCCTCCCCCCTGTATAGAACTGCCGCCACCTCCGCCTTCTCCAGTTCATGACAAGTCGCCGCCGCCACCCTCGGTACATCAAGGTCCGCCGCCTCCTGCTCCGACATATGACGGCCCGTTGCCACCGATTATGGGTTCTCTGTATGCTTCTCCACCGCCCCCACCCAACAATTATTGATTCTTTTGAAATTTCTCCTCCGATCCTTCTCTCCGGTTGCAGCAAAGAACCGGACGGCCAAATTCTGATATTGGTTTCATCTTAAATTTATGTCTGTATTGTCACCGGCAACGTTTCTTTCATCTCTGAGTATCGATGGAAGTTTCATGAGATTGTTTAAATTTCCGTTCGATAAAAAAAGATGATTAGAGAGAGACATGGGAGAATAAAGGGAGAGGGGAAGCCGGGAGAAAATCTTCGAAATCATTTTTCAATTGCAATGGATATTCCGAGTTGAGGAAGCGTGCTTCATGGATCTTTTACGTACAGGGTTGATTGGTGGCCATGGATTGGGGACGATTAGTGCTTTCTTTTTGCGATCTCCTTTTTTCACATCATACATTTTGTTTTGTTTGTTAGTTCGTTTGTCGCTTGCAAATTTCAAATAGCAGTTTTGAACAGTCCTGTTTGTATTGATTTAGTTTGACTTCTGCGTTCAAATCAACATTCCATTCCCTTTTCTTGCTCTGGTTTATCAAACATGCGTTCTCTATTGAACAGCTGGATTTGACTGCCAATTTTTCTATGTTTTGAATCTTCACCGTTGTCATCTAGAAATGATTTTATATGTTGATCTACTTTTGTACGATGATTTATCCTTCTGGGTGCTGTTTAATGGTGTTGTCTGCCTTTTTTGAACTGTTGCAGTCTTATCATGAATCCAAAGTAGGGTTTTGAATTCCAACCCATTTATGGTGATATCGGGTCACTTCAAAGCAGGACTTCGGGTTATGTTGGGTCTTTATACCATCCACAATTGGTTCTGATCTTAGGGGTTTCTGCCACTCCTTGGTAACGTTTGACCTTATAAGGTATCTTTCATTATCCCAAGTATTTCAAATCATCCCTTTGAATATTAGATTCCGAGTCATCCCTCTAATGTGAGGGTTCTTGAACCACACCATCTTGTTTAAGTTTAAAGGCCACATTTTGTTTAAGGATAAACAAATATATTTAAAAAAAAAACACTTTTATTTTGTTCTTTCTTTATCATGGGTCTCTCACAACTCTTTGATTTTGGGATCTCTTTGGACTGTCCTGTGATGCATATCACAGGTAACAACTACCTCTGTTTAAATACTCATGGTATGGTGGAGTTTTGGTGTGAACATATTTATCATTTTGATTCGAGTGAATTTTCACCAATCTCAATAGTTGCCTATTGAATGACAATGAATATTGGTGTACTTTGTTAGAGAATGAATACTCAAATCCAAATCATTTTGGATTTCGTTAATGGGGTCATGCACTTATGCTTGAACCCATTCTTAGAAATTTGTTTTAATCGCAACATCTTATTGTAACATCACGAGATTTTGGAATATTTTCTCTCTCTAAATTAATATTACGTTCGATAGCTTGTTCCACACCCAACATTCATTTGAAACAAAACCATGGTACTTTAAAATAAAATTATTAAATTTGACTATTATAATATAGCCATTAAATTAACGGGTATAAATGATAGTAACCACATTATTAAAACTATGTAGAAAGGTGAATCGATGACATCGAGTAGTACGAGCATTTCTTACGAGGCTTGCCTATCCAAGCTTGGAAAAGAGGTAGTGCCACTAGGGTTTGCTCTAGACCAACCTCAATCCAAACTCCAACAATTACGATATAAGTGAAATCATATGCAAAAGAAGTTCAAGCTTGTGAGAATCTATGCTAATTGAACCACCACCCATGATTGTTACTAGAACATATCTTATGCTGAAATCTTACGCGGAAATCTTGAGGTGTTATGTAAGTAGAAATTAAGATGATATAAACATGTAATTATTAATGTAATAATTTATTTATATATAAGAAGTATTTTTTACATTTCACATTTTGGCTTTTAAAGAAAAAGAAAGTTCATTTTGAATACTAATGCATTGATAAAAACACAATTAATGTAGGTAAATAACTAATAAGATCATTTTATGATTAAAAATGTATTTACCTACAAATTTCTTTTTTAAGCAATATGTTTTTTAAACTAAATATATTATGCTTTAATATATTGTTGATTTGAATAATAGATTAATACTAATTTAATTAGCACGTGATAAAAAATAAGAATGAGAATAATTATATCTAAAAAGTTATTTTCTTATAAAAAATGGATTTTCATTATAAAGTTAAATTTCTAAATTCTAGAATTTGAATTTGACAAAATGAAATTCATTTTTGGATTTAGCATGTCAATATTAGCTTAAGATGACTTTTTAAGATTCTTCTGAAAATGTTGATTTTTTGGGTAAATAGTGAAAAATACTGATTTTATAAATACTTTCACTTTTATGACATTATCAAAATACAATAACGATTTTAAAATTTATGAAACTTTTTTGCAATACAAAATATATATTTATAAGTTAAAATAAAGCATTTAAAAATACAATGTTAAATTTATAAAACTCATGTTTAACATTTTGAAAAGTTAAGTAATATTTTACTCTAATAAATAATTTTTGCTACGTTTCTTTTAATTACGTATCCACATGGTGAAATTTGGTTTTGACATATTTTGAAAGTCACAAAACTCTTCTTTGGTTAATAATAAACCAACTAATGTCATAGAAATCAATGACTTTGATAATTTTATCTTAATCATAAATTTTAAGCATTAAAATGCACTTTTTAAAAAAAAATATTTTACGTGTTATGTGTGTTAATATTAAAATTATTTTTTATCACTTTTAGAAATTTTATTTTGACAAAATGGATCTCATATTTGGAATCATTAGGTCGAAATTATGTAATAAGGTTCATTTTATTTTTAGGCATTAAAAGTAAATTACTTGGGTAAAAATTAATTTCCACGGAAAAAACAAAAAAAAAGGTAAAGGTGAAAAAATCTTAGGGTAAGTGGTTTAAAAGATGTTAAAAACATGAGTGAAAATGTTTGGTTGAAGCTTTCTCGACCTTACCCCTTCCCACTACTCTATAATTATCCATTATTGGATCCACTTGACCTTAGAATAATGACTTTACCTTTTATATCATTAAAAAAATGTCACCCATCTCCCTAATAAAAAGAATCATCACCACCCCACTTCTCCTCAAACCCCATGCCTCTTAGATTTGAACAAACTTTTCCCAAACAACTCCCCAACACTCCTAGCCACATCCTAGAGGTTTTGGTCTTTTCAAAAGACCACCTCTCAAATCCTTAATCTAATTTCCATGAGAGATCTTTCAAGGAGTTAAGTAAAATTCTCAATTACTCATTTTTCATTTCTTTTCCTTTCTTCTTCTACCTCATCCGAATCTAATCTATCCATGTTTATTTTTTTTGTAGTTGGTGTCTTAGAATGTACTGTTTGTACTTTAGATTGCATGTATATTGATAAAACACAATTTTATTGATAATAAATGACATTATTTCCTCACATTGTGTTAAATATGTTTATTTATAAAATATTTGAGATTAGATTATTCATTTGAAAATTTGATAAAAATTCCAGTTTTACCCTTTAAAATTCAATGTAGTATTTTGAACATAAATATTTTTCTATGTTTTACTTGAACTTGAAAATTTTCAACTACATTCCTGACTTAATGGGATCCAACTTTTATTCAGGACATATGAGCTAAATCATGCATTGGATTGGACTGAATGAGTCATGAAGTCAAAGATGGGCTGGACTTACCAGATTGGACACCACTTCATTATTTGGACCAAAACTTCTTAATCCGAGCTTGGATTGAGCCCAAATTTTGAGAGAATCTCTAGGACCAATTTTCAAACAAATCATCCTTCTATAAGGATAGCTGGTTCACGTGTTTTGGTGGTCAAACATGCAATGGAAATTGGATTAATTTTTTTTGGATGAATTTCCCCATTCACACTTGAAACCTCTTAAAACCTAGCCTCCTCTCCACTCTATAAATTGGTATTTTTTATCATTTAGAGGGGGTAGGATGTGCCTTAGAGGATTGGGAGCAGAGGTGAAGTGGTTCCTTTCCATTTCAATTCACCATTGGAGGAAGGAAGTTATCAAGCTAGGATCTCCTCCAAAATGCTCTTCCCTTCCTCTTCTTTGTTGTAATACTGTTGTTCTTTCAATAAACTCTTAGTTTATCCTCCATTTCTTCTGTCATTTTCAATTTCCTTATTCTTTTATTTACTTATTTTGGGCCGGAACTAAAGAGTATAAATGTGATTGGGTTATACCCTTTTTTGAAACCTTTGCAAATGCAATACGTTTCTATGATGACTACACCGCCCATGGAAGAGTAGTTTTTTAGTAATCGATCTACCTCTTATCTTCTTCATTCATTTATTTTGAATTAATGAGATACTGTAATTCACTTAATATGATATATGAATTGAGTTTTTAAATTATAAGAAACTAAGCAAGCAATTGAAAAATTAACACAAAAACACACGAGATCGAGATTTGTGTAAATTGTGAGAGCACTAACTTAACTGGTAAAACAAAAACCACATGAAATTAATTTGTAGAGTTAAAATATAATCCGTAAACTCAATTCATACGAATTTCTAGAGTGGATATGTTCCCTAATTTACCACTGACCATAAGCTAGCCTTAGAACATCAATCAAAGCAAGACATTGCAATTGCATGTTCCGAAGCTAGCCTAGGGTTTAATTCACTTCATCTTTGTGGTAAAGTTAATTATCATAGGGTTTAGGGGTTAAAAAATTATGGGATCATAATTAAATGGATATTAATTTAAATAATAATGATCAATAATTAAATTAATAGGTAGAGTTAGATCGATTATACTTTCTAAAAATAGTTTTCTAAAATAATTCTCCTCATTGTGTTTTCTCAATCACATTTTAGAAACACAAAGATTTTTTTTATTCTAGCATACTTATTATAGATTTATAAATGGAAACCCCCATCCTTTTAAGCCGCATTTTTCTTCCCTTTTATTTTATATTCAAAATACCTTTAATATGTTGTTAATTTTACTTCCTCCTTTGAGAGACGACCTTGGTCACCCACTTTACTGCACCTAAGAAGTAAAAAATTACACATCATTTGAAATCTCCCATGAAAACACCTTTTAAATTAGCACCATTGCTGGAGAGGTAAGTAAATTTTCAACCAATTATAGATATTTCTTTTATTTTTCATTTTATTCATTTCTTCTCCTCTTTCTTTCTTCTTTCCCCTTTATCAAGTTTTCATTTTTTATCTTCTTTTCTTTTTATCAGACCATCAAATCAAACTTCTTACCATTTTATTATGGTTCACTTTCCCTCATTTCTTTTTTATTTGATTTATGACATGAACTAATCCTAAAGACATCTTATATCTTGACCCTGAGATTGAGCGCAACCTTAGGGCTCGAATCTGACATTCTCAGTCTATGAGAAGTTTTAACATTCAACCAGTTAGAGAATTCCTCTATTCAGGTAACATTGAAATTGGAATCAATTCAAATTCAAACATAAAACAAGAACCAATGGCTGCAAATTATAATAATTAACTTAATAGAACCATTCGAAAATTGGCTGCACTAGATATTTACTATCAACCAAATTGTATTGCATACGCAAATATCGAATCATACTTTGAATTGAAATCTGGGTTAATTCACATACTTCCAAAATTTCATGGATTATCTGGTGAGGATCCAAACAAACATTTAAAATATTTTAACGTGGTTTTATCAACCCTTAAATCAATAAATGTCTCTTAAGATCAAATAAAACTAAGGGCATTCCCATTCTCACTTGATGGAACTGCAAAAGATTGAATGTATTATTCACAACCTGAATATGTAACTTGTTGGAATGATTTAAAACATCTTTTATTGCAGATATTTTTTCCAGCATCAAGGAACACTTCCATTAGAAAAGAGATATCAAGAATCAAACAAGCCTAAGGGGAGTCAATGTATGAGTACTGGGAGTGATTCAAGAAGTTGTGTGCAAGCTGTCCGCATCACCAAATTAGTGAGAAAATTTTCATTCAATACTTCTATGAAGGACTCATGCCTATGTAAAGGATCATGGTGGATGTCGTGGCTAGAGGATCATTGGTTTAAAAAACAACAGTATCCTCATGTGCATTGATTGACAAAATGGCACACAACTCCTAACAATTTGGGGATCATGGTACACCACATGTCAGTGGAGTACATCAGGTAAGTCCATCTTCTCTTAAAATCTATTTAATTGATACCGAGTTGGAAGAATTGACCACTATGGTGAGACATATTTCTTTGGATCAAAAGACATCCCAACCCACTCCTAGGAGGTCTTGTGGGATTTTCACTGAAACAGACCACCCAACTAATTATTGTCCCCAATTACATGAGATAGAGGATTGCACTACCATATTTCCTGGGAGACCATATCAGCAACAAAAAAAAAACATCCCCAAAAGAAGTATGATTCCTTTGCACCAACATACAACTAAGGATGGAAGGATCAATCAGACATGAGGTATGACTCTGGACAACAACATAGGACCCCTTTTCAACAAAATTTCCAGCAGCCTCCACCTTACCAACAAGATTTTCAACCACCCCAAATGAGATTTGAAGGCCACACATCAACAAGTCAACAACAAGGTAATTATCAACTAAAGGTAGATTCTAATATTGATGATATTTTGAAACAAATTGTTCTTAATTAATGGAATGAGATTAAGAGTCATGGTTCAAAGTTGAGGGAGTTGAAGACACAAATGAGCCAGATTGCCACCCCCCTCCATGAACTGGTAAGTAAGAACTCTGGAAATATACCTTCCCAACCTACTCTAAATTCAAAGGGAAATGTCAATGATATCACATTGAGAAGTGTTAAGCAAACAACTGATACATCTTCACCTATCATTCCACCTAGATTCACCTCAACTATAGAGAATCCTTATTCAAGAACAGCTAATGAACATCCAAAGGAGAAAGACAAAGGTAAGAAAAATATTGATGATGTTCCTACTAAAACCTTTCTCTTTCCAAATAGAGTTTTTCAAACAAAAAATATGGTTGAAGAGGCGATGCAAAAAGAGGTTTTGGACACATTCAAGTGTGTGGAGATAAACATCCCCCTTATTGAATCCATTAAGAAAATCCCAAGGTACGCCAAATTCTTAAAAGAAATTTGTACCAATTGAAGAGAGAACAAGGGAAATGAGAGGATCAATATTGGAAGGAATGTGTCAACACTCATTACACCAACTCAAGCAATGCCAACAAAGTGAAAGGATCCAAGGACATTCACTATCCAATGCACCATAGGGAGTTACACTTTTCTAATGCTTTATGTGATTTAGAAGCTTTCATAAATGTGATGCCTCACTCTGTATTATCTTCTTTATAGGTTGGTGAGTTGAAGCTGACGAGAGTAGTGGTGCAGTTGGAGAACATAACTGCATCATATCCAGTGGGAGTCCTGAAGGATGTACTTGTTCAGGTAAGAGACATGATCTTTTTATCAAATTTCTATGTGCTTAACATGGATGATGATCAGGTAAGTTCTCATGATCTCATTATCTTAGGTAGCCCCTTACTCAAAACTGTAAAAACTATCATAAATGTCCATGATGGTACACTTTCCATGGAGTTTGGAGATGAAGTTATGATATTTAATGTTATGGACTCCATGAAGTACCCCCCTAGAGGATCATTCTGATTTTGTTATCTCCCATTTTGAACCACCAAGTAAAAACCCCATGGATTTTGATTGTACTATTATTAGAGAGATTATGAGCATTGGTTCTAGTTTGATGTTTAAGAGCACTTCTAAACCTGTTTATAATGCACAAACCTCTCTTAGATTTGATTTTGAAATAGATTCATATTCTGATTTTGATCATATTCACTCTGATTATGACTTGTCTGTTGAGTATGCTGATATATTTGATGTATTATTATCTGATTTTGATTATGTATATTATGGTACCAATGTTCATTGTGTGCATATTTCAATTCCTTCAATGTATGAATCCATAAAACACTCCTTCATTGAAACTCAATCCATTTCCACCAAATCTAAAATACTCATACTTATTAAGTGGTGAGATATTACCTATTATCATTGATAACAATCTACCTTTTGAACATGAAGATTTTTTTTTGAATCTTTTGAGGGAGAACATCAGGGAAATTGGGTGGACCTTGGCTAACGTATCTTGTATTAGCCCCTCCATTTTCATGCATAGGATTCTTTTGGAGGATGGGGCTAAACCAGTTATACAACCACAAAGAAGACTAATCCAACTCTTTTGGAAGTTGTTAAAAAAGTAGTTGAAAATTTACTCGAGGTAGGTATAATTTATCCCATTTCATATTCCTATTGGGTAAATTCTATTCAGGTTATCCCTAATAAAAGTGGTGTTACTATTTTTAGAAATGAGAGAGAGGAGTTAGTTTCAATTAGGGTACAAAACAATTGGCGTGTGTGTATTGATTATGGGAAACTAAATCAATATACTCACAAGGACCATTCCCCCTCCCATTAATTGATCAAATTCTTAAGAGACTAGCTGGGAAGACACACTATTGTTTCTTGGATAGATTTTTAGGATATTTTTAGGTTCCTATAGTTATGGAGGATCAGGAGAAGACTACATTCACTTATCCATTTGGTATATTTTTCTACCGAAGGATTTCATTTGGACTATGGAACTCCCCATGTACCTTCTAGATATGTATGATGAGTATTTTTTCATATTTCATTGAGACCTGCATGAAGGTATTTATGGATGATTTTATAGTGTATGGATCTTTATTTGATGATTGATCTTTAGTTTGGGAAAGGTGTTGAATCACTGCATTGAGAAGAATCTGGTTTTAAACTTTGAAAAGTGTCATTTTATGGTAGATCATGGAATTGTCTTAGGGAATGTAGTATCAAAACATGGGATAGAGGTTGATAGATCCAAGGTAGATATTATTTCATCCTTACCATATCCTTTATGTGTGTGATATGTTATATCATTCCTAGGGTATACAGGCTTTTATCGACGCTTCATCAGAGATTTTAGTAAGATCTCTCTACCATTATCTTGACCTCTTCAAAAAGATATTGACTTCATTTTCGATGATTCATACAGGGTATCATTTGATGAGCTAAAGAAGTATATAACCACTCCACTGATCATACAACTTCAATGGTGGGACCTTCCATTTGAGCTTATGTGTGATGCATCCAACTTCACAGTTGGAGCTGTCTTATCTCAAAGGGTGGAAAGATGTTCACATGTGATTGCCTATGATTTGAGGACATTAGATTCAACCCAATCAAACTATACAACCAAGAAAAATGAGTTTATTTTCATCATATTTTATTTAGATAAATTTTGTTCATATTTATTGGGCTCTAAAGTAGTTGTGTTTTCTGACCATGTAGCTATGAGTTACCTATTAAAGAAGCCCGATGCAAAGCCCAAACTTATCCGATGGATACTCCTTCAAGAATTTGATATTGAGATAAATGATAAGAAGGGTTTAGAAAACTTGGTGGCAGACCACATGAGTAGGATTACTCACACACTAGAGGGTGACGCCATGGACTAGGTACCACTTTAGGACACTTTTCCTGATGAGCATCTTTATACACTCTCAGGTATACATCATTGGTATGCTGATTTAGTTAACTACCTTGTTGCCTCTAAAATTCCTACAAATTTAAAGAAACATCAAGTCCTAACATTAAAGAGTGAGTCTAGATTTTATGTGTGGGATTATCCATACCTATAGTGCATGTGTAGTGACAAAGTTATTAGGAGGTGTGTTCCTGATCACGAGTTTGAGTCTGTTTTCATTTTTTTCATAAACTTACTTGTGGTGGAAACTTTGGACCCCAACAGATATCTAGGAAAGTCTTAGACTCTAGATTATATCGGCCTAGATTTTTCCATTATGCTCATGTGTTTTGTAAGTTGTTCTCACATTACCAACACACTGGGAACATTTATAGAAGACAAAAGATGCCCCAACAACCCATATTATTCTGTGAGATTTTTGATATTTGGGTAATTGATTTTATGGGTCCTTTTCCAATTTCATTTGGTTTTTATACATTTTGTTTGCTATTGATTATGTTAGAAAATGGGTGGAGGCTAAGGCTATCAAGACTGATGATTATCTTGTTGTAGTGGACTTTGTCAAGGCACAATATTTTTATAGTTTTGGAGTACCAAAGGTTATCTTCAATGATCATGGGACACATTTCTACAATTGTAATTTGTCTTACCTCCTTTAGAGGTGACACATAAAACATAAACACCATACCACCCCCAAACAAATGGCCAGACTGAGATTTCAAATCGCGAGTTGAAACAAATTTTGGAGAAAACCATGTACCTAAATAGAAATGATTAGAGAAATCACTTGGATGATGTGCTGTGGGATTATAAGACAACATATAGGACCCCCATTGATATTTCTCCATTTCGTATTGTTTTTTGGAAAGGCTGTCATCTCCCCGCAAAAGTTGAGCATCAGGCTTATTGTGCTATAAAGAAATGCAACATGGATTTGGACCAAGATGGAATTCAAAGGAATATAAAAATTCAAGATCTTGAGGAGATTCGATTGTCATCATATGATAACTCAAGTCTCTATAAGGAAATATCAAAAGCGGATCATGACATAATGATCCAACAAAGGTAGTTTCATGTTGGATAAAAATTATTACTCTATAGTTCATGATTAAAGATGATGCCCGGTAAGTTTCATTCCAGATGGTTAGGTCCTTATGTTGTGTCTAATGTCTTTCCTTATGGGTGCAGTGGAGATCACACAAGAGGACACTGGAAGGAGGTTTACAGTCAATGAGAAATGTTTGAATAAATACATTGAAGGACTTCCCACCCATGCAGTTGATTTTATCACACTTCATGACCCCATCATCAAATGAGAATATTAGACTGTTCCTAACTCATTGACTTTTATATTATTTTTCCTATTTAAAATTCTTCATTTCATGTGCACATATCATCTCATAATCTCACATTGAGGACAATGAAATATTTTAAGTGTGGGGTATGAGACAACATTTTGGGATAGTTATTTAGGATTTTCATTTGTGTGTTTTGTGTTTGTTTTCTGTTAAGTTTTTGGTTAAATTTAAAAAAAAAAATCAATAAAAAACATATCATGTAACATGCTCATTTACATGTGGAAAATATAGAAAATTCATGTTTTCAGAATTAATTGATATCATGATAAGAATGAGCATGATTTCATCACCAAGGTTTTTTTTTGTAAAAATAGAAGTCATTAATGATATTATTGGTTGTTTCATTATAAAACCATTGATATTTTGACACCATTTTTTGTAATATTTGTTCATGATAAATTATGTCATTGATTTCTCTACACAAATTTTCACACAACCATGACTTGTGAACTTTTTCCTACTCAATTGAAGGTATAACCAAGTTAGGTAAAAAAATTCATCTTATATCAATGGTAGGCCCATAAGTTTTTTTCTATTCCAATCAATTTCATTACTATAACAAATTTACCTATGCGTGTGTACCTGTTATTCAACTATTGCATGCCCTCAAAAACAAAAAACAATAAAATCAAAAAAAATGTGTTGTGTCTTAGGTAAGTCAAAACCCACTCTTCCTCGACCTATGATCTTGTTATAACTGTTACAATTAGTGTCACGAGGATATCCAACAAGGGTTGAGAGATGAGTGTGAGATTTGTTCGAAGTGAAAATTTTGAAAAAAAAACCAAAAAATAATAAATGAGGGGGGTGATAAAATGTACAACACATGGGGATATCTAGGCTGGGAGCTTATGGTTTGACTTTTGGGAATGATTAAGTGAGTGAGTCTTGAAATTTTATTGCAAAGAAATGTAGAACAAGTTCGGTGAATTAAACCAAATAAGAAGAATTATTTTACTTGAACTAAATATACCGAATAAAGGGTGGAGACATGAACTTGGAATGGTTGGCACACAAACACATGAGGAATTAATGGCATGGTGGACCCATTACTTGTTTTTCTATGATTAGTACCATTAATATCACATGATTTTATTTCGATACAACTTATGAGACAATGAATTTAAAATTTATTGATATTGTCTCTTTATGAGAATCTTATATTTCCTATATTGTCACTATGGATTGGGGAACATGAACATGCATATATCTTGTCATAATTTTTTAGAATACATGATATAAGGTATCACCCAGGAGTGCAAAATGGTAAGTGTGAGGGAGTTGATAAAACATAATTTTATTGAATATTTTATTGATAATAAATGATATAATTTCCTCAAATTGTGTTAAATATTTTTATTTATAAAAATATTTGGGATTAGATCATTTATCTGAAAATTTGATGAAAATTCCAGTTTTACCCTTTAAAATTCACTGTAGTATTTAGAACATAAATATTTTTATGTGATTTATTTGAACTTTAAATTTTGTAACCGTGTTCATGACTTAATGTTTTCCAACTTGTATTCATTAAATATGAGCTAAATCATGCATTTGATTGGACTAAATGGTCCATGAAGTCAAAGATGGGATGAACTCACCATATTGGACACCACTTCATTATTTGGTCCATAACTTATTCATATGGTATGAGACTGGGTCAAAATTTTTAGAGAAGATCTAGGAACCATATTCAAACAAATAATGCTTTTGTAAGGATAGCTGGTTCATGCATTTTGGTGGTCAAACATGCAGTTCAAATTGGATTAAATTATTTGGATGAATTTTCCCATTCACACTTGAAACCTCTTAAAACCTAGCCTCCTCTCCACTCTATAAATTGGTGTTTTTATCATTTGGAGGGGGTGGTAAGTGACTTAGAGGATTTATATTAGAGTTTAAGTGGTTCCTTACCATTTTAATTCACCGTTGGAGGACAAAATCTATCAAGCTAGGATCTCCTCCAAAATGCTATTCCCTTCCTCTTCTTTGTTGTAATATTGTTGTTCTTTCAATAAAATATTAGATTCTATTCCATTTCTTATGTTATTTTCAATTTTATTATTCTTTTATTTACTTATTTTGGGCTATAACTAAATATTAGAAATGTGATTGGGTTATACCCTTTCTAAACATTTTCAAATGCAATACGTTTCTACGATGACTACACCACCCACAAAAGAGTAGTTTTTTTAGTAATTGATCTAGCTCTTACCTTATTCATTCATTTATTTTTAATCAATGAGATACTATAATTCAATTAATATGATCTATTAATTTATTTTTTAAATTATAAGAAACTAAGTAAGCGATTTAATAATTAACACAAAAACACACGAGGTCAATATTTGTGTAAATTGTGAGAGCGCAAACTTAATAGGTAAAACAAAAACCACACAGGATAAATTTGTAGAGTTAAAATATAATCCCTAAACTCAATTAATATTAATTTATAGAGTGTATATGTGTCCTAATTTAACACTGACCATAATCTATCCTTAGAACATCAATCAAAGAAGGGTGCTGCAATTGCATGTTCCAAAGCTAGCCTAAGGTTTAATTCACTTCATTTTTGTGGAAAAGTTAATTCTCATAAGGTTCATGGGTTAAAAAATTAGAGGATCATAATTAAGTGGATATTAATTTAAATGATAATTATTAATAATTAAATAAATATATATATTTAGATTGATTACGCTTTCTAAAAATAGTTTTCTAAAAAAATTATTCTCGTCGTGTTTTCTCAATCACATTTCAAAAACAAAAATAAAAAAAATAAAATCTTCTTACAGAATACTTGTTCAAGATTTATAAATGGAAACCCCCATACTTTTAAGTATTTATTTTATTTTCTTCTATTTTATTTTTAAAATACCTTTAATATGTTATTAAATTTACTTTCTCCATTGAGAGACGACCTTGGTCAGCCACTCTACTACACCTAATAAGTAAAAAATTACACATCATTTGAAAAATCCCATGATAGTTCCTTTTATATATTGAAATAAGTGAATATTAATAAAATATATTATTATATATTTTTTATTATTCTATATGACTTTAATTTAATAATCTTACAGAGTATCTTTCGTATTGAAAAGATCATAGTAGCTCCCCACTATGATGAGAACCTTGAAATGTCATGAAAATATTCTTAAATATTGTTATATGGTTAGATAACTTTCTATGATGTGATAAATAGTATGTTTATTGTCAGGTGTGAGTACTCGTAAACATATAAGACTTCATATCATGAATTTCGTACTTAGTAATCTTCAAGTTGGGAGTTTATGAGAATAGTCTCGCCTGTAGGAAATCCACATGTTTATGTGTCATTAGATATCCCTATTTTCAAGCTTGTGTAATGGTCCTTAAACTTTAATATTATTATTAATGCATGTCACGAATCACACACTTTGATGTGTTGATCAAAACTGTGATGCTGTATGTTCATGAGAATTAGGGTATATTGGTTGCGTCACAAATGATATGTTATTAATGAATAAACCGATGAAATATTTACCCATTCCATCTTTATGGAAGATGATATCTTGGCCCTTTGATTGAAATGAAACCATATCATTAAATTCCACAGTCATGATGTATTGGCGAGTTCGTTTCAGATAGTTAAAGAAAAATATATTAAGCATATAGGTTGATGACATAGATGTGAAGCCTTCATGATGATATATCAGGATGAAAGGATTATATTACACAGTGAGCATTTGTATGCGGTTGTTTTTGTTGCAATATATCTTCTTCCTGCGTGGGTTCCTTGACCCATTGCTAGACAATAATATTATACTTTATACAATTCATCATAATGACATTAAGGAAGAGGCCTAGAGGGCCACACAAAAAGTGTTTCATTTGATCTCAGTTAAATATTATTTATATTTAACAAAAATAAATAAATATTATTCTCTAGATTGAGAAGTAATATTTATTCATGTTTTATTAACTAATAAAAAATATTGAATACATATTTTTTTGCAAAGTAGTTTTTCAATTACACGAATATATAATATTTATTTATCTCTTTTTATTCACATGATAATAAATAAATAAATAAATATTTATTAAATAAATAATTTATTGATTTAACTGAATATTAAATAAAAATTTATTCATCAGAATGTGAAAAAAATATTTATTTATTGAATGAATAATATTTATTTAAATATGTATTCAAGAATTCAATAAATTTTGAAGAGGATGAGCGGACCAGATTTTGTTCGGTGATAAATATTTATTTACCATACTATAAAATAAATATTTATTATTACGAATGTTTGCTCACATAACAAGTAAAATAATAATAATATTATTATTTACACGGCATGAGGTTTATTGGGGATTAATATATAATTGAGGGACTTAGAATTAAACCCAAACCTAGGTCTATTTAATCATTGTTCACAATAATTTCTTCTCAAGATCTCTCTCCTCCTCTATTGAAGTGATCAAACCAAACAATGAAATATACTATTGCATGTGACCCTCTAGGCCCTTATCTTGATAGTAGTGAATAATATTCACAAACCAAGATTAGAGTCTAGCAACCCATCAAGACCTCTAAAGAGATAAGGAATAATCATAGCAATGACAACCAACCTACAAACACACACTTTGTAATACAATCTCTTTATCTTTACATATATCATAAAGTAGGATGCACACTTGTTTCATCATCCTTCCTTGCTTTATTGTTTGTTGATCTAATTATACAGATCTACCCTAGAATTCCTTGGCCAAGGACTTATAAAGCTACTACCATCCTGATCAATAAGGCCCAATATATATTACTTCCTCAACCCAGAAGGAACAAATCCTTTCTTGAACATTTAACCAATGCTATACCATTAATGACACACCCAACAAAAGCTACCTCACCATGATTTTATTATCATGGTTTTTATCTCATATCAAAGTATATAATCAAATGACACACATTGATAA